>JAFREQ010000035.1:0-2529446 GCA_025331565.1 Holacanthus passer | reverse complement strand
ATTCTACACACAAAGAGAAAAATTCAGTTGTAGCAGTGGTACAATCAGTATGTGAATATGATTATTTGCAGCAGATTAACTGAGTTATTGTGTAAATTAAAACATTGTTCCACATGTTGCTGCTTTACCTTGAGAAGCTGCTTATCAAATCCTTTGATTTTAGGACCAGGGACTGGAGGCAGAATACAATGCTTCAGACTTCACACATGAAAAAAAAAAGAAATCGATGTCAGGGCTTGAGAGCAGCAGATAAAAATCAATAAATGTGAGATTATAATAAAAATCAATTCCTCTCTTGCTGTATACTATAAAAGCCTCGAGTGGCAGTGGTTATATAAGCCATTTTATTTTATGATCACATCACATTATCTCAAGATATTAAACCGTCATAGTAACAAAACGATGATTTAGTTGCCATGAGCAAATAACAATAACTGTACAAAAATTGCAATAACATTTAACTATTTTGTGATTGCCAGTTGTAAAATCTTTTTCAATTTTAAGTATTTGATACCATATTCTCACTATCCAGACACTGTAGATTCATAATTTTCCCTGCGATAATAAAGTTGTAGTCAGACTAACTAATGAAAATTCATAAATATGATCTTCAGGTAAGTGTGAAAACTACAGCTGGGCCTGATCATTGTTTTACCTGCGGCTGTTCATGTGTAGCAACCATGTGACGATGAGGAAGATGAAGGCAGAAAAGACGGTAATGAGGATCCACATCGACCTCTCCCGATGGAAATCTGTAAGACACAACGTGACAACATGAACATGGTGACTGGACGTCGCAGTTTCAAGTCCTGACAAACATTTACTACCAAATTGTTTTCACCACAATTAGAATAATAATTATAATATTATACTTGTTTTAAGCACTTACATAGACATTTATCATGTTCTGTCCCACTCATTATTACCTAACCCATTATAAAAACATAAACAATACAACATGAGTCTGAATTCAACACTGATTTGTCTGTATGTGTTTCAATCAATCAATTTGTTGTTAGCCATTGAGTTATAGTCAATCTATAATGGATAGCTGTCAAGAGTCTTTTCTATAGTACATGCATAATTACATCACCATCCTGCTCTTATCCTGTTAGTTAACTGTACTGTACTGTTTTTACACTTTGGTTATTTTAAGGAGATCTGGTCAGCTTTACAGGTGCTGGTAGCAGATTTTTTTAAAACCTTTGGACAAAGTCTGGGTAACTGTTTCCCACAGTTTCCAGTTGTTATGCTAAGCTAGGCTTCTATTCTAATAACGATCCCTTTAATAAATGCATTTTGTAGATGTCTTACAGTCAGGGACTTTGATGTAGGACGTGGAACTCCATTCGCTCCAGAAGCCATGATCGGGCTTACAGCGCACCTCAACAAGGTATGTACCACCTGACCGCAGGCTGAAAATGTTGAACATCTTCTGCTGGCCTGCGAGATGCATCTAGAAACACAATTGACACAATATGAGCAGTTATGCACAGTCCAGTCAGTCCATCAAACTGTCAACATGTACATTGTAAATATTGTATAGGATAGTATTTGATCTTAAGAGGAAATTGACCAGAAGCATCCCCTGCTGAAAATGGATCATCCAGTCAATATTCACTAAGAGGTCAGAGGTCGAAGTCAACTGCAGAACAGCACCCCAGGGGTTATCAAGTGTCCTCTCCAAAGACTAGTTCACTAACATGAGCTCTAAACCCATGTCAGACAAAGACAAACATTTTAATAACTGTGAGTTACGTACCTCCCACTCATTTTCCTCCTCCAGCTTGACTCGGATCTCGTAGATGAGAGTGATCCAACCGGAGCGGGTGTCGGCCTTATGCGGCGGTTCCCATGACACACGGAGGAAGGGCCAGCCCTTGTCCTCTAATACAGTCACTGTTACCTTCTCTGGAGAATGAGGCTTGACTGGAGAGGGAGAGAGGAAATGTGGATGAGGGAGGTTTGTTTTGTGTGTGTGACTGAGAGGAAGGAAGAAGAACACAGTAACACAATAGGAGAAAAGTGTGTAAGTCGTCAAACCAAAACACTGAGGCAGGGGTTTCCACTCTTCCTGACTGTCATGAGTGTGCCCATGTCTTTTCCTCTATATAATAATAAACCAATGTAAATCTCCAGCGGATGAACATTTTCATTGCAGGAGTGACTTTCCAAATATTTGGAGTGGCTGAGACTTTCACTTATCTTCTTAGCGACATAGAGCTGACAATTGTGAGGTAAGGTAACAAAGAAATCTTCAGCAAACACACTGCTTAGGACTGATAACCAAATCAAGTCAATACAAGTATTGGAGACAAGAGGGAGAGGAGCACTTTCAGATAAGCAGCCTCCAGTGCAAACTTTAAGTCTTTCAATTCTATGGGTTTCCCTTTTGAATATTTCATGAAGGAAACAACATGCTCTTGTATTGAGCAACATGACAAGATAGGATTAATTCCATACCTCATACATTATTTATATATTGTTACATAAGATAAAGTAGATCTGCATTATCATATCATTATAGTATATATTAAACTATATCAGTATATATGATATCATCCTTGTGAATTTCCCCACTGAGGGACGAATAAAGGAATATCTTATCTTAGTATTTATATTTAACCAGATGAAAGGAAAGGGCTGGAATTAATCTACATTTGTCAGCAGCAGTGTGTTAGTTTGTCTCTGGATACTTTCAAATGTCCCTTCCCTGTCTGCAGCTTTCATCCCCAAGCTCCATTTGTTCCTACTTTTAAAACGGGTTTATTAAAAAAAAGTGCTAAGTAATTTCCCAAAACGGCAGGTCACTGTAGATTTTAGAAAATAGTGCAGTTGTTGAGGACTATTTTAAACCATGGATTAATAAATATTTGGTGCTCTAGTGAGTGCTTCAGGCAGCAGGACGCAGGATGTGGGATGGACTCAAAATACACTACAGTAGCGTTTTTGATTGTAATGAAGGAACAAGTCAGCCAGTGCTACTCTTTTATGTGTTTCTCATAGGACATTGAGGTCTATGCTACAGGTGAATAAGCTGGGCTTTGGTTACACAAAGTTGAGTCAGTTCATTAATGGTTTTGGGCTTTTTATGGGATTTGTAAGAAAAAATATAAAGTCACTCAATTTCTCTTACATTTGATCATAATTAATCTTTATTCAGCAGGCTGACAAAATCAGTTTCTAATTTCGCTGCTTTAAAACGGCGACCTTTACTGCACAGTTACAGCTGGAGGGTTAGTACACTCAGAGAGCATTAGCCCCAGTGTAACCCAGTGTGCCACTGAGCAGCTGTGTGAGTCTGCATTAAAATACACTTTTTTAATCCTCGTGGGGAAACTGTGCCTCGAACATGAGACGAAACCATGAGAACAAATGCAACCCAAAAATAGCAGCACACGTTCCCTCACCGATGTACACCACATCTATATCCACGGGGTCGGAGAAAGTGCTGCCCAGTGCGTTGGTGGCCACCACGGTGATGTTGTAGTTGACCCAGATGGACGTGTCGTTCTTGTTGAAGAAGCAGGAGTTCTCTCCAGCTGTGCGGTAGTCGGGACACTCGTACACTGTCTCAGAGCTGAGAGAGAGAGAGAGAAACAGGGGAACGACGTGTAATCGCATGCGTGTTTGTCTGCACTGTTACATTTCCAAGAACAGCATGCACCCTTCATGCTACAATTTCTAAAACTGTGTGTGAATGTGTGTGTGGACGAAGTTGAGACAAACAGGAAGAAAGGTGATTGCATTATAAATGAGGGCCATGTTTTTCTGACCTGCAGACAGAAGTAGAACACTTTGTTATTTGTACTGTTTTGTGCTGTCCTGTTACTCCTGCACCTCCTGTATCGTCTTTTTTCTTGTCACTGTCAAAAGCTCCAACACAACCATCTTTCCTATTGCCTCGTCTCCAGGGTTTTCAAGAAGACACCAAAAATAACTCCATGGCATGTTGTGTATGAGCGCATGGTCACTCAGTAGGCCTAGGTGCTTTAATGAACACAACTGGAAGCAGGGGAACGTGCTTTTGTTGCTGTAGCAGCGATTGGTGCTGATTGGTCAGAAGACCTGCTCAGTAGTTATTTATTCTTCTGGCGGGAGGTAAAAAGCATTACACTGAATATAGAATGGACAACAACACACAGCAGGAGATGCACAAGAAGGAAATGCTGAGCTCAGCTAGACAGACATGAGAATGGTATCAATATTCTCAACTAACTCTCGGGGAAAAGCATTTAAGAGTATTTCCTAAAATGTCAAACTATGTCTTTAACAGTTTCTGCAGCACTAATCTTTGTTTGCAAACACCTGTATGTCAAGAGTTAGTATCTGCTCTGCCACCCTCATCTTCATCCTCCACCTTGAATAAAGCCTTGTAGGTGAACAGACACGTTCCAGTCCCGCCTCTCCTCCTCTGTGTCTGTTCCTTATCAACCTTGCACAATTTTAAAATCCATAGCCACGGGCACAACCAGAGCCACATGACTGCAATCTTTATCCTCTTACACCTGTCTGCTGCCCTCAATGCCACCAGGTAGGCTGCTCACTGACGACTGTGCCATCCGATAGTGTTTGTTGCAGCTGCTGTACCAATGTTAAGCTTTATTCTTCTACCTCTAATACAAGCAGATAAAGTGACATCCCCATCTTTGCTGCCTTATACTGTAAAACACCTGAGTTTTGACAATACTTAACCGACTCCTGCATCCTGCTAATAATCCATCCTTGTCAATTTTGCATTTCTCAGTGTGATCACATATCAGAATAAAACAAAATTAACTGGAATCCACTCACTTTTCTTTGCGATAGTACAGGGCGTAAGTTGTGGGCAGTCCCCCATCAGATCCCGGCTCCCACCAGCAGGTGAAGGTCTCTTTTTCGGGAGAACGACATCTGGTCAGTGCAGGCTTCCCTGGGGGGCTGTAACCTAAAGACAGACAGGAAATACATTACATACCACAAATGTGACAACAACACTATTACTTACTGTTACAGCCCACCAACCACCAGACACCTCTCAGATGTCTTAACTCATTGCCAGAATCCAAACACTTACGCATTCCCTTCACATGTGCTGTGAAGAATAGCAGCAACAACAGCTGGATAACTTCCACAGCTTTCTTCATCATGGCACCACAAACCCTCGGCTGTTGGATGGAGACAGAAATAAACAAAGAAAGGTGAGTATGGGGGGGGCTGTCTGATCTGTGCTTTTGGCAAATCATATTTTATGCTGTCCGCCAAAACAGCAGAAGTGCACAGCTTGTATTGAGTCACAACATGCCTGCATGACAGAGGAGCTGAGATGCTTCTTGTGACACGCCCTGCTTGACAGATAAGTCACACATGCAATATTATAATTGATTAAAATGATAAAATTCATTTAAAGCTTCTGAAGACATAACTAAGATACAACTTAAAACTGTGGTGTCCACAGGTGAGCGAACAGAAAAAAACATGATGTAATATTGGAGTTATTTATGCTAAGAAAGCATTTGTGATACAGAATAGAATTGAAAAGCAATTTGTTTAAGTGTTTGACATTTGATGACTGAATCCTGTCATTCAACTTAACTTACAGAACACCCATGTCCTAGATAAGTATTAAAATGATACTAAATCTGACCACAAAACGGTGATGAGCTAAAAGGAAAAGAAATCTTCTGCAGAGAATGTATGCTGTTTCACTAGGGATTAAAAAACATCCTCTCTGTTTCTGTCTACCTCTACCAGCTGGCACATAAGCGATTGCGTAATCTGAGTTCAGGATTTTGCCTCTACAACACAGACACACACAGCGGGGAGGCTGGTTTGCTTCGCCGCTGCTTGCATGGCTCGGAAATCTGCATTTCCCTAGTCATGTGCAGATGTTTGAGTTATTACTCGACATGACCCCTCATCTCTGAACCCAGAGGGCAGGGGAGGGGGGAGAGTAGGAGCAGGAGAGATGATATAGAGGTTACATAGATGGGTCACATCAGTGAAAATTGAGAGCTGGCAGAAAGCCTGTCCCCTCACATGCTCTCTTTCTTTCTTCTGATTACTGATGAACTGTTGAACTGCTGTCATTTGAGGAATTGAGACACTGTATGGACAGATGCATAATCGCAATCTCAGAATGGTCAAGAAAATTTTGAATGAAATAGAGTTAAGTCTCAATAAATCTTATGATATGCTAATGACTCCTCTGCGCAATGCCCCCAAAACATTAGGCTGCTAAAATATAATGGAAAAGTGATGCAAAACAAGTTGAACATCTGACAGCATGTTTTTTGAGATGCTCCAAAACTGAATTCTCATTTGCATATAACAAAATGTGCTGCAAAAAAAAATGCCTGATGGGAATATAAGAAATATATTTTCTTTTTCTAATATGTGACTTCTTGATTTTAGCCAGCTCGAAGTCACTGCTTCCTCAGAAAAAGGCTGGAATGGAAACATTTGAGTGCAAAACATTATTATTTTGATATGATATGAAACAACATGGCATGAGAGTTTCCTGGCCATCCTTTTTTTGTGCACGCTTTGTTTAAAACATTAACAGCAAGCTTGGGTGGAAACATAGAGGCACCACGATACAATGAGTGTATGCGATATTTCTAAGAAGGTCAACACAGCAGCCTGTGGAAATATCACACTAAAGTCAACTTTTCAAATGCAAAGACTGTGAAAGCTGTGTGGCTGCCTGAACATGTGTTGCTATCATATCACGTCAAGTGATATGTTAACTTAAATTTTACTTTCATGGCACAAGATTATATTTTATGCACTTTTGTTTGAAGGCAGTTATAATTCCTCTATATTATCCAGACTTTCGGCAAGTGACTGTTATCAACTCTTCTTTATGGTGCCTTAATTTCAATAACGTCACCATGATCTGATAATTGGCATTAAGGTCAAGGCACTGGATTAGCTTCCTGCTGCATATAGCCATCTTACGTAACCAGTAGCCCAAACTGAATAAGCTGCTAAGCTGGGAAAGTGCAGGCCAACAGTGCGGAGCTCTTTCCTCACAGATAACATTGGTCGGAACGTTAAAGTATATTATATTGATTCTAAGTAAATGTTGTATTCTATTTTTCAGGTTTTAGGCCCCTTGTCTTAATTATACTGTTTGTCCCTCCAGATTTATGATCATACTTCCAGCTGCTCGCTCACTGGCCCACTGCTCCACAGTCGCACATAGGTTTAAATGAGTCACTCAGGTCAGCGTGAGGCTAAGACCTAAAATCACACTTGTCAACATGAATCATTAACGATTTGTATCCGTCAGTGGCCTCTCAGTTTCAAAAGGTGAGGAGAGGACGTGTCAAATGACATGAGGTACAAATGTGAGCAGTGAAGCAAGATGATCCCCTCGGGCACGGTTGTACAACAGCCCACCTTTGCAAAGGTGATGAATAGGAAATGTTTCTTTCTCATGCAGGGTCACAGCGTTCTCAAGGGCAAAGCTGGGCCTTCACAGCGGCACAGTCACAGCAGTCTAGTTTGTAAGAACCTGGTTCTCTCTAATACAAAGTACACAATAGATTGTAAAAGTACCTCAATGATTGACTGCACAATCATGTAGTTCAGTTTTATACTAACTTGAACATGAAAAAATGCATTATTATCAATAATAATAATAATAAGAAGAATAAGAATAAGAATAACAAGAAAAGCTAATAAGACTGTTTATATACTACACCATACTTTATTTATAGGTAAAAAAAAAAATAGTCCTCAGGGCTCAGAAAAGCTTCAGCACACAGACAAGAAAAAAGTGCAGTGCAGTCTCCACAGTGTATTTATTAAGTAGATCATTGTGCCTTGAGCAACAGTCACTAATCTGCCCTCTTATCAGAAAATGTAGATAGTGTACGTTACAGTTTGTAAATCTGGCTGCGAGTTCAGTTTGGGTGGAGGCACGTGTAAACCAGATTCCAAGAATCACTCACACTGCTTTTATATCAAACCACTGACCTGTACTTCTGCTCAGACTGGAACACACTAAACACTTCTCGGTACTGTAAAAAAAAACAACAACATTTCTAGGAACTTTTTTTTCTTATGGGGATAGTGAAGGGCAGAGAGCAACAAAAGGCTGTAGGACTTGAGGTTGCTGGGTAAATTTCAAACACTTGATTTGATACAATTGATACAGATTCTAAGAGCTGCAAGTGGGGATTTAGACCCATTTCTGAATCTGGTAACATAAGGAATCAATAGAGTTAAAATTTCTACACAGATTTAAAATGAATACTGCAGAGTGACACAAGCAATAAAACAATATAAGATCCCAGTTTAATACCAATTGATATGTTCAGGCATAGTTCTCTGACATACTCTCAATTTCTCAATTTCACCTCACAGACATGTTTCATTGCACAGGTGGGGTTCAACACAGAAACTACACTGAAAGTACAACAATGTAAAACAGACACACTGGCTTATTTACACACAAGCTAAGATATAGATAATCACATTACATGCGTGATGAAGTTGTCATGACACCTTTCATATGGCAACTCTGACTCTCCACTACATACAGCAAACCATAAAAACTCAAAACTTGTCCATCACAGATGTCGTCTGTTTCAGCACTGTTCCGGGTGCAACACTTTGTACTGTGAATGTGTGGCCCGTGAAACTGTACTTCCTCTATTGACTTGGCTAATCTATATCCTGTGCCCTCCCGCGTTTAGAAACAACAAGGATGTCTGTATTTATAGTCGGCCACTGCAGCTCAATATGGCTCCTGTGTTTAGAAGAGCAGAGCCATCTTCGCTGAAGTGACACAGTAGCCTGGTGAAGCAGTGACTGTGTTTTTAAAGGTGAAACCAACCATCTGATTTCTCCTGACACAGCTGGGGTGTAACGGATAGATTTGACGAAGGAGGCTCTGCCAGGATTTGATGGTGGGCGGAATAACACCCCAACTCACCTCCATCTGGTTTGTCCTTTATCGAATGGAAACATTAAGGGAAATAGCTGTGTGGTGTGTTTACGTGTGATAAGACGTGAATGAAGAATTAATATGTCTTTTGTTGTATCATTGGAAAAAATTCAGGGGAGTGCATTAGTGAGTAATTGCAAACAGTAATAACCATAAGGGTAGGAAGAGCATTTATTATCATGAGTTATGTAATGTAAAGTCAATAAAGCTTGCAGGCTCTATTCCAGCCACTGTTACACTGCCATATGACATAATATTCATCATATGATGTGGGCAGACGTTTTATATGTAGACCTGCAGAAAACATCATATTAACTGTCTGGTATGTTAAATGTACCTTTGTTATTTGTGTTTTCAGCAGGTGTAACAAAAGTCCAAAGCCAGAGCTCCCTGTCTGATCTGATCAAACTGTTATGCGTTATATGTATGTTTAAGATTTTATGCTTCCATCAAAATGGTCGACCTAATAATTACAGCTGCAGTTACCATGCAATGGCCACTGACTATATAAAGCCCCCGCGCAGTGGAAAGAGTCAGTAAGCTGCAGGCACCTAAAATTGTAATCCAGTATTGAGTTGATCAGCTTGGTGCTATAAAGGCAGATGGCCTCTTTCACCTCTCACTAACCTGACTAGAGGGAGGAGGAGGAGCAGATCATGACCATGGAAATCCCATTAGACCACTGACACCCCAGCATCATCATCCTCCTCCTCCTCCTACGCTGAAGGAAATAACCTGCCAATCAGTCAGCCGTCATCCAGGGAACATGTCTTCATCCAACTATCACACTCACATCTTCTAATTCCATATTATGGGAGTCATTTTACATGGCATATACATGTAAACTGATTCAGTATATTAAGTTAAGTTGTAGTTGAAATCTGATCATCACAGCTGATATCACTGGTAGTTCCTCTTTAATTTAATTTTATGAAGTAGTCACTATGAGGAGACATACAGTAGATTTCATTTGACTGACTCACATGATTTGAACACCTTCTCTCAAAGATGTTCATCCAAGAACTAACCATCTATATCTGTGTGTATCTGTGTATAGCTGTGAAACTAATAATCATTTTTCTGATTGAGTCTTTAACTGTAACATCAACAAGTTTCATTCTTTCTTACTTGTCCATACTTTGCTTTCATGTTATTTTTGCATGGGAACACAAACACACACAAGCAACAGGCAAAAAAAAAGTTATACTGGCAATAAAACAATAATGACAGGAAGACCAATCAGTTTGGTGTCACCTGCAGCAATAATTAACAGGCTTGGACTTTATAACATCACCTGTGAGATATAAAATGCATTGAAGTGCTGTTTTGCAGGCTGCAAGTTTGCTGCAAACAAAAAAATCTCCATCATCTGCAGGTGGACTGGTCCTGCTGCCCAAACCTGAATGCACTGATCTCTACATGCTCCCTGCCTCTGGGTGCATTCACTCAATGATGTGAGTCTTACCTGCAGCTGACAGGACAGGTGTTCAGTCTCTCCCCCCGAGTCTCGGCCGTGGTCAGTCCGCCGCCGGCTCCCAGGAGAGCGGACTTACCGGCTTGTGTAACTGGTTTACCGGGATGACAGCAGACAAGGGCACATGCATTACCGGCCGAGCCAGCGGAGAAGTCGCAACATCCACCCTCAGCTCCTCTGTGATCCTGAGGGGGCGGGGCGGAGCAATCAAGCCCCGCCCACCTCCTGTGCAAAGCCCCGCCCACCTCGGTTTGAGTTTGAATGGGAGTCAGACATGAGTTTGACATCCTGCACAAGTTTGATGTCCTGTAGAAGAAAAGAGGGAAACAAGGAAAGAAGACTGGGAACTTGAAAGTTATCATGCATATTTGTTTTGTGCCGAACATTGTTTTTCATATTTCATTGCAATATCTATCTGTGTGTGTGTGTGTGTGTGTGTGTGTGTGTGTGTGTGTGTGTATGAACACCGTTTGAGTTAAAAATAGAAAGTACGAAAAATAAAGAATAAAATCAAAATTAAAAAGATATATACAGGATATTTACAATAACAACGTGAATGTGCAATATCAAAAGTGTCAGTGCAACATGACTGTGCAAAATATCAGTTCCAGTGATCAGTATAATACGATGTACAGTATTACACAATACAGATACAGACTGAGATGATGAGATATAAATATAGATGTGAATATAAATGAATAATAATACTGCGTCAACAGTAGTGCAGATCTGTGGTTGTGCAGTATGCATGGCCTGGGGTCGGGTGGGGTGAAGCATCTGTGGTGTGTGTTTGTGTGTGTTTTACAGTAAGGCATTACACATCTGGTGGTTGTTGTGGTCCAGGTAACTCTCCAGGAAATGAATGACAGTCTGTGCAATTTCCTCCAAAGTTACAAAAACAATTCAGCAGTGGTGAAATGATGTCACCTAATGAGTACATTTTAGATGCTCTTCATATGTTTTGTGTGCAAAAATCTTAATTTATAAAGTAACTGGAAGTATTTCCCTCTGCGATGTAGTGGAGTGGAAGTAGAAAGTGGCATGAAAAGACTCAAGTACAAGTATTTTGAATTTGTACAGTACACCACAGAAGCCCCCTTATCTCTTATACTATCAAGAATGTTGTGAAATTCCCTTGTTGCCCACAACTACTAAAATAGGCTTCTAAATGTTGCCCTGTGGTTCAGCAATACATGATGCTTGCTATCTTTATTATAAATATATGCATTTTCTGTATAAAAATATATGTTCTGTGGCATCCTGGTCACATCTCCTCAGGACAACGCACGTCATTGTTGCTGCTACCTTGGTGACTTTTACTCGCTTTACGTAAGAACAAATATTGTAAAACATTTTGTGACGATCACGGTGCTAAAACACTGTTTAACCTCTCACTGGTTCCTCTTACTGGGAGCCGTAAATATAATGGTTTCCCAGTGTTTGACATCCTTCTCTCCCTCTGTCCCTGACTCACTCTCTCTTATTTATGCATTAATGTGTGTGAATTAATCTCTTCCTAAACTGTTCGATATGGATACATAATGGATTAATACACTTCTCCTATGTATTCTCTGAAAGGAAAAAAAAATCACATCGTACATATAAAGAAACACAGAACCTGTGACAGAGAGAGAGAGAGAGAGAGAGATTCTACAGCAGGATGTAACCCTGACCGTGATGTTCCCACTGAAAAGACTCTATGTATCTCTATGTGTGTCTCTATGTGTAGAAAGTAGAGCATATTTAGCGCCTTGAATTCAACTGAACAGGTATAGAAAAAGGATGTCTTGATGTGTGGATGACGATATAACATGATGTTCAACCAATTGTTGGTGTATGAAAAACATAACTCTCTCTGCAGATACACAATCACATCACAAATTACAGTTGTTGGAAATTCACAAAGGTGGAATGATTTCAGATTCCTTCAGGGAACTGTCCCTGTATCCGATCATTGTCTCCTTAACTTAACTTCCTTTCTCATTGTGTTCACTTTCATGGAGGCCACACAGAGATTGCAAACACACATGTGCACTGATGTCCAGATGTGGGCTGAGACAATGGAAATTCTTGGAAAGTGATAATGATACAGACAGCATTGTGTGCTCAGCATTAAAATGCAAACTATATTTAGGAGATATCATTTGTGCAAAATTGTTGCGTGTCTGTAACAATGTATTGCATATTGTAAGGTCATATGTTTTGTGTTTAAATATAAAAATAAACTATAGCTGTCTGTGGAGCCAAAGAACAATATTTCTTGATTACTTGAGTAATTGTCCTTTGTTATGTTCAAAGCCATAATAGAGGCAAACATGAGCTCTTAATTGTCCTTTTATTGTGAATATAGCCTTCCTGTCTGCAACATTTCAGTGAGAGGAGAGGCTAAATGCACTTTTTATGTGTATGATGAATATGAACTGAACACAAAAAATCTCTCCAGTATACTTTTTTTAAGGGAAAAGGATTTTTTGGGCTGGCTTATTGATGCATATTTTCATTATTGTCTGTCAGAACTGTAGTTGAGCACTGAAATTGAAATGGAGTTGAACCAAGCATTTGAGTGAATAATGACAGGCTTGTATCAAGAGTGGCTTGGGAAATCTCTGACCCCCCCCCCCCAGTTCTACTTTGAAGCAATAATGTTATATAATATGGCCATCTGCTCTTCACATTGATTTAAAAGTCCCATTATGCGACATAGCCATGCTGAATGCAAGTGAACATTTGAGCAAGGACGCACTTAATGGACGACCCCAATATATGAGTTCAAAAGCACCCTTTTTTATAATTTATTCTGTCAGTCAGAAAAAAAGGTTACACAGCAGTGGATGTGTTCAGAGATTTTAGTATGACAGCTTTGGCATGTCTGTGCTTGCTCGATGATGCTGTGACAAGAGAAGTGAGGCATGACCTGCAGTCAGAGGTGAAAGGTCCACCTCTTCCTCAATACGCAGTTTACAACAGTTTACAAGGTATAACTTTGGTTTGTGTGCATGTGGCATTTGCTTTGTCTATCACTGGACATCTGGAATCAGGAGGCTGGAGGGACAAACAAGGACAAACCGTGGATGATCATGACCATGTAGTGACATCTAGGGACTCTTTTTGGAACTGGTTTCTAAAAAAAAGCAACCTTAAATCAATTGAAACCTAATGCACAAGACTGCAGGAAATATGTAGGAAACTGAGATCATTCTTTATTAATATATAGAGTATAGGCATTTTTCAGAGGCCTGCCTGTTGAAATCACAGCCAATAAGCGCTGGCTGGGCTACATTACTGCAAAAGTATGCCTGGTATGATATGATATGTCACTGAAAAAAAGACAGAAAGAATTTGGTGATTTACAATGTATATGTTTTCTGAATGTGTTTATGCAGGCTGGTAGAGTGTAGTAGGTGTCAAGGCGGCAGTATACGACCAGTGATACTCATGAAACTCATTTAAGAAACAAACATTTCATTCACTTGTCTCTCCAGCTATGAATGAATAGTAAATGAATGACAACAGGGCATCATCAGCATGACTCATCCCACATTCACTACGCATATAATAACCTAAGCATTGCTTTGAATGTATAAACAAAAAGTTTTATTTCAAATGAATGAACACAATAACACAGTTGTATAAGATGGTGACCTCTGAGGGTGATTGTGAATAGAAACTCTTCACAGATAGGACCAATTAGACAAGAACAGCAACAACCAAGGCTGTAGCCCCCCCACTGAGGACACTGAGTTTCTATTTCTATTATTATCTTATCTGTCTTTACCTTTCTGTCAGGTAACAGTTGCAGTCTATAATTAAAAGCTTACATATGGTGGTGATGCAGGTTGAGCAGCTGAAACCATTATTGTTTTGACTAATTATTGTATTTGCATTGGATATTCATCCTTACAGAAAAAGTACATATGCTTTTTCATGTCGACACATTGTGCATATTGATCACATGTAATCAATTCTCAAGTTGTTCATCATTTCACATCATGAATTCACATTTTAACAAACAATTTATTTTTTAACAAACAAACAAGTAAATACATCTTGGTAACAATAACAACAGCAATAATAATAATAGACTAATTCACATTTACGGTACCATGGTAATATGTTTGTATCTCATATTTATTCATTTTATTGTCTGTCCTTATGTGTTACTGGGTTTTTATCGAGTGAGGTTTAACTTTAACATTTAATCCTATATTTTCTAATGAACTAGTTCTAACCTCACAATATAGGAATATTTTAGTCTATGATGATCATTTTTCATTATAATTATTTTCTCTTGCACATCAATTGTTTGTAATATAAAATTATGAATGGAAGACAACTATAGAAATCTAGAGTTTGTTTAATTTTCCACGTTGACTCCTGTAACTTTGCTTCGACCTAAATTCATGATGCGGATCAGTAGTTTGATCTAATCTGCTTCTTTCTGTGCATGTTGCCTCTGATTGGCTGTGCGTTACAAGCCCCGCCCCTAACATGAACGCGCTCAAGGCTGAATTATAATAACCAGAGCGAATAACCACATTTACGAGACTAGTTAGCTGGAAATTTTGATATTATATATTATAACAATGACTTTAAAAAATCCTGATAATATTAATCTTAGTTGCTTTGCGAAACACAACCTGAATCCGAAAAAACTAGAAAAAACACACACATACGACACACCCCAGCACCACGCCCACTTTATATTTCATTGGCTATTGAGGAGCTATAGGGAATTCACCACGCATCTGATTGGCTAATACTGGCAGCAATCACTTCTAATCGGTCCACGATTGGCTAAGATGTTAGGAGGAAGTCAAGTGTCAAAACGTTTCGGGATAAGCCCGGAGTTGACAAAAGCAATTCTGTCTCAGTTGAAACATTTTGGACAGTTTCTTTTTTTAAAATTTCCACGTCGTGTCCTTTGAGGACTACGCTGGCGAGGATTACGGTGTCCGGCTGCGAAGCAAACCCCCGTGCCGAGCCTAGGACTTGGTCTCACCGCGGACTTGACCACCACCGCTCGGCAGAGAGAGGAAAGTGGGACTTTATTGTTCAAGGCTAGCTAGCTAGCTTTGCCGAGCGGCTTGTTTTTGTGTGTATAGCGTGGACCGCAGACTATATGGCTGCGACTTACGAGCCAATATATGGACTTTCAGAAGACGAGGTAAGCTTTAATCCTTACAAAGCTCTGTTATGTAGACGGAGGGCGAAAATGGGTGTCTCTCGCAGGGGGGGGTTCAGCCAAAGATAGCTAACACCAACGTTAGCTAGTAGTCAAGCTAACCTCACCCACGGTAACATTCCATAGTAATATTCAGGCAGCTGTCAATTTCCTGCCCCCTGCCTCCATGTCCATTACTTCACTCACCTTTAATTACACTCACAACACTTTGCCTCCAGAGTATTGAAAATAAACCATTCAGTCCGATCCAGCAAGCTTAATAGCCTCGATACATCCTCCACTAATAATAATGTGTGAACGACTTGTAGCTCGATTATTTTGAAGCCCAGATGCACAAAGGAGAAATTGATTAAGTTAATTCCTTGGTTGGAGGGGTAGATGGCATTACAGGCTATTCATCCTGTCAGACTTAAACACCGGCTCTTGTCTGTAATCAAAGCTGCTGGATGGTGAGCTGACCACCAGACGAGTTTAAAGACTGAAGCTGAGGCATGTTCATCCTGTCAACTTTGGTCGATATTCACTTTAGTGGTGAACTCTGTGTCGCCTTTGACATCCAGACCTACATCAATAATGTGCTATGAAGTAATGTGATATTGCAGGCGTTGTTTTACATGGCAGCACGACTGTCACGAGTCACCACTGAGGGACAAACAAAATAATTTGCTAACCGAGCAGCTGTCATCTCAGCCAACTACCTATCAGGCATTACTAATGCTGTCAGAAATAGTAAGGCTGGGGATTTTTTGGATGATCCGGAGGGATGACTAAAAATAATTCTTTCATATGTTCATTGAAGGATCTCGGAGGAAAACAGGGGCGTGACTCTGGTTGTTTAGTTTGTCCTCTGCCATCATCAGGAGGATAAACTGTCCCTCTTTCACCAAGATGCAGGACAGATTTGCATGTGGCCTTTATGTAAATTTAGAAGACATATGTCTCAGCAGACACACAGACCATGGGTTAGATATTCCCAAACCGATTAAATGTGTATTTCTGACATTTCAAGATTTTTCTAATAAAGAGCACTGTAAAGAATATGTATTGTAATGTAATGATAAACTTTATTTCCCGGGCTGTGAGCCATGTAATCCAGCCAGTGTTTTTGTTTGTCCTGCTTCCTTCATGAGGTAACCCATTTCACTTTCATAGCTTTCTGGTGCTCTGTCTGTCTGCTCTGTCTGTCAGTCATTATGGGAGTGGAGGCATTCTTGTAACAAAATTCCGCACAGCTCACCACAAGGGACTTTGGAAAGGGTTGGCTAGTTTTTGGTTAATATGCAGCGTATTACAGACATTAAATCACATCATGTAATCTCAAAAAATAAAGGTTTTACTTGAATTGTTGATCTGCATTCCATGAGACACTTCTCTTCCTGTGAGCATGAGGTAAATGTTCAGTAATGCTGCACCCTCTGAACAAGGCCATGGCCCAAGGTAACAGCTGGGTTTGCTTGGGCTCCAACCCCCTCTCCCTTCTTTTCTCCATTCTCCAGCCCTTGTCATATTTAAAATAAAAAAGAAGCAGTGTGTGCAGCAGTGATTTTACTTTGGACTCCATTTCAACATGCAGTGACGTAGAGAAAAGAGTGTGTAAAGCTGTAAACCCAGCATGCTGGGAGGTGGTTTACCAGCATACAGTTTCTTGTACATTACCTAACACAGTGGCCATAAAACACAGGGAAAGTCAAAGTAAGATTGATGAGCGAACATGCCAGTAAGTCTCCACACTTTTGAATGTTGTTTTGCTTTATATGTTTTTTTCTCTGCAATATTTCAGTGTAGCTCATGCTGTCTACCAGGTTCTAAATATTGGTGACAGACACGACTGGAAGCTTTTCAGATACAATTCACTTCATTTCTAGGTCAGGGTTATTGACTTAAAAAGGCAGGTTGGTGCAGCCAGCAGCTTGAAATGTTTGAAGTGGCTTGATTGTGAGGCTATGAGATCATTTTCCCATGATTTGATTAAATGTTTTGATCCATCATCTCTTTCTTCTGCAGCATGAAACGAGAGTGCTGCGGGTTAAGGTCATTGCAGGAATTGATCTGGCGAAGAAAGACATCATCGGAGCCAGGTGAGCCGCACAGGGGTTTTTTAAGGACACACCAGAAGATGCTGCTTTCATCAGAGGTTTTTTAGTAGTCAGACTGCTACTTTCATCATTTCATCATTATGAGATTGATGTATGGGGATTGCACCTGCTGCCCCTGATATTGCCCTTCTCCAATCACATGGAACCAAACAAGACACTAGAGTCAACAATGAACAAATAATGATTTGTCAGGGATGTTCTATGAGAAAAGCCAAACAAAAGACCAAATACATAACCTGTACATATGTCACTGCATAACACTGCAACGTCAGTCTGTTCAACCTTGGACAACAAGGTGTTCAGCACTTTCACTGCATTCCTTTTAGTTACAAAGACCTTGAATTCCAAGTGTTAATCAATGATTACCAACCTGCCTCTCCCATCATACTCATAACCCACCTCTATTACAGTTTGCCAGATAAAAGTGTTTGACTAATGATTATACATACAGCATACTTTCTCACATGTAGGAAGACACAGATGTTAAACTCAAAACTTTGAGGTGCTTTAAAGCGTTATGTTGATCACGAGACCTGTTTGTCTGACCTTCTTCCCCATGCAGGACTTTGTGATGAAGTGTAACCTACTGTTATCACAACTTTGTGACGTTGCATAATATTCCTCAGTGGAGCTGTATTTGAAGTCTGCCTTTTCTTTTTTTTTTTTTTTTTGCATGGCTAAGCGCTGAGACTTATGACCTCTGAATTTTAGTTACCTACCTCTCTGTACCTGCAGTGTTTGAACGTTGTCATCAATTAATGATACACAGAGTGACCATCAATCACTGCTAAATCATTATCATTTTGATTGTGTGCTAAATGAAAATTCTTATGAACGTGCTCCTTCTTAGTCCAGATCAAATGCATCGTTCTGTCAGTCCAGGACCCAACTTAAAGGATAATACCTGTTTATTTTTAATGGGTTTATACTAAATGACTTAACCCATTTGTGTGCTTTCTTCAGTCAGAATGACCATTCATGCTTTCTGTGGCAGAGTTTGTTTTACCTTCAGGATGTCCAGGAAGGGAGTAAAACAAATTTTAAGCTTGTCAAAAAGTCACGTCATCTCAAGGGGATTGTACATGAAAATATAATGCAAATACAATAGTACTGCTGTAATGCCATTCCAGGAAATGCTTTGAACAGGCTGCCTCATTGTAGATTGTATATTATCATTCTTTAACTGCATGCTCATTAGTAACTTCTGCAGGTAAACAACAAGCTCAAGAAGGTCCAAGAATAGTCAGGATGAGGCAACACCCATTTGGAGCAAAGCTGCACTCATACAATGAGAAATAAACACTTTTATCCCAGGTACAGTTAAGCATTTTTGCAATGCACTTGGCTTCTGTCTGAAATCACCCTATGACCAGGCTAAGCCTCATTTAAATCTGAACACTGCTCCTACTGTTGGTTATAGTGATGCTTTTGTATATGAGCTATGAGAAGGCAGACATTGTCAGAGAAAGAGCCTGGCATGTTTAGCACTGTGTGAATGCTACTCACATGCCAGAGTGCATGTGTTCACATCCTGATGGTCTGCTGGCAGGACAGCTCACCCTGGCTCAGGAGAAATCTGAACTGTAATGAAGAAACACTGAATGAGGTCTCGATGTGTGGCTAGCTACCACAGGAGACAGTGCTGACTTGGCAGTCTGTCACCTCATAAGATGTTCAAACAGTGCTGGCTTGTTCTTTTCTTGTTTTTTCTCCAAACCTGTTCCTTTTGCTGCTGTATTCTGCAATACAGCTACTTTGTTCTATTGTGTTCTGCTCTGTTATTTTGGACTAAATGAAACACCCCTAGGTTTTGTTCTTGTTGTTCTTGTGAGGTGTCGATAGAAACTCGAGGAACTTACATGCAATCAAACAGCAAGTGGACCGAGCTACCATTTGAATCCAGCGGGCCATGCTAGCCTTCATCTCCCAGCGTTGACCTCAAGTAGCCTGTCTCCCTCAGCAGGATTTTTGTTGATAGAGGGAAGGAGACAAGAAGGAGTCTCCGTGCAATCTAGATACAACAGGCCCATTGTTTCTGTTTAGTCACAGTACATCACAGAACTACACAAACACACAATTAGAGCCTGCAGGGTTCCTGGAGACGTTAATTAGCAATCAAGCAACAGTAGTTTTGCTTGCGGTACGTTTACAGCTCATTTTTTAATATTTCCCTTTCCCTCTGCCTCTTTCCTGTGTTCCCTCTCAGCTGCTTCCGTAAAATTAATGTAAGGCTGCGCTCCAACTGGCAGACCGAATCTAATTTTGGAGACATCCATACTGGAAGTCGACCGGTGCTTATATCAATTTTGGATGGCAAAAAATATCCCATGGAAACTGATTATGGCAAATCAGATTTTAAAATGCATTCATAGATGGTTTGAAATGCAATTCAAATAATTTCTCACCTTGTGTGTTGAGTCTAGCCACTGCAACAAAAATGTCATTTAGTACACAGGAAACGCAACAAGCAACACTAATATCTTACAGACAACATGGAGGAAAAACGATTTTAACTTCCTTGGTGTCATCTGGGAAGATTGAAAACTCTGTACCACAGCTAGATATTGTGTTGGTGTGAAGAATTAAATAATGTGCCTATTTTCTTCATGAAGCCTGCAGCTTGCTGTTTTCCTTCCACATTTGAGAAACACACTGTCTGTTACATTATGAGTTAGGGTCATGCAATTTTCCAACTGGTCACCGTCGGCCTAAAAATTTGCGATTGCCAATATTTGTGCAGATTTGGGTGACAAATCAGCTTTATTGGCCAAATATGTGTAGATGTATAAAAAAAAATGACTCTTATTTTTCACTACTTTTTGACATTTTATAGACCAAATGATTAATCTAATTGAAAAAATAACCAGCAATCAGCTGATCAGCAATCAATGTTATCCGGTGTGGTGGGATCAGACCTCTCACGTTGTGTTTAGATCTCAGCAGGAGGGAACCAGGTTAAACAGCGTGACTTACCTGGGGTTTCTCATTTTCTTGGTTCCACTGAAGCACTTGAGCACAGTCTGTCATCTCCCTTCCCTTTATCCAGAGCAGTCTCTGTTGTGATAGTTATTGTTCTATTGCATACTATGAAAGGGTTATTAAAGGTAAGTACAACACAGGATCATGAGTTAGAATCAGTTTTGTAAAATTAATTGTGTTATCCAGGTTTGGTTTTAAGACAAATTGTTTCATGTAGGAATGTACCAAGTTACTGATTAAAAAATGTCACCACACACAGACTTGTGAGAAGTTTTCCTTCAAAGGGAGATTTTGTAAAGGTTATAACCTGACACTGTGCCTTGTGTTGCCTGCTGGGAAGGAGATCAGTAGAGTAATTGGTCTGCTTGGTGAATAGTACAGCTCTGCCTCTCTATCCAGAACTCACTGGAGATTTCTACCCTGTCAGCACCTTCAAATAAACCAATTGGCTGTTTTTAAATAGCACAGTCACATACACTCTGCTTACTATTTGCGCGGTCACCTCAAAATGCTTTGCAGTTTCTATTTTTAGCGCTCTGCTTTGTCAATAAGACATTATAGCCTTATCTCACAGTAACCAAATGCAAGCAGTTTTTATCTGCTGGGTTGTTTGTGGCAGACTCAGGTTTCAGGTCTGGAAACAAGCAGTTTGTTAGAGTGTAGTTTGTGATGTTAGATTGGAAATGGGACAAACTAAGGTTAGACACACTAGGCTGTACGATACACTGACTGTTGTTACTGTACAAGATGGGTATTCCTAATTCCCTTTTAGACCTAAAAGTATGTCTTAGTACAGAGTATCAAAAACTGCCAAGTACTGTACTTAAAGTTGCCACTTAATGCTTAACCTGATTTGACCGTCATTATTACACCATAATTGTGTTTTGTGCATTGTGTTCATATTGTTTTAGCTTTCTTAAATGGAAAAAGAAAGATACATTTATATTGTTACTGAAATGTATGCATTTTGTCAGCAATACCATCTGTATATATTTGAAATAGCATTGGGTACTTATATGATTGTGGGGAGCAGATTTGTACCAGTGAATTTACATGAGATGTGAAAGACTCAAGATCACTTTTTAACCACTGATTTTCCGATTCCCTTCTTGTCTCTGCAGCGATCCTTACGTCAAACTTTCCCTCTATGTCGCGGATGAAAACAGAGAGCTTGCCTTAGTCCAAACAAAAACCATAAAAAAGGTAGGTGCTAAGGAAAGAAGTGGATTTGATGCATGCATCTGTAGCATACTGTTGCTCCCTCCTGTGTTCTGCACAGACCTCTGCCTTGTAGTTTCAAACCTAATGAACTCTAATGTCTTTGCATGCTATCAGATTGGCCGGTCCTGCCGCAGTAATCTCTTCCCACTCCTGCCCCACGCATTTACCGTACAGCCTCTTAAATGTGGCTTTGTTCACTCCCATTTTAAGTCACAGGTTTGGGATCACATCCTAATCCCACACCCAAAGCTAGCACCACTTTTCCTTCAACTCAAGGCAGTCGTACCATCCTGAGAGATGGAAACCGCAGGAAGCCACCAGAAGGCCGTGCTTCCTTTCCTGCTCAGTAGAGTGTAGTGGGAGACAAGCTCTTTTCCCCCAGTGGCCTATTTTGGGGAGGAAATCTATTCTCACCAGGGGGAGCTATTACTTGCTATTAGTATGAACTCCATTCAAAGGATATTTTAATGTCAAAGTGGGCAGTGATTTTGAACCAAATATTCATGTATTCATTGTACTATATTCATTGCTCATGTTATGAAATGCTCTGGGCCATATAGTTTAAAATGAAGTCTTTATTCATGTGGGATGCAAAACATGTGATGCATGTTATTGTGCAGTACATGTTATTTACTAGCTAGGATTTGTGGACATACATAATATACAGGGGTTAAATGATGAAGCTGTCATGTTGTCTGACTCTGCAAACAGCTTCTTTTTAAATTTCCCCTTTTCTCAGCCATTTAGGTTGGCTACATGTAGCTGCCAGCCAACCCTCTGCTGGAGGCAGGCAGCTCAGGCCTCCATGCAGGCAGACATATGCTGCCAGTGGCCATGGTTGCCTTATTGGATATAAATAGCTGACAATGCACTGCTATGTGGAGCAGAAAAAGAAGCATCCCTGCTCAGCTCTTCTATGTGGCTCTATGTGTCTTGAAGTGGGACACCTTTGATGGTGTCTTTGTTGTTGAAGCTAAGAGTTTGGCTTGTGGCAGAGACGGCAAGAAATGTAATGACAAAAAAATGAAGACCCAGTCTGAGACTAACGTCTGTAACAAGAAATTGCCCCGAGCCTATACCAAACGTTAAAATTTGGCATACTGTTCTGGAAATTTTCATTATTTGAAGGAGAATTTGACATATCTTAATGTAACACTATTTTTTTGCCAAAGAGCAGTGGGTTCATTTGTAATTCTGTTATGTCAGCAGTTGTTTTAACAGAGATGTCATTTTATCGCAGTCGTAAAACGTTGTAAAGTGTTTATTATCAGAGCAACTTGTGAAATTAGGCTTTCATTGACGTTATAGTGTTTAAGTCTTTTCAATCACCAGAGGAATTTTATTGAGGTGTGTCACATAGTTCTCAGTCCAATAAAATATCGAATGTGTGAGGCAGAAGGGAGAGCCTGTGTGCATCCACATCCTGAGCTGACCCATCCAGAAAGTGGGTGAAAATCCTTATGGCTGTTAATCTAGGGACTAACGCCAATCACTGGGACATGTTACAGCTACAAACTTCCTCTAACAGCGTAAGAGGATCATTGATGCACAAGACTGAGCCTAATTTCTCACTTTGGCTCTCTTCTCTCACTACCAGTTGGATGGGTTTCATACATCTGCTCTGTTTTCTGTTTAAACCAATGATGGTTTACGTTCACTGTGCTTTAATACACAGTTAATTTATTATTTGTCTAACCATGTCTGTGCTCTGTGTTTCAGACCCTCAATCCGAAATGGAACGAGGAATTCTACTTCAGAGTGAGTTCATTATGTGTCTAACTCCCTGTCTTCCCATTGCCCTCCACTGCAATGGTTTGTTTTGCATTTGTTTACTCTAGAGTGGTCGTGTTAGAGTTGTTAATCTTTGATTGCAGTTAAGCTGAGAGTCCCACCTCCTCCATCACTGTAATCACCAGATAATATTAGACTTGAGAAGATTAGCCACATTTGTATGATTATTTCATACTGGTTATTTATAAAAGAGAAATAGTTCAGTCCTATGTTATAACCCTGATTCCTAAAAAGTTGGGACGCCGTGTAAAATGAAAATAAAAACAGAATGCAACCATTTGCAAACGAACTGTAAAGTATTCCTGAGCCCGTGCTGTAATCTCCTTTATACATTCATGTGTTTGACAAAGTGGTGAACCTCGCTCCATCCTTGCTTGTGAATGAGTCTTTCCAGGATGAACCTTTCATACCCAATCATGATACTATCACCTGTTACCAATGAACCTGTTTACCTGTGGAATGATTCAAACAGGTGTTTTTGGATCAGTCCACAACTTTCACAGTCTTTTGTTGCTCCTGTCCCAACTTGTTTGAAACATGTTGCTGCCATCAAATTCAGAAGAAACATATATTTAGTTGATGAGGTCAAACATTAAATATGTTGTCTGATTTATTTATGTTTTACACAATGTTCCAACTTTTTTGAATCGGGCTTGTATAAGGATTAGAAGATTGATCTTCTAGTCATCGTAGTTGTAATTATTTTCACACAAAAACAAGCAGCCTACAAAGTGTTTGCTGCATGTGCATCTGCATTGGCTTTGCATGCCACATAACCACTGGATGACTGCTGCATTATCTCCACTGTTATTTTGTTGCCAACACAGGTGTGTCCGCAGAATCACAGGCTACTCTTTGAGGTGTTTGATGAAAACAGATTGGTAAGATTCACATTTTGTATTTCTCTTACCCCTTATTGCCTCTGTTGCTTGTATGACACCTTATTTTTAATTTCAGTCTGTCATGTCTGTAGGCAGTTGATTTATTTACGTCCACCCACCTGGATCCTCATGCCTCTTTTAATTTACATGCAATTTGTTTCTACTTCAAACTATTTAGACATAGATAGTAGACTTTCAAGTAGTACTTTCTTTTATGGTTAATCTCAAGTATGTCAATAATAATTGATGTACCACCAGATAAAATGTGATGATTATAAAACTGATATTGCTGCACACTTTCAAGTCATTTCCCCAGAATAGCTCTGCTTTCATATCACCACAAGGATCATTAACAACCTGCAATATATCATATTGATTTTGTCTGCACCCCTTCACAGTCTTATTCTTGTGAACTCTCTAACAGATTGCTTCCTTTGATACCATAGAATTTCAAACTCTAGTCTCGTCAAAAGCACTCAATCAAAACAAGTGCATAGCAGTACAGAGGCAGTGTTTATCTGCTACTTTCATTGCTCTGCTTTAAGGCTGAAGTCCACTAACAAACCACTACATTCCTCTTATGTCAAATTTCTCAGATTTCCCCCACAGACGAGAACACAAGCCTCCTTGACTTGTGAAATTAAGCCTGTTGTCGGCCCTCAGTTGCCATGACAACTAGAATAAAATGTCTGCACACTGTCAAGAGTTGCAGGCAATTAAAAACAGAACAAGCAGGTCTTAATCATCAATTCCCTAATTCACAGTTACGTCCAACCTTCACCTTGGCGAACCTTCTTCAGAGGCGAGTGAAGTGCTTGTTGATATAATGAAGACATTGTTCCTTGGAAGACGTGAAGGACTTCCTTGGAAGGGGTTTAGGAGTGCAATGTTATTTGTTTCTAATTACTTCTCAGTAACTCTGGGATTTGTATTTTGGGTCTGATGTTTGATAAAACAAACAGCGGATGCAGCCCAACATAGTATTGATGTTCTTGGCCGGACAAGGCACATTCTGTCTGGGCCTCACAGGTTCAGAGCTACTGCTGTTGTGCACCGACGTGGGAGGTTGAATTATATGAGCTTGTGGAGTGTCTTTCTGTAACACCAGGTTCTGTAGTTATCTTGATAACTTAAACAAATAAACACACAGTTGGTATATTTTATGATTAAATCTCATCCAGTCAGTTTAATCTGCATGTTTCTTGTGCTGATAAAATCGGTGCATACATTGGTGCGTGTTGTGTGTGCATGCTCCACACGCTCCTGCAGAGGGGAATCGCTGGCTGTCAGCCCACTAAGGAAAGGGCAGCTCTAATTTTCCCCTCATTACAATGTACGATTCTGTTGCCGTATAGAAGAGGATGACACAAGAAAGTACAGCACAGGCAGCCTCAAGCCCGGTCCTCTCCTTATATGTCTGAGGAGGTGCTTTTCTGTCTATCTCTAGGTGCATGCAAAGGCAGCTCCTCCACCACTGGCCAGTATTTCTTTGAAGGGGCTGCTTGTTCTCTTGCTTCCATTAATTTTATGGTTTATTTGTCAGAAGAGATGAAAAGTTAGACTAAGCTCTGTGCTCTAGCATGTATGAGAGATTGTGGCTTACTTATGTGTGCTAAATTCGAAATAAAACAAGTGCCTACAAAATATAGAAAAACTATCCATGAGACTGACAGTTAACAGAATGTAAAGAAAGAATAGGCCTACAATACAGAGTAGTGCTTTGTTTGAAGCAGGCATGTTATGTCATTTGGAAAGCTGGGCTTTCTGCCATTGGACCACACATTGGCATTTTGTTTCTTTTATACAGAACGTTCTCCATAACATTTCACACACACACATTTATTGACTGTGCCTAACACTGTAGGCAGTGTGTCATCACTAAGTGTAACCGGCTGCCAAGCCACGATTTCTTCTTACTCTACAGTCTTTTCCTCTTGGCTTTTTCATTGCCTCCAGTCAATATCGCCTGTCTCCTTGATGCCCTCTTGTCCACAATGGAGAACTTTCTTTTTTTTTTTTTTTTTTTGTCCTCTCATTTTTTCCCTTCTCACTGTGGTGCAGTGGCTTGGCTGTCAAGTTTTTTGCAGCTTGCTCTTTTGAAACATAAGGTGACACACTGAGGGCTAAACCATAGGTCGAACCCGTCATAGAAGTTGGAATGACTTCTCGGACACTTTAAAAGGCCAGATTATCATAGGGACTTTGTCAGTTCTGTGCATGGGGGCAGACACCCCCCCACTAAATCTGGCCTCAGGGCAAAATGCCATAAAACCTCCATTTTCTCATGCTGATCTACATGATGAATCACTTTTATGCACAGCAGGATAAAGAATGCTCTCATGAATATACTGTATGTTGTGAAAACGTCTCTCTTTGTTTTGCCTTGTACTGTAGCCAAGTAGTATATTACAAGTGCTGAAGCATCATAATTTTTGTGTCTAATTTCAGCATTGCAGACTAGAATCACAGCTGACTTGTATCTTGGGCGGTTTTTGGATGCAAACAGAGTGGCCTATAAAACCACCAGACAGCCAAGTGTTTGGCTGTGTATGTCTATTCCGTTTGAAGAAGACTTGGATGTCTTTCTCCAGAGAGGGCTGTGCTGTTTGCCTTATCAAAGCTGCAATCTGTCAGATATTCAGCTCTTCACTCTGCAGCTGCCTTTTTTCTGGTCCATTTTTAGCTACAACTTCCTTATGCTTCTTTTTTTTATGTTTCCGAGCTTCAAGAAGTAAGATGGCTCAATTTGTCCTCCAGATTGGATGATGAATTTAACATTTTTATTGAGATTATTTAGCAAGGAAATCCTCCCTGCATGTTGTGATCAGTGTACCTATTAAAAAAAGGATATAGTTGTCAGATTGTGTGTTTGTATACGACAGATTTATGGACCTGTCATTTCTTCTTTTGCTCTCTACCTCCCCTCTCCAGGCGGCCAATAACAGGATGCTCAGGCAGATCAGTAAGGGTGATGTTATGACCTAAAGTTATTACATTAATGTGGATAGCATCTAGAAGGCAAAGGTCATGTTTACCAGTGATGTTTTAAGATAAGTTACTTTCGTTATCTTCAGTGATAAAGGCAGTGATGTTTTAAGGAAGCTATTGAGAAACTGAAACTGAGCTACACTTAGATACTGGGAAAGTAGTAGTAAAGGAATGAAGTGGTAGATAATGTCAACATTAAGAAGTAGCTTATTGAGGTTAAAAAAATACCAAATTGCCTGGACCTTCAAGTGAGTGAGTAAGAGGTGTGGAAGTGTGGAGGTGGGGGTTAAAAAGAGATCATGTGAATGGAGGAAGGGATGGACAGTGGTAGGATGTGTTTGGGGGCCAGTTGGCACTTGAGGGCACCATGGGGTTGTAACAAGAGGTGGTTGGGCCATTTGTAGTCACATGACTTACAAGCAACCCACTGTCACCTCGGAAACCAGGAGCGCCGGCCACTCTTATCCAATCATGTCAGGAATGCTGACCGTCACTCGGCTCAGGCTATTTCTGCTGTCTGTCGCTAGTGCTAAGAGTCTGCATACATGGATCCTTCTTTTTTTTTCTTTCCCCCCTCACCCTTCCCGTCGTTAGCCTGCCATTGCTGTAAGCGTGTAGTGTAAAGTTGTCAGCTCCTTTGCAGTGGCAGTCTAGTTTTTGTGGTGTGACTTCTTTCCTCCGTTCAGTTTACTGTGGGAAGGAAAGTTGTGGAAAAGACTCAGAGAGGGTGGGGAGGGGGTGGGGGGTGAGAGAGAGTGGAAGGAGAAAAAAAAGGGGATCAGTCATCCAGCCAGCCAAAGGAGAGAAGTGGGCGACACTGAGAGACCGAGACCGGAGCCAGAGGAGAGAACCAAACAGCCAGTCAGAGCGAGAGTGAGAGGGAACAGAAGCTGTGGGACGTGAGGTGAAAATGGCACAACGTCTGCGTTTATACTTTGGCTCAGGCCGCAGTAACACAGCCCCGGAGATACTGGAGGGAGACTCCGAAGAGCAGCAGGGGGACAATGATGTGGTCATGCCGCTCCACATGCAGCCTCCTCTGGTATCGAGGCCTTCTCAGGAGCCAACTGCGCAGCAGGTCCCAACAAGAGCTTTTGGCTCACGATCGGAGCCCTCGCTTAAGCGCAGCTCCTCCATGTTCATACCTCAGCTCGCCGCCTACGCTGAGCCGCGGCCGACCAAGAGCTCCTCCATGCACATCTCCCTCCAGCGCTCCAATGGATCAAGTAATGGAGATTCCCATGGTCATGCTGATGATGTCCCGCCACCCTGTTATAGTCCTCCAGGACCTGCGCCTGCCTATACCGAACAGATCGGAGCAGACGTTCCACAACATCCGCCTCCTCCATACTACAGCCCAGATTCTTTCAACTCACAAACTTTTCTGACAGAGCCGGACCTGCCCAAACGCAGGGTCTTTAGTATCGGCTCCAATGGCCATACTGTGTATAGCAGAGGTCCACCTGGTATCAGTGTTGGCGGCATTTGTATCCAGAGGAACTCTCCTGACTGTTCAGACATCCAGCATTTCAGAATCCTCCCATATGGAGGTACTGGTTGGTCTGTCCAGCAGCCGAGCTTGGACCCGTGCTCTGTTGGTAATGGAGGAACACAGAGACTAGTGTTTCAGCTCCAGCAAAACCAGAACCAGGATCAGAGCCAGGGTGGGCAACAGGCTTCTGCATCCCAGGAGGAACGCACAGATGTTGGCTTTGCCAGCTCCAGAGGTTGCCATGCGGTGCGTTACCCCAGAATTCGAGTGGAAAGAAGCTTGTCTCAACAGAGGCTGTTGCTGGAGAATCAACACCAGAAACCTGGTGCAGATAGCCAAGGTATAGAGGACGACCAAACAGATATGGAGACACAGAGACTGGAGGCAAGAAACATATCTAATGGTTGTACTTTCAAAATCAGAGGGGATACTTCCAGAAGACAGCCTCATTTCAAGATATATTTTACCCCAGGCGGAGGTGGAGATCAGAATGTGAGCCTCGGCAATGATTCATCAACAAATAATCCCAAGGTAAATTATTGGAAAACTTCAATAGGACTGTTGGGCGCAAAAGGTTTTAAATGGAAAATGATTTTATAAATTTTATAATGACATTTGACAGTGAAATTTGCAGTGTCATCAGTTTTAATGATGAGGAAATTAATTTCAAAATGTAATATAAACAGTCACAACAAATAGTGAATGGGTTAGCTCACTCATATGACATTTAGTTGAACACATGATAGCTTGTATGTGGTGTAGCCAGAAAAGAGGGGGGCATCTAGTAGGGCCATGGACAACAAATGAGAATCAGCGTGAAATTTAAACCTACCTGCCTAAATTGTGCCAGCTTTATTGGATGTCTGAAGTATTTCACTTTCACAGATTTACAAAGTTTCTATTATCGCTTATTTCACTCGCTGAATACAGCCCAGATGAGGAGAGATCCGTATGGTGCAGGAAGAGGGTGGTGACATTCTGGGAAGTGAAAAGCACAGACATGGTTTCTGAGCTAAATCACACACACACTGACTTTCATTCACTTCACAACCACAGGCATTTGAAATTTTACACACATCGGCCGATTCAGTCATGAAAGGAAAACAGGAACAGGAATGGATCATTTCTCCCCATGCACTTGTTGCCTTCTGCTTCACAGAAATGTGACACTTAAGTTTGGTAATACCCTTAACTGCAGCCAGTGCTCTTTGAGAGTTGGCTGTTTCTATCTTTAGTCTGTTTCGAGTGTGGTTGTTGATTTTGAGAGCGGGCAGGCGGTGTGTCTTCTTTGGCTCTAGGCTGGTATGGATCCATATCCTCGCAGCTGCTCCATGAGTGATTACGAACTAAGATGTCGTTATGGCCCAAACACTGATCAAGAAGTTTAACAAGCTATCAGTATCCCAAAAGCCTGAAGTCTTTTGATTTTTCTGTCTATTCTCATTTCATTATAGCTTAAGCTTTGGAAGCGAAGTTGATCAACAGGTTGCAGTTTTATAATCAGGGTGTCATATTACCTGATTTATCATCTACAAGCTTCTGCTTAAATCACTTTTTAAGAGGAAGCTTTTCAGCAGCAGTATGTTCTGTTCCCCACTTTAAAATTTCAAAGATGAACTAAAACTTTGAAAGCTGCAGCTGGAAGCAACAGCAATATATAGTAGATTTTTAAATTATGGGACTTTTCAAATTCCAACTTTTTTGGAATCAGTGTTGTAGATTGATTTTTGAATGTTATAGCAAAGTCTTTTTTCTGCTTTCTTATCCTGTTAGTCATCTCGTGCCTCCTTAGATTTTTCTTGCAACCTCTTGTGTGGTCCTGACCCTCAGGCTGGGAACCACTGCACTACACCAATATATTATAATGGATCAAATTAAAGCAGTAGTGCTATAGAGCATTTTTTATGAGTGGTTCCCCCTTTTTCTTTGCCTAATGCACAAGGAAACACATGCAATCGGGTGACATGATACACAGTCCTCTTGGCACATTATTCCACTGATTGTGGAAATAATGTGCCAAGATAAACAGCAATGCACCAGCAAAGGCATGTTAATTGTCAGCAGTTAGCACAGAAAACAATGCAGGTTTTAAAATGCTCACAAACCCAGCAGTGCAAGTTTTATTTGAAAGGAAATGCATTCAATGTGTTTCTCAGACCTCAAGGATAGGCAAACAAACTTCACAGGGCACCTTTAATACTCTACACAAAGTTATGTGCTATAATTATTTAATTATCTGCCACAGTAAGGAGATTTCATTCTTGTTTAGGTTTTGTCCCCTCATTTGAAAACTTCTGTTTCATCAGGATTGTGCTATGCCAGACTTTTTAACACATGAATAACATTCTCAATAAACCAGTTACTCTTGCCTTCCTGAGCACGAAGGTCAGATAACAAGGATATCTGCAGTATGCTAACCTTGAACCCAAATGTTTTAAATCCAAGACGGTGTAAGATTTGCTGAAATATTTCTGGTTTCGGCTGTTCTCCACTAGTGCATCTACAACTTTTAACATATTTTAGTCATAGTTTTGACAGCACTTAAGCCATACTTTAATGCATTTTCCACACCTTCTCCTTTCCCCTTTTTAAGACACATGGTGTTGTGTTACCCCGGGGCATCCTGTTTCTCATGCAACAAGGAAATCCTCATTTAGACCACAATGACAGGTCTTCCCCAACTGGTTGCCTGGAGTTGGAGCGCCCCTTTTTAAAGCCCTGCAGGGGATACTACGGGTGTGTGTTTTGTATGTGTGTGTGCCAAATAGACTATCTGCAGACAGCTATGCCACTGTGCCATGCCCTCATTACAGCCCTGTCTCGACGCCCCCCAGTTGCCATTCACAAAGAGCTCTTGCAGGCCACTGGGTTTGCTATATTTACCTGAGACTCGACTGTGGATGGTTGGATGGGGGGTTCTCTTTTTATTTTTGTCCGATAGCATGTGAGAGGAATTCATATTGCTATTGTTGTGAAGGGCTTTTCTCTGTCGGCTCTGATCTCTCAGAGGTGCACGGCATAGTAATTCACTCGTGTCAGCACGGAGACTGTTGAGTAGGTGAGACAACCTTTTCACACTTCAGCGCCAGCCTGGACTTGTTCCAGGTTGCTCTATATCATAAACTTCTTCATGCATGGCAGTTCAGTATGGCTACAGTTAGCATTGGCCATTCTTAGGTTTGGATTTGTTTGTTCAGGTCCAATGTGAATGAATGGAATTCAGTTTGTGGTGCTCATGGTGTTGAAAAATAACATTTAAAAAAATCACCAGCTACATTTCTCTCCATAAACAGTGTCTATGAAAATTGTTGATATGTGTTCTGTGGATTATTGGTTCATTGCTTTTGAATTTATTAAAGTTCATTTTCAATGCTGTTAGCACCACAAGTGAAATTGCATTGACCTCAAATTTTTAGATAGCAACAAAAATCTCAGAAACTGACATATGAAACCCAAAACTATCTGCATAAAGTGTTTAGTGACTTGGCTGAACTGACCTGTTTTGTTTATTTTCTTCTCTAACTTTTTTCAAGCTAGCTCACAATCCTTCATCTGCCTCATGCCTCTTTAACACTTCGTCCCTCCTCCGTCTCTTGGTCTTCACTGGCACCCTCCCTCTCTGTGTGTAACCTGGCCCTGAGAGGCAGCTGCAGGCTCAACTGTGACCCTTTGATGACTCTGCAATTATATCCCTCTGCAAACACATACCCACAGCTTAAAATGCTGTTATTGTTAAAGACAGAGAAAACAGCCGTGTGTCCCAGAAGAACGTGTCTCATGGGATACTGCCTTTGCCACTGACTATTTCATAGGTCACAAACTACAGTGCCAATATTTTTTGTAGGTTCAAGCATGGTAGCAAATGAGATTTCCAGGTGCAAATTAAATGTTCACAGCAACTCATCAGTGCTGACAGTCCTGGCTGATTTACAGCATTCATTGCAATTCTAAACTTTATTTATGCAGCACAAAGTTTCAAACTGTTTCACAATTTCACATTGTGTGTTAAAGATCAATGCATGTAAAAGAGTGTAATATGAGGCTGGTTGATTTTGTTGCTCTCTCATAGCTCAGATAAAACTCATGATCCCCTCTTTTGAATTACTTGTGAGTTATAGAAAGCAATAAATTGTTTCGTTGGTTTGGGAGATGGAAGCAGATACTGCTGTAATTTACACAGTAGTGGTTCTGGCTTTTCCAAGAAGAAATTGTTTAAACTGTGCTTGAGTGTATGTATGTGTGTGAGAGAGGGAGAGAGAGTACACTTGCATTCACAAGTGTCTGTTTATGTGCGCGTACATTAATAACTCAGCATCTTTATGTGACTCATTTGTAACCTTTCAACATTTGGTTCCAGGTCTGTTAACTGTGGTGGGAACCCACTGACTTCCCAACACTGCTTTTACTTTATCTTCTGATGATCAGAATCAACCAGTGCGATTGCGGTATACCTAACCTTGTATCAGTGTGAAAAACTGGGCCTCGAGCAGCATAGTTGTAGGAAATTACCAACCATGCAGTTTTTTTTGTTTTACCACATTTCTTAACGGAGGCACGAAGGAGTAAAGAAGTGGTTTTGAACTTTCATACGCATATTTTCTTCAGAGCTCTTCCTTGCTGACTCAATTTTAAAAAAGGGGACCACATATATTAAATTTCATTGTCAAATCAATTTGATATACAGGGTTCCCTGCATTTAAAATTCAATTGGAAAATATTTCCATAACTCCATATTGAATTTTTATGACTGCACTACTTTTGTGCAGCAGTGAAGCAACTTTTACAGATGCCACAACATTGACATTTTCTTCTGTTGTACATTAAAGCTTGAAGACTCATGAACAATGTTCAAAAGAAACATTAAGATTGCCAGGTTGCTCTTTTATTAATAAAAACAGTTGGTTAATATTGTTTTATTGTTGGCAACCTGTTGAGTACAACCTACAGGTGGATCATAACACAAACTGAGAAACACTGACCAACAGAAGTAACATGCATTGTTTCAACTCAGCCTTTCCTGTCAAATCAGTGTCTGCTAACAAGCATCATTGCTAGTTAATGCCTGCTGTCTAAATCAGTTATGTCCCACACACAGGCTTCTTCCAAGAATGGCCTTTTCCATCTCACACAGGTAATCACTGCTGGGGGCTGCTGCTGTGCAGCCCAGTCATCCGTCAATCTCCCCCTTTTCCTCTCCGTATGCATTAATTACAACAAAAGGATGGACAAATCTGCGGGTCACTTGAATCTTAAACACAAACCTTCCCTGGTTCTCCCCTGTTGTCACCTCTGTCCTTCTCTCCCTGTCTGGCTATTTGGCTTCAATCTGGTGGCAGTGGATGTTATTTTTCCTTGCTGGGTTCATGGGTTCTTCTCCTGTGAAATGATACCAAAGACCTGTCCATAAATAAAACCTTAGACTGAGCCTTTCTGCCTGGACACCTGTGGAAATCTATGCTGATTGGCAGACAAGATAAGCCACAAAAAACTAGATCAAATACTGTATGATAATTTCAGTAACCTGTGGAAGAAATTGCTCGAGCATAATTGCACTTCATGATTTTGCAACCACCTGAGATTTTCAGATCCCGACAGGTGTCCATAAAAAAGGCCAGAGGTTATTTCTGGATGGGGCCGTCCATGAAATGAAAATCTTTCTCTTTCACTCCATCTGTGACAAATAAACACAAAATGTTGCTGGAACTTTGGCTGCATTAGGTAATTCACCTCAACATTGTGGTTTTCCCCTCTCTTCCCCTGATGGAAATTTCGGGTATTCCCCAGACACTCTCGAGAGCTGCTACTTCTAAAATTATGCTGCTGAAGGTGACCTTCTTGTTTTCTCTCCTAGACCAGAGATGATTTCCTGGGACAAGTTGATGTTCCTCTCAGTCATTTGCCGGTAAGTTATTTGTGTGTGTGTGTGTGTGTGTGTGTGGCCAGACTGACACTGTTTTGAATGCTCAGCTGTTTCTTATCTTCAGTTTTTGCTCCGCCCAATCAACCTCTGTGAAGGTCAGGCCAAGAGTGTGTTTATGTGTGTTAGTCTTGAGTGTGAGAAAAATCCAGCCACACATGTAGCTGTTTTGATCAAACAACACACTCCTTGTTAGACATGAGACGTGGGCTGTCTAGAATGTAAACAGAGGGGACTGTCCTGAGGGCGGGCTACCCTCAGGATCAATGGAAAAAGCTACACTTGTCAAATTCACACATTCACATGTACTTGCTTGGAAACTGTGGACTGCTGGAGATAACAGCAAACAATAACATGCAGACCCAGTGTGTGCTGCTTGACAGTTTTTACCGTTTTGATGTCAGCAAACAGGACCTTAAACTCAAACAAACAGACCTACAAACCATTCTGAAGCAGCACATCCTCCACTCAGTCGAGAGCTGTGCTGTCAGACTGGTTGTGGCTCTCTGAAGTTCTAAGTTATGAACCTTTAAAATTACATCTGTAAAAGGTGTTGGGGTTAATTATTAATGTCCTGTTTGGCTCCCATAGGTCCAGGAAATTGGCAGCAGATAAAAGCTGAGTCATGTTGAGAGAGTGGATGAGATGGAGAATATTTGGTCCTGATGCAGCTAATGCTGAAAGAATTAAGTTGAGCATGAATAAGCCACTGCAGTGCATGTGTAGATCCGCGTTATATGTGTGTTATGAGTCAATTCATTCATTTTATGCATGACTCCATGTTGTGGGAATTTGAGTCTTATTCATACTTACTGGACATTACTTTAGTCATCACCTTTCTTTGAAGCAATCTGGTGGCTTGTGTGGAAGTTCCTTAAACTTTTTCCAAACACAATTTCATGTACCATAAACAATGAAAGCTTGTGCCCACTCATGTACCTAGCCCTGTTTTGCATGAGTCACACATAAGATAGGGCACATGCTTCCTCAGGTTTTTAATAGTGAATTCAAAAAAATCCATTGGATGCATTATTTACAAAACTTGATATGAATTCTTAATGTCCAGGATGTGTGGACAGCTTGTTCTCAGCAGCTCAAATTATTATTCTTATTTTTCATACAAAACTTTCAAGATTGTACTTTAGATATGGAAACTGACAGTCTGTGGTACTTTACGGAGCAGTATGTGGTGAGCAGCCAGTCTGGACTGGTTTGGCCCTGTCGGAGAGCAGTGGGAGATTGCCGTGAATTACAAAAGACCTTTTTGCTGTTCAGTATGTAACGGGAGAAGCTCACTGTTGCATAATGATCCTGAGATGGCTGTGCAGAGGGTTCTGGCCGTGTTGTACTCTCATGAGTCTGATATTTTGATACTGTCTAACATGTGTATTTGCTTGTGCCCTCACTTGATTATTGTCAACAAATGCCTCCTCTTAATTTTCAGACAGAGGACCCTGCTATGGAGCGGCCATACACATTTAAAGACTTCCTCTTGCGGCCCAGAAGGTCAGTTTCTACCCAATGCGACAAGTAAACAGTGAAATTTGATACCAGTAATTCACCTTCTTAGGTTAAATTTTGTCAGGTTTGCCTCCATTAGCAAGTGGAATAGACATTGACAGATTATTAAGCTCACAGTGACTCTAATGATGTAGGCTGGCGCCATATCTCATGAGAGCAGTGAGTTCATGTGACGGTCAGTTGAGCACTAAAGGTGAAAGGCCATCTGGTGCTAATAGGCAGTTTGGAAACTCCACCTGCATTTCCAAGAATAAGCCCAGTGTTAGCATCAGCTGATTTCGATGTGCTCTTTTCAAGTGGGTCCATTTTTATTGATGTTTTCCTTCTAGTCACAAGTCCAGGGTGAAGGGTTACCTGCGTCTGAAGATGGCCTATCTGCCCAAACAAGGAGGACAAGAGGAGGAGGCTGGGGAGATGAGGGAGGAAGCTGAGGTAAGGTCTTGGCCACCATTGTTGGTGAGTTCATTTTAACTGCTGACTTAGCATTACCAGAAGCATCCTTTTTAGTCTTTTGTTCCTAATAACCTGACGCCAAACCAGATTCTAGTTTTATTCCTTCCCTCCACACAAAGAAAACACTGTTCAGAGCATAAAGATGAAAGTGAGTTTCCCAATTTGGACAAATAGAAAATGTGAGAGTGGTTTTTGCAAAGAGTGAGAGGAGAAAGGATGGCTCCTCATTTTATTCTTTTCTCTAAGAATTCAGGCAGCATCTCGCCGCCAGAATCTGGTGAAAGTCTTTTCCAGGTCAGCGTATGGAAAAACCATTTACAATACTGCCTGTTATTTGGAGAAATGGGAGCTTCTCTTCTTTTACTTTATGTGTGTTCTTGCATGTGAATGTGTGTTCAAGTGTGGGTTTCTTGTGCAATGCTGGAGAGGTGCTATAAATTTTGAGACACTGAAAAGCTTCACAGATAAGGTGACATTTAGCAGCAGAGTACGAAAGCTTCAGTGCCACTCTGCTAACCTAACTCAACGACATGTTCTCAGTGTGAAAAATCTCTCTTTCTTACCTCTGTACACTAACCTTTAAAATGAAAAGTATTACATCAGCTTCACTCTTTTTTTTCGTGGTTCCTTCTCTGCTCCCCTATTCTCAAAGAGAGAGCTCAAATTTGTCAACGCTGGTAGTGATTTTGATGCCCATTAGCTCGGTCTTACATCCTGTGGTCGGAGATATCCCAGCCAGTGAACAGCTTGTCAGACAAAAATAAACACCAGTAAATGCTAACAAAAACATTTCAAACCACAACACAGCTCTCTGAAACATTTTAACCAGCCACAAGTGAATCCAACATCTGTAATGTATTTCCATGCTTGAATCCCCTCTTCAATCAGACCGGTTTGCTGGTGTTCATGCGTGTCTGACAAGCTGTCAGTTCACTGGGATATCTATGGCCTGACCGACCAGTGAGTTACTCACACTACCCTTATGTCAAAAAGTCTGAACTTTCTCTTTCAGGGATGGGATGAGTCTGCGGACTCAGGCTCCCAGCGACCCCAGCAGCTGCTGCCCCCGTTGCCCCCAGGCTGGGAAGAGAAGGTGGACAACCTGGGACGCACCTACTATGTAAACCACAACAACCGCTCTACACAGTGGAAACGGCCCTCCAACATGTATGCCTGATCTCTCTCCTTGTGTTTTAGTTTTATATTAATTAAAACTTGACCTGAACAGTATACCTTTTATTTTATAGGTATATAAATCCATGTCTTTAAGGGGTCATTTTCTGTATAAATGAATTACTGAGTCAGAAAGTGGTGTCGAACCTTTCATCTAACTTTTGGCAAGAAAGTGAATAAAAGTATTTCTCAAAATGTCAAACTGTTCCTTTGAGAAATTATGCAGGTGAGACCCAACAATAGCTTGATAGACACATAAGCTACAGATATTATGTATCCTCATTATTTCTTCAAATTCACTTTGCCCTCTTGGTCAGATTGAGCTAGTTCAAATTAGAATGACGAGTGGTAGATGTGGCCTGAAATTGACAGGCTCTTATTTTTTAACAGTAATTTCAGCCATTTTTATCAGTCCAATCCTACTCAAGAATTTACTGTAATACAACGTTATTTATTTTGTGACTTACTAACACTTTCTTTTTGTGTGACTTCTCCTTCAGGGATGTGATTTCAGAGACTGAGAGTGACAATCAACAGCGGCAGATCCATCAGGAAGCGCACCGTGTTTTTCGTTCGAGGCGCCACATCAGTGAAGACCTAGAGAACGAGCACCTGGAGCCCAGGGACCTGGACAACGTGAGAAAGAAGAATATAGATACATAGATACTGCTTATGCAAACTGAGCCACAGCTGTCTCAAGTGATAAAATGTTATTATTGTTTCATGGTTGTGTCTCCTTGTTGCTCCCCTAGTCCTGGGAGCTCATCACTGAAGAGGAGCCTAACGACAGCATGGCCCAATCTCTGCCTGGCCCTTCCTCCATCTTGACGCCACAACATCCACCAACGCCCGTCACCCAGGAGTTCTCTGAAGACTTAAATCTAAGGCTGTCACTCACCCCAGATACCAACGGCGAAGTGCCAGGGCCCAGCTCTGCTATGGTGAGAATTGAGCACTGCAATTTTCAGTAGTCGAAACCTAAATCACTCCACATTTAAATGACCTAATGGTGTAAATGAAGGCAGTCTAATTAATTTCCAGGTTGGTCTTTTTTATGTTTTTACTTCTCTCCCCGTTACTCTTTTTTTGAACAGGGCCAGCTGTCAAACAGACTCCGATCCTCAAGTATGACGGATGGTGTCAGTGATCAGGCCCAGGCTCCTCCTCTTATGGTACATACATTTCTGAACCCTTACATTTTCCTCTATCATGTTCTTCTTTTTGACTTCCTCCCTTTCCTTGTTACATTGCTTCTTGCATAGTAAACATTTGTTTTCCTCTGAACACCTTAGGCAAGCAGGCATTGTTGTCTCATTTGCCTGCTCTCTGTTGGCATGCCTCAGTGCTGTGGGTGCACCACACCTCAAATCATCTTCTCTGCTCTCTGCTCTCTCCTCTTTGCATTGAAAATTTCCACTTGTTCGTACTAGGCAGCTGTTGCTTCCTCCACACCTATTTTCCCTGCTCTCTATCCCTTTTTCGATTTTACCCTTTGTTCCTTATCTTCTCACCTCTGTAGGATTGCCACACCTCTTCCTCCCCCTCCTCTCCCACTATTACTCTTTGTGATTCACTCGCTGCTGCGTATGTTTGTTGTATTGTAGAAATGTTGGCCTTAGAGCTGTGTGCCAGCAGAGAGACCATTCCAGTAGAAAGCATTGGCAAGTAAGATTAAGGGCAGCACCACATTAGATCAAACATTCCCCAGAGAGTCCTGAGTCACAGCATCAGTGTAGATTCAGCTCAACAGACTGTCACAAGATCTGAGTCAGATGTTTGTCACATAGCTGAATCACAGCAGTGAGCTTGGCCTTGTCAAGCCGAGGAAAAGTACAGGTGCTGATGTCAGCCTTTCCCTTGAATGTCAGGTCTCTAAGGGCTGGAAAACAGTAGGCTCATTTAGAAGCCATAAGAATTTGTTCGAGCAGTTTCCTGTCACAGCGAAGGTTCATTCTTTTCTTATCATATTAAATGTCTATGTAGGTGGACAGATGCTGTTTGTATCGACCAGTGCATATGAGATAAATGTTGCCTTCACTTCTGATTTGAAGTTAGTTAACCTTAAAAGACAAGGCTGGCATTATTCTACCTTTTCTCTTATTGTTATCCAATCCCATAAAATGATCACAGCCAACAATGTTTTAGTTCATCACTCAGTACTTCCCTACCCTGTCTGCCCCACTCCAAGAGGATTTTTTAAAAAGTGGGTCAAAAATACATATTTTTTAATTTTTAAAAAAGGATCATCACTTTCCTGAAACCACTGGGTACTTTGGTCTTTAGCAAACGTTACTCACAGGAAGAAGTGCATTTGTTGGGGACTATTTTCATCCATGAATGGATACACATTTGATGCTCTGGTGAGTATTTACAGCAGCAGGATCATGTATGTGGGATTGACTCAGAATAGACTACAGTGGTTACACTCATGGTAATGAAGGAACAGTGTAACAGTGTGGCTCACTGATGTTTTTATAATAGTTTTTGGACAACAATGGAGGCCTGTCGCACTGAGGAGTAGGCTACTGTATATCAGGCTTTTGTTGCACAGACAATACTTGTTAGGATTCAATCCATTGTTGGTTTTGGGATTTGTTGACAATAATAAGAGAATGGAATATCACCACATTTATCCTTTAATAGGAGGTCGTGGAGGATGTGTAAGGATGTTTAATGTTATAGGGTTGATAGTGAACCAAATCGGGTTTCTAACTGTCTTCCAGGTTATGCAGTTTAGAATAAGCAGACATCCAGTACATGTCATTGTAAAGCACTGCTGGCTGAATGCTGATATTGTCATCTTACTTGCGGCAAGTCTTTTGGATTGCTTGAAACTACAATTTCTATTTTTGTTTTTCTCTGCACTTGATCATTGTCTTCCAATTCTTGTCTAATATTCAAACTCCTATTGTGAACTTTCTTTGAACTTCAGCACAGTAATTCACTTCCACTGCTGAAACATTTTCAGGACACAGAACTGTTTTCTCTGACTGGTATTACTGTAGCGTTCACATCATTTTCTACTTGGGCTAAGATGAAAGATGCAGCACTGTTTGGGGATTAAATTTACAGTCCAGGGAAAAAAGAATCTGTGTCTTCCCTCCAACAGGGAAATGCAAGCCTGATAACTTCTGCGGCTCAGACTGTCTTGATTTATGTCTTTGTCTGTCTTAATATCAAGTTGATTTACTTTACTCAAAACTTACTGACAGCCTACTGCTAAAAGTTTTCTTAACCTACATTTTGTGTAATCACGCAACCAATCACAACTGCAGTTACCTTCCAAATTAATTGTGCTCCTTCTTGCTACCCATCAACCTCACAGCTCGTACGCTTCAGAGGGTATCCTCTCTCTCTTTTTTTTTTTTTTTTTTCTATATTCACAGCCACCACACTTTCCCACCATGGCCCATAATCACAAGGATCTCCTCCCTTCCTGTCACCTCCTTTGAGATTTAATTCCCCTTTTGTCCCTTAAGTTTCTCCTCACTTGACCTGCACTGCTGCCCGAACACTCTCCCTTGCCCCATTACTTCCAGTCTGGCATTGAACACATTAACATATTGTGAACTAAAGACCATCTTCACCTGTTGTCTACTACCAGCAGGGTTCCCAGACCAGAAGAACAAGAGCTCAAACAGTCTCAGGTGGTGAGGAGTCTATGGTAATATCTCAGTTTATATACAGTTTAAACCATATCAGTCATACACCTCTTAGTTCCCAGACACCACATAGCATGGACTTCATGTTTCCCCTGATTAGTTCTGTGAATCACCATGATAAAAACCTACACTTTGGTCACATGAGGACAGTTATTTATACTCAGTTTTTTTCAAGGGTTGTACATGTTGTTCATTCATATTGTTGTTATCCAGGAATGCGGAATACCAACATTTTCATATAATATGGCACATTATGCATAAAAAATACAGCAAACATTCTCCTTGACGTGGACTCAAGTTTGTGTAAACATTCATTAATATGTACATCCTTTCTGGCAGCACATTGATCTGTGACTGTGGCCTCCCCTCGGACAAAGCTTGGAAAAAGGCGCCCCCTTACCCCCCATTTAGTTTACTGGCTTAGTTTCGCTCAGTTCCTGGATGCCTATGGGATCATGATTTTGTTATTTGATCCCATAGTGCAATTGAGCCCTGATAGCCTAATATTGCTAATTATAATATTGCCTAAAATTCCTCAAAACTAATCTCTGAACTATCTCTTTAACCAGATCACACACATTTAGGCTATTTTATGTGACCTCATTTTGATAACCAATGTATTATTATTTCACTTCCATTTGCTGAGTATTGATAACCTCTGGTGTAAAATGATCAGCTGTTGCAGCCATCCATAGTCAAATGAATCCTCCTTTATGTAGTTATCTTATTGGTGATGTTACGTGCTGATAGTTGTTGATTATGTCATTTACATTGGCATTTGTGTGTGTTTGTGTGTGTGTGTGGTGCACAAGTGTGTTGTACCTTGATCTGGCAATCTGGTAGTCAGTGTTAAGTAATGCCACTGATCAGCCTTTGATAACAAGCCATAAAGTAGCGTTGTATAGTTTGTCCAATCTATTTTTTGTGTCCCTGATCTTATTCCAAGTTCTTTAGTGTTGAGTATCTGACCCAATACTTAAACATACTTAGATGCTGAAAAATTGTAAAATTGTATCTGACACATTGATATAACAGCTGTAGACTGTACACCTTATTTTTTATGTGCTACTTGATCAAAATACTGGAGATCTTGGCTCAAAAATATCAAATTTATAAACTTCAATTATTGATATAATACTAATGAAAATTTAACTGGAGAGTGCAATCTTGGGACATCTCTTGAGTTTCCAGCATTAAAGGGTGCTATCCTTTCAGTTGTATCTAAAATACCACGATAGTTAACGTTGTGATTGTTTGGTTGACTTTTGCAGTAATCTTTATTCTACAGAGGGTTAATAGTTCACTCAGCAGAGTAGTAATAATTCACTTCTTTTCCCCATGTCATGTTTATTTTAGTACTGCTCTATTTCATTGAGTTTTGTGTGTGGAGGTTCATACGCAGTCACCATTAGAGTTAGAAATCCTCTTTCACCATATGTTGCTCTTAAACTATGTTTCTCACTTTGCTACGCAGTTGAACCGGGAAAATTTTTCAAAGCTCTTGTGTTGTTCTTGATAGGTGTTGTGAAAAAAAAACGTGGTATGTTGGAATAACTTTATTGAAAACATCAGTTTCTATCCACTTGCACAGGCAGTATTTTTTGCCACAACTATTCTTTCCGTGCAGAATCGTTTAAAGAATATGAAAAGATTCCCTCCACATGTCTCCACACATATCAGCCTGTACTGATTAGTTGTCTTTGCTTTGCTCTCTCTCTACACTTGGCCAGTCTCCCTCTGCGACTGCTTACGCCTTGACCACCCCAGGCCTGCCCCCTGGATGGGAGGAGAGGAAGGACGGCAAGGGAAGAACTTATTACGTCAACCATAACAACCGCACCACTACCTGGACTAGGCCAATTGTGCAGGTACAGCAGGTCTGCAGGCTGGCTGGACTCTATGCATGGGACTGGACCTCACCTCAGCCCCTGTCATGGCCTCAGCCTGTGTGTCGGACCTCTTCCTCTATTCCCTCCTTGTGTTTCTCCTGTGTAAACAAAATGAATGACTGAAAGAGACACAGCTCTTGCAACTTCAAAGTCTCTTTTTCTGTGTTTCTCTCTGTCCGGTTTCTAATTCTTTCGAACTTTATTGTTTGTCTTTCTTCTCCTGTCTAGCATTTTGTTTGATACTCTGGATGAAGTGCAACTCTGTATTGGTCACGCCTTTCTAAACCCTGGCATGGAACTGCAACCACCACTTTTCCCTTCCCTTTTTCCCATTTCTGCCCTGTTTTTCCACTTGTCTTCCCCCTTCTTTCTGTCTACAAAATGAGGCCGTTCCACATAGTCTGAGCTCAGGGAGAGACTGCTACATGGGACTGGGTGTATTTTTAATGTCTCTCCTCTTTGAAATCCACCCTTTCATTTCTGCTTTTATCAGCACACTGCCGGTTATATTATACCTGTTTGTCTGTTGTCTTTCATCACACGGTCTTCTCATTCTCTGATTCTCATCTGTTTTTGTTATTACTCAGAAGGAGAGGACTCTGCCAAATGATAGAACAAGCATTGCTTTGTCTCTGGTTCATAGTTGTGGCCCACTGTAAATGTGGGTTTACCCATTGTAGCAGCCACTTGGGTTTTTCCTGTACATTATGTTACTGATCCCAAGCCTTCCTCCCATCATTAATAATCGACCTGAATGATTGTCTTCTTGGGCTTATATCAGCCATGCTTCTGACATTTTAGGAACTCATTTCCCTGAGAGAAAAGCTTGCATCCAGACCTTTCCGGTGGCAGACAAGCATCTCTGACAGCATGGCTTATGATGAGAACAAGTTTTGGTTTCGCGAAAACAGCATCACTTGCCTTATTCCAAACCCCATTTAACCTCAAAAGTGCTATTCTCACTGACAGCTGACTGAAGATGGAGCCAGCACCTCAGCAGCAGCAGCAGCAGCATCATCAGCATCAGGAGGAGCTTCAGCCCTGGCACCCGCATCCACCCCCTCCTCCTCTTCCAATGTCTCCAACAACCACCTCCATGAGCCCCAAGTCCGACGACCTCGTAGCCTCAGCTCCCCTACTGTCACCCTTTCCACACCCTTGGAGGTGAGAATTAGCCACCTGTACCGTCCCTCTCCACCATACCCATATCCTTTTCCCCTTTTCTCCAATCTTTGCCCTTACCCACTTTCTTGTCATCCATTTCCATCCCTTAGAAGATAAGCAATGATCCTCACTTATATACATCAGCCAATCCTCTTCTTCCTTCTTTAATATTACACCATTCTAATACTATCTCTCCTTCTTCCAGGTTACCTCCGTCTTGATGCGGCTTTTCTCTCTTTTCATCCTTGCCAAACCTATGGAAATGCTAATCTAATCTTTTAACCACTCTTCTCATCTCTCCTTTCCGTCTCACCACAGAGGATAATATTCTTTCTTACTGCTGCTCTTAATTTCATCTTCATCGAAGAAGGAGCTGATGACTGATTGCTAAAACAGCTCTCCGTTAAACAATGATTAGTCACATGAAGTGGTCTGAGTTTTACTCCTGCTTTGTTATTCACGATGATGGGTTTGCTGTGAACACAGTCAGCATTTTGTTCTGCAGCACTGTGTGTTTTAAAACAGTAGCACTAACAGAATGAGGCTGCTGTTGTGAATCTAAGATGCTAGATTCAGTTACTGCTGGATGAATCTATTATTGAATTGATCACAGGTCCCAAATGATTGGTGTAATTTGCTAAAGCAAACCCGGGGACACCCAAATCAATGATATTGATCTTGCACTTAAATATCATTAAATCCAGAGACCATTTTAATGGCACAAAGGCAACCACAAAAGCATTTGAAGATTAATTTGTACGGCATAACATCCTTTGTGAAAATCTTCAAAAGAACATTTTAAAATCTGTGAAACTTATTCCTATTTAATACTCACTGCAAATGTAAGACCCAAGTACTGCAGATTTCGTTTTTGAAGTCATCCTTTCTTGTTTTCATAGAGACGAGATAAGAACTCTCACAATCGACACTTTCAGACTGGGATATCAGACAGTAGACATTAGCTGCTGCTTTGTTGGACCTGCAGTGTCCGATTCTTAAAAAAACTGAAAATGTGCAGCATGTTCACATTCCGGGCTAATTCAAACACCTCTCATGCAGAAGTCCTTAACTTCAGCTGTTCTACTGTAAAATCCTTCCTGCCATCAGATATCTTAATGAAAGCAAGCAATGGGTCAAGCAGGCATCAGTGGAGGGCTTTTACTCTGAAGCAGCTGCTGTACATTTGACTCATTCAGCTCTTGCACTTGTAGAGATTAAAAATTTGCATTGTCAGATTTTATGCTCTCATCATAGCTGTGTGTGTATGTTTGTGTTGAGAGTGTTATGTTGTTTGTGTGTGAACGTGCACTTGAGACTTCAATGGTTTGACATTTTAGAAAACTTGTGAAACCTTTGATTAACTCATGTTTTCTGTGCACCTTTATCATCTATGCAAAATACATTTTAACTTAAACTTGAGATTATGCAGTGTAGCTATAAATACACCACACAAACTTTGCTAATTAAGATCAACACAATGGATCTCAAAAAGGATGGTCTCTGTTTGACCTCCTCTGGCTTTCCTCTGCGGTGATTATCCTGTGCTATACCAAGGGAGCAGACCTGAAGGAGGCTTAATTAAGTTGTGTGTGTGTGTGTGTGTGTGTGTGTGTGTGTGTGTGTGTGTGTGTGTCTGTGTCTGTGCGCGTCTGTGTGTTAACGAGGCATTGTAGATGTAAAGGAAGTGAAACACTCGCAGCTGAATGTTTTAATTACAACTTCCAGAGGAGGTGGGAAGTCTATGGATTAAATAATGTGTTCTGTTCTCTTGTTAAAAATCAGATCAGTCAGTGATAATTGCTGCTAAAAGAATGATGTAACATTCATTAGCCTGAGCAACTTTATTCTGTTTAATGTTGCTTTTGAAACTTTTAAGATGCCAGAAATAGTCTGTTCCCTCTAGATATATGGTTTCTTGAATAGTGGTATTATGTTGTGATTCCTTTTTCTTTTAGCCTTTACTAAAGTCTCCATCTATTACCAGAAATAGATTTATAAACTGTTCTGGTAAATTTACAGTAAATGAGCTTCAGTTTTTCATGGACTTTCACATTATCCAGTGAAAATCTGCAAGTATGTTGTTATTGTACCATTAAACCTCCTTTTTGTGTTGACATTTTGATTGATAGCTTGACAGGCTGACAGAGTATGCAGCGTGGGTATTGATTAGCTCCCTCATTATTTTCATGGCAATCATGGTCAGCAATGTTGCAGTTCCCAAACAAGACAGTGATACAGCTGGAGAGGATGCTCTCTATGGTCCCTCTGTAAAGTGGTGAGGGCAGAGGGGAGTGGTGTTCTTTGTCCAGGTGAGATCTTCTGTGATCTGCACTCCCAAGAACAGCAGTCATCAATGTTCAGTGGAGTTATGGTGATGTTTTTTTCCCCCAGATCATTTCTAATCTTGTTCAGTTTCCTAACAGAATACCAAGGCAGCTCTTGGGAGACTGATTTCCATCCGTGTTAGTGTCTGCTGTGTCACTACTTATTGTGTTAGTCTCGTGTGAATGATAATATTTCACTTCATTTTTATTTTCATTGTTGTTTCAGGGAGCCAACAACATCCAGGTGCGGAGAGCGGTGAAGGACACGTTCTCCAACCCACAGTCTCCCCAGCCGTCCCCCTACAGCTCCCCCAAGTCACAGCACAAGACGCAGCAGAGCTTCCTGCCCCCAGGCTGGGAGATGAGGATAGCCCCCAACGGACGCCCTTTCTTCATCGACCACAACAGCAGAACCACCACCTGGGTGAGCTAAGACTCTGTGGTAACAGTCTGGATTATGCTTCAGGGTAGAAGATGATTTTTGAAACATGAATGAATCATAACTCTTTATTTTACAGATCTGCAATTTCCAAACAGTTTCCTAGACAGCTTCCAGGAAAGAACTGTTATTTGGTAATAATTATAGGGATTTCTTTTGCACAGCCTTAGTGCACAGCACATCAGCGCAAGGTCTGCTAACAAGCATACAATGCAGCACATATGAAGATATATAAAGTTATAAATGAATAATTAATGAGTATTTACTTGGGTTTAAATTTCTAGGAAACTGAAGTAACAACTTTATTAAAATCACACCTTTGTCTCCTCTTCCTTTTTAATAGATATCACCAGTTTACATAATTCTTTCCAGGAAACATGTTAGGACCCTAAAATAAATGATTAACAAATGATTGTATAATATTAAAAAGTGGTTTATATTTTTTGTTTCACCAGACACAAAGAAATCTAGGGCAGTGGTTGGTGTTGATCTTCCAGGATCTTTTAGTGACATCTGGTGGTTTGAGTTAATTTCACATTTACTTCAATCCTTATTAAGATTTAGCTCTTCAGACTAAAACCGCAGTCCAGTTCAATTCAGTTCCTTTTTGTTACACATTAGAACATTTATTTTTGTGTTTCTATTCACTAAAATGTTGGATGGTACCAACAGAACCACTCCATTCCAGCCCCTTTGACTCTGTACTATGGTGAAAGTGTTTGGTAGAAACACAGCTTTTGTGAACTTTGGGGAGTTGTGTCATATCAAAGAGCTCCTTTTTATCCTTAAACCAGAGCAAACGTGAAATGTTGTTTTTACTATTTAAACAGAAATCTTTAATATGTCTGTGCCCCCCTCTCTCTTTTGACCACCAGGAGGATCCCAGGTTAAAATATCCAGTCCATATGAGGAATAAGAACTCAATGGAGCCTGGCGACCTTGGTCCTCTTCCTGTAAGTACAATCACAATTAGACCAACTGCATATTTAACCTTTGGCCCACAATGCACATTAATAACAACCTCATAGATCCCAATAATGGCTTAGCTTTGTTCACTCATCATGTGTTTTAAATCAGTGGATTTAAATTACCATAACTGTTTAACCAGTTTCCTTAGCTAATGAGAAAAGCCATTTACGGTGTCATGTTGCACCATCAGTGACTTTTCATGTTTTTGTTGTGGTTTTTGTCTGGAGGTCAGCTTATAAAGCTTAACTGAACAGTCCATGTTTAAATTTAACTTTGTGAATGACGCACTAAAAGATGAGACATGATCATGTGAACAGACCATTTTAGACATTTCCTTTGTTGCCCTGTTAGAAAAGAGGGAGAATGTAACTGACGATGGAGGAGAAAGTGAAAGAAAGAGTCTGGGGGCTGTGATAAATCCCTAATTAGTAGGTGCAGACTGTCTCTCACCTGCTCTATTATCTCTTTGACAAAGACAAACTCCCAACAAGTGGGCCAAACGCTATTGTAGGTAGCTGTTGAATAATCAGAGCTTCATGGTTTGTACATCTCACAGGCTTGTGTGGTGTGTGCATGTGTGTGTGTTCTCTCTCTCTCTCCCTCTTTCTCTTTTCTCTCCGTTCTGGTGGATCTAATGTATGCTACTTCTTCTGCACCTGGCCATGTCTGTTTGGCAGAACCTACCAGAGGAGGTTGGTTGGTGCCTCCCTCCCTCTGCCTGCCTTCTACCTGTCTGGTCCGGTCTGGTCAAATGCCTGCAGACAGCCTTGCGTTTTCTTTTTTTTTTTCTCTCTCTCTCTTTCTATCTTTTCTCTTTCTCATGACCGGCATGGATGGACTGTACCTCTCCCTTCCTTTTTCATCAGTATTTTTACACCACTTCCTCTCTCTGTGCGCCTTCCCTGCACCACCACCCCTTCTGTTAATGATTTAACATTTGGAGAGATCCCTGTCATCCTCCTGGGAAACCTCAGACTGCTCCTTGTCTGTGTACCTGTGTCAGTGTCTAAGGCACAGATAGGCAAGTTGGGAAAGTGGAGCGAGGCGAGATGCACCGGGCATTGGTTAGAGAGAGGAGGAGAATGAACTGAAGGAGGAGAAACAGGGTTGAATCAGGGGCAGAGGGAGGGATGGAGGTTTCAAGAGAAACAAAAGGAGCTATATGTGTATGTTAGAGGAAGGAACTGGCTGTATGCTGCATGTGTTATCAGCTTTTCAATCTGGTCTCTACACTCATGTAGTGGCAGCATACTTAGAAACACACACACATTGTGTAGGTCCACCCTGTTTGACAGATTGTCAGACTCGGTCCCTTTTCCCACCCCTTTACTCTCAGGCTACATCCACACTAATACGTTTTCATTTTAAAACAGTGTGTTAGAACGAAAACTATCTCTGTCCAGATGAGCATTTTAGCACCGTATCAGGAATCCTCTCCGTTGAAAACGCATATCACATGACCATTCACATACACTGGGCCTGTACCAGTGTTTGCCTCCTGCACAGCTGCTAGCATTGACAACAAGATCAGCAACACCTGTAATTAATCCATGCTGAATTTACTTCTGGTAGTCAATGCTTATAGATTTAGACAGGCTGATGGCGTTTGATTACTTCTGGAAACGGGTCACGTGATAGGGGTGTGACGAATCAGGGAAGGACACGTCTCGAGTGATAAGACCCAATCATGAAGTGAATGAGTGTGTCTGCGTGACTGTTTCCAAAAGTCTCTGTTTCCACCTGTTCAGACCAGTTTCAAAATAAAACGGGGTCAGCAGCGTTTCCAGAAGTCTCTTTTTTTTCAGAGTAGTGTGGATGCTAGGCATAAACGTAGCTATGTGTTTTAAAATGAAAATATATGAGTGTGGATGGAGCCTCAATCCACTATAATTTTTTTTAATTGCCTGATTGCTGGTGCTATACGAGTGTGTGCGTGCGTGTGTGTGTGGCCTGTGACACCGTACTGATTGCTCACCGTGTCAGTGGTGGTGTACTGGTTTGAACTAGTAGTGGTGATTAACCTTTAATGTTGTGGTCGTATCCCTGCCTTGCTGACGTCTCAGACATGCCTCAAATAGGAGAGAAAATCCTTTCGGTTCCTTTGTGGTGTGTTTGATTGAGCTCGCCTCGACTGCACTGCCGGGCTGTCAGTATTTGGACCAATTAATGGTCAATCAAGTTCAATCAAACATAAATTAAAAAAGGAAAAAGAAGTGGATGGATTTAAATGGCTATTTGAGCATGGCCTGTTTAATATTGCTGTGTAATGGTGACTTTGTGCTTTTTTTCTCACTCTTCCTCTCTTTGTTTGCTCTGTTTTTTAGCCTGGATGGGAAGAAAGAGTTCACTCAGACGGACGCACCTTCTACATTGACCACAGTAAGATGCCATCTTACCACTTTTTTTTTGTCTCTTCCATGCTTGTATTTGGTCATGTCTTCTGTATCTGCCTTTCTCTTCAGTTGCTTTTTATGGTGTGTAGTGGTTGCAGTGCAGCCACAGATTTTTCAGTGTCAGGGACAGCAAAGCACCTCATCCATTACTGCAGAAACTCAGCTGACAGGTCACGTTGTTTAAAATTTATTGTATGATGGCCTGCTGTAGTGCTGCAGGGTCACTTTACTTAAGATATTTCCATATTATTTTTGTTTAATCTGTTGATTATTTCTTGGAATAGTTGCGTTTAGTCCATAAAATGTCAGAAAGCCCAAAGGTGACATTTTCAATTTAGTCCAAAACCCAAAGATTTACAGCAGTAAAAAACAGTGAAAAGCAGCAAATCTTTACATTTCAAAAGCTGAAACCATCAAATGTTTCAGATTTTTTCTTAATAGAATGACTAGATTTTGCTCTAGTCTTAGTGATTCCTTTTCTTGCCTAAAGAGTTTGTCCTATTTGTGTTTGTTTAATCCAGATACAAAGAACACGCAGTGGGAGGACCCTCGTCTACAGAGTCCAGCTATCACAGGACCTGTGAGTAGTTTCCTCTTTTCCTTTTTTACCCCAAAATTAGTGTGTATATGTAGAAAACAGGGAACAGTAGAAAGCAGAATGAACAATCTGTTGCACGTTGTTCCCAGACTTAAAAAAACAATAAATAATGTTCAACACAGGGGGAGACACGCAGAGAGTTCCTGCCACAGCAGCAACAAGTTCCTATTTTAACATTGTGGTTCTATCTGTCACACACTATCATCAGCCTCAGTGTCTTTGTACAACAAAGATAAATCACTTTGTCACTGTGGTTAACACTTAACATGCCAACACCTTCGTATTATTCTTTGTACCACTTCAGATACTGGTCTCCCTCATCGCCAACTCCCATCCACAAGTTGCACTCTTGTGCAAAACAAGTTGTAGTTTTTGTTTTTTAAACAACAAATAGAAGCATATTTAGTTTCCTGTTAAAACATTTACATCACAAACCAAATGTTTCTAAGAATGTTGATCAGTTTTGGATCATCTCTTAACTCTGTTGTTTTTGTCTGTCCAGGCTGTTCCCTACTCCAGAGAGTTCAAGCAGAAATACGACTACTTCAGGAAGAAGTTGAAGAAACCGGTAAGAACGATTTGTAAAATACTGATCTCTCTTCTGTTTCTTGTTTCTTGCTGGGAAACAAAGCTAAATTTGGTCGAAACCTCACTGTTTCTCCTTGCATGAGAAGGCAGTTTAATTTGCTTCTGTTTTGATTGAGCTTGATTGTACACTTATTCAACTTTCCTCACACTGTCTTGACACTGCGTGACTGAGTTTGATATTTTTGCAATCATTTCACATTTCTTCATAATTAGCACTTGGTCAGTGGAGTGCAGAATGGCATTGTTTTATAACATACCGACACTGTTTTCAGTCTTGGGTTTGTCTTTGTTTTCCAATAATCTTCTGAGTCTACATACAATCTTGTAAAATAAATGACATATAACAAGATTGTATTCAAACTCTTGAGACAGTAGTTTGCAGGAGCAGTTACGGTACCTTTCCTGGTCTTCTTTAATAAGTCTACCTTACCCGAACAAATTAAAATTAAACTAGATTTAGCCTGTATTTAACACAATATTGTTCCTTATTTATTCCAGGCTGACATCCCCAACCGGTTCGAGATGAAATTACACAGGAACAACATCTTCGAAGAGTCGTACCGTCGAATCATGTCCCTAAAGAGGCCTGATGTTCTGAAGGCACGGCTGTGGATCGAGTTTGAGTCAGAGAAAGGATTGGATTACGGTGGTGTGGCCAGAGAGTGGTTCTTCCTCTTATCTAAGGAGATGTTCAATCCTTACTACGGCCTGTTCGAGTATTCTGCCACGTAAGTCTTGCGTGTTTGTGTGTCTGATTGGGACTTGCAGAGCTGCCTATAACTGAAGAGAGATGTTTCAACCCTTGAGGATATTCAAGGATATGATGCAGATAATGCTGCAGTGTTAAGCAAAGCTGATGTAGTAAAGGAACTCTGCTGTATGTTTGCAGCCATGGAACAATCCTTCTGCACTCATATTTTGTCTTTTCCACAAAGTGGAGCAAGGGGCAGAGCTGCCGTATTGTTTCCCTGTGAGACTTGTTAAAGTTTCCTTTTACTTTGATTAACTTTTCCTCTCATTCAAAAAGCCATCCTGGAGCAAATGTTTCCCACATACAATACATGTTAAGATAATTAAAGTGTCGTATGTTTTGCTCCTTTTCTTGGCACCATCGTCAATAGATGGCAACTCAGTTGATTCTCTCTCATTTTTGCCATGTAGGGAAAAGGTAACAGAAAATCAATAATACAAATGGAGCTGCTAAAAAGGAAAGGAAATTAAAAAAAATGAACCCTTACTTTAATTAAAGCTTGCTCGATTTAATAAATAATTTAAGTATGATTAAAACTTAAAACCTTTAAAATTAAACCCTACGGTGATTGTTCATCACAGCCACTTTTATTTATTTAGTTTTAGCATAATCATGCAGCTGCAGTTCAATAAAAAGCCAGTGCTTACCAATCACCTTGAAGTCTATAATATCCACTTGTATGTTTGCTCCTTGGTGCATAAAAACACTTTAGCAAAAGTGTTAACCCTCCTTTTAAAGACACGCAACAGTGTAGTTGTTTTTGCACAAGAGATGTAAGATGCTCCAAATCAGTGGTGGTGTGTACGTGAATCATGCAGAGCTTTGTAGCCATGGCAAGGTGGGAAAAACATGACTGTCCCTAAACATATAGTCTGTGAAAAACCTTGAGATTTTTCCTCCAAGCAACATTTGATCAACATTTCAGAGGATTTTTAAATGAATCACCATCATTTGCAGGAGGAGCAGCAGCAGCGTCCATGTGCAGCACTAAATGTCATAAAAAAAGAAAATGTCTGGAGCACTTATGAAAACTCATGAAAGGAATCAGAGGTGGACTTTATTGATCTAAGAGCTAATTCATGTTGGTTTTATTCAATCAAGGTTCAAAGTTCAATCAAGTTGATTTATCAATCTTCTTGCACTTTCTTCACATCCATTTCCTCCTTTCATACCTTGCAGCTGAAACAGAAATTTCAGAAGATTTTATGTTTCATGACCTGTTTTTAAGGGACAAGGGGAAATAAACCCATTGGTAGTACTGACTGCTCTGAGCATTACAGAATAACCTGGAAAATATAACATAGAAGTGACCTTCCTTCACTGTGCTCTCGTCTCTTCAGGGACAACTATACTCTCCAAATCAATCCCAACTCTGGCCTGTGCAATGAGGATCACCTCTCCTACTTCAAGTTCATCGGACGTGTTGCAGGAATGGCCGTGTTTCATGGAAAACTACTGGATGGTAAGCTGCTCGATGCTGAATTCTCTTCTGTTGATATTATGTTATGTGTATTTTCAGATTTGTCATGTGTGAGAACTCTTCAGCAGCATTTTTGTCGATGCTTTTTTAGGTTTTTTCATCCGACCCTTCTACAAGATGATGCTGGGAAAACAGATCTCCCTTAAAGACATGGAGTCTGTGGTATGATCTCATTGCCATTAAATTATTACCTGATTAATTATTTAAAAATTCTGTAGTTCTGGGCCGCTCTCGGTGGCGGTTCTACATACAAGAAAGAATCCCCAAAATCTCACAAATAAAAGTTGTTGATTTAATTTTTTTGTGTCTCATTTTTATTTGCCCTGCAGGACAGTGAATACTACAACTCTCTGAAGTGGATTCTGGAGAATGATCCCACTGAGCTGGACCTGAGGTTTTGTATTGACGAGGACAACTTTGGACAGGTGAGCTGACTCCACTCAGTGACTTTGAATCTGTCAAAATGCACATTTTCCTGACCTTCATTTTTATTGTGGTTTTCTTTTTCAGACTTACCAGGTGGACCTGAAGCCCAGCGGCTCAGACATGGTGGTCACCAACGAGAACAAAAAGGAATACATAGAGTAAGACATGATCAGTATTTATCCTCTTCCTTCATTCTTTCTCTTGTTATGAAATTTTAACAGTGATTATCATAAAACTACATTATCAAACACGAATGTAAAAACTCTCCTAAAACTTGTTTTTGTGTTCACGTCTCAACAATCTTCTCTCTGCCAGCCTGGTCATCCAGTGGAGGTTTGTCAATCGGGTCCAGAAACAGATGAACGCCTTCTTGGAGGTATGTGCAATAATGCAACGGCCACTTGGGGGCAGTGTGTCCACAGACTTTTTGTTGGCATGTGAAAGGCGGTCAGTTTTAAATTCAGCCTCTATATCTACAGCTAAACCTCTACCTTGAAAATTTGTAGCTTACAAAACTGAATAACATCTCACTTATTTAGTAGGATGATTTATAGTAAGATTGCTTTATTGGAATTTTTATTATAATCGTTTCAATTCCCTTTTTGTTTCAGGGCTTCACTGAGCTCATTCTTATAGATCTGATCAAGATCTTTGATGAAAACGAACTGGAGGTATGAATTCTTTATCTTAAACCCTTCTCTAGTTATCATATCTGTGTACATTATACTTGTGACATTGAGTATTTTAACTTTAACGTAACAGAATTCTGTCCTGAGATGGAAAGTGGAAATAGTTGTAAATGCTTTCTTTCTCTTTTCCTTCACTTTTTCTCCATGTAGCTGCTCATGTGTGGTCTGGGTGATGTCGACGTCAATGACTGGAGACAACACACTGTTTACAAGAACGGCTACTGTCCCAACCATCCTGTGATACAGTGGTTCTGGAAGGTACGTCTGTGATATCTGCACACATAGACTCACATACAACAAAAACACACACACACACACACACAACTAATGCATTGTGTGAATGGTCATCCACATGTTGCTACATACTGATCCTGGAACCTGGATATTTCATAATAAACGTTGGTTCCAGTCATCCTTCCCTCCATCAGGCCTGCCACCAGTTTGCTGGCCTCGCTTTTGAAGATCAAAGTCTGTTTGGAAGAACAGACTTGTTTGCTCTGATGAAAGAGCCCGAAGTGGTACCTGCCCTGGTTATCATCTGTCTTGACTTGAGCATTAACACACACAGTCACACAAGCAAATACACTCAGACAGCAAACAACGCACACGAGCCATAATTTGTGTGTGTATACATGCTTACACACACACACACGCACGCACATACACACACAGACAACAGTGTCATGTCATCTGATTGAGCGAACTGGCTCAAACAGCTTCTGTTTGAATTTCTATCACATTTTTATCTCTCACACACACACATACACACACAAGGTGGATTGCAAAATTGCACAATAGCTAATTGGGGATATTGCTGTTTGATCTATGAATTCTGTGAACTGTTTAATAAATAAAGTGTGTGTCACTTTGTCTCTTCAGGTCGTCCTGTTGATGGATGCTGAAAAGAGGATCCGACTCCTCCAGTTTGTTACAGGAACGTCACGAGTGCCCATGAATGGCTTTGCTGAGCTTTATGGTAAATTACTTTAAAGATTAAGGTTTCTTTTATTTCCTGCTTGTATAACAGCACCAGTTCTTTAAAATCCTATATTGTCTGCTGAAACTGCAGCTTTACGTAACAGTGACACAAAAATAGTTTTCTGAGAAAAAATGAGTCAACAGTTGCAGTTCCAAGAATTGAAATACTATCACTGTACATGTACAGATGACCAAATATGTCAGATTGTATGACTGCTAATATGTTAGATTCATGTATATTATACTGTAGTTTATCAAGGTTTGGTTTAAGCTTTCCCTACATAGCATTGTGAGGGGAGCGTGAGGGGAAAAAGTCCTTTATGTACGTACATATGCATGAAACGTCAACTGACTCCATCAAATGAAAAATACTTCAAATTACTTTACAAATATGCAATAATTGTCCAAATGCTCTCCATCCTCCTCTTTCTCTAGCAATGATGGAACCTATTGGATTTACCTAAATCGTTGTATTTGTAAATGTATTCCTTCATTGCAACTGTGTGTCATCATCATAATTATGTTTTTTTTGTGCCAGGTTCTAATGGACCTCAGCTGTTCACAATCGAGCAGTGGGGAACACCAGATAAGTTGCCAAGAGCTCACACATGGTATGTTACACACACAGAGCAGCACAGAGGCTGTGTTTAGTCACAGCAGCGCTTTGAGCTAAAAGCTAACCTCAGCATAACATGCTCACACTGATAATGCTAACATGCTAATGCTGAGTGCTTCAAGTACTTTGAAGTTTTATTTACACATTTAGAATTTTTTTCAAATGTGCTAATCAAATGCTTTTCTTCCCAGTTTCAACCGCTTGGATCTGCCCACCTACGAATCATTTGAGGACCTGAGAGAGAAACTCCTCATGGCTGTGGAGAATGCGCAGGGCTTCGAGGGGGTTGACTAAAACGGCAGCCTCCGGCCGTATCCAACCAACCCACAATAAAAACAAACAAAATCACAAAGCCACAGGGATGTCAAACCAGCTGCTGTAGCAGTTCTGTGCGAGCATGTTGTACTGTAAACGCCTGACTGTGAGCCACCTCCACAGCACGGTGGCTTGAGACTGTACAGCGATTTGTCGAGCCAATATGCCTACGTCTTTATATCTTTTCGGTGCGGGCAGGTCACTCCATAAAGGTGCTGGGGAAAGAACGGGAGAGTCGCAACGTTGAATGCTGAAATCTATTATCCACAGGCATGAGCGATAAATGACGAGAGCTGGCCCCCCTGATCCGCCGTTTCTTTCCCCTCTACCCTCATCCTGTGAAAATCTACAGTGCTGGAAAACACCAATGCATTTCAATAGCTCCTTTATGTACACTATAGCACAGTATTTGAGCACCTTTCAATTGAAGGGTCTTAGCATGGCCTTAATCTGGCTCTTACATGCACTATTTCTCTAAGAAACTGCAATGGCACTATGATCACAACTCTCTCAAATCCTTAGACCAACACCAGATTACCTTAGGAATGCTAGCCAATCACATTTCAGGAAATCTGCCACACCCCTCCGTTAGAGCCTTGTCGATATGTTGTGTGATCAGAAATCGCCACTGCAGCCTTTTGTAGAATAATGTTTTGGTTTTTTTTATCCACTGGTGAGGATTCAAGAATGGGGGATGAAACAATCCCCAAAGATGATTTTTATAGTTTTTGTCATCATGGATTTTTTTTTTAAAAATCATTAGTATATTTCTTGCAGGAAAATACTCTCAACGTATTTGTACTGATGAACAATGTTGTTTACTATTTTGACAATTCTATATGACATGGTGTGTGAAGTGTAAATCTGGCTAGTCTGGGAAATAATTAATCCATATCATTTGTTACGGTGATAGCAAATGTGTTGAATAAAATGGTTTTTATTGTAGTGCTATGAAAGCAGCATGAAACTGTATCTTGTGTTTGCTTTGACTACATGGTAGTAATTTGGACGTGTAATCGGTCTCGAGGTCGAGAAGGGAAAACTAAAAACTGGGGATAGTTTCTCCGAGATGTTTGCATCATGATTATATTAATATTCTCATGCCTGTTGCTGTTCATAATGCTGTAAATTGTTCTTGAGGAAAAAAAAACACATTTTAAGTTCTTTCATGATATATAAATATATGTATGAACTACATTTAACAGAAGTATTACTGATCAACAACACTAAAATGAAGCTGTGTGCGTGCGCGGGTGTTTGAAAGAAAAGCTGTGATTGCCACTGAATATAAAGCAGCACGTTTCTCACAAAGAAAAAAAACTGTTTTTGTTTTTTTTTCTTTTTTATGTTTTATGTTTCTCTCTCGCTCTCCTTTTTCTAACACTATTGAACCTAAAGGGCACTTTATAGATCACTCTGAGGTCATGTCACCTGTTGTATGTCTTTTGTCATTAACTTGAATGTGATTCTTTTTTTTTTTCCATTGGAGCACTTACCTGGTGCAATATAAATAGTCTGTAAATCTGGGCTGCTGCTAAGGTAGAAAAAGTTGACAGAAGTGAAGCGGAGACTTCACATCCTTTTAGTATTCTCTATTTTATCTCTTCTTTTCTCATTGTTTTCCTCCCTCGTGCTTCCTCTCTCCTGTGATCCCGCCTCTCGAACTGACTCAAGATTAGTCCTTTGTTTTTTTTTTTAGAGGGTTTTCTTTTTTAATGAATGACGGGAAATATCACTTTTGTTAAAGATTCCACCACTCTCTGCAACTCTTTGTGGTTCATTTAACTTCAGTCAAATAAAAATGAAACTTTTCAGTGTTGTTTGAGTTGATGACTCTTTAAGTTTCCTCACATACTTAGAAGATCCACAAGAATATATGATGATAATAGATTGGTAACTAGTCACTGTCAGACAGTCCTGTTTCAAGAGTTATCAACAACAGTTGAAATAACAAACTTTTTTTAAACTTCTAATTTCTTTTTAACATTGATAAACCCAAATTAACCCATGAACCAAATTGCACAATAATCAATTAGTCTTCTACAGTGATGTAAGTAACTAAGTATATTTACTCAAGTGATGCATTTAAGTGCAGCTTTAAGTACAATTTTGCTTTTTACTTTTACACCACTACATGTGAGAGGAAAATAATGTACGATTTATTTGACCGCTATGTTCAGCTAAAATTTGAATTAAGGTCTAATAAATGAGCATATTGTAAATTGGGATTCACTGTTACAGACAAATATGCACAACAGTATGTAAAATATATACAGGTGCTGCTGTCGAGGGAAATTTTATTTCAACCTTGACACACTTTCCTGGCATTCAAATACTTGTTGATAAAATCACTTTTTAGACGACCCGTCCTGAGAAATTAGCAAGACCTAAAACTGTCCCTGTCTTTTGTGTGTGTGTGTGTGTGTGTGTGTGTGTGCGCACGTGGTGTGGTGAAGGGACATCAGTTCATTCACACAATCGCAATCTAGGAGTTATCAGCTCCAAGGACAAGCAAATAAAGGCTACCCTGCCAGTCCGGGGACATTTTATCAAGCCCTGCTACCCTCGATCTGCTCACAAACAAGCCGAGAGCCAACTCTTCCCTGGATCCGCCTTCTAAAACATTTCACCCGCTCAGAAAAAAACAATGTGTAAATGAGAACAAATCTTAACTCTTAAATAATGAATCATGAGAAAGTGAAAGAGTTAATTTCTGTTAAAGATAAGTTTTAAAGTCGGTCCTTCTCTCACAGGCCTGTTTCTATGTTGTGTTGCAGCACTGACCTTAATGAAACCCTGATAATAACCTGGACCAAAAATGGAAAATAACAAATTGAAAGCATCTAATAATCAATGTTTTCAGCTCTAATGTTGCTCCTCAGCTAAGCCTCAATTAGGCAAACCTCTGATCTAATATTTGATTTTAAATATTCATTCATAACGTCCATATGTCATACATATATAAAAATAAACTCACCAGTATTATTACAGTATTTTATATTTGCTTTGGCTCGGTCTTCATAAGTTGATAAGCAAAACACTTAATAAAAAGAGCCAAACTTAGACGCTAAAGTCTTACTTTTAAACACAAAACAAATTGCGAACACAATCACATGCTCAGCCATCGCAATATTATCAAGTTTCTATTTCTAAGTTTACTGATCATTATTGTATAATGACCACTTTATTTCAAATGGAAAAATCCAGTGATGAACACATGCAATGTCGTGATGCTCTGACACATTTGCTGCTCCTCCTCCATCGACACCAACTGTCATGTTCCAAATGTGTTCATTCATTTTAAACTGGACATTGTTTAACACTGCCATATCCTTATATACAGTTTAGGTCGGTTAGGTCAAGTTTGCATTTGTGCTTCCACCACTTGTAGCAGAATTGGGAGATCCTTGATTTTTAGCTGACTATTTTAACCATGTATCCATCACTTTTGATAAACCCATCTGTTTATCCATTACCTTTAGCTATTACTGTTTATTAACCACCTCCAGTTTAAGCTTATCAAGTGTGAAAGTGTGAGTGTGAATGACCAGTTGTGTTTATTGTTTCATGCGTCCTGAAGTTTGCCATGTATTTCAGTATAGAAACGAGTCAGCTTTAACAGCCAGGACTCATTTTCAGGACAATAGAAAACCAATAAAACCTGTTCAAGTTTATACTGATGTGTTATTTTTGTGTTACTTACTTTCCCCCTGGTTAGGAATCACAGATTTAACATTATATAGCTTCAGATGGTGAAAACTGAGCTGAGAGACCTCCAGTTAAAGAGATGCTACTTCAGCTAAGTGACAGGTTTTATTGTGAAACTGAACCTCAGGGATGTATCACTACTTAGAGTCTATCTATTTTCTATCCATTAACTATTAACCACTAAGAATTTGGATTCACTGTGAGTCCACGCTTTCAGATAAGAACAGTGAGGATTTTACCTATGAGATAAACATATGACAAAAATAACTTAACTTTGACTTGCTTTCACTTCATGAGTCTAATTTTGCTAAATTTACTTGTGAACCTTGCTGACTTTTTGGCCCTTCAACTCCACCAAGGTCCAAATCTTACGACAGAAATTTTCCAACTCCTTCTTCAGTCAGGAACCGTCACCTAAGTCTGTTACATTCAGCTCACGGTGAAACCTTGGTATTAAGGCCCTGTTGCCTCACCGAGGGCAGTTTTTTGGTCTCCGCCTCCTCCACCCCTCACCCTCTACCTCTGGTCAGGGCCGATCAATACTTCCCCTGTAGCTTATCACTAATGTGGAACTGGCTGTTTGTCCAAACCCTGCTCCGTCTACATAAAGACTTGGACAGCATCAAACCCAAATGCACCACGTATCACCTCGTGAACACGCGGCTCCGGACGCACTACTGGACTTTTAACTCTTTGGAAAGACCCGGAGACAAAGATCGCTGGAGTGCTGAGGGAAGGAGCAGAGGAAGAGAGTAGCTGGAGGAGTCAGGAGCAGGAGAATGACATCTGGGGATGAATGAATGAATCTGGAAAGAGGATCCACTTTGGAAACATGAGGTGAGTCGGTCGTCCTGCAATAGGTCTGAATCCTTTTATAATGTCTTTATCTCACAGTTTTATTAGTACAGTTGTGAACTATGAGATAAATTTAAGAAAATAAATTGTGTCATTTTCAGCTCAGAAATGTAATATAGTCAAAAACAGAAACAATCATGTACTGAATCTACTGTGATGTTTTTTTCAACTACATTTGAGAAAACTTTATGCAAAAATATTATATGGAAAAAATGCAGATTACACAGGTGTTCTTTGACTTAGTTTCTCTCTCACACACTCTCATTCACACACACACATACACACCATGCACACAGCTGCACTCATCCCCACAATCAAGAGAAAAAGACTTGCCCGGACTTTGGACGCTTTGGATAAGCCTTGTGTATTTACTCAGCATTATTTTCCCTATTTTCCATTTTTGCATTTATGTTTTATTTCAAATTATAGTTAGGTACAAAATTAAAGTGCCATATAGATAATCATAAATCATAGTGTGATTTCAGGCTGATGTCATCACCATGTGTATTTTAACATTATCTTTCTTTCAAGTTTGGTTTTTTCTCTCACTTTCCTTCTCTCCATTGCTCTTGCTTCCACGTCTTTTTTTCCTTGTTTCACCAGGTTCACCAGTTTGTATTAACCACCTCTCCGCGTGCAGTATCAACACTTAACACTGTCCTCCAGAGCTGTGGAGTGTGACAATGGTGTTTGTGTCCTCTGTATCAAACGCCATTATCACACTAAATAGCTACAGTGAGAGAAGGACTGCAATATCTTCCTCGATTTCCTGGTTCTCCTGGTTGTGAAAACGTGTCCCCATCTGTCAGTGGTGTCTATAACTTGGGACACGTTACACTATGCAGGAGGGGCAGAGATGAAAATAGACGTGCGGTGTGTTGATACGTCTTTCATGATCTTCAGCCTCTGTGTGTGACCCACTTACTTTTGAGTTGTAGGCGCTAATTTGCTGCTGGAGACCTTCTCCTGTAAGTATAAGATAAGAATAGACGGCCCATTTGTTTTCATGCTGCTGCCAACGTTTTCAACATGTAAACTAATTCAAACACTTGTAATGCTTTTCTTCATCCATGCAAATAATGTGAATAAACAGTGTTTGGGTTTTTTTGTCTGTTGCTCAAGAGTGAACTTTTGCACAAGAATTAAATATCCATTGATCATATTGTATAAATACCTTCAACTCCTGCCTGAAATACAAACAGATATTTGCATAAATGTCAAAATCCTGATCCAATACTTCCTCCTCCCTCAAACCCATCAAAGGTCAAAGGTCCCATTACAGGAAATATGTTCACATTATTTAAGTTCACCAAAAAAGAAATCAGAAAGCATCTTCAACCAGCAACATCTCTTTAATAACAAAGATCTACACACTGGCCATAGCTGCACCCTGAGTGCTGTGTAAGCAATTTGGGTCAGGGATTTAAAAGGCAACAGAGATAAGGACAGAGTGTCTTTTTATGCAGAGACCATTTGAGCCTGCAATCAAATAGCCAGCATGCTACTGAGATCATATGGACTACGTACAGAAAATAGATTTAACTCTTAGTGTGGTTCGATTACCGGGTTCAGTTTTAGAAGTCTTTTACTAGAGCTAGACCGGTACAGCATAGATCCTTGAAACGATGCCAGACATTCAAAATCAATGTAACAAGCAGGATTACCCCAGATAATAAATTGACAAATCAATAAATCTTCACATTTTTCAGTGAATACATTCAAAGACACACTGAGCTTTTTGTGTACAAAATGACTTTGTGTTATTTTCAGAATATAAATACCAGCATATCCTGAATCAGCTTTACTACATTATAATAATATCACATTAAACTGAATATACTTTCATCAAACACCTTTTTCACCTTGCAAAGCAAATATGCAAAAATGACCCACTCATACTGTGTAACTGAACCCAAAATAATAATCGTGTCTAATTTATCATACAACCTACTTGAAGGACATTTCCTCAAATCAATAAATTGACAAGTTCATTAATTTAATGAACTAATAGTTTGAAAACATCACCAAAGTAGAAAAACAAGAAAAACTGTAAAGAAAAGTCATTGCACCTCATCAATAAAGCGATCTCTCTAAGACATCACAGTTCAACACAAACACATCATTCTCATCAGTTTCAAGTGTTAAAGTGTTACATTTGTCACAGTTTTCACAAAACTAAATAAAGCTTCCCACCCTAGGTTATAATTACTCTCTCATACAGAAACCATCTCTGGTGAAATGCTCATTAAAATAAAATATATCTCTCAAATGTTCAACATGAGATGAAGCAAAACTCTTATGAAACAACAGTCGCCGGTCTCTCAATGCAGAGTCTGTCTCCTCCATGATCTCCCCAAAACTTTCTGATTTAACAAACTCTGCACAACAAGGTCCAACGTGACTAAAGAAAAAAAATCACCAAACACTTCACCATTTCAATAACAATGAAACCCACAGTCCAAGAGTCTCCTCCTATTATGACTTGCCCTTCACTGTTGGCCCGAATGTTTTCTTCTTGGGTGCAGCGGAGGGTTGGGGTTTGGGTTTGGGAGCAGATGCAGGCTTTTTAGCTTTGGGCTGCAGGGATTTGAGGCCCAGGATCTCGCAGTACGTGTTGCACTGGTGCAAAGCTTTGAACTGGTCAATGAAGGAGGTGGCACAGTTTCCTTTGAAGCCTTTATATCTAAAAAAACAGAAATAAATGATTAATACATCAATTTGCATGAACAACAATTTTTGCATTTATCATCGGTCTCATAAAAATACTCACCCTTTCTTACAGGTGGCTATTCCCACATCAGTAAGCCTCATTCCCACTCCTGAAACCACAGAAATCAGATTGATATTTAGCACTCAAAAAAATGCATTGAATTTCTATATTTGCACACTTTCAAATGATCAAAACGTTCAGGTTTTTCCTGACCTTGCATGTCCGTCACCAGCAGGTTGCCCTCAGTCTTGTGGTAGACCCAATGTTGGAAGGTACAACATTTCTGTCCTGCCTCCGAGTCGCGTCTCATCAGGTTGATTTCTTTGCCGTCCTTGACCGAATACTTGACGAAGTCGCCAATCAGCTCCTCCTCCAGCGTGGCGTACGGGATGTCGTTGGATGGACGGTGAACCAGGTAGATGGGAATGATCCTAGTGGAAATCATGAAACAAAATAGCTTAATCATTTGAAGGCAAATGTGCTGCAGAGACTTTTTATTGTGCATTAAGTTTATAGCTTGCCGTATGTGTCACTCACTCTGGGATCTCTCCGAAGGCTTCAACAGACTGGGCTGCAGTGGTGTATGCTTTGATGTACTCTCTTGCTGTGTTCTGGACCTGACACTCCTACAGAGCAAAAAGTCAATTACATTACACCTTTTTTCTGTAGCACACACAGCGGTTTAACTGTTAAAAGCCAGCAATGCTTTTGTAGGTTAATAATAAAAGACATATCATAAAAACCTTGATACGAGATTGTGTATGGTGTGTGCATAATATGGCACAAAACCTTCTATGCAAATTCATTTTTAAGCCATAAATGCAATTTGAATTGTTGTCAATTTGAATATGTTTAATAACGTTGCATGAGAAATTTTTGGCAAAAAATTAAATCTGAAATTCTGAGCATTTGTTGTGTTTTTTTTTTCCTCAAAAAAATGTTGTCACAAAACTTTTAGCACAATTTATTTTATATTACAATTTATATTAGAAATAAATGTGGTAACAATGTTGTAATTATAAGTTATATTTGAATTCATAGTCTTGTGGCAGAAAAAGTATGCTGTGACATGTAATGTGGCACTTGGTACCCAACAAGAACTTTTATGCACATAATTCAATTATACTTTTATTTATACTTTTTTAAAGGACTGTTGAGCATCAACATCAGAGTGACGTTCTTACCTCTACAGCCAAGGTGAAGTTCTTCTGAACGAGCTCGTCGTTGTTCTTGGTCCCGTAGCTGATAGCATTGTGCACTTTGAGCACACAGGAGTGTCCAGGTACTAACAGGGGTATCTGACCCGCTTGCAGCTTGGTCCGGAAAGCCCGCCGGTGCATCCCCTCCCCAAAGTGGACCTTTTCAGTGAGGATGCTGGCAGGTTGGTTCTCTCCAAAGTATTGGTCAGCTAAGAAATCCTCTTTGAACAACAGCCTTGAACACTGGACATCTTCCTCTTCAGTCCCCATCTCGACAGGAGCAGCTAGGAAAAAGAAAGACAGACACAATACGTTAAGATCCAAAACAAAACAAAAAACTATGTGTTAAACCTTGTTCTAAGATCACAACTCACATGGGATGGTCTTTGGAGATGGAGGGATGACAATCTCACTGAGCACTGTCAAAAAGATACACATTTTTATCTGTACATTTTTCTTGTCCATGTTCAAAATAGTTGTTATAGTTAAGTCATGTTTTATACCTTCATATGTGAGCAGGTAGTCCAGGCTGACTGATCCATGTAAACCGGTGAGCCGACACTGGTACTTGCCCAAGTCTTTGTGAGAAGCGTTGGAGATGGTCAGTGACACTCTGCTCTCGTCCCCTGCACTTCAGAGAAAGGTACAGTGTCACAAAATGCACCACACAAAGTCACTAATCTATATACAACAACCCTCTGGCATCAGATCTGAACATAATCTGAAATTTTGATTCACTATTATGTTTAATTATATAGATTATGTTAATCCAGGTTCCTCTCTACGGCAAAAAATATGAATTGTCTGCTGAAATTTGTTTTGCTTGCTTTGCTTGCTACTTGGAGAATGTTCACAACAACTAGAGTATTATGCAAGTGAAGTAGCTATAGATATGTAGGTTAAACAAGCAGCTATGACTGCTGGGCAAAAATTTAAAAAGGAAGCAAAATGTAAAAGCCTTTATCCCTGCAGTCAAAGTATTGCATAACAGATTTTCCACCTACTTTCCTCCTACATTTTCTGAAGTCTATCTCACTGCCTGACAGTGATCAGTGATTCTCAACTAGGGGCAGATTGTGGAGTAATGGTAGGTCAAGTCATGTGAAAAAAAAGACGTTTGAATTAAATGTGAATTAAAAAAAAAAAATATATCCATAGTCAGATGTAACACCAGTGTTGCAATTGAGTGAGCAGAGAAGTTGAAACTGTGGGTAAAAGTCATGAATAAACATTTCAAATACCTAGATAAAAATTAATGGAGCAAGCAACATCCAATTTTAAATCAATTAAATTGAAAATATTTGGAGTATGATCGGTGGCGAAGTAGTTAAGAGTTAAGGGACTGTGGGAAAAGATAAGGAACCACAGCTATAGCATCACTTAGACTAAAGGAGTGAACCAGTTGCCAAAGATAATCTGGTTATGGGTTAGATGGTAAATCACTGGTATGTGTAGGAGACTGGGTTGGTGCTTTTGGGTGTAAAGCTGAGTTATGTAAAAGTGTTGCGTGAAGATGAGGGTAAAATGGAAGAAAATACATTGTAAAAATCATGCAAAATTAAAACATTAAATTAAAAGTACCTTCTCTTGATCTCAGACAGGACAGTGGCGTCTCTGCTCCAGGTGACAGTGTGTTGGGAGAAGACGGCTGTGAACTGACACCACAGGCACAAACTCTGGGGGTCTCCGCTCACTGCCACAGCCTGGATGGGCTTCACCACCTTGGGCTCTACAGACATGATCACATGCTTTTATTATAAGGTGAAGAATGTGAGTTCATGAACAGTCATGCAGTAGAACAGCTGGAAAACTGTCATAGAAGAGCGCTTTGCAGAAAAATGGTTTCATGTTTATTCCTTACCTTCCTTAGGTGGGATTTTCTGTTTGACCACGTCGCTGTACGCCTTCTTACGAGTTGCCCCAGCATCTGTTTTGGGCTCCTCTCCCTTTGCCTGGATAGAAACGTCTGGCTTCGGTAGTTTAGACTCCAAAACGCCGACAATCTTCCCAAACTTATCCTCTGACAGGCGTCGTCTTTTAATAATATCATCGTTCAAAGGACTGGTGAAGTTTTTTGGCTGGTGGTCTTTATGATCCGTATGATGTGGAGGTTGTTCTCCCTGGGAAGCTTTAGTCTCTGGTTGCTGGGATTTTTTCTCAGCACCATGTAACTGATCACTGTCCTTTTGAGGTTTCCCAGCTTTAACACCCAGCTTGGCCTCAAACATGTCAATCCTTCCTTTTGTAGTCTTTGGTTTAGCTCCATTCTCCACTTCAGCCAGTGGCTCCCCTACACTTTTCACTCCTGTCACATTCTGACCGTGTTTCTTTTTCTTCTTGCCATGTGTTTTGCTTGGCGCCTTCTCAGTTGCCACACCGGTCTCAATGACTAATTTAGCCTCCTTGTCCTCAAGTCCAGCTGGAGTCTTCTCTCCTGTATGATTTTCTCCAGTAAGAGGATAAGGTTCTTGCTGTTTGCAGACCTGCTGGGCTGAAACATGGTGAGATAAATTCTCCTGCTTCTTGGAAGCTGGTGTGCCATAATAATGACCCGCTGACTTGTCCTTTTTGGAGCGTGTTTTGCTCTCCGAGGTGGACTTGTGGGTTTTATGAGGCATCTTTTCAGCTGATTTCTGATTCAACTCGGAATTTCCAGCTATGGAGATGGGTTTTGCAGCCCTGGGGACAAATGGGTCATTTATATCTAAGGTGATAAATGCAATGCGGTTCTCCTCTGAGATGAAGAAATGACCTCCGGGGACAACAGTCAGGTTTGACAGTTCTCTACTGAAGTCATTCAGCTCCTCAATTATTGTTTTTCTTGCAGTGAAGAAAGACTCTGTAGTGTCCAAGTCCAGTTGTTCCTCTGATGAAGACCTCTCAGAAGAGTCTATTGTATTTTCCTGTTTATGAATCAGCTCCTCATCACCTTCCAAAGATGGTTTGCCAGTAATCCTATCCGAGGTTGGCCAAAGAACACAAGGTTGTACGTGATCACAACTGAGGTCTCTGTTGTCATTGAGAGACCTTTTGGCACAGGTTTGATCACCTTTCAGACCGCTGTTTGTCCGACAGACGACGGAGGAGCCGATACCGAGAGGAGCTAAGGGCATAATAAACTTGGGACTTCCCCACTGTGGATCCAACTGACATGCTCCGTCAAAGTCTGGTGAAGTGTCAGATGACACGTGTGTGTGAGCATTTATATGCAGGCCAGGTTGTGTGTCCACACCTGGCACGTGTGAGTCTGTGTGTGTGGTGAGGAAACGAAGATCTGCTGAACATTCAGTTCCACGATCAACCTCAACTGGCCCGAGGCTCCTTTTAGCTTCCTGCTCGACCGCTGAGTCCGGCTGGGAGAGACTGTGCTCATCTGTCACTTTACACAGTCCATCTGCAAAGGGCTGATAATGAAAACGGACAAATATTAATAAAAATGTGAGGTAATTTTAAGAAAGTGTGTGATATTTCTTTCTAAGAATTTTATTCCTCTTATGCTTGAGTCGGAGTGTCAGACCCCACTGAGATTGTAATATGATAGTACATAATAATACTACAGTTAAGGGCAGATTTTGCAGAGATAAGGTTGGAAAAAATGCAATTTCAGGTGTTTTTTCTGTTCAACACATACCTTTCTATACAGCCACAATGCAGACGTTTATGAAACACCATGCTCCTATATCCACAGTCCATATGTCCTGCATGCAACTGAAACCTTCGCTGTCGCTGTAATAGTCGGGAGCTCCAGCTAAGCCCTGTGCACCTAAGCCAATCAAAAGTAGTCTCCTGGACCCACAGACCCTTTGGTGTTCTGATCCTGGGTTTTTAAAGGAGATGCGGTGGGAATGGGTGTGTTAAAGGGTGCGTATGAAAAGAGAGAGAGAGCAAAGGGGGGTCGCGTTTCACTCCTCAGCTGTGCTCTCCTCTCACCCCTCCGCCCTGACACGCCACGGATGCATGCTATTATCATTGAACTCTCAGCTATTATTAGATGCCATTTCTGTCCATCTGAAGTTTTCCTCTCAGGCACTCCTGTTTCCTTCAGCACACACAGCTGTCGGTCTTTGAGATGGGAGCCAAAGGACTTATCCAATAATACAGAATCAAGCCTGGGTGACAGTCCTTGGGTGCAAAATGAATGGCTTCGATCCAAAGCAAGGTGACAATATTCGTGGGCATGATGTCTGGTGACATACGTGTTTTGTAGTCTCAGGATTACTCTCCGTACCTCCTGACTGGTTATACTCAATGCTGTAGGTATGACAACACCGACAAGGGCAAGAGCGGGAATGTCATTTAACGTTCTGGCCATGTTTCCACGACTGATTTAACTGTTGGCCAGCGCAACTTATGTGAAGGTGATCGCTGTTATTCTCTCTATTGTGAAGGGTGAATCTTTCCACTGCTCTTTCACTGTGCCACACACACTTCTGAAAAAGCGGTGTGTGTTTGGGAGTGTGTGGGCAGATATATGTGTATATGTGTGTGTGTGGTACCAAGACACAGCAACCAAAAATCACTCATGTTTCATGCTTTTTACATAAACTTTCCAGATGTCAAACACTTTTCTAAATGGTACCAGATAATAAGTCTCAATTATACAATACAAAAGATAAAAATGCATGTAATTCTACATAGAAAGTCATCTTACCTCCTCAATGATTAGCTCTGCATCCAAATCTGTATCCTCTATTATATTCAATATGATTTGATCTTCTTCTTTGCTCATGAAAATGTCCGTCTCAAAGGATTCAACATATCCACCAAAGTGAGAAAGGTCCAGATCTGCAGAAGAGGTAGATCCAGGGATCACATCTGTGCCGTATCCTCCAGGAGAGGCCACTATAACACCGGATGATCCCATGGTTGAATGCCGCTGTGTGGGGCACGGAGAGCACTCAGCCTGGCTGCTCTGGATTTCTTCTTGCGTAGAAGCTGTTGGATCACACAGGGATTCAATGCTCTGGGAGTCCTCTCGGTCTTGGAGCTCAGGTCCAGAAGCTTCGAGGCACAAAGAGAGACAACTCTGCCCAGAGCTGTCAGAGCTCTCTGGGATGTTTTGTGCCTTTCGGGACTGATCCTGCACACCCATGGGTAGCAATGCTGGCTCTTGACCCTCACCTTCTTTCGATGTCTCTGTATCTAAATAAGTGTTTACCTCTGCTAGTGCCTGTGTCAAAGCATCTATCTCAGCGCCTGTCTCTATGAAGGCAGCTGTTAAGTCCTCTGGTGGAGCCGTGATGATCCCAGTCCAGTCTGAGAGTGCGCTTGCCCAGCTGTCCACTGATGACCACCTCTCAACCGGTGGCCCCCAACCTATAGTGTCATCACCATACCAGCCAATCCCTTCAGTAGCATCAGGGTTGTAACCTGACACTTGTGTCTGTCTTGCAGGAAAAGACAAGTCACTGGTGGCTGTGAGCCCTCCTTGCGTCAGAGAATGACCTTTCTTGTCCAAAACACTCCTATCTTCTGCATCCTCACCTGCCAGATACTGGCATGCGTCCAGCCACAGTTCGATGGGGCTGTCACTGCGCCGTGGTTGGGGGGTTGAATCGGTGACCTCTGCTTTCTCATCATTTACTGACATCAAGTCTGCCTCACAGGCATCCACAGCAGGTGCTTTCAAACTTGTGTGTTGGCTCACATCTGACTCATCATCTGCCATAGCTCGTTCCTCGCTAGAGCCGTGATGACATTGTGTCACCACATTTTCTGAATCACACATCAGGACATGTGTATCGCAGTCAGGCTCGGCCTTTTCCCCTCCTGTTTGTGGTAATGGCTGGAATTCAGGACCTTTAATCTCCTCTGGATAAACGTTAGAGCTCAGGATGAAGTCCTGTGTGTCACTTTCAAAGATGTAAAGGTCTGACACAGGTGCTATAGCTGTATCGCTCTCTAAACTATCTGACTGATGTGATAATGACCTTGATAGAAAAGTGGCTTGACTATGATCGGAGCAGAAACTGCTGCTGGAGAGAGGCTCTGTGACAGATGGCTCCATCAAACCCTCAGAAGTAGATGACATGCCCCCAAAAGGCTGACTATTTTGTTGTATGAGAGAAAAGGAGAGGGCCGGTTCTTTAACGTAAAACTCTGAAAAGATTCAGACAGGGGGTAAATAAGGTCATGAGACAGGTGAGGTAAAAGAGGTAATACAGGTTCTGATGAGCCAAAATAGCTACAAACCCTGAGTTCATCATCCTGTGGTGCAGGCTCTGAGCAAAGTGACAAACACTCGGACATATCACTGCTGGAAGACAAAGGCTTCAAACAGGCAGAGTCAGTGCTTTTCTCCTGAGAAAGGCTTTTGGAAACGTTTGATAAAGTCTCGGTCGATTTGTCAGAGAGCTCTGAGAGATCTGACACGGCCTCTGCTCCTGTCTCGTATGCAGACAGTGTGTTTTCTGTTGGATTGTGCAGAAGAGAATCTGAATCGCCTGTTTGACTGTCTGTAAGAGCTGGTGGTGACCGTGTTTGGTCATCCACACAGAGGAGTGACAGATCCATTGGGACTTCTAGTTGTGCTGCTCGAGGAGGTTGTCAGCAGCGAGACTCCAGCTGTCAAACAGCAACTTCAGGCCAGGTTTTGGGACGAATGGCATAAAGTTCTGTGCACACATTGTTTGTGCTTGGATTCTGTGGCGTCATTCCCTCCCCTGGGTCCGAGTGTATCCTTGTGTTTTTAGATTCAGTACCTGCAAAGTGAAGCATGACAGAGAACTGAAATATTTCAAAAGTAGGAAAATCAGACAATAAAATAATCTCTGATCTGAGGCTTGTATTTGAAGTAAGGCCACTATCTCCCTCTAGCTGTTTATCTTGCAGGAGATACCCCTTTAAATGGCATGTTGCATCTATTTTAGAGGCTTTTAAAGGACATATCTTATCTACAGGAAACCTTCCTGTTGTCGTTACTTAGTAGCTGATACATACTCTTGTGTGTGTAGTGGTTGTGTTGTTACCAATAAAATATTCAGAGTCTATACTATCAATACACTAGGCTATTATATGGGATCATGCATTAGACAGCTTTTAATTCATTGAAAGTGTTGGTGATCATTTACACAATTCTGTTCAGTCACTATTAGCTATTTAACAGATTAAAAAAACACAAAATTTTGTTCACAAGCCACAAATCTTAGAGCTGCTTTTGAGGGAACTGTTAAGTATTTCTGGTATTACTCATTCTACATTGCACTACATTATATAATAAGAAAGGTGCAGCTGTATGTTTTCCGTCTTGCTCAGCTTATTTGTGTCAAAATTCAGAATATTTCCTCTTCCCTTCAATTGCCTTTTAGTTGAAAATACTGTAAAATATCCAGATATAAAGATTATATAGAGAAAGTTATAATGCAATTGGAACAATTAACACTTTGTTTTGCATTTCAGGTTCTTTTAATTGAAGTTTTTTGAAGTAATTACATGGATGCACACTTGAAATGAATGAATTCCAACCTGAAAAACTGATATTCATGAAACTCTGTCTGTGCAGTTTCATGTGGTGTCACTGTTGCTAATGCCCTCAACATTGATGATATTCCAAACTCCAAATATACAAAACATAATTTGGAAAAGGACATTGAAAATTATTATCCTAGAATATTGGTAAGTATGACGATATACCGATATACCAGCGATATTTCTTAATATTTCAGCTGTATTTCCTGTTATTTTTCTTTTAGATTATCTGCAATTATTTAGGAACTTATGGTGATTGTAAAAGCACAGCTGCGTCTTAAGATCTTAAAATCACATTGCACACTACCTGACATATGTGCAGAGGCCTGACGTGAAGTGTTGAAAGAGGGGGCTTCAAAACATGCACCCTGATATACAAGATTGCACAAGAGGGAACTAGTGGTACAGACGCTGGAAAAATACCAGTACATCTTCACCCATGACCTGCATTTGTCAGATTCCTGCTGCACTGAAGGACACCTAGCCGAGCCCTCAGGCCCGAAATGTTTACTACGGAGTACAGATTCTAACTTTAGTAAGTCTATTGATAAACACCTTGAATATGTAGAAACCACTTTGAGGCTGCAAAAAGCATTAAAACTAGATAAAATATTTAATCTTAGAGTTAAAAGTCACTGAAATAGTGTTTTACAAACATGATAAAGTTTTTTGTCAGTAATAAAAGTTACTTTCTTGTACCTCAGTTTGTCGCATCCTGCACTATTTTCACACAGATACATTTCTTGTGGCCTTAATTAATCCAATCTGATTCGCCACAAACAGTAGTCCTTATATCACAGCTCTAACTTCTTTTTAGAGGCACTTTGAAGTTTTAAACTGAACAGAAATCAGTCTTGTTGGTTTGGTTGATCAGTGCATTAGATTGAACTTGATCTGTGTGGAAAATAAAACAATAAAGGTGTCAGCACCTGCAGGACTGAGGGCAAGAAAGTGTAATTCGATGTTGTCCTGACTGTCTCTGCCAAAATAGATCCATCCCTTGGTCACACAACACCCCGAGAGCCTGCTGCTTCTTTAACGTCTGTATGTGAACGACTTGCTTGTAAGACCTGAGCTCAAGGAGCCACTTCTGAAAATAACAACATAGGCTGCCTCCAAATGTAAAACTTTATACAGGGAGAAAACTACACAACTATTTGCCAAAATTCATCAGACTTGTAAATCACTTTAAGGGATTAATTCAGCTGCTTTACAAAGTGTATCATGTGCATCATGCACCACAGCAGAGTGTGTGTGTGTGTTGTAACAGATGAAGCAGTGTAACTTACATTTACCTTTCCAAAAGAAAGCCACAAACAAATGTCTGACAAGTTACCTAACAGCTGAATCACACATGATAAAAGTATTAATAAAACAGTCCCAGCCTGTGAGGGGGATTGTCAGCCTTGCATGCAGTACGTACCCTTTTCATAGCGTGTGGTTGAGGATATAGACCTATGATGTAGGTCCTCAGTATGAGCTCAGGCAGAGCCAGCGGTCTCGGGGTGAGAGTCTATTTTTAACTGCTGTCCCCCGCAAGTACAAAGTCAGTTACCTGATATTGTGGACATGTGCCGATCGTGAACATTTAAAACTCAATATCTATATTTACAAGCTGTTTCAGTCATGGCCAACTTCACAGACTGATTTTGACCTGTTTGTTATAGAAATTAAAGGAAGTTTTTAACTCTTATTAAACATTATTAGTTTATTAGTTTTATTAGTTATTATTTTAATATAATCAAACTCTGTTACCACTAATTTCTAAGCTTTTAAATTCTGCTTTGTGTGAAAAACATTTAGCAAACTTTTCCGCTTATATTCAATAGGCCATAAAACTAAATAAGGACTTAAACAATGTGATACAAGGTAAAAATCTCCTTCTGATGTGTTGACAGTGCAGCCGCGACGTTGAGGATAACATTTCTGGCAACATTAACACTCCTCTAACTTCTCTGGCAGAGCAACAATACACTGTTGTCAGTGGCCAAAACAACCAAATGAGGCCAGACCTTTCTTGGCTTTTATACAAAATGATCAGTAGTCAATTATCTCACCCTGCTGTGACAGTGATTCAATGTGACTTCGCCTCTCATTTGGTCAAATTAATCATCTCATAAGCACAGTGGCGCCCTCAGGAAGTTTTCATAGGGGTGGCCAGATAGGACCACTGAAAATATCACATGAAACATTTGTGAATTTCAGGAATTCTAGTTTAGTTATTTCCTGTTTTATTTTGTAAGAGTATTTCCTCAGGTGTGTTCAGTTGTTTTTACTTCCTGCCTTTTAATTAGTGATTGATTTCACCTGTTATCCTCCCTTCCTTGTGCATTTAGTGTGTGTTCTCTTCGCTCTCTGCTCCCTTTTGGATTTGTTTCGCCTGTTGGATTTGGACATCCTTATCTGCTTTTGACCTTTGCCTACCAGACCATCCAGTAAGTCTTTAGATTTTATTAATACATTTCATTGAACTGGCTGCCTCCAAAAGTGAATCAATCCCCATAGACCCCCATATTAAGATGCATTACAGTAGAAATAAACATATTTACTACCATGTACAAAAAATGGTTTGGATCTCAAGTCACTGAACTTGATCTCTTGGCCGTGTTTGTGGTGTTGATGCCTTTTGGAGAATTTTTCATGCAAATATCGGACAAATATTAGGGTTTGTGAACTGTACTAACAGATCATCCAAGAAGTATGTGATCGAGTTTTATCAGTGAGTGATATTTGAATATTATTGTATTTATATGTTGTGTTAATTATTAGGTATCAGTGTCTTTACTTTTTTGACAGTCTTTTTAATTCTTTGTGGGAATTATCACTCCTTCACCCAATACTCTTATCTTGATGCTTGACAACAACAAAGCTCCTATACATCAATGTTTTTGACTTCATGCCTTGCAGTTCTCTTCCTCCTTCAGTTTGGTCCTTCTTTCTTTTTCATTCTTCTCATGACCAGGCAGTTTCCATCTCCAGGCCTCTCCAGGTCCTTAGTGTCACAGCAATTTTTTTTCCCAAGTCTGCTTTCAATGCTTAATATAAAAACATTTGAAAAAACTTGGAATTGTGTCTTTTGGTTGGATCAAACATTGCTGCAGAGTTGTTTGATTCCCTGTACATCTTTCAGAAAACCACTCACTAAATATTGTTTCATAATGACAATGAAGGACAGTTTTGTAACCAACTGACTTATGGCTCTTACATAATTACTCCTGCGACAGGTGAGGGGAGCTGGATACTTTTAGTGCTTTAAAATCACCACGTTGTAAATATTGGTTTAACAACAGAGGCCCTCCAATAAAACAGCAACATCTGAGGTCAGATTTCTAACAAAATAAATTAGAAAATAGACTATTTATGACTATTTTTAGCTGCTAGTTCTCTGACAACACTGACACCTCTCTACTTTGGCAAAGCACTGTGTGAAGTCACTTTTCAATGTGTGTGTGTGTGTGTGTGTGTGTGTGTGTGTGTGTGTGTGTGTGTGTGTGTGTGTGTGTGTGTGTGTGTGTGTGTGTGTGTGTGTGTGTGTGTGTGTGTGTGTGTGTGTGTGTGTGAGAAACCAGTGACGAGTTTTATGAATGAACCCCACACACGCACACATACACACACACACACTACAAAGGGTTTATAATTACTAGTACAATAAACAGAAGAGGATGATGACACGAACCATTAAATGATGTCATGTCCTTTTGCTCTTTTCGTGCTGTTATGCAACACTTGGGTCGGCACACCTGTTCCAGTGGTGCCTTGTAAAACTGCTAAGCAACAGAGGGAATATTATTGGACTACTGGCACATGTGTTTGTGTTGTTGTGTATTAATAGGAATGTCATCCTACTTTGTTTACTTTATTTTAAAGATGATTTCTGCACAGGTTTATTGTTTACCTACTAAAATAAAGCTTTACTCATAATGAGTCATCCAGAAGGACTTGGACACGACTTCAATATGGCAGGACTTTTTATGATGTAACTTTAAAAGGATGTGTGTGTGTGTGTGTGTGTGTGTTTGTGGGGTTTGTGGTTCCACATTTACTGTGTCTGCAAGCAACAGCTGATGGGTTAAGATGGCAGGAAGACTGTTGTACAACAATTAGTTGTGGAATGTAACTAAATACATTTACTGTAAGTACAAATTAGAGGTACTTGTACTTCATTAAATAATTGCATTTCATGCTACTTTATACTTATTACTGCTACTTACTCCACTCCACTACAGCTCAGAGGCAAAGACTTTAGTATATTTTAGCTTTAGTTACTAGTTGCTTTTCATCAAATTACAATTTTTCATTCCTGTGTCACATTATAGTGAAAACCCTGTATCTTCATATTTGGTGATTTTTAATTTTTGTGATGAACTGAAGTGTCCCTTTGACAAAATACTCATATTTCTTAAACTATTTAAAAACCCTCTTGGATTAACAGGAAAATGTTTTGTCACAAAGCTGAAAACACAAATTGCTCACGAAGTTTTAGTGATACATAGTTCTCACATGATACATACACATTTTTGTTGATTCAAAAATGTCATATATAATAGTAAAACAAAGACAGGGACCATTTTAATGCACAATGAGTACTTTTACTTTTGATACTTTAAGTGAATTTTGCTTATAATACTTAAGTTTACTTAAGTAAGGTTTTGAAAGAATTTGCTTGTAATGGAGTATTTTCACAGTGACGTATTAGTACTTTTACTTCAGTAAAGGATCTGAATACTTCTTCCACAGCTGGCAACAAGTAATCGGCACAGAGATTAATTGGACAATAATGAAAAATAACCACTTTCTGTATTCTCCAGTGGAGGTATAACCATATTATATCTTTTAAATGCAGGTATAAATAGGAAATTATGCAATATAAAACTGGCAGCAGCACTAATAACACGAGTTTCTTAGCAAAGCTCAGTATTTCTTAAACTATAATACTACTAACTTTTTGGAAGTGTCGTAGTTTAGTATTTGAAAATGCTGGAACAGTCTCAGACATGTTACGCCATCTTGAGCATGTTGTTGTGGGGTTTGGAACTGGACGTGGCTCCGTGGACTCTTGTAGTCACGGTGAGGGAAGTGTCATCTTACCAAAGCAAGATATATTTTTACACCATGTTGCTGCACAGTCTGCCTCCGCCTGCCGTCTGGCCTCCTTCTCTAAACTCTCCCGACAGCATCAGGTGGAAAATTCTGATAGATGAAGTGTGCGTCACAACCACATTTTGTTTGTGTGTGAGCGAGTCGGCTAAAGGATGCTTTTCCAGATCCAATTAAGGCAAGAGAGCTAGAGACACATTTTCAATGAGCCAAAGCGCAATGAAAGAAATAACAAACCACATTTGGTCTTACTGAACACATGGTAGTATGAAATAAAACATGATTCAAGTAACGAAAAGTTCAAAAATTCTATGAGAAATCTTTTTGTTTTTTTATCCCCATCCTGATGATGCACAGAGGTTTAAACAGTTTAGACAAACATTTTTATCATAAGCTTTTAAACCCTCTGACACCATTTTGCAGTAACTGTGTTCCATCATACTAATTTTACACCATGATTCCTGTGAAAATCATCACATAAGTTTGTTTCTGTGTCATAAACAGCGGCAGAAGGACAAAGGCATTTCTTTGAGGCCGTTCACCAAGGATTAGTCAACTTGATGCAACGCACAACAGAGCACATGCCCTGCATAACTCCAGCGCTAGGATGGAAACGCAGCTGGGCTTTTTTGCGTCATGAGAAACTGAAAACCTTTGTTATGATCTCATCAGCTGAGTCAGTGTCACTTGTAAATTCTGACTCACTGCCATGGAAAGAGCAGTGAAAATAGGGCCCGAGTTATTTGTGCTGTCTTACACCAGAACGGTTAAACAGGAGGAGGAGGATGGCAGGAGAAGATGAACTAATCTCGTCCTCCATAAGAGGGCAGCACTTTTCATTATCTTAGTCCTCTTTAATTACTTCCAAATTGAAATTAGACCATGCAGAGAAAGAATAAATTATATAATGCTTATAGAAAAACACAACTAATCATGAATAGGAAACTTTTTCTGTGCAAACAATTGAATTCTTGTCCAGAACAGTGTTATGTGTGTATGTAGCCTTAATTAATCATCTTTAATTGATATATTTATTGACACAGTGGATGGTTGTCAGACATGAGCCAGCTGCTCTTTAGCACAGAGAAAATCAGAGGTCTCACTCTGCCAATATTTCTCAGTACCACAACACAGCCATTCCCTTCTTCTTCTTCTTCTGGATACATCTCTATGTACTGATCTATTTCAGCAGGATGTAGGGCTTCTCAAGCAGGACAGTGAACACATAGCTCACCACCAGTGTGAGCACCAGGTGTCCAAGGAACATGTACATCTAAAGGGGATGGAGAGAGGGGACAAACAACACATGAAGTTAAAAAGGAGATGAATCTGAATCAAATCTGAAAAACCTCAGCACTGATGAAACTGAGCGAAGCGTGCTGTCTGAAGTACTCACAAAGTTGATGTCTGAGTAGTGGATTGGTGTCTCTTGTAAGCCAATATAGAGGATGATGAAGACAGGATGTGTCAGATAGCAGGCAAAACTAATGTTGGACAGAGGAACCCAGAAACCCCAAGACAAGAGACTCTTAATAAAACCTGGAGAAACACAGAAGAAAATATAATATTTTTAATACATATTTCTGATTTCATGTCTGAAAGTCTAGCTTTTACTCACATGTGATTTAAGTGTGAAGACATACCATTATATTTGTACCCATACTTATTTAAACAAATAACTAATTTGGTTTTTTTAATACTTTTGTATAATAAACATGTTTTAAGTATTGCTTTGGGTGAATTGGTGAATTTGGATGATTTAAATAAGAGGCATGTTTAAAATTTTTTCCTGGTATTTGAACTCCTTATTTACCTCCATAACCCTCCTCACAGGCCAGTATGATCCAGGCCACAGCCAGAGCCCAGAGCGGTCTGTGCAGTCCCTGGTAGAGGGCGTGGGGCACAGACGGATGAGCCGGGTCTCCCTGAGGATGTAGGCCGATCCAACCAACGCAGCCATGAGCGACAGACAGCAGAACCAACCGAGTGCTGCCTGCCACTGGAGCAACAGCAAGACACGATGGGCACATACAGTAAGTGTGATGGCAGCAAAAGGCCATATTCTGTGTTCATATTTCTACTAAGTGAATATGTTGTGATTGTGGTGGGGATGCCTTAATCAGATGTTCTCACCTTTTGCTTTAACAGCTGATCTTTCTTTGTTGTCAAGTATATCCCAGTCAAGATCCCTATTAAAAATGGTCCGTATCTTGTGTAGGGTTTCACGTAGTAATACAAGACATAATTCTCAGATGTCCTGCAAATTCAATAAACAAACAAACAAACTGAATTTTAAAGAAACAAGTGACATTTTACATAAGATTTACAGCATAAAAAGCAAAAAAAAGTACAAGGTAAAATAATTCTTGACATTTCATGCATTTGGCTCTTAAGCTGTTTGCATTAGTACTAGATGACCATCACTTACAGTGTCGACGGCTGAAAGACAGGCAGCTGCATTAGAGCGGTTATAACAGCGCTGGTCACAGTGGTCATCAGCAGGAGGCCTCCAGCAACAAGTGCAAACATACCTCTGTTTCTGATAGACAACAGATTGCAGAATGAGACTTGGCCCCATAATTTATTATGTAATCTGATTTAACATGAAAAATGAGCAATCTTTTTAGAATCATATATAGGGACATACAGTCTGTAAAAATAGACCAACAGAGGAGTGGTGGCATAACACTGGAAGTCCAGGGACAGGTACCATGTCCAAGGAATACACTGAGGAGAAGTAAATGTTAAGAAATAGGTTGGTATAGAAGTGTGTCAGCTACTATACAGCACATAGGTCTGAGTCACAGCTTAGACTTACTATCTCATGGACTGGGAGCAGATTGCTAATCAGAAGTAAGTTAGCCCACCAGTAAGTCTTACAATCCATCAATGTATCTATCAATGGAAACCAGTAGGGTCCCCACTGCACCACAGAGATGAGGCCAATGGTTAGACACATAATAAACAGATGTAATGGTTGAATCCTGTAAAAAGACAAAACAAAAGAACACACATTATGGCTATTAAATAATTTTTAGTGCCAGGGGAAAAAAAATGGCACCGTGATGCAGATGGATTATCATATTTGGTGAAATGATCAACATACTTTACCTTTTAATCCTCCTGAAGAAGTAGTTGGCCACCAAACTGGGGCTGAGTTTGTCTTCGGCCCTGGTGATGGAGCCCAGCAGAGACCTTGCACTAAGCAGACCCCTGCAACACGAAAGCTGCTAAAACTGGCAACTTAAAACTCATGATAAAATTCTTTTTTTCTTTTTTCTTCAGACACACTTTATTATTTCTGTCTCACCCCAGCAGTAAAAAGGTGTCCACAGCCAGAAAGACAGGTCCGCCGATGCTCAGGACATAAAGAGGGCTGCTTTCAACTGTTCTCCTCCAGTCTTTGTAGTTATCTGTAATCGAGACGATGCACTGTAAGAATGTAATTTAACGACTTGCAGACTGAAAATGAGTCTTGTCATATACCCAGGTTGTTTATGACGGGGAACTGTGCAGAGTGTCCACATATGATCCATAACAGGCTGAGAACGCGGATGCCGTTCAGGGAGGAGTAGCCTCCTCCTGGGATGGTTGAGGAGGTGCTAAAGACGCCCTGTGTGGTTGTTTGTAGGGAGAACGCCCGCAGGCACCGGTACACACAGCTTCGAGGAAAACTGCTGCTGTCTGTGAAAGACAGTATTCAATAAAGCAATGTCTGAATCAAAACACAATCCTATTTTTGCAGAACATAAAACTTTTCTGCTTTCAGTATTTACTTATAATCTAAAGATGATCTCAGCATCTCGCTTGTGTTGTATCATCTGGTAAATATTTTCAGGAAACTTCACACAAAAACACATTGTACTTACTGTTTTCCTCCGAGGTGCCACTATTAATTTCGCTACAGGAGGAGGAGTCATTGCTCTTCAGGGTCCCATAAAGGTTGAGGCCAGTGTTTAAACAGGAAGCCTCTGCTGTCGGACTGACCTCTCTGTTCCTTTGCCACTTTGTTATAGCTGTAAACAGGGTGGCTGCAAGAGGAATCGCCACCATTATGCAACACACAAACCTGCAGGAGAGGCGGTGTATTTTAGGTTAATAGGCATCAATGTTAATTTTGATAAAAGACAATAACATGGTGAAGTCCGGTGCATGAAAAGAGACATTTTAAAGTTATATGTGAACATGCATGGGTAAAATCCTATACAGACAGGCAGGTGACATCTGATGCATCAGGAGCGATGGTGTTGGACAAACAGTGGGTCATGATCAACTCCTGAGTGGACTGATTGACCAGGATGGGAGGTAAAGGAGGAATTAGGGACGTCTGACCAAGCTGAAGTCCCCCTGTTTAAAAGGTGAAACAGGTCACAGATAAAACAGAACAGGTGCTGGACTGACAGAATGAGGACACAGATTTTAAAATCACTGACCGCACAGCACCAACGTTTGCACCTCCTCCTCCTCACAGGAGTCAGGAACACAGATACCCACAAAGTACTGGACTGTTCCCTGTGGTAGTAAAAACACTTTGTTCAAAATCATTTTTTTTATCTGTCAGGGTCACATTTTATCTTGTATAATTAATTTGTTTTGTTGTTACCTGCCTAAGGAACACCTGGCAGTACTGTCCAGAGAAGACGGGACCGTGGGCGGAGCGGCACTGCTGCAGCAAGCCAGGCTGGTTGGTGTTACCTCCTTCAACGTTACTGCCCATCTTTCCAAATGCATCATACACTGACACACAATGCACACACACACAAGCACACACACAGATGCAAATGCAGCTTAGTGCAAAGGACACAACAATGACTCAAACACCCACCACAGTCTACGTGGATAAAAAGAAAGATAGGCTGAATTCCGACAATAAAACATGTAAAATGTTGTTAATCTGCTTCATTGATTCAGGAATTATAATTTTTGGGACTGCTTCCTATTTAAGATTAAAAATGAGTTGCATGCAGAATACAGTTCTCCCTCAATGGAATTAACCTAAATAGTTACCACTGTCATTTTAATAAAAGATAAAAAGATTTTCTTATCACATAACAGACAAGTTTTTTTGTTGTCATGTCCCATTTTTCATCCAGGTGCCTCTCTGGGATGTAACAGCTGGTCAATGACAGCTAGTCCGTGTGACCAAAAACGGCGTTGCACCCTTACTGAAGTGAAGACAGCAGAAGTTCTCCAACAGGTAATTTCATTTAAAGTATTCAACTACTTGTGGTGTAGTTTTTATGGAGACTGAAGCTGCTGTGTTATTATCTTGTGCTGTCTGCATAGACTCAGTCATAGGGATAAATATGTTGGTTAGAATTAGAGTTAGAATATAAAAATACATTTTAAAAGGAGAAAGAATGTGAAATAATGAACAGCTTAAAAACAATAAATTAAAATAAATTGAAAACAAAACTTTAATAAATCGTTCGAATATCCTTGGTGTAGTTAGTGTAACTAGAATGCTGTAGGAATTTTTGAAGGCCTACGTCTGGATAAGACATAAATAAAACTGTGTAAGTCATGTATTTGATACATGCGTTGATATTTTGTGATGCAACATGAATTCTTAAATCTTTGCAAGCGTTTGCAGTCCTGTACATCCTTTTGCCTTTAGAATAATATGGTTATGTGCATTATTTCTTTTTGATATGAACGTAAGTCTGCTGTCTAAAAGTTACTATTATAAGTTATGTGGTGTGTTGTGGAACAGTCCAACAAATCTGTCATTTTCCTTTTTAAAACCATTTCTTTCGATGGCCTGTCTAACTTTGCTTCTGATGGCTAAAATGAGCACTTAGATTCAAAGTGAATGTAACAGCTGGCCCTCGTCTGGCCCCTGTAATTTAACCTCCATGCCCCAGTCTCATTGCAAATGCACAAGTAGCTCTACAATGTAACATAGAGTAAGAGGAAGCCTTTTGAAAGTCAGCAACACTTACTGAGAACAGCATACTCCTTTGGCCTGTCCTGGTTAATTTCCCAGAGAAAAGCGTCGGTATCCTCCTTACATCTTTGAGACACAGTCAAGGCCTCCGTATTTTCCAGCGCTTCACTGCACCCTGCAAACAGAAGGAACACCAACCAACCTGGGGCCATTTTTAGGACTGACTGCATCTTTTTTAGTGGAGAAGGTGTTTAAATAACATAGGAGGGGACACGTCATCATCGGAAAGATGGCATGAAATTCATCTTGCATGGGATGGATTGAAAGACTGTGTTGGCAACTGTAGGTCAAACCCACCTGGTTTTCTATAACAGGTGTGAACAGGATACGGTTACATGAGGATGAGAGGCTAACAAAAAGATCCTGGCAATGATTATGTCAATGCACAGGATCAAAATAATTAGAGGGCAAATCTAATAATGATGCAAGTCAGTGTCAGGGTTTGTATAATTTGGTGTAAATAACCACAGAGGCTGTTCTGTCCTGGTCTGGTCTGTTCACATATGGAATTGCTGGTAATTTGTTCTCGTTTAGAATAAATAGAAAATCTCAGCTTCACATTTACAACCATTATATTTGATTTCAAAATACGGGAGAAGCTGCAGCACAGACAGTCTAGTAAGTGAGGTGAATCAACAAAGGCCACTAGATGGTGAGCTTGTATTAAAAACCTGCGTAAGGTGCCATGGATGGTAACAGTGAGGGAAACAGTTTATCCACATTCATGCTAGTGAGGAGATAATAATTTGGTAACAGAACTCCTCATTACAAGTCATTCTATCTGTCTACCTCTGTACATTTTACAGAGGTAGACATTTTAGCATTATTGGAACTTTTTGATTAAACATGCTTTAGTTTCCACAAGTGAATATCAGAGGGACAAAAATTTAATATTTTGTCATTTTTGCAACTTTGCAGATCAATTCATCAAAAACATTTCCTTATTTATAAGGATATAAGTTTATTTATAAGTTTAATATTTAGACGCCAAATGTTTGTTGTCTAAATCCAGCATTTAGTCTTCAGCCTTCATAGTTATAATGCTCCATGACACAAACAAAACTATGCAAGCATGAGTACGAATGATCACAAAAGGATTTCTGATATATTTCCATTGACAGGATCTGATGTCTCATGTGCAGTCGACATCAGATCTTGCCCGTGGCTGGGTTTTTATCTTTTATTGACATAAAGAACAGCTTTTGTACACAAGCATCAGAAATGTCTAAAAACAGCAGCAGCAGCAGCAGCAAGACACATTCTAATCAACAAACAATTCACAGACTGCTTCTCACATGCAGTTTTACAGCGCGAGACAGTTAGAGTCTTATTGTCAGAGTAGAAAAACTACTGTCCGAAACTGAATGATCGTTTTTTTTTGGAAATGCTTGGAACAAAGAAAGCAATGGAAAACAATCTCACAACTGTCAGTTATTGTTCGTGTAAATGAACTGGTTGTCTCGTATGAATAATTCACTTTCACAGCCAAGTTTACATTCGTAGAAAATCTTCTTCAGCCTAGATGTTTTTCCCAGTGTTTTTCCTGTCAATGCACATTCATCATGATTTCACATTAAACTGAAGGACCACAGACTGAAGGAACAAAAACTGATGACATTAGTTAAGAAATACAGGGTCATTACAGCTTTCCTTTTATTGTGCTGTAACAACAGAGCTATGCTGTAAAGAAAACTGCTGTTAATTAAAAGGCAAGTGCTTTGTATTTTATATTTTAAATACTCAGGTAAATAAGTGACTTGGAATCACAAAGAGCTGCCATATATATATGTATATTAAGACAGAAATGAAACATAAAAAAGTTTGACAATCTTTTACAAAATATATTTTTTAAAAGCAAATTCAAATTTGGCCCATATATGTGTCTTTGAAAGACTGTTTCTGGTGTTAAATGTTTGACATAATCATCTACAAAACCTGGAGCTTTAAACTCCTTTTAAATTCATCCATTATCTAATTTTTTTGTTGTGTATGCATTTGATATGTAAATGATAATAACTCAAAAAGGTTTGTCTGATTGTCTGTATTTCATGTAATTTCAGCTCAAGATTAATGTAGAGATTTTGTTTTAGGATCAGTAGTTTGGTGATGTCAGAAGGAGACAAGAGCAAGTTTAGAGTTTATTGTAGAAGCCAAAGACGGCTGAGAGGAATATTAGTTATCCATATCATTAAAAAAAAAAAAAGTTTGTCACTCTTCTGAAACTGAAGACCTCAGGTTGGGGTAACACGTCGTGTACTTTGGGAAACCTGAAGCTCCCAAACCTTCTATATATTTTGTATTTCAGGCATTCGTTGGACGTTAGCAGCTTTGAAAATTCAGAACACTGCCGACTGTATGAGGATTAATCCCATTACAACAATATATTATTCATACATTATCTAGTCCGAGTGAGAAGACAATGGAAACTGTTTTAAATAAAAAAGCTCTTCTATAAAAAAGATCTGTCCGAGGCCTATAGAAACATCTATGTGTGTACAAAAAACTATCTTGTTCCATTTATTTAAAGACACATATAGTGACTTTGACATTTATGACATATTATTGTGTGTATACATACTGTAGTACCCCACATGTACATTATGTATATGCAGCAGAACCACAGTCACTAAGATTCTGTATGTTGTCTGTTTATAAGTGTTTGATTTTGATGGAATGGTTTCAAAGTGAGTCTTCTCACTTCTCAGCTGCACTCAGTCTCTTTGACTTTATGAACGCCATCCCGTGTGTCCTCATGTGAGTATTCAGGTGTCCCTCTGTTTCAAACATCTTCCCACACACTTTGCATTTGGTGTTCGGCGTCCCGTCGTTGTTCTCGTCCGTCACGTCCAGCTGGTTCTCTCTCTGGCTCTCGTCGTCGTCCTTGCCCCGTCCGTTGTAGCGGGCGAGGCCCTGCGGCTCCTTCAGCCGATGGACGATGAAGAGGTGTCGGGCCAGTGAGCGGTGGGAGGTGTAGCACAGGCCGCACTCCTGACACTGGTAGGAAGAGCCGTCGGACTTGTGCTGGGGAATGTGCTCGTGGAAAGCCGTGATGTCCTCGGTGGTGAAGCCGCAGACGGCGCATTTGTGAACTTTGAGGATGTTCACCTTGAGCCTCTTTAACGGTTGTGAGTCCGAGCCCCTGGAGTTCAAGCCTGGAGGCCCCTCGTCCTCTTCTGGCTTCCTTTTGGGGCTGCGGGTCTGTGGAGGAGATAAAAACGATGGGTTAGGAGCAGGAGAACCATGAAACTCTTTGATAAATGTCTGTCTTCTGATAAATGTCTGTAAATGTGTGCCACAGTACTGTTTTCTTGTCAGGTGAAGCGTCCATGCTATCAGAGTTGACGGTCTTCCCCTCTGGGTCTTTGACTCCGTGCATCAGCTGAATGTGCTGATCCAGCAGCACTCGTTTAGTGAACGGCTGACTGAGAGCTGGACAGTGCCTGTCAAAGCACAATAACATAACAAGCTGATTTTGTCTTCTGTTATTTGCATACAAACTATGATTGCATTTTCATAATAAAGAGTATTCAAGTTTTTCACCTTGAATTGCAGTGTATGCAAACAAGGGACGTTGTCAAAGCCTGGCTTTTGACTTCACAAACTTGCACTCGCTGACCTAAACCTCCACAGTTACGGAATTTGATCTGCTGCACAGACTCAACAATCTGACACATCACAGTCTGAGCTGACTGTGCATGACTCCGTATTGATAATCGGCTCACTACTGTCTGGTACTCCTGAGCCAATCAACTGTCTTCAAAAACGAGACTGTCCTCCCAAGAAAAACAAGGGCGTCAGTCTTTCAAACTAAAAGCGAATGTCAGTTTGGTTTCTTGTAATCATCATGGCGATTGTTTGCTTGCTGTATGGTCATTTTTTTGTCCTGAACTCACCAAACCCAGAAAACAGTTTATTTTTGATACTGTGACGGATCAACAGTGTATCTTATGTCTGTAAATTTGGAGGAAACGCAGTAGGTGTGTGTACTCACGGGCAGGTGTAGACCTTCCGCAGCCCCTTGTGTTTGAGACGGTTGTGTCGGCAAAGACTGTGGGAGGAGCTGAAGGACTTGTCACACTGTCGACATGGGTGTTTCTTCAGTATCTGCGACATAAAGAGAAAGCACAATGTCTTAAAATATGGAAATGGAAATATGGATCATGTTTCTACTCTTGAACTAGCGGTGGAATATAACTAAGAACATTCACTCAAATGCTCTACTTAAGTACACATTTGAAGTACTTGGCCTTTCATGCTTTCTACTCCTACTCCACTTCATTATAGAGGAAATTATAGTACTTCACTACAATTATTTGACAGCTTTAAGTACAAATTAAGATTTTACACATGAAACTCATGAAGAACTTATAAAACTTACATGATGCTTTGTTATCAATTAATCTATCCAACAGCATAGATGTGAAATTAGTGGATTAATCATTTAGTTAAGTGATAGAAAATTACTTGAGAAACTGTTTTGATAATGGGTTAAGTCAGTGGTTCCAACTTTTGTAATCATGTCAGTTATTTTAAATATTATTAATGTTGTTATTCTTTAACTTGTCCAATAGTTGGACAAAATAAACAAAGTCAAGGTGTCACCTCAGGCTTTGGGTAATCGTGATGGACATTTTTCACTAGTTAGTTGCAGCCCTGTATAAAATAGAAATGAGCTCCACCTTCCCAACTACAATGATAAAATACTGCTTCCACTTTAATGCATCAGTAATAATAACCTAATAATGTGATATATAATAGTATAACAGTGATGTGATTATAGTGATTATACTTACAAATGACAGAACTAATGACAGCACTTTTACTTGTTAGTCTGTAAGTAGAATTTCAAAAAATGACCATGTGACAAATGGGAAACTTCCTTATGAGAACAGTTTCAAACATTCACCTTGCCATGTTCGCGCCTCATGTGAGCCACAAACACCTCCCTGGAACTGTAGAGGTTATTGCAGTCTCCACATGTGTATCCTGAGCTGGGAGGGTTCTTGAGGTCCGCTGAGCAGTTACTGTTCGTCTTCTTTAACGGTGAAGGCGAAGGCTTCTTTTCTCCCTTGTCTTGACCATTGACACTTCCTCCATCTTTGTTGTTATTACTGGGGCTGTTGGTGCTGTTAGAGTTAGTGGGCTTGGTGCTGAGAGGCAGGTTGATGCCTAGGTTTGGTGGACCCTCGATGGTCTTCAGGGTCCCATGGATGGCCTGGAAAGAATCCACACAGACTTAATTATAACTAAGAAGTTAAAAAAGACCGGTTTGTGAAACATTTCATGATCTTATTAGTATTACTCATATGATTGCCTTGAAATGGGGAAATGCAGATAGCAGCACAGTGTCACACGTACTTATTCATTAAGTCACAGCATGAGGTTTAGTGTAATTTGAAGTTAAAAAGCACAGTCGGGAGACATAAAAGGTGATAATTATTATAAAGCATGCCTAGAATAGCTGCTTTTTATGCCCACCTTGATATGATCCAACATGAGCTGTTTCTGTGCGTAGTGCATGGAGCAGTCGGGGCATTTGAAAACGGAAACTTTATGATTGACGACATGCTGGTCGAAGTGCGTGTAGAGCAGGGACTGCAACGTGAACACCGTATCACACATGGAGCATTTATAGATCACCCTGAAAGACAGGAAAAAACATGTAGTTCAAAAAGCACTGGGAGGTCACTGCAAAGAGCAAGAGACTCAATGACTCAGAAATGTGAAAAGTGTTTGACATGTTATTGACAGAGATGGTTCAATACTTTGAATATCTGCTCCATCAGATGTTTCTTTAGCTTTAGGCTTCGGCCAAATCCACCTAATGGTACAAGAACACCTGCTCCTGAGCACCTGATGATGGACTCTATGTAAGTCAGTGAAAGGTTGCCGTGCGGAAAAAAACAAACCCGAGATAAGCCACCATGTCTAAAAGCCACAAATCCTGCTACTGATGGGGATGATTTTCCTCAGAGAAATGAATTGGGTGTGGATATTAGGTTATATTGGTGTGTGCCTGTGTGAAAGGAACAACATGGAGGTGTTGATGTGTGTGGTTGAAAAAGCCTGTGTATCATGTGTGTATTGCATATTATCTTTATTTAAATATATATTAGATTTAAATAGATAAAATAGATGAAATAAATGTCCACAATGTGTATAATAGTATATAAAGCATGTGAAGACCTACTTGGGCTCTCCTGCCTTCATTCCTGGATGCTGTGTTTGCGCATGAGAGTGAGTTCCAGGTGCAGACTTGAAGGCCATGGGGCAGAGGGGACATTTATAGAAGACCTCACAATGAGTGCTCTGGATGTGGGATTTTACAGTTGCAGCATCGGCGAAGATCACGCTACAGTGGACGCAGCTGGAGAGAGATGGAATGGCAAAAGTCAAATTTGAAGAGGATTTTAACAGAGTGAGAGTCAGTTACCAGACAGGAATGCAAATGTATTATAACATTACAGATTTTAACTTTGAGACAATATGTTCGTTTCACACCTTTTTGGTATTGCAGACTCTTAATTAAACCATAGCTGGTCAGATACTGAGTTTTCAGTTTTAATGAAATGTATCTTATGTGACTCCATATAAAAATTGAGACTGTCCAATTTTTTTTTTCAAAATATCACTTTCAGTGATTGTCAGTCTGTCTCAAACATAATGTAGTAATAACTGTAATTAGAAACGTCAGTGGCATCTTGAAAGAAAAGCAAGAACAAGAGACATTTAGATCTAGTACAGCCACTTACAAAGGAAGAACATGTTCAATGGTAAATACAATGAATTTTATTGTCTATCAGATTTCACTAAAAAAAAATCAGACGCAATAGTTTTTAAAGTTCTTAGATTAACTTGCTATCAAACTTTCAGAGGCATATCTTAAAATGAAAATGAATAATGTTATGATTCCAGTTGATCCAGACTGACCGGTAGCCGACTCTGCGGGTGTAATGCAGGCAGTTCTTGGTGACGTGTGACTGGAAGTGGACAGAGCGGCAGCTGGCGCCACACTCGGGGCAGATGTAAGGAGACTTGTGCTGGTGGATTCGCTGGTGTGATAAAAAGCTGCAGTGGTTTGGTAGAAGCATTTGGCAGATGGTGCATGTTTTCTATAGGCACAGGAAAGAGGAGAGTCACAAAACGCTGTCAATGGGGAAAAATGAATGTGACTTTTACTTTTGGAACCAGAGGGGTCCAAAATAGCTAAATCTCTTTCATATTTAAAATTAAATTGAACCATGTTATGCAGCAGTCCAGACATTACATACACACACCTGCTCACTGGACTCTGATGCCTGTTGATAGTGCATAGCGAGCGAGCTGTCGTCCTGGAACATTTCATTACACTCTAAGCACTTTAAACTGTGCCTGCAGAGCTTTGATGCATCATCCTCCAATGGCATGGCTGCCACAAGAGGAGCACTGCATGGAGCTGAAATCACTGCTGTTTGGGTCCCACTACCAGCGACTCTCACTGGGATTTGACTAGTGGGGGCTTGTGCTTGGGAAGACGTGGTGCCAGCGATGTTGGGCGGGCCTGATGAGGGCCATGTGGTTATCATCTGATCTGCGGGGATCGGTTTTAGGATTAGATGTGAGCACTGCATGACGACCCCTTTGTCCTTGTGGCCCCTAGCGTGTGACAAGAGGCTGCATTTGTTGTAGAACACAAGACTTTTGGCACAGTGGTTGCAGGTGACCTCGATCCGCACACTGCGACGTTCATAGTGCTGCGTCAGGCTCTTCTCAAGAGCAAATGAATCACCACACTCCAGGCACTTGTAGCCACGTGAGGGTAGAGAGATACAAGCTGAGGTTGGTGGGGAGAGGTTTGGGATGTACACAGGGACAGGATTCACGCTACTCAGGACTTTATTGAAGGCGTCCACTACAGAGCTTTGAGAGCTGGTGAACACTTGAACACTAGAGACTTTCTTTGAGACCCGGCCAGCGAGAATTGTCTTCTGCTTGACTTGTGATTGTTGATTCTGTGGTTGTTTGGAGGAGGACAGGGCCTGCTGAAGATCACAGACAGCCGAGGATACAGTCTGAGGCAGAAGATTGAGGTTACTAAGATGGACTGTCTTTGGCACAAGTTTGGCATTAGCCAGACTGGAGGCAGGAACCATGACAGTCTGTTGCTGAATGGCATTAGCAGCTTTCAGGATGGCACTGCTGGCACTTTGCACCGATGCAGCAGGGATGACTGTCGCTTTGACTGTGGTGTTGTTAGCTAGCTTCAGGTTGATGACTTGGGATCCAGCTGTCTTGACTGCTGAAACAGGCAGGAAAGCTGTTGCCACAGGTTTAATAGTCATTTGCTTGGTTATTTCAATTGAAGGGCCCCCAGTGGTGGCTACCACTGTGGTTGGCAGAGAGTGCCTTGTGGGAGATGAGAAAATTGCACTGGTGGTTGCCAAAATAGATGGGCCGTCTCCTTTTCTTAGACCCTCAGGATCAAACTCTGGTAGAACACGGGTGACAGTACGCTTGATTTGGCCTGATGAGGTCTTGATTGTTTTGATCCTGACTTTTGGGATGACAAGGGTGGTGTCTGTGCTTGAGGCAAGGGAACCTTTGCTGCTACCTTCACTGGTGACACTAGAGGGACTGTCTGGTTGTCTTGTTAGCAGCCTCTTTGCAAACTCTAAGGCTGACTCCTGCTCCTGTGGCTTCCCTGGAGCTTTGGGATTTTCATTGGCCTGGATGGATTCTTTCTGTGTTGTAGGAGAATCCAAAGCACCCAAATCTATAGAACTAGCCTTTTTGGCACTGAGGGCTGCTATGGCTGCTATACAAGATGACAGTTTTGCAGAGGACTTGGCTTTGATTTGAGACATACTGGATACATTAACAAGCCCTGATGTTTCTCCATCCTCTTTGCCCTCCTGACCTTCAGACTTGAGAACAGTTTCCTTGCGTTCCTCTTCAGGTAAAGTAGACTGAGGGGGTTTGTTGGATATAGAATCTACCAGAGTACTGTTTTTGCTCTTGCTTTGATCCAGTTTTTGGTTTCCCCCTGCTCTGAGCTTAGAAACATTGTCCCCGGATACAGGAGATTTGGGATTCTGGTCCTCTCTCTTTGCAGAGGACCTAAAGAATGTCTGACCTCCCTGTTTGTCCATTGGGTCATCTACCTCAATTTTTTCATCATCATCAAACTCTTCAGCACTGGAGATAGGACTGAACTGATTGAAGGTAGATGATTGGTTGTTGATTGGCTGTCCTTCCTCCCTGGAAGCTTTCCATCCGTTCTTGGTGTAATGTGTACCTGGAAGTATTGCGGGCACAAGGCCATTATGAAGACCATTGCCAATGCCAACAGAATGGGTTTGATGGCAGTGAAAATGCCCATCCTTCTCTGATATGGTTCCCCCATGCTCACCAGTGTCCGTGTTTCGGATGTTCTTGACAATGACACTAACGCCAACATCGTGTCCTGTTGAGGGGTTGTGGGTCTCGTCTTCATTGGTGGTCATCACACCACTGTGTTGCTTGAGCTGTCCGTCATGGTCATCGTGGTGGCCGGATTCAATAGCAGCTTTAGGATCCACCATGTCAGGGATGTCGAAGGCTGCCAGCAGGTCATCAAAGTCTGGCGTCTTCATATCTCCCATGGTCCTGCTCCTGTTCTGAGGAGATCACCTGGGGAACACAGATAGAATGGAAGAACAATGAGTAACTTCAGATGTGTTCACTACAGATTTCTTTAATATGATGAGTTTTTTAATGTACTAGGTTATGTTTGTATCTGATGTAGGAACAGAATAACGTAGTGACTGAGAACAAATATTTTAGACTGTAGCAGATGAGAGATCAACACAATGTACATGCAGTTGTTCCTTTGTGATCTGGTGCTGAATGTTTTTGGTCATTTTCATGAGAATCTGCTTATTAGATCATGAGTGTCAGTTGTATGAGCTAATACTTTGGTGTAAGGATTGTGCAGGATGAAACATAAAAAGAAAAATAATATGATTGTGTTCATGAATATTTTGGTGACATTTGGACCCAAAGGCAGCAATGCAAAAATCAGTATTCCTGGAGAAAATCATAAATTTTGGAGGATGAAAGTATGAATAAACCTGTCTTAGCTAGTAAAGGAAAATGAAACAAACAGAAAATAGTTCTTCAAAGATAAAAAATTGATTGAATTTCTGGGAGATGATGAAGAAGGGTGGATGTACATTCCAGTCAGTCATAAATTATTAATAGTCCCCCTCACATTTACTGGACTCTGGGCTGTTGACTGTAAGAGAAACAGCTGCTCAAGACATTTTTTAAAAATTCAAACGGTTGTCAAATACATTTCTTAAAGTTGAGAAGATCACGCACTGATTACAGGCTATTCATAAAAGAATAATAACAGCATTCAGCCCTGTACTGAAAAGAAACCTTATTGCACAATGCAATAAATGTACCTACTTCTCATATACTGTCGTCAGTGTTGCCAAGTTTGGCCACAGAGCATTAGATAATCTAACACTAATTTACATGCACTGACTGGGAAATTTAATGTGATAATAGTAATAATAAATAATAATAAACTGATGAAAAATCAGTTTAAGAGCATTTATTTTATAGTTGGTAAATGGATGTCATATTACAATGGATGAAAGAAAGTGGGCTCTTGTTTGTTGTTCGTGGGGAAGGTCCTGGCTTACGGTATCAGAAATTTATATTTGATTAATAATTCGCAATTATACATACTTTCAGCCCCGATTCTTTGTTCTTTCCCTTTCAACAATACTGGAAAACCTTTTCTTAATGTAATGAAAGAACAACTTGCTTGACATAATTTTATTGATTTTATATCTATTTTATTTGTGAAGAAGCCACAGATTTCAATGTTAAATTGTTTTGTTGTTTTTTTTTTAGCAGTTTTACTTGTGCCTATATTTTGTGATTTGGGCCTAAGCAAATAACCATCATTCAGTGAAGCTCTTGTTGTGCAGTTCCCTTTGTGGCCACACGGCGCACCAGTGTCCACACACAGTACAGCCCATCAAACACCATGTCAACATTGACTTAGTCACTGCTTTCTGGTGCTTGACTTTCATCTGTGCAATAGCAAACTGAGCTTATTGCACTCTCCTCCTACGTCTTCAAATCAAACAGTGCAAGTCGAGCTGACGTGCAGCATGTACATATAAATATGTACGATTATTCCTGGCGATGCCTCATTTGTCTTTACATTAAACTGTTTCATAGAGCAACAGCAGGGAAGCTCATGCTGGTGCCCACGGGGAGTAGACGTGACATTTTGATGACATTAAATACTCATCAAAACATTTTCCTCTTCGGTCGCTACGTGCTCAGGATTGCTATGATGAAACAAATTGAAAAGAGAGAAAAACAATATTGTACTTGTGAGTGTTCTCGTGAAATCCATTTGACTTTTCTTGAAAAATTGCTGGTGGAAAAATGAATGGACTTACATCGTGTCAATATATATTTTCTGATATATAATCAGGAGGGTGATGGATCTGGTCCAAGTAATTCACGCAATATAGCAGATGAATGTAATTTTAATAATTTTCCTATTGGTGGACTGACACCGTTCAGCTGGATTTGGGGGTGAATAAAACATGTAAGCAATACTTTAACTGAATGAAATATGAAGTATATGAACATGATGACAGGAAAAAAGGTGATATTGAAGCAAGCAAACATATGTTTATTTATCAAAAACATGCTCATAGAACATGTTTGTTAATTCTGTAACATACATAAGAAAAACTTTGCTTTCAGTTTGTCATAACTCATCAGCCTTTATTTTTTTATTGTGAGCAAATAAGATCAGATGGGACTGAGATGCACTGTGTCTGTATGTATTATGGGCGTTGGGGACAAAAGGCACAACTATGGAGCGTCTCTGCTTCACAGTACATGCAGATAAACCTGTGCTACTGTTTAATCCAAATGCATGGCAAACACATCTGCACACACAGACCCATATCTTGTAGTGTCAGCTTTCAAAAAGCAGCAATTCCCAATCCATATGATGAGATGGTTTGTAAAAATGAAATAAACATAAACAAAATGACAGAGAGAGGGAGAGATGTTAAGGAGGGAGAGGGCAGGCGAGAAATGCAGTGAGGGGAAAAAATGGCTGCTGAGCTGTGTGAAGCTGCAGCAGAGAGAGAGAGAGAGAAAGGCCTGGTGGAAAGAACAGCTAGTCACAGCCATGACAGCCAGAGCAGCCTGGCGTAGAGAGTAAATGAAGGTTAAACACAGGCAGATATGAAAAACACACAACACAGAACCCCTCTCCACAACAGCACTTTAATACACATGCAACATTACCACCTGAAATCCACACGCACGCTTTAAAAAGACTGCTGCAATCTCAGCAAAAGTGAATGCAAAATAACAATGGTGGAAACATGCAAGTGAATCAGCCACTCCTCACCCTCTTGCCTCCGTCCCTCTCCAGCCACTAGCCAAACCTTCTTTCCTTCCTTCCTTCCATCCTGCAACAAACACAGTCACAACACTACTAGCCCACAAAAAGCCATCCACCCCACCCTGCCTGGAAAAAAAAAGTCCTGTTTCTTCCCAACCAGGCAAAGGCCCAGAATACAGGGTCAGGTTACATCCAGGGATCTGGTGAGTGGTGGTGGTCCTGGTAAGGATCCTCCTTAGTCATTCTCTGCACCACTAGCAGCACACAGACATACAAACAGACATAGATCATGCTCCTGTGTGTGTGTGTGTGCATGTGTGTGTGCATGTGTGTGTGAGGCAGGCTGCAGATTCACAGACTCCCAGCCAGCCACGTCCCCCCACTGCCCTCATCCCTTCCCGAATCTCCCTGCCTCCCACCCCCCCTCTTGCTCTGAGCCGCGCTGCGTAGCACGCCGACGTCCAGCCGGCGGCGAGGAGCAGCAGCAGCAGCAGGGTCTGTGCCATGGTAGCAAGTGGCTGAGCTGTGAAGGACTGCCATGGAGTAGCCCGAGCTATCTCTATCCCTCTGTGGAGCACAGAGTCGGTATTGTTCCTGTCAGCCCTCCGTCTGCCTCAAACCGGTTTCAGCTGGTTCCGGTCAGCCAACATAAAGCCCCGTGCTGCAATATGGCCTCGAGAACACACAGGCAGAAGCAGCGGCGTGCCCACCTCCCAGGAAACACTGCAGCATGTTTCACCAAATCACATGTGTATTGTCATAGATTTTAGTGAAACAAGACGGATAAAGGAGACACACGAGCCTGGTCACTTGCACTGCCATAAAATTAGGCCACAAAAATACAAACAATGCACAAAATGATAATGATTGGGTTACTCTGACACTCACTCACACACACACACACACACACACACAGAAAACACAATGAAAAAATGGAAACAAAAAATATGAGGTTACATCACTTAAGGTAAAAAGATGATAACAGCAACTGATCAACTTATCACATTGAAAATAAGCAAATTCATGTAAACACGATGGTAGTAGGAGCTTAATCCAATACCTTGGCCTGCTTCTCAACCAGATCCCCCCTGTGCTTTCACCCACACACACTGGTAGTGTCTCTGCAAACTACAAACTTTCATGCAGCCCTCAGCAGCCATTACAGCCAGCAGTGTGATATAAAGGCAAGGAATGTAAAAAAAAAAAAAAAAAGACCCAACACAGACAATCTGACATGGGCAAACACAGGCCGATCATGCACCTCCCACCCCAGATTTCCATCAAACACGTGCCACCCCTGCCCCCGTATGCCGCCACAGAGACACACATAAACATAAACATGCACGTTCATGCATATATAGAGGTAAATGTGGCATACCCTTGTCAGATTTTTTTCCACTCTGAGGGATATTCAGGAAAAAAAGAGATCTTCCTGTAGAGGCCTCAGCACCTGCCTTTACTCAGCCCCAACCAATCCATCCCCCATCCTCCCCTCCCCCTCTTCCCACTCTCCTTCACTGGGTCAGTCCTAGATTTTAGTCCCAGTCCAGGCCTCGTTTACTCCTGAAGCCCCCGCCACCACCACCACCACCACCACCAAAACTACGGCCGTGCATGAAGGGACAGATGGAGAAAGGGGGCAGTGTTCAGCAGGCGAATCAGGCCTTTTGTCTCTGTCTGTGCAGGGGGGTGAGGGGACTCTTCACTCTGGCTCTGGAGCAGCAGCAGCAGCTGGTGCAGAGAAAGAAGAGAGAGAGAGGGAGATGGAGACAGAGGGAGGTGGGGGAGATAGAGAGGAGGAAAAGGAAATGAGCAGGAGAGGAGTATAATAAGGGCTTGAATATGTACGCTATGTTCAGATTTTAGGCCTGTGCCATTACAGCCATATATGATCGAGCGGGAAATGTTGGTGTGAGATTGTGCAAGCAGATCCTGCACATTTTCCTTCAGGGATCGATAACATTATATATTAATGACATGATGTATAAATAGCTGAGGCGTCTGTTTAGGCCCAACCGCCCATTTGCATGCTGTGTCTACCAAGGTCAGCGAGTCTTGTCTCTGCTTTTCTGTTGTTTAAGATGGAACTGTTGCAAACTTTGATGGAAATACAGCTGCCTGTTTTTATCAAGTGCACAAGACAAATACCCGCATGCGTACACGCTAAGCATGAATGTAAGAGAAGATGGATCCTTTTCTAAAAAGCTATGACATAACACATACAGTTAGAACATCATTGTCACCTGCACGCGAAGAACTCATCCCTGTGCTATTTCACAAACGCAAACATGAGCGTATTTATCCTGATTCGATTATTCATGCAGTCATGTGCAGACTTAAATAACACATTAATAACAATGCAATCAAAAAGTAAAAAGATGACATCATATTACAGTACATGTGATAGATAAATTGGTAAATCAAAGCAAGTATTTCATAACCTACCTGGGAGTGTGCAGAGAGAGGCTTTCAGCTGAATAAGGCTGTCTCTCTTTGGCCTGCTACCAGTCCTTGATACATCTGCCAGACCTAACAAAGGCAGCCATGAATGCTGCAGCATGAGCTAATTAGCCTTCATTATAATGGACCATGTCAGATTTATTCATCAGACAACACGAATGCATTTTATACACTGCAAGGCAGTTGGATTTGTGCATGTAGTATATCATAAAAGGCCCTCATGGTGCCTCCTGCCTCTCTACAGTGTGACAGATTCAGTGCAGGAGAGGAGGCTGAGGTTGCTCTGCTCCCCACCCCGAACAGAGAGACGGTCACATGACGTCACCTTGTCTCCATTCATGTCGGCCACAAGCAGCAAAGAGGAGCTGCTGTAAGCTTACAGTCTCCTTTTCCTCTATTTCCTGCATGAGATACACATGTTTGGTTGCATTGCTTGAAGCTTAATGTGAAGCCTTTTTAGGGAAGCAGAAAAATGTAATTCAGATATTCCTGTTTTGTCGTACACGTTACATTTTTTTTGGTATTGTATATGTAGATTAGCATCAGTAGAATTATCATGCAGATCTAAAATGTAATTTTAGCAACATAAAAAGTGCCTCATCCTAATATTACCTCCATGATATTCTGTATAATCAGGTTACAAAACGAAGACATGGCGACGGATGTTTTTCCTATTGTCTTTAGCCTCCATTTAAACTAGTGGTTCCCAACCTTTGTGCACCTTGACCTTAAAATGAAGCAATGCAACCATTCATCACAAGTAGTTCAACAAAAGAGTGATTTTATCTTTTTAGACTGTTTCGTTTGAAGGAGTTTTAGGGGTGAGAAGTGCACATATCTAGTGTTTTACAAGAAAAAGGCAAATCATTTGAGAAAAGTCAGAAAAAATAAACAGAATTTTGCTTTTTTGAAAAATCCCATTCATTTCGTGACTCCACAGATTTATCCTGAAATCCTTTGGGTTCCAGACCTCCAGGTTGAAAAACACTAATTTAAACATTTAAACCTTTTTAACCCTGCAGCCTCTCCAGTGAGTTAGTCAATACAAACTGATGCTGTGCAGCCAAACATTATTCAAACCCACCAAGCCTTATTTCAAATTCTGGTGGCAATCCCAAAGTTACCAAAGACAGGTTGAATTTTGGGACATAAACATGGAGTCTTGAATATTTCACTTAAGTAGCTGTGATGAAGAGTTTGAGCTGCTACAGAATGTATGTGATACGGTGAGACTGTGGAAAAAGGTGTTTTTTTTCCCCCAGAAATAAGGAACAAGAGGATTAAAGAAAGAGCTGGATTTTAAGGGGTTAAACCTGCCCTGTAAACAAATGGGATCTGGAAGTCGACTTCACTGATTAAATGGACACAGCAAAGCTTTTGTTGCTTGAACAGTTGCACAATCTGTATCAAAACAGCCCATTTGCGAACAATAGAAATAGTCTATTAGATGCTCTCTGCCTTCCTGTCTCTTGTGTAACAGTATGAAAGGAAAGCAATATGTTTCTTTAAACCCCGGTGCCACCTTCAAGGTCTGTGATTGGACAGCTGCCAGGTGATTTAGTCAAAACTGTGACAAGCAGCAAAGGCCTCATAATGGCAAACTATCCTCTTTAATTGACACTTTCCCGCTGAGAGGCCTTTTTGAAATGGCTTTTACTTTTCAAAAAGCCGATATTATCGCAGTCGTGACACCGTCAGCGAAACACTTAATGTATCATAAGGCGTCTGAAAAGAGTGAATAGCACGAATTGAAAATAGAAAGGGCTCAAAAATGAAGAGAGCGTGAGATCACGTCGTGTTCAATTTGTTGTGCTTGAAATACATCAAATTAGTCCGACGAAACACGTGACATCACAATAATTGTATTTTGTATTATTGTTTTATGTAAATGATAGTGAAGCATAAATAGATTGGAAAGAGGTAAAACAGTAACATCTGTAGTTTCATGCTTACATTTAAGAACATTTAATGATATACATACATGTGCTTATAAATATACTGTATATGTAAAGTTGTTGATGCAGCTTTCATCACAACATATAGCTCATCATTAAGAAAACATTAACTGGCTGCTCGCTAAATTCACCCAACAGCGCCATCTGCTGGTCCTGCTCCCTTTAAATGAAGTAAACAAGGTTTTTACAGTTTACTTTTAATAAAACTTTTTTGATGAAGTTATAAATAGCAAGACATACTAAATATATGGAGAACAGCAGTTTGTCTACACAAATATAGGTTGTTCAACTGTCCCAGCTCACTTTATTCAGTCGAAGCTTATAATTATCAGCTTATTCATGAGAAATGCTGAATGATGCAACCAGTCAATTCAAACTTATTCAAACCTTCTAACCTGTTAGACTTGGTTGGAATGATTTCAGTGGCCTTAATTGCACATGATCAAGGGCCATTAGTCAGACATAAGTGGCTGTTAGTGAAGTCATTCATGAATGGGTGGGTGATGAACAACCGCTTGGCCTTTCAGTACGTGGTAACCCTGAGTTCATGCCTTGGTTGTGGAGTATTTGATGAGTCTTTTCTCATTTATCATTGTCAACAGTGCAAGATTTAGATCAATGATATAACAGGGCATCATCTTTTAAAGCTTCAACTAAAACATATAAGTCTTCATCAGGATTTTCATCCATTATTTCAATCCTTTATTTCAGTGGCGCATTTACATTCCTGGATTGTAGTGAATTCTCAAGGCATTTTCTTTGTACGTGATCACGCACAGGATCTTGTTGTCTCGCATAAAAACAAACCAACAGATATTTCAGGCGACACTGCAGTGTGTGTCCTACCTGACGCTGCCCTTTGACCACAGGTGACTCATCCTGTTTTGTTAAGGTCATCCTTGGACGAGGATGTGCTGCGTTACGAGCCGGAGATACTCTCCAATATCCTGCTGCGATGTGTTTGCCGGGTTGACAATACCCAGAGGAAACCCTTCAACCTTTTCAACGCAAAATGTTACTTACCTGCGTCGACTCCTTATCTGCCCTCATCTGTTCTCTTCCTCCGGCAAACGGTCTGTCAATACTGTCATGAAAGGGATCAGTCAAGTATGAGAATTTCACACAGGCACAAGCGGAGACGCCTCGCTGCGTTTGAGGGCTGCTTGATTGGCACTGTTGACCTTTCCACGGGGATAAATACACTTTAATAAACTGTACCAATAAATGATACATATGCTGCATTGTCAAATTCTTGGAATTGAGCACAAGTTCATGGTGTCTTATTTGGCCACCGCTGTTGGTTTTTTAACTTCTGCGTCATTTCCTCTGCTCTGAAAACAAGGTGATGTTTAGAAAACTGAAAACTGGGTCCGAGGGAGCGAGTCCATCTTATTTTGTAACAGCAAATGTTGCAATAAAAGAGGTGGTGGTATTTTGTGGTATTAGGTCATTTTCTGTTCTATTTCTGATTCAGTGGCGTTTTATTTCTGCTCATACTTTGAATAAAACATATATTGGTTAAACTGAGACTATAGTCAGTGGAAGAAGATAACATTTCATAGGAAAACATACAAATATTCTTACAGATTTTACATCATGAACACATTAAAATGTTGGTAACACATTAAGTCATCAGTCATTTACTGTTATATAAAGGGGGCGATTATGCATGATGAGTACTTTTACTTTTGAGATGCTGAAACTAGTATGAGTCAACCTCCCAAAACACCTGATTTCGCAGGCTGTGTAGCACGATGAGTAAACATATCATCATAAGTATGTGAGAAAAGTTGTAGTAAGTCTTTTGTGTCTCCAGGGGGAGCTGCGCAAAGTCTGACCAACTGCCTCAAGTGATGTCATGCGAGTCAACATCTGTTGGGGCTGGAAAGTACTAGTTTAGAAATGAAAAAGATATTACGACTACCGGCGTAACACACTCACACCTCAGTCCGAACTGTAGTTGAGTTGCATTGTGGGTAACGTAGGCACCATGATTCGACAAGGAAGAATATGTAGAACAAAAAACCCCATCTTTTCTTGAAACTGTCAATCGTGACTCCAACCATGTTGCAAGAGTGCAATACCGAATCAGTGTCATTCTCTTTTAAGAACACTTTTTAGGTACTTGTACTTCACTTGAGTACTTCCATTTTATGCTACTTTTCACTTCTACGTTCGGGGAGGATATATTGAACTTTTTACTCCAGCAAATTTATCTGTATTTACTATCTACTAATTGAAAACACATGATCACTTTATAAAATTTGATGTATTGCTATTAATTAAACTGACATGTAAAGTAGTAAAAATGAGCTGAAATGATTCTGCATGATGAAAACCTACTTTTACTCCTGATAGACTTTAAATATATTTTGCTGATAATAATATATATATTTTTTTTACTTCACTATTCCTGCTTTTTCTTCACTAAAGAATCTGATCACTGGTCATTGCCATGTTTTCCACCACATGTTTGGTGAAACGGAAGCAATTACTCACAAGTCATGTCCATCATGGTGAAATGACGCTGACAGCTCCTGCAAACAATAGCGAGCAATAATTACAGTCTGCAGACGATCATTTGAACGCATCACTTTCTCATCCTGCTCCTTTTAAAAGAGGCGCAGCTGCATCAGGAGCAGCACTTTAACTTTCATCATTACTCATTTCTACCACATCAGGAGTCCAACTTCCAACAAGTCTGCAGCTGGAGACCTTCTGCACTATCCCAGCACTGAAAATCGACTATGGTGGAGATTTTTTAAAGTTAGATCAAGCTCATTATCTGCAACCAAGGATTAGTATACCGCTGATTTCTAGCTGACAACATGGGAGGAGTGTGCATGTGCTGGTCCTGGACTTGCAGACCAGTGTGGCCAGTCTTCATCATACTGGTGTTGCTGCCTTGTATGTTGGACTGTGCAGAGAGTCCTGCAGCAGCTGGGGGCAAAATGTATCCCCGCGGAAATCACTGGGCAGTAGGTAAGAAAATCTTTTCAGTTTTTCAATAAATATAAGCAAATTTAATATAGATAGGTGATTTTTTTTCTTATTTATTATTGCTAGATTTATTAGGTAAATATGCAGCATGCATGGCGATAATATTCAGCAAAAATCAGATCTTGTAAATATTTTCAGCATATTTAGATCTCCATGAAATCCTGCATGCCTTCTTTTGCAAAAATGTTCATTCATGCAAACCCGATTAAAACAAGTTGTGATGCTGCGTAAACATAAATAAAAACAGGACGCAAGCATTTGTAAACAATACATGAATTAATCTCCTTTATTCAATCATGTGTTTGACAAAGTGTTGAACCTCTCTCCATCCTCGCTTGTGAACGACTGAGTCTTTCCAGGATGAACCTTTCATACCCAATCATGACACTATCACCTGTTACCAATGAACCTGTTTACCTGTGGAATGATCCAAACAGGTGTTTTTGGATCAGTCCACAACTTTCACAGTCTTTTGTTGCTCCTGTCCCAACTTGTTTGAAACGTGTTGCTGCCATTAAATTCAGAATAAGCAGATATTTACAAGAATCATTAAATATATTGTCTTTGTACTGTTTTCAATTAAGTATATGAGAAAGGATTAGCAAGTTATCACATTCTGTTTTATTTAGGTTTGAACTTTTTAGGAACCAGGGTTGTAATGAATATAATACAGTGGTGTGTCTCATCTCAGATCTAACAATTCATCTGTTCATGTAATAGATTTTTTTCAGCTTCTGCTCACAAACTCACAACATATCTCTTTTGGATAAGAAACTTATTTCATGGGAGACGCATGCTGAATACATTGGATTGTTTTTAAACCATTCAGGCTTGCAATGTGGTGAATGTGTGGATTTTATTTACAGTTTAATTACAGATAGGAGCCTGTCATGGTGTTTAAACCTCAAACACATTTATTCCGGAACAGTTAACGCATCCTATTACGTCCAACTTCTTCCCAGGTCATTTGATGGGGAAGAAGAGTGTCGAGAGCCTGCCTGAACTGCGGGAGACAAACTACATCACACCCTCAGAAACAGCTGGGGTCACAGATGTGGAGCGGTTCAAGGGCCTGATGGAGGCTCTGATGCAACAAAAGAAGCAAAACCAGATGAAGCCACAGACTGCAGACAGGCTGCACAGACGCTGGAGAGAAGAGGACAGAGACAAATATCTCAGAGAGGTCAGTTTGTAGATTGAACCTCCTCTTTGAACATATCAGTTTTTACTATTTTGGAAATAAGATTTTATGGTTACATGTATTTCTCCATTTCATCTCTGCATTACAGATGTCAAAGCTGCTTCTACTGGCCTTGAAACTGCAAGACAATGACTCCACCTGAATGCAAGAACCAGGCGTCATTATCTATCATCCTGCATCCTGTAATCACACATCCACACTTCTTTCTGCTATAACAATATGTTAGAAACCCAATAGAAGTTCATGTTATCAGTTATTTCTAATTTGCATATCATGCAGCAGTTTGATCACATGGTTATAAGATGAGAATGCTGAATAAATATAATGTTGTGATAACTGCATTGTGGATGTTTAATCTTGCTTTGCACAAGTGGTCTTTTACTTTTTTTATCACACAAATCTTTACTTTTGTTTGAAAATACATATTGTAATTCTCCACCTGTACAGTAACCACTTCCTACCACTAGATGGAGCACAATATCTACTTTGAGAGCATCTTTAGCTTCTGTGTTACATTTTTGAATACCTTACATGCAAAGTGAAGCATAAACAGTGGATCATAATTAGAGATCATCAGAGGCAGTTCATGGTCAATTATGTGATCTTTGGTGATGCTTTTTCTCATCAGAGCAAATAAACACAAGCACACCTCAGTGTCTATTTAGGACATTGGGATGGATGATGATGGGGACTATTATTAGCTCTCATGGGTTGCAGACAATAGGAAATGCTAATTGAAACAATTTGGTTACACACATTGTTTTTCTTTAAAGCCAAAAGGAAAGTTTTCTCTTCTGTCCTCTTCCCTCATTTGTCACAGATGATTGGCGAACAAAGGAGGTACAAGCCACTTTCACCCCATCATTATGAGTCTAATCCCAGGAGCAAATGGGATAAAGTTTACAGGAGCTAATGAGGAGGAAATAAGTGGGTTGACAAACTCATCCTGTAAAACAGAGAGAGAGGAAGTCTGGGAGTTTAAGCTGCCTCTTAATAACACTCTCTATTCATGTTATTCGTATGCTTTAAATGAAATGATTAAGGTGAAACTTGATAAAGAGATTAAATAGATCGATCCAAAGTTGAAGTTTGATGTGTGGCTCTATTTGAGCCCTTAATGATTTTATTCTTGAAAAATCATAGCTGGCTTTCCTTCACTTGCTTTGCATTTAGTGTTAAACTTAGGTTTTTCTGCTCTTTCTTAAAAATGCTTTTTTTCCAGCATGATGTTAGTAGAATCCACCACTAAGGGGCGCTGTATTTAAAATTTTTTCCCCAATGAGTGTGTGCTCCTTTTTCATAGATTTCTACTCTGCAGCATTATTAATGATGCTTTTTACATAAAAGTGCAGATCATGGATGCTACTGTTCTGTATATTTCCTTTTGCATCACAGTCTTTCCTGACGTACACACACATTTTCTTTCATCCTGTCAGACATTGAATCTCTAAAAACTTAATCAACCACTACTTTGTTCATGGTTTTTACATATAAAGTTTATTGTGTACAGAAAATATTCACATTTAATCTTTGATGATGAGGATGAAACACCAGCAGGGATGAGTGAATCAAAAGTAGAATAAATACTGATGGGTACTGATGAGCTTTGTTATATTGCATTATAACACTGGATGAGACTGAGACTGGGCTGAATATAAAACTTTACAGCAGACATGGTTTGCAGAAGATAAAGGAGAAGGGAAAACACCAGATCTTCAGTGTCCACTAGTTTCATTTTTTACAGGAATTTCACAGTTAGTGTCACAGATGTTCAGAGAGTAAGACTTTAAGTCCCCTTATTTAGCATTTATAAGCAGCATACAAACATTTAATAAATGGTTCATAACACGTTAGAATGTAGTCGTAAGTAGTTGCAAAGACTTTTGTAACTTTTTTTTGTCAAAAAAAAGTGCCATATCGTATAATTCACAACGATATTGGTATAATTTTTTAATATGATTTTTAATTTTTTTTTAAATTCATATTGTGATAATGGTAATATTCTGACTTGTTGACATAATGACGTCACACTGTTACAAACAACAAGCATGACTGAAAGCTAAAGTAACATTGGCTCCACGTTGGAGGAGCTGGTCTGAAAAAAGGGAGCGACTTCAGTTGTGTGGAAGAGGTTTGATTTTCAAAAGATCAGGTGTAAAACAAACCAGGGTCATGTGGCAAAAGTGCAAGACTAACAACAAAAAAGGGGCGATGCAACAAACTTATTTCACCATCTCAAGCAGAAGCACTGTTTGAGTACAAATGAAATCAAAAGTACAAAAATCCTCAACACCTAGAGCTCTGAATATTGTCAACAATATCGTTATTGCAGAAAAACCCTGAAATGTCATGATATTATTTTAGTCCTTTGTCGCTCACCTCTAGTCAGACATGGTTGTGTTTTACTGTGTTGTCGTTCATGATACCTCAGCCTCGACGTCTTGGTGCCCACAGGAGGAGTTATAGTTGTTGACAGATACATTAATACACACTGATACAACTTCATGATACCGTTTATTAAATTTTTATATACTGCTTAAAGTGTTACCCTTAAACGTGATGAGGATGTCTCTAATCCAGGATGCCAACTGTAGAGTTCACTCTTTAAATCTTCCCAAAGTCAAAATCCCGTCTGCATGAGGGTCAGTTTTTCAAAAGATGCAGCCTGATGCATTCTGGGTTCTCGTGTCCATGTTAAACCTCCGCTCAGCATCACCACGTCTTCCCAATAGACTGAATGTGTTCCTTGGCCTTCATCCTCAGTGAGGCAATACTGGAGTTCCTTGGATCAGCTGAACACTGGTACGCCGGGGGCGGGGGGCACATGGAGCCCATGTGGGGCAGGTGAGGGCTGTGTCCCAGGGCCGGGGAGTTGAGGAAGGAGGCCGGCAAGGAGGAGGGCATGGAAGGAGGAGGAGAGGGGGTGTAGGTGCCCGGGAGGCCCTGCGAGCCGGTGATGAAGCCCGGGAGGGACTGCAGGGAGGTGGAGGTGGTGATGGGGGTGGAGAGCCAGGGGTCCAGCTGCAGACTGGAGCCCAGGGAGCTGGTGGGAGAGCGGCTGAAGGAGAGCAAGGAGGAGGAGGAGGTGTCCTGGAGCTTGATGGCACTCACCTCCAGCTTCTCCTGCCGGCGCCACTTGGCCCTCCGGTTTTGGAACCACACCTGAAAGAAAGAGGAGGATTTTTATTTTCAGTTCAGTTCAGCTCACTAGGACTTTATTTATTCATCCAACTAAAGACAAACTGTGCAGCTGCTCCACCCAAAACACACAGAAAAGATAGAAGACAGAGAAAAAAAAATCTTTGAAACTTAAAACAATTAAAGCTTTAAAAATTTACCTTTTTAGTGTAGTATAATTAATTCAAATATAATATTGTGTGAAAGTATTTAAATATTTAGAAATGGAGGTGAAGATTTCTGCTTTTAATCAAAAAACTTTGCATTAAACTGTAATGCTATAATCAACAATTAGAGATGGTTACAAACATAATATTTCAGGAAATTGATTTCAAGCTTCTATTATTGAGTATATATTGTATTGAGTAATATTGAATCTGTGATCAAAGACTCAAATTAAACATTTTTGAAATAAATCTGTCTCTTTAAAATTCAGCTAAATAAAATAGCTTCTTTTTTTTTTTTTTACCAGCAGTGATTCTTTAAAACATAAAACAAGCACTGTCTTCACTGATCCAAACAATTCAAGTAACAAAAGTTAGTGTGTGTGAGTAATTAAAATAGGCTATAAGACAGAAAATTCAGTTTTATATTTATGATCTTGTGGCAAATTATCGTGAGCAAAAAAATAATCTTATAAATGTTTTTCTTAATTTCTTAAATTTGATGCAATAATTCTTACCAAAACAAACTTTTAAAGAGCTGATTTCTCTTCTATTAAAATCTGTTTTTATTAGGAGATAATGCTCATATGGCCACAAACCTGCAGCCACTATTTCTTCTCCAGTTACCATTCATGTCTGCAGACTTGAATATTTTCATGCACGATGCAGAGAAGAGTGAATGAAGGCTGCAGTTTTTTGGGACCGACCTGGACTCGGACCTCCGGCAGGTTGACCTTCAGGGCCAGCTCCTCCCTGCTGTACACGTCCGGGTAATGGGACTTTTCAAAGGCTCTCTCCAGTTCGTGAAGCTGGAAGGTGGTGAAAGTCGTCCTGTTCCGACGATGCTTCTTTTTGGGTTTTCATCATCCGACAGTTTCCCGTCTCTGTCCGGTGAGTCCGGGCAGACGGACGCTTCAGCGGCGCTGGAGGCGCAACACACACCTGGAGGAGAGAGAAAACCTGGAGATTAGGAAGTTTAAATACGATCCTACAGTCAAATCCTCATAGTTTCAAGAGAGCTACTTTTCTCCAGTGTGTCTTATTTAAAAGTTTACTAATTATTTGGTTTATTTTTGAGGATTTTTTTTGGAAACGTCATGCGTAAAATCTCCCCCAAAAATGGCACCAGACTCCAAATTGATTACAGAAATTGATGATTTTCTTGAGAAAGATGAACTTTTTTGTTATCTGATGATTTAAAACTTACACACTTTCAGTCTGAGTATATTTTTTTTTGCACTTCAATGACTTGATGCTGAAATCTGGATAAACTCTCAAACACTTACTGTCAAAACTTTCTGACGAGTGACTTTTCTTCATGGGGCTCACGATCACATTCCTCTCAGCATCTTTGCCCAGGACTTTTTCTGTCATGCTGTAGGAGGCAGACTTGTGGAAGATGGTGTCCTCTTTAAATCCCAGTATGGCCTCTATGCTGTGGACGGTGGACGGGTTGTCCCCCGGGCTCTGGACGGAGCGTGCGGACGGAGACAGGCGCTCATCCATCATCATCATGACTTGGGAAGTTGATCCAAGAAGCCACATTGGTCGATGAAGTCCAGGAAGATGGTCTGAATGACACACACACCTACTTTCTTTTCAATTTCACAACGACTCTTTTTCATGAAGTTGCAAGTTTCCAATGAGAGACGATGGATGCTGGGAAATTACGCACAAGAAACGCACCACTAGGAGCCTTTTGCGCACTGGATATTGCGCATCTTCAGAGAGGGTTTTTAAAGTAGTGCCTGCTGTAAAGACCCCCTGCTCATGTGGCACCCCCTGTGCACGTCAGAGAGGGGACGTCCTGCGGGATTTGGCCCTGGATTTAGGGGTAACTGTGCGCCCTTGCAAGGCACCAGTGCGCACAGCCTCCCTGACTCCTCCCCATCTCAAGTGCATCAGTCAGTGGTGGCTCTAAACCGACTTACATAAATCTTTAAACCATCTTTCCACTCCTCCAGATGTCATGTTCATGTCTGTGTAAAAAGGGGAAGATTAGGCCCAAAGATTAAGGTACAACAAAATCATAATTACAAGATTTCTGGTCAGGACACAGATTGCAAGATGACAGCTTAATATTTAATCAAAGCATCAAGATATCCAAAAATGACATTTCATTTAGTTGGACATTTATTTGTTTTATTGACCTAAAGGGGGGAAAAAATCTGCTCCTCCTGACACATGTTGAATAAAAGACACTTAAATAGCCCACTTTTATAGGCTCATTAATTAAATCACTCATAAAGCAGATTTAAACTATGAGGAGTTTCTTTAACCGTGTTGAGTCAAAGAAGGTGACAAAGCTCAAACAATAACAAATTTGGGCTATAAGCACTTAACAGCAAACAAAGATTGACAGCAGTGTGGTAATCCTGCTTAAGGGGATTACATTATTTTACTCAAAAGAGTTAAAACCCCTAAAACTATTTAGCTTTTCCTAATTACAGAAGGTGACCTTATCCTTTGTTTGCCTGGGGGGGTCAGAGGAGAGAGATGCTGCTGAACTGTTTTAATTAGCACCAAAAAAAAAAGTACAGCAAAACTTTTTAAAGATGTGTTTCCTTGTGTGTGAATTGCTCTGATGATATTTAATGGCACACACAGGAAGCATGATAATAATTCTTGAGCTGTGCGTTCTTGGAAAAGTTTCATCGACTTTGACCTGATTTAGTTTTATTGTTAAAATGTCAATAATGCTTTGACCTGTACAAAAGGCTGAACACTCGGTTTCTTTCTCCTAGGTTCAATACTGCAGGTTAGCCTTGAAAGCTGCTGAAATACAGGCTGAATGAAGCTTCTGCATCGATATAAAAACCCCCAGTGTCACAATACCAAAGAGGAGATGATGCAGACATCAACTCAGACTTAATTTGTAAGTCTTTCAATCCAAACAACTTTTCCATATTTATCTATCTATCTATCTATCTATCTATCGATCTATCTATCTATTATATACATTAACCATTTTCATAATTTTTTACATTTTCTATGTGCAGGTATCTTGAAAGAGAGAGACAGAGAGAGAGAGAGAGAGAGAGAGAGAGAGAGAGGGCACAGGCTGACAACCTTGGCTGTGCTGATCCTATTAGATGGTAATCTCCAGACTTTATAAATCCACAGCCGTTTAAACTTGGGTCCATGTGAAACTCTAAATGTTGAGGATTCCTTCCCCCCCTGTTCTGCCTAATCATCCCTAACAAGTGTTTGGATAATGCCCAATTAAATTAAGACCTTTTTCTTTATTCACTGCATTAGCTCTGATTCAGGTGGATGGGATTAATTGTAGTTAATCTGAAATGTTTAATGATTGTACAATATCTGTGTCGCTGAGGATTGGAAATGAGAAATTTAATACTTTAATGAGCAATACAAGTTATCTTTTTTTTTCCTAAATCAGGATCCTTGATGGTTTAAATTAGTAATAATTGACTTACATATGCAGCTTAGTAAAGACATGAAGTTTGAACACTGAGCTGCATCTGACTGACAAGAGAAGGCTAAGCTTCACAACACACGCAGACATATTTCATGTATTCAATATACATCTTTATTTGAACAATACATCTGTTTTCTCAGTTTGAAGTACCTCCATATATTTCACCGACATTTATGTACATTGCTTTTGTTTTCATGGAACAAATCCTTCAGTATTGTGAAATTATGATTTGTGCAAATCTGCAAATGCCTCTGCAAAATGTTTCAGTCTCGGCTGTTTTATTATGATTAAAATGTGTATGTGGACAAATCAACACTTATAAAGATTGTCTGCATTGTAGTAACACCGAAAGAAAAAAAATCTAAATATCATAATTAATTCAAACACCACATACATAAAAAAAAAAAAAATCTAGAATAACCAGCAAACGAAAAGGAAAGTTGAAAACACTCAGACAGGATTGAATTTTTAAGCAAGTCTTGGAATATTGTTATTTAATGGAGACTTCACCGTCTCATTTTACAACAAACAGAGAAAAGGTGAACATTATATCACAAATAGTCATTTTGAAATGTATTGTGGCCTGTGAAAAAAAAATACTTGGCTGGGAAAATCTACATAATTTATTTAAAGAAAATGGTCGTGGGGGAGAGACGGGGCACCCTGGTTTTAATTCATTTTAAATATATTGCAATGATAAATTACTACCCATTCATTAACAAGCTAACAGGCAAACTTATATCATCAGTATATGCAGACTGGTAGCAGAGATAATATAACATGCTGGTGTGGCCAGGCTTAATTTTTTTGCCTTATAATAAAAGTGTGTTCACACTCTGCAGATTCCAGAAAGTGTTGAAATTCATTTATCGTGATCTCCTCTTCTTCCCTTCCTCTTCTCCTTCATCACTCAAACCCACATGACCCCTCTGGCCTTTCACATGACGGAGCACTTCTCCTCTGCTTTGCTCTTCAGCTCGGTGACGGTGGCCGAGGCCTTCTCCTTCAGCTGGTCCATGTCCATGCTCTGCAAGTTTTGAAACTGGCCCATGATGGAGTCCTTGCCCTCCTCCTCCGTGGCGTCCTCGTCCACCATCTTGAGCAGCTCCTCGGGCACGTCCACGTCGTCCCCGGCCATCTCGATCATGTTCTCGTCCTGCTCGCTCTGCGGACGACAACGTCAGAAAACACAGTGAGGACCCAGAAACACACACATGTGACAGCAGAGGATTCAGTGTGATTACTGATATTGAGAAGAAAGTGTCTGTTTATCACCAATCAAGTGCCACAATGGGCCTTACTTGGTTTCTTTAACATGAAACAGGCCACAAAATAGTAAAACAGTAAAAAAAAAAAAAAGGTATATTTATGGCATTGAATTATTATTTGTAGAAGTCAACAACCTAAAGACTGACTTAAAGGCTTTTTAGAGGATTAACACACTGTCGTCCTGCCTGATTTCCACAACATACAGTATATCTTCCCACTGCTGCACTCAGATCTTACAAACATTGCATGTGTTGACTCTAATTTATCACAAGATTAGATTGAACTATAATTAGTCAGCTGCTTTTTGATCATTAAATACATTGACCTCCTTTAATTTTGCTTTAGTTCTGATTTGGCACATTAAAATCTTTAAAATAAGTCGGCCTGGGTTTGGATTCAAATTATAGACGGAGAGGAAACAAACAAGTAGATGAACTCTAGGATCTGTTTTAATCCACATTCAAGCAGCTGCACTCGAGGATATTCTGCTGTCTGGGTTTTTTTTTTTTTTTGTGAAGCAGCCTCGAGTTTGACTCTACTGTCCATCCCTCCTCACTTCATGTGTATAATTTATAGCCTCTCCAACAAACTCAATCTAATGGCTTAATATGTGGAATAGTCGTGCGATAGGTACTACTGTCACTACTTTAAACGTCAATCTGTGGGATAATCTCAGCCCTGCTTTAGCCTTTCCTCTCCGAATCCCAACCATAGTCTAAAGATATCTTCTATAGCGTTGCACGAGACTCTAATTCCATTAGTCCAACAGCACCAACTCGCTCTTTCTCCTCACACTGTTCACTTGTACCATAAAAAAATCAGCATGTTCTTGACAGCATGTACTTATGTTGCCAACCTTCTAACTGTTAAAAGAAAAGAATCGACAGGACAGGATCTCTTTAGGTGCCTCATTGTTGTTAGAAATCCATTTAAAATGCATATTTCAGTTCTAACAAAGACACGTCATTTCATTGTTATTGTTCTCTTTTCAAGCCGGCAATGTAAACACCATTTATAGGAATTAATTAGATTTATATGCACAGCCTCCTGCCATTGTCCTCGCCATATATGTAAGGTTTCAACTTAAAGGACAAACCCTGAAAAGAAATTCAGCCATTGTTTCGACCAGAAAACGGAACAATAGAGTGTCTGAGACTATTAGAAACGCCTCCAGCAGCCAAGGTCGCCACTGCATTCAGACGAATAAAAATCATGTTATTAGAAAAGGTCTTTTGCCATAAAAACAACAACAAGTGAGTTTTCACATCTTCATGAATTTATAGGATTAGAAGACACCCTATTTATCTTTAAACAGCTTAAATAAAACCCCAACATACCTTTTTTGCTCCCTCCATTATAGCTTATTTTTCTCCAACAGGTCCTTTAAAGTCGTGCGATCACTCGGTTTATATCCACTAAAGTAGATGTTGTTCTTGCTTAAAGCCAGTTCACACTGCCCAGCACTCCCTAATGAGCCTGGGACACCTGTTCAGCTGCATTTGGCTCTGTAAGACTCAAGGTGCAATATGGGACACATAGGCTAACGTCTGCAGGACGTTGGTCTTTCTCACTAATCTACTGGCATGGCTTCCACCTCCTGTCGTCCAAGCTGCAGCTGCCAGGTGCTGCTGTTAGATAAAGATAACCCCAACCATGAGGCAGCTATCTGTTGCTCTACCTGCACAGTCAGGACATGTTGAAAGCCATTTAATGAGGACTGTTGATTACAACGACCGCTTCTTATTAAACGACTGAGAAAAGGACCTAATGAAAATAATAGAAATTGACATTGGGTTGAAGCAACTCTTAACTTTAAAATAATCCCAATTTAGCATTTAAAAGCAGCATACAGACGTTTGATAAATGGTTTATAACACATTATATAGTCGTTGTAGGCAGGTAAAAGTGTTTATAATGTGTAGCACCCATACGTGGAAGCTGGTGTATGAACACTTTAATAATGATTGACAATATAGTTGTAACACAGTTGTAATAATATATAATATGTCTTCATAGGAAAAGTTTGATTTGTTGACAATTACTGAACATTAATAAAATGTATTTATATCTGCTTAAAACTATATAGTAGTGTGTTATAAATGGTTTATTAAATATAGTGCTTATAAATGTTAAATAGGGGGTTTAAAGTGTCACCTAGAAAATAATTAGAGTTGTGTTTCTATTGAGGAGAGTTTATAGTATTAAATGAAATGAAATGAAAATATGAGTTACACTTTAACTGTAGGGATAAAACCTCTTTACCTTCGGCAGCCTGTATTTTTCTCGGAGGCACACCCTGAGCGTTGCCCTCTCTGCCTTCTTGTGTAAGAAATCTGCATCTCTCTCCATCCTGGAAGAGAAAAAATATATATTATTAGTACATCAACCTTTATTGTTGGTCTCATGAAGATCCCAGGTTGGTTAAAGTGAAAATGTTCCTTAATCTTTTTTCTGGAAAAAACAAAAATACCAGGAAGGTCAAGCTCAGGGGCAGCACGATGGATTTTTTTTTTGCATTTAGATTTTCCTGAAAATAGTTTCTTCCCAATGGCTCAGTCTGTTTTGCTTTCACTGTATCTTAATCCAGCGTGGCTCAGTACATACATACATACACATCATCTCAGTCAGGTAAACAACAGAGGGACAGTTTAGCTCAACATCCTCCAGTTCACCTAAATATTGTTAAAGCAGGAAATCATGTCTGCTGAAAAAGATTTAACCACTGAGATGTCAATTAAGAATCAGTTTATTGAGAAAATAAATTTTTGTTACACGTGTATCTTCAGTGACTTTTCATCCAACATGGACTAATATTAACCTCCCAAAACTAGTGTAGACATCCACAAACTCTATATTTAAAAGTATGTTACTTTTAAGATTTTATTTTATTTTAAGAGTTAAGATTTTTTAGCTGTAGTCTAATAAGTGTCTTGTTATATCACTTGAAAATGGTTTAAAATATATATACACTTTGTTTGCAATTTTGGAAAAAATACAATATTGCATAGACTGAAATCTGTAATGTGTGCCCTTAAATTGATTTGCCTTAGTAATGTAATAACATTACTCTTAATGATTCCAGTGCTGGTTTACATCCTTTACATTAACAGGATAGAAAACACAATAAAGCTATATTCTATGTGACACAGTAAACAAGACTTTGCTCTGACCTATATAGTCATATCATCATAATAGGCTATTAGATAAGAGTAATTCAACATTTTCGAGTCAAGTTATCAAAGCCCATTTAGTCTGAGTCTCTGTGATTTTCACCACACTTTGCTGAGACCCTGCATATTCCTGCGTTTTCAAGGCGAGACTCACGTACTTTCCCTCAGCCAATTAAAGATGGGATTATTAGGCCAGACTGAGTCAAGCAGATTTGCAATCAAGCCAAGGCACCGCAACTTGAACTGTAGTGAAACAACAACAATGTCTAAAGAGGCGTCTAACAAACCTTCAACAAACTATACATTTGTTAAATGCTCGATCTACCATATATTACAAAGATGCATGTATGATTTTTAAGTCTTTCATGTTCTGTCGTTTTAAATTTCCATCAAACGTTTGTAGTTCTGTATACGTTACTAGAAATCTATGATTGTGGAGAGTGTTGTCATTTTTTGTGTGTCAAAGACAAAGTTTCCCAAACATGCGAGTGGAGAGGCTGGATTAATCTCGTTATGTAATACAGGCTGACTGGATCTGCTAGATGCTGCAAAATCTGCTGTGTATCACAAAAATCCAAATACCAGATTTATCAAATTTCAAGAGAGAATATTTAATATTTATACAGTTTCTTTAAAATGGAATTTAGGATGGATTAATCACACTGTTATGCTTTGTTTGCATTACTTCAATTGGTTCTTTAAGGAAAGGAACTGAAATTTAATACAAGACAAACAGTGATGCATTAGTGGACAGCATCAAAATCAAACTACATGCTGCTCATATTACTGCAGCACTTTAAGTCTGTCAAAATAAATTCAATAGATATTCTATAGAAAAAAAATAACGTTGACAAAAAAAATGCAATTCAAAAACAGTTGTAGAAAACTAACTGTCCTTTGATGTAGCTTCAGGCAATAGTTTCTCACCTCGAATGATACAAATAATAGAAATGTAATTTTGCAGGATTGTGATCGCTGCACCACCACAGATCCTCCTTAACCATTTGATTTTCAGTGTTTTAGCTCAAATGCTCCAACCTTTACTGCCCTTATGGCCATGTTTTCAAGCTGTGAATAAAACTACCATTTTACAATAGCGGTGTTCATGCAGAAACAGATGACAGATTATGGGAGATTATTGATCCAGGTCCAGCGTGACCTTTAGCCTCAGTGGGTTATTATGTAGAAAATTCAGGAAAACACAAAAGATGGTGGTTCTTCTACTGTGACCTTCAGCAACAGATGCATCCCTCAAAAACACAGCTTGCGCCGTGAAAATTATAAATGCATGAGTGTTTACATTATTAAGGTTTAGATTTTAAAATACAGTTAAGTGTGCAAAAGAGGGGAAAGTAAATGTTGAAGGGAAGCGGTAGAAAACAGCTTGTCAAGGTCAGATTGTACATTCTGCAGCCATACTGTTTTTTTGTTGCTCCAGTGGCATCAATTCAAAGTGGAGAACTGTTTGTGCTGCTACTTACTTCTCCTCCACCAACTGTTTTTGGTACTCTTCATACTCCTCCCGTGTCATCCCTGCCGCTTTGGCCGGATCTGAGGGGGTGGCCTCCTCTTCTTTGTCACCTCCACCACCGAGACCCATTCCTGACAGGGGGTTCCCGATCATGCTCTTGATCAAGAAAGCCATCTCGAGTTGTGTGACTGTTTACTCTGCGAGGTTGAGAAGAATTTTGGAGATGGAAAAAAAAAAAAGGATCCTGCTTCCCCTTATGGCGCCCTCCGGTTCGCCTTCCTATAGCTGTCAAATCCAGTGGTAGCTCTCTAGCTAACCTGCTGCTTGACTATGGAGCCAAGGACACACTGACGACAAGCAACAGACACATACACACAACGCTTACACACACACACACACACACACACACAACATTTTGCCTCGGCCATAATCTGGATTTAATCCTCCCTGCTCCACTATGCTAAGAGGCAGATGGCCTGTTTTCTCTCTATTTTTAAATTGTGTAGATCTTTGTAGATGTTTCTCTTCATTCATTTTGACATTTGGATGCTTTCTTTGGAAGAACTAGGTGCAGCGTCACCATAAAACTAGTTTTGGGGATGTCCTCAGTTCGGGACCACACATATGCTGCTTCCGACCACTGGTGCTTAATCATATTAGTAAAGTACTGGGCCGGCCCGGGTGCAGCTTATACTGCTGAGACCAAGCAGAGCAGAGAGAGGAGCGGGATTAGAGCCTTGTTTATCCCCCAGTGGAGCCACCGCTCATGCCGTGCTATTGTTCAGTGGGAGGATGATTGACAGGAGGATGAGAGATGGGGAGGAGACAGCTCTCATTTCATTGCACCCGATCACTGCATCACTATCTGCAGGCTTGGTGAAGGAGGGCTTGGTGCTCAAACATTTCAGAAATGCTCATCTGCAACCAAGTAGAGTTTTGAAAATCTTGTCAGTCATGTTACATGTAAATGCATTATTTTAACTTTGTTTCAACAATGCTCTTTCCATCAACTCTAATGGGTTCGATGGAGTATAATGAGAAATAAAATATATGCAAAAGCAACATAAATGATTATTATTATTGAATAGTACAGTCAAGCAGCAACAGATGATATGAGGAATGTGAGAGAAGGGCGACAAGCTGCAAAAGTTCCCGCACATGTTTGAACCTGGATGTTGCAGTTATGTGTTGTACCGGTGGCAGGATTGACGAAGAGGTTTAACACATGTAAAGACAAAATAATTTCCTCCATTGATATGTTTTATTAACTTTATATTTATATTAAAGAACCGTTACTACATACTATAGAAAGTAATACCTATGTCAGTCATGTATCTGTGTTATTCACTATTATTGAAAGAAAGATGTGTCTAAATAATCCTTGATAAGCTTTCAGGTTTTGTCCTTAGCTGGAAATGTAATCCAGTATTTTTGATATTGCCACAACTCAGCAGCACTTGATAATGATTCACTATCAAATTGATGTTATTGTTTCTGAATGTTGGCTGGTCAATGTCAGCTGCTTGGTTGGTCTACGACTAACTGCTGAAAGACATTCATGGTTTCCAGATGATGAATCCTGCTGACTTTGCTGATCCCCACTTTTCCTTTAGTGCCGCCAGGTTGTTTTATTTGTTTCACACAGCGTCCCAACTGTTTTGGAATCAGGGTTGTATATTATGATCTTAAGGTTACACTTACTGCTCTTCTTCCGCCGTGTAATTAGCCTTTTGTGTGAATTTGAAATCAAAACTACAAATCTATGTACTACAGCTGCTAATTGGAATAAACTGCCATCATGAGAGATGAATGGAAGACTTATTACTCAATGTAGATGCATCTCATGTGGATCTCACATGATAAAAATACGCAGACACCACAGAGTAATTTGTGTTTTCTGTTTATGAAAACTGTTCAGGTAGAGGATTTGTCAGATTCTGAAATGTTTGACTCAATCAAAACAGATAAACAGAAGCAGACATTGGCTCTGAGTTTTCATCACCAATAGTTCAGCATTATTTCATATAAAATTGCACATTTCAAAACACAGGTTTTTGTTTTGTATTGTTCAGTTCAGTTTCATGGAATGGGACTGTGGCAGATTTCAATTTTGGAAAACAAAATCTAAGGATCTGACCGACCGAAAATACTGTCAGGAGCAAGTTGCATCATGTTGAAAATCCAGAACAATAAGTCTCACACTAGCATTCATACACAACGATTTACTGATCAAATTAAAAATCTGCAATTAATTAAAACAAACTTCTTCAACAAAACCAAATTTTTCAAGTACAATAACTTACAATCGGAAAATAATCATAAACCAAAACAAATGATCAAAATGGACATTCCCTCATTTACACACTGTCATTTCAGAAATTAATTTCATCAAAAGAACTTCTTTGCTGCTGCTTCTTGTTGACTTCTGCAAGAGAAAAGAGGGACAGACACAAAGCATTAGAGATGTGTTCAAACCCACAAGCAAACGTATGGCCGAATAAAAACCACGATGTCTTACTTGTACATGACGTAGCAGAAGAACAGGACGGACTGGATAACGATGAAGATTGCAAAGTGAATGGTGGATAAGCAGGAAGGCATGGGCGGCACCTCGGGGCACTTCATGACCTTCTCAGCAGGATTCTGCGTGAAAGACAAGAGAGAGTTCAGTCGGCTGAATCCTGATCTGTTTCAGAACCTGCTCGACGCTTTGATCAATACCTGAGCGTTACGTTGGACCAGGTGCTCCACGTCCCGTTTGACCGTGTGCAGATGTTCTTTGATGTCGTTGAAATGCTGAATGGTCTCGTATGTTCCCAAACCGCCTGCGTTACCTTGATGTTGGACTGAGCCGATCTGTTTCAGGGACTCGTAAAAGGAGTTTCTGCAAAGACAAAGAAAAAAACATTAATAGTGCAACTTGTTCCCCCAAGGACTGAAATAAATAATCTTTAGTGCAAAAGCCTCCTAATACCAAACAAATATCTCAGCAATTTAGTCAAAATATTTACTTTTCCCAATTCGATACATGTGTTGAATGAGTTCATGATGGGAAACATGATGTGCAGCTCTGTGGTATCATTTATTTACAGTGATACAAATTGTCCAAAATTAATCCTTTAATCCCTATTCACAAGAGGCTACATATTCTCAAAGTTTGAAAAACAGAAAATTACCATCTGATAAAAGAGGTCATGATTGCTAAATTAATCCCTTATAAAAACATGTTCTTACAACAGATTACAAGTACAGGAGGTTAAGAAACAGAGCAGGGAGGAACATTATCTCCAGCTATGATGCTAAAGACAGGATCAAAATACTGATTGAAACATTTTTAAAAAAGCCTATTAAACTGGAAATTTATACGTTTTGTCATTGCACTCTTTCTCTGGGAGGACAAGAGGCTTTATTCTGAGAAATAGAGAGAAAATGTTCAAAACAACCAAAACTTTTAGTGCACATTTTGGTCTTTGAGTTTGCCTGCACAGTCACTTTGCTGAATTAGACAGAGAGTCTTAAAAAGACTTTGACAGAATGAATTTTTAGATTTTCAATGTACATTTTGTCCCCTGTCACTCACATTACTATCCATCTTCACAGCCAGTACAGACAGGAGGAATTTCAATTTCAGCCACCCAGATTGATTTATACGTACATATAATCAAGTAAGTATTGTTTTAAGACTGACCCGAAAAAATGGGAACAAGACGAGGCAAAGTACAGAGGGTGTGTGATGGGTGGGAATATTGCACAGTATGCACATGTTTACAGAATGTGCATACTGTGCAATATTGCTGTTTACAATACTGCAATATCACTGTTTACATAATGTGCAATATTCTGTGTACACTTTGCATGTTGGATGGTACACTTTACTTTTTAAAAACTTTTTGAATTTTAACTGTTTTTTTTAAATATATACTTAAATTCCTTGTTTCTTACGTTATTATTTTTATTACTTTTATTCTTTTTTACTCTTTTTTTTTTTACTGTTATGTGAAGGGAAACAACGAACGACAAAACAAAAATTTTGTTGTATGGTGTAACCGCTGTGTTTTTACTATACATACGGCAATTAAATTCTTGAATCTTGAATGAATGGATGCATCTTGTATTTCTGTCTTATGTCGTGTTTGATTGTGGACTGACAAAGGTACTGTACAGACACACCTGCCCACAGTATCTGTTGCTGTAAACACTGCTAATTGTATTTTTAGTACATGTAGCGAAGTGGTTGACATAACTGAGGTGTAATCGCATAAAGGATTTATTACCACTAGATATCTCATATCTGTCCACTATATATGAAGCTACAGCAAGCAGCCGGTTAGTTTAGCTCAGCTTGGGGCAACAGCAAGCCTGGCTCTGTCCAAAGCTTAAAACATCACCTCTAAATCTCATTAATAACATGTTATGTATCCTTTGTTTCATCAGCACAAACACCTGCGTTAAAATGATAATGTCACTGCCTCAGTCTGGGAAGGTTTATGCGTCGGATTGTCTCTCTTTGATTCCCATTACATTCCCTCAAACAGACATCAAAACATACATAGTAAACATAATAAAATGTGAAATCTGTAAATCTTCACTTTCAATTTCATCAGTAAAAGAAAAAAAAATAAACAAAAGAAGAGAATGAAGACGCTTTAAGCCGGGATCATATTTCTCAACAAAATGCAATTTCTTAAAGTTGAATCCTCACAGGGAGAAATTCAATAAGTTTCCCTTATCATCTTAAACACATCTAAGACGATTAGAAAGAAAAAAAGTGACTTGACAAATGAAGGGAACTCCAGCAGCGTAAGCAGGAAGGCCCTGACGGGGGGATTGTGGCAAGAAATCAATTGGAGGTAAACCATGTTTTGCCTTGTGTATGACAGATGTATTTAAAGACGACTAATCTGATAAGGACAAAATGGTGCTAAGATGTGGCCTTTTCTTGCTCAGGCCACATGTCTGAGGTCTGAAAGGACGGACAGATAAAAACAAAATCTAATTTGTTTCACAGAGAGGGGAGAAAAAAAAAATCTCCCTCGAGAAAGTAAGTGAGCATTTATTAAACCCTACATCTAATCTTCATCTGCTACAAGTGACCCATTTATGAGCCCTCCTTGGATATTTAAAGAGTCTGAGATGAAGTCCTATCATGTACTGTGTGTGTAAAAGATGGGACGGGATAAACTGAGAGCTTAATCTACAAAGTAATACAGATCAGTCGTGCACATTAGCACATTAGAGGGAGCAGCTGCAGCCTTTTGCCAGGGTCTGAACTTATTTACTGTGTCAATCAGCTTGTTCCTGTGCACCTCTGATAATGTGCTTTCTTCAAATTGAATCATCACAGAAACTCTGCCTTTCCCTGCCAACTATAACACACAATTCGCAAACACAAACATTTCTGCTGAATTGGCAAATAATGGGTCCATGCGAGTTATGGGTCAACAATATAATAAAGAAAATCATGTATGCAAAGTCATTTGAGGATGAATGTCCTGTTGGATTTAGGGCATAGAAACAGCTTGGTTCTTTTATGATACATGAGACTAAGAGATTAATGTTACATAAAATAAAATCTTTAATATCTTGTGATTCTGATTAATTCTTAATGCAGATGGTGCGTTGAAATTAAGACGCACAATCAAACTGCAGCAACAGAACAAATGTGCCATTAATGAAAATTTGCATATAAATGAACACAATTTCTTTGTGTGTACAGTTGATTTTTAAAAGTAAGTGAGACATTTAACAGCTAAAAAGTTAGAAGTTAGTAAGATCGGCAAGCTAGAAATAACCAGCGTAACACAATCATTGGTGAAATTGATAAAAATCACTTAAATCCTCTCGCAAATCTAAAAGAAGGGGTTCTGAAAAGACATTTTTAATCCATTGCGTGCTCACAATGACTAAGCCCACAAGCACCTCAGGCGAGCAATACAAAAGCACAAATATGTTATTGACTAACTACAAGCTCGAAACATGAAAAAATTACATTCAGTACACCTAATCAGGCTTACTTAGTGTAAGTACCAAAATCAAACAGTCATTTGAATCCTTGCCATGGAAGGCACACCATCATAAAATCTCTTAAGCTGTATTATCTTAAAGTCTGTGCAGGCTGCCATCTGAGAGTGTGTAAGGAGAGCATTTTTAAAATTAAAGAAGAAGATTACAGCTGGATTTTACTGCACCTATCAGGCTGTACGTCTCAGCAATGACAGACTTCTTATAGTTGAGTTGTTGAAGACCTTTTTTTACTCAGCTACCTTTGGGTTTCACACACAACCTTCATGCTGCTGATAAATTATTTGAGAATATGTCACTTCTGTAACAAAGTCATTACATTAAGTCTGAATTATGCAACTCATGAAATCTAATTAATCTTTTTATTTCATCACAGGCAGAGACAACACATGAGTAAAATGGTTTAAAGCTAAGATCAGGCAGTGTGATGATTATCCCATTTATTGCTGAGGCTTTTAGTGCGCGTGTGCGTGCACGTGCATGTGACTGTGGACGGGGTGGCTGCTGCAGCTGGATTATCAGGCTGGCAGACACCTGTGATGTCGCAGCCACTGCATCCTGAGATTAAATATGATTTGAGGGATTTAACCGCCGGGATTTCCCTTGTTTTTCTCCAGTATCACGGATCTCTCTTTATGTTTGTTGCAAAAACAACAGCTACTTTTTAAAGACGGACCAAACGTCAACAACAATGACACTGTTGTTACTTACCTCAGATCGTTCAGGTTTTTAAGAACCTCCTGCTGGGTGGATACGACAGAGCTCAGCTGTTGTTGACTGGCAGTATCCAGCTTAAAGGGAAAGACAACATAATGGTCTGAAGGTTAAACGTTCCACTGCTGATAAAGAGGTCATAAAAAGGTTTATTAGTTTTCATAACCTGTCATAAATACACGTAACTGCTCAGCATGAGCACACAGAAATGCGAAAGAAAAAAAAGTGAAAGCAGTGGGGTTTTTTCTGTGCTAATGATTTGTTTGAGCAGGTTGCCAGGTTTTTAATTCAATGACAATAAACTGACTAGAACTCAATCCAAGCCTTGTAGAAGCAAAAAAACCTGCTATTACTCAGAATGTGAAATGATTTATAATCCTGCACCCATCTGCTTTGAACCCATCGCTTGCCGATGACATGCTCACCTGTCCTGACCCAGTGTTTGTCCCCTTCTTGGCCACCTCATCGGTGATGACGGAAACATATCGCCGCTGCTCGTCCAGTATCATAGCGAGCTGCCGGTGCAGCTGTTTGATCTCCAGGTGGATCCGATTCTGGCCTTCAAACACCTGACGGATCTCCCGGTCATTCACGCTCTCGTACAAGTCCTCAACTGAAGATGGACAGAAACATATCAATGATTATAATAAAATCTACAACCCCGATTCCAGAAAACAGAATGCAATCACTTTCAAACGAACTGTGTTCACTGACAACGGTTTTATGAAGTGTGAGCCCATGTAGTAATCTCCTTTATTCACTTTATGTCTGACAAAGTGTTGAACCTCGCTCCATCCTCGCTTGTGAACGACTGAGTCTTTCCAGGATGAACCTTTCATACCCAATCATGATACTATCACCTGTTACCAATCAACCTGTTTACCTGTGGAATGATCCAAACAGGTGATTTTGGATCAGTCCACAACTTTCACAGTCTTTTGTTGCTCCTGTCCCAACTTGTTTGAAACGTGTTGCTGCCATCAAATTCAGAATAAGCAGATATTTACAAAATCAATGAAGCTGATGACATCAAACTTAAAATATATTGTCTTTGTACTGTTTTCAATTGAGTCAAAAAGGATTGACAAATTATGATATGGAAACAGGGTTGAACAAACCTTACATGAGGTATTGCAAATGTAATGTTTGGGCATGTGTCTTTGAGTATATTATGATTTAGATTTTAACTTCCCTTTTCCCAGATAAGATAGAACAGATAACCAACAGTAAATAGAAATAACATATATTTTACATAATCAATTTCAGAGAACTAACTTGGCTCTCCTTGGACGTCTGGGTGCTCTTTCTGAAACTCCTCTTTCTTTTTGTCGAGCTCTTGCTGGAAGTTCTGAAATTCCTCCTGGTACTTGTCCTTCTCTTCTTTAGGAATCTCAGATTCAGGTGGGGGCTTCAATGAGAAAGACAAAAAAAAAAACCTCTCTCAACTCAAAAGAAGCTGTGCTTAAGGCTATGTTGTGCACACGCATGCATCGGGACACAGAGACACACACACACAGCTACAGGAAAGTGAACGGCACACACAGGATTGTGGGTAGTATTAGGAGCTCTGGAGAAAATGTAGTTACCGGCTGCTGGCCTGGCTCTGAGAGTCTGAATAACAAGAAGGACAAAACATCGTGGTCATCTGATGGAGGAAAGAAATTCCGAGTTAGAAAACAACAGAAATGAACAGATTTAAAATGATGCAGCACTTTACATCACAACAAGGTAATAACAGGGTTATAATTTAGGGAAAAGGTGATATTGGGTAATAGCATGGTAATAAGATAAGATACGATAAACCATTATTCCTCCCACAGTGGGGAATTTTAAATGACAATAACTTGGTAATATATTGGTTATAACAATTGTAATTTTAGAGTTTAATTTCTATAATAGGAGAATAGCAGGTCAGAAGTGAGAGAGTGGAGGAATAATGGGGGAAATGTTAATATGCTGATGAAAAAAAGGATAACAGAGAAGTAATAATAAACTCATGATCATGTAATATGTTCACAATACTCATGGAATAATGGCAGAGAAGAAAATAAAAACTGAAATTCTTCTTCTATCTCTTTCTATTTTTGTTCTTCTACTTGTTTTAAATCTTCATTTAAACTAAATAGTCCTTACTTGGAACCAAAAATTAGCCTCATCACACCTCCACAACTGATAATTTAAGATGAATCATTTTGTATTTCAGCTCAGCCTAGACAACAAGTCTGATTTCTGAATGACTGCAGAGATTTAGATAGAGGAACAATAAAGAGGAACAGAAGGATATGTGGGGTTTTTTCACTCGTGTTTAACTTGAAAGGTTTGTAAAACAGAGAGTAGAATAATACCTGCTAAACCACCAGTGGCGGCTGAAATGCCGAAGAAGCCCTCAGTGGGAATGACCATGTTGTCCACCTTTGTGCAGAACTCGTAGTCCTCTTTGTCTGGAGTGAAACCATTGTTGATCATCACCTGAGGAGGAAGAGAGAACAATGATGCAACCAAAAAAAATACAACTGATTGTGCTGATCATCCAACATTAGCAGTAACAAGTAGTAACTCTTGTATTTGATGCTCAGCATGTTGTTTCTCCTACCGTCAGCGTCTTCTTGTAGTACGTTATTTTGGCCCTCACAGGATATGGTTTGTTGCGGAAGTCTCGTAAACATGTGCCGAGTGCCTGTGTGGTGCCATCGCTGATCAAAACAACAGAGAAAATACAGCAAATTACATTCACCCGCACTCCCACACGGACACTGGACACAAGCTGGGTAAAAATACAGTATGATATAAGTTGATTAAATAAGTGAGTAACATTTTGTAAATACTTGTTTAGTGGTGCAGTAAACAGTGTGAATTTTAAAACAAACTGGATTGTATTGAAAAAGTGATTTAAAGCTTTCACTGGCGCAGGCGAGATTAGGAAAGATTGAGGATTATTTACTTTCCAAGCAAATATAATCATATTTCCTAATCTTCTTTAAGTTGCTAAAATTTCAGTTGGTGACGACATCAGAGCAAAGCGAAAAGAAATGTTTACTTACTTTTGGTGGTCGTAAACAAGGTTGCCATTGTTTCCCACGACGAGTATAGCCGGGTTATTTTTCTGGAGTGAAGATGAGAAAATAAGGAGAGAGCATTAAATCCTTTATTTTTCATCTGAAGACGAGAGGTGGCTTTGTTTTTAAGTCATCTTATTCAAAAATATCAATCCAATACCTGAGCACAAATATTATTCAAATGTGATATAGAACTATGATAGATTTGTTTTGCATGACAGCAGGATAAGAAACAACACATCCTGAGCAGCAAGTCTTTACAACCAGCCTGTTTTCAACACATGCATGTTTATAAAAAACTTCCAGGAACATTCTTAGAAATACATAAAGAGGTACTGCACACTTAATTTTTTTTCAGCTGTTAGAAGCTGGTGCTGACATATTGACATTTCTTACCAAATTTATTAAATTCAGCATTTCATGGTTCAACATGAACCTTGCGAAGCTGATGCTGAGACAGGGTCAACAGTTTGGGTCATGAAAAATTAACCTGTCAACACCCTTTAATCACAGTAATCACAGTGCACACCCCCTCAGCTGAGGAATGGTTGAGGTGTATGATATGCTCCTGTCTGCTGTTTTACTTGTGCTTATATGATCGTGGCATTTAACAGAGTTTTTTATTTATCAGACTACAAAAGCTAAGAGAGCTTATGAAACGTGGTGAACGCGCCACACACACACACATCTCCCAGCTGAAACTACAGTTTTCTCTCAGTTTTCTCTGAGTTAGCTCAGACCTTGCAGTGAAGTTACACTTAAATAGTTACGGCTAAATACTCATTGGAAAAGTGAAGTTGACACCCACCTTCCCATCATTGTCGAAAGAGTCAAAGAAGATGCCGACTCCATTCCACTTGTCGGCGGCACCGTACACTGGACCGTCAAGGCCTTGTTCTGTGGTGAACCACACAGCCTGTTAAACAAAGAAAACATGGTGCAAATATTAGAAATATTATGTGTCATAGTGCAGCTATGAACGGTTTTGCAGTCATCAAACCTTGATAAAATGAAACTGTCCAGAGGCAACTACAGCAAAGCAATATCATAAAATGTACTTTATAAACCTTAAACTACTTCAGTTCTGTCATCAGGTGAACAAATACTTGTCATTTAACCCTGTGGGCATGACACACCTGCTGAAACAGGATGTGCGCCGTTCATTCATTTCTCGGTATGTCTTATGGACATTTTGAAAGGCAACATATGCTCAGTGTTATCCAGTAAAATGTATTTAACTGTTGTGACAGGAATAGGATGAGTTCTCTCGTTACAGGTAATCTTTATTTCTCACATCAACATGGTCAACATATAGTAAGGTTTGGTTAATTCATGAGTCATGAGGCGCAGATCAGAATATTAACATGCTTTAACATATTTTTCATTAAACATAAAAATGCTAATTTGCTTTGCCTACATAAAATATAATGTTAGTCTAAAGCAGGAAAGGTTTACTTAAGATTTAGACTTTGAAATGTCAAATTAAAGCATGAGTAAGCAAGAATGAAGAACTTTTACCTAAAGAGGCTTGACACTAAATAATGTGCTCCTGGGTCGGACAGATCGTTCTGAACTTTCAGTACAATAAACATAAATGAAATCTGAAGTGCATAAATAAGTTGTATAGTAAAAGACATTCTGCTTCAATAATAAGTTTCAGGTCTGCTTACCAAACCGTCCGCTCCCATTCTGCCTCTCCCAGACACTCTGAAGGTCACCTCGGCCTCCCAGTGTTCAAAGTTGACTTTGTTTTTCGTCCACACGGTGCCTCTCTGACTCCTGAGGGACGGTGTGATGCGCACCTGGTCTGCACTGGGGATGGCATCTGTGAGAGAGAGCAGGATGTCACGTTCAATGTTCTCTATTAATAACGTGTTATATAAAAAAACATGCACATAAAAGTAGCCGACAGTGACATTTTCTGTGGCTCCTTCTTTAACTAGAGCCAATGTGAAAAAGCTCATACCAGCTCGTTTGCGCTATAGTTAATGTAGACCAACATTATCAGGGTGTGACTACAGTCTAATCTTTTAACCGCATGATAAAAATTCAGACGTTTTCCCCCGATTTGTACAGTCTAAGTTTACTGAGTGTTGCATTAATTGTCAATGTCTCCACTTATCAGTTGCAGCTTTTCTCTGTTTTATATCATTACAGCTCGAATAACTTAAAAAAACAAGCAATTTTATAAACATAAACAATAGTTGATTAATCAGAAAAACCCTGCACTCTTCTCTTAAACTCACCTGATCCAACCTTGCTGTGGTGCACAAAGATTAATGTAATCCACAAGTCAGTAATCTTATTTGTTTCAGTCATTTTTTCAAGCAGAAATGTCCAAAATATTACATCTCAAATGGGAGGATTTGCTACTTTTCTTTGACTTATATGATAGTAAACAGAATATGTTTTAGTTTTGGACAGTTGGTGGTCTAGAGGTTTAAGATCCATGTAAACACACGTCCCCGGTTTGAGTCTTTCTGCAGACGTGTTGTGCTCAGCTCTCTGACACTGATTCCTGTTACTACAGAGGTGTTTCCTGTCACCTGTTCTCTGTCTGACAAAAAAAGGAAAACGAAACCCAAAAAACAGTCAAAATAATCTTTAGTCGCAGCTGTAGCTCAGTGCTGGTTTTGAGAAATGCTCTGTAATCTGCTCCGTCTGAACTCACATGTCTGCAGCTGGACAAATCAGTGTGTGATGCAAGAATCCAAAGGCCTGTTTTTTTGCAAGAGGAAAGTTCAACACTCGAGCTGCATGTGTCTGCAGCAGGTCTGCACCATAGACTGTATAAAACACACACACTGCACACACTCTCACATCAAGCAGTTTTTATGACAGGTTTCAAAATAACTGCACCTCTAATATAAAGCTAAGTTTTATTGGACCTGGACATGCAGAGATCTGGACCTGGACCTGGACCTGGACATATAGAGACCTGAACATCTAGAGACCTGGACCCACAGAGACCTGGACCTGCAGTCAGACAGAGACCTGGCACTGGACACACAGAGACCAGGACCCACAGAGACCTGGTCCTGCAGTCAGACAGAGACCTGGACCTGGACACACAGAGACCAGGACCCACAGAGACCTGGACCTGGAGTCAGACAGAGACCTGGACCTGGACACAGAAAGACCAGGACCCACAGAGACCTGGTCCTGCAGTCAGACAGAGACCTGGACCTGGAGTCAGACAGAGATCTGGACCTGCAGTCAGACAGAGACCTGGACCTGCCAGTCAGACAGAGACCTGGTCCTGCAGTCAGACAGAGACCTAGACCTGGACAAACAGAGACCAGGACCCACAGAGACCTGGTCCTGGAGTCAGATAGAGACCTGGACCTGGACAGACAGAGACCAGGACCCACAGAGACCTGGTCCTGCCAGTCAGACAGACAGAGACCTGGACCTGGACAGACAGAGACCAGGACCCACAGAGACCTGGTCCTGCCAGTCAGACAGAGACCTGGCCCTGGACACACAGAGACTGGACCTGGACTCAGACAGAGACGTGGCCCTGCAGTCAGACATGTGTCCGGCGGCTCTGTGATGTTGACAGCTGGACTCTAACTTACTTCCAGCGTGGATCCAGAACGGGACGCTGCCGTCGCTCTGGGACAGGTGCGGTCCTTTGAAGCTGTACTTGTACTCGAAGCGGCGGTGAGGAGCCTCCTCGGAGGTCGAGCCGCCGGCGGAGACGTCGGCGACGCTGCGGTGGAAGAAGACGAGAAAAGCGAAGCCGAAGAGACGAGCAGCCGCCGCCGAGCGCTGGCTTATGGACACCGCCATGTTTCTGTATCACTGCTGACGTAGCGCTGAGGCCACGAGCATGACGGGAAGCCTGAAGGGCCAACAGGGCGTTTTCTCATTGGACGGTTTTTTTGGTCTCGCTTTTCCTTTTTTTCTTCTTCCAGCTGAAGTTGACAAAATGAGTCACGTTGTCAAGAAGCTCAAATCAATAATATACAGACATGACATATATTCATAACTGTGTGTTACTTTTCATACATGTATGCAACAAAAACTTTATTATTAATAAAGGTTATATTTCTGGATTTTGTGCATCTGATCATTTTTTTTGCACACACTGTTGTTTAATATTTTTGCACTCTTTCTTTTAAATACAGTTTTTAGTGTTTTACTATCTTTACTAACATGGGAGGTCAGGGGTCAAACTTTTGCCCTCTGAACCTCTGATTGGTTAATCTGGCTGTTGTACATGTAGACGAATTCCTGACCAGAAATCAATGGTGTGACTGTGTGTACATGATAAAAGCTACTTCATCATTTATATTACCATATATTTATCTGATATATTGCATATTAATAGTGCTGTATATATTTGTATACTAGAATATGTAAGCAACAGGCATTGTCTGTCTATCACAGATGTCCACTCCCACTAATATAAATACCACTAATACAAATACAAATGCAAATACTAATACTAATAGCCTACTAATGGTAGTACTAATCTAATGCTAATGCTAATACCATATTACCACTAATACCATATACTGTTACTGATAGGCCAGTAATACTACTGGTAAAACTAATACTAATACTAAAGTTAACATTAATAACAATACTAAACTAATATCATAGACTGTATAAAACAATACTGGTGGCATCAATAATAATAAAAAAAACAAATTTAATTAACCTTTGGATGGTCCTTTTATTTAAGTTCAATTATCAATTTTTTTTTTAACAATGTAAATACAATTTTTGGGGTTACATTTATGTCTAAGTCATAAACGTGTGCATGTTATGTGAACTGGAATCTGACCGTTGACTCGACCAGTATCATTATCAGCTCAACTCAAACATCAATATTGGTTTTTGCTCAAGAACCCAGTGTTGGTCCGGCTCTACTGTGAATATTTCTGGTTTTAGTCATATTTAAAATTCATTTCTTATGTTATTTCAGTGAGACAAATAAAAAGTTAGTTTGATATGTATGAACCATATCCTTATTACTACACCTTGCACAGATTGCACCTAGACAGTTTACAGAAAACTGTATTATATGATCTGCAAATTTGCTGAATTACTAATCAAAGACCCACAATGTAACAAGCAATTGTATCAGGTGTGTCAAAGTCCACACAGAGGTTTTAGTCCTTTCAGCTGCTGTTGTTCTGGTCTGGCTCGTAAGCCTGCCTGAGGTCAGTGAAAGGTTAGCTGACACGGCCGTGCAGGCCGCAGGAGCTTTCACTGCGGCCTGAAAGCCTCGGTGGGAGACGGGAGATGACACAATTAAGTGCCACTCGCTTTCTATTTACTCCCACCGGCTTCTTCCTATTGCTTCTGGAGGCGCTTACTGTGAGGGCCTGTGATTACAGGTTCAGCAACGAACCCCAGAACATAACAGGCTATTGTGATGACACTAATCCAGGGATTCTGACTATTTGGGCAAATGACCGGGACTGATCATCACAGGTTCACAGTGATCAGGTTTTATACTATGCTAACAGTACGTGTAACTTTACTTTTTCACTTTGCTTTTCCACTGAATAATTTCTCCTTTACAAAACTACTCATGTCACAAGCACACAGTGGATGGGGTTTCCAAACAGAATGGCTTTTACATATTCATTTATTTTTTAGATACAACACATGTGCAACTAAAAACTATGATCTTTCTTGCTCTGTCTCAGATAGTCTGCTTTCTTCTGGGCGAAAATGTGTTGTGTTATTTTTTCTCATATTTTCTCACTATTTCACTATTACTCACATATTTCTTTTGTAGTTGTAGCCAGATAATGGACACAACTCACAGGATGGAGGAGCAGAGGCGATTTGTCTCATCTGTCAGATTTATTCTCAAAAGAAAATAAGATATTACGAGAATTATGAAATTCTTCTTGCTGTATTTTTCAATTTCTTGTCAATCATGAGTGAGAGTCTAGTGAATCCACAGTGGATTAAAATGAATGAATGATTATATTTTCTTGTAGCAGAATAAGAGGTGATAATGCTGCACCACTAAAAAGTGAACTGTGCAACATATATGTTTCCCTCTCTGTGTTGAAGGGTAGAATGTCAGAATGACAGGAATGGGTAAGCAATGCTTCTTGTCAAACTGGTTCCATGTAGTGTTTTAAATAATTTAGTCAGGCACACAGTGAATACACAGTCTCTCACACGAAGGATGATGCATGAGCGAGCTGACACTGTAAAGAATGACAGAATATATAGGAAAAGAAAGTATAAAAACACATCTTCACCAAATCAACATCAGAAAGCACACTAGAAATTCAAAGTGAAACATGATAAATTATAAATTAGGCCTCAAAACTCATGAACTCTCACAGGTTTGTGGTGGATTTAGAGAGCAGAGAAAATAGAGGCCTCCGTCCTTTTGTCTGAGGAAGTCCTCATTAGAGAGTTAAACCACACTCTTTGTCAGGAAATGTAGGATTTAAATAACAATGGCAATGCTAATGGATCCATTTAGGGCCGGACAATGGGAACCTGTAGGATGTTAATGGGTCACTGAGGCTGTGAATAGCCTATCACATGAGTCAGCACAAATATTTGGCCAGTGAATTATATGATGCTGTAGTAAACGTATCTTGTTGATGCTGAGCCTGAACTATTGATAAATCTGATCAGTCTTGATCTGGTTAAGATTTGATAAGAGTGAATCATTTGGGTGAGTCATTATTTAGAGATCCTATAGTGGCATAATCAGATAAACCAAATAACAGTTAAAGCTGTTTGTATTAGCCACGTCACATTAGGGGGAAAGGGAGAGTGGCTTGACACAGTGGCTTAGCTCAATGAAGCCTGTTGCTTCATGGTGTTTATTCATACCTGGAAAGCACAAAGCGATCCATTAACACACCAACAGGACGTCTGCTGAGACGACGGCATGCTAAGGAAATGTCCTGCGGCTGAACCTGCTGTGCTCTTAAGTTTACCACCATGATGCAAATCCCTACTTGGACCAAGATGACCAGGAGAGGAGTATGTTTAAATTAACATCTAGCTTCCTTCACTATTTCTGCATATGATGGAGGTGCATCCGCCCAGGCCCCATTTATCATTTGCTTCATGATCATTTCAAACAGTAACCTACAGGGATTTAATGATTACTCCACATCAGAGCTGTAAAGACTGGCTTTGCTGTATTATTTGTTGGCTCAATTCTGCACACATAGGCCACATACTCACCCTCGACAATGCAGAAGGACCGAACCTTTATTTCGGATTGCTTCAACACAGTCCAGTGTGGTCCGGGGGAAGAGAGGGCACTCATTGTTCACTAAGGACTTTGCCACATTGATTTGAAGAGCAGCCCTCTCTCATTATTAACAGACACACTAAACGATGGGCCCTGGACAATACAGAACAGATCCCTTTATGCGCACAAGTGCTCAACGTTTCGGCAAACCACTGTGCGCCCTCCACCACTCCCTCTCTCCTTTTCAGATACCTGCACATAAGTGAAAGATGTGGGGGACACAAAGGATATTCTCAACTTTCCTTTTCTCCCCATTCTGTGAAACAGGCCCATTTTAAAGCTTTTATTTGTGCAAAGCCTCTCATTAACTCTGCTCATGCTGCCTCCCTCGGCTTGCCATTGCTTAAGTGCTGGGTGTTGTAAAAAAGCTACCAATTAGTCCCTCATCAGCTCCAATTAGAGGAGACAAAGCCTGAGTAAAGATAACTCAATGAGAGGGAGAGGTGGAAGGGTGAGGGCTGTCTACGTGTGTTTTTGTGTGCATAGGTGTGTGCTTGTGTTTGTGTACATGTGTGCAGCCCCCGGGCCGGCACAACATAGTTTGTAATAATTGAAGAACTTGTGGCCATTCAGACTGACCCACTGCAGCACAGGTCCATTCACTCCGCGGGCTCCTCAGCGGGCCCTTTTCTCAGGGCCAAGTGTTGTTGTGCTGGGAAGACAGGCCCCCCAGGAGTCCCAGAAAGAGAGCCATTCAATCCTCTCTACCTGTTTGCAGCATATAAAGCACTCAGGACCATGCCGATCTCTCATTATTGTCTCCTTCACTCTCAATACTTCCTTAAACTTAGGCTCTGACAAGAGCGAGCCCTTTTAGAGGGGGGAAACAGGGGATGTATGTTAAGGGGGTGCCTTTCGCCTCATTAGAATTGAATTTGCACTGTCTTGTAATTACGTCGGAGGGCAACAATGTGTTTTTTTTTCATCATAATCTTCCCTGAATGGGGGGTTTTTGGAGCAGTTAATTTGCTGCCCACACTAATGCATTAATTAATGAATTGGGTAACACTAATTTTCTCTATGCTGCCTCTCTCTGTTTGTTTCCTCCGTCGGTTTTCCAACAGTTCTGGGCAGCCGCTGCTAATAAAATTACCTCATTAAGGCCTTTATCGCAGCCCAGTAACTCACTCATTCATTTGCTATTAAACATTTTCTTTGGAAGGGGGCTGGGGGTGTGTGATGGCTCCCATTCAGGGTTGCATCTTTTTGTGGGTAGTTCTAAATAATGAGGGGGACAAGCAGGGAGATATAATTAGGAACAAGGGGGCACTTCAGCAAATATTTGAAATCTTTTAAGGCTTGCCCTCCTATGATGGTGATTAATTACTTCCAGAAGGGATTTTGGAGAAATATATTGCCAAGTTTTTTTTTCTTGTCCTTTCCTGGACGAGATGACCCGAGCTTGTTAAAAAGATGTGCACAGGACTATAATTTCGGCCCCCGTCTTTAATCAAATGCAAATCATGACATGTACTGTTCTCTGAAAATGGGCTCATTGTGAGACAAATACACAACATATAAACAATGATGTAGTGTTTTTAATGAAGGTGACATCTGACTGCTGCGAAGGAACGTTTGGCATGTGCTGAAAACAACCAGTCTGTTTTTGTTTATGTTGTCGATGAAATGATGATAATATTGAGGACTGTGATGACCGAGTTGGTGGTGATGTTCCAAAGATGTGTAAAAAAAAGTTGATGAAGGTGATTGTTTCACTTCCAGGAACAAAATGCAGCAGATTATCACAGAATAGTCAGAATAATGACTCTGACAGAGACAGGCCAAGTGTATTAAATGTGTCTATTTCAGTTAATGTCATCACTGGTGGCTGCCAACCATCTTATCTTTGAGAGGAAAGATGTGAAATACTATTGCATAAGAACATCTAGTTTCAGTAACTGAGTTCAAAATAAATAAGACACCACATATTGCAGACACTGATCTCCACAAAGCCTTATTCATAATTGTGTTTTGATTTCATCCTTGTGCTTCTGTGTGAACTACACTGCAAAGTTTAATGAGTTCACTGAACACTGTCTGCTGAGCATCACTCAAAGGCTTGTGATCACACAGTGCATTCTGGACATGAGTAATAAATGACTGCCACCTAGTGGATTTAGAGGGGCATTGAATCACTAAAAGGGCACTGAACCGTGGAAGAAGTATTTAGATCCTTTACATAATGAAGAACTTACTTTAAGTAAAAGAAAATACCACACTATAATAATCCTGCATTCAAAATTTTAGATAAAATATGAAGTAAAAGAACTGCAAAATATACTTGACATATCAAAAGTAAAAGTACTGATTATGCAGAATGGCTCTTCTGAGAGGGTTAATTTATTAGATATAATATATAATTATATCATTATTAATCATACTTAACATGTAAGCAGCATTTTAATATTGTAGCTGGTCAGGATGGAGTTAATGCTAACTCCTGTATATTCAAAGTTTTATCCACATTCCCTGGTGGATTTACAGTAGATCAGTCGTTACAATAAAAATACTCAGCTGCAGCCTGGATTAATCTTTAATGATGGATTGTATTTTAAAAACTCATCATATGATTATTGAATCTAAAATGTCAATTAAATGAAGTGGAGTAAAAAGTTTCTCTCTGAAATATAGTGAAATAAAAATGTAGAGCTGCATCAAATGGAAATACTAAAATTAAAGTACCAAGTACCTTAAACAACAGTACTTGAGTAAATGCATTTAGTTGCATTCCAGTACTGCATATCATCACAGTTCCCCAGCTTGAAGAGCTGTGTGTGACATTTTAAAGAACCCTGTATTACAGAGTATGAATTTTCTTTCTGTTAAATTGGAGTAGTATGAACATTCTTGGCGTGATCCCTCTTTCACTCTTTATGATCTGTTATGAAGATAAAACAGCATCATTTGCCTCAGTTTTCCATTACTTAATCAATGCAGTTATAAAAACCTACATAAAAATAAGAATCAACAATAACAATAATAAATGAGCTTTGAGAAGTTAAAATGTCAGAATGTGTCCTCGTATACTCACTTGACGATGAACTTTATTCTCTGTGGTTGATGAAGCACTTGGACAGTAAGTCACATGAAAGCTTTGGACCAGTGCTGATAAAAGAGACCGAAGGTTTCTTGAGCGGAGTCTTTTGTTTTATTGTGTGGTCTTGCTATTCATGAAAATGACACCACCTTGTTTTGGTCAAGCTCCCAAGATGATATCTGTAACTTCTCTTCATCCAAATAAAGGACAGGGTGAGATAAGTGTAAGTTATGAGTAAGAGATACAAGGGTGAACAAAAAAAAAGAGTTAAACAACAAAGTTTATGACTTCAGAAAAGTTCAAAACGCAGCTGGAAGCCAAACCTCACTCTCACCACAGAGGCCAAGTTCAGTCTCTTCCAGCTATGACTTCATGATTCACAGCCCTGAGGATCTTAGATAAAAGTGGGGACACAATCATCTATGGGTGTTGCAGGTTCATCATATTTTGAAAGGCATTTTTCAGTGATACTGCTATAGTTTTAAAGTTAAAAATCCCATTTCATATGGTCAGCATCTGTAATTTATTGGGAACACTTTACTTGGACCCTTATTTGGCATTAACATTTTTGTAAAACAAAATGGTTTACAAGGCAATATAATGTAGTTTGGTGTATTTGTCAACAACAATTGTTGCCCCTTCATACACAGATATACATATTAGAGATTCATTAGTCAGCCATGTATTTCTCAGTGTTTGGGTATTATGGAACAAAGAAGTTGATAATGTAAAGTGAGCCAGAACTGTGAAAGGACTCCCTCTGGTGGATCAGTCATCTATGATCCACACAGGTGTCAAACAGCTGAACATAGGCAGTGAAGGAATTGAGCTTAAAATTAATTTACATGTCCATTTCATTATCTTTTCCAGAAATAATGTGAGAGAGATTTAGAAGATGACTACTGGAGCTGAAATGATTAGCTGATGAATCGATGAGTTGATCAAAAAGAGAAAAAAATAAAATAAAATAATGCAACACATTCTCTGGTTCCAGGTTCACAAATGGCACAACTTGCTGCTTCTCGTTGTCGTGTATCTTCAGACTAAACAAGACATTTGAAAATGTCACCTTGGAATAGAGTCACATGAGAGGCACAGTCCATGTTTTTTAATCCCTCTTGTGAATTTATGCATGATCATGTCAATCAATTCATCATTTAAATATCGGGTGGCTCATTTTCTCATGCAGTTCGTGTGAAACAGAATAATAAACCATCATAAAGTAAAGGGGCAGAAACAGCTTTCATAAGAGACTTGTTTAATGTGCTGTGAAGGAACCATATGTTTCTGAAAATATAAAACCAAAAAACATGCATCTGCACAGTCTGCTCATTTTGTTAAAAAATATCCACACGAAATCTCATATATCATAGAAAAATAAACATCTGTGAAGAAAAGACATACAGTACATTCTGTTTAAAAACAGTTAAATAAAAAAGCAAACCACTTCAATATTTACACCTGACATTAAATATTTAAAGCTCTTTAAATATTCCAGTCAAAGTCTGTTCTCTCTCGCACTGGTTTCCTCTTCCTGTTCCTCTTGGACCCCCCGCCTGTTCGAGGTGGAGGTTCCTTGTAGTCCTCGCCCGAGCCTGTGTCCACATTGTCCTGGTTGTCCCTCCAGCTGTCAGGGACGGCAGGAAAGTCCTCCCCCGGAGAGTGTATTGGCCGACCGTACACCTTGTTCTGCAGGTCAGCGATGTCGTTACGGATGTCTGCCATGAGCAGGAGCAGGAAATCAAAGGAGCCTGGAGGACCCTGGAGGTCGAGCACAACAAAAACACATGACTTAACAAATATTTTTTTTATTATATAACAAATTATTTGTGTACATATAATCAAAGTCTCCCTTTTTAAAAAACCACTGCATTTATTAGAAAGATTACATTTCTTCTGTGTCACTATATTTACTACAGAGAGACGTTTATCCAGAACAGAAATCCAGCTGATCAATGGACTGTCTGGGACTGGCTACTGGCTACTGAGCTTTGTCTCATGATTTGTTAACGTTAGCAACATCAGTGTTTATCCAAGGGGAAAATGCTTACTCTGTGCTGGATACTATTTACTTTGAGCTTGACAGTATCATTAAGTGAGTCGTTTAATTTCCACAGTGGTCTGTTTTTCAGTCGCGCTTTAGTTTAACTGTATTGTCCCGGATAATAGCAACAAGTTAAAATAGTGTGGCATCGATACAGAAAGCCAGAATCTTACTGGTGGTCCGACAAGCCCAGGAGCTCCTCTGTCCCCCTGGGGAAACAAAACAAATATTTAGCTTAGATGAATTACAGTGGAGGAAAAAAGCACCAGAAGAATTCATATTATTCTAGTTTTAAAGAGCGAGAGGAAGGGAGAGAAAACTGAGGTCAGGATGAACCACAAATAGCAAGAATATGACTTTAAAGAACATGTGGAAGGTTAAATTGAGATCAGATTAGAGTTTGTATAATTGCCATAGCCAGTTAAGGTATAGTTTGATATTTTTGATTCATACATTTATTTTTGAAACAATCAATAGCACTTTCAAATCTATGAATTAAGTATGGCACTGCAGCTGGTCGGCTGAGCATAAAGACTGTAAGCAGGGGAAACATGCCTCTAAAATTCACTAATGAACTCGTATCTCCTTTATTTAATCCATGCACCAACCTGGAATGTAAAAACACAAGTTATGGTTTTACAAGGAGTTCAGTGCTGCAACCGTGTCTTGTAAACCAGTCACTGTGCACAGAGAGAAGTAATTCAAGGACATAACTCCCCATAAAAGCATAACATGTCATTTTGATTTCATTTTGTATACAGATTAAACAAACAACATGTTACTGAGCATTAGTGGTGTTGGTGGACATATTCTTTAACCTTGCATCCTTTTTTTGCAAATTTCCCCACTGTGGGACGAATAAAGGTTTATCTTATCTTAGGTTTATCTTATCTTTTTTTTATGCTAAGCCAAGCTAAGTGAATCCCTGCTCTAGCTAGACGAGAGGAGAGTCGATCTTCTAACTTTCAACAAGAAAGCAAGTGTATTTTCCAAATTGTGGAACCATTCCTGAAACTCTTGTCCTGTGTATGTGACAGGTAAAAAGGTCACATGATACTAAACACACTGTACATGTAGCCTGGCTGTGAAGGACCATGTTGACCCACGGTAGCACACACACACATTGACCTGACTACTGTGGTTGTTAGCCAGGCTCAGGGTCACACCGGGGCTGTGAGTGTTTTGGCAGATGGTTTGGATTTGTTACTCAGAGAGACAGATTACCATCAACCTCCAATCTATCCACACAAACATCCCAGCTGTACTGAAAGAATACCAACGTACTATGTCAATAAGGCAGTTGCACCTAAGTTGTTCCATACGTGATCCATGAGCTAAACAAACAGTGTTACTGGTATAACAAGATCCAAGAGCCAACACAAGACCAGAATCACTTCAGCTTTTATACCTCATTCATCTTTTGTCCAGCATTGTCAAGGTGTCACTTTGGGTTCTGGGCAATTGTGACAATTTTCCCATAGGCCACAAACCATAGTCAGACTCTCCTGCAACTGCTCCAAAGCACAAGTCTGAAGGTCAAAACAGCAAAGATGTTGTCATATTTTTTTCTGACCTCAGCTGCTTTTTGATTTCCTTTTGGGGACATTACAAAATGAGAGTGAATGCATGAGCAAATCTGGTTTACTACCAAAAAATGTGAAAAATGCAAGCAAAAATCTCACTGTAACAGGGGTTAAATCCGCATTGTGCCTTCCTAATCGAAGGCTTAACCATCGGCTCAAGCCTCTTTTTTTAACGCTTCGCCTTAGGCTTCCCGGGGGAGGCAAAGCAAAGAGAAGAATATTCTGTTAGCCTTTTGAAAGACGGTTGCTATCTCCTTTCAGACAATCCAAAGGCACTGTTCACAAAACCCATGTGATATTCCAGACAACTGCAATAGCCCGGAGCCATCCAGTCTTCACACTGGCTGTCAGGAAGATCTTACTGTGTTGCCACTTGAAAAGACGAGTTGCTGGCCTCAGCTGACTCAGCCTGCAGGAGAAACTTGCTTTCAGGTGTGAGAAATTATGCTCATCAGAGGTTATATCACTCATCAAAAAATAATGAGATCCTCCGAGAGAATGTGTAACTACAAGTCTGATTAAGCAAATATAATTGTTCAGGTTTTCCCCAAGATGCTCTTGGACCAGGTACATGACTACTCAGATACCACAATCAATGCTCTGCTTGTGTTTATATTGAGAAGCTATTCCACCAAATCATGCTCTTTGATTTTTCAAGAGCTTTAAAATCCCTGTTTGATCCACCGGTTTACCTCCCTCAACTTGTAGCAACTTGCATTGATTGTATTATCTCCAGAGACAAACTCCAACTGAGGATTTGTGAGAATCCTGGCACCTGCCTGGTGGTTTTCAGTCTGTATAAATCTGGTGAAGTTGAGAAACAGTTTTGCTATTGAGAAATATCTTTTGACAGACATGGAGTTGGCAGCTGAGCCAAATACTGTATATCTAGTTGGAACTTTTGAATCCTCTGCACCAACTCTGGTATCTTTCCTTTGATAGAGGCCATGATCAGCCAAGAGTCAAATTCTGCTGCCAACATGAATGACTCCTCTGCCTTGAGGGGCAATGGACCCCTGTTCAGCACTGTGGAAAAAAAGACTCTTGTCTGGAATAGCTGCCTCTTGTAGAAGAGTCATGTTCAAAATAAATACCTATACAGGATAAGATGAGGCAGCAAAACAGTATCTGACCTCACCTTTAAGCCATCTTTTCCTGGTGCTCCTGGAGGCCCCTGTTAAATGAAAAAACACAACAGCATTTTATATCTGCTTCAATCATGTTTGCATATTTAGGTCAGTTTCCTTTCCAAAGACACAAGCCAGGTGGACTGTAATTCTGTAAATCCCATAAATGTGTTTTCCTGCCTTGCACCCAAACACAAACGTGTTAATGTTCAATTCACTATTTTCACAGAAAACTAATTTATTCTAAATCTTTTTAAATTCAAAACTGACATCTTCATCTGGCTCCACCAACAACCATTAGCCAAGATTAACTGTGTGACTGCCTCCAGGCTGTTTCTGAGTGACTTCAGCTCGATGGTAGAGAGCGCTTTGATCTCTTTCCTGGGATAATCATCATTAAAGAAGTGTGAAGACGTTGTGTAGGGATTCGGGCCAATATTCAGATCAGTACCACGCCTGTGAGTCATACACTATACAGCATTCATCATCTCTGGAACCCTGACATGCAGTCAAACACATGTGACCTGGTGGTCAAACCTCATAACTGTGCTCAGAATCTAATCAGGTTTATGTCTGGAGGGAGGGACAAGTTCCTTTTAGTCAGACCTCACAAGCATATGCACTGATTAAATGTGTTAATAAGTCATGAATATAAAGAGTTGTGAAGTAAAACACACATCCAAATGTAACACACACAAAGCAATAGATCACTTTCTACTTTACTTCTACTTCTTTGGTTAGGCATCATGAAGCTCGTGATACAACTGATTGCAAATGTTGGTGGTCTGATTTATCGATGATGAGATTGTATAAATACTCAAGCTTTAAAAACTAGAAATATCTCTCTATGGCCACGTCCTGCACATTCTTGATTCAGATCCCACTCTTTAACACAGAGGGTTTACACTCGCAGGCCAGACTGAGCCCTGCACAAAACCACAGTGAGCCAAAGAAAACAACCAAAGTTGTAAATGGATTCAGCCTTCTTTGTTGTTATTGCCATTACCATGTGTCATCCCTTTTCACCCTGCAAAAGTGTGGGTTTCTTTAAGAGGGTGCGTGATGGGCTGGCTTTTGTGTTTTTGTGCCAGTTCAAGAGACACTTGGTTGCTCTCTACATAAATCAATCACAGCTCTGCTGGGGCCTGTCTCACCATGCAGGATTAATAAATCATTGGAATAAATTTGGTGAGTAAAAATCCCATAGAATCTGCAACATAGACTAAAGCAAAAAGAGTCCTGCCAGTTTTTACTGTATTCAGTACCGTCATCCAGATTAATTAAGTAATTCTGCAGTGTAACACAAAGCAGAAGTGTGGAACTGAACCAACAGAAAACAAAGGCAAAGATGGACGTAAGAAACTGGTGAACGTATCCAAGTATTACTCAGAGCAGTGGAGTCGACACACACGTTCATACTTGCTGATTCTGAAGTCTATACTACTGTCTGTGAGAAACATGACAACCTGTATGTAAAAAGCAGTAAAAGTGCTGTATCTATTTTATCTGGCATGAACCTCATGTGGCCTATTTTTACTGTCAAGAGGCAAATTTGATTAAAACCCAATTATTTATAATAGCTGTGGAAATAAAGGTATACATTAACTTACCACGGGTCCTCGGGGGCCCCGTTTGATGTGGGACAGGTCTGGTGTGGGTCCAATGGGTCCCATCAAGCCCCTGGGACCAGGAGGCCCAGGGGGCCCCAACAGTCCTGTAAGTCCTGGAGGGCCCTCTGGTCCTGGATCTCCTAAAACAATCCAGACTGAAATTAATGAACTAAAGACAACTGATCACAAAAAGTCTTCTGGTGCCAACATGAGGTTGTTATTTGTTGTGAATTTGGTTCAGCTATTCATGCCCCCCCTCATTATAAACAGTAATGACTTATGTAATCCTTTAACATTTCATCAGGTCAAAGTTTTAATTTATCCAATACTTTGTTTTATGACCAAACACCGGCAAAACAAATGGCATTCCCTTCAGCCTCAGCTGTACTTGGTGCTTAGTGGTGCTTTGCTTCATACCATCTCTGTTGGATACAGGCCAGTCTCCTAATGCAAAGCCTAACACTGTTTTATTATTCTTAGCTTCATGTGTTTTACCTGGAGGACCAGGGAGACCTGGAGGCCCTGGTAAAAATACAGGCGATGTCAGGATTTTCTCGCTGGTCATCTGCTCAGGAACGTCAGCACTGTTTGACAGCATGGCCATCTTGAATTAGGATGCAGAGAATGATGACTGAGTGAACAGGTCAATGAGAAGCCAACTACAAATAACTGAATGAATGATATATCAAAACAAAGAACATAGCCAGCAAAAATACATAAATCTCTCATGGGATAAAAGTCGTTTGGAAGTGATGTCAAACATCTAAATGCGTAACTGCACAAGTTCGTCATTTGGTTGTCATTCTGAAAATTGTTTTACATGCAATGATTCATAAAGTCCTGCACTGTCAATCAGGGCAGGAAAATTACACACTGAAGGGCCAACTTCAAGTAAAATTACAGTACGTTAAAATGATAGACCCTGCCTAAGATGAAAGCTGATCCTTCCATCTGCACCTTGCTACAAGCTGTAACCCAGACAGATGGAGGGCCGGGCAACCCCTCTGCATTATTCAGCAAGAGCAGGAGAGTTCCTGCTCTGGATGCTAAGTGGCATCCTTGGGAAAAGTTATCTTTGATCTCTGCATAACATCATGTGGATCTGACAGTCCCAGAGGGAAACACGTCAAAGACCCTGCTATGCTGCAAGGGCCTACAAATCAGAATTCATGCGCACAGACATACAGGCATATGTCCACACACACACACACACACACACACACACACACACACATGCGCGCACACAAACACACACATGGTCATGTTTATGAGCAGTGAGCCTAATGCAAGACTGTAGCATTTGACCTCGAGCACAGGTGTTTGAACCACAGTGTGATCCTTATACTCTAACCTTCCCATGATATGAATATACTTCCTCATATACTGTAATAATATACAGTGAGAAGAGACAGTATTTTCATTCAGTTTCCTTAATATATTAACATTAAGAAAAAAAAAGAGTCATCTAGAGTAAAGCTGCAGGAACACCTAGACCACACAGCTGGAAGCAATATATAATGTTGAGGGTGTTGAGTGCCACTGTTGACAGACTCGTGCTCAGATAGGTTCAGATGCCTGTGATTACACAGAGGGAAATGTAATCCCACTGTTGAGTTTCACACAAATTAACCAACAATTCCCACCTAGGGGAGAAATCTACCAGCTATAGTAAAGGAAGTTTTTCCGGACATTTTTTATTAGGAAATAAAGTGCTACAATAAATCTCGAGAGAGTAGTAAAAATCTGCCTGCTGTTGTTTCTGAAACACTGTCAGGTATGGACTCCTTGGAGATGAAGCGAGATCTTTAGGTGGTGATAAAGAAACAGAGCAGTTTTGCAGATATTTACATTCAACTCAATCCAGACGGTGAGTTTAATGCTCACTGGGGCCTTTCTGTGGCCACCCATAGAATAATAGAAAACATGAAGGATGTGGGATTACGATTTAAGATAAGAAAATTAGTGTAGTGTTGCAGGTAAATTGCATTTTATAGATAAATAGAAACGTGTGTTTTTCGTTACTATTTTCTGACCCTTACCTTCTGTTTAAGCTGCAGCACAGACATCTTGATCTGGAGGAAATCATCACATGTGGCTGAGCAAGTTCCAGCATTCATCACATTGTCAGACGTCTTAAAAAGATGCACTGCTGGGAATTGGGAAAAAAACATTTCTTTCAAACAATTTACCAGAAAATACGTCTTTCAGGAAAAGGAAAAACACAGTGCATCTTGTTTACTAAATATGTGGACAGATTTAGTACGATTCGGGCAAGTAGTTAAAAACATTTACTTAGAAGTGTGTTAAAGCAATCCCATCTAAAGAAACTGAAATGTGATTACTAATTTGATTGAGCCAAACTATTTCTATAAGGCAAAGAATACATTTCCACAACCAAACATACAACAGGGGTCAATGTTGCTGAGTCACACAGTGCTGGTCTGGTGTGCGAGCTAACTGCCTGTTTAGGGGATGAGTGACTTATACACTGAATGACAACTCTGTAACACTGTCATTTGTGAGACCTGAGGGTTGTGGGTCACTTAAAATCCTCCACTTAAACAGGGAGGTGGTCTAGTAAATGTGTCAGAACCTTGAGGAAGACTAATGCAGAACTAATGTCTGACTATTGGCTCTGCTGGAGGTAAAAAATACATATCATCTATACATATCTATTTGAACATTTTCATGAAAAGTTGTGATACTGATGACTCAGAATCTACAATAAAATGTTAAAGCTGAAGCCATAAAGGTGCAAAACCATTTAAAGAGAACAAACAACATGAAAAGCACAGAGCTCCCTAGCTCTTCTGATTTTGTCTCTAGCCTAGAGTAGAACGGGCCATACTCTACGAATGCATACATTTTACGGATGAGTTAAAGTGCCTGGGCACTACTTTCCCCACTATGTTAAAAAACAACAGGACACAAAGCAGGAGCAGGACTTTCTGCACCACAGTTTATCATTCTCCAGCTTCTCCTGAAATGTTATAGTTGGTAATGGAAGATAAACTCATGGGAGGAAGTAGCAAATCTACAACCCCTGACTGCTCCATTGGCAACTGAATCTGGGGCAAAAAAAAGGACTTTATTATTGCCTGAACCTTTTGTGATGTTTCCCTCAAATGCATACAGCAAATCAAAAAAGACCAGGAGTCACGGGGGCAGAAGTATGTTTGAGAGACAAAACTGTTCTGACATGCACAAGGAGCTGGGATGTGTAATGACTACCAGCTGTCTATGTTTGCAGTACCCCCATCGCTTTCTCTCTCAGACACACACACACACACACCAAGTAACAATGTGTGGTCAGCCTCACATCACAGTCAGATGTGCCCTTGAATAAAGAGAAAATGTCTGAGTGAAACATACTATTCTCACCTCTCTCCCCCTTGGTGCATGTTTTCCCATCTTCTTCCAGGAAATAGCCTTTCTCACACTCACACCTGTAGCTTCCCACAGAATTGATGCAGATCTGAGAGCACACAGTCACGTTTTTGTCTGCACATTCGTCGGTGTCTGTATGTTACAGAGACAGGGATATATACATACTGTATGTAATACATTTTTAATTCATTAATTTAACCCTTATGCATTATGTACAGGGGGATTCAATTCAGACTACAGAGGATGAAAAGGGGGATACATTTAAAAAGACATCAAACTCATAATAGTGAATGAATGAATGAAAAAGCCAAATTAAACCTAAAATGATCTACAATCATCTTCATTACATTTACTCATTGCAGTGTACTAGTGCATTGCAGTATGTGGAACTCAACTAATATTTGAAAATGAGAAAAATAAATAAGCCGATCCAATTTTACATTCTGCTGCAGTTTATTCCATCTGAGTAGGACAAGACTTGTAAAGGCTTTTTGCCAAGCTCCATTTTCACCAGACCAAACCGTTCTTGAGGCTGTGTAAAGATGATTGACTTCCTGTCGTGCAGAATTGCTGTAAGAGACTATTTTCCTAAAAGGGAACTACGAAAACTACTCTGGTACAAGTCACACTGCCTTCTAACACCTTCAACTGTTAAGAATCTGAGAATGTAAAGCATGTCCTTGTTTTTAAAAAGGAAGGATCTTGATGTGCTGTTGTACAAGGTCTCACCCAGACAGTAGGGCTTCTCTCGGTTTCTGTGGCGCTCACGGTCGTAGCGATAGCCGGGGTAACAGGTGCACACCACTCGACCAAAATGGTCAGTACACTGTTGCTCACAGGGGGCGCCAGCACACACATCATAGTCTGGAGAAATAAATGAGGCATTCCAGTTTTATTTTTTTCAATTCAAACTTTCAAGCAACATGCCTGTTATGGCTTGTTAAACAATCAATTAAAATAAATGAAAGTAGAGTGAAGTGTGTTAAAGGACTAAAGACTTTATGGGACATAATGGGACAGAATTCCAAAATAATCACAAACACACAAGACAGACGTCCAAACAGTTTCCCCTACCTTCAGGAATGCACTGGCCCAGCACAAACTTGAAGCCCTTGCAACACTTCTTTCTGTAAAATATCAAATTGACATGGCCAAATACTTTAACAATCACATAATCTGTCCCATGTTTCCATATAATGAGCAAAATGTTTGACAGGATCTGCAGAATCTGTTGTGATTTAGTGATTTGGTCTGTTTTTTACAACTGCATTTGCTAATGTGGGAAACACGTTAATGAAGATTAATGTGGCCAGACTATACACACACACACACACACACACACACACACACACACACACACACACACACACACACACACACACACACACACACACACACACACACACACACACACTGGCTGCTGTCTGCACATCTCATTGCTGTGTCTGGGCTGTTGTTGCATGTGTGTTCAAGTCTGATGACACTCTGTGATGACACACACACAATAACTGGTAAAATCCCCATACAGATAACTATGCTAACTGAGTGGTGTATATTTCACCATAAAAATTTCCCCACTGAATCCTTCATTATTGACCAGTATGGAACTTCACTCTTCATGTATTTTCTGTTTTTGTCACATCACTTGTATATTTTTTCCTCACCGGTTCTTAATCTTTCCATTAAAATTCATACATCTGCACTCTATTTATCATGACCTCTTTGAAAACAAACATAAAATATCTCTTAATTGAAATAATGACATTTGTGTTTGTAGGTGAGAGAGAAAACAACTTGATGAGACAATGTGACACACCAAACTAATGAGCTTTCCTTTAACATCTTCTATATTGCATCATTTCTTCCCTCATCTGTTTTAAGTTTTATTCATACCATCTGCATGATAACATATTGTTGCAATATTTTTTTTATCAGCACGAGTCACATTATCATGAAGTTAAATTCATCCCTCCCTCACACTCAGCTCTAAGGAAAAGTGCTACCAGGTGTGACTTTCAAACAGGAGGTGATAAAAAAATCCAATTACACCATGAAGTCATGGCAATATAGTGCGGTCACACTCACTTTGATAGTGGTACTGAAAAAAGATGACTCTGTAATGCTTTACAGCTTTTATTCAGGGGTTATGATGCATCCCAATGGGCCTGTCTGGTAGTTTCATATAATAACAGCTCTCCTTCCTCTGCTCACCAGCATTCAAACACAATTTATGTAATTCATTTATTCATTTATTTTACATGATTGCATATGATTCATCTGCGCTCAGCCATGAAACAAGACTAAGACAAGCTTTGTGAGTCTGAATGCCAACATACGCATGCTAATATGCTCACAATGATAATGTTAACATGCTAATGTGAATGAGGTATTTGTCAAAAACCAAAGCATTGAACAAATAAAAGTTCTGACCTGATGACGACGTTACATGAAGAGTTGTGGGATCACCAAAGTTACTGATTCACACTGAAGGGAACATGAATGTGCGTACCAATTTTCATGGCAATCCATCCAAAAAATGTCAAGAATATTCACTCAAATTCACAAATGTTGAACCTCACGGTGGCACAATCAAATCCAATAACTGTTGAGATATTTCAGTCTGAACCAAAGCGGTGGACTGACTAACAGCTAGTGTGGCTCTACAAGAGTCTGAATTCCAGCTCAAGAAAAGTAGACAATTCTATTTGAAGACAGTTAAACTGACATTCAGATTGATTTCTGAGATCTCCCTCTTAAACGGCCCATTAGAGACTTGGAACAGAATGACGGTGTATCAAAGTGCTGTAATACATTTCGAATCAAGGATGCCTTAATTTCAGTGTCTCATCTTATTACAGTAAGATTTTCCATTTGCTACTGGCATTTCTATTCATGAATCTAATGCCCCATCTATAAAATGGTCACGCTGTTTGCAATAACATCATCACAGAAATATAATCCAGGTAAAACAAAGTAAATCACTGACTCTGCACTACTGCAATCTAATGGGCCTACTGTCTACAGTTGACTGCTTTTACAGTCATTTTCATGGGGGGGATAGGATATACTGAGTAGCCAAGTACTTATTCACTCACACAACTGAATATTTACTACCTAAAGAGGGGCTATAAGAGCCTCTCTTGCTGCAGTTGAGGCGCCCACAAAAGAATATTAACCTTCAACAATCTCATTTCAAGTCTTTGGTGATACTCAATGGTGCAGCTCCTGCAGGTGTGATTAATGTAGAAGAGGAAACACAGCAGGCCACGTGTAGTGTTTGTGTATGCATCTAAAAATACTGTGTGTGTGTGTGTTTGTGCAATTTGGTGTTTAACTGTTGGTGTTTAGTTGTTCATTGAATGCATATGCATGTGTTTATTGTTGTTAAGATACTGAATCTGATAAAATTGACGTCCATTGTTGATTATGCAATAAGTGACGCACTGACAGAGGCAGAGATTCATACACATTCGTTTCAAAGCTACATTCAGATAAACTCTAATAAAGTATAATTGTAGAGTGAGCTTGTGCACATGTGTCTACAGGCACCTCGGGTAAAGGTGGGATGACAATCAGTATAACCTCCCTTAACATATCATCAACAGAGAAGTGAAAGAAAAGCAGAGATGACATAAGATAAAACACTTCTGAACATGTTTCATCACAAATGCCAACTTTTTTTCTACTGGGGAAAAACTTGGTTTTCTTTCTCTGTTATTTTGAAATTAATAGTTTTCTGTTTTCTTTCTTGCTGGACTGGCTGGGACTTCCTTAACGCTGTCAACAATCTCTACTGGCATCATATTCTTATATTTTTGAGGAGGCATACATCAACTAGGGTGTAGCTTTGTGCCTAGGTGCTGTAGCTATAACATGTAAATCCACTTTAAACTTCAACTGCACTTTGCATTTAGTGCTAATTAGCATTCTGACATGCTAAACAAGGATGGAAAGTTGTTTCCATGTCTGTCTTTCAACTTGTGTAAGTTAATTACATTTCAGCATATATATAGCGGTGTTTGTGGGTGGGAGAGGCTCAGACTTGGACACCCTGAGACAGCTGATCTGAGGATGGTTTCCTGTGTGAGCCAATATTTCATGTCACAATAACATCCCCATGAGGACAGAAGGCACTTATAGCAAATAACCAGCTTAGCAAAATAACCACGGTTAGTTGAACAATCATGAGAAAACAAACATCTATGTCCGTCTCCAAAAGATCATGAAAGAGACGACAACATCCCGTGGAAACTGGATCCATATCTGTGCTGAAGTTCACTTTAAATGAACTGTGTCTTTATCAAATTATTCAGAGAAATGCTTATTAGCTTTATAATCTTTGGAGTCTCACTATATCATTAAATAAACAAGTCTAAAATCTAAGTGATATTTGGTTACTTTGCAGATTAAAGTTCTTTTAAAACACAATTACAGTTTTATCTGCCATTTTCCATTTAATGAAATTGATTTAATTTAAAATTGTTGATTTCTTATGTTGTCCCTTTGATAACCCTCTTTATTTTGACACATGGGCATGAAAACAGGCAGACCGGGAGAGGTAGACACCCAGAACTGAGATGATAATGATATGACCTGTCTCCAAGTTAAAACAACATGCCTAGGAAAGACTCTGGGTGATGGATAGGAAGCTGAAGGTCAATGCACTAAAGCAATAAAATAACCTCAAACCAACTAGGAGATTTATAGTCTTGGGGAGGAAAATCTGTCAGGTCTTTGACATGGAGGGTCTCAAGAGATAAACTGAGATAAACCTGATACAAGAAAATAACATTATTATCACATGTCAAATTTACAGCTCTGCGTAACAATGTGCTCTATTTGGAATTTTCAATATATCGAAATGTACATAAAAATATAAACTAAAACTGTCTAATGACAGGTTGCAGCAATGATTAAGTCTGCAACACACCTTTCCAGAATGCTGAGTGTTTAAGTTGCTTGGGGTAAAATTGCAATGTTTTCCCACGGTGAGAGCCAAGTTAACTCTTTCAGAAGTAGCTCTTTTTATAAAGGCAGTGTGTATGAAGAGCGTGAGTCAACTCCAGCCTTTGCTACAATGCACCAACACTTAAAATGAAAATTGAAATTCTTTCCAAACAGATTTGCCTGTATTTAAACAACTGTCTTAGTCAATATCTGGCACTGATTGCCAAAAAGCAATTCAACAGTCCACCTCAGCTACACTCACACTATCTGAACAACAGCTCAGATCTAAATCACTCTCCACAGTGACACGCTAGGGGACACTCGAGGAGCATGATATGAATGTTTCTTTGTTGTTTTAGTATTTAATAGATTACTACTATCCAAAAAATTAAGCACGGGCAATTAGCGATGAAGCTCTTTACAATATTCAACAGACAAAACAAGACCATGCTGAGGGATGACGCACAGGACCTTAAGCACCTTTCAAAACAACAGCTTAGAATACAGTTCAGTGCAAGCTCGTTAGTTGCTCATGTACTTCATGCAAATTAGCAAACAAATTCAAAACACATGTGGATTTCATTCATAATCATGAGTGCGGGAACAAGGGGGAAAGATATCCCAAATGCATTCATGACACTTTCTACGAGAATATCAATGAGCAGAGTTTGCAGAGTCACACACACACACAGACACAATACCAGCTTGGTGACTGACATTTAACTGAGTCCTGCACTTGTTCAGAGTGAGCAGTACATCATAGATTGTTTTGCCACCTGTGCCTTTTTTCACCTAAAGGTTATTTCATTTTGCCAGTGATCCATATCATTTTACAGGGGCCCCTCTGAAACCTAGACATAGATTAGTCTGACCTCAGTTACCCGGGGTGAACCACAAGCACTCTAATTACCTTATAAACAGTGGACCTCCCCTGAACCAACATGGTGGACCAGCCTGGCCGGGCTTTGTCTTGTAATGAAACACACTAATTCACACCGACACGAAACTTAAAGTGGAAGCAAATACAGTAGAGTCTATCAAAGGAAAAAATGGACGAAGCGCATGGATGAAGAAGATGCATACAGCACATACACCTTAACATGTGAGGCCCCCTTCATTACTTCCCATCATGCCCTTCTTTCTAACAGGGATAACAATTAGAAAACTAAAGGGTATCACACACACAAACACACACAAATCTGTGAGACAACACATTAGTCTGCTCAGAGGAGGCTTATTTGTCTAGTATTGCTGCCAGTGATATACAATAACATGTCTGCATTCCACTGAAGAGAAGATGTTTGTCGAAGTGGAGAGGACACAACTACACTCAGACTAATTAGCCTCATGCTGAATGGTGACATTAAAAGACACATCAGTTACTAATTCAATGATTTTAATAATATAAATGTAATATAAAAAAGAAAATGAGAAGATTTGCTACTTTTCTCTTTCAATCGTTGTACACTGAGCATCTTTGAGTATTGTTCGGGCAAGACAAGCAATCTGAAGACATTAACTTCAGATCTGATTGACTTTTTTCAATATTTTTGCACATTTTAAATACTAAACAGAAAAAAACTGGAGTGACAGATTAATTGATAACAAAACATAATTGTTAGTTGCTGCCCAAATTATTTTAATTGCCCATATATTGCTGACTTTTATTGTAAAAGCTGCTTAGCTTGGAAAAGAAAAAAAAGCTGGCAAACCTACTGAAATAATCATGAGTTGCTGTCCAAGGGCTGCTGATCTGCTCCTCATTACAACCACCCTCAACTTTCCGCAGAGATCTCACTCCATATCTAGTAATCAGTGTCGACGGTCTCTGATTATTTGTCTTAAACTACACTCTTTTCTTCGAGTGTTCTCTACTGCTTAGACTTTGCCCCTTCTTCTTCTCTCCCTTGTTATCACAATCAACAGCCTCTTTTCAATGATTGCTGTGCTCATCATAATCTCTTCTTTCCCACTCTCACCTTGCATCATTGTCATTAATATCTGCCTCTACAAGATGTCATTGGCAACACCATGGTGCCTCCCAAGTCTTAGTCAACTGACTCTTGTGCAACAACGGCACAACCCAATCAGTATGTTTGCACAAAACCATCTGTTCATCAGACGTTTCCTCATCAACAATAACTGTGCCCAAATTCTTTTTCAATCTTCAGTCTCTAGTCTAAACTGCAGCACTTCCCTCCAGCCTCCAGTTCCTTCAGCTCATCCAGATGTAGTCTCCTCACTGAATTATCCCTCTCTTTTTAGCTGCTCATTTCATTTCGCTCAATCCTCAACACAACTACTCATCTTTTCATGTATTCTGCAGATATACTGCAGACTTCTGTACTCTGCACCAGCAGGGTCAAAGCTCCACTCACTCTCAAATCTACCCAGCAGGATCACTTGTTATCCTCTGTTGTAGACTCAAGGTCCAATGTTCATACGTCACCTTACATGTATCACAACTCTGTCTGCTGTCAAAAAATCCCTTTAAATAATAGCTCTGAAGCTAAACTCAGTAGCTGTTTTTCAGTCATTAGTAACAGATCTTGTTTAAACCTTATCTTGAAGCAATCCAGAACTGAGAGAGTGATTGCCTGCTGTGTCATAAAAAGAATAACAAGTGAGTCAGTGGTTAGAAAAACACACAAGGGACAGTGACTCTTAGGATAATCACAGGTACTGTGGATATCAATGATATGCATGTGAAACATATTAATGTGCTTTCCTGTTTGGCTGTTGTTCCAAGGAATGCTTCATGTTAAGAAATGTGAGAGTGGGATTAAGTTACTCATTCTTCTTTACATGGAAAAACCATGTTCTCGGATCTTGGTAACTGATATTGCCATTTGCAGCACACTCAAACGAAAGAGTCAGTCATTTGGCTGTTCACTGAATATGAATAAATATTTGTGATTTAAAGAAGATTAATAGAGAAGAGAGAAAAACAGAATTTACAGGAATCTGTCTATACAAAAGAAAAAGAATTTCTTTCCGCCTCTTCAAGCCAGAGATCAGTCAACACGTGCTCTCTAATGTTTGACCCTGAGACTTGATTTTCATTTTCATGGCAAAGTTAAAGTTTAGCAGCTGTTGATGCTGATGTCTTTGCTCCAGATACACACTCATCTGCAAACTATGGTCATTTATCCAGAGGAAGACATTTCTCTCCTGTTCAAGTATTGCGATTGGAGCTCAAACTACTATTAAACAAACAAACTATTAATTGACTAATCTATCCAAGCATTTTAAAGCAAAAATTCCAAAATACGCTGAAAATCCTTTGTACTGTTAGAACAAAACGAGACATTTGAAGATGTTACCTTGAACTCTGGGAAGTTGTGGTGGGCATTTTTAACTATTTTCTAATATTTTATAGACCAAACAAAAAATGGAATAACTGTGAAAATAAACAGCAGATTAATCGATAATGAGAATAATCGCTGATGCTGCTCTAGTTGGGATGACATAATGCTTCATATACTTAGTTATGTGTTATTATGCCCATAGTCTTCTATGTTAACATAATAAATAAGAAAGTTTCCCAGGACATTTAATATTGTGTGTTATCAAAAACTATATATTTAAATCAGTTAAATGCTGTCAATGTTATACAAAACCTCTCAGTTATGGAAACAAATGCAGACACACACACACACACACACAGAAACAGGCACATCAGACTCCCTCTCTGCAGCTTTAGGGTCACCAAAGTTTAATATGAATAAATGAACAAAGGTTTGGAGTGCAGTTTGTAAGGCCTCTTGGTTTGGACATTTGTCCTGGAGATTCCCATTATGTCATTTAGAAATGAAACTCCAGCATGTCAAAATGTGTCCTACTTCTGTAAGCACATACTGGTCGGCATAACAAACACGTGATAAAGTTAAGCAAGATGTTAGCTCGTCCAGACCTAGACAAAACTGCAGTATATTAAGAAGGACAGTTGCTTCTGCTAGTGACGTTTCCCAAAAAAATAACCTCAGAGGAGAAGAGGTTTATAGGAACACATAAAAAACAAGGTACAGAGAGTACGTCTTCGAAATGCCTGGATACCTTTGTGATTTCCAAACCTCCAGACTGAAACAAAAAACAGCCTTGGAAAGGTCATTTATTCTGCTAAAAATACTACGACCAGAAAAGGAAGGAATCAGACATCAGGGATTGTTACAGACCATAATTTTCTCTACACTGGCAGACTTCTGGTCATGATTTTTAACACATTAACATTCCTCTTTCAAACGTGTTGCTGCTGCTTGAGCTCTGCTAGATTGGGCCTATTATTGTCAGTAATTATAATGTAATTACAGACCATTGTTTGGAGATCCCATAAAAGGTAAACAATGTTGGAGAAATATGTTTTTCCACGAGCTGATATCTGTCTGTTGGAGGACAGCCATCACAGACAACAGTTATAGCATTATAACCCCAAAGCACTTACAGTATAACTCAGCATGAACACTAAAGGGACATTTCATAGACTGAGGAGTCCAACAACAACTCAGCTGTTCAAGAGCTTCATGCAAGTATTGAAACTGAAAGGGTGAAATGGGCTAGTTGTTACTGGCACAATACCTCTACAACACAAACAAAATCTGTTTCATATTTAACTGTATCTGGTGTTGTACTCAGATGACACCACACAGAGCTGATAAATGTGCAAAAGTAATTTTTGCAGAGCATGTTGTTCCCTTCTTAAACCCAGACACCTTACAACATAGTTCACATGCACCTTGGATGTTCTCCATGAGTTGCTATTTGTGGATTCACTTGGAAAAACTGGGTATTTGCAAGCTCCATTAATAAATTTCTGGCCAATAAGGGACAGAGGAACTCCAAGACAAGCTGCCAGACACACAGCCCTGACATCACATTATAAAACTGTTTTGGCTAACATGTTAGAAAACAACCTACTACTACATCCAGCAGGCACAGAGCATCAACCCATTGGAATCCGTAAAACCAAAACTGTGAGTCTAATGAGGCCAAAAGGCTCAACAGAGCTGTGACAATTCTCTGTGGGCTCCCCACTAAAAGCAAACCCTTTCACATTACATGTAGTCATCTGACTGAATCTTAAAAGGCAAAAAACACAAAAAAGAGTGTTGACCACACCTGACCCTGTCACGAATCCTCTGCTTATTGGATGGCCCAACTCTGCTGAATTCCTGAGCATCAAAGGAAGCAGTATTAAATGTGAATAGACAGAGAATTACAGGTAATAGATACATATATTTAATTCTCTAAATTGATGAGATAGCCTGGGGAAAGAAATCCTAATGCACATGTAGATGACAAGGTGTTAAATGAAATGAAGGAAGTCATAAACAAACCAACTGTAAGTGAAAATTACATTATGTTGACATGGTATAGATGAATAGAAGACAGACCAGACTGAGACACAGGATATCTCTTCTTTTGCAAAATAAAAATCCTCTTTTCCATTTAAATCTGTAACCATTTTTATCTGTTTTTCCCTTTTTATCTGTATCCAGGGTGAAGGCATATCTATGTATGTTTGCCCAGAGAAATAATGCCGCCCCATTTGATCAGTAACATGGAACATTAACATAACCTATTGGTTAATGACTGTTTGAACTCTGTGTTCACAGCCCGTGACAGTCACACAGTTTTGGTACAATACCCCTTGGTCAGGCCCCCCATTTTAAAAAAAAACAAGCAGTCTGGTTTGAAAATTGTGCAAATGCATCGCTCAATTTAATGTCAGTAATTCAAAACTCTGCTTTTAATTCTTGCCCTTTTGTTTTCATTTCCTCTCTTGTGACACAATGGTAAAGGAAAGGCCTGGTAACTGTTAAAAAAAAAAAAAAAAGGCAGGAAAATGTCTGCTGTCAGAGTGTGTAGCAACACAACATAGTCACAGGTTAAAGGGAACTGATGCTGCCAGTTATATAAAAGTCTGTCATTGTGGTAACAATATGTATTAAAGGAATAGTTTACCATTTTGAGAAATACACTTATTCACTTTCTTTCACAATGTTTAATGAGAAGATTGATACCACTGTATGTTCACTATGAAGCTACATCCATCAGCTGGTTCGCTACACTTGAAGACTTGAAACATTTGGCTCTGTCCACAAGGTAAAATTGGTTGACCAGCACCTCTACAGCTGTAAACATGTGTTCCTGCCTGCCCAAGCAATAAGCAGCCATGTAGAGAATACATTACTGTTATACTACATGGCAACTGAACGGTGGCTACTTTTTGTGTGGCTGAAAAGGTCACTTGAAATAAGGACCACTCTCCATATTATATCTGCTGTTAGCAGTTATACTGGCCATGCACAGCACCCCTGCTGTGCTGGCTTCTGCAACATAATCTGCCAGAACTGTTCAATGAGAGACACTGCAGAAAAGGATCTCAGCTCAGCTTTAGCGGACAGCTGGAACTAAAATACTACCAGTCGACTATGATAGAGGCAGCCTGAGCCTCTGCCTCTCTTTGTTGTGTGTCCTCAGTGGCGTACCAAGCTCAAGCAAATCGGATTTGACTCTGACCACATGTTATAAAATGTGAAGTAATCCATAAGGAAATCTATCTGCTTTTATGTCACATTTTGAGTTGAGAAACTCGAATTTTCATTTATATAAACTTTCATTTAAAAAGCGGAGGACAAGTGCAGAGGTGTGCATGATGTCTCTGATACTGACACTTCAGGAAATTATACAGAGCACGCCTGTCTGTGGCCTGTTACAGTAAACCACCATCAGCCCTTCCATGTGTTTCTAACTCAAACCATTCTACTGGACACAAGCCAGATATTACCAATCCCCTTCAAACACTGAGGTTACTGTGAAAGTGTGCAACGTCCACTTCGGGGAAATGTTATAAGAATCTTGACGGGATTATTACACATTTAATTCCTTTATTATTCACAGATTTAGTGGGAAAATTGTGACCAAATCCGCTACAAAATAAACTGAAATGAAAAAACGTACCAAGCAAATGATGCAAACATTTTGGCTGACACATGGATTTTGAGAAAAATGGTCCCTGAAGAATGGCCTTCTGGTGAAACAAAATCAATGGTAGTTTAAGACAGACTGTTTGATCTTTCATCTCAACGCAGACATTTAAGGTTGACTCCAACAATATTCATAAAGATCAAGCCACTTGACAATGGGGCTTAAAGACAGTATGTAAGAGAGAAATCAAAACAGTTCATTTAATCGGGAACTAGAAACAGCTTATCAGCAATCCCTGTTGAGAGCTATAAAGCTATGAGAGGTGGAGCATCTTGGTGTTCAGAGAAGACTGGCTGTATAGAATTGTGTTAAATATGGCTCAGATGATCTGTTTTTGTCACATGTGTTTGACCACCAGAAAATTAAAAAAGCATTTAGCCATGTTGGTTCACTTTTGTCTAAACTGAAATATCTCAACAATTGGAATTTTCTACAGACATTCATGTCCCCCCAAAACTGAATTGTTGTAACTTTGATGATCCCCTTACTTTTATTGAGGGACATCATTAGGTTTAAAATACCTGCAGATCTAATAACAGTCCCATCAATGTGATCCATCTTTTGTTAGTTGTTCATCCTGCAAATGACTGTGACTGTAAATTGTAATTAAAGTGACCAGATATGCATTAAATGTAGGATATCTGACATATGCCTTGTCTTGTAGTTGTGTCACGGCTGGAGATTATTATGTCTACATGTGAGGTAGTTACTGTATTATATTTCTCCTTTTATCTGTTTCATATGCTCTCATGACATGCAGTGTGTAAATTAACTGTGTGTTATTTGACATACATTAGCCCACTTGAGGTTATGCGGTTTTCATGTTATTTTAATACTTGCAAGAAATGAAATTTAATATTCTGTCAAGGGACTACACATAAAAATTAGCCAGCATTGGCCAACTCAAATTATAATTTAAAATAACGCTTATTAATGTGTGCCAGGTTTCATACAAGTTAGACATATCCATCCGAGAGCAAGGTAAGAAGGAAGATAATGTCTAAGTGATTTAAGCAGACTGACGTGATGTAGATCTACTACTGCAGTATAACATGGTCTTCACAGGTGGACAAACACACCGTGTGGTAGCGGTGAATATCATTAAACTGGATCACAGCTGACTCACAAATATTGAAATTCAGCAGCATACAAGCAAAATTCTCAATGGAGGGGGCAACATCTGTGCTGCCAAAAACCACCAAACGTGAAGCCCCTTTTCCAAAATGTGTTATTAACATTGAATGCTGCAGCTGCTCACAATTAAACATGACTGGTATATGGCAGTGTATTCACAGGCGAACATTTCCTTTGGCTAGCTGCTGTCCTTCAGGACTGGTTAGCAGCGTATTCTTTTCACTAATGGGAGAATAAATTATGGCTTCAAGTGGCTCAATGATGAATAACAATTAGCTTTGAAAAAAATTCACCTCAAGTTTAAAAACACACCAAATTGCTTTCAATTAGCTGATTAATTTGTCAAGAAGTTTTCTGTTTCACAGTAATGTGTGTACAAATGCTTTTTTTTTAAAGCAAAGTGCTTCTCTATTATCAAATCAATCTATTTTGTGGGTAGAATGTAATAATATGTTGAATACAGCTACAACAGTGTCAGACATAGAGGCAAAAAACCACACTCTGTGGTTTTCATATCACCACATCTCTTAACCATTGCAAAACCACAGCACGACCAAAGCGTGACCACACTAGAGTTCTCCGTGCAAAGAAACAGATGGGTGAATGAGCGTCAGCCAAAAGCAACAAGAGTGGGATTTTAAGAAACCAAAACATCAGAAAAAAATGTTGATACATGGATTGGAGAAGGAACATGCAGAGACTATTGAAATGTTTCATGATGTGACCACCAGCACACACTCATAAATTTACACCTATGGCAATTTCTTATACCTGTTTCTATTTTAACATACATTATACCATATGATATTACGCTTATTTGAAATTACACTACGGGTAAGAAGATGCCAGGTGGATGTCCTGTAGATATATATTTAATTTATGGTAATTTCTTTCCACATTTAGTCTTCATTTCCATTTGCAGTAGATATTCAGCAGGTAACTTACATCAGCCCCACACCCTGTATGTGCCTTTGAAGATGTGGAGGCTTTGACAGAGGGAGAACATCCATCTCCATTTACAGCCTGACTTCCACATATGGTTTAATAACTACTGTATAGTGAAGAAATATGTGTACTCTGGGCAATAGGCCAAATTCATCAAAACAACAGTTGTCAACTATTCTGCTAAAACAAGTCCAGGCTTTCAGTGATATTATGAAGCAAGAACTCTGAAAGTCATGGTCTTTCCGGTAAAGACATGTTGTGAATTACTCCTCTTTCAAATGAAAGCAGATGGCAAAATTTTGTAAAGTACTGTCCGGTAATACTGAAAATATTTGAATGATATGCAAGTCTGATTAAAATCTGAAAAATGATGATGTTTCTAATTATTTAAAGAAATATTCATTGATTATATGAAACTGAATTCAATACTAAAGTTATGAACACCTACTGTAGGTATATGTCTGACACACCTTTAATTCATGAAGTGCAGTGGACAGCACCGAGGACATAAGGAAGGAGAGAGAGAGAGGATGTTTGCTGCCGCTTGTGCTCTACATCAGTCACTAAGGAATGCTCCTTAACACTAACATGTCCTCCCCTGCTCTCAACATGATAACTCACACTCCTCTGCATCTTACTCAGTGCTTTAAGAAACAGGATGGGGAGTCGTCCTTTACCTAATAGGGCATATCTCTACTTCAGTGGATATGTTGACAAGACTGTGGCTAATCAGCTCTTTAACATCTCACCTAAAATAAAATAATAAAGACATGCTATAAAGTGTTTTGTAAAATACGTCATAATAATGTAAATCAAACTTTAAAATCCTGCCTCCACCTCCCACTCACAACACAGCTCAACTTTAGCTGTGAGAACTTCCAACACCACTCCAATATATTAGAGACAGGACCTTCAGAAATTACTTATGACCAATTGGCTGGACTTCTGTAACAATATTATTCAAAATGTGTTGCAATGTATGACACCATTAATGTGACACACAATAATGGCTCTAGGGCACATGTGCTATGAATTATCAACTAGAGCCTGACAGATTTTATCGGCTGATATTGGCCTAGCACAGATATATCAGTGTCGGCATCCACATATACACTGTCCAATATGTGGTAATATGAAAACATTTTTTAAAGCTTGAAGCATCCCATCGCCATCATGGTGCAGCACTGGAACAAACACACAGCTTTGTTTAAAAAACTCACTCAGTTTAAAAAAGAAAAAAAAAGAGCAAGGCCTTTTCTAAGAAATGATGCATTTCAAATGAGGTCTATAGGCACACGACTGCACATGCAGGTGCAACTAATCCACCTGTGCAGCGTATTTGCTAAAGTGGGACATGCACATGAGTACACAGGCAGATAATGAATCAAAAGTGTGAATGAGCAAAAATAACCAAACAATCAAGTAATGCACACAATACCCTGATTGTTATAATTTCCCCTGTAGGCAACAACAAGGCTTTTCCTGTGCGGAGCAGAAGTGTCGGTGTCATTGAAAACCTCACTAGTTTCTTCAAAGACAATGTGTTTTGTAAGATAAGATATTCCTTTTATCGTGCACATAACATGGTGCACACTAGGGTGATTAATGAGAAGACAAACCTGAGACAAACATCCCATGAGAAAAGACTGACCTACTAGTGGTCGGAGAGCTAGAGGAAATATGGCCAATTTAATATTGTTTTAATATTGAGCTGCTAAAGTGGACAAGGTGATGTCTATTAGCAACAGGTGACATAGATGGGTGATTATTGCTGCCAGAGAGGTGTTATAGCAGAGAAGAGAGCCTGCATGAAATGACACTTAATACAGCCTGTTCACTTACACCTTGAAAAGCTCCAGGTGCACAGGACGTTTGTGGATGAAGTTACCGAAACTGAACTTGGTGGTTATATGCGGCCTCAGGGGCTCCAGCTATAGGGCTTACATTTGGCCTCTAAATACAATAAGCTCAATTCATGGTCCATAGGATGAACGGATTTCATACTGTTGTCTGACCTACTGAGAAGATAACACGCTGGAATAAGGACACTGTCCTCCTCTACGGTAACAGTTGCTTCAGCAGGTGTCCCAACCAACATATGTTTATGATGAAGTGTTTAATTGCTGTAGCAAACTCAGTAGTAATTATGATTCTTGCCTGAGTGGGTCAACAAAACATGGGACTTTGCCACAGGACTTTGCTGTTTGTTTCCTGTTTCTTACCGACAGTCAGTCGTGGTTTCTTGAAACAAGTGGTTATTACTGTAACCATAATGACAAAGGTCCCATAACTTTAATGACGCAGTAATTTTAACCCAAACCATGTTCTTCCCCGAACTCTGACTAAGTTTGTGCTTAAACCAAACCAAACCTTAACCACAGTGTTGTCAAATCTTAAAACAAATCTATTTTTCCAACAGTAATTTGTCATGGTTTTGAAAGACACAAAGGTACCAAAACCTTTACGCTATAAGTTATTATTAGTATTTCACTGTATTTTTCTGTAATCAGACGGACCAGGATCATTAGCTTAATCCGACAGCTGACCTTCTCCTCTTTTCCCTTTGGATCCTTTTAATGTTCAGCTGTGTGGGAGCTGTCATTAAAGAGCAACACTAAATGCTCATGTCAACTCCCTGAATCCACAGTACAGACTCTGTGATAGAGCAGTCTACTTCAGTTAACAGACGACATATCCTCTTTGTGAATATTGATAGAAAACAGATGTTGATGTCTTTTCTTTGACAGGACATTATGTATCATTTCAGGGATTTGGTTTATGATGAATTATGGGATATCAGACCACAGTCTTCCAGTTGTGTCAGTCATATAGCACATGTAGTCAGCAGTTTGTAAAAGTGAGTTTATTGCCTTTTTAATAATAGAGTTGCTTGTGTAATGTAATGGTGTGCATTATACCAGCAACTTTCACTCTTATTTTTTCTCTTATTACTCAGTGCACACTATTAAAGCGCTGTGAAACAGTGCCAGGTACTGCAAATCATCTCAGGCATTTTTGAATGGCATTTTTTTTTAGAAGTGTTATCTGATTCTGCATCTAGTGACGTTAATTCCGGTAAACTGTTACACTCAAAGGGCTGTTGAGAAACTGCTTGGACTTATTCCATCCTCCGTCCTCAGTCAACGTATTTACTTTATCATGATGTATTTTTGACTTTTCAATTGCTAAACTGCAATAGCGTATAATGTTGACATTCCTAAAAATAATTTGTGGTTTAAACCAAATCTAAAAATGTTTTGTTAGTAATTCCAGCTATGGCTTCAATAAGTCAAAAAATATGCCTGTTTGGCACTTAGCCTTTATGTTTTTGGAAAGTGGAAACCACTAGAACATTGTTTACAGCAGAACAACAGCTACAGCAGGTGTATTATTGGTTTGCTATTTTGCTTTAGTGCTATCTTCCAAAATCTTATGACATGAATTGTGCTGCTGCTTTTTTCTGTACAAACAAGAAGACAAGACTTGACAAGTAAACTCTACTAACTGGTTTTCTGATGCATATCCAATAGCATACATAAGGTGGATGATAATTGGGTTGTAAGTAATAAAAAACACATCTAAAGAGACTGTCTGAGACTGAGAGTAATCATTTTCAATTGCCTAATATTTTCCAACTCCCTCATGTGCAGTCATCAGTTTTCCAGTAGACATTTTTTTAATTCTTTCACCCAATAATCACTTCATGAGTAATTACACTGTATCAGTGTATGTGTACTTTTACCTAGACCTTAGTATGAGCAGGCATTTAAAATGTTGGAAAAACTACTTTACAATACTGGATGTGTGCCCATGTGTGAGTAACATTTCATGTTTTTCCACCAAGTAGTTCTCCTAAAAGATGCTATTCGTATGTTGAAATCTAGACTCATTCAACTTTTCAGGGGAGGACATTTACAGTATATCAGTATCAGAAATGTAGTAGAACAGAAGAATAAAACATACAGTAACTAACTGGGACCTGCTGAACTCCTTAAGTTGTGCCACAATATATCCTTCATGGAGCTATGATCACTGGAGGGATGACCATATGGCAACACAAAACCCCCAAGTGTATTTCTCCTGTTGAAAGCTATTTGAATTGGGAGAGGGAACAGAAGTCCAACTGAGAGGATTATTCCAAGGTGCAGAATAAATTTAAATTTGATGTGAAAACCAGATTTGAAAACTAAGGAAACAAGAGAGACTTAAAGCCTTGTAGCCAAATTGAATAATCAGACTGAAGTGATCATTTCTCTGGAACTGAGCAGTACCCTCACTGTGTTTGAATCTACATCACAATATAAACCGATTACTCATTTTGGAGTCAATGGAAAAACTATCTAATTCTTTTTGACACGTTTCTGGGCCACTTGATTCAGAAGAATACTGTGTAAAAGGAGTAAGTAAAAATGAGAGATATCAGACAGATCTCTGACAACAATCTTGTTTCATGTCATTGGAATGAACTGATGGTGGCATTTAAGGGACATAACCAATGTTGTTTGCTACAGCCAAGTGCATGAGAAGTGTAACGGCTATCATGTCTCACAAGGGGGTTGAAGCAATGTTATCCTCAGTTTCCTTGCTGCATAAACTAGAGTTTGCCCTGAATTCCAGAGCCGAGGAGGGAACAGACGAGAGGGAGGGAAATATCGCAACAAAATGCACAGTACCACCAGAATTATTTGGAAAAATAACAAAGCAACAATTACACATGCCACACATCAATTATGTGTAACTGTTGCAGCTGTAGAGTGGAAAGACTCACTCTGCTTGTGTTCTGCTTCTTTTCCAGAGGAGCATTTCCTTTACAGAGTAGGTAAGGCCGACCTTGTATACACAATAAATCAGCCAATGTAATCTCTGTTTCATGTACCCTCTCGTCACCTAAGAAAAGTTATACACAACGATTATTAGTGTGTCTCCATTCTATGATGCTTAACAGATTAGATCTGGCTCTCATCTTGGTTTTTCAGAGACTCTTAATCACAGCAGATGAAAAAACATCTAAACGACTTAAGTGTAGAGTAGATTTAATGTGCTTAATAGAGCAGTATAAAAACAATTATATAATGAATCTTTAGCACATAACCCCACACCTTTTCACAAATATTTGTTGCGTCACTCTCTGCTGCCAACTGATAAAGTGATCCAGCCTAAAGTAGTTCATGAAAGCTCAAAGATTTGCTGTTTTCCGCAGGGGGTCTGTCTCACAAAGCAGGATTATGAAGTCAGCTGGATAAATGCTGAGCAAAACCTAGAAGCCGAGCAAATCTGCAACATGGGCTGAAATGAAAACCTCTTTTGGGTTATGCTCAATGCATTTGTCCAGCTAAGTCAGTAATCATGCTTTGTGACACAAGCTACAGAAAGAAAATTCCATGGAGAGAGAAAGTGATGGGTTTGTCTTTTCAGCAGCAGAGACTATGGTTTGGAAAACAATACTCTGAGGACAAGGACAATGTTAAGCATACAAATACAGAAAACCTAACGAAGATAAGCCACACTATTAGCAATGCTGATTAAAAACTGATCACTAGGAGGTTTACTGCTAAAACACAACAGCAGTGACCAATTACCACTAAAGATGTTGCCAAATTGGAATAAACAGCTCACACTTTATCAGATTAATCAAACCATCTTTTGGCTGTTAGTACAAAATTTATGTTGCAATCACAGACATTCATGATTTAAGTGCAACTTCTGGAACAAAAACCCTGCACGGCCTTTCACATCTTATTATGAGCCAAGCATATTTCACCCCACAGCCTGTAAAAATACAAAAAGAAGTATATATTTTGAAGGTGGAAAATTCTGAATCCTGAGATATGAGTCCTTGAACACAAATAATAGAACTCAAATATAACAATGTCCATAGAAAACAACCCAGAGAGACAGTGAGAGAAGAATGTGCCGCCACTGACAGTGAGACAGATATGGTCAGAGTCAACTGAGGCCCTGGTACTTCTCTTATACTGTGACATATGCTCTCTGGGTCTTTGGCGTCTCCCCTGGTGCTGTTTCACAATATGATAAATGCTCACAAGGATGAGTGTTAAACTGTACACACAGAGGAATGCCATGGCCAAAAGGGGCCTGTTTCAAAATTCCTTCATGTGGTCCTCTCCTATCCCGCTAGACCTACAGAAAACTGGAAATCTCTTTTTCCCTTTAAAATGTTTGACATTTTGAGAAATAAGCTTATTTGCTTTCTTGCCAAGAGTTTGACGAAATGGTCGATGCCACTTTCACATCTGTCTGTTCAAATATGAAGCTGGAGCCAGCCGCTTAGCTTAGCATGAAGACTGGAAACAGCTAGCTTGGCTCGGTCCAAGCGTAACAAAATCCAGCTGTCAGCACCTCTAAAACTCAGTAATTAACATGTTACATCTCATTTGTTTAGTCGGTACAAAAAACAGAAAGTGTAAAAATGTGCTGTTATGGGGGGTACGTGCAAAACAATTTCTTGGCTAAGAACAGTGATGTCCTGGAGTCTGTTTGTTTCTGGCAACTGCTCTTACCATACAGACATGAGATCGATCTTCTCGTCTAACTCCTGGCAAGACAGAAAATAACCACAATTCCCCAAATGCTGACCTATTGAAAAAGAAAAAGAAAATAAGTGTTTTCACATTCATATCTGTTACCATCTATGTTTTTTAGTATTTGTAACTATTGCTTGATTCACAAATGTACCAAATAAGAATAAAGTTGTCAAAAACAAAATCCAGGGAGACAATCACACACACTCAAAACAAGCTAACCATGATCACAATCCCTGTTTTCACCCCATAAGGGAACTGTTCATGCCACATGCAATGAAGCTTTAGTGCTTTTTAAACTGATGCCCATCTAATCCCATGTAAAGTCTACAGTTCTACAGATGGTAGTTCAAAAATAATACTGATGTACAAAAACATTAAAAGAAAAATGTGGCTCCCTTGGCTTATTGGCCCATGTTATAGCATCAAACTGCTGTAGCACACCTGTGTGTACAAACAACAACTTTAACAACAGTAACATAATGTACCAAGATGTGCAGAGACACTGATTCTCTACAGAGCCTCTAATGAATGCCATAAGTCTACATTTTCCTTTAGTAACTGAATCTTGCCAACTTAAATCACTTGATTCCCTTTGAACTACATCTCAGCCATGCCAAGGCGCAATTGCACTGGTCTATGACCGAATTTTGAAAAACAAAGTCAGTATGCAAAAGTCACATTCACCTTATCAAATCCAGATCATTAATCTGAATATTTGGCACTACAATAAAACTTCTCCAGTAACCATCACAGGGGTGATGGGCAGTCATCAGCTCACACCGAGCAGGTGAACTGAAAGGACACATTATCTTGGCTCTTAGCTGAAACAGTTTTTCTTCTTTAAATAAACATTGTGGGAAACAACTGTGACCGCAGCCAATAACCATAAACCAACATAATTATGTTAAGAATGTGCTTGAGATTTGAAGATCAAACAGGATGTCACTGTGTGCTTGAACCATGGCCAGCAGTTTGTCAAGTGATGCAGAGATGAAACCTTACAAATCTACATTTGGAAGACTTCTCAGGGAGGATATTCAACAATCTGGCATTTCTTTAGCTCTCAATATGGTTTCCCAGAAAAGGATGGACATAAATAGATTTTCTATGAATCAAGATCATCATCACACAAAATGTTTAAAATTAGTTCCCTGAATAATTTGAATGATTTTGTTTACAAAGCGACAGTTCACCCATCTCATCAACCTGAATCACAATGTGTCTGAAAAAGAGGATTACTTTCCTGGAGAGTGGTGTTTGAGCATTTATCAGATGTCCATTATAAAATGAGCTTATCTTAAAGGAGCACCGTAAGGAGTGTGGGGATGTTGAAGAAGAGCATGTGTCTAGCTCTTTTTGTTAGTCAAACTTTGTTCCTGTAAACTATATTTTGTTTGCCACATGTGTGCAAATCATTCATTTTTCACCAAAACTGAAAATGAATTGGCCTTAAAGTGGACATTTGCATAGATTTTTGACTAAAATACCTCTTTAAAGCCAGTAGTTGAAAGGTTCTTCATTTTATCTGTGAGGTGGCAATGAAGACAGATTAGGTTCTAACAACTTAATCCGTAGCCTCTGACAGCGGTTTTACAAGGCACCGCTGTGTCCACTCTGTCTGTGAACTGTCATAATTAAAGCCAGTGTCAGAGCACAACAGGCCAATCTGGAGGCTTGTGGATATTAAGATTGCCATGATCCTTTAAGTTCACAAAGGATGATTATGAGAATGTTTGGCTCATCTGTCGCCAGAACTCCTTTCATTTCAACACATTTGATTGATTTTTGAAGTTCAAAAGTTTCATGATGTTCTGTAATATCTGTAATGATCAACTGCAGCCTTGCTAGGCATCAGACATTTTACAACTCATACAAACATCTGTCTGACATTAGTTTTATTGAAAATCATAATGAAATCATTGTAAAATGGATACTGCCCATTGATTAGTTTACAGCTGTTAGCAGCCTCAGGCAATAAGATTTTGTGATTTTCACTTACATTTATGTTTCAGTGCTTTGTAAGGCAGAACTCAGTGTCATAAAAGTAAAATTATTTTCCACTTCACTGACATTTCAACAAAGCACAATTTAAGCAATATTATTCCTCTGGATAATGAATGATAAATCCAATTTCATGTCATGCTGAGCTACATTTTTGCAGTCACTTCAACGCAGATGCAGCTTGATAATTTCACTGCTACAATCCTTTTCTGTGGGATAATAACAACCTGATCATCCAACCACATGGATCAGTGGACTGTACCTGTAACACGTCGTCACTTCTCCAGTCGACTTCACGCAGGGATACTTTGTTGTAGCAACGTTATTCTCAGAGCACTCTCCACTGTCAAAGACAACACAGTGAAGCAAAGTGAGCACTTTCCTCTCATCTCATGCAAAGAGTCCTGCTGTCATTTGAACATATCCTACAGTTACCCGTCGCTGGCATCCTCTTCTTGGAAGGACCAGAGCAAACCTCCGGAGAAGTACATGCAGGTGACGGTGAGCAGGAGAGGACTGTTGTGTTTCATCTCATCGGTCTCATCAGCCTCCAGGTTCCTGTCAGTAAATCCACACTTGTAATGATCTCTGCTACAACTTGAGAGCTTTAAGTGTTGGACCCTCCCACTCAGCCCCGTTCATCTGACAAGCTAACGTGAATGAGCCGGTTAGCTTAACTTTCCCTGCTCTGTACTTTTGACAGGTCGCGTCCAAAAAACGGAATAAAGTTGAATTAAAAATTTCATCTACAAAAATGTCTTTTTAAAAAAGAAGCAGTTCACTGATATGTAGACATACCTCTTGGTTGACGGCTGAAACTTGGAAAACTGATTAGCATTATTAGACACTTATTCGCACGAGCGCACGAGCACGCACGCACACACACGTTACACCAGTTGTGCGTCATGACGTCCGCGTCTTTGCTGCCACCGCGCGGTCGTTAGTGAAACAGCAATGACTCAGTAATGAATGTAAATATTTAAATAATTGGGTAAATCTGTGTTCATCATCAATTTGATAAAAATAAATTCATCCACATGTTTCAGTCAATGGATGCTCATAAAACCAACACATTAAAAATGCATTGAGCACAAATGCATTTCAATTAATTTGTTTATGGTGCCTGTGTTTGCAGTTGTAAGCATGCATTATTCAAAAATTGATTTATAAGAGAGAGAGAATTATTAAAATATTAAAGGAGCAAATGAACAGTGTCTCTGGTGGGAGCTTTCCAAAGTTTAAATAAATAACCTTGATCATGTCAATAGGTTTAATGAAATGTTTAAAGGTACATATACAGGATTTTCCTGAAAAAGAAAAACAATATAGGCTATAGAATCATATAAGAGACAATGATGCATGATGTACCTTTAATGAAAGACTGCTGAGTTGCATTATGAGAAGTAAATGATCCTAAACATGTTTATGGAGCTTGATCCATATGATGAATTTAAGTCAGGATGTCTCCCACAATTCCTGCAAACTTTATGGAAGAGCAATCCCAAATCCCTGGAGAGCCCCGTCAAGAATTTAAGATGTATTCACAAAATGTGTTAAACATTGTAATATGCTTTTGAAATATGTAAACCTCACAAATATTTGACAGTTGTTTTGATTGCATCGACAACATGCAGGTTTAATCTCAACTGCACAAACAGCAGAAAGTGTTTACTAGTTAGCACGATGCCATCAAGGTGAGCTCATTTTTCAAATAAGATGATGTGGCATTTACTTTAATTCTCCCAACCCAGTCCACTGCTTTAAATCCTCCAGAGAGCAGCTTTTTAGTAGTTTCTGTTTGAGCAAAGCGAATGACTGTCTTTATTTACTGTGTTAAAACACCTGGGATTTATGTGGGGAAATTTCAGCTGAGTCATCACAAACCAAGCTGAGCAGCATGTTGAAAGAGAAAAGCAGAGTTTTTGCATTAATTGAGCATCTAGAAAAAAAAAAATCTGTGATATATTAACAGCCTAGAGCCCTGTGGTACAATATGAGCTTCATTGTATCGTGTCTAAACATATGTTGTCTTAAAACTCATGCATCAAACCTAAAGCTCTTTAAATTCAAATAACAACTGATTATGTTGCCAGCCTGTGAATTATTAGCTGTCCATTGACATGTTGTTGTCATTGTTATATAGTATAACTCAAAAAGCCTCATTCATTTCAACAGAACAATATTATTAATTAAGTATTCAGCCCTCCACTTAAGTAAAAGTTACAATAATACAGTGTAAAATATCAATTACAAGTAAAAGTCTTGCAGTAAAAATGTAATCGATATCAATATTATCAGCCAAATGTACCAAAAAGTATCACAAGTAAAAATACTTATTATGCCGATAGAATGAACCCTGTCTGTGTTACAGGTTTGGTCACTAATGTTATCTGTGTTATATACTGTTGGGTATTTTACTTTATTGCACAACAATGTGTCATATTTTATTGCTCATTCTGGTTTTTTAAAATCTTAATTTACAATCAGTTTCTATAATTGTCAGTGGAGTAAAAAACAATATTTCCCTCTAAAACACAGTAGAATAACTAAAGTCAAGTACAAGCACCTCAAAATTACTTTCCACTGTTGCATTAGATTCCAGTCAAACGTACTCATGCCCTGTCAACCCAAACTCACATCAATATCTTGCTCATTCTTCGCTTCAAGTGGTCTAAAGGAGTTGAAGATAAACCTTAATATGCTGGTGATTTTTGTTCTGAATGACCTTGTCCTCTGTGTGACCTCTACCATGCAGGCCTGATCTGAGCACAAACACTGTTCACTGGCACCTGCAGAACCCAAGAGTTCTTCAGTTTCTCAGGAATACAGTGTGGCATTACAGGGAGTTGGATAGCAGAGCCACCGAGGAGCCTGTAAAGGATATCCCAGTGAAACAAGAGGACCGTGGTGTCGCTTACAGCCACTATGGTAGCTTTTCAATCTGTGAGGTCAGTCAGGTATGATTTAACTTTATTCAGGAATTTAACATTAGTCAGAATGTCTTTTCAGGTGACATGTAATACAATATTTCCTATGACAATCATCTTTTTTTTTCCTCCTGAAGAGCCGGTGCCTCTTATAGTATCATTCCGCAGAAAAAGACACCTTGAACCTGCTTCAAAGGGCCCACTCAAGCGTGACCATTTCAGTTCAAGTGAAAGCACTGTTTCACCGGTCTCCTCGCTTCATTACAGCAGAGCCTCTGTGGCTCAGCAGCCGAGCTGATGGTGCAGTTCAATTTCCAGCCACTTGATGGCCCTTTCAACCAAGAGATCCCACCCCCACCCCTCTTTCGCCACTATCGTCATCATTGCCCACAAAATGGATGACAGCTTTTAGAAATACCAGGGTGCGTCACGACTCTGAGGTGCACATGCTGTGCCATTTATGTTCCACCTGTTTTGATGCCTCAGCAGCCCGAGAGGCAGAGAAGGATCATGCCTGCAACAGCACAAGTAGCCAATTAATATTGCAGGCTGATACTGTATCAAAGCTACAGGGCTGATACCCTCACAATAATATCTGGCTGCCTTAGAGATATGAAATAATTATCCGGGACTCTTTTGCCAGGTCATCAATTTCCAGAAAACAACACAGGACAACAAAGGAAGCATTTCACTTTACTCTGTACTTAATTGTCTCCTTCAAAGAAATGTCTTATTATGTTGTCTTGGGTAAAGCTTGTTTGCCGTGACTGTTGGCATCCTTACTTTAATCAGTACTCTGATCTCTCTCTCTGCTTCCGTGTGATCTGGTAGACACATTAGAAACTTAAGGGCAGGTTAGGTCATAAGATCATGATCTCACTATATATGTACTTTTCTCACCCAAATCAGTATCAGTGTTGTGTGTGTGTGTGTGTGTGTGTTTCCCACAGGTGGACCATTTTGTTTTCCACTTAACGTTGCCACATCAAGTGAAGCTCTTATCCTATCTTTACGACTTGACAGAGAAGGGATTCGCACCGTCAAGAGAACAAATGGACCCGAAATTAAATCAGATGAAAGAAAAGTGATGCAAGGAGAAAGGGCACAGGAGGTAGAGGTTTGTATGGGAACAAACAGAAGCTAAGAACTGAAACTGTGATGGGACTTGGTTGTTTCTCTTGATTAAGGAGCTGTCCTTGAGATCTCTGCAAGAGGCTGAAACCGCCAGAGCTGAACCGGTGAAAGGTAGAACAGAACTACACTGCCAATCTAAGACGTGATGGTTGTTTTGCAGCAAATAGACTCAGTTTGGTTGTTTGTCAAGAGAAAATATAAAAGGAAACAAGTTGTACAAAGAGGAGGTGTCCAATGAGAATATGTGGCCTGAAAAAAAAGACCCACTGCTTTGTAGTTTGCTGACATTGACATTAACCTTTTCATGCTTAATGGATGCTTCATAATGCAGCAGTGGACTACACACAAACATAGTCTTTCATCCTCTGAATGCTCTCTCACACACGGGATGGCAACGAGAATATTGCAGGGAACGAGCACCCCACTGTCAAAACTCCTCTCTCTCTGTCTTTCTCTCTTTTCACAGTGCAGCACTGCAGTGCTTCTCTGCACATGCCCAGACAGACTGGGAGAGAGCCACAGCAAGTTTGAGCTCACTAGAAATATTAACAGCCTGCATCGCAGACACATCCAGGCACACAAGCCGTGGTTGCATTGGGAACAAAAGTCTTATTTAATGCAAGTAAAAAATTAATTCCTCTATCTCATGTTGAAGATATAAAATGCATAGATGAGAACACATTCAGAGTCAAACCTGTGACACACTCCTTTCTTTTGTCTCAAGGTCACTCTGCCTCCTAAAAGCTTTTTACTCAAACTCTTCAGTGCAGATTGAACACAGTCAGTGCAGCTTTAATATACAGCACAATATATCAATAACTACATCATTACAGTAATTAATCTTCCCATACCATCATTACAGCAAATAATTACCTTTTAACCAGTTTAGATCACAGCATGGTTCCTTTTTTTATATAATTTATTAAACAACTAAGCTCTTAGAATAATGTCATAGCAAGCTACATCAAAACAAACAACTAATGCAATCTGAGAATAAATTTAGCCAGTTGACTAATTTTCAACAGTGGTGGCATTTTTCATTTAAGAAATATGTGTTTTACTCTATTCAACTGGCAATAGACCATTATTTATTTTGCTCTTTCGCAGTAGTTGAAACAAAAAAAGACCAATGAGCAACCCAGGAGCATACAAAATGTGATTCATAACTCACCCAAAGACAAACTAAATGGGAGAATAAGCAGGAGTAATGACATCAAAGGAGCTCAAGTGGTGAAAAGGTTGAAATAAAGGAAACACATGGGCATGTTGGTAGGTCTGGAAAATCAAGGGGGAAACAAGTCAGTAACACAGTCAGTATTTTATGATGCTGCATCAAACAGAATGGAGAAAGGAGAAATAGTCTGCAAATCCTAAATGATAAGTTCACATGTTTCTAATGTGGTCTTAAAACAACATTCACACACTCTGAAAATGTTTTTTGTTGCTTTTGTGTTCCTCCTCTCCATGCTGACCATGATCCCTAATCCCTAATGCAATTCCAAAATAAGAGATGGGAGACAAAATTCAAAGTCCTTGTCCTTGTTTTGTCTAGTCAAAGCTAATAGAAGCAGCAGCAGCCTGAGTTAGACAAATCACGTAGGTATGGTGCAATTACAGCAACCGAAAACTGTTTCAATGTGCATGTCATTGTGTGAGGGTTGTTTTAAGACTTAAAAATGTGAACTTTAATTTACAATCAAACCCAAAGTAAAAGACAGTATCTTTTAGTATCTTTTTAACTGTTTAAGTCCATTATCTGTTTCTTTTTAGGGCTTTTCCAATCAATATCGTGGGTAGATGTTTTACAGCAACCTAATCAGGAAAGCAAGCGGAGTGCAGCCATCATCATCTTGACTCTTGGTCTTCCACTGTTGTGGCAGCAGGTTAATACAGAGTTTTCTTCCCGTCATCGCAGTGAGAACGATTTCCTCCACCACATGTGACTCTCTCTCTGTCTCTCTCTCTCTCCACACTTGCACCAGCTGTTCAAAGGTTCACTGGTGAGTCACATCAGGTGCAAAGAGATGTGATGTGTGAGGAAGTCTTGCTGTAAACATGCCCGTCCACACAAAAACCATCCTGGAAATGCGAGCGCTACATGGATATAAGGAAGATGACGCTTGCCTTTAGTCTTTAGTCACAACCATGTGGACGTGAACTACACATCCAGAGTGCAGTTACATAGTAAAAATAGCATTTCATTTATTCACATTTGTTAAAATCCCACAAGTTCAATCTTACAGACTCACTGCGGAAACAATCAAAATCTGGCCGATTTAAAGCACTTCCACCTCCTCGATTACTACACACAAAAAAAAGCAGTAACAATTACTGTGAGATTGGAATTTACTTCTACCACAGTACATGTCAGTGCACGTGTCCCCTCGACGGTGCCGTGATCAATAAATATAACCTTAGTGCAGTGTCCTTGGGGCAGCCACAATTCACTGCCCCTCCCTGCCTTTATGTCTCCCCCCTCCTCTGGATCTCCTGGCTCATTGCTACCGCCCACCTCTAACACACACACACACACACACACACACACACACATACAGTCCACTGCATCCCTCCTTGAATTCATCCTTCCTCTTCATCCTCCTATCAGATCCACATACTAACTGATAAAGGAAGGTATCGGTCCATTTCCACTGCCCTCTGTGACAAAGTGTGTGGGGAGACCAGTAACATTTGGAGCTCATAATAAGAGACAAGCAAGTAATAGAATAAGTGAGTGAAGTTGACGTTGCTGATTTGCTTAACCTTCAGTAAAATGCCTGACAGGACTGTTGGTAGTTCCCATATCAGATGGATGGTTTAATTTCTTTAGACATGTTTTTTAATCTGGATGCACTGAAATATAGAGCCAGCGAGCAGATGGTTGGACTGTGGCAACCCATGCAGGAAAAATTGGGAGTAATAAGGGATTCTTTCTCTACAACAGGCCTCTTGCACTAGCATGACACACAAATAAAGCATTAGGATTTCAACAAAATATAATCTATGTGAAAACAGAGCTATCGTGAAAGAAGTATTTTAGGGCAAAGTTTATTGTAGTGATCTTTTCTCTTCCACTTTTCTCTCGTGGCCTGTTTTTCTCTCAGTGATCAGGACTAGCACAGGTCTGGTTATATGCCTCATCATCATTTAAATTAGTTCTGAAGCATTAGGCAGAATTGGCCCTGGGTATGGGTGAATTTATGGCCCAGTTGTGGCAACATGCGCCACTACACCCGGCCACATTGTTTAGCTTGCGAGCTATTATCGTGCCCATTCGTTTCCTTTCACTGTCAGGGGATATTAGAATCTGCGGTGGCGACAGTCTTCATTGATTTTCCACTCTAGCAGCCGTTACTTCAAGATTAAATTCATGTAGTTTTGAGTGAACTGAGCTAACATGCAGCAGGTTGCGTTCGATTTGAGAGTGTGAGGTGGGTCTAATGTTAACCTGAACGTACACTTCAGTGTGGACACAATGCGGAGGGGCACCTCTCACCGACACAGTGATCGTTCCTGGCAAGCTGTAAACACAAAGGTGAGGATATCGCCTGTGGATGGGTTACTTTCCTGTCTGTCTTTATCTCTCATACACTGCTTTTACTCAACCAGACACCTACTGTAGCAAAACATTGCATCTCCCACCTACCGTACACTGCCGGTGGGGGTGTTTGTATTTTTATATTTTTGTACGCATGCATGTAATTACTCTTGGTTTTCAGTGTGTGTGTGATATCTTCAGTGCATAGAGGTGTTATGAGAGTTTGTGTTTTTTATATGTTATATGGACTATGCATAAAGAAATAGATGGATTACATACACATGAATTTTTCTTGACCAAAAGTGATTCACAGACAAAGAAATGCTATTCTGACTTTACTTATGTTAAGTATTGAAATATGATTAAGTACAATTCTGACATACTTAGGTGACAAATATTGCAAGTTTTATTCCATTATATTTATGTAACAGCTTTAGTAGTAACTACTTATTTTGCACATTCAGATTGTTACTTCAAAAAATAAGTCAACCTATAAATTATAATATTAAGCCACACAGTAGTTTTATAAAATAGAGCTTATGAAAATTCCTTGTATTTAACCATGTTTTACAGCTGGGGCCAAACAGAGGCAATTTTCTGTAGTGTACTTCAAAAGCATGATTACTGTATAATCATTCATTCTCATTTAATTAGGAAAAGTCATATCAGGCTAATTAAACAATGTTAAGTAGCTGTTAAATAGGGCCTGTGGTCTCTGAGATCCTAAACACAACATTAGGTTTACAGAAATTAGCCAGTATTGATCGATTGCAATCACTTATTGTACACAATCATCAAATAACGACCAAAACATGTCAGGAAACTATTGGTTATTACATTTGACTAAAGGAAATTTTGTCCACATGATTGATGATGACTTAAAGATAAATTTGAAATTGGCATTAGCCAGATTTACTTTGCTTTCACTTTGTTGCCAGTCGTTCCCTGATGTCTGCTGACCCACTACATTTTGGACGCAGACTAATGGTTTTATGGATGCTTGCCAACTACTTTGGTTGCCACACGTCTAACAAATATAAAAGCAACTTCACATTATTTTTCAAGCTCTGTTCCATCTGCCTTTATAATGGCACATTATACAGTATGTGTCCAATCTGGCTTCGCTTTTAGGCTTTATTACTGAGGTGCTTTGCAAAAAAAAAAAAAGTCCTTCCACAATCTGCATATATCAAAGAGTTTCCTTGATGTTGTTCTTTCCTCTTTTCATCCAGTGTTTGAAGGAAAGATGTTAATAAAAGCAAAAAAGCAAAGGACATCACTGGTCTGCTTGCATAGAAAGCTTGAAATCTCAGCAGCAACAGTGTTAACAGCTTTCATCAATAACACTTACAAACCCCGATAATATAATTACTGCCAAAACCCTATGACGGCTTTTCACTTTACAACATCTCCTGAATCAGATCTTTCTCATCAGGTATTCATCTCCTTGTTCAAACTCACGTGTACTCTTTTCATTTGGTCACACAGCTCAGGCAGACCGCCGTTTCGCCGTCCGACTGACCTGTCTGAGAGGTCATGGGCTGATTGTATCGGCTAATTGTATTTCATGTGAGCCGGCCAAGGTGTCAATCAAACGACCATGACCAGCAGAAGCCCTCGCAGTTTTTTCTCTTTTGATTGATTTACCCTTCAGAAATGCCACTAATTGGTTAGTCATACATTTTAAATGTCAGTATGGTGGCAACAGTTGGGAGAGGAGTAAACAGAAAGTCAAGCTGACTGTGTAGGTGGTGGCCATGGCTCAAAATTGCTGTGGGTCTCACACTGTGGGTTTCTGTCCAGCTGTGTCACAGTCTCTGGGAGCTCACAATCAGTACAAACGCTGCTTGGATTCAAGTAGCGAGGATCTTCAAGCCTCCCTTTTTCCATCAAATACAAATGTAGTTGTTGCAATGAAATAGTTCAAATTCAAAAGTTGTGATCAAGATTATCTGTTAACACACACACATAAACACACACACACCTCCCTGCGACTTGCTGATAAGGTTTCCCCATCAGCCAGCTGCAGCCACAGCACTTTCACTCCTATGGGACCCAAAATTTCCATCCTTGAGGACACTGAAGCTGTAACTAATCTCTGGCATCTACATACAGCTCCAGTGCACTGATATTTCAATATCATTCGCAGCAATCTGACCTTGATTAGTTTTGACATGCGGCCCCAACGCAGCTTTACAATCTCTGTGTCACAACAGATAAGAGATGGAATGAAAACAAAAGGCCAAATTGCTTCCACTCGAAATTATTTCTCTGGCTAAAATTACTCCTTTATACATTTTAGCTGTTTATTTAGACATTATTTTTTATTATATAACACTTCAATCTTGCATGATCGTTCTATGGTTGAAAGAGTAAACTCAGCAAAGCTTTGTGCCCTGGATGTTAAAACACATTTTAAAATAATAGCAAGCAAAGTACTACAACATCAAAGACATCATGATTTCCTGTTGCAATGTCAATGAGTTTCCCTGGTCACACAGATTTATAGCCTATTGCATTTACAAGTTTGAATCAATTTGTGTAAAAGTTACGATTATAGAAAACTCTGGAATCAGCTCCTCTCTGCCTTTGACAGGATATCTTCACATGAAGGGTTCTTATATAGTTGTGGTTCCCTCTGTGAGGCCATGAGTCACTAGTCATTAGGATTCATCCTCTGGGCACCATGAGTGTCTGTACTAAGAGGGAGGCATAAACGTAAAATACTGTATGTATGGAATTGGGAAAACCACACAAACACACACACACACACACACAACCGATGCATGTCAGACTAATTCTAAATGAGCTTAGTTGAATGAGAGTTGGGGCACACCTCCGGTTAACTAATAGATTGCTGCAACAACTGGAGCATAATGATTAAAAACAGTCTTACAGGACTTGGAGCAAAGATGCAAAGTGACCTGGTTCAAGTGTTGTGCAGTGTTAAACCCCTCTGGATTCACTGGACAAACATCGCCATCTCATGCACCTCTTCAACCGTTGTCGTGCAAATGTGTTGATTGGACTGCACAGGCCACAAAAGTAATCATTACCTTATAACTCGGCTGTGTAGTGATGCATTTTGCTCCTGAGGACACGTGAGCACTGGATGACGCACGGTTAACTAACTGGCTGCTTACTTGATACGCATAAACAACATTCTGAAACCATTTTCACACTTCACACATGGTTCTCCATGGATACTTGTGTTGTGCAGTACATGCTGTTTCAGTAAGTGTTTGCACTCCCGGCACTCTCTACTGAATGAGCACCTTTAAAAAGTACAAGTGTTAACTAGGCAGCGAATATGCATCCAAATATATGCATTCGCTGTGTGTCGTTGAAGCATAAAATATCAAACTCCTCTCATTCTCTATATATTGTTCAGAGCACTTGAAGCCCTCGAGCCTTTTTAATAATGCAATAAACAGTAACTTTCAGGTCAGTGCAAGGAGGCGGTGGTGGTAAATACTGCATCAATATGGATAAGTCTCACGCAGCCTCGTCGCTGGAGTCTCGGCCACTTCAGTCCCTCTTTCGCACCTCAGCAACATGGTCATCTAACTCCCTCTTTCTCTCTCACACACACTCACACAGAAATGCACTCACACACACACACACACACTACTGGTCGGGCGTGATTGCATAACACTGACGCTCACAGCTGCTGGTTTATCATTTATTAATGCTTCTTTCAGTGGCATAATTTGCTGTGCTCCGTATAGGACAGTAATAATTCAGGTGATATGCTGAAAAATGTGAGATGGAGCTAAATGAATGTTGGAACGGTGACATGTTGTCTTTCCTTTGCTACACATCAGAGGGGTCATTTAACAACCCAAAGGCATCAGTATAAAGTAGAATAAGCTATCAGAAGCAGATAAGAAATAGGTCATTCGACAGAGAAAGAGAAAAACATATCAAATAGACACTGGAGTAGATGCTGTGTGCTGATATTATGAAACTGAAATGTGCTGTTTACTTGAATGACAGACAGGAATCACTGATTATTTCCCAACATGCAACGACCATCGCCATGTAGACACGTGGGGCCGTGCATGTTCTTAGCAAAGACTGTCAGTCAACTGGAAGGCTGTTAACTTAAAATATATGAATGGGTTGAAGTACCTGCGCACTTCATCCTGCTAATTTAATTACCAGCGAGCCAGGACTCAAGGACAGAGGATGGTGGTGACAAATTTGAAATTCAGAACATGATAGAAAGAGACGGAGAGGAGACAGAGAGGGGAGGAGGCGCGCTCCCAGAGATGACAGGATGAGTGAGGAATTTGTTCTTCTCAGTCCTTCACAACATTTTCTCAAACACTGTGCAAGTGCAAGTCCAGTAAAAACATTTTTTTTCATAGAGTTTTGCTGCAGCATTTTCATTTTGCACAAACCGTGCAAAGTGTGTGAAACGATTGTGATTGAAGCAATGGCTAGAGAGAGATTTAAATCAACCGTCGAAAGATGAACGCTTGAATGACTTTCACCAGGTCAGCAAAAAAACCTCTTTTCATCTGTTCATCAAAATTCAATTTGGCATCATAAGTTGACTTATGGTGAGGATGGACTAAGGGCACACGCTCTCTTCATGGCGCTAGAGATGACGGATGTATGCACTACAGGGGTTCATGGTCCACAGTGTTCAGCCTGAGGGGAGTTTCTCTTATTGTCTGCATTACGATGGGGATAAATTCTCAGCATGTAGAAGCAGTTCTCTTGATCCATAATAGACAATGAGAAACAAATATATAATGTATTGTAAAATGAATAAAAAAAACCCATAAAGATTGCCAACACCAAAACTTCAAATAAGAGACTTTTGACTTTGACAGTAAAAGGCAAAATTTCTTCCATTAAGACTTTTATCAAAAGACTTCTTCAAGAGGAATTTTGCACATCAAAGTGTGCTTACATGTCTTTGAGAATACAAATGTATGCGTGATGAAAAGTTTTGTGGCTTTAGAGGGAGCTGTGAGACATCTGACAAACTGCCTCAAGTGATGTCACCTGAGGCAGCATCGATTGACCACACTGGTTGACTGCAAAATATAAAAATGAATCATGAAAATACAGAGCGGACAGTGGAAAGCTGTTGAATCTACAGTGGACGGTGGATTATAGTAATTATATTTTTAGAATTATTTAAATAATGTATTTTTTTTAATGTATTCTTGGCCACGGAGACTAAAAACACCAGAAGAGTATGATCACAATTGAAACCAATTAGCAATCGCAAATGTGGGAAACACACAAAGGAAGGAGGACACACTTTAAACTAAATCAACAAAACAAGACACTGTCTTGTTTGATTTGTATATTTTGCTAAATTATTTTTGTATTTAATTTGTAGTCATTTCAAAAGGATGTATTTGATGGAGTCAGGGCCTGTTTTTGGTAAACAGAGTGACAGACTATTGCACTTAACATGCAGTACAGTTGGTGTAACATTGGCCTGGAATGACATCTCTGACAATTTTCACTTATATATAGGAAAAAATAACCTGAGTTGGGTGCTTCAAGTATTATACCGACAGTGCTGGGCACAACTGAACAGCGCTCCAAACATCAAAACAGAGCATTTAAGTGCCGCAATGACACAAGCCGGCAGAGCAACTTCAGCCTGACAACTTAAGTGGTGCTGTGTTCTGACCTGCCAATGTCTTGGCTGAATTTGTGAAGTGCCATTACCAACTGGAAAGTCTATTTAAGCTGTCAAATGGAGTTGCAAAGTCTTCGCTGCTTCCTGTGCAATCACACTGCGCCAGCTTTGTTGCCATCCACCTGTGGATGAATCCCCAGTCAGCTACTGCTGATTTCCTCTGTGCTGCATTGGCACAGAGACAGAACCTGGTGCCAAAATGAAACCTGTATTTACATTTATTCTAAATAAAGACACGACTGCAAAGTTTGCAGCTAAAATGCAAATGAAAGCTAAATTAGCGAAACAGAGCACATGAAACCTTATATTATACTTTTAGTCCATTTTAAATTGGGCTTTTAAATTTGCAGCTCAAAATGTTCTGAGTAAAAAAGTAGACATGTGCTTGCATGTTATCAGGATATTAGTGGCTTCATCAAGGACTCAACCAAGTCTATCAAGCTAAGTGACACTAAAGGATTACACTGTCAAAGAATTGATGTGTATATAAGAGCTTATTATAAGGACGATTAGATTGGAAAATGATAGATAAGCTTTTCATTCATCATTACATCAAAACTGATTTATTGTTGGAATTACATGGACAAGAGGCCTCATAAACACTGAGCCATACACAATCAGTTTTCTCATTCTCTGCCTGAGGCCACACATTAAAAAAAAACAAAACAGGAACAAATATTCCTTCATCATAACACTTTCCTGTTCTACGGCTGCTCGTCTGCTCTCTCTAATTTCAAGATGACAAGAGCAAAATGGATATGGTTCTGCTCTGTGAGATGAGACAGGATACTTTGCTGAGCAAGCCAATAACGCGAGCTATAACAGGCTGTGAATTATAGCGCGTGTGTTGCAGCGGGAAATGTAACACAGATGACTTGCTGGACTCAGCATTACGGGACTATAAGATCTCAAAAGACTTTAAAATGAGTGGATGCTCCGTGATGAAGCTTCTCCATCTCCACAACCTTGATGGCACAAAAACGTTTATTTATCGATGCTTTAAATTAAGACCTATATTTTGGCTGCATCTTTTAAATCCTGATTGTAAGAGTGTCAGACATAAAATAAACAGAACATAATAATTTGCTCAATACTCAATTGAAAACAGTCCAATAGACAATATATTTAATGTTTGACCCATTTTTGTAAATATCTGCTTATTCTGAATTTGATGCCAGCAACATGTTTCAAACAAGTTGGAAAGAGTACTTTTACTTTTAATACTTTAAGTACATTTTCCTGGCTATGCTTACTTTTACTGAACTAACATTTTCAATTCAGGGCATTAGTACTTTTATGCTTTTTTACAGAGATTTTTAGCCGGTTAATGACACGGAAAGCTAAAAAGCATTATAGCAAATCCAAGCGGTATTAGACAGCCCCTCCCCTCCGGTCAGAGATAACAGTTTCTTGAAATTAGAAACCATTTATCCCATGTGCAGTAAACATTAATTCAGATTCACCATAACCTGCCTCTTGATTTTCCCCCGTGCAGCTTAGCACTTTGTCTTATTCTTATTGTCACTGTTTTCACCTTAACCTATGTTGTATTCTGTTTTGCTTGTCTAGTCCTGCACCAGCACTTTTAATTCTCTTACTGTCTCATTGTGTTTATGTTTTTATGCTGCAAAAAGATCTGAACTGAGAGTGTCAGTGTAGGTGCCACTTTCTCCGAGAGAGACTGAATAAAGAGGAGGAAGAAAGTGATTTTCTGGTGATTGCAGTGGTGTGGTTTGAAATGTGCAGTATCCACACAAAGGTCAGGCCTCAGTAGAGAAACATCAGAGCCAAACTAGACAGAAGTTTATCTGTATTACTGAGAAAATTCCCACGAACCTGGTGCTCGGCTTTAGCTGAAGCAGATTAGATTTATAGAAAGAATGAGGAAATACATAATGAATAATGGAATTTGTTTTTGTCTACTTAAAAATACAAATTTGAGTTCCATGAAAGGCTAATAATAACCATTGATTTTTCCTCCGAGGTCGTCGTGTCCAGGTCATCTGAGGTTTGGCCAGTAGTGTATGTCAAGTAACCCAACAGTTTCCCTCTTGTCAATAAACCTCTGGGATGCTACATCGGAGTCAAAAGCAAACACTGATCCAGAAATAGCTTTCCTCCAATGTCAGGATGACAAAGAGAAACTTTCCAGAGCCACGTCTGAGCACAGAATACATGCATGCACACAAATACACATTCACAATGAGAGAGAGAGAGAGAGAGAGAGAGAGAGAGAGAGAGATGGCTCACCTGGCCTCTTTGTTATGCAAATTGATTGAGAATCAATATGACAAATGTACTGTAAAGGGGAAAAAAATACAATGCTTTTTCATCTCCACCAGCATTCATCCTAAACCTCTGGTCTTATCACCACTCCCAGCCACGAGCAAAGAGCTGATTAATGGCTGCCACGTGTCAGCTACGTAAATCGTCAGGGCACACCTGAATGGACAGGGTGTGAATTCGACGGCAGCGCACAGGACCGAGGGCTCAGGGTTTCCACTTCTGAACGTACAGCAGATGATTAATCTGGCTTTTCACTTCGCAGAATTTCTATCAAGAAATGCTTTCATTTGTACAGAAGGAGATGGTTGAGTCAAAACACAACTAGACTGGATTTTATATCTGTTTAAAACTTTAAAAATCTTGAGCTGTGTGGCTGAATCGAGCTGTAGGAGCCTTAATGCTGTTTATTTTATGTTTTGGATGATTAATTAGCATTAGGTAATTAAAGTTTATATGTAAAACAGTAATTCATATTGATTTAGAAGGAACTGGAATTGATGTTTGCAGTATTTAAAAATCGATGTATTTATACAAAAAAAAAAGGCATCAATGAAAGACTTGTCTAATAATAATCATTGATTTGCTAATTACCACTAATTCCATCCATCCATCCACTGTAGTTTTTCGGAGTAGTGGATGGATTGCAGTTTGCAAACAGACACAGCCCACTTTAGTTTAGAAACAGTGCTCGTACTGTATTTCATGAGTGCACAGTCACTTTATGGATTAGTTAATGCACCCTTGGCTTCGAAATTGTTCAACTTTGCTCATGTGGTTTGACTGACTGCGTAACAGCCACATGGCCACTCAGTGTGCCCGTTGTTACCTCAGGCTGATCGTCAGTGTCTGGTTGGTTACTTTAACGCCACATCTGTACATGTCCATTCACTGTGTGATGTAATACTTCCTCCTGATGACACAGGAAACCATTTGATTATCACATAGCTTCTGTCAGAGCAGCGAGGGCAGCTCCTGCAAGAGGGGGGATGTGAGGTCAGCAGATGGCTTTTTTTCCCTTTTTTTTTTGACAAATGAATGTTTTGACATGCTTATGTTTTACCCTTTCCTCTCTCCAGCGAGGCTTCAATCTTATATCATGTTGTTTTCATGATTTTCACAGAAATGAAATGATGCGTTTGACACTACAATTTCCTTTATCTTGCCGTCTTTTGTGAAGATTATGGTCTATTTGATTTGACCAAGCATACAAATCTCACAATGCTGCTCAGTGGTCAGAATACAAGACTGATGCAGGAAAAAAAGAAAGCAAGACAAAACACTGTTGGTGTGTCCTTAACCGTGCTTCACAGGCCATCTGAGGAATTCAGGCACAAATCTGCACGATAACATCACTTCCCAGAATCTAGGGCTTGCATGTAAAAGAGGCCACACACATCTACTACTTAAGACAAACGTGGCACACATATTTGGAAAAAAAAAAAAAAGAATGAGAAAGAAAGTCTCCATTGATGAAACCTTAATGCCAGATTATATCGGGATTGCATGAGACATCTGTCATGCAAGCAGCCGAGTAAACGGCACAATATGACTTGTGAATGTCACAGATGACAAAATTAATCTGTTGACCCAAGAAGTGGAGAGAGAGAGAGTTGAAGATGTGTTTATATGTTTGGCGTGCTACAACAGACTTTTAAAAAAAAAGGACTGGTGCTTATTCTACATGGAAAAAGCAGATTAGAACTGAAATATAAAGAATTATTTAGGTATCTCTGATGAATTTATGTAATTTTTTTTTAGATTCATATTGATTGTAAGATCTGTATTTCATGAATACTGAGATTAAAAAGGAAACTGTATGATGAACAATAGCTCACAGTTGCTCCCATGTGTGGCACTGAATTCTGCAGACTATGTGTTAAGGACACAGTGCAAATCATGGAGCTCCTGCCCTCCAGTGTAGATTACCTTCTTCCACTCGGCAGCAGTGCTGTCCTGTGGCTCAGCCTGCAGTTTGACCTCCCCTCAGGACAGGAGAACAAAGAAAGAAGACTCTTGCTGTGGGGTTCAACACAGTATCATAATATTAAATAAAAGGGATATTTCATTCAGAATATCCTGCTCATCAGCATCTTTTGAGCATCACTGAGTGTGTTTTCCTGGTTTTGAATGTTATCCTGATCATAGTTGGGATATGGTGTTTACATGGAACATGAAAAATCTTGGTCAATCATTTAAACACACTTGCTGATCTGTCACTTCTGCACAGACACAGGGATATTTGGTCTATTAAAGAGTTCATTTTCTTAAGATAACAGGCAGTTTGATACATACACATATACCAGAACATTCCAATAATGTTATAGTGAAATATTACATGTGGTCGTTATCATTTTTCATGACAGTAGAAGCATCAGAAGTAACAGTAACAGCACTAGCAGAGGACCTAGCAGCAGTGGCAGTACCATAATAGAATTACATCAGATCCCTTTCATATTTTATTTTGGAAAAAAAATAAAAATAAAAGCTTATGTCGTCTAACAGACGGTTCGGGATTCCACAGCTTAGACTTAACAGGCTGCAGAGGTCACTCACTTCTCATTCCATCAAATTACAAATATGCTGCGAAATTACAGAAATGTTTTGTGCGTCTGAGTGTGCGTGCATGTCGCTATGTAGATTTCCATATGGAGCCACGGGCATATGACTCTGCTCTATATGTACCCGGCCGCATCAGTTCGGCAATCTGTTCACATCCATGTCCTGATGATACACAGAAGAGAAAATGAGGGGAGAATCATCATATTATCATTAATGTGGTTATGGAAACTACAACAAAAAGTCAATTCATAAGGGATTTACTTTAATCTGGCTGGGTTTAACGAAGGCAGGATTATTTACTGTTACGCAGGAGGCTTTAGGTGTCACATGTCCATGGAGTCTAGGATAGGGATAGGGCTCCACATCAGAGGGAAACCTCTTACATCCTTTTGCCCTCCAACTGACCAGATTATAGTTTACTTTAGTGATGACTAACTGATACTGAATGACCAGGATTTGAGTCCATCTAGGCACACGGCGTAACAAAATGTAGAAACACAATGTGTCTGCAAACTCACTCATTCACACACAGCAGCCCAGACTGTGAATATATAAGCAGGTGGAAAATGCTCACGTTTTCAAATCACGTTTTCAAGTGCAACATCACTTTTCTTTCATAACAACACTAATGTCTGCATGGAAATAAACAGGAATAAAATGTCCAAAATAAAGTCTGTGAATTATTGTGATAACTGCATCTTATGTGGAAGAGACACTGCTGTTGAATGTTTCAAATATTTTTATTCATGCAGTAGAGTCTGAAAGTCTAATATCACATTGAAATTGAAAAATTGTAAACCTGGAAATAAACAGAAAGTTATAAGATTCTTGAGAGAAATTCATGTACATGTTTTAAAGATTCAACTTTTCAATCACATTATTAAACTGATATTACAAAAAATAATATTACATTCAAAAGAAATGCAAAATGTAAACATCTTGACTTGAGGTCTTCAATGTTTGGACCTACTGTCCTACCACAGAACATACACACAGTCTGAAATACATATCTTCATAGATGATCAGATTTAATGTGACCTTTCTTCGATATGTGGTGGTAAAATTGAACGTCCTCACATGTGAGATTGTCCACAGGATCCACTTCCACCAGATTCAGTTCATTTATGCTAAACAACACAGGTGCCATTCCCTCAGATACAATCCAACAACATTACCATGCAATTATTAATTGTGGAGTAGTTCCCTGAAAGCAAACAGACCTCAGTAATTGGTTGCTCCTTTCCTTTGTAAACTGATGATATAACACAATGTCATGATCTGTGTGGTGCAATTATGTAATCATGTGTCATTTCCTTTCACCATATCAGAGTTCAATCCTCTTGTCATATACTGGTAAAATGTAAGCATTGGATGTAAATGATGTTTTTTTTTTTCTGAAAAAACATTTCAACTAATTGAGGTTGAGGATGTTGCATTTGCTACTTTAAACTACTCTGAACATTTCAGAGGGATATATGACACTTTCTAGTATCACACTACAGTATAGTTGTTGCAGATTTAAATTTTACTTAGAAAATATATGATGAGTTTATATGATGCATTGTTAAAGATTATAGATGGTCTGGCAGCATGGAGAGTTTTTCAAATAAATAACACCTTATTTGTAACAATAATCCAATAAAACGTTAGGGCAATTGTGTAAATCCAGTATTTTTATTTTTGATACTTGGCTGAACGCTTTCTTTGGATCATTTTTCGAAGTGTTTGTTGTTGTAATACTCATTTCAGCCACAAGAGGCTGAAGAGGACTTTCTGTCATAACCTTGTTACACCTAAAAAAAACCCCAGCAGTTTTTCATTGACAAAAATTACAAACAATTATAAGTTAACAGGACCAAACTCCGGCAAAATAAAATCTTATTTTTTCCAATTTGTCCCAATTTCCAGTTTTTCAGAAAAGACACTGGCCACCTTAAAAAACCCCACACAATTCTCTTTTGTTGGTTTGTAGCTATTCGAATTGTGTTTTATTCACTTGAATGAATATTAATATTTAATGTTATAGAGAAATACTTCACTGTTTTGTAATATCCTGACCTCTTTGGAAAATCCTGTTCTGTTTGATATAAAACCCTGTAGATCAGTCCAGTGTACGACTGATTCAGGCTCAGTGCACATTTGTCAACATAGTCTGTTGTGTTCGAGGCCTTGACCTTAGGTGGATCAGCAGGAGGATGTCAGGTTTTCCTTTGCCCCTTCACTTGTTCATATTGTAGGCTGCGGAAGTATTAATCCTGGCTCGTTCAGACAGATTAACGTCGGAGAGCAGAGGAGTGGGTCTGGTAAAGGGATATTATATGTCGTCCTTGATGCAGTTATGAGATGCTGATCGAGACCCTTAAGAGGACTCCTGCGTGTGGGATCAAAGCCACGAGTCAGTCAGAGAGAGGGAAGGATTCAGATGAAAGACTGGAGATACGGAGCTTCTCGAGAGGTGGTCGACTGTGCCATGTGTCTGATATCATATGGGATGAAGCACAAGACATAAATCACAGAGACAAAAAATTGATAGATTTATGGTGTTTACCCACAGTGACGAATTAATCCTTCACATTTGTGCATGCAAATGAAGATAAATGATTATTTCCAAGGCCAGAAAATACACTTTTTCCAATAATTTTAATAACATCCCCCACTTGCTGTATCTGATGTCCTCTCTGCAGTTAGTCAGCAGTTTACACAGCCATTATCTCAAGATTGTGAAGCTCAATTGGATTGAGGCGAACCTGTGGTGATCTGTGCCTTTCTAATCATTTTACTGCCCTCATGGGGACTAATTGTGCCAAAGTTGGGGGAATTTTAATCGAGTTGAATATGTTGTTGTGTATATGAATGCAAAGGAATCCTACTGATAAATGAATCAGGGCTGTAAAATATTTGAAAAAAATCATAATCATCATTACTCAACTAGGTAGTCCCATTGAGATTTGCAGACTTAATGGTTTCTGAATATGCAAAGTTAATGTAGTTTCTTACGGACTGTCAGTGGAGCTTCTCAGCTCCACAGACACGGACTGTTATTTCTTCTGTATCATCAGCAGCATGTTGGGGTTGTGGGACAAGAGAGGAGAATAAAGATGGGGATGGGAAAAAACCTCCAGGTGTAATTATGGAAAGAGAAGTGTTCCATGAAGAAGATGGCAAACGGCGTCTGCTGACAGTTCATCGATAGGTGTTTGAGTGGTGGAGGCCGGGCAGCATCAGCAACCTGAAGGGCGGGTAGATAAAGAGCCAAGGAGGCTAATATAATAGTATTAACATTTAATATACGTCGGGCCACTCGCGTGCTGCTCAGTTCATCTTTCATTTCTTTGTGTCGGTCCCCCTCTTTCCTGGCCACGCTCTCAAAACGCTTTTGCTGATTATCAGGATTCAGATTTTGCTAACACAGGAGATATGAAAGCTTTTGCTCACGGAGGAACAGAATATATGTGTGTGTGTGTGTGTGTGTGTGTGTGTGTGTGTGTGTGTGTGAGTAACAAGATAACAAGAATCCTCTAACCTCCACTGCGAGGTCAGCGCAGACGTCCAACAGTCATATCTGAGGTTAAATGCTATGTGAAGGCAAGGTGCTTGGGAAAGGTTAAAGTGACTCACAGCACATCTGGGTACCACACGCAAGAAAGAAAACAAAAAAAATAAAAAAAATAAACCCTTCCTGCTACAGAGGAAATGTCTCATGTCTTCAACGTGATCCCTGTGGGAGGAGAGGAAAGCTGCTGAAGCGTGACTTCATGTGAGGCTGCTCAAAGTATCAGCTGTTCAATCAACTGAAAACTAATCAATGACAGGTTTAATAATCAACTAATTATCAATCATTTAATGGTCGCTGTTTTTCTTAAATGTGAGGAAGATTTGCAGAAGTTTCCCTCCAACCACAGTGCAAATTTTAACCAAGTTTTCACGAAATGAAATGTGACAGTTTGTGCAAGCAAGTTGGCAGGAACAGAAAGGATTGGACCCAAATGCAGACGACAGAAGCAAGGCTGCAGCAATTCAGTGATTTATTAACACAAAAAGGGGATTGCAGGCCAAACTGGCAAACAAATCCAAATGGAAGCAGGCAAGAATCTAAAGTCCACAAACAGGCGAGGTCCAGGAAAACCAAGCGAAGATCCAAAAACACAAGGAATAACAGTCGGACTAAACGCTCAAACTAAACACTAGGAAACGGGCTGGAACAGGCTTCACAATGTGCAAAGACGAACTGACAAAGAGAGACAAGAACACACAGAACGCATTATCACATTCTGTTTTATCTTTTACGCAGAGTCTCTGTGTTTTTGGAATCAGGGTTGTATTAATTTGTATTTCAACGGTATTGCTCTACTAAATTGGAAAAACTTTATTGTGATCTTTTGAGTTTTAAAAATGTTCTCATCAGGTTTTAAATTACAAATTTGTATAAAAACAGGTGGATTGAAATGTGCTTTTTGAGAATGTCTCTTTGGGCTCTGGTAACATCTGATGGACATTATTGGAATATGAATAAATAGCACGAAAATTCGATGATGAAATTGTCACATTGAAAGTATTTTTCATCCACTGCAACAGAAAACCTTATCTCTGTAAAGTTGAGCATCACAAAAGCACCAGATACATGTTGGGGATTTGAGCCACTCTGATTTCAGCTATGACTACAATGGTGATGTAGATATCTCAGTGGACGGGGGAGAGACCAGTCCAGACCCTTGGTCAAAAAGCTGTGTGGCCTTGGCCTACTTAGTCCACAGTCTTAAACTCCACAGAGACTGCAGCTGTGGAACCAACAGCTGCGTGAGTTTGTCCTCGTGTAAATAAGTTCCTGCCATCACTGGATGTAGGCTACGATTTTATGGACTGTGCAGAATCTTTTCGACAGCAGAGATTATTGGAGTTGGCAAAATGACCCTTAGAAGTGAGTGTTGCGAGTTTTATGGATATGGATGGATCCAGATTACGATGATGTAAGAAATCTGGGTGCTGTAATGGACACCGATTTGAATATAGAAAGTAAAACCCTGGGACATGTTTAACTTCTTGCTCAGTCAGAGATTGTATTGAGTTTTAGAAGCTGGTGGAACAGAGACTGGTGACGTTCAGACTTTGGCTCTTAGTTGTTGTGATGTTGCCGTGTGTGACAGCGATTGGCTGAACTTGTCTAATCGTATGCAAAAACAAGAGATCTTGAACTGAATAGAATAGAAGGCACATTAAACTTCGGCTTGACCCAACAATTCCCATCATGAGCGAGTACACGGCGACTGCGATGAGGAAAAACGTTCTTTTAGCAGGCAGACACCTCGAGCAGAACCAGGCTACTGTTACATCTATAGAAATGTTTTTAAATGACATGCAAATGAATCAGCCTGAAAATGTCTATGCAAAATGAGGCATTGTGAGGATTGTGTGTGTTGTTTTCATAGAAATTAGGTGAAAGGATTCCAAAAGCGAACCGAGACAGAGGGCAACACATTGAAAACGGCCTCCCGCGAAGGGCAGACCGAGACCTCACAGAGATAATCTTGATTGACTTTTCTGTTGCTGCAGACTTCAATATTGAGCTCGGAGTGCAGAGGCGGCACTCCTGCTGCGTCCTCTTTGAAGAAGACGCGTAATAAGATGTGTCCTTTTTCACTGCAATGCATAATAACCTCTGACCTTTCTGCCGTCCACATTAGTGTATGTAAATAAGCAGAGCCTTACTGAAATCAAGTGCAGTGCTCTTTTCAGACAAGATTGTGGGAAGCTTTTTCTTCTGTGAGAGTCATGTTAATGAGAATGATACCTGTGGTGTGTGTGTGTGTGAGTGTGTGATCTTTAGACAAATAGGGTGGGCAGACGCAGACAGAGACAAGAGGAAGAGTTTAAACAGCGGCAGGACAGCTTTTGCATTTTAATCAGAGTCCCAGGAAGCTCTCGCCCAACAGGCCAGGAAACTGTGCATCTCATCAGTGCTTGCACAGATACTGAGCAAACACAAACGCACACACACACGTACACACACTGACCGAGCGAAATGAGTCTGACTCAGGACAGTGGGGAAATATGGGGTGTGAAAGAAGACGACTGACTGTGAGACAGGCAGAACATGAGGTTGCCCCTCTAAAATGAGTCCGCAATCAATCTTTGGATTTCAGATCAAACCTGCCTGAAATCACCTTGTGAATTATCCTGGTTGTCTCCTGGTGGGTGTGACCTTACGTGGGCACCTGAGGACGGTCGCTCCTTTCTTAAAGTTACAATTGTCTTGAGGTGATTGTTTCAAATGAAAGCGATGGAGGGGAAGGAAGTGAAGCTGACATTGATTCAACTGGCCTGATGAAATTCGATCACAGGGACGAACGGGACATAAGCTGAAGGAGCTGCCTTTTTGTAAACCGACGTGTGTTGTTGTGCGTGCAGTAATTAATTGCATGTTCCAGACAAGGATAAAAGAAGAGCATCTTGCAGTTTGCATCATTATATTAACATGTTCAACCCAGTGAACCAATAGATTTCATAGTGGAAAGTTTCCAAAGAAACCAGATCTGTCAGACTGAATTTCGAGATCTACTGTAGAATATTTCAATTTCATGGCTATATTTCTTAAGCATCAATGTCACACAGCTTGAAAAGCTGTTGCAGAATATACCGTTTGTAACACAGTCAGAAAACCTTTAAGCTACTTACAAGGAAAAGGGGAAAACTGTCAATGGTTAACCATCAGAAAACCAAATCCACAACTGTACCACCTACAGCAATGACTGCAACAGCTGTGAGTTACATCACAATGTGATATTTTCAGGCTTTTGCAGCATGACTTGTTTTACAGAATCACAGAAACGTGATATCTGTGACATCCCCCCACAGTCCAGTCCGATAAACTCTAGCACCCCTTTCATCAACACAACCATTTGTGTTCCAAATGTGCTCATTTGAAATCATTTCAGCTGGATGTTAATTAACTATTAGCCTTATAAAATATGATAGTGCATGTTACAATATTTTCACACAATTGAACTGTCGATGTTTAGTTTGTTTTGGTCACGTTTGCAACTACAACTACATGGAGCAGCAAAAACTGGACCCTCCGACTATTCATACATTACTCATTAATCAACAGTTTATCCATTACCTTTGGGTGTTTCATCTCCTCTGCTCACTTGCTAACTAGTTTTTATGCAACCCTAATTGCAATACCCCCTAAATTAATCATTATGGCTGATTTAATACGTGTTTGTATTTTTTAAAATCAAATCATGAATTCATTTGTTTTTTCAAATTAGTTGCGCTATAATCTCAACACATAGGCAAACAGCAGAATAACCCCCTGGGGTGCAGGTACCTCTGGATGCGAATCACTGTCCACACACACAAAGGGATGACACCAAGCCCATTAAAGTACTTGGTGTGAGGTAAGCAGAGCAGCTCATTAAGCCCTGATAAATGGCAGACTGTTGCCAGATAAATCATAAATTATGACCACTTGTGGTACAGATTCATTAGAATATATCTGAATGGGAAAGTAATTAAGTTTCAAATCCATTATTCCTCAGGAGAAATCTCCACAATGTACATATATATATATATATGGTCGTCAATGAAAAGCTTTACCACACTCCTCTGTATCCCATAGTGCCCTTGGTATAATTTAACTTACATGATTGTTGACCTCAGTGCTGCGGGTTAAATAAAGTGCTTTGATGTGCGATCCTAAGTAATTGAATCCAAAGAACAACATCATTCTAAAGGACGAGCATATTTAGTTGTAGGTCACAAGTCATTTAAATGGTCATATCAAGGTTAAAGCACATGTTTGTTCAGTGAAGTGCTGAAACTACAACGTCACAGAATTAACACACAGATCAAACTACACCCGAATTTCCACAGTCAATTCAAGTAGCATGTATAGTATAGTGAAATTATTCATTTACATGCTTACCACAGAGCAAATATGTAGATTTCTGGATACATTTCATGTCCAAGTGATGGTAACTTTCTGATGGCATATTGTAGCTGATGATAGTAATATTATCTACAAATATAATACCTCTGGTTTCTCTCCAACACATTTGTCAACCTTGAGTTACTGCCGGATCAGTGAGGGTCAAGCCTAAGCCTGTAACCTTATTTTAGTCTTATTTCAAAGGAGATAACCCCCAGCTAATCCTGACCGTGTACATGCAGGCCTGACAGAGAGGACAGAGCCGAACTGGGCATCGGCCTTTGAAAGGGAGTGACACATGAAGGAATGATGGGACTTTTTGTTTTAATGATGTTGACAGGCGCAACATGGAAGTTAGACCCACTATAACAACTGGGTTTGACATCAAACTTCCCCAATAACATTAAAAATCCACGAACCAACCAGAATGATGGTGCAATAAAAAACAGTACTGCACAGAGCCTTCATCCTTCATACAACCATGTGTTTGACAAAGTGTTGAACCTCTCTCCATTCTTGCTTGTGATCGACTGAGTCTTTCCAGGATGAACCTTTCATACCCAATCATGATACTATCACCTGTTACCAATCAACCTGTTTACCTGTGGAATGATCCAAACAGGTGTTTTTGGATCAGTCCACAACTTTCACAGTCTTTTGTTGCTCCTGTCCCAACTTGTTTGAAACGTGTTGCTGCCATCAAATTCAGAATAAGCAGATATTTACAAAAATCAATGAAGTTGATGAGGTCAAATATTAAATATATTGTCTTTTTACTGTTTTCAATTGAATATATGTCAAATAGGATTAGCAAGTGATCAAGCAATTTATGTTTTACAAGGCATCCAAACTTTTTTTTGGAACCAGAGTTGTAAGGTAGCAAGCAACATCCAGATATCCAGATAATATCTTGTTCTGCTTGTAAGTGAGAAAATAAATAAAAAAGCAGAGGTCGGGGTTATCGACATTCTCTCTTCCCCTCAGGTAGACTTGGGCAGCTCACACTGTTCTAGGCAGGGGTGATCCTGGAAGACCCCTTGCAACCACACTGACCCCTAATTTCAGAAAAGGATGTCTACTAAGAAATGCCATCAACCAGCATGTCAGTGGTTAATTTGAAAGTGTTTGGATTTTATTTGGTTGTATATCCATAGATTCTCAATACACCACAAATACAGTGTCTGTATATGAATAGATAGGAGTAGAGAGAGAAAATAATGTAGTAATAATATATAATACTGATTTTTATGTTTTCTAACAGGATCAATATATTTTGAGTTTTTTCCATCAGGATTCCCATCATGCTTTGGGTGATGTAAACAGAAAATATGACACCATGGAGACAGATTATCTGAAGCACGGTTGTATTTTAACTTTCTTCATATTTTCGACAGTCTGCATCTTTAAATAGTCATGCTGCATTAAATTCTAGTAGCCTTGCCTGTAAAGACAACAATCACCGGATTAACTATGATACTGATGCTGCTTTCGATACAAGATCTAAAGTTATGAGGAGCATCAAAGTGGATTTATGGATCTTTATCTGTGATGGGGGTGGAGATATCGCCATAAGTCAAGGTTATTCTTGCAATGTGTGTATGAATGTTCAGATATGAGACAGAGACAAAACTATGAGGAGTAGCTTCAGCCTTGAGATAATAGGATGCCAATATATGCAATATATTTGTTCATCTTATTCACTGTTTAAAAGATATCCTGAAGATCACATCCATTTGTTATAGGGATGAGTAATGTTGGCTGTTCCATTACCAGTGTTTAAACCTGCTAATCAGCCCATTCATTCATCCCATTATAATTTAACAGACTTTGAACAGTTTTACCAGCTGAGCGGAAGATGAATGGATGTGCTTTGTTCCTGTAACACACAGAACCGTAACACAGGGTCAGAAAGACCTGATCTGTGTAGACGCACGACAGAGCTTGAGTTTTAATTGCCACCTTGAGCAGCTCAGGTTAAGATGGCTGAGGAAAATTTACTCCAGCAGTGTTTTTGTACCAGATTAAAAATAATCTCAACTCAAGGTCCACACTGCTTTTTCCCGAACTTTCAACCACATCCCAACAGACCATCTTTTAACAGACGGAAACATACAACTACCCATTAAGTAGACTAAGTTCAGTCAGTGATGACAGCAGAGAAAACTTCAATGGCAGAAGAAGACAGTGAAATGTGGTTGAAAGTTATGGACCTTGAGTTAGGATTACTTTGTCAAACCATATATAGTTTGCCTATTCTCACGGCTGCGATTGATATGTGGTAGGTAGTGATGCAAATGTGACGAGGGCTCTGTAGACAAACTTTGGTGGTCCTATGTTAAAAAATTCATTTCCCCTGAATACAATTACTGACACTTAATGGAGCATTAATGCCTAATTGAGGGCAGCGTTTATCTAAGAATGGAGCTACAGATCCACCGAAGCATGCGTCACCCTGGTGTAACCCCCGCGAGCCCGGCTTTTCAAAAGGTAACCGCAAACCGTCTCTGCAATTCGAGCTGCGCCCGACTTCTATTTTAAATTGGGAGGGAGAACAGAGACAATGACCATGCAGTGTAAAATACTCCGAGCTCATTCTTGCAGATATCATTAAGAGTGGTCGAATTTGCTGACAAATGTAATTAAGTGTTGGACATTAAGGCCGCAGGTAAGATGATTCATCTGAAGATTATTTTCTTGATTAATAAAATAATTGTTTTGTCTATTAAATGTCAGAAAATATTGACAAAGCCCATTGTATATATTTCCCCAAGTCCAAGGTGACGTCTTCAAATATCTCCTTTTATTCAACCAACAGCAGAAAACCTAAAGATATTCAGTTCACATACATGACAATCATCAAACCCAGATATTTGAGAAGTGGGAACCTGCAAATGTTTCTCATTTGTGTTTAACAAATCACTAATTATTCAATTATCAAAATTGTTGATGATCAATTAATCAGCTATTTGTTGCAGCTTTATTGAACATGCAATCAAAAATCAATATAGCTTTAAGGTTCTGTAAGTTATGAAAAGCAACACATTAGCCTGCATTTAGTAACTTGTCCCATGTATGACGACTTTATGACTGATTACTGCATTTGTAGGTAGTGAATGAAAATCCCTGGTGGCCACGCTGACCGATTCTTCACCTCTTCTATAACTGCTGACAGACTCTCTTGGACCCTCTCCATCAAAACTTCATCTCTGAAATCATTTCTCCATTTTCTGCCTCCATCATATTCTAAATAAGTAAAAGCTCATTCGCCCGTCTCCACCGAAACACACACAATAGAACAACACACACTCGTTTTTTTTTTTTTAGATGACAATATGTCGTTTATTTTCTATATTTTAAAGGTTTATTATTTACAAACAAAATAAACAAAAAAAAAATCAAAAAGATTTTTTGACAAACACTGTTTGTCTGCATATTGTTGTAAGAAAGTTTACATTTATCTTTCTTTCGTCTGTATCAAGTAACCAACTGATAGTTCTTTTTGTCTAAGCCTTGGATTACAGAAATGAGCTGAACAATGACCATGTGAGTGGGCTGTAAGAGGACCGAGCAGCTCGTCGTAGCTTCTGCCCCTCTCTCCACTACGCATATCATCAGTAAACATATGAAACCTGTGTGGTCATCGAAAAACCAAATCCACATTTGGTTCGTCCTCTCTGGGCATTATTCTCAGTTCTTTTTGCATCTCTTTTCTTTTTCTCAAACCAACAAAACAACAAACAAAAAAAAAGAAATATACAAATATATGTGCTGGTTTGTTGAGAGTCTCTATACTGCTAATATGTAAGCTCATTAGTTTGTGTTGTACATCACCATTAATGCCCATTCCAGTATGTTTGTGATTGGTATAGTGAAAAAAGCACATAGATGGGAAGCTCTCCCTCCAAAGGCAAGTATCAAAAACAGCACAAACTAACAGTGCTGCTATCCATCTTGACTGTGTACTAGTTCCTATACACTATGGCATATTCACGATTAAGCGCTCTTCGTTGTAAATAGAACATCTCCCCCCTCATTTAGAACCTCATACAGGATCAGGGCAGCACAAATTCTCGGGGATATTGCTCCCTCACCAACTCATTCAACATCTAACCTAGCTGAAATAATCTGTACCTTTATTTTTATTTTATTTTTTTAGTAAATCAGAAAGTGCAATTTAAAACAAAGACAATGACTTAGAATGTTTTGCTTTGGCCAGTTTCCTTCCACACATCAATATTCAACCCAAACATCAGTGGATAGCTACAAAGAAAGGTATAAAGGTGCTCCAGATTTTGTACAATGTCTCATCGAGCGTGATATTACTGCGAGTCTAAAGATTGCACTTTTATTTTATTTTTTTTAAACTGTACATGACCTCATTAAATATTCTATATAGCTTGACTGACAATGTTAGAAAAAACCTGCCTCTAGAAGTTCACATTGTAAGTAAAGATACCAATTGGAGAGACATTTTGGCCGTCGTCGTCGCTGACTCCTTTGCTGTCTAAAAACACTGAGACATAGAACACATAGATTATAGTAAGAATGAACGCGCTGTTGTGTGCAGAAGTGACCCCCCCCACCCGTCCCAACCCTCCCACCCCCCCTTCCCCACGTACGCACCGAGCTCACACTCATAACAAAGGATGGAACATGGCTATAGTTTAGGCACAAATACTTAAGAATGTCCATGTGAAAAGTCAATGCTTCTGTTCACACACAGATAACGTCTAGGCAGACAGACAATGAACAAAATAGAAATCTAACATTACATTTAACGTCAACATTTTTGAGATAGTATCTTTTTAAGTATTTGTGACAGTGCATGCTTTCATGACATTGGTGGGTTGACTGTATTGGTACACTATCGACACAATCTGTAGCGAAGACTTGTAATCTTTTTAAAACGGTATCTCAAGGGGCTTAGTCGCTCTGAACCGACGGGACGTTCAGGCGCCATGAAAACTATGACTCTCAGTAAAAATCCTGCAGGACTGACAGGAGAAATTGTTTGACTCACTCTATGAAGATTACAGGAAGGCCTTGTGCGCACATGACAGTCTGCTGTATGTGCAGGGAAATGGCCTGTAAGCCGTAATGGCTTGGCTTATTTTAGTTGAGTCATCAGATGCTTTGGTTATTGTGAGATTAAAATATTTGAAATGGCTCCCATCTCTTTTTAAAAGAGTCACAATGTTCCGGCTTGACCTCGCCTCAACATCAGTCCAGGCCAGTTTAGAGTGCCTAAGCCCACATAATGGATTTACACGAGACAGAAACCTTAATGCAAACCAGCATTTCTTTTTCTGACTTGCAGCAGCAACAAAAGCACCTCTCAGTGAAAATGTCCTGCTGCACACTTGAGTGACTGGATACCTGACGTCTTTAAAGTATAACATATGTGTAGAAAATGTCATGCCAGGCTCTTCAACTACAGTAATTGTGATATGACAGCGTACAGTACAGTTTTACTCAAGAAGCAGATGAGCACGCGTGGAATTTAAATTGTAGTTTAAATGAATAATTAAAAAAAAAAAAAAAGCCTCATTCCAACAATACATAAAATAATCAGTTTGAAGAATCATCCTTAAAATGATCCTCAGCCGTTTTGAGGCCATAGAAAAGACACATTTACTCTCAATAGATGACTGAAATCAAGTTGTGTATTGTAGGTAAATATTGTATATGTTCACTTGATGTGAAATCAAAAACTATACTAGCTCTAGGAATAGTATACAGAGAAAGATAGGGATTCTTAAATGTCCTCCAATCAGGCATTTCTCAGCATCAAGTAGTGCTAGCTATTGCATTAAGGTTTGTTTATCTCTTATGAAACATATGTATTTTGTCACTTAACCTTTTTCGCATATAGATGATATCCAGGTTCCTGATAGAAGTAAGACATTGTTATGATAGAGAATGCACCACACAGTATCTGTAAATACTAGATCTACAAAACTATTTACAGCACACATATAGGTAATCTTTATGTCACAGTCTATTGCATAATGGTGATAATCTTTAGTTTATAAATATTATAAATATACACAGAATTTTTAAGCAACATTACATAACATCTCAGCCATCTGAAATTAGAAATGGAAAACAATAGCATCCATCCATATCTTTCTCCACACTCCATTCTCCTCGAAAACAAACAAAGAAAGCAGCATTTCTATTATCTATTCCCTTTGGACCCATAACACTGTCATGGTTTGTATGCGAGCCGCTGTGGGGATATAGTGGCTCAGCAGACTGTATTTCTGTCGCTGAGAGCAACATAACACTTAGTTACAGTATGTGTGTTGATTTCTGAAATGAGGGTTTAGGAAATTCAGTGTGAGATTCGTTTCATGAGTGTGTGCTTTTTGAGATTATTTGTCAGAGTTGCTTGCATTTATTATTCCACAGTGGTGCCTAAAGCTGCTTAATAGGAGAAGATAATTTGACTCTTCCTCAATGGTAAAAAAAAAAAAAAAGAAAAAAGAAAAAAAGAAATAGTCATCAGAATCCACAATGCATTCCAGTTAAAAAAACAGAAAGCAAAAAGAAAAACAAAATTAAAAAAAAAAAATTCATACATTGTATATAATTCTTTATATTTCTCAGAAAGGAAGACTCATGTTTATACTACAGCTTTTTAAATTGCCATTGCCAAATATTCTAGTTGGATTTTACACACGCAGTCACATGCATGCATACACACACTCTCTCTCACACACCCATACATACAGCAGTATATATACACATATATGTCTATATCTATACATAGATATATAGATATAGATATATACAGTATGTAACGTAAAAGAAAAGAGAGACGTATCTGTATAATATACATTCTTAAGTTTAGGGAGACAATGTGTCTAAAATATAATACAAGGGCTTGTATGTACAGGATTTCTATGAGGTTATTTTAGAAGAAAACTGGAGAGAAACAAAAAATGCTGAAGTTCCTCACTTTTATCTCTTTTGTTGTATCTCCGTCTTTAAAAATGAATTGAAACATATTTAAGTTTAAAAAATGAAAAGGGAAAAATGGGATCATAAATTTGATGCAAAACGCATTTTGTCTTGCTCAGTCTCTGTACTGCTCAGGACAGAATCTCTCCTAGATCCGGGGGATTCCCTGTGCTGGGTCGAGGATGATGACGCCGCCGCCACTGCCGCCGCCGCCGCTGCTGCCGCGGCCGAGCGCACGGGGGGCAGCGCTCCTGACGACATCTGGCGGAATAAATTGACCCGCTGGGGCACTGTGGTGCGGATGCCGCTCTGCAGATTCATCCCCTGGATCGCCGCCGCCGTCGGTGGCACGATGGAGGCCAGAGAGTCTCCTGAGGATGGGGGTGCTCTGGGCCCCAGAGATGTGTCGTGTGGCAGTGATGGTTGGGAGGCCGATAAGTGTCTAACATCTCGACTCAAGCTGCCGGACTGAAGAGCCTGTGTGCTCTTCTGCATGTCTCCCCGCTGAGGCGAGGGGACCTGCTGCTGCTGCTGAGGTGACGGCTGCTGCTGCTGGGTCGCAGAGGCCGCGGCTGCAGTCGAGGCGGCGGGCTGCTGGGCAAGCTGTTGCTGTGTGGATAGAGACGGTTGGGCGATGGGCTGCTGGATAAGCGACAGCTGGGAGGCCGTGCGAGAGCCGTACTGGAAGCTCCGGCTGGCCAGAGGGGTCTGCACAGGTGGACTGCACATGGCGGCCGTGAAGGAGCAGGGAGACATGATGGCTCCCTGCTGCTGGAGCGGGGTCTGTGGGTTGGTTAAGGAAGAGTTGAGGTTGCCGTGAGAGAGACTGGGAGCAGGGTAGATGCCCTGTGCTGCGGCGGCGGCGGCGGCCGGCAGCATGCGGGCAGCAGAAGCATTGGCAATAGCTGAAGCACTGTAGGTCATGGGGACGGAGGACTGCTGGAGCTGATTGGTGCCGAAGGCGGTGGGGAAGGGCGGCTGGGCGGGTGAGTTAATGATGGAGTTTCCTGACATTGGAGTTGAGTTCATCCCGGTGACTGACTGCTTGCGGTCCACCATCATCACCATCTCCCTGTCCTGACGGATAATCTGCTTCAATATCTCGTTCTCCTGCGTGTTGAAAACGCCGGCGTTCAGATCCTTCTGGAACTTCTGCAGCAGCAAGGAGTTCTTCTTCCCTGTTGGGGTGCAGTCAGGAGAGGTGAGCACATAAAGCCATGGCAAACTTTGGTTGCCCTAAACCACAGGAAAAGGGCAGGGTTCAAGACAGTAATGATAAAGATGCAGCTTGTATGTTTTAGTCTTTAGCGCATTTGCTTTTTTTTGTACCAACAGATGTGCTTCATCTTCTTGATTCCACTAAAAATATAAATATGAATTCCTTCAATCTTACAAGCTGCATCTTTTCACATCCACTAACATCTGTCATATTGAATAAAAAGTGTGAAGGACACTGAATGGTGATGACTATGGGAAATATACAGTTTGAAAGGAGTGAAGGACACATAAGGAGACAAAGATTACTGAAAGTGTGATGTGAGAGCGTAGACTGAAGGTGCTGATGTGGACAATGAAACACAGAAGAATACTGATGAGTTGTACCCACACATCACATTACTGGACAGTTTTTTTTTCTCTCTAAGAAAAGACAAAAACTCTAATCTCTAAGAATAAATTTAAAGCCACATTCTATTTAAATCACAATGACAACTCAAACTGCTAAAACACATCACAAGAACACTTAGAATAATTTTTTCTTATATTTATGAACAAGGTGACAATAAAAACAAGCAAAGGAAGCCACAAAGATCTATTCCTAACACACTACCTCACTGGGTACAGATTGTAAATATAATTATACATTAAATATCTTTATGGAGAACTAAACTTTACTCATTTTACCACAGATTGCTGTTATCTTATTCATATTTGCATGGAAGATTCATTCATTCACTTTTAAAAATAAAATCTTAATAATTTGACTACAAACTTAATAATAATAATGTGGTAATGCATTTTTACTTAATGCAGTAAACAAAGAGTTATTTTATGCTCTATAAAGTGAATTTTGAGCCCACAGGCCTGGAAATCTTCGCCAGCCTGTCACAAGTCATGGATTGTGATAATAAAAGCTTGACAGATGGCTTCTTTAAACACCAGGCACTTCTGTGACTTTGGGAGTTTGGGAGCAAAACTGTGGTAAAATGCTGCTAAAAGCGGTTCTAAAAGCATGAAAGACGTCTTGAAACTGGTCTTTTGTACATAGAATCGCCACATTTGACAATAATGAAGATCTATTTAACATCTTTTCCTTCGAGCGACTGCGTTTGAATTTATTCGGAGGATGCGTTTCCTCTTATTCCTGTTGACCTTGTGTATCGACAGGCTGCGAAGCATTATAAAGAAGACAGAGTTGACTTTTAGTGCACTGAAGGCTTTAGCCACAGTCTATCAATCATTATGCCCCGTCCTTGAGGGCAGGAGATTTCTGCACCGAGTTTACAGTCGAGCTGCGTCTGCTGGACGGCTTCCTCTCGTCTCAAGGCTGCCAACGAGCCGCGCGTTCAGCTATACGAGCGGACTTTGAAAATGGATTGATGTTATGTTTTTGCAGCCGTTTCTCAGGGATCAAGTCCTCCGTTTGACGTTGTTCATTTAGTCACAGTCACTACAGGGTCGGGCGATTAAGGGCTAGAGACTAGCACCACGTGTAAGACTACTGTTAACTTACAAAGCTGCTCTCATCGCATTTTTAAAGATGACAGGGTTAAACTCTGCAGATGGGAAGGACAACACACATTCATTACTTCTCCAAATTAAACCTGTGAGGATCTGAATGTTTCCTAGTAGTTCAACACAGGGGTATTAAAATATTATGATGCATCACAGTTTGCTGACTGTCTTATCTGTTTCTGCTGCCCCTTCCTCTGTCCTCTTCTTCTCCTCTAATCTCTCTTTAGGATTTTATCCTCTCTATTTGATCAGATAAGGGCTGTGCACAAGATAAATAGACTCTTATCAAAGAATAAACAGACTTTTAGATCTACATAGACATTCAATTTTTTCTAAGTAAAATGTTTCACTTCACATCTTCTCCTAGAAAACTACTATTTTTCCATACTACATCATGGCTATAGCAAAAAAAAGAATGTTTTCCGTCAGAGAAAATGATCTATCTATTGTGCATTAATAGAATAAATACTATATAAAAAATATTACTTAAAGTCAACTGTTATGCATTTAGCGTTCAGCAGCCCAAACAAGAGGAGCTGAAGAATTTGACTCTGCCTTAAATGCTTCTTAACCTACACAGTAAACACCCCACTATGGAAGAGAAAATTAGGCACTTTAAACTTAAACTTATTCTGTACATTATATATATTATATTCAAAATATTCTGGACTGTTTTCCCAATGAATGCCAGCAGTCATTTGTGATCATGTCTAAAAACTTTGGACTGACTTTGAAACATTAGCAACAGATTGTAAAATAATATTATCCCTTAAAACAAAATGAAAACAAACAAACAAACAAATAAAAACATAAACAAAATGTACATAAACACCACTCATGGGTAAAGAAAGGTTTTGTTTTTTTACATATAAAATTTAAATAAAAACTGATCAGATATGGGTCGAATCACCATTTGAAAATAATGCAATTACAGTAATGTGTCGCTGATTTGTCAGAACCAGTTAGATTATTTCAATATACAAAGTTCACCCATTAATATGATTTCATAAAATATTAATACAGTAATTAACCCATATCTGAACTCCAAAACATAATCTTTGTAAAACAGTCTGAAAGCCAACTATCACACCAAACAAACAAATAAAAAAACGAGCAAAACACAAACATCATCACATTAACAAACATCATAGAAATAATGAGGCTGTATTTGTTAAAAAAAACACAAATTTTGAGATGCATTCAAGGCTTAACAGAGAAATTATACAAGGCAATTTGATAAGTAATCTCTAATAAACTTAAATTTGTTTTATGAGTCACTGCAGGAAATATATTCACTTTCTTCTTGCTGAGGTTTATTTCATACATCATTTACTTTAGAAAGGATAACTGGTGTAAGTGTGTGAGAAAACGATTCTTACTAGATTAAATAAACTTTTGCCCTCCACATGTGGTCAACATGTCATCACTGTAGCTCTGTGTCTAAAAATGAAATTAACTTTCCTTTAATTAGTTGAGAAAAATCCCAAATTATTTACACAAAAGACAGAATTCATATTTCAAGTCAGACAATCAGAAACAAACTGTTGTTTTTTTTTTATTGGTGAAAACATGAATAAATAATGAAATGAGATTTCTGCATGTAACAAAAAGTGTGTGTGGCATTGCATTAGTAAAGTTTTTACTAATCTGCAGACATGGCTTAAGTTGTGAATACACTTTGAACAAAGGATTCAAAGATTAAATTAAAAAAAAAGAAATGTCACACCAATAGAGCTGAGCATGTCTTCATAATCCAGTTGATTATTCTGTGAAAAGTCTGTTACAAAATAAACATGGCATGTGACACTGAATGAGATATCTTTTTGTTTCTTTGATTGTCTTAGCTTTTGACATTTTGAAGTGTCCATCAAAACATCTGCAGGACTGGTGTGGGTGGGGTAAACAGTTAATGTAACCTTCAGCTAAAGGTCAAACTCTTGGAGGATGAATTTGAGACCGGATCCATTTAGCAAGCCTCCATAGGTCAATTTGTCCCTGTTCGAATATTGGAATTGGAATAAAGTGTTTACCTGATGCCTACTCGTCGGCCAGGACACTCTTGAAAACGAGATGTGCTCGTCTCAAGACGGACTCCTGGTCAAATAATTTTTAGATAGATAAAAGATAATGTCAAATGTGCAACACGTTATGGGTTTCAAAGCATGGTTACTTTTTTTTTTCTTTCCTTTTTAGAGCAAGACAAGCATGTAACCAAATGCAGTTCATATATAGAAACGATACAACCAGCACGGATCATGACAAAGTATCTTCCCTCGTATGAGACAAAACCCCCTTCATGGTTAGTCTGAAAGGATGGATCGAATCTATATCACTCTGGGAAGTGTCAGCCAGAGTGTCATTTTCTAACATTAAGCTCTGTGAAAAGCTGGTAGCTCTCGTAAAAAGGGCAAATGTAGATTTGGACTGTTGAGGCCAAAGGGCTTACAGCATGTTGTGAAGGGCACAAATCCATACACTTCACTACAGGGCAAATAAAGATTATGTTTTTATTTTTTTTATTTTATTCTAGTGCAAAAAAATACAACCTTGTCTCCTGTGAATTACGCTCATATGCAGCTACTTCACAGTTTGTTATCAGTGTTTAGTTCCAATGCAAGAAATAGTGTGACATTCCTATAACACAGTGGAAAGTGTGGGTGTTGATGTTTGGGTGGATGGAAGTACAAAGCTAGAGGTGCAGGTTTGTGTCCTGTATTAAACTAGAATCAGCGTAGTGAGTACCACATTCTTTCCCTAAACTCTAACAAGTACAACCTCAATTCCAAAAAAGTTGGGACGTTGTGTGAAACATGAATAAAAACAGAACGCAATCATTTGCAAACAAACATGTATTAATCTCCTTTATCCAATCATGTGTTTGACAAAGTGTTGAACCTCTCTCCATCCTTGCTTGTGAACGACTGAGTCTTTCCAGGATGAACCTTTCATACCCAATCATGATACTATCACCTGTTACCAATCAACCTGTTTACCTGTGGAATGATCCAAACAGGTGTTTTTGGATCAGTCCACAACTTTCACAGTCTTTTGTTGCTCCTGTCCCAACTTGTTTGAAACGTGTTGCTGCCATCAAATTCAGAATGAGCAGATATTTACAAAAATCAATGAAGTTGATGAGGTCAAATATTAAATATATTGTCTTTTTACAGTTTTCAATTGAATATATGTCAAATAGGATTAACAAATGATCACATTCTGTTTTATTTATGTTTTGCACAGCGTCCCAGCTTTTTTGGAATCGGGGTTGTGGTTTTATTTGTCTGGCTTCAGCTGCCATGAGCAGATATCATAGGAATAAAAATTGATGCACATCTAGCATGATTTGGTTAATATCATCTTTTGCAGACATGGTTTCTCAGATATTTTGATATAAAAATAGCTGCATCTGAACATACTTCTGAGGAGAAAAGGTCGTCTCAACAGTGACACACATCTGTTGCTGCTTTCTGATCGACTCTATCGACTCTCGTTCCAGATCTATTGTTCACTGCTTGTTGCTGACTTGCCTGACACTACAGTATTTCAATAATCAATTCAATATGGATGTGCCTGTGTCAGGCAAAATAATACACAAATACAAAGCCATGACAAAGAAAAACAACAATAACAGAAAAGTAGATACAGACTGCAAGCTCAACCACTGATATGAGACAACATTGGCACACTGTCATTATGCAAATTCAGCTTTAGTTTTATATTCAGGTGATATTGTTTGTTTCTGGTTAATACGAAAGAGAAACAAATCACCAAACATTATGGTCTGTAGTTTTATTAGTAGGCATAAAAGTTTGTTGACAAGAAAGCGGCTTTATTGGTGAAGCCGGAGGCAACGCACTGAGAAGATGACTAATACATGATGTTGCCATAAAAGCTAATGTTTTCAACGATAAATCATTTCAAAAGTGCTTTATTTAACAGATTCTTCCAGCAGAATAAATAATAATGAGCTTTAAAAATCTGTTTTTCTGTTTCTGCGTTACAAAGGAAGACAGAGTTTTATGTGATATGTTTTATGATTGGATTGCGTTGCAGGTGCCAGTTGTTTTTACTGAGCTTGGAAAATCCAGTTTATTGTGCACCTGCAACCTGGAATAACCTGAACGATCTGAAGCTTTACTCATTTTCATCCTGAGGGCAATTTAAATTTTTAATTCAGTCTTATTTTCCTTCTAGCTCTTTTTGTTCTGGCTGATTCATATGCTTTAAATTTTAATTGCTTTATTTATTCTTAAGGTTTAATATTTTACTAATTTGGCTTTGATTCTGTTTTCTTTTTATGGAAAATGCTCAAGTAATGTATCATGACAAATAAGTGCTAACATTAACATGAGATTCTGCTATATGGCCTCGCTGACAGCAGCTGAAAACAATAATGTGCTATAGGAATTAAATGGCTGCTATTCACACATGTTAAATTATTAAATCTTTACCTGCCTCTTCAAGACACATCTGATTTTCTAATAAACATGGTTTGGGTAACACCAGATCTGATCCGAATATGTACAGCAGTATCTGACACATGATGACAATAATCCTCTCTGCACACTGACATGTCATAGGAAATGTAGGAGTAACAGAGTGCGCCGAAATGTTTCTCTCTCCATGAAACGTGCTTCTTATTTATATATAAAGGGTAATAAAAGGAGAACATTATCATTTCAAAACGATACATATGGCTAATGCAGCAAAATATAAGCAAAGGCAAAGACAGTTAAAAAAGAAATCTTTCATATCACACTTTCACTTCATCATATCTTCTACATGTCTAATGGATCAATGTGCCAGTTCCAATCAAAGTATTAGAGCAGACTGTTAAAAGAGGAGTGGGAGACATAAGTGCAACTTAAGGGTCAATGCAACCAATTATTGCCCTGTTTGCATTACATACATGTGCCCCTTTTTCAAACAAATCCATGTGCGTCTGAATCGCTTATTCTATTTCAATTCTAATATCAAGGCCAAGTTCTTTAAATGTTGCTCAGTGACAATAGACAGTGACAGTAAGGAAGCATTGTTGATGAAGGTATAGCTGAGACTATACAGGGTCCCGCCTGTTAGCAAACTGGGCCGGACCTGATGGATGTGGGGACGTTAGTGCCTGAAACGACTCCCTGATGTCACCTGGCCCTGCTCTTTGTTTCTTTTGTTGACAGGGTCTGGTTGATTTTGACATATGGGGTGGGGTGCTGCTCATACCCAGGAGTGCAGATGAGTGGAAAGAGGGCCAGACACACATGCATGTGAGGTTAGCTTCCATCCACTCGCTGGCATCCAGTGGGGGGGTCAACACCAAACCAACGAGGGGGCGAACTGACTCCCTCCCGGACAGCGACATGCACTGCCTTCCAGTTAATCCAACCACAAAACTCTACTTTGGTTCTTTAGAAGGATTAATGCTGGTTACAACAAATTTTCTTTAATGTTATTTAAGACAAAGAGACGGAAGTTAAAAAAAAAGAAGAAAAAAAAAGAAAGAAAGAAAAAGAAAACAAGATAGCATACAGGTCATGCAGCACAAGATGGCAGACACAATGCTTTTATGAAGAAAAAAGGCAAACGAATACTGATAAAGACAAGACGACAAGGCACGATGACAGGCAAGAGATTCGACCAATCAGACAGGACAAGGATTAGATGTAGGCAGGTCTTACCGATGCGGTCCAATCGGTCGATGGCGACGGTTTCGAAAGCGCGTCGCATCATGGGGTACTCTTCCAGCACCTCATTGAAATGGTCAACAGAGAGGGAGAAGAGTCGACAGTAGGTGTCTGCACGCACGCTCGCAGTTCGTCTGCCCTTGGTGAGCAGACAGATCTCTGGAAGACAAGAGAGAGACAGAAAGAGGTAAACCAAAATTTTGATGCATGAAGAAACAGGGCCAGAAGTGGAGAGGGACATAAAAGAAATCATCCCAGTAATTACAATACAGATTACCATATAGATGAACCCTGAGTAGAAAAGGTCCAGAAGCACAAGCTAATGCGAGTGTAAATAAAATGAGAAGCCCATCAGCAGTGCTGTCACTTGCATTATACTAAGATAATTCATCATCCAGCAGAGAGCTAATGGCCCCATAATACGATACAGTAGTCAGCTTCACTGCAGGCATCACCGCATCAATGCATCACTTCTCAGATGTAATGTATAACTGAACAGGAGTATGGTTACATAGCATTCCTGCGTGCTGCTCAGTCACCATGCAGCCACCCCTCACGTCATAATAACGTAGCATCCTCTTTCCAGTTAGCGGATAATGTTTACCTCTAAAATTAAATGCAATAACAAAATGCACATTAGATTACTGAGATCACAAATGGCAGATCATATACACACGCATGAATGAGACAATAATATATATGATCAAAAATCTCTGCAGTTATAGTTTTCATTATCATCATCAGTGGCGGAAGAAGGACTCCTTTGCTTAAGTAAATGTATTGATATTACAATGTAAATATACCATACAATACAAAACAGAGCTTGTAGACATCTGAAAGACGACAAGGGGCAACGATTAGGCATTTTTGTGAGGGATCACAATCCAAACCACTGATTTCTTGTTCAATTGTGCATTTTGTATTATAAGCTTATCATACAACTTTTTCTGTAAGATCTGTAAAGTAACTAGCACAAAGTAACTAGTGATTACAACTATCAGATAAATGTAGTGGATAAAATGCAAATACTAATAAAAGTATCTCAAAGTTGTACTTAACTATAGTGTTTGAGTAAATGTACTTTCCAACACTGGTTATCAATATCAAGACACCACACAGGACTGGACTCAGTGGTCTGTTCAGGTTGGTCCTTCTGATATATCTGCTATAAACCCACAGTCATATTTCTGAGTAGAAATGTAACTTGACTTGTATGAAATTCCGTCTGTCTGATTGAAATGCCAAAATTAGTCAGAGGATAAAAAGGAAAATCTACCCAAGTTTGTGGACCCCACTCTGACCCTGTAACTCTGGCTAATTCAGCCCACTTAATTACAAGCATGTGAAATATGTCAGAACACTTTCTCTGAGCAGGGTGCTTATTACTGCTAATACTCGTTAGTACTAAAATCTTTTGAACGTCAGCTTGATGATTGCAAACAGAACTCATGCTGAGAGAAGAAGGTCACACTTTTGATTCAACCTAAAAATTTTTAAATGGCCAAAAGAGATGTTTCACTTCGGATGTCAATAACAACAGACTTTGCTTTGATGCAACGCTGAGCACATACAGCTTGTTAGGAAACTTAATCTCAGATTAAATGTTAGTTGCCTGTAAAGAACATATCTGAATTTCCTCGCCTGACTTGATCTCCTCACAAGGTAGAAAGTGCATAATCTATCTGCCCCATTCATTCATCCTGCATTATTCTTCTCTTTATCTTTCAGTACCTCTAACAATCAATGTCCCCTGGGTTCAACGCCGCTCAACCTCCACCCACATTTGCACGTCTGTCCAACCTACGGCACGACTTCCATCTTCATTAAATCGTTAAATGTTAACTTGTCATGGTGTGATCTTTCTTGGCCACGCCACGAGCTGTCATGAAAATAGAGCGCAGTGTGCAAGGTGTGAGAGCAACACTCTCAAGCTGTGGCTGCGAATAAGGTGTTAGTGCTGTTATAATGGATAAGCTCCCTTTAAGTGGTTCATCTGTTCACACGAGAGGATACAGGGAGGAAAAAAAGGGAGGGAGAGGAGGAAAAATCTGCATATTGTAATTTCACAAAAGGGGGAGAAACAAGAGGCAGACACACAGACGGATACTGAGTTGATCCGCAGGCTTACATAATGCACTGTGTGGCTGCATCCAGAGGTAAATGTGGTGCTTGACAGTGAGAGACCTGTGGCTCAGATCCAGAAAAGTGGGTGTTTGAGCGAGCTGAAAACATGTGATGACCCCCTAATTACTGCCTGCTGTGAACAATATACAGCTTTGAGTTAAAATAAGGTTCTTCTCCCTCAAGCTCCAGCTTCTAATTACTGTTTTGTCGTTTCAGTTCATATTGGAAACAGTTCCCTAATACAAGCGGTGCAATCAAATGATTACAAATTGTTAATAACAAAGTGAATAAGCACATTCCAAGGTAGAATTTGGACCAACCTGCCAGTCGGAGTCACTAAAAAAGCAATGAGATAAGAGGATGCCAGTTTCTCGTCCATGAATGCGACCCAGGAATCGAACCACAGGCCTGTATGTGAGTCAGTTTTGTGAGCCGTGTATGTGCCGTCTATTCTCAGAAACATCAGTGAGGTGGACAATTCGCTCTGCTCTGATTCTGTTGTCTGGTAGCCACAGCATCACATGACTGAACCAGCAAGTAGAATAATGACAGCAACAGTAGGAGACTCTTTTTTTTCCTATTTTTTTGCTTCCCTCTGTTAAGACTGTGCTAATTCTTTCCGTCAGACGACACCGAACCACCCTTGTGAGCGATGGTTTGAGAACATGAAAGCATCACGCTGACAATGAGCGGACAGAGAGGTGTATTTTTAGGCTGTTTTAGCGCTTATACATACAATACAGCATACATCAGAAGCTTCATCTGTATGTCTGCTTTCTTTCAAAATGCAAATATCCGAGAGTCAATGCTCAGTGGAAGCAAACACCACAGAATCAGGTCAATCAAGACAAAGACAGAGGGAGAAGCTGATCAGTTTCTTGAAGGTGTTCATATTGTGGCCTAGACCTGAGTGTGCATTATGTGTATTCCAAGATGTGTGTGTGTCGAGGCCTCTGCTCACACTTCACGCGACGCGGTTTGACACGTGTCTGTTGCCTTGCCACATGGCGTCACCGTTGACCCCAGGAGCATTGCAGATAATTTGCCATCACTTCATGTGTCACGTACTCTCATGGCAACCCCTTCTCCTCCCCGTGGCCGAGACGGAGGAGAGAGAGAGAGAGAGAGAGAGAGAGAGAGAGAGAGAGGGAGTCCCATATGACTAAGACATTCGAGCCCAGTAGGGATGTTCATCCTCTGTCATTGTCCTAGCGTTATACTCCATTAGTCCCTCAGCCTCAGAGTGACTTCGCTGCAGAGCTGTGTGCTACCAATATGTAATCCCATTCACGGAGGCCCGGGAGCGATTACTGTGATATCTCTTTAGCATGCAGGCGTAGCATTGACCATGGTTGGAGGTGCTTTGTGACCTACTGTCCTCATAGATGTCCTGCTCATTACTATGCTAATAGTTTCCTGTGGCCGGGCTCGTTTTTTTTGTGACTCGCTCTCGCTCCCTCTGTTTCTGTCTCAGTGCCCCCTCGCTGATTTCTCATTCTGGCCACAGTTTGGCCTGGTTGTAAGGGGAGCGTGAATCATCGGAGGAAGAGGGAGAAGAGTGAGGTGCCTGGTACAGCCAGCTGCTCCCGACTCAGGACTCATCTACTAATGCCATACAAACGGGTAAAAATACCAGCTGGGCAGAAGGCAACAGCAGGTGGCCGGGCACCAGCAGAGCACAGCAAAATCAGCAGTGCACCCTTTGTTATTTGGACAGATATAACACATATCTTTTAATTAAACGATTAGATCATTCATTAAATGGGGACATCTATTGTATGTTCTCCTTATATTTTCCATTGAACTGATTTGTATCTTTCACTGTAAAACCTCCTTCAGCTTCTTGCATTAATAACTGCACCTAATGAACTTCTTTGTATTCGGCTAAATCAATATGGACGGAGCGGTTACTTGGGAGCACACCAGACAGCGAGAGTTAATATTTCGCGGTACAGAATAACCTTCAAAATGTTTTAGACAAAAGCTTGAAAAAGATAATCCAAAAATCCCCCAAAAGCACTGCGAAAGCAACTGTCTGGCTGCCTCAAACACATTTGCTGGATTTATAAATTCGGTCTCCAGAGGTCAGTTTTCAGGGGAGCACTTTGTTGAGACTCCTGTTAGTTAACAGCCTGGCACTTCATCTCCTGCAGGAAGCCTTGTAATTAGCCCCTTTTTATTCTATTATACTCCAGTCTAGAGCTGAAACGATTACTCGATGAATTGATCTCCAATTAAGTGAAAAATCATTTGAATCAATTTTCGAGCTGCAGCTTCTAAAGTGTGGTTTGTTTTATAGGAAAACTACTTTAAGTGTTAATTGTATTCTGATATTTTATGGACAAAACAGTCAAAATCAGTTAACTGAGAAAATAAACTGTAGATCCATTGATAGTGAAAATAAATGTGAGTTGCAGCGCCACTCAAGACTTTAAACCTACAATAACAAATTTTTTTGCCACTTGGGGGCAGCAGAAACAAGTTGTGGACACATCATCATCGCCTGTTTAGGTTGATTTAATGAATTTGTTAACAAACAGTTGCTTATTTACACATTCAACATTTATGAAACAACATTATCATTTATTTGGAGTTTTGTTTCTGGATCCAATATTCACTCTCTTTTTGCTCAGTTTTTGGTCTCTACCAACTCCTGAGGGAAATATCTGGCTCTTTAGCTGCGAAATGCTCCACTATGGTCACCAGCTTGTTACTAATACAAAACTAAGCAATAAGAGCAGTGTGCATGAACCAAAACTGGCCCAACAGCTGAAGAATGAGGTGAAAGCTTATAAAACTCCATAAAGTCGAGGGGAGCTGCAGATAAAAGTGATGAGATTATGAGTGAGCCCTTTTGATTATTGTCTCTATAGCTTAAATACATGTTAGAGTCAACAGAAACACGAGGGGATACACAAGACTAAAAACAGCTGAATTTAAATGATGATATAAAAGCGTATTTTTCATCCTCTAACTGGAAACAATAGCCAATTAAACTCCTGCGGCTTCTTTTCTTTTCGTCTGAAACCGTTTGATAAATGCACTCACACTCGCTGCCATTAAGATCCATTTGTCTGAGCCTTTTTTGGCCGAAGGTTTTATCCTGACATTTTGGCTTAGTTTCTTAAACAAGACGTACTTGTTCTGTGCCACAATGATTCTTTAGCAGAATATCTCTTGAGCTGCAGCCCCAGAGGATTAATCGTTTCAACGCTGTACGGCCGCAAGTCTTCCTATATGACACGTCCACTTGATACAGAATTTAAAATACAACTTTGCACCCTGAGAGGAACGACAGCGATCCCATGGTTTGAACAAGCAGGAAAACAGACGACCAATTTCTTTTTTGATTCACTGCCTTCCTCTTGTCGCCTGTGAGACAGTAACCGCATGCGGCAGACACACCAAAGCGAAGGTATTCTTAGACTCCTCAGCCTCCTTCCATAGTGGGGATGAACTCATGAGATAAAATATGCAAGAACCTCTAAAATAGGAAACTTTGCTTTGCTTTCACATTGACAAAATCTGCATGCAGACGTTGTCGTGTCTGGGTAAACAACGTGCAATGAAATTACATTTGACTTTTAAAAATTGATGCTATCCGTAATGTTTTGGAGAGAGAACAGGACTGGTGCCGAGAGGAAGAGAGTTGGAAGGCAGAATGAAAGCGGAGAACAGGACGAGGGAATAGCTCCTGATTTTACAAAGAAAGAACGACTGGCTGCTCTTGTCAATGCCAAGCGGATGCAGCAGGAACGTATGGAGGGTGGAAGAGTTCATGCGTGTGTGTGTGTGTGTGTGTGTGAGGATGAGGAGGGTGGGGGAGGAACCTCTGTGTGTGTCCTAAGGGATGCCTGATCCACGCCTTGGCCTACTCCAACAACCAGATGAGGGGTTACGTAACTGCAGAAGCTGACTAACGTCCAACACTGGTTAATGAGAATCTACATCTACAATAACTTAACTTCAAACAGCATCAAACGCAAGACCTCAGGCCAGACTCATGTCTCAGTATATAACTGTATGAACATACTGCACGAATGCATGTGTGACTGTGAGGATGGTGTTCTTGCACGGCAGTACCAGCATGTAACCCTTATATAAAAAGCGAATAAAAAGAATTGTTATATTTTGTCTTTACCTCCAAAGTAGGATCCGTCAGTCAGCTTCATCTCCTTGTTGAACTTGGTGATGACGCTCGCGACACCGTGCTGAATGAAGTACATCTTCTTCCCCACCGTGCCTTCTCGGATAATGTAGTCGTTGGGCTGAAAGACCTCGAACTTCAACTTGCTCAGCATCCCCGTCACGAAGTTGGGGTCGGCGTTGGCAAACAAAGGCATGGTGGCCACGAGCTTGCGGCAATTGAAGTTGACAATTTCCTGGTGGAGATAAAAAGAAAGTGCAGATGAGATCATACCATAAATAATTCAGCAATTTCCACCTAAAATTTGAAAAATGAGCCGCAGTTAGGACGTCGGACACAAACGCCACCACAAATCCTTCATTTCTGCCTGTTTTATCTGAGGGCACAAATGAATTGGACGCGTATTGCTGCTTTATCCCTAATGCTTCTAAAGCACTTCCCATCACTCCTGAGAAGAAACTTTTTGGCACACGAGTCAGATCCTGATGAGTTTGCCCTCCGGTGCCGGCTGCAGGCCATCTCTCCGGTCTCATCCTGTCCCCTCAGACCCAGCAGGAGATTAGGAGCTTGTTGTCTGTTTACCCATACATCTCTGTTGCTGTGCAGATGGAAAGCCAGGGAACTTGGCATCTACGGCGGAGTGTTGTTGACCCCCCGTGAGGGATAACTCTCGTCCAGTGACAACAGGACATTAACAGAGAGATAACCAATCTGCGGGACGCTCGACGAGGGCGACGCAAAGAGATGTTAGCTCAGCCTCAGATGCCGGTGTCAGCTAATGCCACGGGGCTCTGACCTCAATCATGCACCAGAACTAATGAATTAGAGAGTAAGCAATTTTCATGCCCAGCCAGGAGTCCTCTTGGGGAAACAATCTTTGGCTATGCCTATTTAAAGATTTTTTCATATGGCGAAGAATAAGAGGCAGCGAGACAGAGGGAAGGAAAGGAGGCGGTGACAGAGGACAGCAAAACAGTCTGGTGATTAAGTTATATTTAAGACATACATCTGATATTTGACATTTCACATACTATAAATATTTGACACTTTTTCATATATTTGTTTTACTGTTCTGAAAATGACAGGCAGTCCATCACAACGAGCATTTTCTCACTTTATTCATTATTTTTGGTCAAAGTCACTTTGTCATTTTGTGGCTCTACAGTTATAAAGCAGCAGCTGTTAATTCTCCCTGGTGGTGCATTAATGGACACTCCAGCATCTGAAATCCGAGACATGGCTGCTGAACAGCAAACCTTTTAGCGCAATGCAATTTTCCTTTCCACGCTTTTTTCATGTTTGCTTGTGCCTCTTGTTGACCAGATTTTCCAGGACCGGAGCCTCTCAATTAAATGCTTTTTGGCAGCTAACAATCAATTATCGGATGTTGGAGCGTCCTTGAAAGCAACACCAAGGAGAGTTTTTAAAGTGGCTGCAGCACAGCAACAAACAGCTCGATGTGATGGATTACCTGCCTCAAACAAGTTTAAATAAGTTGATTTTCGTTGTGTACCAAACAAATACAAACAAGTAGATGGTTCATAGAAAGAATTTGTTGCTACGGTAATGGACTAAAATATAAAAATAGCTCGCTGATGTTCTCAGCAGACCCATTTTCAATAAATTCTACTATTGTTCATTGCACACCAGGATGATTAACTGAGGACTTTGCTATAAGCATCATTACCTTTGACCTTCCTACACTAAACCCCAAAGCTGTTTTATCCACTGAAGCAGAGTTGTCATCTGAATCCCAGGTAGTCATCATTACTCGAGCCAGCGGCAGCCTGAGTCTGGCACACCTGGCAGACAGACTCCTGCAAGACTTGCCTTAAATGACGTGCCAGAATCAGCTGAAGGATACTTGGACTGATTTCACGGCCCGGCTTCGGCCCAAAGTGAGTCTGAGTGCTGCTAAGTGGAGCTGATTCTGATCCCAGAATGACCCATAAGTCAGCACCGACAAAACGTTGCTGGAGCACGGCGTGCCGACACTCAGAGGCAATCAGCCCGACTCGGCTCCCTCCGTCTCAGCCAGTCTACCTGGAATGGGTCTGGCTCCATCAATTTATTTCTGTCTGTTAAATGGCTGGAGACTAGAATACAGACCAGTGATGCAGAGATTGAAAAACAAAGGCCACAAAACAAAACTTATGGCCACTTTACTGCAGAGGCCAAGTGGATTGTGCCATTAATTTCACCTCACTGACAAATCAAGACGTATCTCATTAAGTAAGCTGTAATTTATTAAGTGTGCTTTTAGTCTAATATGATTCAAACAGGAGCTGGCAAAAGCAAGCTCATTTAGAAAGGTGGCACTTGCATGAATGCAGGCATCAGTCGTCTAGCTTTTTAAAAGAAGAACCTGGCTAAAGCCTGGCACTAACAACAGCTGGATAAACAGCAGATCTTATGTATTATCACAGAATAAAACAGTATGGATGCAACATTAAGTGACTGTGTGTGTTTTCCTTACTTTCTTACTTTGTTTAACTCACTGTACTGTTTGCACACATTGTGAGACATACTTGTGTTTTTGATTGATTGTGTTTCCTGAAAAACATAAAATGAGATAACACTTGCTCCCAACATAATAATTATGGACATACAACTCAATCGACCCCTCAAGTGACCTAATTCTGTGATTTTCTTTTTTTTAGGAACTAGGAAATAAACAGGCCGCATACCTGACAATCCAGATGTTGTAAGATTGTCCGACCTCAAATTGTTTATTTGGTTTTGGGAACTAGATTCTTATTTTTTATATATTTCTGTGCAAAGAGACAGGGCCAACAAACAAACAAATGGACGAAAACTACATGATCACACAAACACATACACAGTCCTGCGCCTGATACTTCCTGAATTAACTTGCTTCTTCTATCGGAGAAAGAGGCCATTGAAATAATCCATAACTGCCAAATCTTAAGAGCAGTTATTCAGCGAAATTGCAACGTAAGCTAGTTTACGTGTCCTGTTTAGCTCCGGCGCGACTCAGTTTGTTTTCCCCCGTCGGTCCCGTGGGCACAGCCGTCCCTATGCAGATTTTAATTTTGCTTGCTGTGCACGGTGAACTGAGCCTGCAGGATTTTCTGTGTAGTAAGTCATACCTTTAAATCCCCGCGCCTCCCTTACGAGCGTCTGGGGTCGACTCCCCTCGCCTCAGCACTCGACTCCGCAAGGTGACTTAATGGGGCTACATGAGAGATGGTCACGATTCCTACGCTCGCTTTGCTTTATATTCCTCCTCTCTCCCATCCACCTATGCGTAATTACCCATGTAATCTGCTGACACCAGGAGGTCAGCCAAGAACTTACAACCTGGTCACTGACTCCACAATAAACTTCATTATTCCTCCTCATCATCTCTCTTTGTGAATAATATACAGTCTCCTCTGTCACGACACTTCAGACTTGTAAATATTGTAAATAAAACAGCGATTGTTCAACAGCTCAGGTTCTTTATCCCAAATGAAAGCGAGGCACACATAAAGCTTGTGTGCAGAATATTTCCATATCTTGACGGCTGCTCAGTCTGGGTTCACCCAGGATGCTGAGGAGAATCCGTTTTGCTGTTTTTGCCCGTGACCTTGTAAGATGAGATGACAGGTGTTGGTATTTCAGTTTCAGGTACGGCGCACTTAAAGGTGCCAAATGAAGATTCACTCCTCATCTTCAGGGAATAAACTCATTCATGTTGCAGAGCTAAAACCACCGTGTGACAGCTCACCTGTCAAGATTTTTCTTTTTTTTTTTTAAGATTTGAGGTATTTTTTTTTAACTTATTCCAAAAATAAAACTGAAGCCTTCAAACGGAAACTCTCAAGAAGGTTTATAAATGTTAAGTTAAGGAGCTTCTGACAGAACCAGAGCTTGAATTCAGTTTAGGGTCTTAAGAGAGAAGGCGTCTCACCTCTTTGAGGGGGTCGTTGAGTTCACTCAGGATGTTGTCCTCGTCGAAGATTTTGCCTTGGTAGCGGTGTTCGTAGTAGTCGTGGATTTTCTGCCGCATGTCAGCTGGAAGCTTGTGGAAGGACATGTATTGCTCCACTTGCTTGTACTAGGAAGGCAAAGAAAGCAGATATGACATCAGTTGTCTATATGTAATGATACTAATGATTGAGTTAATAAGTAACAGAGACAAGCAGAGGTTTTTAGAGTCGACGTGTATTTGTGTTTCTGTATTGAGGACAATCCGTGCTCTCGCAGTCACAGTGCCATGTCCTGGTTCTGTGCGTGGAGGGAGAGACAGAACGAGGGAGGCAGGTGGTGAACGAAAGTAGGAACAAGTACAGGCCCAGGGCTATGTCAGACCAAGGTAGCAGTTCCGATTATCTCACCCATGCAGGAAGCCCGGCCCTGATAGGCAACTACGCTATGATCTAATGTGAACTAGCAAGGTATACCTGATATCCTGGAGAGATTTAAGAGCTGCGTAGACTGTGAAGCAGATGGCACAGACTGATCACGTGATCATTATTTGCATGATTTCTCTTGAATATTGTGTTGTGATTTCTTTAATTCCGAGCACATGGGCAGCACAGCATTGTTTCAAGCATCTGCCAAGTTGATTCTCCAGCTCTCTTGTGTCTTGGTTTTATTTTCGGTTTAAGTAAAAAAAATGCAGGTAAAGCGTGTACGAATTGTGTTATATAAGTGAACTTGCCTATAAGTTGTTAATGTATCTTCGTGACTGTTTATTTAGCAGATACAGTAGTTATTAGTAGAAATTTTTCACCTGAACTCCATGTTGAGGGAACATTATTTAGCAAAAAATAAAGAAAATTAGTAAATGTCATAATAATTTAACATAAAAAAATAATGAAAGGGCATAAAGTCTTTGTTATGAAGCCAAATTATTAAAATTATTTGTCATTTGTAATTAGCTTTTTAAATTCATACAGCCAGGAAACAATTTACCATTTTGTGTTGAAATGTCAAAAATAAAGTGGCATTTACAGCAAAGATTTAATTATTTTGGGCAAAAATGAGCAGTTATTTGATTTTCAGATACATCTACTACTTCTGAACATGTACAACTAAAATCTAACTTTAATGCAATTTAAATTACAGGTTAATTAGTTACTTTTTGTGATCAGCTCTCAAAACAATATATTTCAGTTGTATGGGTTTCAAGTTATCTCCCAAAGTGGAATTTGAAACAAACACATAATGATATTAAAATGTTATTATTGTAGGAGAGAGGGATGGAGGGGGCAAAGAGAGAGAAAACAAATAGGAGGATGAAATATTTTTTGGCCTCACTACCACAAAGCCAGATGGCCTGTGACTCAGGACTTTTCCACTTATGCAATATGGCCAGTAACAAAGATGGGTAATCTGGTAATTAATTGAATCTTAGTGGGAGTTAAAATTCTAGTCGTATTGACCCAAAGCAGAGGGAAAGAGAGACTCCAGCTCATCTGTTTTGATTGGTTTCCTCACACAGGTTCTCTGCAGACGGGGCCATGAAAACAATCTTCCCACCCAGTCCGAGGCCCTGACACCTGAAAATAAACACTGTCTCTCACGCAGCCTCTGGTAATCACAGTGGAACTGCAGGTGGGAGCCAACAGCGGCTGTGAGGTCCGGCCCAGCGGCAACCTCTATGGCCAGTGTGATGCAAGCACAAGCCCACCAAATGAAATTTGTCAGCGGGATTAAAGACACTAGAGTCACAGTGGCTCCCTCGCCTGCAGGAAGGTGAGACTGTGATCGAGTGTCCGCAGTGGCTCGGTCAGGCCATTTTGACTGGGGGGCGGTCGGGGGGCACAGAGTCGGGCAAATGCGGCTCTGAGCGTGACATGACAGAATTGATGTGTGGCCTCCAGCTTTAGGTCACGTCAAGCTTTCACAATGATGACCTAACATTTCATTTTATTGGTTAATCATCCAGTTATACTTTCTAGAGATGGAGCATTTTACACATTCCTCATCATCTATGTCTCTCTCTCTCTCTCTGGAGTCAGTCCTACGCTCACATTGGGATGAACCATGTGGTACAATGAACCCACTTCTGTTCTTGCCAGTGGTGCTGTCAGGCATTCATGTTGATATAATACAGCCTGAGGGGCACTTTGTTATCTGCAAATAACAACATCCCATGGAAATATTCTAAATTTTAATTCAATTTTACTTGTATTCTGTTTGGTTAGTTGGTGAATGTGTTGAGAAGGTGAGGCGGCTTAAAGAGGGCAGGTTTGGGTTTCTGATCTTTGCATGTGCTCATGGATCGTTCAGAAATGGATTTGACACCTATTTATATCATCTACAGTCGGGAACAATCAAATGCTTTTGACTCTCTGGGTTAGGAAATTTTTAGATCTTCATCACAAAACTGTTGAAAAAACTAAAGTAAAATGTTTGTAGAAATGTTAATTGTGATTAATAGTCAAATTTTATAAAACCATTTGTGGGGAAAAAAAAGAAATAGTTCAACAAGGGAAATTTGCTCATCTGCTTTCTTGCTGAAAGTTTGATGTGAAGCTCTCATGTGTTAAACATGAAGCTCGAGCCAGCAGACAATTATCTGATCTATGCATGAAGACGAGCAGCGAACCTGCTCTTTCAAAAGCTAATGCAAAAACAAGTTGTGGTTATATGGGGACGTTCCACGTGTCTCTTTCTCAGGCCAGAAAACCACAACCTGTCGTTTTAACACTTTGGTTTTTGTACAGATTAAAATAACGAGATGCAAAGAGATGTTAATTAGTGAGCTTTAGAGGTGATGGTAGGCTGATATTGTTTCCTTTGGAGAGAGTCAAGTCAGCGGTTTCCAGTCCTTATGCTAAGCAAAGGTCACATTCTCCTGGCTGTAGCTTCATTTAATGCACAGACATGAGAGCGATGTCAGTTTTCTCAACTAACTCTTGGAAAGTAAGTGAATAAGCAAATTTCCCAACATGTTGAACTACTCCTTTAAAGCATGGCAGCTTATATAATACAAATGCCAAGAACATACATATATATGCATTCTCATACTTGAGAACTAGATTGTTTCTTTATGGGACTCTTTTTGACACTAATGGCTGCACATTCAAGATTCAATTACAGGCTAGTTTGCCATTTCACTTCTTTTATAACGGGCAGTTTATTTTCAGTTCAGTATTTCAGGGCAGCCGAGAAGTTAAACTAGATTTACATTACACTCAAAACCCTGTATATGAAATAAGGCACAGCTTTAATATGTCTTATATGACGGCTCTTCAGCTGCCGGATGACGAGCAGCTGTATGCTGGCTTCCAGTGATTCAGCAGCAGGGTCTCACAGCAGGCATGTCTTCAGACCATGCATGCTTTACACCATCATTTCCTTCCACCCCCCTCCCACGACGTCTCTCTTCCTTTATATCTTTCTCCTCCATCTTTTCGCATGATCTCTTTAATCATGTTGCATTTTTTCCTCCTATTCAAAACATTAGAAAGCACGAAAAAAAATGTTCTAACAAGTCAATTAAGGATATGTTCTTCTCAACCCATTGTCGAGAATGATCACTTGCATCAGTCTTTTTCATCTTCTGCAACATCCTCTGTCCTCAACTAACCTCTGACCTCTCATCCACATCCATCTCTCCATCCCTGTTTCCAACCCCCCCGGCCGTGGCAGTGATAGATGTAATGACTAGAGGCTGAGCACCCTGAACCTATCCCTGCTGCTCCTCAGCCTGCTCCGCTGATATGCACAGCCATGCAGCAAATCAGCCCGAGCTGAATCAGGCTGCACACTGGGGCTCTGTTACCATGAACGTGGCATCCGCAGCCTCAGAGCTGTCAGTTCGGTGCCTGCGGGGATGTTGAAAGGCTAAAGTGGGATGTAGATTAAGCAGATTTGCCATGAAGCAGATGTACATCACATATTGAGCGAGACACATGCCACTTATTCAAACAACGGACGGCTGACTTGTTTGCTGTGGGCGACCTGCTGTCATTAATTCTTGGTGGCGTGTGCTGCGACTTCTATGTATCTGGCTACTTATGATCAATCATAATATTGTGTTTTGTGTTTTGATTCATTAGAAATTATGAACAAAGGAGCTCAATAGTGATGTTATTCTGCAAAGTGATTTATTTATTTTCTGACTAAAAGGTCTCTCACTGGATCTGGATCTTCTTGTCCTGATTCTGACATTTTCTGATCTGGTATCAGTTCTGTATTAATCCACACCTGAGTTAAAGACTAGACCTGCTAATGAGTGTGAGGATGAATTTTGTCTCCGTCTATCAGAGGATGATGACATTAAAAGATCATGTCATGATCTCATTCAGGTTAAGTTCCACAGCATGATGTTGATTCGGTTAATCTTCTCCTCCTCCTACATTTCTACTGCAGTTTTTTTTATTTGTGAGTGGCTTTAATGACACTGTATTTGCAAAAGCATAAAAGTGAAGCAAAAACAGACTGTTCCTAATTTTAAGTGCCATGTATAACAACACTGCACCAAAACCACAAAGGGGTTGTTTCTCTCGATTGCATTGACCATGGGAGCGACCGACAAGGTCAGGCCATCGTTTTACAATGAGTTGATAACAGCTTGCTTTTATATGCAAGGTGTAAATTAATGAACTGGTATTTTAGTATGTCCTGTTATAGTCACGGTCAAGGTGACTCTGCCGATGCTCGGATAAGAATTATGGCAACAACCTCCAGCAGGATAATTGATGTGTGCTTTGTGTATCAGTCTGGTCCTGCCTTAATGCAGGTGGATGTCTGCAGCTAACAAATTTTTTTTTTTTTAATCATCATTTAATTTACGCTAGAACTGAAGCAATGAGTCAATTAATTGATTAGATAATGGAGAGAAAAATAATCCTTTCACTCATTTTCTCAAGCGAAAAAGTTGAACATTCACTGGTTCCAGTCACTGAAATGTGAGGATTCGCTGCTTTACTTTGCTTTCTCTGACACAAAGCTCCTGGGAATTATTTCACAGACTAAATTATTAACCGAGAAAGTAATGAGCATTTTAATCGATGATGAAAATCACTAGTTGCAGCCTTAATTTGCTGATTTTGTTCTTGACTGATCATTTGGTCTATTAAATGTCACAAACAAAAAATATTTTCAAAGTCATCAAATTTCTTCAACCCTACTCGGTTTACTATCACATAAGATTGGAAAACAGCAAAGTGAATTAATCAACTATTAAAATATTTGCAGACTATTTTTGTAATTGACTAATAGCTCATCTCTAATGCACTGTGTGTAAACATAAATTTCATATGACTGCAAATACATGAGCCGATTTCAACGGTCTTTCACTTGACTCAACATCCTTAAATGATGTGAAATTCTCTTTCTTCAGACAATCTTTATTATAAAATGTCTCTATTCATGGTCGATGACTCAGTCTGTCTGAGCTTACATCATCTATGTTACCGCATAAGTTCAAGGTCGACTCTTTATTTCAATCATAAGTGGATGGACATACCATAGAGGACTATAATCCTCGGCGCTACAATGGCGTATGTATGAATTCTGCAGCATAAGTGCAGGAAAAGTTTTGGAGTTAAATTCAGGTTCTTGCGTGCGAGCACAGAGTGCATCAGTCATGGCCGTGTGTTCTGGGAACTGCCCAGGCCCCTCAGCGGGATCACAGATGGTGGCTCGGCTGAAACGCTGGATAATCACCCCTCCACGCAAAAAAAAAAAAAAAAAAAAAGTGATGTAATAGGGACTGAAATGAAAGGGAAGAATAAAATGTATTCACTGGCAGCGTATAGACAATGAGGTGGCTGGTCATGTCATAGACCTCTTCACCCCATTGGCCTTGTACGATCTGCTCGGGAGGAGAAAATCCTCTTTCCTAGTCATCGCCCCGGATATTGTGATCTGCGAGAGCTCAACCCATTGGTCCACAGAGCCACTGAGAGAAGCCCTAATTTATTTAAGTCTAGCTCCAATGAGCAGGATTTTATGCAGTCGGAAAGAGCAAAACCCTCAGATTAATACTTTAAGACCATCCCAGTGGTAATTAGCATTACTTACCTTGAAACAACAAAACATTAAAGATTTGTACTCCATACCATGCACTTCCTTTTTTTAAATACTCACTCACATAACATCCAATATCATGTAAATCTATAATCCTCAGGTATTTATTAAATGTGTGTCATTGTTTGGTTCTTACCTTCTCTTGGTATTGCCTGCGCGAGGAGTCCAGGGATTGGATTAGAGCTGTAGCGTGGCCCACAAACATGGCGTAGCACGTGGCTCCTACAATCATACTCAGCATGGTGATCCACAGGTCAGACATGCTGACGGGCGCCCGGGCACCATACCCGATGCACAGCATGTGGCTCATGGCTTTGAAGAGGGCATAAGAGTACTGCTTACCCCAGGAAACGTTCTGTAAGGAGGGAGATGGAGAGAGAGAGACAGACAGAGAAGGGGTGGGGGGGAGTTACTGTAAGGCAAGGGGGGTGCCTCTCCAGTGGGCAAGATGGAGAGACAGGCTTTCCTTTGATGGATCACTGAGCCTCCACCAAACATCCTGCCAACATACTCTTCATGCCTCACAGCCTAATTCCCCTCACTGAGTGCCTGAACTTTCTACCTGGCTCTCTTTCCTCCCTCCCTTCACTCAGTCTTCGGCCTTTCAACACCCTCTCCGCCTGGACCTTCCTGGCCTCGTTCGTTTTCCCATTTGCCAAAAGGGTGGAAAACAGTTTGTGTTTGAAAAACACAACAAAAAAACGTATGTATAGAAGTCTGAGGCTCTGTTTCTCCTTCGCAGTGAGGGGAGGACTGGCCTGGATCGTCTTTCTCAGGTTTGACGTTCGTAAAGTGTTGTAATGGGATTCAGTATGTTGGAGGCAGGGGAACAGAAGCTGGTTTCCACACACACATTCTAAGCTGTAACACACTGTTTCTGCTCGAGTGTATACCAGTAGTTGAACATTTAGTCATGAATGACTCCTTTGAACAGATGAACGAAGGGAAGTGATTTGCGCTATGTGAGAGTCATTCTTTCATCATGTGTTGTCATCACAAAGTGACGTCACCTCGTCTCATTTTAACTACAAAATAAGACTACGAGTTGCGTTCATCTGGGTGTATGAGAAGCCATTTTATTGTCATCTCACCTGATCGACTGAGACTTTTTAAAAATATGCCACACAGTTAAAGAGTTGTATGATTTCTTTCAGCAGATCCACAGGGTCGATATCGTATGTGGCCATGTTGGTCTTAAACTGAACATCCTACATAAGTGGTGAGGGAATAAACACTCCCCGTGATGTTGTTGCGAAGTTTCTTCCTTGTAACAACCTCAAAGTGAATGTTTTATGGGTCGGTACGCTTCAAGCAAAGTGCTTATCGGATCATTGAGCGGCGTCTGAAACCCCCTTCCTCCACTCTTTTCTAATGGGGGGGCTGTGTCCGAAAATTTCTGTAACTTTCCAAAGTCAACAATGTGATGATCACTTTTCACAGAGATTTATAATCCGACCATGTTATCAGGTAGCATCAGACAGATTGAAATTTTACCACCTTTTTTAGTTGCATTCCAGATTTCAGGGATCTTTTTTTCCCACTTTTTGTTGGTCTCAGCCTGAGGAGGAATCATGTCTCGGATTCAGAGCAGGATTTAGACTCCTCATTAATACAGCACCCGTCAAATGTGTGCCTTTGGCCCGGAGACATGCGAAATCTCTAGTGAGCAGCCGAACAGGCCCGTGGAGGCTACATCTGTGAAACCCAGTAAGTTCCTATCTGGAGGCAAACGTGACAGCTCTCCGGTACAGGCCTCGTAGCCACAGCCAACTTGCTGACTCCTCCAATAGTTTCACCTCCTGTGAACAAGAAACGCTGAGGAAGCGCTCCATGCAGAATACTTATCTCACCCAAAACAGAATAGCTAATGAAAGAAATATGAAACCTCCAGAAAATGTAGTTAATCTCTGTCTTTTCCACCGGCTGACATAGTTCCATTCTGCAACACAGCATCATGTCCACATCTCCAATCTCCACGCTGTTTGTTCATCAACTGGCATTTAGTAAACGAGTAAATTCACAGCTAATCATTTGGCCTGGTTGACTCACCAATTCTCATCTCCATGCTGATTAGCTGTTTCTTCCAAGACTGATTAGAAAATTGGTGATAATTAAACTTGCCAGCTTTAATAACAAATAGAGTCCAGTTTGTTTGTCTTGGCAGTTTCCTTTTTTTTTTTTTTTTTCCTCCAAAGGGTTCAGCCACTGAAATACCGCCTTCGAGTGCCAGACCATTTTTTTCCACATCATACACTGCAATAGAAATGTTTGCTATTGTATGAGCAGAAAAGACGTGGTGCTTTACTGTGCACACAACACATACACTGAATAATCTATTTACCCACACACACAGAACAAACGCACCCGAGCATGTAACAGGAACAAACGCCATTTGTGGGGTCACGGACCTTATGTGTCCTTTCGCATGTGTACATTTAGCATGTGTGCTTGAGATGGTCGGCGAAGGTTTATCGAGCCACGCCGCACAACGTTTGTGTTGACATATTCGTATGGATGGAAAAGCAGAGAGGTGTGTAGTCCTGCCAGATGAAAACAGATAAGCTGGGTTGACTCGCTGCACCTTTTGGTATTTTATCCTTGTGTGTGTTTGGAGCAGAGAGAAACAGATCTAACAGGGAATGTCTGCACTGCATGAGCGTGTCATATAATCCTATTGTAGTAGGTTATATAGGACTTTGGAATTGACGTCACATCTCGTACTGTATGTCATATTTCTGATGCTGGTTTATATATAGAAACATATGATGCAGGAGCCATTTTGGGGCACATTTGTTGAGGATGCTATCATCCACTGCAGTGACTTGGCTGCAACAGTTTGAAGAATTGATGTTGAAATATTTTTGTTAAACAAACTGAATACAGAATTTACAATAATGTGTTTTTATTTAGTAGAGCTGTTAAAGTTTATGATTTGGTCGAGATTCTGAAAACGGACCAGTTAGAGCTGAACAATATGAGGAAAATATCTAAGTGCGCTTGCAAACATTGCAATTAATGTTTAAACAGATTTTTCTTCTTTTTTTAATCACAAATTTATCTTGCTTCTACATAAATAGCTTTTACAGATAAACAGATAAAATGATGCTGTTCCTCCCAAGGTTTTTTCTGTTTAAACCAGTCATTCAGAGAAAAGTCAATATCTCAGTAATTTTGGAAAACATAGCTCAAATTTGTTAAGATTATATCTTATATTAGTGGCAACAGTCGTCGATAATAAATCATCACATTCAAAAGTGGGCTTATAGTTATTGACAGCTGTATAATTGGCCACTTATGATAATAATGAAAAATTCTGTTAAGTGATGTTGACTGACACATTATGAAGCTGTAGCTCTCTGAACAGTAGCTACTTGAGCTAAAGTGAAGCACTCAATGCATTAAAGTTAGCAGTAATTATGTAGATTAAAATTCAAAGTGCACTCTTCCAAATTGCAATTTCAAAATAAAAACAATTTTTCATTTAGCCCAGTGATGGTCAGCTCATTGGTCAGTGTCACAGGTGTGGTTCCTAATTCAACAGGTGAGACATCATTGATGTTCAATATTAAGCCAAGTTATAGATATGAGCAGATACAAACTGTTTAACTACTCTAAGTCATAATGTAAAAGTATTTTAAAGAAGCCAAGTTTCACAACAAATCAATACAAAAAAACCCACAGCAGCTGTTTGGGGACAAAATCCATCTGTTTAAGCTCACACACTTCCAAGTTTAAGGATTAGAAACTGTAGCACTTCCTTAAGCAGATAGTTAGAGGCTGGTTTTAAAAAGATTTGCAGCAAGTATTTTTTCGACGGTAATGAGTCAGATAGTATGTGTTCAACGTGCAGCTGCAGCAACGTTTTGCATTGTCAAGTGACAGTAAAGAGTTTTTGTAAGATGCCAAAACACGGGAGGAGGGAATGGAAAGTCATTCTGTCTGTGAATTAACATCGAAGACAGTTTTATTGGATAGAGTGAGAAACCCTTCACGAAGAGCACTGCAGCAATAACGTCTGCATTATTACTGGTTTGATTCCTCGAGTTTGTATTTCCCTGTTACAGTAAGTGACTCATAGCAGTCTGGTACACAGCAGCAGCCAATCTTACTTTTAATACATATTAGATTTTTTTTTTGTGCATTTATAGAAGTAATCAGGATAAACAAGCATTTTTCTCCAGTATGTTAAAAAAATTTCTAGAAGCACCAGAAATCTCCAGACTGACAGAATTATTTCACTGTTATTTCTTGACATGTCGCTTTCTGTCCTTCGGGAAGAGTGACTCATTTCAGTATTAACACATTTCTCCAGAAAATGCACTTTTTCCCCCTATTCTCTTCAATCCCCTTGATGTTAATAAATGTGGCTAACACAGCAGATGTATTCAGTTCCTCCAGAGTTCCAAATATAATTAAGCTCTGGATGCAGCAAAACAAGCGACATCAGATACTGCATATTCATCTTTCAGCAGCTCTGCCTTTGTTTATTAGTGGAACAGTAAAGCGAATCCACCGACTTCATTATCGCATGCATTCATACTAATCTCACCCCACGCTGTTGTCAGAGCATTCAAATCAACAACTTAAAACTTTCTTATAATTAGACTGAGCAAGTGTTTGCGCTCGTGTGTTTAACAACTTCCATTTCAATTCGTTCGTCACGACGTCGTGCCTCAGACACAAGACGTCGCTGGTTATGTGACCGGGAAGGCGATCGATGAGTCACCGTCGTCCCAGCGCCGAGTGTGACCCAGAGGCGTCGCTTGTTGTTGATACCCGCGAATAAGTATGAGACTAACAGGATGTAATGCCTGGCTGCAAAGGACACGATCTGACTGCTGAACATTACAAGTGCTCATAGGTCAAATAACAAAAATCAGAGCGGTTTCTCATCTGCACTCCCACAGATTTAATAGCTGTGTTTCATTGCAGGAAAATACAGATCTTTTTCTATCTTGAATACATTTTGGTGGTTTTGATTTTACAAGCATTTTGTGTTTCACTGCAGGTAAATTCTCCCCTCATCTGTTTTTTTTCCCATCCATATTCAAAAAGAATGAGCAAAACATCCGCATTAACTGATGCTTTTAATTACTCAATCATATAACTCTCTAAAACCCAGCAAGCTGTCCCATGCATGGAAAAAAAAATGTGCTGCACAATATTCATTTTTCAATTACATAATCAAACTACAAGCTGTTCTCCCTGGGAGTGCACAGAAGGCACAACAGTCTTTGAACACATAAGCGAGGAAGTGAAGGGGTCTGCAGGCCTGCATGAGCAAACTGTAAGTTGGCAAGAAAAGCACTCACAGTGGTGGATCTCAGTGTGAAGGCTGTGGTTCTGTTTGTCTCGTAAGTTTCTGTGCTTATCGTCTGCTCAGCTTTGTCCTGACGACGGATGTTTCATGGACTTTTTGTCTCTTTGTTGTTTGTTTCTTGCAGAGGTTTGCTTTACTTTCCTCAGGGTTGTAGTGAGGTTACAACTAATGAGTATTATATGATTATAGTATTATTGATTAATCTGCCAATTATTTTTCAATTGATTGTTTGGACTATTTAACGTCTGAAAATACAAAAAAATTCCCATCGTGCTTTCCTAAAGAATTTGTTGCTTTCTCTTTTTCCAAACAACAGTCCAAAACCCAAAGATATTCAGTTTACTATCAAATACAACAAAGAAAAAGCAACATACTGTCACATTTGAGCAGATTGAACCTTGATTCCAAAAAAGTTGGGACACTGAGTAAAACATAAATACAAACAGAATTTGATCATTAACAAAGTGTTCCTGAGTCCATGTCCATGTACTAATCTCCTTTATACAATCATGTGTTTGACAAAGTGTTGAACCTCTCTCCATCCTTGCTTGTGAACGACTGAGTCTTTCCAGGATGAACCTTTCAAACCCAATCATGATACTATCACCTGTTACCAATCAACCTGTTTACCTGTGGACTGATCCAAACAGGTGTTTTTGGATCAGTCCACAACTTTCACAGTCTTTTGTTGCTCCTGTCCCAACTTGTCTGAAACTGGCATTAAATTGAGAATAAGCACATATTTACAAAAATCAATGACGTTGATGAGGTCAAGCATTAAATATATTGTCCTCATCCTGCTTTCAGTCGAGAATATGTCAAAAATGTATTTATGTTTTACACAGCATCCCAACTTTCTTGAAATCAGGGTTTCAGTAAATGTTGCCATTTTTCTTAAGCACCTGATATTAAAGGTGAAGTTGTTGATTGTTTAATCAAGTAATCAACCTTTTCAGCTCAATTTGTTGGTGATTCAATGATGAATTACTGTTAATTATTCTGTGTTTTGTGATGCGTTTACCTCCTTGTAGTTTCTTTATCGGACAGCATGTTACTTGATTCTGTCTCCTTGGTTTAAGCCCTTTCTGTCTACCATCTCTGGAGGGTAATAAATAAACATGTACGACAAAAACGTCATTCTGAGGATTGAGGTGACTTTTCCTTTTTCTTTTGGTGTCCAATCATGTGCAATCACGTATTCAGCAGCCACTTTCACTGATGAGCACACCCTCAATCACAAAGGTTAAACTAAGCAAGGCAGCAACCTGTTTTACATTTGGAAGTGAGAAGCTGCCTGCACTCTCCAGATCAACAGACTCCACGTATAACAAAAGCCATCTTGTTTCTTTTCGAATGTCCTAACCAGCCATGCTTGACATCTTGACAATTCAGGTGGAAATACTGCTGCATTTCCGAATAAACAAAAGTAGTTCTCTAAATTCTCCTATTATCATCAAGGACTCTCCGAGAGGAGTAAATAACAGGCCCAGCAATTTCTTCCATCCAAACCATCCTCTGCACCAAATAATTAACCAAGAGAGCCACAAAAACAAGCTGCTTACATCAGGGTGAGAGCAGACTTGCATTTTACTCAGGTTAAACCAGTGTGTCCTCATGCTGAGGGACGTGCCAGACGAGAGGAGAGAGGAAAGAAAAGTTTGATTTATTCATAAACTCTGCACCGAGCTCGGCTGTTGGAAGTGACTCATTCAGGGGTTAGGGAAGAAAGAGATGGGAAAGTAGTGGGTGGTCCGTGGATAAAAGAGGCCAGGAAGGGTGACTGATGCTGAGGGCTGGTTATGCATGGTTTGAGAGGCCTTTCTTCTTTTTTTGTCTACCTCCAGTATCTATCTGTCTGCCCCTGAATCTCTCTCAGACATGAATCCTCAGCAGGCTCGGCCGTCTGTCTCTTAATATGAGAAACAAAAGCGGTAAACACACAAAATGCATATGTTCTTCCAACTCCTAAACACGTATCTTTCCACCGAACATGCAGACAGAAGCAACACCCTGTCACCCTCTCACCCGAGCCAACACAGCGACAGCAGCGTTATCTTGTCTGGTGATTAAGTAAATGCAGCCTCTAAAGAGTAAGAAGCTACTCTCAGGCCATTAGTCAAGAAGATAACGGTCCTACACCCTGTACTGCACCACTCAGCAGTATCTGCAGTCCCTGCTCTTCTTCTCACAGCTGGAGACAGAAAGTACTAACCCAACGACGAAAAAAAAAGATGACGCAATGCGAATTCAAAGCAGTCATTCCCGAGCAGGTGAGAGACGCGACCTTTGAACGCAACATGCACCTGACAGTCTCCCTCCCGATGGGCCGGACGATCGCATCATGCATTCATACCAGCGGTAAACAGAAAGGGAGATATCTTATCAAGATTTCTTAGCTTATGAATGCTAATGCACTGCGATGGTGTGAGAAGAGGAATCCCACATGTGGGCAGGGCTTTTCACTTCAGATTTGCCCGTTCGCAGTCAGAGCGCAGGCCTCCGCTTCTGCGAGGATCCACAGGGAAGAGATTCCACAAATTGCTCATTCTACCACATCACAGTCAGTAACACTGTGTTAGCTGCTCATGAGCTGACATCCTCCAGCACCAATCACATGTACAAAGAGTTTGCCTCCAATATGTCTATGGCAACCAATGCTTACTTACTCACTCTGCACACTTAGGCCCAATGCAGGTTAATCATCACAAGAACTGAACGGGAATCAATACAGAGAGCAATCTGGAAATGAAATCAAATTCACTTGTGAACTGCATTTCCCATGTGTACTTGCATGGAAAAGCATGTGTGTTATCTTTAATGTCGTTAAGATATTCAGATATTCTTAATGTCATTATAAGCTTTGAGATTCCCTGTGGTCAAGCATTTGGCCTGATGAAGGTCTAGTAACATTTTGACTTTTTGATTAAAAGAATCATAATAATAGCTTTTTTATTTATTTGTTTTTTTTGCACTCAGTTACAGATTGTTGAATGTGTCACATCACCTGACTCCTGAGGACTGGTCTACATTTGTATATGGTCACAAACATAGTGATAAATTGTTGTCAATTAATTATTTAATCGACTAATCCCTTCATTAGTCTCAACACTGCATTTTTTAAATCTGTACTTTCATGCCTGAACACAAGAGGAAAAAAAAGGACTCGATTCATGAAATATATGGTAATCCTAATCCACCGGTCCCAAAAAGCTGTGAAAGTGCTGAGATTTGAAAGCATTATTGTGCCTTTTAGACTCCTGTACAGACAAACTCTGTGAGGTTCTATATATAGGTGTGCTAGTCTGCAGACGAGCGGCTGCAGTCAGAACATGTCACCAGAAACCTCATATCTGTGAAGAGCTGGGAGACATCTTTCGTAATGTTGTTTCTACATAGCGAATACAAATTATTCCACCGTTTCATCTTACCAAGGAGGGAGAATTTTATATTAATCGTCTGTTTTAACTCACCCATAAGCCTGCAGCACACAGGTATCCTGCAGTATATTAGCTCTTTGCTCCAGAGGCCCAGTCATGGCTATAGATTTACATGGTGCAAGTGATCCTGCCACACAGGGGGCAGCAAATTAGCCTTTTAATCACACTCCCATTTCATATCGATTTGCATACACGAAAGGGAATATACAGTATCTGATTCATTCTGAGCGACACAAATGCAAGGGGATGTTCATAATCAAGCTTAATGTTAGAAGCAAGCATGAATCCAGAGCAATGCTCATCAAAGGCAAGTTAAAAAAATCTGTGGTGCTGAAGTAAATGAAGAAGCAGTTTGCCCAGTTTTGTGTACATAACCATTAGCAAGGATGAATTGTGACAGTTATGTGGGAAATTACATCACTGCAAATTAATTTTGGTGCAAACAGAGATGGATAATGTCTGTTTGGGTGAATAACACATGTTAGTTGGTATCGGGCTCACTTGGGCATCTCATTGCCTCAAAGTACAAACGAGAGCGGGACGCGGAGCTGTGATCTTGACGAAAGCCGACGTTTGCACCTCCAGTCTGATGCCTCTGAGCAGTCAGCGTGCATGTGGAGTACAGAAATGTTTGTCGGAGATGAGAAGGCGGAAGAGTTTCTCAGGCGAGCATTTACAATCAGCGTTACCCAGGAGGCCTGCACGCGCTTCTACACTCTCACATCGCTGTGAGAGGAGCAGCCGCGGTCCGTTTGACCCCGACGCAGAGACAGAGGTGGAAAGACAGAAAAACCCAGTGGAATAACAAGCACAGGCAGAAGAGGAGGGGGACAGTTCTCAAACACCTCAAACTAAGCAATTTTCTGTTTGGTAATCCCTTCAGTTTATGGACCCTGATGAAATGTGCCTGCAATTCTAATTTGTAGATTATAGAGACTCCTGTTCCAAATGAATCCGATACTATGTCAAAACAAAAACTCAAGAGACGGCCAAGTCTGTATCCACACCTCAAGGTGTCATGTGACTCAACGAGAGCAGCTCTTTTATTTCTAGATATGTTTATGTTTAAATCCTCATTATATCTGCAGACTTTTTTTTGGCAACATGAGGTTTGAAGCAGAGGTCTCCAAGACTGATAATTCAATTCATCGACATTTAAGGTGCAGCATTGAAAACGTCAGTGATGAGACACTGAGAAAGGTTTATAATCTACAGGTTTATATTCCTGGTCACGTGATGCAGGAATATACAGACAAGGAAGCACAACCTGTTTATAATATGATTACGTATTTTGATGTGTGCAGACCGAAAAAGTTGATTTCACAAACAGCTTCAGTATTTCATCAAACGGTTTCCGCATCAATTTGTTTCCAATGTTTTTCATCATTTTCTTCAAATATTTCACAGTAACTCAAGCAAAGCCTGAACTGGAACAAAAATTATTAAACTTCTCCTGTTCTCTTTTCCTAACCCCTCCACTGCAGCCAACTTCTTCAACTGTGTTCTGAGGCTACATACTACATATATACTTTACATACATCTATAAAGTACTATACCAGGTACTATAAAGCATAAATACAAATTGACCGTTTGCTAAAGCCCTTGGCCTAACAATGCAATACAAGAACGATCCTGGTTCTTTATTCCCATGTCTTCTACATCAAATAGTGAGGATGCTGACTTTTTGCCATCTTCTAAGACAGCTTTGGTCTTTTAGCACAATATCATGGATGCAGCATATTTAAGAACCCTTTTACAAGGTTTTTCTTCTAAAATGAGTCAGTCAGAAACATTGAAAAGTCAACTGGAGGCTGTGTTCTCAGCCAACTCGTGCAGCTACAGGTGATAAAATCTGCCAAACGCAGTTGTTATTTCAGCCGGTGAAATCGACCGCTGTCAGCAAGAAATGAGAAGCCTGCTTTTGTCTGCATCGGTCTAAAGTCAAGGGCCCATTGTTTCAAAGATTCAGAGTTTCTGACGGGTAAATCTGCCTCTTTTCACAAAACTGAATGTGAGAATGGAAAAGTAACTAAGGGTCTTTGCAAATGGTCAATTGGAAGAGCTGCGTTCACTGACACATGTTGTAAACAGTTCATATAGAACCCTGAAAAAGTTGAGACACTGTAAAACATCAATAAAACAGAATGTGATCATTTGCTATTCCTTTCTGACATATACTCAATTGAAAACAGCACAAAGACAATACATTTCATGTTTGACCTCATCAGCTTCATTGATTTTTGTAAATATCTGTTTGGATCATTCCACAGGTAAACAGGTTCATTGGTAACAGGTGATAGTATCATGATTGGGTATGAAAGGTTCATCCTGGAAAGACTCAGTCATTCACAAGCGAGGATGGAGCGAGGTTCACCACTTTGTGAACATGGACTTGTTTGCAAATGATTGCATCCTGGTTTTAGTTATGTTTCACACAGCATCCCAACTCTTTTGGAATCAAGGTCGTAAATACTGTCCAAAATAACAAACAAAAGAGAAGAGTGTGTAATACTTACAACCATACCGTTTAGGGACACCCAGCAGTCAGGGGGGAAGTCTTGGAGGAGAGGCACCAGATACTGGAGACAGCCATCCCAGTGACACAGAAGCAGCATCATCCCTATCAAATTAAATATTCTTACCACTGCACTGGCCAGGTCATAGGTCATATGGAAAATCTGCCAAAGAGAAAGACAGATGGAGAGAGAGAGAGATCTCAGTTACACCTTTTAGTGTCTCCTCTGTTGTGTGAAAATGTACACTCAAATGATCAAATTTAAATACAGTGTTATGAAGTGATACAACTCGAGACGTACAGCGGTTCAGATTTAGATCTGTTGGTGAAACATCACATGCGTTGGTATTTCAGAGATACAAAAAGATTTTTTAAAAAAAAGATTAAAAAGACACTTAAAACGTTCACAAAAGTACAAAGTCACCTTTGAAGTGGAGGGCATGGTGTGTCTGTTTGGCCACCAGAGAATTTGGTTGCCGCCAGCGTGTGTGTGTGTGTGTGTGTGTGCATGTGTGTGTGTGTGTGTATGCATCTCTCACAGATGTTGAGCTGCATAATTCAACATGGCTGCTCTCCAAAACAAACTGACCAGCGGAGGAAACACACGTACAGCGCAGAGTAGGTAATGCAGTCGCTGTGAGGTGAATGAAATAGTGACTGATGAAGGGAGTGCAGACCTCTGGAATAATTGGCCAGTACGTGTGGTTAAATGTCATAAGCCGGGGCAAGTGTTACCGCTGGTGTGGCTATTTAATCAGAGCAGGAAGTTTCAGAATAGAAAGTCATCAACAGGGTGAGTAAGCAATGTCTGCGATGTGAAGCGGTTTCATTTACATGGGATCTGGGCGAGGAGAATTGACTCACGCCCGGTTGGCTGTGCCACTAATTCAGAGTTTCTCATTAGCATGAGAAACCCATTACTTCTTTCCAGGTTAGTTATTCCATAATCACCCTCACACCGCCGCTCGATTTCTCCTGCTAAAAAAGTTAAATATGGAAAAAAAAGATTGGTGATTGCTGATTGGTGGGTTTTGAATAATAAACCTGAGCCATTTGCCAATGTGTTGAAGAGATTTCATTATTATAGAAGTGTAATGAAAAATTAATTGGGCCTCGGGAGGTTAAAAATAAGAGAAATGGTTAACTTTTTGTTCCAGGTAGGTTTTTCTACACTACTGATAAATGCAAATTAAAATCTTGAAATACAATAAAACGATGCCACACTGTAAAATACAGGTATAGACGGTTCAAGTCACACAATGTGTTCATTACATTCATTGATAATCTAAATAATATTTTACTTGAACAAGCAAGTACTTTGTTATATTTAACATCTCTTCAACATATATTTAGCTCCAGGTTCAGTCTTTATTTTGATGTTATCTGCCTTTTATTTTTCTCCTCAGTTCTATTTTTGCTTTTTCTCACTTGCATACTTCAGAATTTATAAAAAAAAAAAACACTGACCACTTTTGGCCAAATTGCAAAGGCTACTTACTTCCTCTTCTCACAGAGCGCAATCACTCCAGAACAGAGAGAGAGCCTGAGCCTGGACTTGCTGTTGTGCTGACATGTATTCTGGTATAATTCTGTATTGCAAAATCCGTTGTTAACCCCCGCCCCCAAACCCCAGGTGTTTTAGAAGCTCTTTGAATCCACATCTCTCCACCCCGGTCTATTGTGACTGTCCTGTAACCTTTCTGCACAAAGGACAGTGTCCACACACAGAACAGATGAGAGAACAAGAGGCTGAGCTGATGCTCAGATCCCTCTATGGTTCAACTCATCCGCAGGGAGATACAGTGCACTGCCCTGACAGGCTAAAATTAGCCAGTAGCTTACAGGATGGCTGTCTCAATGCACCCAGTATCTCTTCTGCTGCCTACATCTTTATTCTTAATTTAGCAGGACTCTCTCTCCTGCTCTCTGTGTGTCTAGTTTGATGACATAATAGGAGAGAACAACAGACACGGGGCAGGACAGAAATAAAGGTAACTAATAGAGGTGCACATTATTGGTATTGCAAAAGGACTAGAAAGCAGGAAGTAGCACTTTGGCCCCTCTTTGAATTGCAAATGATTCACACCGGGCAGAAATAGAAAAGGGTCGACTGCTTGTCTCCTCTTTCAACTAATGCATAATCGAAAAACACAACTAAAGGGACTCTGGGTGCAGGCTTCTGGAAGTGATGAGGTGACACGTGCAAAGGTTGCACAGAGGTTTTACAAATTCCCAGGGACTGTTTCACTTTGCTGGGAAGCCTCTGCGACCTTTGGGTCACACTGAGTCACCGGGGGGCGGAGAGGAAAGATGTAGAAACTCATTAACACAGTGTGGGATTTGTTTGGGTTTGTATTTCAGGGGCAGCAGTTTGAGGAGTCTGCTAGTGGCAGCAGGTAGCCACGAGGGTGTAGTCTATTAATAGAGCTCTTAATAATAGAGGCTCCAGGTGTAGATCACTGGTCAGGTCACAGGATTATGCAGGATAACCTTCAGTGTGATGTAGGGATACAGGAGGAGGAATTTGGGAACTGGGACAAAAAAATGCAATTTCACTCAATGTATAATAATCGAATAGTTAAAATGTGCAGCTTTTCTGTGCCTGTTCCAAAATAATTACATGCATCCAACCTCTCTCTTATGCTAATAAATATTTTAATGCCTATGAAAGAAGAAAGTTAGGCTGGGGGTGAAGCTTATAAGTTCAGGCTCAGAGTAAATTGAGGTCTGCTGTCTGTCACTGAGGGAAATGAAGGTTGTTCAGAGGGCCCGAGTTCCTACGTCAGGATATATTTTTTTATGTTTGTCGTCAGAACTAAATAACTTTTTTGATGAGTTGCACACAGAGGGAGACAGTAGTGTGTCTGCTGCAGTGGATGGAGAGGATTCAAATATAGATTTGCTTATGCTTAGATTTGCATAATGTTAAGTGAGGGAAATCAAACCAGATCTAAAATTGAAAGCATGACAGTTCTGACTATAGTGTGTTTGAGTCTAACTAGAAACAAGTAAACTACTAGAATGAATGATGTAAACTTAGAAAATGGACTCAGGAAATACAGTGAAGAATAATTTCCCTCTGACTTTTTACTAAGCCAAGAAAATTAGCGATCCTATTACAAGACGATTAAAAAACTTCTGCAACAATTATCTTCGCTTTCAATTATTTTCTTGATTAATTAAATAACTGCTCGGCTATCACAATTTTCCCAGAGCCCACGGTGGCATCTTCAAATTGCTTGTTTTGTATGACCAAAGATATTCAATTGACATTAATATAAAACAGAGAACAGGCAGTTAATCTTCACGACTTGGAAGGAACAAGATGATATTTGGCATCGTTTCTTTAAACCTGACACTTACTAAAATCGTTGCTGATTATTTTCTGTTGATTGACTCATCAATCAATCAACTTCATGTTTCAGGGTATAAAAAAACTCCTTGTGATGCAGCATGCGCGTGAGAGACCTGAACACCAGAAACCTGAACTTAGAGATAAACAAAATCGTTGTGGATGCGATGACGCAAATCTCATCAGCTGCCGTTCAGATAACTGAGCGATTGCTTTTCCAAAGAGAGTCTGGGCTTCTGACTGCTTGCACTACTAGTCTGCCATACTCTCTAAGTTTGACAGGCTGGTACTACAAAAACAGCATCTGCATAAGCTTAAGCTGTGTGCTGTCGTGCAAGAGCCTGCATCTTTCTGCAACTCTTTGGTCTAATGTGTTGTTCCTTCATCAAGGTACTGATTTAATTTTGAGACAGTGACAGTCTTGTTTGTGTTGTAGTTTCAAAGTCTTGCTTGTGTAATCCAACACGTCTACTCCCTCGGTGCAGCGCTTGTGAATTTGCATAATTGTGTGTCAGAGGTTGAGAGGGCTCCTGTAAAAATCTTTACCACCTGCTCACATTACAAACACGGGAGAGGAAGGCAGTGACGGTAGATGAACATTTCAGAACATCGTCCCCAACAAGCTGCACGTCTGGCACTACACGCCCTCATCAGCTCCATGAGTGCAGGGAATAGGTAGCACCGACCGAGAGCCAAACACAACACCAATACTCTCAGCTGGCATTGGCCAAATATAGGCTTAGAATTAAGTGCATCAAGCTTAAATTTGACCGGGACAGTGGCATAGGTCAGCATAATCCTCTAATACAAAGAGCCAAGATGTGATGTGATAGCGGCACTAGGTCACATGCTGGTCGTGTCCAGCCAACATGACGCTAATTCACATTTGGCACGTCCCCATCCATTCAACAGTACAGCACGGTAGACGAGAGCGGATGAGGATTTGGACGTGAAATCTGGGAGGTATTGTGTGATAACGTACACAAACACACTTATATAAACAGAATTTATAATACTGCAGCCACCGCAACGTCCATCAACGCCCCCTAATGGAGAGTCGTAACATTACGACTGAATAATACAACAAGTCACTAAAAAAACCAACATGGATGGAGTTGATTTTTAATGTCAGAGTTCATGTGTTACAGTCTGAAATCTGTCAGGTTGATGTATGTACTGTACGTCAACTTTCTGAATGTGATGTGCAGAGAAAAGAGCATGCAGGAGAATTACTCATCATCAAGCTGTGGGCCTCGAACACGCAATTACAAAGTGTTCTTTATGCATCTTCAAATTGGACATGAGTGACCTCTGTTTGAGGTTAGTGAGGATTAGCGAGGGACTAATTTGAGGGGATTAAATCCACCACTGGCTATTACATTGAAGGATGACAAAACTGCTTCCAGGAAAATCTGGAATTCTCCCGCTTAACATCGTCTTGTAAATCTTCTTTTGGATCTCTCTCTCGGTTTTGCTTAATCACAAAATCACAGTTGAACTTGGATTTGAAAAATCATATTATCATGTAATGGGAATTCACTTGGATTTAGGGAGTCTCATGTTTTCTTCTTCTTCTTCTTCTGTCTCTCTTCTTCTATATACCAAAAAAAAGTTGTATGGCAAAAAAGCAACAAAAAAAAAAAAAACTCCTGCAGACAAAGTATGTCTTAATCTGAATATGGAATATTTTATACACACTGGAAATAAGACTTCCTGTTCCATTCTCTCCCCTAAAGAGAAGCAGCTTGCTGGAAGTAATTATAGTTCACATGTCTGTAATGCCTTATGCGTAATCATGTTGATATATGTATAGTTCAGCAATAAATAAACATAAATAGAGTTGGCATTATTTCAGTGCTCGGGGCAGCGTACTGTATATTCTGAGAAGCTAATCAGTCTGCAAATCTGTCTACAATAGAAAGGAGTATAGTACACAAGAAGAGGAGAGAGGATAGAAAATCTTCCCAAACTACGCTAAAGCTGTGTGAAAAGTTGTTTCTCTGCAATAATAAGCTCGGGATCTTCAGCTCCGAGCACTACATTTAGGTAATGAGGCCCAACAGTAATTTGCAGCCAGAGACTTAATTAAAAGGCAGGTGGTGATCAATGGCATCTTTACACAGGCAGAAAACAAGTAGTGATCTATTAATGTAGCAGGGAACACTTTAAACAAGAGGTCATTGTTTCTCTCTCCTGCTTTACATGCACAGTACAGTGTGACATCTGTGAAAGAAGTACTAGCAAGTACTTTAAAGAAGTAAGTATAAAATTCATACCAGTAAAAAAATCCAATTAAATGTGGAGTAAAAAGTCCCTCTAAAATGCAGTGAGGTAGCAATATGGAATAAATACTTCAAAACTGTGCAGTACTTGAGTAAATGTACTTTCTACCATTGCATATCTCTAATTCTGACAAAAGATAATCAGAAATAACCATCCCACACGAATCATCGTCGTCTGTGCCACTCATTCATGTTTTTATTATTTATCATATATATATATTTGATTACTGTTTCAACAACCTGACTGTTTATTGTCTTGCAACTCGCTGCAAGTAATGAGCCACAAAGAACAGAACTGTGGTCATAATTTAAGTGATCTACAAATGTTTGAATGTAGCCTCAGCAGATCCATATTATAAATCCTCAAATACCACAAATGAATTTAAAAGCATTTGAGTGGAGGATGAAAATAGCCGGTAGGTGTGGTGATACGCTTCTTAACTGGATTAGCCGGCACCAACCGTCAATCAGCGCATTCATTGAACTGTCAATCGCCAATTAAAATGAAGACGTTTTCTGCCCGGGCGGCTCTTTCCTGTGGGAGTTCACCCGCTCCGTCTTCCATCATTTCTGTGTCCGTCAGCAGTATTCTCCTGCTCTTCCACTAAGCACATCACACTGCACTGCGAGCGTGGCTGCCTTGCCCGCTGTCTCACCCGCTCTGCGTCTATTTTGGTCGTGTGAGCGTGATAACCTCAACACTACTGTTCCGCCTTAATCTGTGCTCAACCATTCAGAGCTGCGTTGGCAGAGCGTCGGCATCCTCTGGGGCAGAAGCTCGCACAGCCACGGGGGTCACGTTTATGATGGTTTCTGCGTGGACTTCATCGGTGGATCGTGTGAGGAAGCTGTTGTTAATGACTTTAGGAGGGTAAACATTAACTTGAAGCGTTGCATAAGAATCTTCTATTGGGACTTACTGTATATATTCTGACACACAGGGTGCTCAGCCTTCATTTTGACTGTAATAACATCCCCATGTGGACAATATGAGAGTCTGTGAGGATTAATGCATGCAGCTAATTTATGCACATTTTAAAAATAATGTCTTATAAAAGTCTATGCATGGAAAGGATCAGTGCATCAGGGGAACAAGTAAATGTATTTATGGATGAGGAGGAGGATGAATGTTCTATTGATTTGTACCTGTAACCTGAGCAGCGGTAACAAAATAACAACACCGGCTCGGCTCTAAGAAAACATGTCCACATGACTGACATCTCCAAAAACAGGCAGCGCTCATAGCTCAGACACCTGTGCATTGAAAAGCCGTCGGTGCAAAGAGACAATTGCTGAGAAAACAAATGATTGTGTGGACATATTGTTCAGAAACCATGCCACTAGGCTCAAAAACAACTGTTTTCCCACATGACCCATTTTCCCTCCAATTGTCTGGTTATGCAAGTCGGTTTGACAACATCATTCCAGGAATTAAATCAGCGTCCTCGGTCGGAGAGTCTATGATGGAGGGATGGATGGGAGAGACGAAGAGCTTAGAGATAATAGGGAGTTAACAGAGAGGCATCGATCCAAGGCACAAAACAGAAACTGATGAATTCTCTAAAATATTTAGAAAGAGACTCAATAAGATTGTAATTATAGTTGATTTTAGTTTGTATCATATGTCTGCAGTTGTTTTAATAGTGAGGCTTCTTGCCTCTTTGTAAGATGCAGTTTGAAAACATTAAGGTAAATATATTATTTGTATTGTGACTTAATATAACCGACTACCGACCTCTTAGTTTAATCAAACCTGTAAACTCTGCCATTCAAGGGCAGTAGAAACAAGTTGTGAACGCAACATTAACATATCGTTAACTTTTAAGTTGATATGGGAGCAGCTGCAGATGAACATTATCATTCATTTGGAGTCGTGTTTCTGGCCACCTGGTGAATGTAATGTTCATCAATATTAACTCTCTTTCAGCTCTGTTTTTGGTCTCTACCATCTCCTGAGGGAAATATCTGGCTTTTTAGCTACTGAATGCTCCACTGTGTTCACCAGTTTGTCTCTAACTGTGTCTTAAGTTTAGAGCAAGAGCGAGGATAAGATTACTTTACCTTAGTTCAACATGAAGACTGAAAGCCAGTTAACTCTTTCCAATGATCAAAAATGCAAGTACAAGCACCAAAACAGTTGCAAATATAGTTCCAGCACATTAACTCCCTGTTAAAGCACAAGTTTGTTTCTGTATTTTAAAAAGCCTGAGCACTGTTTCCCCCGTCTCCAGTCTTTATGCCAAGCTTGTGACGCCCGGCTCTCTGGCTCTATACTTGCACAGACATAAAAGTTGTGCAGATCTTCTTATCTAACATTCAGCAAAAAAAAAAAAAAAAAAATGGTATATTTCCTAAAATGTTTCAAGTCACACTGTTTCCTGAAATAAACTAAAAATTGTTTGCCAACTTTACATTTAATTAGCATCAAATTTTAAATGTTTGTTGGAACTCAATTATTTGAATGTTGCAAACACGCTGCATGAGGTCAAACAAGAGGCCCTTCTTTTTGCCTGTGTCATGGAGGAGTGAAGGGTGAGTGTTGTAGCCTGAGTTGTGCTTGTGCTAAGAAGGCAGTCAGGGAAGATTAGTGCCCATGTGAGAGCAGGAGGGATTTGACTGGATTGCACAGGGTGACCCGCTGTGCTCATGTAAACATCAGCAAGATGGACCCTCCCTACCACAGTGTACAGCGAGGACACACCCTTCCTGTTCCACTGGGGAGCGGGGACGGAGACAAGCCTCGTAAATATTAACTTATGATGGCTCTTAATCGTGTTTCCTCTTAGCATGATTTGGAAAAAAGATTCATGCAAAACATCAAGTGCAATATAACAATACAATAGCGGTGTAATTACACAGCCATGTGGGGACAGTATGATACTATTGTCACAGTCATGAGGGGACAGTATGATACTATAATGTTTGTGCACATAAATGGACATAATAATAGAAAATAGTCAGAATATGAGACTATAGAGAATATAAATCGTCGTGTTTTGATTCATATTAACAGCAAGATGAGCGATGACCGCCGCCATGACAGATGAAGGGTGCTTCGGTAAAACCATCCTCTGCGACATTAACTCTTGGGAAGTGAAAGTGGAAGAAGCCTAAATGCTTCGTTAGTTACTAATTAATTATTTTGCACGAGGCATTATTACAGGATGTCTGCCATGAGCGGTGTTAGCCCCGTCTAAATAACAAAGCATCATTATGTGGGCTCGTGGAGAATCAGTCAGTCAAGACTGGAGAGGGCACAGATCATAAGAGCTTTTCTCAGCTAACGACCAGGGATCACCAGTGCATCTGTTTTCTTCAGTGTGACCCCCCCTTACATACCTCCTACACACACACACAGAGCAACCAGCACCAGCCCAGCGGACAAAAATAACCAAGATTAGCCTAATCTCCACACTTATCACTTTAGCCACCCTCCCAAGACTATATCTGTCATCTGTCTGCTTACTGTACTGCGCACACCATGCAGAAGGAAACTTGTGTTCACAGGGGGGGATATCCCATGAGGACGGACGCAAGACCCAAGCTGCTTCCACTCCCTGTTTTCCTGCTCTGGAGGTTAATACATTAGTATTGTTGCTGAATATCAAAATGTGACATGAGTTTTAAAACTAAATTATGATAAAATAATAATAAGCAGCAGATGTTGGAGGAAAAGAGCAGATGTTGATGTTGTTTGACTGCAGAAACAGTTATACCCCAGGCTCAATAACAGAAGATGACAGTGGTTGGAGGGAACTGTATGTATTGCTTACTTCTCTAATTCAGACATTTGTGTCGCATAAAACCTGGTTCCATGCTTTTTTTTAAATAAATATTCATGATTACTTACACTTTTACTTTTTTATTGCATAAGATTTCACCTCCTGTCTAGACAAACTCTTCCTCCTCTTTCCCTCAGTCTCGGCCTCTCTGTGTCACTGCCTTTCTGTCTCACTGTCTCTACTGTGCGGACGTGTCTGTTTATATCTTACATCAAATAAAGGGCCGAGCCGAGAGACAGACTGACAGTGACAGGAAGAGATGAAAAGGCCGAGGCAGGGAGAGATAGAGGTACTCCCAGTGGAGGAGGATACAACATTTTAAATATCATACATCAGCTCCCACTGACAGTATGATACAAAGTGACCTGCGAAGCCAGCAGTTGCTTGCCTGACTTACTGGGAATGTAAGCTCAGGAAATATGATCTATCAGCAGGTCTTTGAAAATCACATACAGGCTTTAATGTTCAGTGGCTGCAGAGGACAGAAAAACTGGAGAGGCACAACAGCCAGAAAACATGTTATTCATAACCAGCATTTGTCAACTTCTATCTAGTATCAACAATTATGTAAGTCTCATCAATGATAAAGTGAAATTAACAGTTTAAACATCTATTTTAAATGCTATAGGCCTGTATACATGACAAATGGCTTCACATTCAGGTTAAAAAAATTCTTATTAGGATCTAAATTTGTCACTGCCCAAGCATGCATGTCCAAAATATCAACTTTTCACAAAATAAGCCAATAATAAATTTTGTTTTCCATTTTTCAGACATAAGAGAATTTTCTCAAACCAAGACGACTTTAATTGATCCCTCAGTGAAAATGATCTTATACAGACACACGTAGTTGTCATGTGATGTTTTTAAGCTTGACACATATGGATGCTGACACTGTGGCCTATTTTTAACCTATACTTCCTCTCACTTGAATGCGTTCTAGCCTCCCTCTCCCTGTTTGATCCGTGCATTCACGAAGGTTTCTAGAAGACGCACTTTGGTGGTTTAATGCATGTGTGGTGCAGCTGATATTTGATATATCAAGAGCAACACACAACCAGCAATCCACACACTTATTCATTTAACCAATGAGTTTAAATAATATTGTGTATTGCAGGCATTACTATTGACATACTCACTTTAATAACCTTGTATTCATACTTGTCCAACTATGTTCTTCTATTTAGATGAAGTGTCTAATTGATTAAAACACAGGAATAAAATGTTCTTGTGTGTTTAGAGCTGTATTTTCCCTCTACTTTAACACCACAGGTCCGACAATTAACTCTGTACTCTAAACCATATGGTCAAGCAATTAACACTCTCTTCTGCGGTTAACAAGACCAACTAGCAACAGAAGGAGCACTGAGTGACTTGGCAAGGGAAAATGGGTTAAATCTAGAGGGGACGAGGAGAAAAACTCTTTCTTTCAGGCGGCGGAGTCTGGGATTTTCCACCCCGTGGGCCGAGAGCGAGCTTCCCTCAGTGAGCCGAGCAAGAACATGATTCAAGGCACATTATGTTCATCGTCAGAGAGCCGTGTCTTAAAACAGAGAGGACAAGAACACAGACAGCATGAGAGGGAAAAAGCATTGTCCTTCATTTTTTGTCTGCTAGACAAAATTGGACTGGAGGAGTCCATTAGGCTGTTGTGTGTGTGTGTGTGTGTGTGTGTGTGTGTGTGTGTGTGCCTGCCTTACTGGCTTGTTTGCGTGTAGGTGTGTGTGTGTGAGACAGAGAAAAGAAGAGAGAGAACAGAGAGGGAGAGAGTTTGTTTTAGAGATCAATTGTGATAAAGATAATACTACATTTTAATAAAGCTCAAATAAACCAAGTCTGTAACTAAAGTACCAGAAATGAAATATATGGTTTAAAAGGTACATTTCCTAAATTTTTGTATATTTTTCAGTGCAAATAATGGCAAAATTACACTTAGATGTGCAATTGCCTGCTGCACATGCTGCATATATCTGTGTGACTGTTCATATTCTATTCATCTTATCGTATTCAAATATATCCCTCACTGTTATTTGAATATCTAATATATAAAATAACGCATCCTTGTCCAAGTGTATCTAACATTGATGCTGGTGAGTGCCCCGTCCCTCCTAACAACATGTCAAATGTGTGACAGGCAGATTGTCACACACAAAGACACGTGACAGAGCTCTTTAGCCCCCCCGCAGGCTGCCGCTCCCACACACACACACAAGACAACAAAGGTCTGCCTGGCCTCCAGCAGCCGGCTCTGCAATGCTCAATACAGGGTGGGGTTCCCAAATCTGTTTGTTTGTCTGCCGCTGACCACCAGAACGGCCTGCAACACACATCCATGCTGTGATCCATTCATGCACTATTCCAACATGGGACACAATTTGATTTGGATATAAAATAAAGGCATTCCTGTCAGAAAGCAAACCCGAATAAAAAGATGCAAAGCACGCTCATTTGTTTGCGTCCTCCATAAAAAGTGCAGCTGTTTTAAGACTTGCTCAACCAAATGACATAAAGCATGCAAAAACATCACTATGGAGCTTGAACACTGATGAAAAATTCAAGAGTGAAGAAGAGGGAACAGTGAATTCACTGTTCCGTAGCCAAGTGCTTGATCGCACAGGACAGCAAATTTGCTACTCATGCTTTAGTGACAAATGCAATGTGTCCAATTATGGATATTGGTCACTAATATGTGCACAGCACACTGTCTGTCTGCACTGATATCAAATCAAGCTGTAGATTAATTTATTTCTATTATGTTCCTTTTGTTCACTTTGTTACTGTCCATCAGACTCAGAAAAGAATAGATAATTAATGTAGTGATGAGCTCTGTCACCAACACATGCAAGAAAATACTTGGCATCTATTACTCAGAAAATCTAATATTCATAGATAGATTTCTAAAACGCATTGGAGTCATTCAACTTTTATAGGCCTTCAGCAAAAAGTCACTTCAAATGGTGGAGAAGCACCAAAGCAGAGACAGGTGACCCAGACGAAGCAAACGCTAGGAGAAGCTCAGATTGGAGCTGCATGGAGGATGTAGGTGGCACTTACATGATTGATTTCTCTCTAGACTCCCACATAACCGTATCTAAATGCACACTAGAAATGGCCCTTCAAAATGCCATGGTGTAATCACCAGTGTGAATTGGACATAGTCACAGATGCAACATATTCATTACCTTCACGCAATCTGCAAAGCTCAACTGAATCTCCTCCTTCAATGCAGAAAGGAAAACGTCACTCATGACCTCAGATTGCTGCCTCGGATAAATGACGTGCACGTATCCAGGCACTGAGACGTTTTCTTACTTTGCATGTCCAATGTCCCAAGTTCTTCTTGTAGGGACATTAAATATAAACAACCATCTGTGCAGCCCAGACTACATGTGCTTGTGTGCGAGTGGAAGAAGCCACATCCATGCTTTCTTAAATACAATTATTAAATAGTACAGTATGTATGGCGCTCCGCTGCAAATATGCAAGTGCTCATGATGTTAACTATTTGTGAACTCTAGATTGATTCTAATCAGGTGTTATCTATAATCATATTTTGATTCAGAGTGTGCACGGAGGGGCTACTTTACAGACAGGTTTGTTGTCAACGTGTTTGTGTTTTTATATCTTTTACTCAGTGCGTCCACTCAAGTGTCATGTTTCAATCACCGCCGATGGACCCAGGAATAAATGCTGATTGTATCCTATACCACCGTAGACAAGAGCCAGATGTTAGTGTGTGTTCGTGGGTTTTGGTCCAGTGTGAAAGGGGGATGAGCCGGAAAGACAGCGAGAGCGGGACAAAGAGAGGCAGAGCGAACCGATGTGCTATACACAGCTCTATAATGAAATAAGATTCTACTCATTTTTTAATAGTTATAATAGTAATAATCGATCTGAGATGGTTAATGTTGATTTTGTGACAGGCTGCCACAAATAAATCAATGTATGGGAAACACTGCAGAAGTCCTGGGTGTACAACTTTGCCAGCAGCCTCATCTTAAGAGTTTTGCTTAAAAGGTACTTATCAGTTTTGATTTGATGTCTTCCAATGCTTATACATACTTGGTGTTGGCGGATTGTGAAAACACACTGTTTTTCAGGAATGAAAAAGATTGGTCGTGCTGCCGCGTTGTCATATGCCACCTCGAGGCTACAGGGCATAGAAATATCCCGATGCACACGCACACACATAGACATGACACATTCCCACAACAATCGCCGGCCTCACACATCACATCAGATCAAATCACGTCACATAACGGGAAACAGTTGTATACAGTCATCGGCCGACGGCTCTGCTGCAACGCGGCTCTTTCACAGACCGGAGTCCTGCAGCCGGTAACATCCTCGCTGCTGAATGTCTGTCCTACAACTAAATGCCATTTGAGAGAAAATGCTAATGAGGCCAGGCTCCTTTTAATTATCCTCCCATAAATGTCATTTGCTGTTTTCTGTGATGAATGCATTGTATACTTTCTTCATAGATCCATGTCATTTGTTTAAGCGCCGCAGTCACTGTGATGAATTGCATGGAGGTGCAGCTTTAAAAGAGCAGATTGCATGTGCTGAAATGCAAACAGACAAAAAATACTAGCAGGTCAAATGTGAAAACCTTTGTCCTTACTTCATTTACAAGCTGTAATTAAAGGGAGTAATAGCGTCAACACAATAGAAAATCAATCAGGGGAACTTAGTACAGGAATCACTGCTGATACACACAAAGATAAAACGTAACACAGGCTGCCTTCCTCCCTTTGTCTCTCCTCTTTCTCTCTACTTCCATCTGTCTTTCTGTCTCTCCTGCTCTCTCTTTCAACCTCACACATGATTCAGCACTTCATGATTCAGCACACCTCCTTTGTGTGTGTGTGTGTGTGTGTTCATGCACCTGTATCCCTGCATGACACCGGGGCGGAGGCCTCAAGGCGCCGAGGACTTGGCACAGCCTATTCAGAGACAGGTGAATCAAGTCCACGGGACTTTATAAACCAAAGCCGACTAATCTCCTTTGACACCACACTATCTGTTGCTGAGGTGGCAAATTACAGCACACGGTGGATTCATCATGATCTCCTTTATTCACCTTACGACGGCTGCGCCTTCCATCAGCTTATTATACCAATGAGTGGGATGGTAATATATTCATTTTCAACTATTGCTGAAAGTAAGAAAATGAATCATTAACTGAAGATAATCAAGTAATTGTTAAATGTAAAAATGCCAAAAATGTTTCATGTTTCCAGTTTGTCTAATGAGATGATTTGCTGCTTTTCTCAATTTCATATCATCGTAAACTGTTACTCTTTGAGTTTTGGACATCACCTTGGGCACTGGGAAATTGAAATTATCAAAGAAATAATACACACACAGGAAATAATCATTACTTGCAGCCCTATTTTCAACCTCTCTTGTTTTTGAACCTCACTTGAAATTTCTTCACATGAATGCATCTAATTTTGTACCTGCAATGTATATTATAAGAAGCAATGTATGGGACAGATAAAGAAAAGCTATTTTTATAACAATGTATATCCAGAAACACCTTTGAAGTTCTGTCCTGGCTTTAATCCTGCAAAAAAAAACCTGTGAAAAGGTGCAGACAAACATTCACACCTCCACTGTCAGGCTGTTGACACTTTCTGTGTCTAAAGATGGGAGAGTTATTTAAAAAAAAAAAAGGTCTGCTGTCAGACTGTCACACAATAGTACAGGTTATTTCAGCGGAGGCCAAATTTAGCCAGTGTAATGTAGTTACAGTCTCCTCTACTGCTCCCACGCAGTGAACTAGATACCCAGGTCAGTTGGCTCACATTTTCCCCTCTTTCAGATCAATTTACCGACTGAGCTGCGAATCAACCGTGCACCTTAAGACGAGGTCTCCCTGCTAGAATTAAACAGTCGGCTGCAGCAAATACGACCTATCTGTTGGGAAAAAAATAAAACCAGCAGCTTAAAGGACAAATCATCCACCAGTTTCTTTTCCAGGCGACTGTCATTAGCAGTGAATTAATAGAACGATCTGATCTCGAGAAGTGACTCAGTTTGTCACGTTGATGTTCACAGAAACAGGTTGTACTTTTGCATGACAGCTCTATGATTCGGATGCTGACAGTGGAGCCGCGCACACGCAGATGCCAAACGCCTCATTCGGTTCGTCTTCCGAAGCTCTAATTGTGCATGAGAGATCAGAAAATGAATCTACATCGCCGCTTCAGGGAAGGCCCCACCTCACACTGAGAATTTAGACTGTGCATCTGATTGGCAAAGACCCCTGAAAAATGAACATATTTATGCAACAAACCCAACTCTGGTGACGACATGATGGCAAGAGAAAGTGGAAAAGGGGGATGCACTGAAAAAAGCACTGAGGAACCCCACTGTATGTTTTATCAGTGTAGGAATAACAAAGTAAGCTGGTAGCTACAGTAACAGTGAACCGGTAACAGTATCACGTCCTGCTACTGTAGCGTGTTGATACCGACTGCAGAGGGTGGATATCACTGTGTAGCTCAACGTGTGTGACAATGTGTTACCACAGTATCAAAATACAGTCGACTCTGCAACACGACCAGACAACATGTACACCTCAATATCTGTTTAACTTCAGAAGGAAAACAACTTAATTGGACAGAAAATGTGGCAAAATATGTATTACGAAGTATTATGAAGTGCATATCTTAATAATTATGGTTGAGTCAGCAGAGTGTGTGCCGTTTTAACACACACACACATATCGTTCAAACAGGCTAGTATGGATTGTACAAGCTTAAACTCATGTTAACTCTCTAGTTGTGCAGCTTGCAAAAAGTCATCTAAATGATCAATTCAGCATCTTGGACAGAAGCTGTAATTAGGCTCCAACAGATGTCTCAAAAAACAATCATTGGTAACTGCTGCAGAGAAAAGACTTGATAAAAGAAGTAAGAATTAAAATTGTTGATAACAACCTCATATCGACCATCGAGCGTGTGCCATTATTTACAGTGAGGCATTAGTAATACAGTATATCACAAAATGCAACGCTCTAAACATCAGCTTTGCTCCTATTAGAGACGAGCAGACAGATTCTGCCCGGGGCCTCACAAAGGGTGCAGCCACCCTTGGGGGCTGGTATGCTGCCACAAGCCCAACCTGAGCCCTCGTGCTTGAGCTGGGATCTGGCGGGAGGCCTGGTGGCTGTGATGAGCCAGATGTGGCACTGGGAGCTGTGGGGATTCTCGACAGCAGTTTAAAAATGTTACCCCCTTAGTCTGTTTCTGTATCTTTTTATTAAATACAATGAAGCAAAATCAACAGTGGGCAGGTGTCTAAATCCTTTCCTGGTAACATAAATCATGATCCAACATGAGCACATTTTTTAAAAGGTAACAGCAGAAGTTGGAGGAAAAAAAGTGTTGGTGGTGACTGTAAGGTCATTGGGATAATTAGCTCTGTATCTGAGAGGATATGAAATAATAAGGAAAACATAAGGGAAGCAGGGTTAGAAATGAATCGGAGCAGGGGGCAAAAATGCCCTTGAAAGATCTAAAAATTCCTGTGAAATTAAAGATGAAAGGGCAAAAAATGCCCCCGATAACTGTTCTCATTATTTCATTGAATTATTAAATACTCAGCCATTAAATATGATTCCCCGTGGGCCACTATAGGTGAGCGGTAGGAACCTATGACTAGGGGATTTTTGTTCAGTGCTCTCTGGATAAGAAATATTGAGTCAGTTTGAAGCTAGGTTTTTTTTCAATAACATAATCAACTTGCATGTAAAATTGACAGAGCAAACATGTTTGCAAATAGATGCCTTCATAGATGTACAAGGCACAACATTAGCATTCATCTGGAGTCGTGTTTTTGGCCTCATGAATGTAAGTCCAATATTTACTCTCCTTGTAACTCTGTTTTGGTCTCCACCAACTCCTGCAGGAAATATCTATCAATCTAACGCTACATGTTCACATACTAGTCTCTAACTTTGTCTGTCTGCTGTTTGGTGCTGGGAAGGTTGTGTACGTTGGTTTCATTAGATGTGTTTTCACTGACGGTGAGATTCAAGTCAATCAATCAGAGTCAAAGCAGCGGCTGTAAAAACCAAAATAGTGAGCTGAAAGATGTTAAAATGCTCTGTGAAGCTGATAGGAGCTGTAGAGTCGGGTGACAATTCTTTGAGGGTTCAATACTTTCACATTACATTTGACCCACTGTTAATATGAAAATGTTGATCAGTGCAGCTTAAAAGAAAATGTTGATTTCATACAAAAACTATTGTAAAAGAAATGTTTTAATTAGTAGTAGTTCAAAGACATTGGTTCTGAAAATGACCAAAATGCTTACGATCATATCAAAGAGGCAAAACAACATGCCCTTGAGAGGACATGACCCTCGGCAGAAGATGATGTCTTCATTTCTTATTGCCCTTTCTGGCGCACATACAAGGCGCCTGAAACCCTGTATGTCTCTGAGTCAATCGACACATAATGAACAGTGGAAACAATGTTGATGTCATTTAGAATCACTTAAGATACTCAAGTGTTTCGTGGCCACAAGAACATAAGAAAAACCACTGAGTTACTTGTCAACAGTTCAGCAGCCTCCCTTCGTTCGGTGCTTGTATGAATTGCGGCGTGTTTGAGCACACAGCGTATTTACTGCTCTGTGTGACCTTCACACTGCACGCTGCAATTTCCCTAAGCACTCTGCATTGCAATAATTATGTGTTAGCACACAAATAAACGATTGAACACACAGAGAGTCATGCAAACAGATAGATAGTGGCATCTCATAGCAGCACGTAAGCGGAGGTCAGAGCCTGTTTAATCAAAAATCTATCTCACTGGTATGTTGATACAAACCATTGCATCGAATATATATTTTCTTTTTAATGCCATAATTATTTTTCCTAACTAACTGGCACAGCCAGATGGAGTAATCTCCCGCTCCTCTCTAATGAGTGACAACTGAGCGAGATGCTTAAATAAGATGCACCAGCTCCTTTGTGGGCACTAATACTGTAGCCAGGCTGTTTTACTGAGACCGCAATACCCAGCAGCCACTTCCCAGCAGGACTGTCCGTGAGAGGTTCCTGTTCTGGCACGAGCACCTTTAACGAGGGAAAGTATTTACTGAGAAAACTGAGTGAATTGAGTAATGAAATAAAAGCAATTTTGCAATTTGCAGGGCAATTCTGCTCCTGTGAGGTAAAACTGAAGCTTGAAGGAGTGAGAAGAAGAATAACCCGTGTTCAGATGCAGCTTTTGCTTGCGACAGACCTCTGATGGATGTTGGCATTAAGATCTGTGAAACATATAGAGGAGTAGCTCTAATAAGAGTGTTGGCAAAACAACAAATGTGACTTAGCCCAGTTCTGACTGTCCAGCCTGCTCTGATGAAATAACGGCCCTCTTCGCTTCGCAGATGGAGGGAAGAGATGGTGACAAAGTGAAGATGGGGGCAGGGAGCGCGCGACAGATGAAGGAATGACGGACATGCAGGCTGGAAGATGATTTACTGTGGAAACTCACTGTCTGAATAGCTAACTGAGTCCATCCCAGGGCTGATGTAATGATGGTTCACTGCTTGAAACCCATTACGATGGCAGGAGACTGCATTTGTCCCTCCATTAAAGCGCTAATCCCGCATCCCACACCTAACATGTTACGACAGCTTGGAATTTTTCCACCGAGTGCCTTTTCTTTCCTCTCACGTCTCCTGTGGATGTGTCTGATTCGCCGTTGTTTTATCATTCAGTGTGTCTGTTTAATGTGGTTACACATAAAGAACAATTCAATTCCTATACTGTGGTTTTTTTTAAAGAGGTTAGACACGACAACATTTTAGACAGAGAGCTAAGGGAGGATGACATACCGTGAGTGAGAGAGGGGGAGAGAGAGAGGGAAGGACCGGAGAGGAAGAAAGAGGCAGAGTTTGATGAGCAGAAAGACGAATGGAGACAAAGAGGAATGACTGAGCATGAGGGAGGCGAACTGGGAGCGCGGGGCTGTTGTATCCGAGCATTATGACACATCCCTATATACTGCGCTGCCTGCCTCCCTGCATGCTCGCTGCAGATTTTCATTAACCTTGCGGCATCGTCTATTTGTGTTTCTAACCTGGTCCATACCGTCTCATCCTCCCACTGCATGCAGCCTTGCAACCTAAACAGCAACATAACACACAGCACTATCTAAAACGCATAATCAACTTCCTACACAGTGTGCACGCCAAGATAATAACGGCAGGCAAACCGCAATCCATATGGTGTTCACTTTTCTGAATATGGTTTGTGATGTTAGCGTGTGCATCCTTCAGTAAACTCCAGATTTAGGAAAGCTTGAATAATGCTTTACTGAAGCATGGATAATGCTGTTGTTTTCCAAATGCCACATTATGCAGCGAGGGTAATATAACACAGTCTAAAACACACACTGATAGAAAAATATAAGCTACCATAAACACTATAAAAGTCTGCTGCCTCGCTGGTACTTGAGCACAGAGATGATCTTTTCCTGCTCCTTAAATGTTCACTGATCCATAGCATGGCTGGGAACTGGACACGCTGCAAAATTGTACCATTTACACTTCAGTTCTGGACGAATGCTCGCGACTGTAGCTTTTATATTTAGCTTATATTTGCAGGGTCATGACGTTTAGTTTGCCAAACACATCCTTATACAGTAAATCATCTAATTTTTGCACTTCAACCGTTACTGCTATATCTCATTGAGCCGTACAGTTTGTGCACTCGGGTCAGGTTGAGGCCTGACAGCAACACAATTTGCTCCAACCAGTGTAACAAACAGCACGGGTAACAGCAGAGATAACAACAGGGGAGTCAGGCAATAAGGGACAGACAGGGAGCTGTGGGGCAAGGACGTTCAGGATGAGGTGAGAGAGAGAGGGAGGCGGCGTTATGGTCAAGCATTTACATTTTATCTAAGCTGCATTTCTAACTTCAGTGCTTTGGTCATGATGCCTCAATGTGTTGCTGCTATAGAGAAGTGCAATCTTTCAATTAGTCACTGTAATGAAATCGAAACCGGGAGGAGACTAGAGCTTGGTTAAATAGTCTGAGTCGGGGAGTGCAAGGTCTCGACGGAGGGTAATAACGTATCACTCTCGGTTATGTCCAGCGAGGTTTAACCTTCACACAAAATCCGCCAGAGGCATCTAGAACAACCTCACCAACAGAACATTAGGAAAGGAGTCTATTTAATACACATTACTTTTATATAGATAGCTGATTGCATTATATTACACCCTGAATCCATATATACCCACTATTTAGTTAGAACTAAAGCTTTGTTCCCGAAAAAAATGGAGGCAATTACTTTTGATTTCTGATTTTGAATTAATTTCACCCATCGATGAGCTGAAACTGACATTACCACTCGTTATCCACAGATAAGCCCTCTGACCAGCGGTGATTGACAGCACCTATTAGTCTTATACGTGCACAATTATATCTGTGCATTAACCTTTTCAAGGTTGTTGCGGTGGTGCTGGGAAAAGCATCCAGCCGGGGAATCGTCACGCAGCCACAGAAAAATAAACAACCATAACTCTATTACTCTGCATCATCTTCCTGCTCTCTGCTTCTATATTAATCCCTTGTTGTATTTATTACTGATATACACAAATGTATACACACCTCCTCCCACTGATGTATGTATCTGATGAGTCGGGACAGTCTCAACAGACGCAGAAGACTGAGGATCTTGGTGAAGCGGACGATTCGCAGGGCGCGGGCTGTTTTATATACCTCCGAGTCAAAGCCTTTCTCCACTATTAAAAAGATATAATCCACTGGAATGGAGGAGAGGAAGTCCACAACGAACCAGCTCTTCAGGTAATTCATCTTGATGACCTTGGGGTCGAGGATGATCTCGGAGCTCTCCTCGTTGACGATCCCCGTCCTGAAGTTCATGACCAGGTCCACCAGGAAGATGGTGTCCGAGGCCACGTTGAAGACCAGCCAGGTGGTGGTAGTCTGCTCTGAGAAGAAGGTTATTCCCACAGGAATGATGATTAGATTCCCCATCATCATGATGAGCATTATCAAGTCCCAGTAGAACCTGCAGAGGGACACACAGGAATCAGTAATGCAAGGGAGAAAACATGTTGAAGGTGATTACAGATTCACATATGTAGGCGTCAGTGTATTCACATTTCCAAAGAATGGAAATACAGTGGGAAATATGTACAATCACTAATTAGCAGTAAACACAAAGTACAGCTGATACTGGTGGAAATGTCATTAGCTTCGAGGGAATTTGGCTATAAAGCACAGTAATGGACAAATGAAAAAAATGGCCTGATGGTCGCAATAGATGAAAAGTTCATCCTGAGGGGAACATGAATGTCTGAACCAAATTTCCTTACAATCCATCCAAATGCTGTCGAAACATTTCACTCACAGCCGAAAATGTAAACATCATGGTGATACTACAGGTGAAGTCAGCAGGATTCATCCTCTGGGGACCATGAATATCTGTACAACATTTCACAGCAATCTATCTAATATCAGCTGAAATATTAGTTATATTAGTATGAGGTCCAGCTCCGACAGCTACATATGACTGTGCTCTTATCAAAGCTCTTCTCAGTCTTTTGGAAGTCGGGGCTCAAAGTTGCCATAACAATGACTCAAGGACATCATGAAATGTGCTGCTAGCATTTCTTGCATGCATTCAGGTCCCTGCTAGATGAGACCCTCTCATCCTCCCCGGCTGTGTTAATGTCCCTGCCCATGTCTTGTAATGAACAGAGCCAGAAGTGATTCATCAGCACCCTGCTCTTTTCACGAAGTGTCCTGGGCCTCGATAAAGGCCGAGCAACCATGAATGAAAATAGATGCTTTCAGGAATCCTATCTCGTGCTAAAAACTCTCCGCTGACGCCATCCCCGCTGCCTGACTGCCTGCCTCTGCTCTGCCTTGCCGTCCGTTCATTGCTGCTGTTGAAGATGGAAATGGACTGGATGGCTGGTTGGCAGGCTGCCTGTCTGGCTGGCTGACTGGCTGGCAGATGGGGCACCCTGTAATGGATCTGTTTGAATGAATTAAGACGGGGCCTTGGCTTTATAAATATCCACAGATCATGTGTCCGATAATTGTCTTCACTTCAACTAAACAGCGGTCATCTAGGTGGTTCATACTATCCACCACAGGTATTTTTACACCGGCAGGCATTGAACTGAACTACGGAGTGGACTGGTCGTATGGAGAGCCTTGACTTAACGTCTTGAGAACACGTATTCTCTGTGGGGGGTCATGTCCCCCCAAAAACAGAGAAATCACCAATCTCTCCCAGCCAGTTTACAGTAGAAAATATGTTAAATATGTCCTCCTTTTCTGAACCCTGTCAACAGATCTGTCTGTTATTTCCTATTCATTTTCAGTTTGCTTACATTTGAGAATGACCACGTCCCCTTTTGGCTGAAAACGTTAGGACAGTAAAAGACAGACAGGATGGAAAAATGTGTCGATTGTGCCTCTAGATTGAAGCGAATCATAAAAGAGTCTTAGTGGTGTTGTAACTAAAGATTTTATGGTTAAAAAAAATATGGCCGTACCATAAAACACCTGCTTTTAGAATTGGTTTAACAGTCTGTCCACTCGAAAGCCCGCGGGGAGCAGAGATTTTAATGTTAATAATTCACATAAATTGAGTTGACCTACCTCCTAATAATGATATTTCTCTCGGCTCATAGTAAAAGGTTCATAATAAGCACAAATGGCTATGTATGCGTAGGCAGGCTGAGAGGTCACTTGTTAACAGCTATGTTACAAGTCACATAATCAGAACTATGACAGTCAGGTGATTGTACTCCCATTTTCAAAACACACACACCATTGTCAACCTTTCAGTCTGTTGATGCCCCTTCAGGTGGCAGCGTGTGTGTGTGTGTGTGGCTTGAGTTATTCTTTTTCTTATTTATATTTCAATGTTTAATAAGAGGCTGCGGCGAAGACATCTGCTATGATTCATCCCTTCAATTGCTTCATGACAAGATACGCTGAAAGGAACTGTTCACATCTGAGGGGAACATGAACAAAGAGAAAGATGGAACCATGATCATAAAGTGTAGTTTCAGGGATCTTTTTAAGTTGTAGAATATATAAATTACTTTAATTCATCTGTGGTTAAAAAAGAGGAGTTGAAAAACAAGACCTCAGAAAAGTCAGAGTTCACGATCTAAAATAAAACATTTTATAGAATAATGTGCGAAAAGTACGACTTGATCAAAACTTTTTTCTTTCCATATTGAAAACTGTACATTGACAATAGTTTAAATTAATTGTCATGTGAGTGGGAATCACAAAAAACAACAATGGTTTAAACTGAAAAATTAGATTCGTCCTTCTCACTCACAAAGTCAACATCAGCATCTGTTAAATTGCTTCAAGTTTCGAGTAATTGAAATGCTGGATGTGTTTCACTCATATTAATATAATCAAAAGCCCACAGAGTGCCCACACATTTCTATTTCTCTCATGACTTGGGTAGGTGGTATTTATACTGTGCACGACCTCTGAGACACCCACTTATCTAATGAATAAAACATCGCCTTGCACTTCTAGAATCAGACACTATCAAACTGCAAAACATGCTGCATTAGAAAGATGTTTACAAAGTTAAAGAACGGACGAAATCCCTGAGAAACAAAGAGCATCTCAAATGTTTGAATGCTAAGCGACGTTCCCATTAGAGCCAGTCACGAAGTGTGCCAACGCAGTCATTTCCAATAGCAAAACTGCACCCATCTCTTGCTCCATCATAGTATTATTATCTTGCTTCAATGCTCCCAGTATGAGAATGCGCGCAGCCCCAGTTAAACCAGTAGCTGAGAGCGGTGCATCCAGCTGTAACTGCTGCTCCGACTCCAGCAATGCACTTTGGACCCACCAAAAACAGGAGCTGGGATCTCCTGCAGAACCCCAAAAAAGGAAAAGCCACGAAGCCGATGATCAGTGTTGCAGCCAGAAGATCAAAGAAGCAGCTCCGGCCGCGGCGGAGGAATCATTATCGTAACAATCCTGCTGCAAATCAAGCCGGCTCATTTCTTCTTGTAGGTTTCCTCCCTACAACAAGTGCTCCATCATAATCAATGCCAGACCTCTCCTGCCAAGCAACAGGGGGAACCCCACACAATCTTACTCAGCACAGCCCGACCCCGTCCAATCTGCAGAGTAACGAGTGCACTGTGCAAGAGGTCACATAGACTACTGATGCACGCAGACAGGAGAATATGGACTGCAGATCAAATAAAGGGAGGCAACATCATTCTCTGCAGATCCGTCTCTTGCAGGGCATCACGTTTGTTTGACTTGGCTGCTTACTCGATCTTTAAATCTTTGCATAGAAGCCGTTCTTATATGCAGCATTGTTTAATCTCTAAACATCCAAATCCTCAAATGGGGAAATAGACATTTCTATAAGAATTTTAAATAAGCTGGAGAGGGTGGCAGGAAGGAAACTGCCTCTAATTTTCTGCACAATGCAATAAACAACACAAGCAAAATTATGTCGAGCAAGATGAGCAATGTGGCATTTTATCTACGATCATATGCGACTTCGACACCCATCTGCCTCGACCAAACAGGTGCCCTCGACTCTGAAAGAAAACATCGCTGAGAGTCTTTTAGACGACGACAAAGGCTTCTCCTTAGCATAACCAGAGGTGTATGAGGCCGTGCATGAGGCCTCTCTAAAAATCTATGAATAATGAATACTACTAACCTGCCATTAATCTTTAAGCAGCCACTGTGTACAAAGAATATGTTGGATATTGAGTTTCAAACACTCCCACAAAGCGATATAAAGCCCGTGTGAATAGTGGTGTCATTCATGGACTGTACTTACGTAAGACTTTTCATTAAAAGACCATACAGAGTTTTTTGTTTTCTCTTTTTGCTCATAAAAGCTTCTGCCACAGAATACAAACAAATAAGGGGCTGTAAATGTTTAATATAACTACATGGCGATGAAAGGTTGCTCGTGATAAACAGCAAAAAACCAACAACAGCAATAATGAATGTTAAGTTAAGCCCCACATTAGAGAAACAGATTACCTTTTAAGCTACAGCACGAAGGCGAGCTGCCAGGCAAAGTGTACCCTTGCACCTCCATCATTTATGCACCAGCATGATAGGAAGCTTGAAGCAATATAACCTCGCAGCACTGTACTACTTTCGAGCCAGGAGGCAGGAGAAGGATCGTGTCTTTAAACTGGCTGGAGGACAACGACTTCGGATGGAAAAAAAAAAAAAAAAAAACGCCCTTTGGAAAATGTCACGAGGAAGAAACCTTAGGGGGCCCCTGAGTTGGTGAAACATTTTCTAATATGGCAGAAGTAAAAAGGGCCAGTCTCCTTGAGCAGAGATTAACATCCTCATTGATGGCCCAATTTGTCTCTTATTTAACATATTTAGAATATGCACGAAGACATTCATATCCAACATATACTAAAGTAGCATCGTCCATCACTTCCTGTGATCGTCCTGCACACAGTAGATTACTGACACAGCCCAGACAAGTTAAACAACTAATTCATCACTGGATTAATTGATAACTGTGGAAAAGGTACTGAATTATTCAGCCCCCCCTGCCCTTTGGCCATTTGGCAGAGGGCAGGGTCAATCTCCTTACATAATTGTTTTCAGACTGTTAAACTCATTGACTGTTGTGCCACTAATCCCACCATCACTGTGCATCTGTGTGTGCATATGTGCATTAGCCTGTGTCTTTGCACGGCTGAGTATTAGGATATCCTAGTTAGCATTATTCATAATTAGAGGCTGAGTGCAGTTTAGAGCTATGATTTTTCTTATCTCATAATAAAAGTAAGGCAAAGCTACTCATGCAGGCCGCTAACTTTCAGTGGTGCTCCAGGTTTGAATGGCAGACTCCAGCAGTGCTGCATCCTGGGGCCTGCTCCGGGTTCAGGACTATGGACAGCTCTAACGTGTCCTGGCATGTTTCATGTACAGTAGCTTCAGTGGAAAAAAAAAAGGGGGGCATGATTGTCACCATGAAGCTGTGCCAGGGGACACTGGTGCAGAGACTGGGCCAGATGAGATGCTTAATTGGTTAAGTGGTGAACTGTAAACAGGCAGCTTGTGGTGAACTGGTCCTGGCTGTACCTGATCTCATTTGTTTACCATGTGAAGGCACTGTGGTGGAAATGTGCAACAAATTAGATGCAACTCAAACTGATTTCCTGCTTATTATAGGAGGCGGTTTTTAACTGTAGTTTCCACTTTCACAGACTGACACTACATGACAACAGGCCCATGCATTTGTGCAGGTAAAGGACTATTATCACGCCACTGTGGCATTTAGTGGACACAGAGTGAGTAAGTGTGGATGATGCTTCTGCAGCTCCTCTCCCACAAACACATTCCATCACATTTCCTCAGCTTCACAAACACATCACTCATTCATCTGTGCCTGCAAATGTTCGCACCTCCATCATCACATCCGAACATCACTCGCGGCTGATTCATGCAAAACGTCTCATCTCTCTCCTTAATCGTCTCTCTGCACGATTTTTTTTTTTTTTTACCGCATTCTCTGCTTTTTTTTTTTTTTTTTTTTTGCACACAGGCCCCGTCGTCTTTATAACACCGCCTACAATGAAATGTTTACAACCGTGATGGTGCAATGGCACTGTCACGTTGTGTGCAGGTGCTGTAGGGGGGGGAAATATGTCGCAATGCCTGCCAGTGTTGCGGTTTAATGTGCAACAATGAGAAAAGGTGCGCTTGTGGCATCATGACATTCATCCTTTTTCCAAGGACGTTTCCAACTGATACACCTTTTGCAGCCTCGGCGCGTCCGCTTTCTTTCTTATTAGAATAAAAATGCCGCAATGAAACGCTCACTTTGCGCATGCATGCACGAGGTGGATTAGATTTGCGCGTCTGGGCAGCTTCTCGTGCGTTATGCGTTTAAAAAAAAAAAAAAAAAGTGTATAGCTTGCAGACCCATGGGTGACGGGAGGGGTGGGTAAAAGGGAAAAGAGGGGAGGGTGGGTGAGCAGGTGTCTTTTGCAGCCCTTACCTAAAATCGCTATATGGATGAATGATCCAGTATCCGGCCGTTTGCACCCTCTCCTGCTCTTTCTCCACAGCTTTCTGGCTGCCAAACATACGCAAGGAGAACTTATTGACTCCGGGCTGCATCATGGCCCCAAACTGCCTCTGCATGAATCCATGCTGCCTGGACGCCCCCTCCAGATCGTCAAAGCCGACCATGGCCTCCTCCCGCTCCCCCTTGAAGCCCACGGAGTTGCCGTGCTCCTTCATGTTCTGGCCGGTGCCCGTGTTGTTTTTCTGTATCGAGTCTTGCCTCTGAAAAACATTATTCCCATCCGCCTTCTCCTCCTTGCTGCTGGAGAATGAGTTGGACTTGTCCTCCATGGTGTCTGTCCCCGGCTGGTCTCGTGCGTCAAAGCGTGCCGTCTCCTGCCTGCCTGCTGCGGATGGACTGGAGAGGACGCGGCGCGCGCTCTGCTCTCCTGTGGGTGTGTGTGTGTGTGTGTTGTTGGGTTTTTTTTTTTCTTTTTCCTTTTTTTTCTTGATGGTGTCCTTCAAACTGTTCGAGCTCCTCTGCCTTCAGTGCGAGTGCTGCAAACTGAGACAGGGAGCCCGAGGAGCCTGCTGCTGGATCAGGTTTCTTGGGTTACCGCCATCTACCGACGGGCCCCGGCTGCTGCCATCCACAGCCTGCGCCTCGGCTCGCTCCGCACGGCACTGCGGTTTAACTGGCACATGCCCCTGCACCTTATTTACATAATGTGGCTCATGATACCCCCCCTCCTCCTCCTCTGTCATCACTTTCACAAATGCACGAGGAGGAGACCGATTTTATAGCAGCACTGAGGATGCAATTCAATGGTGATTACGTGAAGTTAATGTGGAGGTGTGTTTTGGATGCAGCATGTGTGCCCCCCCTGCTGAGGAGTGACAACACGGTGAAGCAGATTGTAATGTCGGTGTGATCGTGGTCTGAGAGAACTAGTTGAACATCTTGTGGATATCACACCCTTTAAGGTGTCGCAGATATGGTCCAACATTTAGAGTGTGAGTGCACTCACTGTCTATAGTTGCAGGATGGAAGCACTTGTTTGCACAGCCCACTTTTACAAGCAACCCCTCAGCTTCACTTTGCATTGAAGATAATCTGCTCCAGATCAATGCAGTCATGTGCACGGTGCTTTTTGAACCACATTTAATTGCAAGTGTAAATGCAGGGATGATGAAATGCTCCTGCAATGTACCTTCTAAAACATTATATATCTATGAACTTATTAAAATCAACATATGAGCTTTTTTATGTACACATAGTAATAATTGAATTACAGGGTTCATTTCTGTCTGCAAAAAACAGCCACCTGTAGGCTGCATGTGGCACCTGTCCACATAAATTAAGGTGATTACTGATTTGAAGTAAAAGTACTTCTACAGTACTCTAAAAGTGCTCCATCACAAGTTAATTTTCTGCATTTCAAATGTTTTTAAATAAAAGTAAGTATAATCAGGAAAATGTACTTAAAATATTTAAAGTATTCCCCTGTGACTATTTGACTATTATATATCATTAGATTATTATTGCTTATGCAATCATGTGTAAGCAGCATTTTAGTTGGCTGAGGTGGAGTTAATATTTTATTATTTTATATGTGGCTGCAACTAATGATTATTTCCATTATGGATGAATCTGCTGATTATTTCCTCCATTCATTAGGTTGATTGTTTGGTTTGTGAAACTTCAGACGTGTTGTCACTATTATTCAAAGTGAGACGCTCATAACACCCTCAATATTATTCAAAATGAAGTTAAACTAAAATTATTGAGGGAAAGAAGCAAATCCTCACTTTTGAGAAGTGGGAACAGTTTGCAAATTAAAAGTTGCTAATTAATTTTCTGTCAGTTGTCTAATTGATTAATTGACTAATTGTTCCAGCTGTACTTGTAAATACTGTTGGGTTGTTTGATTTATCACAAAACATCATATGTTATAAGCACTTCATATGTTTTGAATGAAAAGGTCTTAATTTGTAAAGTAACTAGTAACTAAAGCATGTAATGCAGTAAAACAAAGTACTGTATTTTCCTGTGAAATGTAGTTGAGTGAGTATAAAGTGGCATTAGGAGAGAAAATACTCAAGTACAAATACCTCAACGTGTACTTTAATAGTACATGGGGATATGTGCTTAATTACGTTACATCATTACCCAACAGTATATAAATGAACAAGTAACATTAGCTCCAACTGAAATAAAATAGCAAAATGACTCCATCATTCATAATAATCCAACAATCAAATGTATAATAATATAACACATATGTAACATATATAATTTTCATAGCATTTTATTACTTCTGTGCTTTTGTGTGTCTGATTTAGAAAGTAGTATTTCTCCATTCATGTATTGCGACTTTAACTTAAGAAAGGGATGTGAATTCTTCCACCACTGACCTCATGTCCTTTGTTTCAGACCCTTTAATCTGTCCATATTTGATTGTGTGTTTCACTGTGAGTTAAAACATTCATTAACTTTCTTGAGCCACCGTTCAATGAGGCTGCGACTCTCTCCACAATGTGGCATTACATACCAACGCTGAACTCCACGCGTTCAGTCTTTTCATGGCTGCACAAAAACCACAGCTGGCCGCGCACATCACGAGAGAGAACATTAGCTCAGATATTTTGCATGTTTGGTAGTGGATTATTATGTAATGATCCAAATGTTATCGTAATTGAAACAGACATCCCTTGATTTTTTTTTTTTGTGTGTGTGTGTGTGTGCGCTTTCTCTCTTAGCTGGGTTTGTGTTGGGTTGGATTAGTTGGCATGCCAACTGTTTCCCCTACACAAGGCTTGTGTAACTTCAGTTTCACAGTTAATGGGGCAGGGAGGGGTACTGACAGAGGGAGGGAAAAAAATGTTGCATAAGATTTATGGCTTAAAGTAATACTGATATTGAACAAAGTGCAAATCCCAGATGGCCCATTCACGTGTCAGGGAATAAATACAAGTAGGATAAATTAACAGGGTGGAGAACGCGCGTCACAGAAGAAAGATTCATGTGGGGTGAACCTTCATTTAGGTTTGGCCAAATCTCATCACTGACTCCAAGAGTTGTGATGCATCTGAATCTACAGGATAACTCCTCCAGTAAAACGACAGTGACAGTTCTTTACATACTTTTAATCAAATTTATAGCAAATACTGCCGAAATAAAAACTGAGATCTCAGTGGTGAGATTTCTAACCTTGTACAGAAAATGCACATAAACAGTTGAATATAGTGTATGTTGTATCAAGTTTAAGCTGATCCATTGGGGCTTAATCCTGCCTTATATTATAATACAGAATAGCCAGAAAATGGTGCACCCAATATCCTGCTTTCTGCATGAAAAAATGTGTTCCTGATTCTTATGATGGTCTCATTGGCCCTGCTGAAATTGCATTGTGTCTCTAAGATTACATCCAGTCATCTCTGCTTACAGTCAATACCTCATCTGGACATGAAGCATTACATACCCCCGGACTGCCAGCCATTGCTTATGCCACAAATAGCATCGGCCGGCTACAGGATGGCAGCATTGTGTTACAATGCCCCCCTTGGCCCCTTTTCATTTTCTGCAAGTCATTCAATGTATAGCCAGTTTATCCTTCAGAGAGGCGTTGTTTGCGCTCACAATATTTCCAGGCAACATTTAGAGCCATGCTGACAACAAAATGGGAAAAAAGGCTTTTGTGAATTTGCTGGAGTAAATCATCTCTCTTGCTGCCCTGTCCATTGTTTTAGAGGTCTTTCCATTTCCATCGCAGAGGAAATTTTTTTGGATAAAAATCACCTCTTGTGCCACTGAAACATCTGAGAGCTCAATAACTGACACAAATTAAAAATACAAATCTTCCACCTCCTGAGCCAAACATGACCACTAATTCACTTGTCCTCTTTGGACTCTTGTCCCATGACTGACTACTTTAATTAAACCATGATTGGGGCTGGGAAGATGGTAGTGTTGTAATAGGATTGCAAGCTTTGGTCCAGCTCCAGCTGAGACTATCAGGGTATCATGGACCTCTGGGATGAGGCTGTGGCATTGGACAGGGACCAGCTGAGGCCAAGGTTGACTTAATCAGCAAACTGACTGGTATAAACTAATGAGAGCATTAGGAAGCTCAGTCAAGAAGATGATTATGATAAAATGATGGGGTATGGGTTTGTAAACATCAAAATGAGCAACCCAATTAATGGAAGGTACAAAAAGACACCGTCCAATTGTTGTTTTTCCTGAGTGGGCGATTTCACACATCTATGAACTTGTCCACAAGACTCCTCATCTTATATGTCAATAAATGTCTCCATTACAATATGTCATCAAGAATTGAAAGTTAGACTGAAACATTTGCAGAAAGTCCCACGTCCGTAATTTGATATCATTTGCTTTACGATGGTCAGGAGGGACTTAATGCATCAATCAAATAAGTAAACCACTTACATGTCAGTGGGGTTAATGTGACAGTTGGCATCACCATATCATAATTAGATCCACACAGCTGAGCTCTTGTTTAACCTCTGCAGATTACGCAGCCACAAGGTTACGGCTGTACTTAACCTTTATGTCAAGGCTGGTCATGTACACGCAAACGTACACAGGGGAGACAACGGGATGACTTCAGTGATTTGTTGATGATATAACTTACAGGCAAGTATAGATAGACAGGTTCAGCTAATAGAAACTATAAGTAAAAAAACAACAACAAAGAAACTAGGATGTACTGGCAGAGTATGAGTTGGAACGGGCTGGTTAAATGTCTGCTGGGCTGATGAGGGAGAGTGGAAACTGGAGTGAGAGGTGTTATTGCAGGGCAGGAGGGAGTGGCTGGATGTAGCAGCGGACAGGACAAGAATTGCAATGTGTTTGGGTCTGAGGAGTGAAGAGCAGTGGAGCAGGAAACCTCAGGTGGACGGCCTTGGGGCTGGACAGGTGGAGAGCAGGAACCCTCAGGGTTCAGGGCCTGGGGTCAGGGAAGATGGGCGGAGCCACTCTGAAGGCCCTCGAAAGGCGACTGCCAGATGTCAGGGTGGCTCATTGCACAGTTCACTAAAGGCTCAAAGGATTCAGGGAAGGCAGGCAGCAGGCTAGACTGCTTTAGACTCATGAACCTGAGCCTAAGCAACTGGAGTGAAGGCTGAAGCGAAGCCTGGTTGGAGGCTCGCAGGCACCGATGCAAGCTAACAAGCTGGCTGGAGACAAGCAGACTGGCAGCTTGCAGATGAATGAGAAGGGTATTTAAGCTGCCAGTCGTCAGGTCAGATGAGATGCAGCTGTGACTAGAGAAGGCCTCAGCACCTGAGACCACACCCCCAGCCACTGAAGCAAAGCCTGAGCAAAAAGTGCCGCACAGAAAAAACACCACCAACACCGTAGGAAAAACCCTAAACCAAAAACACTGGAGAATAAACACACATAAACCAAGACATCCAAAACCACGACAGCTTTGAGCTCATGTTCATGAATTAAAGGTCATCTACTGCTTATCTGTATCACATAAAAAAGACAGTTTTGTGCCTCAATAAGGGAATATCAATAAAGGACAACCACACATAAAGCCGTCACTCGATGCGTCCCACAACTTCCGACTTGAAATTAAACAGTTATTGGACTGTCTTTAATTTGTACATATGCATCAATGAACATCTGTAGACAGTTATAGAATTGGCCATGTAAGTGTTAAAAATACTGATCAGGATATCCATTAAAATAAGGGTTTGAGTACCTTGAGTGACAAACTTGTGTCTTCATTTGCCTTCTCAGGCTCTTACATATTATCAGGCTCTAAGTCAGACATCTGGCAGCCTTCTGAAAAACGTTTCCCAGTCAGAATTATGACTTTAATATTGAAGTGAGTCAGAAACCAGTCGCTAGAAATGACTTTGATATGACATGAATGCGGCATAAGTGCTGTTGAATTTGCACAGGTTGTCATGGATTGATGGCAGGTGGTGCAGAGCGGAGCCGCGTGCCACGATTCAAACTACATTCAAATTCTAAGCAGGTTTGGAGTATGTGGCGTATTTAGAAAATTAAGTATGCTAAAAAGTGAGAATGAATATGGACACTGTTATTCCACAGTGGCAATGTAGGAAAGAAAAGCTCCCAACTGCAAAAAAAATTAAAATGATTTATGATGAAACAGCTCCAGGAAGAAAAATAAATTGGATTAATTAGATTTAATTAATTCAATAACCAAGAAACCACTTTACTTTCTCTTTGTCTGTTTGATTGTCTGACACTCCAAAATCGCAGGTTAATTTATGTCCATTGGTGAATGTCTTGTGCATCATCACTTCCTGTTTGCTCCACATTGATTTCTTGTCCACAAACAGTATCATCATGTGGTTTGGAATTGAGACAGCAAAAGTTTGCTCCTAATACCATATTGGGCTTCCTGCCTAACCCATTCAACCCAGCTTTTCCAGACAATCAGAGTGACCCAACACCTGATCCTGATTATCTTGGAGAACAAACACTTGTTGGCTTTTGCAGGTTTAGAGGTCCATTATCTCAGTGTGTACACAGGATCTCTCCTCTGAGTCCTCCTCCTGCAAAATTAAAAGCCTGCAAACCTATTATTACCTGTTGCATTTCAAATATGTGTGAGTATGCAGTTACTTTTTTTGGATACTGTTTATACATGCTCGATTCTAATAACCATATTTCTAGTACAGTGACACAGATTTGTTAAAGCCTTTAAGCACCAATTTTCTCCGTGAAATTAAATATTTAAAAAGTGGTTTGCTTTGCTGCCATTTTCAAGAAAGCGGACAAAGGTCACTGCAACAGATGGCGCAGGTCAGTTGAAGTAGCACGGACGAAGGCACCTTTGCCCTGGGAACACACACACAAGCCTCGACAGTGGATCAGGTGTTGCTGCACCATTGACAACCTTTCGCTGCCTAATTCCAGATTTGTGGCATACACAGTGTCCACTTGCTACGTGTAGTAATCCCAAAGGATTGGCAAGTATTTTTAGTAATGGATTTACTGGCATCCGTTGATCCCTTGATGGGTGGTGTCTTTGAGGACAGTGGTGGAGGAGTGGGCCGCCCCAGCCTTGCTGAGCAAAGTGGTTATCAGTATGCACGTGTGGGTGCGTAGGCCGACACAGCGCTTGAATAATGGAGTGAGCCCAATGGAGAAATGCAACCAGGTGTTCCTCCATTCTAATTTAAGAAAGCTGCCATGTTTTTCCATCTGAAACTCATCCTGAAACCAACAAGAATATGATGAAGGCCTCCTCGCAGCGACTATGAGTTAGAATTTTTGGTCTTTCTCGTCATCATTTCTGCTCCACAATGACCACAAATTCTCAATACAACAGGAAACTGAACTGATTTTAGAACCTGGTTTATCAGCTGCTGTGTTGATGCCCTGAACCTGCTGAACCGAAATAAGACAAGTCGAGGAAATCACCATTTGAGAGCGGTATAAACATTTGACTTACACATTAAAGATATGACAAGATAGCAATGTTCCCCCTTTAAAATATTCCCAAACATCTTTTAAACATTGCCTACAATGACCCACATGCAGCTATTACAAGACAGATCTGTCTTCAAAGTGCTTCTGCTAATGCATCAGTAATTGCTTGGGCTCTTACTGTACCATCACATTTTTGTGTTTCCTTCCCAGGAACCCAGATGAAATGAGAGTGTTTTTCACCTCTCTGAATCTTTGGAAACAATTTGGTCGAGCAATTACAGAAGAGAAACAAGAGCTTTTCTGCTCTGGCTATTATATGAGCAGCTCTATCTCTGTGCAGTTTAGGACTGAAAGAGTCTCTTCTTTGACTTGAAATAATATTAATATAAGAACAAGCTTCTGCCAAGTCTTGTTTTAACCCTGCCTTCCTGTCTGTGTACATTATTACTTTCAATATCTGCTGTATGAGTGTGGCTGGTCTTTACTCCCTGAGGTACCTGTCGCACCTGCAGCGATTTCACCTCACAGTATATGTTTCTCTCATATTTATTTTTATGTAATTTTCATTATATGTCATTAGGCATTATTTCTTGACATTAATGACAATATATAAAGCTGGATTCTGTCTGTTTATGCATTTCAGATTTCTTGCCGCAAATCTATGTCTATTAACTTCATTTTAACAGTGTGACTTTTCTGTTTTTAAGATGCATAAACAATCTGTGGTTCAGCTTTGAACCCTTATCATGTCTGAAATGTTGCGTATACATGTCTGCCATGCCATGAGCGAGTTGAAACCCACGGCGTAAAGACATGGCTACGTCATAGCTGGCCGCGTATGACAGGAATCTAAAAGTTAATTATGGCTCCAAAAAGTCAAATCGCCTAAACGTTGAAAGCCAGAGATTTTGGGAAAATCCCAGAGTAATCCATGGTGATCTGAAGTACTCTAGCTCCCAGACAGCGCAGACAACAGCCATTTGCAGACAGACAAGTGTGCATCTGTGTGTGTGTGTCTGTCTGCATTTGGGGCAGGGAACTAGAGGAGGGAATTACTTTAGATGAATTCAGAACATTTTGTGGTAAGAGGATACGATGTGTTCCCGGTCCAAGGCTGGGGAAATGAACTGAAGGGTCCTCTGCAGCGCTCTCAAATACGTAACCTGTGACGTCACCTTTTTCTCTCATCCATCCTTATCCCCCTCTTTCCTGTCCAAACACTGTCCACTGTTCCTCTCAACCCATATTTTCAGTCGTGACGCTCAAGCCCTCCCCTCTTCCCAACCCTTCTTTAGCCTCCTGTCACCTCTTACCTCTTTATCTCTCCTCCCTAAACCCAGAGCCTTCACTCAGCTCTCTCTATATTTTTCCCAGTCTGTCATGGCGGCGAGGCTTCCTGGTGTTTTGGTCTGCTGCCTCAGCAGCGCAGCAAGGTTACATCTCCCACAAGAAAGAGGTTCCCTGCAGCTGTGCCCATTACCACATACTGCGCCTTCACCTTGGGGGAGTGTCAGTGTTCAGGCTTGATTATATATTTCACATGCAAAAAGGGTAAACAAAAGGGGGAAAATGCACTATGGCCTCAGTATACAATCAATATAGTATAGTGTTGTTTAGATTGAAGCAAAAGGTCTTTAAAGGTGGTTTGAATATGTGACCATTGAGTGTTATGAAAGAGGTGACAGGTCAAGGACATGTCACGGTGACAAAGTCTCTTAATCTCTGATATTTCTTGCCTTGAATTCATCCCTTCTGTTTAATCCCAAGCTGCCCCTCAACAAGCTCCACCAGTCAAATGATTATGTTTAGGGTCTGCAAATCCTGAAGAAGCCAGGATTTGTAAGCAGGCCAAGCGTTGTCTCAAACTCGTGACAAGAAAGTCCCCGATGAAGGTTTTGGGGGGATTTGTTTAGAATGATAACGAGAACTACACCAGACTTATCCTGTAGCATCATATAGGATTACATGTTGCATATTATTAAAGGACTCACAGTTCGAGCCGTCGTCCCTGTCAGTAAGAACATTGTACTCACCAAGTTGATTGCTGGTAGATGCGACCACAGCTGAACACAGGTGGAGCTAATAACATTAGTTTCAATGGCTGAGCCAGATCCAGGGCCCTGCTGTTCTGACTGGCAGGACTTGAGGGGCCCTTCAATTGATCATTATGGTTATTAGTCACACCTGTGCTTTTCCTGCTATGAGCGTGTCAAAATGTCCACTATGAGAAAGGCCTATTAACTGTGTTTAACGCTGCCACGTCCTGACAGACACAGAGCGGAGAAAGGTTCAAAGATAATTAAGAATCACTTCAAGAACTATGAAGTTGTTTGAGAAGGAGCTATTGATTAGAGAGTCTCGTGTGGACTATCTGTATCCTCATTGTCTTCATCCTCATTGCTTTATTATGCGTCTCTTTATCTGCATGTTGGACCAGGCTGATGTTGTATTAATAAGATGTAACAGCTCAGAGTTTTGGCGAAGGTTTTTATCCCCTTTTGATTTGTCAGCATCCGTGTAGAAGAGCTAAAATGCATTTCACTTTTTACAAATACAAACCTGTCTATCAAAGTTAATATAAAAACTAAAGAGTGCAGACTTGGTTGTTTCTGGCCGGGCTCTTGGCAAAAATGTCTTCTATTTATGATGAACTGCATCAGTAGTAAAATAAACAAGATATGGTTCCTGGCACACGTGCTGCCGCTGTATTGAAATATGACTTTAATTAAGTTTCATTTCTTGCATGTCCCAGGAGGTGAAGAGAAATGCAGCGTGCATTCAGAAGCTTAATACAGCAAATAAATCGCCTGCTGTTCATATACATATCGTTATGCGAGCTGTGAGGCAATGATCCAGAAATCATCCCCGAGAGAGTTTTGAAATTGTTCCAGCTTCAGGTGAATTTTAGCCTGAAACATCTTTATCGTGCTTTTGAACACGATACAAAATCTGTCTGTCACTGACGCAGTGCATTGGTTTGGATTGCCGTGGCCGTCTGAGGCGATGCAATATTCATGGCGCTCCCTGTCTGCGAGGATCAGAAAGTGAGATAAGAAGCTCCTGGTCGCTGCCATACTGTCAGGATCCCTGAATGTTTAATTGACCATTAGGAATCAAGTTTTTAAAGTGTGCGGTTTCCATTTGAAGCAGCCATCCCTGATTAAACATGTAGTTTCTTAGTGAGTGATTTTTTGTTAATAACTGTGGAGGTGGAGACTGTTTGCTCTGATGTGGCCCAGCGGAGGTGAGGGAGGTGAAACTGTGACCACAAGGCTGCCACAAGATAACTCAGGGTCAACTAAATGAAGAGAAAACAACAAGTGCATGGAATCTTTTCTATAGTGACAAAAAGTGAGAAACATTGCATCTCTATCTTTTCAACATTCATTAGGAAAAAAAAAGACCCAGGACAAAGCTTTAAATCCAGGTTTAAGTCCTTTGAGCTCATCCTTATGAATAATTAAGAAGCCCACAATGGCAAGGTGCCCCAGTTCGATCCCGGGCTAATGAATCAATCACTAATGACTCACTTAGCTCATCAGTCTTGACATCAGTAGACCCAACATTTAACCAACAACACTTCAGCAGGACTCTGTTAGGATGAAGTGTTAGTTCGAGGTGTCAAAGCTCCTCTTCTGTCTCGGCAACTCTTATTTCCCCAGAGGACAGAACAGAGGAAGGACAGTTGGATTTTTTTTTTTATTATTACCCTGCTTGTTTTATTCTTCTAAAATATTGAGACTTAAACAGGCTGGAGGTTAGATTCACTGACCTAATCTTGTTTTTACTGCATTTTAATCCCCGTTCTCTTTGGGTGGATTTAGCTCGTCTGTTGCACGTCTCGTTATTAGTCGAGTGTAATTTGCTGGAGCCTAATGCTCTTCCTGTTTTCAGCTGTTTCTCGGTCTGTCGTGTCGAGCACCAGAGTCCAGACAATCACCCTCCATCACCAAAAAAGTGACAGAAGCAGACAAATTTTTATATAAGATAAGACAAATTAAAGTTCCTATGTCACAAGATTATCTTAAAACAATACAAGCAGAGTGAGTGAAAACTGACCGACATTATCAACTTTCTCTACAGAGCTCGAGTATCAGATGCTAAAACAAATTCACTTAAACATTGAATAGACTTCCTTCAGTTTCAAATATCAAAAGTGTCCTTGGCACTCGTGTTTAAATATGCAAATAGCAGAAGCTTTGAGCCAAATCCTAATGACAGCAACAATGACAATGTTAATGTGTTGATGTCTTGTTGTTAACACACTAACATTTTCTACTAAGCAAAAAGTGCAGCTGAGGATTTGATAGGAACATTATTAGTTTTTGCAGGACATCAAACAAAGTTTTGGACAAATTAAAAATTTCATTTAAATTTCCCTGCAGGAAAAGTCAAGGGGTCACCAAAGTTTTTTTGCTTCAATTTAACCTGAGGGGGAAATGATTTTCTCTACCAAATTGCATGTTAATCTGTCATGTAATTGTTGAGATATTTCGGTCTAGTTCACCAAAGTGGTGGATCAACAGACTCATCCAGTTTTAAAAGCCAATCAACTGTTTTAACAGTATGTTTAACCACCTTAGACTTCTGTCATTGCTAAGACAATATCCATCTGCGCTCTGATGGCTATTAATATCTTCAGCTGGTTTATACATATAAGCAGATTAATGAGCCGAGATGGAGCCAGAGATGCAGGATATGAGGTGGCTGATGAGCTCAATGGGTGTGACTAAGGGTACCTGGTGGACAGGTGACATATAACTTAGAGCAAAACTCTGAAGCAGGGAGAAATGACCTGTTTGGAGATCAGTTGAAACTGTGGTTGTTTACGGCTGTAAAATTCGCTGCTAAAAAGCAAAAGTACACATTAGACTTTCATTCCAATAAATGAATTAAGACTGAGAACCATTAATGCCAACGAAGCCATAGAGATTTATTGACACTGCCGTATGTCCACACCCACATGTCAAAGTCAAAAACCACAAATATAAAATCTGCCCCATTCCCATGAGACTTATTAGTTAATGCTTTACATGGAACCTAAATTGAAAAAAAAATCAATTATGTAAATGACGTCTGTGCTCACATGAAGTCTAATTAAATATCACAATGTTAACTTCATGTTTATTTCTGTATGTACAGTATGTAAATGTACTTTGACTTATGTAGGATCAATGTAAGATTAAATCTGATTCCTTATTAAAGAAACTTTTATTAAAGTTATTAAATAACTTTGTGCCTTTTAAAGACACTGAGAGAAAATACTTTCCTCTGTCAAACATGGTAGTGATGCATTTTAAATAATAACAAATCATCAACAGTAACTCATCTGCTGCAAATATCTGGCAAGTGACATGACTCACTTTGCAGCACGCAGCAAAACTATTTGACCACAAAGAATCCAAATGAATTGTGTTCTGACAGAATTAATGCAGCTCTCTGAAAAACATTAATCCCCGCTGCTTCCAGAGATGTCGTCGCCACAGAGAGAGGCCACAGGATCAATATTGGCTCCTGGCAAACCGAAACATTGTTCATAAAAGTGTGGGCAGTAACTCTCAGCCCTCGAGCTCGTACAAGCTGATTATACACTACCTGGACAGCACGAAATGGCCGAGAGCCAGAGCAAACAAGTGGCTGGTGAAGATAGTAGAAAATGCAAAAGACTTTTTTTCTCAGGAGCTGGCAGATGAAACCAGAGCTGAACTGACGGAAAATATTTTGTTTACATACAACAGATAGAAAGTGGATTCCAATGCTGTAAATTTTTTCAAGACAATGCTTGTTAATCCTTCTCTTTCTAACAGTTTCAGCTTTTCTGTCCAGGAAAGTTTTCTTCTTTTTCTTCTCATGTCATCTACTATAACTCCCACCTGCTCAGTGTGACAGAAAATTGTGAACCTTCCCACTGATTCAGTGTCTGGAGATATACTATAGCCATCCTCTGGATATTCTGTCATCTGAATATGTGAAGACGTATTGAGAACTATTCCTCCAACTTTGTATGAGACTCCTTCAGTCGTGCTGGTATTTACCTATCACCTTTATATCCTCAACATTTACAGATTTTCTAAATTGCAGGTTTTCTGAAGCACCTGGAAAAACAGAACAAAACTATTTTAAGAAATGCAGCCAAGTTTCTTTTTGACTACTTTGATGTTATTTTATTCAGAAGCCAGACTTTAAACCAAGACCAGATCGTCTGCTCACATAAACTTTTCTCTGGCATGGCAAGCTGTCATTCTGTGTTTACAACGTTTGACGGGATATGGAAATTGCTCTAATCTTTTCACTGGTATAAAGCAATTGCCATTTTGATAATTAATCTGCTCGGCTTTAGCGGAGTTTGAACTCACTAATGAGGACCGGTTATATGGAGACCCGACGTCAGAGTATCTGTTGCTCACTTTAGAGACGCAAGTCAACACGCTTTGGGCTCAAACTTTATGAATGATGATAATAACTACCTGACAATTTACAATGTATTTTGCATTATTTTATGATGCTTTTGCTTATTCAATGAAGAGGAGGTGAGCAGACAGCTTAAAAAGTGAAAAATGAAATCAAGTTCCATATAAATACATTCAAACACACACAATATATATCAGTCGGTGAAGGATAGTACGTAGGATGCTCTCTCTTCCAAGCTCGCAATAAATCTGACTATGGATGACTCAGAGTCAGTCCACCTACTTACATCACACAGTCATGCATCATATGAGAAAAACCTTTGGCTCTGCAGCTGTAACCCCGCCGACAATGAGCTATCAAGTAATACAGAGAGGCTCCAGCTGAGTGGATACCAACTGTCGCCGTATGTCAGAGTCGGCGGTGGTGGGAAACTGGCAGCGTCCAGCCGTTGACTGATGTTATAACCATGAGGAGGCTTTCAAGAAAATGAGGTTTCGGAGCCAGAATGTACAGTCACTGATGGATGGCTCTCAACTTTCTACCTTTAGGGCAGAGGGTTCCTTCCTTCTTCCTCATTACTCGGTGCATGAGATGCTTCGATGGAAGGTCGGTCTGAAGTCTCACTGATAAATAATAATACGAGTGGCACGCGTCTTCTCGCTGTGTGTTCTGCCTCAGCCCCACAGTGCATTTACAGCCATACATTCGGCTCCCAAGGCAAAACAAAGTGATGAAAACTCGTCATAAACCCAATGCAATGAAGTAAACAGCAGCTGTCCAGGACATGTGACTGAGCGCCCGTCACACAGGGAACGAACTATATCGTGATTGATAAGCCCAAACATTGCCTTAATTGAAGACAGCGTTCCAGCATATCAGCTCCAAACAAACACACATGCACACATTCGTTCATACTTTAAGCATGAATGAAAACCACGCAAACACTTTTCTAACAATGACTCCCATCCATTCGCTGCTGTTGCACACATCTTTCTTTTTCTCTGCCACTTCTTCATCTTTCCTTCCTTTTGTGGCAAAACCGAAATCCCTTATGCAACAAACCAAAAAACCCGTGTTGTTGTATCATCTGACTTCATCATCACACTAATTACATGGCCAGTGTAACACGTGGTGAACAGCTGGTACAGCTACCGGTCCAAATGTGGCCATCCTTACCCCGGGAGGTCAGCCGTGTACCTTGGTTCATCTCATTATGCAATTCGCTTTTTTGCTTGTAAATGTTTTGCTGCAAATGCGCTTCACGGTTTTTCCGAGAGAGATGCAGATTTGATGCTCCTTTTTAATATAATATAAATTATTCATGCTAATGTTGAACACAGTTCTTTTAAAATCAATGTCGGGGTGATTAATTTGCTGTATTTAGTTTATATGATGACTTCCTCAAGATTCAAGCATTTGTCTGAACACTATGAACACAGTATAGTCTCATATAAAGACGATATAGAAGCTGAATCATCTGACTTGATATCGTTGGCAAAACCATCTCTTAATAATCACAATAATAAGATATCTTCTTTCATTTAGAGTGCACACTGTCACTTCATTCTAGGCAAATGCGTATATACAATACAGGTTATGATTCCTTATCAGATCAGAGATTTACGTTCTTCAGGGATGCTGCCGTCCTCTCTGTGTGAAGCCATGACATGAAATGAAATGCTATCATCTTCAGTTGATATGTAAAACTTGTTAGCAACAGTTCACACAAACAGTGGTCACAGTGAAACCTTATCAATCATTTGCAGTTGCATTTCTGGCTGCTCACTCTCTTTTAGCTCTGTTTTTGGTCTCCACCTCCTCTTTAACCCTTTATCGGGCAAGTGACTATTTTTGGTAATTTCCACACACTTTACATATTGAAAAATTGTAAAAAATAAAATAAAATAAATAAATACAGAAATAAATTCTCTGTAGGTCCATCAATGCCTTTTACACTGTCACATTGTTTTCACATTTGATATGTTGCTGTTCTCAAAATATTGATTTTTGTCACTTTACGTCCTATGAACCCATCATGTAGTAAAATCTTGGCTCAAAATCAAAAAAAAAATTCAAAATTGTAAAAAACATCTCATTTAGGATAAAGATGTTTCTGAGCATAAAGATCAACTGCAATATCTGAACTATAGTGAATGATTCATCCTGAATTTCCGTGTGACTGGAGAAACATGTTCTGTGTGAGCACTTGTTGACCTTCCGTCCACTTTAATTAATGATGTCCTACTGTACCGTGTTGCCCAGACGTGATAGTTACAGCACTGTAAATCCACTTTTTAATAATGGATGAGGGAGACTTCGCTGTTGCCAATGGGCACAAGTGTTTCCTGGTCAGCACTTCCTGTCTCCACATGATACAGGACGTTTGTGTGAATGTGTGTGTATCCAGTATCTGCTCTTATAATCGACTATAGGTACAGTGTGATCATTAATGCAAGTATAAAACTATGCATTTACATGATGCACTACTGCTCTAAGTCTCATTTAGATCTTATCGTGTTTGAATTTGTCGACGTTGAATCTGTGAGTACGAGTCGCCCACGATTCTTCTAGAAAGGTGGGCAGGAGCTCTCTGGTTTCACAGTGCCACTTCTCTCTGTCTGCGAGCCGGGATGTGTTTACAAGTGCAACCAGGGCACCTGACACTTTGTGTGTAATACTAGAACAGTACCCACAATACTCACACCAGCACTGCAGGATAAGATTTGATCACAGACACCTCAAGTGCAAAGAAAGGACACAATCCACCGGAGCTGAGACTAAATCTCTGGGATTATTATCCTTAACAAACAAAAGCTTTACGCCTGTTGTAGTTTATCATTTATATTTACACCAATCTGTTTGTCTATGTGTCTCAGAAGTGTATAAATCTGCAGTAAAGACAGTTTTATATGACCAAATGGGTCAAATGCTCAAAAAGCCCTCCTGCAAATGAATGTGAGAATTCTTCACCGTATTCTTTCTTTATCTCGCTGCACATAAACAAGAAGACTCGGGCAGAATTGGTTGCATTTGCAGGTTTTAGATAATACACCAGGCACAGTTGGCTGCATGATTAATATTGCAGTTAACCAAGAAGCTGAAGATAAATCACAGGCCCTGCTTAAAATATAATCTTCAAGGCTTTGATGTCAGCACAACTGTATACAAGTACTTTTATGTAGGTCAGGTTAATAAATTGTATTTTCATGGATATCTAACATGCAGTGGAAGATCAGATAAGGAATTATTTCTCTGGATATTCTAAAACCCAACATATCAACTACCTACACTGCAGTCTGCATTCGAAAGCATTCGAAAAGGTGAAGAAATATTCAGTCTCTTAAAAAAGGAGCGCTGGTGCAGAGTTGCCATCACATTTGTTGTACTTACAGCATCTCCCTCCACCCACATTCTCATACATGTTTCCAAGCTGCTCTGTGCACACACACACACACACATGCAGCAGTGCTGGTATTGTATTAACAGCACTCTCGAGCGAATGTGCAGCCCGTCTCAAGCCCTCTTGACCGTAACTGCTCTTTTCCTGCTCTTCAGGCTAATGCCCCAATGCAGCAGCCACTTGTACGTTCTGCACCGATACTCTCTGAAGACCCATTCATCTGCCTGAGATGATTTTCTGCGCATTAGACAAATATTCTGCTTTTCATTAAACCATTAGTATATTCTTATGTTTTGCAAACAATGCACGCTCAGCAAAGCAGACAGTTACATTATAATTCACTTTTAAAGCTGGTGCAATTGGATTCTGCAGTTAATTGCAATTAGAGTGAACATTTTTTTTAATGCATGTATCGTAGGTCCTTGTTTTAAGATGCTGAGGTGAGCGCAGAGGAGGCTGTGTTTCATCAGCGAGGCGTGCGTTCATGCAGGCTGCTGTATGTTCTCTGTTTGTTCCTCACACATACTGTACAGGTACTGTATGGCTGCACATACACAGACTGCATTGCAGCACTCGACTGCCTCCTCCCCGTCAGAGTCTTTGATATTCATTTCATGCAAAGGCTTCATTGCTGTGATACTGTTTTTCCATGTTCTATGGTCCTTTTGTCTTTTTGATGGTCCCTCGTTTTCCTCTTTTTCATTTCCCTTGCATCCTGAAATAGCTTTTTGCACACGTGAAAAACAGCTCATGTATGTTTGTGTTTACGAATCTCAGCATGTGAAAATCATGGATCATGTTGCGTGTCCGCAGAGACAGAAGAGGGAATAAACCTGTGGGAGAAATGAATGGCGTAGATGGTAAAGGAATATAAATGATGAGACAGGTTGATACACAGCTATTTGAGTCTGCGTGATTACCCTGCAGACGCAGCTTGGCAGCTGGTGGAGGCTGCTTGACAGTCGAGTGTATGTGTATGAACGCGTGCATGTTGTAGCATACTGCCTGTGGGTCCGTGCATTATCCCAGGTGTCCGGTTTATACCTCATGATACAGCCCTACTTTGTTTGGTATTTTAAGCTCACGGGGAGCTTAACTAGGTCCCTCAGCAACACATCTCGCCCTTCCCTTTCTCCTGTGTCATCATCTCTCTGTCCCGTCCCCACACTGTGTGAATATATGGTTGTATTTGTGAGCAGGTATGGTGGAGATATATGGGCTTGTGTTGTGCCCCAGAAACTGTATCTCTGAGGGTCCTGAAGCCAACATCAGATAATATTCTGAGACACATCAAAGCTAAGCCTCATTTATTTCTGCTGCCAAACAAACACGTTTTTTTTTTTCGTTGTGTCCAAACCAACGAACCAAAGTACAAAAAGTATTCATTCATATAACACCCACCTCCTGTGCTTGGAAATATTCACTAATCTCGCAAAAATAGCTCAGCCTAAAACCACCTCGTACATTTATACATCTCTTTTTTTTTTTGACTAATAATCATGGTCAAGCCCATCAGACAACAACATAGTCCAGATGGTGTGCACCAGATGTTCATGATTACTGAGAATACAAAATGATTCCCGATTTCAACATCATTAGCAAATAAAAAAAAGAGAGAGAGGGGGGAGAGAAATTCCTGTTTCTGGCTCTGAATCAACAACACAAACAGGAATGCCCTTCGTGTTTTGATCCCATAGGAGGAGGGGGGAAGAGGGATGGGCTGGCTGGTGTTGATGTAATCACCGCTGCTTTATAAAAAAAGACGGGCTGGTCTCGCAAGGTCCCTCGCCCAGATGTTGTTGCGTAATAGCTCAATGAACATGAAAGCTCCGTTGTTTAATATTGGCTTCCAACCTCCCGGAGCAGCCGGCTCAGCTCTGGCCGTACGAAGCTGATCTGATGCCCACTGCCAGCCGCGGGAGGTAAAGCCCCGACTGTTGACGATGAACTGACGTGTGAGCCAAACGAAGGATGGACGCTCTGCTGTGCAGCGTTTGTAAGCCAGAGATATTAGACAACTCCAGCTCCGGCTCCATACACAGATAGCAGACATGACGTATCATAACATGGATTTAAATGAAAGAGGATTCACTGAGCCTCTGTGGGGGTTTTTTGTGTCAGTTTCATGCAGGATTTTCATTGACATTTATTCGAAAATGGTGAGACGGACTACGATGCTGATTGGCTGGCCTCACTTTTGTGAGATTGGTGAAATCAGACTGAAGCTCAATCAGGGGCAGGTTGGGTTTTTTGAAGATGCCATGACTGGGTTAGACAAGTAGCTTGAGAAATGGATGGGTAGCTTTTAATGTGAAATGAAAATCTGATGGGAAATGTTATTACGCATGCTGCAATTGAAATATTTTTTTGCATATGCATTTAAGAGCATATCTAACTGTGACTGGCCGAATCCATCCAGAAGGCCCCAAATCATGACAAAATGAAAATTTCAAAATTCTCTTAACCTCAAGAAAAAAATCTGGATAAAATTCATGTATGTCTGTAGAGTTAATTCTGAATCCATCTAAATTGAAATTTCATGCAACTGCCTTTGTGTCAGAAGAGCCAAAGTGGTGGAGCAGAGGAACATCACTCTTTAGATGAGATTAGTCTGATGACCCACATGGAGAAATTAGATTGTAGCAGAAGTAATGCTATTGAACGGGAAAAGACAAATGTGAATGCAATGTACTGTAAATGTTACAATGACAGAGATGATGCGTTCGAGTTTATTGGGACTGGAAAAGAGTGACAGAGCTGCCCCTTCTCATGTTACATGGTGATGAGCCACCACACAAGAGTTTTGGCTCTGGATGTAGATGACACATACCTGCATACATATGTGTGGGTCCATGGATTGTCAGGAAATCTCAACTAAATAATTTCACCACCAAGTTGACCACCAAATTTCCTGGCAACCCATCCAACAGCTATTTCAATAAAAATCAAAATGAAAAATCAAGGGATAACCAAAATTAGGATGCATCATCTGGAAACCACGAATGTCTGTGCAAACTTGATCTATCCAATATATGCAGAGATATTTCAGTCGGGACCAAAGTGGTGGACTACAGTCTGACTTATTCCTGCTATGGAGTTGATGTTGAGATGTTTTACTGAATAAGTGAATTTGACCCATTGGTTCTGCAAGAGGAACCAAAGCCATTAAAATTTACCCACATCGGACCTCAAATATCTGCACAAAAGTTTCAATCTAATGTTATGAAATCAGTCAGGATCGACCGATACGTGGACACTGGCATCCTCAGAGCCGGGCTAAACCAAAACTTCAATACAGCAATCAATTTAAAGCTTAATAACTTATATATATTCAACAGGTGCATCTGATACGAGCGTTTCAGCGTCCTCTTTTGATTCATTCCAGAAAGGTCCGGCAGTATGAGGAGATTGTGTTGCCCCTTCAGACGCTCCTGCATTATTAATGAGAGCAGTCTCACCAGGTTCCCACCTACTGCCACTTAAATCCTCTTTAAGTCCCATGACACGCCTCACCTTTTCACTCCACGGGCCATTCGAGAGGAACTACAGCTACAGAGCGAGGTGGCAAGAGGTCGCTCTCATGTCAGCCGCTCAGTCATACTGAAATAATGAAACAGTAACACAACACATGTTACAAACACTTCTGCAGATTGAAAGTAACATATAATTTCATAAACCAATTAAACAAGAGTCAGAGAGTCTCAGGCTGCAAATGAGCTCATATTTAGTGATTGTTGATGTAACTTGGATTCAAACCACGCTTTATAAGAAATATGTAAAATAATCTTCACCAGCTGCTGCATTTTGAACAAGTTGAAAAAAAGAGTGAATGAATGAGATGTGCTTTTTCTTGCTGAGACAATTGACACCACTTGATAAACATTTCATTCTAACGTTGTATTTTAGATACTGTGTGTTCAAACGAATGCAAAGTGAATTTTAGAGGTGACTAAAAGCAAATTCACCTGATGCAAAAAGGCATCTGCGCAAGTTCACAGTTTTTCAAATTTGCAGATATCCTATTCAAGAATCTGCTTAATAATTGTACAAAGACAATAGTTAAAAAGAGAGAGACAGAAAGAAGCAGCTGAGTTGAACACAATCACACAGGTAATCGTCCACAGGTGTGTCTGTTTCAATCAACTGGCTCTTGGGGCAGTAAAATTTTGCTTTGCTTTCTGAGTGAACACACTTTCAGTCTCGTCTTGTAGCTTCAAATTTAAAGGACACATATGATGCTTCTGTCAAGGTTTTTCTCTTAGGTTGATGCTTAAGTTGATGTCGTACTTCCAAGAATTTACATTCACCAAATCAGACTTGAAAGCCTTTCACCGTGTCCTCACCTCTCCTTCCTGTCATCTATCTGGCACATATCGCCACATAACAGCCTGACTGTCAGGTTGGCAGGCATGCAAGCACGTCCATATCACATCACCGGCTGAAACCGTACCAGAGTCTTAGGTGTCTCCGAGGTACATGGGTCACACACGGCCCGTCCTGTCCTGTAACAAGAGAAGAGACGGTGCCAGCCAGGATACTCAAACAAGCCCCGAGCAGCCCAGGCACACATCACATCAACGCATCACCTCAGCTATTCATTGACCCGCGCCCAAGTGCCCTTGTTTTCACAGCAGCCCTCATCCAATCACTGTGTAAATGAAATGAGCTCCTCTGATTTTGGAGGGGAGCGAGGAGGAGGAGGAGGAGGAGGAGGGGGGGGGGGGAGGGGGAGGGGGATCAGGTGACCAGTCACTCCTGTGTGAGACTATGTAGGTCACACCCTCCTTTGACTAATTAAAAATTCAGGATGGAGAGACCTGCTTCATTCTCCAGAGGCATGACAAATATTTCACGACAAATAAAAATAAAATCTCAAGCATTTTCGCAAAAACATGGCTGAAATTACACTGAGTTCCGTCCTGGTCTTTTCACAGTTGACACTAAATTGAACAGGCAACAAATGTTTTAAACTGACGAGCTCAGGTTTGCAAAATCACTGTCACTTTTTCAATCTGTTCTAAACAAAATTTTTGTTGTTATACCTTGAATATATTTATTAGTGTACCAGCACTTCACAGCATTACAGTTTATTTTCATGAGCCAAAGGACTTTATAACCTTCAAATTTCAAAGTGCTATATAATAATTTTAGAATAAAATACTGCAGAAATGACAATTCAGTCTATAGAAGAAATGATCTATTTACCTCCACCTCTCCCCATAAGCACCTTTTAGTGAGAGCTGAGAGAAAAACATATTAATCGAATGACTTTGCACTTTCTTTGGAGATATTGTAATTCTATTTGGACGTGTAAAAGATAATGGCAAGCTCAGTGAAGCAGGCTCAATTCTGTCTTTTTTACGCCTGGGGTTGTTTTTCATGGCGGACGCTTGATGACTTTAGATGTTTGTGAAATAGAAGAGGGGTCAACGCTCTCATTCTACTGTGTTAATGTCTGAATCTCTTCATAATAGGACTCAGACACATGAGAGAGAGGGCGAGCTGTTAATTGCAAAACATTATTATAGCACCTAAATGCAGAAATTACATGTGGGCTGGACTGGCAGTACTTCTTATACAATATTTCTTGCACAAGCTGTGTGCGACATGTGTACACACTGAGTTGATTAAAGCACAGTTACATGTGTTGAAGCGATGCAATGCGCTCTAATGTACCAATGCACTCTGCAGTGTTCAGCTGGTCCCTGCAACATGCCAGGGATTATTGGTATTTACTGTACCAGACTTTCTAGCAAGGCTCCACTGATGCCATTTAAAGGAATATTTCAACATTTTGGGAAATAATCTTATTTTGCTGAGAGTCAGAAGAGACGATCAATATCACTCTCATATCTATCTGTTACATGAGGCTACAGCGAGCAGCTTATCTCAGTATAAAGACTGAAAGCACGGGAAAACAGCTGGTCTGGATATGTCGAAAAATGGCCTACCAGCATGTCTAAAGCTCACTATTTAAACATGTTGTTGAATCTGTACAAAATGTCAAAGGGACAAAATAGCAATTTGAAGTTGTATGTCTGGTTATGTGACTATTTCAGAGAGAGATTCCAGGAAGGCTCTGCTCCCAGACAAGAAATACTGCAGCACGTAACCTCATGTTAAATCACAGCTTTGCCTTTTTTCAATTCAGTGATTTCACAGATTTAACAAATTAAATATAATCTATTAATTTGTGACCTTTCGATGTGCTGGTGTGCAGATTTTGCTCTCTGTTTCCGGTCTTTATGCTCGGCCAAGTTAACCATCTCCTGACTTTATATCTAACAGACAGATATGAGAGTGGAATCAATCATCTAATTGCTGGCATGAAAGCAAACGAGTATTTCCCATAATATCAAGCTAATCTTCTAACATGGTAACACCATCGCGTCATCCATCGAGTGAAGACACTGGATGCAGATTAGAATCATGTGATGTCTGCATAACAAATGAAGGGAGACTCATGAATTGCACGATCATTAATTAAAATTCATTTCAACATATACAAGCATAAGGCAGAGCTCAGGCACAGTTTGACTGGATCCATGCTGCGGCCACAATACTTGTGCGGAATTGCTTTCATGCAGTGCACTAAATTATTATGTCAACCCCCCTCTCTCTCTCTCTCTCTCCACAGTGCTGCCTGAATTCATGTAGTCCATTTTATAACAAACATGCCATCCTAAAGGATTGCTCCCTGTGATGCAGGTCATGGATCAACGAAAAAAATCCTGCAGTCTTGGCCTCCCGGAGCCAGATTTCTGTGATTTGTAATGGATGAAAAAGTTGGATAAATTAGGAGATACCCATGTGTCTCTTTGAAACTGAGCAAAGGCATTTTTTGTGAATTGCACCTGGGTTGAAACAAACCTAGGTGGCCTAGTTAGAGCGGTGACACGCGAGCGGTTCCTTTTTTTTTTTCAAAATCATTCTGTGATGCAAACTGAGGTCAGCTGCATAAATTTGACTCTAACGAGAACGCGTCAATCCAAAGAGCTGCAGGCGTGAACGTTACTCAGGTTTTAAAAGGTGAGTAATTCGACCACGTACTGTTTGTCATCCAGTGTGTTGTCATCAGTTTGTACAGATCAAATTGGCTGATTGGGAGAAACAGGGTGACAAAGGTTGGCTGACGGTGATATGCATCATCGGCTATACATGATCTGTGTGTGTGTGTGTGTGTGTGTGTACCAGCTGGATAGTGAGGACTGGAACAAGTTTTTAACCAGCAGGGTGAGGACATTTTGACCTCACGACGTCAAAAGGCTGTGTGACGTTTAAGACTTGTTTTTTGATGGTGTATGTGTGTGTATGTGTGTGTGCTATTGAACTTGCTTTGTGCAGAGGTACATCTAAGTGCAACAACCAGACTGCCCTCCTGTGGGAATAGGACGTATTACATAATCATAACCAGGTCTCTTCAAACTTATAATGTCTTTTATGTCTTGTCTTACAGTATGTCAACAGTATTGATCTGCCACTCCTGATTACTATACAGCAGAGGCTTTACAGCTGCAGGAATATTATGTCTGCCTTCATGAAATATGAATTCCAAGGCCTTGGCTTATATGATTAATGGGGTGCTATTGAATTTAAAAGATGTTTCCCATCAATGTCAGTGCTTTTGAAGCCTGTCCTGAGAAATGATTAGATACCACTGACAGAGAATATGTTAATTCAGACGCAGACAGGGTTCATTTTCAAAGTCATCTTTCAACTTTGTGTTCAACTCCTTTTACCTGCATGAGCAGTAAGTATAGTTAATGCACTTACTGCTGTAGACAAAGATGTAAAAGTCCAGATAATTCCTGTTTGGAAAGAGGTCGAAATCTGATTTAAAAATGTAATTTGAGCCAGGATGTTTTTGTTCTACATTAGTTATAGTGTGTTAATGTCCTGCATCACAGTACAAATATCCAATATTGTAACTCAGCTCTACCAAATACTTGAAAACAAGTTCTTTTCCCTCCGTGTTCGCCTTCCAAATGTGTGTACTTGTTAAGTTGATAGATGGATGTTATATTTATACCTGGCGAGGGCTCTCATGAAAAAGCCTCCCTCTCTCAGCTGCAGGGCTGCTGACTGCAGGTTGAATTCTGCCTTACTGGCCACACGGCACACAGGGAAACAGATGGGTAATAAGGTCACAGCAGACGTACCTCTCACCAGCACAGACAAATTGCAGACACGCCAGCTGTGCTGACTCAGGACAACATTAGACTCAGGGGAATTGAATTAAGATCTCTTTTTGTAACAAGGGAAGTTGTTGCTTTGTGTGTTATTTGCCTTAATGTGGTTAATGAAAATGTGATAAAAAGGTTTAAAACTGATTTGTTTAATCAGCTTCTTTAACATGAACGCAAATATTTTCTGCCAGTTTTTCACCTGAGAGATTTCTGTATTTATTTTTTTCTCTTTGCTCTTCTCAGTGGTTTGGACTCTGCTGGAAAAACTTGATGTCATGTACATCCATGCACCAAAAGGATTCAGGAATCGATCAAAACGTGATGAGAGAGAGAATATTTTATACAGACTTTCATGCTCCCCAGAGGATGAACCCTAATGACTGACGATTTGACGAGGTTGATATTTCTGATTCAGAGGTAAATATATCTTGACAACTACCGACCTATCTAAGAAATTTGGTGCCCATATTCAACAAATAGAGAAAGTATTTTATCCATATAGTTTGTATCTGTGCACAATATGCAGTTGCCCATATTTACAAAACACCACCCACTGCTAAGACAAGCTTTTGCATTCACTTATTTAATAGCATATTACATTGAATTCATAATCTGAACGTATAAATTGATCTTTTCTTCTTTCTTTTCTTCTTATTTGGATGCAGATATTTCAAAAACAATACATCAAAATTCCTTATTTAAACACTCTTTATTTTACAATAATACTGTCTGTGTTGGACAGGTCATTAAGTTATTACATATTTTCAAACAAACAGGCACATTAACTCTTTTATTGTGGCTTATTCACCTATATTGTTAAAAATCTTATTCTGTATCCCTGTAGTTTTGATTCAGAGTAAGCACTGCAGTAATTACAACACCTTGCACATTTGGAAAACCAAAACGACACGTATCTTTAAATAAACCAACATATAAACAGTACACTACCATACCAGTTTGGCGAATAAAAATCTGTGTTCAGTGCATAATGTGCATGGCATGGGAGAAGATACATTCGTCACCCTGTTGGACACAGCCAGCCGCTTCAGTCCTCTGTGTCGGAGCTGTCCGCCGGGTCGGTGTTGTGGGTCAGCATGTAGTTGTCCATGTCGATGGAGGGGCAGTTGTGGATGGAGTAACGCAGACGCTCGGCGAGGATGGCCTGGCTTGTGTACGGGGGCAGGCGGAACAGGAAGAAGCAGGTCTGAGCAGTAGGGAGGCCGTTGATGGGCTGAAGGAAACGATAAGGGGAAAAATGGTTCATTGCTTGTGCTATTAATTTGTTTGTCCTTGTGAAAAGGCTTGTTAATTTGTTAGCAATGTCCTCACCCTGTCAACCTTGATGATCTGGAACTTCTGCGTGATATCAGCTGGGTTGGAAGGCAACCTGGACCGGCCAGAGACAAAACGTAGGAAAAGCACCCGCTCCTCATTGGTGAACTCCTCCAAGCTCTGCCAAAACCAGCCAATGAGCTGGTGGCTCTCTGTGATGTCACGGTAGCGCACCAGCTTCTTCAGCATCTCGACGGAGACCTCGGGCAGGCCACAGACCAGCTGCTCCAGCTGCTGCGCTGTCAGCAGGGAGAGGAGGGGCACCGGAATGATGGTGGACATGCCCTCTCTGACTGCTGCCACCTGGACACAAGAGAACAACGTCAGCTTTGATACTTCTGAGGACGAGATAAAGGGAACAACAACAGTACAACAAACAGGCTGTCTGGTGAGCACTAATGGAAACTGGTGGGCAGACTGGCTGTTTAATATGGATGCTTCGGATACAGTAGAGAGAAATCCACACCAAAGAGCAATGATACTGCCTCTGTGGGCCACGTCTGTTTGGTGGATTTAGTGAGAAATAAATTTTTAAACCAGCCGATTTAAAGTCTCATCCTAACGGGTTAAAGGGACAGTTTACTTACTGAGGCTGTAAGATATTTCTTAAGCTTTCTTTTAGCACAGCATTTAACGACCAAGATATTTACATTTCTTATGAGTCTTAGTCTATTCACATTCGAGAAGCTGGAATCAGTGAACTTAAAAATGACTAATGATGAATTGATGAATAATTAATTGATTTTCCTCTGATTTTGACAAATGGATTCAGGACTAATTGTTAATATTTTCTAATGGTGAAAAACAGTGAAAGCTGCCCACGAAATAGTCAAATCTTACTTTCTTTCACTGCGACGGTGCTTTGAATCTTTTTTAGCACATTTACATTTTTAGTAAACAATCTCTAGTTGCCTGTGCAAGGCAGCGCGCATCAATAGTTTTGCTGCCAGTCAATTTTTATGATCTCTCTATTGACCTTGGCTGCAGAAACAATATTTAGCATAATGTAGCTTCAAAGTAGCAAAAGAGTCTGGGTTTTGAAATGACTTTTTGACTCTTTGCTGATAGGGAGTATAATGTTCTTTCCTCCAGACTCGGGCACAGCTTGTGTAATGATAGACAGTTTGAGCTACTAAAGGCTTTACGATGGGGGCCAAGGGAGAACTAATGACACATGAAATAGACTTTTTACTTTGGTGTATCCCAAAGAAATCAGTATTCCCAAATGTTTAAATGTGCAGCAGTTTGCCTGCTTACAGGTTACACGTTTGCAGCTGAATATAACCAACAGTTCAGCCTCTCAAACCTGTGAATCCATTTCATGCAGCCTGTAGTCCAGAGCTCTCTCCACATATTCAGTCCGGTTGGCAAAGGTCAGGGAGATGTTTTGACCTCCAGGAACCACAGGGACCAGCCTTCCATCTGCACTGTGGGCCATGAACGAATCCAGTGGGATCATCTTCATGGCAGGAGTGAAAACAGGGGGTTGAGAAACAGAGAATAAAAAATGGTAGTTAGAAATCTTCCAGCTTAGAAAGTTGAAGATCTACTGTCATTACTGAACTATGCAATAAGACAATTTGCACAGCGTCTCACCACGTGGAAATTATCCTCTGTGATTCCGCTGTTTTCCAGGTGAAGGATGCCTTGGAGGTTGCGGTAGGTCAGGAGGTCCACCTCCTCCAGGTCAGGCCCTCCCAATGGCATCGCGCAAAGCTGTTTCCACACCCAAGGAGCCAGATGTAAGTCCAGAGGTTTCTTGGTGCGGATAGCCACGGCCATGAGGATGCCCAGGAAGCGAAACTGGACCATGTGATCCTCTGAGAATGCCGCCGGGTTCAACAGGAACCTGTGTGCAGCCAATGCCAGGGGTAAAGATTGTTTTTTAAAAATTTGATATGATACTTTATTGTATTGTATTCTCTTGGTTAGTGACAAAATGTGCACCTGTCAGTGTTACTGCCCACATCTGCAAAGCTGTTGGGAGTATGAATCAGAAGATCCACCACACCAGACTGCAGCTCCTGGTGAAAACACGTTATCATTTGTCCATTTAAAAAAGCATATTAGAGAACAGAGAGGATATCAAGAGAATATTCCTCGCTGTATTATTAGCTATCTCTGTCGCTCTAACACTTGCTCTGTTCGTCTCCATCCTACCTGGCACATCTCAGTGATGGTGTCATCAAACACTCCTCCGGCATCGTCGGCTCCCTCTCCGACGAGCTTGACCTTCCAGGCTCGTGATGGAAGCCGCAGCTCCAGAGGATTCAGACTCACCACTTGCTTCGCGATCTGGACAAAGATGGGCTTGCTCGAACGCCCTCTGTGGGAGTGGAAAAGTTTTGATGAACTCATACTAACAGATATAAAACTAACTGATAACTGCATTCAAAAGACAGTGGAAATACACATGGAACCAAAACAAGCTCCTGTTTTTCCCTGTTTCACATACAAATTCCGACTGTTTGTCATGGACTGAATAGCATAGCCATCCTTACCTTGTGGAAATCCGTTTCACTGTGATCTGTGGCCCATATGTTTTGCCCTGGGTCATTGTTCTGCCAATGGAGCGCACTAGAGGCAGAGTGTTGACCTTGGGTGACAGAAGGCCTCTGAGCTCACCCCGGATGATGCCGGTCGTCCCTGAACTATAGCGTGAAGTGGACACCTGGATAGAGGAAGTAAATGAGGCATCACAATAAAAAAAATGATGATGACTGACAAGGTGCATTAGCAGGAATTCACTTATTCTTTTCTATCATTTGCTCTTTTAACATAGAGCAAACAATGGGATCAGAGATTACCGGATTCTTGGTGTCCAGGTTGAGCAGCCGCCAGGACTTGTACATGAGATCAGAAAAGTTGTAGAGTACCCTGAGGCGCATGCTGAGGACATTTGGACTGCAGTCTTTCAGAGTGTTGTACTGAGGAGGGACTGACTGGGGAAGGCCTAACTGGAAATTTCCAGGGCCACCTGGAGATGAAGGTAACAAATGGGAGTCCCGAGTGTATTCTCTTTCATGGATCATAGCTGCAAAGAGTATCTGTGTGTGTACATGGACTGCAGGACTGTGTGTACCTGAGTTTTTCATCGAGGTAGAGGGGGTGGTCCATGCAGCACTGTGGCAGCGGCCAGCAGAGATCTGTCTGATGTTCTTCCCCTGCAGGGCTGTTATGAGCGTGGGCTCCTTCACTGGGTTGCTGTGTCCAAGGCCAAGCTGGAAGACATAAGAGACAACAATACAGACATTAGAGAGCATCTGATGTGCACTGAAGGCCAACTTCAGATTGTCAAAGTGTATCATTTTGTAATAGAGGATGCTGGTTACCTGTCCCTCACTGTTGCAGCCCCAGGCATAGACGTCTCCAGTGGAGGACAGAGCGAGCACGTGTTCACAGCCCACAGCAATGTCTTCTATGAAGAGCCCCTCCAGAGACGGCACCAGCTGGGGGCAGGATTTATTCTTCAGCATGGAGTCCGGCAGGCCGATCAGACGCTCTGAAGGATGAACAGAAGGAAGCCAAATAACACATTGGCATATGCAAGTGTGCCCAAAAAATAAACCAACAAAAGCCTGTATTTTATCTGCAACTTTAAAAATTGTTTCGATTTTGAAGATTCAAGATCCAGTCATTTACAGTTTTTGCTGCATAGTAATGACACAAGGAAGAAACACTGACAAAAGATGTTTAAAAAGTAAACTGAGTCAAAGTACAACAACAGTATCATCATCACGATCCACTTTCACAATAAAATGTACCTTGTCCAAATGTGTAAACATGTCCATCACAGGCCAATGCCACAGAGAACTGCGTTCCACAACTGACCTTCTTAATTCCCTTGTTGCAAAGCTGCTCCACTTTCTGAAAACAGGAACAGCCAAAAATAATATTTCATCAATACTATATAAAAGCACTCAATTAAAATAGGTGAATAAATACAACACAATGGCCTGTGTTGTTTCCTTTGAGGATTCCTAAATTTGAGCCTTAACTTACCTGAGGATAGTATTTCGCTGTAGAGGAACCTGTTCCCAATTTGCCATAATCTCCATCTCCAAATGCCCACACAACCATGCCATCAAGGGATAGCACTAATGTGTGGTTGAGACCACACGACACCTGTGAAGGTAACCAAGTTAGCTTTGTTTAGTTCTAGTCTAATCATTTCTCTTATTTCACTGCGGAGACCATATCGACATCTGAGTTGAAGAATGAAAACAAACACAGTCCATTTTTTACCTGTCCCACGTGGTATCCCTCTAGGGCAGCCACCCTCTCAGGCAGCATCTTGTTAGATGTTGACCTTTGACCCAGACGACCAGATTCACCACTACCAAAGGTGAACAGTTTCCCATCTGCTGTGACCACAGCTGAGTGCCGGAAACCACAAGCAAGCTGGCAAGAGAAAGCCATATGCAATTTTCAGAAAACACAGACTTAAATTGATTTGTCTACAACCCTGATTCCAAAAATAGCTGGGATGCTGAGTAAAACATAAATAAAACAGAATGTGATCATTTTCAAATCTTTTTTGACATACAGTATATTCAACCTATCCCCTAGTTCTCAAGGCGGGTTTATCTCTACCTGTATGACGTCTTCTCCTTGTAAGGCCTCTATCTGTTTGGGTCTCCTCTGCCTTTCACTGTTGCCATGACCCAGTTTTCCAAAATCTCCATCTCCCCAGCTGAACACCTCCCCAGTTTCAGTCAGAGCCATGGAGTGTCCATCGGACCCACAGGACGTCACCAGGTGAGTCACCACGTACCCTGTCCACAGATCAGAGAAGAATTAGGCCTAAGTAAAAGCAGCCACATTAAACTGCATCACTGCAACCGTCTGTTGGGGATAAAAACACAGTTTGAGGCAAGAGTGAAAATTCGTCATGACATCCAAAAGCAGAAGAGCTCAGGTTGGATGCTCAGGCCCTGGATGAATACTGTACCTTGAAAAGCAGAGATAATAGTGGGGACATAGAGATCATCAGAATTCCCCTGGCCCAGTCTGCCATACTGTCCTTCTCCTACGGCCAGCACTGTCCCATTGGACTGGATCAGGAAGGAACAGTTCTGCCCACACACAACCTGAACGACAATGAAAACACCCACAAAGGCAAAGAAAAATGAGAAAACAGCAGCAATGAAGGGCAAAGTCTGTGTCCTGAGTGAAAATGTTGCTACCTGTTGTGTTTGTAACAGAGAGGGTGCCACAGTGGGTATCATGAGGTTGGTTCCCATTCCTGCCAACTGTCCGTAACGTCCGTTCCCCCACAGGTACACCTCACTTTTACCCCCTTGCTGCCAGTCCTAAGAAACACAGCAGGTGAAATTGAAGTTACAAGCATCCTCCAGCTAAAATGAAAGACTAGCGCATCATACAGAAGGTAAATCCAAGAGGATTAACCTTCATTTTGCTTAGAAATTGTTTACTGTTTCATGATGGATAAGCTGTTACCTCTGGTCTGCTGGCTGCCCATGACATCAGCTGTTCATCCATCCTGAAGCTCCACTTACTATTGTCCTACAAGACAGAGAAGTGTCTCAAAAGATGTCTACATTGAAGAAACTTGAGTATATTTCAGTCAGTTTCTGAAACATCCAACCAACCATTTCCAAAACAAACAATAACACAAAGAGGATTGTCATCACTCACCAGTGCCTTGGTGATTTCAGCTTCATTCACCTCCTGAAACTCTGAAACAATGAAGGATTCTGGGAAGGCAGTACCGCTGGCAATAGCCTCAGCGCTACGGACAGTGGTGGCGTAAGTGGCGAGCCAGCTCCACTCTGACGGGCAGGAGTGGGCATCAGGACTGATGTGGTGTGGGGGGCGTGGGTAACGGCACAGGTGCTTCTCTAAAGACAAACCCACAGCCAAGGAGGCCAGACTCTGCAGGAAGGCACTGTGGACTAGCTGGTCACCGGCTGCCACGTGGCTCTGCATTAAGACAAGAAATTCAAAGTCACATCTCAGCTGAGGCTCACAAAACAAAACAAAATGACTTTAAAACATAGTTTCATTAATGACCCGCTCATAGCTGTACTGCTCCTGCAACAGCAAGGGCAGCCTCTCCAGGAAGACAGCCAAACAAGGCGCCCGATTTAGACCCAGGATGTTTTGGCTTCTGAGGACCATACGACAGGAAGCGAGCACGTGGTTTTGACTGATCCAGTCAGGAGTGCAGCAGATCAACAAAACATCCTGGGAAAGAAACAATGACAGAGCAGAAATGTAACGTGATGCAGGCAAAAATGTGTTTTTTACAGAAGCTCAGGTAGTAATATAAAGATAAGTAATGTATAAATAAACATTTGTATAAAAGAGTAAGAAGGCACTGTGATATATAACATTTTGTATATATTTTGTATATGTACTTTCTTTCTTGTGAAAAGTTAGATGAGAAGGTCAATACCACTTTTATGTCTGTGTGCTAAATATGAAGTTAAAGCCAGGAGACAGTTAGCTGAGCTCAGCATAAAAACTGGAAGAGTGCCAGCCTGGCTCTCTCCAAAGGCAAAAAAAGAATCTTTAAGCATCTCAAAAGCTCACTAATTAGCAGATTATATCTAGTTTGTTTAATTTGTACAAAACCTGACAAGTAAAAATGATAAATTGTGTATTGATATTCTCATCTTGCTCTCAGCAAATAAACAAACAAGAATATTTCCCCAAATGTTCCCCAAACTGTTCCTTTAATGTCTGATGGAAGTTATGAGAGATCCAAATTACCTTCGACCTCCCGAAACAGGTAGCTATGCCCAAGTTTGGTATCCAGGTAGTATTGACGACTGAACCCAAACCTGTGACAGTCTGTGAGACTGACCCGTCCTGTAAGATGAAAATGAAATGAGACGTCTGACAGATTTATATTAGAGTAATATATAGCAATAGTTTAATTATCTGGTACTGTTGATTGTTAGGTAAGTAACTGACTTCAGGTCAAGAAGTGGCAGCAACACTGACTGTTGTTTTCTGACCTGTAAAGACCAGATGTTGAGCAGTCCTCCTATCCCTCCAGAGGCCAGAGCCAGTCCACTGGAGCAAAATGAAAGGGACTTCACCGCCGTAATGTGGCCATGAAGTACAAACACACACTTTGCACTCTCCTGCTGCAAAAAGAAACAGAACTGGATCATTACATGAACTTGAATCTGAGGCAAACTAAATAAACAACTAGCACATAAAATCCTGATAAATTTCATAAATATTAGTAGAACCAGGCCTGGAAAAAGGAGATCCATCAGCAGATCCAAACTGACCTTGCCATCAGTGCTGTTATCCTGCCTCGGGGGGCTGTTCAAGATGTTGGGCAAAGATACAACAGTACCCCCCTGTGGTAATGTCCAGACATGCACAGAACCATTCTGACAACCTCTGTAAAAGCATGCAGAGAATTAGATGAGAGTCTGCCACAAACATCATTGTTCTCTTTCTTTGTATTGTAGTATTGTTTGTAGTTTGTAGTATTGTTTTTGTTAAATTCTTGGTAACATTAAGGAGGCAAAATACTCACTAAGAAAGGAAAGAAGAATTATTTAAGTTAACTCACACAGCCATCATGAGCCTGGGATCAGGTGCTCTGCCAGCAAGTGGACACCATTCAGCAACGTTAACAGTGGTGGTGTGAAGGAGGGAGTGGAGGGTCACCCAGGTGCCCCCAGAGCGCCCCAGTATCTTCACTACCTCTGATCTCCCCAAACACAGCAGCAAGTGTCCTGTGGGGTCCCATTTTAGAGAAGTCACGCTGTCCTGGAAGTGAAGGAAGGGAGAGTGGTCGATAAGTAATAATACTGCAATCAAAATGAGACTGGAGTGCATTTTGTGAACAAACCTGGAAGACAGACAGCACGACAGGCTCCTTGTTCTCATACGTCTCAGTTGTGGCCAAAAGGATCTTTCCATTGGGATAGCCCACGGCAAAAGGCTTGTCCTCACTGTGCCAGGCGACACACTGGGGAGCTAAGAGAGATCAGAGAAGAAGAAGAAGGTAAATAATTAGGAATATGATCCAATTCAATTTTAAATCGTCTTTGTGTGACGCTGTCTTCATGTCATGCCTCTGTCTGTGATTACACTAAATCCGGTAATTATTATTATCCAGTAATAGTATGTTTCATGAGAAATACTTTATCTCCTCACCCTCTTTCCTGTGGCAGTGGGTGAGTTCAGTGCTCTTTACATGCAGGTCAATCTCCTGCATTATGACCTGCAGCCAGCAGAGGGAGCCATCCAGTCGCCCCACCAGCAGGCTCTCGGCAGGTCTGTTTTTACAGGCTGCTGGCTGGTCGAGAACCCACAAACTGAAGGCCTGAGCCCAGCAGAGGGCTGTGACCCGAGACATCTGAGCCTCCACGTGACAGTGAGACCCTGTAAAGTTACAGAGACATTCAAATTGTAGAAACTAATTATTACTCTGTCCATACTGTTCATAATGTTCATATTGTATTTATCTTCTCGCATATTCCCCTCACTGTTACATATAGCACAATACATCTACTGTATTATTATCTAAAACATGTTTTGTTACATTGCTGAGAAATTATTGTATTAACAGCTGTGACAAGAACATGAATATGAATAAAAATGTATATTTTTTTCACAGTAGTGATGAAATTAGAGATACAAAGAAGTAGTAAAGACACAAAAAGCCAGACTTACCTCTGATGTTCATGATGTTGATATGTTTGTTCTCTGGGGCAGCCAAAAAGTTTCCCCCTGTGCTCCAGTATACAGGAGACATGTGATGACATCTACCGGCCCTCTCACTGCTGGATCTGTCCGTCTTACTGGAGAGAGTCCGAGGAAGGAAAAGTTTACAACTACATGTGATCCCAGTTTTTATATAGCATAAATGTAAGATCTTATGAAAAGTCTAGGATTGGTGCTTCAACAAGAACCCAGAAGCTTTCTATTATCTTTTCATATATTGTATTTTACAACCTTGTAATGCAGGAGAAGGTGGTCTGTAGCTCCACAGTGTTCTGGCTGATGCTCCACAATTGCACCACCTTGTCCTGAGAGCATGTAGCCAGCAAACTCTGATCACTGTTCCAGGAACAACTTGTCACCTGAACAGGACAGAATTTTTTTTTCTCATTTTTTCTCAAATTCTCATTTCTGATCAGTTACTGCTGTGCACAGTGTTGATTAGAGCTGTGATGAATATTCTTCATACTCTCCAGCTAAATTACAAATTGTTGGATCGCTGAGTAGAAATGAACATACACAGTGTTTATGTGGGGTAAACAATGTACCCACTGCAGATTGCACTGCAAGTTCCTCACCTTGTTGTAATGTCCTTCTAGCCTCTTGAGAGGACATTTGCGCAGGTCGCCAGCCAGGTCACTGTATGTTTGGGGCCGATTAGGACCGTCCCTTCCTGTGGCAGCCAAGGCCTGCACCAGCTGCTGTGCTGCCCACTGGCGGTGTTTACTGGTCAGCCTGGCAGACAGAACACATGCTGCCAACGCATTAGCCAGTTCCAGAGGGCCCACTCTGGCACTCAGGTGGGGTAAAGGGGAAGGAGGCAAGGATGAAGAAGACACCCCTTGGTTTCCTGTATCTAGGTCAGAGGAGAGCTACTGTGAATAACAGAATCACAAAACATCAAATAGTAATAAATAATTACAAATAACCACACAACTACATTTTCTCACCATTCGCCTCGTGGTCAGCTCTGTCAGGGCTGTAACAGTGTACACCTTTTTCAGTGAGCAGGGACACCAGACTTTGTGTGACCAGGAATGTAGGGGGCGTCTGCTCTTTGTAGTCCTTCTGTTGCTGGACTCCCTGGGCTGTTAGACTGGAGTTCAGACAACTTCTCTGCTGCGGGTCACTGATGGCCCCAATGTTCACCCCTGTAGCTGCTGCCATCAGGTCCTACAGGTAGTAACAATAAAAGTATATTCAATTTTGTAGACTTTACATCCATATATGAGTCGTTACACTTGTTCACAATTCAATAATTGTTCAAATCCAAGTTACACGATTAAATGAATCATAGTTTCATCATTTATGATTAGTACGGTAGTTGGGAAACTTTTACAGACCCAAAATTTAATAATGTTATGGTCTAATTCCCAGATGAGTAAATTGAAGAAAGCTAGAACAACCAATGATGTCTAAACAGATTTTCAACCAGAGATTTGCCCAAGATCCACAATTTTATAAACTGAAATATACAAAGTAAGGCCTAGTTCACATGTACACAGGTATATTTAAAACAGGGGTTATGCTCCAATGTAATGTTCTCAAAAAAAAACTGCCCACACAAGCACTGTTTTAAAAAAAAAATCTCTGACCATATAAAAATGCAAGAACACAACTGAAGCACTGTCAAGAGCAAGCCAAACCAACAGGTGGCGATGTTGGCCAATCAGGAGCCTGAAAGTTGCATGCCAGATCTTGTCCAAAACCGGCAACGTTGGCAGCATGGTCTGTGTAGTGGGAGAGTTGGCTTGTGTAGCAGTGACCTCTGTAGTGCATTCTGAACAACTGTGGACACATCCACCATTGCATAAAACGTTGCCTCGTGTAAACAAAGGATGCACACTCTGACGTCATAAGCCAAAAACTCAATTTTCCCCGTCTACATGTCAACACTGCCAAAAGAGTTCCTGATTATTTTACCCCACAAGGAGTTTTCCAAAAGGTCCATTTTCAATGACCTAAAACACAGTTTGTGCGTGGACAAAAGGCCAAAATGCCAGCACAAAAAACTGATACTGATGTATTGAAAAATGTTATCAGAGACAAATGTGACACTTTGTGATGTAGAAGTGATATAGTTATTGTAATGTAGATTTTAGATGATATTGCCCAGCCCTTGTAATTTGCAAGTAGGCTACAGTTTTTATTATTAGTTGACTAACCGAAGAAAACTGACCTGAGTGCATATCTCCACGAGCTGTCTGTAAGCAGTGGGACTGTGGGACACCACACTGCCAATGGCTGAGGAAAGGAAGCTGAGACAGGTGGAGTTGTTGCGCTCTGTCGCCGGCCCCTTCACACCTGGCTGTCTGTCCACACATGTGTGAGCCCTGCCCCCTGCTGCCAGAATCATTAACCGAACCAGGATACGGATATCTGCCAGACCCAAGGACTCTAGTCCGTTAGACTGGCTGCACACTGATGCACTGGAGGGACAGGTAAAAGAAGACTCAGTGAAGTGGTGAAAAAAACAATATATCGACAAGGCTACATTCTAGACGAACGTACCTGGAGGCAGTCTGAGACAGCGCTCTCATCACCATGCTGTAAGCTAGCAGAATCTGGGCTGTGGAGGTGACTCTTCTTAAAGCTTTGAGTCTATCATGAGAGTCCCTCAGTGAGACTGCCTGCTGTCCAAGGCTCAGAGAGGTCTTCTGTTCAACGAGGGCATTCCCTGGTGAGGAAGAACACATCAAAAGACATCTATCATGCCTTTATATATTCTATTACATCTTGCTAAACTCACATTTGTAAAGCATGGCGTGTTTATTCATCTGGTGTGGGCACGCAAAAAAGTCAAAATACTGGATCCAGTGGGATGAATAAATGAGTGATGAGTCACTATGCTGCAGTAAGTTTGGCTGTGGTCGGATTCTCCTTCTGCCAACAGGCACAGAGGGAATGTGGGTGTGTGTTACAACAAGTGGGCTAAATCTTTCATCAGAGATAACGTTACAGAAACATTCATTGCAACATGAACGAGAGGACAGTGAGCTACTGAGCGAGTGCAACCTAATGCTCTGTATATGGCCAGCAATTTAATATTTAGTGGTGTGCAGACAAGAGGATTTTAATTGTCGTTGCGGGTGGTTGGTCTGGTGTTGTATTTAAGAGTTTGCATTGTCGTTGAAACAGCCTCTGCCCTTTAACCAGGATATGGTTGAAACCTAATGTACAGGTTTGCAGAGAATGTTTTTTTTAATTCTGCACCTGTATATATAATAAATAGCATACATCATATGCACAAAAATCAAAGGACATCAATAGTACTTGTGTTATCTTCTGGAATTCTGTTTCAACTAAAAACATTTTGCTGAATAAAATATTGTGAGACACTTTTGAACTCCCCATAATAAAGCCCATAATACCTTTGGGAGCCAGTGCTCTTGAAGGGTCAGCTGAACTGTAAACCAGAGCTCCAAGGGGATCGGGCTCAGTGAAGGCAATGGGGTCTGGCACCAGCTTCTTTTCAGTCAGCCCAAGTGGTCTCAGCAAAAGCCCAAAGTCCTCCAGTCCTGTCAGCTTATCCGTGTCACACTCGTCTTGGTGGCTCATTTCCCAGTCATCTGACCAAACAGATGCACCATTCAGATTATAAAATTCAATGTAAAATCATTTTAAAGATTATATCATTCTGAACTGATGTGAGATTCCCTACCATCAGAAGTGCTGTCCAGTTGACCAATCAAATCAGATGTCAGACCTCTAATCCTGAAACAAAAGGAGCTTTTAGAAAAGTACAACACTCTAGAGGCACCATTACTGTTTTCTATGTGTAATGTTTTGCCTGCATCTTTTCCTGTAGTGTAGTATCAACAATACCTCTCATATTTAGAACTTGGGTCATTCAGGTTTGCAGCCAGATATTTTTCCCTGCAGGAGCTGCAGAGGAGGTAGAAGGGGAAGTTGGAGCCACACTCCCCTTTGAACCAGACATCCACGTAGGCCCCGGTGCTGTCGTAACCCTTACGTGCGGCACTCTGACCGCAACCTGGGTGACGGCGCTTTATGTGATTGTTGAATTGCAGGGTGAGGGTGTTGCACAGCTCGCACTTCACCATCTGACTGTGTTCTTCTCCAGCCTAAAGAAAGTGTAATAAGATGGACCATACTGCTAATAAGAAGAGCAGTGAGAGAACAGGCTTGTGTTTCAATAAAATCACAAACAACCATCATCAGGCCCCAACACAGATTGCTGTTTTGTATTCCAAATCATAACTTTCATATTCAAAATAATCACAAACTGTATTTTTTGTTTCCTTGTCATGCAGCCTTCATGATGAAAGTGTGTGTATTAGTCACCTCCACTATCTGTAGCGTGTCTCTCTCCAAGCTGAAGAATGAAGGGGTGAGCAGGTCTTCATAAGTTTCTTCATGGTAGGGGTCATCCATGTAGCCCAACTCCGACTCCTCCTCAGCAGAGTAGGGGTGAAACTCCACCTGTTCTGGCCAATCGCTGACTGATGTGTGCTGTTGGTACAGCTGTGGGAGGGGGTTGGGTGATGGCAAGTCTGAAAAGATGGTGTATTCCTCAAATGAAAAAGTGTTTGTTTTAAATCAACAACAAAAAGATTTCACTTTTATTGAGAGTCACAGTTTTATCACAATATTTCAATCAGGTAATTGAAGCTTACAACCAGCATGAAGACATTTATCTTTTTATGTTTATTTGTCAACCAACATCTGATACAGCGCGACTTCGATGTGTGCATTTTATTTCTGGTTCTGGTTCTGTGAGTCTGACCTGCCCTTCGGAAGGAGGTCCTCTGACTCGGGCCTGAGCGTCGGCGCCGTGCTGGAGGAGGTCTGTTCCTTGTGAGGTGGACGTCCAAGAAATTCTCCCTCTCTATCCAGTCGAGCCCTGGCAAAAGACTATAAACAAAATAACAAACAGTCCATCATTCTCATGTTTTTATTTAAGCAGTGATGATGCCATAATGCCAGTATTGATTAACAAATGTCGATATGTCCCTGACCTTTCATTGGATTGACTGGTGGGGCGCTCAGGACACTGTACCGTCTCGGGCCCATCTGGTGACGGGGTGTCAGGTGCACCCTCCGGTCTAGACGACTCAGCTGCCTGCTGCTCCTCAGTCAGGGGGTGCTCTAGCATCCAGCTGGCCAACACCTCAATGGTTTGAGAGTCCAGGTCACCTGCTACATCTGGGAGGGACCACAGGGAAGTTGAACTGTCAGAGTTCAAAAAGAAAAGATGGATCATGGAGTGCTGCATTGCTAATTCATGTCGGACATCACCACCAGATGATCACGCTTCTGTGCGCTGCCTGAGGTCAGGCTGGCACATCTGCTCTGATGATACAGAGGGTGTGACAAGGGGTTGGTGTGTGAAATTGGTGAAATCGTGAGGGAGGGCTTAAAATTTGAATAATGTGGGGAGTTTATGTGATTAAGAGAGGTGGTGCTTAAAATATTATAACATACATTGGTGCAATGTGTATCCAAACATTCCCTTGTTTAACTGACAATAACAAATATAAAATCTGTGCCATGTGTGAGCAAAGAATCAGAACTTGTTCACTTTTACCATAGTAGAAAAACATAAGTAAAGTCTTAGAAGCTGATATATTCTTTGTGCAACATTTCAGTGAAAATAGGATTTGCATGAAATTCAAATGCACTGTTTAAGGAGTTTTAGCCAAAATACTTAGAGGCCTCTTTGAATGAGATGAGGGTAAAATCTGAAAACTCTCCAACAGATTACACTGCTAAAGGAGGCACAGTCTCTGAGGTACAGATTATTTTGAGGCTTCTGAGTCCTATTAATAATAATATATATCAAATATATGACAGCTGTAATTTGGTGCTTGTTATTTTTGCATTAAAACAAAAAAAATAACATCATGTACTGTTATACAACTGAGAAGCAACAGTTGATTTCTACCACACGTAACAGCACTATGTTAATCCTTAAACTAACAATTTAAGAGTTTATCCTATGTATAATACATTTTTTCATTCAGAAACTATAATTTTCTGTATTCCAAATACTACAAAAAGGCTGCAGCACACGGTGAAGGACAGATGTTTCAAATAGAAAGCACATCAGACACACTCCACAAAGCAGTACCTGCTGCCTCCATGGCCCAGTAGATATGTCTCATAGAGAATCCCATTTCTAGCAACCGACTGGTGACAAACATTTGTGTCCGTTCTGGTGGTTGAGGAGAAAAGGAAAAGTACACAAAAAACAGAAAGCAAAAACAAGCCCACAGCTCCATTTTGAAATTCTCATACGTGTAGTGAAATTTGTCAAATTAATAAAATACTTTCACACTTAATTTTTTTCTCTTAATTTATGCTCCACTTTATTAGTTTACTATGAGAAGTCACTCTGAAGTTAAACTATTCAATTTAGCTTTTGTACCCACAATGAATGATTAAACCTACCCCGTTAATCCTAATGTATTCTAAGATATGAAAGTCAGAGCAATGACCTTGAGTTTAACACACTTCCCAGAACTGTTCAAAAATAACACCAACATAACTGATGATGAAACAAATGGTGCCATTCAAGCATGTGAGTGCACACACTGTGTCATGCATGCATTTGATAGTTTAAATATTGTATCTGTCCAATAGCAGAGCAAAACACATGCTGTTTTGAGCAGCAGATCAGTTGTGACAAATAGCTGAACATATATGACCATGCAAGAGACAGTTCCCACTGAGTAATCATAAATCTACTTTACTTTTTGCACCATGAGCTAATTTTTAAATTACATTAGTAGTAGCATGTTTGAGTATGAAGCCAGCATGGGGAAAAAGTTAGTTAAAAACTGAACTGACCTGCAGGACTGCAACGATTAGCAAAGCTATTCTCTTCAACACAGTATGGTGTTTATCACTCAGACATTTAAATTACACAATATTTGTTTTCTTTTTTCAGGACTGATGTCCGACAGCTTTTCTCCCATTAACGTCTCTTTACTTGTTCTTACCCAGGCTGCTTCTGGCCTGTGTGCTGCAGGGGCCTGGTTCCATGAAGCTAGTCTGCTGCTCTGTGAAGGCATCACAAGAAGCAGAGCTGGCCAGGCTGAAGCAGGGGTGCAGCACGGGGGGAGCGCTAACCAGGCCGGTAAGGGTAGGGAACCGAGTTAAGACCATGTGCCTGGAGGGAGTGAAGATACAGTATAGACAGTAATAACACAGTCCAAGTGATGCTACACTGCCAGTCTTCAGTCCTGACCAAACATCTGAAATATAAGATATCTGAAGGAATAAGGTGATCTTCATTTCACTTGATTTTACACTAAAAATCACAATAAACCAACCCTGTGTCCTTGCATGTCAGCTATTTGATTTTAACGTTGCGTTCAAGCCTGCAATTTGCTGTTGTGGTATCAACTCACATTAGAGAAGGTGGTACAATATGTGCTTTGTACTGTGAGAGTCTTTGGCAAAGAGCTTGGTACTATTCTTGTCAAAACTCTCCTCCCTGAAGGGCTTTGATTTTTATTTTCTGCACTGAAGCTGTTGGTGTGTTTGCCTTTTGAAAGCAGGATCAGCTGGCTGCTATCAGCTGGCTGGGTTAGGAGAAGAACAAGCAGGCAGAGCCGCAGCATAGGTTAAAGACAGTGCAGGCAGAATCCTCACTCTCTTCTTTTATATACATCCTAACTCACCCATTCCCTGGACTTCAGAAAAGCTGCTGCTGCCAAAAGATACAGGTCTGTAGTAATAAGTAGTAAAATAAAGTAACAAAAGTAACATGAGAACTGACAATGGCGCTAGTTAATATGTTTATGTCCAGTCAACATGCCTCTACTCAACCAACAATTAAACTAAACCATTTATGATTAACCTGTTCTATACTCACTGGAGGAGGCTGATGGGAAAGAATGGGTTGAAATTGTCAAGGCCATCTGCCTGCAGGTTTGTTGGCAGAGAAGATGCCAAGTCAGTGTTAGAGGATGAGGCAGAGGCTCTGTTTGATTGGCCAAAGATGGCAGTGCCTTCTGAACCCGCGCTGTACAAGGACACTGAGCTGGAGGACTTGGAAATGGGCTGAGACGAGTGGTGGCCAGATTCTGCAAAGACAATGTAGTGAGGAAGGTTAGATCACACCCAAACACTTATTATTATAATATATTTTTTATTTTGACCCTGAATACAACACAACTGTCAGGCTAGGCACAAGTCTCCAAAAGCAAATTGCAAGTCAAGGTGCAGATTTCAGGTCTGAATGTTGATTATCAACATGCAAAGCAAAGCAATATTTCCCTTTAAAGCTGTACTAATATACCAATTACAGCTGCAAATATTAGATGACTGACAGATAATTAATTGGCAAATCTGTTTCAGCTTCTCCAGGGTGACAATTTGATGATTTTGCTTGTCTTAACATTATTGTGAACTGATTATCTTTGGGTTTTCTACTGTAGATCAGACAAAACAAGACAGTTGAAGTTGTCACCTTAGGCTCCAAGACATTGTGATGGGCATTTTTAATCATTTTCTGATTAAGTCTGATAAAAGTCCAAGTTTCAAGTCTACAGCTTTGCAACACAGTAATCTAGTAATATACTAATATAACTACCAAAGCGTCTTCAGTCTAATCCATAAATCTCAATACCTTTGTGTTCTTTGTCCTCCTGCAGTCTGTTGATGGCTCCTTTGTAGATCATGACCTGAGCCCTTTCCAGGTCAGCAAGAGACACGCTCTGTTTGATGGGACAGGGCCTGACTGCCCACTTCACCATGCTCTGCACTACATACTGCAGCACTGATCTCAGCTCAGCACTCTCATCCCATTGTTTGCCGCTGGCCTTGGCCTGGTCTGGGTTTGGGCTGGACAGGGGACTCACTGAGGAGCTGGGAGGGTCATGCTTAGGCACTAGGAGCAAATCTGACAGCTTCTCACAGCTAAAAATGACAGTCAGGGATTTCAAAGCTCCAATGAGAAGGTATGAGACTCTGACTGCTCTTAGTTCAAGGGCAAAGGCATCAACTTTGGAGGTTTGGGATGTTTGGGGAAGCTGGGGCAGACAGGTCAACTCCTGATGGTCAACAATCTTAGCGGCATCTTTGGTTGAGGATGGTGATGGGAAGGGGTCTGTCTCAACCTTCTGTTCCCTGAACTTCTTCCTCTCCTCTTCTGCCAGCCACCTGACATCAGCAGAGATGTCTTCATCTTGACAAGTCTGAATCTCACTCTCCTTCATGTTCTCCTCTGAGTATTTCCTTTTGGTGGCTGTATGAGCCCCCAGCCATCCCTGCTCCTCCAGCAGCCCCATCAAATAAATCAGATCTAACAATACTGTCGGTTTGAGGCCTCCGAGTGGGGTGACATCGCAGCAGGATATGTCACAGGGCTCCAGTGAGATGATCGGCGTGTCGCTGGGTGACCAAGAATTCATGGAGCTTAGTTATTGGGAAGGATGGGAAGAACCCACAGATACAGCATGGAGTGACACCAGGACGGATTCAACAGGGATTAATGGATTTAAGAATGAAGAGGAAGAAGCAAGAAGAAAGTAAGATCAGGGGGGTAAATGATGGAAATAAAGTAGACAAATTCCAGAGGAGGAAAAAGAAACACTAACAGAAAAGAATTATACAGAGTAATAGACATGCTGAAAGGACCAAAACAAGAAAAAATATAAGAATTGTTTAATGGAAATTAATGTGAATCATTATTTAATAAGTCATCATAAATAAGTGAGCATATGAATATATAATTGTAATACCTGACAGAGAGGTCGGCCTCCTCCCACTGAAGCTTGGCCAGGGAGCTTCCTTCTTTCAGGACTCCCAAGAGAATGGCCCTCCGTCCACTGGGCTTGTGCATGCACAGACCTCCAGCCCGGAGACCGTTGTCCACACCTCCGATCAGGGCTAGGACCGGCCACACTTCAGTGCAAAGAGCAGCCAGCTTTGCCTCTGACAGAGATCGACGATGTGCCAACAATTCCCCTGCATCATCACCAGGAATGTCTCTTTCTCTTTCATGATCTTCCTTCTCAGAGTGTGTGGGACCTGCAGGACAATATGCAGGACAATGTGAGAGTAACAACCAAAGGGCAATAGGTAATAGCCATGAATAAAAAAAAAGCTTTATAAGGATAATAGTTTTCATAAACATCATCCATTGCCTTTAATAATAATGTTCAAATTCTGGATTCTCTATAATCGTCAGTGACAGGTGCTCAAGCCTCAAATGGACTAAATAACAGTTTTCAGCTGGTTTTCATCCATCTGTTCTTTACACCAGCTGTTCATTCCTTGTTTCATAGCTGTAGCTAGATTGTGATTGACAGGGAATCGTTAAAAGACTCCATTACTAACTTCATTGCTGTTTCACATAATTGAAAGATAATGTGAGACCTGATTTAGTCAAAGAAAAAATTAAACTATGTACCCCAGGGAGGGTACTGTACTGAACATTCACAGAGTGTGAAATAACTGTGCATCAGTATATTTGCAATAACAGTTCGGTAAACAACAAAGATGGCTGCACAACTGAGCAAGCCAAAGCACTGAGGTGCAAACTGCCAGGACAGCAAGACTTAACGGAGTCTTAGCACTCTCAGAATACGTATGCAGGCTACTTAGCGGGTCAGGTATCTGCTCTCTCCTTGACCAGTAAAATCTGCACAACAAGGGTGCAAATTGAGAACAAGCTTTTGAATACTGTGTCTAAGCCCCGTGGCTTAGGTGTTAAGATGCAGAACATGAGCTGTAACCTCTTTGGTTCAAATCCAGCCAGGAATCTTTGATGAGTCTCTCTCCTTCTTTTCCTGTCATCTCTCCACTATCTAACTAAGTTTCAATGTGCTCCCTACAAAGTGTTTTTTTTTTCCATAAGAGCAGGCTAAACCTTCCTATAAGTGACCACTGTCGAAGCTGCGTCTGACCTGGATTGCAGTTATCCTCTCTCAGCAGGGGACCAATGAGCTCCAGGTGAGTATGGATGTACTGGTTGATGTGCGATGCCCACTGGTCGCACTGATGTAGCTTACGGAGGAGCTGCACTGTCGACTCCAGGAGCACGGTGGTCCGAGGGCTACAGAGAGGCTCCCCAGGGAGTAGATTACTGGGCATACCTCGCATCTGGAGGTCACGCAGCGCCACCTGTGAGAAATACAGTGCAAAGGCATCATTTTGTTGGCTGAAAAAGTAAAATTACTAAATGTGAAGGTTTGGTAGCACAAGTGCACTAATACGTCCACAGGATTCAAAGATGAGGGACATGAGTGCCACTTGCCCTATGGAGTAAGCATCTATCATTTGTACATTATATTAAGTACCTTCTCTCCAGGATTACTGCTGTAGAACAACACACAAGGGTACAGTTCAGAGGCCACCACACCTTCAAATGCCAGCTTTGGCTCCTAGCAGAAAAACACAAGCATGCAAAGATTGCAGAAAAACACGTCAGTCAATAAGAGTAAAACCCCTGAATACTGAATATTTGTTTGTTCAGACCTTGTCATTCTTGGCAAATGATATGGTGTGAGCCTCCATGTCCAGGATGCAGGTGATGGTGTCGCCCTGGGTAAAGGAAGGAAGCGTGCGGACCAGTTCCCCTCCATGGTACAGGTTGCCACTATAGGCACGATACAGCCACATGTCAGTGGTGGTATGATGGTTGTGATCTCTGACCGGCCAACGTGAAACACCAATACATGTGCCCTCGTTGCCTCTGTTCTCTTTGGTAATGTAGAACTGAGGGGAGAGGTTTTGTATTCATCAGGTTATTATTAAAATGTTCTCTCAGGACATTTCAATGGTAAAATCTGGGCAATAAACAATAAGAAAAATTCCGATTAAGTGTATTTTGATACCTTCCAAATGAAACAGCCAGATGTGATTGCAGTGGTTGCCAGGCCATAACCTTTCCCTCCTGAGCCATGCGAGAGGATGTTCCCACTCTCCAAAGAACAGCAGATTATCTTGTGTGGGTCAAAGGAAAAATCTCCGATGGGAATACATTCATCATAGCTGCCAGGATTCTGCCAAACAGAAGTTGGAAAAAAAGGGAGAGATTAACAGCAATGTTCAAATCAATAAATGACATGTTTCAATGTATAGTAGCATTGTAAATGTAAAGGAAAAAAAAACTAACTGGCTACTCAGTAATTAGCAAATGATAATTGTCATCTTATACTGTAGGGTTATATTATATATTCACGCTCGTTGTAAATGGACTCTAATTAAATTTGCTGTTATTTTTCTGTCCGCTCCCACCTCTCACCCCCCCTCCACCATGGAGAACAGGCCCATCTGTTCTATCAAGTAGCCCTGCTGTTTTCAATTTCATTACTGCCAAGAGTTTCACTTCTTCCTAAACACAACATTTTCTGAGTCTTGGATTACTTAATTCATTCACTATTTTCAATGGTTAAAAACACCTTCTGTGATAATGCTGTGAGGGCATGAATGTATTACCCCCTTGTGTTTTTCAGGCGTCTCCTCATGGTTCTTCTCAGCTAGTGGTTCCTTCCACATATAAACAGACAAGAGCTGAAAAAGTTGTTTAACAATCTACAAGAAAACAGAGAAAAGGAAAATGTCATGGTTAACACCTTACAAACTCACCAACACCTCTGTCAGTCTGTGATTTTCATGTGGAATTGGTTAATGTCTTCGTGACCTTCTTAACTTGCATGTTGCATTTAAATCTTTTAGGTCATACCTGTTGAATTTGAACAGGCTCAGAACAAGCAGGTAACAGTCTTTCTAAAACATGGAAGGCCAAAAGCTTAGTGCGAAGGTTCTGGAAGCATGGAGATCCTGAAAAGAAGACAGTGAAGGTGAACAGGGAATTAAAAGGAAACCCAAGTAAGCTGTTCTGCACTGTAAAAAATATGAATGCTGTTTTTAATTATTATCTTAAATCATCTTACCTAAAGAGCACTTGTGTGAAATAATGGCCATAAGTGGATCAATCCATTTGACAAAAGTAGAAAGTCTTTTCATCACTCTCAATGACAACACACGTCTCAGAAACACCAAGAAATCTGCAAGCTGAGATTCAACCACTTTGCTGCTTTCCACTCCTAAAACAACAAAACAGAAGGAAAACTATACTTAAAAACAGAGGAACTGTAAAAAGGCTTTACAAATGTCTCAGTTGTCCTTTAAATGAATATATTTCATTGTGCTCTTTCATTCCATTGCATTACAGGACTTTGCAAAAAATATTTAAGTGAAGTTTAAAATAGATAAATTTGCAACACCAATTAGACTTGTGCTCTTGCTGCTGCAGTCCAGATCTGTTTTCTCAGTAGTTCCTCTCTCTGCTGTCTGCTGCTGGTGGAAAGTATACAGGATATTTTGGAGCTGCTCACACATCACTTCCATTAGAGCATGGGATACATCCATAGGCAGCAAATCCTCACAGGAGCTGAGAGCATAGGAACATTTGTTATGCAAATGCAAACACTACGTATTTTCATTTTTCAATTAATCAAACAGCAGAGGAGGTAACGCACACTTTGTTTCAGCTGTTTACAGTCTCTTCATTCTCACCTTGCAGCCACAGTCAATATCTGAAGCAGACGAGTGCAAGCTAGTTTAACAGCCCCACTTAGCAGCATGGATCCAGATGTGGAGGCTGCAAACCAGCCCTGGTTCATCAGTGCACAGCTGTTGTTGGTCAGCATGGACAGGATTTCCAGGATGCCACATTTGATGACCAGTACCAGATCCACTGGTTGGTAGCAGAAATTCAGTGCAAACATTGTGGCTAGGAGGAGGTGCTGGCATGAGCCTGGGTATGATAGAGACAAAACCTCAACTACAAGCAAACTAAAATAAAAACTTGTGCAAAAATAGCCAACAGGAAGTCATACAAGACTGTTAAAAACATGTGAAACAACAATGAACAAACCTGGATGTTCTCTTTCCAACAGGACCCTCTGTTTGAGGACACGCACCACCTGCTGGTAGAAGGTGTGTGCTGCAGATTGTAGCTCTCTCTGTGTATCAATAGAAGCTGAATGTGTGCCAGACTGCATTGAGATAAGAAACATCAGAGACTAATTTATACAACATGTTAATGCAGAAGAAACACATCATAAACAGCTGCACAAACATTGTGATAGCATGATTACTAGATGTACCATGTAATGCTGCATCTCGTAATTAGCTCCAGAGTGAGAGCCAATGATTTGGGTTCCCAGAGCAAAGCATCCAGAGAGGAACTGAAGCTGCACGGACTGCAACAATGCAGGAAACTGAGGGGAGACGGTGAACCCACTGTTCTTTTCCTCCATCTTAGACAGGAAGGATGACATCTGACACAAGGCTTCCAGACGTAACTGATAAAAAAGGAAAAGGGTAAAGGGAATAGGTAAAATGCATTTACACAACACCCCTCTGTGTTCCAAATGATTTCCAGTACCGCATTTTGCAAATTTTGTGGCAGGTTTTCAATAATTTCCACCTATAATTGAGCCAATTACTTCTGCCCATACATCAATGAGATGTAAAAACACAGAATCAAACCAATAAATGAACAAATAGCTGCTAATTCTTCAGCAGTAATCATTAACTGTTTGCTTGCAATATCATGTAAAATTGAAAAATGTGATTACCTCAGCTCTCTGTTGTTGCTGCAATATAGCAAAAGTAATGGCCTTCGGATCTGCCTGACTGCAATTGTGTCCACCCTGCAGTGTTGGTGGGGACGACGACAAGTGGATCAGGCTTCCACAGACAAAGTGGAAAACCTGGTTAAGAATAGGTAAAGTGTTGTTGCCATAGTGGGACATAGAGGTGGTGGGGCTGATACACTGTCGCAGGCGATCCCAAGCATCCTTCATGATGCCCAGAGAACACAGAGGTAAGCCTGGAACAGACAGACCAGAAGAATTAAGGCCAGTATTGTCTCCATCTGTTCTGATATTATATTTCAACACCTCTTATAGTGTTAATCATTCAGTGTTATTTTCGGGATGAAAAAATAGGTGTGATATTTCTCACTGAAAAAAAACTGAGTAGAAAATTTCCAAGAAGAGACTCATTTAAGTTAATGTTTTTCTATATGCACTCTGTCTGTTATGCTACAGTACTGTACGTTATAATGTAGATGTGCAATAATCTGTGCCGACCCAAAAAGAAAACTGTAATATTATTAAACAATAAAAATGATTCAAAAAATCTAGAGTATTCAAATTAGGATAAGACAATAATGAAGTAATAGTTGGACATTTCAGGAAACATGTGTGTTTGCTCGCTGCAGCTGTTTCCCCTCTTTATGCTAAGCTAAGCTAACAGGCTGCTGGCTAAAGTCCTATATTTACCAGACAGATATGAGAGTGGTATTGATCTTCTTATCTATGCACTGTAACTCTCTGCAAAAAAGAAAACTATTCCTTTAATACAATATAATAACTAATTCCTTCTACAGGACTATAGGGTATGACTTATCCTAAAAAATGCATTAATTGCACAAATATTTAAGAGTAAACATAATCCACCTACCCATTTTATTCTTGGAATGTCCCAAGGAGTTTTTGGATTGGTCAGACTAAATAAGACAGAGACAGTACATTAGCACTGACAAGGAGGTGTGGGTTCACATTTGGTACATTACAACACTTACCTGTTTCCGGCCATCAACAGACATCACAAAGAATTCAGCTGTCGATTTCCTAAAAGTGATATGATGCAACAGTTAGTGCAGAAACAGCTCACAGAAAACACACCTGTACTAAAACTAACCAAACAAACACAAACTCTACCTTGCTCCGGTGTTTAATGCCTGACTGTTTTCCGTTTCGCTAGGTTCCACCCAAGCAGGCTTGACCCCAAGCAGGAGGAAGAGACAGCGGGAGACCACCAGATGGCAGGCAGCAGGGAAAGACAAGCTTTCCTCAGACTCCCTCTGCTTGTCCCACTGCTGCTTGGGATCCAGCTCCCTCTCCGGGCTGACTGGGCTTTCCATGCTGCTGGGGAGGGTGGAGGTGCCAAAGGATTCGTACACCGTCACGTTCTGCTGTACTTGCATGGCCTCCCGGGTGGCCATGAATGATTCTAGGACTTCTGCAACAGACAGGAAACACACGTGAGGATTAGATGTCTTGTGCAATGACTTGTGGGTATTTTTTTCTGTATTGTGTATTTCTGTCTGGGTCTGTCTGCCAATAAGCGCCAAGATACAAAAAAACATTTTTAATGTTACTAAAGCAGTGGTTCTCAGACTTTTTCTGGTATGCCTCCCTTCAGAATCCAAAAAATGTCACAGGTTTTATCAATCTTTCGCAATAATTAGGGAGGCAAGAAATAAAAAAGTTGCACTTTGGTGAAAAAAGGTCAGCATGATAGCATCAAGAAACATATTGTTTATTTTACAGAAATTGTCTTCATTCAACTTTGTTTCACTGCATATTTTTCCCTCTGGTCATCCACGCCCCCCCGCAGTGGCTCTACGTCTCCCCAGTTTGAGAACCACTGTGCTACAAGAAGGGCAGAAATAGAGATACACATTTCTAACCTGACAGGTACATACGACTATTGCCAAATGTGTCCTCCTCTGCAACCTCTTCCTGGTTGTGGTTTGCTGTGGGGGTTGGGGGCACCTGCACCTCTCGGCTACAGTGACCTCTTGGCTGCTGCTCCTGATCCTTTGCGACCTGCTCCACTGACGTGCTTGGCTCTTGTCTGTCTTCATCAGGACTTTGGGGAGATTGAATGGTCTGCAATTCAAGAAATGTGTTTAACACACCAGTGTTCTTTTCTCATTTTTTAAACAGATCATGTCCTTTTTAATATAGTGGAAAAATAACTGATGCAAAAAATGCCTCTTGAATAAAAGGTAGAAAAGTTTATAAAAGTAAAAACTATTTTTATAAAAGTATAAGAACTGTGCAACAATTGTTAATATTGATGTGGCCAAGCATGAATTTGCTGTAATATTAGCATTACAATATTTATAAATCATCCTGTTTTGTTCAGTAAGAGTTCAACTTTGTCAACAATAGCTGAATTGCATACATTTGATTATGACATTAAGTGGAGTCGTTTTAGTAATGGTACCTGTTTGGCAGCAGTCTGCACCTGTGACGTCCTTGGAGAGTTTTTATGGGCCAACAGAGTGCTTCTAATTTTATAAACGATTTCATAGATGTCTAACAGCATCTCACAGGGCTCATATCTGTCACAAAGCAGAGTGGATAATTAGCAGTGTGGATCTCACACAATCAGGGTTAATTCACATCATCCTTTAAAAATGACACATAAATCCAAAGATAGCCATTTTAGAGTTAAAAAAAATGGACATGAACAGGCATTTCAGTAAATATTACATTTGTGTTACTGACCTGTCCGGCCAACAGGCCTCATTCTGCAGTCCAGTGTGTTTCAAAAGAGCAGCCAGACTGCAGCGACAGACAGTCTGCAGCAAACAGTCGCCTGAAGAGCCTCCACTCTCCCATTCTGCTTACAATTACAAGCAAGTCACAAAAAGGAACACACATAACCTAAAGGCCAGAATTCAAGAATGAAACTATTATGTATTGTGCAGCAATTATCAGAACAAGTCAGTTCATTATCATCTGAATATTTACACTATAAACTTTCAAAAGAGGCATGCACATTTACACACAAACTAGTCAGGTTACCTTTGCTGTGAGCGTACTCCTCCATCTTCCGCCACAGGCCACCTGCTGGTCCTCTGGAGGATCCCAGTGCCAGTTCCAGTAAAGTCCTGGTTTCCTCATTCAGACTGAGCTCTGCCAGTCTGGCATCACTACTGCCCAGCAGTACCACCTCAGTCAGCCAGGCCATGCTGGAGTCTACAGGACAAAGCATCACATCACATATCATCTACTTAAAATATTCCTCTTTACTCATTAGTAGTCTCTGTAACATTCTCTGTAATCATTGGCTTTAAGAACATTTGCCATATTTTCATGTACTGTTAGCTGTGGTTTTATCATTACTGGTTCCAAACAGAAACTGGACACATTGGTGCAACATTAATCTGGGGATGGAGGTTACATGCAGTTGGTAACTATCTGCCAAAACATTAGCACATATAAAAGCATGGAGAGCAAGCAGTATGTTTTCCTACCCAGCTGTTCAAAGTCCATCTCAAGGCCGTTCCTGAGGAGGACATTTGATAGCCAGAACTCTGACGCTTTCTCTTGAAGTGAGGGTGGCGGGCCTTGCAGCATACCACCAAGGCAACGACCGACTGCCAACGCTGCTGACCGTTCCAGATCCAGCAGCCAAACCCACTTGCACTCCTCCTCCTGTTGCTGCTGTCCAAGGCATGTGTTTTCTTCATTCTTATCTGGAAGGAAGATCCCTTGTCATTGTGAGACCTGCCTACATTTTCTCCTGTTAAGCAGGATTTTTAAATCACACCTTTGACACTGCTGTAACCACTAATGACAAAAATAATTAAGGATAAATCTATGGGTCAAGGAGGTTGATGAAAATTCCACTGACCTGAACAGGTTTTCTGAGCCTCCATCCCTAGTTCCTGTTCCTCTAGGAGGCCTGTCTCTGGCAGCAACCTGTTGAAGTCATTGAGGTGCTCCAACAAGGCCAGTAAATGGCTGAGGAGGGGTTGAACCGTGCCCAGGGGCAGCAGCAGCAAGGAGTACATGACCTGGCACAGCAGGCTGCCAGCCACTGAGTTGTACAACACCACTGGGACAAGAGTTGAGATGAGAGAGGGGGAAGGGTGACTGATAAAAATAACAGAGGGACACAGATCTACAACAGATATAGAAGCCACGTGGAAGATTAAATAATTATTTTTTATATGTTGCAGTGCTATGGATTACAATGACACACACTTGTTAATAGTTATTATCCTTACTGTGCAGCTTCTTGATTATTTGTTTATCCAGGGAACTCTCCTTCAACAGTTTGGTGGATCTCCTGAGTGTCTCAGCAGCGCAGGGAAGCAGCAGGTAAAGATGCTCTCGAAGCAGCATTACACTGCTGTCATCCTACAGAACAGTGGAATCAGTGTGAACATAACTGCATCTACCACAGAGCTCTGGGTAAAATGGCGTGTAGCTGATTCTGCAGTGTACCTCAGGGCTCAAATGGATGTAGCAATGGGCCAGCAGGTGTTTGTGAAGTCCAGATAGCAGCTGGTGGAAGTGAGAGGGAGGATCAGTCTGTCCCTGGTTATCACTTGACAGCTGCTTGTCACTGTTTTTCTCCAGTTCTCCAAATGCCCGCTCCTGTATGAAAACACACAAACATAGAAAGCATGCGGAGGAGTAGGAACATCACTCTAATTCAACAGTAACAATGTGCAATATCAGAGAAAACAATGCACTACTACAACAGCGATACCAAAAAAGTTGTGACGCTTTGTAAAACATAAATAAAACAGAAGGTGACAATTTGCTTATCCTTTTTTGACATTACTCAGTTGAAAACACTACAAAAGTCAATATATTTTAAGTTTGACCTCATCAACTTCATTGATCCAAAAACACCTGTTTGGATCATTCCACAGGTAAACAGGTTCATTGGTAACAGATGACAGTATCATGATTGGGTATGAAAGGGGCATCCTGGCTTTTTTGGAATCAGGGTTTTAGTTAATATGAAGAAACTCAACACACACAACACACCAAGTCACAAACACACAGCGTCCTCTTTTCCATACCGTGTAAAAGCCGATGCTGAGGAGCAGCGTTCTGAGCAGCACCTCTGCCAAGTGCAGAGGGTCATAAGCGTCAACAGAGCTGGATGAAGAGGGCGGCCGGACAGACACAGCGGGTGTCAGAGGGGGTCCCAGGGCTGTTACCTCCCCAAAATTGCTGTAACCTAGTAGAGAAGCTACATGGCTCTGATCCTGAAGGCTGCTGAGGACCATGTCTAACTGCAGACGCTTTGAACGATACAGGGGAAAGAAGAGAGAAGAAGAAGAAGAGAGAATTGTCTAGTATCTGATCCTTCAAATGTGAGGTTACAAATTACATTTCTGCAGAGAAGAAACTGCTTTTCTTACAGCAACAAATTTTCACAACATTCAAGCAGCCTTTAACACACATTGCCTGGCAACACTCAAAGTTGGCACTTGCTTCTTGCATCTGTCCATTTTGTAGCCAAATATGTGGATCAGAGTCATAGTTAAAATGAGGTAAGGCAGAATGTATGTCCTTTTTTATAATAGTTTAAATGCAACTGTTTGCACAAACGTCTTCTATAAAAACAAAATCCTAACTGATAATTTATTGAGACACAATTGCACAATAACCTTTGCACAAATGACATGATAACCTGCACCACTACAACAATACATAGGCAGTTTTATAATGGCACAGAAGAGCTCTGCATACCTGTCCTTTGGAGAGGACATTCAAGCTCTGAGGGCCCTGAGGAAGGAGGGACAGGAGCAGTTCTGTCCGTTCCCTCAGTGGAGGCAGCAGCAGGGATGCCCCGATGGACAGTGTGTTCAGAACTGCCTGAGGAGTCAACACAATATGAAAAGATGGATAATCAAGGGTTAGCATTTAATGCAAGAGATAAATAAAATAAAACTAGCACATATAAGCTCCAACAAACCAATTCACACTTTAATGTGATACAAAACAGTAATTATCTCGTTTCTTACACCAACAATTCTTCCAATTCCTCCTGTCATATGACAGCATAGGAATATAATGAAAATAATATAGTAAGGGACAGACTGTTTACTTGTTGTATGGAGTCTGGCATGTTGGTATCTATGAGCCTGAAGAGCAAGTTTCTGAGGGGCCTGCCCTGAGCCCCTAAAACCATGGCACCAGTGCCCCCAGCATGGGCCAAGGACAAGTGGATGGATAGCAGCTTCATGCACAACAAGAGAAACTGATGGTGGTCCCTGAGGAACAGATACAGAGAGCATTATGAATATCGGTGAATAAAGTTCTAGAAAAAATAAAATACAATCTTCTGTAACAGAACAACTGATGGAGTGATTTGTTTAATGTCATACCTTTTACATAAGAATGGTGCAGGGGGTGTGTCATTCGCGATGCCATCACAGTAACTCTCTAGGAAGTTGCGTAGGTAGGTGAATGTACTCTCTTCCAAGTCGACACAAAAGGGTCTGTGCCATGCCACCAGTTGCCTGGAAGAAGACCAAGTCACTTCTAAAAAGAGCTGTGCCAGCAGCATGTGTCAGAACTAACAAGGCAAAACCACAGATTTGGCAGGTGATGAGAAAAGACCAGTTCAGCAGTATAAAACAATGCTGAACACTGAAATGTTGCAGCACAGAGATACCACTCAGATATTTTTCTGTGTAGAGGAATAGAATATATCTTCCACAACACAAAGGAAACACAACCATTGCAAAAAAGCAGATATTAAAGGATCTCACCTACACCATTTTACACCAAAATTAGTACCTATATACAGGTTTTTTTAAACACAGGTAAACACGCTAAAAAAAGGTGACTGATTGGCTTCAGTAAATAAACACTAAAATGTGTTTCAGATGAGATGAGGCTTTACCTGTCAGTTGGAACTGCAGTCCAAGCCAGGCTGTGAGAAGTGCCAGCAGTGATTTGCTGGATTGACACCCCCTCTAGACCAAGCACTTTCTTGGGTTTGGTAATCGGTGTTGAAGTGTGACCTTGCCCACACTGACCCATGGTGTTGTTCCCCCAGGCATACACTTCATTCTCTGATGAAAGGAGAACAGCATACATTCACAATTCAAAATTTGTCTTTATACTAATCATCTGAATAACTTAATATTAACTGTTGGAGGTATCTCACCATGGGACAGAGCCAGACAGTGGCTGTCTCCACATGAGATATCAATGATCTTGGTGATACTCAGGTCTTCTATGAACCTGGGTCTCAGAGAGGTGGTCTCAGAGGAGCCACATCCTAAACATGAGCCACAGCCCCATGCAAACACCTGAATAAATAAGAATAAACACAAAAAAGTATGCATTATATGCATAATATAACTAATAATACTGACTATCTGTCTAATCCTTTCTTTATCTACCTATTTGTCTTTGTATCTCCTCCCTGTATTCAGGATGTAATCAAATACATATGCATTATTTGCCCTAAACATATCAAGTGCTGAAAAAGAATGAGGCAGTTGTTAGGGTGATGTTAGTATGTTCCTTCAAAATAAAAGCTTTTCCCAAAGAGAATGTAGAAATAGAGTTAGCTTAGTTTAGGTTAATTAAAAGTTTGACATCAGTTTTACGTTACGTTTTTTAAGTTTCATCGCCTTTTGTTGCAAACTTTCTTACTGTATACTGATCCAGAAAATAACTCATTTGTTATGAACTGGTTCTGACACTGGAAATCCATGTCTGATCCAAAATGCTGCATCTCACCTGTCCTGCAGAGGTAAGTGCCAGAGATGACTGGCTGCCAGCACACACTTTTCTGATGATGAATCCATGCAGGGCCTCTATGACCTTGGGGCGATACACACGATTGGTGTCTCCATGACCTAGTTTACCTGCAGGAGTGAGTCATGTCCAAGCACCAGCATTAGTTCTCACTAGCTCAAGACAATTCTGTTCAGACAGACCATGAATGATACAACTATGCTTATTACTCCTAGGCTGAAATTAAAATATGTCATCTGTCAACATACCATTGTCCCCTCCTCCAAAGGACCACACAGTGCGTCCATCTTGCGCCACAGCAATGGTGTGGGAGCTGCCACAGGCCACCTGCCCTACACCACTGATGTCCTTGACCAGTGTGGGCACATTCCGACTCTGACTGTCACTGTGACCTGGTCAGGGGTGAAACACAGGACAACAGAGGATGACGCTGACATGCCAGGAGGGATTTCACTGAAACTGTCGAGACAAATAAGTACAGGCAACTTGAGAAATAAGGAGTGTACCAAGTCTGCCAAAGTCGCCTTCTCCCCAGGTATAAAGCTCTCCATCATTAGTCACAGCAGCACTGTGTCTGTAGCCAGCAGACACACAAACAACAACCTGGCAGAGATACAATAATATACGACATATAAAAATTATGTTTAATCACCCGGCAAAAAAATAAATATGAATAAAACTAGAGGGTCACTCCCATGCTAAATTTCCCAACCATGTTTCCCCAACTAGCATCGTACTTTGCCAAACAGCGGTCCTTGTATGATTTTGGGGTATTTCTGTGTAGCACTGTTGCCATGGCCCAGTTTCCCATATTCTCCATCACCCCAACTGAACACCTGAAAGAAATATTTTGAAAGTTTCACAATTCATTAAAAAGAAAGAGAAAAATCTCATCAGTCAATTACAATCTCACTGACACCTACAGAGGAAGTGAAGTCAGTGAACAAGTGTAAATCCTGACTCTCACGTACTGCTGTTGACTGAATTTACAGTATTTTGTCACTATCAAGAATTTACTTTCAACTCGTCTTAAATGTATTATATGACAAAAAGTGAGAGTAGGTGCCAGTGCCAGTAGTCATCTTACCTCTCCCTCTACAGTGATGGCCAGAGTGTGACCATCAGAGCCCTTGGAGGAGGACACCTTCTTCATGTTCCTGTGTGGCTCTAGGACAAGTTTCTTGGGCATGGACTGGTTGTTGGAGTCCCCCAGGCCCAGACGGCCATAGCTGCCTTTTCCACATGCTTTCACTGAACCATCTGCAGATACTGAGAAGGTACAGTACTGGCCCGCCTCAATCTAAAAGAAGGACAAATTGTATAAAAATAAAGACATTAAAAATGTTTTATAGCTGTTTTACTATACTGAAATGTCTAACCTGCAATAATGACAACGAATAAAGTACAAATACAACTAAACCTGTAAAATGCAAAAATGCTGGTACCATTTGGGCATCACTGAAGCCCTGCGTCAGCTTTGGCAGCAGGATTTTCTCCAGAGTTCCTTCTGCCAGTTGGTGGCTGCTGTTGCTGCCCCACACATACACCATGACTGTGTCGCTCTCTGTACCAGGAGCTGCTGCATCAGTGCTGCAGGAGCACAGGCAGTAGGATGCTAGATTACAAATCTGTCAAAAGGGAGGAGGGTGGGGTCCATAAAGTCAGTTACTGGAAAGTATAACAGTTGTTAATAGTGGCTATGTGCTACAGTATGGGACTAAAATCTGTATCACCTCCTCAAACAGGCAGAGAGCTGCCTGGGAGAGTCGACAAAGTCCATCTGCATCCTTCTTCAGCACCTGAGTATTAACCGAGTCCCCACGGAAACCCTGGGAAAAAAATTATGTTTAACCTTCAATATAGTTGCAGTAACTTGCAGTTTTTATACAAGCATATTTTCTGAACCAGCAGAAAATATCAGAACGAGAAATACCGTAGTGACATGTCACTGCAGTGTCAGGAAGAAGGCGAAGTCAAGGAAGACAAAAAGGCAAAAACACTGAGCTCCTAGTCCTTAGATGCAGATCTTAATTGTGTTTAAAGTTGTGTGATCCCTCAGGGCTTTCTTTAACTATTACAGAGCTCTAAATTATATGTAGGACGTAGAAAACAGGCTAAAATCATTCACAAGATTGTTGGCAATACGCTGCTCTGGTTGTCACTTGTCCAGAAATATTGCAAAGCTGATTAGCCTGCTAAAGGATGACTCAATGTGCACATCGAGAGAGGGCAGGGAGACTGACTCAATCTTAATCCTCATCTGCACACTAATGCATCACTCCAAGCTTCAAATGAGACTGCTCAAATAAAAAGGACGGCCTACAGCAGAGATGAATGCGGCAGTGAAGAGCCATTTTCCTGCTTTGCAGACAATGGGCCTCATTTAACAGTATATTCATAGATGATTATGTAGGTTACCTAATAAAATTTATGAAAAAAACACTGCTGCTGATGGAAATACATTAATGCAAAGTTACCTATTGCTTATAATACAGTAATATACCAAAGCAAAGCAGAACAATCACATAGATAATTTCCAGTGGGCAGAAAACAACCACTCATAGTGAGTTGTCACAGCTGAATTCCAGGATATTGTTTGCCTTTCTTTATAACACATCCATATTAGAGATCAAGCTCCCTTAATAAATAAAAGGTATCATATCATTTATCATTACTCCAGGTGATCTCATGTTATAGTCTGGAAATGTCAAAAACAAATAAATCCAAATCATTTTGTGATGTCAGGACAAAGGAATTTAAAATTAGCCTGCAGGTAACATAGACACCAGTGGTGTTAATAATAATAGTTGTGGATGAATAGATTGCTTCGAGCACACCAGAAAAAAAATAGAGGACAACAACAGACAAAAAACAAACGTTCACATTTGAAGAACATACAACATACCGAATATTGCCTCATTTGGAGAAGTGTTTGATGGATCACATCAAAGCCTACACCAGCTGACTGCTGGGAGCTCAGTGAGGAGGAGGAAGACAGTGTAGAGGTGGATGAGGACATGGAAGCAGCCAACGCTACTTCCACCCACTCTAGCAGAAACTTTAGAGAGCCTCTCTGCATGGCCAGGCCAAGCAGCAGTTCCAGTGCTAGCCTTCGACCGGTTGGGTCTGCCCCACCGGTCCCACTGCTCACTGACGTCTTCTTCAGGAAGTCAGCCACCTGCGCCAGGCAGTCCAGCCCGACTGACGGGATCTTATTCTCATTGGCCAGAGAGAGCGGGGGCAGAGAAGCCAGCACAGAGGACGCTGTGGCAAGCACGTCATTGCAAAGCACCGACTCCGGATGCACGGAGGCTGCGTATCTCCAGTTCTGCTGCAGTAACGAGAAGAGCAGACTCAAACCTGTCCTCACGCCCATCTCTATGAGAACATCTGTGCCAGACTTGACCTTGGATACTCCCCCTGGCAGACAGGGCTCTGAGGCCAGCTCAAGTTGCCCACATTCAGTACCACTATCTGTGGACTGGGAGGGCAGCTGCACACGAAATTTGTCATGGTATTTGCTATGAAGTGCATAGTAGATCCTCTGGAGGACTACTAGCCTGTGGTGGAGGCCCAAAGTGTAGGAGGTTTGCGTCAGCATGCGGTGAGCCAGCCATCGCTGGCTGTGAAGCAGGGATGACAGGTACTCTTCCTTCTCGGCCGAGGCACTGGACTCGCACTCGAAGTCCGGCAGGCGTGGGCCGACGAGCTCTTGAACGGGTTGAGCCAGAGTGACCACTTCCTTGTTGTGGAGGAGCTTATTGTAGAGCATAGCAGCTCCATGCCTCCGGGCTGTCTGTACACTGTCTTCAGCTGCCCAGGAGCTATTGAAGTGCTCCTGCCACTTCAGCAACACATGGGTCTGACAAGGCACCATGTCTGAGCATTATCTATACTCAGATGTACACCTGAAAAACAGAGCAGAAATATGAATTTTAAAAAGCAAAGGAGGCCTGTTTACTGGCAAATTTATAAGGTCACACATTCCCTTACACTTAATGAACATAATGAAATGGCTCTTTTTTACAGGAAACATTTGCTGCTGAAAACCAATCTTCTAATCTGCTCTCCTGCCAAGTAAATTCAGTTTAAAGGTGTCAGGTTTCTCCTTAGTGTTGGCACTTTTCCAATATACAGTAAATCCAGGCTAGTGGCATAGGCCCAATGGGTATCACTGAAATAGGTCAGCTCACCCTATGATACTGTAACAGCTAATCAACACGCCCACACTGATGAGATGACTGTCTCACAAGCTCCTGTGCCACATCATACAGAGAGATACATTTAGTTTGTTATCATTCAAAAGCATTAGTGTCATTACATGGCCAGTCAAATAATGAAACCTGCTTTGAGGGATTAGGCACACAAGTGATAATGATCTTCATTCATATTCTCTGTCCCGGTCAAAATGCAGTAATTATAGTGAACGTCTCCAAGTTGCTCACCCGACACTCTGAAATATAATCCCATCTATGCTCCACCTAACTCCCAGTCTGTCTGTCTGTCTGCCTGTCTGCATTTTCTGTCTGCTTTCTAAACAAATACAGAGCAAGTCTGTTGCTGCTGTCGAGTGGAGACTATATAGATATTCACAGTTTTCCTGGAACAAAGAAATACAGATTTGTGTTTTCCCATCTTGCATTTTTGTTCATCATATGAGGGTTTGCTCACTGGATTCAACCCTTTGAAAACTATGCAATCACATCGGAGGTAAAAATGTGTCAATCTTCATGACAATATGGACGTCAGCGTTCTTTTTTAGAGGGTGATTTCATTGGAATATTAGTCACATGAGAGTCCCATGGCATTAGTTAAAGCAGACTCGCGCTAACAATTCTAAACTGTATGAAAGAGGAGATTTGAAAAGGACTTAGTGAGTACTATGCCTTCATTCTAAATACATTTCTATTATGTATATTGTACATTGCTGACTCTCTTGTTCACTATTTGCCTTAAGGAACACTGTGTTCTATGTCTTCTTGTTTTACGCGAAGCCCTTAGTCGATGCAATTCCTGTACTGTGAAGCACTTTGAGCTGCATTTATTGTAAGAAGGGTGCTATAAAAATAAAGTTTAGCATTATTATTATTATTATTATTATTATTATTGTAACCCCAAGATAAGTGAGTTTTCATTCTTGTCAAGTAACACAGCAGGTTGAGGGTAACTAACTGGTGACATAGGCTGTTGTGTTGTAGAATGGAAATCTCCATACTCGTGGGTCATGGCTGCAACTCCTATGATTAAAACTTAGACAAAAACATGGCCCCACATGAGTGACAAAATGCTAGTTACAGGCTGCTAAACATGCCAGCATGCCACTTTGACCATAGTCCACAGTCACAGACTCATTTCTCATGCCTTGCCTGAGGCCTGTGAGGCTATATGGTTTCCACTCTGGCCAAAAATAACAGCAAGCATTGATATAGTAATAGGCTCTTCAGTCAGACAACCACCAGCAAGCGACCACCAGCAATGTTAGGTGCAACCATCACTGATTACAAACTAACAGGAATTATAGGATTCATTCGGGACACCTCCTAAGTTTTTAGATTTCATCTAACATCCGCAACATAGTCAGGCCATTTGGGGTATTTACAATACACAGTACACCCAAAAAACATCCTCCATTACTTGTTATTAGTTACAGATAACAAATTGTGCCAAATATCCCAAAATTTCCAATCAAGCTATAAAAATATAATCAAAACATAAAAGCTCATTGGTGGGCTCAAGTGTAGGCTTCAAGGCTAATGATAAAACCATACATACACCAAAAGCAAGTTATTGACTTTGAATGCATGCAGCACCATGTATGATCGGAGAAAAAGCAAATGTCAGTGATATTATGGAGGGGTGAAAGTGAAACTGGATCACATTTTACACAACTATGTCAACTTGTATCAGAATGACTACTTGCATGATTCTTGCAATTTCTGGGTTGCATCCACATGGTTGAATGTACTTATTGTAAATTGCTAAATATTTGTAATGTAATATAATGTACTTATTTAACTGTGAAATGCTAGAAATGACATTTGTGTTTTAAATTTACAATTATATAAGACAGAAAAAGCTCTAATCCTCACCTGGGATGATGAGCTCTGATTAGTTAATGCAATAATGATAATACATGTGGCCAAGATTGAATTTTACTGCAGGACAGCTGGCTTCAATCTACAACACAGTGAGAAGCTCAGCTGTCTGGGAGGACCTCTACCATCCTGCTTCACTTTGACTAAAGCCAGTCAAGGTGAGTCTGACACCTGGATGCACCTGGTCCACCTGCCTTTGGTGGCTCTCTGGGTCTTGTTGGGAGGAGGTGGAGGTCTTATATTGACCCTGAAAGTCAACCAGGACGAGCTGGAGGAAGCTGCTATGAGCTGACCAAAATAAGCATAATGGATGATAATGGATGGATGTCAATGGGTGATATTAAACTATCCAAACATGAGCTACATAATGCTACATGTATCACATACCGTTATACGCCCATTCACAATGTCATGTTATCAAAAGTTAGCATTGACTTCAAGCTAATTACCCTCTAGTTATTATTAAAATAATGTACAAATAACGACATGCCCCAGCTTGTTATTTGGATTCTGACTTGTCAACATTTTGTAGCATTACCGTTATGTTAGCTAACTCATCCTTCTCTGTGAAGCTAAACCGACACAAACAGCCTCGTATGTGAATTTAAAACTCACTCCCGGTCGTGTCGTCCACAAACACCGGTAACATTATTCTGTCTCTGCGGTGACAGCTGAGCTAAACCCGGGCTGCACTGCAGTTGTTAGTCTGGTCCATGGCTGTCAAACCCGACCAAGCCCCTCCGTTTGTTGGCTGACAGCCTTCAGCTAAACGCCGCCGCGGCTCGTCGGCGGCTCGTCGGTTTGCTAACAATATGTGTTGTTAAATTAAATTAAACCGCAGACATTTTAAGTTACCTCGGCTGTAAAAACAGATGAACGGTTTGCGCTACCTGTCCCGTCCCGGTGAGGTCTCCCTTGGACGTGAAGCTCATATCAACCGTCTCCTCGTTCGTCTTCTTCTTCGTCTCATTTAGCTTTCATCACCGGGAGCAGCCACTGCCGCCATCTTGTGTCCTGGAGTGTGGGCTGACATCATCATCATCCTCCTCCTCCCCCTCTTTTTTTATTTTTATTTATCATCTATCTTTTATTTCAGACTGGATCCATGCTTGACACAGTATCATTATAATATTTATTGATATAAACATCAACGTCTGCCTCTGGAGAGAATAACAGAAAAATATAATTAAAGGGGCAATCCAATTATTTTACCCATAGTTAGATTTGGCATGGTTAACTATTCAGCTTGTGAAAAAAAGATGTTTTCTATCTTCTTCGGCTCTGAATGCAGCTTTGTTCATTCTAGCTTTGATGGTGTTGCATTGTGGGAAATGTAGGCTCCAGTGTTTTTTTTAACCTTGGCCCACACTAGGGACCAAAAGTGACCATTTTAATATTAATCATGTGAGTCCCCCAACTTTATGGAATTACAATGCTTATTTGCTGGAGTGTCCCTTTAAAGCAGCTCACTTGTGTAATCCTGTTGTGTAATGACCTATAACCAATCAATTGATTGAAAAGAGAAATAAATGGAAACTCTGCTACTCGTTTTAAAAGTTACAACATTTTAAAAACAAAACCAAAGTAATTACAGGACAGACTCAGTCCAGAAACTTAAAACGCACCAGATGCTCATTTAAAGACATGTTTTATTTTTAGTCTGTTAAAATAGTGCCCTCTTCAGTGGCCCAGTGTGCAAGTACATATGATGAAGTGCCCTCTAAGTGGAGAAAACGTGACTAAGTTCACTTTAAGGTGCTATTCCAGTGAAGAAACATGATAACATGCCATGTAGGGTGCCATTCTAGTGGAGATCAAAATGAAAAAAAAAGGAGGTTATTTAAAGGGGCAATCCACTTATTTTACACATAGTTAAGTTTGTCATGTCACTAGGCTGCTGTTCCAGTGGAGAAAACAGGATAATGTGCCCTCTTGGCCTTCCAGTGGAGAAAACATAATACAGTTGATGGGATTTTCAAAACAGGCCCACTGAGTCCACCACTGTCAGTTAAAAAAGTTAAACAACACAACAAACTTACAGCTTAGACACAGACATTTTAAAGTGTTTTCCCATGTGATCCATAATTGCCTCTTGTTTTCTTTTATCCTTCTTTTTGTGTAAGACCCAAGTGACCAGAGATGTTGTGTCAAATAAACATTTTATTTTCACTTTTTAAACTTTACACAACCTTAATTTGAAAGAAAAAAACTCAATTTGAAAGAAAAAAACTTATTATGTGACCTAACAAGATGATTGAACTGAAATTGATCCATCTTCTATTGTGTTAAATTTTGTCAATGACATTTCCAGTCATAGGATGTTGTGGCTGAAAACAAACCCTCATGCGGGTTTTTAGGGCTTCACACACAAAAACAAACCAAAGATAACTCATGACATCAGGTCGCACCGACTTCAATTCCTGGATGGCGCTCCAGAGTAAATCCACAGCCGGATCTCTAAAAAGGGGGCTGACAACACCGGAATGAGGAAACTGACGAGGGCAAGTCATGAGCAAAACAAAGTTAACCATCCGACCTGATGCACCGCAGGTCACTAGACTCGAGCCCCGCAGAGGTGCGCTCCTTCTCCCGCAGGCGCTCATCCAGAACCGGGCGGCGGTCCTTCATCGCACATCCAGCCATGTCTCTCCTCCTCATCACTGTCCTGTCCTCCCTCCTGCTCCCAGATGCTGAGTCCTGGAGCTCCGGGGTGAAGTACGCGGTGAACTGCCCGGACAGATGCAGCCCGGAGCGGTGCGGCGGGACGCAGCGCTGCGCACGCACCGTCCTGGACGACTGCGGCTGTTGCCAGGTGTGTGCGGCCGGCCGAGGGGAGCACTGCTACCGCACCGTGTCGGGGATGCACGGGGTGAAGTGCGGACCCGGATTATTCTGCGAGTTCTACAAGGACGAGGACGATTATGGAGACGAATACGGCATCTGCAAAGGTGCGTTCACGTTCATGATTTTGCACGCTGCAGTTTGATTATGTGATGCTCTGCTGCACCAAATGCAGGGTCCCATTATATTGTTCCAGTCTTCTAAATTGCTGTTGCAGAGGTGCATGTGCAGACTTGTGCATCATTGCTTCTAATATGATTTAACTTGACCATCAGCACATTAAAAGCTTTTAGACATTCAAATGCTTTTCAACTATCCATTTGCATTTTTTGTACATGCCCCATTTCTCCCGATCACTCATTATCATTATATTGATTGTGAATAAGGGCCCATATCAGAACCACTCAGGCACACTGCTTCCTCTGTGAGACAAACTCCTCTAACATGATATTTTCTCTCTTTGCAGACTGCCTGTATGGGACCTATGGGGTCGAGTGCCGCAAGACATGCAACTGCAAAAGTGGCATATGTGACAGGGAGACAGGAGCTTGTCTCACCCTCAAGTTCTTTGCCAAAATCGCCAGCAAGCTCAAGATGGAGCCACAAGCAGGTAAAAGCAATCAGATTGTTCATACTGCTTTTTAAAAAGTATTTGCAATCATGAGTAAATTCTGTCTTACAAAATGCACAAGTTGTAATTCTTTCCATTAGTGAGATTGCACAGTTGCATGATCTGACAGAGTAACATATTCTGTGTCTTGTATTTTCAGGGGGTGAAGTGGGCTCAGGAGAGGTCAGCACTGCCCAGAGCACAGATCAACACACAGACAGATCCACCGCTCCAAAGCGGCTCAACCCTCGCTGACAAGTGCTGACAAGGCTGAATCCATTCAGTGTAAATGTAGCATTAACTTATAAATGAACTGAAAGATATATTTTATTATGTTAAAGGATGAAAAACTTTTTTATAGCATTTGGAAGTTTTATTTGCTCCTTCACCACCATCATCTTTTCTAATGACTTATGCAGACTGTGTTATTCTCTTCAAATAATTCTCTATTTCTCTTTATCTGTTTCTAGAGTGAATTAATAAAAAATGCTCCTGTTTATTCTCATTAGCTTCAGTTCAGACCTAATTCCCTCATTTAGTGTGCCTTCATATATTATTGCTGCGAAAATGAGAGTTAATGTCACAAGAAAGGACCTTGGATTTATTTTCAAACTGGATATAGCAATATTTTTCATTGATTCATTGTAGTCCACCAAAGTTTTCCATAATGATATTTTATTTGTACTGTAGATGAAAAGTGGACATGGAAAATATGTATATGACACCAGCCAATGTAAAGAATGCTCTTACAATTAAACCAAAGTTATCACTGACTGTTGTCATCTGCCTAATTTATCTATTAACTTTATTAGCAATGCATCATTTGGTACAATAACTGCATTATCGTAAACCTTAATAAAAAGCTGTTGAGTGGTTTTATCATGTAGTCATCAGTAATTACACACGAGGCAGTTGGAGGCAAAGGTCTTATCGACTCATACAGCATTGTGTAGCTGAACAAAAGTGTTGGAAAATAAGACAAACATCACCTAAGAAGAAATAAATAATGATCAAATGAGCAGTTATGGAAAAAGTAAAGTCAATTGAATCAGCAACAATGGAACATGAGTCGATCTGCGACATAATTTATTATCTTAAAATAATCTTTTATCTCATACTCATGAGTGTTTTAACACTTTCATATGCTTTGCTTTGCTCTTGCACCTTTACCCTAAAGGTCTAGTTGTATATCTTAAGTGATATATCTTTAATCCACAATATTATAACATCAGTACTGGAAAGGTGAATTCATAGAGCAGGTGAGTGAACTGAGAAAGTGAAGGCTGAGACAGCTGTTGAGACACATGTGAAGTTCTTCTTGACATCTTGGGACCACGTTGGAATAAATGAATATCCTACAGATTGGTGCTGATTGACTTTGAGAGTCCTGAAGTCTGAAGTGTATCCCAGGCATGTGAACTTTAGAACACTCGTGTGCACTTTATACAGTATTTCTAGAAGCATTTGACATCTCTACAAGCTGCAGAGACACCGGGTTCCTTTGAAATTCGGTTGGACCCAGAAATAGATGCAAGTCAAATTCTGAATGGGAGCTCTGTGAAAAGAAGAGGAGACACTGATATTCTCAAGATGACGTGAGTGGTATTTATTTATGGAAGGTGAAAAAAGCTTCTCTTGAACAGCATAAAAATGTTAAGAAGTCTAAAGAGAAATATGTCTTTTGAGTAGAAGGAATTCTTGTTTCCCATGATGATATAATGTGATTTATTCAAACTCAGGAGCAGAAAGTGCTGAGAATTTTTCAGGCATCCTTGACTCTTAAGTCGTGGAACGCCCTACTTTTTCAACTTCCACAAATGGGAAAATATTCTTTGTTCCCATGCAGAAAACATTTCTCGGTCATGGAAAAATACTTTTACCACTTATAGCATGAGAAGGACTGAAGAGCGAGGACGTTTACTGGCTTTACAAAAGACATTGTCACGGACGGGAGAGTCTCTCTGTCTGTGCAGCTACATGAGGAAGCTTCTCAACTTAGCTTTGCCTGTAAAGCTAAAATACAGCCTTTCCAAATGGGACTTAGATTAGACACAATGGAATAGAGTCATGAATCGAAATGATTTAAATTCTGAGATATTGCTTTAGGTCTTTCTTGAGAAGTGCATGTAATATAATTTCCTTCCTGGAGGAAAACATTTATGAAAGTCTTTCAACTCTTCTCTCAGCCCTCCTGAGAATTTCACATTAAACAGGAGAACTGAAATGAACATTTTCCTGAGAGTGCAGACGAAAAATCTTCACATTGCAAGTGCATAACAAGCCAATATCTGGTGCTGCTTTTACCAAAGGAAAGAATAAAAAGTGCATGTGCCTTTATAAAGAATCAGCCTTCACAGAATATTTGATCAAGCAAGTCTGAAATCCAGACACACACTGTCTTTGAAACACAGAACAAGTAGGTAAATATGTTGACTAGCAAATAACACTGAATTACAATAAATATATTAAATAAGTTGTGATCATAAGAAATCTTTCTGGAATACATTTTGTGAATAGAAAAGTTGTGGTATGCATATAATAAAAACCAGTCAGTGATGAATGCAGTAAATGAGCTGATGATTCAATTAAATTTTCATCATCTTTGTGATTTTACCTTTTTAAAGTTTTCTTTTTTATGAAAACTTTAAAAAGGTAAAATCACAAAGATGATGAATATTTAATTGAATCATCAGCTCATTCTGTGAATGAGCTGATGATTCATGTTTGATCAAATTACAAATTTTGTAATTTGATCAAACATGACAAGTGACTCTCGATTACAGGAAGTTGCATGTTCTCTCAAGTCCTCTTTTAATGCGTCACCATGTTGCATTAAAGTGCAAAACATCTAATACAGATCAAAATCATATCAAACATTTCAGCCAAAACGGCAAAATAATCCTGTCCCAGCTAAAAATATCTCTTATTAGCCTCACCTCTGACTCTTACTCGTACAAAAAAATGTTTTCCAGTATTCAGCTTGTTTATTTCCTGTGCTTCCTGACACCTGTGAAAATGGCCCTTCTTCCTGTTGTTGTTGTGTCTGCCCAGGACAGGAATTTAAAAGCAAGGATTTTTTTTTTTTTTTTTTTCAAGAGACACTCCAAAAGCTTGGAATTTTTAAGTGTCACACAACTGGCCTTGTCGGGAAGAGAGAAGAGGACACTTCCTGTCCACTTTGTTCAATTATTATTTAAATCAACACCTAAAATCCCATCAACAAACAAGCTGTCCTTGAGGCAAATGTTGAAATAAGGTCAACTTATAAATAAGAGATTCTAAATCAAAATGTTACAAGGAAGGCAGCTACAAAATCTGTCCATTGCAGCTGCAGCATCAAACTTTTAATTAATCATTTTTCTTCTTTAATTGCAATAATTATGAATTAAAACCAGAGCATTTATGTATATTAATGTATAGTGAAATTAATTTCCTGGTATTCACAGCTTTGCATGACAAAATTGCCTGAAAAAGACATCAATTCACTGTGTCGGTGTATCTCCTCAATCCAAGGACAAGGTGACACACACACTTAAACACACACACACACACACACACACACACACACACACAGTGATGCAGACAGGTATGGGAGCAGTCTGCGTATGAGAGCAGGAGTGTCCAGAAGTGCTCGGGCTCTAATGTTCCTCTCATTCCCCTGAGAACCGACAGGCCGAGGCCTCGCAACCAAACAAAGGACCCTGGAAAATAACAGGAAAGCGTTGGTGAGAAATACCCTTTATCTGACTCCCCGAACACGTCACTGCCGCCTCCACAGAAACAAAGGTGCGTGAACGGAGTAGTAAATAACACTGATTTACTACAAATAGATGTTCTGGTATTTACAGTTTGGCCCTCCCTCAACAGGTTGTTTATTGTAGCTGCAGAATGACAAGGTTTATTGGAGACAACACATAAACACTGCGAACAAGGAAATTAAGTGATGAGATTGATTACGCTGATATCCAAACTGAGGCTTGTGAAAAGTGGATGCACTTTAACTCACAGGCTGTCATGTTGCTTGATTCAAAAGTCTGATTAATTAATTCTTTGGCTCCTTTAATCCAGGCTTACCCCCCTCCTTTTTTTGTTCTTTTTTTCTCTACAGTTCTCAGAAACATCTCGCAGTAAACTGGCACAACAAGCGTCTGGAGCCTTGACCTCAGTGACCCGACAGATTTCTGACCCCTGGAGGGGCTTTTTCTTGTTGATGTGACGTGAGGAGGAACATTTCCCAGCAGGTTTATTATCACACATCAGAATTACAGAGAGGTATAATGCTAGAATTAGTAACCAGTCAAACAATAAATCCAAATATTGCACAAGTCTCTTTGTGTAAATGTACTACTTTGATTAGTGGAGTTACATGTCGAGCACAATGTTTGTCTTTAAAATTCCCCTCTGTGACTTTGTCCTACTTTTCTTTTGACCGCCACATCCTGCTATTTGCTCTATGTGCAAAATATTATCAGAGAAAATACTGAACCAATAACAATCTGTGTGAGACAATATCATGTCATGTGATCATAGCCACACTAGTCAAATGATGATTTCTGATTCTACTGAGATCAAATCGAATATGATCGGATGGTCTTATTCAGAAAGTAGTGTCATTTGGCAAAAGGGGTCATAAGGATTAACTATAATTGATTAATTGTACAATATGTATGAAAGTCATTTAAGTAAATTTGTTAAGTTTTACTTAAGTTAAACTGCAAAATTCACACTTAAAAGGCTTTAATCTCAATAAATATTGATTTTAAGACTTACAATCGTTAAGTCAGATTCAGATCAGACTAATTTGATTTTCAATTTTCCCTGCATGATCTCAGTATAGTAAATTACAGAGTAGGGGAATGTTGTTGAGTATATTATGAGCAAATGCTGGATGACTAAGACTTCTGTTTATTCTGGGCAGTTTTACTGAAGAGGTTGTGAAGCAGCAGCAGAGACTTTCCATGTTTCATTGATATGACTCTTCAGAGGGCAGATCTAACATTTAGGATGAAGTTGCTGATGTGACTGACTTAATGTATACTAAAATATATACTGAAGTTTTTATTTAATTTGGAGTGCAATCTGTATAATTGGTATGTAGGCCTACTGTAAAGTTATCATAGTTAAAGAATAACTTAAAACTACATAATTATCATATTATATATACATCATATAATAATAAAACCAAGCGTTGTGCAGTGATTTAGAGTCATGTTTGAGCTCCTCTTTGCTGCGACACATGGACCTCTGGTGGCTCCCTGATGGTATTGTATCACACAGTTATTTTACATGTGTTTGCCAGTTCATCTTCAAGCTCTGACATATCATGCTGCAATATGAGATTTTGTTTTGCTTGTCTTCATTTGGACTTATGTCTATTTGCATGAAGCAGAATTTTAATGTTAGTGTTAATAAAAGGTGAACGTCATGGTGCCATACATTATAATACAAATAGCTTCTGGAAATAAAATAGGAAAGTTCTTAATATTTGTATGTGCTGCTGAACTTTAAAGATGAACATGTGTGTACAGTATATAAGAAAAAGCTTGTTGAAGTTTCTAATCCAGAAATTTAGGAGGCGACCACTAGAGAGCAATGTTGCATCAAGAAAAGAGATTTGTTAAGGACAGCCTACACTTCTGTATAGAAAAAAATACAACTTTATCGCTCTCTGATGGAAAATAAGATAAGATAAGAAATTCCTTTATTAGTCCCACAATGAGGAAATTTCCAAAATTGGGCTTTTGCAGAGTAAAGTAAAGGCAAAATAAAACTGAAAGTAAAGAATCCTTAGGAAGCCAATATATAGCTGCTAATAGAAAATCCATGTATGTTGTATTGGTGTATGTAGAGGTTGAGAGATGTCTGCAGTTTATGGAAGTCAAGGTTAACTAAACTTTTCATTTTAATGCAGACAGAGTGAAGGAAAGGTTCCCCAGGACATACCTTCAGTGGTGGGGACATGTCTTTGCCTGGGTCTGAGTGTATGAGTTGACCTTTCAAAACAGCTGTGAGCAAGTTAAGAGAAGGAGATGCAACCTTCACACTATGTTTTTCTATCTCTGTTGAGGTCAGGAGACAAAACGAAACAAGCAGGGACGTGTTTCAAACAACATACAGACGACCTTGACCTTGACAAACGACATGTTGGTGTTGATGACCTCCCTCTTCTCTCTTCTTACCTAAAACTTTATTGCTGGCTCATAGTTGCTTTCACAACTTTTTTTGCATTTTATGCTTTTAGAGATTAGAAAGTCGACAGTAGAGAGCTGAGAAGAAATGAGGGAGATGGGGTGACACGCAACAAAAGTTCCCAGCCAGGCTCCAACCAGTTTGATCGACACCTTGAACCCAGAGGTGACCAGGGCGCCTCCAACTTTGGATTTTTATGTCCTACTTTGCGTTGTGCTGGTGATGATATAACTAAAATCTTTTGTATATTAAACATGCAATAACAGATTTTGGCCACTTGGGCGCATCAGAAATCCGCTGTAAACACCATATTGACATATTATCAGCCAATTTATATTGACATGGCAAACTTGTTAGAAAACAAGCATCATAATTCATTTGGAGTCATATTTTTGTGCACATGATGATTCACTCTCCTTCACACACTGTTTTGGTCTCCACCAACTCTTGATCTGACTTTTTAGCTGCTAAATTGTCCATGATGTTCACCAGCTTGTGGCTTTGTGTTTATGCTGTTTGGTGCTTAGAAGGTAGAATAAAGAGGGTTTGCACAACTGGACCAAAACAATAAAGTCGTGGACCCTAAAACCGAAGCTAAAAGAAGCTCTGAAGCTCTGCAGGCGATAAGTATCTGTGGGTTCATCACTACAAAAAAGCACCTTTTCACACACAAGCGGTTGTGTGATTTGCTGTTAATGTCAAAATATTGATTGAAACCACTTTAAATAAGTTTCTCCTTTTTGCATCTAAATAGCCTCTTTAGTTCTTTGTCAGTGTGACGGCCTTTTCCTGTAAGATGGGGCTGTTCTCCTTGGCTACACACACCTGATTATAGTCAAGAGCACAACCCTGTCTACTTTCCTTTTTGTTGATATTCACCACATTCAAACAAAAATCAAGAAGTCATTTACAATTTGTGTCATGATGCAAAAGCTGCCATGACCAGACACACCAACAGAGGTCAGGCACGACTTACTGTGTGAACACTGCCTGATAGATCATGACTTCATGACTATTCATATACCTGGAGCCTTTTGTACAAAGCAATAAGAGGACAAAAGTGAGTACCACAAATCATCAGTCTTAGAAGCCCTAAACTCATATTATCAAAGTGAAAAATGAGTTCTCGTGTCATCTCAGTCCACCAGGAAAGGCTTCCTATCTGTCCGCCGCCGGCCTCCAAAGATTTTCATTATCTTTCCAGAAGTCACCAACTGTCCAAAACCTCTGACTGCAAGGCCATGAGAACAGCAGACCCATTGAGAACGTTTCAACTCCCAGAGGCTTCGTCCTGTGAGGATTCATCCATCCTGATCTTCTGAGTTATCTCCTATCAGATAAGGTCCCCCCGGACGATCTCATGGGAGTAGATGCAGCTCCAGTTTGTTTACAGATGGCCACTTCTTACGTCACAAGGTCACAGTGTTTCATGTTCAGCATTCCACGTCCGGCAAATATAATAAAACATGCTGAAGGATGGCTGAGGACAGATGGCTCAGAGCCTACTGTTGTTTAGTCTCGACATTTCATTTAATCTTTGTTTAATCGAACGAGGCTTTCGAATGAGACACCTAGAAAACTCACCTTCTGTGTGGAGCTTTTATTGGGAGGAATGGATTTTACCATGCTCTCACTGTTGACTGTTGATCATAAATATCCTTGCACAGCTGCAAATAAAAAAATATTTAAAAATGTACTCTTTTAATGGCATGCCATTTAATTTCATAACGACTTTTCATTCTGGGTTACAAAAAGTAACAAAGAGGATCCTGAAACAAAAAAAAATCAGAGCAGTTAAACCAAGGTCGGTTTGCAAAATTGATCATATTTGGCTGTAACAAATGAACAGCCACATTATACATAACTATAATTATTACTATAATTGGTTATAATTAGGGTGCAGGCCTCATAATAATGGCTGCAGAAGACAAGCACATTGACCTGAGTTAGTGCCAGGATTGCCTAGATCATTGGTTCCCAACCTTGGGGTCAGGACCTTCAAAGGGTCACAAGATAAATCTGACAGGTCTCAGGTTCAAACCTTTTTTGCTCTTGAAATATTGGATGGATTCTTTCAGGTCTCTACTTCTCTACTGCTCACAACACACAAAGTAAACAGTAGTTTGTCGTCTAAGTGGTAGGAAGCCTCAAAGGTTGCTGGTTTAGATGGCGAGAAAGATTTTGCTTTCACAGAAAAAGTCACACATTTGATCACTGCGGATGAAAATATGCCATCAGTGCAATGCGTCCTGTCAGATCCCAGATCAGGTTGTCCTGCACTTTAGCATTTTGAAGCTTTGGACAGATTCATGTGCTGCTGCTGCCTCTTTGATCAACCATCTGACAGATGCTAATAGAAGCTGCAAATGTGACAATGACCTCAGTCCTGCTTCCCTGCTCCGTCTGCCTATACATCAAACAGATCAATAGGTAATGTGTTCGGCCTGACCCTACACTTCACCCTCTAACACCTCAATAACCCAACCAAGATCAACACCTCATCCACATTCAACACCACGGCGGTGAAACCAACCCCACCAGCTCTTCTAGATTCATATCACAACACACACACACAACTCTGGTCAAATGTGTTCCCTATTCACATATAACGCAAATAAACCAATTCTCATCCTGAGGGTTTGATTTTGAGGAAGTAATTATTGCTGACACATCAGTCGCCTCCTACAGAGATTGGAATTTCCCTTCCTTATTATAAATGAGGATATTACCAGGGCATGTGGCTGACAAGTGTCAGGGATAGATTAAGACTGGCAAGAATGGTTTCGTATCTGTCCGGCGGCGATAATATAAATTGCAGCCTGCACGGTGACCATTTCAGTATATCATAGATAGAAAAATTATTTTGGTGGTGATATTCTGATTCTTAATACACTTTTTATTTTTGTTTTTAAAGGTCTTTTATAGAACAACATAAAAATAACTCCCTCCCTCCATCTTCTTCGTGACGTGTCATTTTGTATACTCTTTGGAAACCACATGCGTATTTCCCAACTGTTCCCCATCTAACTTTTTTTGTTTATAATTACACATAATCGCTTTTTATTTTTAGGGCTTGCGTGGCAGCCATGCGTTGGAGCCTCTTGTAATAAATCAATCGGCGATGTCAGGTGATTAAGCAGCTTGTGAGGAGTCGGTGAGGAGCTCAGTGATTGCATGATTGAGCTCAGGAATGTAGTATACATGTCAGAATTGCTCAGTTTGTAAAAGCATAGCAGACACGGTAATTTACTGAAACCATGAATGCCTCACATCGACTTTACCCATGATATCATCTCCATTTCCACATTCAACACTTTTATTCTTGGATACTATATACAAAATGGAAAATGCTCTTCTTTACTCAGTTCTGCAGAAGGAACCACTGTGAGACTATGGAACAGGAAGAAGCTTTTAGACCACTCCCCTGTAAACAAGATGCACTTTCCACTGGTGTGTATACAGCTGGGTTTGCACCAAAGTGAGGAGAGTGTCACTGAATAAATGTTTGTCGAGCTGCATGCACGCAGTCATTTGTACATGTCATCTTGAAGGCACCTTAAAACTGGGGCAGCTTTCTGTGTTTGTCTGCTGAATTACTCACAGATGATATATGAAATTTAGGATTTCGATTCCACATTATGAACCGTGGCAAAGTTTGGCTTTAAAAGCTGCCAGTTGCTTTTGTAGGATCTGAAATACCAGAGCAAGTCAGCTGCACTGCTGGAGCACTGCTCAGTCGGAGCTCTCATCTTGAGACTTCCTAAAACACACTCTCACACACACACCCTCCCTCTTTCCTCCCTCCACCTCCTCTCTCTAACCAACATACACACACTTCTCCTCGGACTGAGTGTGAGAGTCTCACCAGCCAGGATGACTGGAGGAGTTAGGACTGCATAGACTGCAGTGCTGGGAGAGAGAGTGTGTGTGTTTGTGTGTGAGTACATGTGGGTGTGCATATGTCTGGGCGGACTCCCGCTGTAATGGTGCCCCATGTGTGACTGTGCTGACCGCGACAGCCTTCCTGTCCACAGCAGAGGCTTTCTCAGCATGCAGATGGTGTGAGCAGTCAGGGGAAAAGTTTGCAACAGCTCGTCTGAGCCTCAGCTCGCTCAATCCACTCTGCACACGCTGAGTTAGTCCTGGAGGAAAGCAGCTGAGCTGGACTACAACTTCAGCTCGTCTCAGCCCAGGATTTCTGTTGGTGTTGATTGATTACCTGTCACTGGATTGGATACAACAGTTGTGCATCACCACACGTCAGAGCTGAGGGATTCGACAAGGCTGTTTATTTGGAAGGTGAGTCTGCAGTTTGAGGTTGTGCAGCTTTATAGTCTCACTGAGGTTTTGTTATATATTGGTGATTGTGTGGAAATATCCACATTGTTCTTGAGTCACGTGCACATGTTGGTAACAGGAATGTGAAGATGCTGTAGGCAAACAGTCTGACTGACTTGCCCAGTCTGAGAGGGGTTGAGTGACACTTGGTTATGTAATTTATATTTTAAGCAGGTATCGCTGGAGCTGTGCTTTACATAAGATTGCAGTTGTAACAGAACACATTCTCTTGCATAGGATGGATTTGCTTAATATTCTGCATGTGTTTCATTTACTGGCAAAACGAGTCCACAAGCAGAGGAGGTCAGCAAGTGGCTTCAATTTACTGAACAATGATAAGATACATCAGTGATTTTGGTGACTGGAATGAAATGGTTTATAATGGATTTGATCACATATAAGTTCAATGTGATATATTTCCAATATGTTAAACTAGTGACACAACTCATCCTGTAACTGTATTATTGAAATTGCAGCAAAGATGCACAAAAGGAAATAAGTGCACAACTTTCACTTATATATAGATGTGTCACACCTGGGCGAGCCTACTGGGAATCAGAAACTGATTTATATAAAGCACATTTGCATTGTTGGCCTGCAACAACCTAACTGAAATACCACTGTAATGAATTTACTATTTCTTGTAAATAACATAGCAATGACTTTTTCGTCTCTCTAGCTTTCAGGTAGGTTTCTGTCATGTGATTAAAATACAGTGCTTACTGTACTCTTGCTGTCATTGGACCAGCACTTTGCAAGGTCTTGCTAATTCTGGTGCAGGGCATACAGATGGTGAGACCGTTGCATGTGCCATCCAAAACCCTGACCCCCTGTCTGGCTGTCGGCTGGCCAAAAAGAAAACTAAATCATGTCTGGATTAATGTGCTTGTTGTGCCGCATGTGCGAGGTCTGTCGCTGTCATGCTGCTGACTGCACACTGACAATGGAAAAAGGAGGAGAGAAAAGGAGAATTAGAAATGATTTCAAACATGAAAGGATGAAAAGGAAAAGACAAGGAGGGTAAATGTTGATGAAAAAGGCAGGTAGGCAGAAAACGGCATCTCTGACAACTAGTTTCTCACCTGGTGTGTTAATGGAAATGGAAGAGGTGAAAGCAAACAAGGCACAAGCTGAGGTAGAAGAGAGGAAGATATGATGACCCCCGTGTGCCAGGAATGTCTGCAGTGCACAAGCCGGCTGCTGGAAAGCCCAGGGATCAGGTTCCCCGTGTCAGCTGCCGCGCTCGCCCGTTCCCAGGTCTGACTCTGATATCTGTTTATTAAGAGACAGGAAGGGATGGAGACGAGGACGACCGAAACTGCAGCACGACTGGGGCTGTGATCAAAATGGAAAATTCATAGCTTAAAAGGAAGATTGTAACAATACTCTTCTTCGCTTTCTGGCACACAAATAAGACTGTTGTTAACAAAACTGGCCTACTAGCAGCTCTAAAGCTCACTAATTAGCACATTATAACTCATTTATGTAAACCATACAAAAAAGTTAAAAGAAAAACGTTGTCATTTCCTGCAGCTCTTTAGAAACTTTCTCTTTGGCTTGGCAGCTAACCATTATTGATTGCCTATAACTCATTCTCATTCTAGCAACAAATTGATTGATTAACACCCACACAGGAAAATCTGTGTTGAATTCAGACATATGGTGCAAAGTATAATACACCCAGACAATCCCAGACAAACTAGGACATCTGGAAATTGGTATTAATCTTCTCATTTAACTTTGCACCAGCAAGTGAATAAATGTAAAAATGTCAAATTACTCCTTGTCCCCCTTCTTTATACTAAGTTCAGTTGACTGGCTGCTCACACACAATCAATCTTCTCATTTAACTTTCTGCCAGTAAGTGAATTAAATGATAAAATGTCAATCTACTCCTTTACCATCGGTTAAATTAACTTCACCAGGAGAATCTGTAGTAGGCCTAAGGTGACATTTATGAAGGTTAAAATGCAAAGTCAGCTTTCCCCAAACTGCCAGAGGAAATGACATCTCTGGGAGAAGTGACTGTGATCACAGGTGCGATGTTTGAGTTCACCCTCTCACTTTGTGAACGTAGCGTCTTGTGTCTAATTTCATGTGGAAAATATCTCCCCAGTATTCACGTTACTGCATAACAAAGCCACATCAACGGTATCATTCATTCAGCTCTAACAGTGTGTCACATGCAGAATGAGTCAGCGGTCAATTTGAAGCCTTCACCCTCGTTTCTCCCCAGGGCTGCCGCTCAGCTCGCAGACGTGCTGTGACACATGGCGTGGAGGAAAATGGAGAGGGAGGGGCGGCGATGCTAGCGAGCGGGTAACGGGTTTATCATACCAAAAGCGCTGCATTGTAGACCATGGAGTGGGCCACATATGGCGTCTAAATTGGTGTGCAGACAAAATAGACACTGAGTCATCACATTGATTCATACAAGAAACCCCGGGAGTTGATTTGGCATTTCAGCAGCAGGAGCAAACAGAAATTTTATCTTCAAGAAGCAATCCCACCCTCATTTCCCTACATCTCTTCCTGCTTCCATTCATATACCTGGGGTTGGTTGTGTCGGTAGTGACTGATCATGGCCATATTGAAGGATAGCGTCCCTTCAGCATGACGTCATGATGGACCTGACCTTTGGCTTTTGCATGCGTTGGATGGAGTAATGGATCAGTGTGCGAGTACTTCTATCTGTGAACGCTCTCAAGCTCTTCCTCTTTCACATCCTCTCCCACGATTAGCACAGCAACACGCAGTAAGAAGCGTGCCCTCCTCTCACCTCTGTGACTTTTCAGCAGGAGTCTAACAGAAACAGACTGCTCTCGAGGTAGCAGCTTTGGTAGCGGAGGGTTATATTTGTCTGTAACACATGTGGGTCATGGAGGCCCTACTGTGCAGGCTTTTAGGGGGAAGGTTGCTTAGGGATATTTAAAGGGTTGACAGCATTGACGAGAAATGTGAAGTTCATGTTTCCTCTGTTGCATGGTTTCTGGTGTTTTTTTTGCTGTACAAAACTTTTTGTGCACATACACAAAGAAAGGAAATCATAGGTTTTCTATTAAGTGAACATGGACTTTGTCAAATCCGTTGGCTTTCATTAGAATTAGCCTTGGAGAGAGGGTTGCTAATGAAACACAGACAGAGTTTATGTCATTGCCAGATGGATTGAATCAGTTGTCAAACATGCTGACTTGCAGACACAATGAAGTTTTCACATCCTGTCCACCAAACTCCTTTTGCTGGCTCTGTGGTGGTGTACTGGAGGAGAAGCTCATCGTGTGATATTTTAGGAACAGAAAAATAAATGCAATTCCCGTTGTCAAAAGAGATGTTATCAGACTTGATAAATGGTAGCACTGACCCTCCATAGTGACTTTTCTGTTTAACACACCATTGACCTTTGCATCATCCAAAGAAAGTTGGCACAGGCTTTACTGGCAAGCACTGGGGCCAATGTGGCGTGCAGCAGCTGCTGAAAATGCAAAACCGGCCTGAAGACAGACAGATGGTAATGGAACTGTCAGCCACATGTTAAAGGACACGAATAAAGAATTCATGTCTGCTATTCATCAGTGAATCATTAAGGCTTTCAGTGGGAGATTATTTACACTGTGATCATTGATAACCTTTAATGTGAACCATTACCACTATGAGTTTTTATCAACAACATTTTTTTTAGTGAAAGTCCTTTGCAATTAGTAAAACCCCTCCCCTGAAAAGCTGTTGTCATGGACCAAGCTGGTCAAGCTTTTGATTTCTCCTCATATTGAAGCAATGTGCATGTGGATGTAAGAGCAATATCTGCATTTATAGAATTTGCAGGGTGGTGTCTTTTTTTATAGCTCGACCAAAACCAAAAATTCAAGAGTAAAAATAAAACAAATTAAAAAAAAACTGCGTGTTTTTTTTCCACTCTAAAATAAACTGGAATCATTAGGATGCCCAGCCAAATAGCTTACAAGCCACAGTAGACCGAGCATTACTTCTGAAGCCAAAGAGCATATCATTAACTAACTACATTTATTTATGGTTACGTTTAAAAAAGCCCAGTTCAAAGTAGCTTGTCCATTGTGTTGGACCAGTTTAGAGTTTAGGTTAATGTTATAGCAGCTCTGTCCTGCTCCTTAGACTTGTTACCTAAGATTATTATGTTGCATTATGTTTACAAAGTTGTTATTAGTCATCATCCTAAAAACTTTTCTGATAGCCATCAAGTGTGTATTTAAGACCCCTATTAAGCTCAAGATTACACTGTTAAAACGAGTCAACTGGAAACATAGAGTCAGTCAGAGACAATGTTTTCAACCAACTCATGGAGAACCTCATCTTTATCAGGTAACAAGCAACAGCTGTGAGATCTGCAAGCAAATGTTATCATTTCACCCAAAGACTGAACTCTCTAAAGTCAAGGACACGTCATTTTAAAGATTCCTAAGAATTGCAAGTGGTAACTCTTGCACTGTTATCATTGCAAATTGCATATGTGCAGTGTGAGACAATGAATGGTCCACAGTTTGAAAACTGAAATGATACCGCAAGATGTCTGTAAAATGCACTTAGCAGATTCATGTTTACCATTTCGGCCTGTGTTGCTTTATAGCAACCACAGGATGGGCAAGGCAGTACTAATCTAAGTTTGTTGAGTCCAATTTTCTCTCGACAGTGATCCCTCGTTGCTGTCGTGACCGGCCACTTCCTGTGGTAACGGAAGATTTCCTGCCACTGTCCCGATCCGACACCAGCATTTTTGGCAACTTGGGCAACAGTCTGTAAAGTCTCAATTAGGGGAATTGAATGCCCAAAATGTATGATTTAGGTTATATTTAGGTTGTATTTTTACTCCCAGAAAATCTTCCCATGCAGGCACAACTTTAATTTCCCAAAGGATGAGCCAGACTGTGAAGTGAGGCCTCAATCTCTTTTCACTCCCAACCAGTTCAACTCAAACAAAGACATGTCAAACAGGAGTTCAGGCTCTGTGTGCTCTCAGCTTCACTACTTTCCCATATGGGGAACAAACACTGTGCAAGCACAGAGAAGGAGCAATCTCCTGATGCTGTGAGACGGGTCCTGTGTGGACAAGAAGGTCTGCGGGATCACATTTCACACATTTTACAGTCACATCAAACCCTCTTTCTTGTTTGGACCTCTAGCTGCCTCTGTGTTCAGGTGTAATGTTAATCATGATGTAGCCAGAATACACATGAAGAAAATACTTCACCGATATGTGAAGACTGCTATCAATATATGTAATCCTGCATGTGTGCTGAATTACCATCCCATAGCAAAACATAGAACACCTTTTTAACATGCATAAGTTCATCATCGCAAGTATCAGTTTACAATTTGCTGTGTGACCCAGGAAACTGATTTAATGTACAATTCAGCGTCTTCTTGGCTGCTCTGAGAACAGCTTTCATCACTAAAGACACATCCAGTAGCTGTATTTTACGATTTCACTGACAAATGCATGTAAAACGAGGCGTCCCTCATCCTGAGACGGCCCGGCTCAGTATCCATTTTCCTGATGGACACAGACAGACAGAATACTAATACCTCTGTGCCGAACGGAAGCCAAACATAAATGGTGGTTTGAAAGATTTGTACCCATCATAGAAAAGTCAGTCTACCCCTTCTTTTCTCTTTTACTTGTGGAGTTTGAATTTATTCATTTTTATTCGACTGCCATGGACCCACAGTTGCATCCTGCCAAGAAATTATAGTGCATGCCACCAAACCTTAGGGGGCTGATTCGTGACTATCTTTGTGTTGTCCTTTCAAGTGTACAGTGTGTGTTTTTGGCTGTCCGTGCTGCATACTGAGCTGTTAGTGAAGGTCAACGTGTCTCTTCCCACTAACTGGTCAAAGTTCTCAGATGTGTTGTGAGAAAATTACTGAAGGTGTCTTGAATGTTACGTCACAGTTGAGAAAAAAGTTGTACTGTGTATGAGCAGATGGTAATATAGATCATTATTTGCCACTTTAGAATAATGAACATGGCAATATGATGGAGCATTTCCAGAGATCAAACTTGATGTCACCACCGAACTGAAAGAAGAAAATGAACCTCAATGTTTCTTTAATTGTGTTTACTTATTCACTTAAATACATAAAGAGTTTGTTACAATTGTGGCAGTGTGGAATAGGACATAAAATGCAGACACCAAAGGCAGAACTGGTGCAGTGCAGTGATTTATTCCACACAAAAAAGCTACACAATATAAAGTATAAGAGTATAAAAGCTTACAGGATGGTCTGGCAGGCAAAGGTCAAAACCAGATAAGGCAGTCGAAACAGGCAAATAAATCCAAGGAGCAGGCAAGAATCAAAAGTCCAAAAACAGGGAAGGTCCAGAGAAACTAAGCAAAAGTCCCCCCCCCCAAAATACAAGGAGACCGTGAGGAATAAGCATTAGGAAATGAGCTGGAAAGAACCAGTAAAGACAGAGGGAGACTAAATACACCTGGGAGGGAAAGCTAACGAGGGACAGGTGAAACTGATGAGCAATCAGAACAAGTTGACCAACACACCTGAGGACAAACTCTTTCAACATAAAACAGAAAATAACTAAACTAAAACCCAAAGCAATGACAGTTTCAGTCCAAAATTAATTCTCCGATAGCAATTTTAAATGCAAGTCTTAATTAATTAAATTTTCAACCTTGTTGTTGTGACAGGGAATTAATCATCAATGTTACATATCTAGTGGTTCCTCTACTTGTTCTGGAGACGGAGGCTCAGAGGACAGAGACGCCGCTGCCACACACAGGTGTTTTACAGGGACACGGAGCACACCTCTGGGAGGCTGTTTTCAATGTGCTGAATGGACAAAACAGTCAGGTAGTGAAGTGATGTGTTCTTGCACAGACTTTGCAGTTGCATCATAAATGTGCTTACAACCACATATGGCACCATCAGAGGGTTCAGTGGAGAGTGTGTGCAAAACAAATCCAGGTTTGAAAAACAGGTCAGCTACCTTTTCTACGCACCTTGTTGGGTGTTTGCTTCACAGAAATCTGGGATACTGTATGTGCTAGGTTTTGTGCAAATGTGTTTATAAGAAGACTGTGATAGTTGTGTTGGCTACCAAACTGTATAAAGTAAGCAAGGAGTGAGTCAGTGAGGACGAGATCAGTCATCAGATACAGCAACTCTTTTCTGAGTCAACAGCTTTTCAAGCAGCAGTGACAACCTGTAACTGTGAATCCAGGATTTTTGGCTTGTAGCCTCCTTGCAATCCATATTACTATGATATGCAAAGTGGTTTGATTAAAGAATGATTTTGCCTTTCAGGTTGGTTCATTTGATCGACAGACCTCAAGCTGAAAATTGTTATAACTGTTATTTTGTTACAATATATTGGGACAAGAGTAAGAGTCTGCAGCCTGCAGCTCTGCGAGGTCGTTCTTAAGCACAGCAATGCTTTGAGGTAAATGTTGACATCAGCATGCTAAGATGCTGACCTCCGTGTCCTCTCAGTGACAATGTTAACATGCCGATGCTCAGCAGGTGATGTTTACCATGTTAACATTTACTAGTTAGCTTAAACACAGTGTGCAGCAGAGGCTGATTTGCATGTATTTGGTTATGTCACTATGGCACTTTACTTGAAATAGCTTAAGCACAACACTGGTCGGGGGTACTGTATGTGTACTTGTGTACTTGCCTTGTAATTTTGAGTTTAATTGTTTATGTATAGTTTCTATATTTATTACAATTCTTATTCTAATTTTATATACCTTTTTTTCTCTGTTCATCTGTACTTATTTCTGTCCTTGTGTTGCTGATTACTCCTTTCAGGAAAAAAGGCTTTTCTTATATTAACTTATAAACCAAACTGACCTTGTGATGGCACTACAGGAGGTGTTTGGGATCATCAAATGCAATACCGCTCATACTGAGGGGAACATGAATGTCTGAACCAAAATCGCATGACAATCCATCCAGAAGTTGAGACATTTCACTCCATACTACAAATGTGGTGCTAGAGAAAAAGTCAGGGGATCATCAGAGTGGTGGACCAAATGACCAAAAGAGCAATATTTAAATTAATGTACAAAAAAAGTACTGTATATTTTCTCCTGTATTTCATCTTCATGTTGTGCATAGCTAGATATGTCTGATAGAGCCCATAAACTGGCTTTTAGCAGAGCATAAAAATTAAAATGAGTAACGTCCTAAAGGTCACAATTCATCATTCTGTTCCTGCACAAGCTGAAGAACCACTAACTTTTCCACTAATCTTACTCCATTCGTCTGTTAATTTATAGATTTGGTCATGATTATGCCATCTATCCCTGTCTGGCAATTTATTACCTCTGGACTAGACCGCAGTGTAATGTAAATTTTAAATAGTGTTTCCTCTCTCAGCCAGCTCCAAGTTGCTCACATTGAGAAATCCCCGACTTATTTACCATTTCAATTCGCAGCAGCAGAGGCCGGTCCCAGCGGTGCTGTTAACTCGGCCCTGTGCAGGAGGCATGAAATTGTAAAGGGGCTGTGGCACCAGACTGGCAACACAGCAGGTGACTCCATCAACAGATGGGTGTATCCAGCCTCGACTGTGATTTACGCTGCGTGTTCATGTGTGTACTTACAGATTGTTTAAGCTCAGAGAATCAAAAGTGTAGGAAGCAGCAGGGATAGAAGTTATTCCCTCCAATTATTAGTGTTAAATGATCCCACACAATGGAGAACTTTCCCTTGAATGAACTCAGTGCAGATGATCGCTTTCACTGCTGTTGAAGTGGGCTGCCCACTTTTTTGTCCAACTTGGATCCAGCATGAAAGTGGAGCGAGGACGGAGTTGGACAAAAGGTAATAAGTTATGGCCACCGCAATGCAAAACAAGTGAAAAACTGTTATTTTCTCAGAGGAACCCAGAGTAGTGAGCGTGTTTGTGTTTGCATGTGCATGCAGGACACACATACTTGAACTGTATGGTTTTGAAATCACCACAACACTTTACAACAACACACTGCACTTGCTCCACCGCTGCCTGGAGCACTGCTGGGCTGCATCTGGTCCTCATCTGGACCTGTGGGCTGTTCTGGACTTCCACCAAGGCAAGCTCAACCAGAGCCACCGATAACATGGCAATGCTTAGAGCTGACAGCAGCAGTCTCCAAGCGGTAGCATATGTCGCTGAATGATGCAGCGGTTTAAACAATACACGGTAATATGCTTATGGAAACAACATATGCAGGGTGATTTATTGCGTGGTGCTGTTTGTGAGTGCACTCATGCATGTAGGTCCAGCCAAGGAGATTTGTCGCCTTTGATCAGATGTCATCTACTTCAAAACAGATTAAAAGGTTGAGGGCTGAAACAGAAAGAGTGACAAAACGTTGCAGTGAGACAGGAGAGAGACTGGCAGGCCGACTTGTGTAGGTGTGCGACACAAGAAAGAGATAAAAGAGCCTCGGGGTTTGGCCTGCGGTCGTGTTATCTGGTTTATGAATTCTTCCTCCCACATTTCCCCTTCTGCCTTTGTCTCCCTGCAACACTCAACTCTGTCTGCCTTAAATTCCACAGTGTTCCATGACTGGGCTCCAAATCACAAAAAGTTTTCCTATTCACTTCAAGTGATATGTAACCCCACAGATACTGCAGTTCAGGTTTTATTCGCTGTGGTTTGGAGAAACACAGGTGATGCATATTGTCAGAACTGAAAATGGAAAAACTCAACTTGGGATAATCCACAGATTCAACTGGAAAAAAATTGTTTCTCTTGAATGGACTGAATGAATGTTTTAAATGGGTTGTTGCTGCCACATTTGTGTGTGTGTGTAATTATTACTCTCTCCTTATCAGGCAAATGCATTCCCCTGTTGGTTGACATCTTGCAGAAAATTAGGACTTTAAGCTTCAGAATCACTTTTTAAAAACAATTCCTGTTCTGTTGAATTCTGCATCTCGTGTTGTAATATGTTGCAGAAAGTTTGCCTGCCAACCTAATGTTTATCTATTCACCTACTTGGAACCTTCAACTGCTGCAAATCTAAACAGATGTAAACTGTTTTGACTTTTTTGCAGATTAAAGTTGCCGCAATGGACGACCAGTGCGTGTCCCACAGCAGCCCCCAGCGCGGTGGAGGTCAGGCCAGCACGGAGATCCAGAGGCAGGGACGCCCGAGTGTCATCAGGTGTGGGTGGCTCAGGAAGCAAGGAGGCTTTGTCAAGACTTGGCACAGTCGCTGGTTTGTTCTGCGAGGGGACCAGCTCTACTATTACAAGGACGAGGAGGAGACCAAAGCCCTGGTAAGACTGCGAACACACTGAACAACTTTTTTGAAATGATGGCATCACACAGAAGAGAGACTTAGTGACACAGACTTAGTGACAAAAATGATCAGATGGCAAGTCCATAAATCATGCAGGAACTTACATAATGGAACATGTATTAGTCCTATGAATATTCACAATGGTCCACTGTGCATTCAAGAAATAAGTGAATGTAATCACAGTTTGGGCTGCTATACAACTATGCACTGTCAACTAAATCAACAAATCAATTTAATTACTTCTGAGCCAATCAAGCTGTCAAACTGACCCCATCAGTCAACTACAGCTGTAACTTGTTAGCTCAGAAAACTTGAAGACATTGACCGCGAACAGCTGGTCAGATCAGAGGTGAACGCTGCAGGTGGAAATACTTGGGAATTATTTGGTTCCTGTGCATCGTGCCAGCTGCTGCACCTGTTCTCAGTCAGGTTAATTGATTTGGAACAAGATGCTTGCTCGTTAGCACAACGAGACATAAGAGGGAAAGAGTCACATCAGCTCTTCATCGAGTCCAGGAGTGAATGTGAATATATGTGATTTAAGAAGAGCTGCAACAAATTAATATACAAATTTATTATCACTACTATTGAATTTGTGATCAAACATGGCTGACAGCACAGATATATTAATGTTTAGATATGTTCTACATTGTGGACCTTTAAGCTCCTAACTAGAAACTAATATAATGGTGAATAATACAAAGTTTGAAGGTTTTATATATCTTCTTCAAATTGCTTGCCAAAGCCCACAATGCATTGCGGTTAATCATCAAGCCATATGCTAATGTCCCACTTTCCTGTCTTACTTCTATGAATTTAAAATTACCCTGCTGCACTTTTGCAAACAAAAGGACCATCTGTCTCGATCTAAAGGTTCAGCTCATGTAATCATGTGCAATTTTTTGAAATAGTTCTGACCGGTTTTGAAAAAGTTTTTTTTGTGTCCCACACATAAAATGAATGAAGAAACAAATTGAGTTCTCAAACATTCAAAGTGTCTGTGAAACAATGGACACCTGGGGTCCACAGACGCCTCTTACAGCCAAATGAGATAACGAGAGCCGACTCCGATTCAAATGAGTCAGGCTGTTTTGACTGTTTGACTATAAGTTAAAGTAAACTGTTGTGAGCCTGTTTTCACTGAAGCCAGCACATGGAGCTCTCCTGAAAGAAGAGAAGACAATGAGTGATGCAGACAATAAGGCCGTCTCTAACGTTACCGTAACCAGGCAGCTTCTCTCACTGAGCATGTGTGGACGGAACAAAGAGGCAGAACCACACAGACTTTTTGATTCTCATTACAAAGAAAAATCACAAACATGGAAACATGCATGAAAAGGGATAAATAATTAATTCCACCAGGTTATAGTGCAGGTTTGTCTTTGGTGAAGTTGAACCCACAGTTTGGATAAAGAGAAATTGAATCTATTGTCATTGATTAAGTTCTGTTTTCGGGCTGTTCACGGATCAGTTTGCTGGGATTGAGTTTCAGGGAGTCAACTGCATACAGACTATTAGTGATATTAAAGAAGGAGTCTGATACCTTGGGAAATATCCTCATTCGTTTTCTTGCTGAGAGTTAGATGAAAAGGTCGATACTACTTTCATATCTGTTTCATTCTGTCTGACACCACATCTAAATGGATTTTTACCTTCAAACAGAGTTGGCTGAGATGTTTCTACCTAGTCTTTATGCTAAGCTATTATATACCTTATAAATATATATACCCACCAAGCTGTCAACTAATTTGAGTTTTAACATTAACAGTAAAGATTTCATTCATTCACTGAGTGTTAGATTTCATTGTCAGAGCTTTTCCTTTACCATCTCCTGCAAATGCTGATAACAATCTGTAATCAAATCTTTTAATTATGTATTCTGAGATTTTGAATACATACAACAACAGCTTTTCATGTATGCTGACATTCAGTCGATTAAATGTCACTTAACAAAGAAGCAGAAATACAATAATGTAGGTGTGGCTCACGTCTTGGAAACACGTCAAACTGTGTAAAACTAGTGGCGTATTGTAATATTATTGGTTGTTAATAAAGTTTCAAAAACATGTATATGTCTGGGAACTGCTGCATCCAGATCTGCATGATTAATTAATATTGCATTTCTGATTCTGTTCACAAGTAACAGTGTAAGTTAATTCAAAGTTAGTTAGCAGTTCCCTTCCTGACTCTTTCATTCGTAGCTCCTGTTTTAGCCTTTTGCATTTCTGGAATCCAGTTTTTCAAACGAGAAACGTTCTGTTCTCGTCTGCCAAAAACAATACACAAAGGACTACAACTTATTCTAATATCTCTTCCACCCAAAACAATATCCTCTTTTTCCAGAGGAAACTTGAACACTTGAGCACAATTGAAATCTTCATTCTCCTCATCTACCCACACTCCTTCGTCTGGCTGATTTCCCAGCATGCTCAGCTCAGCCAAACCCAAGCCACATCAGCCCCAGAAGTCTCTGAAGGTTAAAGCTGCAGACCTGAAGGTGGGCCGCCGGCCAGACACAGGGAGAGGAGATATTCTTCACTGCTATTTCTGGGTTCTCTCTGGTCCTAAGCATGAGTGTGGCCTTATATTAGGAGCGTCAATAGTTTTGCCTCTCGGTGCTGTGAGTCTCCAGAGGGAATGATGCACATCCTGTGGAGCTGTTATTTGTAATAATTTACTGAATATGACAAGAAACAAATTTGTTTTCCTTTGAAATCTTCTTGCCGTCTATATTTATCCACCCGGAAAAGTTATTCATTAATGTCCCTACAACTTCGGCGACCTATTCTTTAGTACTTCTGAAACAAAGCCAACATCAATTTCAGACACCTAAAAAAACTAAAATAGCCTACTTTTTTTTGCAGAGAATGGGAAAATTCAATAAAACTAGGTCAGACTCAGAGCGGTGCGTTCAAAGTCCTTAAATCTCCGTGACCTCCAAAGTGGAGCAGCGTGGAACAGCACAAAAACAACAACCCTACATGACACGGTGCTGAACAGAAAACAAGAAAACGAGTCGAGAGTTTCCAGCGTCCTGAAAGAAAGAACACAAGTGGGGCAAAGAGGAGAGAAGTTGTTCCTGGCGTCTAACACTGATGTTCAAGATCAGGGCAAACACACACACAGAAGATACGCACATCTCCTAACGTCTGGCGGAGTTAAATCTCCCCATCCTGAGCCATGAACCACATGAGCAGAGGTGTGAGGCCATATTTAGATCGGCTATTAATTAATTCTCTGACACGCTGTGAAGTCTCCATTTGTTACCTGTCACATTTGCCTAATTGCTGCTGCCTCCTCAGTGGGAACAGGAACATCTGCCCCTCTCTGTTGCCTATGCGGAAACGCCGATGGCAGGCTAGCTCCGTTTCTTCTTTTAGATCTGTCTTAAAATTGCACTTTTTCAGAGTTGCTTGTCATTATTACAGCATCAATTCCACTTTTATTTCTTCACGTCTTTTTATGTCTTTTAGTTTCTTTGTAAAGTTTTTGAAAAGTGCTACAGAAATAAGGTTACTGTTATTGCTAATGGTCGCGTCCTTAGCACTTACACCAGTATTTGCCCTCTTGTGTCGATGAGTGTTGTCTCTTAGAAGCAAAGGTGGAAGTAGTTTGACATTGTTAAAGTGCCACAAAACATTTCTTGTCATCCCATATAGGAGGTTGGGGTCAAGGGTTGGGTCCAACTTCAATAGTAAGGCCACCGTTCTTGTCCAATTTCCTACTTGACAACACTTGACATCGGTGCCTTTTAACCACAACCTTTCCATAACTTTACCAAGTAGTTTAAGTTGTCTAAATGTCCTCAAACCTGCAATGACATTTTTATTTTTGGCTTCTTCAGGGCCGCGGAAACAAGTTGTAAATGCAATGCTTACGTAACCTGATTCTCTTTAAAATGTGACAAACAGTTAAACATCCTGCAGGTATGGAAGAACATTATCATTCATTTACAGTCGTGCTTCTGGCCTCTTGGTGAATGTAAATCCAATTTCCATTGTGGTGGTTTTTATTGGTTTGCTGCTTTTGTCTGCAGCTGTCTGCTGTTTTGGAAAATGATGCTATGAGAGCAGTCGGGTGTGAACCCAAACAGAGCTGAAAGAAGCTACAGAGAGCTGAGGGGAACTGTGGAGTTTGTTATTGTGGCATTAATTATAGTTGCTGTATCCTAATTGGCAGATCAAAATATGCTCATATGAATTGTTTTTCTAATGGTGATATGGGTTGTTTTGGAAGCACTGACACATTCCTGCCAACAGGGGCACTAGACCTGAAAACACTGAGAACACAACAGGTTGGTTTTAACATTGCTAAATGTTACATAAGCTAAATGAAAAGTCTCTGAGACTCAGTTGAAATTTGAGTTGAGTTGAGATGTCGTGTTTGTAGACGTCATTATCATAAATATGAGCGTATCATTGTTGTCAACACAGGGGACCATGTTGTGTCCCATACAGTTGGGCCGAACCTCTTTGAGCAACGTGTGGAATCTGAGGAATGGGAGTCAGACTGAGGTGAAAGGTCACCGAAAAGCATGCGCAGGGTACGGCACGTGTGGGCTTAGCGTCAACATGCCATCTGCTTGCCCTTACTCGTCCACGGAGATGTATGCACGCATGTACTCGCTCACATTCACACACTCCCTCACTCAGATTTCGTCTGGCTGAGCCACAAACAAAGACAGCATTCATTCAGTGGGTGAAATGGTTTGATTATTGTAATTTAAACCACTTAGCATTGGATCCGTATTCCAGTGAAGTAAATGAGGTAACATTATGAATGAATGAGAGAATTGTGAATGAATACATTGCACCAATTTTATTTTATTATAATGTATTAAGAAATGAAAGACATATTAAAATTTAATCAGGATATTATGATTCTAGCCACAACAAGTCTTACAAGTTAGGTTGTTAATATTCATACCACGAGAGGGCCGCGTCTGAACTCCGACAAAATGATCAGAAGAAAAGTAGCTGGCTTTAATGAGAAATTGCATTAAATCAATAATGCAACAGTGCAATAATGCACTGAAAATCCTTTGTTTTCCCTGCTTGAGCTGGAAACCGTTTGACCTTGGCATTTAACGGGAGTAAATAAAATGCCACTGCAGCTCTGTAATTATTCATACTGCAAGACTGTGTCGTCTTACTGCTGTTTTGATGAAACATTAACACTGTACCATTTGTCTGACCTTCGCTGGCGCTGCAGCTCTGCAGTCACTTTTGACATGGACAAACACAGACGATGTGGCTTTAACAGCACCGTCCCATCATGGCAGAATGTATACTTGTACGGATACTTGTGAGGTGTGAAGGCTCCGGATTGTCACATCACATCCAGGCGTGATCTGACTCACAGATCTGGACAGTATCGTGGACATTATCCAAACAGCCTCTCGTGCACGTCACGCCTGACACGATATGCTGGTTACAGATCCAAACATGGGCTTTGTGTGGGCATGACTGAGTGACAACTGATGCACGAGTGAACAACTAAAAGCCAGTAACTGCATTATTACTTTAATTAAACAATAACATTTAGGCACAGACATTTTCTTCAGCAGTCTCAAAACACAGAGCATAAAAAATGAATTATTAATGGAAGACAGTTGTGGCTGTCAGTATTCCTGGCGTGCACACACTAAATACAGAGACTATACCCTCTGACTCCTGTTTGGTGACTGCATGTCTAATAAGCTCTGTATTGATTGATGGAGAAAGTCAATTAACTCTCGCTGGACTTGCAACAAGTTCCTGCAAGTTCTGTTTTCCGAGCACTTTCTCTGTCTCCAGTAGCTCAGGTGGTAACACGGTTCTACTATGATGATTATTCGAGGTATGTGCAGGTGTAGTGGTATTCGTACAAGTTCCCTCACAAGAAGTGAGCGTGCACCTGGTGCAGGAGCCCGAGTGTTGAATCACGTCAAAATTCCTCACACACAACAAGGGGTTTTAACTGGTATCCTCGAGCAAAGGACCTTGTCCAACTCAAATTACTTCACTTTCCACTGGCTACATGTATTAGCGTGTGTATTGTACCACAGACTAGAATCATATGTGTTTGTTAATGCCTGTAGTTTCAGGCACAATGCACAGAGACATTTCATGGTGCTATATGCAAACTAGCTGCTTCTTATTTTGTGTGGCAGTCGGTCCCCAGTCAGCGACAGAGGTGACCTGTCAGACAAAAATGTGAATCAGCAGTATCAGTTCATGGCATATAATCCACTCCAGTGTGTCCTCTAAGACGCCCTGGAGGGAGGTCTGACAGCAGAATCGGATATCAGAAACACAGAAAAGATGTCTGCTCTTGTGCCTTGTGGCTTATTATATTTCTGTTAACTCGGCCTATAGTATAAGTATTGCTTTTAAGGTTTGACAGTATATTCTGGTTTGATCTGAAATGATTTGTTTTCTATACGGTTGTAAACTCATGTTTCGGCAGTGACATCTTCAGATCTCCATCCTTAAAACAAAAACTGCCTCTTTCTGTTTTGTAGAGTTTGCTGGCCAATAAATCAAAGCCATGCTTGAGGTTTGCTGTTACTCCACCAGCTTTAGAGAACTTAATGGGTAGCAGCAAGGAAAGAGTTTGAATTACCACTAATGGTACATCAAAGTAGAGCACATGTGTAAAGGGACATATCAATACGATGACCTTGCAGTATTTCAATACACTGGTTCACTGTTTAAGTGCTGGATCATAAAGCTCCTATTTTTATCTGAGATGTTTTCTGATATCTCCTCGGGCAGATACGTGTCCCGTATTTTGTTGCATCCATGTTTTATTATTGTACTCATATTCGTTATATTCATGCTCCCTAGAGGAAGAACCCCTCAATTTTTTGTTCACAATCTCTTCTGTTCTGATAAAAAAACAAACACACAAAACATCTCATTATGTTGTTGGCAGACTGTCATGAAATTAGCTGAACATGCTCAAGCTTGTATAGTCATCTGCATTTCTGGGTAACATTTAATTAATTTAATGTGTTTTTTCCTCGTCTGTAGCTCGAAACATCACCTGTATGTGCTGATGGGAATTTTATACAGAGTGCAGACTCTTGTTTCAATCTGTGTCATTTATTCCCTTTGGTATAGCCAAACTAAATGTCATCATATTATCACTTCAGAAGATATGCTGTATATCAAGGCTTTATTCCAGGCTATGTTTTTTTCCCCCTTGGTAGCCAGTTATCTTCAATTCACAGGGATGTTTATCATCTAAGACTCCAGGCAGTCTGCTTTTTAGATGTCTCACTTTACTCGCCTGTTCCTCTCTGCAGCTTAATAAAACAAAGCTGTGACAGTCAAGTTTAATTTGTGGACTGTGGACCACTTTATTCTTTGTGGGCTCATATTAAACTTGCTGCAGTTAAGGTGTCCGATGAGGTTTCACAGCCTTAGTTATTTATTATTCAACACTTGGATCTTAGTAACTGATCACACAAGCTATGATACAAGAATAGTTCATGAACAGGAATATTTGGTTTCTCTTTGTTCGGCGGTTGCAGCCGTGCTCCAGTTTTAAAGGTGGGACTGTGCCGTGTGTGAAAGTCCAGCTGAACGAGCTGCAAACCAGCTTCACTGCAACATAATTGATGAGCAGGAATATACCTCCTGCCTGTTTTGTGGTTGGTTATTTGTATACTTTTGCAAGCCAAAGTAGTGAAGCCTCCTGCAGCTGTGCTCTAGTTTCAAAGGTGTGAATATGCTGGAGCTGAGAGTTCAGCTGAATAAGCTATAAACTAATTCACAGAACGCATTTGCTGTGCAAAGACAATATTCTTTAAATAAAAATGTCCTATTATGTTGGTCACAGATTACAGCACAACTTAAATAAAGCGAGGACGTCTTAAGGCTAATCAGCATCAGTATGCAGCAAGACACAGTATGTCCTTAAAGATAAATCCATAAAGCACACACAGTCAAAGGAGCACTCTGACTTTAATAAGGTTACAGAAAGACATTGCTTATATATATTTAATAAGGTTAAATAAAGACATTGAGAGACACTGTGCACTGCAGAGGAGGAACATTTGTACTTGTAGTATTGTATGAACATGAATATATCCTTATATATAAGGACTTGAGGATATGTTACTGTAACATACATGATATTTAATGTCAAATATAACATGAGCACTTGAGTCTCACAAGGTCAAAAATCATCCAATTTTCTTAAATGAATTGAGATAGATAGTATTAACATTCTTGAATCATTACATTCTGCCTTTTAAGGTTTTATATTTCACAGAGGACTTTGTACCCTTCAATCCTTTTTTTATTTTCTATAAGATTTCACAGAAATTGCTTTGGCATTTTACGTCCTCTCTCCTTACGTTTCATGATTGGCGAAATCTGACACTCAAATCGTTCTTCAAAAGGCAGAGTCTGTTTAGGCTGAAGATGTTTTATGAAACCTTATATATGGGAGTTGTTGGATGAAGATAAAAGGTCTCTGGCAGGAGGCGACGGCGGCGGCACTGACAGGTATTTCTGCGAGAAAGTGACAGGACACTGTGTGTTTTCCAGCTGCCTGCCCATAAATCACTGTAGGCTTTCCTGCTTTTTTTGTGTCAGGGATCTTGTAGTTTTTGATGGATTTGGTGTTTGAAGCTTTAGACAAAATTTGTCCCCGTCGTCCGCTTCTCTAGCTCTCTGTCCCAGATTGTGTTGCACATTACACAATAATTTGCTTGAAGGTCCAGTGTTGTTTTTGTATATAGTGTCAGAGATTGTGTGATTTTGCATCAACTCTCTTTCTCATCTTTCAATTCCTCTTTGGTTACTGTTTTCAAAATCACTCTCTGGCACTTTTAGGAAACACTTCACATAGTCTGTTTAATAGTTACGACCTTGTTTTGCAGTTTTCCCCAACTTTTTAATTCTTAATTTTGCTCCTCTCATCTTCATCATCTTCTCCTGGTTTATCATGTATAACTTCTCCCATCATTCATCCACAGTTAATCCACCAAGTAAATAAAAATTAATGGAGAAGTTCTCTATTTTTTCCAGCCTATTGCATCTGACTGGCATATTAATATTTAAGCGAACGCTGTGCAGTCGCAGCTGTGGATTTACTGAGTGTTTTACAGTGGCTTTTGAACGAGGCTCAGCCAGTTAGAGCTAAAGACCGGAGCTACCTGTTTTATAACTGTGAAATAATGATGACATTTATTGGATTGATGGACTCAGTGGAGCGATCAGAGCTGAACAGCCGTTAGTAACTCTTTGCCACTTGAACAGACAGGTCATATAGCAGGCAGAAATAGAGACTCAGATACTGAAAAGAAAAAACACATAGACACCTACTATATAGGTAAGAGGTACATATGCCGCCTCCTGGTCTCCCACTGAGTTTGACTTCCTGAGTCTGAAAGGTCACTGAAGCTGGAGAACAGTAATTATTGGATAAAAGGACGACTGATCAACCAGCCAAGCTTTAACGAGCACTTAAATGACCTGTTACACCAATAACTTCTGGTTAATTGACTTCAGTGTGAGCATTTATCTGTTTGCAATCTGAAATCAATTTCTGCTCTGTAATATATTGCCCTGCTTTTTATTATCGTGCCACATGTCCTGTTTTCTACACTCGTTCATCAAGCCAGATCATTATTTAACTAACTATCACTATCACACTTGATTGATGTTTTACTGGCCTTGAACAAATTTTGCTCATGCAAGAGACACAGTGACAAATTCCAGTGGCATGATCATTTTCATTCTTAAAGCAGCTATAATGAATGATTTTAAATTAACGATGGATCACATGACTACTTCCAGTAAATGGGGTCACTGGTGGTGATGAACCCTCCGAGAATTATCACTCAACTCTGTCGTTAACTTCAGCTTTATGGAGCTTTAAAGCATCTTCAAGCTCATTGTTTTCCAACTTCATTTCTATTTGGCTACTAGCTGGTGACCATGGTGGAGACCAAAACAGAGCCAAATGAGAGTGAATATTGGACTTGGCCAGCAGTTATACCAACTCATCGCCTCGGTTGTCAATATGTGGGAAACAAGGACTTAAGGAAAACAAAGTACTTTACATTGGTTCAAGCAGCACAAGAAAGACAAGTCATTACAAATGCTTGTTGCAATCAAAGGTCAAGACAGGAAGTCGCCAGATAGATTACCTGTTTTAAGCCTCATATTACTGACCATGTAGACAACACAATTTTAGTGGTTAAAACAATATGTAGACATTAGCAATGGATAACCCATCATATATATAAAAAACATTTATAATCATATGTCCTGGTTTCCAAGCTGCTCCCACAGTGTCATCCTATCATTGTGTTGAGAAAGCCTGTTTAACCTAAGGGCTAAATAATGAAACATCCAAGTCTGAACAATGAGGCACACTACTGCACAGACATCTACCCCATAACTGTCAATATTGTCCAAACAAACTTGAATGTTCACAGAGGCAAAATGTTTGGTTTATGACAAAAAAGAACATCACATGTGGATTTAATTGTTGCAGCATGTGCGGCCTGGTCGGACAAGCTCGTGTAGATGTCATTAAATGAACAGTCCCAGAGTCCCAGTCAGTGTTCTGGTATTTGTTTGCAGTCTGAGCAAACACAGTAAGTTTGATTTCATTTGGAGCAAACTGTTGGACGCAGCCTCCGAAGCAGCTCCCCGACAAGCTGCGCTGCCGCTTACAAGCCTGAGCCTCCTGCTGCTCTCAAACAGATTTCTCTGTGACTTTTCTGTCCCATATGTGTTTGTGTGTTGTTTTTAGGCTGAGAACAAAAGATAATTGGGTTTGTGTCGTTGCAGCGCTTCCAAAAAAAAATGACCTCATCCCAGTTAACGACAATATAAAAATGCAGAAAACACCCCAAAATAGGTTGGGGGTTTTTTGCCACGTTGGGTTGGGTCAGGCTACCGAACTCCTCGCTGGGTAAATATTACTCTGTCTGTGGTCGGGTTTGTTTGCAGCAAACAACAGGCCACCAGGGAGGATGTCAGTATGGAAAGTGTGGCTTAGAGGAGGAGAGGAGTATCAGTGGTTTTACAGTATGGAGGGACTACCCGGGTCCTTCTCTTCTTTTTTAAGCATATACACAGTCCAAAAGGCATACATTTATGAAGTCTCCCTCACCCACACACCATTCATTTAAGTCATCTCCTCTTTCCCTGGATCAGTACAATGTGCAAAAAGATCCACGTTCACTGAAAAAAAAAAAAAAAAAAAAAAAAGTCCTCAAAGAAGCTTTAATCCCAAGATATTGAAGCTGAGCAGATTCTCTCGCTGACAACCACATCAAACGAGTTCTTTCTCTCCCTCATTCCTCCACTTTGGAGCACGTCTGTCCCATCTTTATAACCCCCTTTAAAGCACCTCATCTGGGGCCCCAGGTAGGGTTTCCACTTCCTGGTTGTCACAGTTATGGCTCATTAAAGAGCTCTCTCTCTCAGCAGGAAGGAAGCTGACTCCCCTCAGATCCTGCTAATGTGCGTGGGTCCTTAATACTGATACTGTCACCGACGCACATCTTGTCTGCATTAACATTAACCCAGATAGAGGACGCTCTAATGACTGTCAGATGCTGCTTTGTGGCATTGATGTTCGAGCTGTTAATCAAGTGAAAAAAGAGTGCATAAAGGATCAACCTGCAGCTGGTGGTGTTGTAATCCGTCTTTATTGTTGCCCAAGAAAACCAAGTGAAGTCAGTAATTACTTTGTCATTTTCATAGGATTAACACAAGTACTTCATGGTGAGGATCCAGAATTGCTGAGTGTGTGGTGGATCTTATTTAAAATATGTGGACCCTTTACTTCTATAGGTTTGCAGCTAATGAATAGTTTCATTATCGATCAATCTGACAATTAAACTAATCCGTTTATTGTTTGGTGTATAAAATGTCAAAAAGCAACAAACAATCACAATTTCCTGAAGCCCAACTTGACATATTCAAATTGCTGGTTTTGTCCAACCTACAGTCTAAAATCCAAATGTATTTAATTTGCAATCATAGAATACAAAGAAAACAACCGTTCAAAAAATTATTCATTATCCAAAATGCAGCTAATTCATTTCTCTATTCATGGTTTTAATTAATTAATTGTGCCTCTTAAAAGCAGCAATAGCACAATGCACACAAGTAACATTTCAGCTGTTAATTTTACTTCAATAAAAGTACATAAGTGTTATCAGCAAACATACATAAAATTTCAAAGTTTAAAGTACTAATTATGCAACTGAATGGCTCCTATTCTACATGATTATATATTATTATTATTATTATTACTGATGCAGCTGGTTCATGCGGAGCTCATTACAGTAAACTACTTCATATCGTGTTGGGTAGTTTGTGACCCTTCTGAGTTCAGCGATATCAGAGGTGAATAAAACCTGTGTCATCACTGGCATCTCTGGCCCAGTCAGTGAGCGCGTCACGATGCCCCGTGAAGAGATACACAGATCTGCGTCACAGCTTCTCTGACAGGCTCGACGCTCAGGTTGTTGAGAGGTTGACTGTGGAAAAAGCTGATGCCCCTGCTATTTAAAGCGGAGAATCTCTGGCCTTCGGTGTCGCGCGGATGATGTATCGTTGTGGACAGAGCTCGGAGATGGTGATCCTCCATAATGCTGCCACTTTGACACGTTTTATAACAGCTCAGCCTCATTGTCAACCCGAAGTCCTGTGATACTGTGTGAGAGCTGATGTGCTGCTGAGCTCAGGAGTGCAAAGTTCTAGATCAAATGCAAATGTTCAGTTACATGTTATGAAAGTGCGAAAAGTGAAAATGTGCCAGTATGTTTCAAAACAAGTGATTGACCTTTTTGTTGAATATAGAAATCAGGAAAGCATACATACAGTGGAAATAAAGTATTTTGATGTATCTATACATCTGTAACATTCACAACAAACTACATTAGTCCTAAATACTCAGCTTGGAACATTTCTACTAATCAGTCATTTCTTTATTGCCCACAGGGAACCATTTTCTTACCTGGAAACAAAGTGTCAGAGCATCCAACCAGCGGCGACGATGGGGGAAAATTTCTTTTCGAGGTCATTCCAGGTAGGAAAAGACTGAAGCAATTCAACCACTTTTTATCTTTACTGAGGACAAAATGATGACATGACGGGAACAAAAACATAGTGCTCGCTCCTGTCTGCATCCTGGGATGAATTTGGCCACATGCTCACTTCTATGTTTGCCTGCTGTTTGCTGGGATTGAACATATGAAAAGTTCTCTGTTTTTCTCTTCTTCCTTGTTTTTACATCAAATCATGGACTTTAACGTGTTTATCTGATGATGGGTTTGAATTTTTGACAGATGATCACAAAATGCTTAGAACACATACTACGTTTTTACGAGGGATAAGAAGCACAATAAAGGTTGAGGGGCAGGTTTAACTATACATTATTAAACTGAAATGAAAATGAGATGCACATAATTTCTGTTGATTGTCTCGCAACCTCACGGTGACAAGCAACATCTCCATCGCTTGCTGGCTGTAGCTTCATATTCAGCTTACAGACATGAGAGTGGTGTCAGTAATCTCATCTAACTCTCTACAACAAAGTAAAGACTGCACATCATCCCCAACATGTCTGTATTCCTTTAGTCCATTGTTGAGAAGCTTGGCTCAGAAGCCAACTTCAACCACCGACCACACACACATACTCCCACACATAAACTCAAAGACGAACACATGCACAGACGCCGCAAGACTGTATGGAAACATGTCAGAGTGCAACACAAAGGAATCGAGGGGTATTTTCCCAGGCGGAGCAATGCCAGGAATGTGAGAGTACGGAGTAGATATTTAAAACACACATGGACACTGGGGACACAGAGACAGCTGGTAAAAGACACAGTAGCAGAGAGCATCAACAGCACCAGTTGATCCATCTGCACTAAAACCCTGAAGAAAACACAGGATGTGTGCAGCAGCTACTTGTATTTTATTTATCTGAATCTTTTCCCCTGGTGTGTGTCCACCACAGTTTCTCTCAGAGGAAACCAAAATATAAATATCAAGACATTTTCTCACGTGATATATGGCTCCCAAAACTCAAATACCATTTGACCCGGCTGATCACGGTGAGAGTTCATCCCAGCGTTTGTCAGTAAAAGGTCAATTAAAGGCCGACCAGACTGAGCCAAAATTAAATAAGTAAGTCGGGCAGTTGGCCAGAACTGACAGACGAGGAGTCCAGGTGTGTCACAGGTTTGAATGATGGCGTTTGTGCTTCTGGATGCTAATGACCTCGCTGGATATCTAATAGTTTCCACATCAGATGAGGATTAACGGTTCCCAGCGGAGATCATTTCATGCTTTTTCAGTTTCAGCCGTTTCACGTCGAAATGAAAGCGAAGTCAACTTGTCAACTCGTGATTAATTGTTCTCACAGTTGGAAATGGATGTGTCATAGGAAACAGTGCAACAGTTTAGTTAACTCACTGTGTTTCCATATGCCACAGTAAAATACATTTTGTTGACTCAGCATAATGTGCGACAAAACTTATCAACATAAAGCAGCACTTAGAGTCTAAAAGCATATGTGAGGTGTTTTAATGCTATTTTTGATTTTGACAGACGTGTTATTTTCAAACCTGTGACATCTCAGTCATGTCTGTCTCAGTCTGTAAATTTCCCCATTGTGAGACAAATAAAGGAATATCTTATCTTATCTTATCTTATGGGATAGACTATCACAACATGACTGATATCATCCATGTGGATCTAAAAAGTATATTTGAATTTCAATGTTTGGGAAGATGAAACCGTTTAGTTTCCAAAAAGCTCATTCGTCTGGTTGTTGGAAAGTAGTAAGAAAAGAGGAAGTTTCAAAAACAAAACTTTATAATTTCGCTTCTCCTTCTTTATTTTCATGCACTTCAGCTGAAAAAGAAGCAACAATACAAATAAGTACGTTGTCTGTTTTTAGAAAAGTATTTTTAACCTTTCTTTTCCCACACCCAACATTGCTCATAGAAATGCAGATGGTTTAAAGTTGCAGACGATTGGTGACATATCATCAGTGTCGACATAAAATTCAGCCAACCTTTGTCTGGAAAGTGCCAAGTTTCCAGGTGGCATTGTGTTTTTTAGAGTAAATGCAGTAACCTAAAAAATCAATCACATGCCTCGCAGAGTCATTGTGTCCACTTTCAGTTTTCAGTTCCCTCTTTCCAGGTGTTCACACGATGGGAAATATATTATTTACTGTTGAGACATGTTGTTAGATATAACAGGTTGTGATATGTGGTATGTGGTGTATGGACAGATTTTCATTTTCTTTTGGCGTATTGAGGCTGTTTTCTAGCATCCACCACTCCAACAGTTGTCATCTATTTCCCCCTGTGGGGCCATAGCAGACTGTATTAGCTTTTGTAAAAATTCTCAAAGACGGGAGAGGAAATTTGAAATCCAGTGACTCAATTTTCTCTACCTGCAATAGTAGACTTGAAAAATAACATCATCTACAATCTACCAGCTGCTCTTCCCAGCTGCCATGTTCCACTTTACTCAAATTAGAGGATGTCGGCTGTTTGAGTATCTTGGTTATCTATGTTGGATATGGAGACTTGTGTCTTTCGTGGCATTTAGTGAAGGTGAACGTTGCCAAACAGCCGTCAGGGAGCAGTTTCAGTTTACATCATATGATACGTTTTCAGGTTTTGCTATCAACTATACCAGCGCAATATAGCTTCAGTGTATTGTTTAATGCAGAGAAAGGTGATTGAAGATGTTATTGAAAAGTTATATGTCAAACACTTTGAAGGATGTCTGAACATACAGTGAAAAAATAACAGACAGCAGAGGCAGTTTTTCCTTTTTTGACCCTAATAGATTAAGAATATGAGAGGTATGATAGTGTATTAATTACCACTAAGAAATAAATAAGGACAAATGAACAAGCTTGTATCCTAAAATGTTTGAGGTGTTTTCAAGTTCAGAATTCAGGGGCGTTTACCAGTAGGACGCCCAAAATAATTAATGACTTCACCTTCAGATCTCTGTTTTTTAAAATCAAGGTCATCATGACTGATGAGGCTTTCATTCTTGTGTATGTAACATTTTCATCTTGTCCTTATCCAGTTGGCTCATGTTGTTCTTTCTTTTCTGAATAAAATGCACTTAGATAATACACATACAGAGGATTTAGACTTTTCATTCAGAAAAAGGAGTCAAAGTTTGCCCAAAGTGTGTCATATTTACCTTTTTAAGCACATGATGTTTTTCCAGTAGTTATAAAGCGAGACCATGTAACATCAGTTGAACAAAGGTCCCTGAGGCTGCAAGTTGCAATTATGGGATAAGGGTAAATGCTAAAACATAGTGTAACAGAAGCACGACTGACTCATCGTGTCAGTCTTGCAGCAACATCGAGCCAAAGTAAGTAAAACCCCAGTTCACATTTTATTACTTATGAGTTCAGCTTTTGTTATTTATTCTTTCAGAAATTACTTTGTCTCTCTCCAAAAAAGTAGTTTGACATTTTTTTTGAAATATGGGTTTCTGGTTTTATTCTATGGGTTTAATTCCTGTGCAACCCCTGTTTTTAGTCTTTGTGCTAAACTACACTGACCAGCAGCTGGTGTAGCTTCACAATTAAGATATTGATGTAGTACAAATATACAACTCTCTTCAATCAAGTAAGTTCCTCAAAATGTCAAATTATTCCAAGTACTGTTCTAAGTATTTTTGTGTATTTCCAATACACAATGTTTGTTCACACATTGACTCACACTTCACTTCAATGGCTGCAATGTGCGTAGTAAACTTCTTCAAACTATCAAAGACAGGGCTTGTTATGACTGTGTCTCTCCTGTAAAAGTATCAGATCACAGCTTGGATTAGATTCTGACTACCTGCATGTTCACTGCAAGGCCCTCGTGTGTTGTTAAAAACACATCAGGACTCAACAGAGAGAGTTTCAGAAAACACCACTAATACTACTGAGCTGTTTTCCTCGTTCTGCAACATCCACTACGCCCTCGTACTGATTGAAACAAGAACATGGCTTGTTAGGAGACGGCAAATAAAGAGGTCTAAGAGAAGGCAGAGGGAGAAAATGAAAGGAAAACACAACACATATATTCCACTGGTCTAAATGGGGCTGTGCAGTTTGAACACAACACATGGACAGTCTCTGGCAGACAGACAGACGGGAAGTAATGAGGGGGGGTGGAAGTCAGAGTTGTACAGAGATGTCCGTTGTCTTGTAAGGGTGGTGGTGAGGTTTGAACACGAGCCGGCGTTCGGGTGACTGCCAGGGGCTCGAATAGCAGCGTCGGGACATCTGCGTGAGACTCAGATGAACACACAAGTCTGTTGCTTTTCTGGAAAGTTTTACTTCGTTACTCTGCGCCTTGAAAAATGTGCAGAATAGATCAGGAAACTGCAACTTTTATCAACCTGTGCTGTTTGTGCTCTGATGCTTTTTCTGTTTCTCTTCTCATCTCTCTCGTCTTTGTCTCCTCCACTGCGCACATCCACATCTGGATGTTGTGTGTTAAGCCTGCAGAAGGAGTCACTGAGGAAGAGAAAGGGGCTTATGAAGCAGATTCACCACAAGGCTAACAATATTTAGACTGGAACCATGGTTATGTCTGACAGAGGCGCACAGGTACAGACACAATGGGGCTTTTGTTTTGCTCGCCCAAACCACGACTTTAAGCGGCTGTGACGTTGTCTTCCATCGACACGTTACGGCATGTGCGAGCACACATGGGCCTGAGCTGAAGGGAAGGGGAATAACAACAAAAATGCATCAACGCAACTGTCAAAAAACCTTTTATTTGTAAGATTGTGTGCAGGACATTTTTACGCTACGCTTAGGGATTACATTATTACATTTTCTGTGAAGCCGTATTTGGATGCACCCACAAACCCAAATCTGGTACTTCTAAGGGATCACAGAAGAAGTAGCTTCTTAAGAGTATCTCTCGTACACAGGCGGCACTGACAGAATAAAAACTGCATGTCTCTCAGTCCATATATCTGCAGTACATATCAGAACATCCTGCCGCTCAGGATTAGTGTGCAGTTCTATCTGATGTTGTTGAATGCGCCCAAGAATGTCAGGTATGATCTGGATACAGATGTGTGGTTGAACCAGGAATCTGGGTTTGGAGACTTCAACACAGTGAGCAAGTCTTTAAGCAAATTATGATTTTAGACAAAATGGCACAGACTCCTCATTTTTTTTCTACCTGTCAAAGCTGCACAAATACCTGTAGCTAAATGTCACTCCCCGTGGTCCAACTGCGCTTAATCATGCCATTCCCATAAAACAAGAATCAACACAGGAAACACTCCCCGCTGTGTTTTTGATGGAGAAACAGTGCGCTCCTCTTTCCCCGAGCTCTAATAAACACAAGGCCTTGGCTCCAGTATGAGTTCAGTATGTCACCCTGTCTCTATTTGCCCCGGGCTCAGTCTTTTGCTCCCTCTCTCTCTCTCTCTCTCTCAGTTTCTCCTGGTTAGAGTAGCTGGTCAGGCCACAGCAAGTCATCACTGCTGAATTATGGGAATATTCCCGTCGTCCCTTCATTCATGAGATGACCTCGGGTTCGTCTTGCCATGAGCAGGTGGACAGCCTCAAGCATAAATGCTGTTTAAAGAGCTCTACCTGAAGAGTAGCAGAGTTTCCTCTCCAGTAGCAAAGATTATGTTTGGCTTCAGCTTAATGTATAAAGTAAGTAATGTGTAGTCATTTCCTCATTATAAATATGAGTTGACGTGGTGCTGTGGTGAAGCGGAGGAGAGTCTAAATAAAGGTGACAGTGCCCTCATGTGGTTTATTAAATCTTTACAATTTTGGGGGGGAAATCCTCATGTTATTTTTTTTTTTTTTTCCATTTTGCAAATAAGTAAGCTTAAGCTTCTGGGAAACTAATAAGAATAAAATTAATCCTTGAAGTGCTTTTTTCCTACATTGTCACAAATGGAAGTAATAATGTTGTGTAACTCTTAATGAATTCTGCAGGATATTAGTTTTGTGCTGAGAGTGAATAAATGTTCCTGGAGGGTTTTGGTTTTTTTTTTTTTTTGCTTCTTTCACACTTGATTTATGAAACTACAGAGTTGCTGACAGGTTTAAATTAGTTGTGGTGGCGTGATTGAAAAGGGCAGAATTGGCTCGAGTGTCGAGTTACAGCAGAACAAATTTGTAATGTGAGTGAATTGTTTAAGTTTACAAATGCTTTGTTGAGCTTTTTAGCATCATGTTACTAGCTTGTGTTACATGTTGGTATTGTAGATTAATATTCAGCATTTGTAAACATTTACTTAGTGGTGACTGAGCAAACTGTATCTGCTGATGAAGACTGTAGTTGGAAAAAGCTGTTTTGTTGACCTTGATTGTTTTACTTAAACTTGTTTTACTTAAACTCTTTGAAATGCTTCATACATTTGGTTTATTGTATTTCTGTAAAGCCTGGCTTCTTCGCCATTAGCACAAATCTCATCAGTGATTTAATTTATTTTATTACTTCCTCTCTGATTTAGTGTGATTAATGCTCTATAATGATCCTTCGACTGTTTGTTTGACGCATATGCCTGATGGGTAGCGACCTCGGTGACCTCTGCCGTGACTTACGAGTGTCATATGTCACTGAGGTGAATGTCTTATTTACACAATGTGATTGACTTATGATAATGACAATGTAAATATGAACAGACAGGGCAGAGTGGAAGTAAATCAGACCCTTCTTATTGTTATTATTCCGGTTAATGAAGAAAACTGAATGCAAACTGTCATTATGTGATCAGTCTAGGAATGTGCTTTTTTGGGATGGCATGCTAATCTTACCCAAACCTATATAGCCAGACTTCTTATTAAACCATAATGACTGAATGATTATTGGAGAGTGAAGACAGACATGTAATTATAAGACCACAGACGACTGTACGAGGAAGCCAGAGGTTCCTTATAAACCAGCATGTAGACTATAAGCACCTAGAGTTGATGATGGAATGATGGATGGATGAATTACATAAAAGAATAAAAAAAAAAAAAGCTCAGGCCAGCAGGGGGGGCTTTAATAACCCAAACAAGTATTCCACTTGTTCCTGGATGGTGATAAATATGGCTGAGAATATTACCCTCCAGGCATCAGTGTTTAAGGTTAGTGAAGCCCCAGCAGAGTAATTGAGGAAGCATATTAATCTGCGGTGCTGACATTTCAGTGTCAGGATGCATGGAGGTGGTTTTCAAATAGGCCCCCATGTCACATTAGTCATGGATAACTTCAGGGGCTGGCATTGGCTGGATGTGTATATGTGGACCTCTTTGCATCAACAAAGGTTCAATGACCACTGGTGCAGCTTTAACTAAACCCTAATCATGTTTATTTCAGAGGGTTGGCTGAACTACTAGAGTCCATTTTTATTACACACATATTATGAAGACTGTGGACTATTTTAATCACCAGCAGACTCACAGCTTTATTTGTACTGTACATTCATTCATTTACTGTACAATGCAGAGGTTAAACAAACATAAAGGTTTTAGTTAATGCCTTCCTCACTATCATAGTTATTTTAAACATGTACAATCAAGGCATGGTTTATTTGTATAGCGCCTTTCAAAGACAAGGCAGTTCAAAGTGCTTTACATGAGACATAAAAGGCATTAAGATGAGATATAAAAGAAGTGCAAGACAATATAAAAAGACATATAGAGTCAAATAGAATGGAAGACAAACTAAGTGAAAAGAGAATAAAGGCGACAGCAATGGTGCAAAGAATTAAAACACTGTCATAGAAATAGTTCACAAAGAGCTGATTTTAAAGGAAGAGGTGTGGAAGTGCGTATACAATATATAAGATCAGCATCGTGTGTCAAAAGAAAAAGGAAGGTGATGAAGAAAAACATAAAAAAGAAGTCAAATATCATCATAAAGAAATCTGTTCAACTCCAAGGGACGCAGGAAGAGAGCTCCACCCGGATATAATGAATTAAAAAGCTCACACAAACACCACCTCCTACACCCACTTCATAGCTACAACATACTGTATATTAATCCATACACAGGTTTGATCGAATTAATCTGACACACAGGACAAACAGGCAGCTATAGGTTTTGATGTATTGATTTAATTAGCAGTTGGATGTATAGTGCCCACACAGCTTCTAATGCATCATAAATCCAGGAGGAATAAAGCAACAGTATGAAGGCATGCGTTAAGAGGGAGGGCAGTGAAGTGGACGTTATTGATATCACTGTTTGAAAATGATGAAGCCCGGAGAAGCATGAGTGACAAGATCCTGCTTTGCATATTAAAGTGTCGACTGTCTGCGTCCGTGTGGTCTGAGCCTGTGGGATGTCGTCAGTGTCCTTTCTCTCTCAAGAATTCACTTTGCAATATGACATTTTCAGAAAGGTCAGAAACTGAACTTCCTCTCTCTCTCTCTCTCTCTCTCTCTCTTCCTCAGTGTATGTTTGTGCGTGTGTGGGTGTGCACACGTGTTTACCCACATCCATGTTTTCCCAGCGTGCGTATAAAGTCAATAACCCGCTGTCTGTGACACAGCAGCGTGTGGCCTCCTGGAGGAGTTGTGGCCCGGCAATCTGCTGCTGTTGACATTTCTCATAAGAGGCTTCTGAGATTCACATCCCTAGTTGTTGTTCTCTTGATATCTGAATTTAGCACTCAGCATCACAAAGGGGCAGAGGGCCATCTCACATACACACACACACACACACACACACACACACACACACACAGTGGATCTCAATATCCTGGCAGCATGAAGTGAGAAAATAATCTATGAAAGCAGCGATATCAGCCCAGATTGTATGTGGATTTATTCTTGTAGATGCAACACTGATGTTTCTCATATTGAACTAGGTCATGATATCAGTTTTACGTTCCTTGATATTCTGAACCCACAAGAGTTTCCTCCTCCGATGCAACAGTCAGCGTCGAAAACAGCCACCCACTGGCTTCATTAGTGTCATTTTCCCCAGGGAGGATCTCAGGGGAGGATGTTTGTGTTTGAGATTGTGACAGTTCATTCGGAGCTCGGCGCTGCGGCACAGACTTTGAAATTAGGGAGGATTTATAGAGAGTGAGAGAGTCAACACGCAGCGTCTCTCTTTCAAAATAGAGACATTTAAAGGAATAATTGTTTTTATGAATTGCCATAAACTTTTGTAGAGGCATTGATGACTTTTCATTAAGCGGCACTGTGAGGTTGTCTTGTTTTTTTCATGAAATATTTTTACAGATATGAGATGAATTGGAATATGATTTAGTACAGATATTCATAGGAGGCCCCAGTTATTTACAGGCCAGCTACTGAATAGTCACTAAAGCAGAAGCTTAAGTTGGGAGCAGCTAATAGAAGCAATGGAGGATGATTTTCACATATTCACTATTGAGCATTGGAAAACCATTCAGTGTCCCAGAAGGCAGAGGCAGGATGTTGCTTGGTGCATCTTTGCAGAGGCATGAAAATGCCGACATTGACTGGGGAAATAGTTGGAAAGTGTAAGAAGCAGTTTGAGAAAGAAAACCCAGCAGACACATCCTTTATTCAGGAGTAAAGGGAGGAAAATGTTGGAGTTTGAGAACATCTCCTTGGCAGAGGTTGCTGAGATAGTTAGAAAACTCATCAGCGTCAAGGCAGCGGGCATGGATGAAATCTGTCTGGATAATGTTGGAGTGCCAGAATTGAAAAGACTCTTCAGTGTCACAGGAAATTTAGGAGCAGCTCCATTGTAGCCTATTGTACTTGCAAATGTTGGAAGCAGAACATTTTGAGGATTTTGTGCTCAAACAGTTTGCAGACAACTCAAACTCCCTGCCTCTAAAATCCTCTGACAAGGTGCTGGAAAGGAAACTGGCTGACTGTCAAATGGATTTAAAACGAACAATGCAGACTCCTGTTGGTTTTCAAAGCAGAGGCAACATCTTTTTACCCTCTCACAGATCGCTGAAAGGTTTGGAGTCGGCTGAGCCCGACTACATGCGGCTTTGTGAATCGGGAAAAGGTCACTGACCAGGTTTCTCAAAGTATCTCGCAGGCGGTGTTGGGGGAGTCTGGACAGTCATCGCACACTTGGAGATTCTTATAATGATCAAGTTTGTTGAAGGAGGCATTGAACTCTCTGACAAGGACGCCTCCCGTCTGTGTGGGATTTACACAGACTGCTCATTAGGGCAGAAGGTCTGGAGAGTGTTTCGCTCAATGATAGTAAAGTGAAGTCTGCTGTTTGCACAAACTATTGTGCTTTTACGGTTATGAGATTATTTTTTTTCCATTGTGTAACATGCTGATGGCTGACATCTGTAAATCTGAAGCAATGGTTGTTAGGAAAATAGTTGAACTGTAAAAAAAAAACTGATCCCAAGGGAAGAAACAACATTGAGCTCAAGAGTGAGGCTAAAATAAGGAGATGAACTTTGTTTGTGTGTGTTGAAACGAATCAAAAGAACAGTTCAAATTTTGAGATACATGCTTATTTACTTCCTTGCAAAGAGTTAGATTGATTGATTCCACAGTCATACAAATATATGAATATGAAGCCAGACAAGTATCGAAATATTCCTTTAAAAATAGATGCAACCTATATAGGTTTTTCGTCACTTTTACACATGCATGCAAATATTAAATCATGCATTAAATCAAAAGAGAGATCGGAATAAAAACAAGAGGGGAAACAAAAACGGCAGTGAATACATTGGATTGAACAGTTGTTTTAGAGGTGGGATGTTACAACTGTGCATGAGCATTATTGATGGTTTTATATGTTGTACCTTCACCAGCGGCCTGATCAGAGGTTACAGTCCTCTTATGTCTCCCTCTAACAACACAGTGTGCTCTTTATGTACTTTAGTGATGGGATTGAAGCCTGCGGGAGCTCACATAATGGCTCAAACTGCACAGTGAATGATGAAGCCCATTTTTCATAAAGTCATGATTGATCAACCACTAAATGGGAAAAGGCAGCTGCGATAACAACACAAGAGGGTAACGTGCGGGATGAGTGGACATGCAATGTTGCCTGCTCCACTTTTTATATTGCGGGAGAGGTGTTTCACTCAATGATGCATCCTCCACTGGCTCCAAACAAAGCTGTCATATCATGAAAAGATGATAAACTGGCAGCTTGTGGCGGCAAATGCTTCTGTGCTTGAGCTGTGAAGGGCAATAAACGGCGCAACAGAAACACAACTTCTCAATTCTACGCACATTTATTTGATGCATTCTTCACATCTCAACCAGACTCTCGTGCGATGAGCCGTTGTTGTCAAAATGATTCGAAAAATGTACGTGACAAAATGCAGGAGACTGGGGAATTCAGCATGTCCAAACAATAAGCTGCATACCTTTTGTGTGTGGTGGATGTTGTTTAAAATATCCGTTCTCGACTATGTACTGGTGAGAGAATTCCAGACCTTCTCCTTCCTTTCTCGTGTCTGTGCGTTATTATTCCTGCGTGAGCTCCTCGGGAGGAAATGCACCGAGGCCTGCGAACGGGCCGAGTCGCGAGCCAAAGAGAGGGACGGGACAGGAAGCTCAGATGCTTACATAACAGCCCTATTGAGGGGATCGGTATTTGACATGTCACATAGCGATCTCCTCCAACTCTAACCCCCGTCTACACCCCCCCTGCTCCCACATGTATCAGGTTGGCCAGGTCTCAGCGAGGGCACATTTTGGCCTCCGGTGAAGTTTCTCCTGAACTACTACAGCATGTTTGTCTGATGGGGACTCTTGACTTGAACGTTTGCACCAATGGTATGTAAACTGATTTCTGTCTGGATAAATATTTAGATGTCTCCTCACTCCCCATTTTCTCCCTCGGAGTGAAATCCAACAGGTAGTGTCGGCATTAAATTTAATCGCCCTGCAAGGTTCAAAGCGGCGCTCTCTGCCGTTTAATGGAAGCCAATGATGTGTGGTTCGCCTTTAAGTCTAGGTGAGATTGAAAAATGATAAGGAGGCTATTAAAGACCATCCTCCAAGAGGGAGAAACCCCAGTGTCTCAGGGCTTCTTGGCCACCAGTAGCAGCAGCCTTGTCGACCCTGCGCGGCTGTATTTATAGAGCGCTGTGGATGAGTCATTTGGCCGAGTGCCCACTCTTCGTTCACCAGATTTACAGGTCCCCACTTTGGGGAGGGCCGCCTGATTTACGACGCACCTCCTCCCCGCTCCACCGCCACCGGCTCCCACCCCACCCCTCTCACTTCCTTCAGAGACAAGCAGACACACCATCTTGCCTTTGGCTTGCTGTCTCACTCGGTTTCATTCGGCCGCTCTCTCTCTCCTGCACCTCTTTCTTAGGAAAAATGCTTCCTCTGCTCTTTCAGCCTCTTTGTCAGAAGTGTGTGTAGAGGAAAGGCTTCCTGAGAGGCGGGCAGACCAGCCTTAGCGTGCCCTGACCCTGCCCGAGCGCTGCTGATTGGTGTGTCACACTGACCTGCCTTTGACTTGGCAAAATGAAGTTTTAGGCGAAAGAGTTATATGAGGTGGAGGAGAGCGAGGAGCGAAGGAAGGAGGGGGAGAGAAGGAAGGACAGGAGTGAGTGTGGTGGAATGTGTTTTAGCAGAAGCAGGAGGAGATAAATCTACTGTCTGTGGCACTGAACGAGAACAGATGAAGAAGTGGCACCGGGGGGCCGGCGGTCAGCAGCGACAGTGTTGCTTTTGCTCCCTCAACCTCCAGCTGAGAAGGGGGCACGTCTTCCTCTGCACCCCATGGATCTTAACTCCAACCCAGGTCTGTCTCTTTACATAACAGTAATGAATACTAACACGTTTGCATCTGGTTGGGACCGTGTTACGACGGCAGTGATATTATTAGACTTTGCACTGTCTTTGGTTTCAGTTCAGACTCAGGGAAGGGGTGGAAGGATTTCTCAGGCAGCTTTACTTGTCTTAAACTTAAGACACAAAGCTTCTTGCGGATGAGCTGCAAATTACTCTGTTCTCATTGAGAAACTTTTCCATATGCTGTCCATTCATCATGTCAGCAGACGACTGTTTTACAAGTCACACTTCATAGCTTGTGTTTATTGCAGCTGTGATTTCAGATGAGCAGTTTATGATGCTTGCATTCCTGATTTTCCTGATGTTGTGTTGACACTGCTGCACCATCCTGTTTAGTTGTGCTCCGTACCAACATCTACAAACATGCTCTGTGAATAATGGAGTTATTGTTTCTGACAATAAGTTTCACTTCATGTGCAGTGATATCTTGTTAGAGAGGAGCTTTGCTCTGTGGCAAATGAAGAAGATCCTCCATTGTGCTGAACATGTCCTTCAATTAATTTTCAATACATTACATTTTCTGCACACTGCAGTTTTATCTAGTTTTCATGAAGGAGATGCTGTGATCTGGTGCGACTGAAAACCACAGAAAACCACACATTTTGTTTTTTTAATAACACATATAACAATGTCGAACTCACAATGGACAGTTTTTAGAAATGTTAACTTAATTGATGCAGCAGAAACAGAGACATTCTGTTTTTATTACATGCATTCTTTCTCAAAACCTGGCACCTGCATTACCCAGAATGCAACCTGACAGTTTGGTCAGAGATTCAGGTGTGTTGTGCTGGTAGTGTCTAATGTAACCTCTGGCCTCAAGCAGAAATTAAGAGGTGTGGTAAGTCCGCACCCTCAGATGTTTTCATTTACAATCTGATGCTGCCTCGAGTGACATCACGTGAGTCGATTTCACACAGCTCCCTCTGGAGGCACAAAAGGTTTCATACTTAACCTTTTTTCCCAAATATGTTAGTATTCCCAAATATCTGTACAAAGTCTTTGACGTGTAAAATCAAATCCCTTCTAAAGCCAATATTCCAATGACTGTAAAATTAATAAATATAAAAGCAGCGATCCACATCTTTCCGCACTTACACAATATAGCAAAGACAATGGAGCCTCTTATGTTGTGCTTGGGAAATTATTTCACCTCATTGTTGGTATGTGGTGAAAATGTCCTTAATCAGTCGGGTTACGTGATTGCAAACTATCTGCTGAAATGAAAGGTCATTGTCAGCCAGACAGGTGACAACAACAAACAACACTGACATTTTATTTTTGCAAAGTACAGAGAGCGTCTCCAACAGTAAGTGCTCGTGTTTTAATGCACCGTACTGATCACGACATATGAACTAAGAAAACATCACTTATTTCACCTTAAAGAAAAGAAAGATTAAATGTAAAGTTTAGCAATTCCTACACAGATAACTTGTAAATATCAAGCAACACTGAATAATGTTCTACTGCACTCGGTTTAAACACCACTGAAATGCTGTGAATAGGATTTAACCATCAGAGCCATTTGAATGACTTGCATAATAACATAAGCTTTTAAACCACATATGTCGTTTAAATGCCACCCAGGTGTGGTTGTACCAGATATGTAGCTTTGAAAATGTTGCCAGAGGAAGAAAAATCATGCTTAGAAAAAAAAAAAAAAAAAAAAAAAAAAGCATTCTCATTGCTGGGTCAAATTTCACTTTGCTTGGCTGCTTGAGGCAGATAACAGAACACACTCCTGAATTCATGGCTCCCGGCCTGCCTGTAAATCCATCCCAGTAAAGCTGTTCTCATGCAAAAACCTGAAGCAACAGATGGGAGAGAAATCGGGCAGAGGAAATACTGTATATGTAGAGCATTCGGGCAGAAATTAGATTTCAAGAAGTGCTGATGGAGGCGAGGAGGGAAGAGAATTCGGTGTTTTATATGTTTGACAGTTGGTGAAACTTTCAGCTGCACTTTCACAGAAAAAGAATTTGAATTTGATAAGTTGAGCATTTGATTTTTTAAAGTGAACACTGTCAGGTGTGTAAATCTTCCATTATTAAAGCCTGATATCAGTTGTCACATCCTGACCTGGATCGCTCTTATTTTTATAGTAGCCTCCATAAAAACCAGGACGCCCACCAGAACTAGTGAAACAGCCAACAACTCAGTCTCTGAAGGTCACAGGAGGCGTCTGTGAAACTGTCCACCCATCGTCTGGCGAAGCAAATGATTCAGAGGCTAAAATCTGATGGTTGTACTGAACACATCTCTCTCAATGCATGCTTGTGGAGGCAGCAAGTAACAAGTGAAAACTAAATGGATAGCCAATAAGTGGGCGAACCAAACAATATGAGCCAATTTAGCACAGTTGTACTAATCAAAAACAGAAAATTTTAGAATTCAAAGAAGTGGTTATGTCATTCCTGTCTTCATCGAAACAGGTGATGGACGAATTGAAAACTTACACTTTGATCTGCTCTGTTTGACGTTCAATGACGTCCAATTCAGTGGATTTTCATTTCCACTATGTTTCATCATCAAAGAAACCTCATAGCTGCAGACTGCAATGTTGAGGTGATCCAGTGTGGCCGTGGTCACAGGGTCACACATTTGCTGGTTCGAGCCTCTAAAAATTGAGAATTTGCTGCTTTTCGTCATCTTGCATGATCGTATACTGACTTCCTTTGGGTTTTAGCTGGTGGAGTGAAAAGCAAAGAGAAGAAAGTCAGCATGAGCTTTGAGAAACTCTGCGAAATATTTTCTGACATTTCATTTTTCATTTTCAGGGACGAAATGATTATTTCATTAATTGAGAAAATAACTGGCAAATTAATCATCACAACAGCTGCAGCCCAACTGAAGATGACATCACTTTAGCTACTAAGGGCATCAACACTACATACAGTCATCTCTTTAACTCCTGTTAATCCATGTAGCACTGCACAACAACTGCACACTGATAAAATAATACATGTGTGGTAGCTGGTAAAAGCTTTATTTATAGCACAGGTTTGAGCCTAGAGAACAAACCGAACAACATCAGCAAAAGTCCAGCTCTCAAACACACAAAGAGCCAGCCTCATCGTCAGCATTTCTCTGTCTCTCCACTTAGATCACCACCAATCTTTTTTCTTTGACCCAGCTTGCCGGCGCTCCCCCTGCACTGCAGCTCTCTCAGGTCCGGCAGCGCTCTGGCCAGCTTTGTCAGAGAAAACAACGAGGATGCGGAGCGGCAACGCGGACAGGACTGCTGCGACGGCCAAAATGAAAACACGCTTATCTGGCCGAAGCTGATGGGCGCTGTCGGTTATGGGCCGTCCAAATAATTGGACAGGGAGTCAACAGGAAGTTTTATGGTTTGTGCCTTCTGAGTTTGGCCATCACGCAGATAGTATGTTTGCAGAAACACGCGTTTAAAAATAATTGGCATGGACAGAGACAAGCATGACAGATGCTTCTTTATATTCCGTGTTCCACCTCATCGCTCGCTAATATGAAGTGGTAGAAAAGGCTCATGTAGGGTGATGATTGATGAATGTCAGATTTATCTCTACTTTCTATCACAATAATGTTCTCCTCCGACAGCCCCTTCAACCTGCTAAAGCAATCAAGCAAATGAAAATGTTGATTTATGCTTTCTAGGAAATTACTTCAGGTGAATGAAAATCATGAGAAGCATTTTTCTTAAGAAGCAGCTGCAGGAATTTTTTTTTTCTTCACGTGTTTGATGCATCTCTCCGGTCAAAGGTCTTCACTAAAAGCGTATCCAGAGCTTAGCCTAAATCCAGACTCAAGCTATTTCATTTTTGATCTTGATCTTTAGTTCTCGCGGGGAAAGACTGAATAAGTGCCTCCAGTAGCCACACAATAAACCAGAAGTCAAGTTCCTATAACCCTGTCTGGAAAGTTCAAAGGGCTCTCCCAAAGGCCAGGCTGACTCAACCTACCAATTTGAGCTGTGGGGAGTGCAGGTGTGCATCTGCCCCGAGGCCCTCATCAGCGCTGAAAGGTGATATTAGGAGGCATTAGCGAACAGAGCAACAGGTACTTTGTCAAGTCCACTCCTTCTTTCAATCTCTGGCGTGGATAAAGGGAGGTTCACTCCCTTCCCCGAGTGCCAGGATGTTTGCCTATGTCTTTTCCTTCCAACATCAATGTTACGTGTTTTATCTTTTCTTTATCTTAGCAATCAAGCTGCAAACAAACATATGTAAACAAAGACGGCGTTTGAGGTAAATCACATGTTATCCTGCAGGGAAAAAAATAAAATCTCACCCTCTCCATAGTGAAACATTGTCCTACGGAGAATCGTTTTAGCTGCAGCATCCTCGTGTACATCTGTGTATGAATATGTGTGTATGAGACTTAACACTGACAACTAAATAACACAAATTTGAATGTTGGACACATATTCCTAGTATGCACGCCGTACACATTTGCAGTCTCGGGGCCATGTGTGCATGATATAGACTTGACGAAGCGGTGATCTGTCATAGTGAGATATGTTTGTAAGGATGCCCACAATATCACATGCATATTACTGCACACACACACAGTAAAGAAATGACACTGCAGCCCAACAGAGTGCACAACTGTTTGCTTTAAGTGTGAGACATGAATTCTCTGACAGTATGTTGATGATACCAAGTGCATTAAAAGCCAGTGTCAGGTTGACTTTAGAGAGCTCTCCTCAAGCTTTTACTCTTGGATCTGTATGTGTTGCACCTTTCCAGAAGCTCCCTCTGAAGTATCAGTCTGCCTCGATCACTGATGTAATGTTTCAGCCTCCCGGCATCGCGTGCAAGTGTTCAAGTGACGACAGCTGCCAGCCCTCACCAAAACTCAACACTCTTAACATTTTAATGGGATGTTAATCCCCCAGTCGGTAGTCAGTGAAGCTGTCAGTGGTCTAAATGGTTCAGTCGTAAGGATTTTGGTATTTTAACAAACCTCAAAGTGTCGTCACGCATAGTTTAAAGTTGTTTGGAATTAGTCTTGAATTAATCTCACGTTCGGCCCGAATCACCGCTGAGGTAAATAAATAGGTTGAGTAGAGTGTTTGTGGTTTCATACCAATGACTGAGAGCTTCCATAAACGTGTTATTTATATTTACAATTGTTAGTTTTAAACGCTTTAAAACCAAGTCAAGTATTAAGGGATTGTTCTGGTGTTTTGTACATATGTTAGCACATTTGTACAAATCACATTTACTTTACTCTAATTACAGACATCTTCCAAAGCAAAACATAGTATTTGTTAGAGTGTTTGTTTCAAATTTCCTTCCCTGAGGGCTGCCGCTGGTTTCCACTTCAGTGAAGCGTGAACGCCAACTGGAAGAAAGTTGAAACAAGATAAGAGATTAGATACAGTACATGATCCTTCATAGTAAACGTGATGCACTGTTTCCTTGTTTGTGGAAAAAGAAGACATTGTTTGAAAGATGATGTGTTTGTGGTAAATGGGCTAAAACATACAAACATCTACAGACGCACTTTGTCTTTATAATTATAGTGACAATTTATGTTCCGACACAAGCTCTGAACTTTAAGTCAAGCCTGAGCCGTGTTTTCCTTTTCCTTAAGTTGAAATTGATTCCCCTTACATAATGGTATATTTACAGCCGCCTTGGCAGGACACACAGACATAGCTCTTTATTTAGTTGGCATGAAATCAGAACAGAGACGCTTGGCTTTTTGACAGCGCTGCGACCTCCGTGAACGGACTGACCCACCGCTACCCCGACTGTCCTCATGACAACTCATTAAAACTCGCTCGCACTGCTCAACAGCTGCCTTTGACCGGTTGGCTGCCTTGTGTGGAGAACAGAGGAGTGACTGAGTCGCTCGTTTTCATCAAGGAGAGTGTTTTGAAATAGATTTTTGAACTTAAAGATTTGCATTGTTGCGGCTTCCCGAGTAGTCCAGGTATCATGTTTGCTTTTCAGCACCAAAGAATACAGAGAATTTAGAGTTGAGTGGACGAACATGACCATTATTCTCCATTTTTTGGTGCCATGATTACCTCCTCTCCTATGCAGAGGGACAGTAGAGCCAAACAACCCTCGTCCCCTTCGACGTCCCCCCTCCTATTCGCTTTGTTACTCATTCAGCATCAGATGGTAATGGATAGCCATAGTCACTCTATGGACTCTGTGTTCTCCACCAGACAATGTCTTTGGGGACCAGGGGCTAATGTTGTGGTGTCTGCCTTCAGATTATGTCGATTGACAGGCCGAGACCACCGTGACACCGGGAGGAGAATTAGCCATCGATACCTGACTGGGGGTCAGGTGAAACAGGACACCTACTGCAGATACATGGGAAGATGTAGACATGCACCAGGAGTCTGTGCAGCATGACAAATGTATGAAGCTGTAAGGAGAGTTTAGACTTTTTGGATATGAAGGAGTCAGATTTGGACATTTTTCTGTCACTATCAACCATCATAATATTGAGATGACTGAGATCATCTGAGGCTGCAACAGTTATTTTCATTATCAATTAATCTGTTAAATATTGTTTTGATTGAGTAGCCCTTTATTATATAAAACAACTTCTTTATTCTAGTTGACACAAAATGAGGAATGCTAATTATGATTTTGCAAAGAAACATATTTTGGAAGAATGAATGAAGGAAATGAAGGAATGACTTTAACAATCAATTGTCCAAATTGCTTTTGCACAAACTGATAGCTCCAATGAAGTAGTTACTTTTGTTGAAACAAAGCAAAATATTACAATAACAAAAGTTGAAAAAGTAATGTAACATATTTTCCATGTTTTCCATTAATGATAATAGTAATAAGGATGTGAAGACACTCTCAATATTGTCTTTAGGTCACATTAAGCCTTATTTGATTCCACATGTTAAAAGTCAATATTACATCATTAAGCTTGTGCAGTTTGTGGTTGAAGATGCCAACAAATCACTGCAGTGTGAATGAGACATCCCATGTTTGCTTATGGGGTCGTGACCTTTGTCAAACCAGTGGCCTTTTTAAACCCGGGAGAGATCTGCCTATTGTTTCCATTACAGTGCTTAAGAGAAGTATGTGCATGAGTGTGTGTGTGTGTGTGTCTGTGTGTGTGTGTGTGTGTGTGTGTGTGTGTGTGTGTGTTGTTCCCCAACCCCCTCTTCAAACCTCACCTCCCTCCCCTCCTTCCCTTTCTCTTTCACACCCTCTCAGCTGTGCTCACTCACTCATTCTGAGCCGGGCCAAAAACTGGCACAGCGGCTCCTCAGTCAGGATCTCCCGTCCTCAAGTTAACCCAGGATTTCAGGAGCGTGGAGGAGACATGGAGATGGTTCATCAGGCGATTCATAGTTTGCCACAGTATGGATTATCTGATTTACTATCCTCGCATCAAGGTAACGATAATAAGTGACTATCTCGAGCCTGTTGATAACTTTATTTGCATCTCTCTGCTGCAGCACAATGGATGTGTTTCTCTACATACACTGGTGTTTTTAGTGCAGACTTCTTTGTTGTAGAGGGATTAGATCATCGAGAGGTGATATCATGAATGAAACTTTGTGTATAAGGGAGCCAACATTCGTAAACCAAAGAAGAAAAAAAAAATGGTGGCAGTTTTTGTTTCCACTTTCTACCCTCGTCATCTTTCCGTATGAATGAAGAAGCATTTTGCGTTGTAGTTTGACTCGTCGCTCGGTGACTGACTTCCTGTTCTGTTGGAGGTATTTATGATGTGTGGACTTCTGAGAAGACTATCATTAGACACAATATTGAATCTCAACTTGTCCCTGCTTGCATGCAAACAAGAAGACTCACGCAGACAAGAGAGAGCAGACACTGATGGATTCATTTAATCTCCCACTGTACCCACACACACACACACACACACACACACACACACACTGGGAGAACCATGACACATATTTTGTCATTTAAAGCTAAACAAGGTAGTTACAGTGTCTGCATTGTTTTCTGGGCCAGCAGCAGCTGCTTCCTCCACTTGGCAGGCAGCACAATCAAAGTCTGGAAGAACTTAACATTTTCACAAAGAGTCTCCCACAAAATATGTTCCACTTTTCAATATGGTGAATCATTTTTAGGTCATTTTTAACACTTTAACGCCCACTCCCTTTCGGGCAACGTCTGACTAAATGAAAACAAACTGTGATTGTTAGATGCTTGCAGTGAGGTGGACGTAAGGTTTTCCTGGATGTGTCACATTGTTGGAATGTTTTGAAGTTAATGAGATGCCATATTTTTTTAATGCACAGGTTGTGGCTGGGATTTGAATATGAAGATCAATAGCATTTTCATATCTGTTCGCTAAATATGAAGCTACAGCCAGGATTCGCTTAGCATAGGAATTGGAGGCAGGGGGAGTCAAAAGGGGGATTTCTAACATGTTGTATTGTGTTTGAGGTGTAAAATCAACTTGTAGTTTCATGTTTATGTGCCAGACAACTTCTTTGTCCTAAGCTATCATAACCACCTTTTGGCTGTAGTTTCAATTTTAATGGACAAATTTAAGAGGGTATCAATCTTCTTGTTTTACTCTTGTAACGAAAGTGATTAAATGTATTTCCAACTATTCCTTTAAATTAAAAGACAAGAGTCTAATCAATACTTATATTATAATACAAAGGCTATTATCTTTACAAATCCGAGCCATTGTTACTGTGATCCGTCATCCATTGCAGCACTCTCCATGTTGAACTGATGCGCTGTGTGTTGTTTTACAGGACTCACTCACAAGAGGTACAGATCAGAGTGAAGTGTATCAGGGCTCCAGGTATTTGTGAGCAATTACAGCACAGTGGGATCCTTTGTTGTCTCCCACCTGTTTTGAGCCATTAGTTAAAGACTAGGCTGCAGCTGGGTTTGGCCACTTATTAAGGCCGGTGGTCAAAACTGGAATGAACAGTTGTTGGCCGTCTGCGCTCGACCCAGCTCACGTAGTCATTATGACACACAAAGAGGGCAACTCTTAAGAGAGATGAATTAATATGATGCAAGTGTTACGGCTTTGTTGAGGGATATGTAATTACTGAAAAGTGTGTGTTAATAAAAGAGGATGCATGCAGTTCATTTTAACAATGCCTTTCCTTTGTTTAGTGCTGCATACAGTTTTGAGGTTGACTGTTGCATGATGAAGAATGATAGTATAATACAGGGAAGTAAGTACAAATAAAGTGCTCCACTGTGAGACTATTGTCGACGGAATTACAGCTGAGAATTGAAAGGGTGTGGTTTTCTCTTCACCTTAACTTTTTCACAAAGTCTCAAGGTGAATAAGGAATCTTGATCCGTGTGCCTTTCTCTAATACGAGCTGTCCTCAGAAGTCTGCACGCCTCTGTGAAGCCGACAATTGTTCACCGCCGAGTTTATAAAACTTGGGAGCGGTGTGCTGGAGCGTGGTGAATCGGGGGAATTGTGACAGCTGTCACGGTTGTCTCTTCAGGTACAGTCGAGCTGTAAGTGAAGCTCCTCGACTGTCGCAGGCGGTGAACTCCTGCTAGGATTGGTCTCATTTAAGAAGCGGTGATTGAGGGTTTTTTTTTTTTTTTTTTTTGGAGACGCAGTGCCAGTCACACTACAAGCAGTCTGAGAATTGTGTGGTGGAGAATAATGCTCGGAGGCAGCTTAAGCACAGCCGGTAAAGAATCTGTCAAAGGGGAGCCTCCGGTTATTTTATTTAGTGGACAGATGTGGAGAATTCACCCACAGGCAACAAGGTGATACTGAGCAAAATGTGTTTCTGTAGTTAATGCTTAATTGGCTGTGAAAGTTTCAGAGCACAGATTGAAAAGCTAGTATTTGTTTCTCTTTTCTCTGATTATCTGTTTATCTGATGGAGGCTTTAACCTGGAGTCAAATCATTCATTGACCTGTGCGAGATGAGGAGACAATGCTGTGTTATCTGGGAAGGCTGTGTGTTTGTGATTGGGCTCGACAAATGTCTCCAAATAATTAACACTTGTGCACTAAAAGATTATTACCACATTTGGCTAAAGAGAGGTCAAATTAAAAAAATAACAGAATGAATCATCTTTGCCAAGTATGCAAATGGAGCACTATTCATTAATGCCTGGAGCGGTTTATAGCACTTGTGTCATTCACAAACTCATGACTCAATCGCTGCAGCTGCTAGGTTTGAGTTTTTCACATGAGTCCATTTTGCTCTTTGTCACAAACACACTTGGCACGTCTCTGCCAGACGGTAAAAGTAACCGTCTGGAAATGCACGCAAGGGCGGACGATGTTATTCCATTGTCACTCGTATTGTTATCTCCTGAACTCTGGAGTAGGTTTGTCATTCAAGTCAACAGCCGCAGAATCGATGTCCGTCCATCTGCTGCTCCTGGTATTTGTCCCATTAGAGGTGATAGAAAGAAAAGAAAAGAAAATAAGCTGCGCTTTAACAGGTTTTGTAAAGACAGAAAGTTTGTGTCCATGTGTTAGTTTGACATATAGCCCGTTTTTATAAACCAAGTGTCCGATTCAGCCACTGCGGAGGAAAGTTGAGCATCAACAGGAAATGGCAGGAGGAACAGGGCTGTGTTGTAATAGCCATGGTATGCTGTATAATCCCGTTGCACGCTTGTTTAACGGCTTCACAAGCCTTGTTTCCAAAAGGAAATGCCGTCTTTCCATGCGAGTGCTGGAAAAGCAGGCTCCGCGTTAAAAGGCTGATTGATTTTAAATGCGGAGTAAAACCCTCTCGGGGGAGCCAGGGAATCACAATTAGTTTGCATGACAATCAATGCAAACGGTGCTGTCAGGGTGGAGACGCCCGTGACCGAGAGACATTTGCGTCCCAGATTGGCCGATGGGACTAATTGGTGTCACAGTGGAATCTGACAGATGCACTTCAGCACATCCGACTGATGGGGCTGAGTAATGTGACATTTTGATCAAGAGTCTGCATAACTGAGCTTTCTTAACACAAATAGTTGGGCAGCTCATAGAAAGCAGAAGAACTTTATACTGGTGCATCAATATGTTTATTCTACACATGATGTTGAGATCAGGTCAAATGATAAATGAGAGGCAGATTTTTTTCTCATACTTTATGATGAAAAACAAGTTGCTTGTGTTTGAATATTTTCTTAGCATTGTAAATTTTACAAAGCACATGTTTTACAACTAAGTGTATCTTCCCACGCATGGCCTTATAAATTACTGTAAAAATAGCGAGCAGCTGCTGTGACACGGTGACCTGGAGATGTCAGTCGTAGCTAAATAGACAGAAGACCCCCTGACTGATATGAACATTACATCTCTGTCTGTCAAGGACTAGCTACACTGTTGCACTGTGTGACATATAGCATCATTACTTTGAACCTCACTAAACTGAAATGTGTATTAATGCACAGCTGAAAATAGTCCACAATAAATGCATTTAGTAAAAAGTGTCCTGCCTCTTAAAAAATGAAATATACATTCATGAGCCAATTTTAAAGATTTTCATGGTCTTGGGGCTGATTTGCTTTGGACCCTGAAAAGCCTTTGCATGGCCCTGGTAGTCTCTCTCTCTCTCTCTCTCTCTCTCTCCTTCTCTCTCTCTGTTTTTCTCACTCTCTTTTTCTGTGTGCCTGTCTCCCTCTCTCTGACTCTCTCTCTCTCTCTCTCTCTCTCTCTCTCCCTCAGTCCCTCTCTCTGTCTTTCCTCAGTCCTTCTCTCTCTCTCTCTCTCTCTCTCTAACTCTCTCTCTCTCTCTCTCTCTCCTTTTCTGACTCTCTCTCTCTCTGACTCTCTCTGTGGATTAAATGCATTCTTTTATCCGCCTCTGTGAGGACTTGTGGCTGATGATCTGAACGTGAGTCGCGGTCTCTGAAGTGTTTCTGCAGCTTTTCCACCGGCTTTAACTCACATGTGTGAATGTGAGTCAGCTGCAGTTTTACCGGCTCATCTGTGCATCGTTTGGTTTTGTTTTGCATCGTTGAACATCTGCTGAAATGACATCGTGCATGTGATTCCTGCACTTGAGAGGTGAGATGAAGCTGCGTCTTTATTTATGCTTTAATCACGAATGGATTAATTGCACATGTGAGCAGAAATGATTTCATGGCTTTACACAGCTGCACAAGTGTTTTGCATGTTCAGGTCTAAAGATGTGATGGACAAAGTGGATCAATGGTTTCTTCTCCATGTGAAGTGTAATTAACGAGAGCTCTGGGGGTAAATCAATAAGTGGTAGTGACTAATCACTGGATCAGGATCAGAGCTGCCATTAAGAGGAAGAGTTGTTTCCTGCACACAGATCACAATATGGGTCAAAACTTCAGTGTCTGTGATGTGAGAGTTGGCTTGTGCAAGATTTCATTTGACATCTTCTCTGGCACAATATGAATGGATTAATGGATGCATTAATGATCTCTGGCTGCAATGCATATAAGCAATATTTATTTATTTATTTATTTTAAAAAATGACAAATTGAAAATCGATCAGTTTGTGGTTGCAACTAATGGTTGTTTTCATTATCAATGAATTTGCTGAAAATCTCAATTTATTGTCCACTAAGTCTATAAATAAACCAGAAATAGTTTTTTAAAAAATGTCCATTACATTACAACTTTAATCCCATTGTTATGTCCAATACATAGTCCTAAACCTTATGATATAGAATTTAAAATGAAATAAAATAGACACAAGCAACAAACCCTCACATTTGAAAAGCTATTTGTTAGTAACATTAATTGATTGATGAAAATTAGTGATTTTAAAGAGAACTGAATATTGAACTTGTCGCCCTCAGCCAATAATCCAAACAAACTAGTTTCGTTAAGAGTGAGTTCTTGCAGACACAAACACAAATAAAGCACATTAAATCACTACCTGCTGATACATCAAGCCCACGAAATGAACCACACAATGCTAGAAACCTGCTTCATGTGACTATACAGCAACATGACTATCTGAAATTAGCTCCAGTTAAACATGTATAATGACTCCTCGCTTGTCACTTACATCATCTGTGTTTGTTAAAGGGAGTCTAAAGAGGATAAACACTGTGAACATGCCGAATGCCACACAGGGCAAACACCGGCATCTGCTCCCTGCTAATGAGATCTCATCAAGACTGACAGGGAACATCAATCTCACTGTCAAACTCTGGCTCCTGATACACTGGAGCTGTCCGGGGCCTGACTGAGTCACTCAGAGCTGGTTTGATATCCATCTACTGTCAGAGCCCTCAAGTCCTGAAGGCCAAACCTGTAGAAGTTGTAGTAGTATTGAACTTTGAGTACTGCAGCTGCCTTTACAAAATACATACTGTTGCATGCAGTGTGAATACATTTGGGACATACTACTTCGTCACAGCATTGACCTTTGACCCTCTAGTTATACATCTGTCACTGTGCGTAGCGTGTAATTAAATGGATTGGAATGTAGCCCATGAATCTATTGCCCCAGTGCATGCTGGGAAGGTTCGGTACACACCTACCTCGTGAGTGCAATCAGTGATTAATTCACCTTAATTGCACAGGATTCAAAATGTCAACTGAGTCTCTGATTCATGATGACACTGATAATAATGACATTTTAATAATTGACAGACAGGAGATGATAAATTTTCTGGGAGAAAAATGGAAAGTTGTTGAATTCATTAGAGAATTGATTCAATGAGAAATGTGTGTTTCGGCTTCATATCAAATCATCAGGACTTCATATTGCCGATCCTGATACCTCCGCTGACCTTTCACGTTGTGTCGTAGCAGTCTATAAATATTTTTTATATGCCGCACGCAGATCTCATCCTGTGATACAATCAATGGAGCAGGATCCCTGGTGGTCAAAGTCCTGAATAATTCAACAGTTGTGTGACACACCATTTGTCTCCTAATAGCTCATCTCTTCCTATAATAGAGCAGGTGGATCAGTGTGAAATACCAGAGTCTGTGTTTGTTTGCTTCATCTTGTGCAAATGATTCTAATCGCTGTGACCAGATTCGTCATGCGAAGCAGGTCCCGACCCTCCACTCCAGTCTGTCCGGTGTCACATGATGGCAGAACGAATCAGGAGAGCCGAGCCTGTTTCTAATGGAACATACACTTCTGTACAGACACATAAACATTTCTTTTGATTTATTGCTGTGAGTGAGTTTAAAGAGTAGTGTGTGTCCAAAATTGCAGTATTTTTGGAGACACCTAGTGGTTAGAGTCAGGTAAACCTAAGTCAGTGCTCTGATGGTGAACAGGCGGTCAGATGTCTTTTCCTTATTGTTACTTCATTTGAATGTTTGACCTTCACTCTGCAGACTATTGTGTCCTTGATACTAGAAGCAAAGAAAGCTTCTCTGCCTTCACCTTAAATATGAGATTGATGATTTTGCGACATCAGAACTAGTTTGTGAGTCCAGTTTGCTCATAAGTGCCCATACTCTGAGAAAGACTATTGTGTCCAGTCGTTAACCTTTTGAAATGAACAATATTTGCATATTCAAAGATTCTTTTTCAATGAGACACAAATAGTAAATACAGTTTTAGAAACATATCTGAATATTTAACTTCTAAAATGTTTTAAGGTGTCAATCAGTGCTGAAGTCTTGATCACATTAAATGAAGAAATCAGATGATTTCTCTTCATGTTGCAAAGTTTGATTCCTTGTGACTTTGTGTTTTCACACCTGGAGAGATTTTGTCTGCCGTCTACAGGATATTTCAATCATCCATGTTCATCATCTGTCTCTTGTATTTGAACAGGGGGAGACAGAGAGCGGATGACAGCCAACCATGAGACCTACCTTCTTATGGCCAGCACCCAGAATGACATGGAGGATTGGGTGAAGACGATCCGCAGGGTCATCTGGGCTCCTTTTGGTGGAGGTCAGCATGCACACAACCATTGTTTTTAGAAGCTCAAAAACGTGTTAACTTGTTGAATTGCATGGATAGTTTGGTTCATTTGGATGACTTTTAAAGTTGGACGAATAAGTGTGTGTAAATCAATGTGTGAGCTTGCTACCACCTCACCACATCTCCTCTCAGAGCTCAGCCTCATCAAACTGACTGTGTGCTCTGATCCCACTGACAAAATGCTTCCTTTATGTGCAGAGACCGTGTTTAACTAAGTACTGAAAGTCGCCTTGTGCACAGTGATAATAGTGTGACCTAAATCCATTTGTAGGTGCTTGATAGAGACGGGACTTTAGGAGTAATTTACCTGGTGCAATGCAGCATTTATTGCCAACATGCGACCTAGATATGCATGTATTACTATCTCAAATACTGTGATTACATGTTATAAGTTTTTCAGTTGAGGTCTATGAGGAGTGGTTGACAACTAAATATTCAAAGTTTTAGCTGAAACAGTGCCTCCTCCTTTCCTCCTTCATCTTTTACTCCATATCCTGGTGTCCTCCCATATTTTTGTTGGATCACTGACATCCGTGACAAGATGTATAAAACAGCTTTGTCTTTTAAATTGTCTTTAAATCCACAACCCAATTTGTCCTGCTTGAATCTCCGCTCCACCCGGCCTGTTCATGCAAATACACAAAGGAAATGAATGTGTGACAGTAGAAAATGGTGATGAATCAATATGATGTGATTCATGTTGTTCTCACAAAGTCTTTCCTCACTTTGGTTGGATCACTGTGCTGATTTCTGAGTCTCCTACTGCGCCGTTATGGCTTGTTATTGACTTTACTGGCAGACATTGGCCCACATTGTGTATGAACGGGGCACAAGCGGTGCGTTTGTAACCGGAGGGCCAGTGCAGGCAGCTCTCGGTGACACAGTGAATAGATGAGGCTGAGCTGGCCCCTCTGTTTTCAGTGCAGGGAGTTTGATGTCTATTGCAGTTGACTGCTCTTCAAAAGGACGAGCCATTTGTCAAAGATGCCACAAGAAAGGTGGCTCCAAGTTGGAGCGGAGCCGGGCTTTCTCTGTCTCTCACATACATACAGAGCTCACACACACACACACACACACATAGTCCGGGCTTTCACTTTTTGCAGTTGCAGCAGAGACCGACTGAGCCCTGATAGGCCGGTCAGCATCCCTAAAGTGTGATTAAAAACTCTGTTCAGAGAGTGACAGGCAGGGAGGGAGCTCCTAAAACGAAGCTCCTGCATTTGACCCGCACAAGAGCTCGGAGCCCCCGACGGGTTTGCTGTCATGTTGTTTCCGAACACTTGCTATGATGTTGAATTAATTACTGGGCCAGCTTGAACAAACAGTTGGACAAGAGAGAGTTTGAAGTCAGACCTTTTGAGAGATGTGCAGCTGTGGCCTCTCCATCTGGATCTTTGGAGATTTGTTTCATGGTAATTACCTGTTGCTTATTTGGAAAGAGTTTGCATTTTAACTGTTTTAATCAATGTTATTTAGAAAATTAAAAAGGATTGTTTTAAACTGTTCTTCACCTTAAAAGCATTCTTACTCTTGTGGGAGATTTTCACGACTGTCTTGTTGATTTCATCCATTTCTGGTTTATGGTCTTCATGCATTGATGTGTAGTAATGGTGGACGTCATGATAATAATTGCCATATATAAATTCAGCCCACCAGAGATGCATTTTTTGTTGGTTTGGACTAAATACTTCACTGCAGACAACCACTCATTCTGGCTTAAACACCATTTAACAGCAGTTAAATGTACAGTTAATATGTAGTTTAGTTAAAGGTAAGTAAAATGTGAGCTCCAGATTGAAACAGTCTCTTCTGTTGAGTTGTGATTTCACTGTTGAACTGAGAAGTTCTCATTTTCTGTCCATATCATGAATTTAAAAAGATAGCCAGCAGTCCGCTCACGCCGAGTGATTTCTCTTTCGTTTAAACATTTAAACTTGAGCACTACTAGTCTCAGAGGCTCCTGATACTGTAGCTATCTGTAAACATGTGATGAAACATTGTGATAAAATGATGAAAATCTGCCTATAAATTTTTAAACACCCTTAGCCCTCAAGCTTTACCTTGGCTTCATATGAATAAAACATTTGTCAGAACTTTCTCTTCAGTTAGACAAGTTATTTTCCTCTTGTAACGTCTCTCTGTGCTGTCGGACTATGAAATATTTGTCATATTTTGAGTGGCGTTTCATATGCAGTGTCTGTTTAAATATAGTTAGTGTTTAAATATTGATTCTAATACAAAATGCAATCCAGTATCTGCTCTAGTATGTGCTTTTAAATGCAAAGTAGCAGTGATACCGTTTGCTGTGAGCCTTTGAGAATATCCTGGATCCAATTTAAGCCAGTTTGAGTTTGTTTTATCTAATGTATGAAATTCCTCCAACTCATCATAGTAACATAAAATCATTTTCCTCCCCCATACAACTTTCAAAGAAGTTGTGTAAACATGAAGAAAAAAAGGATGCAATCATATGCAAACAAACAACAGTGGTTTTACAAAGTGTTCCTGAGCCCATGTATTAATCTCCTTTCTACAATCATGTGTTGACAAAGTGTTGAACCTCTCTCCATCCTCGCTTGTGAACGACTGAGTCTTTCCTGGATGAACCTTTCATACCCAATCATGATACTATCACCTGTTACCAATGAACCTGTTTACCTGTGGAATGATCCAAACAGGTGTTTTTGGATCAGTCCACAACTTTCACAGTCTTTTGTTGCTCCTGTTCCAACTTGTTTTAAACATGTTGCTGTCATCAAGTTCAGAATAAGCAGATGTTTACAAGAATCAAACATTGAATATATTGTCTTTGTGCTGTTTTTAATTGAGTTTAATTTTGTAAATTTTGCACAGCATTCCAACTTTTTTTGTGATGGAGATTCTTTCATCCGTCTCTTGTCCTTCTGATGTACGTTGGTGGAGAAACTGCTTGATATTATTATTTTTGGATGAGAAAATCAGGATCAGACTTATGCAGATTTGTTTGGGTCAGTTTATAATCTGTACACAGTTGAGGCTGTTGTGTTTCACTCTATATCTCTATTAGTATGCAACATTATCATTTAGTAAAGTAAGGAATTCGTCACATCACACATTTGAGGAACATTCTCTCACATGATAGAAGAAGCAAGACCGACAAAGAAGAGGAGATAAGAAACCCGGAAAGGGAAGAATCAGACTGTGTTGTGTCTGGACCTCTCTCCCTCTGTGTGTGTGTGTGTGTGTGTGTGTAGACATGGGTGTGTGTGCAGCAGTCGGTGAGTGTAGCTGATAAAAGTGTGTTGAAGGTGAGTGTTTGCAGAGCGCAGGTGTCGCTCTCGTGTGCCAAAGTCTTTGCGGCCCAGCAAACATACACATAAACACATGCACACACTCTTCATAAGCTGGTCCACACACACAGTTACATGTGACCCTGGGAAAACATTCCTAGACTCATGACCAGAACGTCTGGAGGGATGACCTCGTTTCCATCCAGTCACTTTTTCTCACTCGTTCTCTGATGCTCCTTTCGATACGTGAGGATATTCATCATTCTTTCCTCTGGGGGAGCTTGATTTATCTATATTTCACTCTGATCCATCTAAAGATTCGGAAAAAACGGATACACAGCTTGAGACATTTCTTGGGAATTGGTGGCTGTTTACTGTTTTGTCTTATTTGGGTTGTTGTTAAGATTGAAGAGGAAAAGTCCCTGAAGCGACTGAACCAGAGAGAGGAGGGAGGAAAGAACAAGACTTCACTGTTAACTTCTGAACAGCCTCTTTTCCAATGAAAGATGATGATAAAAAACATTTTCTGAGAGATAGAAATGAAAACACTTGGATTGACCTACTATCAAACTGATGCATCGCTTTGATTTCTGCAGCTTTTCTTTTCTTCTTGTCATAGCTGCAAAACCTAAGGGTGGTTTTTGGAAAATGTTTGAATGCAGGCACTTCAAATTCTGCACCTCTGGTATGTTATCTTATCACAAATTTATTAATAGGCGTTTCTTCCGGAAGCTCACGAGTTGTGTCAGTTTCAAGAGCGGTGAGTACGACACATCATCGTGTTATTAGTAAAGCCTTATATCACTGTTTCCACTTACAGCTAATGAAAAATGTATTGAAGCTTTTGCAACATTCTGAATTAATGTGATGCATCAAAATTTAAGCTACAGTTTGTTCACAAGTTGTTTCTAAGCTGCATTTCTTGCTGTGTCAGACGCTGTCAAAAAGCAGGATCCGGCTAAGCTCGGTGTAATTCAGTCGCCACGCGGTACCCCGTCGTACCACGTGTGCTCATGTGTGTGTGAGCCGCCTCTGTCTGTATCTGGAGACCAGAAAAGTATGCAGATCCAAATCTCTCAGGAAGGCTGCCTTAATCCCCTCTTGTGTTGCATCCACATGAGACGGCTGCAAATGGAAATCAGTCCCCCTTTTTTTTTTTCTCCCGCGGCGACTGCCTCAGACAAAAGGCGAGAGGTGCTCAGCAGGAAGTTAGAGATTTGATCATCAGACTGAGGCTTTGTGGGTGTACATATTTTTTTTTTTTTGCTTGGACTGTCTCGTCGGCCTCATCAGAATTTTTTTTCAATTGATTTAATTGTCTTTGATGTGTCTTAAGCCGCAGATGCAGAGGCTAATGTTTTTTGAAAAATGTTCCTTGCACTTTGTTAGAGACAGTTAAGTAGTGCAGGATATTAAACTGTATTAATGTTTTAAATCATAAACCATAATTTTTGTCTTTTCAGATTCATACCTTGAATAATTTAGCTGTAAGGAGTGAACCAAATTATACATCTGTGATTATTGAACACTGAAGACATTGCTCTCGGCGTCTTTGATAGCGTCGAACTCCTTGTCGTTAAGTTTATTCTCTGACTGTTTGAAAATGCCATCCAATGCTGATTTCTTGTAGCATTGCAATTTTTCAGTGTCGTACCACTAAACGTTAAACATTTTGTGTTTCAGGGATCTTTGGTCAGAAGCTGGAGGAAACCGTACGCTATGAGCGCCGGTTTGGGAACAAGCTGGCCCCGATGCTGGTGGAGCAGTGTGTGGATTTCATCCGGCAGTGGGGTCTTCGGGAGGAGGGTCTGTTCAGGCTGCCGGGACAGGCCAACCTGGTCAAAGAGCTGCAGGACGCCTTCGACTGTGGAGAGAAACCCTCGTTTGATTGGTAAGGAAACACGTGAGCGTACAGGCTGCTTGGATTTCCTTTCCTTCCATTTTAATGTAAATAATGCGAAAGCTCCAGTTTGACTCGACAGTGAAGGTGATATGTTCAGGCTGTGGACTGGTTCACTTCTGAATCCACGTGGGTGCCCCTGTTGGCCTGGTTTGCAGAGACTTGAATGATGGAGGTTTTTAATACCTGAAACCAGAATCACACAGCAAAGACATTGGGAAGGATCCTTGTGACAAGAGGACATTTGGGGAAAATCCGAAATACAATTCAATAAATCTGGTTTCAAATTTAAACAAGCATAACAAACCCAAGGAGAAATTTTTGAACAAGTGTAAAATATGTATTTTCTACATTTATACATGTGGAAAAAAGGATGAATGTTTGATTTGAACGTCAGCTTTGGATGCATTTTCTGTTATTTCCATTTAAAATGTTAGTTATGTACAGTTATTGTCAATACTCAGCATAACTTTTTAATTTGTCTTCATATATTCATGTTACTTGTATTAGTGCTAATATTCTCCTTTTGAACACAGCAGATATTGATGTTTTGTGACAGCTGGTGAGCTGGAGGAAAATGATTTTTGTGGAGGAAAAGGAAATCTTCCTCCAGTTTTATTGAGCTTCCCATCTCTTCTTATCTTCATTTGACCTCTATAGTGCACAGTGCAGCATTGTAAACACAGTAGTAGGCCGACAAATTGTGATTTAATGTCTTTTTCACAGCAGATGATTTGACATGTCATAGCAGGAAGAGCATGGGTATAATGAATCAGGTTAACAACTAAATTCATTCCCTTTAGTTCAGCTGCTTGCTGATTAACTGAGACACATGAACCCAATCAGTCGTTAATATCATGAGCTCCACCTGTGCGTCTCCTGCCATGATAAGTCAAAATGTTTGAGGAGAAAAGACCTGCTTCTGGGTGGTAGATATTTTTTGGATGTACTGCTTATTATAATTTGGTCTTTTGAGAGATCATCTACATTTAAAGTCATTTCAATCTTTTTAGTAAATCCAACTTTATATGCCCAAATGCATTAGCATGAGAGCAACTTTTTAGCAAATGCAGGCACTGATCACATTATACAGATAAAGACTGTGCACACCTTTTTGTCCACGCCCACAGGTGTTTTCTCTCAGGCTTATTCTCTGTGGGAGTGTGTGAAGATCATGCTTGATGACTCTCATGTTTAGACCCGGCCATACCACAAAGTGGAACAGATAAATTGATTCATGCAAATTCATTCGCTAAGTCGTCAGAGCTTGATGACATAAAGAATACCTGCAGGGATAGTTGGTGAACGACTATAGAGAGCAAGCTGGAAAATGCTAATTAGTCCTGACAGCTCTGCCTGGCTCTATGTTATACTGCTGGCACAGTAAAGAGGAAATACTTGCCTCAGGACTGTGTGTCATTTCATTCAAAAAAGAATTATTGAAGAGGGGAAAAAAACTGTCAGAGACATATTTGTACCATCGACACCTGTCTCATAACTGTCCAAAAACATTCTGCCTCTTTTGGGATGCAGTTTTTATTCCAACAGAGGAGAGTTAAATGAAAGTAGATAGTGATGCACAGCTATTAAGTAACTTCCTATATTATGTCTTCTCTGTTCCCTCAAAGCTGTTATAAAGATGCTGTTGCCGTAGGTCAACAGTGTAAATTCCCTGAACAGGTTTAGTTTGCTGTCATGTGCAAATCACTATTCATTTGAAAGGAACTGATTTCATTACATGTTGGTGTGTGTTTAAAGCAGGACAGTTTACACCTTTATCATTTCTGTCAGTGGCTCTGAACAACTTCAACCTGAGCAACGATCCAATCAGATAAAACATAAAGTGCAAACACCTGTGTAAATGATCCAGGCTTTAAAAAACATCCTATTCATATTTGTTCAGATCTTAGTAGGAATAAAGAAAAAAGTGTGAAGGAGAAGCAAGAAATTTAAATCCAAAACTCAATTTACATGATAATATGTCTAGAGACCAGTACAGACTCTCACAATCTTACAACTCAGATGGCAATTACATTACAGCCTGCCTTTCATATGATGTGGTGTGTGGGAGGCTGCACTGAGAGCTGTTTTTTAATGTGACAACCTTCATCCATAACTGAGGCTGACAGAGGAATGCATGAGTGATGGCACCAACCACCTCCACATCTCTTCTTCTCTGCTCTTCCTCCCTCTGTCACTCCATCCACCTCCCCCACCCTGAGCTCTGACGACCATAAATAAATCCTGGAGGGGTCCGTCAGGGTCCAGGCTGTACATCAACCCACTTCCTGGACACGCCAGATACAAAAATCGTCAGGTCGGCTGCGCGGTGACACATCTCTGCCCTCCTACTTCTGCTTGAACACGGCAGTGACTACGCCCTCCTCCGTCTCTGCCCATGTCTCCTTTTTGTTCCCTCACCACGCTCATTCCCTCATTAGCCCTCGTAGCCTGCCTCACCAGCTGCCCCTCGTCGGCTCATTAGTGTCTCTGAGCCTTCAGTGGAAATCCTCTTGCCTTTTGGCAGATCATCTGAGCCGCCCCGGTGCTGTTGTTGTTGTTGCTCCCTCTTATTTTTGTCGGTACCTGTCTCCCACATAAAGCTCTTTCATGAGCTCTGAAACACAAGATTTCTGGTGCATTAAAGCAGAATTTCAGCATTTTTGGAAATACTCTTTTTTTGCTTTCTGGCAGAGAGAGTTAGATGAGAAGATCGATACCACTCTCGTATATGTTTAATTATAAAGTTTCTTAGCTTTGCAGAAAGACTGGAAACAGCTTTGAGGAGTAACCTCCTGGCAAGAAATAGTCCGACGCATAACCTCCTGTAAATCAGTAAATTGTTGTCATACATTTTGCTTTTTGTCTGGATTGAACAAACAAGATATATTGTATTATTTAGTGAGATATAGAGGTTCTGGTAGGACAGTTTTGTTAATGTTGAACACAGCCAGGATCACTTTTTATAGTCTATGATAAATGGCTATTGACTGTCAACTAATATTTAACAGACAGATAAAAGTGGTATCAATTTTCTTCCTTCTTTCCAGTGCCAAAATTTGAATAAGTGTATTTCCCAAATTTATTCCTTACATTTGATTTGCGGTGCTTCACAAATTAAAGCACTCTCTCACATTATATTTCCTTCTGATTCCACCTATCCCCGCCGTCCTCTTGCTGCAGGAGTATCGCTGATGATTTGTGTTTGCCTCTGTGCCCATAATAAATTCTCACCTCGACCCGTCCTCACTCGTGCCTCTTGTCTGTCTCTGCAGTAACACAGATGTCCACACAGTAGCCTCTCTGCTGAAGCTGTATCTCAGAGAGCTGCCGGAGCCCGTCATCCCCTTCCACAAGTACGATGAGTTCCTGGCCTGCGCCAAGCTTCTCGGCAAAGATGATGAAATGGTAAGAAAGAGAAGAGCGCTCGACTACCAACGATTGGCCTTTGGCGCACTTTATTCCTCTACATAAGAGCAGCAGAAGTCAGCAGTGAAAAGTTCTCACATAAATCATCCAAAGTCCTGCTCTGTGGCATTAAAGCCGGTCACTTGCTGCCCGTTCATCCATGATCTGCTCTGCTGTTTCTCACACTTTGTTGTGCCTGTCTTGACTTCTAACATCTAAATAGATTTCTCTCACACCATAAGGCAGCAAGGGGCCTTTTGCTTCCTCACAGTGTCTAAAACATCTTTCTCTCCTTTCCATTTAAGAGTTTGTGCCTTTTTGTATGGATGTGGTCTGTTCCTTTAAATTAGTCCAGAATATGTTTTAAAACCTTCAGTGGAGATTGGAGCTGACTTTTAAACCTCCAATCAATTGAACTAAAGAAGGAACACAGTCAGCAGAATTCACAATATTCCTTACACAAAATGGGACGTTTGCCAGTGAGATCCTGATCAGATTCAAAAATCTAATAAAATAGGTGTGATTTTTACATTTAATATGCTGTTGCCTGTGATTGATCATAACTTGGACCTGGTTGACCTTATCTGACCTAACAAGTGTGTGTCCTCTGCAGGGTGTGAAGGAGTTGAGAAGGCTTGTTGAATGTCTACCTCCAGTGAACTACAACCTTCTCAAGTACATCTGCAGGTATGAACTGATTCTTCAATTGGATCATATTTCAAATCGTGACCATAATCCTACAGTGACGTGTTCATATTTTCTTGTTTGTCAGATTTCTTGATGAAGTCCAGTCATATTCAGGAGTGAATAAAATGAGCGTCCAAAACTTGGCCACAGTCTTTGGGCCAAACATCTTGAGGCCGAAGGTTGAGGATCCAGTAGCTATAATGGAAGGTCTGTATTCATTCTCGTTGTGCATGTTGAGCTTAATCAAATGAACACAAGTAAAGTAAATGATGTGTGCTCTGCTGTTTGGCAGGTACTGTTCTGGTCCAGCAGCTCATGGCCGTCTTGATCGGCCGCCACGACGTGCTGTTCCCTCGGGATGAGGACAGCCCCACGGCCCTCGAGCTCGTCAACAACAACAACATCGACCTGCAGCGGCGACAAGCCACCACAACTACCTCCGCCATCACTACAGTGTCTCAGAACGCCGAGAACAACAACACGCAGGTGGTGCGACAGTGCGTCTGGGAAGCGCCTGAATCTCCTTCTCACCGCCAACACGTGGACAACAGCGGCTCTCCGCGATCGGCGAGCCCTCGTAATGGAGTCATAGGCCGGTTTGACATGACCCGCAGCCCGCCGCTGACTGTCAAAAAGAACCCGGCCTTCAGTAAAGGCAGTGGCATTGTTACAAATGGCTCCTTCAGCTCCTCACCCGCTTCAGACCCGTCTCAAGAAAAGAGCCAGACTTTTACTGGAGGTGGGAGTTTACCTGTGCGGCGCAGCGGGACTCTCAAAAGCTCCGGCACAAAAATGGGCACCAGTGGAGTGACGAGCGGAAGCAGCGGCGGAGGGAACGGGACCGGAGTCGTGCGAATGGGCATTTCCGGCACTGACGTCGTCACTGGGAGTCTGAACGGCCGCAACGGTCTTTGGGTACCAAATGGCTGCGTCACGTTACGGGAGAACAACAAAACACGCGACTGCACCAACGGGGATCAAATAACCAATCAGAACCGCCTGTCCACCTACGACAACGTCCAGCTGAACCATCAGAACCTGCAGCAGCAGCAGAACCAGATGGCCAACACGTGTCTGAACAGCAGCTGCGAGGACAAGCAGAGCGTCGACAGCGCCACCTGGTCCACCTCCTCCTGCGAAATCTCCCTTCCTGACAACTCCACTTCCTGTCGCTCCTCCACCACGACCTGCCCCGAGCAGGACTTCTACGGAGGTCACTACGAAGACCTGGACGGACCAACGCAGGATAGTGAGCCTCCCCAGTCTGGCGGAGGAGGAGAGGGCGAGGGCAGGAACAGCAACAGAGAGGGGAGCGGGGATGGAGCGGGGAGGAGCAGCCGGGGCACCAGCAGTAGTGATAACAGTGATGGTTACACTGTTGGTAATGGACCTGGCAGTCACAGCGCTCTGCACAGTTTAGTGGCCAGTCTTAAACAGGAGATGCACAAGCAGAAGACCGAGTACGAGGCCAGGATAAAGAGGTAGGTCCCACTTGAGAAAAACATGAGGGGTGTGAACATACACACATGAATAATGTAATAAATGCAACCTTAATGAAGGTTACAATGTTCAATCAATGAACAGTTAAATCAACTGTGTGCTCATTTTAGAGGCAGCATATTGTGTTATACAGAGAGATGTTTCTATAATTTACCTTCACTCTTATAAATAGGTTGGACATAATATTAGAAGCACATCTCAGTATGATGCAACGTAATTGAACAGACTCCAAAATAACAATAAAGTTGACTGAACTAGAGTGGGTCCAAAAAATGTGTGCCTAATAAATTGGCCACTGGGTGCACGTCTCCAAATTGCATCTAAATCAGTGTCAAGCTCTTGCTTGGAAATCATTTCAGGGAGTGAAAATGAGATGTCTGAAATGTCAGCATAAGATTAATGTTGCCTTTTGTGCCTGTCAGTGAAGCGGACCACGAGACGCTCGCTGCAAATTAAATCATGCTTAAAGGAATAGTTGGACATTTTGGTAAACAAACTTTTTTTTGAACTCTCAGCTTTCTCGCCAACAGTTAGATGAGATCGATGCCACTCTCATATCTGCAAGAGAGCGGGGGCTTAGTTTAACATAAAGGCTGGAAACAGGGGGAAACAGCCAGACTGGCTCCGTCCAGAGGAAACAGAATCAGCCTGAAATCCACCTCTGAAACTCACTGATTCATGCTGTTTATTTAATGCATACAAAAAACTAAGTGCACCAAGTGTTATCTGCTGGAATATTTCTTGGCAGGTCACGGTGACTTCAAACCAAGAAACAGCCCAGCACATAACAAATTGTTGTTTTACACTTTGGCTTTTGGACAAACTACAAATTTCCCCACTGTGGGACGAATAAAGGTTTATCTTATCTTATCTTATCTTACACAAATGAGATATGATGTGTTAATTAGGGAGCTTTAGACAAGCTGGCAGGCAGAGTTTTATAATTTTGGACAGGCTACCTGTTTCCCCCTGTTTCCCGTCTATATGCCAAGCTACCTGGCTGCTGGCTTCATATTTAGCAGGCATGAAAGTGGTATTGATCTTCTCATCTAACTCGTATTTCCCAAAACACTGAACAGTTTCAGGAAAATGGAAATCTACTTTGAGATTTCCATTTTCCTGAAATCATCCAATGTAAATGTAAATCTTAAGTACTTTGATCTCTAAGTACGTCAATGCATTTTTTCTTTTATTAAGTTTTCTTTTAAAGTTTCACGGGGCAACTGGCAGATAATGCACCTGTACAAAAACTAATGTGAATGTGCAAGAAGACTGTACATGTCTGCAGTGGAGCTTGTGCTGAATTACATATAAGGATGTGGTGTGATAAACTTCTTTAAACAGAAGGTCCTGTATGAAGCATTGATTAATTCCAGACCAACTAAACAATTCAGCAGCATTGGACACATTTTAAAAATGATGACTTAACCTGCTGTTTTATTCATTAAGCTTATTGAAACTGAAAATGAAATGCAGATGTTTCCCAGTTTTAATGTTATTTCCATCCTTTGCAGCCTGGAGCAGCGAAACCTGGAGCTGGAGACGGAGATGGTGAGCCTCCACGAAGAGCTGGACCAGGAGAGGAAGAAGTACACCATGGTGGAGATCAAGCTGCGCAACGCCGAGCGTGCCAAGGACGACGCCGAGCGGCGCAACCAGATGCTGCAGAAGGAAATGGAGCAGTTTTTCTCCACATTTAGTGACCTCACTGCCACCGGCAACACCGCAGCCACGGACCCCCGCCGACCAGACCGTAACAACACCATCTGGATACAATGAGGGAAGGCGAGGAACGCGGGCTGAGAAGCTGGTGAAGACTGGAAATGGTTTATTATATGATGTGAACATTATGAGGGCTCCAAACAGGATTTGGCTGCTGGTTGCGGAGACAAGTCGGGAAGCTGCGCTGCAAAGGTTAATGGCATGTTTTAATTTAAAATGTAGGAGGTGTAGGGCTGACGGTAGCCCTCTGTATAAATGTAGACATCACCTGGAGTGATGCCAGACTGACATTATCTGTAAATACAGCATTATTTAAACAGCTCTCAGAAACTCTCCAACCTACTCAGAAACTGTGGTGGAAGCAGAGCAAAGACAAAGTTCACCATTTACTTTAGCTCCTAGAGCCATATGGGAGGGAAAATGTTAAAAGCTTGTATTCATTTAAAAAAAAAAAAAAGATCATGCAAAAACGCCTTCATATCTTAATTCACTTTTAAAATCTAACCAAAACCATCTTACTGTTCCATGTAAATCTGTATCTGCTCGTGTACATAGAGGGAAACCATGCAGTGTCATATGTATGTAAAAAGAAATGAAAGTAATACTTAAATGTTTATCTGATATTTAAGCAAAGTTATCAATGTGTGATATTTTATATTAAGACTTTTTCCTTGCACTTACATGTTTGTTTAGTCTCTGCAAGGTGGTACTGAATGTGTTCTGTCGCTCAATGTGTGTGTGCCATTTCAACTGGGACAATATACTGTATATGTGCCTGTGCTTCTGTGCTGTTTCATTTACCCCATGACCAAAAAAAGAGCCTGTACTGTAAATATTTTGTAGATAATCGTAGACACTACTTGTTAGTCTGCACTGTGGTTTGACGCATACTCAAACAGATATGGCACGCATTAAGTCGATACTGATTGAAGAATGTTTTGTAGCTCGTAAACATGAATTTTGAGACTTGCACGATGGGTCGTTGGCGTAAAATCCCAGATAAATAAAAAAAAGTCTGTCATGATTTTAGAAAGGTGACAGATCGTACTCCATTAACAGTCTATGAAAGCTCTCGGGAGTTTACAGGCCGCCTCCGAGCACACGAGATGCCAGTTTTTAAAAATATTCTCCTGTCGTCTTCTTCGATTTATTCACCTGACACGACTGGTTTTCCTCCCAACCTTGCACAGAGTAACAAGCTGCACCGACAAAGTGCCGACACAGAGTTGTGTTTGTGGGTCATAACTGTGAAAAAAATGGGATTACAGCAACAAGTGTGTCACTGCATTGAGGACAATAACAGCCTGGTTGCCAGATTCAAGTGGTGTGTGCATGAGGGTGCATGAGTCCACGAGGGCCAGTGTACAATAAGTGAATGTCTGTAAAGTGACTGCATATTGATGAAGTGTATTTATGTAGCTTTAAACCAAATGTCTGCACCCGATGTGGATTTGCTAATGGGTACAAAACACAGTATAACACACACCCGAGCTGGACTTCTTTCAAAAGAAGTGTACGCGTGCACAGGCCTGCTGCTGGCAACTCTTCCTCCGAAGACCAGGTCCCATTTAAACCTGCTGCTGGTCAATGCAGGACATCTGGAATGTGCACATGGAGTTTAAGAGAAAAAAAAAAAAAAAGTGCCTGAATCACTGACGGAGGGAGAGGGAGCCGGAGCTTCTCATTTCGCACCCTTTCACCAGGAAGTAACAGGCTTAAGCCGAGCTGACGGTGGCACCTCGTTCTGCGGATTCCACACAAAAGAGCAGATTGTGGACACGGAGCAAGACGGAGAGGAGGACTGGGATAGTGGAATATTTTCATGACATGATACTTGATACACAAAAGAACTTTAAAAAAAAAAAGACTTAATATGAATAAAAATACATTTTCATCCAACTCTCCCTTTGTTATTTACTTTTTGAATGTGTTTTTGTATTTAACGTGTGAAGGAACATGCAGAATTCAGAAGACCCACTTTTAATATATCAGTAAATATTAATATCATCTATTATTTCTAAATGAATGATTTTGTTCATGAAGGTTCGATTTGGCCCGCCAGATGTTAATTGTAAAAATCATAATATAAGTAGCTGTTTTATTTTTTGTGAGGTAAAGATGATTTAAATATGTAGGACTTATTTTTCATCGGCACTTCGCTCACTTTGAACTCAGGATCCTATCATTTTGCATCTTAACAATACAATGCAATAGGGAGTTAATAGCTTTTGGCCCGTGACCCATCGTTAAGTCTCATTTTTGGCCCTCCAAAAAAAAAGTTTGGTCAGCCCTGAAATAAACAATATGTCTCAGGACTGGAAAAGTGATAGTTGATATTATGTTAAACATAATATCTCAATATTGATATATTCAACGGTGAAAAATTCAAGCTACTTGTGCTTTACTCGAGTATTTCCATCTTTATGCTCATACTGCACTACATCTCAGAGGCAAATACTATACTCCACTACATTTGTTTGACAGCTTTAGTTACTAGTTACTTTCCAGATTACAGATATTGAGAAGAAGGCCAGAAACACAGGCACACATAAACCAAACATACTGAACTGAATCACTCCAGGTAAAAGAAAACGGGACGCCACAGTCCAAGATCAAAGGTTTTGTTTATTTTCAATCACATACATATACTATTTTTACATACACAGTTCCTTTAAAATGTTGTGTTTACAGTAACAGCTTTCAGTAATTTTTTTTCTTTTTCTTTTGCATTTGTTTTGACTTTATTTGAAACGCTATAGCCTGAAGCTTTGAGATCAGCGTGAAACAGATACAATTTCTTTTTTTTCTTTTTTTTCCTTTTTTTTTTCAACCTGACAATGTCAAAAGAATGATTTCATTAAAACAGCACGGAGTAAAAGAAACGAAAGAGAAGGAGTCGTAAAAAGAAATCGAAGAACAACATCACCTGATTCAGATGAGCTATACAGGGTTTCATCGTCGTAGAGTTCCACGTTTCAGTCCGCAGCTGAGACTCTTTAGCATCACCTGACCCTTGCAGTAGCTTTGCCTCCCTGTCTGAGTGCAATAAAGTGTTTATTGCATTGTTGGATTGTTGTTATTTACAATATGACTTGAAAGAAAGAAGTGAAAATCGATAAGCTGCGCATCACAAGTACTGAGTCCAAAGATTTCATGTTGGCACAGCCGAGTACAAGATGCATCCTAACTTGTGACACCTATTTCATATTGGCAATAATATTATGGCGGAATGACAAGTCGGCCAAATGAACGACTAAACAGACATGAATTTGGCTGATCCTGAATCCACAAGAGATTATTTTAAAATCCCTCGCGGCGAAAATGAGGAGCAGGATTGGTAGTTGACACGTTTCTAATTCTAATGTGACTGAACATGAACACACACATGAACTACTTCCAAACACATGACTGTACCGACTCTCCGTCACACATTCTCAAAAGCAATCCCACAAAAGTCATGATCTCGCGTCGAAAGAAAAACCTGAAAACATGTTTAAAGAATCTGTCCAGATGACCTGATCACATCTCCCGGTTCGACCTTACAGACAGTTTGGGTTCAATGCTGGTTAATTTGAAGTCACACACACACACACTGATGACGAAGCAGAGCAGCAATGACGTGAGTGAAACAATTCATTTCTACATTCAGTGCTGACAACCCTGTTTCTGTGTTCAAATCATCTCTACTTCCAAAAGCACCTTTTTTTTTATTTCAACACAACTCTCTGGAGGGATGTCTTATAAAAAAGTTCACATTCAAAGACAGAAAAAAAACTTTCAATATTTGTCGTCAGTGACCAATATATGAAAAGAATAACATAGTTGTGATGGTTAAAAATGCCCTGTAGAATAACAGTATTGGTGGAGGAGGGGTCGACTCAAACGCGAGACCCCCCTTTGTGAGAAATTCATCCGAACATTTTCAAAACACAAAGAAAGTTGCACCCTGTTTTTGAAGGATTGCCCTGGCCAGACCCTGAACAGAAAGCCAAGCCGGTCGTAGCTTATTCTGGAGACGCCGCCCCTCAGTTTCCCTCTTAGCTCTGTGAAGGTACTGTCAGTCTGTGTGTGGTTCACTGTGCACAAGCCACAGGCCGAAAGAGTGTTAACGAAGTAGCTATTGGAAGTTATGCATGTAATTTTAAGAGGCTGTTATGTACAGAGACAGGATGCTTTAGATAAACTCCATGCAAAAAGCAAACCACCGCGCCGGAGCAGGAATACGGTTCAATGACATGTTAAGAAAAAAAGGTGCGGTCAGAACAATCTCCTGTCTGGGATTGAACCTTTATTCTAAACTAGTGTATGTATGAGCAATTTCCTTGAGTAGGAAATAAGGTGATATTCACGGAAATTATTGTAAATGGCGTTTTTGACATGCAAACGCAGACGTCCCCGTTTGTTTCATTATGGGACGGTGAAAACATCCTCAAGTTATTTTTCTATGTTTCCAGTTACCTGATTGTCAAGTGATAAAACACCATGAGACAGGTAATCCAAGTTATTATGCAGAGTATATGTAAAGAGGAATCTGTTTGCTCACAGTTAAAACGTCTTTCCATCCAGTACAGAAATGATTTCTTTGCTTATAAAACATGTTTTCTCGTTAAATGCTCTTTGCCCTTTAACCCACATGAGAACATGAAATATGGCAGTGGAAACCAAAAATAATGAGAATTCCTCTTTTCATTTCTAACACATTATAAATAACATACTGTATATACAAATAAAGAACTGATAGATCATCTACTTGGTTTCTAGTTGGAGTGTATTTTATCTTTATTGAAGAAAACAATCAGCCATTGCAAATTCACAGCTGTATCTAAAAATGTTATGAGCAGTTAGAATATACTGTGTTTAGAATGGGATCAACATCAGATAATGAGATCTGGGTGCAATGTTGTATGTAGGTCTCGCAAACATACTGTGAATCTTCTTTTTTTAAGTTTAATAGAGAGAAACTACAACCGTCAAGTCTTTGCCAAGTTCGATGCAAACAAAGCGTGTAAGTGTTTGTGTGTGTGCTCGTGTCCCAGTTTGAGAAAATCTGGTCACGCGATTTTAAGGAGATTAATTCAGTTTGAAGGAGAAATAAATTTAAAACAAAATGGAAAATGGCAGAAAACCTTTCATGTTGTGTAAAGTCTGCTTTAAGCCATACGATCTGATTTCACACCATAAGCTAAAACCCAAACATCTGGCCAAACTGGGTTTTTTTTCTTACACCAAATTTGGCGACTTGGGGATTCGGATGTTTTTAAGGCAGAAAAAGAAGAAGCGAAGGAAAAAAAATACCAAACATAATATAATTTCTGCGCTTGCAATGCTTCATTCGGAAAGGCACTTGCCATATTCAGGTTCCATCTATCAAAATAAATAAATCAATAAATACATTTCCAGCTAAGGAATAATGTCGTCAGCACGACCGTTGGGGAGTTTTTGTGTGGAGCAAAATGATTCACTGCTACGAGGTTAACACTCATCGCCTGCGTTTAAACGACTGACTCTATCACTTGTGTCTCTTCCTGAAAGCCTCCTGTGTTTCAGTCAAATAAATAAGAACAGCCTCCGTGTGGTAACGCCACAGTGAAACAGACCAACCTCCTCTGCCTACGAGGGGTTAACGGTACACAATGACATGCAGGGCCGTGGGCCAGCCCGTGGGGTGGTGGAGGGACCGATCGCACGCCGCCAGGAGAAATAAAAGGGACATTACACACAAATCAGACTTTTCAAACTCCTTAAAAGCAGAAGTCTGAGCACAATCAAAATAATTCACTCGACTGAGTGTACTGACCCTTTAAGTCCCGAACTCAGCCCTGACATTTACTAATGTCTTAATGGCTTGCCTGTGGTTAACAAACACACACACACACACACACACACACACACTCACACAGTCCTATCCTGTCACCAGACCCCCCCCTCCCCTCAATGTCTGGAGTTAGTTTACATCGTATATAAAGAAAAGTCTCTATACAGACTCATTTTAGCATACAGTGAGATTAGCATTGTTTTAAATCTAATCATGCAGGACTACAGCGATAGGCAGGGGGCAACTGAGGTGGAAAGCAGTGATGTGGCAAGGTGCGCTAGTCGGAAAAAAAACTCCCAGTGTACTGGCCGTCAGTCCCACTCTGTGTGCCCTTCAGCTGTACAGAATTACATTATTTACAAGGAGCGCAGGGGGGCGCCGCTCTGCGTGAGAGCGACTACATATCCCTGCAGAGTAACCACATAAAAACACACAAATCAGGCAACCTTACGTCGGGGATCGTGTCGGGCGGGGGGGTGTCTAAGACCGAGCCTAGAGGTTAAAATACAGCAGTGTCGTTACAGTGGGGTCGAAAAGGGGAAAAGGGGGGAAAAGGAGAATGACGTTTGTATTGTACAGTAGCGATGAGCAAAATGGCCGCCCACCTTGCCACAATGATTGGAGCATAAATGCTTTTGGAAGGAGACCAGCAGCCAGCCAATATGCACTTTACAGGAGATGCAAGTCAAAGCGTTTGGTCGTTTTTCGTTTGGATGCCATATACAAGATATGTGGGGTAATATAAGCAAAGCAACTAGAGGATCATTAACATATATCTCATTTACTTCAGTTTAAATACCACTGCTGTTTTTGAATGACAATGCACAGGCTTTTAGATTTCATCATTTCAGATTCTGTGTTTCCATAACTCATGTTTTTGTTCTGAATATATTCATTTTGATCTTTACTCTTTTTTTTTTTAAAGTATTTTTCAGTCGGTCATTTCAGGTTGGGTTCTTCACCTTCGGAAGAACATGGGGTTGCGCAGGCAGGCGGCTAGTCACCTGCAACACCCCAGGGGTCCTGCAGAGGTCTCCAGGCTGCTGTCAGTGTCTGATGCCAGGGTCTGGTCGGTGGACATGGAGGAGATGTCGTTCATGGAGGAGGAGGGAGGGAGGCTCTCGCTGCTGTTCACGGCTGCACCTGTGCTAAGGGAATCAACAGCAGCAGGGGGTTACAACGTAAAAGAGTCCTGGCGAAGGCAGGTACAGAAATACAAGCACAAGAGGCATTTGGTGAGTGTTGGATGCAGCTGGATTCGTTCCGTGACATCGAGACGTCAACAACATCATCAACAACACCTGTGGGACGAAACGGTCACAGTGCGTCTAGGATGAGACAGGGGTAAGAAAGGTTTGGGTCCGATGGGTTTCACAGGAAAGGTCGTCAGAGGCCACAGTGTTTCATCAGCAAGTAGATAGATATGCATTTCAGAATAAGAATAAGAACCTCATTTCTATAGCCCTTTTCTCAAAACTGTCAAGATTTGGGGTTGTTAGTTGAGTTATTACCTGTTTTATTTTGATAGAGCATATATTCAGTTACTTTACTTCCTGTCTCTTACTCTTTACTTCCTCCCCTCTTCACCTCTCTCGCTGTGCCAGTTCATCATTTTACCTCATGTCAACTGTTCGTTTCTGGATTTTGCCTTGATTTTCCCCAGACCTCACTTATTGACAGACTTTTGATTCTTGCCTGTTCCTGTTTGGATTTGAGTGCCTGTTTGAGCTGCTTGTTCTGTTTTTGAATCTTGCCTGCCCGGTCAACCACTAAGTATTTGGATTTTGAATTTTGAATATTAAAAAGAAGAGATCAAAACTACACACAAACATGTGCCGAGAAATTCTGGAAATTAGGGAGTAATACAAGAGAAACACAAGCAATACAAAGACCCTTCATAGATTTCAAACTCCTGAACAGTGATTTATGTAAATCCTATTTATAAAAGTGTTTTTAGAGGGGATATAAAGGATGAAACTGAAACTACCCAAAGAGCCTTGTCTAAGGATCTAAGGCTGCTCATAAAGCGTTAAAAAGTTCAGCAATACAGCTAGGAGCTCGACCTTTCAGTGCTTTAAAAGTCAGCAAAATCACTTCTAAATCTTACTTGTAGCCAGTGTAAATGTGGAAAGACTAAGGTAATATGGTCTGTAAGTTTAAAATTCTAGGTGCAGCGTTTTGAACAAGCTGAAGACTGTAGCGAGAGTTGCAACAGTCTAGACGAGGCGAAATAAAGACTGAAATACTGCCTTTAAATCACCGTGAGATGAAAATGGCTTGATATTAAATGGCAGCACTTATGATTTATGTAACCCAAAGGCGGTCTGCTGTGGCTGTGCTGGGTGGGAAACAGTCTTCAGTGATACGCTTTCATGTTATTTATTTTTTTTTCTCAGATGTTCAACCCTTTTTTAAATAACAATCACATTTTCTCACACAGGTCTTGAAGTTGAAGATGGAAGCAGTAAACTTTTAGAGATTTCATTAATGAACTCTTAATTCAGTCTACTCAGCTGCTGTTTGATTTAATGTGATTAGTAATGAGATTAACTCTCCATTAAAAAGCCTAAGTGTCTCTGTTTGATGATTTTCCTGCTTAAACTGACTCTTTCTGAACCTGATTTGTCCATAAATGTGGAAAGTCTGGAGGATGACACATCTCTTTAATGTCGATCTGGGGACGAGCTGTGTACTAACAGAGGGTGTTTATCTGCATTTTCAAAAAAGTAGGAATATAAGGAACCACACTGTTCAGCCGCTGTGGGTTTGAGCAGCACTTTTCATCAAATCCTCAGCGAGTGGGTTCTGCTCTCTTTGATAAGGTTATGAGCAAATCAATAAAAAAAACGGGAGTCTGCTTTTAAGCTCCAAGAGTAAAGCCTGATTAAAGAGCATAAGGATGAAAATATAAAGGTATTGCCAATATGAGAAAATTGCTAAAACAACCACTTTAACTTCCAAGCAGCGGCCGTGTAATTTACAGGGGACATGTACAGCGCAGGCAAACTATAAATCTGCTGTTTGTGTCTGTTCCCTGTGGGAGGTAATTGCTTAATGGAGACTGGTGGGCACTTCAGCTGACCCAAAATAAAACAGAGAACAAAGCAGGATTAATGGCCGGCTTTAATTCCTGCAGTCACTTTGCTTCTAACTTTACTTACAGTAAATACATCAGAAATATCTGTTAAAAAGTCACCAGAAAAAGTTTCAATCTTGAAAGATGATTTGAGCATAAACCACACGAGTAATTATGAGAAAATATTACTGGAGATTAATGAAGTTTTTAAATCATAAATTAATTAATCTTGGGAGAAACTCTGACTGTGATGTGGGATTAAAGCTCCTGTTGTGTGCTGCTAATAACGTCTAAAGCATTTCTCAGTCTTGTACCCTCTGAACTCAGTGAACTACTTTCCCATTTTTTGGATATTTCCAGAGATATGAAAGACTCGTGTGTAAAGTGTGGCACAAACAAATCCTGCAGCGCTGGCCTGGAAATATCTCTATAAATAATTACAGCATTAAAGATGTTAAAAGCTCTAACACACATATGTAGGAACACAGAGAGAGCCTCAGGACCCGCCTGGCTGTGTCTGAGGCATCGTGTGTGTGCTCTCAGCTTTTCTGTTCGGTTGCTGCAGTAAAACACTGTCGTCTGCAGCTCCTGCACTGCGCCGCGGCTGCTGCACTCAGCACTGGACCGACCTATCTGCTTTATTACTAGTGGATGGCAAAAAAAAAAAAGAGGAAAGATGGAGGTGATGCATTTGTGAGAGAGCGAAAAAGAAGATGTTGCATTATGTGTTAAATTGTCTCATCTTTCCTTTGTAATATTTCAGCTAAAAGAACGAGGCAAAAGTGTTAAACGCTGCTTAAAATTAAATTATTTAAGATAATATTTGCTATTTTTTGACACAGCAGCTGAGAAGGATTATAAACTTTCTACAAGACTGCTTTGTCCATAAGGAGGTTATTGCGAGAGACTTCACTGTATTGTGAATGCACATTAATTTTCCCCATGTGGCTGTTTCCTCTCCTGCTCAGCAGATGCAACTGTCTCTGCAGGATTTAGCTTCAGTTTGCTTTTCTAATCTTCAAACTGCACCAGTTCTCTGTCTTTTAATAGAGAACTGCTGCTGTTTTAACCAAGCAATGAGCTATTTCTCACATGCATCACAGTGGAGTTTGCACGGCCCAGTCATTCTGCTACCATGACTCCATACCGCCCCTCTGTGGCCAACTGTGAGAACGACACTTTATGTGCTTTGATCCAGTCTGAAATGTCACCTGCAGCTGAGGACTGACATTTCCTGTGATGGACCCCAAAGGACGCAAAACTTAAATCATGACATGTTACACACACTCATAAAGGAGCACACACCATCTGCTATTAAACACACTAAGAGGCAACCTTAGCAAATACAGATTAGCTGTCCTACAATGCCATTTAACAAATACACAAGACTGCACAACACTTAACTTTAACAGGAGATGCAAGAGACAGAGACACATGGCCAACAACACGATGGGTTTATCTATTTACAAGTAACTCCAGTAAGGTTATAGTAAATTCACTTACAGAGCGATTAGGGTTATGCACTGAGAGTACCTGAAGGTGAAGGCTGTCCCTTCACAACGCCATTCTTCGTTCTCTCCTCAAAGTTCATCACCTCTTTGTAGATTAGTTCTGCAGATGAGCAAGGAGAGAGAGTCGTTAAATATTTACATGCACATACAAAGTGTTATATACAGGACAAGGAAAAGAGGATTTTGTTCCCCGGACTATTTAATGGTTGGCTTTAAGGACAGCGCTGTCACACAGAACAAAGAAAGCATAAAATATGAATACAAGAAAATGTTTATTTTCATCTGACACGCTGTTAAAAAATTCATTGCAGCACCTACAGTGTCTTTTAATTCTGCCAGATCACAGAGGTTTGGTGTCAACGTGAACTAATTTTTTTTGGTTGTTGTGAGTAATTCTCACCTTTCCATTCATCAATGGAGTGTTCTCTTTCATCCAGCTGCTTGTCGTAGATCTGAGGTGGAGGCTGGAGGGGAGAGAGTACATCCAGTTTAGCTAACAACCCAGTCGACAAGATTGATCTAACATGACATTTATATGGCCGATATCACTGGATACCGCCAGGTGCCATAAACGATTTAGATACAAGACTTTGCACAATGATGCGTCAAATTTGGCAATATGAAATTGTTGGCTAATAAATAAAAATATGAGGATGACAATATGAGTATTAACGTAATTTGACATTTTAACATGTACTGTATGTACACAAAGACATGCTGCGGTACAAAGTAGTAGCACATGTGGATTATGAGGAAAATAATGTAAATAAAGGAAATAAAAATAATTTATACATAATCACATAAAATGGTTGATTTGCATAATTTAAATATCAATATGTTTGTCCTCACACATACTATATTAAAATATTTCAGGCCTTGAAAATCAGGATGAAACATCTGACAGACAGTGAGACGAGAACAAATCTGGTGGGTTGTCCAGCTAAAGTGCCGATGTCATTTCATCTAACGGGACACAGATATACTGTCTGGCACCGAGTCAACCCTTCTTATCATTCATTCATAGTGATCCTGCCCCAGATACTGACGCCATAATCTCACTGCAGGTGACAGGACCACCCATAAACCTCTCTCTTATGACCTTAGAGGAACGGTTAGAGGTCAGCATTCAGCAGGAGACAGAGGTAAGAGGATTTCCCTCATTCCCTGGTCCAGGTTTTATCACTCATAAAGATGGTTTACAAAGCTGCACCTCTTTTACCTGCAGCTACACACTAATGACATTTCAGTATAATGTCATATGCAGACTGTATTCTATTCTCTAAAACATGTATATTATGATTCTTTTCTATCATGATTAATGATTGACAGTGTTGATACAACCCAGATTCCATAAAAGTTCTGCCGCTGTGTAACATAAAGAAAAATCAGAATGCAATCATTTGCAAACAAACTGTGTTCCTGAGTCCATGTATTAATCTCCTTTATACAATCATGTGTTCACAAAGTGTTGAACCTCGCTCCATCCTTGCTTGTGTATGACTGAGCCTTCCCATAATGCCCCTTTCATACCCAATCATGATACTATCACCTGTTACCAATGAACCTGTTTACCTGTGGAATGATCCAAACAGGTGTTTTTTGGATCAGTCCACAACTTTCACAGTCTTTTGTTGCTCCTGTCCAAACTTGTTTGAAACGTGTTGCTGCCATCAAATTCAGAATAAGCAGACATTTACAAAAATCAATGAAGTTGAAGTTACTGTTTGCAATTGAGTATATGTCAGGCAGGATGAGCAAATGATCACATTCTGTTTTATTTATGTTTTACACAGCGTCCAAACTTTTGTGGAATTGGGGTTTTATGTCCAAGAAGTCTTTAGTCTTCATAAACAAAGGTCCCATTGAATCATTTCTTTGATGCAGGGCGGTTGTTATTTACCATGGATATTTGGATGAGATCTCTGGCCTTCATCAGCATGAGATGACATTAGAGAAAGGGAAAACAGCAGAAAATGTGTTCATGACATGCCATTCACAGCCATTTATTTCATACATACCACATCAACTCTAACAACAATATCATCATTAAAACCATCAACAACTAGAAAACTTAGACAAGTGCACAGTCATAAAATCCTCTAAAAATGATTAATAATACTACAATGAAGGTTTGTCATGTGGCGTCTGTTCAAAAGTTACTAATAACCGGCAGGATATTTCATGGTGTAAACAGTAATGCTGAAGTTCATCAGCTGGTCATGCACTCGTTAGTGTATTGCTGCAAGTAGAAGTGGTATCTGTTCAACTTTATGGAGCTGCAGATGGCTTTTTCCCAATCTCACTGTCACCTCATACTAATGAGGCGCTAATGAAGAAATCACCAGAAACACCACCACTCTTACATTAGAAAACAGAACAATGCACTAAAGTCACTCCTTTATAAACAGCAGCAAAAATCTATATCTAGGTTGTAGCAAAAAATTGGTGGTTATTTTATTAACCTAACAAGTATAAGAGTTCAAATATATAAAGTATAAAACCATGAGTGGGAGAAAAATGAAAATGAGATGTGAACCAAAAATTTAAAAATCATAAATGCACTGATGCAGCAATTATCAGCTTTTGATACAAAGGTGTGTTATAAATCACTTTTATGTAAAAAAAAAAAAAAAAAAAAATATATATATATATAATGAGTCATCGTCATTATTTTCTGCACACCAATGCAAATACAAAGTAAACAGTGCCGACCATTCAAAGACAGGAGGAGAGGATAGAGGCTGGGATAGTAATCAATATACAGCTCTGCCAAAGGCCTACTCACCGCCTCCACCTCAGCTGGATCATACCACACGTTGATGTAGGGGTGCTGTAAGGCCTCGTCCACCGATATCCGTTTAGCCGGATCGATGATCAGCATCTTAGACAGCAGGTCTCTGGCCTGGCTAGCTGTGGTTTGGAAAAAAAAAACATCTGGTTGAGATCCTGAGGGAGAAAAATATTCCTCTGTGTCACTAATATGCCAAAGGGAAACACAGTAAGGCAGAAAGGGAGGAAGAGAGAGAGATCCAGGGATTAAAGAGAACAATAAACAGCAGCTTGTCAAAGGAAACCAGAATCTCACAAAGCCTCAATCACATGTGGGTCCACGAATAAACAGACAACTTTGATAGAGTGGAAGCTCTGGAAAACAGTATTGTGACTATCTTTCATTATGAATTATAAAACTGATGAAACGAATGTGCAAGTAATCTTGTAATTCTTTATCAACCATCCTGATCTCTCATCCTTTTTTGATCCAGTTGAAATTCAAGATTCTGCTTTGCCCTATATTCCGTTTTTCTCTCATCTTTGATTAACGCAAAATTTAGGTGACATTTGTTACAGGCTGATTCAGTCAACTTGGTCTGAAACAATAAAGAATAAACCATGAAATATTATATAGCACCTGCTCCCACTGGTGTCTTTCTAAGTGTAGTTTTGTGAGCATCTGTATGTAAAAACCACTATATTGGAAAAAAAAAAATCTGGCTTCTCGACCTATAAAAACACGTCAGCATCAGCTCAGTCGGTCAGTCTCTGCACCCTCAGGCCCTCTTGGACTGATCTGAAATGGAGAACCCTTAAACCACACACCGTCCCTCTCCTACACACTGACCCCACTATAAATAGCTCTACAGCAGCAAAGCACTGAAGAAACTGAACTGACAACAGAGAGAGAGAGACAGACGATCCGGGCGCACCGTCTGCATTTTTCCCCAGCACCGACACGTCGATAACAAAAAGATGGTAAATCTGTAAAATGACTCCTCTATCGCTCTCCTTCCGCCTTTCCTTGTTCCTTATCCATCTGTCTTCCCTTCATCCTTCGGTGCTCTCTGTCTGCCTCTTCCTCCTACGGTTCAAAAATACCAAAGCCCAAAGGATGTCTGCCTCAGTTCCTACCTGTGACAGAACAAAACACACAAAACAGCAGCTCTTCAACCCGGTCTCACACCCGTCCCACTCACTCTCTCTCTCTGGGTGCGTTTCCTTTAACACTGTCACTCACAGCAGGAAGCAGCACGAATACAAAAAGTGATTCATGAGAATTTTACCAGACGGGAGCTTTGATGGAGGAGCCGGGCAGCGGAAAATGCATATTTTGCTATATCTCATTGGAGGGAATTTCCACTTTATAAAACACTGGGAAGAGAGATTGCACTTCCCAACTGAGACTGACAGAAATGAAGGATGTCTTGGTCAACCTCCTGCATAAGAATAGATTGAATTCACCAAGGCTCACAGGACGGGGCTCAAAAACAATACATTTTAGTGAATGTATTTCAGTTTAATGCGGAGGCCCATGGGTGAGAGGTAGAATAAAAGTTTTTTGAGGTAAAAGTTGACCAGAATAAAAGTTTATTTCCCATATGTGCTCACAATGAAACATGTAGGTATGTTTACATGCACCATCTTAATTTAGTGTATTAACAATTATCACTAAACACAAAGTGCAGCTGGGGCTGATGGGGATGACATTATTTTTACATTTAGTCATAAATAAAAAGTAGTAGACAATTTGTAAATTTGACCTGTAGAGCAACCAAAGTTATTATAATTCATCCTGAGCACGAGTGTCTGTTATAAATTTTGTTCAATCATTTATTGAAACATTTAATGGACAGACATTATATTTCTGTTGTGATTTGTAGCTGGTATTTTGATTTTAATAGCATCTCCCCGATACTAAGTCATGTGTGATGTCAGTTGTAAAAACTGTAAAAAAAAAAAAAAAAAAAAAAAACCCGACAACTTATCAATTGTTTTTACGCTCTATGTGAGATATAGACTATAATTTCACACGTTATGTTTAAGGGTTTCTGTAGTTAGCAAAGATGTTGGCATCAAAAGAAATCCCATGATAACGGTGCAGGTAATTAATTTTTTATGAGATCATCACATCACAGGGACGTCAGGAGATGTGTCTGTCCATATACAGAGACGTGCAAAGGATTTAAATTCAAAACATCAATCAATGACATTTACATGCATGACAACACCTCACAAACACGTCACCGCAATCTCATAAAACGACTCAAATGCAGCTCGAGTTCTCACCTTTGAGTTTGTTGTGCTCAGAGTCAGCAGGGAAAAGGCAGTCGGGGAAAAGCTTGGGAAAGGTGAGGCCTGCGTACTTTGGCCGGTTCTCCACGTAGTTCCTCACTGTGGGCTGAAGCTTCTTCATGAACTCTGGCGAGGGTGTGCCCAGCTGCTCGATCACCTTGTTCCACTGGTCGATGTCTGGTGTGGCGGGTCAGGATTAAGGGAAACACACCTGGATGCCCCAGTGTCCACTCAGGTCCCACTCATATACTATGTTTATTTAGGACAAGCAAAAAACTGTCTTTTGATTTACTCATGAACTGTCGGACTAATGATAATGAGACCAAATAAAAGAACAATAAAGAAAGAAAACATAAGCTAGGCCTGTTATACAGATACAAGTGGACAGCTAAATGTATGATCAAATGAAGTCCCATCTAACCCCAAAAAGAAGCCTCAATTAGAAATGACAAAAAGCTGAAGAATGTTTCATTAACTGAAGATAAAATTATGATCCTCAAAATTCATCAATACTTAATATATCTTTTTAAATGTAGTGAAGCTTTTCATCCTTCCATTACATTTAATTGTTAAAAAACTACCTCCAGTTTTGTGGGAATTATTTCTTTGGCTTCCTGGGAGTCAAACAGATCTCAAGTGACTCCTTGTTCCATATGAGACATTAACTTCATACCTTGAAATCTGTCTAAAAACATGAAACAAGTACTGAAAAGCAGGAATTGGATCATAAAAGAATGAACCTTCAGATGAACATATATGAGTTTATAATTAACAACAGACACGTAGCGTGCGCATCGTGTTTGTGTGTGCAAATACGGTTGTGCCAACTTGTGCTTCCTCTCCCTGTTGACGATAAATATTTCCTGTCTTACCCCTCCACACAGTCTGAATTGCCCCCTCCTCTCCCCATGTTCTCACAGAAGCTGCCAGTTGAGGCAGTTTGCTGCCAGAGCCACCAGAGATCCCCATTACTTCATCTTGCTGGAACGCCACACTTCCACCTCCTTTTTGTCTCCATTGCACATTGGCTACGATCCACACACCGCTCAGTGAGGCAGTTTTTTTTTTTTTCATCCGCTAAGGTTCTTATGCATGGCTCTTTGGCAAGTTGTTGGATTCGCTCAGACAGCTAGAGGTGTTTTTCCACAGTGTGTCGGTGCACGCTGCAGAATGCAAGACACTTCCACTGTGTTTGGAGTCGTCTTCAAACGGGGCATCGTGCACCTGAACGCAACTGATCTCAAGTAAACGCTGCAGGGTTTCTGTGACATTCACATGTGAAACAGAGCGAGGGAGGTCAGAAGGATACGGTCAGTCCCAGGGAACAGCACTGTCCCTCTTATCACCTCTCCAAAGATGCAGCCGACTGACCACATGTCCACTGGGATCACACACACACACAGGAACATGCACACACACACACACTCACATTACTATCTATCAAAAATCACATAAAACTTCTACCTCCTAAATACATATACTGTAAGTACACAAACACATTTTCCAAGTTCTAATCCTGTGTTTCACATGTTAAACATGTGTCAAAATCCCTCTCTTTTCTGTTCCTGTAAAACATAAAAATATTCGATGAGTCATCCTGAACCTGGGGGGGTTGCATTCATCACATCAAATTTGATTTAGAGAAACGCAAATCTCATGTTTGGGGACATCTGCAAACCAGTGGGAAGAGACCAGAGTCCCAATGCGTGACATTGGTTTTTCTATTTTTATGTTTTCTTTTTTCCAGATTTAGAAAAAAAATCATGTTTCTCTGCTCAAGACTTGTAGAATGAAATGTTAATTCAAGGTCTTGTCAGGTAAAAATTTATCTATTTATCTTGTTGTGTGAAAGAAAAAGGCACCGTGTTAAATTACCTATAAAATAACTACAACCTGCTTAACATAACATAAAGTGCAGGTTATGTTATCCTATGTATGAAGGTATATATAAAAGCATGTGAAACAGATTGTAATATATAATCTGGAGTAAAACTGAAAACACAAATCTCTCTTGTTTTTAGGAGCAGTGTTTGATTTTTGTGAATTAGAGCCAGGCAGCATATACATTTCTGCTAGTTGGTTCAATTCACCCTCATCCCCCTAACAACTCGCCAATTTGACGGAGGTTAATGTGGAGGCCAGCCGTCCTCTGCAGCCCCATATCTCTCTGTATTCACTAAGTCACGCCTGGAATTTGATTTAAATCCCTCTCGTAACTAAACCCCGACCAAATATTTGGTTTCACTCAGAAATACATCACAGTGAAAGTAAAGGTGCTTTAACTTCCATTTCACTGTAACTTGACCTTTTATAAATCAATAACAAAAAAGTGCTATCCACATCTAAATTTAAGTAATATTGTGTTACTTCTGAATTTGCATTAGATGTCATCACAAAGCTGCATGTTACCAGGAATTAGCTGTATATATTTATGCCACATATGAACCACAAACAAATCCATCACTTCATAGCCACGTGTTCAACACACTGCTCTACTAAATGGCCTTTGAATGCTCACTGCACTGTGACCTGTGCTATTCTATATCATCATCTGACAGACACTCAGGAGGGTGCAGATAACTTCAGCCAGGTCAATACCTCAGAAAAAGTCTATGAAGCAAATTAAGATGAGCACCGGTACCAGTCCAGAGCTGATCTACAAGCAGAAGATTAACAAAAGTGTGCATGACTACAGCTCATTGATCAGCGAGGAAGGATGGAGTGTTAGATGATAAGAATTTCAAGTCACTGTGAGAGCAGAGGAGGAAGGAGGGAGATATTGCAGAGCTCATTGCAGGGGTTCTCCAGAGCGTTAATCTGTGAGGGACTGCATGATCAGGGATGTGCAGACCAGAGCATTAAGATAGACACAAGCAGCTGCAGACACACTGGTTTCTCGCTGCTGATCTGCCTCTCAACAACTTACAGCGACATCATAATTCTAAAGCATGAGGTGATTTTTTTGTATTTTCATTATTGTCAACAAATCCAATGAAAAGACCAAAAGCAACAATGCATTAGTCCATCTGTCAGTATGTTGTGACCATGTCTGTGGCTCTTTGCTTCAAGCCTATTTGTTCCTAATGAACACTTCAAAAAAGTGTCACGTAAAACACGAAAATCACAAAAGTATAGACTTTCATTTTCTATTAAGGGCTAAATAATTTCCTGAAACAGCTGGAGTCTGTTTTTTAGGAATGTTACTCAAGCAGGAATAAATAGTACATTCATTAGGGTTTTTTTTCCGGATGGAGATTTGATGAGTTAGTGAGTTTTTACAGCAGCTGGATGATGAGATGTGGGATTGACTCAAAATAAACTACTATACCAAGGTTCATCACCCCGTCCAACTGTGGCTCATTCATGTCTTTTTAATTGTTGCATATTACACTGAGGAATTAGCTGTATCAGGCTTTGACAACACAGACAATCGTACTCAGCAGAATCAATTCATTGTTGGTTTCGGTTTTTTCGTGGGCTGATCTGACAATAAGGAAATTATAGAAGACTTATCCTTCAACATATATAAATGATTTCCCCGTCATGGCAGCTGCCTCATTTAAAACAGTCTACACTTTTAACCTCTGAACTCTCCTCCCACTACAAAATGAGTTTAACTAAGCTGCTATTAACAGATGCTCAAAATGAATAAATTAATTATTCATTATGCGCTAAATGCTAAATAACTATGTCTGACTCACATGTGTGGGCCGCCTCAGATGGCGAGATGTACCTCACGTGCGCGCACATGTGCACAAACTCAGCATGGGGACTATTTATCCAAATCCATCCTACTGAATAAAGTCATCTTGGGGATGCAATTACAGCCCCCTCACGGCAGAAGAACGCACCAGGTAGCACTGCAGACACACACTAAATAACACAGACCTAAGTATGCAGAGGCAGAGAGAGGGAGAAGATCGTTTCGCCAAATTATGAGACTGAGTAAAGCTTAAGTTTCCATGAGAGCAAGAATTTATGATGCTTATCTTGTGTTGTTATTGCAGGTTGAATTAAAAGCGTTAAAAGAGGATCAGCTGGAATTGACTTGTGTTATAAAGGCAGTCAGATGTGAATGTTGTTCACCTCAGTAACATCCAGAGAACATCAGGCCAAGATTACAGAGTAATCTTCAAAGTAAATGTAACTAAGAAATGTAACTAAGTGTAGCTGCTATTTCATCTCTCCAAACACGTGACTCTAATAAAAGGCAGTTGAATCCATCTTGAGTCAGACACTTGAAACCCAACATGGATTTAAAACAAAGAATGATTGATTTTTTAATTAATTTTTCTTTATATGCATCATACACAAACCTTTAAACAAAAATAGTGTTACCATAAGATAACCTGGCTGTGTGTTAACAAGGATACAGTCCCGCCCGGGGAAGAGGATTTTGTGGCGCACCATTTCTCCCATAATGCACCCCACCGACCATATATCCACTGCACGCACAGAGGTGAGCAAAAGAAAAGAGAGGGAGGCAAAGGTTAGTGTTAGACACATAAAGAAGAACGGCGATTAGAAACTGGCTGTTATTCAGCAAGGGAGAAATAATTAGTGAGCAGCATGTTCTGTAGAGATAAACTGGAATGAAATACAGATACAGAGCAGAAGAAGAGAAAAGCACAGCACTAACTAGCGGCTAGAAAATTCAAAGCCTCAGAGCCCGCAGGCTTCCATCCATGAGAGGAATAAGGCTAATGAGTCATAACTCTGAGGCTGGCATTCAATCACATGTCTGATGTTCTGGGGGCTTTTAATCAGTGACTCATACCTCCAACACTTCAATTCACTCAAGCTCATTTGCAAAGTGCGACTCGACCGGAATTGTTGTTAAGATTTCGCAGATAATGCTTTCATGTGGGATCATTGATGCATAACACATTTTTTTCTGATAATTAATGTCAATGTCTGTGCAAAGACAAACAACTGCATTATTTGCTGCAGTCAGACGCTCCTGCTCTCAGTCTCAGTGCAGGTTTGACTGCAGGTAAGTCGTCGGGTCCCGCTGGTTTAAAAATACATTACATACAGCTCACACAGACGTAATGTTGCTTTAATGTAAGTCGATTTTTAAACTGACTTTGTGATGCAGTTGAGAGAGACTACAGGTAGATTTTGGCTTCCAATTTCCTTTCTTCCCTGTCACCACCAGAAAGTAACTGAGTGAAGAAATAGCTCCAATAAACTCATTAAGTGATACATCATATTAGCACATACTGCTCTATATACACCAACTAATATGTCAGAATTTGATCAATGTAAGCTCAAACACACTATCATGACTTCTCACCGTTCTCCTTGTATCCCATGCCCAGGATAACCTCTGGAGCTCTGTAGTATCTAGTCACCACATAAGGGGTCATCATGAAGCTGGTGCCCGCAGTCCTGGCCAGACCGAAGTCCAGGATCTTCAGGGTGCAGTCTGACTTCACCACTATATTGCTTGGTTTGAGGTCCTGGAAATGGGGAAACACATGGTGTGAGAAACTGTGTACATTCAGGTAATTTACAAAACTCCTTTTCTGCTGTCGATGGACAATCTCTGTAATACATTTGCTTTCTTGTCAAGATCAAAACCACTTTTATATATGTCTGTTAAATATTGTATTGTCAGATTCAGCTTAGCACAAAACTGGAAACAGAGGGAAACAGTGAGTCCATAGGTAAGAAAATACACCTATCAGCACATTAAAGGCTCAATAATTACTGTGTTATATCTTGTTTGTTGGTTGTAGCTACATATGTACTGTACAGACATGAGAGTGATTTACATCTTTTCATCTAACTCTCTGCCAGAAACCAAATAAACATATTTCCCAAAATGTCAAATGCCTGTGTCAGAACGACCCAAGACTGTGACAATATTGAAACTGGAAGCAATCATTTTAAAGTTAGTTATCAAGTTTGCTCTTCATGCTCTGTGGCAACTCTCACTGTTGACCTCGGGTTGATCTAAGAGCCTTTGTGCTTCCTCCGACTAAACAGCCAGTGAGAAGCTTCACTGTGAAGACAACACACATGCTATATCCCCTAGATCCTATTTGTCTATCAGTCAAATCTGCTGGTGCATTGACGAGGATCTGATCCCTCACAGACTTCCCACCATGTAAACACTGTGAACTGTTCTGGCTGGGATGGCCAGTAAGGCCAGCTGGAAGCACCAGGGATTAAACTCCGGTCACTACAGTGTTTCCTCTGCGCCATCTGGGAGTGTTCGGTTGCCAAATGGGCGACCAAGGTGATGTCAAGGTTTATGGAAAGTCTACTGATGTCGATCTAAAATCACGCAACCCAAACCATGTTCAGTAGTTAAAGAAGAATATTGCTTTGCTTTCCTACCCTGTGAATAATGCCGGCTGAGTGCAGATGTTTGATACCACACAACATCTGGTAGAGCAGGTAGGACATTCTCTCGTGGTCAAGCTCCATCTGAATCACCTGGCACAAGTTGGCATCCATCAGCTCCATCACTAGGTACCTGAGGAAAGGTTGCGTTGATGAATAAGTGATTCACAGATTTATCAGTTGAGTGACTGATGTGTCATTTGATGAGTGAGCTGGCTGCTAAAATAGTTCATAATCTAATGAGTGAAAGTCGTAAACTGAGCCTTCTGCAGCCTGTCTTCCATTTCTGGCTGGGAAAAAAAAGTGCCACAGAGACACATGAATCCCTCTCATGAGATTGAACACGCTCTCATTCATCATTCAGTATGAGAACAGGATACATGCAGCAGCCTCAGATTACACCTACAGGACTTTCACTCACTCCACTCCAGCGGTTGTGCTCTCACCGCTGCAGGTGTGAAGGAGTAATAAGCACATTGTGCATAATGAAATCAGTCCCCTTCTTTTGTCGTATCAGACTGGATGAAAACAAGTGGCCTTTCTTTGCCCGTTACATGAGATGAATTAATATTCGTCATGGAAATGTAATTATGCAAAGAAGGGTTCGCTATACTCACACATCCTGGAATTCCTCTAATGATTTCTGTGGTGTGAAGACATTTAATAAACTGATAATCTGAAAGAGAGGAGAACATATAGAAGTTAAATATACACACACACAAAATCTGAGTAACAGGGACACAAGTTGTTAATGACCCCGATGAAGGGCACTGAAGTGAGTTGGAACAAAAGAGCCGGGATAAACGTGGATGAGAGGGAAAAGAGACAGAGAAGAAAAGAGAACAAACTGCGGCACTGGAGATTACATTCATGCCTTGAAGTGCTCTCTGTTTCACTCTCCTGCCAGTTCGGTACATTTCTGGAGGCAGGGAATTTAGCACGGTCACAACACTGCAGTGGCTCGGCTCTGTTTTGTAGCGGAGGGATTTATCGAGAACCAAAAATAGAAGCCGACTCGGGTAAAAGTGCTTCATTCTGACAATGGATATATTTCCCTTATTCCTGCATCATCCTTCCCACCTCTGTTACCTCTCGGCTGAGTCACTTACATTTTTGTGATTGACACATTTCATGAGCACCAACTCCCGGTATGCCCTCTTGGCGTGGGTCTGGTTCTGGAAGGGTCTGCTCAGCTTCTTGATGGCTACATTTCTGTCCAGGACAGCATCGTAGCCCGCACTGCAGGAGGAAAAACCACAGAGAACAGAGGGAGAAATTTAGTATTCATAGCTGGGTGAATCACTGTGTACGCGATTGCATGACTTTGTGTCAATCCTCTCTGAAAGTCACAAAAACAAAAGGATTATTTTTCACATCTCCAAGCAAACAAAGACTTGTGGAAATAGATGACAGATGACTTTGTTTTCATTTTAAAACATTTTCATTTTGTTAGTAACAGAAACTAATTAATATTAAAATCATATTCAGACATTTTAGAAATAGGCTTAAGCACTTTCTTGCCTTGTTAGATGAGAAGATGAATATCACTGGTAGTTGCTTCTAAATCAAATCCAATATTAATACTAAAGCAATCGAATCAACTAATTTAAGAGGAGCTGTACACAGTTTAGTTGCACGTGGTTTCACTTGTTATTGACAGCAAAAGTAGCTTATCCAGGGTTTTTAAATGATGTGAACATAAGTCCAGCAGTGGGGATGACCATCTTCAGCTTCACATAAAAACTGACGTCTCCAGTTTATTAGTATGAAATATTATTTAATAACGTTATACTTGATTATAATATTATAACGTCATTGGTGTTGCTGTCTTATAAACAACATAAGAATAAGTACAATGCAATGAAATAGAGGAAGGAGATTGACTTTTTGTTTTCTTGTTGTATCACATTCGACATCACAAACATGCTGCAAAACAGGAAACATTAGAAAGCAGCATGGAGGCCAGTTACAATGTTAAGGCAGTTACTAAGCGACTGTAAAAACATTTAATATTGTTCAATGTGTGTCATAGCATCGTGCTGGAAAAGGGGCAAAACTCTCGATCTCTATGTGTCATGTTTCCATCACTGTCGATTGGAGCTGGAGCCGATAAACACCTTTAACTACTGCAGAGTCATTTGACCTGAGAACGATTGCTGATTTTACCCTTTAACATCGAAGACCAGAGCCAGATGTTAGTGGGTGTTAGTGGGCTTTGTGTCTTGTGTGAAAGGGGCTTTATAGACTGTTTCTTTTTCCACAGAGTGGCTCAATGCATTTTGGACATCATTACAGGAGAGTGAGTTCTTTGCTGGCTCAACACAATCTTCAACCCCCGGAGAACCTTTGGGATTCCAGCTCATTGTGTAGATTTATGTTTGCTTTCAACGAAAAGCAGCCATAAAGAACATCACATTCTCAGCTACATCTTAGACTGAGCCTTTTCTGACAAACGCCCTAAAAGATTGCACAAATTGAGTTTCAAGGCATCTGTATTCAGGCTTGCTGCGGCCCTAATCAAGATGACGCTGTGTGTGGGTTTGTGGATGGCTGGGCTGGATGCACCGTGGTTCGCCTTGTCTCTGGAGACTGCAGGCCAGGGATGGTGTGTGACCATGGAAACAGTGGAGCCTTCATAAAAGCATTGATCCAATAGGGATTTGAGCCTGTCATCACTTTTCGAGCTGAGTGAAAGATGATGTCATGACCAGCTAAACTACTTAAAGCCTTCATCCCTACTAAGATGCTTCGGAGAGCTCATCCCGGCCGAGCGCGAGAGTCATGAGGGCAGAGATGTGCACAGATTGGGATGTTTGTGGGCGACAACACTGGCAGAGGGAGTCTTAGCTGCACCAGCGATACAAGTTGTCCCTCATTAGCATGTTCTCAGGTTTTATGGGGGCAACTCCTGATTGCATAAGAAAAGCAGAATGCAAACTCACTCTTGATAAGCTTCCCCCTGCCTGTATGCATATTGTATTTTCCTCTTTGTGCAGTCAGCTGCTGCATGCATGTTGTTGAAAATCAAATCTGTGCAGAATCAGACAGATGTTTATGTAGATTTGATTATGTCATCCATTTGGGGATTAGCCTGAAGATAATGCATGGAAAGCGAGCCACTCTAATTATTTCATCACCATATTGCGACAAAAACATTTTCCAGCATAAACACACATTTCATGCTCTTGTAAAATATCGTCGACGTGCTTGTTAGCATCTAAATGAGACTTTCATAGTGTGTCGCATTTGATCTCTATAATCAGTAGGATATGATATCTTTGGAGCTTTATGTGGTTTGGTCGTGGTAATACCGTCACCATATGACACCAGATGACAGCTGTGGGCCGAGCCAAGCAGCACACAGCAGAGCAGGTTAAATTAGATTTGCACTGTCTCCCTGCCATCCATCTCGACAATATCCTTCAAATGGGCACAATCCCAGCATTAGCAGTTACAGCCTCTCCAAGCTCCTTTTGCAAATGCACAAAATTGCTTCGGAGCGGAAGGGGAGAAGGGCCGAGGGCATGGGAAGCAAAGGAAGGACAATGAAGGAGGGCGAATGGAGGGCAAGGGGGTTTAGAGCGTTGAGAGCCAGAGAGTCTTCAAACACTGTATAAAAAAAAAACTGAAACACGTCAACGTGGGTTGAGGGTCTCAGAGGCGGCACCACAGCGACGCTGCGTTAACATAAATATAACTTATAGATGTGTTTGGTCGTTTGAGAAAGACTGTAAGATGCATTCCTTTAAGTGGAGCCTTGGCAGTGGTTCCTCTGCATTCTGACAGGGCAGGCATGAGATGAATTACAATGAATACCAGCGCTCTCTGCAATCCAGATTAAGGATTCACTTAAGTGCCCGTGTCCTTATGGCCAGCACATCCATATTCTAAACAGATATGTCATCAGCTCATGACACTGGAGAGGATATGAGCTTATAATGAAATATCATAAGTGGCCACATGCTCCACATTTATGACAAAATTATGGCACGAATGTTCATGATTCCTCTACTCAATATATTTGTTTTTGGCACATATGTCTGGATGTTTTTATCAATTAATTGAAGTTAGTATCTTTATATTATGTGAAAATAAATAACATCAGTTCATTAGAGGAAACAGGTGCGTGTCTCAGGTGGGTGCTCTGCTTCAAAAATGTTCATCAGTCAGTCAGTTGAAATTAAAATTCAGCAAAACAATTAAGACATGAAGAGATTCTTTTTTTTTCTTTTTTTTTTACCACTGGAGTGTTGCCAGTTTCCTGAATTTGTTTTGGGGGAAACAAACACATTTCGACCTCATTACTTTGTGGTTCAGCTTAAAAGTCAGTACCTTTTCTGTTAATTACTAGTATATTCACAGTAGTAATTAAAAACATATAGTTTAAAATAATATTTTTGTTCCTCTCAACTGATCATAATTTAAAAATATAGCCCCGTCTTAATGTTGCATTTAAAAACATCACTGATTGAAGATAGCATCCGAGAACATTAATTATTCAGATTTATTTACCCTTTAAAAGGAGCTTCTATCTGTTTGCCATCACAGGATTAAAACCCAAAATATGTCCAAATGTTCCTTCAAAGAAATAAAACATTTCTACATTCACAAGCTGTGTGTCGAGATGATCTATTCTCTTTCATCACAACACTTCTGCAAAGATGAGTCACATGGCCGCATGCTGTGCTTTCACATCGGCCACATCAGGGTCGTCGGGAGAACTGAAAATATGACTTTCCGATTGCAAAAATGCAGCGTTATTAATCATGGAAACGTCATGCAATTTTCTTAAATCACATTTTGCAGGCCTCACGCAACAGTGAAAACAATAAACAGAGATTCTCCTCCCTTAATAATCCCCCACAGCAATAAACTAGAAGACAATTAAAAAAGCAACTAACAGCTAAATGAGATAATTGCGCATTAAATACTGCATTAAAAAAAACAACTCAAATAGCACGATATGATGTAAAACAGGACATAAAAGAGATGCACTGTTGAATACTTACCAGACAATTCCCTGAGCTCCAGAGCCAATGGGCTTTAAATTCTGGTAACGTTTTAAAACTGTGAAGGTGGAGTCTCCCACTTCCACACTGTAGAACTGGTTGTCCACTTTGCTTTTACTCATGTTGTAATGTTTGGCAATATATGACACATCCACTTGTTTTCCAAAACCCTGCATGAAGTAAACGCAACAGAAAAAACTCTTGTCAGTGATGATGAAGATGATTTTTGTGTTTACTTACCTGTCAAGTAATAAAACATCTGGAAGGGAATCATCAGTTCATAAAACAACATATTCATATTGTGCATGTTGTGTTAGTACAGTCAATATATCAGTTAACCAATCAACAGTTTGTATTTAGCTGCTGTTAAATCAACAATATCAACTCCTTGTCTGCCTTTAAAATGAGTCTATATTGGTGCAAATAATAAAAGAGTGTGTGTCAGGGGCTGGTTGGTAAAACTGGGAAGGCAGCATAAACAGGACAGGACATACAGCTGAGTTTACATTGTTTCCATGCAGAAACGTAAACTCTATAATAACCACGTAATGACAATAGTGCCACAAATGTCTTTACTATTTTAACTAGACTAAAGACATTATGCTTTTATGAATGTGCACACAATAAACAGGCTATAATTACTTGGGCAGAGCAGTTGAACAAACGGTGCCACAACAAAAATATCAGTTAATTACAGACGGGATAATTACAACACAGCTCAGAGACTAAACAAAGCTGTGTGTTACTGAGGGGTTTGAAACAGTTCCCAAAAACACCATTAAGAATGAATATATGTGACGTAGTACATTTAAATCCAACAGCGAATCATCCAAACCTATGATCTGATTATTTCAATACATTGGGCTGCAGCCTTTACTGTACAGCCAACCTATAGTGGCTATAAAACATCGAGCTATGCATGCATGTGTAATGCACACATCCCATGCAAAGCATCTTAATAATTTGAGCTACAGTGGAATAGCCTGTAGCGAAGCATGCAATCCTCACACACACACACACACACTTGTGATACAGAGTGCACAGTTTATGAAATAACATCCCCACAGGAGTTTTTCATTTACGCTGTTACAGCTCAGAGGTCGGGGTGCTTCAGTCAGGAAGACGCTTCATTGTTTTTGTCTTACTTGAGATCCAAGTGTCAGATAAACACTCGAGGTATTGAAGTGAATTGGATCTACGAGAATTATTTTTAGCTTTGCATGAAATTAATCAACACCAGGATAGAAACGTTTCTGCAGGATATTTACACTAAAGCTCAGAATCACTAGTGGAAACTTTTTGCATTTCACATTAAAAGTCAAACAGAATTATGCTGCTTTTAATCTTTATTCCAAAGTAAATGTTGCTAATGTTTGAACTTTCTTTTTACACACAGAAACACAACAATACCACAACATATAGAGCAATGAAGGGGAAATGGTAGTGAATGAATACTGTACCTTTTTTACCTGTAAGGAACACACACCTGACAAAAGGCTATCTTCACATCCAGGATTGGTTGGCTGCAGTTATATAAGAAATGTCTGCTCATAAATACCTGCAAGACACAAACAGAGGAGAGCCGGAGTCAGAGAGCGAGTGTGTGGTCATCAGCAACAGGAACTTACAGAATGCAAGCTGCCATTTCTCACATATACATGATGAGAAACGAACTGACCCCGAACATATAAACTGTACTCTACTGTCTGAACACACACAGTGGTGCATTCATCCACATCTGGATTTACCCAGAATCACTTGCACCACACTACCTATAATATACAACAGAGCACTTTCATTTATCATAGTATCACTTTCTGAGTAACAAATACTTCAACATGTGCACAGTGATGGAATAGCTGTTTTACACCTCTGCTATTGTGGGATTCAATTCTCCCAGAAAATTCACCGCCCCGTTCTCTCGACTCCATCTCCATCATTTTCAATAAAAGTGAGAAAAACAAGTCGCCGCCACCCTCTCCTCTATACAAGAGTCGACCAATATATCGATTCTTCACAATATTGCACGGCTACAATGACCAATGTCTTTGTGTTGCAAGATGCTGGGATGGCTTTGGTTGAAAAAAATGATCTGAGTAGCTGGTTAGTGAAAGACAATATGTTTGTTGATGACTTCCTAGAAAGCTGAAGCCTAATATTTCTCCTCCTGGTATTTTTTAGGCCCGATTGCTTTAGATTGCTAAAGGAATAGTTAGACATTTTGGGAAACACTCACTTTCAATATGTCCCTTTAAAAGTGTACATATATGTATTATTAATCAAACTAATAAAATGTGTGTCATACGAGTTGTGCTACTCCAGTTGGATAAATAAAATTGTCCAGTCAACGACCAAAATAGACATTTCTTTCCTCTTTGACACTGTCTGCACTTATCTGCACTCACATTTTATTAATCTGACATTAAATTAACCTCGTCAACCTTCAGGGGACCTTTGAGTTGAGAGTTTATTTAGACATTGAGGAGATAATGCATGCAGTTTCACAGGGTTATATTTAATACTGCTTTCATACATGAAGCAAGCTTTCAAAGACCTTGTACCATCAGGCCTGGATTTGCATAAAAAATACTGTAGTCGTTTTTGTCCAAAGTTCGGAGGCTTTTCCAGTGAAGTAGCAGCTAATGGGTCAATTTGGTTTCAGTGTAGATTTGCACATTTTCTGGAGTTTTTTCATTGGCGTATCAGTCCAAAACATTGCAAAGGGCGGAATAAAGAAAGCGTGGAACAATAGGAGCTCCCACATTAAGCAAGAGCTAGATAGGCCGCAGCTATCGCCCACAATGAGTCTGGCTTCAAGGGTTTTCCAAGTAATGAAGCTCCCAGTGTCCTAATGATCATGTCTTCTGAATAAATTGATATGTCTTCACAAGTCCTTCAATAATGTCACAGTCAAGGTCTTTAGTGTCTCTGCTAAATCCAAATGGAGCAGTGTTAAAAAAGAGATGTGGGATTTAAAGGTGTAAGATTTCTTGTTTGGCCTCTTTAGGTTGACCTTTTACTTTAGACCAATGCAGTGTCACAGTACAAAGTGATGGCAAAGACTCTACTGTCTGTGTGTGTCCTCAACTGTGGCGCACATATTGACTGATTCACTATAGTATCTGTATTGGAGGCACCAGAATAAAATGAGAGTGAAAAGGAAGAAGGGTGGAATAAAAAGACATAATAAATTAAAGAGTAAGAAATAATGCATAGGAAAGGCTATGTTATGTTACGTTAGGTTTTTAGATGTAATTTTTCTGCAGGGTCAGTCCCCCAAACCGCTACAGTAATTTCACATCGCAGCCGCGTGTTTGACGTGACGAACATCGCTGCCGCCACATTAACCAGCTCAATATTTGCTATTAATCTGACGGGTCAACACTGAATAAGCCCCGCCACCTCGCTGGCCACATCTGTGCCGCTTTAATCTTTAGCCATCTGTGTACAGAAGATATTAAACCTCTCACATGAGCAAAATGTTTGTCTTCCAGCAGTACACACTGTAATAATTCAAACACCACCTGGATCTTTTCTGAAGATGATTTCGAGCTGTGGGCTAGTTAGCTCTGCATTCATACACTAACACCGGACAAACACGTCTAGAGTGTTTTTTACGATGTAAGCAAATTACATTACTGGAAAATGACAAAATGAAAAAGATAGGTCATAATGTTGGCTGATTTCTGATGGAATGCATTTTGATATCAGGATCAACAGACCTCCCAACAGGACATATGTGGTTTCACCAGAATGAGCCCTGCTTGGATGTGATGATGTTTAGGTTTTTACTTGACTTGTACTTGAACATGTTCTTATTGAGACTTTTTGTATGCGTTATATATGTCATGTTTTATACATTGTGTTTTGTTATGTGTGGAACCCGGGAAGAGGGAAATAAAGGATAAAAAATATCTATAATACATAATGATATAAGTATAATTTAATAATTAGTACTGATAATAAGAAATGGCATAATTCAATACTCTAATATTGAGAAAGAGAGAAACACTGACGAAGAATAAAGAAAAACAGAATCGTCATATGTCATTTAATTTATATGTTCAAAATCAACTCATGACATTGTGTCTTTTTTTTTTATGTTTCGCATTTCAAGTGGGCCTGATGTGACGTATTGAATGTTTGACTAGAAAATATGGAGCACTACCATAAAACTACGCAGCATCTTAACAGGATAAACACCTTTACATTGGAGCTGTCATTTAGCTTACTAATAATGAGCGAGGAAGCGACTGACTGTCATGTCACGCAAAAGACAAATGGATGTGTGCAATTATCAGGAACAGCTAATCATGAAGATGCATGAAAATGACAAATCAAATCACGCTTCAGCTACTTATTCCCTTTGTGAAGCAGACAGCGAGTGAAGCACCAGCAGATTCTGAGCCTGTTTGTTCAAGTCTCTGACCGGATTCTGCTGATAGCGATCGTGGTTGAAATGCTGCTCTGGTTGCAGCTCAGACTACGCTCAGCACTGCTTCCTTAAAATGTCCATATATCATTCTGACTGCAATATGTCTCATCAGTATAAAACAACGCTGAATGAGAGGTTAAGTAAGCAAACACGTTGGCAGGTTGACTTCCACTAAATTCCAATAAACATGTTGATCAACTTCATATACATGGAATGAAAGCTGTGGCTGACAAAACCTTTGTGCAATACTCCTGTTTGTTTGTTTGTTTATTGTTTGTTTGTTTTTTGCTGTGTATTGTTTTAAGGCCTGTGCAAATACAGTGCAGTTAAAATCTATAGCTACTCAACAAGCTACTCCAAAGTGGAAAAAGATGGTGGCTAATCATCCCATGGTAGTTTAATCTTCAGTGACAGACAAGAAGAGAATCAGGGGAAGATCCTGGTATTAGATAACCTTTGCTCAATACGAGCATCAACCACAGGTTTTGAAGTTTTCCCTCCTGGATGCTGCTCTTGAGGCTTCCTCAAGAGCGTTGCTCAGTGTTGCATCAGAGTTTAGAAAGCAACCGCACTTCTGCAGGATGTACAGGAGTTCTGAAGTCTTTGCAGTATAGAATGTATAAAATTGCCAATTTGCAGCAGTCGGCCGGATGTTAGTAGCGCTTCCATGTCTTTCTTCTGTAACCGGCTGTTGATGTCTGACAGCGTAGTTTGAATTTCTACCAGCCTGTGATCATAAATTCAAACCACTTTAAGAGACGACTAAGAGCCGGTGCCAGAGCAATTTCATGCAGGACCAGTGGAGACAAGTGAGGACACTCCCATCAAGTCCACACCAGCTTGTATTTACTGGGCCTGGTTTGGATATAGCACACAGCAGCACGCCACTGGCAAACTAAATCACCTGATGGTTCTACAAAGATTCTGAAGATTTTAAAGAATATTCACACTCTCTCAATTATAAACTGATTATCTACCGATTCAACACTCCAACACTCAATGACTCTATCAAACTGATGATGGGCCTCTTACAAATACATGAGAAGATGTGACTCAAATGCAGCCCCTGTGTCACACACACACACACTGAAACAGAATGAAGTCACACACACTTACAGTCTCCGTCTTTCTCTCACACACACATTCAGAAACGAATGCATTGCACAGCTACAAAAGGCCGGGTCTGTTACACTGATGAGACAAGTGTTATTAAGAGAAACAAGAAACCCAAGAATGAAAGACAGAGAAAGACAGACAAGACAAGAGAGGAGGTTTAAATTATCTTGAATGGGCTAATGCATATTACCCACACAGCAGACCATTAATCTCCTCTGCTGGCCTTGCTGATGCTGAATTGTGCTGGTGTGTGTGTATGTGTGTGTGTGTGTGTGTGTGTGTGCTCTGCAGTTGTGGCTGCTCCTTGGTATTTGGATCCTGGGCATTCTGTTACATCCACCCTCGCTGCACAACAATGCTTCAGGCAAACCAATAATCACTCTGCAGACTTGTGATTCAGGCTCCTGTTGATGATCTTATGTCGCATATTTCTGTTTTTCTGTTTTACCTGCTAGTTTATCGAGCACACTTGACAGGCAAGCGCCTCTGATTGGACAGCTGGAGAGTCCAGGATTGAGAGCCACTATTATAAAAAAAGAGATGATGGTGTGATGGAATTAAACCTTTAATTGAATGTTTTGCAGTTTATATTGCCAGGTAAATGGCCTCATTTACTTTTATGTATTTGTAGCAGTTCGATGACTTAAAATATAGCAGCTCAATTGATTCTATTAGTGTTAATAATGGATTTTATTTTATGTAACCACCAGTGATGGCGGCCTGGCAGACATGTCGCCAGGACTTTGTTGACACAGCTGTAGTTCCTTACGCCAAAGTGAGGGATGGCAGAAATTTCCAGTATCTGAGGTTGACATGAGCAGTTTCACCCAATCAGCTACTCACAATTACAGACTGAACATGAATGCAGCGTTATCAAAGAGGCCAAAGGGTGAAAAAAAATCATCAGGCAAAGGTGAACAAGCTTGTATTTAGACACCGGACATTGATTTATCAAGCACAGGTGTAGCTAATAACGTTAACAGTGGCAGGAGACAGGGTCATAAATGATGGCTTCATTCCTTTTAAGTGCTCCAGTAAGACATACCACCGAGTCCGGATGTACAATACCAGGAATATAATACCTGATATATGATATATGATAAAGGTATATTATGCAGGCTGGCTCACTGGCACACCTAAATAGAATGGAGCTAAATTTAATGTCATTAGTTAGATCAGTGATATTTCTGTCTGCAGCAAAAAAAAAAAAAAACATTGTGGTGATGAAACGGAACACGCCTCCGTCTGATGAGATAAGAACCTGAAGAGACGCTTGAATAATTACACATTTCCTCACAAATATTGCAAACAAATTACACAAAACCTCATCTGCCATCTCCTGTATTCACATAACGAAGCCCATACGCCTGATTAACCAAGTTGGATCAGCCACAACATGACAACAACAGAAGCAACAGAGCCTATAATAAAATGCACACCACCCATATAGTAAATAGTTTAATATGCCAGGTATGAAAGCCAGGCTGTGACTGTGATCAGCAGAAATGACGTCAGATAAAAATATGACTACGTTTTCTGATGTATGGGCAGATTTGTCTGATTTAGAGCTTTTATTAGTGCTCAGGTTAAAAAGCTACACGCTATTAGTAAAGGACAGGATATGAGATATTCCCCATGTGTCATGAAAGTCCATTTCATTACTCGTGGGTGAAGTGCAGTCAGGGGACATGTCCTGCCAATCTGTTCTGAAAATCTCACTTGACTTGAAAGGTGTGTTTGACTAGAAAAGAATCAGAATCGTTGGTAGTAAAATATCATCCATTGCCAAACAAAAAGGAATATCTTGTCTTACTCTTAATGATGATAAATAATGTTTGACGTGCATGTTTGGCAGCAGTGAAGTCCCACTATCATCCATTCTGCTTTAAGTACGCATTATACAGCCTGTTTCTGACTCAGCGTAGCCCACAGTATAATCTATACCGGAAGACGTGCCAGTGTTGTCTGCTTCAGTCGCTCCGATCCTTATCGCCACATAGGATTTAAGTTGTAGATCATGTTTTATGTCTGCATTAAATAGGCTGACTGCTATAGCACTAGAGGGCTACTAATCAAACACAATGTGCCTGTCTGAATGTCCACCACACACCAGTGTTATTGTTTCCTGTCGTATCCATCTTTGCTTCCTCTCGTCGCTCTTCCTCCCTCTGTCATGCTTTCAGGCTTATACACATTTTGCCACAGGATGCGCACCACCACATTCTCCACATACATCTACGTCGTCATTCTCCCCTCCATCCTCGACACCCCGACGAGAGCCTGCGCCCTCCCTTTTCCTGCCTCTCTTTTGTCCCTCCCTCGCTCCCACCATTCCTGCTCCCAGGCTCCCAGCCTCGCTGCAACCGTCTCCCCTCCCCCTCCCTCGGAGCTCCATTGTGAGTGCTTGGTTCAGCAGCCTCAGCCTCTCCCGCAGTATGCAGCCTTGCCTTGCCTTCGCTGTGCAGCCCGAGCCAAAACATGGCACAGCCTCCCATTTGGGCTCAGGGGAGGGGAAGGGAAGCACTTCAAACTGCAGATCAAGCCAGGAAAAAAAACCAAAAAAAAAACAAGACGGCACTGACTCCCGAGCTCATCTGCAGGCTGCGAGGATCTGAATGTTCGTTGACGTCTATTGATTTGTTTCCTTACAGCTGAAATACACTCATCCCGTCTCTGCCCGCTGTCTCTCACACCTCTCTCACACCCCTTGATTCACTTTAAGTAAACAACAGACATGTTAGCTTGCTGAAAAACTGCTTACACTGCAATTTTCTGATAAGCCGCATGGCAGCAACATGCACAGCTTTGGCAGGTGCATGAGCACATTCATCTAATTTACAGCTCTTCTTACAGAACCTGAAACACATTGGGTGCAGGAAGAAGGCAAGACTGGAGGACTCTGTCGAAACCAGTCTGCCTTCTGTAAAACAACCACCTGAACACTCATCTATAACACATGAGATGATAAAAAATATTTCATTTGACATGATTGCAGAGCTATTCTGATGCCATGGTTACAGTAGATGACGCTTTCTAAAATAGACCACTGCTGCAAAAGTGTGCTCTCAGTAGATTGTACCACACCTTGTGCTTGATGTATTAACATTTCATATGCCCAAATCCCTCATATGTGCATCCTAATAACAAACTGGATTATGGATTTCTGCTGCTGCTGCTGCTGTACCTTTGGCTATATCAGTGTTTAATAACTAGATAAATCTTTAATGAGAGTGTGCTGAGAGAAAATTTGTCGCTATAAGGCAGGTTTTCGGCATTGAGTTTAGAGGAATGAACGACCCCTCTGAAATCCTTATGACCTCCTCTGACTTGCACCAATGTCTGACCTTTAGTGACTCTTAATTCTCTTTACAGATGTGCTGCGAGGAGATTGGGACCGAATCTAACCCAGCTTAAAGTCTTGCACTCAGCCGTCTGCAAAAAGCAAATAAAAGCTGCATATTTGTCAGATCAAATCCAATTATGTAACTGTGCTTCTCACTCTGCAGGCACATTTCTCTGTTTGTCTGTAGTGGTAAGCAATAATGCAGCCTGGGGGAATCAACTTCCATGCAGCAAGAGTTTAATTTTATTCACAAGAAAATGGTTTAAAAAAAATCTAAGGCTGCAGTGTCACTGGATGTGATATGAATGAGTTTCCCACATATGGCTTTCAGTTCAGATGTAAATATGGTCAGACGATGTATTGAAACAGTAATAATGATTATGTGTAATTTAATGCCAGCAGTTACGATCATAAAAGCATTAAGAAGCACATTTTGATTAACATCAGGCAGGGTAAATAAAACTTAGTCGCGTGAAAACACAATAACTCATTCCTGATAATAAACACAGCCAGCATATTTAAGATGTTATTATTCCTTCCTATTGTCTCGTTCTGGCTTTATTGCACAAACATACATTTATTTCTCTCATAAAACCTCTCTCTTAACCAAATTATTCATCTATCTCATTTTTCCTCCATTGTTTACTTATGTATCCTGACACAACTGTTGAATTCTATGAATTCTTATTTGAGCTACATGGAGGGATGGATTAAGAACACAGTAATACACAGCCAGGAACAATACTCAGCCAGGGTCATTGGGTGATGATGGACTACGCCAGTGTTCCTCAGTAATCCATCCTCTTCTAATGACGACTTTGACCTTCCATATATTCATAAGAACTACGGCAGAATGGCTGCCAAAAGACTGATGAGGACATTTAAGTAACTGATGGTCAAGCGAGAATTGTTTTGGAAAAAGTCCTGAACTTTTCCCATTCAGCCTCCATCAATCTTCCAGCTACACTGAACTGGACTGGTGTTTATTTTTTGTCTGAAACCACTGATGGCCTTATATTTCCATTATAGTTCATACTGTTATGAATGTTTCTGATTCTTCTAATTCCTAAGTTTAAATAAAGATTCATTTCATTCAAGTGCTGGAGACCAATCCACCCACTTCACTATAATCAACCAACCTACCTAAGTCAATTTCCAATATAGAAATAATTCCTATCATTTTCTCATTAAATTCATGTTTCTATGTTCCTTTCTGATCTGAAATGACGCCCATTGTTAAAATCATTTTAAGCAAAAATTCCCAATATTTCCTATAATGTCAGATTCTTAATTGTGTTGGTTGGACAAAATGCCATTTAAGACATACAGTTGGCCTCTTTTTCATTATCCTGTGCCTTGTTACAGACCAAACAAATAATCGATCAATCGGGAAAATAATCAGCGGATTAATTGATAATGAAAATAATCATTAGCTCCTCACTTGGCTGATTAATCGTGCTTGCAATCCCACCATTATCTCATCTTAATACGTTGCCTTATTTTGTTACATAACAAAGGATTAGTATACTGATGCTCCCAAGTCTGCAAAACAAAACGGAATTAAAATGCAAGCAGCATCGACAGATAACATGAGCCTGCTGTTGACTATTTCCATTGATGATTTTCCATTGGATAAACAAGCTGCCTACCTAAAAATCAATATCAGTGAGTCTCATTTTGTGTCGACCTGCTGTGGCTAATACCTCAGATAACACAGGTTGGTTTAATAAACTGAACCTACTTCAACAATTCAGCAGAAATACTGATGCGATTTGCCACAAGCTGATGATGATGAGGAGGATGAAGGGACGTAACCTATTTATCTATTAAAAGAGACATGTCACTCCACTTCAGCCACTGCAGAAACACCCATAAAAAGCTTTGTTTAATTGTTGAGCGTGTTCCCTGCAGCACTTTCACAAGCATGGAAGCCTGCTCCTGAATAATTCAGCACCCAAGGTCACAGCGCTAAAACCTCTCTCTTCTCTGTCCTGAACACGGAGAGTTTGTTGTGACACCTTTAAACCTTCAGCGACCGCCCTGCATGGCACAACACCGGCAATTAGTCGAGGACTGTGGGCATGCACCAAACAAGTATGTGAAAGAATGCAAAATATAAGCATGACAAAACCAGTTGTTTGGGTTCACAAATAACTAAAAGCTTAGTGTCATGCACCTTTGTGTACTTGCACTGGTGCAATCAGCATCAAATGAAATGTCTTTCCAAGAAGAAAAATGCCCAAACAAAGCAGATTTAGATAAATTACCTTCCTCTGTAGCTTCATCTCTTCTAATCCACTGTGTCCTGCTCAGAATTTGGCCCACATTAGGGTGAACACCATCCCATCCCCTCTGCATTATGACTGCTTCCACTTAGGTGTTAATGACAAAGCCTCCACAAACACTCAAAGCTCCAGGATGAGAAAAATAAATTACCTATATTAATCAATAAACCAGCCTGAGGACACTGACGGTGTGCTTGGCAAGCACTTGTGATGGATGTGAGGCTGGTGAAGTAGTGCTGGTCTGCATAATGCACAAGGTGCGCAGCTGACTTCTGAGGGGGAGGATGGACAAACTCTGCATGTAGGCCTGTACAGTATGTGGCCCATGTAAGCCTTGTGTTTTGAAGAGCATCCTTCGCCCGTCATCCATTTGCACCACTCCTGCACTTCTAATCAAAAATGCATTGCGTGCTCAGTGGACACATACGAATGCAAGATTAAACAAGACAGATTTTAAAATCAGAATATGAAATAAACAAAGTGGATTACAGCCTATCATGTGATTTATCCTCGTTGTCCGTTAAGGCACAAACTCATGATGAAGCTGTGATATTCCAGCAGGATGCTGTGGATGGAGATGGAGAGAGGATGCACAACATTAACGCCATAATGAAATCCCTGCACAGTCAATGCTTCAAGATGGGGTTTTTTTCTGCTTTTCTTTTTTGGATTCCCCCCCTTTTCCCCACCGATGCATCGCTAGTGGACTTCATTAACCTTCCCTTCCGATCAATATCCATCACTCCACCCTCCAGGCATGCAGGGGTCCATGCATGAAACGAACCCACCCGGCCTTACCATTCCGTGCCAGCTGATGACGGATCCCGGTCCTTTTCAAAACATCCCGACTCGAAACACTGCGGCGATCATAGCTGAAGGCTTCAATTTAAACTTTCATAAAGATGGTGGAGGAGGTGGGAGGGCGAAGGGGGAGAAAGACCCCCCAAAAAAATGATGCGATGAGGAAAGAAAAAAAAAGGCAGCAGGAGGACCGAGGTTTTGCTGATGCTGAATCACTCTCTTCCCCCCCCAGCTCACCACCTTGCAACCATTGTGCTGCAAGATGCTGGCTGTACCATTGTGGAGCCACCAGAGCTGAGAGAGAGAGAGGAAGAGGAGGAGGAGGAAGAGGAGGAGGAGGAGGAGGAGGAATGTTACCGTGGCAACCGATCAGGAGCACGGCTGACGTCAAAGGGTGAGGAGAGAGAGCGAGAGAGAGAGAGAGAGATCACATGGAGGCTGTGTCTCTCTCTCTGAGTGGGAGGAGCCTGCAGGAGCATCTCTCTGATCCCCCCCCTCCCCAGTGTCCTTATGAGGCTGAATGAGAATACAGAGCTGGGTGTTACTGCTCAGGTTTGACTGTCTATAAAAAAATGCATTGATAATTACCTTTAATGTGGATTTAAAGGGAAAAAGCACTTTTTATATTGCAGATTTCATTACAAGTGCATACAGAAAAAAGCAACATATTCAAAGGAACATAAAACTACTAAAATGGCTTCTTCATGTATAGTTTGATGCATATACTGAACATACCTTTTGAATGCAATTTCGTATTTCAGAGTATTTCTTTTTTAAACACAAGCAAACTATCCTGCATGTTTGGGAGCTGCCTCCATAATTATTTTAACAAAAATAAAAAACCCTGATTCCACAAAAGTCCAAAACTCCATCAAGTTGTACAGACGCCACTTCTGCTGCTTTTGCTGCTGTTTTTAAAAGAGTGATTCGGTGCATTGTTCTGTTTTCTAATGTAAGAGTGGTGGCGTTTCTGGTGAAGTCTAATTTTTTCATTAGCACCTCATTAGTATGAGGTGACAGTGAGATTGGGAAAAAGCCATCTGCAGCCCCACAAAGTTGTACAGATACCACTTCTACTTGCAGCAATACACTTTCTATTATTGTATTTGTTTACATTTGTATGATATTTTCTACTGCTAAGATTCCTCATTATTATTTTATATTGTTGCAAACAGATGCCCGTGTTCAGATGATAGGTAATCAAATCCTTTTGGCATCAGTCATCCTATCTGTAAATGTGTCTGGATTAACAGCAGCATGCACATGTCAATGGCGCATAAAGCCAGAGAGAGAGAGCAATTGAGAGCTATTGCTGTTCTACAAATGCAATCCCTTCAGATGGTGAAAGTCTGATTCAGTGGTGAAAGAGAGCCTGCAACTTGGGATAAATTTCCAATTCCTCCTTTGCCTACAACAGCGTATAAACAGTGTACAAACCACATGAACATGTCCAAGCTCCACGCAGACCTTTGGGCTCATTATGTTCGATGCCATGACGCTCATATCAATGAGTGGCAAAGAGGCATGATGGCAACAGTGACAGTAACAGTGGGGAATTACTTTTGAGGGGGACAGTGTGTGTGTGTGTGTGTGTGTGTGTGTGTGTGTGTGTGTGTGTGTGTGTGTATATGAGCCACTCATCCCATTGTAAGATGGCATCACATTTGCCTCTGAAGCCTGGAGCGCTCTGCCCTGGGGCCACAAAGTGCTGGAGGGGCATCTTGGCGAGAGGGATCAGGGTCTTGACAAGACTCACACCATGGAAAGTGGGTCCTACAAGGCACAAGGTTTCACAGGGAAACCGGCTCCTTTTGCTGCTGTTTGAACTTCTGGGTTTAGTGGAGCAGAGAGGATGCCATAGGGTTTTTGCATTCTATATGTATAAAGTGCCTCCTGCAGCTTTAACTTTTGATCACCCTGAGAAAGGAAACCTGTCAAAGATATATTTGCTTTTAGCTTTAATTTGGTCCAAGAAATAGATGTCTGGGTGTTTACCTCAGTAAATGTTCGGTGCTGAATAGGTTGGCTATATTTAGTTGCCTTACCGGAGGCTTTTTTTTTGTTATTGTTGTTTTGCATTTATAGGCAGCATTGGCAAGACAGTCGCAGGCTGACAAACCTGAATAACATTTCTCAGCACTAGTATACGAGGGCTTTTCAGTGTTTCACCACACTCCATCAGGTGGATACAATAACAATACATCGATTAAAAACATTGCACATATTAGCCTGAAGAGGCCTCAAAAGGTGGAATTATAATTTTCTAATGTCAGGCTACAAGGTTGCCTGTCTGACAATGAGATATGTCCTGACCTCAGTTTCATTAGAGGATAATTAAATCTTATGACATTGTTGACCTCTACAGCAATGAGAGGTAATTGAAATAATTTTGCTGTGGCTTTCACACTTTCTTCTCATCCTCAGGCAGCCGCAGTGTGTGTTTGAGTCGAGCATTGTTGTTCTCTCAGTTTTCCCTAAATGACTTCTTGTCCAATTTGGATCATGATGCATGTAAAATTCAACATGAGATCTGCCTCACTCCATTTAGGCCTTTTTTTGCTGTTACAGTGTGTTTAGATCGATCTAAACCTGTGATAAAAAGGAATAGCTGAATACAGTATGTGAAAAGGTCAATACCCCTTTAGTTATTCCATCCAGTGGTATTTGTATTAAGTTTCTCACCGCTTCTTAGAGTCAATTCCTAACAGGCTTTTCTATGGTAGAAAAAAACTTTCAACCCCCCACAAATCTGTGCTGGAAAGGCAAAAGAAGCACTGGTTTGTCCCTCTGTGTCAGGGGGGTTAAAAGAGAGAACCTGCCTTTCTCAAGCTAGTACCAGAACAATTATCAGCTCAGCCAGACGTAGCCATAGATCATAAAGAGACTGACCTGAAGAAGCCAGTGAACACAGCTATGTTTTGTTAGACCCACAGAAATATCACACCCAGACTGAGCTGACAAACGTTAACGCTCAGCATCTCCACAGGGCAACCTTGCAGTGAATCAGAGCCAGACGCTGCGGCCTTGTTCCGATCCGTTGTAGACTCATTCTCCAGTGAGGTAAGCCACTTGAAAAACCTGTTAAAACAGTGGTCAACAAAGTCAGCTCACCTAACGCGTCTCTGTGTTAAATTCAGCAACACTCATCATCAGAGTGGGAGGATGTCTGAATCCTGCTTGAAAAAGAAACTGGACTGTACGTCCAAATCAGCTTTTTATGCACTTAGGTTGGGCTGATTTGGAAGATTACACATGAGAAAACCTTGGGATTTACATGTCTGACCACCACAGCTACAAACCTTCCTTCTCATGAGTGTACATTCATTTTTGATGGCTCTGACGCTTTATTGCCAGACGTGGCAAATTTTTTATTTTAACTCTGCGCAGACTGAGGAACTAATTTCCGAGGCGGTGAAAAGGAGCTCCAGGAAGGTTTTTAATGCTCTCCAGCTGAATCCAGGGGCTAAACCCACCAGTCAGCAAACCACATGCCTTCAATCCACCAGGTGCCCCACATTTCCGACACCGTCAGAACAGCTATAGCTGCTCTTTCAAGACTTCAGAGCAAATCGCCCGTGGGGCTCAGACCTGCACTGATGAGGAGGTATTAAGGACAGAACTGACAGAAATAGAAGGAGGGAGAAACCCCAAATTCAGACCCCTTGGTTACACTTTATGAGACATTACTTACCCAGACCCTTTTACCCTTGTCAGTCTCCTGATGGGGCCCCTTTGCCTCAGGTAGTGTACGGAGATTAAAAGCTTTGAGTAAAAGGAGACACAGATCAGTCTGGCAGCAGTTTATCAAACTTGGAAAGCTCACATACTGTACCAAGGAAAAGACATACAACCACCCAATGACTCAACTCATTCTTCTCCTCCTTTTCTTGGAAATGTCATGACCTGGAAATGAGGAGGAGGTTTACAAATAAAGGTCTTGTCATTCTGTTCGAGTCTCCTTATTGAGGCAAGAACATTCTCTACATTTTAACCATTCACCATGCGATAACATTGCAGGAGAATGCCAGGCACACACTATCACTATCTGAGCTACACAATCTGCAAAGTGAGTTTTGCTTGAAACCTTCCATGGAGCTATTTCCTGTCTCTAATGATATTTGTTCAAAATCAGACAGGCTAAATAAATGCCTCATAACAGTTTTGGTTCATTAGTTAAGACTAGTTACGAGTATTTGGATGGAGGTTAATGAATATCAAATGATGTCAAGAAACAAAAATCACTGTTCCGGGCCATCACATGTTAGGCTTTGTGGCTAGATTTCACTTGTTAATGGCAAAGCAACAATCTAATTGAGACATTAGTTTTAATGAAGTCTTAACTCATAATATTACCAAAAGGATATGTGCAGTGATATAAGTGCCCCATTTTCTGGTTGTTAACCACTGTAAAAAAAAAAGCATGGACCTCAGTGAAACATTAGGGTTTGTGATTAGATTAAGGCAAAAGTCACAATAACATCATTTGTCAATAAGATGAGATGTGGCTGACATATTAAGTACCTGACTCATGGTGGGATACGTTTACATTGGTCACATTATAACCAAGTGAGTCAAATATTACCTTCTTCATGTAAGGACAAGGAGGGTAAAACACACTTTATCTGGACTGAAATTGATGATGCTATCTTTACTTAGATCAGCCTAAACAGTGCAATTATAACAATAAATTGCTGTTGGATTGCACATAAGCTCCATGTAAACTTCTGAAATGTTCAAGAAAATGAAAATCAGCTGTCTCAATCTAAAGAGAAAACTGCTGTTAATCAAGTAATCCGGTCTTATCTCTTCATTGGTAATAATAATCATGCCTTTTAGCACTGACAGGCACAGCCAGGCAGAGAGATGACTCTTTCACCACAGCCACCATTCATATAAGGCAGCATGTAATGATGGCTAACAGACACTAGATGGCGCAAGACAGAGCCTAAGTGGGACAGCTTTGAAGTGAACCAGAGGAAGGAAATACTCAGGAGTGAATTGCTTCCTGACTGCTGGATGACTCTCAAGCTGCTTTGATGCTGTGGGAAATAGTGAAATGTAGACTGGATTAGATTTTTATTGAGTTAAGTAAAATGTAGTAAAAAGTAGTAAAATGTCAGCTCGTTCACATGATCCCAGTGTGAAAGGAGACATCACATGATACACAAACTAATCAAGTTTGATGTACATAAGTAGGGCTTTTCAGAATAATATTAAATTACACAAGTACATGCAGCATCATTTGTGTGTAATTTCACAGTAAAATTGTATATCTTCAGAGTAACACATTGAGGAAAAAATACTGAAAAATATTCAGCAACAATATTGGAGTTTGTAACCTACAAAACTATTAGAAAACATTTAGAAATCCTGCTTATTTACACCTCCTTGGACTCATTCCGTATTTGAGGAAATTTAATAAACCAGATTTCAGTCTGTATGAGCAGTTGTATCCCATATAAACATTGGAGAACTATTAGAAAACATCAAACAAACATTTTTGTTTCTTCTTGTTTACACTCCTTTGGACTTTTTCTGTATTTGAGGATTTACTGAAAAGGATTTTAGTTCATATGAGCAATGATGTTGGAGTTTGTAGCCTATAAAAAGTTAGTAACCTATACAAATAAAGTCTATCTATCTATCCATCTTGAACCTTTTGTGCATTTGAGGAAATTTTACAGAAACAGATTTTAGTCTATATGAGCAATAATTTTTGAGTATGTTGCTACAAAAAAAGCTGTTACAAAACATTTAACAAATCAGCTAATTTGCACCCACATCTGTACATCAGATTCCTCTTGAAATCTTAATGCATTTGGGAAATTTACTGAAACAGATTTTAGTTTATATGAGTTGCTTATGCTTGCTTATTTATATCTGCACCACAATTCCCTCTTTACTCTTTTGCATTTGAGAAATTTATGAGCAATAATGTTGGAGTTTGTAGCCTGTAAAAACATTGTAGAACCATAAGAAAACATAAAAGAAACCTGCTCATTTACACCCACATCTGCAGCTCATTTCCCTCTCTCTGTTTGTGATAGAAATGTACTGAACCATATCCCAGTGTATATGCTGTATATGAGCAGGGTCCCAGCCTGCAGTCCACTGTGCTCCCGGTTGTTTGTGTGTCACTATAGAGACCTCCAGCGTCAGCCCCCCCCCTCGGCGCTCCGAGCCAATGGCCGGCCTCGGTGAAGGTGTCCGGTTACTCCCAGCCTGCCCACGCTCGCTGGCCCTAAAGGAGGAGTCACTCCGCTCCTCAGCACCACTAACGTAATGGTGCCTCGTCTACACTGGAGGGGAGCTCAGTGCTGTGTTAGTGGCCATCAAACACGACTTCTCAACACTTTCCCAAGAAAATAATCCAGTTGGGAGAGCGTTACCTGCGGTGAGGTGGATTTTTTTTTTTAACAGCGGTGGAAAGTTGAACCTGTTGCCGCCTGCTTCGCCTCTTCGCCGCCGACTCTCCGAGATGTTGCCCCGCGGATGGGATGGCCTCTGGTCCCGGTTGTGTGCGCACTCGTAGCCTCGTCCGAGTACCAACATTTGACTTTAAAGTGATTGTATAAGCTCTTCTCTTCTTGGTGAGTTTTATTTTAAAGCATTTTAAAACGAGATGTACGAAAACTTTATTTTGTTGTTTGCTAACTTTAGCTTAACGGTTGGTAGCAGCGATGCTCCGTTTATTTAAATACGAATGTTAGCTAGCTGCTTTCATGCTAGCAAACAGTCTTTTAATTAATATTTAGTGTGTCTTTTCATGAAAGTGTGTTGTGTTAACAAGACAATAATACTGCTCTTATTTGTGTCTGGTTATGGGGCATCTTTGACCACACCAGTATTTTAAGTTTAGGAGGGAGGAGATACCATTATTGAAATAACATCCTGTCTAACATTAGCTTGCCAACTTTAAAGTTCAACCATTAGCACTGTTTTTGTGTCATTTTGGGAAACTAGTTAACATGAAATTGGCTGAAGATTGAAGGTTTTATGGGGGTTGTAAGGAGGTAATTTGCACCCCTCCCCCTTCATTAACATAGAAAAGTAGTAAAGTTAACTCAAAGTCAAAGGTCATGAGGGTTTTCAATATGTCATTCAAGGCTGAAGAGGAAGATGAGTCTGTGTGGTTGAGCAGAATGAAGATTCCCGTGTGAAGTGGGTATGATGGAGATGTGAGCATCATAGGAAAGAAATGGGACAAATCTTCTAATTTCCACCCACCTGTATACATCAGTTCTCTGTTGGACTCTTTCTGTGTTTTAGGAAAACTTACTGAAGCAGATTTTAGTTTATATGAGCCACAATTGAGGAGTTTGTTGCCTGTACAAAAGTTGGAGAGGTTTTAGAAGATATTCAACAAACCAGCTTATTTACACCAATTGAACTCTTTCTGTTCTTGAGGAAAGTTTAATGAAAGAGATTTTAGTCTATGTGAGCAATGATGTTGGAGTTTGTAGCCCATACACACCTGTGCCACAATTCCCTTTTGGACTCTTTTTGTGTTTAAGAAATTTTACTGAACCAGATTTTAGTCCATATGAGTGATCATTTTAAAAATAACAGTGTGTCTGACGTTAGGTTGCTGACTGCTTTCAAGTTCACCCACTGACGCTGTTTGTGTCATTTTGGGGAAAATGGTCAACATGACATTCTCCTGTGTCAGTTTAATATTCCCATCTGAAGTGGCTATGATGGAGATGTTGTGAGCATCATCATAGGAAAAAATGGGGAAAAATAGTCAGTGGGTTGGGTTTGTGTGTATGTTGGGAAGAGGAGGGGGTTGGAGTGAGGTTTTGCAAAACCATGCTCTTCATGTCATGGTACTCATAGAAACCCTGTGATTAACAGAAATGGAGCGGATGAGGTTGAGACCAAAATGAGAAGTGAGGGCCGTCGGTCCAGAGCTGGGCTGATAATCATGGAATAGTCATGGCTCTCTTTCTGGCTGGTCCTGACCCTGGCTGTGCTGAAAAACAAAACACCAACATCCAGTGTGGCTTACTGGTCAGAAAAACCAGTCCATTACTGGACTCAGTGGTGTGATGGCCAATGTCGAGTCAACAACCCTGTGTTGAACTCGTTGCGAGACAATCTGGGAAAGTGTGTTGGCTAATTGACTAAATTGTAAGTGGGTTATGATTAATGAAAACCAACCTTTGGGTTTTCCCTTTTATTTAGGTGAGTCACCACTTCGGCTCCATTCCCACTACTGTTTTCTTCACAAGAAACTTTCGTAAGACACAGCGGTGAATGCAACCACTCTCTCTACTCTAGTCACAGTTTTGCAGTGAGGGAAAATACATTGAGTATATTCATGAACATTACAGGAGGAGGTTCTTTAACTATACGTCTTCAGTTGGCATTTTATCAGCTTCACAGCATACAGTGGTTGTGGTTTGCTGTACGCCTTTTAAAAACATCAGTGCTTGCATCATCAGTCATGTTGGTTCAAAAGCTATTCTGATCCAGGCCTTCATAGACACTGTGTTTTGAATTTGAATCGTGTACTTGCAGGCTGCACGATACAGTATGATTCTGGGAATAGCGGTTCACTCAGAGTTTGTTGTTGAATTTTCCTGGCGTGAATGACTTCAGGAAGATTTTCACCTCAATGTTGGCGCAGGGTGCCTCTTCTCACCGGCTTCTGTTCCAAATGTGTTCGCCAGCTGAGACCACAGTTCTGATGTTTGGAGGATATGAACAAATTCCTTCTCATATCTTATGTTACGAGTTATGCTTTTGGAAACAAAAGTGGAATCTGGTGTTTTTATGGGTGATTGCTTGACGAGTGCAGCTCCTCCCATTTTCAAAAGATTTAAGATGAAAGAAAAGTTTGAGAGAGAAAGATGTACATGTTTTTCTCATCTTTTTGTTCCTGGCAAATACAGAAGAGATGAGCATGGAAAGAGAGCAGCAGAAACTAAAATTCTTGTACCTTTTTGGTAAGAGTTACTCAACTGTGTAGTGTAATTTTTCAGGGGATTGTTTTCAAATCCATTTCATGGGTTGTAGCTGTGCCACTGACAGGAAGGTGGGAGGAAAGGAAAAGCTTCACCTAAGTGCAGAGTAAAGAGCACTATCACGTTTCCAGGATTATTTTCTTTAAAATCCTTGTGACTGTGGCCAAGACTTTCGAACACTTAGCAGCAGCAGATTAAGCCTTGTTCTTCCTAGCTATAGTGTGGGAATACATGGAAATACCTGGGAACAAACATCCCCACTGTTTGAAAAAGAAAAAGAGAATGAGGCGCTGAAGTGGTGAAGGCTGTCTGCTCTCGCTGTTTTGGGCCGCTGCCTCCTAAGCCCCCCTCAATAATGAGCAGGACCATAGTCCAATGCGAGAGGAGCTGGCCTGCGCAGCAGCCTCAGCGCGGATAAAAAACATTCCACTGTAGGTCTCTGTTGAAATAACAAGGGCCGCAAAACAATCAGTCTTCACAGCACCCGCTCTCCCCATTCTCATGGGTAATGAGCAAGATGGGTAGTAACCCACTTCGCCTCAGACTTCACGCCTCCCATTGATTGAGAATGGTTAACCTGCATTCCTGCATAAACATTTAGGCCTGTGACATGCTCACTCATTAACTCTCTTCTGCAAAGTCCAATTCATAGAAAGGATGTTGTTTCACGTGTTACTTTCAGAAATAAAGCTCAACACTAATGAGGCTGCTGACCCAGTTTATGCTGAGAGTTTATGGATAAGTGATATGCTCAAATTTAGTTCAGAGTGCCAAATCATGCCACTGAGCATTGCTTCTTTTTAAAATGTGGAGTCAACTGTGGTACTTTTTAGCCATCCAGCCAGCACTTCTGTTGGAATATACTGGCACCTTTAGTCTTGTTTGTTCCTGATACTATCACTTATCTCAGTTGAGAAATTTGTACGTCTGTGAACAAATTTAAAAATGAGTCGAAAACATAGTCATTTGAGGCCACAGGTGTGGTCCAAACCCACAGGTGCAGCGCCGTTAGCAAAACTGCAATATGGCATCATCACAGAACAGAGCCAAACGTGGACTGACATGAAGTTTGGGCAGCTTTGTTGTTAAGCTCTTTTGTGTCTCTTTGCCAAAGTTGTACACCTGCCAGTCTCTATAGTACAGACATGATGACTGCAGTTTTGTCACGCATTGTGATCTGGCTTTGCTTTAAAAAAAAAAAAGTTGGAATAATGTTTTAAGAGATTATTTTAATGAAAAATGAACAAATGTGTTGTCATGTGCTTTGGTAGCCATCCCAGACATGAGTGATGTTTGGTTGATCTTGCATAGGAATTATGCATCACTTCCTGTTTGTATGTGTTTTCATTGGCTTTGTATTTGTGTTTTTGATTTTATAAATTTCAGTGTGGAAGCTGTGATCCAGCAAGTTCAAATGTACTCTGACTGTGCTCTGTTCAATGTGGTTTTGCTCAAATTTGCGGCAAAAAGCGAAAGTTGAAAACATTAAAAGATATGTCAGCATTTAAAATATGGATTTGTTTTCAGTCAAGGAATCAAAGGAAAAAATATTATTTTTTGTAGGGTTTGCCAGTTTTTGAATAAAAGTTTCTTGTTATATTCTATCATAACTTTCTGTTGGTATCATATTTTGTGGCTAAGTCTTAGAAGCTGCACTCTAAATTGAGTCTTTGAAGTCTAGATCATTGGGCAGTGGAAATGTTGAGGAAGAATAAAAAGGATATCGCTAACAGTAGGTTTCCAGCATTAGTAGTGTTATCATATGCATATATAATTTTAAAGTAAGGAGAAAAGATCATTTCAGAAGTGACTTGCATAATTTCATAGAAGGTTTCATGGATTTTATGTTTGTCTGTAAAAGCAAGTCTGGTTGGGCAGTGAAACCACAACACTGAGTAACCTTCTTTGTCTTCAGGCAGATTGTAGAGTATAGTAGACAAATGACCTTAAATCGCTATGATACAAGCTCTAAGTACTATCATTCTAGCTTGGATTGTTTTTTTCAGAGAACACAGATCTCTTGCAACGTGGTTAAAGCATGTTAACCTTCTTCTCAAGGGAAGTGATAATACAGTTCAGACTTACAGTTCTTATTATTTGTGTAGCTCTTTCTGCTCCTTTAACCCCCATTATTTTGAAACAGTTACCTGACTGCAACACATGTCTGTTTATTCTCAGCCTTGTCTAGCACATTGTTCTCTGTGAATCCTTTCTCCTGCATATTTGCATATTTGTACATAAGCATGTGCAGAATTGTACTGTATATTTTGCTTTGCAACTATGACATACAGTCTATACTTTTTACATTCCTATATACTGGAAAATTGCATCGCCCACTTACACACTGATAAATGAGTAGAGTACTCTTTTAAAATCACCACCTCCTCACACACGCACTTCTGCAGTAGCACTTGGAAATAATGTGTACATGTACTGCAGGTGCTAATAGTTCCTGCTCAGTTCGAAGTAGTCTGTCAAAACTGGAGCTTCCTGTTTTGCTCACATTTGCATCATGTCATGTTATAAATTGGAAGGATTAGACCTCATTGTCACTGCAGCACAGAAGCTTTGGAGAGAAACAGTGATAGATTAACTCGTGTCTTTTCTCTCATTCAGGGTCCCACACGACTGACTTTCAGCTGGTTTAAGGCATTTTAAGCCCACAAATCCCCATTAAACCTGCAATGCCAAACTTTTGTCTTCCCCCTTCTGGCAGTAATTACACAAACACTGTGGACATGCTGATGACGCCACAGGCTCTGCCATGCTCCTAGTTACTACAGTTGCTCCCTTCTGCAACTCTGGCAAACCAATCACTGCTGGTTGACGTAAAACGCACCACCAATGTCACCACAGACACCAGATTTAAAAGCTCTGTGAAACAGTGAGATTTACCTGGCAGTGATGGAATTGGCAGGGGATTGGATGGAACTGATGTTCATTTATATGCATAAGTCTCCCACTCCAGCTTTAAATTTTGAGTGCTTGTTTGGTTTGTAGACAGTTACAGCAGAGAAAAAAAACACTAAAAAAATCTCATATTTGTGACTTCACATTAAAACAATCCTGTGAGACAACCAGTCTGTGGGTCACATGACTGAATTCAGCATTTCGCCCGTAGGCATAGTGCATTGTGGTGTATGTGCAATCTAAGTCGATGTTAAGTACTGTTGTGTGATATTGGATCATATATTTTTGTATGTTCTACACCAATCACTGAATTTGCTGTATCACTGCCATTCACAAGATAACATAAACTACCTAGCTTAAGCTTGACCCAGTTATAGTTAGATAATCAGCAAACTTTACTCATTTGTAGAGCAGCAAGCAGCTTTAAGACCACACCTAGAAATGGTGTTTTACATTTCTACATTAGTGTCCTATTAAGTTGGAAGCTGCCATCTTAACTCTCAGACGTTGGTAGAAGCTCTGAGTAATAAACTGCTACTTTGTTGAGTGTAACTCAAGTAAAGCAGGGTGTGTGTCTGTTTGTGCATGTGCGCATCATGCGCTTCTGCTTCCTTAGTTGCAGATGATAAGACAGCTTACATTTAAAAGAATTGCCCAGGGGCATAAGAGAGCAAAAAATGTTGATCAGAACCGAGGCTGAATGCATCAATGCTTAGGCTTATTGTAATAAAATGGCAAGATGGGCTCATTAGCTTTGATCGTAAGGCCAGTCTGATATGAATTCTTACAGTATTAGACATGTTAGGATTATAATTCTCTTCTGAATTGAAATGAAACATAAAATCATGATTATCTCACTGACAGTAATCACAATTTGGGACTTGCTTGGGAAATTGAATTACAAAGGTATATATTACTCTGAATAGCATGGAGATGTGATGTTAAATGTCAAATCTTATTTCTGTGTGTTCATTTTCTGGTTTTAATCTGCTGTCCTTTGTCTCTGCTTGCACAGGGAAGATGCATGTGTCTCTGGCAGAAGCCTTGGAGGTGCGAGGGGGTCCGCTTCAGGAGGAGGAGGTCTGGGCAGTGCTCAGCCAGAGTGCTGAGAGCCTCCAAGAACTCTTTCACAAAGGTATGCAAATGTGGAATCAAGTGTGTGAAGATGTTTCCTAGAAAATAGACTAGAAATAGACTGTACATACACCAAAACACAGTTCACATTTTTTGTCTTGCATACTTTCTTATCTTCTTCCTGTCCTATTTTGGGACAGCATACTCATCAAATCTGTCTACACTGTTTTTTTAAAACAAAGGGTCTGAATTAAGTAAATGAAGTACAGGTGGCTTTTAGTTTTGACAAATTAATGGGATCTCTTACTATCTCTCCCTGAAATGATTTGTTAATGTTGTTGTTTGCACAATGGATTGATAACCCAATCACATCAATGCAGAAATCAAAAAAAAAAGTCAAAATAAAAGAAACAAGATGAACACTTTTATTTTGGCAAATTTTTGTCCTTTAAATACGATTCAGTCACACTCAGCGTCTAAGATATGTCAAAATCCTGTTGTCTATAAAATCAGAACATTCAGTCAGTGCACTAATTTCATTGTCACTTAGTTGCTGTTTCTGCATCATTATACGCTGATACTGCACAGTTTTGCTTCATGTGTTGTAATCATTTTTGTGACTCATTTGTGCCCGTAAGTGTGATTGTCCTTGCCAGAGATAAGGCTGACAAATTCCTGAGTGCCTTTGTAAATTAAGTAAACTTCAGGTGACTAACGGAGGTTTAACTCTGGAGACACTGAACAGGATGTGAGTCAGCAGTCCGTTGTTCAAGTTTGGGTGGTGCCTAGTCTCATGTGAAACTCCAGAGCACCTGATAATGATGAAAACTGTGTCACCTAAACTGTTCACCATCGACTGTGGGAATTTCTGTGAAGCAGCAACAAAGATGTAGCCGTGCGCATAAACCAACTCGACCTCAACTTCCAGACTGGTTCCACTGCAGACAGTCCTGGCATCCTTTAGGAATTCCCTCTCATCAGTGTGGCCTGAAAATATGCCTTTTATGCCGAGGTCACATGTTTTACAAGGGGATTGTCTCTTGTATTTCACATATCAAGTTTTCTGAGATAAAGTTGTGAGCATAATAAGGACAAAATGCAAAGCTGGATACTTGGAGTATTTTTTAATCTCTGCATTGCTTTGTGCTGCAGTGATTGTGATTGTTAACACATCCTTCTTTTTCCTTCAGTGTGTAGTTATATTGAGTAAATTGTGGCCTCTCATGTGTACAGCTTTAGACTGCTGAGTGAAGCTAAAATTTGAAGAGCAGATGTTGGAACCAGCTATTATAGAGTCAGTGAGCTATGTCAAGAAGTATGTATACCACGAGAGTAGATTAATACTAGCAGCCATTTAAACATAAATTTGTTGTTTGATGTCCTGGTCAGCTATGAAAAGTAATGAAGGATTGGAATTTTTGCTGGTTTGTGCTTTAAAACCATAAAAACAAAAAAAGTCAATGTTTTTGTTCTGCTGAAGCAGATGAAATGTTTCAGTAAATTTCACATGTTAGATGTATTTTGTTTTTACCCATCTGGGTGCAGTGAAAGTGAATGTCAGAATGTCTCCCTTTGTATCGAGGAGGCAACGTACAATTTACTTAGCAAACCTTTACACGACCTTTCTGACACTTTTCAGACATTGTGAATAGTCACATTGTCAAACACTAAACCACCAACACAAGTTTCTTTTCCTGTGGGTAAACAGAAGTGGTTAGTTACTTTGTTTGTATAAGAGTGATTTGTTTAAACAAGCAATGTGTGAACATTTCTGATTAGTTAGAGGAACTCCTGCTCATGGTTTTGTCTATAAAATATTTAAGATCAAATAGAAGCCAGCGTTTCCAAAATTGACTGCTGTTTTTTGTCTGTCTACCTGCTCCTGTGTTTGGTACTCTGCCGAGGCCATCTACCGCTCCACATCTGCCAGCCTGTTGCTCTAATAGCATGTTTGCAGTGGAATTGAATGCTTGGTTTGTAAGCATACTTTTTAGAGGACAGCATTTTAGTATAATAGTTCAGAATTATTCCCTGTCCCCAGCTCAGATAGCAGCTTATCAGACTGACAGACTACATTGTTAAAGGATAAAGAGCTTACAGTTGTACAATTTGCCATCCTTTGAAGTGAGTAGGGAATCAAATGGTGCATGCCCAAGTGATGTTTTGAAATTTTTGCTTCATATAAAGTTGAACCATTTCAATCTGGTATGGTTTCTGCTTATATCTGCAGGTTGGTGAAACTGTTGATTAATTAAAGTGCACTGCACTTCTGCTCAGGTCTATTATTACTTATCCAGAGCAAAGGTTGCATGTAGGATACACCTAGTAACCCAGTCTGCTTTTGACTAAGGTCTACAAATGGTTGGACGAGTTTTAAACAGGAAACTTATATTTACTTAGTAAATTCCAGCTTTTGAAAGCAGATATTTGGTGCCTCAAATCCAGTTCCCTCGTTCCTCTCTGCTCCTCTCCGAGTATCAGTCAAAGAAAAGAATTTTGCAGCGCTGCTCAAACATTCCTTTGTATATTTTTAAAACGCTCCCTGACCATAGCGCTGGCTGTGGCTTTGTAGGAAAAGAGAATTACGCTGTGTAGCCATTCCTTTCTGCTTCTCTGCCTCAACAGTTATTTTCTTGCAGGCTAAGAAAGCAACATGTGTTTTTGTTTACTTCAGTCATCTTGAGTTTCCATAAACGCTAAAGCCTTAGCGAGAAACATCCACTGTGGTTGGATATGTCTACAGTTGCTGCATTCAGGCTGTGAATGCTTAGACAAAATTTGACGCTAGTATCAAGCTTGAAAACACAGTGCTTCATATTAACTGTGTGTGTGTGTGTGTGTGTGTGTGTGTGTGTGTGCCTATGTGTGGTAACAGCTGGGTATTTACTGTAAATAATGTAAATCTAAATCTGTTACTGTGTTTGTTTTCCTGTTTTTGTTCCTGATCATATCTCCAGTGGTTGAATTGTCTGTTTCCCTCTCCAGACCCTGCAGCCATGGGCTTCATCATCTCCCCCTGGTCCCTCCTGCTCATGCCCTCTGGGAATATTTCATTCACAGACGAGTATGTCACCCAGCAGGACTTACGAGCCTTCACAGCTCCAGAAGTCCTGAAAGGTGTCTCTTTGTCCTCCGTCTCGGATATAGAGAAGGTATAAACCATTACCTAACCTATGTGATGACAGAACTTCCTGCACTGTTTACATCCATGTTTTCTTTATCTTTTCTGTCTTTCACCAGTGCGTTGCTATGTCTTTTGGCACATTACCATGTGTCTATATGTCAAGCGGACCCACTCAACAAAACAATACTCTATAGCTCTAGTACCTTTTAATCGTTCTCTTGCTGTTTGGCAGTTTGTTTTGGTCTAGAATCATTGAAATTTAACAAATAAGGAGTCTTTTATTAAGTTTTTGTTGTGACAGGGCAATCAGGTGTTTGATAGGGGCACATCCTTGCTTGAGTAACACAACGCCACTGAGCTCTGGAGATGCATATTTATTGTTTGTAGATCTAAGCTCGTTTTGCAGTTGCAACATTCAGGAGTGAAGTTGTGAGCATCTCCTGCAATCCACAACTTCTTTTATGTATGCACAGAACCACACCCCCTCTATCAACTCTGCCCCTCTGGTAGAGGAGCTAAAATCTTGCATGACTGGATTCCCATCTCTGGCACAGCCCCACAGACCTCAACACAGTTTTGTGCTGAGTCAGTTTTCCAGACCTGGTCCCGCCTCCCCAGCTGAGTTATTTCAGTGTAGAAAGTATAATCTGTTTCTCTCATTATCAGAGACTGTGGTTAAATATACGTCAGCTGCGAGTGCCACGATTTTCCTTTCACTTTTTCAACATTTGGGGTGGTGTTGTTGGTTTTAATGGGTGGCTTTTAAATTTCCACGTCCTCTCAGAGTGTGAGTGTGTCTTTAAATTTGCACCCGAGCTCTGTTCCTGAAAGACCTTGAAGACTATGTTGCATTCTTTGGCAATCCCTGAATTATTCTTTCCTCTACCAAGCCCAACATTCAGGGCAAGTGATTTCTCTCCCAAGCAATGAGTGCCGAGTAATAAGGAGAGGGAAATGGAAAATGGTTTCTGGATTTAGGCTGAAAGCTCACTGTCTTTTTCCTTTCCAAATAGGAACGAATTCAACTTTCATTACACTTCAGCAGTTATTGAGCTTTTGTCTGTCTCTTTCACACGTGGTGGTTTGACTTATTTTAATAAGGTTCAGTGCCTAGTTTATCTGAATGAAACAAAATTTTCATATTCCTGTTCCTTTCTATGTGCTCACTGTTGTTTTACTTTTGTCTTGAATGAAGTAAAATTCTGCTTCTGAAGCTTAAGTGACATTTTTTCTTAACAGATGCACATGTACTCTCTGGGGATGACCCTGTTCTGGGGAGCAGATTACGAGATCCCCCAAAGTCAGGTAAATCATTACCAGGGATACTTTCTTCCAAATGGTTAGTGGTTATAATATACAATACCATATTTACACTTGGTAATGAAGGCGTGTTAATGACTAAAATTTGTTTATTATTTTTAGTAAATTAGTTATTTTTGCCTTTATGTTTCCAAAAACACCACATTGGGTATCCCAAACAGTGCCAAACCAACTGGACAGGCACTAAGCATTACACAGAAGACACAAGTGTCTTCTTGCAGATTGATGATCATTTGATTTGACCGATGATGCCTATGACATTAGTAGTTGAACTAGCACACTTGGCAAGAGTTAAGACATTTCATAATGTTGTTAACTGGAATAGCCACACCCAAAGTAAATTTTTATATACTTATTGGTACTGTTCATTTTAAGTAGATCAACATTTCAATCATACTAATTTGAAGCCCAAATGCCTCATAACCACACTGAAAGCAGACATGTTTTTCAGTGGAATCTGCATTTTAAAAAGATTTCCATATCTGAAAATCTCATCTGGATAAGAAGCAGAACATACACTGTGGAATGTGTTTGAATCTGCCAAGACATATGGAGATGGTCTGGCTCACAATGCATTCCTATCTCAGCAAGAGTCAGCCAGGTGTAAAACACAATCTGCATTCACATTTGTGAGAAAGTACCACCCACAGGTTAGAGACGCTGTTACACTCAGGTTTGCCATCCACCTGGCTTCGCTGAGGGGCTCCATCCACTCTCATCGTGTCCTTTCCCTCATCCATGAAGGAGGTGTTTTTGTAGTGCTCTTGGCAACTGCAGAGTTTTAAACAAACATTGAGTCAAATTCAACATGCAGTTGTTTCTCATGCATGCAAATAAAGTGATGTGGTCAAATAATGACACTACACCCACTGTGCCATCTCTGTACCTGCTGCTTTTTTACATAATGTGCACAAAAACAGCATAGATGTGAAGAGAATACAGATAATCAAATTACATTGCATTTATACCACACTCTACAAATGAAACCAATGTGGAGTTTTTCACAAAGTGAAATATGTCAGTTATTTAGAGGTCTATAATAAGGATTATTATATCTTGGTACAATTACATGGTGGTAATACTGATTAAAAGCAGTGTCATGTAACAAAGTGATGTCAAAAACACAAATTCCTCAAAAGCACTGAAATAAGTTTTATCATGTTTTTGTTTTGGATGGACAAGGTGAAATATTTGATCATCACTTTGAGTCACATCACTTAACTTTGCCTTTTTTTAATCTAAAACATGTAGTAGATGGGTGTTTAAAGTAGGTGATGGGTTTGTGCCATGCTGGCAAAGCTCCGCCTCCTTATCTGAACACAATGAAAGTCAACATGATAATACAGATATCAGATTCAGTGATACCAACAGAGCTTTGTCGCTTTATAGTACATACTGTTCTTACCACTGTTTTTATGTTAACTGTCTTCATTCTGTTTGCAGCCTATGAAGTTGGGAGAACATTTAAACAGCCTGCTTCTCAACATGTGTGATGATGTTACATTGAGTCGAATGTCGTTGCGCACGGTGCTGGACATCTGCAGCAAACACATTAGAAACTCCAGTTGTGACCCTCCCTTCTCCTATATCAGAAAACTGGTCCGGTTGGTACTGGGCAGCCTTTCCCAGGTATGCATTTTTTTTTCATATCTATTTTTCTGTATTTTTATTTTGACTACTTGCCAGAAAGCCTGCACTTTATCCTCAGATTATTATCTGCTCCAAAAAACACAGTAGCCTTGTTGAACTACATAACAGATAATGGGGCTCATGCTGATAGAACATGACGTCAGAATGGATGACTCTCAGAAGGAATGGTTCTCTAACTTCTGTTTTTTTCTGCTCCTTGTTCTGTCCTGTTTTTTTCACTCCCTGTTCTATGCTTGTCTTTCACTCTTACTTCCACTCTCGCCTTTTTTTTCCTCAGCTGGACGGTCTGCTAACTGATAGAGAGTCTCTTCCAGAGCGGAGTAAGGAGATTCGGGAGAGGCTGAGGGGCAAAGGTTTGCCCTCAGGTAAGATGAGCTGCACTGGCAGAGAGCAACTTGAGCTGTATTTGCTTGTTGTGTTGTTAAAGGAACTTTTCAGAGGCGTAGAAAGAGTTATTTATAGCCCTTTCACAATGGACAATAAAAAAAATAACACTAACACCCACTAACATCTGGCTTTTGTCTTTAGTGGGAAAGGAACAATCAGCATTTATTCATATTTATACATATTCATTGTATTATTAAACATGACGCACCAGAAAAACAGAAAGACAAACTCATCTACTGGCAATAGGAAAGGAGTTGCAATATGTGCTAATTTAAGGATGGTATTATTTACGCAGTGATTCAGATTTCTCGGCCGTGAACAGTTCGTGATGAAGGGGTCTGGTTTCTATTAGTCAGAAACACTTACTGTTTTTGTTATGACCACTGTCTTCTGTGTAGTCCTCATTTGTGTGGCACAGACTCATCGAATGCTTTGCCAGTTGTCATTCAAAATTATGTAGGAGGAGGGTCCCATCCCCTCCTGACATAGACGTCAGTAGTGCCAGCCAAGTAGGGCTGGCATAATGTTTTTTGAGCTTCTGATAAGGTCATGCAAGACATGCAGAGGATATTATCGGTTCTTACTTTGTAATGATAAACTGAGATTAAGACCAAGTGTAAGGTGCAGGTAGCACATACTGTTTGGAACTTGTTTACACTGATGTTACTTTATATTTAGAGAAAATTAGATGTAAGTACCTTCCCTGGTTGAGAGGCTATTCATCACTTACATCCTCACTTTCTGAGTTTGTGGGAAAGAATTGAAAGTAGACGAGGAACAACACACTGCAACCTCGAATCGGATTTAACTCAGGAAAATATGACCAAATCTTCCCAGTGGTTTCTGAGAGAACTCCAGCATTTTTCCAGGCCATGGAAAGGAGAGCAGAGCACAAACATGGCTTCGTCTGCCCGATTATGTAAGCACGGCATGGCATTGATTACAGATGCATATTTTGGAGTCACCAGTGAAGCTGCATGTCTGCTGTTTGTATCAGTGCTTTGTTTCCCTGGTTGAGCACCAGCCAGCCCTAGGGAAAGTACATGCAAAGAGTATTACTCAGTTCTTAAGTGCCTTTCTTCTCAAGGAGCAGCTCTCTCCCTTCTGTATGCCAGTGGTTCCAAGTTCAAATCGCTGCAGGGGAATTCAGTCATTGTCCCATTTTTTTTAGATTGGATATTTTATATTGCCATTTTTTCAATTGCTGTAGTCACTGTGATGTCTACATTACAGTGGTATGTGCTGAAAAAGGTGACTTCTTTAATAAAAATGAAAGACATCCTGTTGAATTTTTTTTTTCTTTCCATTTTTTGCTCAATCTAGTCCTTGTGTGCTTCCCTGAGTTCCTGGACGACAGGCTATCCGTCTTTGATGTGTTTCCCTGTTAAGACCGAACATATGCTTTGTAGATTAAACCACCACATGCAGTGTTTTTACAGGACTTCACATCTCCCTCTGCTCTCGCACTTCTGCATCTCGTCCTCTTGTTTTTGCTCTTGCTCATGCTCATGTTTGCCTTCTGTTTATCCCTGTCTCTCTAAAGCAAGAGCTGTCACTGGCAGAATTTATATACAGCTTGTCTGGAAAGTCTAACTTGAAATTTATGGACAGTCAAAGAAGGCAACATTCATTATTCAGTTTTAAGAAAGGACAGATATAGATGGAGCTGGACGCCTGTGCCAGATATTGTTTGTTATTGTGGTACAGTGTGTTCTATTCTTCGCTTTTAAATGATGGTGAAGAATTAGCTCCTGAACAAAACAGACTGTGCAGACACCATTGTTATCCCTTAACATCAAGAGCAGCCGTGCCATGTTTCTTATTTTCTTTTCCTTGTGCTGTTGTTGGTTTAAATTTTATTTCCCATTAATGGCTGCTACATTTCCACCTACTAATTCTAATTAAATGCCATCTATTCCAACAAATAATGATGTAAAATTCAGTTGGGTCCTGATTAAAAGTATATTAAATTTCAATTTAAGAAGGAAGGATGTTCCTGTAATGAGACACCTGGTTCTAACACATTCTATAACATCTAACCAGCATTCATAAACAAACAGCTGTGGTCCCACACTAGATTATTAGATGTTATGTAAGCACTATCAGGGTTGTCAATTGTGATATATTGTACTGTACATGTCTTATTGTGACTGACTGGGGAATCCGAGCATCTACTGTATGCCTACCCAATTATTCATTTACTGTCTGCTTCAAATCTTCCATCAGAGGGGCCAAGAGAGGCCCACTGCAGGTGCTCAGTCTGTTGAGGCCAAGCCAGGCTATCAGAGCAAAGGAGGGGGAAGTGCTGTGTTTAGTTGTCATGTCAAGCTGATGCCAGGTTGCACTTAAGCATAATGACATGTACTGTATTTATTCAAATCAAAAGCTTTGTGAATACCACTCTCTGCAATGAGTGTAGTGTTGATAATGATGTTATCCACTGGGAAGATGTGTACTGCAGATAATCTCTCAAACTGTCTGTATTATAATATGAAAAACAGATGTGCTATAAATACATGCTATCAGTTTGCAATCAGTTTTATAATCATTTTGAATACCTGCCTGTAGCTTGCTGGTGTCCAAGATGAAGACTTGATGGTTTAATTAAACTTTGGTTGTCTCTTGTTCTTAGGGAGGAGTGCTGCCCCCAGGGTTCTGGAGCGCTACCGAGCCAGGACTCAGGAGCAGACGTCTCTTAACCGGGGCCTCAGTCGCTCCATGGGCTCTCTGCCAACCCAGGACCTGTTAAAGGGCGATGAGGGGGCTGCCCTACAGTATTCCCCATCTGACTATCACCCCAACTCTGAATCCCCCACAGAACTCTACCCCAAACCCCCCTCACTCCAGCACCAGCAGTCCTATCCCTATCTACACCCCTTTCACCCTCAGCAAAAGGGCCGACCTGTGGAGCTGGACCGGAGGTCTTTACCCTTCCGCAGTGGGGACCTGGGCCCAAGTCAGGCTAGGAAGACCTGGGCTTCCTCTGTGGACTTGGCTTGCATTGACCCAGAGGCTCTTCGTTTTGGGGCTTTAGAGGATGCACGGAGGGGTAGCAGTGCCATAAGTACCCATTCCATCGGCAGGCGTATATCTCCCTTACGGTCATCCAGGGAGAGGGATTCTCGCTACCCAGAGTTTGGTGGACTGAAGAGCAAGAAGCCTCATCACCACTCAGCCCTGTCGGTAGGCTCAGGCCTCACCGGTGCCTATGACAGGATAAAGGAGAGGCAGAGGAAACTTCAGGTGCTAAGGCAAGCAGTGGATGGTGAGTATACTCTTTTAGCATAAAGGTGAAGATGTTTTCAGCCCCAAGACTGAGAAAAATGTGCTCTTCACTTTTGAGTTTGGGGTTGCCTGCAAAGAAATTCCTTGTGAAACTTACAAAGCATGTCTCATGCCACAAGTATGTAAATCAAAGTGGTATGTAGTTTTGCTTACATAGGACTTGCCTCTTAAGGTGGCAGTGTGCTTGTTGGAAATCTTGAAAAGCTTCAGAAACCTACTACCCCTACACCGTTTTGATTTCTGAATAGGAGGGAGCAGTTTTACATGTACAACTGAGTACAGCACTATGAATCCCTTCCAGGAGAGACTGTCTGAACATGTGTACCTTTATCCAATATAATATCATGTCTCCCCTGCTCTATGACAGATGGTTTTTTAGAGTGTGGTTGTACAGAACAGCTGAAAATACTTGTTTTACACAGCGGGTGGACAACACATTGTATGAAATAGTTTTTTTGTAGCAGAACCTGATCCTTACTGTGCCATGATGTATTGTGGATATTCTTCACATTTAAGCTGGCCAAGAAGTTCACAGCCTTTTTGGCCTTCCCTAATATAATTCACCATTAACAAGGAATAATCATCACTAATTGTCTTTAAGTATGAAGTATGTAATTTAAATCTTGCTACTTGATTTAATTGAATTGATTGGTTCTATTTAAAGGCTGTCTGGTTTGAAGTGAGTTGATTGAATCTCAAACAACCTGTGAGAGACAATAGGGCACAACTTTGAAAAGTCATTCTCATAATGATAAAAAAAAAATACTGATCACACAAACAATACCAGGTGTCCCACATGAGACTAGCAGCTGAAATGCTGCCCACCTCCGCCAACTCACTTTGCACAATGTACAAACGTGTTTCTGCAGCTACAGCTTCAGTCAGATCTTTTATCTCTGCCTTTTTGTTTTTCCTTGTTGCGACAGATTACACACACAAATCACCTGGTCCTAAGTATTGCAGAATAATGGAACTTTAGTGACAGATCTGAGCTTGGTAATGTGTCATTATTGTGTAATGTGCGGTTCCTGTACTTTGTCAAAACACGTAGTAAATGAACTTCAGTGTTTGAAGATACTACATTGATGTTATATGTGAAGTGGCCCACAGTTTCAAACAGGAAAATCCCAGCTTTACTCTTACTGTTACTAACACAATGAATGAAATATTCAGTAAATATAGCCCTCCAAGGTCCCAGCTGTGTTTTTATTATAATAATATAATAATTGTTAGTTGCAGCCCTAGTGGTAAAATGAATTTATCCGGCAATAAAAGGGGTCACAGCGGCTTTGGTGAAAAGGCTGCAGGGAGCCATCAGCTGGGATGATCTGAGAGATGAAACAGGTTGTGTGTCCATCTGTAACTACCATGTGGGATGGGAGCTGGGTGCTGGCTTGGATCAAGTATTGTTGGTGGCTGTGCAGCAGTGTTTAGACAGAATGTATGAGTCACTGGTACAGAGGTTTCCAAATGGCTGATTCTAATTACAGGCCAGCTTAATTCTAGTCTGCTGCTAACTGTCACACACGCTATATAGCCAAGTCCCTTACTCTTTTTTTTTTTTCCTACCGTGACTGTAAACAAACAGATATAAGCACACATACGTGCAAGGTATTTACGGACTCAAAAACCAATCTTTATACAATCACATGCTTAGACCGAGCACACACAACACAATTGTTTAACACCTCGGCAGTCAGCCCCAAGAGCTTTAAGTTTCCCTCTGGAGCTTATTGAATACTTAGTAAAGTTTCCATAGGCAGGCTAGTTTTATGCAGAGTCACATGTAGCTGTATGGGCCTGCTGGCCATCTGGGGACAGTGAAGGAGCATGAGGGATGGATGGTTTCATATAATAAACCACTGTCTTCTGCCTCTTCTTCCCTTTCCTGCTCCTGCTGGTTTCCTATACTCCCCACTCTCCAGCTCCCTCCAACCTCCAGCCTCCCTGCTTTTCTGGCAGCTATTTTTAATGCTGACCGAGCCACCAACCGACGGCATTCTTCTCCTCGACTGTGGCTTTTTATCCCCAGCAAGTCCTGCCTTCCTTTCCCTCCCTCCTCCTTTGCCTTCTTGCCTTCTGATTGTAATCAGAGGCACTTGGCATTTCTTATTTCATGATGGTGTGAAGAGAGGAGCTTAGCTGCTCTGCCTATCAGAGTACCAGAACAAGAAGATTAGAATGGTGGGTAGCTCCTGTCTGTTGTCCCACCTCTCACAACGTCTGTATGTGTGTGTGCTTGTGCTCGCTCAGAGAAGATTGAGAGGATTATCTTTGTGTATTTTTTGTCTCAGTAGCTTCTGATTTAATATTAAATTGCAGCTGATGTTCGACACCATGCTGATGGAAAGGAATGTTTACTGCCATCAAAACTGGCTGAGGTTGATTATGAAGGCTGAGCCAAAATATTTTTGTATTCCATCCCAGAGCTATTTCGCTATAGTATGAATGGGTCCTAATTGAGCACAGACCATTTGCAGGGCCTTGTGGATGTGTTACTTGGCAGAGACCCCCCTTTCTTTCTTTTCCTCTTACTTTTTTCTGTTCTTTTCTGCAGGAAAGTGATGGCGCAGCAGTGGTCAGTGCTCTCAGGTTTCATCCAGTTACACACTGCCTTTCCGCCCTTCTGTGTGTGTGCAAAATCGTGTTCGACTGAATATGTATTACATGAACATAACTAAATATTGTGTGTGTGCATGCCTGTATGTGCATGGGCATGTTTATACCTGGTCCCGTATGTCTCACCCAGTACCTCTGCAACAACCCCCCCCTCCCCATCCTTTTTGGTGCCAAGGTGTTTCGATCGGTAGAAACTTTCCTTGCAGACCCACAGGCTGTAATTGGAGTCATGCATAGCGGATGAGGGAATTCCAAACATTATTGGACTTTTCCGGCACTTGGCAGCAGGTCATGTGGCTTTGGGCCCGGGCGGGTCCAGCTTGGACAACAATACAGAACACCGCTGCCTCAGGGGAAGGGGAGGTGTTGATGAAAGTACAATCCCCAGATTTTCATAATTAACTTACTGTTTGCTTTGTTGACTCCGAAGGCTGCAACAGCAATGGTTTTTAAAAACCTCTTGACCATTAGGTTTATTTATTATAACTGCCTGACTCATTTCCTCTTCATATTATTTATAATGTCTAAAACAAGCACTAGAAAGGTTCACAAGCAGTGTAGAAATTTTGTAAATAGACATTTTTCCATGAGTAGACGTTTTTTTCCTACACATGCAATTTCACAAAATCTACCCTGTGTGTTTTTCTTCTGACTCATGTTAACTGGATTGGACTTGAGGGTTTCTGTGAGTTATTATCCATTTTGGCCTGTCCTCTAAAGGGACGCCCTTCTTTCTCCCTGAGACCACCAGACTTTAAATAACCCCAGAGTCTGAGTTTGTGTCTCTTCTCAGCTTGAACCCCCCAAAAGGCCGTAGCCTATAGAAGCTGTTTGTGTACTTGCAGTTCTGCAGGGAATCACGGAGAGGGGAAAAACAAACAGGGATGTGGGAGAGGAATTAAGAAAAGGGAGGAGATAAGTAAGAAGATAAATGCAGGTTGCATTAATTGTTCCCTGGAAACGATGCTCTTCCAGTTAAGATTGCACAGACTGTTTTTCTAGCAAGTGTGAGAAAAAGACATGATAGAGCTGAGTAGGAAGAAAAGTTGAAGCGTTAAATTATGAATAACCCATGAATGTTTTTTTTTGTTCATTAAGCTGCACATAAAATGTTTAATTGCTACAAAAACATGCTGACAAGGACTGAAATCCTTGTCTTTTTTCTTTCTTTCATGGTCTTTTGGTGAATTTATGTGTGTGTGTGTGTGTGTGTGTGTGTGTGTGTGCTTGCTACTCACCAGTTGTGCTCCTTTATGGTGGAAGAAGGAAGGGATTCAACTGATTTTTGCAATAGATCTTTTGTCTTCCTCTGTTTTGTAATGTGTCCTGGGAAATAAACAATATCATTCAGTGGGCAGGAGCACAGGGAAGCTATGCAGTGCATGTTTATCTGAGTCACTCTCTGGCCACCCCTCCTCCTTTGCTCACTTAGTGTAACACTCACATTATCAGCAAGATATCACTGTTGATCTCTCTAATTAGCTGTGACCTTCTCCGTTTCAGTTTCCCCTCATTGCTTTGAGGTGCTTTGGGTGTTTTGAGGTCATGATGAAATGTTGATCCCAGGTTTGTTTGGGAGTTCTCTAAATATGCTGATTCACCCGCAGGTTAATTGTGACTTACCAACAACCACATCAGACACTCGTGGCTTGACCCGAAACTCAAATTTTGTACACAGATTAAAGTTTCTCCCAAAGCCACACTCATAATATTTTTTTCACAGGAGTTACACACAGGATATTTACTTCGAAGTACAAACTACGGCATCAAAAAATAGATTAAAACGGCACCTCAGATGGCCTCCAGCATATTGACCTGTAACAAATTATTTTTTTTCTTATTTACTTTTTTCTGCATCAAGAACACTGACCTGATTTTAACTGTGCCTATTTTTTAATGGTGAGGTTCATGTTCTTTTGATGCAAGATTTGTTGGGATAATCTTAAATAGAATCACCACAACTTTCTACCCGGTTTATAATAAATAAATAATTTAGAGTTTTGTAATGGAAACTGACGAGTAGATGTAAATGAAATGTTTCTGTGTTCTTAGTTTTTTTCTTGTTTTTTAAATATATTACAAAACTAAGTAGCACAAACCTGTAATCAGAGAGTAAGCTGTTCTAATTAGTTTACAATTAGCCCTTTTTGGAAAATCCTCTTGATAGTCTTTGGCCATTATTTTGACAGTAATGGGTTTTTCTTTCCCAAGAGTGTAGGACAGGTGACTGTACACATGTGTGGGTGTCTGTGTGTGTATGTGTCAATGTGGGTGTTTTAGCAAATGTGTATTTATATTTGAATTGGTAAAGCTTAGGTGGTACATTATACAGAAGAGACTGCTCTTCTGTGTACCTTTTCAATGCAGATGACGCTGTTCTCTCATGAGTCACTAACCAGCGGAAGACGGAAAACTATTTTGGGTCACAAGTTAACCAGTCCTCCTCCTCTTTAGTAAGATTATAGTTGTTGCAGAGCCATGACATGTTTTACTTATGAAGTGTACATAAAGCAGACATCATTACAAAGAGAAGTTTGTCGTACGATGAAACTCTTCTGAACTCAAATACCTGAGTGATGACAGGGGAATGCCACTCATTCATACCATGTAAAGTAGCTGATACTGACAAGCAGGACTTTCAAGTTCTGTGTACTAAGAAGTGAAATGCATAATTAGGTAATGTAGTTCGGGTTCACACTGTTTTGAGTATAATTTATGGCGTCTTCCTGTTTTACCACAGATTTTCAATTCATTATTGAGTTTGTCAAACTTTGCTTATAGAAAAGTAAATAATTGTGGTGAGCTGGTCTGTACTTGCTGTGGTTCACCCAGTCAAGCAAGACAAAAGATTACACCCTCAACAGAAAGATCCCTAACCTGACAGGAGGCATGCCTAGAAGCTGCTTTTCAGTGTAGTGACATGTGTCTTTCATTGGGAGTGTTTACCAACAGCATGACTAATGCCTGCTTTGCGTGCCTCAGTCGGCTGGTCTGGGGTTACCATCAGCCAGAGAGTCCTGTACAAGGAAACAGTAGCTTGTCGGTTCACCTACTGCTGGAGTGATACAACTTTTTGTAAAGTTATGTGTCGTGTGATGTTTGATAAAGAAACAGCTTTACCTTAACATGCTTCACAAACAGTAAACAAGTTCATTTAACCTTTTTAAGTTGTCTCATGTGCATGAAGTTTACATTTGATCCATTTCATCATTTCGCAGACGTCCTCTTATATTACTGCATGGGTCATATTCTGTTATTTTTAAAAGATGAGCTGATGGTTTTTCTTTTACTTCAGACCCACTCCACACCCACCAGAGGTACCACAGTGACTACAGTTCATCCAGCGAAAGCCCCTCAGTGACCTCCTCTGATCCAGACTACAGGCAAGGTAAAAGATGCCACTGAGGAATACTATCATTGGTACCCCCTTCATAGACTACTACCCCATGTGATATGTGTGTTTGTGTGTGTGCACTGCAAACTTTTAGCAACAGGTGGTATTGATGCATGCACAGAGACACACACATACTGTATATATCTAGGCTACATTTCCAAATCTCTTCCGGTCCAGTAATAACATGCATTTGGCCTAAATTAATCAGCCACAGCAGCACTACATGGTTCTCATTCCTGTTCCTGAAGATCTGGAGGCCTGTTTGTTTTCACTATAGCCATTTAATTATGGACTGATTTACACCTGTAACAGTGAGTGAATCACTTGATCATTTGGCATGACTGGCATATGAATTATTCTTTCGCTCCACCAATTGTGGCCTGTCCTGCTCAAAGTCAGACTCCCTGCTGTCTTATTGCCAAACTTCATAGGTCATGCATTGTGTGCTAATAACAACGAGGTGCAATGCTCCCAGTGTTGAGAAGGACTGGAAAGATCCTTTATTGTTTTCAGGTCATCTTCTGTCAGTCCCTCACCTGGTGCTGCAAAGGGATTTAGATGTATTTAAGCTGTAGGATGTAGGATTGCACAAAATAACATACCTTCACTGTTTGTGCAAAATGAAATTGTGCAATAAACAAAGACTTCGATATCGTAATACTGTAGCTGGCCTACAGTGGTAAACAAAACTGGCTGCAGTATTGAGCAAAACTCAGCAGCCCAGATTTAATCTTTTAAAACAGAGCTATAGAAATACCCCCTGAGTTGTGGATATAGATTCACTGGTTAATATGATTGGTGCAGGTCTAGAGATGTTGTACATGATTGAAGAATAAACATAACAGAGACCCACACATTTAGGATTATAATATATGTAATAATAATATATAATGATAATATATTTATATATAAAAAATATTTAGAATTACTGTCCTTTTAGGCAGTTTTACATGCAGCGTAGTTTCAAATGTGCTTTTGTTTTCATAATGATTTCAGAGGAGTGACTAATGAGGATTCATTTACTCAAGACAGAACTAACAAAGGTCAAAAAGCTAATTTATTCAAGCTGACCTAACAGCCATACTTCATTTAACATTGTGTCCACAGGTTATGCTGTTGCTCAAAAGTTTGACTTTGAGCTCAGACAGCTGTGAAGAGTTTAGACAAACTAATGGAAACAGTGCCAGTTTTATTTGGAAATGGCTAAAATGTACGAAACACGTTCCAAAAAGAAAGGTGGTTTGAATCACTTTCAACTGAATAGTACAATAAGTCAGAACTTCAAAGTCATGGAAAGGCTCCTAATGAGGCAGTACTTGACTCAGTATATGTTAGTGACACATACTGTTGCTGTAATGCAATGGTGGTCTTTTGTACTCTGTGTGAACTCAGAGAGATCTCATCTGTGGTGCTGGTTTAACCTGATTTGAGTATTCTATAACTACTCCACCTCTTTCAACACATGTTCATACAGGTACTTTTGCACCACAGTGTGGGTGTCTGCGTCTGGAGGGCTGTGTTTGATTGTGTACATTTAAAAACAAAATGTTCTCTTTTTGTGTGTGTGTCTGTACTGTTAATACTCCCATGTCTCTTCCAGTTAAGAAACCAGGCGAGGTGAGGAGGTTTGGCTCCCAGCTGGCACTTTCCTCTGAACACGATGCCCTGTCGCTGACGAGTCACAGCACACACAGGCTCAGGTAACACACACATATGTGGGCAGGTGGCAATCTGACAAATAAGGTATCGATATTGTGTTTTCTCCCTGAAGCAGCCAACCAACAGCTACTCTCATCCTCAAGCAATCTCCATCTTCATTCTGCCACTCCAGTTGTTCAGGGTGAACTCATTTCCAAGCTGTTCTTTTTTTTTTTTTTTTTGCAAATTGTCGAAAACACAAGAGTTGTGGGACATATTATTCATGAATTTCACCACCTGCCCCACTGCATAGGAGGGTGTGTGTCTTGAAACAAATGCATCTGTATGCGTGTGCTCCTTTGTTCCCCTGAGGAATACAAACCTTCCACAGAGCAGGGAAGCCACCGATGAAGCTGTCCTGTTTGGTCCTCTGGGCCACACACAGCTGGTGTGGCGCAGCACGGTCGGCTCCATGCTTTGCTAGTGAGGTCATCCAATGTGATATCCACATTCAGCAATCTCTATCTCTCTAATCTCCAGCATTACAGAGAACTGCCTGCTGTTGCTTTGCCTGCTAACAATCTGTACAAACTGCACAGAGCTCTTGTTTTCCCCTGATGCTAAAGGAAAACATGTCAGCTAGTATTTGGTGTCTTTTGTGTGTGAATACGTTATGTCTGACATATTGCCCCACATGTTTCTACTTTTAAGTCGTTCTTCTATTGAGAAAGCGTAAAAGAGTCTGTAAAAAAAAAAAAAAAGACAAATCTTACAAGACATCAAACATTGAACAACAGTCTTGTTTCCATTCAGTTCTGACACCAATTCTCCTCTTCTCCTCTGCCTGTAGGCAGTATGAGGGGGCAGCTGATGAAGGTCTGGTTGGAGCAGAGCTGCTCCTCCAGAAGCAGGAGGAGGAGGTGCAGCGGCTCCAGGCCCACCTGGCCAGCAGGCTGTCCAGAGCCAACCTCTACACCACAGATGACCCCCTGGCCCCATCTCGCACTTCCATGCTCGACCTTCGAGACCCCCTCTACACCTCTTCTGTACCACTTCGCAAAGCCAAGGTTTTTGCTCTGCATGGCTTATTGATTAGTGATTATGTCAACTTTCAGGATCATTTCAGTTATTTTGGTTTTTATTTTCCTTTCACAAACCTTCATTTTGTTTACGTACAAAACTTGCTTTATCACTATAGAGCTGTAGACCACATATAAACACACACATGCCACAGCCAACTCCAGAAAGTGGTTAAAAGCCATTATTTCAACACATTCAATGGGAACTCCCTCCCCTAAGGTCTTACTGTTTATATTGCAATATTTGATGATGGATGTACAATTTTAACTCGCATGAGCTCACTGGCAACTAGTTTGTTGATGCTGTGCTCACTCCTTGTTCTGCAAATAAAATTTGCTGACTGGAAAACCTAATTCATGTCAGCCTCCCAAGGGTAATTACAAATATATGGGGCTGTGGGACATGTGGGATTTTTTGGGTACGGTTTGATTTATCCCACCTACTATCACACATTGTGAAAATGTGTTAATACAAGTGGAAAACATGGCAACAAATCTGCTGATGTTGGCAGTAAATCCCAAATACAATTATATTGCGATTAAGTTAATTATACTTGCTAAGACAGACATATTTACTGTAGCACATTTATGGTTGATTTTAAATTGTCATTTCGGATGTGGGTTTTTTCCAGTCAGTAAAAAAAAAAACAACCTTCAAGCAGAAGCAAAAGAATCGTGCTCCTCCACTTCTGGTGAGACTTGATTACAGCAGAAAACCAACAAGGTGGTGTCACATGAACTGTTGTCATTGAAATCTCATGGTCAACGTAGCTATTAACACAGGTGTGAATCAGCAGTGTTGGAAGGAAGTGTTTTAAATGTTTTTCAGGTCATGCCTGTGCGTCACAGATGTTTTTGTATCATAGATCATCAGTCACAACAAGTGATTACATTTCATATACATTCAGTTGTCATAATAGCAAACATATATATGAGAAAAGAAGGCCCAGGTTGAAAATGATCCTTTTGACATTTTGGTAAAATAAAGGTTCTCTCTCTGACTGCTACTTTTTATCTTTACACTGATGGCAGAACTTCCATGGACCTGAGTTTGTGAAGATGGCCAGTGAGCCCTGTGTTGCCTTATCTGTTCCCTCTTCAATAATGGTGAGGAAATACATTTATGAGCCAATGTATTCATGGTGCTTTCACATGCTTCATGTCCCATTCATAACCCCATCCTTGTTTCCCTCTCTGCCCACAAGAAACGTGGTAAGGCGGAGGAAGTGCAGAGGAAAGTGGGTGTGGTGCTGCTGAATGGCCAAAAGCTGGAGCTGAGCTGTGACATCAAGGCGGTGTGTAAAGACGTTCTTGATATGGTGGTTGCCCACATCGGGCTTGTGGAGCACCATCTCTTCGGCCTAGCATACCTCAGAGGTACTGTATGTTGCTCCTCTACCTTCCTGTGGTTTGAGTGGTGTGTGGAAAATCTTTGCCTCTTAAATGCAAAGTATAAACCTGTGAGATCACGTATCAAGCATATTAGATGATGTTTGATTAATTTTTAGTGCAGAGGTTAATGGTATTTTCATGTATATTCATTTTCTACACCTAATGTCTCATGAAAGATGCAAAACCTACATTGCTGCAGGCAGACAGGCGTTACTGATTACTTCTCCCTCTTCTCCATCTCACCTACCCCCCAACCCTCTTCCCCTAAAAATCATACACACAGATAATGAGTTTTTCTTCGTTGATCCCGATGCCAAACTATCCAAAGTGGCCCCGGAGGGATGGAAGGAGGATCCTAAGAAGAAGAAATCCGATGTGCCTTTTAATCTTTTCTTACGCATCAAATTCTTCCTTGATGACGTTAACCTCATACAGTAAGTATATATTTTAGTAGGTCATAAGCTGTGTTGGTCATGATTAAGATCACCAAAACTGTGTATATTCTTCTGTGTTTAACAGGCATGCTATGACCAAACATCAGTACTACCTTCAGCTGAGGAAGGATGTCTTGGAGGAGAGGATGCGCTGTGACACAGAAAATGCTATGATCCTTGCTTCACTGGCACTGCAGGCTGAATTCAGTGACTACCAACCTGAGGTACCCAATCTCTTTAATGCATCCATGTGTTCAGGCAGCTCACAACACTTTACTTAAAATATTAGTCCAAAACTGTGACATTGTGGTTTTTATTTTTTAAGAGTCCTTCTTGCCTTTCTAATTCTTTTTACTTAATTTCTTTTTTTATGTGTGTAATCACATCTTAGTTCTTATTGTTTTATAAATTAGCGAGTATTGCTGAATAAACACATTTGAAGTTGAACATGAGGTAAAGACTTCTCTTGGTCTCATTAAATTAAACAATGAATCAACAACAAATTGATCTTAAAAATACTGTTGTTAACCTCTGTCTCTCAGCTCCACGGGAAGACCTATTTCAGACTGGAGCACTACCTGCCGGCGTCGTTCCTGGATAAGGTGAACCAGACGACCATCAAGGAGGAGCTGCCAAAACTTCACAGCAACTACTATGGAGCATCTGACTCTGAGGCCGAGTTTGAGTTTCTCAAGGTCAGCACGTGTATTGGAATCATTGTTTCAGACAGATGGACCAAAATATTTACAGTTATTGCTAAACTTGGCGTTTGTCCAGCAGTAATTTGCACCTAAATTGTTCATTTAGTGACAAACATGATTGCCATTTTGTTTGCACAATATGGCAGGTGTTCCAGGAAAGCAGGTGCCAAAGAGTTTACTTTGGCAGAACAAATAATAGATATGAGTTTACGTTTGACAGTGAACCAAAGATTCCACCCTCAACTACAAACAAAGCTAAAGTGGCTTAGTCCTGCCACTGCATTTTATTCTGTCTGTGTAGTATCTTTCACTGCGCAGCTTTATTTTCTTCATGCCACTGAACCAAACTGAATAATGTTATCATATTATATGTAATCAGATAAAAATGAGGGCACTGATTGGATCACTGGCCCGGTGAAAGACCTCTTCTCTGCGTGAATACTTCCAGTACTCCATTTTAGTTTGTCTCAAAACACATTGACATCTCTTCCCTCTATCTGAGTACTGTGTGTGTTTGACAAATTTAACTCTGTCTTGATTGTTTTAAAGGTGAGCCAGAGGCTGACAGAGTATGGTGTCCATTTCCATCGGGTACTTCCTGAGAAGAGGTCCCAGACGGGCATCATGCTGGGGGTCTACTGCAAGGGGGTGCTCATCTTTGAGGTCCTTAATGGAAATCGTACCCCAGTGCTGAGGTTCCCCTGGAGGGAGACAAAAAAGATTTCCTTTTCAGTATGTACTTGTGTCTTTATTATCAGCAATAAAACTATGCCACGCTATAGTGAATATGAACTAGTTGGCCCTTGCTTCCACTGAAATGTTCGATTTGTCATCCTGTAGAAAAAAAAGATTTGCCTTCAGAACACATCAGATGGGATTAAGCACCTGTTTCAGACAGATAGCAACAAGACCTGTCAGTATCTGCTACAGCTCTGCTCTGATCAGCACAAGTTCCACCTGCAGATGAAGGCACGCCAAAACAACCAGGAGCTTCAAGAACTAGGTAGGAGGGGAGTGAGCAGCCACATACGTTTAAATTGGGGGAGTTCACATAATCTGGCCCCAGGCACAGACAGATGTGAATATTTGGCCAGCAAGAAGTTACATATATTTTCACTGAGAGGAAGCATAAGAAAAATGACCTATAACAGCAAACAGCAAGCTGATACCCACTCATTTTCCGCTATTAAAATTTCAGTTTGTTTCATTGACATATTTCACCTTTGCCTAAATAACATTTTTGCCTACAATGTTATTACTATTGACAACTTGAACTGTTGGCGTATTTTTTTCACAGTTCCTTGTTTGGTTTGATTTGTTTTACTTGGCTGAATGACAGAATAACTTTGTCTACATCACACCCCGTACTCCCAGCAGACTCTTGACATAAACTCAAATCATTTGATGTTGATGACTGCCAAGAAGACTGACCATTAGCTGTGATGATTAAGATCATTATCTCCAGAAAAAAAACAGTGCAGAGGACAGTACCTGCTTTTTATGTCTAGACAATAATTACTTCCGACTGATGATTATTTTTTTCATTTTTTATTTTATTAATTGAACAAACATGTCATTATCCATCATTTTTAACTATACAGTAATTTCCTGTTTTGCATGTCCTCTCTGGTAATCAGAGAACTGCCCCTTGAGCAGTTTGCAGTATTCCCTTGACCCTCTGAGCGGAGATGCAGTGGGGAGGACAGTGAGCTCAGGTAGCCTGGCCCCCAGCTTATCAACGCGCTCCAACCCAGACCACCTGAAGAGAATCTCCTACTCAGAGGTGGCCCTCAACAAGACACCATCTGGCCCAATCTTGGTTCAGGATGAGCTTCACTTTCCAGGTTTCAATCCAGTGGCCTCCACGGTCCTTTCCAATCCGCGGATAATGAGCCGCTCCCACCACAACCTCGGGCAGATGCCAGAGTCTCCAGAGCTGCCAGAGCCATACAGTGTCCAGCCGCGCAGCAGAATGAGTCAGCCACCACCCAACCAAGTGGCCTCTCACTTCCAGCAACACCAGCGAGCCAGCTCAGACACTGACTCCCTCTCACACCAACAGGACAAGTGAGTTGAAGATAGTGAAATGTTAAGCGAAAGCCAGATTTGTTCCTAAATACACTGGTTTATGAGAGAGAGTAGTTCTGAATAAAATCAGAGTTGGTGTTGTAAATACATTTCTTTGGTATTTCATTACTTTACCATCCACGAAACTATGCAGGAACTGGAATGTTTTATGCATTTTTGCTCCTTTAATTAGTCCTTTAAAGTCTTATTTCAAGCTCAGTGAAGGAAGTGGCATCTTGTGTTTATTAGTTGGCCCTCTGTGAAGTCTTCAGTGTCAGAGTCTCCAAGCCAAGCTCACTTCAGGACAGACGAAGGTTACTAAGTGAGGACTTGTTAGTGGGCCTATACTGGGACTACAGCTCTGCCCAACACCACAGAGACACACAGAGCTCTACCTCCAGCCTCTAATTAGCCCTCTGGGGGTCTGTGTGTGTGGGTGCACATGCGCCCTTGTGTCTGTGTTTGTGTTTTTGTGAGGTTGTGTCAACCAGTGTGTTTATATGTGTGCTTGTTCCTCTTTTAATTTGTAACAAACCTGTTTTTGTGCCAGTTGCTCCCCCTCGTGTCAGCTCTACAGATGACATTCTGCATGCATAAAAACCTTAATACACATACTGTTAACGTTAGTAGTTAGGAAGAATGAAAGTGAGTGTTTAGTTGAGCCAAGCAAATTTAGCCTCCTGTTTGTTGCTCAGCCAAGTTCACTGAGAATAGTTGCCTCCTCAGGCTGAATCTTCTCCACTTCTCCTTCTCAGGTCATTTGGTGCAGTGACCCACAGCAGCCCAGCCTGGAGTCTCAGCAAGTCCAAAAAAGAATCTGACACTTCTTCCATAGAGGACACTGGCCAAGCATATGTAGTAGGTAAGGATGCTGACCTGTGAAGGATGATGCGGCTCTCTAGTGAAGCATAGCACTAGTGGAAAATGTCATCTGTGCTCATGGACAGTAAATATACTCTAGAATCAGAATATTTACTATGTTTCATCAGACGTTAAAACACTAATTGTCAGCAGCTTCCGCTTCAAGTCAAATGCCTCTTACCTAATACAGGCCTCAGCAAACTGGCTTACATGTATAAAGACTTAAAACAGCCTCAAAAATAACAATAATGTTTTAAACAGCATTCTTATGATCAGGGAAGCAAGTAATCATGATGACCATGTATATAGAGTATGTAATGTTGTGGCGAGCAGTGAGATCTAAAACGAGACTCAACAGTAAGTAGGAAAAACAGGTGGCAAATTTTATGTCCAGTACTTTGCATATTGGGTATAGTGACACCGGATGTGCTGTATCTGAGTTCCCACAGGGGGAACATTCAATTTTATCTTCAAATGGCTGTTATGAAAATGCAAGAAGAAAAATCCCTTTTGTTTATTTAAATAAAACATAACTAACACTCATAATGATTGTGTCAATTCCTGGATTGAATGCTCATTATTTATATTAGAAACCAGAAATTATGCCTATTTAATCTAATTTCCCTGGAGATCAGACTGTTTTTTCTTCTTTTCATAATTTGCCTTTTCCAGCACAAAGATTTCAACTTCTTTTCAGTCCTCACTAAATCACAGAAGAGTTGGCCCGTGTTGAGAAAGTGATAAAATTATAATAAAAAGCTCTATTCAAGGTTTTTATGTGCTGATAATTGTTCCTGTGGCTGTGCTTATTTTTTGTTTACTTAACTTGCTAGTATTCACATAAAATGGTCTGATTATGCGGGAGGCTTCTGCATATGTTTATTATTAACTGATGACAATACATGTTTCTTTAAACTTCTTCCTGTGTTATTGCTTATAAATTAGCAGAGGCAGACTAGAAGTTGTCATTGTTCTGTATAATGTAGAAAGCTGATTTCTTGTGTTGTGTTTCCAGGTGTCAGTATGCACAGTTCCTCTGGACCACCTTCAACCCCAGTCTCTGTTAATGGTATGCGGCGACATTTCTATCTTTCATTTTCCCAGATAGACCATATGCTTACTGTGGCACAGCCAAGTACAGATATACAAACCCTCCGAAATACAAAAATAGTCTGTGTTCTAAATCTGAATTATGTAATACAGAATTGAGTCTCTGTCCTTTCAGCGCTGCCTGCCTGTGGAACTGGCCCTGGTCCCACCATTTAATAGCTTCATGCTTGGCACTGAACTCATGACCTTCCCTTTCATCCTAGCTTAACCCGTCTTTTCAGGCCCATTAGCCAACAGCGCTGAAGTCGGGGCCCCTCAGCAACACCGTATGCCTGTCTGGACTGATTAATAGTTTCAGTGTAGATATACTAATTCTTTGAGATTGGCCTACTGTATATCCCCTGAGAAATGTATTTACCAAAATTACCCATTGATATGCATCGGTCCATATATTTTCAGTGTGTTCCAGTAAAAAAAATACCATGTGTCCTTGTGCTCCGCAGACTCTCTCAAGAAAAAGCTCAGTGCCTTACCATCTCCAGAGAGAGAAATCACAACTGTAAACCTGAAAAAAGATGTGAAATACGGCCTGGGTAAGGGTCTATACATGCATTTTCCCAAAATAAAAACTCAATTTCACACTGTCTCTGCTGCCAATTTCCAGCTGTCAGAGTTTCAAGTATTATAAATTGCCTTTAAAGCGTTGTGTTCCCCTGATGTTTTGTGTGTGTGCGTGTATATGTATGTGTTTACATCTGTTTGTGCCTGTGTGTGTTCTCTAGGGTTCCAGGTTGTAGGAGGGGAGAACTCTGGTCGTATGGACCTTGGCACCATCATTAGCTCCATCACTCCCGGGGGTCCTGCTGATGTCAACGGCTGCCTCAAACCTGGTAGGCCAGTGTTTTGCTGCACTCATTCCTCCTATATGGATAGATTATGATGATTTTTCTGTTGTCTGCTGTCATAATGTCTGTATTGCCACACCTGGTTGTCTTCCATGTGTGTAACAGCTGTGATGTTGATGCAGGTGACCGGCTGATCTCAGTGAATGACGTGGACCTACAAGGACTCTCTCATGCCACCACGATAGATATCCTCCAAAATGCTCCTGATGATGTTACTCTGGTGGTGTCACAGCCCAAAGAGAGGCTCTACAAAGGTAAAGTAAAAATATGATTGGTTTTTTTTTTCCTTGTCATCATGTATCGAGTGTAGTCCTAGTGTTTTCTCATACTTCTAGACATATAGACTAACTTCACTGTTCTTCCTTGTTTTGACAGAATCTTCTTCAGGCTATGTTCCCTACCAAGCCAAGTCTGCGTTGAAGGCACTTAACTCTGGCCAGAGACGAGAACTAGACTTTGATACCTCATCAGAGGAGCAGGTGGGAAAAGCAAGCCCAAGCCCTCCTCTGCACAGTGCTGGCACCCCATCATCCACCTCCTCCCCAGTCCACCAGCACACCAGCGTCAGTTCTCAGGACTCCAGGACAAGTGGCATCCCTAAAATCAGCCAACCCCCTGCTAATGGAGTTCAGCAGTACCTAGAAAGAGCTACAGCTGCTGCCACAGCTGCATCCATCACCCAACATCATAGACCAGAACCTAACGTGGGTTCGGATCCCATGCCGCCGGCTCTGCCACCCAAAACTAGGAAAGCTAAAGTGTCAGAAGCTCCCAAAGTTTCTGAGCATTCTGACTGGGGAGATTCAGACATGGATGAGGAGACTTATTCTAGTAGTCAAGAGAAACTCAAGGTCAAAAAGGTGCGACCTTTGCTTATGAATTCATTAGTGTAAATGTATTCTTTGTTTTTATACATCACCCTACATTGTTGCTGTCTATTCAGGAGATCTATGAATCAAAACTCACAAAAGGTTTTTTTTTTATCCTGGTGGAGAAAATATAAACTTTATATCTTATAATAGGATTAGAACGGTTCTTCCACAAACAAGCATTACCTTTCAGATGCTTGGCACAACTAACTGCTTGTCGTATATAACCTTTGTCTATCATTGCATTTACACTGTTAATGCAATGCAGTTTGTTACCTGTACACTGCATGTCCTCCCTTGAATGTAACTTCTGCTCATTTTCTTCCCCGCACCACCTACTTCTGCCTCACTCTCCCTTCATCCCTTTGTTCCTTTTGCATGTTCCAGCTTGTGATAATTCAACTTAATACCCTGTTCTCTGTTTGCAGGAAAACATCATGGAAAATTTAAATGGTAATACCCCAGGGGTCAATAGTCTCCATCCAGGAGAACTATTTGACGTTGAGCTGTCGAAAAAAGACAGCAGCCTGGGCATAAGTGTCACGGTACTGTTCGGCAAGGTTTTCACCCTCTCTTTGTTTTGCCCCCTCCCCCCACCTCATCTTGTCACTGTTGTCCGTTTGCGTTTAAATGTTGCTTGGTTTGGTTTGCTTTCTCAACGCTGAATGTTGTCTGATCAGGAAGCTCTTGTGGGAATATTGTCTGATTCTTTTTGCATGCTGTCTTTTTTAATCAATGAGGCCACACAGTATCTTTAGTCCCTTCACAGTAAGAACTATAAACAGTTTAAACAGGCCTGGTTAGTGAGCTTTCTTATGGCTTCCTACGCATTTGCTGCTGACTCTATCGCGACTCACTGGAGTGCCCTTAATATAACTTTTCTCTGAGGGATTTTAAACCCTTTATTTATTAGCACGGATTCATTCACTCCACAATAACACATTTAATAGCGAATCACTTGACTGTGTGTTCAGACCAGGGTTGGTTGTGCTTAGAATAATAACTGATTGAGTGTTTTGTTTTTTTAGTAATTCAAACACTGAAATAACCATGAAATTCATCTTAACAATAAACCCATTATCAAGACAATCCTAACAAAATGGGCACAGAGAAATTCACATCATCTCTGATTATTTAACCGCAGTAATTCAATAACATCATAATGGAGTTTTTGTTTTTCATTTTCAACTAATTCATAATTGTGATCTGATAAATGCTTTGTCTAAATAATTTTAAAACTCAACCAAAACATAATTTAAATATGAAGGACATTATTGGGATACAACTGTAAGGTTTGTCAATAAGGTGAAAAAAGGAGCATTACGGCATCTGAGGCTATGCTTTGCTGATAGTGACATTTTTGAAAAATAGTATCATAACAGAGTTATTGTAAGGATGAACTGTTGAAGTATGAAGAAAATAACCACTTTAAAATTTTGTTATATTTGTAGCCATTAAATCATTTTTGTATAATGTGAATGATACAAGCTCATCCATCAACAGGTATGGAATTAATCAGTGTGGGAGCCAAGGAAAGAAAAGTAACTGCTGGAAAGAAAAAAATCAGTTGATTTCTTTCTGCTGAATTGGATTTCACCAGGCATGAAACAGCTAATGGCATTTTTAATCAAATGACAGCACCTACTCTACCTAAATCGGAGCCTTTTATTCTGAGCAAAACCCTGATCTGTGGTTTTGACAAAGCAGATATATTATGGGAAACTGAGATCTTGAATGATTTGCTTTCAGATACTTCTTTTGTGAACTTTGGTTTCTATTTTATTTTATAATAATAGTAAATCTACCAAAATTAGATTTCTGAACCTACACTGAGACAAAGTATTTATCATTTAACAATCACACTGGAAATAAAAAAAATTTTTAAAAAAAGTCTACACCTACCATCACCCCCCCATTGAAAATACATACTGAACTATTTTCTCTTTGGCTCATTCGACTAAGAGGTGTGTTCATTTCTTAGGGGGGAGTCAACACGACTGTTCGACATGGAGGCATCTACGTCAAAGCCATCATACCAAAAGGAGCTGCTGAGCTCGATGGAAGGATACAGAAAGGTAATGGCATAAACAGTGATGCTACAAATAAAACAGAAAGACTTCATTATAAACTAAATGAATTAGAATAATTACAACAAAGATTGCTTATCTTCATTTGTTCACTCTGTCTGTCCTGTGCTCAGGTGATCGCGTGGTGGCTGTCAATGGAAAAAGTCTGGAGGGAGCCACTCATCAGCAGGCAGTGGAGGCTCTCAGAGACACTGGGCAGGTGAGGGTTGACATTTACCACGAGCGCCCCGCTGATGACCTGTCTAGTTGCTATGCACCTGGCCATTAACACTATGTGAATCCATTTGCTCCCTCAGACGGTACATTTGTTGCTGGAGAAGGGTCACCCGCCTGTAGACAGCGTCCATGCTCCCCTCACACCTCAGTGCACTCCACCATGTGCTGGCAACCGAGTCAAGACCAGGAACAAAGAGCAGCCACCTGAGGTCAAAGAAAAACCTGAGTACAGCTTTGTTACACCAGGTGAGGCTACGACATGCCACACAATTAAGGATTCTCAAGCAGTGGGATTATACATTTTCTGGGTTTAAGTAAACAAAACTGAAAGGTAATCCATCAAATGACACCCAAATGTGTCATTTAAACTTCTCAGTACGCTGTTTTTCCCTTTACCCTAAACCCATCTAGTCTTGTATGAGTGCTTACAGTCCACAAGGATGATACAGTAAAAGGAAAACACTGATCATTTATCGTCATATGTTGTTAAAATATCTACCAAATAAAGAATGTCCAGTTCACTGTAGCTGCATGTCTTTGTCCCCTCAGATAACGTATTCGAGGTCTGCCTGCTGAAGAACACATCAGGGCTGGGCTTCAGTTTTAGTCGAGAGGAGAGCATCCCTGACGAACCCCACGGCTCCAGCATGGTGAGGGTTAAAAAGCTGTTTCCTGGCCAGCCAGCTGCAGAGAGCGGTCGCATCAACGTGGGTGATGTCATCATGCGGGTCAATCAAACATCCCTCAAAGGACTCTCGCAACATGTAAGTCAGATACTTCTTCCTGCTGCGTTCATGCCTGCAAATCAAGTAGGAAAAGAATGTTGTTTGAAAGCAGAATTTGTTTTGAATTGTGTGTCCTGTTCATTCACATAGGAGGTGATATCAGCCCTGCGGGGAACAGGACAAGAGGTGACTTTGCTCCTCTGTAGACCTGAACATGGGGTTCTTCCTGAAATGGACACTTCAGCTTTGGTGAGTCAATAAACACTCTTTTTTTGGTCTCTGTCTGTTGTGTGGACAAGGACCACTAATTTTAATTTTAACATACTTCCTCTCAGACCCCCATGCCATCACCCAGAAAGGAGCCAGTGACCCAGGCAGAGTCCAGCCTGAACTTCGGCAGGACATCTTCTCCTCCGGGTACACAAAGCAAGAGGAGTCAGGGCGCTGTGGAGGAGGCCCTGGAGAGACTACGACTCAAAACCCCCGGCAGACACAACAGCTACAGCGACAGCACTGACGGGGATGAGGAGGTGGAAGAAGCCTTCAGCCCTAGCACTGTGGAGCACAGCAGGCAAGCCTGGGAGCGGAGTGTCTACCACACCCCCAGCAGCAACCTGGGACTGGGACGCTACGACAGCACTGGTCAGCTGAACGACACCATCCAGTCAGCCTTCTACTCCCCAAACCTGTCAGTGACCAGATCAGACCTCAGCAAGAGGTACCTTATCTATTTTAAAATAATAGTCAGTCATATCCTCTGCATTAATTGTGATATCTCATCTAATTTTGTCTTTATTGTTGCTTTGACAGATGTCCTTCATCCCCTGTGACAGCTGATCTGGAGTCATCCCCGCAGCCTATGCTGTCCTCACCCACTGCCCCAAGCCCAGATCCTCTGCCTCCTCCACTGCCTCTGCCCCTAAATCTCACTTTGCCCGGCAATGGACAAGACATAGAGGAATTTGTCCCGGTACGTACTGAGAAAGGGAAGCTTTCAAGATAGAAGTTTAGCGATCTGAAAATGTCTGATTAGTCTGACTCAAGATTTCTTTGGACCATCGTCTCTGTTTATAGGAAGTTGAGCTCAAGGTCTCCTTGGTGAAGTCGGACAAAGGCAGCCTGGGCTTCACCCTCACCAAAGGTAACGATCACGGATGTTACATCCATGACATTGTCCAGGATCCAGCCAAAGGAGATGGGAGGCTCAGGCCCGGGGACCGAATGATTATGGTACAAATTCATCTTCTATAACCCTTTACTCTGGTCCCAGCCTACAAAATGTTTCGGCCTGTGGAGCTCGAGCCAGGAGCTGATCAGCTTAGTTTAGCTTCCATAAAGACTTGAAGCAGTCTAGCAGCTAGCCTGGTTCTGTCTGTCTGTTTTTACTTTGGACAGCTTCATATTTAGCGCACATTATATATGAGAGTGGTATTGATGTGGTCATGTAGCTTTCCACAAGAAAACAAATAAGTGTGTTTCCCCACATTGTTGAACTATTCCCTGCTATAATGTATGAATCTTTCATTTTCTACCTCCAGGTGAATAACACAGATGTTAGCAATATGGGCCACACCGAGGTAGTTAATCTTGTGCGTGCGGCTCCCCGTGTGGTTGACTTGGTGGTAGGGAGGGTCCTAGAGGCTCCCAAGCCCCCCTTTGAAGCCCACCTGTTGCCTGACATTTGTTTTAAGGGCAGCCAAGAACCACTGGGTAAGAAACAGCTATCATTACCAAGATAAAAGATCCCTGGCACATTTGAAATTCAGGCACTGTATGTCCTCAAGATTTCCCAGAGGTGCATCAAACTAGTTGAAAGTCAAAACCTAAATTGTATTTCTCCTTGTTGTATCACCAGGACTGGTACTGGATGGTGGCAGTGACAGTATATACAGCGTCTTGTTTGTAAAAGACATCATGCCGGGTTCAGTGGCCTTTGAGGAGGGCAGCCTGAGACAATTTGATTTAATCCACTACATCAACGGTGCTCCCACCCAGGACCTGACCCTCAGTGAGAGCACCAGACTGTTGGAGCTCTCCCTCGATGACCTCTCTCTCAAGGCCACGAGGTAGTCTAACAAATAATGACATCTGTTTTTCATACTGAGTCGGTGCTTTTTGATCTGGATTGCATTACACAGTTATTTTTAGCTGGATCGTTTCTATGTGGCATCATTTCAGTAACTATTTTTCTTCTGTTTCTCTGGCACAAAGGGATGGAAAGCCTGTTGCTCCCGGCCAGAAAAGTGTCGCTTTTCTTAACAACAACATTAGCCCCAAGGTTTCATCCAGCATGAACGGTATGTTTCACATCTAAAAGGTGTCACGTGTTTTTAAAAAAAGTGTTTACATATAATTATAGTACATCTAATTGTGACAATGTTTTCTTTTTAAGGGTTTCTTAAAGGTGAAGATCCGAAAGACTCAGAGTGTCTTACAGCACTTTGTCCTTTAGAGGCAAGTTAAGAAATACATTTTTATTGCCTTGCTCTGTATGCTATTGATGTGCTCGAATAGAAATAAGTTTAATAAGTTTTGTGCGCCATCATCAAAATCATCAAGCTTAAATCTGAAAGCATTCATTAGTATTTCCTTCTTAATGACTAATCCACTAACAAGCAGTTGTCTACTTAGGTTTTGAATCATGAATTAAGGGAGATTATCTGTTTGATTGTTGAATATGCAGGAGGAGATCATAAGGCTGGATCTGGAGAAGCCGCACTCAGGAGGTCTGGGTTTCTCTGTGATTGGAGGGGAAAGGGGGATCTTTGTCAAGTCCATCACACCAGGGGGAATTGCAGAGTCCTCGGGCAAACTGCAAGTGGGAGACAGGCTGCTGAAAGTGAGTGATGCTTAGAATTTAATTTCATATTAATAAATGTGCTGCTGACATCTGCCCACACTATGAGCATGTATTAAAAAATGTGATTTTGCATTAAACTAAGTTTCTCTGGATGTTTTGAGATGACCCACAGAATAAACTAATCTGGTTTTAATAATGACTGTCTTTTTCTTGCAGGTGAATGGAGAAATGATGACGGGTGTGTCCCACACCAAAGCTGTCACCACCATCCGTAAAGCTAAAGGCCTGGTGCATCTTATAGTGTCCAGACCACCTGACCAGAACCCAAACACATACCTGGCCTATCTGCCCATCAACGCCGACAAGTGCAATGGAAACACAGGTACAAGCAGAGTCCCAAAATGCGGATCTCTGTGTGTTTTAGAAAAGTTTCATCTGATAGTTGATTTTTTTCCTGTTTTACTCATTTACTAATTAGTCTCCCTTTAAAATGAAATCCTGACTAGTATTTGTGGTAGTTTTGTAATAATGTGATTTTTTTTCTGTGCACACAACCAACTCTCTTCACGTTGCTTTCAGACCTGAGTGAGGACAGCGGAGCGAAGACGAAGCTGTGTACTCTCCATGATGAGCTGAAATCTGGTGGCTTCCCACCAATACCACCAATAGGTAATAACATACAGGCTACATACTGTACTGAAAGTCACTCAGTGGAACAGTGTTGAATACTGTGGAATTTTACAAAATGAATGACGTTATAAATCAAATAATACAATTATAAACTTCACAAACTAGACTATATTCTCATGTTTCACAGATTATGAAGATGGTCCACTAGAACAGAGAAGAGACACGGAGCACAGCACAGAGCTTTCAGAGGACACAGACTGTGATGGCTCTTCTTTACCTGAAGACTCCCCTGAGGTACAAATCCAGTTCACTAGGCTTTTTTTTCTTATAATATTTTTATTGAAAACAGTATTTGATGGCATAGTTTATGATTTTTCCATAATAGAGTTCCCGGAAAGTCGAATGGCAAGAGGAGAGTGTGGACGATCCAAGAAACGAAAAGTAAGATTTGCTTTTAGATCCACACCTGTCACATATAGAACTGTGAATATGTTCACATCTCACAGTTTATATTTTCGAATCAACAGCTATTTGCAAATGAGCGCTGGACAGCCTGAGGAAGATGAAATCACATGGGGAAGTGATGAACTGCCTATTGAAAACATGAACTCCAAATCAAGAGAGGGTAAGAGCGACTTTTGTATTTTAAATTTGACTCTAAAACTGTTAATTCTTCTCAGCAAGTTAAAGTGATGTGCAAGGGAAGTTTCCAGTTGGAGAGGGCAAATGAGATCTAGATTTCAACATGTAAATATTTAGTGAGAGCAGTGAGGATGGAGTCTGAATAAAGAGGAAGTAGCAGGTCCCAGAAATGCTGTTTCATACAGGCTAGTTGTTCTTTTTCTACTTATTGTCAGTGTTCATCGGGTCAGGTATTTGTTATTACTTCTGTTATTTTTTAATTAATTCTGATTGTAATTCCACCACATTTAACTTTCTTTTCCCCAAGACGGGCCAATCATCACAGAGGACGAGCTGACCTCTCTACCCCTTGTGAAAGTGGTCCCTGATGGCCAGTACACAGGACCAAAGCTCAACACCATGGTCAGCATGATGAGGGGGCTTCTGGAGCAGAAGGTCCCGCTGCAGGAGTTTGACGTAAGAGTCTGCTTTAAATTTCTGTGTCTGTGAATTCATTAAAATTGATTAGATTTTTATGAACATCTGTTTTCCTCCCTGGCAGAATCTTCAGAATCTCCAGCCTCTGGATGACTGTTTAATAGGTCAGACGAAGGAGAACAAGAGGAAGAATCGCTACAAGAATATTGTTCCCTGTAAGGAAAATTAGTTGGTTCATATTTTGTACATTGTATCATGACAGGAAACATAAAGGCGTCCAATAAATGTGACAAAAATCTGAAGCTGGATACTTAAAATGTTGGACATAATTTGAAATATGATTATTACATACGGATCTCTTCTAGTTGACACAACTCGAGTCATGCTGGGCAAAGACGGCGGCTACATCAATGCCAACTTCATCAAGATGTCAGTGAAGGATGAGAGCTATCTGTACATCGCCTGTCAGGGTCCCTTACCCACCACTCTGGGTGACTTTTGGCAAATGGTCTGGGAGCAGAAGTCGAACGTGATCGCCATGATGACCCAGGAAGTCGAGGGAGGGAAGGTTAAATGCCAGCGGTACTGGCCAGACACACCGAGGACGGCAGAGATGGTGGATGACAGGCTACAGATCATGCTCATCAAAGACCAGCATCTCGACAACTTTGTCATCCGACACATCGAGGTTAAAAATGTCCAGGTTAGTTTATACAGAGATTTCATGCTCATTTTCTTTCGATCATTAAAACTTTAATAGACTCATTAACATAAGAGTTCCTCCCTCCTCAGACCAATGAAACACAGCAAGTAACTCATCTGAATTACACGGGGTGGCCTGACCACGGAACGCCCTCCCAACCAGAGCATCTGCTCACATTTATTTCTTACATGAGGCACGTTCATCGATCGGGGCCTATAATCACACACTGCAGTGCGGGCATTGGTCGATCAGGGACCCTCATCTGTGTAGACGTGGTTCTGGGGCTTATCAGTAAAGATGCTGATGTAAGTAGACGATCTTATATCTCATTTATAAGGAAGCTTCTGTTCTTATTTGCATTCTTTTTGTTCAGCATGATCGCAATCTAATAAAGAATGTTTTGTAGTTTGATATTTCAGATGTCGTAAGGAACATGAGACTTCAGAGACACGGAATGGTCCAAACAGAGGTGAGTTTTAATGTTCACTTTAGTATTAAGTAGTTGAACTCCTGTTTGAATTTTACAACTCTCGGTTTCACATTTTTCACACATTGTCCCCTTTTTTTTTTTTTAACAGGACCAATATATTTTCTGCTATCAAGTGATCCTTTACGTCCTCAGATGCCTTCAAGCTGAGGAAAACATCTCAGGATAGTAGAAACCACATATCATTGTCACGTAGAGGCTGGGAGACTGTTTCACAAGCAAGACAAAAACGGAGGAGAGTTAACACAGGCAGAAATTGCCAAATTTACACTACATGTTTTTAAAATGCCTTAAAATATTCTGTGCTGTTGAGAGTAAATCCTTTAAAGAAGTCTATATTTTTATGTTTGCTTTTTGAGTTCTCTCTCTTTGGCTGCTACTCCCTTTCAATGCATTTATGAGAACTGCTGATTGTATTTCTTATTGTCACCTACAAGAGAACACTTATGGTTGTTTTTTTTTTCCAGATTCTTGAATATTCTAAAATAATTGTGATCAGTGATTTCATATTTTATGTGGAACAAAATTGTACTTGTGTATTTTGAATCCTATTTTGATGCTGGAACATGCCTTGACAGAATACTATGTCAGTATTTGCTTTGTAAATCTATTATACAGTAATTGCTCACTGCCTGAGGGTAAATGATGAAATTAAAAGTGTACATATTCATCTCCTGAAAATTAAACTGGATACATTTTAAATTTTATGTAGAGGAAAGTTTCTTTTTTTTTTTAAATGACTTTGTCATTTTAGTGCATATGGCCTTTTAGCATACCTTTGAAAACATCATGGTTACTGCCATCACATTCTGAGCTTCATTTATAGAAACATTAACCTGATACAGCTTTTCCAAGCTTGCTGACTAACAAAACCACTGAAAAATATGAGGAAGAAAAGCTACAACTTGTGCACCTGTATAAGGGTTGATGACTTGAAAATGACTTCATATACACACATAAGTTACTACACAGTATTGCAATAATTAAGCATATAACGCTAACTCCTAATTTTTGGAGCTGTAGTTTGTGATGATGTTCTGCATTATATTGGTGTTGATATGTCAACCCAGTGATGAAACAATCTTGGACTGTAATGTACAGAACAGAACAAACTGGCCTCTAAATTGATCATAGAATCAAATAGTCTATACAAAGATTGAACGTTGGAGTTTTCATGTTTATTTGTTGCCTGGCTGTTTCATTGGAATGCACATTTTATAGATGCTCATGTGTCTTTTCCCTGTATGAACTCATGATGTCCCTGAATGAATGCAGACCCCTGAGCTGTGTGACAGTAGCAGATTGCAGTAGGTGTTGCTGACAGATGTTGTCTTATACCAGATTCACCACTATGTGGTGCCAACATTCATTATATCACTGTAAACTAATTCTGGAAACATTGTCATGTCTCCAAAAATCTTTAAAGATAATTTTGGGCCTCATCGCCTGTTCACTTGACCATTTAAACTAAATAAAGCTTCTATTGCTCAGTGTGTTTGACAGACATTTTTCTTTGCACTATTGCATGCTACAATGCAAATTCAGCAGAATTCACCATCAATTCCACAATAAAACACTAGATTCAGTCATTCAGTGAACAGAATCATAATCTCTTTCGAAAGATCCCTCAGTTATCTCTGAGAATGTTTTAATAAAACTGAATATGGTAAAGCAATTAAAACTACCACAGGTTTTCACTGCACTCTGTTCTGCTTTAACTAAATTACTGTGGCTGAAAATAATCCTGAAACAGGTAAATTAGAGTAAAACATTGCAACAAAATACCTCAACACAAACATACTTAAATATTTGCTGTTGCTCAGCTGTTGTTGACAACCTGTTGTGGTTTAACTGGTGGCCGAGTTAACTGGGTTGTCAGATTTATATTTGTGTCCTCGTTGTTTTTAAGGAAGTAAAATATATGATTTATCCAGGCCATAAGCTAAGGGATCCTCATTTTCAGTACAGTTGCATGCCCTCCTTAGGTGAAAGTTCAAAAATAAAAGCAGAGAAAAGCCCAGATTCATGCTGTAAACCTAGCTGAGTGAAAGAAGCAGCCAGGTACAATTGATAGAGCTGCTGAAGCATGAGTACATGGATCATTGGAGCTCTTGTTGTAGGTGTTGCTGGAGCTGCATTAACTTCAGTTGCAGCTGTGGATTTAGCTCGAAAGTACATCAGAAAAAGTAAGTTTAAGTAATTCATTGCATCAACATGTCCATGATGTGCAGATGATAACAGATACTGTGACCATCTTGTCCAGATTCAGCTCTCTATTTTCGTTTCCATCCACAACAGTGTGGACTTGGCTAAGGTGGAAAAGTTGGTGAATCAATAAAAGCAAAATGAAATGGGAACGGACTGAGCAGAGAATCATGACGTACATGAAGCCAGGGTTTTGCCTACCTTCATAACAGTTGTGTTATTAAAGTTTTTCACAGCACCTTAGACAAATTTATGGAGAGTTCTCACTTTCTCCATGTTTTTCTGGCATTGATGGTCGAGCTCGCCTTTCAGTCCTCTCCTCTCTCTCTCCTCTCTCTGTCCTCTCCTCTCTCTCCTCCTCTGTCCTCTCCTCTCTCTCTGTCCTCTCCTCTCTCTCCTCTCCCCTCTGTCCTCTCCTCTCTCTCCTCTCCTCTCTGTCCTTGATTTTAGTGTATAAACACTTGACTATGTCAGGTAATCAGGTACCTTAAAGCCCTCCTCTGTTCTGAAATGTCTTTTTGCTTATTGTTACCTCACTGGGATGTTTGAGCTTCGCTGTGCAGAATGATCCATGTGCAAATTAAAGTGTGTTCACACTTTCATACATCAAGTAGTCAAGGCTCATGATAATCAGCCTGAGGGAAATAATGAAAGTATGATGTGTGTAATTTTTCTGAACTGCAGAGTTTTTAAAGTTGTAATTCCCTCTCAGTGAACCTTGTACAGAACAAATTTCTTTTTAAATTCAAACTGATTACAGGACAGTTATTACCTCAAAATGATCAATGTTATAAAAAAAAGCTACCTGGTCAATTTCTCGAGTCGTATTTCTGCACATGCGTAGATCAAATCGAAGTGACAACACGCACAAGCGCTGCAGCAAAAGAAAAAAACTCTCCTTTAAACAAAAGCGGAAGTGAGCGAAACATGGCCGGACGTGACGTTTAGGCTGCTCACTGCAAGTTAAATGGCAGCCTACAGATTGGCCACGCTTGCCTTGTAAAATTTGCTGTTTTCATAATTTTTTTCTTAACAAAGTCGCAAAATTATCTTGAACCATGTCCGGACGACAAAACAACAAACTGCCGAACAATCTGCCACAACTGCAGAACCTTATCAAAAGAGATCCACAGTCGTACGTAGATGAGGTAAGTGTTGTTAGCTAAAGATGCTAAAGTTTTTAGCTAGTAGACCTGTTGGTGTTTGTGAATTGGAGCATATGAGAGCTGTCAATTTACTGCAGCAGTGAATCATTGGTGTTTGTTGTTGTGCCTTCAACAGTTTCTGCAGCAGTACCGACATTATCAGTCCAATGTTCAGATCTTCAAACTGCAGCCTGACAAACCCAACAAGGAGCTGGCAGATCTTGTCATGTTTCTTTCTCAGGTACTGGATGTGTGTTTAAGCTTGTGTACCCAGTGTATTTTTTTTTTTTTTTTGCATCAGTAATGTTCTTCCTATTGCACAAAAGTTGTATAGCTAAAGGTCCTCTTGTCCTTCAGGTTGGTCACTGTTACCTGCAGCACCTGGCCACATTTCCACATGAGCTATCTGAATTATTACTGAGCCACCACACAGTCCTGGAGCCAGACCTAAGAATGGTGAGCACATCTGCCAGCATAAGAGCCTCTTTTTTATAAGTAACTGATCATTCTTGCGACACACAAGTTTGCTGATATTTATGCAAACTGTCTGTGAGCACTGAAATTATTTTACGTATTTCTCTGTCTTTGCCAGACCTTCTGCAAGGCTCTGATTCTTCTGAGGAATAAAGATCTGATCGACCCCTCTGGCCTGCTGGAGCTCTTCTTTGAGCTGCTGCGATGTCACGACAAACTTCTCAGAAAGGTCAGAGCACTCAGCCTTCGAATAAGAACAGTAGAAAAATGAAATATTTATTATTTTTGCACAGGAAGGATTTTTTTTGTGTTTTATTACATACTTAAGTAGTAAGCAGAAAGGAACCCATTGGTAGTAGTTTGGGATGAAGATAGAGATAGAAGGGTTTAATTGTTAACAAAGTCAACCGATGCTTTTCTCTCTCCACAGACGCTGTACACACACATTGTATCAGATATCAAAAACATCAATGCAAAGCACAAAAACAACAAAGTTAACACAGTAAGTACACATACTCACATGTTACTGTGTGTAATGTTGTGTGATACAGCTGCTTGAAACAGTCACCATTCACCATCTGTGTCGTCCTGTCGTGTGTTTCAGACTTTACAGAACTTCATGTACACCATGCTGAGAGACAGTAATCCCATAGCAGCAAAGATCTCTTTAGATGTAATGGTGGAACTTTACAAAAGGAACATATGGTGAGTTTTATTTGTCCCTGGATCAAGTAGATTATTTTACAATAAATTCTTATTATTTTACACATTTATATTACATTTAACTTGATTTTCTTTTTGTTTGCATCACAGGAATGATGCCAAAACAGTTAATGTCATTACAACCGCATGCTTCTCCAAGGTGACCAAGGTAAGTTATTTTTTCATTGAAAACAATTATTTGCATTATTATTTTGCATAAGTAGCAGCCCTGTAAGTCCTAACCTCCATCTCTTCCTGTTTAGATCCTTGTTGCAGGTCTTAAATTCTTCCTTGGTAAAGATGAGGATGAGAAAAACGAGAGTGATTCAGAATCAGAGGCAAGTACCAAAGATCTTTTCTCAGTCTAGAAGGGAGTATAATATATATACTATAATACATATATAAGACATAAAAATGTGGTTTAGATCTGTTTTGCTGTTTTTGTTAAGAATCACTTTAATCTTTCAGACAGAGGGACCATCAGTCCGAGACCTGAAGGTGAGATTCTCTACCGGCAAGAAAACCACCAAAAACAAGAAGAAGCTGGAGAAGGCAATGAAAGTCCTCAAGGTATCACTGTTATAACTATTACAGAGACATGACTCATATTGTTACATTTGTTTTCAAATGAATTGAGTTCATTGTTTTGGCTCTTTGGACAGAAACACAAGAAAAAGAGGAAAGCAGAAGTGTTCAATTTCTCCGCTATTCACCTAATTCATGATCCTCAAGGTAGGCTCACCTGTCTTCTCCACAACAGCTACAGCACAAAGAATTTGTCTAAAGTAATTTGTGTGACAGTTTACAGAACTGTAAACCATCAAATATCTCTTTTTATCAAGATTTCTCAGAGAAGCTCTTGAAGCAGTTGGAAGACTCTAAAGAGCGCTTCGAAGTGAAGATCATGATGATGGAGCTCATATCCAGACTGGTTGGGATCCATGAGGTAGGTTGACTTATATGTGAAATTAATAGCTTGCCATTGCTTTATAGCAATTTTCAACTCATTGTTTTGGTTTTTTGACCTGCAACTTCAGCGCTCTCATAGAATTCTCAAACAATTCTTAATGTATATATTTAATATAAGCATAAATTACTTATGAATAAGATATTTTATATTGAGTTTAATATTCTGTTCTTTTCCAGCTCTTCCTCTTCAATTTTTACCCCTTCATTCAGAGGTTTCTACAGCCCCATCAAAGAGGTAAAAATAACTCACTATCAAGTGAGTAAAGTCTTTTGACTTCTGTTGATGAGACGTTTAAAACAAACTGTTGTCTTTCTAGAGGTGACAAAGATTCTCCTGTGTGCAGCCCAGGCTTCCCATCAACTTGTCCCACCAGAGGTACATTAAAATCGACAGGTTTATTTTGTTAGTTACCACATGTGAATGTACCATAGTGATTCCGGTGTAACAGTTTTCCTACATTTCCACTTGTGCAGATCATCGAACCTGTGATCAAGACCATTGCCAACAACTTTGTGACGGACAGAAACTCTGGGGAGGTCATGACTGTGGGGTGAGTAGCAACCATGTCTATTTTCTGGTTTCAGTTGTCTAAGGAAAAATGTTCGAAAACACAAACGCATGCAGATCTTTTTTAGCTAACATGCCAAGTGTTATTGTATCATGACATATTAAATTTGACCCCTTTTTGTACTCAAGTATCAATGCCATCAAGGAAGTGACGGCCCGTTGTCCGCTCGCCATCACTGAAGACTTGCTGCAGGATCTGGCCCAGTACAAGACCCACAAAGACAAGAGTGAGTGTCACAGTTCTGAATGCACTAATTAAAGGAGGTGTTGCATATGTGTGAACTCAATGTTCACTCATAAAACTACATGTTTCTGTCTCACTTTGCCCTCAGATGTGATGATGTCAGCCAGAGGACTGATCCAGCTGTTCAGGAGTCTTAATCCACAGATGCTACATAAGAAGGACAGGGTGAGCTGACAGTGAACTCTGAAAACACACTTTTCAATCAAAACTATAATACTGTAAGTAATTGCGAGCCCTTCCACTTGTTGTCCAGGGGAGACCCACAGAGGCGTCAGCAGAGGCCAAGATCAAAGACTATGGAGAGCTTGAGGCTAAAGACTACATCCCTGGAGCTGAAGTCCTGGAGGTGGAGGCAGAGAACAAAGAGGGAGAGGAGGAGGAAGGTGAGCAGCTATTTCATTATTGAATCCATATAATTGGATTACAGTTGCTGAATTGGTCTATAAATCAGAAGCCAGTTTCATACAACGCTCTGTGTGATCAATATTAGGCTAATATGCACATTTTTCATATTGAACAACAGATGGCTGGGAGAGCGCCAGTATCAGTGATGACGATGAAGATGGGGAGTGGGTGGATGTCCACCACTCATCTGATGAAGACACTGGAGAAGTGGTGAGAATGAAACTGCACACCTCACGAAATTGCTGCTGGATGATTCTGTATTCTTTTAATGTAAAAGTTATCTGTGTGTTGTGTAAGGCGGAGAAGCTTCAGAGCATGCCCGTCGAGGAAAGAAAAGCCAAAGCGGCGGCGGTCAGCGTCAGCAGGCTCCTCACTCAAGATGACTTCAAGAAGATCCGTCTGGCTCAGATGGCCAAGGAGGTCAACGCTGCACCGGGCAAGGGCCAGAAGAGGAAGACTGGGGACAGTGATGATGAGGATGACAGCAGGTTAGAGGAATTTATCTTTAGGTCATATTTTTTTTTTTTAACTCTCAGGACTTGTTTGAATAAGAATGGAATCACTGTTGTGTTTTGTTTGTAGATAAACAGATGATCATACCAAGGTTTTTGTATGTTTTTTTCCCAAATCTTTTAGAGGGGAGCTGCTGACCTTGAGGAATATTGAGAAACTGCATAAGAAACCAAAAGCAGACAAGGAAACACGCCTGGCAACAGCAATGGTAAATGTCAACTGTAGGGTGATTCAAATTATTCTTAGTTACCTGTCCACCGAAATCATGTGACAGTAAGTAATGATGTGCAGGGCTGAAACTAAAAGTTATTTCTGTCATCTATTATCCTGATGATCATTTCCTTGAATTGTTTGGTCTATATGAGATTTATTTTATTATCAATGAAGACCAAACAGCAAATATTCACATTTGAGAAGCTGTTACCAGATTATTATTTGCATTTATGATTTAAAAATAGCTGTTGATTAATTTTCTGTCGACCAACGGTTTCAGCTCATATGATGCGTTTTTAATTTTCTAGGCCGGACGAACCGACCGGAAGGATTTTGTCAGGAAGCGGACCAAGCTGAACCCACACGCCAGCACCAGCAACAAGGAGAAGAGGAGGACGAAGAACTTCATGATGATGAGACACAGTCAGAATGTCAGGACAAAAGGCAAACGCTCCTTCAGAGAGAAACAGGTAAGACACCGCCGTCAAAATGAGCTGTTATATCTAACTGTGGATAAATTCATTTTATTGAATATAAGGATGAAACAGTCTGAAAATATTTTGTTTCTCTTATGCAGCTTGCTCTACGGGATGCACTCCTGAAAAAGAGGAAGCAGCACAAGTAGGACAGATGGACATAATGTTGTATTTCCCATCACAACCTTTATCTTCTGTTTCTAATAATATTGTACATCCTTCAAGTAGCCTGTAAAACTTTGTCAGTTTGTTAATGTGTTATTTTCAGTAAATTAACTGCATACATTCTGAAATAAACCATCTTTGATGATTGTGTGAAGGGTCTCACTGTTATATTATGCTCTGTGTATGCTGCATCTCTTACTTCCTCCCATAGAACCCTTTTTGATTCCTGCCAGTTCATCAACGGTCTCCACCTGGTCACAGTTTAAATTTCAAGAAAATTATGTGTCTGCGATTCAAAGTATAATGATCTTGGTTAACAAGTTAAACATAAAGGGTGTTGCATATTACACAACGGGCACAAATGAAGAGTAAAGCTTTGCCTTTAAACTTCAGAAACTCCTGTTTTTTTGTGCTAAATGTTTGTTCTGGTCTGATCCCATTCAAATAAAATTATCATATATATGTAAACCCACTGTTTATAAGATAGATTTCCACTAACAGTTCTGACATTGCTGTGGTGACAGTTTCCAGCAAGTTTTGATATTTCAGACTCTGTACAGCAGAAATATGCAGATGATGCACTGTTATACATTAAATTTCTTCCATCACAATGTAAAGGTGTTGTTAATGTATAATTTAAGAAAAGATTTAATTGGCCAATATAGTTATATGGCAGTTGTAAGTACAGTGTGACATTTTCCTGACTTTGCTCATTACTTTCGTTTATTGTTTTATTCTGAACATGAAGCAATAAAACTGTAAATAGGTTACTGGTGAAGGCTTTCTTATTTAGGATGGCCAAGTCATGACCCGTCCCCTCTTCCTACTCGAACTCTGATAGGCTAATACTCGCTGCCTTCTTTGGTTGGATTGGTTAGGTTTAGGCATGAAGAAGGCGATTGGTTAGAATGAGCCAATCAGAGGTAGAGTGGGGCGGGTCATGCTGTCGCCTTCCTAGGAAAAAATAAAATAACCTGTTCCATGTGGGTTTGATCGTTTGTTTATTAGATTAAATCTAAGGTGGCAGAAACAATAAAACGACTCCTTTTCTCATTTTCTCGCTTTTAACAAGAAGCAGTAACCAAAAAACGAGACGAATCATTTTCGTCTTGTTTATACGTACAAAACTAAAATAGTAGCAGAAACGAGACTTTTTAACTTTAATACCTTAAATATGTCAGAAAATGTGTCCATATTACAAGATGTCAGATAGTAAACAGGTCATTAACGTTAATCTGGCTGCTTTTAACCAGCATCTACTTCTAATGAGCCTTTATTTTGTTCATTCAAGTGTTGTCCTTCAGGCTATGCTTTAAAACTACATTACCCATGAAGCACTGGGAATCACAACAAACGTGCTAAAGCCAAACATTCCGTTCAATGAAGCCGGCATTTTAATTCTCGCTGCGACATGAGGTATGTATATTAAATATTAGACTTAACTGCAACGATTATCCGATGTTTTATAGTAATATGTAGCTTGAAAAGTTTGGTATTTTCGCTAAATTGCCGGTTAAATCATTTCCGTTCCGTGTCTGCTAACATTAGCGCGGATGCTAGTCTGCCTGCTAGTGGCTGTTAGCAAACAAGCTAACCTTTAATCTCGTTATTAGTCTGGTTATGTTAGAAGCGATATCATGTTTTTGAGTGTCATGTCGTCATATTTTGCCTGGTTTCAGCGCAGGAATTATGTGATTAAAGGTTAGAAATACAACGTTAGCAGGTAAGATGAGCTCGTCTTCACTAACTGTTGACGTGTGTTTGATGTTGTAGATTTTATTTCAGCTTTTGTCAACTGATTTTTTTGTTCTAACCCAGCTGAGATGAATATTGATAGTTTCTCTGTATAGCACCCAAAAGGTATGGGATTGTCAAACACTATTTTAAATGGCATCTGAAGGAAGCTAACCATCGTTTAACATAATATGAAAAGAACTGAATGTCATGTTTGCAATACAACTGGTATCTTAAATATCTGCATCCCTTTATTCTTCTCTGGATATTATATTGTATATAAGTAGCTGATAAAGCCTCTTTATATGCACATGGGTCACTTAATTGCATATTTTGGATATGTCCATCAAAAACTAGCCTGCACACTTTTATACTTGAGTAAATTAAATGTTTGATTGATGTTAAAATAGGCTTGTGCAAGATGCACTTCTTTCAGACAGCAAGCATTATCTACTACAAAGGGATGAATGGGGCAAAACAATTGTGTGAGCTGCATATGTGATTTAACAAACAAGGGTTTTGACAGTTGGATAGGAAAGATCAAATAGTAAAAAGTGCATGTGTATTTAGAAGTAAATGATGATTATATAAAAGGTGAAACAGATGTAGCTGACTGCATAAGAAATAGTATCATGCACATTTATTACTCCTTTACACAAGCTGCCTCACTCTCAGTCCCTTAAAAGGCAATGAGGGAAATCTAGTAAAACATTGTGCAGGAAGCAACCTCATTAGTTGGGTAATTAGTCTAGTGTCGCCGATCAAAGGGCAAACCATATAAGCACAGTGTTTGGCTGCTCTTGTAGTTGCTGTGTGCTCTTAAAAGGAGTGGGTGAAGTAATTTGACCTGACAACAGTAGGTTCTCATGGGTCCACACTCGTCTTCTGTGTACATTTGTCCTTAATGTGATATGTTGGTTGCATAGAGGGAGTCCCTTTTCTAATGGTAGATAGATGCATAGAAAAAAATGTATGGATGTAAAAGAGGTTGCTGTTGGCACATTGTTTTTCAGTTTGTCCTCAGTGGAGTAGAGTAGTTGTGCAGCACATCTCAGTTGTTAAATTATTGACAGTCTCACTCCTCATGAATAATACAACATGATGGCGTTATCATCTTAAGGCCATGAAAGTGTTCTGACTGATCTTGAGTCTGTCTTTGAGTGAATTGGATATTACAAAGTCCCTACATTGTATGTGTAAATCATGAGATGAAGCCACCCCCCAAACCCGCAAAAGTAGAACAGAAGTGGAGAATGCCTTTGATCACTTGTGCATATGATGGGACTTGATGTTTCTGCTCTTATAGCTGAGAGGACTAGTGATGAGGGGGCGATACACTGAGTCTATTCAGTGTCAGAGACCAAGCTTAAAAGAGAGACAGTGCATCATCTGTAAGGTGTGGGTGGAGCTTTGCCCTCTGGCTGTCTGCTCTCACTTTCTCTGTCACATATCAACTGTGGATGTTTTTCATCAGATTCAGCAATAGGTAGGAATTTTTATGGCTTTGATTGCACTGTATTTTCTTTGTGGTGGGCTATAATAGCTTGGAGGAATCTGCTTGTTCTGTTTTTTTTTCCACATTTGGCCCCAGTCTCTGCTGAATGAGTAAAGGGGAAGTGACACTGAAACGGAGAGAAATACTGACCAGACTTGCTTTACTGGCAGGCATTGTCCCCTACCTCTAATTTCCCCTTTTGTTTCTTTCGTTGAAGCCTGTAGAAGGTTATTTGCACGAGTTGCGGTTTCAGTTTCAGACTTCAAGTTATTCTTTACATGGTGCAGTCGATGGAATTGAAAATTTGTCCCATCTGATATCACTAGGGATGGAAGGTCACTCTATTATTTACCATCCGTTACAACCTCGCCATATAACTTTATTGGCTCAAACAGGGCTGCAAATAATGCTTATTTTTTATTGTCAATAAATATGTTGCTTTTTTCCCCCAATTCCTCACTTACTGAAAGCATGAATCAGACATCACAAATGTTGCTGATTAATTTTCTATATTTCTATCAGTTAATCAACTCATTGTTTCAGCACCAGTGGGAAAAATATTGTGGGTTCATACATTCATACAGTTAAATTTGACCAGTTTGTTGGCGATTGAAATCTTAAATACTTGAGGACTTGTGTTGTTTTGCGCAATATTTCTAAAAACCATTTGACTCATTAGGATGAAGTTGAATGTATGGAGATAATGCTGTGATAGCTGTTGTATTATTATATTGTCCATATCACCTACCACTGTCTGCTTCTGTTACAAGCTCAAGATTTATTCTGTAAGTGTTTCTTTCTGTCAAATTTCAAGCTCTCATCTCTTTTCTAGGTGTTGTTTCCTGTAGCCAGCTATGGCACCAGGGGATGTGGTGCCAGACCATGCCAAGCAGCTGAAGTCCAAGGAGAAGCGGCCTGGAAACAGGGCCTCGAAAGCAGACTGTGAGCCTGATGGGTCCTTCGTCTTTGAGGCTCACGAGGCTTGGAAGGACTTTCATAACTCTCTCAGACATTTCTATGAAGTAGGAGAGCTCTGTGATGTCACATTGAAGGTAGGTCACCCTGTCTAGACTCAACTAAAGAGATATATTTGTTTATCTTTCATGTTTTCTCTAGTGTCAGGTTAAATGTTATAATTTCATAAAGATTATTTTTATAGATGTGAGCCCAATTAAAGAAATGACTTGAGTGTGGTTGTTTGATCTATTTCCAAACCCCAAATAGCTGCCAACATCACAGTCCTCTATCTAAACAGTCATACTTTGGAAATGAATAAGCAGTGAGGTTTTTATTATTACTGTTACAGATGTAACAGTACTGGTTTTTAAACATGTATTTTGTGTCTGTCTCTCTGTATAGGTTGGCACCAGGTTGATACCATGCCACAAGCTAGTGCTGGCTTGTGTGATCCCTTACTTCAGGTATGTTCCACTTTTATTTTTTTGTTTTTTTGTAAAGGCTTATGGTTTTTGAACAAGGCCACACAGACAGATAAGAGGGTTTTTACTGACTAGTGGAGACATAATCTCAATAATGATTTAGTGGAACCTGCTGGTCTATAGCTGTGTTTTCTTAATGCCAAATATTACATGTCAGACACACTTCTCACATGGACTAAACATACAGAAATTAAGCAATAAAGAACTGTCTTTAAACACCAGTGGAGTAGTACTTACAGAGTATATTTTTATATATTTTTGCAGAACACAAACTATAAATGTCAAACTTAGACAAGAACAAAGTGAAATATCTTCTGTTTCTTTCCTCAGGGCCATGTTCCTGTCAGAGATGTCTGAGGCTAAGCAGGAACTGATAGAGATCAAGGACTTTGATGGTGATGCCATCCAGGACCTGGTGCATTTTGCCTACTCCTCCAAGCTCACATTAACTGTAGACAATGTCCAGCCACTGCTTTATGCTGCCTGCATCCTTCAGGTAAAGGAACACAGATTCAGTCAATCACCAAGCTGTTCAGGCATTTTTTTCCTGCTTTAAAAATTCTTTATCACTGAATCTCTTAGGTGGAGTTGGTGGCAAGAGCCTGCTGTGAGTACATGAAGGCACACTTTCACCCCACAAACTGCCTGGCGGTTCGCACCTTTGCTGAGAGCCACAATCGCGTGGACCTGATGGACATGGCGGACCGCTATGCCTGCGAACACTTCACTGAGGTAGTGGAGTGTGAGGACTTCACATGCGTGTCTCCCCAGCACTTGCGCACTTTATTGTCCTCCAGCGAGCTCAACATCCACTCAGAAACACAGGTGTACAATGCAGCAGTGAAGTGGCTTAAAGCAAACCCACAGCACCATGAGGCCTGGCTGGACCAGATCATGTCTCAGGTTAGAGAGTGTAGAGCTTCAATCAGAAAAGTTTGGTTGAGCTTGTGCACATGAATGTTGCATCTTCCTTTTAATATCTGAAAGTTTTGTATTTGTGTTTGGAAGTACCTCTGTACAAGTTCTAGTCAAGTTAGACTTCAAGCTAGACTATAACCTATATTACTGATTATCTAAAGGTTTAGCTACATAACTGTGTGTAAAATTAGTGTTACATATATGTTCACAGCTTTATGTAATCACTTTTATAACCACAATACAAAGTGTCTGCTGATCTCTCCTTCAGGTGCGCCTCCCCCTCCTCCCTGTAGAGTTCCTGACTGGAACAGTGGCTAAGGACGAGATGATCAAAGGTAGCCTGAGTTGTCGTGACCTGATGGATGAAGCCAGGAACTATCACCTGCACCTCAGCAACAAGGTGGTGCTGGACTTTGAGTACTCAGTCCGTACAATACCCCGGAAGCACACTGCAGGTAGCGATGATATAAGGGTGTGTGGAACATGTAACCACTGATTTTGTTTTACTTTTCTTATCATCCTAAAAAATACATTCATGAAACTAAATGTCTTTCTGGGTGTTCATGTGTTGTAACAGCTTTAGTCCGGTCTTTAAAACTTGAAAAAAAAAATAATATATTTGCTTTGCATATTTTTTCACCTTGTTAAAACCTGTTTGTCCTGAGGTTCTGTGGGCATAAGCTATGATGTGCGTTTCCTCATTTAAACGAACATTTTGTTCTTTCCTACCACTTCTTCAGGTGTTTTGTTCTGTGTGGGTGGCCGGGGGGGTTCTGGTGACCCATTTCGCAGCATCGAGTGCTATTCCATCACAAAGAACAGCTGGTTCTTTGGCCCTGAAATGAACAGCAGACGGCGGCACGTGGGTGTAATATCTGTAGGAGGTAAGAGGGGTTTTATATATAATAACACCACAGAAAGTAAAAGATGGGACGTGGAAAGTTGATGGTAAAAGAAATTGAATATATTATACACCCAGTTGTCTGTTGTTGAGTGTATAATTTATCTATACTCACCTAGCTAATGCTAATGCAGTCCTGCAATAAATCTCACCTTCATGAAGGTTATAATGTTCACTTTTTATTGAAACTGTTTTGAAAGGGTTTGACTCAACTTTATGATGGTTTTAGAGGCTGCAGTTGTTTGAGAGTTGTTTCTTCTCATTTACATAAACTGGTGTGTATGATATAAACTCAAATTCAATACAGTAATATTTGATAAGATCATTTAGAAAATGAAATATTTGAATTACAGATTCACTTCAAAATGAATACAGTATATCATGGAAGATACCAGCTGAAAACATGTTTATCTTTGTAAAATATTACTTGTCACTACTCAAAAGAAAGGCATAATTAGTTTGTTCTCACAGTAAAGAACCATGGATGACATGATCATAAAGACTCAACTTCATATCTTTTTGATTTTTGCTTTCTTAGGTAAAGTTTATGCTGTCGGGGGCCATGATGGTAATGAACATTTAGGCAACATGGAGATGTTTGACCCCCTCACCAACAAGTGGATGATGAAAGCCTCCATGAACACCAAGAGGTAGCAGACTCCATAATTTACTGAATGTTAATGGGGCTTTCCTCTTTGGCCTACATTCTGGGAGAGTGTGCTATCATAACGAGGTGGTTGAATTAAAATTGCTTGGAAGGCATCGGAAATGTTGTTGCCTTTAAACTGTTTCAGCACTGTTTCAGCACTGTTTGACAGCTCCATTGTTGCACAGATGAGCAAAGATGTCTGTGTTTCTCAGGAGGGGTATTGCCCTGGCCGCTCTTGGTGGTCCCATCTATGCTATCGGAGGCCTGGATGACAACTCCTGCTTCAACGATGTGGAGCGTTACGACATCGAAAGTGACTGCTGGAGCGCCGTGGCTCCGATGAACACACCCAGAGGAGGAGTGGGATCTGTGGCGTTGGGGGTAAGACTGGAGAACTCTGAATCAGTTGTGACTGATAAATCTACTCTGGACTTCACACCTATAATATGTGCTCCTCGCCAGAGTTTCGTTTACGCGGTGGGAGGCAACGACGGCGTGGCATCACTGTCCAGTGTGGAGCGGTTCAACCCACACCTCAACAAGTGGACGGAGGTCAGCGAGATGGGCCAGCGTCGGGCTGGAAATGGAGTCAGCAAACTCAATGGCTGCCTCTATGTAGTGGGTGAGAGGAATACATTTATACAACATACAGTAGTTCCAAAATGTATTTCGTCCACATTCGCTGGTACAGCTGTGATTGAAATTACATCACTTCAATTGACACAGTTTGATATTATTTTACTGGTGTTTCTGCCTCTTAAGTGTTTTTTTTTTTAATACACCCAGGTCACATGCCTCCTACATACACAGCTTACAATTTTATACACAACTGCGTGAATCAGGAAAGACAACAGTTCATATTTTGCAAAGCTGTCTAGTAACTGATTTACAGAGTGTATGGAGATTTTTATCGTACCACTTGAATTTGAAGAGCCACACCAGGTTCATTACAAGAAATCCTCTTATGTTGTACCTGCTCCGTTAGTTAACAGCATAATCCTACTCAAAACAACTAAGTAGTAGTTACACCTGAGTGTGTTTTCTGCCATCTTTACTTTAGATTTTTAAAAATAATTCTCTCTCTCATCTTTCCCAAAGGTGGTTTTGACGACAATTCTCCCCTGAGCTCTGTGGAACGCTTTGACCCACGAATGCACCGCTGGGAGTACGTGTCTGAGCTGACCACACCCCGCGGGGGAGTCGGGGTTGCCACTGTAATGGGAAGAGTGTTTGCGGTCGGGGGTCACAATGGGAACATCTACCTGAACACAGTGGAGGCTTTTGAGCCTCGAATGAACAGGTGAGGAGGAGATTTGGCCCTTTTTCATAGTAGGAACCATTTTGTGGTGAGAAGAGTTGGTTGATGGCAAGCGGTTGTCTCTTGCTAATAGATATTCAGTTTAATTTAAAATGCTTAGTTCTTGTATACACAAGGCAAAATGATTTTTGTACTGTGTCTGAATTGCTTCTGGAATAAAGCCAAACTTTCTTATTGCGTTTTTCACACACTTAAAATCTAAACTCATGTTTCTGATGGCTTTAGTTTACAGTAATCAGAGAGGGCATGTATGGGATCATTGACAATTTTATATGCTTTTTGAGTTTTTCAGTATTAAGTTGTAAGAAGGATCTTTTTGCTCATTTATAGGCTGAAGTATTTGTAATTCTGCAGTGATAGACCTAGCTCAAAAATACTGTCTGTTACCATGTCGTCTTCTTATTTTGTGATTCATATCTATTTGCCGTTCAGATGGGAGCTGGTGGGTTCAGTGTCTCACTGCCGTGCCGGAGCCGGAGTGGCTGTCTGTTCGTCTCACGTCAGCCAGATCAGGGATGTCGGCCAGGGCTCCAGCAACGTGGCCAACTGCATGTGACCGCCAGCCCACTTCTTACCAAGTGACTGACTGCCAGGTCACCACCAGATCTGCTCACTGCACAAGCACACGACACAAAGCACACAGACGGTGACAGAGTTGATTTCGCCGAGCAACTTTATCACCGTCAATACCGTCTGAACATCAGCCTAAAACAGATTAAGGCCGATGTTCAGTTTGCACACAGTGATTGAGGAATATTAGGGAGGTTTTACTGACTTGAAGTGCACATCTGACAAATCTGACGTCTTCTCTGACAAAATGGCATGTTCAAGACATGTTTCTTGACTCCTGCTGGTGTTATTTGCAATCAGTGATGTAGTATTTTGTACTGTATTTTCTTCTGTTTGACTGCCTTGCCATAGTTTTGACTTTTTTTTTTAAGGGAAAATAGTATCTGAACCTTGTATTTAATACTAGCGTCTTGAGACAGAGAGGTGAGTTTTGGTTCAGGACTACTAGCTTAACTGTGCACATATAGTGGGCCAGTATGAGAGCATTTTAAAGGTCTCTACTTTAAGATGGTCTCTAGTTTACTCTTTAGCTCTGCACTTGTTTTCATTATGCAGAGAGATGCAATCATACTGAATTCAACACCTTGTTTGCAGTGCAGCGTGTGCAGTTAAAACATTTTCATCAATCTGAAATGCGAGGTTAAGATGTCAAATACATTGCCCTCATTCCTGTAATCTTATGCCAGGTTAAGTGAAATCATCTGTTTGAGCAGTTAGACTTTAAAGGTGCTTTCCAGAATTCTTCTATCAGCAGTTCCAGCTGCAGTGAGCTGTAATCCAAGCAGTTCTAGCTTTTAGGGATTTGCCTGTAATTGTGTTTGAACAATCATTTTAAGGCTGATTGAGACAAATCAGTCGCTGGCCAGGAGATGACGGGTCTGAAAAATTAAACCGCTGCAAGTGCCAAACACACAAAAAAAGCGTCAGCCGATACAAATCTGGTTCAACCACCTGCTGAATCCTGAGTCGCGACCTTTACCTCGACCTCAGGATTGAGACAGGATGATGACCTGAGAGTCGATGACCGATCAGAGCAATACGATGCACCTCTCCAGTTCTTCTTTAGTTTTACATTATTGTGTAGAGATGTGTTCAAACTGACAGCAACAGATTTGCAAATTCAAGATTTGTGTTTGACGATAGCTGGACTGTCAGAAATCCTAATCAGAGTGCTTTCAGATGTTGTATGAGATTCAGCCGAGGTTCAGACGGTTACGTTATATTTTAATATATGGACATTTTGTATAATAAGATAGGTGTATCTTTGGTATTATTCTTTACTACACTATCTAATCCATTGCTGTGCACTATTTTCCTAGAATAGATGTGAAGTCTAAGTATATTTTTGTCGTAAATGGAGAATTTCATGTTATTCATGTTTGAAGATGTTTATTTAACACTCATGCCAATTTTGGCTTGATCTAAGAAAATAATATCTGGCAAGAGTTTTGTTTTTCAAAATAAGCTGACAGAGTTTGAAACAGAAATACTATACGGTTTATACTAGAAATATACAGATTACTGCACAGTTTGTCCTGCCGGCGTTCATACTAGTGCATATTATCAGCAGTATATTATCAATATTGTTGCCGACTTTCTTAGTAAATGAGCCAGATACTGAGTCTTTTGTAAACTTTACTGTACTTGTGTTCTTCCTTCTCTTGACTGCTTCCATCTTTTGCTTTTTATTTGGTATAAATTGGTACAATAAAGTTATGTGTAATGTTCACTGGTGGGATTCCTTTTTTTTTTTCTCTCTTTCTCTTTATGAAAATTTTCCTTTCAGTCTGGACAGCATTCAAAAGCACCTGTAAGTCTGTGTTAATATCCCTTTATGAAATTTACTCACTTTGGTTATGAAAAGTCACATCAATATTTATATCAGACTTCTCTTAGCTAAATAGTTTGTGGGAGTTTCATGGTTAATTTTCTCGATGCTTTCTTCTAAATGAAGATTAATACGTTTTTGCATCTCTGAACAGTAAGTTTGATAATGGAGTTTTCCTGATTCTGGTATATCTGCCGACTCATAAATGAGAATCTGAAATTGGATTTTTTTTCTTTATTGTTATGTAACATGCTATTGAATCCAGTTAAAAGCACCAGCAGTGAGGCAGATATGTGGGACTATTAAGTTTATTGACAGTTGACATGTGGTTGTTATAAAATGTCTTTTGGACTTTGTGGTTTCACACTGTCAAATGTGATGCCCATGCTCTTATAATCAATTATCAGAAATGATCATTTAGTACAAAGCCTGAAACACAGAAATTGCATTGAATGAAATATGTATTAATGTCTTGATTGGTAGAGTACGTTTTATTTATAAAACACATTTAGTCCCAAGTAAAGTCAAAGTGCTTTAAATTAAGATGCATTCAGCAAAAACTAACGTAAGTTTTTTTTAACAAGAGAAAACGTTGATTTCACACTGTGTTTATCATAGGTGTTTTTGGTAAAAGGAAATTCACATGTTTTATCCTTAATATTGTGCATTGCGGAGTCAAAATACCCAACTTTGTTTTCAATCATTTAAGTTTTATTCTGTTGTAAACTCCTGTAGGTTGTAATGTAGAAGATGAAAGGTCAAGTGTTTGACATCTGTGTTTTACTGCTTTCAGTCTTTGGACCCTGGACGGATGCTGAAAAGAGGGGAACTAAAGAGGAGATGCTCAGAGGTCCGATAACTTGAAGCTAGAGCACATCACACACACGCTGCCAGGCTCAGGGGAGTTTGGAGAAAAGCATAAAGATTATTAGGATGTGTAGAAACACACATTAAGACAGACAGATAAACATGGACAGAAGACAAAGAACGCTTCTGCAGCTGCTCGGCTTTGCTGCTCTTCTTGCTTGCGGTAAGTCTCTTTTTCATCAAATATTTTGTCATTTTTTGTGACACTTTGGTCCCTGAGAGTGAGAATTACACTGGCCATGAAGAGATCGAAGCAGAAACTTGGTTTGATCCTGGTTTTAATTTAGACACAAGTGCAGAGGCCTGATATGAGAACAACGAGGATGTTGATTAAATGTGCTGCGTTTTTGAAGAATTCATTTAAAAGTGCACGAAGAATTAGTTTTGGCATCAAAGTAATAAAAATATGGGTAGAAAAAAGATTCATTCAATCAGTTCCCACAGAGGAAATCAAAAAGACTCTTAAAATTAATACATAGCCCAGCAGTGTTCAGAAGAGTATTTTCACAGAAGATGCTTTAAATGTTTTTTTTTTAATCAGTTAATCATCTTCTTATTTGAGCAAAAATGTGTCACATAAGAAACTTCTAAACTTTTGTACTTTCCTCAACTAATTTTAAACCAATGATGATGGTTCATACTTTTATTATTAAATTATCTAAGTGGCAGAGGTTTAAGTATATGTGTGTTCTGAGATAATTTGTACGAGTGGTTTAGTCATTTAGGCACCGAGAACAGGTTTTTAATATCTGATGTTCATGTTAACGCACTGTTTCAGGTGAGGTGGAAAAGTCTTGATTAAATCGCTTTGCAGTCAGTTCAACTTTGTATCCGTGGCAATTTTCTTCTGGTCTTTCAACTTGTTACAGATGTGTAAGAAACATGTGATTCTATAGCTTCTGTAAAAGTTATTACAGTCAAACATTACCCAAAGGTTTGTATGAGGTCCTGAGAGTTATATGGATGGACTGTGGATCTGTCATGGGACTTTAATGATTGTATTTAAATGATTCACCACCTCGTTAAAGTCAACTGTTTTTACTTATCAAGCATGAAAAGTAATCAGAGTACTTTTGTTCTACTGTTCTTCTCGACTGGAAGTTTTTTATTCCTTGCAATCTGCGTAATGCTGCATTAATTCTGCAAACCCATAAAAAAAACTGCTGTGTTACAGATGTATTTTTCTCCTCAATATATAATTTTTTGGTCATATATGTGCACAGTGACAGTTTGTTGTATTGCTGTGTTTTCAGCCCATTGCCAGTGTAAGCAAGGCTGGAGGGAGTATGAGGATAAATGTTACTTCTTTTCAAGCGATAAGAAGTCGTGGGACCAAGCTAATGCATTTTGTTTGAGGGAGAACAGCAACCTGATGAGCATTCAGGATGTTCACGAGAGGGTGAGACGAAACAAGATTTGATAAATGCACGTCATGCATGTCATATCACATATTGGACTCATGTATTTATTATTTTTTTTATCTTTCTTCAAGTTGTGGGTGAGGACGCAGATCAGCAAAGATATCTACTGGATCGGCCTGAATGACAAAGTCTCAGAAGGTGTCTGGGAGTGGTCTGATGGGAGTCCTTTCATACAATACATATCGTATGTAATCTTGCAGCCACTCCAATATCAGAAACATTCAAGTAACTGCGTACTCAAAGAAGTATTTTTACTGACGTTTATCCAAAATGATCTCTCTCCTGTTTTAGATACTGGATGCTAGGCCAGCCTGATAACTGGGGTGAATCTGGGGAGGACTGTGGTCAGGTGGTCGGATCCAGCTTTGGACAGTGGAATGATGAAGACTGCGGTACTGAGAGGCAATATATCTGCAAGCACGTCAACGGTAAGTCCACCAACTAGCATCCAATTTTACCCTTTTTGAAGTTCTACAGGAATCAGATTTGTTTAATTATCTCTGCAGGCAGCAAAAGCATTCCTGCAAAAGGCACAATATTTAAATTATTTTTTATGCAAAGTTGATCCAATCTCAACCAGAATTTGCTCAGATCAAATACTGCATGGTCCACAACCAGCATAAGCTCTGGTGGTGGCAAACTTGCAGCAACATATTGGCACTACTCGCCTCTCGCCCAGTGTCATGATGATAACTGCCACCAACTATCAACCAGTGTGAAAACAAGGGATATCATAGAGCTGGCATGTGGTCCACATGTGCATTCTCGCCCTCTACAGTTATCAGAAAGGTGTATCACGTCACCCACATGCTAAAACATGTACACGGGCCACATGGACGTAGTTCAGCAGGAGATGCAAACAAACAGAGATCCACTCATCAAAATATTGTTCCGTGGCAAGTGGTCGAAAACTGCACCACATATCCTTAATCTTTACCAAACTTTAAACTCTGTTTCTGCATTATCTTTATATCATATAAAACAGAACAGAAAAGAGACATGTTCCCTCAAGACTTTATGTAAGACCAGACCTTTATGCAAGTTCACATTGGTTGCCATCAACATTATTTGGGTGTTTTTCAAACAGTCATGTGCCACATCCTCAGACTCAGGCCAACTAACAGGCACATGAGGCCATATTTGATCAAATTATTTTCCACATTGGGACTAACTACATTTGCCATTTCATTTCGTTCATTTAGCAAATCCTGGCCCACATTGCGACTTATCTCACGGCTGGAGACAGTTTGGTTCCGACTGCTACAAGCTGAACACAGAGATCAGGAAAAGCTGGACGGAGGCCCGACACGACTGTATGCAGGAGGGAGGAGACCTGGTGTCCATTACTTCAGCAGAAGAAGAGCAGTACGTCATAGGAACACTGGACCCATCACGTTTCGACCTCTGGATTGGCCTTTCCACACTGGTGAGAGGAGCACAGTGTTTCAGTTTACTTAATATTGGATATGAATGTTTTGTAAATCTGAGCTTTGTTTCTGCAGAAATGCAACAAGATTTCATGTCAAGTTGAAGCAGGAAACACTCAGTTCACCTGGTCTGATGCCTTAAAATCTGACTACACAAACTGGGCTCATGGTGAACCTGCAGTGTAAGATGTCATCTCGTCTAACTGCCATTTAAAGTTTAACAGTAAATACTTATCTATGCAATTAAGATTTTAACATGTGTTCTCCAACAGTGATGCACAGACCGGCTCGTGTTCTGCAATAATGAAAAACCCAACAGATGAATTTGGGAAATGGAAATCCCATGTGTGCAGATATGAGCGTCCCTACATGTGTAAACGGCCGCTGAACAGTAAGCTGGATTGTTTTATGAAACACACAAAGATGATATCTCTTCTCCCAGTCATGATATCTTTGTTAATAATGTATCTCTGTTCGTCCAAAATCTCTCCTCCAGCCATCTGCCATCCTGGCTGGCTGAGCTTCTCTGGCAGTTGTTACTGGATGGTCAATAATAACGATCTGTTGACCACCTGGCACGATGCCATCAACAAGTGCGCCGATATGGCGGCTCACCTGCTCATTATAAACAGGTAGGAAAGAACAAAAGTGCAAGAATTTTGCTTTTAAAGTGAAACATTTGGAAGAAGCAATAGCATCCTTTTATAAATGAACAGCTGAATTCATAAGCAGTGAAAGCATCTGCCAGCTCTGGACTGGGAAACCAAACCACTGAGCTGCAAGAGGCTGAAAAGCTCAGTATCTCAATTATCTTTTCACATAGTCATTTAATACATTGTTAATGTAAAACACAATATTTAATGATTTAATGCAGCTTTAAATACAGATTATGTCAATTCACATAATGATGAAGTCTTTGATGATGAAGTCGTTCGGCAAAAGTTGCAGTCTCACTTAAAGGCTTTTAAGCCCCATGCTGTATTTCACTAAATAGAATCGTGTGTTTGTCATTTTTGTTTCCAGTCAAGAAGAGCAGTTCTTCATAAATGGATACCTCCCAGACTTTCACCAAGTGGACGTTCCTGACATCTGGATTGGTTTATCAGGTATCTACCCACTCTATGTTTTCATTTTCACTGTGAAACGATAACAAAAAATGTCTTTTTATTAAAAAGGTGAGTTGTGAAAACGCCCTTTGCACTAATTTTCTTGTCTGTGATGCCACCAGATAAGGAGCACGACAGAGATTTCAAATGGGTGGATAAAAGCGATGTCACATTTTCTAACTATGGTCCTGGTTGGCCCAAAAACACCGAAGGCTCCTGGGATTGTGGACAAATCTACACAGGTAGAATCACTCTAAACTCACATGTTCAGATATTTCCAGTTGAGGTCTGCATTGCAAAACCATCTTATTCTCTCATCCAGGAAATTATGATGGCAAGTGGGAAACGACCAACTGCTTCAAGAGCCTGGGTTACATTTGTGAGATGACGGGTGGACAGAACCCCAAGCCGACCTCAGCTCCTGGTCAGTCAGACATCACGGCCCCTCTTCGCATACTGTCTACCTAAAGCCGTGTTATTAGCTGTGTAATAACTCATCATTTTGCTCCAGATTCCCACTGTGATCCTGGATATTTGTTGTACGGGGACTTCTGCTATGGGTTTGAGACTGAGACCATGAAAAACTGGCAGGATGCTGAGGATCAGTGTAAGAAAGAGCAGGCTCACCTGGCCAGCTTCCACTCCCAGGAGGAACTGAGTTTCATACTTGGTGAGCAGCAAAGACAGTACTCCATCCAACTATCATGAAATCATTTAGTGAGAAATTAAATAAAACTGTGGATGTAAATCTATTGTTTGAAATTTAAACGATCTGCAGCTCACATGCCAGCTGACGCCTGGGTGGGATTGAACGACATCACGGTTGAAAACACCTTTGTATACACCGATGGGACTCCTGCAGTAAGTCGTAAAGCTATGAACATATTGTGTGAATGGGATTCTTGTGAAGATCCTGTTCTTTTCCTCGATGCTTCATTATGTTCATGTTAAAGCAACATTTCAGGCTGTTTTTGCTTTGGATCGCAGGACTTACTCCCATGGGGTCACAACCAGCCAGACAACTGGGAGAATAACGAGGACTGTGTGCACCTCACAGGGACAGGTCAACATGAACCGGGGAAACTCCATGACGATTTCTGCGCCGCATCAAAAGAATTCATCTGCAAAAAAGGTCTGATACACTATGTTTCATGCCTCCGTGTGGCTAAAGGCGTTTTGTACATTCTTGTAAATGCAGTATTACAGCAATACCTTGAGGGAATATCTTCAAATTTGGCACAAACATCCACTTTTTGGACATAACTCAAGAATTCATTTGCTAATTCTGACAAAATTTCACACAAATGTCTAATAGGATAAAATGATGAGGTGATGACATTTTATATCCAAAGGTCACTTACCTCATAATGTTCTGCAAAAAAACTTTTCTGGCCTTTATTCAACACCGTAACTCAGGAACAGAAGGGAAGATTGTGATCATTTCTCACATTTGGTCAGATACCGAATTGGTGACACTAATCTTGGGTGAGCACCTTGAAACTGTGGTGATTGTATCGATCGTCTGGTTGAATGTGTGAAGCACCAATGTTTTAGAATTTGTCCTCTGAACTCCTGGAAGTCCTCTGGAATCATATGGCAATATAACTTCCATTTCACCAAAAGTTACACTTAATACCTTTTATTACGTCTTCACTACATACATTATATGAGTCTGGACAGACATGGATGTAAAATATAACCTGACTGATTGGCAGAGGCATACAACCACGTCATTCTTCGTCTTGTCTTTCCATAGCCAAAGGACAAGGACCTCCTCCACAGCCCCCAACATCTGGACCAGGTTGACTTGATACGACACTGATCATTACACTTGAAGCACGATCTGATAATATGTGCTTGTTTATCCAGATATGTGCGTATTCAAACTGTTTTGGCTTGTGCTTGTTGCAGGATGGAATGAGAAATGTGGTTCTTGGATGTCTGACCCCTTTAACGACTACTGCTACCTGTTTAACTCCCTGTCGATGAGGACTTGGTCAGAGGCTCGAGCCGACTGTGTGAACCAGGGAGGAGACCTCGTCAGTATCACCGACCCCTTTGAACAGGCCTTCATACAAGGTGTGTGTTTTCTGTTTGTCGCAATTTTTTGGTGATTATATGAGTATATATTATCAACAATTGGATACATAACAGTTCACTTGAATATACCACATACGCATGTTGAAGGACTATGTTACATCATGCTGTTTGTGCCAATTATGTCTCCATATTAGAGACATAATTTGCAGCCACTGTTGGGGGAAAAATGGATTTTAAAGTTGAAATGTTTTGAGAAAAAAGTCATGAGAAAGCCATAATATTATATTTCAGTCTGTCACTCAAGCAGTCCGTCAGCCAGTTGTAGGTTTCACCAATAAACACATTATTGTCATACATATTACAACTTTTTTTTTTTTTTTTTTTGCTTTTTCTCAATCTATAAATAAACCCATTGTATTTTGTTGTTTCCTCTCAGGTGTGATCCAGCAGACTCCCACAGGGATCTCTCTGTGGATGGGCGGCCATGACTCCATCACTGAAGGCGGCTGGGAGTGGATGGATGGTTCTCCGTTCAGATACGTCCACTGGAGTGATGGTTAACTCAAAGCCAAATATATTCTGTACCAATTCAGTGAGAATGCATTTAGAAACAAAACACATGAAGTTTATCGTCAGACAGCTGAATTCCCTCTCCTCCCTCATCTTTCCTCACAGGAAACCCAGACAACATTGGTGATGAAGACTGCCTGTCTATACTGATAAACAACGGCTACTGGAACGACGACTACTGTGAGCACAAAAGAGGATACATCTGCAAGAGGAGAGGTGGGATATTTTGCTTTAATTGTTGTTGCTGACACTTGCAAACAGAAGACAATACTTAGTTGTTAGATTTTAGTAACATTGTAATCATGTTTCTTCTTTCAGGAAAAACACCTGAGCCTCCTCCACCTCATGATGGTAATGATATTTGACACAACTTTCTGCAGTTACTTCTTGAAACAACAACAAAAATGTTGCACTACAGCTCTTGCTCAAATGACAGGAAGCAGCGATTACTTTAAGTCAATACATGATGCGTGAATCCTTCGTGTTGCAGGTTTCATGACGGTGCAGGTGTGCGAGGGCTCCACCGCTGCACTTCACTGTCCAGTGGAAAGTGTCATTAACATCCAGTCGGCTTTCTACGGACGAAAGAAAGGTGACATCTGTCCACACCTGGGGGATTCAGGAGGTAATGCTGCACAGTATCACTCTGTCAAATTCTGACTCAGAGGGAGAAATTGCTTTATTCTCTCTCTGATTATTAAAATGCTTCTTCTTCATAATCTTCACCTGCAATTACCTGTGTGTACTGTTGCCTTTCGATTGGACTGAAATTAATTAGTAAACATTGATAAAAATTCATCTGTGTTCTGTAGGGAGCTGCACAGTGGATGGTGTCCTTCCTCTCTACAGAAAGGCATGTGACAACCGTCAGATCTGCTTCGCGTACGCATATTCGGAGGTGGACCCCTGTCCCACTGTTTCCAAATATCTGGAGATTGTCTACAGTTGTGAACAGAAAGGTGGGTTTTCAGTTCTTTTATTCATTTTAGTACAACCCCAATTCCAAAAAAGTTGGGACTCTGAGTAAAACAAATAAAACAGAATGTGAAATTTGCTAATCTGATTTGACATATACTCAATTTGAAAACAGTACAAAGAGAATATATTTAATGACCTCATCAACTTCACTGATTTTTGTAAATGTCTGCTTATTCTGAATTTGATGGCAGCAACATGTTTCAAACAAGTTATGACAAGAGCAACAAAAGACTGATCCAAAAACACCTGTTTGGATCATTCCACAGGTAAACAGGTTCATTGGTAACAGGTGATAGTGTCATGATTGGGTATGAAAGGTTCATCCTGGAAAGACTCAGTCGTTCAAAAGCAAGGATGGAGAGAGGTTCACCACTTTGTGAGCACATGATTGTATAAGGATTGAGTTCTGTTTTTATGTATGTTTACACAGTGTCCCAACTTTTTTAGAATTGGGGTTGTAGTTTAAAATCCAAACTAGAATCACAATTTGCTTTTGAATTGGTACAATCACAGTTTACGGCTGATGTAGTGTTTTGTGATTTACCTGCTCGCAGTGTGTCTGCACGGCCTGGGAGTCGAGGACGGGAACATCACAGACTCCCAGCTCTCTGCTTCCTCCTCCTCTGGGGTCTTCACTCCCAACAAAGCCCGTTTGAATGGAAATTCCTGCTGGATGCCTTCACAAAGCTGTACGTACCAACCCAGCGGTCACAGATACAAAATAACATTTTTATCTATAGTTGAAGGTGAAGACGAAAGACGTGAAGTTTCGATGTTGAGTTGATATCCTCGCATTCACCTCATACTACATCTAATATCCCCTCCTCCAGCAACCTCCAGCTGGATCCAGGTAAACCTGGGCCAGACCAGAAAAGTGACAGGAATAGTAATCCAGGGTTGCCCTCAAAATGACTACTGGCTGACCAAATTTAAGCTCCAGCACAGTATGGACGGAGTAACCTGGACTGACTACACTGCAGACGGGGAGGTGAGCAGAGACGACCACCAAGAGGTCACGACCTTCCTTTTTCAAAACCAAACTGTGACGATGAAGAACAGGTAGTCATTCTTGATCTCCTTGATTTCCAGTTTCCAGGCTCTGTTGACAAAAACACTCCTGAAACTCAGCTGCTGGGTACGCCTGTGTCAGCTCAGTACGTCCGCATCCTCCCGCTGCAGTTCAACGGTCAGGCAGGCCTTCGCTTCGACGTCTTGGGCTGCACGCCGGACTGTAAGAAAACCACTTCACCAGCATTACAAATCTACTTCCAATTTCCAAATAAACAATTCTATTATCAGTGTGATCTGCTGTGATGATGTGTTTCAACAATAAAAAAATGTGGTTCAACAGATGCAGTCACATGCGCTCATAGGCCCAACTTCAACATCGGCAATGATCGAATGACGTGAGTGAAACTTGAAATGATAATATATGTTTGTTATATGTAGCATTTGTATTCCGGTCTGTGTGATAATGTTGATTTTCATGTGTCTTTCAGTATCCACTGTCCAGCAGGCTGTGCCATGGCCGGTTACATGGTGTTCGGCACTTCAGAATATCGTGGTGTATGTGAATGTCTTATCTGAATCGCAACTTCTACAGTGTTGAGGATTTATTTTATAAAACCTGAATATAAAAATGCTCTGTCTCCTCTTACAGGACTCAAACACCTGTGCCGCAGCCATCCATGCTGGAGTGATACTAAATGAAAACGGAGGAGATTGTACCTTGTTGAAAGCTCCAGGAAAGGACTTCTACGCCGGCTCCACCAGGAATGGCATCACCTCGAGACAGTAAGAAGCTGCGATTCAAACTAAACAGTAATATTCCTGGGAGGCTAGTTCAATAACAAATGTATGTTTTTACAGATATGATGGAAACTATGCTGTGTCTTACACTTTTGCAGATGGGGGTGAGTTGAGATACTTTTATAATCCCTTAAAGTTCCTCTCTTTGCTTTGATTTAAAAACTCACACCTGTTCATCAAAATTCTATATTTCTGTTTTTTCCATTGAAAAAAAATTGGCTCAGATGTAACTCTATCTTTATCTTTGTCTTCATGTAGTAATGCACGAATCTAAATAGTCCCACCACCCACTCCTCCGTCACTCGCCTGCAGCTTCGTCTTTGCTCATCAAACACTCAAACCTCATCTAATCCAGCAGCTTAGTTATCTGACAAACTACTCTGAGTAAGTTTGCCGCATCTTTCTTCGTCAACAACCCCAAGTCGTATAAAATGTCCTGTCAGTGTTTGACATGAATCAACTTGGCAGGCTGACATTATCTAGCACACTGCAGATTTGTTTGGGCACAGTCAAAAGATAAATCACAAGAAAAATACAACTTAGTGGTTGTCTTGTACTCGCTGTGTCCCCAGAATGAGTGGATGGAACAGCGTCTCAATTCAATATAAATTTTGTGGGAAGACAGTTCTCTGGAAAATGGCTTCTGCAAACCAGAGTTTTCTGGAAGTTTGGCTCTCCTTTTTTCAGATCCTTTGGAAAATCATGAAGGTTCATGACTTCTCCTTTTGAAACTTTACCGGCTCGTTTCACTGTAGCCCAGCCCGCAAGGTGACAGGATCAGTTTCTTCAATTGCACTGACTCCCTCTCCCTGCAGAGCTGAGGTGTTCAGGGCCCGACTGGTACGAGTTTGGAGAGTTCTGCTACAAACCTTTTGGCAAAAAGACGTGGCAAGATGCCCAGAGAGCCTGCAGGAGTGTGGGGGCCGAACTCGTATCCATCCGCTCGATGGCGGAGCAGAGCTGGCTGGAAAGCTACATGTACATGGGTATGGATTTAGAAAAATAGGAGGTGAAAGCCACTTTAATGGTGATGAAAGTCAGAAAGTAGAAAGACGGTTTAGATAAAACTTATCTTAAATAAAATATGATGTGCAAGTATTTTTTTGATGACTCGATGTTATAACTGAAGAGTGAGTCAATTCAATATATTGTGTAAAAACATCTAATGGCATATATGAACCTTTACAGCTACCAGTAACATGTGGATTGGACTGAATGACCTGTTCATGCCTGGTATGTTCACCTGGTCTGACCAACACATAGTGACCTTCACTTACTGGGCTCCAGGAAGTCCCAACAACCGCGAGGGGTTCAATGAAGACTGCGTCGAGATGTTATACCAGGTGAGAAAGATGTAATATACAAACAAAATATATTTATAAAAATTCCACCAATGCGTATCCTGCGTGGATTAATTCAAAGCTTCATTCTTTGAGTTGAATTTGAATCTCATCTCTGTTCCAGTCTGGCAGATGGAACGACGTGTCCTGTGCAGAACTCAACACGTACATGTGCAAAATGCCCAGAGGTCATTACCCAGCGCCCTCTGTGCAACCCACCGTGTACGGGTGCCCTCAGGTAGGACAAACTCTTAGCAAACATTTTATATTTATGTTTTCTTTTCAAGCTTAGACCCAAGTTATGATGAAAGAGAGCTGCAGTGTAACGAACTACAGTCTCACCTCTGTGATATGTGTCAGGGCTGGGATGCATACGGCTACGCCTGCTACTGGATGGAGGAGACTCCCAGGAGCTGGTCGGAGGCTAAGGAATTCTGTGACGGGCAGGACAGCTTCTTGGTGCACGTTGGAGACATGTGAGTTAGATGTCAAGAGTTCACGTCTCTGCAAGTCTCTGCTGGTTATAGTTTCCAGCGTTTCCTACTGACTTTTCTTCTGGCGCCACCGTGAGGTTGACATTTGTGGTTCTTAGTAGAAAAAAATGATGGATTGCCATGAACACATTCACAATCAACTCAAAATGAATTCTAATCACTTTGGTGACTTTTCATCAAGCGTCATCATCCATGACCAAACTACCTGCAAAACTAATCATGTTGGCAATCATCATTGTGAGCATTGTTTTCAGTGCATTTAGCTCAAAGCACCACAGCTGTAGACTCTTAGTTTACTCTTTTCCCCACTTGCTATTGATCCACCTGCATCTACCCCCCCTTCCTATATTATCCCCTCAAGGAACACCTCTCACTTTTTCATACCCTCCGTTTTTTTACTAATACAATCAGAATTTTATAACTACTGTACTTATAGCAGACATTACTAGGGTCAAAAAAGTTTTCTTATTTCCTTATGTTCTAGTTCTGGACAGCAGAGTAACACATTATTTGCAGGGCTACAGGTGCATTTGTTACATCTTGTGGCATGGTGATATGACTTTCACCATCAAAACTGAGTTGATAAATGGTTTTTGATGCACTTGTCTATCTGTGTTTTCGCTGCAGTTATGAGCAGGCACATTTCACAGTGGTCCTGTCAGGAAAGACTGGTATGTGGTGGATTGGCCTGCGAGCTCGGGGAGAAGGCGGAGGGGTGGACTACATCTGGGACAACGGCTTACCTCTCACCTTCACTCACTGGGACAAAGACCAGCCAGGTACAGACCCAACACTAACCTAACATCAGCTGGAGAGGATACTGTACACACATTGGAAAACACAAATGTCCTTTTGTCTCTAGATAACGGAGATGGTACTTGTGTGGCGATGACAGCGGGTCAGATTGGTGGTTTCTGGAATGATAAGCAGTGCTCAGAGAAATTCGCCTTCATCTGCGAGAAACCCAGGCCCGACATCTCCCCACCCACCAAGCCCCCGACTCCTCCTCCATCGCAGGGCTGTGATGACGGCTGGACGTCTCTGCCTCAATTCAGATACTGCTACAAGGTATATAAAGCAGAAAATGAAACCAATAAAAGATGATATTCTGCTGGGGCCATGAGGTCAGTGGTCAGTTTTCATGTGCCGATTTATGGGCTGATTTATTGCAGCTCTTCCATAATGTGGACTGGTCGGAGAAGAAGAGCTGGGGAGCAGCACATGAGGACTGTGTGGCCAGAGGAGGTAACCTGGTCAGCATCCACGACCAGCAGGAGGAAGAGTTCCTGTCTCTGTACAGCAAAGGCAGCAGCAAGTGGATCGGCCTCAAGCACAACCCCACAGAAGGAGGTGAGTAGAATGTGTGTTTTATAGAGTGGACCCTGGTGGAAGCTAATTTGGGTACGACTAAAGAATGCACACAAAAAAACCTCATGACTATTCCCATCACGTAGGCTACTCTTGGACCGATGGCACACCTCTCAGCCACACCAACTGGGCCCCCGGGGAGCCCAACAACCACGAGGGCCGCGAGGAGTGTGTAGAGATGGTGAGCAGCACCAACGGGACGTTCTCCTGGTGGAACGACCTCAACTGTGACGCTCACCAGGACTGGATATGCGAAATCTCTAAAGGAAAAAAGCCCATCGTGCCCCCAGTGCCCCCGTCTCCTGTCCCAGGTAAACCGTCCCCACAATGCACCTGTCCTACCACTACCTTTTCCTAGTGCCAGAGCAATTTGGAAGAGATTTCTTACCTCATCAACTTCATTGATTTTTGTAAATGTTTGCTTATTCTGATTTGACGCAACACGTTGAATTCAACTCCTCAGCTCCTGAATGTGGTCCGAACCCCGGCTGGAGGAAGAACAACGACATCTGCTACTACTACAACGACACCGACATCGTGGACTTCCACACGGCAATGTCACGCTGCTACCACGAGAAGGCCTTACTCGTCTCCATCCACAACAAAGATGAACAGGCATACGTTAACAGCATGGTGCGCCTTTTTTTTTGTCTCACTTCTTTACAGCAGAGTGTGTTGTATTCTGTGTTCTATTCTATATGTTTGTTGTCCTGCTCTTCCAGGTGGGGACAGGCCAGGTCACTGCAGCTTGGATTGGAATGAGGATGTTTGGCGTCGCAAGTGGACAATACCAGTATGTGTATTTCTAAGTGATTGGAGTTGAAGTGGATTTAAAGGAAAAATCTAAATTTGATTTTACATTATTTTTATAATATTCCAGCTCAATTTTTCATTAATTTGATATTTGGCTTTATATACAGTGAATAATGAAGCAAGTGCTGGGACATTATGACAGCACTGACAGTGAGTTTAGTGGAATATGCCATCATTTTCTGATTCAAAGCTGTAGGATTACATTTAAATAAAACTTGTTAGAGTCACTAATTCATTATCAGTAGGAAAAAAAAATCAATTCAAGCCTTAATGCTCTGGTTTGCCGCTGAGAAACAGAAAAAGAAATGAGCACTGCAACAGCACAATGTAAATTTTGCTCCAGAGAAGATTTTTTTTTAATGATGTACACATAAAAAGGTCAGTGCCAAGGTTTCTCTGTTTTACCTGCACAGCTGGGTGGACTTCTCCCCTGTGACGTACACTCACTGGAGTCCAGGTGAGCCCAACAACGCCAATGGAGAGGAACAGTGTGTTCAGATGAACAGACATCAAGGTATTGAAATTTCACTCACTGCATAATTAACTCTATACAGATCTATTTATTCATTGTGCACGTTATTTGAACGCACTCCTTGGTGATGTTCACACTGAAGTCTGGCTTATTAAGGTGGATGGAACGATGCCAACTGTGGTCGGGCTGGGGCAGGGTACGTCTGTAAGAAGCTCCCCGGAGATGTCCACACCCTTCCTCCACCAACACAGCCCTGGGAGGGCAACTGCCCTGCAGGTAAAACACACGTTATAAATACAAACATGGGACATAATGAATTATATGTTCTTCATTTATTAAAACATGCAGGTTATATGTAGATAGATATTATACTCACTATACGCCAAAGCCTGATACAGCTCATTTATCTGTGCTGTACTTTCAAAAGACTATGAAAGCTGAAGTAGGCAGTATATTTTTTTTCAAATTCATAATAACCTTTCAGTACATTGCAATTCAAGTGGTCTCAGAGAAGACTGGACTCTGGACTCTGTTTTCAGGCTTTAGAAAATCTAGCTGGTGAGATACAAGAATTATTTTTTAATTTCATTAACATTGCAAGATGGAGCATTTGACCTGGGCGCAATAAATGCAATACATCTTAAAATCCAGTAGATGGGAGTAAAGTCCAATAGTGACATTGTTGGAGCACACTTTTTTTCTCAAACTAAGGTGTGACTATAGAAACAAATACACACAATTAATGTTACTTATACTCTTACTCACATCCACGTGTGAATTGTCTTCAATAAACTCAACTAGAGCTATTAAGGCTGCCATATTTATGATGTCATTTCAGTACATTAAAAGTATTTTATTTTGCATACACACATGTACAGCAATCAAACTGTAACTGATTATTCAACCTGTAATTTTCCAAGGGGATATAATATAACCTATATTCCTTTCTTCCTTCCAGGCTGGATGCGTTTCAAGGATAAGTGCTTCATGTTCAAAGGAAAGAAAGATGACATCAAAGGCAACTGGTCTTACGCTCGCAGTTGGTGCAAAGACCAAGGAGGAGAGCTGGCAGTTATTGATAACCAGTATGAGAATGGTGAGCTGAATCTATAAGAATGAAAACAGTCCTGTGGCTCCAGGTCAAAGAGACTGTTCCCTACATTTTGATCCTCTCCTCTCCTCCAGACTTTGTGTCCAGTTACCTGAGGGACCTGCAGCGTCCCGCATGGATCGGCCTGTCAGATCTGTTGGTGGAGAATCAGTACGCCTGGAGTGACGGGGTCAGTCCTGTGCTGTACACCAACTGGAACGACAAGGAGCCCAACAACATGGGAGGAGCTGTGAGGACATTACAGGGTTATATATGATGAATGGCATTAGAACCTACACACTGTGGTTAAAAACCTCATACTGATAATGAGATTAAACATTTTTCTCATCCTCAACAGGAACACTGTGCGGCGATGACTCACAGCTACCACATGAGCGGCAAGTGGTTCGATGACGCCTGTCACAAAGATCACAGCTTCGTCTGCTACAGAAAGAAATGTCAGCAAACACTCCAGTTGCTTTTCTGCTCATTACAACATTCATTTCCTTCTATTAACAGAAACTTTTCAAACATATAGCAGCTAACCTCCTGCTCAGGCCTTACTGAAAAAGACATTTGCTTTCACATCAGCCAGCAGCATCGACCCTCCACCCCCAACCAAGAGCCCCTGCCCAGATGGCTACATCTCCTGGTACCTGAACTGCTACAAGCTGGTGGAGGAGCCGGCAACGTGGGATGCGGCTCAGACGTCCTGCGAGCAGCAGGGAGGCAACCTGGCCAGCATCGACATGAGCTACGACCAGGCCTTCATCGCCGGAGTGGTCCTGCAGGGCAAAGCTGACGTCTGGATCGGACTCAGGCGCAAGGTTCTGTCTATTATTGTTAATAGATTGTTAATACTGATTCATCAACGTATACATGTGATTTTACTGTTGTAGCTGGTTGAGGTTGAGCTGTTTTAACTACTTTATACACAGTTTAGTCCAACTGATTCCCAACTTAGGGGTCGGCCCCATCCAAACTGACACAAGATAAATCATAAATCTAAGGCTTCTTTTTTCTTGTGTTGCAGGATAACAGCTCCTACATGTGGACAGACAGCTGGCCAGTGTTCTTCACTCAGTGGGGACCAGGAGAACCCAGCAACCACGAGCACGAGGGCTGCGTGAGTATGCACGGTTCACGAATGTTCCACGGGACCTGGAACGACACCAGGTGTGACGAAGCTAAACCCTACATCTGCAAGATCTCTTCAGGTATGGAACAAATACTGGAACTGAGCTGACCTCAGCTTTTGCCTTTTATTCCTGATCCTCTAATCTTGTCTTTTAGCCCATAATGAGGAAGTACAAAAGCTTCATTTACAAACTTTAAGCATTGTTGATGTAACTTACGTCATCTTTCAGAGAATCCTCCGCCGACTCCCACCCCCGGGGACGGGAAGTGTCTGCCGTTCTGGGTGCCCTACGGCCGCCACTGTTACTATGTGTACAACGGTCAGCAGGGCTTCTCTTGGCCGGAATCCCGACACTACTGCCAGTCGATCAGGGCAGATCTGGCGTCCATTCACAGCAGAGCGGAGGTGGAGTTCATCAGGAAACTCAACTACACCAAAAATCACAACATCTGGATCGGCCTCACCAGGGACAACAACTGTGAGTGTAGAAAAGGACAGAAGAACAATGATACCAGTGTTTTTATGTTCATAGGAATACTTGGACCTGAGCCTTAAATAATAAAAATATATGGAGATGTGCACCAACCTTTTCTGATGCTGGACCTTTGTATGTTCTGTTTCTAGTTGGCTGGGGCTGGACAGATGCCTCGTCTGTGGGCTTCCTCAACTGGGCTCCCGGAGAGCCCAACGAAGCCTTCCACCCCGGGGAAGTGGCCAAAGAGAACTGTGTGGAGATGTATGACAACGGACTCTGGAACGACAACGACTGCATGCAGAAGAGAGGGTTCGCATGTCGCCACCGCCAGTGTAAGGCTGATATTCTGATCACATATAGAGGCTGCAGCTTTCACTTTGGTTTTTAAAGAAAAGAAGCAGATCAACAGCTTTTCTGTCAAACTCTCTTTCAGACTATACAACAGATGATGGTGGAAATCCTGTTTTTCCCACTGATGGTCCAGGTGGCAACAGTAAGGATGACAAAATGTCTAAGAGTTTGAGTGTTACCTTTACGCCTGTTAGCACTAGTCAGTCTAATATACAAATTTTGTTCCAAAATTCTTGCTCCCCAGATGATGAATCCTACGCATTTTGGTAATCCTCTGACTTTTGAAAATTTTTCTTAAAGTTGTCTAATACTTTAGTTTTGCAGGTATTTAATCATAAACACCCATCAACATCAGATGGTTTTTGAGTTTAGTGCTAATTAGCAAATCTTAGCATTGGCATCGTGACTATGTAAGCACCACTGTACAGTCAGTTTTATTTAATTACTGTACAGCCTCTCAGAACTGCTAACATGGCTGTAGATCATTGGTCTTGTTACTTTCTTTAGTAACTTTTTACCTTTATTTTTTTTTTTTTTACTTTAAATTAGAACAAGTTTAACATCTGACACATCTGTTTCTATATCCGTTTGTACAGATGCAGGGGTGATAGCTGGCGCCGCCATTGCAGCCATTGTGATTTTCGTCTTGATCGTTGGACTGCTGTACTATGTCTTCAGAGTCCGGGGGTATAAACTGAGCGGCTTGAGTCTGCCAACAAGAACAGCCAGTAACACTGACGTAAGTTATTGATTAGCCCATTATGGTCGGGTGCGAACGCATGGAGTGCAAATACTAAGTTTTGTCATTCTTCTGTTGTAGCCTTTCAGCAACCCCAACTTCGGAGACAGATAAACCATCACTCAAGTTTTGTACAGTACATCTAACCTGATAATTTGAGTTCTCTAAGATTCAACTCTTCTTCAGCTGTTGTATATATTGTAATACTTTTAAGACGTAATAAAAGATTAATTTCCGTTTTGCACTTACATGTCTGAAGTGCAGCAGTTATTTTGTAATGTTTACAGCAACTTATGATACATGGCGAGAGTAAGTAATTTTGTTAATGTGTTATTTACCGAGCTTTACCACCAAATATCAACTTGTCTGATTCTTTGTTTTCTATGGGACAAATAAGAGTAAACAACGATAAACTAATTTCCAGTGTTTATTCATCTCTGTACACTGCAACACAAATTCTTTACATATTTCACAAAAGGAAAAAAATAAGCATCCTTCAAATTTTTCCAGTAAATAATTATTTGGACAAGAAGTGTAAACTCGTTGCAGAGAAACTCATAGATGAAGCACCAACAGTTAAGGATGATGGAAATAAAGCCACAGGTTGGAAAAAGACGAGAACACCGAAAAAACAGTTGCACAATTTCCAAATGTCGAATGCCAAACTGAGCTCACGTGCAGCGTAGACATCAAGATAAAGATCATTTCTACAGCAGCCTGCTGATGATCCGTACATAAAAATAATCCCAAATGCCATGGCACCAGTGTACTCGCCCCTTAGTTAAAAAAATATCATTTGTGAGAAAATAAAGTCAGGAGCACTTTGTGATCCTTGTTTAGCCCTTTGATCATATAACTGCACAGACACACCAACTGAATTAACAAGCGAAACATTTCAAAACCCAATGGTACTCATGCACTAATCTAAAGCAACGTTTCTTTTCATACTGATTATTTTTGTCCCCCTGTCAATCAATAAGAAGCTGCGATTTCAACGCCTCACTAAAACATTTGAGCCAACACAACTCGTGATTTATTGCTGAGAATCAAAATTACGATAAGCAAGAGTAAAGACAGCACAGTCCTGCCGGTCTTTGGGAGCGTGGTCTTTTTGTCCAATAACACACTGAAATCAACTACAAATACTCAAAAAAGTGCATTCTTTAGTAAGCTATAGTTTGGCCATTTATTCTACTCCCACAGATCTAGTAAACAACTCAACATTTGCTTCTCAACAAAAGCGTGGGAAACAGAGGACTGCAGCTTACTGGTGCAAAAACAAATACAGGGAACACTACTGTACTACTTTATCTGTTGAAAGATTGTGGGAGCTCCACTATACTTGAAAGGTAACTCAAACTGACTGCCAATGTGAACCACAACACCCACCATTTTACTCGAAGGAAAAGTCAGGGATGTAAAATTATTCCCACTTTTTTGTTCTTGCAAGTAGCTCCAGAGAAGAAACGTCTGTAAGTTTTGTATAGTTTCCATTAGAAGGAGGGACAAGTGCAATTTTTTTTTTTTTAAACAGACCAAAGCAGACTAGATTTTATTCTCATCATCCTGACAAACTCGTCCCTGCTCGTCATCACCGGCCAGAAAATGATGATGACCAAATCACCTCTGCCACGACCCTGAGCTGCAGCCGTAAACCATTATAACAAAACCATGTGACAATCCAATCATTTTCCAATCATCACTCACTCTGAATGAGTCGAGACGCCGAGCAGCGTCTTACAGGAGCACACAGGTAAGACCTTAGAAGAAATGTTTAGGACTTGAAATTGCACTGATGCTACAGTTACGCCTGATACACAATGACTTCTTCATTCATCAACGACTGCTCCTTACAGCTTCCACAGTCTGAAGAAGCCTCCTTATCTCACTGTGGTTCAAATGTGTCCTGATTTTTCTTTGTTATGTGCAACACTGAAGAATCCTTACAAATTTCAACCAACATTCAACATGTATTTTGTCCTGGGGGGGGACAAATACCTATTTAACAGTATGGCACATGTTTTTCTAATTTATCCTTATAAATGCACTTATTATTGCACAAACAGTGTGTTTCAATCTAACCAGCAACACTCATTTGAAAAACAGGGGATTAGTGAAAATTAACAACCTGAATGCTGATTTGATATTACAATCTGTTTTTGGCAACGACAATTTCCCCATATTCGACTTCTCTCTATTTCCTACATAGTCAAAATTAGACCCTGTCACCAGTACAAACATGATAAGAAATGACTTCATCCCTGTGTGACATGCACACCTGAATTCTCCTAAAGTGATCCTGACTGATTTGTGGGAGAAATCCAACGAAGAATTTAAAAAATACAAAATCCCTTCAGACTGAAACAGGGAAACTGAATCTCTTTTTAAGAGAAAAGAAATAAAATCAATTTGTAAAAACTGTGTTGTGACAAGTCTAAACAAGATACTTCTGAACAATGATTTAAGTGCCTTTAGTTTTACAGGTGTTTTACTGCTCATAATCATAACAGTAATAAGTTGTAAAAAGTTGTAATAATATATGAGATCTGTGTCAGTACTTGCACCAAATTTTGTTAAGGTCACGCCTGAATAAAGCCCTGATTCGCAAAATGATTCCATGATATCAGCTAACAGAACAATAGAAGGTGCAAGACATTCAATATGTGGATTACAACAGATGTAACCAAAAAAGTGCGAGAGAGAGAGAGAGAGAAAGAGACACCAACGTGGACATGACAGGAAAAAAAAAAAAACAAGTGCAATGATCAGTGTGGTATCCTTGAGGACACACACGAGATGATGTCTGTGTCCACCTTTTTGGGATGAGCTAATGTCCGTGTGAAGTAAAGAAAAAGGCGACTGGTACGAGCCTGAGGTTCAGGTCGGTATCAGAGTTTCATACACTGATGTAAAGGTGGTGAGAGGCAGCTCAAAGGGTTTGCCAGCGTCCAGGAGCAGGAGGAAGTTGTTGGTCACTTTACCTTTTGGCTGTCCAGCCTCAGCCAGTGGACACCCTGTCTCGTGTAACGGACCATAGAGCTCATACTCGACGCCAGGCTCAGTGGGCCCATGAGTGTGTCCAGCTCTGCCAGCATCCCTGAGACATACAGGAATATCAAAAACAGGTGACACATCTCTCTGAAATAAGAAACCACTGATCCTCACTGTCTTTCACGGCTTACCTGTGAGTTTAATATTTGATTTTACTGCTCATTGTTAAAGCCTTGCATGGTTAGACTCCTGCTTATATATGTGATCTTTGTTGTAGATGTTACATATTGGATTTTATTTACTTCTTTTACTCCTAACTTTACTGTACACTGCACTGCTACTTATATAAACTTATTAGCATTGTTGAACAAACATAGCAGCCATTTATGCATCATAAATAATTCTTACCACTGCCTTTGTGTGCCAGCTCCTCCGCCTGCTCCCAGATGTCGTGAGCGCTCAAGAATAACGTAGTGATGTTGACATAGTTGAACGCCACTTGTTCAATGGCCTGTGGAACTGCCACGGTGCTGCACACGGGGTCCACAACCGACCCGCTGCCACTGTGGTTAGAGCCAGGACCTGAGCTAGTAGATGTGCTGGCTGGAGAGGGCATGCTGGACATGGGGGACGGGGTGTCTGTAACTCTAAAGGAGAAGGATAAAAAGATTTTTTTATATGCAATACACCTTTGACAGCTTAGTGCTGTATGTGCAAACTAGAGGACTTACTTTGATGTTAAGACAGAAGAATCGTGTGTTTTCTGAGCAGAGTTCTGAAAGAGGTCCAAGTTTAATTAGCAAAACAAAGCATTAACTGTAACTTTTGTATCTATGCAGAGGTGATACTTTTCTACCTCAGTATAACTACTAAATTACATCCTGTGTTAACTAACAATAGTAATACATTTATACTTACATTGAAGTGATCAGTGAGGGTCTTTGAGTATTTGAGTGCAGTTTTGTGTTTGTGGCGAAACATGGCCATCTGCAGGAGAGACTGGCACTTCAAACTACAAGACACAATTAAATGTTAAAATTGATTATTCATAATTCACCAAAGAACACAGATGAATGAAAATTGTGTTGCTGTTTGTTCACCTTCTTCAACTGATCTAGTTCAGGATATTTTGTTTGGCGAAATCAATGATACTTTAAATTTTAAATATTAACTAAGTTAACACATGGGTTCTTGGGAGTTTGTATTCATGTGAGGCAGAAGCCACAACAAAAAGGAAAACATATTCAGATGTGTGGACATGATTTACAAACCTAAATAAAAATGGATGCTGTGGAAATGCACTATATATTTCTTCCATTTTAGATGTTTTCAAACCAACAAATGAGAATTCAATGATGCCAAGAACCAAAACATAGATGGTGGTAAGCTTAAAACCAAATGTAAAGCTAAAACAGGAAGTAAACCATAACCAGTAATGATGTGTGTTGGGAGTGTGGAGAAACGGAACATTAAGTATCATCTACACCTTACCATAAAGCTAAAAAGTCCTTTTCTGAGGGTGGAGCAGGCAGGTCCACTGAGTTTTTAAGTTTCAGTACAAACCTGTGAGAGTGGAGAAGATGGCAGTAAAACTAATGCATGAATCAAATTCAGTTATGGAGCAAAAACCTTAATTTTAACTTAGATATAGAAAAACACTACAATGTCTCAGACCATGACAGAAAGGAGGGAGCCTACTAATAGTGCAGATAATCTGTGATAAAACTGGGATCTTACTTGAGCAGTTCCACCGTCTCTGCAAACATGGTGTAGGAAGGCATTGAAATCTGTGGATCTTTTTCCATGGCAATGCCACTCTCAACGAAGTACATGGCTGCATCCAGGTAGTTAAAGGCTTTACTGAGCTTATCTGGCTACAGACAGGGAGTGAAAACAAACACAATTTGGTTATACATTACTTGTATTACTGGGTAGATGGCAGTCATATTAGCAAATTACCTCAAAACAAACAAGAAGAGAAAGTTACCTCAGCATCTGCTTTGTGCTTCAGTTTTTTGGCCTCCTTTATGTAATGCTTCACCGGATACTGCCTATAGGTGAGAGAAGCTTTATCAGAGGTGTAACAGCATGAAACAACTTTTACAGGTCTTTAAAAAATAAAAGTTGTCATCACTGACACAAAATAAGTGCACTGCTCTTAAATAAAACTGTTGCACCAATTTGATTACAATCAGAGGAAATATCTTGAATAATAATTCAGAAATGTGGAGACAGAGTTGAGACCACACAAGAGAAAAAGAGAGACCAATGAGTGTGGAAAAATGGTCTACAATGATTAGTGTGATGCACATGTGGTGAGAGCTGTCTGAACATCTTGTGAGTTTCCATCATGCACAGTTGGTGGCATCGAACTTGATTTTAGGTTTGAGGTTCTGATTGACTGCTATAAGGAGGAACAGGAATTTGCATTTTGGGCAGAAAATCCAACTAGGTCAAGACACAGAATGATTTTTACTGAACATGACAAATAAAGAATGTGTATTTTGGAACAACTTAACAAATCAGCATAAAAGATTTTTACCTGTCCTCAAATCTGAGCAAGGGCCTGTGGGTGGCAGCTCCCTTGGTGGGCTGTGATGATGATGGGACGGCGAAGCCGCTCTTTGGGGGCTTCTGCTGAGATTGTAGGGCGGACAATATTTGAACGCTTTCCCTTTTCATGTAAAAAGTAATTAAACCAACAATCACTAAAACTATAAAAACTTGCAGAAGCTTGTCTAGTAAAAAGAAGTAATATTCATAGTCTAGGTGCTTATATCCTGACAGTCACCTTGTCAAAGTGTGGCTGCTCTGTGTGTTTTCCGCTGCTCCTCTTGTGCTTGTTGTCTTTACTGTCTTTGCTCCTTACAGCCTCCTTACTGGTCTCCTGGGTCTCCCCACAACTGCGTTTGCGTAACTTTGAGTCTTTAGTGGTGTCTTTGGGTGTCAGAGACTGCTGCAAAGGAACAGGATTTTTCGTGGCCTTCTTTCGTTCCCCGTCCTCTGCTGTATCTCTTCTGTAAGTGAAGATGAGAGAGCTTGTGTGACCTGACTTGACTTAATGACGTAAAAATGTTAATGTTAGCTTTGGTAAAATCAATATGAGATGCCTCTGATTTAGGGAACCTACTTCAGTTTGATAGGAGCAGTTGATGAGGTATTCTTGTTTTCCAGCCTTGGTTTCTTCCTGGGAATAGTTTTGTTGTCTACCTCAACCTGGAAGACAACAAATCACACATTAAAGTAAAAACTTTCATCGTGTACGTGTGTGCTGACGAGAACAGCCCTTCATATTTCTCACATTTTGAGGTATACTCTTTTTGCTGCTTTTGGTGAGTTTGTGTGTTGTAGAAGCATCACTGCCTCCTCCATCTTGCTCTATAACCAGTGCTGATCTCTTTTCATCACCCGGTGTCTCCTGGCGATTGCTGGAGGTTTGGGGGACTCTTGAGAGCAGACTTAGATCAATCTTCACCAGCAGGGATCTAGGAGGCCTGCGGGGGTCCCGAAAACTCTTGGCTGTATGCCCAGTTTTCTCTTGGTGCTTGTGGGTTGTTTTGTGAGGGATCTTGGTGCCCTTCTGGCAGACGGTCTCAGACTTTGGTTTGATTCTGACTGGTGGGGCAGGAGACAGCTGTTCAGGCTGAGCAGGACTTTGGGTGGGGCAGGAGCAGGGGTTTGGATATCGCACGCCACATGATGGACAGTGACCGTGCAGGACCAGTGCAGCTTCAGGCTCTGATCCGGCCTTCCGCTTGTCAAGTGACGTGTGTTTAGAAGTCCTCTTAATGTCTCTTTTAGTGTCACTGCTGTCCTTGCTTTTCTTACTCGTTTTCGTCTTTACCTTGGGTCTATCTGTGAAACACGGGTCTTTGTCTCGTGTGGCTATAACTTCCTCACACTTCACACCGATAGCTGCTTCAGTGCGATCCAGACATCCTGCCTTCACTGGTTTTAAGGAGTATGTGGTGCATGAAAGTTTCCTGCTACAGCTGTTCAAATCAGCAGAGGGGGATTTCTGGCTACTTTGCTGGTTATAGTTGTCCCGAGGGCTTTCACTGTATTGCTGGGGTTTTCCAAGGCTATCAGAGAACTCTTTCGGGTATGAAGAAAGCTGAGGTTTAGGCTCCGTGGTTGGGTCGACCACCTCCACGCTGGAGTGCTTGGAGAATTGAGTGGGTGGTGGCTGCTTGTGAGCCGGGCTCTCTGAGGAACCGCTTTGACTTTCCGAGTTGGAGCTCTGCTGGTTTGACCTGATCCAGTTCCCCAACTGCCAATCAACGTGGGTCACTGCTGGAGCATCAGGCTATAAAAAGACACAGACATTGAGATTAAAAAAAAAAGAACAACAAGTTCAGAGAATGCATCTTTATGTGGCCTTTATTCAATACACATATACAAAAAGGATTAATGCAAAATTACCTCGCTTTTCACCGAGTTGCTCACTGGAGGTTGAGGTGGCTCCTCGGTGGCGCTTTCACTGTCCGATTCTGATCTTGAGCTACTCTCTGAGTCGGTGGAGCTGGCAGACTCTACCCCTCTGGAATGTTCTGCTTCAAATGAACTACAGCAAACACACAAAACACCACAATAATATGGCCCAGTGGTGTTACAGTTATAATTAAATAACAAACATTGTGGCTCACATGCCCAGGCTGTGCTGGTAAACAGTGTGTGAGGGTGAAACCGATGGGAGACATGTTTCAGTTTGTTTTTTTGAGTTGCAGTTCCACAAATGCTTTTTCTTTTTTTGAAAATTAAAGCTACAACAAATAGTCTGTTTAATTGATTAGTATATTTTGATAATGGCAACTTAAGAGCTCAGCTAAATGCCATAATTAGAAATTAGAAAAAACTGCCATTTTGAAAAGTCACTTACGATGACGAGCTCTGCTGGATGAGCTGGGATGGATCCGCAAGAGATGACTCATAGTTTTCTGGAAAGAAATGACAGAAAAAACAAATATTAGCCCAATATTAGCATTTCTCAAACTCTCAAACACATGTTGCACAAAAACTGCTTTTCTTGCTCAATGCAATGTTAAATAGAACACACAGCAGGCACACACTATTTTTTGTCATGCATATAATAGCCAACGCAGCCATAAAACATACTACATAAACATTGGTAAGATAAGTGGTCAGGTAGACAGTATTACTTCATATGAAATGAATTTGCTTTGGGAATGAAAGTTTGATATCGGACTGACTCAACAACTGGCTTCTAAATTCTGTCTCATACAGGGGCATAATTGTTACTACTTATGATGGCCAATATATGAACCATCTTTTCCGTTGGTTTGCACCACACAAGGGTTATTATTTTTCTCTTCAGCTTATGTATTTACTGTTTTTACTTCAACAGCTGGGTGACTAATAACAGTAGCGCTGACTGAGCTTTTGATAGGGAAAAAAGAATGAGCAGAAATAGGTAGATTAAGTGATGGATGAAAAAAAGGGATTGGTGAAACAAAACAAGAAATGAAAAAGACAAGTATTTCAGTAAAAGAAAGGCCTGAGAATAGCAAGACATGACTCCGCCTCTCTACTATATGACTGCCTCTTTCTCTTAGCGGAGGCTAATTTGAGATTAAATTGTAGGGTTTCTCTCCTCTGGTATTTTGTGGCCAGTTCACAGAACTGGGCAGAGTGGCTGTACAAGATTCCATAGGTTCAGAGAAGAAAAGGAGAACAGTAGAGAAGGCTGTACAGCAGATGCTTCATGACAGATCAATCAGCCTGCTGCCAACATCAATCACAGATAGCATACACTAACTCTGTTTTTCAATCATGTTCATCCTTGTTCTGTGCCTGAACTGTACTCTGCTTTATTTCCTCATTACTCACTTTGTCCTGGACATGAAGAGACATGCTCTGCTTCCTGTGAAGACAGTGGAAAAAAAACAAGCAAGCTTTAAATGGGGGTCAAACATTTGACCTGATCTGAATATGAGGGTCTTCATTAAATTGCATGGTAATCTGCCATTATGAGATCTCGTGTGCAAATTAGATTAATGGTAGAGGACACATCAGTGTACTCAAAAATTTTCAAATAAGGGTGAATAGGTCAAGCAGAAACATCCTCTATGTACCATGAATATCTGCAGCATGAATCAAAACTCAGCCATATGAGTCCATTTGTGTGTAGCTGATAATTTGCCTTCAGGATGACCTAAAGGAAAGCTCAATGAGCTTCCAGAATGGAAAGAGCTCATCCTTTGGGAAGCATTACTGTGCTTGGTAAACTATCTGATAATGGGGAAGGCCATTTCACAGCTGCAGTGTTTCTAGTGTACTGGTTCAGGCAACCACAACGTGCAACTGTCAGTTAGTATCTCTCCATCACACCACAGGGAAGAAACCTTCATTTGGCAAAATCTACTACTGAAGATGAACATTAGCTTCAGTTAAACATTGGAATGCTGTATTTATGCATCACAAGGTTTTGGATTTTGTCCTCTGTTCTCTTGTACAACGAGAATGTGACGCAGGATTACTGCAACCAAGCCATGTGGGCAGTGCCAGTGAGCACAAAAACAAGATAGAATTCAGTAATTCTCAAACCTTACACTCTTACCTTGGCTGGAAACGGGGACTTGGAGGGTTCGCCTGAGCTTGGTGTGTGTATAGCTGTCAGGAGAGGGGGCCAAGGGTGGGCCATTTCCTGTGGAGGTGGAAAAAAAGCTTTGTGTTAGGAGCCTATTGAAACTACAAAACAGTAATTACTCTATATTGGAGTCTCTGATGTCTGAACAGAACAAAGTATCTAAGAATCATTGACCAAGTTTATTCCTTTATTCCTGGATTTACAAGATTACGCAAGCCAAGAATCCATCTTGACAGGCTTAAAGGTTTGCACTTGTGGCCGAACCACAGTCATTAGGACCAATCAGTGTCCTACGAGGAACTACTGTAGCTACAGGTGTCTTTTAGGTGTGACGGTAATGTCAGCGACAAGTGACTGTTCATTCAAAAATAACAATGGAGCCTCCTAAAGAGAAAGAAAGAAAAACCAAGAACGACACTGGAGGCTTTTCTCGAGGAAAAAACTTTTCTTTTTTGCTCTTCTTCCGACTGGCTTCGGCAAGAGTGTCGCTCTCGTTCTACATGACAGGATTCGTTGATCTGATTGATATATTTTGAAAATCCTTGCCCTTTTCCCAACAGTTTCCAAGGATAACTTCCCAGATGGTTCTGTGTAACCATCCATCCGGTGCGTCAGGTTACAGATCAGTAGCCCACATGCTGATCTTTGGGAACTCAGTGGTGAGTGAACAATTGAAAACACACAGATACAGTGAAAGAGAAAATACTGCAGATCCAGAGCAGAAGACTGTGGTAAGAAGGCTAAAGACAATCTTATCTGCAGTTGCTCAAGTTCATAGGGTTGTTGAGCAACCAGAAACTTGTATGTTTGCTCTTCTATGATTGAAAATTCAACATGAGCACAGTGAAATTTTGTTACAGCTACAATATTTTAACACCTGAATGCTCTCATGCACCAGTAACAGGTAACACATTTTGTAAGAATATGCCAATCTGTAACAGAGGAACAGGAAAAGAAATTTTACATCCACTTTTTTAAAATAGCACAACTACAAAACTATATGTTTCTTTTCTGTTTAGACATTTAAAACATTTTAAAGGCAATTTACTATTATTATCATAATATTTTGTGTAAATGTAATAATTTATGCACAATTAAAATTTGCATGCACAGTACCTTTAAAAAGATTGAAAAATACACAGTGTGTATCCAAGACACAGAAAATATTTTGAAAAATACAGCACAGAAATATAGTAAGTGTAAGTGCAATGAAATGCTACTTGGGTCATATATTTGTGTAAACAAGCTGTTGAGATGTTTTGAAGTCAAATGTAAGACGTGAATATACCAACTATAAAAGAGAATTTAAACAGCTGGACTTACCCTCAAGATGTCCTCAACACACTGAGCTTCATTTGTCCTCGTCTGTAAAAAGGAAAGGAATAATTAAAACCTTTATGCAATTATAACATGAAGACCAAACATAGAAAGGTTTGTTTAGGGATTAATGTTTTACAAGGCAAACCATGTATGGTATTTGTCAGGCCAAAAACATTAAATCTGCCATGATCCTACCCCCATTTACATCTCAGATTGCTCACTCCTTGTTGTTGATGTTCTGCATGTGTTCAATGCAACTATATCGCATCTGCATAGAGGCATATCTATTTGTAGTAGGGACATTGCAAGTTGTAATATGAGAGCTGTTGTTTATCTAAACACCTGCAATGTGGTAAATCATCTGTAGATATAATGTGTATTGAAAACATGCACAGTGCAGCAGAACAGCTGGAAAGATTTAAAATTATAAAAATAAAAAACAGATTAAAAGTAGAAAAAAGTTAAATAGAATACACAGGTACTGTATGTAAAATTCACTAAATGAGTGACCCAACACTCTGTATCAGGCAGCAACATAGGCTAACCCCAACATCAGATAAATACTGTGTGTGAATGAGTCAACAGGCTGCAGAGTTTGTTTTCAGGCCAGTCTTTCAGTTTTTTCCTTCTGAATGGACAGTGTTTGAGATAAGGTCAGAGTGAATGGGCCCCCAGAGCAGTTATGTAAGTTGGTGACAAAGCTCATTTATTGTTCTGCTGAGCCCAGGGGTGAAGTTATCAGAGGCAGCTGAGGTCACACACACACACACACACACACACACACACACACACACACACACACACACACACACCACAGGCTGCTTGCCATATACATAATGCTATGCACCTGAGTAAGACATGACCCCACATGCTCGAATTCAGTCACACTGTGTGTTGGCAAGCAGTATTATATCAACAGGAAATACTGATGTATTGATACTAATTGCAGTATAGCACGAAACAACACTTCCCAAAATAAAACTTCCATCTTCTGAAATTGTGTTTTCTGAATTGTCATTGTGTGTTCTATAATATGTTATATTCTGTGTTGTTGATTTGTCACGAGATGTTGTGTTTAGCACTTGAGGAACGTCGCAGTGCAGAGGTCTAGAGTATGACTATTTGTGTCTGTGTGTGTGCAAGGAAGTCTGCTCTCTGACCCATGACACCTTTGTATTGACCTGTGTTAGGAACAAGACATAACTGTAGTCACATTACTTCTTCCAGCTATGCAGTACTGCCCAAAACAAGATCCCAATCATCCTCTCAATGGTTTGGAGACCAAAGGCCAAATCCACAAAACCACAAATGCCTTATACATGACTTACTGCAGATGTGGAATCAACCTGAGGAGTGAAGGGTTGGTGAGAAATGGGGGAATGAGTAACTACTCAGCTATCCTGCATTAACCAAGTTGTAGGAGTGACAACAGCAGCACATTGCTGTGCTGCTGCAGGAGGGTAAGGGGGAGGTGTGGAGTGCTGCAGGTGCAAGGGTTGTGTGTGTATTTATGTGTGACAAAGAACAGACCAATAAAGTTGAACTGGAGTTCAGCCAAATTCTCCAAAACTAAGCAAGTCCTACCTGAATGTCTGAACAGTCAAGCAAGAAAATCCAAACTATGGCAGGGAATCAAGCAGGAATCAATCATTTACTATTTCACTAAAGTATCTACACCATACTGAACATGTTAGAGAGAGCCAGAGTAAAACTGAAAAACTCAAGAAAATTTTATTCAAAAGCACACACTTATTTGTTGTGATGAATATTACTACAAATTCAGCTCTGCAACATAAGCTTGCTCAGCAGTGTGTCGTGTGGTTAAGTTTCATTGCCTGTCTGTAACAGCAGCCTTTAAAAAACACCTCTTTCCACAAGCCCATGACATTTGTGGGTTTAACCTCATCAGCCTGACAGATTGAAGCTGCTGTCAGCCTGGAAATGGCCCACAGATTTCAGTTCTGTTTCTATTACTATTGTTACTGCATAAAGGAACAGTTTGACATTTTAGGAAACACACTTACAGCTAGTAAACAGCTAGTCTACCAAAATCCACCTACCAGCACTTCTAAATCTCTTCAATAAAAAGTTTTTACCTTGCTTGACTGATCCATACAAAAACCCAAGTGTCAAAGCAACAAGTCGTTTTAAGTGAGGTATGATTTCTAGCCAGGACAGCAGTTTCATCCCGTTTCCATTCTTTATGCTAAGCTAAGCTAATTGGCCGTATTATATTTTAAATAGTATGATATCACATTACAGTTAGTAGATTGAAGAGTTTATACTCACCTCCAAAAACTGTGGCAGTATCTTTGCTTTGCCCAGGTCAGATTTGTTGATTAACTCTGGTAGAGGCACATATGGCTCTGGTGAAGGCTTTAGCTCAGGTGACTCGCTGACCACCTGGTCCTGACCATCCATGGGCCGCACATACGCTGTTGGCTTCTGGGTCATGACTGCACTGGGCTGCTTAGACGACAGCAGTGAAGGGAAGGTCTGGGAAGGTAGCGTGTTACCTTTGTTGGCTTGAGGCAGAGATGCATCTTTGGGAGACTGTTTTAGGTTAAATGTGGAAACATCCACAGCGCTGGCACACTCAGAGGGCTGATCTGTGGACCCTTGATGTCTATCAAAGGTGTCCTTAGTGTCTGTGTCATTGGTATCTTGGTCACTGGAACGCAGGAAGGGGAGCGGCTTAGTGTCAGGAGACTGAGAAGACATTTCCTGGGGAAGGCTGACACGCACCCTGAGATCTGAATGGGCTTCACTCTTCTTTTGTTGATGTGCTGAGTGGCTGAGTTGACTGTGGTTCAAAGATGCGTTGGAAAAAGTGGATGAATGACCATGGTGGTTTGGAGAAGAAGAGGCAGTGGATGTCCTCGTGGGCTGACAGGAGTAACCGTTACTAGAGGGGGCTTTCTGATTTTGGGTGGACATGTAATGGACCTGGTTATGGAATGGAGGCTTGGCTGGTTTATCTGTGTTTGGCTGACCCTGATCCGACTGTGAGAAGGTTACATAAGTAGGAATGGGTAAAGGCTCAGTGGTAAAGGGATAGGGATTATTCACATCTTCATAACTGCCCAGCATCCTCTGGATTCGATTGGAAAGCTCATCTCCTTTGTTTGTCTACAAAGAGAAGGGGTAAATACATCTAAATATATCAGTTTATAAATAATCTCAATCTTATGAACAATTAGGCTGAACCAAGTGTCTTAAGCCCTTGTTTGTGTTTTGTCCCCAAATGAATATAATGCATCAAACTCCTGATAACAGCAGTACTTTTTAAGCAACACTCAAGCATCAAACCCTCATAGAGGTTGTCCTCTGATTATTGAAGAAAAGATTTTCAATAAATTGGGTGTTAGCACTAATTGGCAAACAAGGGTCTAATTTTCACCTCACCTTTTCAAAATCTTTTTTTCAAACATTTTTTGTTCTACCAACATTTACAGTTTGAGTCTGAACAGTGTCCTCCGACTGTCCAGATGTGAAAATCCAGTTGAGAAAAGAGAAGCAAAAAGTTGCTCCTCCGAGTCGCCTTCAATTATTGTCATGTGCTCACAACAACTGCACTTACTGTATTTGAGCTTTGCGAGCAGCAGTGACTGATACACTGACCTTTCTTTCATCTCAGGCTACATTCAGGCTGCCCTATCTTATTTACTGTTGGGGCCATTTGCAGCATCAGAGGAAGAGTGCAGACACTATTCAAGGCTGAAAACAGTCCCGCCATCTCCTCTGCTTGTTGAGTAACTCATTTTTATTTCCAGTTAATGTCCTCCTAAAAGATGCAGGAATCAATCAAAGATGCGGCAGAAAGGATGGGGCTCTTTGTAGTAAAAATGCAAATACATCATTATTTATTATTTCCCATCAAGGAAAATAAACATGATTTTAAGTAGGTTTGATGCATTAATAATGAAACAATTTACATAGCATTTGATTTTTTAAATATGATTATTATGGAAAGCACATTAACCAATTTCATCATAGTCTGTTATTTGCTAAAAAAGGTGCAAATGAGCACAGCTAAATGCAGGAAATAGCTTTCTTTTTAGAAGATAAAGAACATCTGAGTGATCTCTGAAACTAAACATTTGCCTTTGGCTGCGAACATCAACTATTTCTCCGGGATATAATTTGTCATTTTTTAATCACTGATGCCCAACAATGATTACTAGCAGTATTTGTAAAAGAACATCTGTGTTGTCCTCTCATGTTGTACTGTATCGAACATTTACTTCTTATTATCCATATAAACTGCAGTACAAGCCCTGTCAGAGGCTACAATGCCAAGAGGCTAACTAACTGACAACTGCCATCATTTGGGTCCACTTGGGTTTAGTTTTTACCTTGTATGGTTCGCCAAAGAGTGGCACATTCTCAGGGTTGAGTTCTTTGGCTTGGCTTGTTTCTTGGTTCCTCTGTTCCCATGCTCGGAGGCGAAGAAGGTTCCTTTCTTCGTTGTATACACTGCAGAACCGAACAGAAGACAGACAGATATTATTATTATACCAGCACTATATTTGTAAGGGCATCATTTCAACTGAACACTAAATACAATTACCCAGTTAAATGCAAGAGGCAAGCTGCCTTAAATATCAAAACTAGAACCTCACCAACAAACTTTGATGTTCCACTATTTGGTGACCGGGTGAGATGTCAATACAGCCTATTCTTTACACCTGCATTTACATTTTATACACTTACAACCCACAGAACAATGAATGTGTCTCATCCTTATGATAAAATCAGAGTTGACTGAAGACACCAGAAAATTTGGAGAAGGCAAATTTAAGGCATCTTATCACAGACTTCTCTACCCTGGGGGGCAGAGCAGCAGTGTCTAATGGGAGAAGACAGTGGCCATCATATCTACAGACAAGTATAATTAGACTCAGAGACGCCATGAGGATTCACCGCAACATTCACATCTGTTCGCTCTGGTCCCTAAAGATGGTGTGTAGCCCATGTAGAGATCAAAAGGATGATTATGACTACTAGTCCTGATATGATGCAAGTATCAGAAAGAGCTACTTTGCTATAGTAAGTTTCATTTTGCAACAACAGCAGGCCCCATGGGATCAGATCTTTTTAATACTTATCTACATTTTGAAAGTTTTTTGTTTTCTTCCCAAAACACAGTGTTGATCATCCTCAGAAACCCCAGTGGGATACTTCCATGACAACAAATGGAGCAGCACAGATTTGGGACTAAGCCAAACAGATGAGCACTTACTCATTAATTTAACAGAAAGACTGGTCAAATTACTGGTAGAGCACAAACTGGCCCTACATCATCTCCCCAAGGCCAAAGCAACATACTGTGCCTGTACTAAACTGACACACTAGCCCTCCATAACAAATACTAAAAACATATATTTTCTTGCTGATTGTACAGGTTGGTGATGCAGCACTGTAGGTGCCTTACAGAAATAATTAGAAACAGCTCTAGAGAAAAATATCAGGGGTTGAATTATTGATGAGGCTCAAACATAAACTGTCCAAAATTAGCACTCACACTGTGATTTAATCCTCTTATCATTTAGTAATTAGTCACATCTGCACGGATACTGTATTTAACAGGCAAGCTCAGCATAAAACCCTTTGGACCAATGCCCCTGTTGGCAGTTTGGTAGGCACGTTTCCTGTCTTTACAGCAAATTATAATTTGCTGTACCTCGTGCCCTCCATGTAGAACCTTCCACCAATGTGAATGAGAAAGCTCTGAGTTTACTGATTTACCAGAGACAGATGACAAATGCCAAAAACTGATTAAATGTTCAATAAAAAAAAGATTAAAAGGATAACCTGTCCACATCAAAGAACAATATGCAAAAAAAGCGATTTTAATACTGAAAAAAATTATACAAAACACAAGGCCACATAGTGTTATTGATGCAACATCTCCTAAACAGTTCAAGAACATCATAGCAAGGAGGTGTGGATTCCTGGTTCAGTATCTCCTCTTTGACATAACATGAGCCCTGAGGGCCACTAGAGACAGAGAGGAAATCTGGGAGTGAGTGAGTGACATATTTCGAGTAACTGTGTCGATTAGGTGATCAACAGAAAATTAACTCTTTTGAAAATCGATGCCAAAATGCCATTTATAATAATAAATTATTTATATGATAGTCAACTGAATATCTTGTGTGATGTGATTTTGGTGAGCTATTTTTTTTAACCATTTCATGACATTTTATACAAGATTAACTGAAAAAATAAACAAATTTCACTTTTATCATCAGTTCACTAGGTTTTCACGCAATGTTCATTTCCACAAATTTAGACTCTTTTCTTCAATGCTGCTTAACTGGTTACTGTGCTCAAAAGAGATCCTCGTAAATGATTTTCATTCTGTGATGAAACAATTACATACAGTCTCTCATTGCTAGGATTGAACATAATGCTCTTCCCAAACCTGATGACACTTTCCTGAGCAATTATTGTACAATTTTACCGCCAGTGCACTTTCAGAAAAATTGTTCCATCATATATTGGCTATGATCTGAGAATGTACGTGATACATGACAGTACTAGTTTGCAAAAAGAGTATAAAAGAAATCTGCTTTTCACTCTGCTCTTACCAACATATAAAGTTAAATGCATGAGCAAACCAAAGCAGCAACCAATATAAGCTAAATTCTACTTTTATTTGCCTTTGAAACTTTAAAACTCCCAGACTCACGTTTTAATTAGTCTGCAACAGATGCTGAAATATTGCTTTCTAAATAAATCTGAAACTGAACAGTGGGCAAGAAAGTTGAAGCTAACTAAATGAGTAAATAAGAAGGAAGATGATCATAATAGTGCTTTTATCTTGAGGATAGAAAGAAAGAGGTGTTTGGCAACAGACTGGAAACCTGTTATACATCTCATCATAACCCAAGTTAGACGTTAATGTTGCTGAGTGGTTGAATCAAGTGTGTGTGATTTTATGATGAATATACAACAATTACTCATCAATTATTAATACCTGTACTTGTAAATGCAGGGACAAAAACAAAAGACAAAAACATGGTTTGATTTCAAAAACACAAAACCTGAAAAAAAGACATAAATATCATGTTAGAGTACATGTACAGTTCAATTTTACAAGAACATATTTGTGCAAGAAATGTTGGTCGAGCTGATTCAGAGATTAATATTTTATCTATTGTGTGTTTTATGATATGTTATTCTGTTATTTCTATTATGCATACAGGGGCTTATTATTTTCATTCAGCTGTTAATATTCTTTGTATTTTAATTACTGAGCTCTTATTGTGTGACATTTTATTTTATATTATTTAGACTGTTCTTCCTTTCTTTTCTAATGTGGTATTTGTTGTGTCCACTTCATATTGTAGCTAGAATTTCTCACTTTTAGGATGAATAAAGTATATCTGTCTAAAATGACATTAACTCAAACACTATGGCGTCAAACCTTTTCCTCTGTTATCCAACATCTTAACAAGTCAGTCAAACACGATGAGCTTTTAAATAAGCTCACAATTCTTTAAAAAAGTAAACATGTAAACTTGAGTAAAGCTGTATGCATGAACAGAGCAGCCCCTCTTTGACCAGCTGGTAAAAATCACATCAGCCTGCTCTTTCCAGCTGATTCCACCTCCTCCTCGAACTGCTTATCAAGCTAAAAAAAAAAAAAAAAAAAAAAAAAAAAAAACCGCATGTCACTTTTACATTAACCACAGAAAACCCTCAAACCCTCACACCACCTCCCTCATGACACTTCCACAGACTTTTAAAAACTTTAAAAGACGAGTCGCTGCTAGTTAGCTGGCTATCGAGCTAATTAACGCTCACCCAGGTTGCGGAGCTAGCGGCTAGCGGCTAACAGTTACCTCGGCTGAGATGCCATGATGCGCCTCTCACGACAACCGAAGTTGGCTGTCGTGTGTCTCTGACAGTCCTCAACGCGGTGTCCTTCTCACTCGGTCACATTGTTTACGGGTGGGGATGTTTTTTTTTTCATTTAAAAGCCGCTGTTTGGTAGCGTTAGTTGTCCGTGTTTGTGTTGTCCACTCCGGCTGCCTGCTGGATTGTTCCACTCCATTCGGCCGTGCGGGGGTCGAGCTCTGTTTTATACAGTCAATGCAGCTCGAGCTGGTCGCAAAACACCTCTAAAGTAGATGTGTTTGTGTTTTATGTGTCAATACAACAGATCAGTCTAAAAAAAAAAAAAAAAAAAAAAGCTGTATTATTTACAGCTTTTTTTCTTCATAATGACAGTTGGCCCAAACTTTACTTCTGTACCCCTGCGTGACAGAAATGGTACAGTCATGTGTTTGTTATGAGTCCTGATTAAAAAAAGTTTGGGCTGTTTGATGCATGACAGCTGATTTTAAAGCTAATGCATGTTTGGAAATCATCTTAATTTGATGTGACTGATGCAGACTGCAGAAAAATAGATTTATGAGCAAAAAGATAGAGGGATCACCAAAAGAGAGATAGATGTAAAACCACAACTTGGTTCAATAAAAGGTCAGGATTGAGCCTCATCATCATTATTCTTATTAAAAACCAATTAAAACATTAACAGAATTAGCTGCTTTGTTTTAAATAATAATTGGTTGTCTGGTTTTATATTTACATTTAGAATAGAACAGAATAAACCCCTTTTCTTTAAGCATGTAAAGTCAATTCATATTGTTATGTTGAGAGATATGTGGGGGAAAAAAGTGATTATGTAAAGAGCACAAAACACTTTTTACTTTAAAAAAAATGTCCAAATATAACACACAAAATATCCATGTTTTAAATTAGAAATTGAGAAACACCTGTCACTGGTGATTGGTTGGTGATGTGACACTTTACCTGTTCATAGCTAAAAAGCAGGACCTCTGTGCCAGATTCACTGTCCTGCCCAGAAATACTGAGGCAGATCTTAGAAGTCTTCTGACTCAAGATGCCACCTTGGTTCCAGATTTGGTGGGTAAGTTCACATTTGACGACACAGAAGTAAACTCGTGTGGGTTCTGATGTCTCCTGTGGGTTTCAGAGTTCAGCCTGCAGCAGAAAACAGATGAATCATTTTGTGAATTTCCCCACTGTGGGACGAATAAAGGTTTATCTTATCTTAACACGTCCTATACATCTTCAGCAGAGAGACTGCTGATAAAGAAAAGAGGTTTGTCTGGGTTGGAAAATCAAGCAGCCTGTGTCTGTGTGCCCTCTGACATGCCCTATGGTAGATAAAACATCATGCAGTGCCATACAGCACTACATGTTAGAAAAGTAACAATCACCCATGAACACATCACAACTTTCTTTGCGCTTGTGCCTCACTCCATGCATCTGATGCCCCTCAGACAGCCAGAGTCTGCCACTGTCTGTGTGTCGCTGTTGGAGCATGGACGCCAACACGTGTATGATTTAATGCAGGCCTGAGCACAGGCTGTGCAGGAACGTTTGTTATTGGACACTCACCCTGGGCGGTTATGTTATGCTGCTACTGGCCATCTGCCAGCAGAGCACACCAACATCATCATTCTTCATTTAGACCTAACTGGAAGCTCAAGACAGTGAATGGACCATGAGACTTGGAGACATATGCCAAAATAAAGATGCAACAGTATCAGCTGGGATATAATGATCATGATATGCACACAGTACAATTATTTAATACTAAAAGACACTTCAGGAAACATGACTTCGGGGACTTCTTTTAAATCCAAACATATGTGAAAATATTTGCAACTATTTCAGTGCACTTCACTTAAATACATGCATTCATGATATTCAGGTTCAGAGGCCTCAAATGGAGTACACGGATACACACACTGTCAAAAGTCTGACATTTAAGATAAGACATAAGACAAGATATTCCTTTATTAGTGCCACAATGAGGAAAATACAGTTGTTGTAAAAGGGCAAAATAATAATAATAATAATAGAGTGTATTGGGTGGGTTTTATTGAACACACAATATTTATTAAGTCCTAACTATAGTGTACTGTTAAAGAAACTGTACACAACTGGGGTTTAAATTTAGTACGTTTAAAGAGCTGACTGATGGTCAATGACACACAGGATTTTGGTGATGTGAAGTGTCTCAGATATTGAAAAAAAATCCAAATATCTTAGTAGATGTTTCAACTGTGCCCACTTTATTTTGTGAGGAATTTCAACCCATAAACACGCAATACTGCCCTGTCACAAGTGCGCCATCCAGAGGCAGGATGGTGTGAAAGACTGCAGTCTTATACTTCTATAAGTTTAAATAATAACCACTAGGTGGCACTATACTGATTCTTGTGAGTAGAACAGATGCGACTGAGATCATTCTGGCCACATAACCATGGCCAGGTGAATTCAGTGTTTGGTAAATAATGGAAACACATTATATAATCTCCAGAGCACACTAACATACCATACAGGTGCAAACACATACAGGATACACACTGCACATATAGTACTGTATATAGTAGTAGTATTTCAAATATAGTAGTATATCTCGAAAAATCACAGCACAATAAGTCCAAACAAATTTCTTAACAGTTTAGGTAATACACTAAGTCTGTATATACTCCACTATCTTTTAATATCTCCAATAGTCAAACTGGAAAACAAACATTTTAAAAAGTTTTAATATTGCCATGAACATTTACAACCATTAACATCTCATATTTACATTCTTCATTTAACTGAGAACTTTTGCATCACTCTCGTTGCCTCTGAATGAATCCTGCAGAGCACTGATGATGTCTCGGTGATTTTCTAGTAAACGTCTCTTGACAAAGCTGGATTCATACATGCAAAGTGATCCACGTCTGCTTCTGTGCTCACCACATACCTTCACAACAAGAAAATAAAGCCAATTTTTTTTCCATAAATAACATTCATTTGTCTTTTCTGACTCTAAACTACAGTGACTATAAAGGAGAGATGTGTATTAGTTACACCCTGTTTTAAGTATCATTGTTAATAGTACAAACGTTTTAAGCATGTTAACTATGTAAATCATATTAAATCAACCTTACTGCAAACAAATATTTTGATGGTCAGTGATGTGGTGGAATGTAACTAAATATTTAATACTGAACTTAAACACACATTTAGGTTACTTGAGTATTTCCATTTATGCTACTTTCTGCTTCAAAGGAAAATATCATACTTTTTGCTCCACTACATTTATGTGCCTGCTATAGTTACTAGTTACTTCATAAAAGATTTTTGCACACAAAGAGTTTATAAAATAGGATGTTTTTTCATAGAGCATACTGTCCAACAGTGTATACAAGCAGAGCTGATTGGTTGATTAACAGAATGTTAATTGACAAATATTTTGATGATCGTCTAAGTAGTTTCATCTACATTTCATGGTTTCAGCTTCTGAAATGTGACAATTTGCTGCTTTTCTTTTTAATATTTTTTAAAAATGTGATGACTATTGGCTGGACAAAGCAAGTGTTCTTAATGTGGCACTTTGTGACAGCACTTCAGTTTTACAAATCAATCAATGGAGAAAAGAATGAGCAGTAATGATAATAATCACTAATTGCAGTCCGATACAAATTAGTTCAAAATAAGCTCCACATCAACCAACTACAGCAGTAAAATCTTGCTTTTACATTCATGCACGAGTAATATCAACCTATTTAATATAATGTATAATAGTCTAACAGTCGCATGGGCCATTTTTCTGCATTGAGTACTTTTAATACTTTAAGAACATTTTCCTCATTATACTTCCATATTTTTTCTAAAGTAACATTTCCAATGCAGGACTTCTACTTGCAATGGATTTGTATTTTTATAGTGTGGTATTGGTACTTTTACTTCAAACAGATCTCACTGCTTAATCCATCACTTAGATTTTATCTGCCACCTTCTTGATTGGACTGATTTGCATTTCTCTGCCAGAAGGTGACCAGATAGGGAGGACATTTAAGAACTCTGTCCCCCAGGACGTCCTCCTGGGTGACGACCTGTACACAGAATGACGCCCCTGCGTTCTCTGCGCTGAAGTGCTGCGTGACGTCGTAACGGAGGCCGCAGTTCTCTGCGATTGTGGTGGGACTCTGGTGGGCGTGCAGCGTGGTGGCAGCGGTGCCCGTGGTCTTCACTTCCAGCCTCTCATGTCCAACTGTGGATACGTCCACAGGCAAAACCACATAGGCGTTCTGAAAGCTCTCTCCTGCCGTGCACTTGAGCTCTGTAGACCAACAATATTCCCCAAGGTCTCCTTGGAAGAGAAATGATATTGTGAAGGCCCAGACACAGCAGATCATTTTATGTGCAACATAAAGGTCTATGACATGAAAGAACCACTTTTACTATTGATATTGTCTCAACATTTAGTTCAGGTATTATTTTTTGAACATGCTGAGCTGAAGTGATTTTTCAGCATCCTAAAGATGAGAAAGTTACTGAGCGCCTCCTTACCTTCTGCAGAATCTTTAAGCCTTATATTATGATTGTCCTGAAGCTGCAATTTCTTGATGTACGTCATCCCAGTGCACTCCATTAAACAGTCTGTTAGCTGTGTCACTGTGCCGGAGATCGGCTTCAGCAATGCTTCCTTCTCTGAACACTCAATTGCCCCAACATCCAGCAGAAGGGGGGACAGTATGCCAAAAGACACCCACACAGTGAAATACCCTGACATTCTGTCCAGTATCAGTAAAACATAAAACTGCTGGCTATGTTGAGCAACAGGCCCAGATCTCGCTGTCCTCTTGTGGAGTTGTTGCTTGACTGTCGTCCAGGATCAATAGGTTGATTGCACAACTTGAGAACCATAAATTAATATTCCACTGCAGACAGGAAAAGAGTTTGAAAAGTGTGCATGCACAGCAACTGAAAACGGTGAAGTCTTCTCAAAAGTGCGCAACATGTTGCTCTGCCCCTCACCAGCGCCCGGTTTTCTGGAGTACAGTGCCAAAATTTCTTCCTCTGCTAGTTTCCTCCCTCTAGATTTAATGAGTAACTGTCTGACAGGCTTGGGATCCTGAAAGGTTGGCATAAGAGATGGCTTTAACAAGTAATATTCTTTTTTTCAGAATGTAAAATAATCATATTCACTTAAGTCCAAAATAAACCTTGCCAGGAAAAACAAGTGAAAGCTCAATTTTAATCAGCTTTATTCCAATATTTGAGAGCAAGAAATCAGTAAATTGGTACAAATGATTTATGGTTTAATATCAGGGTCGTAAGCATAATAATACTTTTCGCATTTGAGCTAAATATATTTGAAAAAACGGTTGAAAATGTGAGTGGTGAGGTAATTGTGTACAGTGAGTGAGAGCATCTGACAAAAAACAGTATGTATTAAAGACATAAAACAAAAATCATGAAAAATGGTCAAAGAGACATATGAGAACTTTGTTGTTACAAATGTATATAGAAGCACACAATATGTAATGTATACGTAATGTAAGCAAACAAAATGACTTAATGAAAAAGAAACTGAAACGCTGTGAACATAAAACTTTTCAAAGTCACAATAAAATCACAATTTAGACATTATTTTATTTGGATTATATTTTGCCTGCCAGGCTTTGAGCTTTCTTTGAGATCCTTAATTAAATCATTTTACTGGCCAAAGTAACCCATCACAATAAAGCACTAAAATGTGATATAACAAAGCATATTTTATGATTTTTTTTCTTATTTTAATTATGATTAATTTCACCTTTTCACTTTAATTGTCCAATATTAAAGAGACACTGTGGGTGGTTTGCAGGGCAGCGTTGTCCCAGTCATCGTTTTACCAGTTGAAACATGAAAATGGAGTGTGGCCAATGGGCGTTGGCGGAAAAGCACAGCACAGATGTTGTTCATACCCAAGAGAAATTGACGCTAAGTTTCAGTTGCAAAGAGTTCAGCTGGGGATTCTTCTCCTGTTACTCTCCAAGCAAACCCTCAAAACAGCAAGTATGTACTTAATTTTTAAATTGCAATTAAACAATTACTTAATTTTCTTTGACCTCAGTTTGCCTGCTGGGATTATATAAGAGGAGCCACTTGTTTCACAGGTCAGAGACGAGGCAACTGGGTTGTGGCAGGATTTGGCTCTGGACAGCCTCACATTTTTGAAGGGAACACTCAGTAACAACTAGCAGCTTTAAATAGCTCTCTGTACTCATGAGATTTATTTAAAGATAAACTGGCTGCATGTATCACTCGAGTGTCAGCTGCACTTCACATCCAGCTCTTTCCTGCTCTTGGTTGGAGAGAAATACTTGAATTTAGCTACAGAAATGCATTTTTTTGTTGATAACCATTGATAAGTGCACAAATGTAGTTTTATGTTTCACTGGCTCCAGAAATCTGTGCTGGCACCTGCATCATTCTTTCTGGGTCTAATGGAGAAACAGGAATGCATAACTGAGTTCTTAGAGAGATTTTGCTTTGGTTCCCACACTCAGTGTTGAATACGCAGTGTAAGGAAGTAAGATAATACTTAAAACTAAAGAGAAAAAGTCTACAAAATCAGCATTAGCGTTTGTGAGAGACAGCAGACCTGTGTACAATGCTTTTTATGTTTTTGTGTGTGCACCAGGTGGCTCACAGTTGTCACATACTCAGGAAGATAAATCAAAGTTTACTCTTCATTGGGCTGCTGGAGGTTGTCGTGTCCACAGCCGCAGCCGCCGGTCAGCTGCACGGAGGAAATGACGAGGGTGCTGAATTCATCCACGTAGATGACAGGCACCGTCGTCTCGGAGGTGGGTCGACAACATGGCACCTGGACCTGGAGGGGGATGAAGAGAGGAGGAGTCAGGACGGTGACACAGTTCATGCTGCAGAAACTGCCCAGCAGTATTTAAATTTTTTTCTTCTAAGGTACAAAGTTCAGTTTATTCTGGCCAAATTCCCATGAAGAACAAGTGATGAAGTAATAGACATTTTCACTGACTGCAGAAAACACAAACATTTGCTGCATGCTATAATGGGGGTGTTACATACAAGTACAGATAAATAAAAATCATTTTAACCAACGCCAATTCGATTAACAAACTGTAAAAGCAAAGTTTCAAATCTTTCAAAATCTTTATTTCAAAAGATGCAGGCTTAAGGATGTGCATAAAGTTATTAACAGATGCATTTACACTATTTGAGTAAAAGGAGAGTAAATTTGAAATAAATGAAAAACAGGAAGTCTCTCACAGTTAATTGATAGCAGGAACAAAACCGGGCCTGTGCACCCTCATCTTTACAACTCATTTGACTCAACTCATTTAATAGTTACATTCACTCTTTCTGCCACAGTTATACCACCTTCTTTTTCCATAATACACATCATTTCTGGATGACCAACTTTAGGGACTTTTATCTGGTACAGTACATCCGTTGGCGGAAGGAGAACAGGCTTATCTCTTGGCAGCTGTTTCACTTCCAGAGTGCATCAAGGTAAACTATGTAGCATGCTATTTGTAGTGCCAAGACACTGAAAGTCAGACACAGTGTTGGAAAGTAACTAAGTACAAGTAGATTAAGAGGGAGATATTGTACTTTTATTTATCTGATCTGGGATTATTTACGCTGCAGGTTAAGAGATTTTTATTAAAAAAAAACGTGATCAGTTGATAAAATATTTTTATAGACAAAAAATAGAAACTACAGATAATTCTGCTTCATATTGAGTACTTTTGATACTTTAAGTACATTTTGCTAATTTCTTAAACTTTTAAAGTACATTTTTACTTAATTACTCTGAATGCAACACTTTTACTTGTCATTAGGTTTTTTTTTTATAACAAAATTTCATGCACATGACAGAAGGCAGTTTTCAGTCCATCAGAGCATTAACACCAACTCAACAAGTGTTACCTGTGAGCCAGCATCGTGGGCATTGGTGTGGGAGGATGGACATTGCACAGTGTTCGTTTGAGGATTGCAGAGTGCACACTGAACGATGGTCAGGCTGGCAGGATGGATCACCCAGTTGTCCCAGCCCAGATCTGGTGAACATAAGAATGGATTTTAACATGCATTGCTATATTTCAGTCAGTATGCAGAGACATACACACACATTGGTGCATACCTTTCATGAAGATCTCAGAGGCCATGGAACAGCACTTCAGGCCTGTACTGTTTCCACCATCAGGTGACACAGAGTAGCCAGAGACAGGTGGCACTGGAAGGACACAGTAAAACGAGAGTGAGTTCCACTTTTGGCTGGACATTGAAAAAGCCACTAAAGTTTAAGCTCAGGCCTAAAAAATGTGGGATTTCCAATAGTTTCTATAAATTTTGGTTTCTGCTTAGCGTCCTTGCCTCTATGAGCCATGTTGCCGAAGGTGCTCCTCCATTGCTCTCTGACACCATCCAGCCCACCAGCGAGCAGCTGTGGCTCCACCTGCAAGTTGAGAGCCCTGAGGAGACCCTTTCTGATGGACTGCAATGACTCACCCTGGCACCTGAACATCACATAACACTTGAGTTATTTAAATAGTGCATAACATTAAAAATGATTAAACAGAAACACACAGAAATTTAAGAAAATAGTTTACTGTTAAATTCCAATCAAGGCAAAAAAAGTGCATTAGTTAATATCGACAGTGTTTAAATACATGCCAGATGTGGCTGTTATATCTCAACAACACGTTCTCAAGGCCTCAGTGAACTGTGGGAGATTTCGGTTTGGCCAAGTTATTGATTTCACTGCTGAAGCTTAGACAGAATAGTGTGTTTGCACAACATTCTTTGAACGGTCAATGTGACCCTGAATTATACACAGAATTTCAACACAGAATTTCAACCCATGTGGAAAGGTCTCAGCGTGCACGCATCAACAGATTACGACATGTAATCTGATGGCTTCTTGAAAACATAGTAACCTCTGTGACAAGATGTTTCATAATTATTTTGAGGAAAATGGTTTTAAATAAATGTGACTACTAACAAAAGGCACATGAAAGTGTTGGAGCAACAGGTTTGATACTGACCTGTGATGAGAAACTGGAGAGTTTGCAGAAGCTGCAGGTTCTTCCTTTGATGGCTGCAAGACAAATGCAATCACCACTGAAGAGCCTAGAAGCATTGTCATGATGATGAACGTGAAGGACATGGTCGGTCAATCTATAGATCAACTGCTTCCTAGTCAGACTCGTGGTGGACGAAGGCTGCGGTTGGTTCTGTGCGTCTGCTTGGATGAGGAGATAGGAGTGACCAAACGGTGATGCTGCACTGGGTATTGTTTGCCAGGGCCTGGGAACCTGGGTTTTTATCTTTCTGTACCCCAGCTTGGCCTTGAGATACTTAACATTGTTGTTTTGTCCCCTGTGAACAAGTACAAGGAGGATAATCCAGGAGAGAAAGAAAGAGAGATTATTGGACTCAAGACACACAGACAGGAATGAGAGGACCATGAGGCACAAATGAACCATAAAACATGTGCCCCAGTAAAACAGGACTCCTTCCTTCCTTCCATGATGTAGGGCAGAACACTAGAAACACCTCTCTGTATAATGCAGTCAGTACAACACAACCACTACTGATGACCACACTGCTAAAACATAATTGAATTTACTGATCACAGACATCATAAAAGTAGAAGGTGTACCTAATAAAATGGACACTGGGTGCATATTCTGTGTCAGCTGTGTATCCTTCATTAATATATTTATATTGTAAAGTACCACTTGATGTTTGATGATTTCATAACTGGATTCTGGTTGATGATATTGGTATTGAGATCAGCTGACCTTTAAAGGGCTTTTAATAATTTAACCAACATTCAGAGAAGGCACAAGCCACCAAAACATCTGAAACAATAGCTAAGAGAGATTTTTTATTTGCTTTTTATCCACAAATCCATGCAGAGAAATGTAGAGAGAATCTGCATATGGGTAGTAACTCTTATTTTTTGGTCTGACATAAAAGGCAGAAATCTCCACTGATCAACAGAATAACAATATTGTTCCCCTGCAATTGGACATAAGGACATGACCTGGAGAGAAGAAATGTAGCCCAAAGCAATACTGGGTCCTGCAGGTGATGTTGATATCTGAAAGCCCAGAGCCAATAAGCTTGGCAGGACGGGCAGGTGTGTGAGCCAGCGAGGGTCGGAGGCATGCGAGGAATGGAGGAATGGTAACTTCGAGTCCTCAAGTGCCCTCTTCTCTGAGTCCTGACTGAGGCCTAAACTGGGTCACAGCAAAACTTTCCCATGTAGCCCAAAATACACATTTTATCTGCTGCAGTGGATATCAAACCATAATTCATCAACAGTGCCAATTCTTGGTACAAGCTGAAACAACATTTCCAATTCCATCTTTTGCAGCTAATACAAAATGGCACAATGGTTCTGAAATGAAGATTAGGTTCTTTACTGCAGATCTTGCATGACCTGCAGAAAGTAAAACTACTTTTCTTATAGCATGCTTTAATCTTCCAGTCTACTTTATATCTGTAATATTCAGGAATATACATTAATATACTTCTCAATGTTGAAAACACTGACTTTGCAGAAGGGGCTAAAATTAGAAGACTAAGAATAGTCCTGATATATCAATCCGAGCTCACAGTGGTGGAAAGTAACTCACTCGTAATTCACTCAAGGACTCAGTACAGTTTTGAGGTATTTGCATTTTACCTGAGTATTTGATTTTATTAGAGAGAGAAATGTTGTACTTCACCACAATTACCTGACAGCTATTCTTAATTTCTTTGTCACATTTCAGATGTCTATGAGTCTATGAGGCCCAGAAGAGGTCGATTTATTCAGTATTTCACAAAAAAGCAACGATTAGAGAACAGTCCAAAAAATGAACACAGATTGGAGCAGTAGAACTTTTTTGTTCTTTCCAACCACATTAATCATCTCACGCCCCCTCAAATTTATCTTGTGATCTTTTGGAGGAGCCTGACCCCGAGGTCGAGAGCCACTATATCCAAAATACCAATGATCTTGCATAAGCGTGCTCTACAGTTCTCAGCAACACTGTGAAGATGTGAGGTTTCTGAACTACAGATAATAAATAATGTTAAATATAAGTTATGTGTTGGTTCTTCGATGTGTGAGTATGGATGGGTGTATGGCAGTATATACACAAGCAGGTACTTGTATATGAAGGTGGTTAACTACATATCTGTAATATAATCTATAATATACTCAGATGAGTAACGTTTGCTGAAAACTACGGTGCCTTTCACGAGCCGCTGGGAGTCACACCACTAACAGGTGGTGCTGGCTGGGTTCACAAAGAACCTTTATATACAGATGAAGGACTGTGGAGGATGAAAGATGCAGATGTTCCACAAGCACACGGAGAACTTTCTTTAAATGTAATTTCAACATGCAAAAGATGAGAGGAGGTTTTTTTTTAAAGACTCTTCATCACTGTTTAATCAAATATGAACTTATTTGAAATGTAGCAGGGTTTAATGTGGCAACATGGAGAAGCTACATGAACAGATATGTGAAATGTCTGAACAGGACATTGATATGATCACTGAAGACAAAATACCTACTGTTACAAAGTAATACAATCCAACAGTCCTGCAATGAACACTACCTTTGTAAAGCTTGTAATGTTAAGTTTTTGCTGTAAGAAAGATGTTGAATTTTTGATTTGTTTAATTGGATCACACCATATTGTACGATGATCTTGTAATTTTGGCTGTATGAAGTTGAGTGGATTGACGTTACACCACAGAAAGTCAAACATTGCACTAGTCACAAAATTCAAGACTTTTTTGTTATCATAATAATCTGTTAGAGATATACTTTATTATTATGCTTATATATATAATGTCACATACAGACACATATATAAGAAGTTTTGTTTTGTTTTGCATATATATAAATTGACTTGACTTGTAAATTAATTTAGAAATATGCCTGTATTCACTGAGAATAGACGGGTCCAGACAAGCCAGAGGTTAATTAGCTGTTAATGGAAATAGAGAGAGAATATTGACGTTAACAGTTGAGTCACAGCGATGACACAGGTCTTGAGCCGAGGCCAACACAAACCTCCTCTCAAAACAGTTGCTGCCCTTTATCAGAACCTTCATCCGTTTATTTAGCATAGATGCCAGCCGTAGTAAGGTTTAATCCTAATCCACTTTCATCTTGTTTTGTTTAGGTGATCACGAGGCCTGTCCGACACACTCGGCTCTGCCGTTCACGAGCCTTTTTGCTCAGAGTGTGTTTGTGATGGCTGAGAGTGTGTAGCTGCAGAGAGGAGAGATTCAATTACAACATTACAACTGCTGGGATCTGAGTTGCTGTGCCCGTGTGGAAATGGAAAACTCTCAGAGATAACGCATACTTTATTTCTAACTTTTTTTCCAAATTGTAACAGTGTGGATGTTTGTTTGTAGGAAAAAATGACAAGGTTTCTTTAAAGGTGCAGAAGAAGTGAAGGTAATGAAAGAAAGGTAACGTGGCCAGGTAAGGTTGCTCTGGGCCGATCCAGTGCTTTTTCTTATTTTGGCTGTTTCATAATAGGTTTGCTAACATTTACTTTTAATAGACATTAAATGAAATGCTAAAGTGCTTGTTCATTGCAATTATGTTATAAAAATTCCAGTAGTTAAAAGAAATAAGATTATTTCTCCAAATAATTTTGATTTGTTTATATCGTTGTTGATGTTGTTTATGATTTATTACCAAGTGTATATATCAAGAATTGGTATAAAAATAGATTAAATAATGTGTTATACTGTATAAAGAGGTCTATTTTTGCAGTATTCCCAAGTTGCAAAACACAAGGTCAGATACCTCAGATTCTCAGATGAAAGTATCTTTGTGTTTGACAGTGAAAACCGCAAAGGGTCATGGGATGTGGCATGGGAAAATCAGAACTACAGCTGAAGAAGAAATGTGACAGAGGTGTGACCTTTATCAAAATCTTTTTCAAAGTATGCTCCTTTTTATTGCAATAATTTAATGTCAGTGTCTTTGCTGTTTGTCATCCTCAGTGAGCATCTCAGTTCCAGGTAAATATGAGTTTTATTTCCATCACAAAATTATCCGTGAAAAGTCTCAGTTAGCAGGTGTTTGACAACTTTTGCAATCTCATTTTTGATGCACTCTGTGAAGCTGCCACTGGTAAGTCTTTCAGTCTAGATCTCACATAGTGAATGGATGTATTAGTAGTGGAAGAGTAAGATTACCTCAGCGTAGTTATGACCAGGTGCTTCCTTTTTCTTTCCCAATCATCAGCAATCAGAGCAGCTCTGCTGATCCAGCGCTGGTACCGTCAGTATGTCGCCCGGCTGGAGATGAGACGCAGGTGCACGTGGAACATCTTCCAATCTATTGAATATGCGGGAGAGCAAGACCAGATCAAGGTGAAATTAATAATTAATCTCAAATGTGTCCACAATGACGCAGCTAGTTTTTTAAAGCCACACTAATATCATTCTGTTAGTCGGATGCATTGCCATTAAATTTTTAAACACATATTCAGGGTCCTCAGAGGATGAATCCTACTGACTTTAATGATCCCCTCCCGTTTCCTCTAGCACCACCATAATCCTGACATTTTTTATTTTATTAAAAAAAAAAGTCAATCACTACAAAATGGATTGCAATGACATTTGATTCCGGCTTTTCACGCTCCCCAGAAGATGAATTGTAATAACTTGTAATAACTGAACTTTCCATGTGGCACCATCCTTGGGTGAAAATGTCAGTTTGTCCAGGACTTTGGTTTATTGGCCAAACATCATTAACATAGCTGTAGATTCTTAGTCTTGTTCATTATTTCTTTGCAAATTACCCTTAATTTTCAAATTCTTTTTCCTTTCTGCAGCTCTACAATTTTTTTGGCTACTTGATGGACCACTTCACTCCAGCCAGCAGTGAGAGTAAGACTCATTCACTGACTTGTAGGTTTCATTAGATTACTGACAGTGAGCTAATCTGAGCTCACCTGGTTTCCCTCACTGGACTGATCCACCTACTTTTCTTCCTATCTCTGCCTTTAATGTAGGAAACTTAATATCTCACATCTTTCGGAAGAATGAAATCTGTCATGACACAGAATGGGAGAGGTATTTTTGCTACAAGAGTATCGAGGTACCTGACAGCTACAGCGGCCCCCATCTGACCTTCCCCATGACCTTCTGTGGGGTGTCCAAGCTGGTGGAGGCCTTCAAGCACAAACAAGTAGGTACACGGGCGCATAAAGCAAATTCATGACGGATACCCAAAGCAGACAAGTCAAACATCTAATGGTACCTTCAGCAGTTTGTTCATACTTGATTTTTTCCCAGTAGCAGCTCCATGCTCGATATGTTCTGCAGCTCCTTGGAGAGACATGGAGACTCCTGAGACTTCTTCCAAATATCAATCAAGTCTCGGCCTGCCATGCCAAAGAGATCACCATATGCGGTAAACACATTCATCTCAATATCTTCGTCATTTTATTGCCCTTGAAACATTCAGCGTGCACTCATGCTGTCACAAATATTAATGCATTATATATCCCTTCACAGGAGATTTACATGGGCACCTTGAAGATCTGCTGTTGATATTCTACAAGGTATTCGCAACATGCAAATCATCATATTGTCAGAAAAGGATACTAATTTTAATTAACACATTTAACCGGACCTGTCCAGAATGGTTTGCCATCTTCTGAGAAGCCGTATGTCTTCAACGGAGACTTTGTGGATCGTGGTAAAAACTCCTTAGAGATCCTGCTCATCCTGTTTGGGTTCCTGCTGGTCTATCCCAACGATGTGCATCTGAACAGAGGGAACCATGAAGACCACATCGTTAACCTGAGGTCAGCTAGTCCGGCATTTTCTTAGTATTATATTCAACCTACAGTTGATGTGTATACTAATCTGCTTATTCCTTGTGTATTTTCTCTAGATATGGTTTCACGAAAGAAGTTTTGGGAAAATATAGGGTAGGTCTTTTGTATTTTGGTTTAACTTTAATATTGTTTCGCTCTCATCCAAACTTAACCTCAGTGGTGGAAGTATCCAGATGTTCTACTTTAGAAAAGGTAGTAATACCACAATTTAAAAAAACCATTCTATTACAAGTTCAGAATTCAGATTCACCTCATTCAAACCTGCATGTGTAAATAACCTTCAGGTTGTAACTTTTTCAGCTCACATGATGTGGGTGAATGTGGCGAACCTCTGAGGCCTCAAAAAAGCACACATTTTTTACTAAAAACAGTTTGTCTGCCAGCAGAGGTTTGATACACAATATCTGACTGCAAGCATGGAGGTTATGATGTTGGTACATATTAATTAACTGAAACAAATGACTTGTGAAAAGAACAAAACCAACAATAAATTGGCCCTAATAACAATAATTGTCGCAAAGCCTGATATGGCTCATTCATCTGTGCCATAGACCTCCGTTGTCGTCCCAAAACAATTAGAAACACACAAATGAGTCACACTGTTGCAATACCATTAGTTTTGCAGGTATTTGATTATGAACTGAAGTTTTGGACAAATGGAAGTTTGACCAGATTATGGCACCAGAGGGAAAGTCAGGGCATCACCAAAGTCAAAACAAAAAACAAATGATGTCTGTGTCACATTTTATGGCAATCCATTTTGTAGTTAATGACATTTCATCAATAAAATACAAAAATGTCAACCTCATAGAGGTGCAAAAGGAAAAGTCAGAGGATCACCAATGTCAGTCATCATCTGGGAACCATGAATGACAGTACAAAATTTCTTGGCAATTCATCCAATAGTTGTTGAGATATTTCAGTCTGGACCAAGTATGGTTAAATATTGGCCAAATGAGCCAGATAAGGAGTTTGTCATAATAAATCAGACCAAGTCATTGTAAGCCTAACTTGGTCTGCAGGTACATGGCAAAAAGATCCTAAAACTTCTCCAGAAGATTTTCAGCTGGCTACCTCTGGCCACAGTGATCGATCGCAAGGTGCTGATTGTGCATGGTGGGATCTCGGATACTACAGACCTTGACATGATAGCCAGAGTGGACAGACACAAAGTAAGAGAGGCCTTCAGCATCAATATCTACAGACAGCAACTCTAGAATTATTATGATCATGATATTAGGTGTATTTAATCTGTGTATGTTTGGATATGTGCAGTATGTGTCAGCTCTCAGGCCTCCCAAGCTGACCCACCACTCAGTCAGTGGCAGTAAGTCGATTGACAACAGGAATGGGGACGCCGGTGGACCAGCGGAAGGCCGGCGTCGAGTGTGGTCTCTGACCTACCACAGCTCAGCCCAGGCTCACAGGCACCACCTCCCACGCCGCTCGCTCCACAACCAGCCAATTAGCAGTCAACTCAACTGGTCAGTGGAGGAGGAGCTGAAAAGGAGGCGCAGACTGGCTGGGTTTGACCAATCCTATGGAGAAATGACAAAGTCTGACTCCGACTCAGACCCTGAGTCTGGAGAAATAACGGAGACAGATGAGCATGAGTGGAAACAAGTAAGTGCCAAAAAGAATATTGCATTTCAGTGGTTGTTATAGTTTATAGTTAAATAACAGCACAGACGTTAAACTATAATTGATTGATATAATTGATCTGGTCACCCAGATAGTGGACGTGTTGTGGAGTGACCCAATGCCCCAAAATGGATGCACACCCAATGAGGTCCGAGGTGGAGGCTGCTACTGGGGGCCAGATGTCACTGAGGAAGTGCTGGGAAGACACAACCTCCAGCTCCTCATCCGCTCCCATGAGTGCAAACAGGAAGGATACGAGTTCTGTCACAACGGCATGGTGAGCACAAAGATATACACAAGGTAGAGGTTAAGCTGGGGTGCTGATGGTGGACACAAGTAGTTTTTGCATTTGAGTGGTGTAGTCAACAAAGACTGTAAAGACTCAGAGGCAGAGGAGCTGAAAGCGACCACGTTCAAAGCAGAGTTCGGCAACAGGTAATAAGTCAGTGAGGGCAAAGTGAGCCAGGAATGTGAAACTGGAAACAGGTAGGCAAGAAACAAAGGCTGGAACCATAAGACTGGGTCGTACATTAGATGATCAAATGACTGGCGACTGGTATATTTGCAGGGGAGATAATGGGGGAATGGGGAAATGGTGGGAACACACTGAGGGCACCTTCAGGGCAGGTGAGGAACAGCAGGTTACAAAGGTGACAAATACTCTCATTTAAGCATTTTATTCTGACAGCAATTAATAATCAATGGGTCGCATACAATAAGTATAGCAAACTTACTAACTATCTTCTGTTTCATCCAGGTGCTGACTATATTTTCAGCGTCTAACTACTACGAGGTGGGCAGCAACAGAGGAGCCTACATCAGAATGGGCCCAGATCTGATCCCGCACTTCAATCAGTATCAAGCCAGCAAGACGCGCAGAGAGCTCACCCTGAGACAGAGGTACTGGTACACTTTCAGTTGAGTGATTTATAGGAAGGAATGGGTCGAGAACAACCACAAAAAATATAGTATTGACAACACAGTGACATTCTAAGATTACAACAAGATTTATACCAATAGAAGTAAATATGTCTCTACCTGTTTTTCATCAGTGTCGGGTGGACAGAGAGATCAGCTTTGCGAGCTCTGAGGGAACAACTGTTTGTACATAAGTCAGATCTCATCAGTGTCTTCCAGGAGTTTGATCCCAACAACACAGGTACTCTGCCAAAGAGAATACACTGAGCAATAATGAATTCAGTTATGCAAAACAGAAGATCTCCACTGTATATTTCTGTCTGTGTCTCAGGGATGATTTCTCTCAGGCACTGGGCCAGCGCCACAGAGAAAGTCCTGAATCTGGGTCTGCCCTGGAGGGTGCTGCGCCCTCAGCTTGTCAGCAGCACCCGGTATGGCATGGTGGACTACCAGCAGTGGATAAGGGAGTTATCCATCACTGAGCCCAAACTAGAGGTCAGCCTTGTACAACCAGTGTGTGTGTTTTGTTAGTCTTCTTCTTTACACTGTTTACCTAAGTTGGAAACACAGAGTTGCATTTGTCTCATCCATTTCAGATCTCAGATAACAGCATCCTGGAGACTATGTACAGAAACCACTCCAACCTGGAAACCATTTTCCGAATCATAGACACAGATCACTCAGGTCAGTAAGCAGCTTAGCCTGGATCCCAGACACCGCCTCCATGTTTTTCTTTCCTTTTTAGTCACACTGGTGGCTTTATGGATGTCAGTCAATCCACCACTTTGATCCAGACCAAAATATCTCAACTATAAGATGGGTTACAATGGAAATTTGAAGACATACATGGTCCCCAGAGGACGTATCCTACTGACAGTGGTGATCCCCTGACTTATCAGCTAGTGCCACCAGTGGGCCAAAGTTTTCACTTATCCAGTAAAATATCACCCTATCTACTTCATGGATTGTCTTGAATATGTGTTTCCTTCTAGGTTTGATCTCTTTCGAGGAGTTTCGTCAGACCTGGAAACTCCTGAGCTCTCATCTCAAGATGGAGATCAGTGACGAGGCCATCGCAGACCTGGCCCAGAGCATCGACTTCAACAAGGACGGGAGCATTGATATCAATGAGTTCATGGAGGCTTTCCGGCTGGTGGACCTCTCTGCTCATAGCTGAGAGCCTGGACCAAGAGCTGTAACTGTACCTGCACCTGTTGATCTGCTGCCTAGAAAACACCAGGAGTTGTCCTGGATAGATGTGTTGACTTGGATACATGTCTGTCAAGATTCAAATGTTTAGTATCTCATCAATTTGGCCTGTGTGAGTTTATTGAGTGCATTATTGTTTATCCATGTGCAACCTAGATTTTATTCTGTTTAGATTTTTGTCTCATTTTTGTACCTTTTTTTATTTAAGTTGGTGTATTTAAATAATTTGTGTGTACCGTAATGATCACCTGTTTAGTTATGCATAAAAACACATCAAACACATGTGATATTGTCTTTGCCTTTCATGTTGAGTGCACTGTTGATAATGTTTGGCCCAAAGAAGTGAGGAATAAAAGAAACGCCACCGACTTCACACATCATAGTCTGTTTATGAGTGTTCGAGTACTGCATATGTGGGGGAAAAAAAATGTGTAAAGCCATTTGTGGCTCCAGAGGAGCTGCGTGAAGTTGATAAATTGACTAAAGTGATGTTGCTTAAGTCAGCGTCAGCTGGGTCTGAAGGCAACAAGTTTCAAAAGGAAAAAAGGAGGTGTGGAGTTAGAAACACATGATGGTATAAAGGACATTACTACATGGACTCAGGAACACTTTGTAGAACTTTTTGAGAGATTAATGAAGTTATTACTGAATTGAGTAAACACACGACCGGGAAACTGGATGTGTTAATAAACTCATGAATATGTAGCCCCACATGATTTCTCTTTGAATTCAAGTCTAGCCATCATGGAGCTTAAGCAAATTTGATTAAGAATGCAGCACTACTTGGAGTAAAATTCAAAATATTGTTAATCCATTACTGTTGATATTTTTCATTTTGCGGTCTACATCAAGTACTTGCTTGTACAACACTCATGCATCATTTTTGTCTGCCCATGTTTTGTCACAGCTGAGTCACCACTCCCACTTTCCTTCCACCTGTACTCTGAAAATCTGGCATAATTCAGACCCTTGGGATATGAGTGACTCGACTGCACGAGGGGATATAATCTGTGACAGCTGCTTAATCAGTCTTTCATCCTTGTGGGGATGTGAATCCAGGGCATGAATCCTATCAACTCAAGCCCTGCTTTGATGAGATGTTGGAAAGAGCTTGTCTGAAGATAAAAAGAGGGGACGTGAGATGTCCCCTATTAGTAACCATAACAATGCAATTGTATATAACCTCTTGAGATCAAAAACAGGAAACAGATAGTGCTCCTGTTTACAGAGAAATACACAGAGTAAACACAGAAAATCAGGCATTATGTACATAAGGGACATGGATGTAGTGAAGAACGTCAGTTTAAATGAAATTTATTAATATTGTAACAACAGCTTAAAAAAGAACTACAAAGATGTATTTACAACATATTCAGTCACAACACACACTCAATCCCATGACTTGTTTACATGCCAGCCACATTCATAGTCTTATATCCATAATCTGATTTAACATAAGGGAAGCCAGCTATTATTAGACGATGTTGAGTCTTTCCACGAGGCTCTCTATATTGTTCCAGAAAGCACAGATTAACCAGTGACTGTTTTGTTGGTACAGACAGAGACAAAGTCCTGATAAACCAGCTTTTGAGGTGAAGAGAGTAATTACTCCAAATTCAGATGCCCTTCTATAATCAAATCTAAAGACAATCCAAATCCAATACCATGCCAAAAACGGTGTGATGACTCATCTGCGTGACGTGAGGACTGACACTGAGAGTCAGAGCATGTGCATGTGTGTGTTTGTTGGATTGACTCAGCTCAGGATGCCTCCTCTCATGTGTCCACTGTCGCTCAGCCCATGCTCTATGAGTTTGATGTCTTCTAAGTCGTCTTTGATGACGCTGATCAAATGACTTAAACCATCCTGTTGCTGTTTTAAGTGCTGAAAGTGAGAGATAAGAAGTGTTTCAGTTAATGACAAAATAACGGTGCTTTCATACAGCTGGAACTACAATTACAGGGCACGGATGTTAAAATAAGATGCTCTTTGTAAATGTGCTGACTTACTTGTTTGATTTCTCTGAGAAGGTCTGCATCGACACTGTAGCGCTCTTCTGATCTCACAGCTCCAAAGTGATTCTGCATTCTGATTTGGGACATTAATTCATTCAACCGACCCTGAAAAAAAAAAAGACAACACAAATACTGTAAGATATCCATTAAAGACTTTGTCTCAAGTAGTGGTTTGATCTCCAACAGATGGCAAAAAAACAGGTTTCAAACTTCTAAGGAATCAGCTTTGCAAAGGTTTTATGAGGAAGGAAATGCATTTAAATACAAAAACAATACAAAAACTTCAGAGGGCAGATTTAACTTAAGGATTTCAATCTTACCAGATAGGATTTTAAATTGAAACTGAAATAGTCAAAATAATTAGTGAAACAACTAAAAAAAGTAGCACAGTTTTTCTTTGCTGAATAACGATGAATTAACCTAAAAATACACCAACATACAATTTCACAGATGCAATAAAGCCATTTCACCGTCACTTCAAGTCTAGTAAGATACTCAGTGAATGAAAAAATGAGCACCGTCAGTGTAGTCTTGTAACTGTTACAGTTTATACACTTGCCTTGAACTGTGTGGGGGCATTGAGTTCAGACTGAATGGTGTCCAGCTGCACTCGCAGATGCTCCTCATCCACTTGAATAGCATAACCACTTTTCCGCTGAATTTCCTGTTTGATCAGCACCTGCCAGAAAGTAAGGTACGGGCGGAGGAGGAGGAGAGATAAATATGACAAGAGATACTGGAGCAGAAACAATAAAGCAGTTCCCTGCACAGACAGTGCCAGGGCATTCATTCAAACTCTCATGAAATGTACAGATGAAGTTAATCACAGTTCATTTCACTGTTCTTTGACAGACAAGCTTGAAACCTGCAACACATTTTTGTTGGACAAAGGCTGAAAGGTGAGGTGGCTACCTGCAGCACCCTGTGAGAGAGATCCATCAGCTTCCTCTTGTACTGGGCAATCTTGGCCACTGTGGTTGCCTGGTTCTTCTGCAGTTCACTGATGTCACTGGAGATAATCTGCAAGTCCACATGAGTGTATAAGTGAGTGAAAACAGGTGACCCACTGACCCAATTTAGAACTGTGTACTTATTGTAAGTTTAACATAGAAAAAAAATTATTTGACTGTTTTTGATTATTGGAAATTTTTCACATTATTTACTTTAAGCTATACAAACCAAAATGATTTTAAAAACATTTCTAAATCCTGCCACTGCCACTTTCACCTGCATTTGCAATAGTAATTTCAGTAAACAACCTGTTGGCAGCTGGCATGAATTGGACATCTGTGTACTCTGTCCTTGACACCAAAAAAATCTGTTTCAAAATTCCTTTGTTGATAATCAGAAGGCACTGTGCCCACATCCAGTGAGTCTTTTTGTAACATCTAGAGAACTAAGTCAAGCAGGAAAAGACTTACATCCACTCTGGTCTGGTGCTGTTTGGTCATCTGCTCCTGGATCTGAAGCCTGCGAAGAAGCTCCTTAAAACCCACCATTGGCACTGGGATTAATCTGGAGAAAAACATTTAAAATGCTTTAATAACAACTTGTCTTACCACCGAAAGTTAAGCTAGTTTTTGTATTCAGACTTTTTGTAAACAACAGTCAGTAAAAGCTGTGGCATATTGGGTACGTGTCAGGAAACCCTGCATGCAAGCCATCTTTATTCTTTTGTTGAGTGTCCCACCCTTTATAGGAAGTCTAAGAACAGGTGTTCTTCACCAACTTACTTCTCTGGGTCAGGGTTATCCACCTTAGCCTGCTCCCAAATGATGGGGTCCACTCCTAGTGAGAAGAGATACTATCCTCAGTTACAATTCACAACAAGTAAATCACAAACCAACAATTTCTTGTATTCAGCGAGAGGATGAGACCAACACACGTGTGTGCATTTACCTGCAGGAGCATTCTGCAGCAGCTGTTTGAGCTGTGCAGGAGAAAGCTCTGTGCGTGTGACGGACATGGCCACTCCAATCTGTGTGAGCTGGACCTTGATGTTGGCCTGCTCCAGATAACTGAAGAGTGTGGTGGCAGGGATCCGCTTGGAGGTGCCATTAGGAGAACGCTCCACCACATAAATGATCACCTCTGTCCTGAGAGAATGAAGACACATGAATAAAATTTCAGACAATTTCGACAGAAATTTTTTTTTGGAAATCATCAGGAAACCATGTGTGTAGTAGTAGCAGTACTGTATGACATGTTACAGGAACTTACTGGTCATTGGGCAGAGCTTTGACCCCGTCTACATTGACAGTGAGTGTTTGGTTGTTTCCCAGGACCTTGTGGAGGGACTCTACCAGGTGCTGCTGCTGAGCTCGCACATCAGCCTCCTTTTTAATGAGAACCAAGACTACTAAACCATCCTCATCCTTACTCACTGGGACGCAGCTGTAGCCCACCGCCTGGGAAACAAAACAAAGAAGAGGACTACCATTTGATATTCAAGTTCAAGTGACCTTACAACATTTCCAACCACTCTCCTGAACCATTACCTTGAACCTGCAGAATGGGTTCTCTTGGGTAAACTCAACAGGTGGGTTATTGTTGCTGTAGAAGCCCTTCCCAGTGCCCCAATAAGCCTGCAGCTGGTTCCATTTGGCTAAGATGGAGTCACGCTCATCTCCTAACAAGGTGGGTGCTGACAGAGCAGTGACCTGCTGGTAAAGCTGGGTGGGCTGAGCCTGACCTGGCTGCTGGGCCTGCTGGCCGAACAAACCTCCTGGTAGGAGAAAGGAGAGATAAAGTGACAGGTGAGTATTTCTGAAACACCTTTATAGTCATGTTTTACATTATGAGGAAAGTCACCAATAATCTTTCTAATTTTCACAGTCTTATATTTCTCCTTCAGTTGCATATTGTTAAATTGATGATAATATTAAAGTTGAAATCTCTTCCTGCCTGTTGTCGCCCTCTGCAGTGAGAAGACGTGTACAGCACAGTTGGTAGAGTTCAAATGGAAGGTTGCTTGTAAGCCTGCTTTATCAATACATCAATACACAAAAAGCTGCAAATCCTCCAACTCCAACCATGGTAAATATTCCCATTTGAATGTTTTATGCTGATCCTCCAAAAAACAAAAACAAAAAAAAAAACCAGATGGCCAAATTGGTCATTATTAACTTAATACTGCAATGGCTGCTTTGTTTAGGGCACAATTTTCTAACCTTCACTTGGAAACACTAAAACTGTTTTTTGGAAAATTTGAGGTCTTACCTTGCTGCTGCTGAGTTGGCTGGATATTAAAGCCTCCAAACCCACCCAGGCCAGTTGTTCCTAATCCAGCTCCAAATCCTGTTGCCCCAGTAGCGGTCCCAGCGCCAAGCCCAGAGGAGAACCCAAACCCTTTGTTCTGTGTGTTACCAAACAGGCCTCCTAAAAAGAAGAATGTGCAAACACAGTGAAAAAATATCAACTACACTAACACTAGTGAATGCCAGTTAAGTCTGCAGTGTTTGGGAAATATGCTACCAGCTTTGCAGAGGGATCACTGCAGGAGTGACAGGAAAGACTTATGTACAGTATAGAGTGAGTGAGACATCTTGTGGCAGCTATTTGTTGGCATTTCAACACAAACAGTGTGCAGCAGTATGTAACAGCACAGATTTAGGAGTAAGGTTTAGAAAACTGACAAGACATGATTGAAATGTCAAGTCAGTTTTCCTAGACTTCAAAAACATTATGATACTAAATCATTCACCCTTGTCTACAATTGGGTGAGAAAGGAATTTCTTGCCCTGGAATGAGCCTCAATGGCAGGCACAGAACAGTACATCAACATAAATAGTAACAAAAACGAAAGGAAATTTCATATTTTTGTTAGGACTAAATGCAGCTATACTGCTTACCTGTAGTGTTGGCGGGAGCAGCAAAGCTAAAAGTGGACCCTGGTGCAGCGGCAGTTGTTGTAGTCGTCCCAAAGCCACCAAACGCGCCTGAGAAAGAAAGCAAATCAGGACAAATGAGAAAAAGGAGGTGACACAGAAAGAGGTGAGTGATAGATAAATGGAGAAAAGAAAAAAGAATGAAATCACTGACTATTGGACATATAGTAAAAGAGAAAAAAATCATGACTGAGCTTTTAAGATTAATAAAAGGCAAGCTGAATTTTATTTCCATCTAGCATTGTTCTTCTGTCTTTTAAAGAAGATGAACATGTACTGGGCTTCTACAAGAATCAAATGAAATGAGTGCATAATTCAACATTCTGTCCCTTCATGCAAATGGAACAATGCAAGACATTTTAATCAGACAAAGCAACATGTGAGATGAAAAAAAAAAACACTGCACCACATAGATGTGAAAATGGATGACAATGTGTGTTTAAAGACACAGACTGTACTGATCAATCAATCACAAAGGTCATCTACCTGTGCTAGCCAGGCTATTACCAAAATTGAAAACAGTGCCAGTGGTGGTTGCTGTACCAAAGCACCCCACATTAAAGCTGACTGCTGCTGGGTTGGCATTTAAACCGAACCCCCCAAAACTAAACCCACCAGCCGTGGTGTTTCCAGCTCCCAGCCCCCCAAATCCTGCAGCCAGCAGAGGCAGGCAGCGAGAAAGAGAGAATGACACGGAGGAGTTAAATGACAAAAAGTCAGGCCTAGTATGGGCTCATCAATTGCAACAACAGTCTGCAAGTACCTTAAAAGAGACAGGTCTTAAAAACAATGCATGCTATATGCGTAACATGTGTGTCTTACCAGTGTTGGTGGAGCCAAAACTAAATCCTGTGGCTGGTGCAGCAGCAGTAGTGGTGGCTGCCCCAAAACCAGGGGCTGTAAGAGCTACAAAGACAAGTAGACACAAAATATTAGACTCTATGTAAATATTAGATTTGGAAATAGCAGCAAGGATGCCTTAAAACAGTCAAGACAAATTATATGCATAACTTTACGTTTCCTTAGTGAGTAAACATAACAATATCAAATATGGAAAGCTGTGCCTCTTCATACAGTTTACATCCCTGTAGTAACTCCAAATAATACAGGTAATCTTTGTCTGATAATACATTCATAGACTCATTCAGAACAGATAGTTTTCTCCATGTTTTCATTCACGTCTTGTGGAGCCCACAGAGTCAACAGCAGAATCTGCTCGGCTTGCACAAACAATGTACAGATTTCCAATCAAAAATACAAGTACAACAAATTTACAAAACTAACAAATGTGTCTATTTTTCACACTAATTTGTTTATATGCATTCATTTTAGTACAAGAACAGGTGTAAGATTGGTTAAGCCTTGCAGTGATGCCCAACTTAATGTAATTATCTATGATGATGAACCATTGATTCTATTGTTATTCTGCTGCTGTGCATTATGTGACACACTAACGAAAACGATCAAAATGATGCCAAACCCACAGTGTGCAAAATAACTGTAAAAATAATACTAGCCCTGCATAATTACTACTTTAAGTCCTGTATTAGTATAGCAACTGTCTGTTTTCCTATTGATGTATGTTTTAGTCAGTCCTAACCCCAACCAGGTGTCTTCTGCTATGGTTAGCCTTAACCTAACTCTGCACAGTTATCTCTGTGGCGTTGAACCAGAGACAGAGTTCAGGAAACTTCATGGGGAAAAAGACTTAGACACAAGATGTTAGTCCCGTTTGTAAGTGTCTCTTCCTCTGTGTTGAAGACATTCCTGGATGCTTCCAATAGAAAAGCTCAGGGGTGCCTTGCTGCTCTTTATTGGGGGTTTGCAAAAATCAACCATTTAATCCTGACCCTTGACGCCTTTTCTCATGTGAAACCAACATATACTGTCACCACACAAATGGATGAGACAGTCCCAAAGGGGGGCAATGATTGGTATACTTTGGTGCATATCTGACCAACAACACTTGTGTGATCACTGCAGGTCATGAAACATGATCTCTGGACTTACTGCCGAATCCGGATGAGGCGGTGGTGGTGGTGGCTGCGGGGCCGAAGCCAAATGCTGTTGATACTGTGGTTTTGGGACCAAATGAACCGAATGAAAACCCGGACGTGTCTTCACAAGAACACAGAGAGTGCTATGAGTGCTGGGTGTCGTTACAGCTACAGTGGATGTCACAAACTCTACTTAAACATTAGCTAGCTTAACACTAACTTGTGAGGCGCGTTCATTAGCCAAAACAGCTAACATTAGCCACCGTGCGTAATGAACTAGCAAGCGAGGGCTCTTTAACGGAAGCCTACCTTAACTTTAAAATAGTTATAACATATGTGGCTAAACATCTAGCTACTTGCTACGGATATAGAAAGTATTTCACATGAAGTTTGTCGTTAGCCGGTAGATGATCCACCATCATGTCTGCTAACGTTACAGAAGCTTGACGTTTGTTGTCAGGTGGCTATTTATATTTGTTGCCAATGTTTACACACCAAACTTACGTTATTTTTGAAAACAGACATGTGTCATACTTCCAACCTTATTAAAATATTCCTACATTAAATTAAAATGTCCTTACTTGCCGCTGTGTTACTCGTGGCGCCGCCAAAACTGAACGCCATGTTGACTGTCATCAATTCTTCTTCTGCTTCTTCTCGAGGCTAAACAGTTATCATCCAACATGGCGGCGCATTACCGCCACCTGGTGTCTGGATCAGAGATGACAGCTGCGTCTGCAGCGATCAAACAAAATAAAATGGGTCATCTTAGGGTGAATACAAATAGCAGTGTACTATTGGTAAATACATTATTGATGGGATTTTATTTATACAAGAGCCCTTTAACAACATGAGACAAATAATAGATCAGTTATATTGCCAAGAAGACTTTTATGTTGGCTGAGGAATTTGCAAGTAAAGCAAAAATCATAAATCATGAAAACTAATTAACTAATTTTACAATAGAAAATATGAAAAATATGTTTTTTAAATAAAAGACTGTACAGTGTTTGAAAAAGAGGATGTAACGTGCAAACAGGAATAATAATTATTATTCTTGGCATTCTGCCACCTTTAAATCTGCCTAATCTCAGAAATATAAGCAGGATTTCTCCTTTGCTGTAAAACCAAGGCAAAGAGCCTAATCCTAAACCAGAATCTAACCACACAGACCCAATGCTTTAGACCTTTAAGGAAAGTTGCTTTAGGCCTGTGGTAATAACTTCGGCATTTTCTTTCTTCAAACATTAACAATCAATATGTACAGATTCAGTGTTCTATGGCATCACAACATGACTGTTGATGTGGAGCAATGCTGTTCAGAGCATATCTTTGTTATTTCACTTCATTCAAATGTTGTCACATTTTCACCCACTTCCTCTTGCAAACTGAGGACGATGTGTGAAAGTTTCATTTTTCTATTTCCAAACATGGCAGCCTTGCATCCAGCCGTGCTCAGTCAGGTAAGCTGGTGCAATGTGAGAAATCAAAATTTACTTGAAAAATAACTTCATTAACCTTTATGCAGTACATTGTCAATATTGGCCAACAATTGTATGGATTGTTGTAACTTTTACTTCCCTAAAATGGGAACCAAACACTGACATAAAAAGGCAGAAATGATGAAGAGACACTTTTACTGAAACTACTTTTATTTTTGTGTACACAGTAAAAACACTATTAACAGTCAACATTTCAAAACAAGCTGACAATTAGAAGAATATGTGGTTATAGCAGTAACAATAACTTCAGAAAGTACAATCTGTAATCAAAGTATGGCACAAAGTGGCCCAGTGAACAGCCCATATGGTGCTTTCTGCGTTTTGGTTTTACCAACATAACAGAATAATTTATCCTCTTAAACCACAACTCTAATATTGTATAATACTGTGCTTTTTTGACATTTTTGACTCCTCCATTCATTCATCCTCTACATGAATGTATGATGACACTACATTATGCACTCCCAATGAAATAATTCTATTTTCATTAATTTTTCTTATTGTATGTAATTGAATCACAGTATACATCAAATACAAATAGTAAAATCAAATGAGGAGGCACAAACCTCTAAATGAAACATGTTACACCTTCTCCACTATTGTCTGATATAGTCATTGCTGATTGCTAGTGTGAGCATGAAGCAACTCATCCATCCTTCAAATGTTAAAACCAAGAATAAGAGCAGTAATAAAACCTCGGCTCATTGCAGTTCAGATGAACTAATTCTGCAGCATTATTTTATATTACATTAAATGGCACCTGAAATCTAATATTTTCACCAGACTTGAGTGAGAAAGCTGTAGCCCTGTACAACAATCTATCATTCAAGCAGAGCGTTTTCAAAGTGCAGTTTGACCCTGCCGGCTATATAAAACTATAAAAACAGTTTCATGCTCAGTTTTGTTTGGTATCTGGAAGAAAACGATGCGCACTTGAGAGTAGATTTGTTGGCACGACGTAATCTTCTTTTCACAAAATATGTGAAAGCTATAAAAGGCAAAACTAATCCAGTAACACTGATTCGTTTGAAGGCACAACAACAGTGTTTTCTTCATATTGAGCCCTCATGGGTTTTGAGCTGCAATGGCTAGACACCTGACATGAAATCTCCTAAAGTCTTTTACAAACATTTCACAAACATTGAAAAAAAAGGTTTGCTGGGTGTCATAATTAGCACCAACAATGCTAAGGTCTTCAACAACAGCATCACAAAAGCACATTTTGAAATGATAATAAGATTAATTACATTTTTGATATGGCCATGTTAGATAGTATAAGCAGTTACACAGGGCAAAAATACTGTCAACGCATAAATTCAGTAGTGTATGAATCATCGCTTCAGCCATAAAATCCTGCCACGTTCAGGGCTTTTAGACGGCTGATGAAAGTGTCTCTTATTATGGCACTAGAAGACATTTGTGAAGCTCTAGTTTAAGATGTTCCTCATTCAAACATTTCTACATTAACATTTACAAAAAAAAAAAATGAGAAGGTCGTCTTATTTTACAAAAATTAAAGTATCCAAAATATACAGCGTTTCGTCTGATATTCATTCCCATCCTACACTGAGAGGAATGTAAGCAGTTCGACCCCTCTTACACTGTATATATACAAACATGTGTCACACTCTGAAGGTTTTTCAGGTACGCTGATAATGATGTGCACAGGTATCTCTGCAGTGCATGAATAGAAAATAATAATGAGCCATGTAAATGTTTTAGGTTAGGATGAAATACTAATGAAACATAGTAATACTGAATTGATTGAAATACCTTGGCAAAGAGAAGACTTGCTTTACGTTTCTCCTGCTTTAATATTGTTTGATAGTATCTAAGCAGAGGCCCCCTGAGAGTGCCGTGTGATGTCTAAATAACTCACAGTTTGTGGACTTCATTACCCTGGTCCCATCACCCTCTATGTCCTGTTGCATAGTTGCTAAAAATCTGAAGATCTAATCGAGGCAAACAGAGAATGAGGTGAGGCTACAGCACTAAAAATCTAATTCATCCCACATCTGAGGTTTGAAGGGTGTGTTTCGATTGTTTTGGACCACTAACAAAGTGTGCCCCTCCATCTTTATTCATTAGAGAACCACAGCTTGTTATTAATTGCAATTTACATTTTACGTTACCAGCAACTGATTTAACCAAACAGCAAAAAGTAGCCCTTGATACATAGTGTTTTCATATGAATGTAATTTCTTTTCTGGGAATACAGTGTGCTAGACCTGGACTTTAGGTAGAATTATGTATGGGACGGAAAATACGTTCCCCTCATCTACCCCCCCTACCCCCCCTGAGATTTCCAATTATAAAGAACATATTGACTATGGCGTTTTTTTTCTCTCCTAAAATCCCAAATCCCTATTTGTAATTCTGAGGGTTGTCGATGTACAAAACCCCAGTCTAACTATTCCCTCCCTCCTCAATCTTGTGGCTCAGCTTTCGGGGTCAAACCAATATAGGTTCCATTTTGAGGATCTTCCTTTTCCTTGTCACTGACTGGAGAGTAAGAAGTGTCTTCTTCAGTGGACGTCTGTTTGAGATTGAGGATAAAAAACATACAAACATGGCGTTAAAAACTCATATCATTTTACTTTAACTTTGAGTTCTAGCACTGATGTCCTTGAATGTGCCATCTTACATTGCTAGTAACATTTTCACAATACTTAAATATTTAGTATTATTACACGTAATGTTAATGTGTTAAAACCAGACAATAAGTTTGTACAGCACCCAAATTATTTTAGGAGTGAAAGTCTAATAAAAAATAAGATTAAAGATGCACATGGACAACAAGTACTTAATATAATAAGACAGAAGCTTGAAAAAAAAGCAAACATAGAACATAGAACAACATAACATAGAAAATAAAACAAAACCAGCAAAATAATAAGACTTACAGCATAGAGAGGCTTGGTAAACACAATGCGCTTAACTTCATTCTGCACAGAGACATACAGTGATAAATACATGCACAGTGCCATTAGTGGGTGGTTAAGCAATTGAATGAATTATGCAAAAATTACTTAATAGGGAAAGCCAATGGTGAGCTGTTAGAATAAAAACCAGGTGAAAGGTGGTGTCATACCCTCTGTCTGCGGGCCCTGATCAGCAGGATGATGAAGATAGCGAGCATGATGGCACCCAGTCCCACAATAATGAGCGGGAAGTTGGACACGAGAGTGACGATGAGCAGCAGCTTGTGTACTCTCGCCGCAGACGCATCATCAATCACCACGCTCTGTATTAAAAGACAATGAGAAAGATCAATTATGGAGATATTCATAAAAATCAATCCAAATTCAAATCCAACAAGAAAATCAGGAAAAACATCAACATCATTCACGGTAATTCATAACAACTCATAATGTGCGCAGTCAAGTGTGTGTTTCAGTCTTTACTGTTTCTCACCTCATTGAGGAACATGACGGGAAAGACTGTTTCATTCAGGCCTCTAGTTTTCCTGTTATGAATATAGTGAAAAGAGCGTGAAGCAATCATATGCAGTACGCACATGTATAATTATTATAGAATAATAGTGTGTAACTTGTGTTTGGACACAGATACTCACGGGAATCCAAGAACTCTGCTGAGCAAGACGTTTACTTGTGCTCTCTTGTTTGCACGCACGATCACTCCAGTGGTCTGTACGCAGGAAATAAAACAAATTATAGCATTAAAGATTTTTTTCTTAGTGCAATAGAGATGTTGATGACAGCAATGCAACTGATAAACATCTGTACTACTACTTTTATGCCACTAGGTGGTGCAGCAGTACTTTTTTGTTCATTATGCCTGCAGAGCGACTAAGTGCATTTGGGGCTGATCTGGTGACTTACCGGGTTAAGGTCTAGGAAGGTTTGGTGATGCTCCCTCTGAGGCGACATTCCTCCAATGGCAGCCACATATTTAGAGTCTGCCAGGTGGAAATGAGGAAAGGAGGCGACAACTGGTGCTCCTATGTGAGGAGAGGAGGCGAGAGGATTCAGAGAAACAATAAAGGAAGTGACAATGTTTAAGTTTGACCTATGTCTCTACTGGAAATAAAAGGAGTCATAAGTTCTCCTTTCATCACTTTATTAAGCGGAGCAAATGTCAACTGCGACAAATTGTCTGCTCCATTCTCTGTGACAATGTCCCATCTCTAAATATGGTTTAATGACAGAGTTTAAAGAGACATTTGAGCTGCCACAAGCCTCCATAACAAGGTATAACAATCATTAATTTGGCTAATTTAGACACACACATAACACAAAGGCCAAATTGAGAGGACAGTGAATCTTACAGAAGTTGTAATATTTTCAAGAACGTCAGTCTTTCCTAATTGATGTGCTAGTTTGCGACGACCTCTAAAGTCGGATCAGAACGTTCGCTCTGCAAAGCAAACCTGCAGAGCGAGTAAGTAGTTTCTATAATGTGCTCTTCTTGTTCAAAATGATGTATCTACACACATGCAGTAGATGGTGATGATGGACGTAAACACCTCTCACTGCTCCAAAGGTTGAGGAGGTAATCAAAGTAGCAGCAAAGAACACTTTCCTGTTGTTTGATGTATGATAAGGACACAGCAAACAGCACAACATTTAGGAAAAATCCTCAAGAGACGGCGGCGAGATATAATCTGACCTCCGTCGCAGGACACGCAGCATGTTACTCAGGGTCAGTCTTCCAAAAAAAATAAACAATCGGTACACAAATGGGCCACAGCCCCGCTCGTAAAACAAATTAAGGGCCGTATTGTATCTGATATCCAGATAAAGAATCTTGTTACTCCTGCTAAGTTCCTTCCTCATATTGTCAACAGGAGACACTGCGTTACTACAATATGGCTGTGATCGAGATAAGGAACAGTACGGTAAGTGCATTCTTGGGTACGTTCCACCTGTGCAATGTTGGACAAAGTCATCCTGGATGTCTGACGTTCAGTAAAAACAGAAGTAGTACAGCTTGACCAGAACTGAATGTGTCTCAGCAGCAACAACAAAGTCAGACGGCGGCACAGTTAGAGGTGCTGATGAAGTGGGGCAGAGGTGACGGTTTTCCTGCTCTTGTGTTTGGCAACAGACGTTCGATGAAAAACATTGGACACCCGCAGTCACCTGAGAGGCTGTTCCTGTGACAACCCACAAGGTCACTGCAGCGCAAACACACACACACACACACACACACACACACACACATTTGTGCTGGTGGACTTAGGAGTGCCATTAATCATAGTGTTTCCTTCCTCCACACCTGACCTAAACTCAACCCTCTGCACGCTCTTTTAAATCCTCTTCACCTGAGTAGAATTAAATGTCTGTTGCTGGCTACACTACAATTGCGCCATGACCTCAAAATGCTTTGACGTTTTTATGAACTATGAACCATGCAGACATTTACAAGAGGTGGTTATGGCTACTTTTGTGATCATTCAATGTTGATTTCTGCATCGAAAAATCTGTTACGCATGTTAACTTTTTGCCATGTTCCCTCTTCAATCACATGAACTCCTGCTCCCACTCAACCCACTAATCCCTCTTGACCTCCTTCCTGCCACTTGGTTGCTGTGACAAGGTCATGCACGTGAAATCAAAGACAAGACCAGACAATAGCTAAATATGCACACCAACAGGACATGGAGATCTACTACAGGTGCTCTACACGTGGTTGTGTGTGAATTACTTAACGTTACTGTAGGTCGTCTTCAGTGTTCTCAAAATGACGGACGACCTTCAGATATTTTTAACATTGTGAGAAAAAATTCAATGACAGAAAATTTCCGGTTAATGCAACCCTCCGCTCACAACCATGCACGCGACGAATGCTTAACATTTATGACGCCATTAGTTTCCATTCATGTTGCTATGAAAATCTTGCATCTTGCAAACACTAATCCTTCACAGCAGATAATGTCTTTTTCTTTGTCGACATGATTTGAACTGTTCTGCAAAATATGCAAAACATGTACTGGTATTCTCTCTCTTCACAGGGAATGATAATCTTTAAGAAATAAAAAAGCACAGGCACTAAGGTAATGTCTGCTCATATTCAAGGCCAGAATCAGGTGACAGGGCTTAACGCCCCCTCAGCTACTGGGCCAGTCAGGCTCAGATGGCGCCTGAGGTGTGGAGAGGGCTGGAGAGCTGTGTCACATGGGTCATTTAGGGGGTTTTAGAGCTGGTGATAGTGGGAAGGAAAATACAAGAAGGGCTTGACTGATGTAAGTGCATTATCAGTTTGGGTCCTAAAAAGTTGGAGTGGGCTGAGCAAAAATCAAAGAGCTTTCAAATTAGAGGTATGTGTTTTCCGGAAAGGCAGAAAGGGTCAGAGCGTAAGCACTGAGGCTTTGTGTAGGATGCACAGCTAAAGAAATTAGAGGACGATGGAAAAATGTTGAGCGCATGAATTGTGGAGTGTTTTGAGAGCGGCATATGAGAGAGCAAAGTGTGGGTGAGAAAACACGTTGCACAAGCTGACATTTACCTTTCCGACAGGGACTGACTTTAAGAAGGCCAGTTCCCAGGCACTCCTGTGGGCTGACGCAGAAACCCTCGTTGGCCGGGTTCTCCTCTTTGCTGGCCAAAACAGAACGCGGTGGTGTGAAGCGGTAAGCTGGGATTCCTTTCACCTCTACGTCTTTCTCGAACTCCATGTAGATCGACCTGAAGAGTAAAGCAGGGGCACGATAAAATGAAATCAGTTTTTTTATTTATCATATTCTCGTTCTCTTCATCTCTGTTTACCAATGTGTTTTCATTTTATTGCTGTACCACATGTGCACAGTTCACTTCAACGGCAGTTTACAACCTGAATATTCGCTCTCTGACTTGAGATTGTAAATTAGGCAATTTAATGATATGAATGAAAGTGCAACTGTTAGAAACACTAACAGGAATACAAATGAAATATTACAGTGATTTCTCCACAGTGGCTGGTGATAAAAACATAAACAGCTCTAAAGAATTACTGTAATAATATTTCTACATACGTCTAGTCCATTAATAGAAAAACTACTTCCAGGTAGAAACAAAAACTCGCTCAACTGTTAAGTCGGCTACGTCTAAAGTCAACAAATACCATTAAGAAGTCATTACACTTGACAAAGTGACAGAATAAATATGTGAAAATAATTAAGTGCTCCTTCTGCTGGTGTTGCCTCATCAACTAGTCAACTAGTTAATTTTAACGGCCTGTTCACAAGCAAACACCATTTCTCTTATCATCCCCCTGATGGAACAATGAAACGGCCTCTAAAGGTCCAAGAGTTAAAGTTACACCCCATAAGTTACACGCGTTTAACATTATGCTGAAATCCTGTTGAGAGCAGTTCTTTCGTTCATTGTATGGCGTCGAGGTTCTTTTGGTACTGGGAGCGGAGACATCATAAATCTTTAATTATATTTTAATGCTTGTTGTGTTTTTACAGCTTCCAAGAGAATCACCTTATTGTGAGCGGTTCATCCTTGTTCTATGTATCTGCGGCTCTGTTCTGTTTAGGGAATCCCGACGATTCTCAGCGAGAACAAAGGAGCCTATAGAGCGTCTGCCAACTGGCTGGGAGGATGCGGCTCTTCGCTACGCAGCCCACCAATCGTGCAACAATACTGTACAGACCTTTCCCTTGACCTTTGAGAGAGAAGCCAAGTAAAAAGCCTTATGTGTTTCTTCGCTAGAACAGGACTCTGAAAGTCTCTGGCTCAGACCGCTGGGCACGAGAGACTGTTACAGTGTGAATTAATTTCGGATAAACGAAGCTAAGATGTATTTCTTTTGGATCTAAATCCTTTCATTGTGTGGGAGCCAAACTTTGGAACACCTGACCTGAGACGGCGTGAGATACTTAAGAAGATAATAAGAAGGTGGTTAGAAAAGAGATGGAGGAATGAACTTATTACTTTAGTGAAAAATATAAAATTTGTATAATGAGCAATATGTAAATTAATTAAACAAGCAACTTCTCTTTAAGTTTGTATTGTAGCCGAGGCATTTTATCGTTATCGTGATTTGGGACAAAAATACTGGAACATCTTGTTTCATTTTATATATCCAGGTCTCGTGTTGGATTGAATCTGTGTCTTTGGTTTTGGACTTTGGAAAAGTTGTTTATGACAGAATCTATTTCAATCAAACACAGTCTTTTAAATGAAGGATCATAACTAGAGGAAAGATTAATATAAGGCAAAAGGCAAGTTGGTATTTGAACAATGACACCTGCCTGTAATTCGTCAAAATCTTGAGGCTTTTGTGGGTCAGGTGTCAGTTACTCGACCAAAGGGTCACTACCCGAGGTCACAGATGGGAATTCTAACACTTTTTTTATCCTACAGATCAGTCCCAGATGTCATTTAACTAAACACATGTTTTAGCACCGAGCGGCATTGAGCTCCTCTTCCAGGGGCTTCAGCCAAAAAAACATGAGACAAATTGTCTGTGTGAAAGGTTAACACGTATGATTTGATGGAATATTTCCTCTTTGAATTATGGTTAAAAAATACAGGAAACTGGGAGGGAGCCTTTCCTTTGGTCACAATAACACAGGGAGCCGTGATGAAGCCACCAGGCAATGAACAAGTAGGTGAAAGTGTAAACATTTGGGAGTCCAATCAGAGTCAAAGGTACAACCGTGCCACTGCAAAAGATTCTTTCCATGCTCAACAAAAAGGGGAAGATGTCTGCTGCAGTTTGCGTTTTTTTAAGGTCAAGGTTATCTTCTAAATTAGAGGCTCTCATCATCAGCAGGGACGAGCGCAGAGTTTCGTCAGTGAAGCCAGCAGACTTTGCGAAATAAAAACCCCAAGGAACTATTTATCAGTTAGTCACAGTGTGAGAGGCAATTCGCGTTAACATATTGCAGCTTCCCACGAAGACGTCCTGATTCTGAAACCCTCCAGAGGATCCTCCAGAAATCTTCTTATGAGCGATCAGTGGTGAACATGCCTGGCGGACATTACTTCATATCACTTTCCGAGAAGTGATTTTACATGGAAAGTATAATGAGACTTGTTTGTTGCAGCTGGCCAAGAACACAAACTTTTCTTTCCCACAGCTGTGAACATGCACTCAGCACAAATCAACACAAAGCTTTAAATGTTTTTCTCTCTTTTTTCATTCTCTCTCCCACGGTTTTCCTTCCCATTCCTCACTAAAACAGCTTCCATCTCCATTACATTCCTATTCAACTAAACCTTCCATCAAGTGTTTCCTGGAAAACTGGCATGTTAGTGTTTGAAAAAGCAGCGAAAAGTATAGGCCATAAAGCCTTGGTGAGAAAACAGCCGTCACCTGTGGCGCTGTTTGTAAGTGATCAGGATGTTATGATAACAATCCAAGGGGTCCAAGGCCTGTGAACATATTTCCATACCAGATATGAAAGCCCCTGTCCTGCTGTGTGGTGACTTGAGTCCAACATTTTCAGGCCAGGTCACGCACCAGAAATAGACATTGCTTCATAACCACACATCAGAACCACGCCATCCTAAGGTAGAATATATTACGCATGTGGGACAGTAGATAACAGTGATGGGAGGATCAAATCCCTGTTGAGCCAGATTACTCGTCCATAATGACACATAACATAACTCTTTGTACTTGAGTTTAGAGCCATGCTGGCAATTCTGTGAGCCTGTACTTAATCTGCCAGGATGCTTCTTCAGAAATACTTGTCAGATGGTTGAATAGCTTTGGAAACACCCTCCCCCACCAGACCTTTCCAACATCAGATTAGAGGCCGCTGTGTCGACCCTTTCTGTAACTTTCTGAGACAGACTAACATTCACAGCCACTTCACGTCGTGATTGGAGGTAAGAAAAGAGCCACAGTTTGAACTTCTCTCTCTAGCTTTAAAGTTCAACCCAGGACATGCTGGCTGAAAGGTACTGGACAAATAGAAATTTTGGCCTACTATTGACACGATAGGAAAAGTCTCAGATCACCAGAGTCATTAGGATTCATTCTCTGGGTTTCATGAGCATCTGTACCAAAGTTCATGGCAATTCATCCAACAGTTGTTGAGATATTTCAGTCTGGATCGAAGGCACTGTGGTGTTAAAACTGTACCTGCAGAGGTCTGGAGTGAAGATGTAAATGCGTTCATCCTTCTTCAGCATAGGATGGAAAGCACTTCCATCTGATCCATTGATGCTGTTGCTCTGGTTAGACGTCCAGAAGGTCAGCTGGCTGCAAAACAACATATCGTCACAAACATGAGCATTTTATGTCCTTGAAAAATTGCATCACAAGATCGTTGTGTAATTAAAAAAAACATAATGTTCATACAGATGCTATCTCTTTGGGCACTGATTTATACTTCTTAGAAATGTATACTACATGTAAAGAAAGGCTTTCAGCTTTTAGACAGCGCAACTCCAGATTTTATTCTATTTAGACTTCTTGATGTTATGCAAAGTGTTGTTCAAGGCCAACACCTTTATCATCTCCATCTTAATAACAGTTAATTACAATGCAATGTTCTGATGATCAAACATGTCTTTATCTTAAAGTCACAGATAAAAAAAGCAGTTTCCCAGGAGTAAGAAGGGTAATTAGAAATTGCAGGGGAAGAGAGAGAATAAATCAGGATATGAAATGTCACTAAAAAGCCATTATTAAGGCACAGTATCAGATTGTCCTGCCCTTTGCTCTCTTTACTGTGGGCAACAGCCCAGACCAACAGACAAACAGACAGACATACTACTCCCTTTTTATTGGCAAAAAGCAGCAGATTTGAGAAACTTTTTTTTAAATCCAAAGGTTACCCAATGGAGTTTCATTACAGTGGATGAAGACAGAGAGCGAGTGTGTATTTGTGTGTGACTGCAACAGTGCTACCTTTGGCCTTTCCACGTTTCAACGCGGCCATAATCCATGTAGTTCTGCTGCCCGGTGTGGTAGATGAATTCCCCGTCGTTGCTTCCATTTTTCTAAATAGATCCAAAGATTAAAGTCAATAAAATGCGTTCATCTTTTAAAAAGCACTGAAATTTCTTGTCATGAAAACACCTGCTGCAGAGATTTTCAGACCGTATTCCATGGAGGAACTAATCAAAAACTAATTCATAGATCTCCCAAGAGCAACATCCAGCTGAGCCTCATCAGCTTTCATTATTTGCAGATCTGTACATGCCTTGTACATGAGGCCAAAGATGTTCTCCACATCAGGGTTGGAGGAAGAGACGCGGGTAAGCAAGGGATCTTCGTAGCCCCACAGCAATTCATCCACAGTGCGTGTAGTGAAGAGGCCCGTCCCGAAAGAGTTCATCCAAATGGACACCAGGTTGGACTTCCAGAAACTCCCTTTCACCTTGGTCATTACAGCCTTGTAGACGGGAAGTGGAGCGAAGCAGAGAAGCGATGGAAAAGAACGCAGGGTTAGGTAGAGGGTGGTGGCAGGCATTGAGGTGGGATTGAGGAAACAATAAACAGAAGGAAGTTACAGAACACACAATCCACTTTCCCCCCACTTGGATTTCCACTTTCCTCCACTGGTCTAAGACCTTTAGTTCATGACTCACCCAAGCAGGGATGTTGACCGTGGTGATGTTATCCACAGCTGGGTCGCCCACAGACTTCTCTCTCAGGAACACAAAGCTTTTGGTGGTGTATGCAGACACCTTCGAGTCATTTTCCACCATGCTCACGTTGTCCTTATACCTGTACTCCCTGCGCAAACACAATCAATACGTAAGATTTCAAGTTTTATATGTGATGTTTTGTTGTGTAGAAGAGTAGCTGCAACCTTGGTGGCAGATAATAGGGATCCAAATAAAGAGGAAAGAATAAAGACCAACCGTAACCCAAACAGTTAAAGGGTTATTGGCAGGGCTTGATTATCTCGACATGAACTGTTGTAACATTTTAGTGCTTCAGCAGTGAACCTTGATATTTATCTAAGTGGGTTTTCAGTGGGTGCATGAGAAGCGATTCCAAGTAACTAATCTACACGAATTTTCATGTCAGGACTCACATGACAGACTGGACAGGATATGAAACAACACAGACAGCTAATAAAATGAACCCATCTGGCAATTTTTTAATTAAGAGTGGCTTATGTGGCCTAACAAAAGAGGAAGTAGACAAGTAGAAACTCATGTCCCTTGCTCAGTTTACATAGGTGCTCAGCAAATAACAGCCATATTTCAACAGCAGTGCAGGAAGAAGCATAGTAAAAAAATGAACCCTTACATAAGAAAAGGGCAATTTTTCTACCATGCAAAATGTAATTTTGTAGTTTGAGGCAAACACAGTCTGGTTTATGTGTAGTCTAAATATCACACATGAAATTGGGCCTTTAAAGTAGGAAGGCAAATATGTGCCAGAACGCATATTTGATAAACCATTAAGGATTTCCTTCAATACGTTTTTATTGCTTTTACAGTCAACACAGAGTAAATTCGAATGAAGTTCAGCAATATCCGGTGGCTGAACTGCGTGCGAGTCTGCAAGCACAGATCACCTCCTACAAACACGACAACATCAGATATTTTGTCACGCTGGCTTCAAAGTTGAGATTTTTCATGGGAGATGCGTGTGTGGTTTCCTTTGTGGCAGCCTGTTCACTTCTGTGTGCAACCTACCTGTATGTGTAGGGTCCAACCTGGTTGACCTCTGGCTTGGCCCCTTCAAGGAACTTATCCACATTGGTCACATTGAAGAAGAAAAACTCCATGTATACAGGAGGGGGAGGGGTCTTCCATGACTCAAACACACGGCTGCCCTCCACTAAAACGATCTCCTGTTGAGACATAAAGTGCATCAGTTTAAATCAAAACACATCATTCAGGCACATAAATATGGTTGTAAAAGGATTCAGATTCAAATTGATGCATAAACACTTAGTACACATATGATATACTAAAATAAAACATAATTCCATTGTGATCTGAAGTATTTTTCTTTTTAGGCGGATTTCAGCTGATGATGCATGATTGTTGCTGAGGGTGCAAACTGTCTTGCAACTGTGAACATATGTTTTGAATTTGGAGTTTCCACAATCTGTTCCTAGTAAAAACAACCCAGAGAACAAAAACAACCTTGGGGGGTCGTGGAGGGGAGCTGCTTGTCTGAGCGTCGGACAAGAGCATTGGCTGCACACATGAATGGTATTAAGGGGAGACCCTTCGACAGTTTCATTGTCAGGGGTTGCCACTGACAACAGGCGCTCATGAGAGAGTCGCTGACGGATCATGTGACGCGGCGGGCTGGATGCCCACTGGTTGCACAGGACTGCGACCTTAATGATCTGAGCCACATTCCTCTGGACTGAGCCTTATGAGGCCCTGGAAGTGCAGCGCAGGCACAGATCTGCACAACCTTGTTTCATGACACAGTGTGCTGGAAAACTGTCACAGCAGATGTCATTGCCTTTGGGGAAGGATAACCTGATTCACGGCGGGAATCATTTGAGGAATTGGAAAACACAAGGAGTGAGAGAAGGAGGAAGGGGGCGAGGGGATTAGCATGTCTTTTGACAACACATCAAGAGGAAATCTCACTTTGGCCTAATTGTGTCAGATGTGTGTTAGTTAGTTAAAAGCAGTATGAAATAATCCCAACGGAGCTGAACACACGAACAAGTCCCATTATTTCAGGGGAGTTCAGACCTCCGCCCCCCTCTCTCTTTTGGGGTCCCTTCTTCTTGTTCAGAGACAAAAGTTTAGCTGAGTAGCCAAGGACAATAAAGCTGTCACCTTAGATTGAGGAAGGGAAAGCGTGGTCTTTCTATGTCGTCCTTTCATGCTTCAAACAATCAATATGGTAACCTTCCCAGCATGCAACATGAAATACAGCGCGGAAAACAGGAACAGAGGAACGCTCTTATCTCAGCGCTTACCACCGCTGCTCTTTCGCCACTCCCCATCTGAAAACACATGTAGCAGGTGAATACACAAATACGCACACTGCAAGGGCTTTGATGTCGAGACAGGCAAATACATAGACGTGAATAACACTGGGCACAGCAAGAGGCTATTCATTAAATCCTCCAGTCGTGATGCACAAGCTTTGCATACTCTAAATGGGTTTGCCTCAGTAGCGGCCAAACACCTATCAAAGCTCGACCAGCTGAACTGTGGTCAAAGTCAAATTAAGGTCGGTACATGACATTGACCAGAACTCCCAGTGGCCACCAACCAGCTGCAGTGGTTGTAGTGGTTGATCTCTGTTTGCACTCACACAAACAAACAAAGGCACATTGATTACTGATTTTAAAGAGCAAGAATTATGTTAATTTAAAGGTAACTATCTGAAGACAGTGTGGCTCTATGGAAGGCAATGATGGTCCATCAGTTTGCTCTCGGCGGAAATATCTCAACCACAATTAAATGGGGATTCAATTTTTTATAGACATTCATGGAAAAAGACGATGAACTGACTTTGATGATCCTCTGACTTTTCCTCCAGCGTCACCATGAGGTTGATGTTTTTGACTTTCAGAGAAATCTCTTCACAACTATTGCATGAATGCATGATCCTGTAACTTTTCATCTAGCGCCATCATCAGGTCAAAATTACCGTTCGTGCAATACTTCGGTTCATGGCCGAATACTGAAACTAATGACATCCTCGTCAGCCTCAGTTGTACTTTGAGCAAATGTTGGCACACTAATGCGTTAAACAAAGATGGTGGACATGGTGGACATTATACCTGCAGCATGTCCGCATGTTGACGTTAGCATTTATTTACTGCTGTACCTACGGACAACCTCACAGAGCAGCTAGCATGGCTGTAGACTCTGAGTCTTGCTATGAACTTGAAGTAGTTTAAAAAGTTTTTTGGGCCTCGGTCAAGAGCCAGATGTCCTAACAGCTACTGGCGGTGACTTCCATGAATTTTGTAAGATAGCCCCCAGAGCATGATTACAAATTCTGATGACCACTTGACCTTTTGTTTAGCACAGTCATGTCAAAAAAATTTCCTGAACACTGCTGTGGTCAGAGATCACAATGGACCACATCACAGAAATTTAGAGCAGATATTCATTTTTCCAGGGGGATAAGACCTTTTGATTTCCATGTCCTGTCAAGATAAACTACATTTCATTTCCACGACTGGTAAAGCTCCAGGAACATAGCAACATGGTGTATATAATATATGAAACCCTGAAGGAAACCCAGCAGATGACCATCAAGGGACCTCTAGCCTGCAATGACTCGTCTAGTCTATGTAAAATTACCAAATTCCTCATCAGGGACGAGCCATTTTTCACCGTCACCTCATGGGGAGGTCAGTGCATACTGTCCCTTCTTGACTCACATGGAAGCTGAGGCTCTGCCAACCCAGGCGGTTTCCCAATAAAGCTAGCAGTGTGAAAGAGGCTTAGCACACAAAGAGAGTCTACTGCTGGGAGGGTATCCACGGAATGAGATCCTTCACGCTGGTGCAACTGGGGTGACGGAGTAACTTGATATGACTGAGATAAATCATACTGCCAGGCTAGTAGATAACTATGTGTGTCACACCCACACACCCATTTTACTGAGTGAGACTACATTAAAACTAAAAATGAACTTTGACCAGATTTGATAAGATTCTTTCACATACATATATTTCTGCCTGCTCATGTCATTAATACTCTTGAGAGGTAGAAACTACTTTTCCAAATCAATGCTTGGGTAATATATCCTGCTTCTCTGTCACTGCATGTATGAAGCAATGTGATAATTAGTAAGACAGCTGATGAAAACAAAAGATTGGTCAAGAGAAACAGTATTGATTGTTAAAGGTTCATCAACATCTAGTTTGCTGCTGATTCAAAACTTTCGGTTCCTATGGGTTCATTCATTAAAAAAATGGTTTTGTTTGTCAGTGAATTTCATTCCAGGGTCATGAATGTGGCTACTGCAGCAACGCCCATCAACTGCACACCTTTGATTAATGGGTAATAAAATTCTATAAATGACTTGACTGTATGTTTGCTTTACTGTAGCTTTGTAATTCCAACCATCTGAGCTAAAGTCAGCATGTATTATTACTTGATAAATAGACTCCTGCACACAAACTGAAAAACCTACTCTAAAGTGATACCAAACTAGGTAAGAAAAGCTTGAATCGTCCAAATTTGTGCAGCTGTAACCTCCTTTATCTTTTTAAACACTATAAACTGCGACAGCCTAAACAAGGTCACGCCCCCAGTAGTATTTCTGCAGGCATTTTACACCTGCTGAAATGCTTTCTCAAGCAAACCACCAAAGTCGGCCGGAAACAAGAACCGTGACTAAACCACTAACCCAGCGTCATAAACCCTCCCCTTATCCTCGTGTAACTTTACGTCCAGGTTACACCCCCACGCACTCTTGTTTTGTGCTAGAGAGTCAGCAGACTGCACTAAAAATGATCTTTATAAACTACTACACAAGAGCTATTGACTTAAGCTCAACATTTATGGAGCCCCAGCAGACTGTCTTAAGGCTATAGACTAACTGCCAAGACTGAAAGTAAATATTATACATGCAAATATGGTTGTTAAACAAGACTAAACTGTCAGTGTTGAAGATTTTTGTTTATTTTATCAGTTACTCTATTAACAGCTGAATGGAATTATTTGAGGCGTGAAAGTGAAACGGTGTAACGGCATCAATTCATCCATTGACTTAGAATTGCGTCCACAGCTGTGATCAAAATAAACTACAAGCTTCAGCAGCAACTGCCTTAGAAACCTCTATAAAAGTCAAAGAGAATGTCATTTTCTTTCAGTTTGACAGTTTTCAGCATTAGGTCCAGTTCCTAGCTCTAGCAGGCCTTGTGAATATGTACCCCAACCTTTAAAGTCAATACTAAGCCTCTCAAATAAAAGTCATCTGATACCTGTTATGAGGAGAGGCGGGTTTGATATGAAAATAAGGATGAAGGTGTGCCGTGTGATAACACTGAATGTGGGTCAAAAGGTTCTTTCAAGCCAGCACTGTTATTAAAGTAAAGTGAACCTTCTGGGAAGGCTCTGAACTTCACTGACTAAAAACTCTGGACTTTGAAGACGTGGATCTCAACACTGTAAATGCACAGCATCCAAAATGAACTGGAGGGTCTAAAGCTTGTATATTGATGGTGAGCAAATGGTGTCAATGATGGAACCAAACACAACTACTACTAGTTTTTGTATTTATAGTCCATTGACTTCTCCAGTTGCTGCATCAAATTAAACAAGTTTAAATATCACTTTCCCATCAACTTTAAGCATTAGCGATGAAGTCACATCCGCCACTCTTACTCCTACGGACCAAACAATGTGATGAATCTGCAAAGTTGACCTCGCCTCAGACCTCTTTTCCATTAACTTCAGCATCTGTAAACATCTGTACCAAACCTTTCATAAAGAATCATCGCTGTTCCTCAGACTTGAACTAAACGGACACGACCTTCAGAAACGCAGATAAGTCAAGAGAACAGCCACAACTCTGACAACACAATTTAGAAAAAACTAAGAAGTAAATTAAAAAACACATTCACCAACACTGAATTTCACTGGGGCAGCAAACTGAGGAACACACTAGGCTAATGCTACGTGTATCGCCACCATTTTCAATAAAATCGTTCTAAAATAAACATTGTAAACATTAGTAATTAGATTGTATTAATGACACTGAATCTTAGCATGTGCATCTGAAAATCAACAGACAATCAACGACCTTCAGTTTTCTATGATGGAAGATTTTCTAGTGCATTCGGGTTTTGGATGGTTGGTCTTAAAAAAACAAGCACTTTCTATCTGTGTTAAAACAGACGACTTAAATAAATGATGAATTAAATGAAGAACATATATGAATCAATTTTCAGTTGGATCAGAGATGACTAGTCATCAAATCGATTAGTTGATCAACATAAAATGAATAAAACTATTTAGATAATCGATTCATTGTTGAAGTCACTTTTCAAGCAAAATTTTGTTGCTTCATAAATGTGCGAATTTTCTATTTTTCTCATTTTCATTTCATTGTGAACCGAATAGTTCGTTGTTTTAAACTGTTGTTGGACGAAACTTTTACAGTCATCACCTTGAGCTCAAAAAAGTCCTAATAGTTCTATATTCTGAAATTTCATTTTTCAGTTTTTCCTCCAAGCAGATGCTTCCAGTCGTTACCAGGAATGAGCTCATTATAGCTCACATTTATTTCTCAGGCAAGTCAACTTTAATTATCGTATTATTACACTGATGTTAGGAAAGTCTCTGAACGAGCTTTACTAAATCAAGCCACATTAATGTGTGACACGTGACCATCTTGACTGAATTCAAACTGCATCTTTGCAAGTTGATATTGACTGATTGAGATTGATTTTGCATATTTCAGTGGCGTGGACAAAACTGCCCACTTTTTTTCAAATTCAGAAATCCAAACTTTTTCTTGTTGTGTGCTGATTTGCTCTGAGCAGTGAAACTTTTTCTTGTGACAAGTGTTAAAAATACCAACCAACACCAAGACCCAGCCCTTACTTATTCTTAGCTGTGGAATTCACCACGTCCTGTCATAATGGCAAGTATTGAAAGCAGAAATTGGACCATTAGGAATTCCTTTGGATCCTTACCATCTGATAGTCTTTCAACACAGTGTGTGTTAATGGAAAGGGAACTGTGGCTGAAACTAAAACTGACTGAGTAATCAGACTGTGGGGAAGGGGAAGCAGTGAGTGCACATGACAGGCTGCTGAACCCATAATAACCCATTCAACTCCACCTCAAGGAGCTGGAGCTGCTTATTAGACACACAACCCATCATTGCCTTGTTTGTGTAAACTACAAGTCATAATAACAGTCACTTTACTCTAATGATAACCATTGCATCTGATCTGATGATACATAAACAAACAGCAGATAACAAAAAGTTTCTGCTGCAAAATTTTTATTCAAAGTTTGTTTATTCAAATCACAATGCAGTTTGTGTGCAAAGTCCCTTAAATAGACTAATGATGTGCATGAAAGAAACAAACTTTCTTTTGCAAGAGTTTGCAAACATGAACACACAGCACATAAACACACCATTGTAAAAATCCAACTCAACTTGAACACAGCAGTGCAGTCATTGAACTCATGAAATTCAGCCATTCAGCAGAATCACGTGCTTTGCAAAGCTCTGATGATGGAAACAGTTTTTTTTTTACCTTCTTGAGCCGGTTGTGCATCAATGTGCGGAAAACTTGAGACACAACTAAACCGATTCCGGCGACCAGCAGGAGGGCGGAGATGATCCCGACCGCAGGAACCGCGCAGGACCTCCGGGTCATGTCTGCAGGTGCCGGCAACACAAGACAGCTGGACTCTTGAGGATGAACTCAGCAAATCAAGTTTGTTTTAATGCAAAACTCCCTGAGAGATTTGAGAGGTCCGAGTTTGCTTTGCACGCTGCCTTTCCTTTGTTTTGCACAGAAGTTGGTGGAGGATGTTTAGTTCTCTCCTCCAGAGAGTTTCCAAGTCACAAGAGAGTCTGTTCACTTGTGGCCAATAAATTACAGCCTCTAGTTTCCCCCCCTCAATAATCACTCTGCAATCGTAAAGCGTTTAATAGCAGAGAAAAATGTGACACTGAGTTTTTGTAGCGGGCCCTGAAAGCCTCTTCCTCCCTCCGCGCTGATTGGTCGACACAGTTTGTGCCCCTTCGTTGACTCCGCCTCCTTCAACGTAAACCACATGGCGATAATATAAACTCATACAGCAAGAATAATCTCAGGATTAGCATGATGATATATTATTTCACCACTTTGTCACAGTGGGGAAACACCGCTGAATCATTTTGAATGTGATCAACGACTTTTTCACAAGCTCAACTTTAGTTTAGCTGAGATGTTTACATTGAATAAAAGTCACACAGGCTTAATTATGGTGTGGTTATTTGTTAATGTTTGCAGTGATCGTGATAATAAAACTCAATGTATTGCTTATTTAATTATTGATTGTTTATTTGATTAGTAATTACATTGTTTTAATTGCATTAATGCACTTTTATGGGTGATTAAAACATATTATGACTGGAATATTTTTACCAGCTATTGTCAATTCATGGTGTCTTTATTTGTTAGTGTTTACATGTCATGTGTATCTCATGCAGTGTCCTGGTGATCATGATGATAAAACCCAACATATTGTTTATTTAATTAGTAATTACATTGTTTTAATGACTTTGTATCTTATGGTATATCATTGTATGAAACATATTTTGGCTGAGATATTTTTTTCAGTTTACCAGCAGTTGGCTAATTATGGTATCATCATATGTTAATGTTTGCAGTATTATTTATTTAATTAGTAATTACATCTATCTTATGCCATTTTGTCATGTCAACTCTCCCCTTATTCTCTGTATAACATTCATAAGTGTGTATCTTAACGCAGTGTCCTGGTGATCGTGATAAGGCTCTGAGAAACAAGCACCTGTGGCAGTCAATAGTTGTTTTACTATACTCTTCCTCTGAGCCTCACAGTTTAGCTAATGTCTGCTAATGATAGGTGTTTCCCCTGTAAACCCAGCACCCACTAATCTCCATCAACAACAAAGCAATAAGCAACAAGTAGCTTAGCTCCGGATATCCGTTGCTGTAACACTTCAGGTTGTTGCTTCATATCAGAAGATTTTCGCCACCGAACCGGTGCAGGACAGTCAAGAGATCAGACTTGTGTTGTTGAGAGAAAGTAGTCGTCACAGTGGGTGACTAGGTGGATGAAGGGATGCGTGCAACCTGTGGTTTCTGCACCCAAACCTCCAACGATATCTCTTGAAGATAAGAAATGGTGGAGGAAGTACTCAAGCACGAGTAGCAATACAACACTGTAAAAATGCTGTTTAAAAGTCATGCATTTAAGGTGGCACTAAATTAAAAGTACAAGTATTATCAAAATATACCAGAAGCAAAAGTGTGTTTAATGTGTTCATGGGCTGGTAGAGGTGGAGCTCATTTGACTGCATCATACACTAGCTTAATCTTTTACTCATAGTGGAGTATTTGTACATTGTTATATTGGTACTTTTCCTCATAAAGGATCTGAGCACTTTCTCCACCACTGAACAAGCAAAGAGGCAATAAAACGCTCATATACTCAATTACAGGTTTTCAAGAAGGTAGTTCCATCTTCAATTTTACTATCGTCAATGATATTTTTTCTTCTTGCATAAAAAACACACAGAGATATGAACTGCAACTAATGCAGTCTGATATAACAGTCAGTCATACAATAAATCCAACAGCAGCAAAAGAGGAAAATATAAAACCTGATTTACATCCAGCCATCATCGTACGACTTTGTCGTCATCGTCACAACATCACCACCCACCACGAACTCAAGGTCAGCTGACACATCACGGGCAATTTAACAGTTTAATGGGGTGAGAGACAAAATCCTCCCACGGCTGTAAATGGCTGATAATAGTTGACAACGCAGAATGATTGGAGCCTTTAACATAGCTTTCTTGCAAGAACCGTGACATCGACCCGACAGTCAAACACCAACTGACTTTAACCACATGTGATACATCCTGTTCTTGTTGTCTGTCTAAAGTTCACCAGATCAAGTAATAATAGGAAATACAGTCATCCTGTCCCTGCATAACCTCAAATATCGACACTAATCTCTCGCTTACTTTCAGTCTTCAGAGGCAGTTATTACGTCACTGAACAAAACCGTCAACCATGAGACTATGACCACAAACATCCCTCTGTCACAGACTCACAGCGGATGAGTCATCCAGAAGGTCTGAAACTTCTGCATTTCTGTCAGTGAGCAGAATGAATAAAGGTGACAGGACACAGCTGTGAGGAGACATGGTGCCATCAGCTCTGACACGCTGGGATCTGTCCACGGTCAAAGGGTAGATTTTTTCCAAGTCCGTCTTAAAACAATACGCATGTGCAGATACTATAAAAGCACTGACACAGTTTTTGGTGGATGTAATCAGTCCTCTTGTTGATAGAGATCGCTAAAGCCGTTCCAATGTAGTTGACGAGGGATAAATCCATAGTCTTCGTTCTGAAAAAGATTATATAGTTAATAAGAGCCTTCAGCAGTCTGAGTTAGACAAATCAAGTCTTTATTGCATACAATCTTCCTCTTTGTGTTTCCATTCCTCTGCCACAGCTCAAAAATGAAACACAAAGGAGTTTTATATTACATGAGCATCCACTCTTGATCTGCTAACTGTTGAAGCCGATATTAGCGTCAGCTTAAACCTGCAATAACACACTAATACATCATGACCTTTTCGGTCCATATGGCTTACTTGCTAGAAAAGAGTTGCTTATTTTCACATTGTCACTTAATATCAATTATAGCCGCTTAATTTTAGATGCATTTTCACACAGTGACATTTTTTCCCCTCATCTTTTTCAGTGGCATCACTTCAGGAAAAGATAGCTTCAAGGCCAGTATAGACAAAAAAGTAGTTACTTGGATGTAGCTCCAGTTCTATGAGTAAGGGGCTTCGCTATTAGTTTGCCTCGAATGGGTAAAGCAATAGCGAAGCCCGTTAGAGGGCTGAACACATATGAAATAGTTATTACAGTGATCAAAGTTGTCTCAACGTGCATATGTGCATGTGAGTATTGCATTAAGATAGACTTGAAAAAATGTGACTCTATCTTTTAATATCACACATTAGTATCAGAAACTGTACTTGTAGGAAACAATAATATTAATGATCACATGAAACAAAACATTGTTTTAAACATGCCTGTCTGGCTTTCTTGGCATATAGTGCACAAAATAGAGACTATTGTACAGTGAGGTTGAACTGAAACAGAGGTGATGTTTGATGTGGCCTCTATTGATCTGAATATTTGCTTATCCCTCTTTCACTTCCTTGTCCCATATTCATAGAGTAACCCACCTGAGAACTGCCAATATTAGTTTGTTTTGGGGACATCTTGAGGAGTTTACTTCCTCTTTTTTATAGTCTGAAGGTCAAATGTTCTCATTACTAACAATTACTAGTCCACTACTTGTCCGTCTAAGCCCAGAGAGTGATTTGATTTATAGCCACAGTAGCTTTGAGGATGCAAATAAAGCAGCTGGTAAACAGGTGTGAATGCAAATCCACAACAAAACCAAAATATACCGTATCTTCAAAGAACAACTCTAGAGTCAACTCTGGAGAACAAAACCAAGAACCTTTTTCATCTGCTGTCCTAATTTTATAAATAGGTTATAGGAAATATATCCATTGTCTCTCGCCATCCCCCTGTAGTTTGCATTGAATAGGCCATGGCAGCCCTATAAAGTCCCATAAACATCAAGCCTATGTTAAACATAACAGGAAAATGCAATCAGTCGTGCACTCAGTTTCAATAGGACGTCGCTCCTTTGAATTGCCATTGTGTGAGGAAACAATGACAAGTAAGAGGATATATACGTGTACAGCTTAATCACAGATGACTTAAGTTATTGGAGTAGTTTTGATTTAAGGCGTCAGATTACAGTGAGACAATGAGTGATGTTCACCAGTCATATCAAAAATAATCAAGTTTAACTTTTAAATGATGCACACTAGGACACTTTTTTTAAAATGTGCACCTCTCAAGAACAACAGAATGTGTGTAAATCAATGCAATGCAGCATTAAAGGAGAGTTAAAAGAGACTTTCAAACCAGATCTGCAAACGGTTACACAGACTACTGATTAGGCACAGTTCACCATCTGTGTCTCATATGTTTGCGCTGAAGCATAGCTGTGGAAATGCAAAGTCACTATTCAAATTCTGATACTTTTACGTTTACTGTCTCAACTTAATTTTCCACCATTCATGCCGCCATGGGCTCCTGACTACACTGAAGGTTGAGGGCTCTGTGGGTTGGCATCTAATGTTCATGAACTCCTCTGCCCCTGTTTCACCTCCTCTGAGCAGATGGTTTTGGTTGTTGCATGTGTTCAGTGTAAGCAAAAGGGAGATCACGGCCTTGCTGCTGCTGCTGCCCCTGAAGCGTGGAAGAAAATACCCCTGCACAGTAGCGTTCGGCCTCTATTGACATTTGAAGAAGCTGATGTTTTGCCTTACTATAGCTAAGAAGGTTGTATGTGCATCGGTGATGTCAATTCTGCTGAATGTGTTTTCATGTTGAATATTTGGATTAAAAGTATGTCAGGTGGGAGTTAAAAAGCGGAGAGACTGGAATTCACCTGGCTCATCACTACAGAGATATTCAAAGGAAAAATATTCAGAGCAGGCTGATGACCTTTAGCCCGAGCGCTTCAAAAATGAGTAATTGCAGATTCACACAGCCACACAAACATGCCCACGCTGCATTTTTTAAAAATCTTGAAACATACCTTGAAACACAGGAGATTCCCCCTGTGATAACCGTGAAACATGCGGCTTCCACAGGAGTGAACTTCCCTGCCCTCTCTGACAGGGTGGGTCTGTTTTTTACATTAACATGCTTGGAAAACAAAGCCCACATGACATCATCTGACCTGCTGCAAGACAAGACCTCTTTTATTTATAAGTAAATCGATGTGATTAAAGAATTTTGCCTCAGCTTTACATAATGCCATGCACGTATTTTTGTGCTCTCTGACTTCTCTCTCATTGTATCTCGCTTCAGGTTGAGTTGTGCACACACAGACATTTTGGCAGCGTTCTTACAGGGGCTGAACCTGTTAATTTAAGCCCACGGGACAGTTGAGCATCAGGGCACACTGCCATGGTAAGAATAGTTCAGTCATGGGGGAGGGTTTAGGGAGAAGATGTTTATAACATAGGCTTTGCTTTTGTACACATTTGCTCCTGCTGGTTACAACACTCATATATACGGATAACATGTTCCCAGAAAACACAGTATATGATTTAGGAATAGACCCTGAAGCACACTTCTCTCTTTACTTTATTACTTATTAACTGTTGTATTTCTCACTGATTTTTTATTTTAGTTAAGTCATTATTAGTGTACTTGTAGTATTATTATTCAGATATATTTATGACACAGGGATCTGTTTTCAAATAGGAGGAAGCTGATTTTCAAAATAGAGGGAAAATATACCTCATGTCCTCCTATTTGAAAACCATTTTGTTTCTTTTTCAAAGCCCTCATATGTTATCGCGACTTTCTGATTTTCATGTTATCTAATTCTTCCGTTGAATTCAGAGAAGCATTCATTTGCATACTTTGAGTCATGTCCTCGTATCTTTTTTTCCTGCCTGGGGACATAGAAAGAATTACAGCAGCTCTATGAGACTGTACTTAGACACAGTATAGCGCTTTGAGCAATGACAATGCCAACATGCTGATGTATGGCATGTATGATGTTTACCATGTTCACCATCTCAGTTTAGCGTGTTGGCATGCATTTACTAATTAACACTGAATGCTAATTAAATGTTTGACGTGATGATGTCACTATGTGAAAAAGTCAGAGGATCACCAAAGTTATTACTGTTCATCTCAAGGGAAATGTGAATGTGTGAACCAGATTTCATGGCAATCCATCCCACAGTTATTGTGATATTAAGCTCAGAACTCTCGCTGGTTTCTCCTCCTTGTCCTCTCTGTTCACTCAGGCCTCTCTGTTTGGGATCTGGATCTGTGACCTCTGCGATGTCCTCATGTCTCTCTCTCTCTCCCTCTGTGTGTCTGTTCCTTTCTCCTATCAGTGTGAATAGTGTGTTTGAGCTTTGCCCCTTGTGTGTTTGTGCAGTCTGTCCTGTTTCCAGATCTCTTTGGTGGACGGGAGCTCGTGTGGATCAGGTCTGTTTGGCGAGAGCTGAAGTTGCTTCTCAGATCCATGTTCTTCATATACGTCTACAAATCTCTCTAGAATTTTGTTTTTTTACTATGTTGGCTTACACACATCATCTATTGCGTGTCTGTCCATCCTGGGAGAGTTGAATTTGATGGCAATATAGGGAATAGTTTGGATCAGATTGGATCCAAGTGGTGAACCCACTGACAGACCGACATTTCCATCCCCAGAGCAAAGCCACTGGTGTGACTAAAAAAACAAAGCGTTCTTTTGTCCCTTGTTGTTCTGCATGTGTGATAAAAGACAAAAAGTTTGAATCATCCCACTGTATTCACACATTACTGCGTTACGCTATAATACTGCTACTACTGTTACTGATTACTATGGCTACGAATACACAATCAAGATGGCGTGAATTCACTGGTCAATCTTAGCTGAATGAACAGTGCATGTATGTTTGTAATGTTACAAGATCTGAAATTTGTACTGTGACACAGAAATGTCAAAGCGATTAAAGAAATATTGAGAATTAGATATAATTACTCTTGAGGTCTGATGCCTTCACCTGAATTTGAAGACATTTACTCCCTTTCGCACTTCGTCATGAGCTCTTCTTCTCGCGTTTAGACTGTGGGAGAACATCTGCAGCGGGACAGTCAAAACAGCCTGAATCAGTCTTTATCGGCCTTCGAAAAGGACTTGGTGGTCTCACATCTTCTGTCTGAGATTTGGGGACAAATCCATCCAACTCCCCTCATTATCAGCCTAGAACAGTATAAGGAAACTCATTTCCCAAGGAAGGCACGAATTGTGGAGGGATCGCGTTTGAATGAGGCCTTGTCCGCTCAAAGTTTACTTCAACACTGTTTATCTTCAAACTGCGTGAGTGTAATTTCCAAGGCTTCGTCCAAGAATCTGTCAGAGCAGATTGATAAACTACAGCGTGACCATCAAGAAGCAGAAAAGTAAACAGAATTTTAAAGGGAATAGCAGCATTGAGGTCTTTTAGATGGGTTAAAAAAAATCAGAAGTAAAAGAGATATTTGAATTCTAAAAACAAAATCTGGAGTATTTTGATGTATTGATCTTCATACCTTGACATTCAAAGTGATATTTTCTCAACGCAATACAGGAATGTTCCATAAAGTACATCACCTCTGTTCAACTTTGAGACCCTGATCGTTCGCTGTACAGGATGTATCATGTCCTTGGCTACGTTTATCTCACTTCCCAATGTTTTTCCATGCGGCTTGAGGATACAACATAGGAAGCATCAGAGGGGGTGACAGAACACCGCGCCCACCACATACAAAGAAGACAGTTGTTAAACAGGTTGATAATGACACCAGAGCCTGTTGTGTGACCCTTTCATGGAGATTCAGTTGTTTCTGTAAAGCTGGGCAAACATATAAATAATGATGTTCATTTACATGTCACGCTTGTTTGTATAGGCAATTCAATTCTTTGTGGGTGAATGTTTGGTTTTTCATTACACCATGTTCAGCGGCTGAATGATATTTTCTCCAGGCGACCTTTGTCCCAACTTGGCCGGGACGATATTGGAACGCCCCAAACTGCTGGCACTATTGTTACAAGCTGTCTGTACATTTTATTAAAATGTTCCAGGGCCTGTTCTTTATTTACGTGTGGCCGATTGTTTTCTGTTTGCTCTAAACAATAACTTCAGTGAATCGAAGTTGTTATCTGCTGATGTAATAATATTACTAATAATAGGAGTCACTGCGACAAACTTGATCGACTGTACACAAAAACAGCTCAGTTACTACTAATTTTCAATATGTGGTGGATTTTTACACTGTTGTCTATTTATTGTGTGGTGACTTATTGATAATGTTTATTTGTAAAAAGCTGATTCCAAAAAAGTGAAAAAAAAACAACCAAAAACATAATTAAAACAGAACGTGATAATTTGCTCATTCTTTTTGACAGATACTCAATTGAAAAAAACAAAGACAATATATCTAATGTTTGACTTCATCAGCTTCATTGATTTTTGTAAATATCTGCTTATTCTGAATTTGATGGCAGCAACACCTTTCAAACAAGTTGAGACAGGAGCAAGAAAAGACTGTGAAAGTTGAATCGCATTCTTTTTTTACACAGTTTTCAACTTTAATGGACTCAAAGTTGTAGTTGTGTGATATTGGTAAAATATACGTTTTATTATAATACATGTTTAAAGTCTTGATGTATTCCAGTTTTCCTGAGGTCTGATTGCTGCTCACTGACCTGAATGCTCCCAGACCTCTGTAATGGAACAAAGGCATTTTTGTACAGTTTAGAACATAATTAAGCAAAAAACTGAAGTTGCATTCAATGACACTTCAGTTTTCATCATCATACAACAGAAGCATTGCAGAATGATGAATCTTGAGTTGTGGATGAGAAGTTTTTAAAAATGTAATTCTGCACACAAAGTTCCACATCAATATATATATATTGAATATATCTACAAAGATGTGGGAAACAGATTTCTTAATTCACCTTGAGATTTGAATGAATATCAACACCTAATCAGTGAAAGTATTGTGAGTACTCTGTTTTTCTCACTTGTGTACTGACAGATGTATGTGGTTCACCGTATGACAATAGACTTTTTGGAGCACATCCTGAGCTTCTTGCCAAGGCCGCCAAGGCCGCCAACGACAAAACACGTGAAAACACTAGAAAGTTTGTGAATCATCAACCCTTTAACAAGGTCTCACAGTATTCTATATTTCAGTGTACCCCTTCACATAAAATACTTTGTAAGTCAAAGGACCTGCTTATTTATAGCTCTTTTTTGTATTTTAGTTGTTTGTCCGCTTAAAGTTCAAGCTTAAAAGGGAAGTAATTCTTCCAAATTGCCTGGCATCAGCAACAACTCATGATACTAAAAATGTAGTTTGAATAGTGAAATTTGGTAAGAAAGTGACTCAGAGTTGACATTAGTTGAGAAAGAGGTTATTGCTGTACCTGCAGTTAGGGAAGTAAAGATGTAAAGATTAACAACTTCCAACCCTAAACAAATATTAGAGGGACTATTTCCACAACTGTCACTGATTAACACCTGTATCTGTCAATATTAGTTAACAAAATGCTAATATATAGCTAATAAAATGAGGCAAGACTGTTGTTCAGCAGGTAAATGTGACACAGTTGTCAGTGGCTACAGGTGAGTTTTTTTCCTGTGGTTGTAAAGTTACACACAAACGTAATAACTAACTAAAGTTTACAACTTTTAACCTTTTACGTTGACTTTTATTGTCGGACGCAGCCAGAGGTGCCTGTGCAGCCTCATTGTAGTTTATTGGGCTCTTGTAAGTCACTGTTCACCATCAAAAAGGTCCATCCTCTGAGGAGCAGGAATATGTTCAGATTCAGAATCAGATTGGTATTTCTTACTTACCAAGCGTTCATTTTGGCTTCATGGTGACACTACAGAAAAGGTCAGAAGGTCACCAAATATGTAGCACATCTCCAGAAATCTGCATCTGTTTGCATTTTGTAGGCTACCTTGTTGTGGACTAACATGTCGAACACACAGGAAAGGTCAGGAGAGGTTACCAAAGTGATTCATCCTTTGGGAGCCACGCCAGGTTTCCTCTCAATTTAGTCCTTGTTGAGGTAACTCGCTCTTGAGCAAAGGACTGGACAGAGAAGACATCCTGGTATTGTCTTCATCAGGCCAAAATGTATTCATACTGTAAATGAAGGAAATAGGACGCTATTGTTTTACCTAAACACGTGTTTATTTTTAGATTCATCTGGCTGAGCATCATTAATGGACAACCTGATAGTCGGTTTGAATGAGTTTGATCAAGAAGTTATTTACTAACGTGTGACATTGGATTTTCTGCCTTTGAACATCAGCAGACAAGTTTGCTAGTTGCCTGTATGTTATTGTTACTGTTATTGTATGTAAAACAGTCACATTTTATGTTTGGAGAACTGAAACAAACAGTGACCTTTACACAGATATTCTCATAAAGAGGAGGGAAGTATGACATAACCCAGTTTTTACAGAGGATGTAGTTTGTGTGATGGAGGAACTTGGGAATTATATGTAAATGTTCGACAGCCCAATAATAAAACATTTGAAAGTATAACCAAGTTTTTACACTAAAACACCTTAATCTAAAATAGTTTAAACAGAATAATCAAAGATGTGTCTGGACACCTGATTATGGGACAAGTCAGTATGCGTTCAAATCATAAATCAAGATAAGTCTAATTTATGTACAGAAGTTGAACAGCCATAAAAAGTTGACAGGACATGTGTGGGATTTCTCTTTCAACCCCTGGTCCAAAGTCCATGTTGACAGGTGTCGTTACTGCACAGTGTTTACACTGTGAATTTACATCCTTACCTGAAGCAGCTGTCGACTTCTGCCTCAGACTTACAGATATTCACTCTTAAATTCATTGTAGGCTTTATGTTTGACGCAGTGTCAAATCTACTTTCTGCATTATGACAATGAAGTGGATTTTAATGCTTGTATATGAAAGCCCTGTGTTCCAATGTTTGACACAGACAAAAAACAACCCCTGCAAAATATTATTTATAGACTGTGATGATTAAGTGTTTGAGCATGTGCGTAGGGCAGGAAATAGCTCTTTACGTGTTTAACTCTGGAACAGTAGGAAGCTAGATGCCACTTTAGTAGACCATAAGTCAGGCCAGTTGCCCACTTGGCCTCTTAAAAGCTGCCGGAAATCGTATATTACAGCAGTAAGTTGATCATTCCTGGAAAACAAAGAAGAAAAAAAATCAAAGAACAGCGCTGCCCTACAAAGCCAAATGACAGTAACTACTACATCAAAATTAAGTGAATGAATTCATGACATCTTTTATATGCTATAAAAATCATTGTTTCCTAGAAGAAAACAGAAACACAATATTCTGCAGCAGCTCATTTTAATGACAGAGGATTTGGATACAGATGAGATTCCAGGTAACTTAATCCAGGTTTATTACCTGTGATCACCTGTTGCCTGTTTATGTAAAATAGATTTTAATGTACTGCATGTCACATGTTGATAGTCACTACCTCTATAAATATCTTTGGACAAATATTAATGCAACCCACAGTACAAAATATCTTCAAGTGTCAGGGTGAATCTTTTCTCTTCAGACCCCTTCGGATAAAATACAAATGAAGCAGAATTCAGTGGAGTGGAACATTTTCATGTGTAACAATACCAAAGTATACACTGTGCCTGTTATTTTTTTCTTTCTCAGGGTAAGCAACCTTGTAAATGCTACAAAAGACATCCCCATGTTCCTCTTTTCATCAAAGTTCAATCCAAGCATTAAAAATCTATTCAAGACACATTTCACAGTGAGCTTTGAAGTCCGCCTGCACACCGAGAGGAATAATAGAGGTAATTTTCTACAGGAACACACACAGTCGTCAGCAGCCACAGCGGTTACTCCAATGTCTCTCCCAGTAACAATATGTTCAGTTCTACTTTAATGTCACAATTTGTTCCTTTTTGTGCACAGCCAACAGAGGGCAGCAGCACTCTGCAGCATCGCTTCACTCTTCCTCCCCTTGTCCCATCAGCTGAACTTCACCTCCAGCCTCTGATCTGAAGGGTGGTTCACAATGTTTTGGGCTACATTTACTCTGATTTTGTTGAAATTAAAAAATGAAACTGAAAATGTGACCCTGCTGTATCTTTTAGCCATCATTTCTCTCTCTTTCAGTATGTGTCACTCAGTCTGTCCAACTGTGGCAAATTGAACTCACTCAATATGACAGATAATTTTCAGACGTGTGGCATTTTTAGATTGTTTGTATCTTTTGCTTAATTAACAATCATGCTATCTCTTTCAGTCTTGAAAAGTCACATTAATTAATTGCGGTCTGGTGCCTCGATGCCTTAATTGTTATTGATTTCAAGGCAAAGTGAGCTACGCTGTAATTTCACTTTACAACCAATTCATTTCTACTGATTCAGTCAGTACTCAAGATACAAGGACTGTGCTGCATGATTAAAATGTACAGCTGAAGAGTTTTGATGTTTTCCAGTCATGTGGCAAAAAGAGGATCTGAAAGGAGATGAAGAACTTTTAAATAGGTTTTGTCATATGTCTGTTATGCATTGAAATATCCTGGACAGCATTTGAGTTTGGTGTTTAAAACATCAATCAATTAAGAGTTCATTTGAATTAATTCCCAATTTTCTAATTTCTAATTATTTTTTTCTTAATAGCAACAACAATGCTAGCAACAATAAAACCACCTCTCACCTTTTCTCTGAGCACTTGAAGGACTTCTTGTCCAAAAGTTGAGCTTAAAGGTTCTTCTTTAACCTTGGAAACAGCAGCTGATAAAAAACACTCTACAATCTAATTTGTGTGTTTGTTGCTGTGCTGTGCCTACAAAGGTCCCTGATGGCATCTACAAGTGGCTCAGTCGTGAATGCAGAGGAGGAGCTGTTTTGTAACAAGGTTTGATAATCACACAAGGACAGATTTGATTGAGTGATCGTTTCCCTTCCCACCAGCAGCATAATGCAAAATAAATTCAAGTGATCTAACTTTGCTTGTTTCCCCTTATTCAAGCTTGTGTAGACTTTCATCCAAAGAGGAGCTCAGCAGATCTCTCAGGTCAACTATAGGACTGCACCTCCCAGGACAAAGTGGTGTTAACAATATGATGTAGGTACCTAAAAAGAAAATAAAAGAGGTTGACTCAGTTATTCAAATGTGGTCTTGTTTTGCTCATTTGAAGCTTAGTTTTCATGTTACAACTGGCATCACTTGGATGAGAGATGGATGGCCAGTATGATGACTGGTGTGAGATAATATAGATGCAAGCTGTAATCATCTGTTATGCAGTTGCTGAATGTGGAGAAGTGATTCCTCATTCAAGAATCAATATCACAACACAGAAGCCTCCTCTCTTCTCTTAAAGTGTGGGGGAAATGTCCTCAGGCACACCTCCAACTGACCTTCAATATAAAATGACATTTCTGAAATGTTCCCTAAGTCTTGTATAAACCTGGTGTCCATCTATACCAGCATCCATCTGGGTTGCATAAAAGCTGACATTTCATTGTAGGTGTGTTTGACGTATTTGCTCCACAAACACTTGATGCCAGCAAATAAAAGCTCAGTCTGATCCATACAGACCCAACAACCAATAAAAAAAACAAGATTGCACAACCTGTGACATAATCAAAATAATATTTTGTGCTTTGATTTCAACAATAAGTAACACTGTGCAACTAATAGAAAAGGAGCCACAGGAATTATCGATCTGAAGTTTTTGTTTGTATTTTGTTTGTATTTCAGCAAAATAATAATAATAAGAATAATAATAATGATAATAATAATAATAAACAGTGGAATTTCTTGCTAAAGTGTTCAAGTTACTTTCAATGTTAAAACAACTTCATTTCCCAGAAGCCTTGCGACAGACGCGCCGAAGTCACCAGGAAATAGTGTTCGCTTGTAAACAGCGTTCGCTTACGTTTAAAGCCAGCGTACGCCGAAGTACACCCAGTCGGCGGAGTTAGCTCTTGGTATTAAAACGGGGTTCAGTGCGGTGTCCGAAACAAATCAAAACAAATATTCTGAACATGCTATTGAATCAATATTAGCTGTATCATATATGTTTCAGTACGATATTAAATCACTTATTCTCTCTATGTCCCATGTTGTTTTTTATCATGTGATCTGTCGTCTGACACATTCAACACATCTAACGTCCCTTCGCCTTCACAGCGTTTCAGCGCCCTGATGACAGCAGCGATTAAACCTTTCACACCGTCCTGTCCTCCATCTGAAGGCAAAGGTGGGTGACACTGGGTTAGAAAGTACCTTTAACTATTTTTACTATTGTTCACTAATGTAGTCTAACAAATGCTTCAGCTGCTTCAGACGAGTTGTTTTGACGTCCATAACTGTACTTTAAATAAGCTAGTTTAGCCAACTAGCTTGTTTTTGTTCAGTGATGCACATGGTGATTTATTGGTGTTTATGAGTAAGTAATGAACCAGAAAGGTTTGTACAAAGTACTTCAAGTATTTAATACGAACTCGTTGACATTATTCAGATTTTGATAGCAGGCTTGTAGCACTTGTTCATCAAGTGCTTTGGACTTTGAAACTGAGTCAAAGTACACATCAGCTTTAGTTTAAAGTCTAAATGCAGTGCTGGAAGAAGTACTAAGATATTTTACTTAAAATATAAGTAAAAGCAAAACCACAGTGTAGAGATACTCTTTCTGTATTAAGAAATACAAAAGTATTAGCATCAAAACATATTTAAAATGCATCAAGTAAAATGACTCATTTTGCAGAAAGGCCCATTACAGAATCATGTACATTATATTATTGTATAACATTTATTGATGCATAAATGCTGGTAAAAATGGAGCCAATTTTTATTACTTTATACTTTATGTCTTGTGAATTTCTCTCCTTTACTTAAACTATAAATAATACAACGTGTTGTATTTGTTGATTATGATTTCTGTAATTAGTCTGAATCTGCACAGCTAGTATCTAAAGCTGTCAAATACATGTAGTGGAGTAAAAGGTACATTATCTTTCTCTGAGATGAAGTGCAGTGGAAGTATACAATGGCAGAAAATATAAATACTTATTGTACTGAAGTTCAGTACTTGAGCAAATGTACTTAGTTACTTTCTACCACTGTCAATGTCACAGCAAGTATGAATGTGCTGTTTCAAGCTCTTACACTGCTCAGGGGTCTGTGTGCTTTGTTGTTTGTCCTATGTTACAGTTTTTGCTGTGTCAGATTATTTATCTGTCAATTAACTAATAGCTTGATCAACCAAAGCGTTTCTGCTCCAATTTTTTGTCACGCACAGAAAGGTGGGAGTTCGGTTTTGATACAATTATGTCAGTGCATCAGTACACTGAAACATTGCAGCACAGCGACCTGTGTCCTAATCGCAACATGGTGCTGTAAATTCTTTAGTCTTCTATGATAGTGAACCTTTAGAGTTTGGACTGCTGGTTGGACAAAACAAATAATTTATATTCACCTCGGGCTCTACATATGTGTGATTTGTCACTGTCCACAAAATAATTGAAAGATTAGCTAATACTTAAAATAATTAATTGCATGTGTTGTGATTTTGTAAATTTTGTAAATTTTGCTGTGGATAACTTAACATAGTAAAAGTAATTAGCAGTGGAATCATAATCACCTCCTGAAAGTAAAATCACCTCCTCTGTTATTAGTGTTGTATTAAATGTCATGATACTGAGTGCTGTTTCTAATTTTCTACCCTTACAGCTCTTTCAGCATGGCCCTGGCTGGAGTGAGAGTTATTGAGCTGGCGGGTCTGGCTCCAGCACCCTTCTGTGGCATGATCCTGGCAGACTTTGGGGCCAAGGTGATCCGCGTGGACCGGACCAAGGTTGCCATGTCTTTGGACACACAAGCACGGGGGAAACAATCTGTGGCCATCAACCTGAAGACATCAGAGGGTGTAGCGCTGCTCAGGAAGCTCTGTGTCCAATCGGATGTGGTCCTGGAGCCCTACCGTAAAGGTCAGACCACCAGTGCTGAGAGTCCTGCATTCAAAATCCTACTCAAGTAAAAAGCAAAAATGCAACATTCTCCAGTTCTAGCTTCTCCGATGTGAGAATTGATGTTTTGTCTTTTGTTTTATGTGTTTTATTTTAGAAACTGAACATGTTTGGGTTTTGGACTGTTTGTTGCACACAAGATATCTTGAAAATATAATCTGCAGGTTAATCAATGATAAAAATAATTGTTTGTTGCAGTGCTGGAATAAACTGGGGCCCAGTTAGATAGAGATATAGATTGTGAGCCACTGGTTTTATTCATTTAGATTCTGCATATTCTCACAGGAAAAAATATGCCATTCCAGGATCAAAAGACTGTCTCCCTACAGTTCACACTAAATTAGAAGCAGACCCTGATAAAGATACGTGATCACTGTTTTTTCTGAATATAATTATAGATTGTATTATAGATTGACTCTCTTCCGAATGCCCAGGTGTCATGGAGAAACTGGGCCTCGGCCCACACGAGCTATTAATGGAAAACCCTCGTCTGATCTACGCTCGCCTGACGGGCTATGGGCAGAGTGGATCTTATGCCACCGCAGCCGGGCATGACATCAACTACCTCGCCATGTCAGGTAATGACACACACACCTGCCTCTGATAAGGAATTATTAAAAATGTCACAGAAGAGGAAGAATTTACAGTTGTTTAATTACACGTTGTCACAGAGGAGTTATTTCAAATGCCTGAAGGGGAGACAATTCATTCACAAGGGAATATGTAATACTAGGCTAATAATGAATAATATTGAATAATGAAAACTCAGATGCACCATATTGTACTTGTACTTGTACTTGTGCTTGTACTCAAACAGCAATGAGGTTTAACACTTGTGAGGTGACGACATAAGGCTTCACAGAGTAGACTGCTACAGTGCCAATTCTTGAGAAAGTCCCAGTTCCACCAGGTGTGTTTACACCTGGTAATTTCTATCATCAGGACTCCAGGGATTAGATGCAACAGTTTCCTTTGGGTCAAAACCATACCTGGTCGTGCAGGGGCTAGGGTGTCAAACCGTGATTCCCAAACTGAAACTGTGGCACTCTGTGATTCTGCCGTGCTCCCTTTCCTGCATGTGGATGTTCTGCCGTCTGAGTCGCAATATAAAAGAGCTCTGTCACTTGTTTTTTCAGGATCCTGTTGTTGTATTGAAGCTTTGCAATGGGGGCCTCCAGGGCCCGTGTGTACTCCCTACCATCGCTGCTTCTGTCTGACACTAACAGTTCACTTCATCCCACTGACTCTCCACAAATGGAAGAGGTCACTCACAGCTGAGGACAGCTCTTCTACAAGGTAGCGATACTTCACGGTTGGTATTTTGGCCACAACTTGCTGTAGTTCCTCCACTGGGTTTGCTCTATACAAGCTGTTAACCTCATCTGTGAGGTACAACAGAAGCAATTCAATGTCACCCACTATCCTGGGGAGATCTGGCAATCCTAACTGTTGGGTCAACCACTGCAGGCTGGTGTTCTCCCTCTTCCGGTCCAAATCAGTGAGGTGGCTCTGTGAGGGCTGTGTCAATGATGGCTCTGCCACTGGTGGTGGATAGGAGATGTAGCACAATCCCTCATCAGGTTGGGCCACAGATTCTCCAAATGGTAATTTGCCCTGCTTGGCTGCCATGGCTCCCATTGCCAGTGCACAATCAACTAGTTGTTCCTCTATCATTGTCTGCTCCTGTCCTTTAACTGCTGCTGTGGCCCTAATGGCTGTCTCCACCTGCTCTTGTCCCCTCCTGTTGCTGGGAGTATAAGGGTTAGTAACATACAAAGCATTAGTTTGCTGTTCCTTATCATCTGCCTCATTATCTGACTCTCCTTGTTATGTTTTGGTGCAGGCCCTTGCTCTGGATCTGACTCTGCCTGTGTCTGGGGTGCTGCGACTTGATCGTCCTGATAATTAATAGGGGTCTCGTCTGCTGGCTCATTAGCTGATGAAGGGGGAGTGCTAGGAATGTTAGAGTTGACTTCTTCAACTTGTGGTGTTAGGGAGCAGCTATTGTCTGAGTTTCTATGTGTGCATTGTGATCTTCTGGCCTCACACTGTCCCTGCGGGAAGGTATCACTGGCACATTCCTCCTGTGTGCTCTCTTCTCTAGGGGAGGCGTCACCAGAGATTTCATGTAGTGTTGGATGCGTGAGCCTGTTAGTTTGTGGGCGCATAGACAACAGTGCCAAAGGTAGAGTATCAGCCAGTTAAGCTTTCCCTGGCTGCCATGACCTTACTTAACCTGGCTTTTAGCACACCATTCGCTCGTTCTACCGCACCTTGTGACTGGGGGTGATAGACACACCTGAATTTCTGCTTGATACCTAACTGCTTCAATGACTCCTGAAAGACACGTGCTACAAAAGCAGAACCATTGTCAGATGAAATGCAATCTGGTATCCCAAACCTAGGAAAAACATTTGCCATTGTCTTATCTTGTCTTGTGATCTGGCTTGCTGTAGGAACTGCTTCTATCCACTTGCTGAATCTACCCACAATCACCAGGATATACCTCATCCTGGCCACTCTTGATTCTGCTCCCATGTCAATGAAATCCATCATCAGATGTCTGAATGGGCCGTCTGGACCTGGGATGTGAGCTATTTGCGCTGAGATGACTTTCCTGACGTTGTAATGGGCACACACCTCACGCTCGCTCATTACACTGTCAACATGTGCTGCCATGTAAGGCGATCACCAAACGGCATGGAGCTTCTTCAAAATTTGTCTCCTTGAACAATGATCACTATCATGAGCCCATATAATGGCATGCTTTAGCAACGAGGTCACACAAAATGTCCCTGACTGCTTCTCCACAAGCCTGAACCCACTGTTTGGGGCTTAGTTACTGCCTCCACTTGTGAGGGGGCTGTGAGCCTCTTGTCCTCACTTAGTTGTCTGCTCAGATATTCAACATTTTGTTGGCAAAACTGCAATTTGTCTCTGCTAACTTTGTGACCTCCTGCTGCTAACGTTTGTAAGACAGCAGGTCTCTCTCAGATCAGATACTGCCAGTCTGGGTGCAATGGCACACTGAAAAAAGCAGAGCACAGATCAATTACCGTGTACCACTTAGCATCAGGTGGAATGTATGAGAACAGGGTGTGTGAATCAGGAACAACTGGGATTTTTGGCATTAATAATGGCGTTGATTGCTCTTAAGTCACGTACCAAGTGGTAGTCTTTAGATTATTGTTTTTTAATAGGGAAAATTGGTGTATTGCAGGGGCTTTTGGTTTTAACTAAAACTCCTGCCTTCAGCAAAACCTGCTTTTTCTTATCTCTTCACTTTTCAACGTCTTTTCCTGCCCCTGACTTCTCCCAATTTCACTTCCTCAACATTGGGGAAAAAACAGAGTGGGACTCTTCTACCCACTTTTTAATCTCTCTTTCCTGTTCCTGTCTAGCTCCTCTCGACCAAGATCAGACTTTTCCCAATTCACTTTCTCAACATTGGGAAAAACAGGAGTGGGACTCTCCCCACCTTTTAATAATACTTTCAACTTCTCTCTTTATTTTATGCTTTAACTTCTTTCCTTTCTGCTATCAAAACCCCAAATCTACCCCCTAAATACAGCTGTCTCCCCTATTACAGCACTTCTTCATGAACAGAGCTCAGTGAAACATTTAACACAATTCATAAACAGGACATGGCAAACAACACAGCAAAGCAGCTCTTGCGAATTTCCCCACTGTGGGACGAATAAAGGCTTATCTTATCCTAGCTTATCTTATCTCAATAAATCACAGTAGGGCACAGTTCAGATAAGCACAATTCAATAAAACCTTTGCCTCAATCACAGCACAGCTCACAAACCTGAGTCAAATTCTGGAGAACAGAACAGAACTTGAAAACAGGTGTGACTGCTAACTTACATGAAAGGCCTGATACTTATATGTAACACCCTATAGATACCACTGGGGGTGATACAAGCGTCCCTGCCATATGGTAATGTAATGTGGCATATTGGGTAGGAGCACATTATGAAAATATAATGAAAACTATTTCATCCACAAAGACGATTTAAACACTCTAATTTAATTTCAGTTGTGCAACTTGTACTACAAACCTAATTACAGTGTTACAGGGTTTTTCAAAGAGTCTTTTGCTTTTTCATTAATATAACATCCAATTTTTAATTAGTTAAACAATCATTTAGGAGAATGAAATAGTCTAACATTTTCATTTTAATGGCCTTTGAAAGCACGCCTTTTAAATCGTTGGCTGACACACACGCTGCTCATTTTTCTGGACAATCTGTGTTTTGCAGCACACAAAGAGAACCTAGACAGGCCTTAAAAAAAATAAAAGTAATGATACAAAAATACACCCTCACTTGACACAGCAAGCAGCAATGCAGACTCAAGGCCATAATGCCACATGTTGGGTCAGATTCAGCTAACCCAGACCCAAAATATAAAGACTGACCATGATTTAAAGCTTAGCCCCAACGACAGTCATACATTCATAACAAACTTGAGGCATCTTTAAGCCCCCAGAAAGGATGGATGATAAAACAGAGGCAATGTCACTGGCATGGATATGTATATGTGAAAGCCTATAGATACCGCTATGTGCTATCGGAGCTGTACATTTCATATATTGAAAGAAAAACATTCCTGTCTGCACGGACTATTAACTTTTCCTTATGATGTTTTATTAGGTGACATCACTCTCGGATTCATTTAGTTACCAAACTAATTAATTTTCTTTCACTTTCAGGGCTGGAGTCTCTATTGTTACTCCATTCTTTCTCTTTAATGAAGCTGTCATTACATTTTTTGCCACAGGCCTTTTATCCCGATTGGGTCGCTATGGAGAGAAGCCATACGCTCCACTGAATCTGGTAGCAGACTTTGCAGGCGGTGGTCTCACCTGTGCTCTGGGGATAGTCCTCGCGCTGCTGGAGAGGACAAAGTCGGGGAAAGGACAGATCATTGACGCTAGCATGGTAAGCATATTGTCAGACCACCTGCTCTGCAAAACATGTTGTTTTGAAAGAAGCACAGACAGACGCACATGATTGTATAAAGTACATTACTACATGGGCTCGGGACCATGTCAGTAGTAAATCTGTGGTGGGGCATAAACATAAAAAACACCAGAGATTAATTACTGAAATTGATTTATGCCGCCTCACTGTCTATGTTCCCAGTTAAATACTGGCTTTTATGAACTCTGCTGTACTGCTTGGATGCGTCCCCAGCTAATCTTGGCATGCCTGAGTTCCAGTTTCAATTGAGCTGAGAATTTTAAATGTCTTAAGGACTATAATTGTCCCCCACATTGTTTCTTACTCATGGTTCTATTTAGCTGCAGGGCAACTAAAAAGTATTTTCTTAAATAAGCAACTGTTTGTTACTAGCTTCGCAAAATCAATTTAAAAAGTGTTTGTTTTGTGTTCATGTGTTTATGCTGCCCTCAAGTGGCCAAATAAAATCAGCTGCACTAGACACACTGATGAGAGCATCCATGTACAACACTGTACACTGTCCTACTTTGTGTTGGCTTTAACTCACAGTTTCTTCAAGTTTTCAAACTGGTGTCAGTGAACATGAAGACAGTGAATTTAAGTGGTTGTAATCTAGCAGCAGCCAGAATTGCACATTCACATGCACACACCAAAAGCCTGTTTCCCATCTCTCTCTCATCCTATTGATTATATTCCCTTTGACCTGAACCACATTCTGTTTCTCGTAATAAATCTGCATTTTAGCTGTTGTTCAAAAACTTTATTTAGAGTAGTCACCAAAACAATAAAGTAGTAATAGAGAGTAATAGCTCTGTTTTTCAATGGCCACATGGCCTCATATTTCTTTGGACAAATGTATATTACATGATTAAACACCATCAAAAGTAGAAAACACAACGCCCCCACAGATTTCATGTGCATGAGTCTTGGCTTTGGAACAGACTATCTATGAAAGCACTGAAGCCCAGACCAGTGACAGACCTTCTCCTCTCCTCCTCTTGTCCCTGATGACTCACAGAGCAGCAGTTTGGACTAAAGTCCAGTATGCATACAGAACATCATGTTACTTCTTCAAATATTTACACGGCCTTTGTTGTTCAGACTGTTCTTGTTTGTTTCTATAAAAGACTAAGAAGTAGCACAGTTTATTAGAGGTGAAGGTTGCATCACACTGAGGGAATTGGATCAAGTGCTTCATGTTGATTTTTGATCAAGGTTTTTTTTTTATTCAGGAGCAGCATCAGTGATAGCATGTGCACATATGGGGACTTAAATACATTATTAAAATAGGCGGCTGTTGGTTTATATAGTAAATGTCAGCAGAATACCCTTTGTACAGTGTTTCCACAGCCTTATATTGAACAAGTGTTTGCCAGGTCTGAATGTTATTGCAATGGTGCGACATTGAGCCTGTACTGTGTATTCATTGCTGGCGAAAGGCTTTGCTGGACTGGAAATGGACTGGAAATATTCCGTGGATATCTAATCAAGCATGTTATACTGTATCCTTACATTAGCATATATATGTGACTGTACACTGGAGGGCGTTTGCAATTATAGTCATTTTGATCTGAATTAATGAATACATGAAAAACCAAAAGAAGAGAAAAAGCTCCATTTTACTTACTATATGTTCATTCAGCTCCTTTGTAGTTTACAAATAACTGGAGTCATTTTGCATTAACATAAATGAAATATTGAGCCTTCTGACCTCATTCATGTCTTTCTCTCTCTTACCAGGTAGAAGGAGCAGCATATGTAGGTTCATTTGTGTGGAAATCTCGTAGCATTGGCATGTGGGACCGTTCGAGAGGACAGAACATGTTGGACAGTGGAGCGCCCTTCTACGATACCTACCAGACTTCAGACGGAAAGTACATGGCTGTGGGTGCCATAGAGCCGCAGTTCTACAGTCAGCTACTCGAGGGTTCGTAGGTGTTTTTCCATATGAAATAAACCTCTGAGGCAGTGGTCACACATATGCACCAAACCCGAGGGGAAACTAAGGCGCAACGTGAAATAACACATGAAACACCCTCTTCTCCACAGACCTTAACCTGTGAAAAAATGTGAAAGGCTGACATGATAACGGTGACGTGTAGTAGTGTGCAAAAGCACTGATGCCCAATGACTTCTGCTTGCTAACTTTGCTTACAAATGCATATCCTGTAAAGGTCTCGCTGTGATTCGCTGAGGCAAAGCTTCAACAGTTTTCTGTTGTTTTCTGTTTTCTGAGTTTTTAGAGTTCACTTTATAAAAACACAAATACATTATGTTTTCTTTGAAGTAGTTTTTATTTATTTATTTTACAACTAAAAATTTCATTACAACCAAAAGAATTGACACATCTTACTTTATAGTGTATATGTTAGAGAAGTTAATCAGAAATGCTGCACTGTGCTTCAGTAGACTTAATTTTCCTAACATGAAGTAATTACAGTAATACGAAGCACGCATGTATATATTAACTGTACATATATATATATATATATATAGCATTGTTACAGATATAGATGTACAGTACTGCCAGGCAACCTTGTGAACCTGCTCAGTGTTTTATGGTACAATTAGCAGTTTATTTGCTATTTATTTTTTCTGTAGATGTAGAAGATGTAGTAAATAGCAGTGAGGTTTTCAGTGCCGTGTTTTTCCACATAAATGTAAATGTGGCAAAATTTTTTGGTTCATAAGATTTTTCATAATTTTTTTAAAGATGAAAGTGTTTCATGTCAGAGCAATGAAAAGATATCCAGAGACTTTTGAAAAAGTGAGCTCAGTGTAGAGAAATTCATCTAAGCAATTGTCAAAAAAAAAAAAAACTGAGTTATTCGTCTTTTTTTTCCTAGGCTTAGAGTTGGATGTTGGAGAGTTGCCTCCTCAGATGAGCTTCAATGATTGGCCGGAGCTGAGACGGATCTTCACGGAGCGTTTTGCTTCAAAAACCCAGGCAGATTGGTCAGCAATATTTGATGGGACTGATGCCTGTGTTACACCTGTGTTGTCTTTTGACCAGGTGAGCTCGCACCCACATAACCAGGAAAGAGCTTCTTTTATCAAGGACTCCAACGGAGATGAAAGCCCCCGGCCGGCCCCGGTTCTCTCTCTGACTCCTGCAGATCCTTGCCTCGCCCCAGACCCTGCGATTGGACAGCACACAGTTGAAGTCCTGGAGGAGTATGGGTTTACATCAGCAGAGATAGACCGGATGCGAGCAGCTGGGGTCGTAGAGTGTAATGATCTCAAAGCAAAGTTGTAGAAGACCACAAGTCAAGCTGGTTCAAAAAATCCACACTTTCAACACAGAAGATGTGATGGACAATAATAAGACCAGTTATGAGTTGTGCTGTGGACATAATTGATATTAATGATTGATTTAGATACAGAGCACATCTGAGTAAGACCTGCCATTCAAATCATGTCTAACACAACCACGACAGTGAAAGCAACTACAAAATGTAAACTGAGATGTGGTTAGAAAGCACAAGATGTTGCTCCATCTCACCCATTTGCATTCATTCTCTCAGGCCTGAGGAAGCTCATGTACACGTTTCCAGTGAAAGCAAAGAGTCTGCATGTCCCACACATTTTCTTCTAGTGTAGGCGAGCCTTGATTGGCCACGGTGAAATGTCCTCCTATGCACTCTCAAGATACAAGGATGCAGCTGGCCTTGGTTGTTGATTTGAATAGCTGCTTCCTGTTTTTCTTTAAAGAAAAAGAGTCTTGAGAAAGAAGTTTGTGTGCGCAGATCGATAAATCAGCACCAACAAAACTGATAAGTAAATACAGCGTTGATTGTTTTGCTCTCCCTCCAGGGCTTCTAAGTTTGGCATCCTTCATGTCCACTGGAAACGTTTCAGAGGCAATGTGTGTGTTCTTTCGCAGCTACATTTTTAATATTCTGTAGTTCAGAGTTGTTTATATTATATTTGCAGCTTATTGAGACGTGTTAACCAATGTTAACTTTGTGCCTGTATTTCTGTTGCCCTTAACTTTGTGGTCACTTATTTTAAATGTCAATATAAACAATCACAAAGCAAAGCTGTTGTCATTACACTCTTTTTTTCATTTTAGCTGGTGTCATAATTATAAAACGATGACTTTGATTTGCATTGTCTCATAATAGAAGCAAGAAGTTGTGTAAATGAGAACAAGTGAATCGTGAATTTAGCCGCATCAAACTACAGTACAGGTGAACACAGACAGCAGGACTCAACAGGTACATCTATTTTCTTCTGTCAATGAATACAGACATTTACGTACATTCACAAGTGATTTTCATGCTACAGAGATGTAAGCTGCTCCAGTAAAAATAGACCTGAGCCGTAAAGATGGCAGAACGGATAAAAGAGCTGTGAGTGAGACACCTGCAGCCACAAAGGAGGTGGACGTCATCACACTGGGTAGAATGACAGCGAATCGTCGGCGGCTGCCAAACATAATGTAGCTGGATGCAGCAGACAGCAGCCGTCAGTTTGGTTTTTTGCAAAGGTGCTACACAAGGGTTCAAAGGAATTTCAAATATAAAGACAATATAAAACTAGTGTGTAATTCATCACTATTCATGATGAGCAGTGATTCCCCCAGTCGTATCAATGTCATAGAATAAGCAGAAAATGTCTACAAAACAAGATATAAAAGCATTTTTTATTATTAAAAAGAACAAATCTCCTCCGGGGCAAAACAAGATACTTGTGGATTTTTAATTTGTCAGTAATATTTTGTACGTTGTAATTTATTCAGTTAGTGTCACCTGACTGCCGCTCAATGCCAGAATTATCCCTGGTATAGGATTAATACTGTGTGTTATCCCTCTGTGAACACATGATGTGACGCAGAGATGGAAGCAGCATGACATTAACGGCATAAGAGAAACTGTTTGAACCGATTTTGCAGCTGAACAATAAGCCTCTGGATTTGGAAGTAATAGGATACAGTGCAGATTATAGGTTCATTCCATTGTGCATATTGTCATGAGCCAATGTGGTTTAAGCTGTATAAGGTCATCAGCATCAAGAACTTCATGACTTCCTCATCAGGAAACTCAAATGTGGCTCTCAAAGAGAATAACGTAACATATTAAGTATGTTTTTATTGTAAGGTATAAGCATCAGAGAGCAGAAATGTGAGTTCGTTCAAATCACAAAAAGAGAAACCTTTTCTCACTCACCCGTGATGGTGTCTAATCATGCACATAGTTTTGGTTTGCCAAGGTTTTGAGATATCTGTTTATGAGGTGAGGTGAGCTGAATTTGTGGCACTCAAATCGGTAAAAAAAAGATATTTGAAAAGCTTAGGAGTAACATGTTTTTTCAGCGATGAAGTGGTTACTTTGGATAATGCACAGACTTCACTGAAATACATTACAGCTGCTTTCTAATGAAGAAATAGTAGAAATCAGGAATATGCAGCATTAAGGCGCAAATGCTGAAACAATTAAAGGTATCCTTGACATTCTCACCCAAAGCCAGTGTGCGTCTCCTTGTCCTTCCTCATGAAACAAAAAAACTTTTTTTTTTTTTTTTAAATAAAAGAATTTGATTGAAAGAAAATGAATTGACAACTACTTTGATATTTAACTGTTCATTACAGTCGGCCAAATATTTGCTGGCTCCAGCTTCTCAAAGAGGAAAATTTGCTGCTTGTATTTGTCATGAATAATATGTTAATAAAACATCTTTGGGTGATGGACTGTTGGCTGCACAAAAAAAGACATTTAAGATTCCTTCATAGTTCATGAATGTCAACTGGGTTTGTTATATGTCTCCAACATGCAGCTCTTTTGATGTGATTTTGTTCTTTAAGTGTTCATTTGTCAGAGGTTCAACGGGCGACTGATAAAGAAACTTGATCATTTAGAGAGTGTTAAAATACCTACTGTGATTCCTGTGAATACTTTTTTTTTTTGTTCATGCATTATAGTGACGTTTTTATCTGCACTATAGAAATGGTATATTCTTCATTCCTGGCTTGATTGCTGGTTACCTGCTCTTCAATCAGCAACCTGCAGATGCCTTAGTGGTCTTTAATGGCCTTTCACAGACCAGCACCTTTCTCACAGCGTGCAGATGTGCGTCATGTCACTTCTTGCTGAAGAAGCTTACATAATTGTTCTTAACCCTTTATAAAAAAGCCTTTCCCTCCATCGTACATTGACAGTCGGCAGCTTGTTCCCTCCATCTTTCTCTTGTTCATTCATGTGTGCTACTATTGCATAAGCAGTTGTAGTGTAAAAACCTTGAGGCATGCATGAATGTGAGGAATGTCTGTGGTGTGACTCCAAACATCTGACTCTCACCGTGCCGGGCCAAACACAGGGTAACTCACTGTCAGCATATGGCATGAGATTAGTGGAGGCTTCAAACATGGCTTAATGTATATGTATATATGTGAAATGTGCAGAGTAGCGTTTGAGTTTTTAATCTCCACTGAGCAACAGGTATTCAGCCAACATACGGAGGAGACATGATAAATATTTGGAGATCTTAAGCTCCAAAGTGTCACCACATGTTGTATCATAAGCAGGTGGATTGTGGAGCATAATGTGGTGCTTTTCAATGTGATTATGGAAATGCATTTACATGCATGACATTTTGACGGGGGGCTAATTATCAGCAAGCATCCTTGCAGCAGACCATTTGTCATCTGATTTGCTGCTTTAAGTGACTAAACTTTCAACACAATTGCTGCATAGAGTCGTCGTAAATATGGTACAATAGGTTGCTTAATCAGTCTTACCAAGGCGCTCTGGTTATATAAGATTTCTTTCCCATTTCCTGTTCATTTGTATGTTTATTTCAGTTTAAAACAAAATAAGACAACTCTGTTCTTGAGTCGGATTATTTTTGTTACCTGCTGATTATTTTCTTGATTAATTAATTGATCATTTTGTCTGTTAAATGTGAAAAAAAAAACGCCATCAAATTTTCAGGCCAAAACTAAAACATATTTAGTTTACTGTCTTATATGACAAAGAAAAGCATAAAATCCTCACATTGTCGCTTATCGAGTTTCTGATCATCAGAAGTCCATGCTCTGATAAAACAGCATCAACAGTAAATTTACTACTACGATGACAGAGGATCTTAAACGCTTGAATCTGCTTGTTGATGGAGCACATGGACGTGTGTGTGTGTGTGTACTGTATATTAGTATGCCCTCATGTATGTGTGCATGTGCATGTCAATGTGTGCAGTCTGAGCCATCTCACACTCATGTTTTCTTTCATATGAATATTTTCTGGCTGGAAACAGAAAATGACCTTTCCCTTTGGCTCCTTCCTTCCTGGCTGCTCCCACCTTTCTGTTCCTGATCAGTATCCCTCCTCGGGGATCACATGCATCCTCACTTGATTAGCTGAAAGTGCTGCTGCAGACGACCACAAAAGAGCCCTTGTGATTTCATGGTTTGGTGAAGGGCTCGTCCACTGGGACAAGTGGTTTGAGGCAGATCCTTGTATTGAGAATATCTGTGCAGGAAAGTTGTGTAATTACAGTCTGAGTCAAAGATGGTCTCTTAAAAATGTAAAATTTTTGATTTTGAAGAAAGTTCCTGTCGAATAATTGAAACTCTGCCTCCATCAATCACAAGTAGGTACTGAAAAGCTGTTGGAAGCGTGATCACTCACAATACTTTAGACTTCCAGGATAAATTCAAATTGCCTCTCAAAACTGAGGGGGATCAAGCAGAAACTTTGAAAACAGGAAAATAAGTTCTTCTTTGAGCTCAATAATGTGAATCTTCATTTTGAGCAGTTTTATATTCAGGCCCGCCTGAAACCTCTGAAAATAATTCATGAATACGCTCATGTTGTAGTGTTTGAGTAATGGTATTGTTTGATTCAAGTGGTTGGACTAATGCATTTTTAAGTGGCCTGGCACAATAATTGTTGTCAGGCTTATAGAAGATCTAAAGGATAAATGGATGGACTGCTTGAATTACGTCTTTAATTAAGAGCAAGAATATCAGTTGTTGTTCTGCCTTTGAATTCCAGCTTAAATAATAACAACAAGGGGAAACTGCTGCCTTCTGAGCTGAAATGAGATTGTCTGCCCTCTAATGCTGAACACCTATAGACATGGAGGGATAGCATTTCATTGCATTTCTCTTGGGGAAGGATGACTGTGATTTTGAGAACTGCTTCAGCAATGTTTGTAAAATAGGATGCTGGAACATTTTCAGTCTAGTTCTGGATCTGGTCAGTGTGATCTCCTCTGATCCAGACTGAAACAACTATTAGAAGGGTTCAAATTTGGTACTGACATCAATGTCCTGTTCATGAGGAATTATAATAGCTTTGGTGATCTCTATCTGGCACCATCCTCAGGCCAAAATTGAATGTGGCCTATATTTTGGTTTACAAAACTCGCTCAACGGCACGTCCATGCTGCCTCTCAATATGCTTTCATATGCTTTCATATAGTTCTTTTAGAATAATTAGATGAAGCCAGGAGATGGATGAAAGATATGAGAGTGGTATGGGTCTTCTCATCAAACTCAGTGCATAAGCTTGTTTCCCAAAATTATTGCTTTAAGGTTACTACTGTATTTTATGTATTAGGCCTATCTGATGACCGCATTTCTCAATATGCCTCAAAAAAACCAATCCTTCATTAAAGCAGCTCACAATCCAACCCAGCAGAGAAAGAGACTGACCACAATTTGCATAGTTCGTTCGTCCGTCGGCTGTGACTTCATATCACAAGCCTCTGTGCTGGCGGGTAGGACGTCTTCCTCATGTCGTAGACGGATGCGTTCACGTGAACATGTGTGGAGGAGATTTGTGCAGCCATCCATCAGGTTCTCTAGTACTTACAGCATGTTGTTGACAATTAGCTGGAGTGAAGTGCAAGTATAAAGTAGCATTAATGGAAATAGCTGAGTACCTCAAAACTGTGTAATTACAGCACTTGAGTAAATGTACTTTCCATCACTGGAGTTTCATTGTAGACCAGCTCCAGCACTGATTTGGAATCCAGCATCAATCTGGTGGTTTTAATAAAGATATGGGTGCAGAAAAATGATCATCAGCACAGTGAGACCGGGCGACTGCAAGTAAAACAGGTCACCAGGAATGAAAGGTTTAAGAGTAACGAAGACATGTAAGTGAAGCAATTGAAAGACAATGGATGTTGTGTGTCTTTTATTGCTCTCTCACACACAGTAAATCTGTTTGTGGCATTGAGCCCTAATGATATTCTTGTGATTCCCTGATTGTTCTTGGGACCAGTCTGCTGATTCGGAGAAGGACAGACACCTGACCTTTCGAGGAAACTGTCTCTGATAACCAGAATGAAGTTCCCAGTAAAGAGTCAGTTGAAAATATCCTGAAATGCAAAAACAGCAAAATGTAGTCGCTTTGGCTTCATCTCAACTTTAGAGCAGCTGCTTAGTGACAGATGAGGAATAATGAATACAATCACAGCAAGAGTTGGAAAAAAATCTGATTTTCTTACCTTTTGTGGCAATATTTTACAGCACAGACTGTTCTTTCGGTTGGAGAAAGATGAAACCTAATCTGAACGACATCCTCATTGCTTGAATCTATTTATTTGATTCTTCTCACTTCTCTGATTCCAAAGGCAAAAAACCCTGAAAACTACTCAGTTCAGACTTTCTTTGAACTTTATTGATACGGACTGGCTGATTCTCCTGCAGCCCTGAAGAGTCAGAAATATGCAAGACTGCAAGAGTTACCTTTAACAAACCACATGAGAAAAAAACCCCACATACATGATGATGATTTTATCATTTGTTCCAAACCTCCCTCAAAAGTAGACTGTTTCAGTCTTTTATGTTGCTCGTCACAAGCCACTTTAATTTTGGAGAATGGAGTGGGACATCTGCATAATTTACATTTTAAATTTTTAAATTGTGAATTATTATCAATGGCTTGTAATCTACAGTCTTTCCGGCTGCTCCATGAGGCTGCACTTGGCCACTGAGGTGCTTTAATATTATTTTGTGCATCATCTTAGTTTAGCGTGTTTGCTTTTCTAATTAGCACCGGACTTGAAGTACAGCTGAGTCTGATGGGAATGTCAGCAGTTTTGAACAAATTAAAGTTGATGATGATGTCAGAGGATCACTAAAGTTATTGGAATTTATCCTGACGGGAACTTCCGGACCACATTTCATTGCAGTCCATCCAAAAAGTTGATGAGATTTTTCATACTTGACAGACATTGTCATCTGTAGAGCCACATCGCTAGCATGGCTTAAAAAAAAAGATTAATTAAAATACAAATTAAATTGTGGATGAAACAAAAATTGCACACACACAAAGCAGAAGAGAATAATGAGATTCACTGTAGGAAGACAAAAAGCATAATATATTAATCTTTACACATTTTTTAAAAATCATGAAATTTCAATTCTAAATATTTTTTCATTTGTATAACACATGCATAAATCAAATCACTTTTTAAATAAGCTTTGATGGCACCAGAGTAACTTTACTTGTGGTTAATCATTAAAGACTGTGGAAGCAATGGAATAACATCACATCACACATACTCCCATGAACTGCCCCAGGCCTTTACTACACTACTTTGAAGACTGAAGAAGGGGTAGAAACACTCAGTAATCTCTTAAATACACCCCCCTTCTTTCTCTCCTCCCCTCTCCCTCTCCTCTTCATTGAGTCCCACTGTGCTCTGCTCAGACCAGGAGGCAGACCTTCACATGTAAAGTAAAGCTGTGTGGTGTTGTGGACTCATTGCTCAGCTATGCAGTAGAGAGGAGGATTAGCTCAAGCTGAGCACCAGTGCAAGGACCGGGCATTTGGGCCGTTTATCCATCACCTGGCGGACCGAGAGAGACGTTACCGTCCTCTGTGTCTCACCTAAATCTTCTCCCTTTCTCCTTCTACCCCTCTTTCCCCTCTCTCTCCACCATGACCCTTCTATCAGAGGACCAGTCGGCGAGGCCCCAACCCTGTCCGCCCCCACAGACTGGCAAGCACATCGGCACTTCTTTGCACCCGTACTCAACAGACTACACCGGCTCCAAAGAGGACTACATGGACAGTGGGGACAGTGCCGTGTTCGGAGCCGTGGAGCCCCCCAGGCGCTCGCGGGGCCGCCTCATCCTCCACGGCATGATCATGTTTGGAAGGGAATTCTGCTACGCGGTGGAGGCGGCCTTCGTCACGCCGGTGCTGCTGAGCGTGGGCCTTCCCCGCAGCCTGTACAGCTTGGTGTGGCTCATCAGCCCCATCCTGGGCTTCCTGCTGCAGCCCATCATCGGCTCGGCCAGCGACTACTGCCGCTCGTCGTGGGGCCGGCGGAGGCCTTACATCCTGACCCTGGGCATCCTAATGCTGCTGGGAATGACCTTGTTCCTGAACGGAGATGCCGTCATCTCAGGTGAGGGGCTGGCGGGAAGAAGGAGAGGAAGTGAGAGATAGACTGACAGAGGGGAGGTTCAGATCGTACTTGTTCGTGGGGGCTGACTCAGCCTTTGATTCAGAGAGAATAAGAGAGAATGAATAATCAGTCAATCTCAAATATTCTAGAACATACTGTCGATCTCTTTTTAATGCCCAAGCTTGAAAATAAGTATAATTGTGATTTATCTTGTAAAACTCAACAAATGCAAGGCACACATATGTGTTTTTATCTTAATGTTTCTGTCAGGATATGAACTGAAAAAGGATTTGTTTTACCTGACATTGATGCTTATTGTCTAATTGGATTATTTACACTGATACAGCTTATATTTTTTCTTCAAGCTCTCTCTTATCTCTTTTGAGACTGTACAAATATCCACTCACAGATATTTGGAAAAAAGAGCCACATCCATCAACTTGATAAACGTGTGGGCATGAGGTCCTGACAGGCTCTTACGCTCACACTTTTAACTTGTGACCGAAGCTGGCACAGACTGATGATGGGTGAAAAAGATTTCATTGCACATGTAGTTTGAAAACCACCGATAACATTTAACCGGCTGCGTGAGAATCCACCGGGCTCCAGGCGGCATCACGAGAAATCTCAGCACAAAAGAATCTGTGACCTTCATAAAATGGTTTATATAAAAAGACGTTGAATAAAGAGCACTTTCTTTGCAGATGAACCACATGAGCTGATTCACTATTGAGACTTATAGTGCTGCCATATTGTTACCCAGCAGACAGCCTCACAAAATCAGTGTGGGGTCAAGTGCATATTCAGTGATAATTTCATCCATTCTGCTTCTCGGTTGGTGCTTTTAATTTTGGGCCTCTTGAAGGATAATTAGAGTTATCATCATGCGGGACTTTGAATAGGACTGCAAAGCATCTCTGCACATTTTAGCAAATGTCCCAAACACTGCAATCACAGGCACTCTGCAATGTTTGAGGAATGTTTGGTAGTGTAGGTCGAGATTTCATAAAGAGACCTCACTGAGCAGGAGAAGGTTGCTGTTAATCGTACAAAGTGCAGGATCCTTATTTCAAATCTGGGTCTCGGGTCAAACGAAAAATCAAAATGAGCTCGTTTGAAATAATGTTAAAAAGATTTTCAGTCCTATTAAAAAGGCTCCCGGCTTTGCTATAATCATCATACTGACTATAAAGTATTTCTTTCTTCTGGCGTATGCTGGATAAGCTGATTACCTCTCCGTGTTTCGCAGGGTTGTAGTGAATACCACAGGACTCCTGTGACATAATGTTTGCATTGTTGTAACTGCACTCAGTACAACCGCTTCACGTTGACCGCCTCAAGAATCCATTCAGTCAATTCTGAGTCGTGTTTTTCTTTTTGTTCCATTGATAGAGACTGTTGAGTTCAACCAAACCGAAGCAACAGAGAAATGTATTTCTTTGGTCATCTCTTTCTTCTACAGTAAATCTATTTTGCAGTTTTCTAAAGACTTTCATATTGTTCTTGTCTTTCTAAACTCTTGCATCAATCTCAAAATCCACGTCATTATGTTCTAATTACATGTAATTAGAACATAATAAACATAACGCACATGATGAACATAATGCAGGTGTTTTGTTCATGATATGTTTACAAAATCCTTCATTCCTTTTGAAGAGAGCACAACAATAAGACTGGGCTCTTGTTGTTGATGTAATTGTTACCTGTCAGACGTAATTGGTTTACTTTGAAAAGCCACTTATTGTGTTCTGACAAGCTTTCAGTGTGCCGTTCCTCTGGGATTCTTTTTCCTCTGACGTGAAGCTCTACTTGCCAAATTAAATGTGCAAATTCCACTGTTCAAGTTCGTAAAATTGTGCACGTGATGTGGGGGTTTGACAATATTGTTATTTACATCCACGGCTGCAGCGCTTAATGAGGTGTCTTGTTCTGTTTTGCAGCGCTCGTCAGTGACAGGTCACTGAGGAGCATATGGGCCATAGTGGTGGTGATGTTCGGAGTCGTGCTGTTTGATTTCTCTGCAGACTTCATCGACGGGCCCATCAAGGCCTACCTGTTTGATGTGTGCTCGCATCAAGACAAGGAGAGAGGTCTGCACTACCATGCTCTGCTCACAGGTGTGTAATGCAGACACACACGTCCACAAACACACACACACTCTTGCCGTACTCGCTTCAATACTAACTACCCTTGTGTTTATTTTATGTTAATTTAGGCGTGTTTCCAATGTGCGTCTTAATGGATTTGATTTGATTTAATCAGCGCTGGTTATTTGTTCGGAGAGTTTCAGTGGGAAAAGCGGCCTCGTGGGTATTTTGTAGCTGAGAAACTGACATAACACATTCAGATGGTGTATGGCTGCGATTCTCTGAGTTAAACTGGATGCTGTTCTGGCGTGGAGGAACAGCACATACTGTTACGGGGAGTGTGTACTCTGGACTCAGTGAGTCACTGTGTCCAGAATAGTCAAAACCCACTCATCAGATGAAGAACGGATCCAAACAATTCCAAAAAGCACAAACAAGTAAGGGTGGACGAAGAACAACAAGAAGATCAAATCCAAAAATGACAAGAGCACTGACAGTCAAGAATGGACAACAAAAGAACAATCCGGCAAGGGCTGAAAGAAATGGAGTGGCTTAAATAGAGTCCTGATGGTGATTAGCTGCAGCTGGGAACACAGGTGACTAGATGAGGTGGGAGTGGCTGACAGGTAAGGCGAGGCAGAGGCGGGGTGAGAGGAAAAAACACTGAATACAGAATTACAGCAGACAGAAAACTAAGACATAGACCTAAGACAGAAAACTAAGACACAGAACTAGGACAAGACATGACAGCAAAGACAATGACCTAAGACCAAGACAGGACTAAGACATGACAAGATTGACAGAATAAAAACAGAGACTGAAACTAAGGCAGGGAGACTGAAACACTGGACAGAGCTGTGGCAGGTAAGAAAGTGACTAGACAAAACTAAAGCTGAACAAAAACTAACACTGAACAGAGGTCTGGCTGGCAGGACTGTGACACATACTGTGTTGATGTCTGCATGTTCAGTAAGACTGCGAATGAGGTGGATGTCTGTCTTATGATAAGTGTGTATGCATAGATGAGTGAGGCTTGATCGCTGCCAAGAGTTAGGTGAGAGGACGGATACCACTCGAGTGCTACTTTTGTGACTCCCTCTTCCCTTCCTACTTACAATATATGACGCTGTATTTACTGTCCGTCATTTTATTTGAGAGTCCAAGTTTCTTCTGGCGTCTTCAGCAATTACACACTGGCACAAAAAGTGCACAGCTACACTACAATCCCACAATCCAATGCTCCACATGAGAACATTTCTGTTGTGCAACTGACACAAAATGATTATGATTAATAAGTGTCCAAAATCCCTAGTTACTGCTCAATATTCAGTAAACTAATGAGTGTGATTTTGAACACAGCCTGTGTTTTGCTCTTAATTTTATTAATCCATAACAATAGATAAAAATAAATTGTACGGAATAATGTCTTTTACAGTATGTCTGCTCATCTGATGAGTCATTTTAAACAATAAGGGAATATTAGTATCAGTCCATTACTTAAAAACTGCAGCCTTAAAGCTGCTATGATGAATATTTTTGTCTAAACAATGGATCAAATTATGCTCTTGACTCATCTTCTGCATTTTAGTGTATTTTAGCTCATTGTTTTGGTTTTTACCACCAGCACCAGTATTTTATAATTGTTTCACTAATTCGTCATTGAAAACCTGTCAATACAATGTCCCTATATGAAAAAAATATCCCTCTCTTTCTTTTATCAGCTTAAGATAACTAAACGCAACCAAATGCTTTGTTTCATAATAAGTTTCTCAGGAATTAAAGAGTAAGTTTGACTAATATATTTAAAACTCGGTTTGGTTGCCTTTCCAAAATTTTAAATTATGTGCATGTTTTGAAATGTTTTCCTGGTGAATGAAGTCATCTGTTCAGCTCATGGCCATATGGCTGAATGGATGAATAGACTCTCCACTTGATATGTCAGAGCGTGGTGTAACATAGCCAGCCATCTACGTTTAGACGCAGCAGAGTGTCTCAAAAGTTCAAGATTGTTCTATGAAAAGAAATGGTTCTGGGCCATCACATCATAATAGACATAGACAGATGCCATCTGGAGTTGCTGAGTTCCATTTCCATCTAAACTGCATTTTCCTGATGTTTTCTGAAAGGAGAATCAAGATTGCTACATGAACCTGGGGTGAACAAGGCTGCAGAGTAATTGTACACTTTGTCCTTGTCCTTTGGTAAAATGTTCACCTTGGACACATTTAGAAGTGAGATTTTCCATTTGAGCAATTATGTCAAACTGTGATTTGGTGTATCTTGGTGTATTCAAAGGACAAAGTGATTCCTTTCCAAATTTTAAATACAGCTACTTTGAAATCAAGTGATGCCAGCAAACACATGTTTTCCTTCCTGATCTTATACAACATGCATTAAAATACCATAACCTCACAAAACATGCTCCAAATGACTAAAGAAAAGTCTACAAATATACAGGACTAGACTAATATTTTTCACACACTGCTTCGAGGGAGGCAGATGATGTTTTGGGTGTGAGCGTCAGTGGTGCGCTCAGCTGTCAGCCGGCACTGGCTGGTGTGAGCACGCCGGTCAGGCTGTAATCCAGCCCTGAGCTAGTCATGTGCTGCAGTCATGGGTCTGTGCTGAGAGAGACGGATGCCAGGCACATGATCTTTTAGACGCCCCTCCCACCGCTGGTATGTGAGCTTTGACGAGGAGGGAGCACGAAATGTTGTGCGTTGGGTTTCATGTACCTTTTCTGTGAGCTTTTCTGAGTCTGAGTTGTGAAATGCTAAAACTCAGTGTTTCACAGCCTCGGCTTGTGTGAAGGATCTTGCTTTTAGTTTTTGAGCTGCACACACTCGCAGTTGTTCCTATAGGTAAAATAAAACCACGATGACAAACGACTTCACTCTTGAATGTTCTGTTGTTTGTTTCTTTTTGTTTTCTTATTAATTATTTTTTCTGTCTATTTAGATTCAAGATTCAAGAAGATTCAAGATTCAAAAACGAGTGAAAATGAGTGCATGCTCTTAATGATTCCTCGAGATTTAAAAAAGGGTGCATAACCTTTCAATGTTAAATTTTATTCTGGACAAGCAATAGATATTTAAAGAGAACAGATTCAAGTTAATTTTCATTATGGATGACATCCTTCTGTCAATTGGCTGATCGATTGCTCCACCATTTTAGTCCAGACCAAAATTTCTTAACAGCTTTTTGAAGGATTGCCATGAAATTTGACATTCATGGATAAATCCTAATGACTTTTGTGGTCCCCTGACTTTGTATCTTCACTTATCCAGTGAAATATCTCAATACCAAACAGATTGGCCACAGATTTTGTAGATTTGTTTTTGACATTCATGGTTCCCAGACAATGAATCCTATTAACTTTGGTCATGACTTTTTCCTTATCACCGTCATGAGGTTGACATTTGTGGCTCGGGGTGAAATGTCTCAACAACTATTGGATGGTTTGCTGTTAAATGTGCTCCACATTTTCATATTCCGCTTCATGTGACACCACTATTTTGGTTTACGACCAAATACCTGCAAAAGTGACGACAGCTGTTCCTTTGTTCAAGTGTTAGTATGGTAACTCTTTCAATTTGAACCATTTTGTTCAGTTCATCTCAATGATTCCAAGTCGCTCAAGTTCTGAGTCCACTCACTTTTAATCTAAGCATCAACGCCTAAATGCACTTCAGTACAAACATCAGTAAGTGTATGCATCACCTCTTATACTGCTGCAATGTTTGGCATCATTCAAGATCAGTTGATTGATTATTCAGATTGTTCTAATCATGAGTATGAGTTTTTGAAGTTTGTTATTTCCATGTATATGAACTATGGTCTCGCTCTTGAGCTCGTTCAGCCTTGCAGGAAACCATCATTGCTGGTGTAATGTGAAATTGCTTTAATATAATTGATACTTCTACTTCATTCTCTTCACAATCATATCTCTGCTTCACTCTGTAGCACTGTGCTATAATAAAAAGCTCATTGTTATTTTGGTACATAGAAATGTACACACTTGAGCTGTTATTAATGCCACAGAAAGGAAAGAGAGAAGGACCTTAAGCCAGACGAGAGTGTTTAATGCAGCACATTTCAGCAACGTTTCGCCACACAGAGCCAAGTGAAGTGCTTATTACTTTACCTGCCAGGTTGTGTAATGTAGAAAAATAGCCTCCATTTCGGGTGAGCAAGTGTGGAAAACTGTATATCTTCTTCTCTGGGAGCTGCAGCTGCAAAAGTTTATGAATGAAAGAATGAATCCAACCAACCAATCTGGTGCATTTTTATGTTACTTAATTTTGTTTTGTTGGTTTTTTTACTGTATGTTTAATCTATTGTGCATCATAATGTGAACACTTAAGGTGCATGAATGTCTCCTTTAAGGGCAATATTTAAGAAACTGCATCTCATCAAACATATATGCAACATATAAAGCAGATGTTCTGTCCATCTGCCCGTTATGGCAAATATATGACAATGACATAACGAAGCGAGCTGTGTTCTTTTAGCTGCGTCTCTTGAAATGCTCACAGAGGCGGGGGAGTCTCTCACCTTTCTCGAAGTTGACAGTCCTCAGTATTTAGCTTTCTTTTCATAGTTCTGAGGGGAGGCTGTGTTGCTAATGAAAGACAGTGAGAGCAGAGATGTGATAGTTAGTGCCACAACAAAGCACATGTGCGGGGGTAGCAGTTGTGCGCAGTTGGAGAGCCGTCACAGCCGTCACTGGCAACTTTGGTATATGATTATCACTATAAAAAAGAAACATTTATGTATTTCACTAAACAAACACACTCCCAAAAGGTAATGGGTGAAAATAGGCTATAAAAGCATCACTCATGCTTTGAAATTGAAAATTTGAATAAAAGCAAAACAAAACTTGTTCATTAGGACGAGCGTCTCAATCAGTTCCACCTTGGCCATTTTCAAACATTCAAAGCACTCAAACATTTATGTGCTGCGCTGTATTAAAGGTGGGTGAGTCATTAGGGAGAAATATTGTTGATTTGAACTCATCATCTAAATAAATACACCCCTCCCTCACATCAAAGCTCCTTTAGAGGCTACGCCGCCCTAAGATGAGACCGTTTCCCAGAACCAGCACTGACATCACAACAGCATGTCTTGGTAAACTAGCTGAAACACATATCCCAAACATCACAAGCGTTACTTTTGCAAAAGATAGCGACACTAATGTTAACCAAGCAGAAACAGAGCCACATCCGTCTTAATGCATTTCCGCCATTGGAAAGTCTCATCACTTTTTTTCCTCATGGAGAGATGTTTGTTATATTTAACAAAAGGAGTATTGGATTATAATGGCTGACCCCGCCTTTGAGCAGTAAAATTAGCTTAGTTAGTTGGACAGAATGGGTACAGCTATTTAATGGTAATTCCTAAAGACAAGTGCTTCAAGCTTCAACACAGGTTCCCACACAGGAACTTCCTCAAAGAAACCTGAATGTGCTTCTGGTAAACATGTCATCAACCTCTCATCCCTCTCTTGCATTATTTGAGAATTCTTTAATCTTTAATCCGCTCTGTCTTCCAGGTCTGGGCGGAGCGTGTGGATACCTGGTGGGAGCTATGGACTGGGGTCACTCAACGATCGGTCAGGCGCTGGGCTCCGAGTACCAAGTCATCTACTTCTTCTCAGCTTTGACCTGGAGCATCTTCCTCACCGTGCACCTCTTCAGCATTCCAGAGCGACCTCTGGGCAAGGACCCGTCGACCTCTGACCCCTCACCTCCCAGCGCCCTCCGTCTACTGGGCTCCCACAGCAATGGTTATGGAGCGCTGACCAAAGAGCCTGTCTCTCCTGTCTCCGCATCTGCCCCGGACCTCAGGCCCAGGTCTTTCTCTGCTCTGGGAGAGGCCAACTCCGTGACCTCCAGTGCCAAGCAGCCGAACAAGGAGGTATGTAATGTTCAGCGTAAACAATCTATGAGGGTGTGATTACTTGTCGCATGTGTATAAACACACCTGGCAAAAAAATGGAATATATTCAAATAAGAGTTAAATAGACGGCCACTAAATTTGACCTGGTTGACTGAGAACTTTCACAGACAAATATGGAATACAGATTTTACTTGTTTTCTTTTTTAAATTATTTTTTAACTCACATTTTTATTAATTTTTTTAAACCGTTCTTCCTGCTCATGCTCACAAGTAGAATTTAATGCAGCATTTAAGAGGAGAAAATTGACTTTTAATGTTGTCTTAATGTAGTTTCTGAAAGCTTCCTGGCTCAGTGATGATGAAATGTCTTCACGAGTAAATCCAGCCTTTCTTGAAAGATATGAGCATATTGACAATATGGTGCGTATGTATTCTTGCACAAATGACCCCAGGCAACAGACATAAGCTTTGAGTCACATTATGAAGGTTCATCTTCAGAGAGATGATGATGACAACCTTTGATGTGTTCTTGTCAAATTACCAGGAAGTGTGTATAAGAATGCGTGAAATATGGTGCAGTAATGAAAGTGTTAGATGTGACAAACAGTAACTTCAGTGTAACACGGGAGAAAGCAGATATTGAATACAGCACGTTCTGCATGTCTGTGTTTCCCTTGTGGTCGAGCCTCAGGGTCCAAACATTCCCTGACATCAGGTCACGTTTCACACACTGACCATCTAATCATCCATTCAGTATATTTCCATCTATCAGTTCTGCCTCAGGGGATGTGAACCCATTATCTTCCTGCTATGGGAACACAAACCACAAATGTATTTCACAAACGAAAACTAAAATAACTTAAGTACAACTGAGGCTTAGAGCTTAATGAAATAAGAAGCTTTGCAACAAGAGTGTGACTAATTCAAGCTTGTTCCTGCTACTAAAACTTTGTACAGGCCTGATATAAAGGACAGGACGATACAACAACCCCAGTCCTGAATATGATAAATTATGATTTCAAGCTTGATTCAAGTCAGACTTTATTTTTTTTTCTTCTAATTTGTGTTTAGTGTAGAAATTTGTGTTAATATTTCTATGTTAGATAAAAATGATTGATGGCATTGTTTTAGAAATCTGATTTAAAAGTCTTGGTTATAAACTAATTTTGGTTTGTCTGTATGAGGAGATTGCTGTTTAGATGTAGACCTGCCTTTACAGAAATACTGAGGGTTGAAAGAACTTTGAAGATGACATGTAGTAATGTGTAATTATGTCTCATGCTACATACAATTTTCATGTGAAGTGATTTCCTGTATTATGCCTTAAGGCTCTTTTGTGATTTTATAAACTCTGGACATCAATCAATCCATCAAACCGTCCCCAGCGTGAGTTCACTTCTGATTACGTTTGATGATGAAAAGGAGGATGATTTTGTTGTAGCCTCACTTGAACGTAGGGACGTTTGATTAATCGCCTCTTAACATTTCATGCTCTTGCTTCGATGGTCGTCATCTTGCCTCAGCTGTGTATTATGGCCTTTGTTTCACAGAGCAGATTACAGTGCACGTCCACATGTTTTAAAACATAAATGTGTTTTTTATTTATTACTCTTGCTTGCAATGCTTTTTTAAAATTGTTTATAAAAGCAAAGGATTGTCAAATCAGGTCATATTTTATTAAAGATTACTAGTTCAATCCCTTCATTTATTGTGATTAACGTCTTTGTGCTGCAGACATGTTTTTTTATTCATATAGTTTTTGAACTGTCATCAGCTGTGGGCTTAAACACGGCGAGAAGTGAAATTCAGTCATTCATTCATTCATGATATTCATTGATTTTGTGAGCTGTTGGCACTGATGCCTGTGATGTTTGTGTGCACCAGGTCCAGAAGAGGATGACGTTCAGGTCGCTGATGACAACTATCATCAACATGCCAAGCCACTACCGGTGCCTGTGTGTCAGTCACCTGCTGGGGTGGACGGCCTTCCTCTGCAATATGCTCTTCTTCACCGATTTTATGGGACAGGTATTGATTTGTGTGTGCACTTAGATACCACACATGTGCGCTTGACTCCATGCATTTAAAAAAACAAACCTCTTCACAGTTTTCTATTGTGATAGTTAATTGTTTGAGTCATGTATTTGTCAAATATTTCCTTATTCCAGGTTCTCATATGTGAGGATTTGCTGCTTTTCTATGTTTTATATAGATGTAAGTTGAACGTTGTTGACTGTCGGTCACACAAATCAAGATATTTCAAAATGTCACCTTGGGCTCTGGTAATAGGCTTTTTTAAATAGTACTCAGTAGGGAGGCGACAGGAAATGAAGGGAGAGTGAGATAAAGTGAGACAAAGGTCCCCAACGAGACTCGAACCCTTTCATAGACAAAACAACTGATCCATTAATTGATAAAATGATCGTTCACTGTAGCCGTGCAAAATTCACAAAACATTTTAATTTTACAGTGTGTGTTGTTTATTCAGTTCCCCGTTTTGTAAGTAGCATATGTCTGCCAGAAAGTACCATCTACAAATATACTTTATAACATGATTATACGAAGGAAAAACATAAGTAGGACAAAATATGTTTAGACTGTATGATAATATGTAAAGAAATAATTAATAACAGCTCATTCCTGGCAAAATGCTCCAGTGGAATTATATGTTTAGTGCTGAAACCATTAGTCAATTAATTGATTAGTTGATCAACAGAAATTTTTATTGGAGACCAGTGAAAACATTCTCTGTTTCCAGTTCTCAAATGTCCAGTTCTCAAAACTAAATATCTTTGGGTTTTCAACTGTTGGTCCAAAATCTATTTTCTGATATTTATAGGCTGAACAGTTAATCAGAGAAAAAAAATCAACTGAATAATCAATGATGTAAATAACGGTTAGCTGCAGCCCTAAATATGACTCAATGTCAAACGAGTGAGCAACAGCAGAAAACAAAGCTGCATGTTTTTGCATTCAAGCCACATTAATCCCTGAGCAATCTGTTGTTGGGTGTAAACAACCACTGACATGTGTAATAGTAATGAACGCTTTACAGATTCACGGTGTGCATGCTGATCAAAGCGTGTACTCACAACATGACACATTACTCGACGCCACGGTTCATTAACGCCCGATGCACAAACATGTAATCTGAAAATTGCAGGCAATGTTATCAGGGATAAGACACGTGGCTCCCTGATGTTTTAATTTGCTTCTTTTTCTGGGAAAGACAAAAGCATGTATGTATGTGTTGACAGAGGCCAACATTTTGAACCATCTATATGAGTGAAGCTTGAATCTTCTCAGCTTTTAAGATTCTTTGGTTTTCTCTCTTCTCTTTTTTGCAGATCGTATACAAGGGGAATCCTTACGCAGACCATAACTCCACAGCCTACGCCACATATGAGCGAGGAGTAGAAGTGGGCTGCTGGGGACTGTGTATTAATGCTGTGTCCTCCGCTCTCTACTCCTGTTAGTAACTATGTTATATGTCTGTGTGAGCGATGGGAGCAGTGTGTGTGTGCATGTGTGTGTGTGCATGTGTGTGTTCCTTTCTACATTCATCACTGCAGCTGGCATCCATTAACACGACCGTGCTCTGCACTGACGACATCAGCTCCTGTGTGAATGACAGCCTGACATTGTTGATATGGAGAGCAATGAGCAATTACTACCTCCTTCTCTGCTGGGATTACAGGCTTGTAGTCGTTCATTAGATGGCATGCTGAAGTGTAAGACAGCCTGTCCCATCAAATCTCCAGCCAACTGTGGCTTATCTCATTTGTACTGTGGAGGTTTTTTTTGATAACATCTTTTAGAGGTGTCACATAATCCAATATTCATTCATTCTGATTCTCAAGTAAAATCAACAGCGCATATGTGACGTGTGTTTCCAGATGTGCAGCGTTTCCTCCTCCCATACATCGGCCTGAAGGGATTATACTTCGTGGGCTACTTTATGTTCGGCATGGGCACCAGCCTGATCGGCCTCTTCCCCAACATCACCGCCACGCTCATCCTCTGCAGCGTGTTCGGCATCATGTCCAGCACGCTCTACACCATCCCGTTCAACCTGATAGCCGAGTATCAGCATGAAGAAGAGGTACTGGGCTGCAAGTAGACATGTTCTACAGGGTTGAAATGCAGAAAGGAACGTGCTCAACAAAAGGAAAAGATTGAGCCAAAATGCACAAAAAGGGTTCAATGTCAAAATTTAAATTCTTCGGCGTGCAAACATTCACCAACAATGAGTTGCTAAAATGTAAACAGATTATACAGTAAACATATATTAATGTGAGCCATGTGGATAATTCTAAAAAAATTTCAATAGATCTGCAGCGATTAGTCAAATATGAGATGATTGATGAAATGAGATAATTAATCAGCAACATTTTTAAGCAAAACTGACATTTGCTGCTGGATCTCACATGTTTCTTTCTTTGGGACTTGAGATTATATAATGGCCATTTTTCATAATCTTATATACAAAATGATTAATTGAGAAATTGGCAGATTAATCGATACTAAGAACAAGAATAATGGTTAGTTGCAGCTTTAATTTCCCTCTGCTAAATTTCAATAATGAACACTGAATGAAAGGAACGTCCTGATGTGATTTGAATGAGCAAACGCTTTTTGTACTTTTAGGATTGAGTGCATAAAAATATTTCATTCCAGCAATTCAGTATTTAAATTTGTGACATTGGGGGAATCAAAAAGAAAGAAAGGTTCAGATCAAAGCAGAACAGAAAAGAGATAAGATCCACACTTTCAGCTTGTGTCCCAGGCTTTCTGTTATGCATTTGAAGTCTCAAACCAAAGCTGATAAAACTCCCTCAATAAGAGCCACTAAAGACATTATTGAACTGTTTGCACAGGCTGAGTAGGACTTAAAGACTCAGATGAAAAAAAATTGGTTTAGTGTGTGGACATCTGGTGGAAAATAAGTTTTTCAATTTCAGTTTATGGGCTTTGTATAAAATATATACTAACATTATTAAAATAAAACTTTTGATTTGCTGAATGAACCACGGGCTGACCACATTTTGATTGCTGCCCATAACGCTGCTGCAAAGTTGTTAGTCTGGACTTTATTGCTCTTACTAGAAATAGAAACATACATCCCACCTTGGACGGTGGTTCAGAAATCAATTGTCAGAAGAAAAACACTTGTTTTGTTACGAGTTATCCTGTATGTTCAATCAATACCTCATTAAGGTACCACTCACCACTCATCTGGTTGAAGTGGTGGTGACAGTGGACTTCAAGTGGCTAAAGAGAGCTTCAAAAATACAGATACTAAAAAAAAAAAAAAAAGTACAATGCTATTTTCCAGAGCTGCATCTGTTTGCCCAACTGTTAATTGTTTTCTGCCATGGACATTTCTGGTAACATAGATATAGATCTTCCCTCCTCCTCCTCATCTTTAAACCCGCTGTGCTTCCAGGAACAACTGAAGCTGCGAGGGAGCGGTGAAAGCCAGCGAGGCACCGGGGTGGACTGCGCCGCCCTCACCTGCATGGTCCAGCTGGCTCAGATCATCGTGGGAGCGGGGCTCGGCGCTCTGGTCAACATGGCGGGAAGCGTAATCGTGGTGGTCCTCTCGGCCTCGACCGTGTCACTGTTGGGCTGCATCTTCATCGCCCTCTTTATCAGAAATGTGGAATAATTCTGCTTATATGAAAGTATTTTAATACTATTGTTTTAATAAATAAAGATTCTTTATTATATCCTTAAAATGTCTTTGAGTGGTTTGAGTGGTCAATTGTATGAATGTGACCGTGTGACATTCATGAGTCTTTGTAGGTCACACGTGAGTCACACAATTAGTTGTTGCACAGGAGACCAAGTAGTTAATATTGAAGGAACAGTTTGACCTTATGGGAAATTTGCTTGTTTGCTGTCTTGCTGAGAGTTAGATGAGTCAGATGAGAAGAAGTGGTGGAAGAAGTATTCAGAACCTTTGCTTGAGTAAAAGCACCAATACAGTAATATAAAAGTCCTGCATCAAAAATCCTGCTTGAGTAAAAGTACAGAGGTATTATCAGAAGAATAGTTTAGCAGAATATTATATATGACATTAATATACAAGGAGACTGGAGTTTGTTCTCATGTGAAACCAATGTAATACTTGTAATACAGTAGTTTTACAATGTGATGTTGTTACTTTTATTTAAGTGATGGATCTGAGAACTTTTTCCACTGAAAATGAAAAATATTTGCCCATTCACAGATTCTGTTATTAAATTTTAACTGTGATTACACTTCTTTTGGGGGAAACAACACAGTGCACAGTATTTGTATATGTCTAAAAACGTGTCTGGAGCAGATCTTATCAAAACTATTCAAAATGGCTGAAGTGATCCACATGCACTGGCCAACGGGCTTCACCATTTTCCGTCAGCATTAAAGTCTTTGCACTGGATCAAAGTGAAAACATCCTTCTTTGCTCCTCATTATATCTCTGTTTCCGCCTCCAGGCTTTGTCAGGAGACAGCTTGTTTTCTCTGTTGTCTGACTCACTTCTCATATACAGACATGTACAGAAGCAACCACAAATATTTCTGCCAATATTTCACAGGTTCTCTGTGTTTATCACAGCGAATCAGACACTTTCAAAAATGTTTTCATATGTAAATTCATCACAAAGAAAGAAATGTGGTGGACAACAAAAGCCTTCTACATGATAAATAATTATCTTTAAAAATCTCTTTCCTAGACATTGAAAACACATCAAAGGCTCCTCTCCAGCTCCCCAGGAGATCAGTACAGATATTAGCTTGTCTCTTGAGGCATTCACACTCTTACATTTGAATTTCTAATCATGATTTTGACTCCAGTCATTTTTCTTCCCCCAAAAGGGATTTACTTAAGAGATGAAATGCTTTGTGTGTGTGTGTGTGAGCTGATGTGTGTGTGCGCTGTGGGGACCGGATTCAACGTCCACTTGACAGATCGCTCAGATGTACTGATTCAACACAACTTTCCAGGGGCAATTAGCTTTTTATTTGTAATTAAATTAGCCTGTCAGTATGTGCAGGAAATGAGTCCCTTTGTTTTCTTTAGCTGATTAATTAAAAAGATCAACACAGTATTTATCTGAGGATGTTTAGTGAATACACACACACACACACACACACACAGCAGGGGGAGAAAGGATTAAAGGGGCTTCAACCAAGTGAGTTTCGTTGGATCCTTTTTTGAAATAAGACAGTATTGAATCTTGTGCTTAATTAAATCCTTCACTTCAAAAAGTACTCAGATCTTTTACTTGAGTAAAAGAAGAAACACCACAGTGTAAAAAAAAAAATTATACAAGTAAAAACATTGCATTCAAAGTTTTGCTGAAGTATGTGTGAAAGTATTCATCATTAAATCATAATCATATATATTATACATCTGTTGCAGTTTGTAAAGGTGGGAACTAATTTGACTTTTGACTTTGAATTTAACTTTATATTCTGCAGGTGAACTTGATCTATTATAATTTATTAGTTGATCTATATTTTGTATAAATAATCTGAACTAACTAATGTTAAGCAACAACACTGACTTTCAAAATGTAGAAAAGTAGAAGTAAGAGCAAGATGTATTATTTGTCCGATATTTGCATGAAAGTTCTCTAAAATGCACCAACAAACACCAAGAGGTCAAGATCAGTGACCTGAATTAGCTGAGGTGAGGCCTAGCAGACAGGCAGTGACAAGCTGTCACTCAAAGTTGCCTCTCTCTTAAAAATGCATAACTATAATCCTTAATACAATTTAAATGAGATATATAAAAAGTTGTCATGAATGGGAAAACTTGCTATAGAGACTCAAATGATTCACTTTTGGAACCAGCCTCAAGTGGCCATTTGAGGAACTGCAGGGTTTTTTTGGCACTGAATATTGCTGCTTGGCTCAAACAAGCAGTTTGATCCATCTTTGACATTTAACTGCTGTTAAACTGTACTTTATTTACAGGGGTGATATTGTGAAGACAGAAGTTGATGATTGATGACTTAATTGAAAATATGAAAAAAATAAATGAAATGAGTGAGAGGGAAACCGAAGAGATAAACCCCCTACCTTCCTGCACACGATAACATTTACTGTGGATTAGGTGGCTGATCTATCTGTAGAAATCAAAACCATTTGATTTATTCATTAAATGCTCTTAATGTCTCCCTTAAATCAATATGAATAAAGGGTTTTTATGAGCTTTTAAAGAAACTACTGATGAGTCTATTCTTACAGATGCTATAAAGAGATTTTTTTAAATTCCTCTTGTGCTGGACTGTGATGTGACTAATTAAATTAATCTAAAGTGCACTCAGTGAATACCTGAAGTTGCACTCAAAATGTTATTTAAAGGGTTTTGCATTTGCACTTTTCCTGCGCTTTAATGGCAACTATCATCAGAAAGAAAGGATTTTGACATTAAGAGAGTTTAAACGGCCAATTCTTCTGACATTTTCACCGGACTATTAAAAATGAGCACATTAAAGATGAGTAAGTTGGTTAAAAAAAAAAAAGTCCTAATTATTACATTCCACCACCACCAATAAGGTGTTTCTACATTAATTAGGAGTGAATTAAGGTTATTTAAAGTCTATGCAGAATGTCTGATGTTCATACAGATTTGCGACACATAATTTAATCTTTTCATACATCGATCCAAGTTTTTCTCTTCCAAAACCGATTCTTATACCTGGACTCAGCCAACACTGAGTACCAACTTGATACAACTGCTCTCTCTTCCCCTAATTTCAATTTAATTCTGTGGCTCACTGTGTCAAACTCATTGGAATCATTTTTATCTAATGTACCATGAAGCTTCAAAAAACTGACTGCATGAATCTACTGGTTAGTATTTGGACTCTCACCGAGCACCTGAATGTTTTCTGCACTCTGAACAAAGAAAACCACAAGTGTCTCACATACTGTAGATGCACTTTACTTGCACATTAAAATATTTCTGGACATTTTTGAACACATTCAAAATACTGCATGTCTTCTCTCTTTATGCTCCAGATAAACACTTCTTTTATTATAAAGAGCGGCAGAGTACAAATTCACAGATGAGTGTGAAGCGGTCAAAGTCTTGTCTGTGAAGAGTCTCATCTCCTCTTTTAACAATGCAAACTTGAACTCCAGCTTTCTTGACCACTGCCAGGCAAAAACAAGAATGCATATAACATAAACGCATAATGACCCCACTAGGTGCTGGTTTGCCTTTCATTGTACATCACAGCTCCAGGAGGGTAGAAGAGCACATCTGGCTCCTCTGGTGCACTGACAGGCGCCAGGACTCGGCCCGCCTCGTTCATCTCCTGCTTGGTGGTGGCCGTGATGGGCCTGATGGTGGGAGAGGTCATCCTCCAGAACAGCTTCTTCAGCGCCTTCCTGAACTCCCTCCTCATGAGGCAGTAGAGGATGGGGTTGAGGCAGCTGTTGGAGTGCGCCAGGCACACGGACACAGGGAACACATACACCTGGGTGGTGTAGTACTCATAGCTGAAGTGGACCACGTTGAGTTTGATGAGGATGCCCCAGGCTGTGAGGGCTTGGTTGGGCAGCCAGCAGAGGAAGAAGGACAAGACCACAATGGTGACAGACTTGGTGACCTTTGCTCGCCTCTTGGCGCTGGACGTGTTGATGTTCTTGGAGGTGATGAAGCGCAAAAGGAGCAGGTAGCAGGCGGAGATGATGCCAAGCGGCACCACAAAGCCCAGCAGCACCTTCTGGGAATGATAGAGCCCGAGCCAGAACTGAGCCGTCCCGTTCGTTTCCGGGAACTTGACGAGACACAAGTCCTCATTGGAGACGGTGACGGTGGTGGAGAAGACCGCGTGCGGCAGCGCGGCGGAGGCGGCGGCGCACCAGATGGAGACGGTGACGCACCGCGCGGAGCAGCCCGGCGGCCGCCTCCTCCTCCCCTTCAGAGCCGAGGCCAGAGACCAGTACCGGGCCACGCTCATGGCCGTGAGGAAGAACACGCTGGCGTACATGTTCATGGCTGTCACGTAGGAGACGATCTTACACATCGCTTTGCCAAAGAGCCAAGTGAAGTCCAGCGCGTTCTCCACCGCCCAGAAAGGCAAAGTCAGGACAAACTGGAAGTCAGTCACAGCCAAACTGGTGACAAAAAGGTTGTTGGAGGATTTTTTCCACACTTGCTTTGACTTCATTGGGTATAAGACCAATAAGTTTCCAACCAAACCCAGCGCGCACACCAGAGAGTAAATGATGGAGATGGTGATCCTCACAGCAGCTGCGCCATCTCCAAATCCATCCGCCTCATCCGAGCTGCTGGAGGTGTTGAAAACAGAGCTGAAGTTGAAGCCTGCAGCAGACACAATCCCTGCTGAGCCCTCATACTTAGTGTCATTGAATTCTCCAGACATTTTAACCCATTAAAGTCATGCCTTCAAATCCAAAAGCTTCATCTCTTGGAGAGGAAAAAAAAAAATCCTTGGATTAAGTTCGTGCGTCAGGCTCCATGTTGCAACTAAATATGCGTTCAAAAGCAGTCCAGGTTTTTCTGTGAGAGGATGCAAAGACAGAAACACTGTGACACAGCTGCTCATGCAGGTGCTGTGTGGCTGTGAGGTTTGTCTCTGCGCGTCTCAGCTCTCCAAGATGCGTCCTGACGCAGCGCAGCAGCATAGTGGCGCTCTCCTTGGTCCTGATCTGAAGCCATGTGATTTAAAAAAAAAAGGCATCTTAAAATTCATTGGAAAAAATGCACATACATTTATCTTCATGAGGTAGGAAAAACAATTAAATTGTGCATTTAATGTGTTTTCTTATTGCTCATTTGACACACACACTCAATTTATATCTAACTCTAGTGAAGGTGGTGCTAAGATTTCATCAGCTGATTTATGGTCTCTCCATTGTAGATTCAGACATTCATTACTTCTCATTTATCTTCTATTGATCCCACTTTACCTCAGCTGAATGTCAGAGTTTCCTGGATTCACCTGGCACAGATGAACCTGGGTGCATGGAAGTTAACATGAGGGACAATCATGCAAAAGGTGGATGGACTGAAGAGTGAAGGGAGGATGAGGTCAGCAGGAAAAGAGGAGGGTAAATTAGCTTGTTATTAAATTAGAAGGTACCATGAGATCTATTAGAGTCATTACAGTCTGATGATGCTCTTATGATTCTCTGTCTCTTCTGTGTCCTGCTGCCACTCATTGACTGTCGCTCTTCCTGTGTGAGTGTGTGTGAGTGTGTGTGAGTGGAGACAGGTGTGTTGGAGTCAGACCAGTCAACCAGCTGCACCTCATCTCAGTAATCAGCGCCTCCACAGATACTCAGCCAGATGCTCCATATGCCCATTCTAGCATTTTTTTTTTACTATTATTTTATCTAATATGTTGCTATGAGGGACAAACTGTGTCGCGCTCATCGGAATCATTTTTATCTAATGTACCATGAAGCTTTTAAAAGCTGGATGAACGAACATACTGGTTAGTGTTTGGACTCTCACTGAGCGCCTGAGTGTTTGCACTCTCATCCCAAACAAAGTGTCTCACATCCTGTTGATGCACTTAACTTTCACATTACTATTTTTGAACATTTTTGAACGTAATGCACGTCTTCTTTCTTTCAGGATGAAATGGATTCAATACTCTGCTGCAGGAGATGTTGGCCAAAGCTCAAAGGTGTGTTGCTGAAGCGGTAGATGGTCATTGTAATGGAGGCACAGTCGACCCAGGAAGGGAACTTGAAGACAGTTATGGATTCCTTCTGGAGCCTTGCAGACAGAGGTTAAGGTAGGCATGAAAACTCTGCAACACTCTTTCCTCCTTCTCTACTTATATCTTTGTCTGTGTGTGTAGGTGTGTACAGGTTATGTACTTAGGCAGGTGGTGATGATGGGTCTCTGAGGAATAGATCAAATCCACCATCTGAATACATACTTCAAAAGTTGGTCAATACCACAAATGCCATTAAATTTGATTACTGACCTTAAATATCCCGTCTTCATTTTTCATATCATAACTTCTTCAAACCTTCAATCCTCAAACTTTCATTTGGACTATTTCTGTGTGTACATGTACATATTCTTTAATACATGTGACTGTCACCCAGTAAAAGACTCTTCAGAGTGTCTGGCTGGAGATATATGATAAAGAAGAAACACTAAAAGCACAAGAACATATTAATGAGACAGCAAGTGTCACTTTCAATAACCAGTTTGGTTACACTGTCACATTAGAAAAACAAGACTCATATTTAGAAGCAGGACCTTTTCTTGGCTGGTGACTTTCTGGATTCTTGTCGTCACTTTGACGTTGCCAAATCAAATCAAGTTTTATTGTTGTATACAATCATACACACACTTCAACGTAGTGAAATTTGATCTCAGCATTTAACCCGTCTTTGGGGAACAGTGCTGACCAACCCCAGCTCGAAGCCAGGGCCTCAGTCAAGGACACCGACATGAGATTTAACCTAATATACATATGTTTGATGGTGGAAACCCACACAAGCACGGAGAGATCATGCAAACCCCACACAGATAGACCCTGGGCATTCAACCAGCAGAGACTCTACAAGTCTTTACGCTCAGCTCGGCTAACCAGCTGCAGGCACCAGCTTCATATCAAACAGACAAACATGAGAGGGGTATCAATCTCAGCAACGCTCAAGAATGTGAATAAGTATATTCCCCAAAATGTCAAAATATTTCTTTAAGATCGTTTTTGTGCCAGTTATCTCCTTAACTGCTTCATACAAAAAGTGTATTTCTCTAAAATAATAAATGAAAGGCCTGAAAACATTTCATGACAGAGCTCATTAGAATAAATGCAAAATTGACAAGGTGAATAGAAAATGGGCTTTTATGTGAAATCCTGCTTCGAAAGGAGATATTTCATAAAGGTTACCACCCACTTTGGCCTCTTTTGAAGATTAGACTACTCAGATTGCTGCGGTCATGAGTCACCTCTCTTTAATTCAGCAGCAAAGTAATCAGTCTTCATTTGAGACAATTACATTAATGGACTGCCGCTCTTACTTCAGAAATAATGTCGATGAACACCAGCAGAGATCTGACATCTCAAAGTAACATTACGTACAGTACGGAGAGAAAAACGAGCAAAGAATCTCCCACACGTTTTACAGTTTTTATTCATCTCATGGCTTCATCCTCCGCTCATTGATAAGAAATTCAGCTGTAAGCGTCGTGCACATGAGCACAGAAGCCGAGAGTAGTTTTCTACATACAAAGGTTAATTCTTCTTCCAGAGTCTTAAGCAGAAACTAACCATGAAGAGAGCAAACTCAAGTGGTTTCAGTGCCTGGCAAAGATATAACTAATTAACTATAACTAAGTATAACTTTTGTTGCTTACTTTTTTTTCCATTGATAATAAGAGGCTTTTAAATCGAGCCAACAAACATGTGAGCTATTCACTTTAACAAGCTCTTGAAGTCTTGATGGGTTTGGAAATGTTATGGACAGATGAAAGAAAATGAACCCTGCTGGAGTTGAGCGATAGGAGGAATATAACAGCTGTTGGCGATTGGCTGAGTCCAGAACTGGTTGGGTTTTTTTGGAGGCGATTTTTGTCATATTACTTTGCTAATTTAATGGTCTGCCTCCAAAGAACAAGTGAGAGCCGAGTGAATTAAAGGATTTTTACAACCCAACCAGAGTTGATGATTGTTGGAACAGTAACAAAGACAAACCAAGACAGTTTTGATGAGTTTCATTTTGTTTCTGTCAAGTTTGAATGAGGTCTGTTTTGCAATGAGTTTGGTAAAAGAGAGAAACTTGGATTCAGGGGGTGCATAGTTGTATTTTTCTGTTTTTATAAGCAGAATAGATTAAGAATATTTCCTTTCTTGACACTTTGTAAGTTTATTTTGTTTACTTATTAGACTGAAAATGCATAACTCAGCAGGCTTAGAGGCTATTCATTACATATGGCTGTAATGCAACATAAAGCAGTTTTCACCACCAGGGGGCAGAAGGCAACTTCAAGTCTTCACAGTTTATACTCAGTTTATAAAGTATTTATTGCCTGTCTGTCTGTCTGTCTGTCTGTCTATCTATCTATCTATCTATCCTTTTCTCACTTTTTGACTCAGTGATTTGATTCAGTCTTAATATAAAAGAAAGTTATGTTTGCATGTCTTACTGAGTTACTTATATACATTATATTTCGCCTTTAGTTCAGCCGATGCAAATGAAAACCACAGATATCTAAGCTCAAAGTGATATGAGACTCTCAGAGTTTAATTTCAACATGTGAAGGTTAAATTTCCAGGAGCAGTATTTCTAATTTCATCACGACATATAGTTTCATTTGATGAGACAGGCAGCATTGTATGGGCGAAATTAAATATTGTGAGTGGTGATGAATGTAAAGAAAAGAGCTTATATCATCCAGGAACTCGGCAGGGTATGATTTCCATCCATACTGATGTGTTTGGCCCCCGATCCACTTTCTATTTGTGGGAATCAAGATGAAAGGAAAGAAAATCCATCCATCTAATGTTCCTTCACCAAACATTGGCCCTTTGTTTTGGGCTTTTATATCACAAATCTTCTCGAACATCAACATGTCAGATCCCCTGTGAACCTCTGCAGCACTGACAGGAAAAATCTCCACTATAACTGGTATCTGGTCCAATCACACCTACCTGCCATCCCACTAATGGCTTCCTGATCCTCTTACCTTTGCAGGATATCTTCACATGACAGCTGGTGTCATGGTGCAGGTGAATGGATTTATAGAGAGAATGATAGCTGCAGCATCTGCACTGTATTTACCCACCGAGCCTCCGCCTATGATTATAACATCCCTTTGCCAAAATGGATTTACACCTGACAATGACTATAACCATTTTCCTATGCTATTTAGGCACTAATAACAATTATCCTAATAGACTTTAAGTGTGCTAATAGAAGTAAAAGGTCATAATACTGGCAATTTGTCAGATATTAAATCCTGTGGTGGAAGAAATATTCAGATCCTTTAATTCAATAAAAGTAAAAATACTGTGATTTTTTTCCTCAAATAAATTAACATATTAGCAGCATTTCAATGTTATATCTGGTTAAGGTGGAACTAATGTAAACTACTTTATTTACTTTTGGAGACAACACACCATAAATGATTTGCTCATTTCAGGCTTTTGAAGCAAAGTAAAAAGTATATTTCCCTCTAGTAGTATAAGATTGAAATACTCAAGTAAAGCTCAAGTACCTTGAAACTGTACTTGAGTAAATTTTGTTTGTGTTCCATTATTGATTAAATCCAAAAGTCAGAGTATTTTGGAAGTTCTGATAGGTGTTCTGCTGACCTCCAGTGGTTTTCAAGCAAACTACAAAAACTGCACACACACTGATTTGAACAGGATGTAAAACACATGTAACACTGCCCATGTCCTCCTCCAGTGTTGATCCGTGTGTGGTGCCATATCTTCACACTGTTTGGTCGTCATGTAGCTCAGCTGTTGGAGCCACCAGCTCTCACACATACCAGAGAACAGATGGAGCTGCTCACTGTCACATCTACACTTCATCCAAACTCTGATATCCACCAGAAGTCAACCGAAGCATAGAGCTGTTTCAAAAAGACACTACAGGTTTATGAAAGGGAATTTACAGCGTCTCTGTTCCAAATCAAACATCTACCACAGTTTGGCTGGTATCTGTTGTTCTTATCAGCCTCATTTCTAAGTGCTGCAGACACACCCCTCATATAGAAACCTCGGCATTCCACAGCTGTCACTCTTTTGAAGACAGCCGGGCACAAAGGCCACCTGAAATTAGGCCAAAGATCCCGACAGCCTCATTGTTAACGGAGCAGACGTCATTGAGTACGAAACTGTTTTTGACCGCGTTTGAATGAATTCTCCTCTTATCTTATTTTCAGAGATTTTGAAATTAACTTTTTCCGACACTGTGAGTAAAGCAATTCACGATGAGAGAATCCGAGAACAAGTCAGACGAATTAAAGTTGGCACGCTGCAGAACTAATGCGGCCAAGTGTCTTTGTCGCAGGATTCAATTCTAGAAACAAAAGACTCTCAAAAAGGGATTCAAGCACTGCAGCTGGTGGCACAACCCAACACAAAAAGATAAAGCAACAGGTGGATTAACAGGAAGAACAGCATAAGAATAAGTAAAAAAAAAAAGTTTTCACATTTTGGGGAATGCAGTTATTCTCTTTCTTGCTGAGTGTTAGATGAGATCATTTATAACTCTCCCATGTCTGGACGGTATAAATATAAAACTTCAGCCAGCAGCCATGTGAAATCTGTGCTATTTTAAGAAACAGATCATTGTTGAGCTAAAATAAACAGACTGACCAAGTTTACATTGTGATTCTATCAATTACACATTTCTTATATTATTGTTTTTTGTTTGCTCATCACATTTTAAAGAAAGACATTTGAAGCAGAATCAACATCAGATACAAGATAATCAGCTTGTGCCCACAGGATTTAGTCACGTTATAACAGAGGATGACACTGTATCATATTCACACTCTCACACTGGAATTTGTTGGATCCTGCAACATGATACGAGTCTAAAGCAGCACAACAGCATAAAACTGAAGTACAATCACCTGAAAGAGAGAACAATCATTACTTCGTCTGAACATGTCTTGCACATTCATTTTTTGTAAATGTTGTAAAGCTGATCATGTGTATGCAGGGTTACAGTAGTTCATACAGTTTTCTGGAAAGGCGTTTATCTGTGAAGGAGTGCGAGTCAGCTGTGGCCTTGTGAACCTGAGCTCATCGTTCTGCGACTGAGGGCATGTTGGGTAACATTTTTCAGGAAACGCCGCAAAATGCTGAGTAGCTTTTCTCAGGAAACACTTCATAATGCAGCTCTCGTTGATTAAATACATTTTATTCTTGCGTTGATTTCTTTGGAAAAATAACTTAAATGGACACATACACAGTAGACGTATTTATTGATAGGTGACACATAAACAGACTCTGTCCTAACTCTCTTCATTCTACTTTTAGATGCAAGGTTAATACACTTACAGATACGCATTAAAACCCAGTGAAAGGCTGGCAGTTCAGAAACCATCTCACACAGAGGAGCACTTTCACCTCAGTCGAGCATCCACACACAGACTCGGCTGTTCTGCCCCTGCAGCTCGGAGGCTGCTCAAATATACAGTTCAAAAAAGCCTCCAGCACAAGTTCTCCTTGTCCTCCTCAGACCCAGGAGTCCAGACCTGCAACCTTTAGTATATATATAAGTCTCTTCTTGCATTGCTAATGTTGATGAGTAACAATATTCTGTGTGAGTTTACATGGAGACGTGCAGTGGATAGAGGAATAAATGATGACTGTTGATTTGGCGACTGCATTTGTGCATTTGATAAATGCATTTGATAAATTATGCTAAACAAAGCAGAAACAGCATGACACAAAGATACGGCGTACTGAAAAAGTAATATCGCATATTTCTCTACATTTAATAATTCATTTATGTGACAAGAGTAGCCCAAAGAGAGCATGGAGTGTATTATCATCACATCTCATTTTTCAGCAGGCAGACCAATAACCTCATCAGCTGTTATTACTGGATGCCAGCTGGTGTCACAGCTTTTTCCAACATAGTTTCCAACAATTTATTAAGCGCCGTGCAGTCAGCTGTGCTTAAGTGAAAGGCTGCAAGTGGATGTGGCCCCACGCCATTTGGAAAAAAAGCATCCATGCCAACGCTCAAAGTGGCTGAACACTCATCTCCGGCTTGTGTTTATCATCCAGGAAGGCATCTTCTGAAGCTTCATCAAAGTTTCAGACAGGGATGCCCTTTAAGAGGAGGCTGCAGACTGCTGTCCTCCTCACAGCCTTCATCCAGAAATGTCCTTCCTCTGAGCTGGCTTCTGTCCTGTTTAGCTCAGAGGGACCTCCTGTAGCCCGCCGCCGTCACTGCGAGACAAAAGGCAGCAGCTGCCTCACGAAGGACTAAATCCCTCACGTCTAAACAATCTCCAGACTCGTGGTGGCACACATCCTCACACACACTTCTCATACAGTGTTAGTGTGCGGTGGCTCTGTTGAGTCTGACGTTAAGGGCATTCGAGTCGCGCCGGTGGTCATCATGCTGAGCTTCTCTGTCCCGTTCCTCGGTTCTTCCCTCCGTCTTCTCCTCCGCCAACACAATCTGCGCCTACATCTGATGATGTGAAGAGACGGAAACATGTTACACACACAATCACAGTACATTTCATTTATGACATCTGGGTCAAAATTTGGGGAAATGCATGAACATAATAATCACTAAATGAGGCCACTAAAAATTTTTAAAAGAATAGTTTGACATTTTGAGAAATACATTTATTCACTTTCTTATAGAGAGTTAGATGAGAAGATTGATACCACTCTCACATCTGTACACTAAAGTGTGCCATTCATTTTCCCATGGACGATGTTACATGACTCCCGGTTGGCCCACTTCTACAGCTTGAATCGGTTGCAAAAGGTCAACCACTGTGTTAGAAAATGAAAAGCTTACTGTGAACAAATGCAGATGAACACAATGAGGAGAATGAAGAAAATGAGCCCTGCGATGACGCAGGCAATTATGATTTGTCCTCTCTCTGCTATCCACCAGTCCAATTGCAGATATTCACACCTTGCACCAACGTAACCATGCTGGCACCTGAGAAAAAAAAAAACTTTCATGACTTTTCAAATGATTTCCAAATTTCCTAGGATTTAACAAACCCAACTTTAGTGCAGGAAAACACAGTAACAGACAAGAAAAATCTGTTTTCATTTCCTTTTAATTCTCCTTTTTGCAGCTACATCTAGCAGCTTTCCCCCAGTCCCACCCTGTTGTCAGTTTTGTCTTGGATCTGTAATATTTTCTAAACTATATACTAACAATACTGAATCCTATACTATCTTTTAGCCTATATAGAGTAGTGTCTTCATGATCAAAATGACAAGTAGCAACTTGTAATCTCAGAAGAGCGAGAGGATCATAGAGGCACACTGCTGCCTCTAGTATTCCTATAATATTTCTATGATCATTTATCAGTGTCATTCAGAATACATCCCAGCCTCTATAACAAAATAGACCTTAACTCCAACCAATGGGCCATCACCCTATTGAAAATTAACAAATCACAGACTAGCTACATCCATCATAATCTCATCTATAATCATCATCATCTCCATCTTTTAACAGTGGACGTGTCTCACCTGCAGGACGGCGCCTTCTGGTCCTCAATGTAACGACACTCCCCGTGGACGCAATAGTTCGTCAGTTCCTCAGGACATTTTGAGAAGTGGCCGTTCCATTGCCCGGTATCTAATGTGTCCTCTGGAGAAACAAAGCGACAACATTTAAAATTAAATTAGTTTCAGAACGAGTGTATTCGAAGACAATTCAGTATAGTACAATTTCATCATCTGTTGAAGTTCAATGTGTCTAAACTAATGAATAGGGAAAGGTACGAGTTTCTCAGATGATATATTGTGTTCAAAGGAGCAGTTACTTATTTCGGGATATTCACTTTCTTGCTTAGTTTACTTAGTTAGTTTTAGTTTTGCCTGAAGGAAACAAAATCTACCTCCCAGCATCTCTAAAGGTCACCAATTAAAGTCTTATTGGCTCATTGTTTCCTCCTGTTTCCAGTCTTTAAGTTAAACCAAGCAAATCATCTCCCGGCTTTAGTTTCATATTTACCATCCAGACATTAGAGCTCATTTCACAAAATGTCCGACTGAATGTTTCTGTAACTGCGTCACGTTCTGTCAACCTGACCTTCTGGCATGGCCTAATGTAAAAATAGACTGTTTGCAATATGATCTGGTGAGGTGTCCCGATGAATCAGTGCCAGGAAAAGCCTTCATGTCATCGAGCTCTCGTTAAACACGTGTCTCAGTTATTACAATTCTTTACTTAATGAAACACATGCTGAGGTGGGATGCAGTTAAACTACAGTTCCCATTCTGCCTGTCTATCTCTTCCCTCTCGTCTCTCGAGCTCACAAATACACAAACACTTCAACACACCCTCGCACAGCTGCTTGTAGGTCACAATGCTGAACTCCTGACCACCACTTGCACATAGTGCTTTTTGTGTTAAAGGCTGCCGCTATCTTTACAAGCCATTCCTGTGAGATTATCTTTAAAATTGAGCTCGTAAAAACACACTGGTGTTCAGGTGGCATCAAAGCGAGTGCCTCAGCCGATGGTTGAAACATGAGATGCGGCCTGCTGCCATGACCTTATTGTTTAAAAGAAAAAATGTCCAGTTACAAAGTTCAGTAGTTCGGAAAATATGTTTATGTGCTTTCATGACGACAGCCTAGATGAAAAGAGCGATACCAATCTTGCGTCTGTTCATTAAATATGCAGATTAAATCATAGGAATGGTAAATGTGTTTTCAGTGGAAGTTGAGTTATTCCTTTTTCCTCCAAACTAGTTTTTGGAAAGAAAATGAAGAAGCATGTCTCAAAATGTTGATTTATAAAAATGAGATAAAGCAGCTCCTCAATCACTTGTTATAGTGAAAAATGTTGTTTCTCCTTTGATACAGTTGAATCAAACAAAGGTAAAGAAATGATTAGTGAACTGAATTACAAGTTTGCTTTAAGCATAAATGATTATATTTTGAAGATACTGCAGCAGAATGAGTTGATCCTGCCTCTCCACAGCAGGCTCATGATCAGTTCAGGGACTCTGCTGACTCCTGATATATGACTCCTCCTCCAATTACCTGCCTCTATATCTGTCTTTTCTCACTTTGTCCTTTCCTGAGAGCTGTTTCTATATAGGTGTGTTTGCATGTTTACATCCTCATCCATGCTGTGCCCTTTCTTCCATTAAACCTTAAAACTTCAATGCATCCATTTGCGTCACCGTCCCATGTCCATATCTACCTGTGCAGTTCTCTTTGCTGCCCTGTTGGTGACAGTGAGACACGGTCCGGTTGGCAGACCCGCCTTTGGTATTTGAGTCTGCCAGGCAGTGTTTGCATAAGGCCAGAGCTGCAGCCAGAAACACAAACAAAAAAAAAGACCATCACACACACACATATGTAGCCTACACACTCACTACAAACAAATAAATACACGTGCATTGTGCAAACATGTGTGACTGCATTCCACCTACAGAATAGCGTCTACATGAGAGATGGCAGGAGAAATGCATTATCTCAATCAGAGTTATTGGTGAATAGCCGCTGAGTCATAATGCCAGACAGGCTGATAGGGTGGAAGAGAGTGCCAGTTTCTCTTGTTCACGCCTACTCCTGTCTCGCTCTCACACATACTTTTACTGCTCTGAATAAAACACATATTATTATTACTGCCCTGGTCGCATCAGAGACGTTTGACTATATCCAAGCTGTCTAAATCTATACATATTACAAGGAGTTTGTGATATTTCATTCTACATTAGGGAAGCCTGTTTTTGACAATGATTAGTTATCACGGCAGATGCATTGCTGGAGTATTGACTCTTCATCCAATCATTAACCAACGCTGAAGTCTACTGTACAAATATAGCTCAGTAGAGAGAGAGTACTGTCTTCAAATCTGCTTTGTCTGCATTACTTACTATGAATACTACTTACTAAGAAGACACTATTAAAAATAATAATTACATGCCAGACTCTCATATTATATTAAAACCAGCCTTCATTTACAACCAACAAGAACAGAGCGTGTAAAAGGATAAAACAACAGTTAATCTTACCTGTTACTATTCCTACATAGAGTCTGTACACCTTGGCCATCTCCTCACTTGATAAAAGCATTCATCCGAAACATGAAAGTTCAGTGTCATTGACAAACCGGAGTGAAACTGGATCAACCCTTTCTCAGAGGTCAGTGACCTTTGAAGAAGGCGTAGACAAGCTGTAAAGGTTCCCCAGCGGTGCGTCGCATTGTGGTCCTTCATTGATGGCTGTCAGGTTCATAGTCATCCAGGAAAGCTTGAGGCCAGAGCCCAAGCACACGTACAGCCCAGAGTGACTCTGTGGACTGTGCCTGGACTGCCCTACAGTGTGTGTGTGTGTGTGTGTGTGTGTGAGAATAGAAAAGGGGTTGGCCCTGAAAGCTAACTCTGCTCTCTGCTCCCCACCCACACCTTTAAAGGAGAACTCCATTCAAGCCGTTCAGGTTATTTCATCATCGAAGAACAGCTGCACCTTTATCTCACTTCCATTTTCTTAAGAATTCAATGACAGACTCATTGACAGTAAACAGCCAGTTTAACAGCAAAGCTCCTCAGAATCCATTTATATTTTCCATTGCATTCTCTTTTGTTCTGGCCTGAGTTTTGCAAAACCAGACACTGAAATGCTCAGCTGCAACATCTGGACTCCTTGTTTGTCTAGACTGACTCCTGCAGAGTGTGACTCAACTGGAAGAAAATTTAATATGAAAGATCAAACGGCTACAATACTGGTACTTTACTTGAGTATTTGTATTTTATATTTAAAGGATAGTATTGTAGCTTTTTAAGATAATACATTTATCTGACAGCAGTAGTTAAGCACTACTGAAAAACCTAAGATTTTACAAAAAAAAACACATGCTCTTATGACATAATACATAACAGAATAACAGCAAGTAATACTTTCAATACATGGCTTGAACTTTGCATTGAGTATTTCTACAATGTTGTATTGCTACTTTCACTGAAGTAAAGTATCTGAAAACTTTGAGAAAGTTGCTTTGAGACACTGAAGTTTTTGTTCTCTAGACCTGACCAGCAGGTGGCACAAGTTGACAAATTCCCTTAAAACCAAATAAATATTTTCAGCATGTCCTGGGACACTTAAAATTGTACTCATATCATGTACTGTTTTACATGATAACCAGTTTTCAACTTTGTACCATACCTGTGTATGGCCAGACTCATAACATGCACAAAGACCACACATAACAGTTAAAAGTTTATCAGCCTCTCTCATTCCTTTCCTATGACTGAATCTGCATATGAGAAACAGGCCACTCATTAGAGAAAGAAAAACAGAACATGAAAAAAGAAAATGTGTTTGGACAACATCAAGTGAAGGAATTTGTTTAACAAGCGCTGTGAGACAATTATAAAAGAGAAAGCTGGACACAGACCCGCATTAACCAAAATGTGGTATGTCTGTCTATCTTAACCCCCAGTGAGCTGCGCAGTACTACTACACACACTGATTTTCTACAACTTCTAGTCATAATCTCCAAGCCACGACTTAAACCATAAACCAGTGAACTGCTGGGGAGTTTGAATGGGTTCAGGTACCTGTGCTGTTTTATTATGTTCATTTATGTGAGAGGGTGACTATGAAGCGCTCATTTCTGTCCCTTCAGTAAGGAGAGATCAGATATAGTATTATAATAATATAACAATTCACTTGATCTTATGATGATATGAAATCTGCTGTTAGTGAATCTTGTCAAAAGCTCGTGAATTGATTTTGATGTGTTCCTTTTGTTACTTTCCACTGTTATTATTTGTTTGTCTTGGTGGTGTCTATATATATTATGTTCATCTCAAGTAAAAGTTCTCAGACCTTCAGAAATATATTATAATACTACATGATACTTAAAATTACATACAATTAATTTAAATGACATTTAAACTTGTTCAACATCAAAATAAATACACAAATACTTAAAAGATTAGTATGTTTTATATTAGCATGCTTAAGTACAATTTAAATTTGAATATAACTTTAAGGATACATTGCATACTGCATAATTTGGAATTCAAATTAGGACATTCAGTGGAAAACCAGTTCTCCATCAGTCAAAGGACTCTATTGATGTTTGAAAGGGAAGTTTGTCACTCTGGTAACTTATTTAAAGCATGTTGAGCTTCAGAACAGACTATATTTCAGCCACAGTAACTACATAGAAATAGTTGTATGGAAAGCTTTCTTCTGTCAAACCTCATGCATTTTGAAAGTTATTTGGGTTTTAAGAATTGATGCTCACATATGAATCAGCTTCACATTGCGCTCTGGTTTCTGTCCTAAAGTTTTTCATTTTCACATGCAGATGTTAATGTTCTGCATTCTAATCTGTTTCTGCTAAATCTCATGCAAGAAGTGTCAAAAGGAGGAACATCTGAACAAAAGTCGAAAAGGAAAGGAAGCACCAAAATGGGAAAACTATTGAGACTCGTCCAAGAACAGCGAGCTGAGAGGAAAAGGAAGTGACAAAGTTGGGAGCTCATGACTGGCTAGACCTCTTTTAAGCTGATCTAGACTGTTTTCGTCTACAATTTCAAATATACAAGTTCCATTTCATGTAGATTTTATTGACAATAAATAAAATAAACACTAATTTAAACGACTAAACACACTTGAATAAAATGTGATTCATCATTTTTAATTGCCACATGATGGTGATTTATGTTTTATTTCTAGTTTCTCACAGCTTTGAGCTTGTAAATAAGTTCCAGAAGCTTTAAAAGCTTAAAGGCAGAATGAGTCTCTGTGTGTCTTTGCAGTTTTGAACAGGAAGACACAGTTTCCTCTCTCTGGCTGTGCTCCTAACTTAGACTGAACATCAGGAAGCTCAGACGCCGCGAGATTCCAAGGCGTAATTTAGAGCCTGGCTATAAACATCCGCTTTGTATAATCCATACATGATCATTATGACTCTGCCACTGTCCACTATATGAAACAAACTTTTACAGCATCAGCTTTCAAAAGTTATATAAATAAAGACTAAGATGAGGTAGGTTTTAGTAAAGCCCTTTTAATGTCTTAAAAATTTGTGTGGCTATGCAGTAATGTAAAACAGGACATTCATTCTTCAAATACACGAAATTAAAAATGCTTCAAAACCAAATGGAGTTCTTCTCTTCTGTGAGTGAGATGCCAAAGTCGTGTCCACTTCGTCTTCCTCTGCAAAAACGTGCACATTTTTTTATTCCTCAGTTGAAATACGGCTACAAGAATAGGTGTTAACTTACAAATGAAGGCTGTGAACTTTGTGGACTCTGACCTTCACACCACGGCACAGGAGCGAGGTTCTCTGAAGGGGTTGCTGCCTGTGGGGACTCCGACCAGCAGGGCGTCTTTGCCTGCGTTCTGCAGACAGTACTGCTGGAGCTCTGCAGCCGCCTGGGACACCTGACAACACACAGACACATTCATTTATATTGTTATAAGTCACCCTTTTTGAACGGTGACTTATCAGAAAGTGGTACTTTTCTTTTACAAGGACAGTTCCTGGTTATCAACATCACAGTGAATGAGTCTTAATACAAAATACACATTTCGACATCATCACATCATACATCTGTGACATGTTAAACATTTTGTGAATGATTTGTATTATATTGTGCGCATGTCTAAATCTGACATGTCACATTTTAATGTAGCCTATCAAATAATATGGGGAAAACGCACAGCAACATTTTTCCTGACTGTGTTTTAGTTAAATGCATTTTGAGCCTCGCATGAGAAAAAATAAGCTACAGAACAAAAATATATAGTATGAGATTTTATCATGAATGTCCATGCTGTGGCAAGACAAGCAGGTGGTTGATAAAGAAAAAGTTAAACAAATTTACCCCAAACTCTCATGTTCATTAAAGATATATTTTTCCACCTACTGTTTTATTTCTTCTCTTTACCTTGATTCTCTCCACGCTGGCCTCGAGCTTCAGTTGTTCCACCAGCCGTCTCATGTTGGATAAATTGGAATTAGAGGTCATGGTGGTGGGAATTGTTTTGGGGGAGAAAAATTCCTTGCAAAAATAAAAAAGTCCCTTCAGTGTTTCAGCACAGCAGTTGACTCCACTAATGGGCAGCAATGGGCTCGAGAAGACAGAGTGGCTGAGTTTCTTTCCAAATGATCTCTCCACTCCACTGAAGAAACAAGGAGAGACACACTGATCTCCAAGTGTAGCTGATAGACACACTTTAAATGAATTGTTTTAGGACTGTATTCTAAATGTAAAATGAACCTGGATCCAGATATATTATATCATTTTCTACACAGAACAAAAGTAAAAAGTATTTAGACATTAATTTTGTGATGCAAGAAGTGAATAAATACAGTTTCATTATACTCAAACTTTAAACTGAACGACAGATACAGAGAAAGAGTTAGAGAAAGGGGGAAGGCATGCAAAGAGAGAAATATAAAAAAATATGGAATGTGGAACTTGGGAGATGTGGGAAGGCAAGAAGGAAAAGGAGAGGAAGGAGTGAAGGTGGAGGAGAAGGAAGAAGGAAGGAAGAGGAAGTGTCTGCTCCATTGTCAATAAGAGCTCAGACTGAGCAGTGGGAACCTATTTTCCAAACTGCTCAGCCTCCTTTAAAGATTAGTCATCACTTCTAGCATAAGTACACATAACCTGTAACCACACCTACACACAGTGATATAACTGTTATAACTAAGCATAGGATTTTCACCTCCTGGGGTCTCTCGGCCTCCACTGCGGTGACCATCTATCACAACTCATGACTGGCTTGCAAACCAGAAGGCTCAACAACTGGATTGCTATAACTCAGGATCAGATTAGGTTTATTGCCAAGTAGGTTTTCACATATGAGGAATTTGCATTTGGTGCGTATTAAAAAAAACATAGTGAGTAGAAAAATAGAAGAAAGAGAATAAAGAAAGATAAAGTCTAGTAGCGTTAATAGAAAATAGAAGATTGACAATAAAATATAAAAAGAATATGTGCAATATGTTATTTGAATGAAAGAGCTGTATGGTTTTTTGCTTTTTGCAGGGATGTGCAAATGACTCACAAAAGTTCAGTATGCACTATAAGATGAAACTATCTTGCAAGCTATGCATAGATTTCTCAAATGCAATTAAGTTTGTATAACTAATGTTAAATGCATTTACACATTTGATGCTTAAATAACCACTTCAGCAACTTTTAGCTGTGACCTTCATCTCCTGCAACATGTATGTTCAACAGATTGCAACTTTTGGAAGAAACAACGCCATATAGGAAAAGAGGGTGTGTGACTTTTTGAGACAGAATCAAAAGTTATAAAGTGATAATAATAAAATAAGATACAAATATATATTTAAAAAACGAGGTATCAAAATTGAACCCAGTTTGAAATTTCCCAACGCGCCTGTGCGTTTCTTAAGTCGCAGCGAGTTGCGCCCTCTCGGCCACCGTAGGTCAGGCTGTAAGTAGCTTTCGCGGAAAGGTAAACATGCCAGTCAGGTGGGAGAAGCATCAGGAGGAAACATGAGCTAAAAGGGACGCTCAGAGCCGTCAAACCTCTGTCGTCTGAAGCGTGTGTTAGCCGACATGGTGGAGGTGTTCACCGGGCGGACCCTCCTCAACAAAGACGGGGACTTCACGGACCCGGAAGAGGCTCTGAGGAACAAAGTGGTGGGGATCTACTTCTCTGCAGGCTGGTGTCCGCCGTGCCGAGACTTCACCCCCATCCTGTGCGATTTCTACACGGAGCTGGTGGAGGAAAGCGACCCTCCTGCTCAGTTCGAGATAGTGTTCGTCTCCTCCGACAAGTCATCCGATGATATGGTTGAATATTATCATGACATGCACGGAGACTGGTTGGCTCTGCCCTGGACTGATGAGTATAAACAGTGAGTATAAGATCTGATCAAAAGTCAAAGTTTGTTTCCTGAAATAAAAAAAAGTGTATGTAACATTTTCCACTCTGTATAATATGTGGAAATTACTGCACTTGGTTGTGCTTTATTTATCTTTTATCTGATTAAGGTTTAACACTATTGTCTCTGCAGCCAATTAGGTTGTGCTCCAGCTTATGTAAAAAGCTTATTAAGGTCACCCTCTCAGGGATTATTAGGTTTAAATGCAGAGCAGACAAACTGCCTCCCACAGCTGAGAGTGACTTCAAGCTTGATCTGCTTTCATTTTATAGTTTATTTCATTTTATGTATATTTATATTTGTGTCCATGTTGGGTTGAATCTTGTTTTGTGAATATGCGGACAAGTGTGTGTCTATGTTTAGTGAATCAAATAAATGAATCATTAATCAATCATAAAATTAAAAATTAAATCTGTATCTGTGCAGAAGCATATGATTGATCTCAAATATTCACCGGTTTAAATATCAGTGGTTGAGCGATACAATAAAAGTCCTGCATTCAAAGTGTCAGCTTCTAAAAAAACTTTATAAAATGTCAGCAAATGGTCATGAATGTCCATCCCAGTTTCCAGGAGATGATGTGATCAGGTGTCTCATTTTGTCCATCAAACCGTTCAAACCCCCCAAAATATTCAGTTTACAGTCATCAGAGCAAGAACATCAGCAAAGATTAACATTAGAGATGCTGAAACCAGAGAAATTGAACATTTTTGTTTGAAAAATTACCATTTTTTTGTGGATCGTCTAATCAGTTATTTCAGATTTACTTAAGTGTGTATGCAGTATTTTGATATAGTAGCTGATATAGGATACTGTACAGCATTTAAATACAGTATGAAAGGAAAATTAATCTTTTCAGTAATTTTTTAAGCAATATTTTCTGGTTGCAACTTCTAAAATGCAAACACTCCACCACTGTCAAGCATATAATTTGGAAGTGGAAGAAGCAAAGCCACAGTTCTCACAGGTGTCTTTTTGTTACTAATGCCTGTCTCTGTCTCTCTTTTTTCAGTGAGTTGAAGCAGCGCTACAAGATCACAGCGGTTCCCAAACTGGTGATCGTGAAGGAGAACGGCGACGTGATCACAGACAAGGGCAGGAAGCAGATCAGAGACCGAGGCCTGGCCTGCTTCAGGTCCTGGTTGGATGCTGCAGAGATCTTTCAGAACTTTAAGGGTTAGAAAACAACAACAACAGCGGTGAGGAAAATGTCAACACGTCTTTTCACGTGATCTCCTGCAGCCGCGTCAGAGAGCTGAACAAAACCAAAGTAAAATATTTGTTACATGTTGACTTTAGTTCAGTGGTTCCTAGCCTGGGGATGAAGGGTCCGGAGATGATTCAATGGATATGAAAGAACAAATTATATTTCTGTGGCACAAAATTATGTTCATTTATTTATTTATATAGATTTTAAATCAAATCCTGGATATTTGACTTCTTAAGCACTCTAAACAATCTGTTGAATTACTCACAAGTTATGCTTTGATTAGGGATTTCCAAGTAAATACTGATTTGTTTTTAAGGCTTCACAAGCTAAAAAGGTTGGGAAACGCTGCTTGAGTTGCTGGCTTTTACCAAACACCCTATGCATTTAAGATAAACCTCAGGCGTGTCCATTATGGTTCACATGTGAAAAATGCTCTTGTGTGTTTATTATGAATAAACAAGCCAGCTACTGTAGTTTCTCTGTTTATTTAACAATGCATTCACCCATGTTCTCTCTAAGCTAGTTCACTAAACAGCTAAACATACTAAGTAGATATAATCTTTCCAGAGAGTTTGCTTGTGTAAATTTGACTTTTTAAATATTTTTGTATTTTATTTTTTATGGGTTGTTAAGACAGTTATTAAAAAAATATCTAAATATGTTATTTTGGTCAAAGATTTATTGTCATTGCCTTTAATCTCACGTTTCTGTCATATAGTCAAGGAGCCTCTGTATGTGTCCCATGTTTTATGAACAAACAAAGTGATTCCCTGTTGCCTCATTAAGATGCAGAAAGCCCACAGGACATTGTTTCCAACATGCTGGCACATTCACATCTTTGGTCCTAATTGCCTTTTCCTCCCTTGTGCATGCTGACACTGCTGTTATCACTTTGTACATAAAACATCCAACAGGCATGATGACATTGTGATGAGTCTGCACGGACCAGTCTTTCCACGTCCGCCTGCTTTGTAATATTAAATGCTGCAAGTCTTCAAAGAAACACCGTGTCACACCAGGTAAAGCCCCGAGGCTTCATTCAGGAATGAATTCAGACGGGGATGATGGTTCTCTTCAGGTCGGTTCAGGTGCATTTATGACGCACTTCATCACAGGCAGGTCTCAGAGGGCTGTGCAGAAAAAAAGATCCTCCCCACAACCCTGATTCCAGAAAGCTGGGATGCTGCAAAACAAAAATAGAAACAGAATACATGTTTTATGAAGTGTTCCTTAGCCCATGTAGTAATATTCTTTATACAATCATGTGTTTGACTAAGTGTTGAACCTCGCTCCATCCTTGCTTGTGAACAAGTCTTTCCAGGATGAACTTTTGATTCCCAATCATGATACAATCACCTGTTACCAATGAACCTGTTTACCTGTGGAATGATCCAAACAGGTGTTTTTGGATCAGTCCACAACTTTCACAGTCTTTTGTTGCTCCTGTCCCAACTTGTTTGAAACATGTTCCTGCCATCAAATTCAGAATAAGCAGATGAGGTAAGAAATTAAATATATTGTCTTTGTACTGTTTTCAATTGAGTAGATGTCAGAAAGGATTAGCAAATGATCACATTCTTTTTTTATTGTGTTTTACATAGAATCCCAACTTTCTCAGATCTCAGTCTGTCACAGAATAGGATGTGCAACTCCTCAAAGAAACAGAAGCACAAGCATCAAAATGTCATGTTAGAAAGAGACAAACCTATTGACATGATGTATTGTGACACCCACAAGACGCTGACCTTTATTGATCCAGTTTGAATCATTATTCCTCTGGTGCATTTTTATGGTGCAGTTCTACAGGCAACCATGTAGGGTCGCTATTTTGTTACATATGAGAATAAGGTGTTAAGATTCAGGAGTTTAAACACTCACACACACCTGCTTTGCTTGAGGCTAAATATCACCAGCAGTTTGATCAAATTAGGGGAATATAAGCAATTTAATCTAGAGGTTCGAGATGATGTGGTTTTACATCCTACAGCCTACAGCCCAATTTAAACTCCTCCTCCACTCATAAATGTGATTTTGTCATTGTTTCTCCATTTGTGTGTTTGAGCTTCACTGTGCAGAATAAGTCTGCAGTGAATTATTACTATTGTTGCTTTTTTAATCACATCACCTGAACTGAACTAATGAGTATTTTCACTATTATCTGTTGATTATTATCTCAATTTAATAGATCAATTATTTGTTCTGTAAAATGTCAGAAAATTGTGATTGTTATAATTTTCTTCACATGTCTTGTTTTCAAACAGTCTAAACCTCAAATGTATCCAGATTACTATTATATATGACAAAAAAGCAGTAACTGAGTACATTTACTCAAGTACTCTACTTAAGTACAATCTTAAAATTCTTCCATTTAAGGCTAATTTATGCTTCTACTCTTAGTTATTGTACTTTTTACTCCTATTTGATAACTTTAGATACTAGTTGCAGATTCAGATCCTTAATGCAAAATATGATCTGCAAATTAATTTTGATGTATTAATATAGGTTAAGATAACTTTATTGAATAAGTAATCACAATTGGCTGCAACATGAAGCACATGAATATTTCAAAAATCCAAGAACATAATATATATATTATTATGGTACTGTAAGTATATTTTGATACTCATGCATTTGTGCTTTTACTTAAGTAATATTTTGAATGCAGGATTTTACTTTTAAGAGAGTATTTGCACACTGTGGTATTTTTACTCAGGTAAAAGTACTTCTTCAAGACCGTGTAATGATAATAAGGTAATTAAATCTATACATATAAGAGGAATATTGTGATTTCTGGTCAAACAAGAGTCACCACACAATTACAACTACATGATTTCATCCATATGGATGAAGATGATGTCTGTGATGTTTTGCCTGGTCTGCAGAGAGCCTCTCAGGTTCAGATGGATCTTTATGTGACTTCACATTTATTGGACTCAGTCAGACTTGTTCTTGTTGCCTCTGGAAATGAAAGGCAGCAGTGTTTCCCGCTGCTGTACCGGTGTCTTGAATCAACTAACAAGGCTGTCTTTATGTGAGAGGGAGGGAGGAGAGCTGGGAGGACCGGCGGACCCCTCCACTAGAGAGCGCTACTGTCAAGTTCACCATGTTAATACACAGGACTTCCGATCAAAACCTTCAAAATAAGATACATATTTGCTGATGGCCTTTGACCTCTCTGTTGTTTAATTGACCCCAAACATAATAATATCACTATGTATGATAACCAGTGGTGGAAGAAGTACTCCACTTTGAAGGTGTGAAAAGTACAAGCAGTAAAATATACTTACGTACTTACTATGCATAATGACCCATTTTAGAATCATGTGTATTATATTGTTATATTTCAATTATTTTTGCATTATTGTGTACATCACTTTAATGTTGCAGCTGTTAAAGTTGATGCTAATTTAACTTTATTACTTTATATTTACTCTTATCTTAATCTACAATAATAGATCATTTATTTGTTGATTGTTTTTTTTTACATACTATGGCACCTTCATTGCATCAATAAAGAAATGCATTTTGTGAAATGCTTTAATTTTGTGTTTGAGCAGGTAAATATGAAGCTGCAGCCTGTTAGCTTAGCTTAGCTTAGCATGAACACTGAAAGCAGGTGGAAGTGGCTAGCCTGGCTCTGTCCAAAGATAACAAAATCAAGTTAATAATTTCAGTTTTTACACTTGTTTAATCCATTTTTGTACTGATTAAACAAACAAACATATGCTAACGTGTTAGCCTAATAAATTAGCTTTAGTTGTGTTGGTTTGCTAACAGCTGAGCTAACATCTAAACTCTGGTGGAGAAAGAGAATAAGTGTATTTCTGAAGATGTTTAACTTTCTTTTAAACAATCAATTATTAATTTTTAACTCTAATTCACACTCAAAACATTTTAAAACAGTTTATAACCTACTAAAATCCTATAAAACTAAAGCATCATAAAACAAGTAGCTAACGTATTGAAATAACCTATTTAAACCTTGTGTGACTGAGATAAAATCCTGTGAATTTATTTTCCACTGTTTTCCAGAACTGGATCGAGCACATTATTTTATTATGAAGGCAGCAGCCCTCATGTTCCGGTGTTGCCCTGCCTCTCCCCGGCAGACTTCACTCCGCTCGGCTGTACAAACGCTTCACACCCGCTCCTGCGCTCCGCAAGTGTGGACCGGAGGAGGCTGCAGGACTGGGACCGGACTGGAGCACCGGGACCAAACAAAACCTCCAGCCAGGATGGACTGAAGCTGCGGAACAAGAGGTCAGTGAGCCGGGTGAGAGGGCACAGCAAACTACAGATGTGTCCTGATGGTAGACATAGTGAAATAATCATCACAATGTTTTGATAGTGCTGATTGTTATGCTGCAAAATGTTAACTTTAAATTTGCTGTGAGCATCAATGAAAAAACAGCTTTTAATTGTAGTTAAATCAAGTCGTATTTTTTCCCCTATAACACACTTTATGGATGCACTTTGACTATGAGAGCAGAATGTCTGAGTATAACTTGCTTATCTGTGTTAAGTCTTTCCTGAAGAGGGTTGATTCATCCTTTGAATGGATTCACACTTTTCTGACTTATAGAGACCAGCCAGGTTATCAATCATGTTTAAGTCACTTGAAAGAAAAATCACATGGAGGAATTAAAAGAAGAAGCCCATTATAGTTTCTGGTTGGTAGACCCAGATAATAAAATTACATGCACTCAGTGAAAGTGCAGGCTTCTTATCCACAGTGGTCCTCTGCATCTCACACACACACACACATGCATACAGTACACAGCATATTGAGTGTGCTGGTGGTTTTATCAGGAAAATGGTTCTAATCCTGCTTAGTGCACTCACAGGCACCTAGCACCCTGAAATATTTGGTTTGCAAGCTGCCAGAGTTGTTTTGCTCATATTGGAAGAATGAAACTGGAGATTATGTAGGATTTGAGGTTGTTTAGCAAGCGGAGAAGAGAAAGACTTTGCAGAGCGCACACATACTGTTTGCTTGGGGTACATTACTGTATATGCCTGTATTCTACATGAGTGGTTAGCTGGAGGAATTGATGTGATACTTGATGACATATATGTGCTTCATGTGCCTGGAAGATAAAGTTGCCCCCTTTTAGATGCTCAATACGTGTGTGTGTGTGTTCTACATGTGTGTTTAGAGCATGTCTGGGAGTGTGTGTGTTATTACTTTCTGTTGCCGTGCAGACCACATGTACTCTCATGTTTCACAGATCAAATAACAGAATCTGGCAGGACACTTAATGGCACTGATGTAACGTCCCTGCAGTATATTGACAAGCTACCTCTGATGATATTACAGTTGCCCTTGCTCATTTAGATAATGCCGGTTTATAGAAATCTATTAAATTAAATGGAGAGCTTATAATGGCACTGAAGGATATTTTGCCTCTGGGGTTGACTCTCACTCAGGTAAACCAGTCTGAATTTTCAACAGCCGAGGGTAGAGCTGTTTTGTCCTATGTATTTCTGTAAACAATGCACAGACCTGTTTTAAGTGCTGAAAGACAAACCACAAGTTGTGTACCTTTGCATGCAAAGAGGCCACAGTTAAGAAATGCTCCTGTTCAGCCGGGAAGTAATCTTCAGTGGCGGTTTACTGTTCAGGGAGAAGAAGGAAGTAATGAGCTCTGGCCCCGACTGAACTTGGCTCACACTTAACATCTTTCACAACTCATTTACCAAACATTTCCATAAGACACACTGAGATTCAGCGGACCTCTGTTGCACCAGTGGCAAAGGTGATAATGTGCAATTATGACGGTATTGCAGGCGAATGGATTTGTGAACAGACTGGATTTATTTTCAGTCAACCTCAATTGTTTGCCCTCTTACATTATCAGCCATACAGTAGTTTCCACTTTAGTATCGCCATCAGCAACTGTGAGGCATGCGACAGAGGGAGTGTCTTACTGAACAAACTAGTATTTATTGTATTGCGCAATAATTATTCCGAGACGAGCTGTGCCCAATCAGAATTGTATTGTGGTTTCTGATTGTTTTACTGACAAGGAAGTGCCCACTAATTTCCATGTTCTGCACCAGACATACAGTATATAGCACACTGAATAATTGGGTGGTGGCTGTTATTGTAGCATTGGTTGATGGAAGAGATCAATCTTGTTTTTTTGACTCCAACCGGCACTAAAATCAATGTTTGTGTTCCCCGCTGTTTATTTTAGATAGAAATCTGAGTCACTTGTTTATGATGGCTGACACATGCTACTTCTGTCTTCTGTCTAAATGCGAACAAAGCACATCACCATAGTCTTGATAAGAGCCAGACAGATGCTGGATGTTCAAAGCTGATACTGCTAGCAACTGTTAACAATACATCCCTCACCAAACTCATGATGAACATACATACCGACCAGTCACCATCACTAATATAACAGTATGATGACCAGCTGATCCCAGAGCTGTGTGGGAGAACTAATCGAATAAAACGTAAGGCCAAAACAATGAGCTGAAAGATGCTGACACACTGTGTAGCCCACAAAGAGGGTCACATGTACAGTAACACTAAGGCTGCAACAGTTATATTCACTATTGATTGATTGTCTATAAAATGTCAGAAAATAGTTTAGTAGAAAAATCTTTGCATCATTTCTATATTCTCTGCTGCTGCGATGACCCATTTTCCCCTCGGGGCCCATTAAAGTTTCATCTGATACAATCTAACCGTGAAGAAATGTGACACTTTAAGGACCTACAGAGAGAAGGGGTTGGACGGTTGTGGTTGGTGAACGCTAACACGGGACGCTTGTTGTGAAGTAGATGAGTGTAATGTGGTGTTTTTTAAGGGCCTTCCAGATGGCTCGTCAACAGGAAGGTTCCGGGGAAACCGGCCCCTAATGAATGGGAGGGAGAATCACCTGAGGGGACAAGACATCAAAGAAACCTTTCTCTCCTTCTCTCTCCTCCTTTTCCTCCCACGTGCTCACTTTATACTGACTTCTCCTCATTTTCTCCTTGCGCCATGTATCTGATCTCTCAGCTTAATAGTTCCCTCAAGTAATCTGTGGGCATAGTTGATGCTCTCACCAGCCTCCTTTTTTTCCGCTCATTTTTAAAGTTATCTTAATTAATCTCTCCTCTCCTCTCCTTGTTTCCTCCCAAGAGGACATTCCTCATTTTTACAGTGAGATAGCTGGAGGGCAGGTTCAGACAGAGCTGTCTGAGAAGAAGAAGAAGCCCTGACATTCGCTGAGGCCAACGGGCACATTACAACGCGTTAACATCCTGTAACAGATACACAGCCCACTAGAGGCTGTAGGAAGACAGATAGAGAGGCGTAGACAGACACTATGGAGCAGAGTTTAAACATGCACAGCTCTGTGGTTTATCGGGTTGTTTGTAATGATCACAGAGGCCACTTAACTGGGAGAGACTGGATGAGGAGGAGGGGGTGCTGTTTAAAAGATTAATGTGTTCATGTGCTCTCATATAAACATGTGTTCCTTTGTGTACTTTTTGGTATTGGATGGGAAACTATGAGCATTTTTAAAGGACCGTAACAGTTCTTTTCCCCCCAGTTTTAGCCCATTTACTACCAATAAAGTACACTTTACATAACAGCTAATAATTTTGAAAACCACTGCCGTTAAGGAAATTGAATGTACTTTGTGTTAAGCATCCATTGGTTATGAAACTCTTAGCAGCAAAACTTACTTGAGTTGTGTAATCTGACATTTTTAGCATCAAGTCTGCATTACTGTTTTGTCAGTTACATTATCATGAGTCATGTGCAGATTGTTAAAGGGGAACCTCTTTAATTTTACACATCAAGCTCATCTTAGTCATCATTGTCGAGTACTTCTTAGCCTGTGGAAACACTTGTGTGTGGCTCCGGAGGAGTTTAAGATGATGTCATGAGGGTTTATCTCAGCTTGGAGTTTAAAGACTCATTTAAAACAAAAAGGCTGTGTTGCAATCTGAGGGCATGACTTTCAGAGGCCTGGCCGTTTATCAGCCAGGGATGGTCCAACAAAGAAACACTATTGGTTTCATTATTTGAAATGTTGAAGCTGGATTTAGACAGTAGTGAATGCAAAGGGTTAATTAGAGCCCTGCTATATATATATATTGCACCTACTGTGTCAGTATAGATTTTTATTTTAGCATTGGATTTCTTGCTTTGACAACACCACTGCAACACCAGACAGATGCATAGTGCTTTTATTTTATTCCCAATAGTCACTGCGTTGACTTTGTTAGATGTGTGTTACTGAAAATAAGAAAAAAAAAAGTCTTTTTGAAACTTCCTTCACATTGTATCACCCTCAACAAACTGTACCAGCATTCGAAACTAGCAGAACACATAAGCTGCCAATGCTGAACAATCACAGTTCTTGAGGTTCACATTTGGTATCTCCATAGTCACTGTTGTCCTGATGTTGGCTCCATTTGCATTTACACCTTTAATGCACAACTTTAAATCCTGTTTTTGCTTCAGCTGATCAGATTTTAACCACCCTTATTTCAATTCTTCTCTCTCATGAAATGAAAGTGCAACACCAATTCAATGAAACATCTCTTTAAATTGATTAACATTGCAATGATTATGTAACTTTGGCAAAACTTGACACCGACTGGATGTTCACTGTGATGGATTACACAACACATGAAAACAATGAGCTTCTGGTTATAGATTTTCATACCGTGCAGATAGGAATGGAAAACAATGGGGAACAGAAAGAAACCTAAAACTCTTGAGCGTCGAAATGAAAAAGGTCGGCAAAAATATCAAGTGTAAAACTTGCGGTTAAAGAGCTACAACATGCAAACACACTGATAAGATCCTTTAAAGCAGATATAGTCTTTTCTCTGTGGGTTTCCTGCTGTTTCTCTTTCACACTCAAAACCTCTCAATTAATGCATCTGCAGAGTGTTTCTGCCTTTGAAAAGAACATATACTCTATGATCTCAGTGCATACATTATTCTTTAAGAGTGACCTGCTTGACACTTGAATATATTATGTACCAGCAGAGAGCAAAGAGAATCGGCTCTTTAGATCCGACAGCCGGGACTGAGACGCTACATTTGTCAGCATGAGAGGGTCACGAGGTTGCTTCTCAAATGCCTCACACGTTTAAAGGTTTGACCTGTGTAGGCTGCAGCACAGAGAGGAGCACAAACAGAGATAACCTGTCACCTGTGTGTGAGTTCTGCTGCATTAGTGTGACTGTCGACCAGAAATGGGGCAGAGGGAGGATTGAAAAGAAATTCATTCTTTCTTCAGTTTTTCTGACAGAAAACTCCTGCAGTTCCTACTTCTGGCTCAATACTCTCCTTTTTCTCACTTTTTTTTTTCCATTTCTGACTTATTTTCACAAAGATAAACACAACACTTTTTAACAGGTTTTAAGAGGGGAACATTAATATTTTTGGTGCAGATGGAACAGATACACATATTCACACATAGATAGGCAGAATTTGAAGCACACAAACACACAAATGCCCTGTGGGCAGGAAGCAGCAGCAGGAGGGAGGAAGTGATTTTGGAGGCTGAACCAGATGCTGCAGAGCTCTGCTTTGGAAACATCTCTGGCCACCAAATACTAAATCATTCTCTTTCTTCACTCTGTTTTTCTCTTCTTTATGATTATTTATTTCATATGTCTGTCTTTGACCTGCTCCCACCCTCATCCCTGCACGTCTCTGTCTATTTGTAGCAGAGATAATGAAATGTGCCATAACGGGGAAAACACATTTATCAGTCATGTTATCTCAGGAAGTGGACTAAATGTGTCCTCTGCCGTGTTTCTCTGTTGGTAAACAAGCCTGACAGCATGTAGATTTATTAGTTCTGTTGTGCGAAGAGGATTTTAGCAAATACCGTTGCATGAGACCTTTGATGCCAACATGAACAGTTAAGGTTGAAACAAACACCAGGAAATTGTTATCAGGTGCTGCTCCTGCCAGACACAGAGCTCGAGCGGGAAGTCACAGCTCCACGCAGAGAAAAAACAGGAACTGTAAAAATTCATCTGAGGAAACTCTGAGTTTTGCTTCTGTTGAAATTGACTCCTACTGAGATTTAACTATAAAACAGGGATTATATACAAAAACCCAAAATATTGGGTGAAGTCAGGGCAGGGTGTTGTGGTAAGGTGCCAAATTCAAAGTCACACATTCAACTGATGTAATTTTCTCTCAAGTTGCTGAAAAGAAGCTTAAGTATGTCATCAACAAAGTTTTCTGTGTGATATTCAAAAACACAAAAATATGCTATAACTCATGTAGAAGGCTGTCTTGTGGTAACTGCTTCAAAGTGTTGACAAGAGTCTGCAGCCACGCTAACCACATACCGTGAGACTACAGTGATACTTTGAGCTAAACGCTAACATCAACATGCAACAGCTGCTAATTAGCACGAAACACGCAGTACAACTGAGGCTGGTGGGAATGTCATTAGTTTTAGTATTGGACAAACCTGATGATGGCGCTAGAGGAGAAGTTTATCCAATAACCGTTGAGACATTTCACTCAAAACCACAAACGTGAACCTCATGGTGGCGCTAGAGAAAAAGTTAGCTGAATTCATAAATAGTCATCATGTGGGAAACATAAACAAACATGTTCAAAATTTTGCGCAGATCCAGCAAGTAAATGTTGACATTTGTCAATTGATAAGTAAAAAATTGGACCTCCTGGTGGCGCTATAGAAAAAGTCAGGGTATTACCAAAGTAATTAAGATTCTTTCATTGGGCATCATGAATTTCTGTACAAAATTTCATGTCAATCCATCCAATAGTTATTGAGATATCTCCATCTAGATGATGACAAGACAAGGGAAGCAAAAACAGTTCTGTTTAATGGAAATACTAAGTATTTCTTTTATGGATTCATTAATATTTTCTAGCATAATAATAAACGTTCTACACAATGTGTAAAGGAAATACAAATATCACATATCAAACACATGCTCTTTCAGTAGCCAGTTTAAAGATAAAGATCATGTGGGCACAAGTACAGTAACACAAAGCAGGAAATTACAGACGCCTGTTTCTACATCCCACCACCAATAAAATCAAACATGATTATTTAGCTGCCGGTGTTCCTGTGTTGCAGCCATGCCTATTCCCACAGGGAGTCAAATAACCAAGACTGAATCACCTCATTCATCCCCAGTGAGACTCAGTGGTTTGACTGTGAGTCTTTGCTCATAAATCTCAGTCGCACCAGCCTCCTTTCAGTGATGAATCTTTCTCTCGTGACTTAACAAACAGTGCTGACAAAGATGCATTTGGCGATTGTGTCTAAAAGTAACACGTCTCAGCAATGTCACAGGGGAAGAAATGCAGCGCTGTCAAATAAAGATATGCATTAGTATTGTTTCATTGTCATATATAACATGAGCATAGCCTGCTGTATTTTATGTGCTGAGACTATTTATCAATTAGTTAATCAACAGAAAATGAATTGACAGCAATGATAAATCAGTCAAAGCCAAGGTTATTCTGGCCAAAACCAAAAACTGAAATGCAGCAATGACCGTTTGTGTTTGTGACAGTTTTACGGGAAGTTATGAACAGGACTATTTATTGGCAGGGTGCAATTACTTCCCCACAAAACCACAAACTGTTGTCTTTACATGTTGGTCCAGTAAATGTGAAGCTACAAAAAGACTGGAAACAGCAAGACTGTGAAACGAGGAGTGGGGAAGGACTCACACGCAACACACCAAAAAGGATGATCGGCTGAAGTATTTAATGAAGATAAAAGAAATCTTAACTAACAAAAAAAAACCTAAACATGAATGGAGAGTAGATCCTAACTGTGGCACACAAACAGACAGGCATCGACGAATATTAAATGAGGACAAGAAAAGAACAATCCGGCAAAGGCTGAGTGGAGTAAGGTGGTTTATATAGAGTCCTGATTACAGATAGAGTGCAGCTGGGAGTAGGGGCGTGTGATGAGATGGGAGTGGCAGGTAGGTAAGGTGAGGCAGAGTGAGTATGGCAGGTGAGGAGTGACAACTATAACAGGTAAACCAAGACAGAACTAAGGCAGACTGAACTAAAACACAACAGGGCTGTAACAGACAGAACTAAGGCATAGAACACAGACAGAAAACCAAGACAGAAAACTACAACATAGAACTAAGAAACAACTAGGACGCACAACATGACAGCAGAGGTAAGGAACGAATACCAAGACAATGAACTAAGACAAGATTGGACTAGGACAGGACTACGACGTGACAAGACTACGACAAGACAAGACTACGACATGACAAGACTACGACATGACAAGACTACGACATGACAAGGACCATAACTAACAGAACTAAGACAAGACTGACAGGATTAGAACAGAGACTGAAACTAAGGCAGAAAGGCTGAAACACTGGACAGAACTGTGGCAGGTAAGAAAGTGACATGTTGAAAAACTAAGGCTGAACAAAAACTAAAGGCTAAACAGAGGGCTAGCAGGCAGAACTGTAACAGACTGTCCATCCAAACATTGCAAAATCCACAAGTTGAAGTTTTTAAAGTTCACTTTTTGTGCTCGTTAAACAGCTTAGATATACTGTGTTAATGAGATGAGATATACAGTGAGCTTGAAGTGGTTGGTGGATTTTTTTTTTCCCCCCAGTTTCCAGTCTTTATGCTAAGCTGGCTTATCACCTTTTGGCTGTAGGTTTAAATCATTTATCAAGCAAAACATTTGCCACTTCTAGTTTCTTAAATTTGTAATTGTAAATTCAATGTTCTTTGGTGAACATTGTTGTTTGTGCGACAAAAATAGGAATTTGAAACCATCACACTGGGTTCTGGGAACTTGTAAATGGCATTTTTCCACAAATTTCTGACACTTTACAGATACAATAATTAGTCAGAAAAATAACAGCAGATTAATTGACAATATAAATAAGTTATCGTTGTACTGCTTACTGAGGTTTACTGTAGTTAAAAACTGCAAAGTAGAGCTTTTGCTCCCCAATTAAAAGGCAAATTGACCTTCTCAATGTCAGAACTAAGTGCATGCTTTCATTTGTGTGAATGGCTTGTGGTCACTTTCACTGGCATTAGTGTGCTTTGTTACAGGAAGTCATGAAAACAGGAAAGTCAAAGTCATCTGGGAGAAGTGATGTAATTATTTAAAGGTTCCCAGCTTGTGATCGCATGGGTACAAGAGTAATGAGAGCTGCTTGTGGACCAACCAGAGAAAGTTATTAAACCACCACCACACCATTAATGTCATGCTATATTTTTCTGAGGATTTATGGACTCATATAATGACATCATGAGGATTTTCTTGTAATTGAAAGGATGATAGTCCATCACAGCAACCATATTTCGCTCTCCAGCTCTCATTCGCCCACTTTTCCCAGAGCACCCTTTCCTCAAACATTTCCTACGTCGGCAGTGGAGGTCCTGCTGGAGAGACGCCCTGTCTCTCATGATTCAGCCGTCTGTTAGAGCACAGTCCAGTATTCACTCCTGCCATATACTAATCCTTTCATTAGGCTCGGCTTCAGGCAGCCCCGTCAAAGAGCTGACTGTGCCGGGAGTCAGGAGAGACTAAGACTGATACACAGAGATACATTTACAGATATGTACTGTAACTCAAACACTGAAACACCATCCCGCAAAAACATATATATATATACACTATATACACACATTCAAACACACCTTAATATCACTCACGTTTTCTGTACTGGTGTTGGAAATAAGACAGCAACAAGCATCTACCCTCTGGCCATATTTGTTAATCACATTACAATCACCTTTTGGCTTGGGGCCCCTTCAAATGAAGCCTTACTGCAGTGTGGGAATGAGCTATTATTAATTCAACCATCAAGTGATTTTTCCATCTTGTATTGTTTCGTTTCAAAGATTTTTAGAGGCCTGAAGAGATTAAAGTATTTTTCAAGAAAAATAACGGATGAGGATCAGGAAAAAAAAAAAGAAACATAATTCTGTGTATCAAGTATTTTTTTCTCTCTTAATCCCCTCAAGGAATAGATAGACTATTTGAAAAATGCATTTATTTGCTTTCTTGCCAAGAGTTAGATGAGAAGATTGATTTGACTCTAATATCTCTACCCTAAATATTGAGCAAGAGCCAGGAGCCTTATTAGTTTAGCATGAAGACTGCAAATAGTGGTAAGCAGGTAAAATCCATAACTTGTAATTTTTACACTTTTCTACGAATTAAACAAACACAATACGGCATGTTAATTAGTGAGCCTTAGAGGTACAACTGGCTGTGTTCTTATATTTAATGCAGTAGTTTGACATTTTAGGAAATTACACTTATTCGCTTAATGCCAGAGAGTTAGATGAGAAACTTTATACCACAGTCATTCCAGTTAGAGGTTTGAATCCTGGACTTAAAATAAACTATCAGAGAAACTTTGGTTGGAAGCTTTGCCTTTGTAATGGTGATTAAACAGGCGAGGATATTATTCCAGGTCTCTTGAAAGAGATGCTGAATCTCAAGACACACTGTGGTTAAATAAAACTTGAATACATAAATAAAAAGAGAAAAGTCTGGCAGGATGACACTACAGTCACCTCATGCATATATACTGCAGGTATAGATAGATTAATGTATGGATGTGTCCCAGTTACTTTCCTCTGTATCCACCGAGCACACACTCACAATAACAGACATACGCTGTACACTTTTAAACACACACACTCGCGCTCTGCCTCATATTCTCACACATCAGTGACAACATTGTTTTCCAGGAGCTGCGGTCCTGAAGGAATGCTTAGTTTGGCGAAGGCAGTTAAACCCTTTGCCATCTTAGGCTAACATGTCAGCGTGGTCTGGCATGCTTCCGACTTTTAAATGACTGAAGTGATGTTAAGAATAATTGTCTCTCTAATGACAAAGCTCTCTGTGTCTCTCCTTTCTCTTTTGTCTGTCAGGAAAACAACATGAGGAAACCACCGCTGGCCAACGAGAATTCGCTTACTCATGAAACATAGCATTTTTGCCTCATGCATCACCCTGCCTCATCCGGGCTGATGTGGCTGAAAATCAACCAATCCAAGACGTCTCCCCAGACACTTTCTCTGTGTTTGGTAACAGACAGTCAGACAGGAAGAAGACAAGATGGACTGACTGAGAGAGTCTGAGCACATGTGAACAGATGAGTCATGTATGAGTGATAGATGATGTAACGATGTAATGATGTCTTCTAGCAGGCCGCGGAGCTAATTGGACAAACAGAAAGGCAGAAAGTGCTTTTTACAACCTTTTGACCCTCGTACATTCACTTTGCCAATGACAAAACAAGTTACAGTCTCACAGTGGAGAGGCAATGACCTAATTCAGATAAAATTACCTCATACTGATAAGTAGCCGGCCTCCGCACTGGGTGATGGAACATAATCACAAATGGACTCTTATCATCGTGGCTGGAGTGTGTGAGGTTACATGATATTTCTGTCTGTGTGTGTGTGGATGGCTGTTTAACTCTGTGAGTTTTGATGCTACATGCAGCGATGTTGAGGCGTGGACTTCTAGCCTGGGTCTCCCGTGTTGGAGGTGTGCTGGTGCTCCTCTGCTGCTCCCTGTCGCTCCTCTATGTGATGACCTGCAGTCCACCACACTCTGACGACCCTCCACTGAGTCATGCTCTCCCCCGGGCTGGACCCATCCACCCCAGCCTGGGCGGCACAGGGCCAGGGATTGGAGCAGGAGCAGGTGGGACAGGAGGAGCCCGAGCTGGGGCTGCTCAAAGTGGTGGACCCCCAGGTGTTCAGTCCTATCAGGTGCTCCTCCAAGAGCGCGAGGAGCAACACCGCCTCCACATCTCCTCCTTGAAGAAGCAGATAGCTCAGCTTAAGGAAGCTTTGCAGGAGCGTAGCCAGCAGCTGAAAGGAGTGCAGGAGAGCCTGAAGAGAGCCGCGGGGAGCCCAGCAGAGGGACAGGAAGCTGGGGCTGCTTCGCAGGGTGGTGGTCTCGGGGAGGCTCAGGGAGCCAAGAGTCAGCAGGCGGACCTCCAGGAGTTCCTGCGGAGCCAGCTGTCAAAGGCCGAGGTGACTGCCGGCTCCAGGTTGCCCAGCGAGTATGCGGTGGTGCCCTTTGAGAGTTTCACGCTGCAGAGAGTGTATCAGCTGGAGATGGGGCTGACACGTCACCCAGAGGAAAAGCCTGTGAGGAAGGACAAGAGAGAGGAGCTGGGGGAGGTGCTGGAGACAGCCCTGCACAGCCTCAACACGGCGTCATCCCAGCAAGACAGCAGGAGTGCTGCGGAAAAGACTCAAACAAGCAAGGTGTACTCGCCGTCTGACTTCATAGAAGGTGAGAACACTTCAAAATATATCTGTACATATTTGAATATGTTTTGAAGAAGATGCAAGTAACTTGAAGCACAACACAGGACATGTTGACTAAAACCACAGTCTTACTTTAAGTCAAACCAAATTGATTTTGTTGCATAAGTCTAAGGTGTAGCTATCACAAGATGCCTTAGCCAATCAGGGTACATGTTTGGATGTTGGACTGCGCATAGCTCTGAGTAAAGTTAACAGTGACCTGTCTTGTAGATAATAACGTAACATTTGTCACCACAACATAACTGGGAAGACAAATTAGCACTGTATAAATGTAACTTTCTGGTTGCTTTTCTTTTATATTCAAACACTAAACTCCACTTTCTTCTTCAAACCTGTGTTACTTTGATCATTTTTTGTGCACAAGAATCCCTGGAAGGTCAGAAATATGTGAATGTGTTTGTGTGCAAGTACAGCCAGGATATCCTCCTAGTTTGTTCTACATAGCTCTGATCACAACCACAGGAAATGACCACAGCTGCTCCTCATTCTCATGGAGCATCTTTTCAAACACGGTATTTTAGTGTGTGTGTGTGTGAGAGAGTATGAGTATCTGCTGTGTGTGATCTGCTCTTTGAAGGTCACCATCTTCGGTCTTTGTGAGTGGGTGGAGGTTTAAAAGTGAGTAATAGGGGCACCTGGCTCGGAGGAAATGAGCCATAGGTCACTATATGGAGCCTCTTGGATGTGTATGAGCTTGTGTGTGGTCCTGTGCCATCTATGAGTGTGTTTATGTGACTGTGATTTTAATAGATGTGCATACATTTGTGTGCATGCATTCACATAAACAGCCTCTACAATTCCTCAACAAAACAGCAGGAGAGTGTAGCTTGCTTTTAATGAAAGAGCGACTCCCTCCTGCTCATATTTTGCTCTTAATGCTCCTTAATGGACATTGATTTTAAGCAAATCTTGAACAAGCAGGGATTTATCCAACCAGCCAGACAAGTGAAAGGCAGTTGAGATTGCCAGACTGACAAAAGCATCTTCAGGGAGCTTTCAGGGCTGCATTAGCAAGCAAGTGAGCTGAAACTGCACACAAACAGTGGAGGTATGCAAAGTGAACTCACCAGCAGCTGAGTTGTGTCCTTAGAAAGGGACCGAAAAGTGCAGTTAGACAGAAAGACAGAGACAGGAAGTGAAGGCATTTGGTCTAAATTGTTCAGTGTATTTAGTAAATGAAAGCTTCTCGTACCCTCTGGGAAATGTGGCCTCCCATCACAGGAAGCTGGCCAACTTAACAGGAAGGCCTTAATTTCAAACCACTATCACACTGTAAATCTTTGCCCAGAGACATCTTTCTCTTCTCTCTGCTTTTTACTCTGTCATTTTCTGACTTGCTTTTTCTTTTTTTCTTGGTTTCCTTTTTCTGTGTCTCTGTCGGCTCTTTTTCTGTCATCCAAGCTCTATTTGAAGACAATGTCTCTTTCCAGTGATGTGTTTTCTTCCTCTCTCCCTGTCTGTCTCTTTTCTCTCTAGTTTCACTTCTTACTTATTTGAGTTCCCTTTTCTTTCTACCCCCACAGACCTCAGTAGGTCATTTGCAAGTAATAATCCCTGTAATAGCAGAGTAATTGAAAAACAACATCTCTCTGGAGAAGCAAGCTGACGTAAGGCCTGTAACAAGAAAATTGGTCCTGATGACCAGAATAGCCTCTTACAGTGTATGTGTGTTGTGGCTGTATTATATGTGTATGTACAGTTATGGCTCATTGCCCAGCAGCAGCTGACTGCATGGACAATGTCTCCTGTGGCCTCGTATGCCCTCTTTCTCTACCTACATATGCACACAGTATCAGTCTTATCAGGGAGAATTGTTGACAAAGCAATAATGACGAAGCTGATGCTAAAAAAGACGTTCCCTTCTAAGATTAGATGTTAAAAACTAGCAGGGAAAAACATGATCCTTGGCACATAGAAATCTCAAGGGATTTAAACAAAAGCCGCACCCTGGAGAAAATAAGAAAAACAAAATCACTGCGGCAAAGAAAGACACAGAGGAACAACGGGCACAGAAGCTAAAATTTGACATTAAAAGTCACTGTTTATACCCTGGGTTACATTCACATTTTGTCCTGCATTCATACTGTATTCAGACATTTTTGTAAGTTCATATGTTTGTAGTTGTTTCAAGATTTAAATGAATATTTGGACGTTTTGTGAAATACACCTTTCTGCTGAGAAGGGGGCACATAACCCTCTGTAAAACCACAAATAGGTGTTTTTACGCTTCAGTTTATGTGCAGATTAAACAAACAAGATGTAACCTTGTAATTGTTGAGCTTTGAATTGTTGAGCAGCGTGGCTCTAGAAATGTCAATGTTGGTCAGACCACCTCTTTGGTCCAGACGTTCATTGTCCCCAGATTATGAATCCTACTGACTGACACTGTATCTTAAGTTTGTTTGGTCATGACTCATGAGTTCGTGTCTCTGTGTTTCACCTATCAGGTATCACCCGTACAGAGAAGGACAAAGGGACGCTGTACGAGCTGACCTTCAGAGGGGAGTCGAGTAACGAATTCAGGCGTTTGGTCCTCTTCCGTCCTTTTGGGCCGCTGATGAAGGTGAAAAACGAGAGGGTGGACACGGTCAATGTCCCGATCAACATAATCGTCCCGCTGTCCAGACGCACAGACAAGTTCAAGCAGTTCATGCACAACTTCAGGTGTGAATTTTTTGTTATCCTCACAAGGCGTAAGTCTGATGGGGTTCATTTGTTTGGTCATATGTTTGAATGTTTTGGTTTGAATGTCTTGAACCGGAGCATCTACAGATTGAATCCATACCCAATTTCTTATCCACTAAAGTTCTGCACAGTACAAGATGAATAAATCCCCGTTTATGTTATCTTTGCCACAGCGTGTCCCCGTAGTTTTTTCTGTTTCCAGCTGTTTATTGCAAAGTCACATAAGCAATGTGACATAAACAGAAGCACCACAGTAAATTATTCAAGATGGTTCTTTGTGTCACACCTAACTAATTCAGGAAAATGTGATACTCTGTTATTCAAACCCAGTTTCAATTCCAGTTTTACATTTTAATTGGGAAGACAGGGACAAGGAGTGGGAGAGATGAGAGGAAAGAGGTAATTTTTCCTTTTTTTCGAAAGAACATGTCATTAACATTTTGAAACTGCACATGTTGTCTTATCAGTTAATTTATTTTGGTGGCGGTCAGCATAATCAGAACGTAAACAAATCTCAGAGAGATTTCAGTGATTCAGGCATATGAATAAAGATGACCCTGCAGATCCCAGCTCAGTTTTTATCATCATGCCCACAGAAAATGTAATTTCATACATATTTTTTGACGTGTGTAGCTAATAAGCATCTCAAATATACCACATTATACCACCATAATAGATCCAGACTCATATGTGTGTGCGATGAAATCATGAAGAATTGTTGATATAGACAAACTATGAAGGGCAGTCAAATCTCATCAGCTAACAGCAAAACGGGCTTGTTTCAGCTCCAGAGTGCGTCACCATCAGCTGCGAAAACGTCCTCCTTAATGTCTGTGATTTATTGTGCTGCCGCTGCTGCTTATCACAGCTCTTTTTACATGGTAAATCCTGCTTAGTAGCAGTGTTGCAGCCCATTAAAATGCCCCCCTGGGCAGACCAGCAGTAGTTGATATACAGCATGGCAAGAACTGTACTTGAAAGACTCGGCGAGTCGCTGAGCAAACACTTTACCCTCATCCATATTAAAGGTGTGCCAGGAAAAATTGTGTGTGTGTGTTTCGGATGTGATAACGGTGAGTAACTGTGTGTTTATCAAATATTCTTTATTCGCATTTAGACTGGAAAATAATGGCATTTATGATGCACTGTGATACGTTTCCAGTACAGCACATAAAGATAAAATGTGACTTCATAACAACACAAAGAAACTGCAAACATTTGCAGACAGCCGCTCTGGAGTTTAAAAAGAAAGTACTGCTCTTCCTACATGATGAAGTAATTATAACAGATTTTTTTCTACTTTGTGTTCCCAGGGACAAAATGAAGAATGCCTCATCTGATCCCAGCAAAAAATCAATTTACTTCTAATAATGCCGGCATTCACAGAGAGCCTTTAACACAACAGCGTCAATAATGATAGTAAAAAGTCGTTATTATTCGTGGCTACTCAGTATCCTCTGCACGTATTTAGCCATTTTTAAGCATCTTGTGCTCATCTAGTTTTGTTTTATGAGACATTTTCCCCATGTGCTTCTGGGGAAAATTGAGACAAATGTGTGTGTGCTGTGAGAGAGGAGCTGAATTATCTTCAGCATGTGTGTGATATATTTGACATGTTTCCATCAAAGTGCCTGCAGGCATCTCCCACCTGGTCTCTCTTTCACTCGGGTACAATCTCTCCCCTTTAATGTAGAGCCAGGATTATAGCTTGAATGTGAAGATTATTTTCATCAATTAAATTGCCAGTTACTTTTTGATTAATTAGTTAATCCTCTGGTCTATAATTGTCAGGAAATGCAATCTCCCAGATCCAAAGATGATGTCTTTTTAATGCATGCCAAGCCCAAAACCCCAAGAGATCAAATTTAGAGAGAAAAGCAGTAAATCATCACTTTTTGGAGCTAAAACCAGCAAATGCTTGACATTTTTTCTTGATGAATGATTTAAGCAATTTAGCAATAAATTATCTGAGTTGTTGTTAGATGAACGATTTCAGCACTCGAAATAATTAACCCTCTCAAAACAAGGCCTTCTTCTTTAAAACCCTAATTGGACCACAGAGCTCTTCCTTCCTGTAATCCAACCCTGCTCAGTTTGAGAGCTCTTTCATCCATAATGTCCCTTCCTCTGTGTGCTTGTGTGTGCTTACAGGGAAGTCTGTGTGCGTCAGGACGGCCGGGTCCATCTGACTGTGGTGTATTTTGGGAAAGAGCAGATGAGCGAGGTCCGCAGCACTCTGGAGAACACGTCCAGGTGGGTTGGAACCACAGCCAAGATCAGATCTTTGCATTAGAGGCCAAAGGCAGAATATAGATAGCAATTTATGTAATGAAGTGAACGCTGCCACAGTCATGCAGAAGCAGACGCTGTAAAAATATTTTTTCCACACATACACCAGAAACCTCTCTTCTTCATGTTTTGCAATCTGTCTCCATCTCTCACGACACACACACACAACACACACACCTCCTGGCTCGGCGTCCTGCCACAGCCAGTCATCTGTCTGATGAATAATGGAGCAGTGTGCCACCCACACTGAGGAGCTGAGTGCTACCAGCCAACACAGATAAATTACAAGAGACCTGTGATCATCCCTGACTCACGCTAAACCTCTCACATGGACCTGGACACCCACACCTCTGGAGACGATCACTGCCGGCTGATCAGAAGTCAGATCCACTGTGGATTGAGGCACATATTCCCTGAGGGAGTTGCTATGGTGACTCTTGTCGATTCCCAGCCTCGAAGGTTTTTGTGTGGCCTTGAATCAGTTGGATGTCTAGTATCACACAGCGTCTCTTTGTCCCTCTGTGTCTCTGCCTGCTGCTGTCGTTGGGCGGGATCTGTGAAGATGAAAAAAAGGCAGTGTTAAATACACTTAAAGTGAATTGTCATGTGAAGTGTAAAGAAGGCAAAATCAAAACTTGTGAACGTGGAACACAGAAACTTGCAACAAAACTAATATTATTGATTTTAGTGTAGAAGAACTGTTAAAAGAGTGATTGAAAAGATTTGTAGTAGAAACGCAGTGAATGAAAAACAGTTGAAGCAGAAGTAAGTGGAGGTACAGCCTGTGAAAGAGGAGTGTTGGATAAAGTACACTGTAATTTTTTTCTCCCTGAGCAGCAGCTCTGCCTTGAACTCTTTCAGGGTTTTTGTATTCTTCTCACAGCCTAACAATGCATTCATCACTTATGTAGAAGCTTATCTGGGTGTGAATCAGTAGCTGTAATCAGCTCTGTACTTTTCTTTTATCTGGCTCAGACTGTAGTTGAAATGAATGGGAATCATCATTGGAAGATTACCTGTGGTTCCATTATCTTGGAGGCAGACACACACATACAGTATGTGCACAGACACACTCACAGAAAGCTTATTGGCTGGATTTCTCTTGATGAGTAAATCAGTTCTTTAGTCTATGGAATAATGAAGCAACGATTGACCAGCTGTGTGGGGTTGCAGGGTTTCTCTCCAGTCCCCTTTTTTTCTATTCTTTACACAATTATTTTTTTCAATTTCAAACAAGTGCAACACTGTAAATATCTTCCAGGAGAGACTGCCTGAAAATGTGTATCACCTCTCGCTCCTCTTTATGACTTCTGGCTTTGCACCCCACCTCCATGTGTGGCTATTCTGAACAGCTTTTTGCCTTCAGACATGGTCAAACCAGTCTTTTTCGAGCATAAACTGGCCATTAGGCATCCATCTTAGTTTAGCATGTTAGCGTGCCAACACTAATTAGCACAATTAGCACAGCTGAGACAGATGGAAATCTCATCAGTTGTATGTTGTCATTAAAAAAAGTATTGCACATTAGAATTTTTGATCTGATGATAGCACTAGAGGAAAGACCAAGGGACCACCAAAGTTATGACCAAGCATCCTCTGTGGGAACATGAATGTCTTATCAAAATTATTTAGCTATACATCCAATAGTTATAAGAAATTTCATTAAAAGCTTCAAATGTGAACCTCATGGTGGCACTAGAGGAAAAGTAAAGTGATGGAGCAACCAATGTACTGACATACCGACAAAGTCATCCCTACAACCCCACCACAAACCAATATGTTAAGTTGTATTGAACCAATTTTCCTTGATAAATGACTTTGAATTAATCAATTATCACAATTGTCTTCTCAACCAACTAATCAGTCACACTAATTGACAGTGCACCCATGCATGCAAATCCTAACAAATGCTTCTCTTATTCAGCACTAAACCTAAAATAATCCTAATTCACCTTAACCCTAAAAAACAATTCTAAATCCGAAAAAGAAGAGCTGAGGATTGACCAAAACATTCCTCACGCTAAAGGTCTAAAACTCAAATTGGTTCACGTAAAGAAACAGTTCAAGTGCTCACACAGACATCTGCACTCACAAACAGGTCAATATCTGTTCCCAGCAGTGATGGCATCATTACTTGCTGATCTGATTCCACGCTGCCCTTCCTACAAATTAAATTCACCTCTGGAAAGTGGTTTGACTTGTGTCTGCTCCCAAACAACCTTTAGCTATCACATGCAGTCACACCCCTTGCTTTATCAGAGCACAATGTCCCTGCTCAAATTCTTTCAAAAAAGGTATTTATACGACTATAAACAGCCATTATAAACCACCTGAGGCAAATTTCCCATGAGTCTAAGAAGATCTAAATTGTCCCGGATCTCCGCCAGCTTTCTAACCCCTACCAATTCCTCCTCAGGGATTAAATGAGGGTAAAGAATGTTTGGGTTTTTATTACAGGTGCTAATTATTTGGGTGTATATGTTGAAAGCCAGTTCTACTGAAACAAAAACCAAAACAAGCAGAATATATCAGATAGAAAGCAATGCGCCAGAAATTCAGAGCCTCAGTCTTCAAGCATTCTGCCAGACACCAGGGATATCGTTTAAAATAGATGGGATCAGCTCCTGAACTCTCAAGTTTATCGCTTACCCATCCGTACTTCAAAGCCTCAACTCAAGCTCAAACCATCGGGGGGCATGTACGTTTCTGAGCCTTACATGCTGGAGAATAATGATTCCGAACAACGTGAGATAAAGAGAAAGAGATACAAGAGATGGAGGGAGATTGTGTGTAAAGTAGGGAGAAGAATGAGTGATCTATTTTACAGAGGTACCAGTCGATACATATGAATAAGTACTGTGCTTCAGACTCAGAGGAGAGACAATGGCTGAGGGAAAAGCAGCGAGAATGGAAGTTGGAGGAAAGGTGTGAAGATAAGATGGGAGAAGTCCCAAAAAAGATTCTCAAAGGATGGAAGAAGAGCATCAGCAAGGATATCAAAGGAAGTAGTGCGTTAAGATGAAAGAGAAGGATCAGATGTTTGGGCGGACAAAGAAACGCAAGATGAGATCATCCTGTCATTTCTTCAGCTACAACCTTTACCTCATCTTTCTCGCGTACCATCTTGCGACAGCCTCTCCAATAAGCCTTTCATGTTATTGTGGCATTTCATTCCTTTCACAGACGGGTCAGCAAGTCTCTGAAGAGCCTCTGACAGCTGAGGATGTGAGAGGATAATGTCGAGCAGAAGGTGACTGAGAGAAGATTATAAGTGGATGAAATGATAGACAAATCATAGAGGAGTTTCAAAAGCTGTCCGATATTCGTTCATTATTCTTGCCTGAGGGCTGAGCCGGAGAGTGATCACAACAAGTCTGCATTTTTTATGGCTTGCACTTACCTTTTCCATTACATGCACAGACTGTTGATTCCTCAGCCTGCTGTAAAGTTTGAGCTTGTTTTTCTTCTTCTGCACAATAGCCCAGAGAGAATACACCAGCCTGCCTGTTCTGTGTGCAGTGGGCCTGTGACAGAAAAGCTGGAAAAATTTGTCATATAAAAGTTATTGCAGGCTTTAAAAACTCCCAGGTAGGAGTGCCTTGGTAGCCAAACAGCATATGTTGCATGACCACATGGTCACAACTGTCGCCGACAAAAAACCTCCCAATTCAAAGAAAGCTAACAGCTGGCATCACTGCATCAGAAAACAGAGAGATGTTGAGGAAGTGTAAGCAGTTTAAATGTATTTATGAGGCAACAAGACTCACGATAAAGACCCACTGAAGGCGGCTCAACTCAAAGTTACCCCCATTCATTTTTCAGTGGGGCACTGTGGGATTCCTGGTGATGCAGTGACATGAAAAACTTCATCTGCGTAAATTTTTTTCAGTCATTAAAAATTTGTAAGATCATGCAAATAAGGGTGAAATTCGCCTGGAAACTGTGCAGTGAAGTATAAAACTGAAAAAAAGAAAAAGTGAGAAAGTCTAGTGTTTACCTGTAGCAGATGAATGTCTGTGGAAGAGAATATTTTTATTAAACTTTATGGGATTCTTCTTTTCTGTCCCTGGTCTCCAAGATTACAGATTCAAACAGTGCTGCTTGTGAGAGAAAGTTGTGACAGCTCCTCTGCTTCTTTCACTCTGCTGTTGCTGTGCTTTCTGTCTCAAGGGCTGCAGACTTAATTAGAGCTTAATCAGCGGCATGGGACATTATTATAATTATTTTCTTGCAAATATATTACTTTGGTTTACTCTTGTGTGTCCTTTTTCTGTTACAGTCTCAGAACCGGACTGTGACAAAGTGCAGGTTGTTTATTTACTTAGTATTTGCCAATGAGGAAGCTACTCGCCAGCTTGTGAGCGTTGACACCATGAGAATTGGCAGAGGTGATGTTGCACGTTTTTTTGCTCATAGTGCATCTTCTTCTTTACAGTAAAGACACACTGAAGGCGTTGCAAAGGCTTTTTTCAAGGGTCATGAATGAATCACTTTGCAAGGCATTGTGGGTTCCAGGCAAAACAGGACTGACCAGCTATGCAAAAAAAAGGAAAGGCCAGCAACCGCTCGCTGTCTGAAAGCAACTTAGATTTTTAAAATCATTATGTTGTGAAGGTAGAGGGTTGTGATGATGATTGAAACATAAACGTTCTCCCAGACCAGATGGTTAGACTTTGAAGCTGATGTTCCTCCAGTTTCCCTTTGTGGTGAAAAAGTGTGTTATTCAGAGAACTTAGATAAACAGTCAGGGAATCACCAAAGTTATTAGGACTCATACTCTGGGGGAAATGAATGTTTGTACTAAATGTCATGGCAGACCATCTAATCGTTGTTGAGATATTGCTGTCTGGACCAACCAACTGACCAGCATTTCCATCCCTTGAGCAATGCCGCTAGCATGGCTAAAAAGCAGGAGCGCTCTACCAGTATCTCAGAAACGTGTTCAGACTGAAAAGAAGCCTGGAAATGGCCACATATAGGGGCCCGTCTGCAGTCAATCCTCAAGCTATAGCTGCACACGAGCCAATACATAGGAATGGTTACACAGAGGCTCAGATTCACAGAGAAAGAAAAGAGACACGAAGAGGAAATCTGGTCTCTCCTCCTTGTCCTGAGCAGAACTAACAGGATCAGGCCTGCCGCTGAGACACAACATGACAGCTCTTTAACGTCTCCTCACACTGACACCATTTCAACAATTTAGCCCATACTAGGTACCAGCCATTACGCCTACAGTAAACAAATAGACTATTTTAGGCCATAATAATGGAGCTGATGCCTGAGGGGCGAGAAAAAGAGCACAATATAAAAAGTCATTTAGAAAACAAGGATATTGCAGGGCTTATGTGGACTTCTCCACTTGACACACAATAGTAGCGCCTGCGTTCATATTTTTGGCCTTGTATTTTAGAGACTCGGAAAATGGGTTAGTGGACACACAAAAGCCTGGGAATTATTTAAATAGCTAATGCGTTCAGGCCAGCACACACACTCACACACACACGCACTTACCACAATGAATAATAGATCATCTTTGGCTTCCTGGAAATAGAGACAGTTACATTGTTCCCTAAATAATATCAGTAATCTGGAAAATATCACCACAATAAAACTATTAATGAATTATTTATAACTCTTAAAATCTACTATAAATAGCTGACTTAGTAAATCTTTGCAGGAGATTCACATTTCTGTGCAGTTAATATGAAGCTACTGTCAGGAGACATTAGCTTAGCTTAGCACGAAGACTGGAAACAGACAGGGAAAAACCTAGTTTGCATCTTTCACCTACGAGCACATCAGGAGTCAACTTCACTCAGTATCTCGTTTGTTTAATCTGTTCAAAAACTGAAATGTAAAAACAACGTTAGCTGGTAGGCAGATTTCTGGCCACCAAAATATGCACTCCGATACGTCATAGCTTAATGGATACGAAAAACATCAGAACACAAATGGTTTATTATTACATTACTGTTCTTAACTGGGAGCAGATTTTATTATATCACCCTGCATGAAACATCTCTGAGCCGCAGCATCATATATTAGCATATCTCATAGCCCGGTGTCCTCTCCATCTGTATATTAGGTGAGGGATATTGGCTCTCAAGCCAGATTTACATCAATTTAGCTTCCCTCCCAAGTGAAATCAATTTGAGGCTGCGGTGAAATTGAAGACAGTTCATTGTTTAGGGCCCAGACTCAGACAGAAGGATGCAGATGCTGCACCAAAATGTTAAAGTAGGCTTCAGTTTTAAAGCAACAGCTCAACATATTGTGAACTACACCCAGCTGCTTAACTTAGTTTAGCTTAGATTCGAGACTGAAAATGAGGGAAAGAGCCTGAGTCTATCCAAAGGTATTAAAACCTGCATACCAGCACTTCTAAAGCTTAGTAATTATACATGTTATATCTTGTTTGTTTAATCCATAGTTCAAATTAATTTTAGATTTTTGTACTGATTCAACAAACAAGATATAATGTGTTAATTTTTGAGCTTGAGATTTGATGGTAGGCAGATTTTCAGCCAACCTTGCAGTTTTTGGTGAAACAGCTTTGGGGTGCTGATAGGTGGATTCTTAGATTAGCTGTTGTTTAGCATATTGTTTTTGCTCAAACAAAACAACATAAGATCATTATTTACTCACATTATCTTTACACATTTTCACATTTATTTGCGAGAAATAAGCATATTTGCTTCTTCACTCACTGAGGCGAGACGAAGTTTGTAGTTTTCTCTTCATCTCTGACAAACGAGCTTCCCGCCCCATTAAAGCTGAGACTGAATCAACATGTGAATCCGCTATTGCATTAACATTGTTTGAGACAAACAGAGCTATTGTGCTGCGTCTCTTCCATCTGTGGACAGTTTAGTGCCAGCGGGTGGGTCAACCTCTCCGGGGACTCTGAGTCGACTGTGGAACAGATCGACTCTGTTTGGATTCATAAACTGTAGACAGACTGAACTCTGCCGACATATTGACTGACAGCACGTAAGCAATATGGATCAACACTTAAGGACATCTTGTAATTGTTCTGGTTTTACTTATTTCTCAACATTGCTGGAGTTCACATTCAGGCAAACAAAAAAGACACTCACAAGTGATGTAATGTTTATGGCTGCTCTGACCAGAATTAAAAGGCTTTATTATGTCTTATTTATGGGAGAGGCTGAAAGGTTGAACAAAAGCTTGTCCACAGTAACAGACATGAATAAATATGCTGATACACATTATTCACAGACATCCACACACACACACACACACACACACACACACACACACACACAGCAGTTAGATGGAAATGTGGGAAGCATGATTCAAGCGGCCTTTGGCAAAAACAAACTGACCATGTTTCCTGTGGTCATCCTGGTTTATTCTAACAAAGCTGTGTGTGTCTGTCTCTGTCTACCTGCTCTCTCTCTCTCTCTCCTGTTTCACATGTGTTATGTCACCCGACATCACGTGAATGAAGGATGAGCTTAGATCTTGTTTGTTCTGCCTCGGACAGAGAACCCGTTTTTCCTCAGTAACTTCTAACTGAAGTCGGTTCAAGTGCGTGTGAGTGTGTGTGGGTGTCGGAGTCTGTTTATGTGCCTGCATGAGAAAAGGATTAGTCACTAACAGTGCGAATTGTTATGGTTAAGCAAAAAAAAAAGCCACAGCTGTGTACATCTGGATCCAGCTGTGACTCTTTGCTCTCACCACATCCATGGAAAACTTCAGACCAGTGATGGAGGAAGTTTCCTTGTCCTGTGCAATTAATTTTCAGTCCCAGTTAAAGTTTGTCATGACCGGAATCTGAGAGAAAAGACTGGGAGTTGGGAAATTAAGTAAAGCACTGTGCTGATGTCAACTTTTGGAAGAAGATTTGTGTTTTGTCATTATGTTGTAATCTTTGGGTGGAAAATATTAAAGGCAGAAAAGGCAGAAAACAAAGATTCCCAGGACCAGATTAATCCATAAAGGGAAAAATTGTACTGTGGGACCTTATTGACCCGTGTTTGCCTTTAAGTACCCATTAGATACAGCACACGCTTCTGAGAAACTGTTCTACACAATGAGCACTTTTACTTTTGGGACCTTAAGTTCATTTTGATGCAGGTACTTTGATACTTTTCTTTTATTGTACTTTTACTTTTCAAGAAATGTGAGCGAAACTGTCGTATTGCTACTATAAGTCAAGTAAAAGACCTGACTACTTCTTCCACCTCAAGCTGACTCCTGCAGTTTTACTAAATCTTGAGGCCCTGTCTTGCAGAGGGCGTCTGTGCCAAAGTCCTGATTAAATAGCTTTATTATTCATTTGATACTGTGCTCAGATGGTGCCCATTCCTAAATTTGTGTTTAATCAAATTACCACAAGCCAGATTTGGAAGAAGTATTCGTGTACTTTACTTGAGTAAAAGTAGCAATATTCATTTCATCATTCCAGTTTACATTATAATGCACTTTAGTGGTGCATATTTCCAAAGAAGAAACAAACTGACAAACTAACTAACAATTTAATTAAATAACACAAAGTAATTGCCACAGAGTGAATCTGAGGCCCTGGAGCAGTTGCCCACTTTTCTTGGTTGCTAATTCAGTCTCTTGATTATGGCTGTATACTGCATGTGTCAATACAATGCAGATCACGATGATCATTAAGATACAGATTGGACATGACAACAGCTGAGATGCGAAATGTTCTTGAAGAACTTCATGCACGCCAGACCTGCAGTTATCAATCACCTGTTGAATATTTGCATTAGAATTTCAGGTTTAACCGATGCATGACTCATCAATCAACGTCTTACTTCTGCTTTCGTCTGTGTCTTTCTGTTAGTCAGCGATTTTATTTAAATTAATCTCTCTCCCCCTCTCTTTCTCTCATTTGCTCTCAATTCAATTAAGCTATTGGCATGGTGTTTTGATGAAGATATGTTGCCAAAGCATATAAGCAAGACAAGTTTATTTGTGTGACATCTTTTAAACACAAGGGCAAATACATAAGGAAAACAGATGCTTTAGATGAACATTTAATATATAAATGTGTAGAAAAAAGCAAACAGCACAATAAAAAGGAAAATAATCAATTAAAATAGAAGAAAATTAAATGATAAATTGCCACAAATTAAATGAAGGAAATAAAAGCACATTAGAGAACTTAATCAATCAAATGCACAGGAGAACAAAAGTGTGTTTTTTATTTACATTTTATATAGAGTATAGACACAAATTAATAAATAAATACAAAGTAATATACAGAACAAGGAAGGACACAATTAGATACTGATAACATTTATAATATAAAATGAAAAATATTGAAAAACAGGGAAAGAAATGGGATGAAATCTGTCTTATAGTATGTAAAAATAAAATGAAAATATTAAAATCCTCCATGAAATTGCTTTAAGAGAAGCAGTTATATATGTTCTCTTTCCAGTTTACAGAGGAGAGTTTGATTAAACAGTGTGATGTCTTCTTCTCTCTGCCTCACCTCGCTTTGTCTCTATGTCTCTGCAGGGAAGCTAATTTTAAGAACTACACTCTGCTGCAGCTGGACGAGGAGTTTTCTCGGGGACGGGGTCTGGACATTGGGGCCCGAGCCTGGAAGGGAGGCAACGTTCTCCTTTTCTTCTGTGACGTGGACATTTACTTCACTGCTGACTTCCTCAACACCTGCCGACTCAATACTCAGCCCGGTGAGACAGAAGCACACGACACGCTTTAACATGCAGTGCATTTATGACTAGTCAAAACTGTAAATCAAGATATTGACATTTATAACCAAATTGCAATTACAGATATTTTGAATTATGATTCTGACTAGTGTAATTATAATTGTGACTAGTCAAAACGCATTGATTATATGCATATGTTAAATGTTATTAAAGATAGAAAAAATATCTCTTTTTATGTTAAAACGGCTTCCATAAATGTCTCTTTTTGATTATATCCATAACTCCTGTGTCGATATCTTAAAGGGAACTAACGTACTACAATTGTATAGTATAACTCAAATTCAAGATACCTCCTTTGTAGTTTTGACTAGTAATATCTAGATAATTTAATATGCTTTCAGTTTGTTGAATTAAAAATTTATTTAATTTTTGTTATGGCTATTCAGAACTACACTGAAGATATCTTCGATTTGAGTTTTGACTAGTTTAAAAGTTTAAATTGAGAAAAAATTAAATTTGATTAGATTCTCCGTACAACTCAATGATTCATTCTTACTAGTCAGAATAGAATTAGAGATATCTGAAATTTGAATTTTGACTAATTAAAATGTAATTATGTAGAATAATTAATGTTAATCTAATGTCTTAAATGTATTGTGGATATCTGTATTGTGAATCTCATCAGACTAATAAGTAATTAAACAGTATGGTGATTTCTGTGACCAGTCGAAGTCTATTCGGAGAGATCTGAAATTGTTGTTTTTACTACCCAGAATGCAATTGCAGATATCCTGAATTATAACTCAAACTGTTCAACCTTGTTATTATGACTAAAATGTCTCAAATGTAATTAGAGATATTAGAGTGAAACCAATATAATACAAAGACACACATTCCCATCAAACGAATGGCTTGTTGTTTGACACTGCTGTCTCGCTCCCTCTCAGGTAAAAAGGTCTTCTACCCAGTATTATTCAGCCAGTACAACCCCACTCTGATCTATGGAAGTCCTGAGCACGTTCCACCTGTGGAGCAACAGCTGGTAATACACACCAATCAAATCTGTCCTCCCTCTTTCCTTTTTTTTCAATCATTCTTCAAGCCACTTGTGGAAAATATCACACTCAGTGCTGTGCAACATTGCTGGGAGGTTTAGAAGTATTCCCCTCTCCAGCTGCTCGGTGCACAAATCCACAGAAGCATCCTGTTGAAGTGGCTCCCGTGTGTGTTGAGCTGATATATTTCTGTTCATAAGCCTCTCTAAGACTTTCAGTTCTTTCCTCTGTAGGTGATCAAGAAAGACACGGGGTTCTGGAGGGATTTTGGGTTCGGCATGACCTGCCAGTACAGGTCGGACTTCATAAACATAGGTAAACATCACAGAACAACATGTACAACATACACTGCAGTCGAAACATCTTAGCAATGCAGGAATTTCTAAACAGTTGCTCTTGGGGGGGTTGGTTATCTGTGCAGAGGCGTTACATAACGCTGGGTAAAAATGGGCTTCCTGGATGGTCACCAAAATATGCGCTCTGTTACGTTAATGGTGCCATAGCTTAATGGATATGAAAAACATCAGGACACAAATGGTTCAATATTACATTACTGTTCTTAACTGGGAGCAGATTTTATTATATTACTCTGCATGGAACAGCTCTGAGCGGCAGCAGCATATATTAGCATATCTCATAGCCCCATGTCCTCTCCATCTGTATATTAGGTGAGGGATATTGGCTCTCAAGACAGATTTACATCAATTTAGTTTCTCTCCAAAGTGAAATCAATTTAAGGCTACGGTGAAATTCAAAGTGGTTTATTGTTTAGTGCCAAGACACACACAACCATAGAAATGCTCTCGCTTAACTGTGCTGAAATGATAAACAAGGCTCCAAAATGGACAGAAATCTGCTTTAAAGCACTAGTTTGACACACTGGGGAAATACACTGATTCGCTTTTTTTGCCGGGAGTTAAATCCGAGTACAAGTATTTATGTATGTATTTACATAATCACATTAAATTGTTCTGATGTTCTCTTTCTGTGGACCCTAGAAAGAGTAGCTGTTATGTTTATAACAGCTAATGTGGAGACCAAAAGAAAAAATAAAGTAAACAGAAGATAAATACAGAATCTGGCGTAAAAAGCCTGAGCCAAATGAAATATGCATAAAGGCTGTAAGTAGGGGAAAACAGCTAGCTTGGCTCTCTCCAAAGATTAAAAAAATCTCACTAATTATCAAGTCATATGTTGAGACTGTTCAGCAAATGGCCCAAAACAACATCTGTTTAAAATGAAGTGACTAAGTCCAGAGAGTTATAACAAAATATCCAATGTTAACACAGGAGACTTCTGTCATTGTCTTACTTGGCTTCTTTTAACCTTGACCAAGTTGTTGTTGTAACAATGATGACGAAGTTCCCCAAACCTTAACGAAGTGGTAATTTTAACCCAAACTGTGATCTTTTGCCAACCCTTACCAAGTTGTTCTTGTGCCTAAACCAAAACCAAACCAAAATGGGAATAAGAGGGTTACCTAAAATGTCAAACTATCCCTTTAAAAGCGTAAGAGTAAATTGTGCAGTTTTATGTTCTTCAGAAATTACAAAGCAATATGTTATTTAGGTCATGAGTGCATGCACACAAACAAATGAACAGTTTATCTGTTGGGTTCAAATTCCTGTCTTATCTCTGTTTAGCCCCGGAGCATGAGTTAAAAACAGAGACAGAGACAGACAGAATAATCAAAATAAAACTGCGAGGAGACGCAAAGTGTGAGCAAAAACAGACACGAGTGGTTCAGACATCTAAAGATGCATATTTAAACATGCCTGGTCAAGAGCTGTTTTGCAGTACACAGCATCAGTCCAAAATGTCCTCACCGCCCCCTCATGAAGCAGAAACTGATTATGATCACATACTGTAGACGCTAATGAGGAGTCATAATCAGCATTCCTTTAAGAGGTAGTGAACTCAGCACTGAGAACATAATTGCTTAAAAATGTTTGCATATCAAAAGGTTTTTTTTTACATAACAACACATCCTATGATGGAATAATGAAATTTGACATTATGCTACATTCCTCCTCTGCTCTCTTTTTTCCAGGAGGGTTTGATATTGACATCAAAGGCTGGGGGGGCGAAGATGTCCACCTGTACAGAAAGTACCTCCACAGCAACCTTCTAGTGGTCAGAGCCCCGTCGCGAGGCTTGTTCCACCTGTGGCACGAGAAACACTGTGCTGACGAGCTCCCTCCGGACCAGTACCGCATGTGCATGCAGTCCAAGGCCATGAACGAGGCCTCGCACGGCCAGCTGGGGATGCTGTTCTTCAGGCACGAGATCGAAGCTCACCTCCGCAAACAGAAACAACAGCAAAACTCAAACCCCAAGAAGACATGAAGACTTGCATGAAGCTGGTTGAATTATGATCACCGCAATGACTGCAATCAGTTGAAACAGTGCAGATGAATTCAACTGATCTGATCAGATTTTAAAGGAATAGTTCAGCATTTTGGAAAATTGGCTTATTCACTTTCTTGCCAGGAGTTAGATGAGGAGGCTGATACCATTCCCATCTGTGTACGGTAAATATGGAGCTAGAGCCAGCAGGTGATTAGCTTAGCTTAGCACAAAGAGTGGAAATGGGGGAAACAGCTAGCGTGACTCTTTTATCTTTTAGAAGGTGAAAGAAGCTTCATACCATCATCTATAAAGCGATTTCATTCCATTTTTTTAACCTTTAGGCAGAGTCAGACTAACTGTTTTCCTACTGCTTCCAGTCTTTATGCTAAGCTAAGCTAGCCATCACCTGGCTGTAGTTTCATATTTAGCCTGCAGATATAAGATAGATATCAAGCTTCTCATCTAACTCTTGGTGAGAAAGCAAATTTCCCAAAATGTCTAACTATTCCTTTAATGATAAAATGTGAAGACTTTTTAATTTTCAAGGACTTAGAGGACTTTGTTGCTCTGGAAAGGACGACATAAAATTAAGATTTAAACTGATTGAACTGACTGAACTTGAGGAACCTGGAGTGGACCTGGATGGACTCAAATGTCCTGGAGTTTAACGTCCGTCTGTAATTTCCTCTGTAACTGCAATAAGGCCGTTCAGAAAGAAAACACAGGACCTGTTTGAGCTATGAAGTCTCTCTGAACCCTGTGCCTTCTGTGAATAAAACTAATAAAGTCTCCTCAGTGACAATTGAACCGACCTACAGGTTTTTATATGTAGGGAAACAGAGCCCCCTTGTGGAGTAAAAGTGGACAACAACAACAATGAAGGACTTGTTCAAAGCCTGGAATGGCCTTGTAAAACATCTTTTATAAATTATTGATCAATAATTCTTTTATTTATGTTTGTTATTATTTTGTAAATGCCACCATTTATAAGGATTATGATTTGTGGTGCAGTTGTTGCCTGGACAGTATTATGTGTTGGCCATTCACCTCTATAATGACGTGAGATTGATGCTGAGTCAAAGAAAAACATGGTATGAATGACAGTATCCGTACCGTCCTACAAAGGCAGAATGCAGTAATTACAGAAGTGGTCAAGTTGTGAAAAAAAGGTTGAAAGTTTTCAGGCTGGATAGCAAACTGTGAAACAGATAGAAAGGTTGTGATGAATTCATTTTATGCATCTTAAGGCTGAATAATCTAATCATTGCCATAGAATCCACACAAACATCCACACCTAAAAAATGCAGATTCTACCAGTAATATTTAAATTGAAATCAGCTATTGAGATCTAGCTTGTCTTTCATTTGATCTTCTTTTTGTTTTTTAGGTCCGGTTTGTAGTTACAGCAAATTTACGAAACCATTTTGAACATTGAACATTTCTATGCCATAATATTGTCAGAAAGTCAGGTGGAAATTAAGCTTGACCAAATGTGTAGTTACAGCATTTTGCTTTTGTGTGTATTTGTCAGCAAAATTATGTTTTTTCTCAAAGGCCCTCTAAGTATGAGACGTATGTATTTATGCACAAAATATATGTAACAATACATTTATTTTTTAAAATGTTTAATTTAACAGATAAAACATAATGTAGAGTAATTTGTGTTTTTGTCACATGACTAATTTGTGGACACATAATGGATAGATAAGGAAAACGATAATTGATTGACAGTAATTCTGGTCACTGTCCTGACAATGACGATGACTTAACTCAAGTCAGAATGAGACTGTTCATCCTAGTATTTGTGTTTTTGTCAATTAAATGTGACTCTTGTGTCATAAATATCTACACAGAGTGCATTAATGAAGAGATAATGTGACATTACGTGTATCACTGAACAGTCACAGAAACTGGACATGTTGTAGGTTTAGAGATATAACTGCCTTGATGGTTACTTTATGTTTGTTTTAATCTAGTCTCCCATAAATCTTGTTCCAGCACTTCTTCAGTCAATCAAATCGAGCTGTACTTTTGGTGGATGACCAAAGATGTGAAAAGAGGCACTTTTTTGAAACATGTTTTTATTATTTGCCATTGAAACATTCCTTGTAATAATGCATTGAATGACCTTTACATTTCAAGTTATTTTTTCACTTCATGTAAATGAGTTGAATAAAAAATATTTGTGCATTGTGTATATTTTATTATGATGTGTTCACTTATCCACTGTAAGTCTTATCCAGTTATAATGTGGAATGTAAGACAGAAATATTAGAGAATATTAAAATTCTATATTTTTTTTTTGTTTGTTTTTTTTTGGCTACCTTATTACAATACATAAATATCATTTAGTTATCTTTATTTTGGGATCAAGGACAAATTAAGGCAAAGGTATGGAGAGCTAAAGTGTTCAGTATTGAATAAATAAATAATCATGTAATAAACAATCTTATTTAATGACAAAATGTTTAATATCACCATGAAATATTTTTTTTTTATGATAACAGGGTTTATGAAAAAGCTTGTTTAATTTCAGTTTTTAAATTAATTCAAAATTGTAGTTTTTCTAAAGTCTTGTTTTTATCTCACATTTTTGCCTGATGGATGTTTTATGTCATTAAGACACATGATAGAGATCTCAAACACTCTTTATCTGTTTCAAGTATTTTCTTGTATTTAGAGGGCAGTTTAGAAAAAGTGGTTAAAATTACTGAAGTTTTGGAGCTATTATTTATTGGTATTTGACACCATTTCCAGAATTTTAGTAGAATATTTTAGTGCTTTATTAGTGTAGCTGAACCTCCAAAGCACTAGATGGGGTTAGTGAACTGATTACAATGTCATTTGTGAAGCTGCTGACCATCTTTGTTCCTGAAGTGGACATGGTAACTTTAATCATTACACATAGTTAAAAATATATTACTGAGATTAGTTTACATTGACTGAGGTGTGAGTGTATATAATTGTAATCACATCATCTAACAAATGAGATAATGTTTAGTTTGATGTTTCTCTGTATATTTCAATTCAGCCCAGTTTCTTTTTGCCTCTCTGGGGTTTGTTAACAAGTGGCTTTTTTATAATTTTGTAAATATAATTTTTTACTGTGCAGGCAAAGACAGAGTGGATCAAATCAGATGTGAACTCTACAGTCATGTGGAGTTTTCTGGGTTGAGCTAATGAATCATCATCATGACATATTTTAAAAGGAATTTAACTCTGGTTTAAAAACTGACAGCTATGAAATCCTTTAAAACTGACTGTGGTTGTGAAGAAATACACATAAAATCATTCGGTTTCCTATGATTATGGACAAAATGTTTATTCAGTTTTAAATACAGATATTGAGTTGAGATGTGACCATTCATTACTGAGGGATTACACCTGTTAATCAGCAGCAATTTGCACCTTGATATATATATTTTGTGACCCCATATGTCCACATATTGCATAAAATATTTGTTCAGGCTGAAAATAAAGTTTGAATCTAACATTTTCAATGAGATCAAAATATATTCACAGCAATAGTTTGACATTTTGAATCCAATTAATTTAGCTTATCTTAGCAACAAAATTGAAAAAAAAAAACCAACTGATTAATAATTTAGATTTTTATACATTAATCAAACAAAATATGTGTAAAAAAAAAAAAAACTGCACATCGGTGTTGTGGAGAATTTTGTGCCAGATTATTTATTGACCAGACTTCCTGGAGTCTCCGGTGGTCGATTTACAACCTCACGGTCATGTAAAATTAGTGAGATTTAGTGGTGCTTGTAGGGTTTATCGTTGAAGAGCCAGGCGAGCTGTTTTTCGCTGTTTGTGCAAAGATAAGCTAACTGATGTAGCCTCCTAGCTAACTTATTTTATTTCTTAAAAGACAGATATAAAGGCGGTAACAAATAAGATACTTCACAAAAGGTCAAAGTGTTTATTCCACATTTCAGGACACAAACGGTTAAAAAAAAAGTTTTTGACTGAGCGCACAAATTAGCATAAGCTTCTTATTTCCGACATTTCCGCCGGCACGTGAAGGCAGCATGGGGCCTTCCACAGCAGTCGTCCTCTGTGTTTTTCCGGGTTCGTCAAACGACTCCTGAAGCGCCGGAAAACCGGACCGGGCGTCCTTTTAAACGAAGATGGGTGTTTCTTTTCTTCCCCAGCTTTAAAACCATCACGATGAGAGACGTGTGGATTTATCGGCTGAGCTGCTTTTCAACACCCAACAACAACAGCTGCTGCAGCGACTCGCTTCATTTCTCCTCCTGATCATATGTTTTCTTCCCTACAGCGGCGTTTTATTACGTTTTTATAATTTCTTGTTGAGTTTTTTTTTTTTTTTTTTTTTTTTTTAAATAAATCTCACACCGGATCTGAAACAGAAGCTTCAGAAACGACGTCCTGGAGGAGGATCGTCCCCCTACTGTTTATTCTAGGGTTTATTATAGGAGAGGAGTCAGAGCTGGGACAGAGACACAAGACAACATGTTCGAGACCAGAGGAATCCCCTTTGTCCTGCTAGACTTCGCCTGTCTTATTCTAGGTATGTGTTCAAATGTCCTCCTTCACTCCTGCTGCCTCCTTGTTGCTGCTGTTATTGATTATAATCCGATTTGTGGGTTGATATAATCCCTCTGTTGGGATATTTAACAGCTTGTGAAGGGAGTGGTGTTCAGACTTTACTGTGGTTAACACAGGTTTATTGTAACTTCTAATGTTACACTAATCCAACAATATCAATATGTTATTTGTTTATGTGTGTGTCTATGTATGAGGATTGTTATAGTCCTCAAAATTAAGAGTTACATGATCTTCTTTGTATGCAAATTAGTGCTATATCAGCCTCTTTACTTGATTCAGAAGCTCACATGCTGCAGCTAATAGTTAATAATGATGCTATTTACTTGAATGCAACCACATGTAATAATGCAACAGATGGACATTTACACAATTATTTATATTATTTTTATGTAATGTTTCCATATTTGAAAGTCATCTCAGTTTCTCTCATAGTCACATTTTAAGGCTACATATATGATTTCTACTTATTTAAACCATGAGTTTAAAACTGTTATAAAAAGTATTTCTACCTTACAAGCCACGTTTTAAAACCACTCACCAGTTTCCTGCTTCATGTGACCACATGTCTTCCATTCAGAAGCTCTGTCATTATTAAATTGAAGGGAGCTTAAAATCAAATATCTGTGAGCTACAGTGTTCTGGTTCATTTTACGAGCTGTTGCCTTACATCTGAACCCAATGTTTCAGATATTAAACATTATCTGAAATTGTGGCGATACCTACAAGTTGAGATGTCTTAATTTTTACTTAGCCAGTCTGAAAGTCTTTACATTTGAATATATGAGTTGTTGCATGAGTTTCAGTTTTACCATGCAGGTACAAACATTGCTCGTGGGGATTTACTACTTTTTCAATCTGATTATGAATGATTGATCTGGTTATGACTCATCTAGTTATAGCTCCCCTTGCACAGTCTGCAGTATATCAAACTTATATATGTGCTTGTAGGATGTCCACAAAATTAACAGAGACTTGTCTTTGTGAGTTTACTGCACAAGCTCTTGCAAGAGGACCCAAACTGTACAATTGAGGGGTCTGTACCAGAAAGTGCTTCTCATCTTCAGTGAGCAGATCCTCCCTACACCCAGGACCTCAAGGCCATAGATACAGAGAGAGAATTATGCAGGAACATCATGAACATTTTTGCAACAGTCATGCAGTAAATCACCTTGGCACAAACATAAATGCAACACTAAAGCACAAAAGCATAAAATTTCAATTACAACAGTTAGTCCAAATTCTTAAAATTACATTTAGCCCTTGTTTGCCATTGTGAAATCCAGAAGACTTTATACTTCATATTTTTGTAAGTGCAGCAGTATGACCGTGGATGACTGATGCAGGAGCAAACTTAATTACTCTGCTAAAGACTATTAGATGAGACTAAGCATCTGTAGTCGTCTGTTTCCTGACTGAGGCTGTTTCAAAGTGTCAGCTGTGACTGAACATGCACATACATGTAGTGAGGTTTGGCTCAAAAGAGCACGGCTCGATAAATGTTTAGTTTCTGCAGTGCATAATGTGCAGGGAGAGAAGATACTTGGTTTGCTTCCACAGCTCATTTAATTTAGTTTTAACACAATTACCGAGCAGGCTGCTATTGAGTCTTACTAAAGGATTAAATGGAGAAGGACCAAAGTGTATTTATGTTCAGATGTCCACATTTTTCTTTCTGTCTGTGTGTTTGTCCCTCGGTTGCACGGTCGCAGAGACGAGAGCAAGTTAAGGAGTAACACTGCAGTTTGCTGCAGTTAGAAAGTGACTCAGGGCTTCTGTCGTCAGCTCGTGTGTGTTTCTGCCCCGGCTTTCTGGCATTTCCAGCTGTTGGAGCCAATCAAGTTAGGATGGCACAGCTGACGGCGCGAACAGCTGCAGAAATGGCAGACGGAACAGAAACACCAGGCAGAATTAAGGAGTAGTTTGCAGGATGTTTGTGAATGTGAAGTCGTGGCTTGTTAATGTGCAATACGGCTCAGTAATAGATCCTCGTTTTCTGCTTGAGCGGACGAACAAACAAACGGGCCAAACAACCACAGAAATGACAGCAGCATTGCATTCAGACTTTGAACTGTCAAGACCCATTAACATCTTCTGTTATCTTTATGGTATTTTATCTATAGGGAGTGCTTAGCTGTGTCCACAGCTCTTTCACACCAGTGTGAGTCAGGACTCTGAAAAAAACAGCTTCTCAATCCTCCCTGTTGAAAAACTGCCCAAGAATAACATCATTTTTTGGAGTCATGAAGTCACTGTTGTCGAATGTCTTTACTCTGTGTCGTGCATCATGTTGCAGAGAGCTCAGTCATGTTCTGAGGCTCAGTGCCAAAGGATGTGACCTGCAGTATTTTGTGTTTTCCTCATTGTGAACAAATCCCACAAAAAGACCAAAACTAACAATGACTTGACCCTAATAACAAGTTCATGTAGCCAAACAATATTTTCATGAGCCGCACTGTTGCGCTTGGTGACATGTTCATTGATTACAATAAACACGGATGAGTCAATCCCACGTGCACGTCGTGCTCATTAGAATGTAAATACTCGATGACAAACTCAAACCAAAGTCAAACAAAATAAATGCACTATTTTGAATGAGGGTATCAAGCAGTTTTAAGGAAATTATTTAGCCTTCATAAAAATGAAACTACATATTTATTATCTGTTTTTAAAGATTTCTGTTTTCATATATAAACATTGTTGGTTTTGGTCTTTTTTATTGAATTTGATGACAATAGAAACAGAATAAAGTCACTTATCTTTTAACTGGATCAGGGTCTTTCATCTCTGTCACAAAGATTTTAAATTTTTCATTTGGCACATATTTATGCACGTCTACAGAGTCCTCGACACTTTGTTTTGGCACCTTCACTTTCTCTGCCCTGCTTTTTCTTTCCCCATCTTTGACCCCTTGCTCCTGATCTCTCCGTCCACAGGGGGTTTGCCTCTGGCAGCCTTTAACCTGGGTAAGGTCCGCCCCTATCAGAGGGGCTTTTTCTGTAACGACGACAGCATCAAGTACCCTTTCCACTCCAGCACAGTCACCTCCACAGTGCTCTACACTGTGGGCTTCAGCCTGCCCATTAGCTGCGTAAGTAGGAGTCACTCCAGGCAGATTCGACAACACACACATGACCGGTCTCGTGGCAAATATGTGGGCTTGCCAACCACAGGTAAAAACTTTTAACGCATTCCAAGGTGTGTCAGTGCCTCGTCTCTGGAATGATGCACGCTGGCACACCTACGTGGAAAGCAGCCATTATTTTTCTTATCAGCCGCATTTCCTGTGATGGCAAGTCAAAATGTCTGCCGCGAGACAGGTCTGTTGGGACTGGCAGAGCTGGCAAGTCCAACCCATTCCCAGAGCCGAGTTTAGGATGTATTCAGAGTGACTTATCTTCCTGTTTGATGCTTTTGCTTCGAGTCGATGAGCAGCTGTTACAATAGCACAGCTACCTGTTATTGAAACCAGATCGGCTCAGTATATTTTATTTAGCTCTGCTTCTGTTTCCCATCTCAGCGTGAGGCTTCACCAACATCAGCTCTCACAGTATCAGAAGCTAAAGGCAAAGGAGGACGTCCACTTAAAAACTGATATAAAAATAATCCAGAGAGAATGTTAAATCCTGTTTCACACACACACACACGCACACACACAAAATTGTCCTTGACTCTTTTTCCAACATCTCTGCCACAACCGCAGGATTTATAAAAGCTGAAAAAGACCATTCATGAATTTAATTTAATCATCCTATAGGTCAGTGTTAAGTTTCCTAAGATCTTTATTATTTTCAGTGAACAGCCTTTAAACATTTGGACTAAACTCACTCTCGCAGTGGATCCAGATCCAAACCACAAATTCATTTAGTGAATTATCAGTGTACTCGTTCTGTACTTCCAGAAATATAATGCGGATAATACGAAGCAAAGCCAGGTTTTTTTTTCTTTTTCGTTTTTGATGAATCATTTTGTTTTCAGTGTTAATCTGTTGGGTGAACTTTGGTTTGCTGTTGTTAATTAGTTCAGCAGACATGCAGGCTGCGTGCTGCGTCCCTGCGTTCCTTAAAATAGCTGGAATGCTCTTCTGGAACGGAGTGATTGTTTCTGGAGATCGACATAGCAAGAAAGTGCTGCTGGTGTGTGTGTTTTTTGCCTGCGTGTGTGTCTGTCTTCAGTTACTGCTTTGCCATATCGATGATTTATCTCTTCCATCTCTTTCTGTAGTCTTTTATGTATCACGAGTAATCATAACCCCAATCTGTAACACTTTTTAAAGTCTCGAATATTATTGTAATTTTTTACAACTCGCTTCATCGTTCACTGTCTGCCAAAGGAAGCTGTGGGAGATAATGTGGGTGGATTATGGGTATGGTTCATTTGAGGAAGAGGTTGAGTTAAAAGGAAGAGAGACAAAGAAGAAATGTCCCCATGCCTGAGAAAGTGACCGAGACTGTGTGTAACCTAAGTGTGTTTCGGTCGCGTCACTCGCTGTGGGTTTGTTGCTAAGAATTCAAGCACAGGAACTGAAGCCAATCTAGAAATACAATCCCTGATAACACACACTTGTTGCACGGCCTCAAAGACAAAGTAACAAGGGCTCGTTTCGCCCAGTAACCTGTTGTTTATGTGCTCTTCAGTTTTGACTCTTCTCTGTTAACATCCACTCATTATCAGCATTTAACTGTCTCGTCATGTAAACACTTTAACCATTAATATTTGCACCTGAATGTTCCTGAAAGTTGGCGAGGATGCCGCCGGCTTCAGAGGATGCAACGGTCTGTGTGACCCTGTTGCACGGCTGCTGCCTCCTGCTTTGCACGGACACACAGTGTTGCATGATGGGTAGGGGTCTGAGGGCCCAGTGACTGGATCTTGTAACCTGTATTTTTTTTCCCTTGTTTTTTCTCTCATTGCTTCTCTGCTAGCGGGACTTCCATTTGTAATACTCAATGTGCAGCACAGTCCTTTCCGCCGAGGCTTTTTCTGTAACGATGATTCAATCAAGTATCCGTATAAAGAAGACACCATTTCCTATCAGTTGTTAGGAGGTGTCATGATTCCCGTCACAATACTCACTGTAAGTGCATCTGTTTTGTTTTCTGCTAATGGTTCTCTTTTATATTTTCATCTTCTTCTTCATGTGATGCTCATCTTGATCCACTTTCACACTCTTGACTTCTTTCGTTGGTTTTAATCCATACATGCTGCTAAATACATTATTCTGTAATAATGTATGTGTTTTTAATTGCCTGCGTGAGCCACCATTAACTGTGCTTTCATTTGCTAACTGCATGTAGTAGAAAATGTTTTCTTTTTCAAAACTCTGTAACATTGGAAGATGAGACAGAAAAGAGACCTGAGGCAGACTTTTATTTTGAAACTTACCAGCCCTAAATTATAATCCAGATTCCAAAAAAGTCAGGATGCTGTGTAAAACATAAATAAAATTGAATACAATCATTTTCAAAACAAACTGTTTTCATGTACTAATCTACTTTATACAATCATGTGTTCACAAAGTGTTGAACCTCTCTCCATCCTCACTTGTGAACAACTGAGTCTTTCCAGGATGAACCTTTCATACCCAATCATGATACTATCACCTGTTACCAATGAACCTGATTACCTGTGGAATGATCCAAACAGGTGTTTTCAATCAGTCCACAACTTTCACAGTCTTTTGTTGCTCCTGTCCCAACTTGTTTGAAACGTGTTGCTGCCATCAAATTCAGAAAAAGCAGATATGTACAAAAATCAATGAAGTTGATGAGGTCAAACATTAAATAGATTGTGCTTTTTACTGTTTTCAATTGAGTATCTGTCAAAAAGGATTATCAAGTTATCACATTCTGTTTTATTGATGTTTTACACAGCGTCCCAACTTTTGTGGAATAAGGGTTTTAGTCTGCAGTTGCAGCGACAGTTTGCAGAAAGACACTAAATGTGGCAGATGTGAAACTCTTCACAGGCAGCGCAGCGGAAACCTCGGACAGTTGATGCTGAATGGAACTGAAAAAATGTGTTGGCACGTAAAGAGCCTTCAAAAGAAACACTGTCAATTCAGTATATAAACAGTGAACCTATCATTTTACAAAGTTTGCAGGTTGTATCTTCAAAAAGGACAAATCTGACAGCCAACTTCCATTTTATACATATAAAACAAGCACCACATTCACAACAAGAGGAATTTATGCATCACAAGCTCAAACACACAAAAATGAGATCTAATAAGAAGCATTTATATTAAACTTATGTCAAATCAAATTATACATGTTCTTTTATTTTAAGTGGACATCATCCTTTGGCCGTGATACTTTCAACATTATGCACAGATTCTTCTATAACGTTATGAAGAGTGCTCTTAAAGGAATAGTTTGGCATTTTGGGGAAATAACCTTATTTGCTTTCTTGCCGAGCATCAAATGAGAAGATCAAGACCACTCTCGTATCTGTCCTTTAAACATGAAACTGCAATCGGGAGATCCACCTACCAGCTCCTCTAAAGCTGACTGATAGGATGACAGCAATATTGAGCTTCTCATCTGATGCTTGGTGTAAAAGGCAGAATTTTAGATCAGGTTAGTGGTGATGGGATTAGGGAATATTTCTGGCTCTGGTGTTCTACATATCGTTCAGTTGCATCTTTAATTTTCATTTGGAGTCTTGTATTTGTGTCCAGACCTCTAACTCTGTATTCTTTCCTCCCTCCCCTCCTCCTCACAGATGATCATTGGCGAGTGCCTTTCAGTTTATCTAAAACGAATCAAATCCAAGTCCTCTTTCGGCAGCTACATCGCCTCTGTTTACAAAGCCGTCGGTACCTTCCTGTTCGGTGCCGCCATGAGCCAGTCTCTCACCGACATAGCCAAGTATTCTATTGGTCGGCTCAGGCCGCACTTCCTGGATGTGTGCAAACCTGACTGGAAACTTATCAACTGCTCGTCAGGGGCTTATATCGAAGATTATACCTGCACCGGAGACACAACCATGGTCAATGAGGGCAGGTAGGTGCTGAGCACTCCACAACTTTCACAGTCTTTTGTTGCTCCTGTCTCAAATTGTTTGAAACATGTTGCTGCCATCAAATTCAGAATAAGCAGATATTTACAACAATCAATGAAGTTGATGTAAAATATTAAATATGTTAAATATGTCTCCGTACATTTTTCAGTTGAGTATGTCTCAAAAAGGATGATCTTGTTTTACACAGCGTCACAACTTTCTTGGAATCAGGGTTAAATTGATTAGTTGATTGACAGAAAATTAATCTGCAACTATTTTGATAATCCATTGATTATTTTAGTCATTTTTGTTTGTCATATATGATAGAAAACTGAATATTTTGGGGGTTTTGACGGTTAACATTTTTCACTATTTTCTAACCTTCTAAAAACAAATTGATGATATGATAATCATTAGTTGCAGCCTTGGATGAACCAAAGAATAGTTCATGAGTTCAGATGTTTGCTGCTGAACTGAGCTCCTCATTTGAACTTGTAGCCCTCCACGTTCTGCTTTGGTTGCTCAACAGCTTAACGAAATCAGACAGAAAAAGCCCTAATTCTCCATTATTTTGCAACCTTCACGTGGTGTGAGTACAAAGAGCAAAGGTTAAATGTGTCACTAAACAACCCGTGAATGATTATGTAATTTGTGATGGTGATTAAACTATTACGGCATGCCCCAGTGAAGTTGTGCAAAGTTTAGTTTCTACTAAACATCCGCACACTGATGACACGAGGAGGTGTTTGAGACAAGATGCAGTAGAGCTGCTTGCAACACACGAGACCAGAGATACCAGGGTTGAGTAATGTCAGGAATGTAAGGCTTCTTTTGATTTGACTTATCAGCTCAGAGCAGGAGGAAGCATAGTGGGAGGAGAGGATATCCACTTCTCATTCTGATGAAGGCGAGAGCAGCAGTAATTATTGAAGCAGAAGCCTTAATAGTGATCAGCTGTGTCGATTGTATTGGTGTCATAAAGGTTTATTATGGACCACGACTCTTCTATTCTGCTGTGTTTAAAGGCAAAATATGTTGCTCTGCTCATTGATTAGAGTTTATGTCTTTTCCCTGAGCTGCAGCCTTTGAGTCTCCGAGCTGAGTGGAAATGTCCTCACCAGCCCTCTGTGTTATCTACTGTACATTTGCCAGCAGGGTGTGGTGCATGTTATTTCCTGTTGCCCCATTACTTCCCTGCTGTCTTTGTTTTTAATGAAGCGTAATAATGCAAACATTTATCAGCAGGCCGAAAGAAGGATCCGGTGATTTGAGGCAGATATCGAGAGATTTTAAGATTGTCAGGACACGTTGTACAACCCTGATTCCAAAAAGGTTGTGTGAAACTGAAATAAAAATAGAAATGTGTTCCTGTTGACAACATTTTTTTAGCTTGTACACGGCGTCTTTATGTGTGTTTGAGATGCCCTGCTTGTTCCTAATAGAGTGAATAAGTGCGGCAGGAGAGGAGGGAGGAGGTCGGGATCATCTTACTGTCATATGACTCCTCCTCGGCTTAATTTAACTATGGTGGGAGAGAAGAAGCCTACTGTCAAATCTGGATGTGTGTTTGTTTGCATTTACGATGCAGAGATGCCTGTGATCCTCGAAGGCTGAGTGTGTGGTGTAAAACATGACCTCTCTCGTGAGTTCAGCATCCATAAGGCCCAAATAAATCTTTTATTAATGTACGATGAGTGGAGGCCTCACAGGGTCTGACCAGCCTGCAGTTTTAATGTGATGCCACAGAGGATGTACACAGGTCAGCATTATCATTGCATTTGCCAGTTTTTGTTACCAACTCGGTCTGTTTGTTCAGCCTGAAGCCTGAACACACACACACACACACACAACTTAAACCACCATAAAAACGTATCAGTCACAGATTCCAAACACACACTGATTTTAGCATCTTAAATTTGAGGATTATCCACTTTACTGTGTTTCATATTGTTCACCATTATCTGAAATTTCATAGACTAATCTATTAATTGGAAACATAATCGAAGGAGGTGAGGTTGATGAGAATGCCATAAACCAAAGTATTAGACAAATAACTTTTTTACTGTGGTGATGGCAATGATAATGTTTGCCAATCTGTCTAGTACATGTCGTGAAACTTTGACCTGTTGATGACACTAGATTGAAAGTCAAGTCATCACTAAACTTAGTACATTTTATCCTCTTGGGACCACGAATGTCTGAACCTGATTTCATGTTAATCCAGCAGTTGTTGACATATTTGAATCTGGATTAAAACAACTGACAGACCAACATTATTTCTCTTAGAGTCTAGGTGCTAACAGAGAAGAAGACAAATGATACAGGCTTTAATGCTCTATGTCAACAGTGGTACAGTAGGTTTATTGTTACATAGATTACAAAGCAAAAACAGGTCTTGTTTCCATTAATCCATGTATGAGATTAAAGTCTGAAATCTTACTCTGAACTGTGAAGCTCCGACCCTTCATCGAGTGAATGAACACCAAATCAGCAGCTGTAGTGTAATATTACACCGTGTGTGTGTGTGTGTGTGTGTGTGTGTGTGTGTATTAATGGCTGTTGCCGTAATCGTGGTCCAGACAACACTATAACAACACAACACTGTTATTATAAGAGAAGTAACTAAGGCTGAGGGGGAAGGACTGGAGGGCCTGTTTGTCTTTAGCGTGTCCACCACTTCCCTCTACGTCCCCCTGAGGACACACTTCCATAAAATTCAACAAGCGAACTTCCCTGCCAGTGAACATCAACTTCACCATAAACCCTAAATATAGGTGTGCCAGGATGTGTGTGCGTGTATGATGAGTAACACTGGGACGGTGTTATTAGTGATAGTAATTAATAAAAATGTCTTCTTCTGAAGCACATGACAAAGTGTTGAGTCATGCTTTTGTCTCTCTGTTGCAGGCTGTCCTTCTACTCCGGCCACTCCTCTTTCTCCATGTACTGCATGATGTTTCTGGCTGTGAGTATCTCAACCGGTTACACATTGACCTACATATTAATCAGTATTTACTGGAGTGTTGCAGGACAGGTAATTCTGGACATTCATGTCAGCTCTTGTTTTCAAATTTTTCTAAACAGTATAAACATTTTTAGAAACCAGTTGTTATGTTATTTGGCTTCTGATTGATAATCCAGTTTGAAGGAACATCTTAACACACCTCTCTAACTGCAGATTACTTTATGCACCTTTGATCATCATCTGATAACTGCGGCATCTTTCAACCCCTCTGTTGTGTTTGTTCAGAGCTGATTTTATTGTCCAGGCTGCTGATTCATTTAGCGCCAGCAGATATAAATAGACACAGGGACAAAGTCCTGGCACCAACGTAAAGCTGCGTCTGCCTCTGCACGGAGTGAGCGTTCAAGAAACATCAGCTGACAATTGAACGTTTACCTACAAACCCCAGAGAGCCTCTCCTTCCTCCCATCAGCAATAAAATGACAGCGTGTACGTCAGAAATGAATTGTGACAGGAAGAGAGTCGTGAATCTGGACGAGGCGGCTCAGCTCGTTTGTCCTTAATGGAAACAAAAAGAAGAGAAACGCCCTGTTTTTAATACAAACAACATGAAGCTGGTTTATGGCACATTGAAACATGACGTTCAGCAGATTCTTCCATGATAACTCACCCTGCTCCAGAGATGGTGTGATGTTTAATTATCACATTAGATTATGGGGTTCTGTTCCAGAGAATCTGTGTTGTTCTCGTTAGATCTATCATAAAATGTATTGTTTCAAGGCAAAGTGAAACGCAGCTTGCGAGTGATCTTTCTCACCGTTGAAAGTCAGAGGAAGCAAATATCAAGCTGATAAAGTGAACCATAAAAAAGAGGATGTTTATTTCAGGAACAGTTTTAGAACAGTTTCCTGCATGATAGATTTGTCTCTGGTGTGGCAATGGAAGTGGAAATGGAAATGCACTGAGTCATCTGTAAATCACCGCAGCTCATTTTCCTGCCACTCTCACGGGAATGCTGCTGCAACAAGACATCCAAACCTACAATAACACTCCCCGGCCTTGTTGCGATGATTGCCAGTGACACACTTCTGTTTACTGTGACTGTAAACATGGCTGCTCTGTATTTTAAAAGCACGGCCCGTGTGTTTCTCAGCTCTACCTGCAGGCTCGACTCCAAGCCGAATGGGCGAGGCTGCTGAGACCCACAATCCAGTTTTTCCTGATAGCTGCCACGGTGTTTACGGGATTTTCAAGGGTGTCAGATTATAAACATCACTGGAGCGACGTGCTGGCCGGATTCCTGCAGGGGGCCCTCATGGCCATCCTGGTGGTGAGTGATGTCTTCCAGTCTTACATTTAAAGAAACAGTTTGAAACTTTTTGGAAAATGCACTAATTCACATGTATCTGCCTTTATCAGATAGTGAGAGTTACATAAGAAGATAACACTCTCACATCCATCAGTTAAATAGAAAACTGCAACCATGACATGTTTAGCTTTTATACAAAGATATTGATATAGATATCGTTTGTTATTAAAAGTTTAACGGTTGAAATTCATTCATTCAAAAAAAAAAAGTACAATCCGAAAATGATTAAAATAAATACCTCATGGTACTAGAGGTACTGTGATGCAGCAGAGCAACCTTGTAGGTTTACATTGCACATGAAATTAAGTCATTCAAATCAATCCATGATCCTGTAGATAAAACAAGCTAGTTCATTAATTCAGTGCTGGTTATTATAGCCTACCCCTCCAAACCCTGTGTAACCAACTGCTTTATCACTTGGCAAAACTCATGGACACAGTGGAGCTGATCATCTATGAGGAATAATACCGCCAAGCAGGAGAGATGCAAATTTGTTGGGAGTGGGAGGTCCTTGGCCGTAAGTGGACATAGGGCCACTTTGAATATCCCCAGAACACACAGCTTACATGCAACCACATGCTGCAAGTGACGTCCATGCCTCATGTATTTCTGCTCAAAAACTGCTAATGTGCTTCATCAGGCCTGTGTGGCTGCGGTTTAATTAAATCTGAGTGACAACATAAGCAAACAACCCCCCGATTGTCATCACTTGTTGATTCAAATGCTGCCGATCGGAGCAACAATTTGTGACATCACCTTTCTCCAGCTGAGCCCCACCCACCTCAAACCAGCGAGAGGAGACAAAAACAAATACATCGATCTGTTGTGAAATCACCAATACAGTTGGAATATTGGCAGATTGTTGTGTCCATATAGGATCTCATAAGAAACTATTCCTCTAGAGTTGTTAGTGATTCAGCACCTTGAGTGATGTTTTTTAAGCAGAGCACAGATTTGAAAAATTCAGGCTCATTCCCATCTCTTCCTTTTTTAACTCTCTTTAAATCTTGCAGGTCTTTTTCGTGTCTGACTTCTTCAAGCCACACGTGGATCCCCGTAAAGAGGCGGACATCCCACACACGACCCTGCAGGAGACCCCAACAAATGGAAACCACTTTGAGAGTCCCAACTAAGCTAATGGAGAGGTGGAGGAGGACGATGACCTCCGCTCTGTACAGACGCACACCCAGGACTCCCAGCTCTCTAGCCTTTCATCTCACGCAAAAATTCTCATCCGATCCCCTGCATGGATTTACAGAGTACTTGATCCTAACTTCAAGGAAGCTACTGGAGGACTGTGCATCCCAGAAGAAGCTTTTGGAAGCTGCAACTCAGGCCTGTTCAGATTTTAAGACTTTTATCATTTTAGGCAATTTGCTGTCTTTGTCCACAAATTCTCCATCTGGAAGGAAGGTGTTGAGACGCCCTGTCCAAGCCTTGTAGATATGCTTTAAGTAACTGAGACAGATGTAGGTTAGAGGCTAGAGATTCTGTAGGACAGGAACCAACAATGTAATCATGTATGTATCTACTGAACCGGTGGGAAGATTTACCTGCACGCACCCACTAAAGGGTCTGACCACTGCTGGGAGAGAGCGAGAGAGGAGGGTTGGAAACCTGTGAATGTAACCTTGCTTTGTGCTTTTCCTGACCTGGAGTCAGTCTGCTCAAGAATCTGATTTAGGATCAGTTTTCAGGTCGACTCCAGCAACCAGAGAGACGACAGAGTGTCATAGCTTTGCTGCCTTAAGTCCAGTGTCATTTAAAGGGCTAATTATAAGAGGAATGTTTGCTTCTCGTGGCCGCTGGAGACTAAAGCTGATCCTAGACCAGAGGGTTAACACTGCTTCACACCTGGAGCTGCTGACTCCAGGTCACCGCCGCTGTCGTCTCACTCTCCAACCGTCTAACCTCAAGAGTCGAGGAAGGAAGCTCGACCCGCATCATGTTGGATTAGAGAGTTGAAGAGTAGACGGTCAGTTTAAGTCCCGTGTTGCCTTTGCTGGACTGCTGCTGCTGCTGCTATCACAGCTCCCTGTGTATCTAAGAACTAATATAAGCATCAAGTGAACAGACAACAATGTACATTTGTATAATCTGTATGTAAAAAACAAATCACCATACAGACTTTTATTGAAAAAAAAAAAGTTACAAATATGTACAAATGTCTAAAATAAGCCATTTTACTTATTAACATGAACACAAATGAAACATAAGTGTTGGATGTATTCTGTCATGAGCCGTCTGTTTTAAAATTAAAGCATGACTTGTGTTGTTTACTTTCAGAATTGTTCGTCATATTATGCACCACTTTGCTCATGTAAGCAAAAATAAAAGCATGAATGTTTGATGTCTTTTGGCCACATAGATGGATTCACCTAAATGAAATGACAAATTTCACTCAGTCATTTACACAATGTAATTCTGACTGTGGATGACAAGGCTCAACATGACAAATTTCAGGTAAGTTGTTGTGATCAAACAGCTGATCACAAATATGATCTGAAGGAGAATTATTTTTCTAGCTGAAAGACAATTTAACAAACATTTTGCAACACAAGATTTGACCCCAATGTGACAAACATGACACGACAAACAAACAACGGAGGGCCCAAAGATCCATGGGGGTCAATCGCAACTAAAGGTGAAACACGGCTCGTCATGTGTTGGAGGGTCGTTATAGGTAGAGACTGGCCGCAAATACAATGTCTCTCTTGATCTTCGTTATGCCTGCAGGGACAGAAGTTAAAAGTAAATGAATCATGTAACTATATCAGGGGAGTTTGTGGGCCTCCCCTCAAACAAAGCTTGGAACTTCCTTAACCCTTTTTACAGTTTACTTCCTTAGTTCTGCTCAGTTCCTCGATGCCTATGTGATCACAATTATGCCATTTGATCCATAGACATTCAACAATTGAGCCAAGATAATCTAATATTGCTGTTTCACATAACTTCAGAGTAAACCAAATACATAAAAAGGTCTGTCCTGAAGCATTTATTAGTTTCTGACTCTGGGAAAAATTGTAAAATTCCCGAAAACTACTGTATTTCTGAACAATCTCTTGAACCAAATCACACATATTTAGGATAATCTTTTGATAACTAATGTCATAACTAATATTATTTCACTTCCATTCCCTGAGCCTCCCTGAAACTGTTTGCAGGCTCCCACTTTGAAAACATCTGAACTATATTACTTTTTTTCTTTTTTTACTTTTTATTAATTCCAAACAGAGACATTTGTTCCAGGAAGTTCAATAAATAAGTAAGTAAAGAAGAATCTACTAAAATACATTTTGCTGTTACTGGTATAAACACAGCACTTTTTCAAAAGACTGTAACCTTTAGGACGATGACTAATCACATGGGTGAATCATGTTTAAAATGTACTTAAAAGGTTTTGTGCAGGGTTTTAATTAGAGCTGCAACTAAAGATCGTTTTCAGTATTAATTTACCTGCCAAATTTTTTTCTCTCTCAGCCAATCATTTGATCATATAAAGGTCAGAAAATGTCAACAAATAGACCCAGATATTCCATTAAGCATTACAGATGAGTGAGAAAATTTGCTACTATCCAGATGTGAGACACTGGAAGCAGGGAATTTCTGTTTGTTTGCTGTAAAAATTGCCAATTAATTTCCTGTCTAATGACTAACTGATTATTCTTTTTCAGCTCTAACAACCCTATGATGTTTCTCACCTTCAGCAAACTTGTTCTCCAGTTCAGTGTTGCCTATGGCCTTGGCTGCAGAACACATTTGTCTCAGTACCTCCTCCAGACGGCGCATGCAGCGGATGATGCTCCCTGCAGGAGACGGACGCAAATACACAGTGTTTAGAATAGATTTATTTTTGAATCTATGTCACTGCCATAATCCAGCGTTCATTCATACTGCTGACAGCTCACTTCTTAAAAAAAAAAAAAAACTCTTTACAGGTCCATAATTTCTGCATGAGTTTCAGATTTCAAAGAGGTTTCTAGTAAATTGAGCATATCTTTCAAGGAAATTATTAGGAAATGGCAGAACTGTAATATTTTTAGATAAGTACCATCAAAATTTAAATGGATTTCTCAATTCTCAGTCTCTCTCCTTGTAGCACATCTAATACTCCCTCAGGTTTCTCAATCCTGCATTACTTCCTCGTTATGTTGACATTTAATATTTCACAGCTGAGGTCACTGTTGGGAGTCAGAGATTGAAACTGTTGGGAGAACGATGGACTTGGAACTGGATTCAAAATCAAACCACACATAATAAATCTATTAGTCAGCCTCTAACTGCCTCCAGGATCATGCACGTGATAGTCAGGAAATCAAAAGGTGAAAGGGATTTGTAAAGGCCACGTTGTACCTCAGCAGCGGTGGAAGAACTATTCAGATCCAAGTATTTTCAACAAAATGTGCTTAACATATTAAAGGTTCTGCAGTAAAATGTCCCTTGTGACTGATATCATTATAATTTAGATTATTAATTTGTTAATATTGATGCATCAGTGCAGCCTTTTACTGTTGTAGCTGGTTGAGGTGGAGCTACTCTTAACAATTCTATACAGTTTGATTTCAATCCAGTGGCTCCCAACCCCAGGGTCTGGCTCCTCCAAAGGGTCACATGATAAATCTGAGGGGTCATGAGATTAATGACGTGAAAGAAGAAGAAGAAGAAAAACAAACAAAGTTCTTTTATCTAATCGTGGATTTTTCTGGGGGGCAAATAATGAATAATCTAAGATCTTTGATCCTCGGACAAGATCCAGCTTTGAACTATTATCAAATGAAATCATCTGAGACACTGAGGGGAAATTAGTCTCTTTGAACTGATAACAACTCTTCTGAAATGTGAGAAGGGCCTCAACAAGAGTCTGTTATTGTGTTTTTTATTATTCTGTCTGAAATGTAGTGGAGTAGTAATTTAAAGTACCTCATTCAAAAGCTTAATGGATCTAATGAGCGAATGGATTCAAACAAGTCAAACAGCTGTATTTTAACTTCCTGTCATGTCTGTTGTATACAAATAAAAACATCACACCTTCAAAGACGTCAGTCATCTTGCAGATTTGAGCGAACGTGGCTCCGTTAGCCCAGGCGTATACCACATCCATCAGGTGGGGTTTAAACTGGTTTAGATAAGTCTCCTCGTCCACCTCCAGCTTGGCGTCAGCAGACACCTTGGCGATGCGCTTCGCACACTCCTGAACACAATAACAAAAAACAGCATTTACATTCCTGCCCAATTAAAACTTAATTAGAAACAAATTCAGGTTTGTGTTAGGCCGCCTCACCTGCATTTGCCTCAGGGGTGCTGCTAGTTGTTCAGTCAGTTTTGGCATCTCACTGGCCTGGACGGAAAAATGATAACATTAATATTGTGGTAGCAAACATTTGATCTGTACGTCTGTAAACTCTTTTAAACCTACTGTGGGAATGTTTTTGGTCAGATGGTTCAACACTAAAATGAAAAGTAATGAGGTGACTGACATTCAGGCATTTGATCCTGACTGTCTCTGAAAGTTACCTACAGCAGCTTTAGTTGTCAGCTGTTCCACATTAGCACCTGCCTGATTGTTAACTTCTGTTCCAATGTCTCAATATCAATAATAAAGGCTTGCACAGGGAACAAGCCTCAGGTTTCCCCTCAAAATTTCAGCCCTTAAATGAGCAGTTATTATTCGCGTTCTTTCCAAGAGTTGGATAAGAAGATCAATACCACTCTGATATCTGCAAAGGAAGCTACAGTCAGTTAGCTTAGCTTAGCAAAAAGACTGGAAACAGCTGGTCAGGCTCAGTTCAAATGGGTCAAATGTACAGGACTATTTCCTGGCCAGGCTCGCTGTTTCCCCATTTCCAGTCTTTATGCAAACCTAAGCAGCTGCTGGACGTAGTTTCATATTGAGACGTGAGAGTGGTAACAATCTTCTCATCTAACTCTGTGCAAGAAGGCAAATAAACGTGTTTCATTGACCAAATTATTTTCAATAACTTACAATCACATTGGCTAAATAAAACACAGTATATGATTATCTAAAACAGTAAACATCCGATTAAAGAATAAGTAAACAAGACTGCGAATCTGATATCAACCTCTAGCACTTTGGCACAGTTTTGAAGAGCCCTGCCTGTCACATGGTTGGAGGATCATTCAAGTCCACATTGGGAGTGAGAGGACAACTCGGGTTGCTTTAACCTCTTACTGGAGCTTGTTAAAGTCATAATATATCAATGGTTTACAGGTTGATGGGTTTGCTTTCGTCTCAAGCTAAACTAGCAGCAGGTGCTCTTCAATGACAGGCGACAGCTGTGCACACGCTGACACAGTGGTCCTGTGTTGGTATGCAAACGTGACAGCTGCTTGTCATCGTTCACTCTCTCACAGGGCGTCTGAGTAAGACACAGAACAGAGATGACGAGAGCCGTGATTGAGTTGAGACAGAAGTTAGTTCTGTTGTTCTGAGGACTGAGCTGATGTGCAGCCAAAGAAAAGGTTTGTTAAACCATCCGATGCTGGGTTGCCTCGTTGAGAGAACAGGCTTCATTAGGTAAAACAAACACACATCAACCTCAGGTTTCTGTTTTGGTTGCAGCGCAGGGGAAGAGGCCAAGAATGCGGCTGGAGCTTGAAATGTGTGGGAATGGGAATCAACTGTTTATCTCAGTATTCAGGGAAGGCTTAAATCTGTTTGCATGGAGAATTAGAGGAATTAATTGTGCTTGTGTGTGTTTGTTCGTACGTTCTCCTGGAAGACGAAGCAGGACAGCAGGGCGGTGGCCTGTTCAACCGTCAGGTCGTTGAAAAGGCCGTTGAAAATCATCTCCGTCAGCAGGAGCTCGTCACCACTGCAAAGATTCACGTGCAGAGTTAATGATTAGATGATATTTTATTACTTTATCCAACAGGATCAGATACATCACTTCCTTGTGTGGCATGGGTGGACAGGTGAGAGCGAATGTTTTAGCCATGGCAGGATTCGCACTTCCCTAAACCACAATACAAACATTTCACATTTCATTACATAAGATGCATAGTGATCATTCATCTCATCAGTAATAGATGGAGCTGGGTTGTAGGTGGAAGTAGACAAGCCATCCACTATGGAAACACTTTACTTAAAAACTGGAGTATAACATATAAAAGAGTTGACATTTTAAGGGTGTTTGCCATCTGTCCAGCAGACCCTGTAGAACTGCTTGAGTACAGTCATCAAAGGTCATTAAAATAAAGCTTAAAATCTACAAAAACCTAAACTTTTCAATGAAATTTAGTCCAGTTTGAACAGAAGGCTGCACATCTTTTTACATCTTTTGTGCTCTTATCAGCTGCTCTAACAGCAAAATGAGACTTTGGGAAAGAAAACAAGTAAAAGCCACAAACCTCTATTAAATTAAATCAACTTAACTTTCTTAAATCTCCATTATTATTGAATCAATATGTTTTGTTAATTAGCTTATCCAGTCAGCAGTTTCACAAGCAGTATGTTAAAAGTTGTTTTTTTTCCAAAAGCCTGTGTCTTAAATGATTTCAAACTAATGCTTTGGGACTGAATGACCTCCACATTTACACAGACTACCTTTATCTATCAGCCAGTGATTAAGCCAAACATCTCTGCTTTTATAAATCAGCTGCAGTATTTGTCTGCATCGACTAGCTTAAAAAGGTTTACTCATCATTTCAGAAAACAGGCTTAATCAAACAAAAACAGAAACAGAAAAAACAAGTTAAACAGCCATACTGTGTCTATTTTTGTCTGCTTCCCTACCTGCTGATTTCACAAGCAACCCGTCCCTTCATCTCGATGACATCAGAAGGACTGGCGAATCCGAGGCGTCGCAGGACTCTTTTCCTGCACTTCAGCTTGTCCATCTGCAGGACTGTCCGAGCTTTCTTCAGCTCTTGCTTGGCTGTTCGAACGTCTGCTGCGATCTAAAAACACACACAGTATGGACAGTATTGTTATACCATTATCATTTAGATCAGATACTTTATTGATCCTTTACAGGAAATTAGTTGACCTGACTTGACCTTATTTACCTGATGTAAACATGAAGAAGTTGCTCTAGAGTTGCTAGAAAAAAATGATTAAATACACTGTGATAACTGCCAACTGTTTCATGCACGAGGTATTTAAAACACTAAATTAACCATCATAGTGATTAAGTGAAGTACTTGAGTTATCTTCCTGCTTATCTGACGTCCATGATCCACTGTAACCTTTTATCCCTCATCATTACAACACACCTCAGAGCCAAAGAAGCAAACTCATGCACAAAAGATTTCACCAGAATGGCTTATTACTCAAAAAAATATATTTATATATTTATATTTCAGAGAAATTGTAGCCTAATTTCTCTGAAGCGCTGGCTACATGTGAAATAGTGAAGAACTCTATTAAACACGCACATGAAAAAGCTGGATTGAACTTTATGATGCTCCCAGTAGCAAATGCTGAAAAAGCATCACACAGCATTAAAATGAGCAGGTGTGGAAACAGATGCTGAACAGATGAGCAGGTTAATCTCTTAGTCAGCCAATCAAACATAAAGTAATCCAGTTTACTGCGTCCTGTATAACCCTATCATTTCACAATACACACGTGGCCACAGCAGAATGTAAATGTTTATGCAAATTGTCAAACATGGGCTGGTTTGTTTTTTTTCCTTCCGCTAGTAAAGTCAATGTGGATGTTTTGCATCTTTCACACTTTTCCTTTTTATCTCCTCCAACATGAGCCATGTTGTACTGAGTTCAACTCAATAATAATTTGACTGGGTCCTTGATCTTTCTGTAAAGCAGAGCACACAGACTGGGGGTGTTGTGCTAAATTATGAACAGGATTTTATCATATATTTGTATATATGTCTTTGTAATTGTACGTGGATCAGGCAGTGAATTTTCTAACCCTCCTCATGTTGCCAATATATTATTATTGCTTCTCTACAATTACATGTATGTGAGTTTATGGATATTTTTGTTTTATTATCTTTCTGATAGAATGTATTTTTTTTAAATATTATTGTGAATTGTGCACTTTTCAAAGGGAATGCACAGAGAGAATTACTGTGAAAGAGACCCTGTGAACAATTCATTTCTCTACAAGTGAAGGGGAGTTGTGCTGCTGCCTTGCAAGAAAGTGTTGGAAAGAAAAATCACAGGAAGTGTGGTCTTTGCCTGCTACACAACACAATGCAGATTTGGACCCATTACACGGATACCTAGTTAAAAAAAGACTGTACCGCCTTTCTCGCTGTAATCTGATGGTTGTCCGACCTATAACTGAGGGTGAGGCTCTATGGGAATAATGTCTTTGCGCACTTCCTGTGTTTGTGTGTATGAGTATACATGGCTAAAACCTGTCTGTCAGGAAAAGACAATAGAAGGTCACTGAGTGATATCTAATAAAGTTCAATGTAGACAACAAGGAAAGATAAAAGTAAAACATGTAGACAAGAAGGAAAGATAAAAGTAAAACATATTTCAATAGTAACAAAACCCATTCATGTCATTAAATGGTCGACTTTCTGTATGATTTGACAGTGAGTTTTTTTTATGGCTGACCTTTAACTCTCCCATAAACTGAACTACATAATTATACAGTTTCTTACCAGAGCTTTCTTCTCACAGAGAGAATAAACAGATTCCAAGTTGGGGTCACTGTGCATGGGGTGGGAGTACATCCGGTGCTCAAAGGCCTCCATTTTCTGAATGACTTTCTTCAGTGCGGGGTCTTTGATGCCCATGTCGTCTATGGGGTCGAGCAGAGGAACCCCATCTGGGAAACGTTTCTGCACCTCCTGCAGACAAAACGTTTGGAGGGAAAGAAAAAGGAGTTAACAATTTAGATAATGATTTCAGTTGAGTTCTACCAGATATTTGTTTCAGTATGGCTGCATTTTGTACCTGAATGGACTTGAGCATGAGCTGTCTGTTGTCAAATGGTCTCAGATCTTTGGGGATGTAAAGGCGAACTGAGCTGATGGAAGTCAGGAGATGGAGCATCACTGGGACCACCTGGACAAAAACAAAAAAAGATCAGAGGTACAGTCACCCTGATAACAGAGACATGTAGTCATATCAGTGTATGTAATATACAGTTCAGTGTGATTGTTGCACCCACTTGCATCTCTCCAGTCTCCCCCGGAGCAGCAGGTTTAGCAGCCTCAGTTGCAGCATTTTTTAAGCTGTCTTTACTACAGTGGACCAAAACCTCCACCACATACAGCGGCTCTGAGTCCGTACTGGCCTAAATGGGGAAATGCATTAGTCACAGCCATGTGTAAATGGATTCACATACGTGCGACACAGTGACACTAACTTACCTTCACATTAGCCTTCTTGCAAAAGTTTACAACGACTCCCCAGCCGAAGTCGGCGTCTTCATTTTTTACCTGTGGGATCAAAACAAAAGAGCCATTAAATGACGTGAAAATCCATAATTATCATCATCAAACTGAAAGTGTATGAAACTCTACCTTGACAAGTCGCCCAGGCTGCAAGAAGGGCAAGCAGTATTTGGGTTTGTGAATGAACTCTTGTATCTCTTTACCCAGCTTGGCCAGCTGCTGCCTGATTTTATAGTAAGTGACCACAGCCTCTTCATTGGGAATCTCAATGACATGATACTGCTCCTCATACTTCTTTATTTCTGCACAGAAAAATCAGCAATGTTATTTCAACATTTCAACGTACCTACACATTTCTTCCACGCCTCTGAACATGGAAAATACTTCTTAGCAGACACTTAATGATGAAAGAAACCTCTGTGGAATCAGTGCCAACTTGCAGGCTAAGCAGTCATGACTGTGCTTGTCTTTAACATGTCTCAAACAGAATTGTTTGCCATTTATGCAAAAACAGCCTCCGGGAAGCTTTTTTTCCACAGCGCAAACCAGAGAGATCTGAATACATGCTAATCAAGAACGATGCTAACTTTGTATTTGTAGAGTCTAGAGTAGAGTTTCTCTCGAGGTTACTCGTTCATCCAGCCTGGAAAGTGCTGTAGTAAATAGAGAAATATACTCACTCTCCACAACTCCAGGCAAAGCCCTGTAGTGTTGGAACTGGTAGAAAGACTTTTCCAGCATGTACTCTGGGTTGATCTCTTCCACTCGCAGAAGGTTGAGCACCATGTTGTATGTCAGGTGGAAGGCGCTGTTCAAAGGGTCTGCTGAGCCCTGAAAAACAGACAGAATAAATATAAACTCAAAAAGAAAAGCTTTTATTATAATTATGTACAGCTGTGGTTAATTATATGTTTTGATGATGTTGTTAACGTTTTACTAAAAGTGCCAAGAAAATAGGGGGTCTAAATAAATGCAGGCTGAAGTTTTAATTAAAAAATGAAAAACACTGAGGAGGATTTTGCACTGACAAACTCTGAAACTCCATAACCGCAGATATGTGTTGGACAGTTTTCTCCAAAGCACCCCAGGAGTCAAGCATTACATTAACACAACCTTGTTCAAAAGCTATGCAGCTACATATTTATAGCAGCTATTAATGTGTCAAATCAAAGACCAAGAGCCTCTGGCTTCCTTGTGACTGTGTGTTGTCAAGCTTTTGATGGAGCACCAAATGGCCTGATGATCCACAGAGAGAACTTAAGAGTCACTTCTGACAATTTCCATTCAATCGTTCAAACCAATTGTCAGCAAGACGGCGGGGGAAAGTGTTTCATTGATGGGATAGAGGGGCTATTCTTGCAGCAGAAGAACGTGAAGATAGAACTGAAGCGGTCTGTGAAGATGTGATTGATGACTAGCAGTTGCACTGAACTTAAAGAACACAGCAGCAGCCATAGTCACAGTACCTTGAGTAGTTGTTTGCCCACAGCTGGACTCATCTTCTCATCCACCATGAAGATAACAATGCCCCTGTCGTCCATTCCTCTCCTCCCAGCTCGTCCAGACATCTGGATGTATTCACCTGATGTAATCTACATCACATGAAAACACGCACGACGCGAGGAGACATTTGTTAGTGAATACTTTGTCTGTATTATAATGCATATTTGTTGATCTGACAAAGAATGAAAAATTTTACTACTCAGAAAAGAAGTTAAAAACATATGAACCCAGGGAGAGACTATATGAGAATATAACTAAGTGTTTTGGGAAATAGATGGGGTATTTCTACAATTAGTGCCTGGCCAAGTATGTGCATTAGTAACACAGAGTTGTAGATGATGAAACTGTCTTGTGAGGAAGCGACTAAACCAGTTTTCCACAAGCCTCTGAGGACTATTCTCTGCAGCACACATGGCTCTGATTTGAGTCCACATATCTTCTGCTCTCTGAGCAAAAGAAATGCTAAGAAAAAAAGTCAGATAAGATTATTTTTGTGTTGAAATGATCTGATCTTCATTCAGGCATGCCATGAGATCAGCTCTTGATTTGAAACACAATGTGTTTCAGGAATGAGAGCTGTGTGTATTTAATGTGGAGTGCCTGCGTGGAGCTTTGGCACCATCAGATGCACCAGATGTTCCTGATGAACCTCTTGGAGGGCAGTTTTCCTTCTCTCTTACATTCTCTTCAAGCCTTTGTGTGTGTGTGTGTGTGAGAGAGAGAGAGAGAGCTTGAAATCCAAGTGTATGAAGTGAAGATGAAGGGTGCCTCTAAGTGACGGCAGCTCCACACACGGCCCCCAGCTCTTATAAACAATACGTGGCTGTTTATGTGGCGATGCTAGCTTGCAGGACTTGAAGACCTTATAAAGGCATCACAGGAACACACTGTGTGAAAGCTCCACACTGCACACAGGGCAGAGATGTTGTATTAAAGAGAGCAGTTTATGGGGAGCTTTACTATTTTACTACTCATTGAAGGTGCAGTGATCGGGAGATTAGCCTCACTTAACTCTCTTATTGGTGGTTTATGGGCTAAACAGCTCCCCTCAAAAGGCAAAGAAACATTTCCAAAAATGAATGCCTGGTTTACATAAACGGCACTTTTTGGGCACTTTTGTGTGCCCACAGCCACAACTATGGAAATTGCAGCACCACAACATAATGTACTTGTTAGGATTTTGCATGTAACTTAGGATGAGGGGTAAAAATACAATAAATTCCCGGAAAGAATTACCTCTTGACAAGACTATGAACTTATCAGTCAAATTATGTGACCCTAACTGTGTGTGTGTGTGTGGGCACTCTTACAAAACGGTGATTCTTGCCGTCAAACTTGCGTGCGCTGGTGAAGAGCACAGTGCGAGCCGGCATGTTGATGCCCATGGCAAATGTCTCTGTAGCAAACAGGGCCTGGGGCGAGAATAAAAATACAACAATAAAACAATAAAACAATTGCTGTAAGCTTATAATTTCATTTTCAACGCAGCTTGAAACGGTACCCTGTGGGGTTTTCGAACAAATTCATGTTCACATTCAGTGCCTCTCACCAGAAGGCATTCTGTGTATCCTTGAGGCCCAATAAATATGTTGAATGTGTTTTGTTGCTCGTAAAACATTTGGAAAGCCAATTTTTAAAGGTCTAAAAAAGATAGTGGTGTAGTCAGTCAATAAATCTTGGGATATATTCAACAAGCAAAAAGCTGGTTCTCGTGAAGAAAAAGGAAATCTTCAAACATGTAAAAGAAGTAAAAACAGGCACTCAAGCAAAGTTACAGACCTCAGAGGACTTACAAGCCATGTAACTAATAAAGGCTTTTTATAAAAACTACAAACTCCTGCTCTTCTATGTGTGAGTGCCTCAAGATTTCAACTTCAAAATGCTGCATTATTTACATCCATGTCTGCTTGCTTGCAGTCTTCTTCACTGTCTTTTGCTGGCACACTGATACATTTCTTGGCGTGTTTCTGCTACTGACTGTCAATCAGTAGAGGAGCCTGATATTGGCAGGACGACACAGGTCACAAAAACACAGCTCCACAGCACTACCAGTGGCCAAAAACGGAACAGCGTACCTTTATTTTTCTTCAGCTTTGTATGTCAACTTTTGTACATTTTCATTTATACTGCATGCACACAATGTTTAAATTCAAAAATACTAAACCTAATTATGTGATAATGTAGGATGAACATTCCTTTAACATCATTGTCAAATCAGAGGGTTAACTCTTATTTGTTTAAGCATGTTTTGATGCAGGTGCTGTCGTACCTTAAGCAGGCCTTCAGAGAAAAGGATCTCTATGGTCTCTTTCAGGATGGGCAGCAGACCTCCGTGATGGATTCCTATCCCCCTCTTCAACAGCGGCAGCACATGCTCCACCTGAGGAACACCAAGGACATTGAGAAGCTGATGAGCATTTGTTTATAAAATTTAATGAAGATGTAAATTCAACAGTTCTGTTTATACGATTACAGCCATCACCATCAGAGAGACAGAGACTGGAAAAGCGTGTAACCCTCGTAGTGGAAAAGTGTGATGTACGGTTGGCTTTGTCGTTGCTCGTGCCATGGCGGTCTACCCACTGATTACCTCAACACGACTGGTTTTCATTCAGTGACTCAGCACAGGAGGGTAGAATAACAGGAGCACTGTGTTTGAGCCTGTGTTGACATTATGTGTGCAGCTATTTACATTAAGGCAGTTTAACTGTCTTCTTGTAGCAGAAAATGACTCTGAAGGAAAGGTTAAGGCCATTTTTCTGAGCTTTTACAAGGTGGCAAACGCCGGGTGAAAAACTGGAGCGAGAACAACGTGGATGGTTATGCAAACATGGAGCTGTGAGGAAGCAGTGAGAAAGAGCAGTCCTCCTCACCTGAGGGAGCTTCTTGTCCTCGTCTGAAAGACAGTCCACTGCGTTGTTGAACACTTCCTCCACCAGACGTTTCTCGTCATCTGGAACAAACAAATTTCTGTTTAGAAAATGTTCTAAATATTAGCCCAAAGTCATTTCTTACATCCTGAACACTGTGTCTTAACTACTTCTCCACAAACACACACACAGTTTTGGAGTCATTTTAAAATGTTGCATCAAATCTAATTTCTTCTGCCATGTGTGGTTAATGGGGAACAACACAGAGTTTTTTAGGAGATTTTAGGGAATTACTTGCAGGGAAATTCAAACCACACAGGGATTGAGCAAGAAAATGATGCTGCTACATTCTTAAGTATGTGTTAACTCCAGATTTGATCAGATTTTGTGGCTATATTTCATCACAGTTTGTCTAATGTATGTCATTTTGTAGAATTGTTTTCTAAATATTTACAAATATTCATGTTGTTCAACTGAAATGGACTGAAGCTGAAGTCTTATTATAAAAAGAAACAGGTGGTCAGCTGCTGCCACTTTTTTCCACCAACACTTTATTATTGTATTAAGTTGTATGTGAATGTGAGTGTGCCACCACAAGCAGCGTCTTTATTATTGGACAAATTGTTTGCTGTGGCTGGTCTCTGTCCATGTGGAAACTTAGTCACCGGTCTTTATTCATCAAAGTATTCTGGGAAACCTTCCCTCTTGTGTGCCCGAGTTAGTCAGAAACTTGGACTTCCACAAAGTCTCATGGTCTAGTATTTATTTTTAATGCCAAATAACTTCAGTGTCAGTGGGATTGACTTTAATGATTTAACAACAAAGCAGTACCACAGAAAAAGAGCCGTCCCTGGTTCCAGTAAAACAGCCTGATGATAAAAAATACAACAGGCAGCACATCCGCTTTATATCACACGTAACAAACAGAGCAGGGTTATAATAGATGTTTAAAGAGCATGTAATAAACCTCCACTTAAGGCTCCTAGAGGCTGCAAAGTTCATTACACTGTATGAGACACTAACACACACTTGAGAGTCAATCCAGCAGTGAGCGGGAATGTTAGCCATTAGGGGAAAGATCAGAGAGTAACCAAAAAGAAAACTGCTTAACCTCAGAGAAGCGTGACTGTACCATGGCAATCAGATCTTTAGATTATGATGTACAACTGGAGAAATTGTCCTGATGATGGTGGTAAAAGAAAGGGCACCAAAACCATACTTCTTCTGGGAACTGTGAGTCTGCACAGCAAAAAAACCCAAATCTGATCAGCAGTTTTTTCAGGTGCCATGTCAGGGATTTCAGGGGTGACTCCATCGATTACTGTGTTTTTGTGACCCCATGAAGTTTAGGTTATTAGTCAAAGGGAGTATTAGTCAACCTGCAAATAATGAATGTTGTATGATGTCTTCTTTGGCCGAGGAGAGAGTTTGCTCGAGTCTGACACATTTGTACTCTCCAAGTCGGAGCAGAAACCCTGCACCCGGCATATACCAAGATCATAGAGGATCTCATGAAAAACGCTTTGGAGATGCTTTATTTGAAATGTAGGATTGACTGTTTTTGGAGTTTGACCCATACTCAGAATTAAATGTCAGGTCATCTCTGCATCTGCTGCATCAGTTTTCCCCCAAAAGTCCCCCAACCATGATCTAAATTTTGACCTAACGTTGGATCTGGTTGTAACATATCATTAGGAATCGTGGACCTCTCTGTGGACCATGAATATCTAAACCAAATTCAGAGCTATGTGACCTCAAATTGCTGAAATATTTGGCTGTGGACCAAACTGCTGGACGGCCAGACTTCATCATTATTGGTGAAAACTGTAATGCTGTTCAACCAAAAAACTACTGCTGCTGCATGTCAGCTTCACAACAACACAATCTGGGTCTCTGTCAAGCTTCGCATGAACCAATCAAGACTCTATAATTTCTCTGTTTGACACTGCAGTTCTGCACTCGGTCAGTTGGTTTGTGTCTCGGCACCAGCCGGTCCCCTGACTCCAACACTGCTCTGCCATTCCACAAACACTGCCCAGAAACTATGTGTCACAGGAAAGGAGGGGGGGGGGGGACTCTGTCTTTAGTGTTCAAAAAACAGATTGAGGAAAAGATATGATGGAAGGAGGAAAAAAGAACAAAGTAAAAAAAGGTAGAAGACAGGGAATGGGGGTTGGAGAATAACTGGTTGAGACTGCGAGAAACCAGGAGAGCTACGTGGCTCCCTCTCCTCATTATAACCCACCTACACACACAAACAGAGGAACTCTATAACACCAACAACCTGCCTACATACACACTGGTTCAACAATCTGGCAACTGTTCGCTGCAGAGAATTGGTCCCTTTGAGTTTCTAAATGACAGACAAAGACAAACTTTCACAATTGAAACTCTCTTAAACTGCAAATGGTTAGGTTTGTACCAAGGGTTACTCCGAGTAATGATGTCAGCAAAATTTGTGATAGAACTTTTCTGTAGGCATAAAAAAGCACCACTCACAATTTGTTTATTTCTCCAAATTACTAAAGATGTTAATGGAATGATTTGACTCCTTTATTTCATAATTTGTACTCAATCGAGTGAAATTTCCTTCAAACTAACGAAATCATCTGATTGCTATTACTGGATAACATCTACCTTATTTTCTGAGAAAATCTGTTAAAGAAAATTCTCATAACACATGAAGCTGTTGGAAATAAGAAATTATCACTGGCAGAGTTTTTCCATTTGTTTTTCTTTTTGCAATATCAATAAAAAAAATTGGGAGCAATGACGAAAAAGAGGCCTTCAGTGTTGGAAGAGCTCAGCATTAAAACAAACCTGCTCATTTATAAAAATGTCACAATGAAGGGAAAACAAACCAAGATAAGGGAGGAAAATGTTTCCCAAGTAAGCCTTCATATGCATGTTTTATTTCACTGAATGAGCCCGAAGCAGGTGGATATGAGCCAAACTCAATCTACTGCTGGATAAGCTCCCATCCAGCAGAGATTTGTCCTCATGAAGCAACTTCCCTTATCCACTGGACCAAACAGCAGGACCAGCTGTGGAGGCACAATAAGCCATATTCATGGCACTCGCTCAGTGGGGAGGATTTATTCAGCTTGGCTTGCCAACAATTTAGCATTTTGGTGAGAAGTTTCGCTTGCCTAATTTCAACTCCCTGCCTGACTCTCATAGCAATTTGTCAGAAAAATTTATTTGTTTTGGCATTTCAGTGTGCACAGACAATCTGCTCACCAACTCCCAATTTAACCGCATACACGCTCATCGTTCAGTAGGCTGATAGTGTGAATTTATATCTTATCGCTGACTAATGTAGTGAAAATACAGCCCACAATAGATAAATAAACAGATATGTCAGATTGGAAAATATTAAGGCTGCAACTCATGACTGTTTGCTGATTTTCAATTTCAGTTCAGTCATTTTTCAATTTATCGGTTTTTACTTTTGCCTATAAAATGTTACTTTCATGTATTTCAAAGAAATGCATCAAATTCTACCATTTGAGAGGCTGAAATCTAAAATGTTTCATTTCAGTTTAAAAACTGCCTAAAATGATCATTGGATTACTAATAGTTGCCGATTAGTCTTCTGTTGATTTAAAAATCAATTAACTGACTTATCGTTGCAGGTCTAAAAAAGATCATTAGATTATGAAATGCACAGTGGGTGGACTATGAATCAACATAACTCTAGAAATATGCATACCTCTGTTAAAGTCCAGTTTGGCGACCTGCAGAGCGTAGGCCTCACACTCTTTCTTGCTGAAGCTGAAAATGATGACAGGCTGGAAGTTCCTCTCCATGATCATCTTCACTATCTTAAACACACTGGATGGACCTAATGAAATCATGTGTGTAAAGGGGACATTCAATTCTAATGTAAATTACAGAATTTAAGACATTTACACATTTGAAAAGCCAGCACACACCTTTAGTGCCTCCTTTCCGCCCTCTTGGGTCCCACTTGCCCCCTCCACTGCTGCTCCCAGAATCCCCTGAGTCTCTTAACACCTGCATAGCTGTGTTGAAATTGTCCTCTCGGAAGTCTCCCTAAAGAAAAGCAATGTGAAGACAGGTCCCAGAGGATGCATCCAAAATTAGGTGACAGAGAATCTGAGCTAATATGAGACCAAACACATTCACTCTTCTATAGGATTAATTAACCAGCTGTCTTTCCTAAATCTGACAGACCCCAGCAAGCGCAGTTTGTGGCACTTACATTCTCATCAACAACCAGGTGGAGTCCGTCGCCCCCTGCTGGGAAGATGTAGTGTTGCAGTGGTGTGGGACGGTAATCTGTGTAGACTACATGGCATGGCTACAGGAGACATGAGACAAACGTTTCATTAATTATGTAACAAAAAACACAAAGACATGTGCCTGATCTTTTCATATTGACAGATAATCGTCACCTCCTCATATTGTGTTCAGGGGGAGGGACAAAGTAACTTAACCCTTATAATTATAATATGTGCCCGTACAACATCCTACCTGTTTGTGTAGGTGGCAAATCCACTCAGCAAACTGTCTGGCATTGGGGATGGTGGCTGACAGGAAGACGTAATGCACATTGTCAGGAAGAAGAATGATGGTCTCCTCCCACACCACTCCACGCTCTGAAATCATAGAAAGCAGAGGGATTTGGTACAAACAACACGCTTCTAAAAGAAAATGTTTGTTTTCGTATCCAAAAACCCTGGGCCTGCTGTCAAAGTGACAAAATCTTCGTGACAACTGCTGAACTAAAGAAGTTACTGTGCTGAAATATACCAATAAAAATTCATTAAAGTTCATAATTCATTTCGACTCATTGGCTTCAGGTAAAATGAGAAAGGAGCACTATCTGTACATGACTCATAGGACAGGTCTGGTCTACTCATGAAAAATTCTAAGCATTAGAAAATTGGTCAATGCGACAGATGTTCTTAAATCATATCATATGCATCTTAAGAATTAATCTGTTTTTACAAGTGGTTCTCACACAGTCAACAGTGTGTCTGTGCCATTTGCACACCTGCATCTCTCATGTAATGGATCTCATCAAAGACGACCCACGCCACTTCTCTCATGATCTCAGAGCCTCGGTACAGCATGCTCCTCAGGATCTGAAAGAAAAAAGCAGTTAATCATCATCAGACCAACCTCTCAAAGCTGCTTCACACTCAAACTGCAGCACACGTTCCAAAAACCAACCTCCAATAAAGGAGATATTTGACAAAGCTGATAATGACACTGCGTTTTCAGACATAACAGCCTCTTACTTCTGTAGTCATAACCAGGCATGAGGCGGTTGGGTTGATGGTGACATCGCCAGTCATCAGGCCCACATCCTGGAACTCTTCATACATCTCTCTGTACTTCTGGTTGGAGAGCGCCTTGATGGGGCTGGTGAAGATCACTCTCTGCTTCTCTCTGAGGGCCAGTGCAATGGCATATCTACAAGAGGAGGATATAAGAGTTAACCAGGTTAGAGCACTAATCTGATGTTACCATAGTTAATGAAATGCAAATGAAAGTAAGCCAGATCAATAGTTTTAAATGAACATGTTAACATAGTGATGTTTATTGACGATACTTACTCAGCACAGACAGTCTTGCCAGCAGATGTGTGAGCAGACACAAGCACAGACTCGTTGTTGTCGATACATAAGATGGCCTCACGCTGGAATGGGTCAAGAATAAAGGGGTACTCCTGCAAGACAAGCAAGATAAGTTAAAAAGAAAAACAATCCAGTAGTAATACTAGTGTAATTGGAAAACATTCTATACTGAACAAACTTAATTATTTTAACAACTAAAGGTGTATTATACCTTGGCTGCTTTCCCCACTCGCGGTTTGAGTGGTTTGTATTCATCACTGGCAGGCAGAGCGACCTGTTAGGGAGGAGACAGAACCATTCAAGTTTTGACATTTAACATCAGATAATCAGAATCAGGTGGTTGACAAATTAAAAGAAAAAGCCTATTATAAACATTAAGTGAATCATACGCTTTTGCCTTTGCAGTAGACAGACCTTAGGCCAATTTGGTGCGACACGGTAGCACTATCCACCACAACCATCAAAACATCAATTGATCCGTAAACTTTGATTTGCTTTCTTTACCTCATGTGAGCATCCTTCCATAGTCTCGACTTGCTCCACCTTCACTTGGGGCATAAATTCTGCAAGACTGAAGTAAAACAAACACCTGTTACTGACACAGCATCTACAGCATCTCAAGCCAGTATTTCCCTTCACAACACTCATCTACCCGAATGACATAAAATTGAATCAACACTTCTCTGAAACAGTTTTAACAAAAATTGAGGATTATAACCTTCATGAGGTTAATGAATATTGCTGGGCTGCTTTATAACTGCATTATTTCCAGTCTGAGGTGGAGGAAATACTCAGGTCTTTATCTTAAGAAAATGAAGCCATATCAATATGTACAAATACTGTTATAAATAAAAGCATGCAAATTTTGACACATATTTCATATCAGCTAAATATACTTCAGAGCACCAAAAGTACTACGAATGACCCTGTTTCAGACTGTTGGATTATAGTAAGAAATGCATTTGTGAGTGAGCAGCATTTTAATGTAGCTGATTTTAACTACTTATTCTGCTGCTGAGCAGTTTCATCTATAAGTTATTTGTAACTAAAACTAAAAGTAGCATAAAATGGAAACAATATATAGCAAAGTACTTGTGTGAGTAAATGTACTGCATTGCTTTGTGTACTTAAAGGTAACTGAGAACACATCAGCAGCCTGTACAGAAACAGTGTAAAGATGCAGCTCCTCTCACTTCAGGTCATTAGAAGAGACAGTCTCATGTCGAGGTTTCTTCCCAAACACCACCTCCTCTCCACCGTCACTGTCTGCCTCCCTCTTGACCCGGGCAGATGGAGCAGCCTCCTTGTCAGTGTCATTTTTAGCCACAGGTTTCCTTTAAAAGAAGAACAATGATTAGCTAATCCTGATAAACTTATACAGGAGCCAACTGCTAGCTAGCTACACTGTTCACAGAAATGTAGTAAAACGCTGCAACAAAAAAAAAAAAAAAGTAACTGAGTTAACATTTATCAGCACAACCAGGTACTTTATCTCATATTTCATTAACCAGTAGCTAACTAGCAGGTTGGCTGTTTCACTTTCTGGCACTAGCAGACATGATGCTACGTTCGGGCTCCGATTTCAAGCTCCTCATTTTAAACATTACGATGCGAAAAACTCGATATTTTACCCGATTTCTGGTGTCAAAGAGGCTGGTATTTTTTTGCTTGTAGCAGTTTGTTGTTCATCGTCAAACACGCTGAACAAATCCTCTCCAAAAGCGTCCGCCATGCTTGTTAGGGGCACACTTCCCACAATACAACACGAGGTTGCTCTCTTCCGGTACGGCGGCCGTGTTGTCCAAAAATCACCTGACAGGAATACGGAGTGAACATTTTTTTTCTTCTTCTCACAACCAGGATTTTTTGCGGATGATTTGGCATCACGTAGCCACATAGAGGAGCCGCAGACAGGCAGTGTTTTGGGGACATAATGGGCGGAAAGAAGAAGAAGTCGGTTCCTCCGGCGGCTCCGGCGGCGGCGGGCAGGTCTGGAGCCTCTGCAGCCGGGAGCAGCGTGGCGGAGGAGGCGAAGCCAGCCAGCAACAAACCGGCTAAAGCAACCAAGGAGAGCAAGTCGAAAGGTGGTGTTAACTGGCTGGTGGTGCAGATTCAGAAACAGTCAGTCAAACAGTCAGTGAAAAGCAGACTTGCTGTGTGTAGTTGGAGGTGTTCAACCCTGTATGTTGTATTTGTGTGGTATATTTGTTGGTTTGGTTGTACATATGTCACTGCAACTAATAAGTAATATGTCAAGTAAAAATACAGAATCTTTCAGGTTACAGCTTCATAAATGTCCCTCTCTTGCTTTTCTTATCATGACACCTTGCTGCTGTTTATTTACACTTTCCCAGAGGAGTAAACAAAGTTGACTTGTGGTGACATTTTTCAGGCTAAACAGTCAATCTTGTAACCAACTGAATGCATGTTTATTAACCTATAATGAAAACAGTTGATGGTTGCATGACATGTGTCTGTATCTTTGTCTCTGTATAAATCTGGCTGAGCTTCAACATACATTGCTTATAACTGATTTTGTTTCTTCCTTCCTCCAGCTCCTAAGACCTACAGTCTTGCCAACACTGCACAAGTTGACACAGGTGGAGTCTCGGACAAGTCAATTCTTAAAGTAAGTCATTGGTTCAGGAACTAACTGTGCTGCTTTATCTTTTCTGTTGCACCTATTATTGACCAGCTTGTACAAACTACATTCCAAAAAAGTTGAGACAAAACATAAATAAAAGCAAAATGTAATCATTTGCAAACAAACTGAAAAGAAGTGTTCCCGAGCCTTCATCCTTTATACAATCATGTGTTTGACAAAGTGGGGAACCTCTCTCCATCCTTGCTTGTGAACGGCTGAGTCTTTTCAGGATGAACCTTTCATACCCAATCATGATACTATCACCTGTTACCAATGAACCTGTTTACCTGTGGAATGATCCAAACAGGTGTTTTTGGATCAGTCCACGACTTTCACAGTCTTTTGTTGCTCCTGTCCCAACTTGTTTGATACGTGTTGCTGTTTTGAAATTGGGGTTGTGACAAACTAATATACTGTATATATGCACATGTCAAGTGTGTTTTAAGCTGAAAATCATTCAAATTGTTGTTACTGATGAGATGTGACTCTTTATCACAGGTTGCGATCCAAGCTGACCTGGAGAAGAAGATCATCAAGCTGATCAATGACTTCAGAGAGGAGAATGGAGACAGAGGGCCCATATCTGGCAGACTTACAAGCAAGAAGTTGCTGGTAAAGACAACTCAACCTCTGACTCTGAGATCTGTTTCCATGACAGAATGTTCAGGTTGTTGTCGTCTTGTTTGTGCTTGCAGGACCTGTACACAGCTCTGCAGAAGTTCAACTTTAAGAGAGAACACATTGAGGAGGCGATGAAAAGCAGTGTGCTGTACGGAGGGGATCTCCACTCTGCTCTTGACTGGCTCTGCCTCAATCTCAAAGATGGTAACAGAGCATCAGAAGTCATTAAGATGTCATCACCATATAGTTCTTGAAGAGACGAGGCTGTTAAAATTGTGACTCTCTCAATTTTCTGTCTGTGAACTAGATGAGCTGCCAGAAGGTTTTAGCCAGCAGATGCAGGAGGAGAACCAGAAGAGCAGGCCCAGGTTCCAGCCTCCTGCTCAGCAGAAACCTGCACCCCCAAGCCCCAAAGCACCCACCAACACCCGCAAAGAGACCCCCAAGGTTTGTGTGTCCATTTACAAGTGTGTGTGGGCTGGACAGATGTGTATTGTCACATCAAACTGAACCTTATAAATGTGGTCTTTTGCCAGGCCACAGAGAAGGATGAAGCTGCAAGCATGAAAGACTGGATCTTAAGGTATGCAGAGCAGAGCAGTGATGATGAGGAAGAGGAAGACGAGAAGAAGGCTGCACACAATCCTGAACTGGATGAAAAGTTTGATCCTGTAAGTGAAATTAAAGCAACCTAAAGCTGAGTTTTCTATTTTTTTTAATTTAAATGAATTGACATTTTGGGATATACGCTCATTCAGTTTTTAGTCAATCTTTAGATGAGTTTATTGTTTTTGTACAGATTAAATAGACAAGATCTAGAGATAGAGAGTTGTGATAGTGTAGTAAATGTTTGTGAGTTTGTTGGATGGTGTAGTAACTGTATGTGTTATTTCTTGCTATGTAGAATGACAGGTATTTGATCCTTACTGCTCAACTGTATGACGCAAAAGACATGGCAGCTGCTGCCAAGACAAAAGGAGACAAGGCGGGCCAGAGGATGGCACAGGACAGGATACGCATCATACAGCAAGGTAAGTGTGCTCTAACTCTTACATGCAGAGAGGAAACAAGTTCTTCTAACTGGGTTTTGACTTACATATATAAAACTAATGTATTTTCTGTTTCTAGAAATGAAGCAACTGGAGTCCCATCCCATGTTCAATCCAGCTATAAAAGTAGTAGACGCACCTCAAAAAGAAAAGAAAGTAGTTCCTGTCAACGAGGACAAAGAGGATCTCGGCTTCAAATTATTTGAACAAGCTGAGAAGGCCCCTCCTGCAGAGAAAGGTTTGAAAAAACACCATCTCAAACATTCATCAAGTGACTTAAAAAAACATTCTGAAAGTGTTTGACACAATATAGTAAATATAAAACATAACATACGTAGCTTCTAGTTGTAATAGTATGATTCATTAACTTGGAGATTCACAGACTTGTTCAATTTTCCTTCGCAGTCGTGAAAAAGAATGAACCAAAGGACATTCGCAATTTTGACTACACAGCTCGCAGCTGGACAGGAAAGTCCCCTAAACAGTTCCTCATTGACTGGGTGCGAAAGAACCTGCCCAAAAGTCCAGCACCGGCTTTTCACAAGGTTGCTGCTGGGAGATACTGGAGATGCAAGTAAGTGTGTTTGTGTATGTTTCTGTGTCCTTGATCCTACATACAGAGACATACATTTTGTTGAATGTAGCTCTGGAGAGGTTCACCAGTAAAGCAAAAAATGCTCTGCAACCCTGCTGTTTATAGTCAACTTATAATTAAATTAGAACTATTTTGTACTGATTTGATGTGTTTGCATTGATCAGGGTGCGCGTTCAGAGGCCAGACGATGTTCTTGAAGTTTGTCCAACGATCCTGACTGAGGACAGCATGCAGGCTCAACATCTGGCAGCCACACTGGCGCTTTACAACCTGGTTAAAGGACAGGTAATACATACAGAGGATACAACCATTTTTCTGTGCTGCTTTACCTTTATTCATTCTGATTCTCCTCTAATAACTAATTAACGGTCCCCCCTCTCAATCTTCCACTCTCAGTCAGTGCACCAGCTCCTTCCTCCAACCTACAGAGACGTGTGGCTGGAGTGGAGAGACAGCGAGCAGCAGCGACAGGAAGAGAGCCGCACTGCTGCCAACAAACCTCGAGACCAGTTCATCTCCCGCCTTTTGACCAGACTCAAGCAACAGCAGAACCAGGATCAAAGGCAGGAATCTGGATCCCCAGGCCAACTGGGCCTGGGTGGAGCTGGGGATGAAGAGCCTGAAGAGTCCTGGGAGAACCTGGCTGGTCTTGATATTGGGGAGGGAGGAGAAGAACTGGAGGACAAGAGTGAGAGAAGAGGAGGGAGGAAGGAAGGGGCGGGAGCACTTGAGGCATCCAGAGAGCTCTTTAAAAAGCTGAAGAAGTCCTCACTGGCCACCAAACTGCAGGTAAACACACTTATTTTATTAATTAAATTAATAATTTTTAATTAATTAAATTTACCATTTTACCGATGTATTAATCTTAAAGATACATAAACCAAATCCAAGTAATTCATCAAGTATCTTACCTTCAAGGCAGAGCGAGAGAAGCTTCCTGTCTTCCAACACCGCCATCGGGTCCTGGAGGCTCTGCAGCGCCACCCTGTGGTGGTGGTGGCCGGTGAGACAGGCAGCGGAAAGAGTACTCAGATTCCTCAGTTCCTCTTGGAGGAGCTGTTAACAGGAGGCAAAGCGGCGCAGCCCTGCAACATTGTGGTGACCCAGCCCCGTAGGATCTCTGCCATGAGCCTGGCCTGCAGGGTCAGCGAGGAGCTTGGCTGCGAGGATGGACCAGGCTCAAAGGTGAAAATACATTTTTAATGAGACATCTTACAACTGACCTTAGTATGAAGCCTTGTTATAATGTAGGCTGCCGTCACCTGCTTTAATGATCACGTTTCATGTTGAAATCACGTTTCAGTCGTCGCTGTGTGGATACCAGATCCGGATGGAGAATCTGTCTGGGGAGTGGACCCGCCTGCTGTACTGTACTACTGGAGTTCTGCTTAGGAAACTACAGCATGACAGACACCTCAGCTCCCTGACACACATCATCGTAGACGAGGTACTAATAACTCCTGTTCTGTTCTAATGCGTTCTTTGGACTTCTCAACCCCATCCATCTCACCTCCACCTCCTCAGGTCCACGAGCGCAGCGTCCAGTCAGACTTCCTCTTAACCATCCTGAAAGATGTTGTTATGAGGAGATCAGACCTACAGCTCATCCTTATGAGCGCCACAGTGGACTGTGACAAGTTCTCTAATTACTTCAACCGCTGCCCAGTGATCACCATTCCTGGCAGGACCTTCCCAGTGGAGGTAAGAGGAGCTTCAGCTTGTTTTAATTGTACACTGAATCTAATTTAACTATCCCTTTTGTCCCATTACAGATGTATTTTTGACATGGCTGAGAAATCAGGATGTTTTCAAGCTCTTGTGGTTTTGTTTCCAGGTGTTTCACTTAGAAGACATAGTGGAGCAGACGGGGTACATCCTGGAGAAGGACTCAGAGTACAGCCAGAAAATTCTTGAAGAAGAAGAGGAAGTTAGCGTCTCTGTCACACAAAAAGGTGGCAAGACTTTGCAGCATCAGGTAACGTTGGTTCTCTGCAGTAGTGATACAGTATATGTGGTAGTGGTGTGTTGTCTGTATATGTAACTTGCTTCTGTCTGTTCCAGGAGGTGATAGTGAGGGACTCATCTTCCGGCTGGGACCTGGGTCCAGATCTTGACCACTTCAGCAGCAGGACTCGGCACGTGCTACAGTACATGAACCCCAACAAGATCAACACGGACTTACTGGTCGACCTCATCAGTTACCTGGGTACAACACGTCATCATGCTGCTTTCAGATATCACAAAGTACACATTCATACATCTTTTGTTTAGGTCTTCTTATGCTTATGGTCTTCTTCTATGGCAGACAAATCCCCACAATTTGCCGAGGTGGATGGAGCTGTTCTCGTGTTCCTCCCAGGTCTGGCTCATATCCAGCAGCTCTACGACCTCCTCTCCTCAGACAAGAGGTTCAGGGACAAAAACAGGTGACAAACACAAGCTGATGTAATGCACTGTAATAATAACTGCTGATGTAATTCCACTGTCGATTGAACTTTTTCATGTGGTTTTTAGGTTCAGGATTATTGCTCTCCACTCAACTCTTTCATCAAAGGACCAGGCTGCTGCATTTACAGTGCCACCTGCTGGAATTAGAAAGGTACTTCTGAATGTGGAAACTAAAAGAACAAAGTCCTTTTTTATAAAGCTGTATTTCTGGAAAACTATCTCATACTACAACTGATTGTTTTTGCTTGTTTTAAAACAAAAATATGGCTTTGATAAACCACAAAAATAAAATAATTTGGCTGAGCAAATATATTCCGGGTCCTGAAAATCTCTACTTCTGTGCTCTGCTTCTTTTAGATTGTCTTGTCGACTAACATTGCTGAGACAGGTGTGACTATACCTGATGTCGTTTTTGTCATTGACACTGGAAAGACTAAAGAAAATAAGTAAGGGCGCACCAGAGAATTCTTCAATATTATAGTATTATTATATTTTTAATAACGTAATGAGAAAACACAAGTGAATTTGGTTGTGTAGACTTATCTCCAGTCTGTTGTGTCACTCAGGTACCATGAAAGCAGCCAGATGAGTTCTCTGGTGGAAACTTTTGTTTCTAAAGCCAGCGCCCTCCAGAGGCAAGGAAGAGCAGGACGTGTCCGAAACGGCTTCTGCTTCAGACTCTACCCAAAGTACAGGTAAAGAGGTTGACGTTCATTAGAGAGAGATGGGATCTGAACGGGAACACAAAGCAGGAATAATTTCCCATTAGATATAAAGGATGTGTGTGTGACAAAAATGAACTACATTCATCATATTCCTGTTTAAGTTCATGTGCTGATCTGTTCTGCTCTTGTTTAATCCCCTTGACATCAGGTTTGATGCCTTCATGGATTACTCCATTCCAGAGATACTTCGAGTCCCATTGGAGGAGCTCTGCCTTCATATTATGGTATATAAACCAGACACACACACAAAGGCAAACACATGTGGAAACATTATTGATGCTTCTGTTTAAAGTGTTTTCTTCAGTCCCTCTAATCTCCTCCACTCCTCTTCTCTCCCGTCTGGTAGAAATGTCAGTACGGCTCCCCAGAGGACTTTCTGAGCCGGGCCCTGGATCCTCCTCAGCCCCAGTCTGTCAGTAATGCCGTCAACCTGCTGAGGAAGATCGGTGCGTGTCACCCCAACAATCATCTCCTCACCCCTCTGGGACACCACCTGGCGATTCTGCCCGTCAATGTGAAGATTGGCAAGATGCTCATCTATGGAGCCATCCTCGGCTGCCTGGAGCCCATAGTGCGTCCCACTAACACTACTAATACTACTTTTCCTGTATTGTGTCATTATTATATATTTTTGAATCATGATTAGCTCCATATCTTCCATGAATATTAAAGAGATATGTTTCAGGCAACCATCGCGGCAGCCATCACAGAGAAGTCTCCCTTCTCCACACCAATGAACAGGAAGGAGGAAGCCAACCTGGCCAAAGCCGCTCTGGCATTGGCCAACTCTGATCACCTGACGATATACAATGCTTATATGGGGTATGGACTTTTAAAGGCTTGACTTCAAACATAGAGCCTCTCTGATTTAATACACATCAGTATTAACTTAATGTCTCTGAGGTGTTTTCAATGAAAATCCAAGCCACGTCTTTAATGGCTGGTTTGTGCCAATTAAACAAATATCTTCAGGGCTTGAAAAGTCTCATAAAAGGTTTTAGAAAGTATTAAAAAGTATGTTCATTCATTTTTATTTTTTGTTTATCTGTCATGCTGTCAGGTGGAAGAACTCACAGACTGAGGGACAGAGAGCAGAAATGTCCTACTGTAGGAAACACTTCCTCAATCGTACAGCTCTCATTACAATAGAGGTAACACACACACACGCACATTCTCAGCCATGACTCTCATTTTAAATCTCTCTCCTTCACCTCCTGTCTAATCCCATGTCTCTCCTATCCAGGATGTGAAGCACGAACTGATGAAGATGATGGAGCAGGCAGGTTTCTGGTCGTCCCGCTCGTCCTCCTCGTCCCGCTCCAAGCCTCAGACGGTCTCACTGTCCAAACAGCAGATCTCCGTCCTGAATGCAGTGCTGACCGCGGGACTCTACGACAGCGTGGCCCGGGTCTTGTGCACCCCCTCTGTGGATGTGCTCGAGCGAGTGGCCTGCACGGTGGAGACACCCCAAGGAAAGGCTCAGGTCCACCCATCGTCTGTTAACCGCAACCTGCAGACGCACGGCTGGCTGCTGTACCAGGAGAAGGTATGAGTGAAGAGAGTGTGTAATATCTGCTTTTTTAAGATACATTGGTGCTAATAGATGTTTATACACAGGTGAAGTACACTAAGATCTACCTGCGAGACACCACTCTGATACCTCCTTTCCCCATGCTGCTGTTTGGAGGTGACATCGATATTCAGCACAGAGAAAGACTCATCACACTAGACGGATGGATCCACTTCCAGGTCAGAGGTCATCTCTGGTTTCTCTTCTGTTCCCTCCTGTAGCAGCAGCAGTTGTGTTCTTGTAAACTTGAATTTGTAGGCCCACAAAATGGATCCTCTTCCAGGTTTATTTAATTGAATCCACGTTGTTCCCTGTTAAAGGCTCCTGTTCGGATTGGTGTCATCTTCAAACACCTGAGGAAGCTCATGGACTCTCTGCTTGAGAAGAAGCTAGAGAACCCTCGGATGAACCTGGAAGGTAAATTCAAGCGTCACAATATGACAAAGGGCATTTATTCCAAAGACTACAACGAATAAATCATGACGTAAAATGTTTAGAAATCCAAATATGAATGGCTTATTTTTTTGTCCATTCTGACAATTAATCAAGAAAGTATTCTAATACTCTCTAAAGTTTATCAAGTCATAGCTAAGCAGTGGCTTTATATGTGGAATTTGACACTATAATTTATACGAGCTAAAAACTTCCTGAAAGTAAATTGTTCCTCATTGTGATTTTTTTTTATGATGACACTCAATCATAAGTATTGTTTTAAATATTGTCATATATGCACATGTCTAAAATACACTGATTACAATCACATGACTGTTAATATTATGGTGCTGTACAACCTTTGAGCACGTACAAAGATGTCCTGTTTCTGTCTGCTGTAGGTGAGAGGACCATCCAGATCATTCTGGAGCTGATCAGATCCGAGCATGCTGTGTAATATTGGACCACTAAAGGACCTGATTGCCACCGAAGAACCTGCAAACCAGTACCTACATCAACAGACCTCTGCGTCCAGTGGAAGTGCTTCCAATTTGGTGGCATACAAACCACCCAGCAGACAGATGTGGATGATGAACTGATGGTTACCAGGAACTCTTATGCCGGGTTCAGACTACACGATATCAGGCTGATCTGGCAGACTTAGGGCATCGCACCAGGTTGGGGAAGACAATGGGCATCGGTTGTGACAATTGATTATTTTATCCCTTGCCTTTCACAACATGTTCCAAATGTTGACCAATAGGAGCACAGAACGCTCTGTACAGCTGTAAACATGGCCAAAAAAGAGGAATGATGTTATTGGTGCTGTGAAAAAGAGGAAATGTCACTATCGCTTTTTGTTTTTTATTTAGGCTTTTCGGAACACGAGTCAGCTTCGTACAAACCACCATTGTTTGTTTACACTGTTCCCTGAAGTTGCTCCCTAGCCTTCCCACTGACATCATGCACGTTGTTGAAAGATGGCAAGCAACGATTGGTCGGGGGGCAACATGTAATCTATCATGTCTCTCAGCCAAGACACTGCAATAATTTATGACTCTATAATCACCTAATCTGACACAGCGGCCGTCATAACAGACAGAAATATCGTGTGGTCTGAACCCGGCACTACTCACATTGAGCAGGACTGTATCATATGAAATGCAAAGATACATGCTGAAATTTGGGAGAGAACAAATTAAGAGAAAGTGATGTTGCCAAATGTGGTGGAAATAAAGGTGTATACATTTTTATTGGAACCTTTCATTTTGTCGTGGTTGATAGTCAAACGATACTGCTTTCAATATTATATGAATAAGAAATAGCAGGTGTGATTGCATCAAAAAATGAAAGAGTGAAAAGCTTAATGTCACAGTGACCGTGTTGGCTGAACACACAGGAAATACACGCCGCTGGTCAAACAGAAGCATGTGCAGTGACGATGATAAGTAAAAGGTCAAAGTTGTGACGTAAGGGTTGTTCACACGTGCACCCTGTATCCATCCTTTCTGTTTTGGGGACTTGAATTAGAAAAAGACATTAATCATGAATATCAGATAAATATTGTATTAAAAGAGGTTGAATTTAAAAATATACATAGAATATATCCTGTAAAATATACTCTGGGAAGATTTAAACTGAATATTAATTTTCATTGTATGTTTAACAAAATATGTGTAATTCCTTGCTTGATCTAGGACAAGTGGTCAAGCTGAATTTAATTTCAATTGACAAGAATGTCTTTTAAATTCAAACACTTTCCAATTCCAATTAAAAAACTTTTGGTTTAGGCTGTGGTTGCAACTACCAAATATTTTCATTGCAGGTTCATCTTATTTTCTCAATGAACGGATTAATCGCTTGGTTTATTAAATGTAAAAAAAAAAATCCTTCTCACGTCTTTCTTAACGGCCAAGATGACGTTGCTTATTTTGTTAAACCAAAAGCCCAAAGCCCAAAAGATATTGACTTTATTCAGGTTCAGCCATGCAAAACAGGCAAGCAGCGTCGCATTGGAGAAACTGGAACCATACTAAAACAATTAATCGCTTATCAATAGATGCAGATTAATGATCTGTTGACTGACTAATAATTGTTGCACCTCTACAGATGTGGCTCTTGGAGTGTCTTAAATCTTTAGAGATTAAAAAGGTGCCTAGTGTAAGTGACACCTTGCATGGTTTAAAGCACCATTGTGTTTCTACATTGACTCCTTTTCACATGTTAAAGGTCTAATTCTTATATAACATATATTGTCTGTAGTGGCTCATTAACAGCCTGTGATCTTGTACACAGTCTCCCTATGCCTGTTTTTATATACATGAAGGCCGCTCCCATCAGAAGTATTTCATTGTGAGAAGGTCAAACTAACCTTTCAAACCTCACCTGTAAGTGTAACATATAGTTAATGTTTTATCATTTGTTCATTCTTTCCCCCAAAGGCACACACACACACACCTTCCTGTTGCCTGCCACACCTCCAGAGAGAGACATATGTTTCCAAAGATATCTTGCACAAGATATTTTGACAACACAACAACACAAAGATTGTTGACACACGGAGAATCTCAGCACAACATTGTGTCGGTGCAGTAACTTTGATAAGCATGTTCATAGTACATGTACACTGAAAACACCCTCTCTCTCTCTTCGTACCACCTTCAGGATACGGCAATAAAAGACAAACGGGGAGGGAGAAAAACTTTTATAGCATTCTTATCAGCCTCCTGCGGCCATGTGACCATTCTGCACTGATGAACCAGATTGAGCTTGAAATGAGCAGAAAGTCAGAGCATTATCTGCCTGTGCTTTACTTGACTTGAATATTTCCATTTCATGCAGCTTTACTACATTATCGTGTTGGAAATACTTTTTACTCCACTACACGTATCTGACAGCTAATAGTTATGAGGTGCTTCTCAAGATATATTTCACATAAAAATCACATTATAAGCCTGTAAACAATCTGAATGTCACTGTGTTTTAAAAAGTTCCTGTCACAACTTTTTGTAATCCTCCTCATCTTTCTGTAATTTTATTGCACTTTTCTGACACACTAAATCACTCTCCTTACATCGAATGAGCGTGTGTGGCCATAACTCTGCCCTCATATCACCTGACTGCAGGCTGCTGTAATTTCCCGGGTATTTCCCTATTTTCTGCAGAGAGGAAGCGAGAGCGAGAGACAAGCCTTAACATGTTCATAAGGCTCGGGCTGAGCAGAGTATTGAGACCTTATGTGATATTTTGAGGGAGAATTGTAGGAATGCACAAATATATCTTCATCACGAAACTTTTAGTAAGTTCATGGCGAATGTGAGTCACAGCCCTGGTGTGTTTAATTTGATTAGTGTTAGTTTGAATGAATGCAGCCAATAAAAGTTACCCTTTAATCACATAATGTTTGGATGTAAAATAACCACTTTTTATAGATCACATGACATTTTGAATATCCAGTGTTTCTCTTTACATAATGACAGTGTTGTGACTGCGCTGTTCATGAAAAACAAGCACTGTGTCTAAATATCTTATCACTATCAGCTCGTTAGGACACGAGACGAGAAACTAATGCTTCTGCAAACTGTTGTTGTGTATTTTCTGTGACTAAAGCAATAAATCTTTATGGTGGGATTATAGAAGTGTCAGTTCATAATATTCTATCTATTGAACAGCAGAGTCTGTCATGATGAAATCCTGCTTCATATGAAACACTGCTACTGGATTAACCTGTTTTTTACTTTGCAAAATTACTCATGACCTCATTCAACTTTATCATTTTTTATGTGTTTAATGAATCTAATATTGTTAAATCATGATTTATTTTGATACATTTTTAATTCCATATCTTGGTATATGAATGATCACATACATGTTTGTGTGGATTAAAACTAAAAGTACAAACACACACAAACAATACATGTGTGTGTTGTGTTCTGTGTAAAATTAGCACCTGTTTATATAATACAGCTGATTAAAGGAACCTATAACAACATTGTAAACAGAGAGGTGTACCTCAGAGAGGGAGGAACTTGGCTCTAAGTGACGGGGATTCCTCGGCCGTAAAGTTACGTCACCCGGCAGTATTTAAGCCGGCACTGCTATCAATAGTTCAAACCTGTTCCTTCTTGTCAGGCGACAAATACAGAGCTTTATAAGCACATAGAGAGAAGAAAAACTGAACCTTTAAAGCTTTCTTCTCTTTTCCGAAGCATTGACTCTATGAAAATGGCTTCTCGTGGTGAGTGTCTAAGATTGAACTTTGTTTGAGTTCAGCTTTATGAACCTAAATTCAGATCAGTCATACTTAACCTGTCCGCATTTTTGCCCACAGATCTCGCTGCCACTGTTCAGTTCTGCGCACACGAGCTGCGTCACATTGGAGACAGTCTTTACTGGAGGTACAGGCTGCTGGAAATACTGATCAACAACTACAAGACTGTCACTAAAGTCAAATGAGACATGACGTCAAGGTGCATAAAGAAGAAAGGATTAAAAAACTGAATGGAGCCAAAGCAGAAGAGTCTCGGATGAGGACTCGTCACTGGTGGCGAAATGGTGGCTCTCAAATGGGATGTAAACTTGTGGAAACACCCTGATGGAGACGTTGGATGTGGACTGTCAGTGGAGTGTTGTCATATTCAGCTGTGCAGAGAAAGCCACATGTGCAGGATGCTGTTGAACTGATTCAGACCCATGGGTGACTGGAACCAACGTGGAACATCTGAATGGAAGTTATCTGCCAACGATGCTGATGGTCACATGTATTCTGTACATACTACTGTATAGACATTCGTGCATGTTATGATCTATAAGCCTGTCACATTTATATAAAGTGGAGAAATGAAAACTTGGAAGAATGTTGACTTATCTACTCAAGACTCTTAAAATGTCTTTATAATTGATTCATGAGTTGTTAATTAAAGATATATATGTATTTAATGAGTCTAATGTGGTCATGTGTGCTACAGCTGATGACATTAGTTTCATGCCAGTTAAAGGAATAGTTTGACATTTTGGGAAAATAAGCTTATGCATTCTCGCTAAAAGTTAGATGGGAGAATTGATATTACTCTTTTACCCCTCATTCCTTTTTACATATGTCGCTGGAGTCAGTAGTCAGATAGTACAGCTCAGCATAAAGACTGGAAATAGGAAATAGGGAAAGAGCTGGTCATTTTTTTCAAGGTAACATCCTAAAATTGTTTGTCTAACAGTCCAAAAACCAATCATATTCAGCTTACAGCATTTTTTGTTTGATAAATGCTCGTCATCGATTCTAGTTATTTTTATCCACTAATCATTTTAGCACTCAATGAACTGATAAAACTACACCAGACTGAGCACTTGACATTATTGGTGTGATACATTTCAAGTCGATCTTACACAGATGAAATAAATGCATATACAGTATATGGAACAAAAACGACGACAGCACAACAGTGCTAAATTCAGGCACTTAAAGGATCCTTACTTTATTTTGTGTGGTAATACAAAAGCATACAGAATTATACAGGATAGGAGAGAAGATCCCTTTCATTGAATTCCATTAGATCATACACATAAAATGACTAATAATTACATACAAGCCTTTTTCTCTGTAGCTACATCCACAAATACCCCAGCCCCTCCACCAATAGCATGCACGGTCTCTTTGCTGTAAACGGATCTCAACACTTCTTCATACCGATTGGTGTTTTGTAGGTAGGAAAAAAAAAAAAAAGAAAAAAAGACAGAACTATAAGTATGCCATGAAACAATAGGCGATGTTAACTTCATACACAAAACTCATCAGACCAGAATGATGTTTAAAGTCTGGCTCCAATTTTATACTGAAACAGGATTCCCAGACTTGCAGTAAAGCATGTTAGGACTTTTCGTTCCAATGGATTACATGTTGGATTCATCTGGGGTCCAAGTAACCCTCCCATCATCTGTGTGTATGAAACAATACAACATGCCCACATGGGCAGATGAGATAGATATATAATGACATGACAGACAAACTGAGAGATACATTATACTGCAAGAGGGAAACTTAAAGGATCAGTTCACCCGAATTACAAAATACACTGTCTCACTTATCTCTCTTGGTATTTAGTGAATCCACACAACATGCTGTTAGCAGTTTTCATAAGCAATCTTTTTGGTGAAAAGAAGTTCCAAAGAAAAATGTTCACAGAAATGTCTGTGGGTTTGTCACAGGAAACTCCAGAAAATCAGGGTGCTTCTGGGGTTTGTTTACTGCTGATGAGCATCTTAAAGGAAATTCCATTTACCCTCACTGTAATAACACAGAGACAGATATCTTAAAGACATTTCAAAAGCTAAATGAAACCAAAACTACCTGCTTGACTGGTGAGAAAATGTGTTTCCTTTTATTTGGGTGACTCGACCCAGCAACATTTATAGAACTGAAACTAGCCCGTTTGGCTAACATTTTCAAGCCTTTTTATTCAAGCAAACGACCATTTTGTAAATCTTCCAAATCAGAACAGATTTGATTCCCTTTTGCTGTATCTTTACACGTCAAGTCGCACTTAAAATTATAAGTGGAACCTTTTTTATATGTCCAGAGGAATGATTTTAAAGAATTAATAAAGGTCAACAGCTGAAGACAAAATAAGTGAGATCTTTTTGTATTTTGTTTTTTCAATGGTCGCTAAGGTTCTCATCTTCTGAATGCGTTACTCAACCCAAGAAAAATCTCTATACATACAATCCTACCTACAGGGCTACTGACTGTGCAAAATAGTTGATAAATGGCAGGCTACTCCAAGCATCGATTAGCAACATAAATAGAAATGGAAGACTAGTCTCATTCTTTTAACACAGAATGGACCCATTGCAAAAACAGCAAACTAACAATATAAAGAGTTTTGCTAGACTCAGGCTTTAATTCTTCATTTAGGTCAGAGATGATGAGGGCCAAATTACCCGTCTGACTCGTAATGATGGAGCAACTGAACTCAAATGTTTATCGTGTTCTGTCTTTCCTCCTCAAAAAACAATGAGGAGGAAAGGAGAAAAGAGAATTCTACGAGGAGACAGAGTGAGTCGGTAGAACATTCAGGTAGTCTATTCTAACAGTATGTACTCCCAACAGAAGTGGGAAGGAACAGGTGTGAGCAGAAGACCTGTGTGAGTGCAAAGAGCATCAATAGCTGTGTGATTTGCTATCCTTTATCCTTGCATAAGCACATGGGAGAGTATGGAGATGAAACCAGGACTTGATTCTGGTGAGATCTTGTAGTAATGAAGAGATGATGTTTCCTCAGCGTAGAAGGGAAACTTGGCCCCAGTCAGAATCTTCATATTCACCATGATTGCGGCTGCCATCTCCTTTGTTCTTTGATGTCATCTAACATTAACAGAGGCCCGTCCGTTCGTAGTGTTGTTGTTGTTGAACAAGTATATCCAGCCTAGCAATGGCAGATAATTTACCTCACTGTGTAAAAGCAGTCAGTCATTTTTCATTTAGAGACCGTTCCGACCAACGAAATGTTACTTGGTGAAGCCCACCACCAATCAGATTGCACTGGGTTAAAACGGACTACCACCAAAATGTCATCCGGAATAGATGTACAAACAGGCTCCCCAACCAAAATAGATTGTCTCATTAAAGTGAAGTCCATCTCATTAAGTGAAGTCCTTCAACCAATTCAATAACACAGACCATAGCCAGATCTTCCAGTCCAACCAATCAGGTGTTTTCATTTAGTAAACGCGGCCACCACAGCCCACATGAGTTCGTTGGCGTTGGGCTTTGCGCTCTCTTTCTCTGGCTCCAGCTCCAGCAGAGTCTGGACTCTCTTCATGCCCAGGTCGTACTGGTCGTCTGGGAGCGGGGCGAAGGCATTCTCAAGAACGTCGGACGAGTGGGCCAGAAGGATCAGGGCCAGAACCCGCTTGTCCATGCGGTGGGGATCGTTGACCCACTTCTCCAAAACGGAGTCCTGGACCTTCTTGACGAGGCGCTGTGGGCAATAACATCAACATATTGTGTTTTATGGCCATTATATGCATCACGTACATTCAACTAGGTATAGGACTAGACTACAAACAATTTTCCCAAAATGTTAAACTATTCCCTGGATGGCAAACAAACATTTTTGGTGAAACTGGCATTTCATTTATAAAACACACCTTCACTTACAAAATTTAATTTAACTCCTATACCTTGAGTGTTGTGAAAAATATAATAATAAATGTGAACCAACGAGAGACAGAGTGAACAAACTTGCACTGTAGACAGTTTAAAATGAAATATTCTGATTGGCTGTATGAAATCATATATGAAGATGGAGAACTAAGGGTTTTCTGGTTAATGCAAAGATAATTAATTTTAGATAAGCTTCTCACTTTCAGGTTCTGATATTTTCTTAAAAGAGAGCACAGGATGTGTTATTTGCTGAGCACATATGTATGTTGTATCAGACTAAGCATGCACTTTAATTTCAGTTGGACTTTTACAGAATGTTAATGTGCAAACGCAGGTCGAACTTACAGACAATGAAGCTAAAACTGTGACTTTTACCCCCATTCCCATAACAGATGATTGTTTGCAGACTGAGCATACAAATACTGCTGGTATATAAAAGTTTTTACTTCTCATCTCTAGCTTCTCGTCTCCAACAACACTAATTTGAGATAAGATACAGTTTATTGTCCCTGATGGGAAATTTGGCTTGAGCAATAGTGCTGCACAAAGTCCTTTTTATTCCATTATCTGTAAAATTTAAAATAACATTATGACACAACAAAGAGTCACTGAACATCTCCACACTTTACCTGTTTAATCGTACTGTTGGTGAGTGGATGTGTGGTCATGTCAAAAAGCAGGAAGTTCTGCTTCTCTGTGGTGAGGACACCTTTCTCTACCAGGTTTTTGGCCAGACGTTCTCTAACATTTCTCAGCTGGTAGTGCAGCTTCAGGGGATTCCAGGTCTCTCCTAAAGGACAGCACAAGATCCATTTTTAAGACATTAAACACACACGGATACAAAGTTCATTTTAACAATTTAAATGTCTGAAGTGGTTCATGGTGATAAAAATGTAATCAGCCTGTGTTAGGTATTTTTAAAACCTTTAACACTGTAGCTTCCAACTTGATATTAGATTTTTTTTTAATTTTGTTAACGAACAAACTATATATATAAATGAATATAAACTGTCAGTAAGATTTTAATCAAAGCTCAGAGAGCAGAAGCATCACAAGCTGAAGTGAAGTGAAGATATCACCCACACGTCCAACAGGTGAAACAATGAGTCGATTTGTGCAAGGTTTGGTTGGCAAACTCTGAAGGGCTTATCTCACCACTCAGCAGCTCTATCCAGCTCTGGACAGTCTCCGGAGGCTGGGTTTCTTTTATGTGCTTCAAGGCCTCATCCAGGAGCACATCTCCGGTCGGGGCATCTGACTTGCAGATCACCTGTGCAAATAAAAGGAATGATATTTGAACTAGGATGACTGATAACATCTGTCTGATTCACATCCTGTCTGACCAGGAATCACTACACATGCTTTGATACAGTGTGTGGAAACAGGTTTAATAAAGGGATTCATTTACTCCTGCAGAAGAAATGCATCTTTCTGCTCACTTTTGCAGCACAAATGATGGAGCTTCTTTTTTTTTTTTTTGTCCTCACCTTCCTTGAGAGCAGGCTTTTCCTCCTCACCCCGCAGGCCTCCAGCTGCAGCCTCCCTCTGAGGGCCAGTTCGACCAGCATGCACCCGCGGAGGCCGGAAGAAATACAGTCGTTCCAGAAAGACGTGTAACCCTGAAGTGAGGAGGAGGAGGAGGAGGAGGAGGAGATGGAGCAGCAGGAGGAGGAGAGATCAGCCAAGGTGCAGCGCTTGTTAACTTAGCTGACGTGTTGGTAGGAATGTCTGCTATTGCGGTTACTTCCAGGTAAAAAAGTGTCTGCTGGCAGGTTGTCAATCTACCTGGCCAGGTAGGTTAATGTTAAGCTAACAATACGTGGAAGGGAAGTGAGCTAAGTGATCGCTGTCAGATCTTTCAACAAACAACAACAAAATTGGCAGCAATAATATAATAACTGGCTAAACGTTAGCATAGCATATTTTAAGATAGCCAACGTTAAAGATAAATAGCCTCACTTGACATATATTTGCTAACCAGCTTAGCATTAAATAGACTTTAATCCCGGAAACAAAATTAGTAAATGTCAACTTTTGCGTGAATAAACCAAGTTAACTTTGTTTGTCAACACGGTTGCCAACGTAAACAGTGTTAGCTAACGTCGGATAAACTGGCTTTGAACGCCGAGATTAAAGCAGCCCTCACCTCTCGGTCCTTGAGGCCCAGGAGCAGCACCTCCTCCATCAGCGTTAGCCTGGTCTCCTTCGAGTCCCCCTTGTCGTCGTCCTCCTCCTCCCCGCGGCGCGCCTCGTCCTCCTCCCCGCCGGACTCCCTCTCCTTGTCGGCGGCGGCGCTGCGAATGGCCTCGGTCCTCCGCTGGACGAGGCCCGAGGTTCTCTGCGTGAGGGAGGACATAGCTGGAGCCGCGAAACGATCCGATCCGAAGAAAAGCGCCGACCTCGACCAGCCAGAAAGCCACGCAGCATGAAAACCTGGATGTCAAACGGTGGACCGATCGAGTAAAGACGGCTGTTTAGGTTAAGCTCGGCTCGGGACTCCTGCTTCGACTCTGCCCACTTCCTGATCCAACATGGCGGCAGTGACGTCGAGCGTGATCCGATCTGAACATGGATCTCGACTGTTGCCTTCAGGTGCCAACGGAAACACAGGAAATCCGAAAACACAACACACAACACAAGTTATAACCACAGTGTTTCACAATAAATAAACTGAATTAAAACTTCCCATCGCACAGCTCTTTTCTACATCACTGCTGTAATTATTTGAGCTTTCTGAAAGCATATAAAATATTATCAACACTCCATTTCATACAATTATTTTATTGGAATATTTGTTTGTAAAAAGTTTTATTTGTTGCAAATTTTTAAACATGCATTACAGCATTTTTGAAACATGCATGTTTCAAAAATAGAAGCTATAGTTAAAAAAATCCATGAGTTTGGTATACACAGAGTAGCATGCTCCCAAACACTTCATAGCTGTAATTCCAAAACACAACCTGTGATCTGAGAACAATGGGAGAAATTATAATTAGGTAGCCTGGAGGTTTGGGTGTGGGAGCTTTTTTGAATATACTGTGTGCTGTGTGTGAAACTGGGAGGCAGTAAGCTTTCAGCAAAACTATCCTAGTTAAAAATAAAAAAGTCTAATCCTCTTTCCTCCACTTTGTTTTTTTTTTTTTTTTTTTTAAATGACATATTTACACTGAGTTAATGTACATGAGCCAAGCCAACATAGTGGAGTACAGTAAGGAAATTTCTTACAATAAAGAATGTATATTACCATTTATATATCAGCTTTATATTCAGAAAAAAACCCCAACACAATAGTTTCGTAGAAATCGTAGAATCGTAGTTTAGGCTATATCATTCAAGCAAGCCACTAAATACACAGTGCAATACAGCCTGTGAGCACAAGGTGGCAGACTGCGTGTAGAAAATAGGTGACTAGTCTGCTACTGTCCTTCCTCTCTTTTCTTAAAATTGATGCTACTGAATGCTCTTATAGACAAAGATGTGCAGGAACATCCTCTCCATGTAATCTTACATTTTGTGTTGCAGTGGGATTAAGGAGGGCACATCACAACCACTAGAATAAATCCAGAATACATCATTTTCCAAAGAACAAAAACCACCTCATTAATGTTAAGATATCACTTTACATCACATCAGTGTTATTTTCTAACTTGTAATGTTAACGTTTGCATGTGAGGCTGCACACTTTTGACTTGAGCTGCTGTATGTTGGTTATTACACTAGACATCCATTTATTGATGATGATGTAGCAAATAAACTCCCAGATGTCTTCCACATTCCCCTTCCTTCTCCTCCGCTCCAGTCCTCTCCTCAAGTTGTACAAGTTCCTTTGTGGTATCAGGGCTGGTCATGAAGGAAGGGTGGAAAGGAGAAGGGGAAAGCTTGGGTTAAAACCTATCCAGGAACGCAGGTGTTTTTGCTTTGTTAAAGCAGAAAAAAGCACAGGTGTGACTTAATATTCATGAGCCATCATCCACAACACCTGGAACTGAAACAACTAAATGCTGTTATTAACATCATTAGTTACACCTGTGCTTTTTCTGCTATGCTGTCATAATCCTTAAAAAGGAAAAAACACATGTTGTTGGGAATATCGTTATAATAAAATACCATTTTGTATTTTAGGTTTAGCTTTAAAAATCAGCAGTTACTGAGTCATTATTTGTTTTTTAAAATTCACTCCCCAGCACAGTGACAATGCTGTACACATCAGGAAGAACATTAATAGATGTGAAAGGAGGAGAAAAAGGTCCAACAACCTGTTCTGGAGGTGAACAACTCTGTTAGCTGGTTGTGCAAATGGCTTTAATGTAGTTTTCATGCTTGGAATACCAGTGATCAGTGCAGTGTTGCCTTACATGGCCTTGCAGAAGTCATTACACTGTACATCTTTCATGCAGAAATGTTGCAATTCAAAGACACATATTGTCTGTTGTATGATCTCAAATGCACAGAGTAACTCATCTAAATTTAATATATTATCTAATTAACTGAAAATATTATTGTTTGATAAATTTATGACTCAAATGTCCTGTGCTTCCACCTCAAGAGTGATTCTGATTTACTTATTTCCTATCATGCACATTCTTAAGCTGCAGCCTTGTATTCCTTAAAAATGTTTCTATACACTAATATGTCATGTCACAAAATTGCTCTATGACTTTGCAAAACTGCAATATTGTACAAGATGCCCCTTCCAGCAAGTACTTATATCTGTATAGGGCCTTCATAATAAAGATGATCAGTAATATTTGTGTGTGTCCCAACAATGTGTCTCAATGTTGCATTTGATTCTGCTTTTGAAAAGATGTCTTTGAGCTGCTGTGAGCATCGAGCCTGCATTCAATCTGTCAGTGATGAAGAGTCCCACACTTGCCTCGTGAGACGTAGCAGTCCTTGTATGGTCAGTCGTGTCAGGTACCAGATGCCGAATCCTCACCAGCTGCGAAACATTTACAAACGAGAAGACTGTGATGTGCATTGGGGAATTGTGACTAATCCATTTATTGTTGTGAGTTTCCTCTCCCCAGACATCACATCAATATACAATAAGGAAATTCCCACTCATTGAATGGTTTATGGATGATTTCTTCACCATCTTCACCTCCACCTGTGAGAAATTAAAGAATTAAACAAAGATGACTAAAGTAGATTGAGGTTTGAAAAAGGTTGAAAAAGATCAGAAAAGAGTAAATATTTTTAACAAGGTTGATTATTAGGTTATGAGAGTTCAGATAAACATTGTTCGTGTCCTTTGAGGTTTGCTGGACAATGTGTCTGTTTTCATTCAACAGATCATTATCTGAATGGTAATGAGTAAAGCAAACAGTCTTACACACCTCTGCTCTGAGGCTCCACATGGCTCATGAGTTCAATTAGTGCTTTGGATTAAATTCTGGATAACCTGTCCCATAAAGCTTTTATCAACTATTAACCCAGGATATTCAATCAAGTTGTGAGTGCAAGCAACAACAACAGATAAAGAACAAGGATTTAATCTAAAGTGAAACAGTTAATCACTGCAGAGACAGTCAGATCATTAGTCAGTTTAAAGATTAAGCAATCAACTATGAATTAATGTGGAATAATTATAAAGTCTAGTATATGTGACCTTTTAAAGTAGCTTAGATGGAATTTGGAGAAATATTATTTTATTTTATGAAAGTGACTGTACAACAACAGTGACAACAGGAATGAAAAGGCTTTAATTATTTTGTGTTTGGCCCATCACTTGGTTTAGAAGTAGGGATGGTATCACAATTTGATTTATATTATATTATAATTTATATATACAATTTGTCTTTTAATAAAGGCCAATCAGAAGCTACGATTTAAGAGTGCTAACCTAAAACATGCAAAATGTCTTGAATCATGAGTACGCAATAATGGAGGAAGTGTTCAAATCCTTTGTTAATTTAAATACTCAAGTAAAGTACAAGTATCTTCAATTTTTTGGGTAAATGTACTATTTCACCACTGGTGAGCACAGACATTAATCCCCCCCGAATGTGGCACTTTATGAATAAATGAAATCATGGCTTACATCACACAGACTGATTAAATAACCTCTGCTTTGTTCATCCTTGATTAACTCTGCCAAGAAAGTCCTAACACATCACAAACAGACTACAAAGTTACAAACACTGTCTTCTTTTCTGACGTTAAGGAGCCCGTAAGTGTGGCTCTAAAAATTCCTCCGAGAGATTATTCCCCAGACGGTTGGAAATATGTTCTGTGTAAACACTCATCTCTACTACCATCACAGTCGAGACAGTCGTCCGACACTCTGACCATCTAGGTAGCATTTTTGCACACGGTCCAAGATGACAAGATGCACAAGCATTAGGCCTGGAAAAGTCTAATAAATCTCCTCCTGTCTGTGTACAGACTGTAAAACTGTATGGGAAGGTTTAATATAGCAATTCTGTCCTAATCAAACAATAAATAGAAGCTGGTACGTTTCAATTAAGTGTTCGTAAAAAGCATGAAAATAAGAAGTTATCCATCCATTTAAAATACCACCATCTTTTTAAAATGTATATCAGACTTGACATAAATCTTTCTTGACATATCAGCTTATCATCTGCTACCCCACTGACACTATTAATAAACCTTCGAGTCCATGTGAAGCCTACCAGAGATCTATGGTTTCAAATGGTCCGCACAAAACATCTGTATTTTTCACTTAGAGCATTTTTCTCACTGATCCTGCAGTTCTGGTCCTGACAAGAAGCCGAAATCACTCCCCAGAGCTTTAAAGGAGGCCGCACTCGGGCCCATATTGGAGCCATTTCCTGTCTCTGGAGTGGGCAAAGGGTTGACCCCTAGTGCCCCCTCTATATAAATGCACGAGAATGAGCTCACATACACACATGCACACACTTTTTTAAGACAACACCCCCGCAGAGAGAACTAGGGGAGTCACTTACCATTGCACCGCTTTAAGTGAATTACAGAATCTCTCAATTGGCCGCCACACTACATCTCACAGGAGAATAATGGCTGAGAAAATATAATTAGATTTAATAGTTTGCGATATTCAAAAGCCCAGGTGAACACTAGAAGGCTGAGAAAAAGCAGAGTCACAATTTTGGGATCGTATGTTGAGGCACGTAAATGAAGATCCTATCAGTTTTCTCGCAGCTTGTTACGATAATAAGAAACTAGATAGGAAAATAGGCCGAACTGTGTGGAAATAATTGGAAAATAAAATGTACAATTTCTCTGCAGCTGATATTGTCTCTCTGTTTTGGTGTGAAATAGAAGCTCAGTGCAATTCATAGTGCGATTACGATAGTAGCATGTCCAAGGGCATGCTGGAGGCCGGGTGGGCTAAATATGGCTGTATGTTATTCACACAGCCAATGGTAAGAATACTAAACAAGAAAGAGAGTGAAAGAAAATAATGAGCCAAAAGAAAGAAAGCAGCAAAATAATGTCTGTTTCAACATCTGCTCCAAGTCGGCACAATTACGGGAAGTGCTTCGCCTTCGCCCCATTCACAGTGACATGAATAATAAACATAACAATGAGGCAATACATCTACAGCGTATAATGCAATTGACCAAAGAGTAATTTTACTTCACAGCAGAAGGCTTGAATACATGCATTGAAAGTCCGGCATCTAGGACGCAGATCAGTCAATGGACGTCTTTTATCATTTGCATTTGGCTGAATGAAGTTGTTGTCTCAGGATCAGTCAGATACAGAAAACATGACACTTGAAAGATGAATTTTAACTTGTTGGACTTAACACTTTGTACTGCAATAAAGTTACATTAAACTAAAATGCTCAACTTTATGGTCATAAAGTTAAAACTTCTTTCAAAAGTTGCATAGTGTTGCTTTAACATATGAAAAATGTGTGTTAGTGTGTGTGTGTGGGCCGATCGGTGTGTGGGATCCCTCATTTTGTAATTCATCATTATTCCTGCACCCCAAAATGAAAATGTTCTTTTTCTATTAAGCCTCCAGTTTTGTGTGATCCTCCCAATGCGATCCTCCCTTTCCTCTGTTCCCCCTGGTAGATTTCTGCAGGAAGCCTTGAACAATGGGACCCCTCCAGAGGTTCTGAAACCCAGCTGTAAGAAACTCTTCACACACACACACACACACACACACACACACACACACACACGTGCAGCCGCATTTATATATGCACGTACAAACACATCTACAGCATGCACAGGGAAAGTCAACACACAGCCATCCATTACCTTGAACATTAAATAGAAACCGTCCATTGTTAGTGTGACCTGACGGTTGACCAACAGCGTTCAGTCAGGAGACCTCTGATTAGCATGTAGAGACCAGGAGCAGCTGATGAACAGGCAGCACAGCTGACCTCATACTGAACATTTGGTTTATTTGCACAGCAGAAGTGATGGATTAGTCAAGACACCCCTGTTCAGTTAAAGGCAAAACTGTGGTGGAAAGTAAATAAATGCATTTATTCAAATACTGTAGTTACGTGCATTTTTTAAGTATTTGTCTCTACACTTATTTGACAGCAGTATATAATGTAGTTATATTAGCTCCAGCTTGACCAACTATAGAACAATATAGCATTCAAAATTTATCCAAATAAAAATACTTTTGCTTTTGATGCTTCAAATTCAGTTACCTGATGATACAGCTGTACTGTAAGATCTGGAATGCAGTACTTTTACACAGTTTTTTATAATAAATTAAAGATCTGAATACTTTCTGCACCACTGAAAACAAAGTAAAAGTGCCTGGAAAGTGTAAATAGCCTGGTTCTCTGCAGATTAGGCCAGTACCAGCCAATAATCCTGACCAGATGACATCTTGTGCTGTTCACTACTTGTGGTCAGAGGCCAAACTATGTTCGCCCCAAAACATGGGATTTGTGGTCGAAAAAGTCAAGTAAAAGTGAACATGATGAGGAGGCACAGAGACCTTATGATCTTAATCATCATCTGGTTACTCAAGGGGAGGTAGAGTACAGAAGGGTCAGACACACACACACACGATATTCCCACTGAGTACCTCAGCAAATACCTGAGGAGATTCGACCCCCTGAGGGTTTAAACTGAAGACCTGTCGAAGTCGCCAAAACTAAATCTGTCAAAAATTAACTTCCTTGCAGTTATGACACAGGTATTCATAAACAAAAAGTTGCCTCTAATTTGACAGTGGCAAACTGGCACTTTTGGACAATGCTCGGCACAATGTTTCGCTCAGTAACACAATCTCCTGTGCACAGTACTGTTACATGTGGTGTAGTGTTCCCATGTGGGTGTGTTTGGAATATTTCGCTGGCAGTGTTTGGCTTTTTGACCGGTGACAGCCAACTGGTAAACAAAAAGGTAATAAAAGTCAGGAGCGTACCTTATACAATTTAAACAGTCACTATAATATTACACTGAAACCATATGGAGGAAAATACCAGCAGCTACAACAGTTACTGAATGATATTGTGATTAAAAGTGAGTTTTTCATGTAAGTTAATATTATTTCTAACTGTTTGGATATATATGTATTAAAGGTCAACCAAAGCTAATGTGAGGCTTTAGTCATGTGGGCTGGTCAATTCAAGCTGGTATATTTCAAAGTTAACTTCTTCTTAGCCTGAAAATCCCTCTTTGTGTTTCTGTCTCCACCGCAACTCAGAAAAGAACATCGCCTGGAGGAAACACAAGCGGGGAATTTTGTACTGGAGCTTCCTACCATTTGATTTGACCAAGTCAGCCTGCTATTAGTTTTAGCTGAACTTTGAGATGTATTTTTTTAAGACCTCAAATTCTGCCCCACTTTTTATGATTAATAACTATTTCAGTGTAAATGTGAGCACTTGAGCGTTGCTTTAAGACAGACTTGACCCGAAGCCCTCCTTCTGTGATATCAGAGGTTTATACATTTTTCTGTACACAGATCAGTTACACAATTTTAATTATCTACACCATCTCAATCTGTTACTTACTGCCAGCTCCTGCCCATACAATCATTTGTGATGCATAAAATTCAATTCTATTGCTATGAAATTAGAGGAACCATCTATTAATCTCCATCTCTGTCTCGCTGTAAGTTTGTAAGCTGTGCTGCCAATTGCATAAGATACCAACTGAACTAAAGAGTAAAATTCAGTACATGTATTCCTGAATTTCAACCATCTCTTAAAGGCAGGAGATACGTCATTAAGTAGACACAGACTAGGAAAAGCACAGGTGACAAGAGCCAATATGCACAATACCAGGACCCTGAAACTGAAGCAGCTACTAAATGGAATTCAGCCCCTATTGTATTATTTATACTTGTCCCTTTCCTTCTGTGACATGTCAAAATGTCCTCCATGAAAAATGTCTATTAAGAACTTGCTTCTTGTTATGGATTTTGTGCAACTACCCTCTCGACACTTGTAAAAAATGATGACGTGGCTGAATCGTTTGTGTGCTCTCTGTAACATAGATTGAGCTTTGTCTCCACTTTGTAAATCATGGCAAGTTCAGAAAGGTGGAGGGTGGACAACAGTGGACTACTGTAATGCTTACTTCTTGAAAGGTCAGTGCCTAGTGGGGTCAAAGGTCAGGTTATTAAAAATGAATAAAGCTGTACCATGCAGGACTCTTTCTTGTGCTAAATTGTGAACATAACTTTAGGAATCAACTTTGGCGGCCCCAGTGTCACCACCCTCTGCCCCCATGTCTCCTCCCGTCTCTACTATGCTGTCATGTCAGATGTCACGCCAAGAATTACTGCACCCTGAGCAGAATGTGATATCCTCCAATCACAATGGCTGAGCGACATGCCAAGAATGTGATGTCACATGTGCTGGAAACAACTGTGCATGCGTGTGCACATGTGTACATGCCTATTGACATACGTGAAAGCACGTCTGTCTGCTGGGACAAAAGAGAAAAGTCATTATAGCACTTCATTCTTACAGTATCAAAAGCTACATGCTATAACTCTTCGAAAGGGAAATTGGTGTAAAACTGCCTGCAGGGAGTGAACCCAGTCCAGTTTTGGCTCTCGTCATTCTTTAAACAATCCAGTCCACTGAGCGAAGCCCCACCAAATTTCCTGTATACTGACACCAGGATCTGGGGACAAATCACATTCCTGTCATTGTTAGGCAGTCGTAGTCATAGATCGCAAAACCCAGAAATAATGGCCTCCAACTTTTGACTCTACTTCCACAACAATGCTGCTTAGTCTTGTCAGAGGACACAGGAAGAAACAAGAATAAGAGTCTACAGCCATGTTAGCAGCTCTGTGAGACTGAACCTCGACACAGTGCTGGTTTGAGCTAAACGCAATCATCGGCATCCTGAGAACAACATGAAAGTCTGCGCAAGATTTCCTTTCAAATTTCATAGCGTTTGAGGAAAACTCAGTTGATCACTAGGATAGATCACCTTGCACAAAATTTCATTGTAATCCATCCAGCTGTTTTTTAAACATCTCAGTTTTGACTAAAGTTTTGAACCAACTGACTGTCCCACATTGCCTGCCCTAAAACTGTGCCGCTAGCATGACTGAAATGTTTCAAATACACAGCTGCACTTCTCCTCTTTGTGTCTGATAGGAATTTATTTATTTGTGACATGTCAATTATAAATGCATTCTTATGGCAGGGGATGCATGTAAAAAATGTCATAAATTATACAGCATTGCACGACATGTGTTTGAGAATTTCAGTGTTATGCGTGACTATGCTCAGCAGCGAAGAAGGATTCGTCACTGAAGTGCCCGGCGTGTCTGTGGGAGACAGAGCGCCACTGACCAGGCTGTAACCGACACTCTGACTCGGTGTTGACAGAGTCAAAGGGTCGAGACCCAGCGCCGACCCTCATCAGAGCGAAGTGAAGCTCCAGGTCCTGTCAGCAGCACAGAGAGGGGTGAACGAGCCCCACAGAGGAGGAGACTGAAGAGGCCTCTAATTGCTGTCCACATGTGTCAGATTGTTGTTTTCGCCTGCCTGGGGTCGGAGTGGGGGGGTGACTTCGAAGATAGTGTGCTAATTTCTACTAACATGCTCCCATGCAGGTATCAGAGACTGAATTAAGAAGAAAAGGAGGTGACCAGCTGAAACTTGTTTTTGGAGAATCCACTGACTTTCTTGACTTTTCACTTCATGACTTCTCTTACAGAAGAATATAAATGCATTTCTATCAGTTCCACATCTCATTAGTTTTAGATGTGGGTAAACAATGGCTAGAAAAAGGCCAAAGCGTTGTGGCCTTTTGCAAGTTATAATTTGACAGATAATGTATCATGAGCCCGAATGGTCTAAGACTGATGTTTAAAAAAAAAAAGCACAGATCCTCTTATCACTTTGGCTTCCATCTGTTTTTTATTATGAAGCATTTCCTGTTTCTCTCCCAAACATTTGTTATAGTTACATCATCAGTAAAAAAGAATAAATAAAGGAAAGGAACAGGAACAAGAGTATGGACCATAGCTGGGTTTAACTTTCCATTTGCGCTCCTTGTTCTGGTTAACGTCAGAGTTCAAAACACAGTCAAATGTTGTTCTCATCAAAGAGGAATCAGTGAGGATGGATCTGCTTTCTTTCACTCTGAGCTGACAGAGGACTTTCTTTCTTCCCTGAAGTTCATCCCCAGCGGTACGGCTAAGTCACGCTGGCAAGTAACCACCCGTGTTGCGAACACCAACAGGGCAAACCAACCACAGTCATGACAAAGTCTTATCTTACACATTCATTGGCTTCACTGTTAGTTGGAGATTAGAAAACAGAAGCCAGACTAAGTCATACTTTATCACAATATAGAGCCAAGCTGTCCTTATATAGCAATGAGCTGCTGCATAATATCCACTTCTTTCATTTATTTCATTAAATACTCAGTAGGTTAATAACAGGTTCAATAAGCAAAAAAAAAAATCCATGAAGATGCCTGAAACGTCACCAATAACATTATTTGAAGGTGTGAGATTTCAACCACAGAAGTCAGTTTACTGGTTATAGGAAGCCTATGAAAACAACTGGAGCCTCGTCAAGTCTGAGAAAATAACTCCTGAGGCTGTTATCAGGGTTATCCCAGCTTGAGCTTGGAAACTACCAATCTATAACAGAAATCCTGTCTTACAAACTGGCCCAGTGAAGAATAAAAGACATGAACACTTACCAGAAAGCACAAAAATATTATTGGTTGTGTGAAAGTAAGTTTATGAATCTTTTATATATATATATGAATCTTTGTCTTTTCTCTTTATATTAAGGACTAAAAGTCTTCAGCCTTGGACCATTGGACCATTTTGGCCACTTGGAGGAAGCGGAACAAGAACAGCTGACAATTTCCCACATCCAGCAGACACAAAGCATCATTAATATCCATGTGTGACGTCTTTTTTTCCACCAACTCCTGAGCGAAATATCTGACTCGTTAGCTGCTAAATGCTCCACCGTGTTCACTTAGTGACGAAGTTCTGGGTCATAAAACAAAGACAACAAACTAAAAGAGGCTAAATGCTGCATGGAGCTGAGAAGATGTGCAGAGTAGAGTGATAAATATGTGTGGGTTTATCACTACAGGTGACATTTAACCAAACCACATCATTAAATCCATTGTAAATAGATAGAAAACATACAACAGAATGTGATCGTTAGCTAATCCTTTCTGACATCTACTCAACTGAAAACAGCACAAAGACAATATATTTAATGTTTCACCTCATCAGCTTCATTGATTGTTGTAAATATCTGCTTATTCTGAATTTGATGGCAGCAACATGCTTCAAACAAGTTGGGACAGGAGCAACAAAAGACTGTGAAAGTTGTGGACTGATTGAAAACACCTGTTTGGATCATTCCACAGGTAAACAGGTTCATTGGTAACAGGTGATAGTATCATGATTGGGTATGAAAGGTTCATCCTGGAAAGACTCAGTCGTTCACAAGCGAGGATGGAGAGAGGTTCAACACTTTGTCAAACACATGGTTGTATAAAAGAGATTATACATGGGCTCAGGAACACTTTGTAAAATCATTGTAGGTTTTAAATTGTTTATGCATTGTTTTTATTTACATTTTACACAAGCTATAAACTGAGAATTCGATGCAGTAACAGAGAATACCTTACATAGTGTATGTTTACTGTGAGCTGTCATCTACATTTTACACACAAGCATTATGCTCTTGTATACATTACAGATTCCTTAGATGCTCGCTGTAAATTGCTTTCAGTGGAGGGGGAAGGTTGTTATTGGGCAAAGAGGGTGCTTGACTTTAGCATGACTCAAAGATCGTCTCAGTCTGCAAATAAATATTGTCTGTCAGACTGTATGAACCGAGCTAATTTCCTTCACTTAAAGGGATTTACTGGGCCTGGGATGCACATTTTGTCTTCACTACCTCAGTGTCTTACACCACAAAAAGCAGCTCAGAAAAGCTACAACGATGGGAGAATATGAATGTTTTAGAGTATTCTGGTCAAAGAAAGTATTTGTGAAATTGAATGAACACGCCTTTGATTCATTAGGGACCCCGAGAGCCTCGTATCGTGTACGCTCCTAATGCTCTCTTCCTGTCTGCATGTATACAGACGTTTAAAGGGAGAGGAGAAAAACACATTAGAATAGACTTCCATGGCTAATAGAGGAATATAGTATGTCAGGATGAAAGGCAGGGGAAGGGGAGGAAGCTGTGTAGAGGTCAAGAATGAAAACATGGAGTGCCATTTCTACTCACTATACATTGTTACCAGGAGGAAAAAAAGCACGAGTGGGCCGAGGTGTGTAAGAGGATGAGGAAAGGGGGAGAAGGGTGGGGAAGGGGTATGTTGTAGTGAGGAAATACACGGAAACTAATCAGTCTTCCTGAGTCTCAGGCAGAGATATATCTGCAGGGCTGAAGACAGGAAGGACTCCTGTAAACCGTCTCATTCACTGGGAGTTCCTGAGATCCCGTCTGATACAGATGTGTGTCTTTGTGTGCATTCAAAGTGTGCATGTGTTGTGTGACCCTACATTACAATATATTATGCGTATGTTTGAAGAAGGCTACAGCAGGATATACTGTATGTACTGTTGTGCAGTAAATAACTCATTCTGCATTCTCGCTGATGAAATCGTGTTTGCAGTTCTGTGTATATAGACGTTCATAATATTTACAGACAGAAATGGAGAAGGATAATTGTGGCTCTCCTACTCGGCGATTGAAGAAATGGATGCATGCATGCAGGTGTATTATGTGTTTGTGTGGGCGCAGCGACAATGGCGCACAGTCTAGTAATGATAGTTTGACGTTTCATGCGACCAGCACGGAAGAAAATTGCGAGGTAAAGAGCAACGAAATATAAAATAAGACTGGAGAGTAAATGCAAAGAAGGAAAACAAAAAGCAGATGAAAGCAGCGAGAGTGCTCAAAGGAATTGTAGTTTCCAGATGGTGATTGATAAGTGATCGCTAGTGCTCTCCAACCCAACAAGAGTGACAGTTCTTTTAGGAAGTGTCCCAAAAACTTGTCTTTACATTCAAGTGACAAAGCACTATAATGGAGGAAATAAGGTTTTGTCACTATAGAGAGACAAAGTCTGGGTGGAGACGAGGTCTGGGTGCATGGATGGATCACCAAAACACTGAACTATAACATGGCATACTGCTGTTCAGTTTCCTGTTTTTGGCCAACGCTTTGACCACGATTGTTCTCTAAATTGTGCATGTTATTCTAACCAAGGTTTCTTAACCTTAACAAGGTAGTCATTTTAACCCAAACTGTGATCTTTTCTTAAATGTAACAAAGTCTTTTCAGACGTCTGTGCCTAAACTAAACCTAAATCACAGCGTTGCCAAATTTATTTTTTAGTTGCAAAGAGTTTTTCTGGCTGTACTTACTTTTTTCCTCTTCATTGGCTGATGGCGGCTAAAAAGTAAATTAAAAAAAAAATTGTTGATTTGTTTGTTGCATATATTTACAAAAATCAATGAAGATGATGAAGTGTTTTAGAAATTCTCATTTTAGGTTTTGCTGTTAGTTCCTTTGAGACGTTCGGCTACTGATTGGAGAAGAGGTCAGCGGGCATTTCTGAAGTAAACTCTCACGGATGCTCCTTGTAATTACCACTGGGAAGTTGACACCAGTTTTATCACCAGTAGTTTGATGTGGTATAGGTCTGCTGCAGAGGATTTGTATGTTAAACTATTTCAAGATAATTATAATAACACCACAATAGGGCATCATCTCTATTACAGGATGATGGAAAGGGCTGTGAAAATACTGGGTATCATTTTGAAGTGAGCCTAGTAGATCTGAGTAAGACTGTTTTTTGCATTATAGTGTAACATTGCACTAACTCTCTTTGAATGAATTTCATCCACCGCCCTTCCTCTAATAATCCTATGATAATCTTACTGGGATTTTTGTGAGTCCTCTCCAGCTGTGGGTCTCTGGAACTGGCACCACTTTTCAGACTATGTGTAACCCTGCACTTTTTGTAATGATTTAAGTCACCAGGGGCTGAATTAGTGGGTTTGAATGGTTCGTTCATTCCACTACAGGAACCGAGCTACTGGCCAAAGACAAGCAGCTGCACAAATGCATCACTCACATTTGCTTCTTTCATCCTAAAAATCTGATTTTGATATTTGTTTTTGTGTCATGTAAAGTTGGCATTTCAGAATTTATGATTCAGGAGCGGGACAGGAACAGAAGGCTGTGAATTCCAGGTTAATCCAAACAGGCAGAGATGGCAACAGAGAATTAAAGCAAGAAGAAAGTGCTGGAGAGTCTTGGAAAACATCATTAACGATATGGCAAAGGTTTGATCTGATTAGTTATTAGCTGCAGCTGGGAACACAGGCGACTAGATGAGGTGGGAGTGGTTGGCAGGCCAGGTAAGGCAGAGGCGGGGTGAGTGGGCAGATACTGAGACTTTGGTGTAGATCTATGGTAGGAACAGTGACAGACATGGCAGGACTCAGACAGACATGGACTAAGACAGAGACAGTGAACTAAGACAAGACAGGACTCAGACAAGATTGACAGAACTAAGACATGAACTGAGACGGAACTGAGACAGAAACTAAGGCACAGAGACAGAAGCAGAAATAAGACAAGGCTGAACAAGTGACAGTGAAGAGCTAGAGACATGGCAGGAACTGAGACATGGCAGGAACTGAGACATGGCAGGACTGTGACAATAATGCCATAAAGATCTGTATATTGTTTAAACATCTAAAGTTGAGACACTCACTCAGTCTTGCAAATGTAAGTGTATGTTTTATTTACATTTACTCTTTCATTGTAAGTCCGAGTTTGGCTCATTGATGCATTGCTTTGATAAGGCCATTATAAGTCAAGCGTAACACAGCACAATGTATATCTTCTTTTATAACATTACATTTTTGTGTATGACTTACTGTTCTGTACATTTACGATACTGGGAAATTATTTGGATTTGGTTATTTAACTGGCAGATGAAATGTGATCCTTCAGGTGCTACTGAGACAGATTTAAGGCTTCAAACTTCCTTTTAAATACAGTATCGGGGCCCTGAACTTCATCACAAAACCACAGCTTGTAAATAAGCGTGGACCCCTGGGAAATAAATCACTCACAGGCGGAGGGCTGACTGCCAAAGGGGCATAAGAGCAATTTCACTAATTTTATCGTAGAGCAAAACCAACAGTGTTGATGTTTGCCTAAAATCTGCTCTACATTTCCTCCCTCTGTTGTTTTTGCGATAGTTCTTTGTGCACGTTTGCATTTTAAACTTTCTCTTGAGTCTTGGAGTTTTAATTATATTGCAAATATGCCTTTATGATTAGAGGACAAAGCTGACACATAAAATAACTAAATGCAAAATAAATCTTTTCCAGTCTTCATAAATTGGCCAGATGTGTGAAGCACTTTTACCCACTAACATTCTCTCTGACACAGTTATGATACAATTATAATGTGACTTTAATGCTTTTGTAATAAATCTGAGTTAACAATAGACTATTAAGAACAACTTGAATAAAGAATCAGCTGTCACACACTGAATCCTGCATGTTAAAATTAGACCATGCTGGTGTAATTGTTTAATGCCTGACAGTTGTGGTCAGGTCTCCAGACATCACTGCTCTGCTGTTATGTGACTGCTAAGATTTTCCCATGGACCAGACCAAACGTAGCTTTTAAGGTCCTGTGCATGAGTGAACTCTGCATGCTCCTCCTCCTCTTCCTCCTCCTCCTCCTCTGTGTTTCAGTCTGCTCTGCTCCACACAGCAGAGCCTCGCGCAATGGAACAGAGCTCATCCCGGGCGGTGGACTCAGCCTGAAACCGGACCTTTAGACAGTCCAACTGTGGATGCTGCAGCACAGGAAATGCTTTGCGGACTCCTTTTAGTCAATTAGCCATTTTACTTCTCTGGAGATCTCTGTGAAAAGCGGAGAAAGTCGGTGGAATAACAGATCCTTATAATAAACTCCAGGACGTCCACAGTGCGCCAGGATGCTCTGGATACATCCACATTTCACTTTGACAACACTGGCACTTGTTGGTGAGTAACATCTTAAAAGGGAGTGTGTATTTGTGCTGATTATTGATTATCATTATGATGAAATAGTGATTGATAATGAGCGCGTGCTGCGCCGCCTCCAGCTCTCCGGTGCGTCTTTACGCACGGACAGCAGCTTGGATCACGGGAGCGTGCGTAAATGACGACCTAGCACTAAAAGCATCCATTAGGTGTGTCACTCACGCCCATTAAAAGGTGGTGGCACCACAGTGTCCTCGTAAAATGCCCCTAAATACTTTCCAGCCCAACTGCCCACATGTTATTTATTCTGAGTGAGGGAAGCCGCAGAGCACTTAATTGTTTCTACGTGCAGCAGCCTGGTCTCTGGAGCATGGCATTGCCTCATATAATGGAGACATTAGAGAGTCAGTCAGACTACTGCACTGTGCTCTAATTGAATGTTGCACATGCCAGTGTTTATGCACCGGAGTCAAAACCTCCTGCAAAAGCAAGTTTTGTCACTTTTCTGCAGACTCGTGTATTTTCTTCATGTTTCTGCTGAAGCATGCGTCATGGGAAATTATGTCCGATCCTGTGACTGAATAAACCCTTGAATGAATCTCAGGATTATCAAGCAGGAGTGGGGATTTTCATAAGTCATCAGTGATAATTAAGTTTTAATTTTCTAGAAAGGTGAAAAGTGTAATGAATATTGTCTTTAAGAGGCAGTGAGGGGCTTTATTTGTAATGGATATCTGTGTTGGTGTTGCAGAGTCCCTTTGGTGAAGCTGCGCTCTCAGGTTCAGCTCCAGAGCAGCAGAGGTGAATTAACTTCTAGGTCATGTCCAAGTAGTTCAAACATGATGGAAAGTACCGGCAAAGTTGAGCGAACCGCCCATCCGAGTTTGGAGAAGGAGAAGGAGGAGAAGGAGAGTCAAAAGTGCATGCCTCTCTTTAATTCTCAGATTCCTCCTCTTACATGTGATACTGACTTGTGATGGTCATTAGAGAATTGAGTTAGAAATGGAGACGGATGTATGTGTGTGTGTGTGTGTGTGTGTGTGGAAAAGGATCAACAGAAGCTCACAAAGCAAATCATCAAGAAGTCAGGTTTACTTACTTGGCTTATTGGGCCCCTGCTGCTTCTGAAATTAGCTCCTCCAATCAGGTTGCTGCAGGTCATCTTGGCCCTGTTTGTGCAAACTGTTTCTGTTACTGTCCCATCCTGCACACTCCTACTGCTGCTAAGTCTCGTAATGTGGTCTGAGCTGTTGGGGTATGACCTCAGCTGGGGTACACCGGGGTAGAGGCTATCTGGTTTGGAGCCATACGGGGAGATCCCGTGTTGTGCTATGGGAGCTGCCTCTGCCCGCCTCAGAGGCCCACATGTGGTTATTGTAGTGGCAGCATTTAATCTCTGTAAATTCCTATCGGAGATGGGGCTACAGGTGGTTTGAGTTTGGTTGTGCAGAGGAGGGGGGCATCTGGTTTCAATCAGTATATGTCAGACTGAGGTAACCAAGCTTACTAAGGACGTGAACGCCACCTATACGGGAGACTATTGCTGGAACTAATGATTATTTCCTCTATCGATTAGTCTGTTGTTTTTATTAATCGATTAATCATTTAGTCTTTAAATGTTAGGGAAAAGTGTGGAATCACAGCTCCACAGAGTCCGAGATGATGTCTTCAGAGTGCTTGTCTGGCAAATAGTCCAAATGAGAAGAGGGTGAGAAAAGTAATCGGCAACTACTCTGATAAGCGATTCAGTCATTTATCAGGCAGAAATAGTGAAAAAATACCAAACATTCTCTGGTTCCAGCGTCTCAAACGAGAGGATTTGCTGCTTCTTTGTCATATATCATTGTAATGTGTTTTCTAGTTTTGATGTAACAAAATCATGAGATTAACAAATAATGAAAATAATTATTTTCACAGTCTAAAACCCAAAAGTTTTTAATTCACGGTGATATGAAACAGGAAAAAGGCAGAAATATAAAAATGATCTAAAACACAAATTGATAACGTTACTTTCTTGTTGATTTTATTAATACTTTGGTCTATAAAGTGTATGTAGTATAAATGCCAATCATAATTTCTTATAAAGCCCAAGAAGATGTTATCAGATTATTTTTTTATCCAAGTTAGAGTCCAAAACCCAAAGACATTAAGTTTACTGATTGAGGACAAAAAAGCAAATTCTCACATTTTGGAAGCTGGAACCAGATTGTGTTTGCTGTTTCTGCTGGTTGATTATTTTTCTGTCTCATTAATCAATAATCATTGCAACATTTCTTTTCTCATTGTCGGGCTTGTGATTGACGCAAGCTGAAGCTGTTTGTGTGAACCCTCCTAAATGCAGCACATCACAGATGATGGCACATGATAAGATGCTTGTTCATCAGATGTGAGAAACGGTCATAGCACATTTTGGCATCTTTGACAGTTTATAAGTCGCCTGTTCAGCTGGTTTGTCACACAGCCAGGATATATACTCATGTTCCTCTTACTTAGGAATGCATTTAATGTCTTTGTGACTATGTCTGCTTCAAAGATGGAGAGAAGTGAGCACAGACTGATTAAGATTACTCAACATTCCTTCGAGGACTTGGATGCTTTTCCCCTGCAGTTTCTCACATCTCAGATTTGGGAATTTGTCTGCATCTTCATGAGAACATGGAAGCTGCAGTAGTAAGTCGATTCACTGAAAGCTATAAGGTCGAGGGATATACCGTAAGTCTTCAGACGTTAAAGCTCTGAATTGAATTTATGAGCCTGAGTAGTGAACCCTGCCATCTCTGTCATTAGCAATACGTCTCCTCCTGCTTCTCTTCTATCTTTCATTTGAATCAGCTCACTCCCCGGGCCACTGCAATCAGCACTAATTTGACATAAACTGTCTGCTGGCAGAGGCAGACAGATTCCCTGGAATGTTAATTAAGATCTGATCATATTAGATTATTCAGCATTTTTATCTTTTATGTGTTCACTTTTAGCATCTTCATTTTTTAATCAGTTAATTGTAACCAGTGTCTTAAGTTATGCTGTTGCAGCTAAACGCTTTCAAGGTGCGAAGGGATGTTGATTCAACAGAAACCCGTCTGTCACCATAACGTCTCAGTGAGAAACTGACAGACGCTCTGCAGTCATGTGAATATGTAGCTCAACAACTATTTGATTTATTGCCATGAAATTTTGTGCAGACATTCATGATCCACCGAGGATGAACCCTGACTTTCTTGAGCTGCTGACTTTCCTCTGGTGCCGTCATCAGTATTTGGTTTACGACGAATACTTTTAACATTTAAATGTAACTTTGCTTTTTGTCAAAGAAGCAGAAATATGTTTTATAAAGAAGAGAGTGCAGAAAATGAACAGGGCTTTTATTTCCAACACTCCAGATGCCCAGAATGCATTAACACATTCAGTAAGTAAGGCAGAGTGAATTGTGATGGCCTGGAGATGTGGACCATCACCAGAACAATTATATTTATGATGACGAACAAGCTTTGTTCAGCATGTTGTTCTCATAAATGTTTGGCCTCTCTGGTTAGTGCTGTATCTGCTGTGGTAGAGGTGCAAGTTTTCACACCTCTACAAATAAGGATGCCACTAACCAACTAACACTGAGGTCATGCTCTACATCCCCAGCTTGACTGTGGGATAATCTGTGACTATGATACACTGACTGTGGTTCACAGTTTTCTCTAAGCATTTTGATCTCACCTTGTTTATCTGTCAGATGAAGTATTAATAAAGAAATTAATAGTGTCCTCCTAAAAAAACTTGTGACATAATGTATATATTACATCTGTTAGACCAGATAGCAACTACCAAAAATAAGGACATGCCAATGCTAACCTTAAGGCTCCTGTCCTAAGATTCCTGTGCCAAGTTCTTGTTACAGAGGAGCAATAGAAAGCATCCCGATCGGAAACATCACACATGCATTGGATGTGCCCAACGGCCCAAACATCATTGGTACCCATCTACCCAGCATCAGTGATATCAGTGAGGTGAGGAGCCTGTGCAAAGCTCTAAGGATGTAAAAGACAATACCATTTAAGTAACACCCTGTTCACCCTGGTGTGGCAAGCAATACAGAAGTGTCCACTACCAGACTACAGAGCAGCTTCTTTCCTTAGGCTGAGACTCCAAAATTCATCCTCCGACTCCATCATAAATAAGCTTTATTTTTATTTTTTATTTATCCGTTTATATAATTTTGTTTTGTGAGTATCATAAACTGACTACAACTAGCATTTGTTAAAATGAACCTCGTAGCTTGCATGTGGATCAGGGTCAGAGTTATGACCATTGTTCACAGGATCTGGCAGTATAGTCACAAAGCATGTAATGGACAGATATTGAAAGTGCAATGGAGCTTTGTGTATTCAATGTTGAATGTTTTGTGCAAATTATTAAAGTGCAACTTTTTTTCAGAGCTGCAGTATATATTCAACCCTGCATTGAGTTTTGTGCAACTTAGGAATGATGGTTGTGGTAGGTAAACCTCTGTGTGGGTCTTTGCAGAGCAGGGTGTTATGATCACTCAGAGCCAAAATGTAATTCAAATATTCAATTAGCTCAAAGAGAAAAAGTGCCAGCTGGTCTGTCAGCGTGTCCACATATATTGGCTTCCATTCAAAGTCAAGAAATTCTCTCCTGGCAGAGTTTATTTTAAATTATTGGAGTGATTTGTACATGGTTGGCATAGAATGTGTGTATTTTGTTTTAGGGAAGGTTTAATTTCAATTTCTTAACTTCACTTACTTTTTTGTACTTATCAGGACAGTATCACGTGAAGCTCATTCAGATGAAGACAAGCTCCTGCATCTTGGGTGAAAGTAGAGGTGGCAGATGTCAAATTATATCTCATCAGGAAGGAAGTTGCACTCTGTGGATAAACACAAAACAGAAGAGCATATATTTCTCTGAAGAACTGTGCTAGTCAAAGGAAGGTTCAAAGATTTTGCCCCAAGCCTATGAAACCACAAAGGCCACCCACATGACTTGGTTTCATTCTCAGCTAGCTCAACCCACTACAGATGTGTGACTGATTCTGCCGTCTCTGCAGCACGTGGCAGCCATGAAACCATCACTTGCAGAAGATGCTTAAAGTCAGGTAGAGCTGGTGTGTTTTGTAACATCAGTGATGGCACCAGTCAAAGCTGATGACAACTGTGCCTCTTCCCCTCAAGTCTTGTCATTTAGCCATGCAATATCTAAATATATTATTTTATGGCATTCTGTGACTTTATTGGACGGCATACTGTTTAGATATGAACAGGAAATATGGTATGATATGCAACAAAGGCGCCCAGTTGGAATCCACCCAGGGGCATTGGGGTTGTATGGTATGCATCTAAACCACAAGGCCACCGGATGTCCCCATTTTTACAGAATGCTTAAATATTTATAAGGTTCATTCCTGCACCACTTAAATGTCGACTTAGATGTGCAGTAAAGTAGAAATAAAACAGCAATCTCTAATTATGCAAGAAAAGTCTAATTAAAGACTTACTTACTCGCAGGTTGAGTGTGCTATGAAACTGAAAAAATATAAATGAAAAAATATACCCTTTCTCCGCTGACTCTGCCTAAAAGCAATTTCCAAAGCTGACATTTTCATTCCATCTTGCGGTCACTTTCTAATTTACATTGAAAAAAGTGCTGACAGGTAAACAAGGGTGGGCAGGGTATAAGTTAGCCAGGTCTCATTTGAAGCTTTGCAGGTTTATGTAATTGTAGCTCACAACAATTAAAGCTGAGCTAATTAAACGCAGTAAAAGCCAACTTTTCTCGAGAAAATCTGCCGAGGAAACAGTGGTGGGCTTGAAACATAGATTTGCGTTTAACAAGCAAACTGCCAATTAAAACCAACACCTTTTCAGTCATGCAGCATGGCTCTCAGGATGGCAGTGTTGGACAGCCGATCACCACTTTGATACAGACTGAAATGTCTCAGCAGCTGTTGAGTCGCTCAGTTGATGGATTACCATTACATTTTGCAGACATTCATAATCCCCAGAGGATGAATTATACTGACTTCTTTCCTTCTGTGCCACCATGAGGTTCACATTTTTAGTTCTGAGTGAAATATCATTTAACTATTGGCTGAATTGCCTTAAAAATTGTTAAAAATGTTTAATTTGTCAAATACTTAGTTTTAATATCTGCAAAACTATTGACTTGAACCCGGTAAACATTGCGCCTGCTGATCATTTTGATTTTTATTGACACATTCATGGTTACCAGAGGATGAATCCTACTGACTTTTGTAATCCCTGACTTCTCCAGCTGGTGGATGGATTTCTGTGCAGTTTGGTGCCGACATTCAAGACTTTTGTGAACTTCAGTGCATCATAAGGTCAAAATATTCAATTTGTCTAATTTTTTTTTTTCCCATCAAACAGTTTGATTTTCTTTACATTGAGCATTACAATCTCACAGACCTGCTAACAGCTTTAAACTCATTGTATAAATTGCAATTAAATAAAAGTAAATAATGTCTCCTATATGTATATGAATGATGACTGTCAGCAACACACACCCCGGCTGGGTTCTTCCACAGAACCGAGTCATCCTTGAATCATTATGTCTCTGTCTTTGCAGACGGGGAAATGAGGGAGGAATAAAAGGGAACTCTTGAGTTGCCAAGTTGATGCTTGTGCCAAACTTTTTCTATCCGATGACTGAGAATATGAAGTCATCTCCAGACGTCTTATGGTTTTAGCAGTGCCATGCAGAACTTAGCTTCTCCTCTCTCATTTGTGAAAAGTGGGAAAATAGTGTGTAGGGTTCACATCTAACTGTGCCACTTGACTTACTGATAAAAACATCTCCATTAAGTGTGAAGTGAAAACCTAATCTTCCTATAAGTGGCCTCTAAGCTTAAAAATAAACACAGAGGCTGACATGATAAGGAGATAAGTGCAGAATAATCCCCAAACCTCTGCCAACATCATACACACACTTTGTAAAGAAACTGATATCTGTCATAACCGAGCTTCAAATAACGGTGCAACATCACATGTCGGGTCAGCTTACGTAGGTCTTAACCTCTGAGGAAGGTCAAGCCACACACATGTATAAACACACAGACACACGTTGAACACATAAAAGCATGTGTTTCACACTTCATCGCCCGTCACCACTTTTCTTCTGTTACAATTTTCTGGAGCATCCTCTTAACCCCATCAAGCTCTGGTGTGATTGTTTCCATATTGAAGAAATATTGATTCCTGAGGAATATTTGCAGAAGGATAAGATAAATAAAATGGAAAATAACCACTGAGGCACATGCAGACCTACATTTGTTCAACCCTCCTATAATATGAAGCATTTTCTTTGATCAGACATTATCCCAGCAACAGATTTTTTTGAAGTTTATCTCTTCAGTCAGCTCCACTCGCTCCACAGATATTGGAGGTATTTCTCATCCATGTGACCCCTGGCACTGCACAGTTGTTGCGAGGCATCAGGGGCAAAGAGGAGGGAGGAGGACAGACAGGGAGGCAAAGGGGAGAGTGTGAAGGAGGCTGTCGGGAGAGGAAATCTGCTGGCGAGACGATTAGGAGCGAGTGGGGAGGTCCAGTTCAGAGAATTTGTGGTGGGAGGAGATTGCATTATCTCCAGTTTGAGCAAAAACAAGGAGAGGAGTAAAAAGTGCAAAGGTCAAAGAGAGAGCAGACGACGTTCTGTTTTTCGAACAGAGGAGAACTTTTTATGCCTAAATAGTTTGTATGTCAGTGTCTCCTGAAATGTTTCATGATTGTCCCGACTCAAACAAATTGGGCTCATTAGGGTTGTCGTGAAAGTTCAAAAGCTAAACTACTAGTAAATTCATGTGCTGATCGGGAACTCTCAAGGAAGTGATATCCTGAGCTGTATAAGCTTTGTATTAGTTATTTTGTCCAGTTTTCCATGTGTAAGAAGCCAATTGTTCCAAATTATATTATCAGTAAAATATGCATTATATGGAACAGTTGGGTGAAAAGTTCCAGACCCCAAAGCACAAATCATCTGGTTTTGTGATCGTTTGTGGCTGTGACTTATCTTACTGATAAGTTTGCATCGAAGCTCTGCAACTGCGACAGACACTAAGCTAGTTGAACTGACGTTAGTTGTAAACTAGTTAACACTGATCTTTTTAATCCAATATGTGTGGGGGGCGTGGTCATGTGTTCCCAACTTTGACAAATATAAAGTATTCTGTGTGAATTGATCAGTACTGCAGCTTTTTACTTGTATTCAGCTTTAACAACTGGAACTTAAAAGACAAAATCTGTGTGTAGAACATCTGATCAGAACAGTGTCACTGTGGTTATAGTATTAAACTTTTCTCTTTTCCTAGAATTGCTGTTACTTTAAAAAGCTCTTTTGTTTTGGGTGTTTCAGGATTTAAGTCTGTCTAAAGTCATTTCCTTGTTGTGGCCAGTGTGTGCCAATCCGGACCCCATAACGCTTTGCCAGAAGAAACACATAAAGAATACTTGCGCACACACACACAGACACACACACACACACACACACACACACACTTGCACCCCTCCAGGGCTCTCACTACCTGCTAAGTGCTGATAGCCTCAGATTCTGGAGGTATGTGTTTTTCAGCGCTGTGTGTGTGTTTTGCAATCAGAGCAATGCTGCATCTGTGCACCAGGCCAACCCTCCACCGCCCCCCCGCCTGTCTCCCAGGCCAGCGGTCGGCCAGAGCCATCCATCAAACTGGCATCATACAGGGAGCAGTGAAGCGGTGGCGTCTGCCTGGGGAAACATGTTCACATTAACCCCGCCGATGAGAGGCCAACACCGACGGCCATGCTGCTCATGAGGCTCTTCTCCCAGGCAAAAGTTTCCTGGGAAAAAAGTGGCTGCTTGTTACAGTCTGATGTAGGTCAGTGAGCCAAAGTAGTTGTATAGTCAACAATTATCTGATTCATATAAGGGCATCAGGCAGGAATACTTGGGATCAGCTTTATACTTCAGTGTCAAAACAATGTCAAGGGAAGAGAAAGAGCAAAGCAAAGTATTATATATTGTTCAATAGATGTAAGAAAATATGATATTGATCAGGAGTCTGTGTCAATATCAGATGACTCATATTGGAAATTGCAGCAAAAATTATTGATCACGATATTCCAAGTATCCTCATTCATCCACTAATAGCCCCCTCTCTTCTTTGCAGCCTCCCCCAAAGTTATCCAGCACCTCAGTAACACAAACAGTCATTTCATAGTTATCATTTCAGGCAACATAACAATTACACTAATTGGAAAGCACAGGGAATTAGTACAAAACAAATATCTTCCAATGAGAGAATGTGTTTTTATCTTTACTGTTCTTGAGTAGCCTTGAAACAACAGAGGAGAAACAAAACATCAAGGGGAGTTTTGACCCGTCTTGAACGCATCTGTGCGTTTGACAGAGAGCGTGTCGACGGGGGTGGGATTCAGCCCCGCTGAGGCCGGGTCCACATCAATGTGGATCCATTTAAAATGTTTCTTCCCTTTTTTCTCCTTAAAATGATCTTCTCATCAAAAACACCTATGAAAACATTTATGACTTCAATACATTAGGAACCAGAGACAACTGAATTATTGAACACTTAAAAATGTTTGGCACTGACTGATGCAGCAAGTTTATGAAGAAGGGATATGAGAGAAAGAGAAAGACTTATAACTTCTAAACCTGCATATTTCATTGTTTTTTATTTGTGAATAATTATTTTGATCAATGGTAAAACTTTAATGACAGCACCATTACATTGACAAACATATGATGTAAATATTGTCTGAGTTAACTTAAGTGTTACAGCAGGATGTAAACACTGTACAGGCTCTTTAAATAACACAGTCTGACGTATCATTTTTTCTGTTGCAAGCTTTTCCTTTTCAATCTTTGTTTTGTAAGTGATGTGCTGACAAAACATCCCACAACTAACCATTAGATTAATCCACTGCCATGATCCACGCAAACAATCATTTCAGCATCTTTTTAAAGGGCTTAAGAAACATGGGTGTGTGCAAAGTAAATGATGAACAAACTCTAATCGGATCACACTTAAAATCGCTCTTTACATTTAAAGGCAAAGTTTAACATGAGGGGAAATTTGCTTTCTGCTTTCTTTCCGAGAACTAGATGAGAAGATATGGAACTAGAGCTGGTGCCAATTAGCAATAACCGACAGATTAAACAAACGAGATATAACTTTGTTTGACTATTTTTAACTTTTCAGTCTAAGATCAGCTAATAGCTCGATACTTCACACACAGACGTGAGAGTGGCATCAATCTTCTCATCTAACCTCTGAATAAAAAACAAACTGTCAGACTAGTCCTTTTATCGGGATTGTCCTGATCAGCCTGACAGTGAGATTGAAACTACCATTAAAGTAATTCTCTCTTTGTTTGTCCTATAAATGAATTGCATCGATCCACCTAAACAGCAGACAGCGAGCTAGAAGCACTTTACTGTTCATTTATTCCTCTACTACTAATTAAACTTTTAGCAACATTAAGTGCAGATCGATATGTGTTGGTCTGTTAAAAACACACTAAACTTAGCACAAATAAATTGCACTTTGTAAACTGTCATTAAAGTATTATAGTTGCATGTTGCTTATTATACAAGCATGTTATTTAAAATGAAACATATAGTTATTATAATGTCAGAATTATACTTCGAGAGCTTTCCAGGAAGCTGTCCAGGATAAGTGAGGACAATTTACACTGTTCATTGGATTCTCATTTGTGTCTGTATTTTCTTTGAAAGCGTCTATTTGCTTTCGCTGACTTTGCAAAATAAACCTGCGGTGATGTTTGTAAGAGTTGTTGATTAGCAGGAATATGAAGTTTACCCGCCAGCTCGTGGTTGTAGTATTTTCTCTTTCTGTTTGCCTCGTTGCATGAGGCGTAGCGTGATTATTTTTGCATGTTGCTTATTGAATCTGGAGGAAGGTCATTCTTTGACCCATGGGTGTGTGTATTTTTAGTTCCTCCAGAGGTGTTTGATCTATCCCAGAAGCCCCCTCATCCCAGCTGCTCCCTGTGTGCTAAAACCGTTGTGTTCAGCAGATTTAAGTATGTGTATGTGTCTGCTGGAGGGTTATGGTTAGGAGATCGTCAACCACCCCTGAATTGTACATAGAGAATATGGGGGGATGAAAGCTTTGACAACCGTCTGGGGGGATGATGTCATGCGTGGGTCTCTGCTTGTAAGCCTGCATGTTTTCTGCACTGGTGAAATAGCAGCGCTCCTGAGAATACATCTGGAAGAATCTGACACCGTCGAGCCGCCGCGTTCAGTCAATGAATGAAAGGATGTTTGAAGAGAGGAGCAGAGAATGGGTGGTAGGAGGGATGAAGATGAATGGAGGGAAGAAATAGCAGAGAGATGGATGATGCTCTTGAGGGAGAGAGGGATGGTAGAGTGAATTACAACACTTTGGTCCAGACTTAAATATCTCAGCAACCAGTGGACAGATTGCCCTGAGTTTGCTGATACCTTGACTTTTCCTCTTGTGCCACCAGCAGGTCTTAACGTTTTAGTTCAATTAGCACAGAATTTTGTACGGACATTCATGGTCCCCAGAAGATGAATCCTCCAGCCTTTGGTAACATTTGCAGTTTTGAGTGAAATGTCTTGACATCCATTGCATGGATTCTCATGAAACTTGCAAATGTATCTGCAGTTTGTGTGTGATAAATATTTATGCAGCAGGATGCATGTAAGCAATGCTGGCAAATCACGTTTGTGAAAAGGGCCCCAGCATGTTAACATTTTCATTTTGAGCATGTTAGCATTTAAATCAAAGCAGTATTGTATGTGAGTACAGTTTGGCTGCAGACCCATAGTCTTGTTTTTAATTCTGGTCCCAGCTTGTCTCATTTATCTATGTCTTTCTCTGCCTACAGATAATAACACTAAAACTCAAAGGAATTTGGCCTTATGTGTTCCCCTCTGCATACGAAGGCACAAACACACCTACATTCATGACCTCTCGTGTCCACTTCACGCCCACATACTGCACATTTGCCAAGAAATAAGCAGCGACTGAGCAGACGGCCAAATGAAAAAATTAAGTCAAAGTCAGCCAAGCTAAAACCTGCTCGTGACCGACCGTTCCTGGAGCGTTTGGAGAGGAACGTTTTGACACTGCTGCAAAAACAAGAAGAAATTGAAGGAAAGGCTCAAAATTGGACAGAAGGGAAAGCTTAGAAAGACGAGCTGTGGAGAAGAAAAACTGATAAAGACTAAAGAACAAAGCATGAAATCTGGAAGTGTTTCAGTTTCATAACCTTTTCATGGCTGGAGGCGGCCTGTGGCCATGCCAGACTATGAAGCTTCTCTCTTTTGCCAGTCTTGTCTCTTATTAAACACCAACACATGGTGCATGATGGTCCAGGTCCCAAAGCCCTTTCTGGCTTTATTCTTTTGAAGGGTCCGACATTAGTCCATCATAAAAACATACGTTCATTCATTATTTAGCTCTTACTGATGCATCATCGACCTGTTTCTGAACCACTGCAAATGTTTACTTTAATTTTTGAGGATCTGTTGTAGGCGTGTGTCTTGGATCAGCTTTACCACTGACACGTGTTTCTCACTACAACTGATTAAGGTTGAATTTCAGGGCTGCTTAATGATTTTGTTGCCCACAGGTGCTGATTTACGTTAAGCTTTAAAGCTGATTATAACTGGTTAGATATGTTACAGATGAGCAGGTGCCAGTCGGGTGTGTGTTTTTACTGTGTGAACGAAGCTTTGAAGCCTACAGGTGCTGACTTGGGGTCATTTTTATAGCTGGTTTGATGTCTCACAGGCCAACAGGTGCTGATCTGTGCAGCTTTGTGCTTTGGCTGTATCACACAGATCTGACTTCTGCTACTTGGTTTGATGTCTTGCAGAATAGTTAAAAGCTGAAATGGAGTCGTTTTGGTTTTGATAACTGTATCCGAGAGGGCAGCAGGGTTTTATTGTGGGTTAGTGTGGCTGACAGGCTGCCAGGATCACTCAGGACCACATGTAGCTTGACCAGAAACAGACTGGTTGGTCATTGTAGTCTTAAGCCTGTGATGTTTAAACCAAATTAGATTAGAAATTTCTGGTGGGCAAACAGGAGATTTTTTCTTATGATAAGCAATGTCATGCATGGACTGTATTGTATCTGCTAGTTCTGTTGAAAAATGAGTTTGTGAGGCTGCACAACTTTGATCTAAATGCAAATATTAGAACAATAACGTGCCCAGTGAGGATGTTGAGCAGGTATGATGTTAAAGATGTTCACCATCTTGGTTCAGCATGTCAGGATTCTAATAACACAAAGTCCGGCTGAAGCAGATGAAAATGTCACTGTTTAGTTAACCTTTGACCTCATGGTGGTGATTGAAGAAAAGCAACCAAAGTTCTCACAAGTCATCCTGAGTGGCACATGAATGCATGCACCAAATTTCATGGCAATAAATCCAATAGTTGTTGTGTGATTTGTTTTTAAAAACCAAACATTGTCAGACTGCTGGTGGTGCCAGAGAAAAAGTCAGTCTTAAGGATTCATCCTCAGGGGAACATGAATGTCTGCGATCCATCCAGTAGTTTTTGAAATATTGTAGTCTTGAGTCCTGCATAGCTGCTCTGCTCACCATGTGTAACAGAGCCCAATATGAACCCTACAGACGGTGATGGACAGCTTTATGTGCCACTACCTCAGAGGCTCATGAGGCCATTTCCATCCACAAAGGGAGAAGCCCACTTATTGGTTTTCCAGGGCAGATGTTCTCCCAGCTCACGAAAATAACCAGTTACATAACTCCCTGGTTTTGATTTGAGCAGAGCAAGACCAGGAGACACCAAACACAGCAAAATGAGCTTGGTATACACAAAAAGACGTGTCTGCCAGTAGACAGAGGACGTCCCCGTGTAATTTACAGCTCAGGCCAGCGTGACTCTGAATTGTACTTGAGCTCAGTCTGATAAATTGAAAAGGCCTGTTTGGCACGAAGCCATCCTAAATCAGCTAAATTAGTTGTGTGCGTCTATGTGTGTGTGTGTGTACCTATGGGTTTGAGGGGATGTCTATAATCAGGTTAATAGGAACAGGAAATGGAGCTTCTCTGAGAGATGGAGAGGGGTAACAGAGGAAGTACAGACAGGGGCGAGGGAGAAACAAGGGGGGGATAATATTTCTTGGCTGGGATTCCAGTATATGACTCTGCAGGTCTGCTCCTCTCTCTCTCTGTCTCTCTTTACTAGAGGGGAATGTAGAAAGTGTAATCTTATATGAAATCTATGTGATTAACATCTAAACATGACAGGATGATGACTGGCAGCTGTATGTTTTCATAAGTCCTCTGTGTATAAGAAAGCAGTGAGAGGGGCTGGTAACAGACCTAATTGCATGTAAGTCATGCATCAAAGCCTCCTTGAGTTATGGTCTACATACATGCACTGATGCCTGTTTGTATTGCTCCCTGTGTTCTTTTATCAAACATGTCCTGTTAACATGCACAAGAGACTACACATATTCAGCAGCTCATGGTTTTGTGTGTAGTCAGATACTGTGGAGTCTGGAGTCCCTTCTACCTAATTAATAAAACTTTGCATTGAAATAATGTATGTAATGATATGTTAATGTTAATTGTTCAAATTAATTTGAAGAAGGCTTATGAATTCTTCTTACTTTTTTTTATAAGTAATTGGAAAACAATTTACTTATGTACCTGCTTGTACCTTGTGATTCATTTTCCTGCTTTAACATTTTGTCACTGTCATGCAAAACCAAGATACCATATTCCATATGGAAGCAGCTCAACAAACTGTAAACACAGCATCAACATAATAGCGTCATAGAAAGTTTTAATGGCGACAGTATGTGCAAAGTTGCTTGTTTACACATCTGGTACACATGTGGAGTCGTGTTACTGGTTCAATATTCATCCTCTTTTAGCTCTGTTTTGGCCTCCACCAACTCCAATGTGCCATAAAAAGTTCCCCTAAAGAGGGAAACATCTTTAGCTGCTTAGCAGGTCATGTGACTGATGTTCACAATCTTAGTTAAGTGTGTTAGTGTTCTCACATCACACTAGCACTAAACACAAAGAACAGCTGAGGCTGGTGGGAATGTTTTGGTCATAAATCAAGTTATTGGACAAACTCATATTTTGACCTGCTGATGGTGGCGGATGAAAAGTCAGAGGATGAACCAAATCATTACAATTCATCCTGAGGGGATTGTGAATATATGCATTACATTTCGTGGCAATCCATGCAATATTGGAGGCATTAGGGGAAACCAAAGTCTTAAGGATTGCTTCTCTGGGGACCACGAAAACTGCCCAAAACTTCATAGCAATCCCTTGAATATGTGTTGGCGTATTTCAGACTGGACCAAAGCGGTGCACCGACTGACCAAATCACTTGAGCTCCACCACTAGCGTGCCTAAAAAGTCTATAATTACTTTGGGAACACAGTCCAGACTGCATATGGTTGTTCTCTGTTGGGTCAGGCACATTGGCAGCAAAGCATCATCATCAGAACAAATCGCTGCTTTTTATTTCTCTGTCTGCATATTCTTTTTTTAATCCTCTGTTCGTCTACTCCCCTGCACTCCCTCACAAGTCCCGGAATCGAATAAATTATACTGGAGGAATTCCCTGTCTCTGTAGATATAAAGAGTGGCATTGTAGTGCCGCCACAATGAGACATGGATGGATTTATATAGAGCCTCTGTGATATATACTCAGCTCGGTGACAGACAGACGCAGACTGTGCACGGAGCAGAGAAGAAGCCATTGTCCTGCAGGTCAGACTGGACTCCGACCAAAACACTTCACATTGATGTTTGAAATTCCTCCAGTGTCCTCCAGAATGACTTTGTGCGTGTGTGCGTGTGTGTGTGTGTGTGATATGGTTCACACAGTTCATCCCTCATCTTGGTACACCATCTCAGTATATTACTAAATATTTGTGATATCTCCGAATCAAATAAATATTGTGGCTAAATTACCAGTATTATTTATTAAGCTAATCTATTATTAGATCTGTTTATTTTTCATTTCCGGGTTGAATCTTGATTATTTTATAAAAGTTCTTTATGAGTGTTTGCAAATTCTGACCTTCTACTTATTGACATGACTTTCTTATATGAGAAAATTAATACAGAAGTCTCTTGTTTCAGGATTGGATTATTATTATTTAATCTAAACTCACACAGCAGTACAGTGGATAATGTCTCAATAACCTTATTCTGTTTAGTAAACAGTCTCTGGCTTTCTGTGTAATTGCTTCCCTCCGTCCCTGCAGTGCTGCTGGCGTGTGTGTTGTCCTTCAACGTGGACCAGAAGAATGGTTTGTCGTTCAGCGGGCCTCTGGAGGACATGTTCGGATACACCGTCCAGCAGTTTGAGAACAGCGAGGGGAAATGGTGAGTCTGATCTTTCACAATTTCCTCTTTGTCTCACAGATGCTGATTGAAACACGAGCACAATTCAGACTATCTGATGGCGATTTAGCAAGATGTTAGGTTGGAGCTGATTTCAGCAAAACACTGCATATGTCGGAACTGAATGTGGTCAGATTAATGTATTAATGCAATTAGAAGCACTGTAATAACTAAGTTCTCATCTCTTATGCATGAGGAAAAAGAGTTTAATGAACCACAAACACTGTGAATGAGCCAGTGTTAAGGCGCTTCTTCTCATTTTGAGTCTATGAGAAAATGATTTTATACTTATAGCACGAAAGAGGTTGAACCAACCAAGATTATAAATAAGATAATAAGGCCAGTGTTTCCTCTTTATATTTTCAGTTGTTGCTCATGAAAACTGATCTCATCTTAAAATATTGTCATTCTTTGCACTGTAGGACACCAGAGCTCAACATCCACTGTAATAAATGATGAAATTTAAATTCAGTTCGGATTGACCACAGCGTGCAGATGAAGATATCTGACAAGCAGACACTGATGTTTCCACTCTGGTGGTCGTCTTAATTATTCAGTTTCTTTATCAGAAAATGTCCTGAGTATTGTTTGGCCCAAAAAAATTCCTGCTTCAGAACATTTTATTACACGAAGCACAGTCCTCAGTCCAGTTTAATTCACATCCACAACATTAACGAATTAAAACCCAGATTCACCTGTAAAACTAAGTGAAGGAGAAAACACCAGCTGCTGCCGTAATGAGGATCTTTGCCTTTACTACTCTGGCTGTTAACCATAAACTGCCCACCAGAGTCTCCACATACGGCCGAGCCTGTAAATACACTGAAACCAAGCGCCCGTGGCTCCTCGCTCAAACTGTCTGGGAGGACATTTTTAAAACCTCGTTAAAAGCTATTAGACCGTGGTTACAGGCTCCGTGTCTCTCGCTCTTTTCTCTACATGCCTCCTTCAGTTACTCCTCTTTTATTTCCCAGTTTGCTTCTCTCCAACCTGTCGCAACACCACACATGATCCTTTCCCACATATCTGTACCTGGTGCTGTTTGGCAGTAATGATCTTATCGAGCACATATGAGATCAGTTACAGTAATTCACTCAGGGCTTATCAGTGGAGCCAGCTGTGGCCGAACCTCCAAAATGTTCCCTGAAAACACGTTGGCTCTCTCCAGTTCAGAGAAAAGTAATACCCAAAGAGGTCTGAGTGATAAGGGCGTGATAGAAGAAGTTGAGAAAGGACGTGAGCAAAGCGGGCAGAGAGCAGAGGTCTGATGAGTGAACGGGAACCGATGAAAGAAAGAAGATAAAGAGATAAAACAGGAGGAGGGGCAATAAAATCTGAGATGATATGTAGCCCTTAGTATGTCAATGTGGGGGAATATTACGGAGGAAAAAGATGGCGATCCTGAGGTGACGTAACACGTTGCCACAACTGGGAGGTGATTGATTAGTCACAGATGTCTCCTGCAGACCTCCGCCCTTTAGCTCTTCAGTGCACCTCAGCTGTGTTGAAAGGTGGATGAACGGCAAAGAGAAAATGTGTTACATGTGGCAGAGACAGGTCAAAGACACGTCTTCCTCTCGAGTTTCTGCTGACGCTGGTTCACCAGAAGTTTCGTCTCTTCTCGGTCAAGACTGCTGGCATCGATATCAGAAAATTGCACAAAAAAAAATCTCCTACAAATAAACAAATATTTGCTTGTTCGTGTGAAAAAATGTGCTCGTATCAAACAAGCAAAATCTGCCAATGGGGTAAACAAAAATGACTTGATAAGAGTTCTTGAAAGCAGCATAAAACTAGCCCTTCAAAAACATAAAGTACAGCTGAGGCCATTAATCATGTGGGTATTTGGCTATAAAACAAAGTATTGGACAGATTTTGACCTGATGGTGGCGCTAGATGAAAAAGTCAATAAGATTAATCATCTGGGAACCATGATAGAAAGATCACAACAGTCCATCAAATGTGTATTTGTCAAGATATTTCAGCCTGGACAAAAGTGATGGAAAATCAAGATAATTTACTTTGAAACAAGATTAATAGTCTGATCAAAATGGAGCCTGATGAAGTTATTTAGCTTGGACAGGAACAAATAGATTTAAATGAGATGTTGTGAGTTTCTTGAATTGACCTTTTTGCAGTGACGCAAGAAAATAAGCTGAGAAACCACGCACACACTCATGACTTTGTGAAATATAAAAGTCTTTCATATCATGTACAGATGAATTAAAAGAATAAGCAGCTATGTTTCGCTCTGGTGAAACAAAAATCAATAATGTTCTCACAGGCAGCTTGTTCCTTGTTGTTCCTGTTACTCTGTGTCTCGCTTCAGATGACCAGGGCCCATTAGAGTTCAGGAATGTTAATAAGCCCGAGTGTTTGGTGGGTGGCAGATGACCGACTCTTTTTAGCATCAGTTTACTGAAGGAGAGACTCGATGTTATGTGCAGCACAGGCTGGCATGCAGGCATGTGCATACTGTACATACGTGTCCAGTGCAGACCAGATACACACACACACACACATACACACTGTACAATACACAATAACACTGAACTGATCTGCAAACATCTGCAACATATCATGCATTAGTATGTAATGAGGTGAAAGTGATAATTGTTTTTTTTATGTAATGATATGACAGCCGCAGATTCATAACCCAATTATAATAAACTGTAACAGCTTTATCAACCAATCTGAACCTGCTGTTTATGTTTAATTTAACTATAAAAGTATAATTAACTCAAATCTAAATTGTTGTGAAATTAAAAACACTCACAGCTTCTAACCCACCAGTGTTTAGCTTTTGCAATAACATTTGAGCTTTTATGATAATTGTGAAACTGTGATGCCGCTGTGTGGTTGTTGGCAGGATTTCTAACCAGCCAATCTCAACGACTCTTTATTTATTCAGGGTTTTGATTGGGTCGCCGCTGTCGGGCCAGCCGGCTAAACGGACCGGAGACGTCTACAAGTGTCCTGTGGGGAAGGGGGACAACACGTGTGTCAAACTGGAGCTGCCAAGTAAGAAGACTGCCTGTGTGTGTGTGTGTGTGTGTGTGTGTGTGTGTGTGTGTGTGTACTGAAAGCTGTGTATGTACTGAAGCAATTAGTCAATTAGGAAATTAACCAACATGCACTTAAGCGTTTCCGTCATTTTTAAGCCAAAACACTGATTCTCATATGTGAGGATTTGCTTGTAAATTTGTTATCTTTGCGTTTGGATTGTTGGTTGGACAAAACACAACATTTAAAAACTATACAAATCAGTTAATGGTAAAAATAATGGGGACATTATTCAGCCCTAACATGAAGTACACTGTGGCAGGTTTTTGTGTAATTGTACTACTGCCTGTTTAAGTCTACTGTAAATCTGACTGGCTCTCATGAGGGAGGAAGTGAGGCCCATCAGAACAGGAAGACAGTAAATAAACAAGGTTTTTAATGTTTCATCCTCCCAATTATATCTTAGTTAAACAGATAAACACAACTCAGCTCCTGGTCATGAGTCTGCAAAGCCTCTATTAGTGTTTGCCAGGAGGACTGAGAGCGAGTGTTCACATGGATAAACACACCAACTCTCAGCTGAGGGATTAAGACTTTTCAACATAGCTGTTCACACCTCTGAATTATCAAGTAGCAGGAGTTTTCCTGTTGCTGGTAAATTACTGGTCTGTGCTGGAAATGATACGCACACCAGTGGAGAGTGCTGTGTTTGTTTTATCTCGACTGAGTTAGACAAGCAAGACTCAAAGACTCACAAACTCAAGTTTAGTCTGGAAAACATCCACCGGGAATCGATCGAGCCTGACAGTCAGAGCCAGACCACTCAGCAAACAACTGGCAGCGGTTTACACGACGGCAACAACAACAGCGCTGCAGCAGCATTTACCTCACATTTATACAAAGAACAATTTTGGTGAATGCTTGAGGCAAAATCCAAGGACGGCCCTGCAGAAAGGGTTCATGTTGATGTTGTTGTCAGTCGCATCCAAGTCTGATCCCTGCAGAGTAATTTCAGTCTCAGCCCACTGACTCGTCACAGGAGAGAGAAACCATAATGAGCAAAGTTAAATCAGTGTGGTTGTTATTTTGTAATATTTAATCACATTTCCGTCCGACCAATAAAGCTGTAATGCGGTTATGCCAAGACTATTATGTGTGGTGAAATACTGGCAGGAAAGTTGTCCGCTAAGCATTACTGCAATATGTTACATTCTTTTTGAGAAATTAAATCCAAATGACAAACAACAAACAACAAACATAACCTGTCGGCTGCACATCTGCACATTCTGGTTTTGAAGGGTGAAGAATTGAATGTTCTAGACAGATTTTTATAGCAATTTACAAGGTTTTTGTTGCTCGTTCGCACACACACATTCACACAGTGATGCAATGAGCTACCATGCAGGGACCTGATCTGACTATCAGGAACAATTAGGAGGTCTTACCCAACATGTGGACAAAAGGATCGAACTGCCAATCAGTGGACAACTGGCTCTACTTCCTTTCTACTTAGCAATGGTGGACGTCTTAATATGCGAATGACTAACAATATTTATGCATGGTGTGTGTAACTGAAGAGCAAGATCTTGGTATTTCCAAGTTCAGTCTGGTTATGGTGACATGAAACATCCTTGTGAAAGAAAAAATAATAGTAGATGACTGGTTATAATGGTGATATGTTTAAGTAGAAGCCACTTTACAATTTGACCTGCAGTTTTCTTAAATTTTCAAGAGGTCAGTCCAGACCAAGAGGGACTTTGTGATCAGTCTGATTTGCTCTGATGGTTATCTGAAGTTCACAGATCATTGAGGACAAAGCTTGTATTCTCCTCTGCTGCTCCACAAAGCTGCCTTCAGTCCCACGTGGACGTATCATGGGGTTCAAGCAGAAACATCAGTGCTCATCATTGAACTGTTTCGGCCACTAAGATATTCAGGAATTCACTGAGCTAATCACGCTTGCTAAGACCTGAATATTCATATCAACAAAAAGAATTACTCTAAAGCTGTGGAGCTTGCACGTATACTAGACAGCTTTGAACTCAATATGTTTCAGTATTAGAATAATCTATTTCTGTCCACCACTGTGTGCTTTTTGATGCCAACCTAATCTTAAGCAAGACCAAAATGGAATTTCTAGACGGCAAGGCTGAAGCAAAGTTTTGTAATATAATGAGATCGTTTGAGTTGCACAACTATGACTGCTCTTTAAATGTTAAAATTTCTAACAATACTTTGTCATCTGCTTTAAATACTGTTCTTCCACAAAAGGTTAAAAGGTCAAATGGCTGATTCTCCCCATGAGGCTTGGTGCCTGCAAATGTCTTTGTTCTTTTTCTTTCTATAAAGGATGTAAGCAGAAATCTGTATTCACACAGAGATGAGAGAGAAAATAGGACCAAACATAAGACATTAAAGGTCATCACGTCACGCTATAAACTACTAACAGTCCTGTTGCATCACTGTTCCAAGGAAAGCACATGCCAAAGTCATAACCGGCTGCTAATGAGAATCAGAAATGAAATATCAAAAAATCCCCCAGGGGGGTTGGTAAAGGGCCTTGATTCAAAATTGATATGACATGTGAATCAGTTTGTGAGAATATGTGGGTTCTTTGGAAAGAAAAGTAAAAGAGATCCAAGGCATTCCCAAGTTGAAGCAATAGTTTGTCATGAGCTGCTAATTTTAGCCACATGTTGTGATTGCTTAATGATTCGAATCCTCTGTTTCGTCTTCGCTGCAACTGGGATGTTTATCGTCAAAACATTTTCTGTTGTGCTCCTTCGTTAATTGCCATAAGCTGCACATTGAGGGACAGTACGGTAAAGTAATGAAACTTCAGATATTTAACCGCACGTCAGCTTTTATTAAAACGTCTCGGGGGCGATGGAAGTGAGGAAGGAGGGCAAGCATCTCTCTTCCTATGGGAAAATATGGAAGAGGAATTTGTCCAGCTGTTGCTCCTCTCTGTTCTGCTCAGTATTTGTCTCACTCTGTTTATTCATCCTTTTTTTTTTTTTTTTAGAAAACACAACAATTCCCAACTTACTTGAAGTCAAGGAGAACATGACCATGGGAACCACACTGGTGACCAATCCCAACGGAGGATTTCTGGTAAGGGGGAAGTTGCTCTTAATATATGAAAGTGCTCTATATTAAAGCCTCCATACCGAACACTAAAATGAGGGCTGGACTTTACATATTTTCTGCAGCAAAGTATATGTTCACTGGACCTTTTCACTCTATGGAAACACTGGACTTGACCCTCCGTGTTTCCCAGTGAGGCTTCATGTCCTGGGAATGTAACAGGAAACTGTGAATCAACTGTATAAATGCAGAAATGTATGAGTCTGTAGGAGGTGGTGACACCCATTATGTTTTATGGTTATGAACTGTAAAAAGTTATTGGTACGTGATTATGGGATTAGCAGGGTGTGACATTTACGGAAACTCTGAACTATATTATATTCAACTTGTTATTTGGTCCAAGAAAAAAAAATAATGTTGGACTTTTCCTGTACAGCTGCAAGTTTAAATGAAGCTGAATGTGGTTAAAATGAGTGTAACCCCTCAACTCTATGACTTTAGTCTGGAGACATAATCTTATTTCTTTCCAATGACATTTCTATTGGCCTCAGTTGTAATGGTGTTCATTGCCAGTCATCAAATATTAACATGCCAACGTTCTCTAATTCTCTAATAAGACGGATGAATATAGTAAAACTAATAAACATAACAGCATGCTACAGCTTCATATTAGAATAGCTGCAAACTCTTAGTCTTGTTCTTGTGTCCCTCCTGATGTAAGAAAAGCTCTGGGATCATGGAGCATGCAGGGAAATCTAAGGAAATGAGCCTGAAGAATTAATAGATGTTATTCAATTTTCCAGTTATTGTTAGTAATTTTAAAGCCCGACTTCCTTCTCTGTTTCCCTCTTTTACTCTCTTGGAGAAGTAGCCGATGGTCTGAAGGGATCCACAGTGGTTTTTAATAGTCTCTGTGTAATCCTCACTTTTAGTAGTTCTTTCCTCTTGGTTTCCGTCTTCAGTAGCTTTGAACCTCCTCTCACCCATGACCTCATACTGGTGGAAAGCTAACCAGTTTTACTTTCTCAAGCAACTACAGTCGTTTGTTTGCATGTGTGTGTTTCCTGTCTCCGCAGGCCTGCGGTCCTCAGTACGGCTACATGTGCGGCCAGCAGCAGTACATCTCCGGAGTTTGCACGAATGTCAGCTCTTCCTTCCAGATCCTCAACTCGGTGGCTCCGGCAGTACAAGGTACAAGCCTGACAAAATAAGACAGATCCACACATGACGTGAAGGCATCTGCACAAATTGCCTGTCGGGGATAAGAGATTATAATCTGCTCTTCACAGTAGTACCACCCAAGATCCTGACATCAAACTCACCCTCCCTCGGCGAAGAGGGAGATTAGAGCATTCTTCTTAATGTAAACTTGTCTGCGGACCCCGTCCCTCTGTGGGCTGGCCCAGACCGGCCCTTCTGCCGCGTTGTATGCCCAAGTTAGGAGACAGTTTACCGGGCCTGCTCTCTGTTTCCCAGGAAGGAAAGGGCCCAGAAAGAAGCAGAGAGTAAACAGCCGACAGTCATTTTCTCTTTCTTCTTCTCCTCCTCTGGTTCTTTTAGCATCACTTTCGCTGTCATTCCTTTAAAAGAAACAAACACTGAGCATAAAGTGCTGCAAGTATCCATTAAAATGACTTTAAAGTATTTACTTGTCCCAGGTTTTAAACTGAAGCAAATGTAACCACTGGCCTTTAGAGACTTTTCTGCTTTCTCACATGAGGCAACGTAATTGAATTCTTCAGATCTTTGCATGGAGTTTGAAGAAAGGTTATTAGCTTCATTTAGGCCATTTACAACATGTCTGTGTTGATCAGTCATGGGAAATACAACTTCTGCAATGAGACAGATGTGATACTTGTCAACCTTGCGTTATTATCCTCTACGTAAAAGGTATAGCATGATAATTAGAGGTGTACTTTGCTTAATATTTACAGCACTGAGTTTAATAAGAGATTTTCCATAATCTGCTTACTGATGTGCTTTATTGGTATTTGTGTATTGCATGTGTGTGCGCTCTGCTCAATATATAATGGGGATAAATAAAGTTCTTTGAATTGAGCTGAAAATTTCAAACTATTCCTTTAAAAGACTTACACGATCCATTATTTCAAGAAAAAAACAAACATTAGAGTACACAGTAAACATATATATATTTTTAGCAGAAATAAGTTTCCTCTGCTTTTCTCTTCTGTTAAGATTCAGATTGAACCTGCCACCTCTTTGGGGGGGTCCCGACCCCCAGTTTGGGAACCACTGCTGTGTATTATTACAGTCCCATTTGGAGCTACTGTAGTGTGTCCACTGTGGGCACAAGTAAACAGGAAGAGGACTGGATTTGTTACATAATCTAATTTCTTTCTTTGGAGTGAAATCAGCTATTTTCACTGGAGTGCAGACATCCATCTTTGATAAGGTTTAAAGATGCATATGAAAACATATAACATGTATAAAATAAACTCACCATTTTAATCAGCTGTAATTTCTGGCTTTGTTCCAGAGTGTGCGAGGGAGCTGGACATCGTGATAGTCCTGGATGGATCGAACAGTATCTACCCCTGGTCCAGCATCATCGATTTCCTGCGACGTTTCATCGAGAAAATCGAGATCGGACCTAAACTCTCACAGGTCAGTTGCATGAATGAATGGAAAGATTTTATGAATTATATTGTTAGTCCCTGTTGAAAATGACTCTTTTTGTCTTAAAGATGTAGATGTATTCAGTGTTAAACTCCAGGTTGTGGAATCAGACATGGATGGATAAATACATGGATAAATGGATGGGTTATGTAAGATTAGACTGACATAGAAAAAAGGATGAATGAAGGAATATATTTGCTGCCAGCTGACTTTTTTTATATTATATTTAATGACTTAAGTGCCCTCCGTTATGGAACTTTCCATATGGCCCCAACAGTTAGAATAACTGTAAGATGTAAGATGTCACTTAATGAAGTGAAGCCTTTTTAGTCTTTTAAGTAATTTTAGCCTTTGCCTTACTAAGTTATACCTTGAGTGTATTTCTGTGCTCTCGTCTTGGATCGCTCTTCGAATGGGTGGTTAGTTTTTATTATGGTTACATTGATCTGGCCTGGAGCGCGTGGAGTTTTCCAGAGGGAAACACTGGAAAGTCTTCTCGCTGTGGAGCCCAGTGGTTGTAAGTCACATCTTCCATGGCTGCTGAAGTCCTCTGCCTGCTGTATAAAGAACATTGTGTCATATCAACCACATCCTCAGCAGACTGTCTGGGAGGGGAAGCCGAGAAGAGAAGAACACAGGAGGAGAGAGAAGGAAAAATTTAATGTAGGATAACTCTATAAGAAAATGTGTGTGTGTGTGTTTTTCAGGTGGGCATCGTGTCCTACGGTGAGACTGTGACTCACCGCGTCAACCTGAGCCAGTTTGACAACACTCCTGATCTGCTGGAGTTCGTCAAAGATCTTCCTCAACAGACCGGCTTCAAGACCATGACCTTCCTGGGCATCGATACCGCCAGGTACTCAGCATCTCCCCCTCCCCCTCACTTTAAGGTTTAATAGGTATTTCAATGGAGCAATGTCATTTCAGGATGGATGATGGACTCGTTAACTTAGACATCAACATGAAGCCTTCTCTCACTGGGATGTCAAATTTAAACTATCCAGCTGAAGTTTGTGGATTGGAGTTGAACATGAGTTCTCATTTAAGAGTGGTTTGATAAGATTACATTTGGGCTGCAACAAATCATAAAAACAACTGATAGTAAACTTGCAACTAAGTATAACAGGACCATGAGGATTGTTGAGTCTCCATGTGAAAAAACCTTTCCCACTAAATATTTTTTCATCTTATTCTGGGGCCCCAAAAGTCCTGGGTTTGGTGTTTGTCACTTTTGGTGATTTGACTGTTTGCAAGTTTGCACCGCTAAAGTGAAATATCAACTAAAGTTCTTTTGACTGAACAGTGAACATTTCTCCCAATCAGGAAAGAGGCCTTCATGCCAGAACGTGGTGCACGACCTGGGGTGAAGAAAGTCATGGTGATCGTGACTGACGGAGAGTCACATGACTTCCATAATCTGGACAAGGTCATGGAAGAATGTGACAACGATGACATCGAGAGGTTTGGCATTGCTGTGGGTACAAACTACCATTGTGTTGTTTTCACAGATTATGTTAACGTGTGTGTACGATGTTTCATGATCGTAGCAGAAAGTTTTGTGTTTGCCATAAGTGCTACAGAAAAGCATATTTGTTATTAATTAAAAGGGTAACTGGAGTATTCATATTATAGAAATAATAATTAGACAAAGCCATTTTACTGTCATGACTCTGTAGTTTATGAAAATGTGAGTAAATCAGTTAGAATTGATAATTTACTCACATAAGATGGACTCATTTTTTATTAGCGCCAATGTTGTTGAGATCATTTATTGTTGTTTCCAGGTTTTGGGAGACTATAATCGTCAGAACAAAAGTTCCGAAGAAGTGCAGAAGTTCATCAAGGAGATCGAGTCCATCTCCAGTCAGCCGTTACGAGACCACTTCTTCAACGTGTCGGATGAGGTGGCGTTGTTGACCATCGTCGACGCTCTGGGAAGCAGGATTTTTGCCTTGGAAGGTAAACACACATTAACAGATATGCTTATATATATGTTGTCCTACCTTAGTCCTCACACGTCCAACAGCTTGACAAATGCTCTCTTCACAGTTAATCAGTAATATGACAATGAGACACTATTTCATTATGTGCTGTTTATTTGTATATAACAAGGTTAAAATGAGCTTTTCCTTCCTCAGCTACAACTGGCAATTTCACCTCTTCCTTTGAGATGGAGATGTCCCAAGCCGGGTTCAGCGCACATACTTCTAAAGTGAGTAAATCCAATAATTTATCTCAGAGGAATACACAAATACCATATTTGCAAAGTAGATGTCAGTGAAATCACCGAACGAGGCCGAGATGAGATGAGTGTGTCACGTCTTTAGATCGCAGCGAGGATTACATGTGCATAGTTTATTTTAAGTGCTTGCGTGCGAGTGTGTGTGTTTGCGTGCATGTTTGCTCCATTGATGAAGTCGTCCAGACACGGTGCCACTGTGTTATCGCTGGTGCATCTTTGAGCCTTTGGTGATTCACCTCGGTCAGCAGGAGTTTCCAGACACAGACTCTCTCTGTGTCCCGTCTGCTCACACTGCTGCAGACTTCAGACCGATTGCATGAGAGTGTGCGATAGAGACAGAAAGAAAGCGACGGAAAGACAAACATGAGGCACGTATAGCATGAGAGGCGGTGAGGAAGGTTGAATCAGATGTTTGTTCGCCGCGGTAAAGACAACACGCTCGCTGTTGCCCCTCCACACGCCTCTTGAATTCACTCATTAGGTATTTCCTAAGTCTATTTAAAACAAACAGGCTCCCTCCTTACGCTTCTCTTCCTGCTACTCCTGACTCATGTTTATCGCCTCCTCCATCGCCGTGCACGCTGTCTCTGTTGCTGCAATGGCTCATTCAACTTAACAGAACCAGACACAACCAAACCGAGTCGTTCCGCTGTGCTGAACACGTGAGGCCTCGCTTTAATGGTCAGTAGAGGGAAAGAGCCTCTTGACGCAGTTCACCGTGAGTAATGATACGTGTTATGTCCTGTGTGACCTCCTCCCCTTCCTTTTAGATAACTGGGTTTCCTGTAGACAAAAAAAAAAAAAATTTATGCGATTTTGCGTATTGACTTGTATCTATATCTTTATGAGGTTATACTAAGTATTACATAGCATTATCAGTTAATCTATTGATTTTTTTTTTTTTGAATTGGTTTGTCGTTTTGGTCAATAAAATAACAGACTATTGTGAAAAATGTCCCTCACAGTGTCTCAGACCCCGAGGTCATGTCCTCAGATTGCCTTTTTATTTTTCCAAGCAACAGTCCAAAACCCAAATTCATTCAATTCACCCAGATATTAAGCAGAAGAAACACACAAAGTGTTTCTCATTTTTCCTTAACAAATGATCAAAATGATGTTAATTAACTTTTTGTTGATCAACTAAGTGACTAAATCTTTCAGCACTATTTATACTACTGGGTAGTAGTGGTGTAGTATTATAGTTAAGTACTATTTTGAGGTACCTGTACTCTACTTTTATCCATGCTACTCATCTTCACAACATGCTAGAAGGAGACATTGTTCCTTTTACTTATTTACTACATTAATTACTTTATTGGTTCAGATTTTTGATACAAATGTATGTCTGCATGATGAGCACTATTTCTTTTTATACTTTCATATTTTTTTCTGAAATGCTTTTTGATTATTTTCACAATATTTTATTTGCAGAATGTTTACATGTATTAGAGTATTTTTACAGTCTGGTACGTCTCTACTTTAACTTAAATGAAGGATTTGAGAACTTCTCGCACCACAGTTTTCATACCACAGTAAAGACAACATTATGTTTCACACCATTCATTCGGAGATAGTCTTCTAATCTCATATCCGACTGTTCCTGATATCAGCTCTATTGTCTCCTGTAGGAAGGCGTGTTACTGGGAGCAGTGGGAGCGTACGACTGGAACGGGACAGTGGTGATGCATACTGCTGGAGGAACAGTCGTCCCGGGGAACACCCAGTTCTTCGACCCAAAGACCGAGGCCGGGTACGAAGGACTTGCTGGGTACCACGGTGAGTTGACTCATATTGTCTGAAAACACATTTGTCAATCAACTTCTTACTGTGAGTGAAACATGGATGTGTATCTCACCCATAAAGATAAGCCCACTGAAAATGCACATTAGTGTTTCTTGGCCCATAGACATAAAAAGCACTTTTGAAGGTGGTGGGAAAGTTTTACAAATACAAAACATGGAATAAAAATTTGTAACAGAAAGAGTAATAATTGACCTTATTTGCATTTTGAGGTGTCCTGCCAACAATTTTAAAGAGTAACTTTACACTAAATCCATTTTTTTGACCTCATAAATTGCATGTACACTCACTTCCTATAGGTGGACGATGATGATGATGATGACTTCATCACACTATCCATTGATCCAGGTTGCTTTTTATCGTGTTAATTGCTACAGGGGTTATTTTTCTTTTTCCGCAGAAAATCTAGTAATTCTCTCCTCTAAATTTTAGTTAGAACAGTTTTGGTTATTTCACATATTTCAGTTGTACTAAACTCTTTTCACTGGTTTGAAGTGAAAAGACTTGCTGGGTTTTTGAGCGTTAAACTCTTAATTAATTGATAATACCTTAAAATAAGTGTCTTTGATGAACTTTGATGCATGCTTGTTTAGTGAAGCAGTTTTTACACTGTGCACGAACGTCTCCATCTGAGCTGAGTGCTCTCGTGCTTAACATAGAGAGACAAAGATAAACTAGATCTTCCAAGAGATTAAGTGAAATTTTGCCGCTGCATAATATAGCTTCTGTTATATGGAGGAGTATGATATGTAATTTGTCTAATTCTGACAGCAGATGCCTCTCTCTCTCTGTCACATAAATAACACACACAGGCTCTTCTCTCCGTCCCGCTGCCTTTTATGGCTTGTAGAGCAACCGCAGCATCTTAATATCAAGTTATTTAATCAACATGTCATTAGAAAGAGCGCTGCTGGTTCCAGACTCGCATATTGTAAACTCAGCTGTTGGCACATGCTCGTACCTAAAGGTCTGACCGCAGACGTGGCCTCTGTGTGTTTGTCTGTGCATGCCAGTTTCCAGGAGTGTTTTATAGTTTCCTCCACTCGGCGGCATGTAAACAGCTGGATGAAAGAGCATTTAAAAATAGCCAGAGTGTGTTTTTCTCGTGTTTTTCTCGTGGCATCTTTAAGTGCATGCACTGGATGCCACATTCCTGACGAGGCCTGTTTATGTCTAACACAGTGTCCATTTGTCTCTCCAGGCTACGATGTGCAGTCGGCCTCCACCCCTGATGGAGTGCTGTACATCACAGGTGCACCACGGTACAACCACACCGGCCGTGTTGTCATCTACCGGCTGAATGAGAAGAACAACGTCGTCGTCTCACAGATACTGAAAGGAGAACAGGTGAGTCTTTTCCTAAGATGATACTTGAGGATTCTGTTCATGTTGTACTTGCTAATAGACTTAAGAAATAAGATGAGACTGTATTGATCCCTGCAGGAATGCCTTTTTGGAAATTAAGCAACTTGCTGGAAACCTCAAAATACTGTTTAAAGCTAAATTTGTATGCTGCATTTTTACTTTGCACTTACGGCCCATTAGCTCTCTCTCTTTCTTCTGACTGATTTCTGACTCTTCTGTGCAGATCGGTTCCTACTTCGGCAGCGTCCTGCAGACAGTCGACGTGGATGGAGACTCCTACACGGATCTCCTCTTGGTCGGAGCTCCGATGTACATGGGCACGGAAAGAGACGAGCAGGGACAAGTCTACGTCTACAAACTCAACCAGGTACAGAAAGTTGAAAATAAAATATTTTGTGTGTTTGATCTTTGATTGAAAAAGTTTGTGCCATGTTCAGATGGTGCATCCACTGATCGTCGTCCCTCCTTGTGCCCTTGTTTTTTTCTTTGCTCCATTATCAGGACGGCCAGTTTGAGCACGAGTTCACTTTAAAGCCTGTCAATCAGTCCTGTTGTACCGCCCACTCAGCCAGCTGCACAAATAAAAATGAACCGTGTGGTGCCCGGTTTGGTACAGCCATTGCAGCTGTATCCGATCTCAACCTTGACGGGTTCAATGACGTGGCGATCGGTGCACCTTTTGAGAACGACCACCGAGGGGCCGTCTACATCTATCACGGAGATAAGACGTCTCTGAAAGAGAAATTTGTACAGGTGAGATCAGTTTCAGTCAGTGAACCATTAACAGCAAAAAGATCTGTAATTGTTTATGTAGATTAAAAGGACAATTCTGGTATTTTTCAGCCTGGTGTGTTTCCCATGATTGTGGCCATTGTGGCTCTATGGGTTGTACTTTGCACTCACCACCTCATTCAGGGAAACGAGGATTGATGCAAAGTTCATCAATGCAAGCTGCACAAGGCTCCCACAGCTTTTCAAATAAACATGATTTTTACATGAATAATTTCAAATGCAGTAGGTAGAAAGTAGCTGTCTGGAATAGCTGCATAGGAATCAAGGTAACTTACTTGCTCTTGCTCTCAGCTGACATCACCATTGTAATGTTGGAAAAAGCATAACCAGTCGCAAGTGTTTATTGCAAATGGATCACACATGCAAACCTCATTTTCCGTGTGTCTTTTCGTGGGGAGGTGAAACACATTCTCTAGCATGACAGTGTTGATCAGAGCTGGGACGACTCTCACACGTGGATCTAGATTTTCCGAGCCTGGCATCGACAGGTCCCACTGTTGGTCGCAAAAGTTTTCCTCTTCAGTCGGCCGTGGAGAGCAGTGAGCGCAGGAACACCACAAGTTATACACAGTACAGCTGTCTTTCAAAACCTTTCTGAGTCTTGCTCCATTCAGCTCCTTGTCTGTATTTCAAATAAATATAGTCAACCATCAAAATGAAATGATTCGTGATCGTCCTCATAATAATTCAAAGGAAAGTCAGCCTCACATATTTAAACTAACTGGCTCGTGTGGATGAATATAGGACAGGTCAGCCGACCCTTTGCAGTCCTTATGCAAGGCGGCTACTTTCTGAGCATATGAGATAATTCATGTAAAGATCATGTTTTTCACTTGGAAAGCTTTAGCGCAGGTTTAAAGCCTGAGACTGTGGCCCCTCAGACAAACTTAATCGTGTTTATGCCCCCCCCCCTCCTTAGTTTACTTGCTTAGTTTTACTCAATGGATGTCTAAAGGCTCAATTGTTTGTCTATGGGATCAACTAACATGATTATATTATGGGATCAACTAACGCGATTATGTTAGTTGATCCCATAGACAAACAATTGAGCCAAGATAGCCTAATATTGCTGTTTGACATAACTTCAGACGACACCAAATACTTTTAAAAAAAAATGTCTGGCCTAAGGCTTTTATTTATTTACTTTTTCATAGTTTCTGACTCTGGGAAAGTGGGAAAAAAGTAAATTTCTCCAGAACTACTGTATCTCTTTAACCAAACCACCAAATTAAACCCTATTCTATTTGATCTCTGAAAATGCATGGTGCATGCAAATGTTTGGGGGCCACTTTGGAAACCTTATGGGCCTCTACAACAAAGGTGTTAAGTGCAAAGTAGAACCACAATAGCCACATTTATAGACAATATGTCATGTCGAAATGAATACGTTTCCTGTAATGTTCTCTAAATGTTCCTGTGGTGTCTCTTCAGCGTATCCCTGCAGGTGGGGACGGTGACAAGGTGAAGTTCTTCGGTCAGTCCATACACGGAGTCATGGATCTAAATGGAGATGGAATCACTGATGTTACCATCGGAGGTCTGGGAGGGGCGTCACTATTCTGGTGAGACATGACCCATCCTCACGTACTACACACTCCGCTTGAATCATTACCAGAAGCAGGGCCTGTATCCTAGAGATCATCTTCCGTGTCCGTTTTACATTGTTTTTTAATCGGGTTTAGACAGCTGTGTGTCTCCCATTTGGCTTGTGGGCTTGAGACCAACAACTTCCTAATGATCGCTCTGTTAAAACCTTTGGCCACGTACCGTTGGACACCAGCCTGCAGACTTCAGCTCGCAAACATCATCCCACACAATGATTTAACGTCCCAGGCAGACCCTATCCCACAGTTTCTATTGGCAGAGGCTCAGCTAAACTGTGTGAAAACTCCATCTCCCAAGTGGCTTAGAGTTTAAATAGGATTTGGCATCGAGCGGCTGTTCTTCCTGCACTGTTGGCTGACAGCTCAACAGTTGGATACTGAGAAATGAGGCCAAGTTTTATGCTCATCCGTTTCTTGTTCTTTGTAAATGTAGATGCACACAGTTTATGACTGTTTTCTAGAAGTTGGCTCATTTGTTTCATTTCACCAGGTCCAGAGATGTTGCAGAGCTCCGCGCCAACATGACTTTCGACCCTGTTAAAATCAACCTGCAGCAGTCTCAGTATCAGTGTGAACATGGTGGACGCAAATCTGTGTGTGTGACAACTGAGGTGTGTTTCGCCTACACTATCAAATCTGACCAGCAGGACTTGAACTCTGCTTCAGGTGAGCCATTCAGCATCCTACACTCACTCATTCATTCATTGGAAGCTGTTGTGTTTTTATTGCTCCATGTGTTTTTGTCTTTCCTGTCCTGCAGAGATCCGCTACGATCTGACCCTGGATGCTCTGCGTGCAAAACCCAGGGCCTCGTTTATTGACTCGGACGATAAAAGCGATCGCAGGATTACCGGGAACATCACCATCAAAGACAGAGAGAGAAAATGTGTGCAAGAAACCTTCATGATGTCGGCAAGTACCCTGATCTTTATGATGCACACGTGGGTTATTTATGGTTTCTTACCTTACCCAGAATATATGTTTAGCCCCGTATCCACAAACTGGATGCCTTCAATTTTTGAGATGTTCATTCATGAAAGTAACATTCTGATCTTTTTGGATATGTAAATGATGCTTTGAGCCAGAAAGGAGACAGGACAAAGCTGTGAGAGGTCTTATGCAGAGCAGGAAGACTTTGGTTCTAACATGAAACAGACCCGTCCTGATCAAAGCATGCCGAGTACAACCTCGTGCTGCTCTGAGTGATAAATCATCTACAGCCACTTGGAAAGAAAATGGAAAGCGAGAATGAGAGAGAGTGAATGAGGTGTTTTGAGAATGTGACAGTGGCCCAACAAGCACATCAGACTCTTCATCACAGTTGAAACCTTTGTACATTATAACTACACCCCCTACTGGAAACCTCATCACTCTCCAGCAATGTGACATTTAAAGCTGTGTGTATGAGGTTTCTCATTCTGGCCGTTCACCGCAGCAATGGATTTCTCTGATTAGCTGCCCCCAGGCGAGAGACAGAGGAACTAATCAGTGGAAACAGCTGTTGTTGCTGTGTGTGCCGAGCATGAATACCTGCTCTGTTCCTGTGTGCCCGTTCATGCACAAACCGAGCACACAGGACCAGACCGGACTGACCAGAGAATTTGTACCCAGCATAAATAAAAGCACTTCAATATCTTACATGAGTCCAAGATGGACCAGGCCCAAACCTGAACAGATCTGAACAACAACTGGACCAACCAAAAGCAGATGTGTCACAAATGAATCCAAGTGTTTAACGCTCAGTGTGCTGAAGCAAAGCCTCCAGTTTGTTTGAAGTCCACATCACACAGCATCCAGCTCCAAACCACGAAGGAAAACCTCAGATTAAAAATACATTAAAAATAAATTGTAACTGCTGCATTTAAAACTTTCATTGCCTGGTCCACTTTAGTATTTCTGTCTTAGGACAATAGATTTGCTGTATTCAAAGCTTCGACAGTGCACATACATGTAAAAATAAATTGAATAAAAATCACAGGGGCTGGCTAAAAAGAGGAAAAAATCAAGAGCCAACATAGCTGCCAACAGACCACAGTGCTTAGCAGTAGACAAGAAGATTATACACAGCATGATGATTCTTTGACATGTTGAACAGACACAGTTTTTAATGACTCAAGTCAGTCATGTGCTCGACTAAAGATGCATCACGTGTTCCCATATTTATGTCGTACCATGCCTATACAATGCATACCATACCACAGTGTGAAGCAGCCCTTTGAAATGGTGTCTTCATGTTTCAGTAATGTCAAGGCCCTGCACACGCCCCACACAGGTTTTTCCAGTGGTTGATTAGACCAGCCATGCAGCACGAAACACAATGACACAGACTGTTGCTGTGTTAGGTATTTGGATCAGTTGTCACCAAGTCAACTAGACAAAAATGTTTAAATTTGCTGAATCGGTTGCATTAGTGTTAAAATTGGATTTTTTTTTATTGTGTCTGCCAGCGATGGAGGCATTGCAGACATTTTGCCACTTAGGCAGTTCTTTTCGCCAAGTGGGAGACGTCATTACTGTCAGAAAATCCTGATATTACAATTACAACTCCGAGGCTGACGTGAACATTTTTTTTCTGACTTGGTTACTTGTAATTACAGTCTGAATGACATGATTTGAGCCAAATAATGTAATCAAGCACGGTCTGTACACGCCCGCGTAGCACTGAGTAGACGTCTAATCAGTCAAATAAGTGAAAACACCCATGTGGGTGGACAGCGGGTGTGTAGGCTCTTAAGTCATTCTGGCTTACTTTCTCATTATCTTCATCCTCCTCCAACTTTTATCCCTCCCTCTTTCTCCTCACCTCCTCTGTCCTACTCCACCTGTCCCCCTTTTCCTCTCCAGGCCCGGCCGGACTTCCGAGACCCCCTCATGGTGTCTTTGGATTTTGGGTTAGCTGATGAGGACCAAGGCCCCGTCCTGGATGAAAGCCTTCCCAGATCCATCAATAAGACAGTAAGACCATTTTATCAAGAGTCTCTCTCAGCACTTTTAAGCGTTAACTGCCAAATAAGAGTAAGCCGAAGCTTTAGAGTCACAGACAGGAAGGATTTGAACCTTGTCTTAAACATCCTCCATCTGTCTGACTCCATAATCCAAGAGTTAGAAGTGGGTTGTTCTCGTCTGGCTCTAAACGTGCTGCTGTTACAGCACATTAGCATCTGCAACAGCTGACTGCCATCCTTCAGTGTTTCCTCGAGACCGCATTAGTGTTTCAACGCCAACACTCAGGACACTCTTCCCACACTCCCACATGCATAGTTGTTCTAACAAGACGGTTTCCAGATAAATGTTGCAATGAGTGATGTGTCCAGATAAAGAGGGAAATTACTACATGAGAATTCAGCTTCAACACGTAACGAAGAGTGTGCGAAATACACAGTCGTACCAACGCCATGTCCCAGTGACACATCCGGACCCTTCAGTGTCACGTACCGTCATAGCTGCAATGCATGCTGCACTTACACACTTAAGCGAGGAAGTGTTGTTAGGACCTCTCCTGTTATTGTTATTGAAAGGAAGAGAAGCGAGACACACACACACACACACACACACAGAAAGGGGGAAGTCATCAAACGGATGCTGCAGCCTTTTCTTTTGACATTGTGCTGCAAGTCCCTCGTCCTTTCTCGGGAGAGTATGGACTATGTTGATCTTAACAGTCCGGTGGGAGAGCATTGAGAATGGGAACAAATAGGACCATGACCCTCAAACACTCCGGGGGAAAAGTCAAAGGAAGTTTCAGGTCATCTGAGTGCACTTTTAGTCAGTGATACAAACAAATACACAGCAGCAGCAGCAGCCTATTTTGATTCTCATTCGTCTGCTCATTTCTGTAGAGGGGCCACTGAAGACTGCAGTGTTTTCTCTTCCAAATAGTTTTAATACATGTGAAAATACTCTGGGTGTAACTGGGAATTTAGCCTCCCTTCATTGATATAAAAAATAATAGGAACACCTGTCAGTATAATGAGTTCAACAGCACCACAAACTGCAGCCTCCGAACAGTTGAATCAGCACTTCCTAAAACAGTTTGAACAAAAACTGAACAATATAAACTTCATGAAGGTTGATTTTAATGCAGAACTGTTGCATATATGATAACCTTTCATATAGAAAAACATTCATTAATTTTTCAAACCACATCAACACAGCAGGGCCATTGATCCACATCTGTAGAAAACATAATCTTGCCCCATCCCAACATTTCACTCTGTTCAGTCTTCTAGTGTCAAACTCTGCACATCCATCATCAGTAACAACAGGCAAAATGAATTTCTTTGACTGGTGGTGGACTTTCATGTCTTTACATCTTGAAACTCTCTGTGTTGTAGATTCCTTTAGTGGACTGTGGAAGCGATGAGAAGTGTATTGCTGACCTCTCCCTCAAAGCAGGGCCAAGTGTGAAAAGGTTAGTGGAGGTAGCATTAGATGATATGTTCACATTTGATGAAGTCTGTCTTGAAACAATACAGTGAATACAGCATTCAAGTGCATTGAAAAAGATATTGGTCACTGTAATTGTCCATGCAGGCTGTGAAGAGAGTGAGATTTCAATGTAAGAGATGAGGGGAAACATCTGGAGTCTTTCTTACTGTGCAAAAATGGATTTCAAAGTCATATGAGGTTTCAGCAGTCAGAGTTACCAGATAAAGTGGGACAGTGTTTCCTGGCTTTGTGAAGTTCACCAAGAGGGAATTTTGTACTAAAAGACTTTGGAAGATATCCTCTCAGTTAGACTTAAATTAGCTTCAGTTCAACTATGAAATGCATGTTTGCACAAGGGGACTCTGGATTTTGTCTCTCATCACCTACATCAGAATTACATTATGATGGCCTGCTTGGACAGGAGGGACAATTACAGCAACCAATAATTCATTCAGTGAACATATGGGCATGTGAGTATTGTTTTAAGACAGACTTTGTTATATTGAAGTCACTCACAGAACAGTAGTTCGGCCTTATGGGCAGCAAATGCTTCCAGTGCATGACTGCACCCTTGTGGGGAGACATGTGCATCACAACCCAGCGCGTTCTTCATTCATTTCTCCAGGATGCTGATCAAAACAAACAAAGACAAGATTGACGTGAACATCATCGTTAGAAACAGCAAAGACAACGCGTACAACACTAAAGTCACCCTCAGCTTCACGCCGAACATCAACTATGTCAAAGTGGAGGTGAGATTTCTAGTGCTCCCCTGTCTGCGTCATTTTAGTGTGCATTGATTGAGATGTGTGTGATGATGCATTTTTCATTTTGTATCATCAGCCGGAGAAGGCGTGCACTCTGAACGACACTAAAGTGGAGTGTGCTGTTGGATACCCCTTCCTGGGTAACAATGTAGAGGTTAGTTTCATTACAACATTGCATTAATCTGTCCAGGATACATAATTCCTGTACTTGTAATTTGTTTATCTTTACTGCTGCTAATTAAAGAAATGATCTAATATCTACAGGAAAAATTCAAAGTGAAATTTGAGGTCAATCCCAAACATATTCAGGAGGTGATTCAGATCAATGTGACAGCTACAAGGTAAGAGAATCAGCACACTTCTTTTTATTTTTTTGATTCTGTTTATGTTCAACCAAGTGCAAATGCCAGAATTTTCACACTCACTTTACATACTGTGCTTTGGAGTTATATGCATGTGTTTTCAAATTTTCCACAGTGACAGTGAAGAGTTGGCTTCAACCCTGAATGACAACACGGTGCAAATCTCCATCCCTGTGAAGTATGAAGCCGGACTCATATTCTCAGTGTGAGTAGCTGGACTTGTTACCGATCCCGCGTCCCGCTCCTCTGGCCAACTACAAACCTTAATCTGACCTTTTTTTAATGCATTTTCTAGACGGCCTGTGGATGAACATGTTGTCGTAAAAGAGGGCGAACAGTCTTCCAGTTTCTTCAATGACACCAGGATGATCGGAGAGGAAGTCAACATCAGCTACACGGTAACATCAGAGATCCTGTCTGGTCAATTGTTGAATGTAGAGTCTACAGCTGTTTAGTAATCCAGATATGGTCCAGTATATTAGTAACAGGCCACTCTTCTCTATTTCACTCTACCTCTCCATCTCACGTCTCCTCAGGTGGAGAGGCCAGGTGATATGGTGACTCCGCCCCTGGACCTTACAGTGACGTATCCACATCTGTCTCCTCGGCAGAACAACTTACTGTACCTCACACATGTGGCCGCCAGCCCACAGGTATGCACACACACACACACACACACACACACACACCTGTGAACATGTGTGTGTATTTAACTGAAGAGACAGACCTTCACATCTGCCTCTGTTTCCTCTGCAGGTGAAATGTTATGCGGAGCGTTGGATCAACCCTCAAAAGATTAACCCAGATGTTGTACATCCCAATCCAGAGAAAGAAACGCTCAGTGTCTTCCTACTGGTGAGTGATGTGAAGGGTTTTATGAAGTCAGATTATCAGTGAAATCAGGTTCAGTATATCTGGCTGGTTTTCAGGATATTCTGCTTCATTATATAGGTTTAAATAAGTCGGACCAAGGTTACCATTGAAACTGATCCTCTTGACTAACACAGTCCTAGTTCAGGCTTAGCTTCACCTCAGGCTTAACCAGTGTTACAATCAGACTGAAACATGCTGTGACTCCCTGTAGAGCCATTTTACTGTACACGTCAAATTTATCACACTTTGACATAAGCTGCACTTATTACATCCTGCAAATCTGAGTTTATATCTTCAAACATCTGCACAGTATTCCACTCTAAATACGCACTTTTAAATGCACCCTAACTTTATGAGACACCTTTCTGTGTGCTCCCGTCTTACCATGTGTGTTTGATTCGCTCAACAGAGCTGTGAAAACCTCTACTGTGCATCATTTAGCTGCTCCATCCCCGAGGCTATGATCAGTCAGGTCAACGTCACGTTCAGGGTGTGGAAGCCTACGTTTATTAAGGTGGGTTTAAGGTGACGCGTGGGAGCTTATTCTTTGCTTGTCTTGGCGCCCTCTGTTGTTTGATCTGTCATAGATGGGATTAATTATAGACTGACAAAGTGAAGAAACAAAGTGCTATCCGACTGATGTGGACAGACTTGGATTAAAGGAAATGTATCTTACAGGGCGAGTTTTCCAGTCTGTACATGTTGGTGAACGCCACGCTGAGGATCAGAAACACAGACCTGTTTGAACTGAGCAGCAGTGACAGGACCAGAGGGGTAAGTCAGAAAGTTTTGGTTGTGTATGCTCGTGTGTGTTTGCATATGTGTATATTCATGTGCTGTATGTGTGTTTTAATCAGGTGAAGATCCAGGTTTCGAAGGAGACGTTAGGAGGAATCCCTATTTGGATCATCATCGTCAGCATCCTGATAGGACTGCTCATCTTAGCACTGGTCATCTTCGCTCTCTGGAAGGTAATGTTCTGCTTCAGTTCATTATTTAAATACCTTATAATAATAAGCATATTTTCCCCAAAAAAACTGTTCTTTTACTGTGGACAATGATTCAAATCCATGGTTTTGTAACTGAGCTTTCTGCTCCTCCAGATGGGCTTCTTCAAGAGAAAATCCAGGGACTACTCAAAGGAGGAAATGATGGACTGAGGAATCCAGCAGACATCCAGCAGCGAGCAGCTCTGTGAGCGACTGCTTCCAGAGCCATCAGGTCACACAGAGCGACAGGCTGACTTTTAAACAGACAGTCGGACAGACGGAGGAAAGGCCATAAGACCCACAGACACCTCAGCGCTACGACACAGCGACGACCTGGAAAACACAGATATCACTCACTGTTTCCTGTGCAAATAATGTTTGCAAATACTTCCCAACTCTTACAACAGTGCTTCAACAGAAACTTTCTTTTAAATATATGAAGTCATTGGCACTAATTGTAAACTTTATATGAAGTATTTGCAAATACTATTTGTTCTCGATGAGCTTCTTTCTTGCAGATATACAGTAAACATCAAATCAGACAAAGCGGATCAAGAAGAGGAGAGAGGAGCAAGAAAAACATCACTTACCAGGCATCTGTCTGCAAAGTAGCATTTATCAGAAGAAACCTTGTAGAAAAACTCTTTAGAGGAAAAACATACTCAGGTCCATTCGGTATGAAGATCCAGTGTTGCCTAAGCCACCTCACATACTTTCTGTGTCCTTACAGCAACAATGTCCAAAGGTCTATTCGCTTGTGAGACATAAAATATGTGAACTTTACATGTCTGTCTGATAGCTTAGACTCTCGTTTTAAAGCTTCTGTGCTTGATTAGTTTTATGAGACACTGTACTTTTTTAGCATTTTATAGAATTTTGTTTTTGTTTGGGGTTTTTTTTTTCTGAGTTTTAACAATATACCAGGGCACATCTTTAATTTCAAAATGTTGGCTTAAAGACACTGACCTGAACACAGGATTTATTTTAAGCAAAGGTTCAGTCTGTATGCTCTTATTTTTTTATACTTAGTTAACCAGTTCAAATACCAAAAAATCTTGTCCCAGCTCCGATGTTAAATATTTGTCGCTTGTGTCAAAATCCAAAACTTTGATTGTACTGTAAATATAAGTAAATGCTCAAAAATGTAAAGCTTATACAGTAAATGTACATAATTGTGTTTGCTATAATTCATGTAATTTAAGAGATTTTGTGATCAGCTGTCAGAGAAGATGATTTTGCTCAGGTGCTACAAGTATCATGGATGATGACATTAACATTTGACATATAAGACAATTATCTGGCCGATCTCACGATTTCAAAGCTGATGCAAATATGTAAATATTATATTTTGATGAGAAAATGAAAGTATAATTATTCTGTACTGAAAATATACACAAAGATGAGGGTTTGTATCCACTACTTTGGTTTAATTTGATTGACAGTGGTGACTGTGTTTTGAATGCCGAGGCCTTAACACGACTGAGATGAGATACGACTGTAGCTTCTTTTGATTTCAAGCTTTTTATTTCCTAAATGGAAGGCAAAATTTCTTCTGATGTTGAAATATATGTGTCACCATTCACCAGCAGTTGCCATATATTAGATGGGATTCATTGGTCAGTGGTTTGTAGTGTAGACAAGCTACAGTATGTACACGAAGCATTAACATACCATAGGCTCAATGTCTCCCTGTATGCGGTACACAGTACCTTACACAGTTATTCTATCAGGTTTTCTGTCTTGTTTGTGTTTCCAGAAGTTGCACAGCTACACAATATGTTAAAAGAGATTATATTGTATACTGGGGAGACTGGGCTTGTGCCTCTTTCTCGGCTTTTTCCCTCACAAGATGGCGAGGAAGAGGCAGCTTTCGAATATTTAAATACTCCTCAGCTCTCACTCTCCACTGTTGACATGAAGCACATGTAATAATTGTATGTACAGAATGTGTAACTGTTAGTCATTTTAAGATTGTATGGCTACATCAGGCTTATGCACGAGGGTGGGGTCACAAGTCTCTCTTTGTTCACTTGGGATGGTCTGAGAGTTTTTTCTCAGATGTTTCCCTCTGTTCACTCCTGAGAAAGAATAAAGGCCAAAGTGAGAGCTGTGGGCTCCACCCCAGCCTTCTACACTGCTGTGAAGTCTTCATTGTAATGCACTGGTTTGTCAGACTGTATGCGTCCTCATCAGCACAGAAATGAACTGAATCTTATGTACAAAAATAAAGACTTTTTACGATAAACGTGCGCTTGATCATCAGTTCTTCTGCATTTGTTTCGACAATATCTAATGTATGTATGTACACTTTTTTAATATTATTACTGCATGTATAGACCTGAGTAAATTGTGTACTGTATATTAAAAACTTTGGAATCCTATAAACAATAAGTTGCATACAAAATATCTACTGAGAAAACATAATGCATTATGGATTTATAAATTACTGATTTATAAATAGTATATAAAGTGCACTTCCATCAGCTACAACATTAAAATCTTACTTATGCATTAATGCATAAGTGCATCCAATGATATAGTATATAACAATACAACATTGACAGAGGCCATTTTTCTGCATAATGAGTACTTTTACTTTTTTTTTTTTAAATGACAGCGTACTTTCCACTTATTGTCTTATTATAATGTCCACTTATAGTCTTATTGATAAGAGTTTCTTAAATAAATGATGAGAGATTTGGAGAGTTGGTAGAGGGAAGTGAACAACAGCAGAAAAAGTACACATTGGAAAAGTTAACTTATAGTAATTAGTTTATGTTAAGCATTTGTTTTGAACTGTTTATATTTAGTCAATGTTTGTATATTGTTTGTTTTTATTGGCTGTAAATCCCACTAATCTCACTAATACTCTGTTACAAGTCAAATATACTTCAAGTACTAAAATAAAAGTACTCATTATGCAGAATGACTCCTTTCAGAATAATGTACATTATATAACTGGATAATAACTATTGATGCATTAATATGTTTATTACTTTAATGTTGCAGCTGGTAAAGGTAAAGCCAATTGTAAATACTTTATACGCTGCTTCTTATCTTATCATAGCCTATAATAATACATCACCATCGTTTATTATATTTTCCATTATTAATCTGAACCTGGAAAGCAAATAAAGTTATCAAATAAATGTAGTGGAGTAAAGGATAATGTTTCCCTCATAATTGTAGTGGAGTAGAAGTAAAGAGTAGAAATACTCAAGTAAAGTACCTCAAAATATTACTTAAGTGCAGTACTTCAGTAAATGTACTTAGTTACTTTCCACAACTGGAAAAAAACTTCTTACTGCTGCTTTTATTTAAGTAAAGACTGCAATAATTTTGTCCATCACAGCGGGAGGAGGAGGTTTGACAATGAAGGCGTCATAATGCTGGAGATAAGATTCCTGCGAGGCACAAAAAAGGGCAGTTTAGCCCAAAAGCACCGGCCTGAGTGATTTCATGTAGGACTGCGCCTCCTAGTGTTCATTCGCAGCATTGAGCGTTAAGTGACACTCTGGGAGGGGAAGCAGAACAAACTGTAAAGCTACTGTTGGATCCATCTTGTTCGATAAAGGAGACGAAGGTGACGGCTTGTTTTCCAGTTTATAACCCAGAGGAGAGACTCGTTCCCCGCTGACCGCGCTGGGGAGCCCGAGGAGGGGCTGCGTTTGGAGGATGTCCCGACATGAGGGTGAGTTCACAAACGGCTGTTAGCTCCTCGGCTAACTGGGCTAAGTGCTTATTCAAGTCAAGAGGGGTTGTTGCGTTTTTCGCGGCTTGTTTTCAGCCTCGTCCCAACACACACACATTTACTACCAGCAGCTCTGTTACACATAAATCGCTTGTGTCTCCTAATTTTATCCAAACTTCTCTTAACGTGCTCGCAATGATACGGCAACATTGCGGAGCTTAGCCGCTAGCCGTTGCTAGGTGCTGCGTTACCTTGCCTTGCGTTAGCTAGGGCTAGCTAGCAGGCTAATGTATGCTAACATAAGGAGTCGGTGTAGCTGCGGCTAAATGTTCCTTATATTTATGATCATAAGCACATTGGTTATAAACACGATATGTTCTAATATAGCTTTTATCATCTTTTTGTTTACATTTTGGGTTTTAATGTCAGCGCCATACTGGTCACATAACCTAATGTTGTTAGCTAATGCACTGTCATCAAGAAGAAGACAGAAAGTCTGAGGCCTCCCACCACAAACCAGTCACTAAGTTAGCTAGCTGGCAGGCTACTAGCTAGCTAGGGTTAAGTTACGTTGTGTTTAACTACAAACCAGATGGGAGTGTAAATGTGGCTCAGTTGAATGAGCATATAATGTTAGCTGAAACAGGTCAGACAGGAGGTTATACTGTTTATTAGTCACATAAGAAGTTGCTATGCTGGTCTATAATGCCAACATGAGCACAGATAGTTAGATAGCTTCAGCAGGACTAAAGAGGATCCTTAAGTAATTTGCTTTGTTTAAAGTAGGACAACAAAGGTATTTGGTAACTTGTTAATTGAGATGAAGTAAATCAGTGATTTTCCAGGCACTCCAGTTAAATGTGAATATGAGGAAGGCACACAGTTTTTATTCTACTCAGATGGTACTAATACTTCTTTTTGTCAGCCTCAGTGGTGACCAACCTTTAATCAACACCGAAAGCTGATAACTGCACATTGCCAGTTGATTTGTTTGTTCAGACCTGGGTTTGGTTAATAAATGTCACATTTTGTGGAGATTTTGAAGCTTTTTGTTTCGAGACATCAGATCAGCATTTCAACAAAGGAAATTCCTCCAATACTTGCTTACCAACTATCCAGCCTTTGCCAAATAAGGTGTTTTTCCCCTACAAAGGAAATGTCAGTGAGTCAGGAGTTGGAATATTGTGTGTAATGTTTAACTATGATGTCTTGTAGAAAATAACTGGTTATGACTGCAGGGCAGCAAGCCAGTGCTTGAATTGTTCCTCACTGTAATCATGTAGTAAAGAGTGGACAAGCAGGAAGATGCAATAACATTTCATATGAAGACTTGTAATAATAGTAATAATATATTTGGAGAATATAGAAATGGAAGACATTTTCTCCGGTACTTTGTTTGGCTCCACTCTACTTTCTTTTGACCAAATCCCGATTAATATGAAAATCATTATACTATCTGAGAATGTGCGGACAGTGCTATAAATAAGTAATAAAAGCCGTTATGAAAACAGCCTTCAGAGTCTTCCTATATTTGTGGCCTGCCTCTGAGTAGCGTCTTTGAGACCTTGCTTGTGAAGTTCAGTGGAATGCCAGGGTTTTTCATTGCTGGCACTTGTGGGTTGGTGCCACTCCAAAACACATGCTCATGTAAGTGAGACTGGCCTACAGATAGAGATTTCATTCTCACAGTCAGCCTCACAGACGCAGTTATAAGGAATTTGTAACTTTATTGTCAGGTCAGTTTGTTTGACTTTACATTCTTCTTTTCTCTTTTTGCAGGTGTGAGCTGTGATGCTTGTTTAAAAGGGAACTTTAGAGGAAGACGGTTCAAGTGTTTAATTTGCTACGACTACGACCTGTGTGCATCGTGCTACGAGAGCGGAGCCACGACAACAAGACACACCACAGAGCATCCCATGCAGTGTATATTAACCAGGGTAGACTATGGTAAGGACCTGTCTGAAAGCCCAGACAGAAACTTGTGTGGCTTACTGCTCATACACCAAGTAATCATACCTGGGTCATGCCATGATTATTATATTTTATGACTTCGCTGTAGCCTTCTGTGTAATTACAAATCAGTATGTTTGCAGTCATGATTAATGTAGTTTATTGAGCATAATTTTGTGCAGGAGGCAGTTGCAGTAATAATTAAAATATTGATTGACAGTAATGGTTGCTCTGTTTACTGTGTTCTTGCAGACCTGTATTATGGAGGAGACACTTTTTCAGTAGAGCAACCCCAGTCGTTCACATGTCCTTACTGTGGCAAGATGGGCTTCACAGAGACATCCCTGCAGGAGCATGTCACCTCAGAACATGCAGAGACTTCCACAGAGGTGGTGAGTATACTGCACACATGAAGGGATCATGGCACAAGTTTACAGATTTTGGATTGTTATTTTCATGTATTAGTCATCAGTAATGTCCATAATACTTTCAAATGTTGTCTTTGTTGTTGTAAACAGCTCCAGCAGCCTAGCTTACCTCCACTGATGTACTGTATATAGAACTCATTAGGGATACTTTTTTTCCTTTTACTCTCGTCTGTTGGCATCAGCACAGTTCAGTCTGTTGTTGCTGTTGAGCGCTGCACTTCAGCCAGCTAAAATGACTTCCCAGAATGTACAAGCCCAAGCAGAGGACATTTATGGATTACTTGTTGTCAGATCAGGATTTTTATGAGTGTTGTCCACTGCTGAGTAAACTGAGCAAAGCAAGGCAGAGGGTCAGGCTGCTGCTGGCAGTGCTGACAACTGCCTGACTGGCTAGAGAGCAGTCTGTCGGACAACAGCAGCTCCTCTAGCAGCGATGGGAGGGGAAAAGAGACCCTTGTAGACCACAGGTAGAGCCAACTAGTAGTATTTGTGCTCCAGTTAACCACCTGTCCCAAGTGAAACCAGTCACTACAATGCAGTGGCAGTTTTATTGGATTCTGGTGCTGATCCCACAGCAGACAGTGTGACTGTATAAAAAGCTTTAATGGATAAGGCTGATGTTATATTTTACTTTTCTTACTATCAACGAAGTTCATTAAAAGACCAAAATGAATCTAACCTCATAGTATCCCAAACCTGTCTGTGCACTCAGCCCCGAGGCCACTTCCTGCTAAGAATGTATATCTTTAAAAACTGCTCATGAATATGTAGTTTTACTTTTTAGAACAGCTAAGTAATTTCCTCAAACAACTGAGCACTGTAGTTCTTAGCAAATGTTACTCAAATGGGAAAAAGTGGTGCATTTGGTTTGGGACTATTTCCACTGGTGGATTAATACACATTTGGTGCAGTAATGAGTATTTACAGTAGCAGGATGGTGAATGTGGGGTTGACTCAATAAAGTACAGTGGCTGTGTTCATCGTAATGAAGAAAAATGTCACCCAGTCAAACAATGTGACTCATTCATCTGTTTTTAATTGTTTTTAGACAACAATGGAGCTCTGTGGCACAGAGGAATAACATGTGTCAGGGATTAGCTACCCAGACAATGCTTGTTAGTGGGATCAGATTGTTGGTTTTTGTTTTTTCACGTAGAATAAAGACATCCATGTCTTTTAGATAATTTTTCATACATGAACCAAAAGTGAAACAAAACAGTGCCGAGAGAAACAGGACAGCAGTCAGACATAAAGTGTTTCTGTAACCTGTTGCTGTGTTTGTATATGGCCGTTAATGTACGGGATGCCATTTACAGGGGTGTTACTTTGAGAATTTAATGCACAAGAGACACTGGTGTGTATGTGTGGTGATACAGACTCTGTGAGCAAGAGATTAGATGTGTAGTAATTGCCTTAATGGAGTCATTTGTGGTGTTGTGTATGAATACATTTTGATGGTCTGAATTGTGGTGTGTGCAGCCGCCTGACCCACGATGCAGCAGGTTTGATTTCACTGCACAGTACTGCTGCCTTTACGCATTTTTTAAGCATGTTTGAATTGGGGCTGCAAGTAATTTTTTTGACTAATCAATTAATTGTCCGATCATTGAAGCACTGTTTTGGTTTCATTATGTCAAGTGTTGCTCGGTTTATATATATAGAAATGTCTATTTCAGAGATTATCATCACTTTTAACCACCATTACATGGTACTACTAACTACACACAGAAACCAGGGGCTGTACCTCTTTAAAGAATTCTTCAGCCCAAATTGCTCAGTCAGTAAACATGTCCTCATTGTTGGACATCATCCCGTGTGCAATACTTGTATTAATTAGTAAATGTGCTCATATTGGTACATTAACCATTTACTCATGTCTCATTTAGTCTTAAAGGGGAAATGTTATATGAGTACTCTTTGAACTGACTTCATTGGGTATTATGTAAACAGCCCTGTAGTCTCAACTGTCAATTTCACTATGTACAATAGCTGCTCTCACTTGTTCATATGCTGCACATCAATAAAATTTACTTTTGTAAAGTTTCATTGTGGGATTGTGACACCACTAAATTTTGTTTAGAGAAAGAACATTGATCTCAAACAGTAACCTCTCATTCTCCTATTTCAGATCTGTCCAATATGTGCTGCCTTGCCAGGAGGGGACCCCAACCATGTCACAGATGACTTTACAGCTCACCTCACACTTGAACACAGAGCGCCAAGAGATTTAATATCCTTTTTGGATCTCCACACACTAGTGTCTACATAAACATGTGTCTACATAGAAATGTGCAAATTTAGGGTGCCATACATTGTGTCACATTACTGCATTTACCCTTAACTGTCCCCGTTTACGATGAGTCCAGCAGTGTTCGACATGTACGCAGGATGTTCCACCCTGGACGAGGACTGGGCGGTCCCAGAGCACGACGGACAAATATGCACTTTACTAGCGGTTCCACAGGGGGACTCTCATCCTCCTCATCACAGAGCTCCACTTACACCCCCAGTAACAGAGAAGCTATGGACCCAATTGCAGGTGAGAATCCAGGGTGGCTCACAAAGTTTCATTAGAACCAGACAGGAGAAGTTGGATCCTTCACTGGCATCAAAACTCTGCATTGTAGGACTGATAACCATCCAGCCTTTTTTGAGTGACTGTGTAAGCAATCTATGTTTTTGAACACATTTTATCATCTTTAAACTTCCCTTATGATTAGAAAACAATAATCAGAAAAGATATAAACCAAACTCATAATGGCTGATCATAGTCTCAGCAGGTTTTTTTTCTTAAGTCATGTTGTGTGTCTCTTTTTGTTGTGTCTCTTGCAGAGTTGTTGTCTCAGCTGTCAGGTGTGCGGCGTGCAGCGGGGGGACAAATAAACTCATCAGGGCCTTCAGCCTCCCAGCTCCAGCAGCTCCAGATGCAACTGCAGTTGGAGCGGCAGCAGGCTCAGGCAGCACGACAGCAAGTGGAGACTGGCCGCCACGCAACACGACGCAGCAACAACCCGGGCAACACTGGCACCACCATCCCTCCACCCAGCACAGCAACTGCCAACACTGCCACTGTGGGTGAAAGCAATCCCTCCTCCTCATCCCACAACTCCCAGTTCCTATTAGCACGGTGAGTGTGGCCACTGGCTCAGTTTTATAGTTTGTTTCTTTTTGTTATAAATCTGGTAATACAACTTTAATCAGTATAATAATAATGACTTCTATTAATACTGTTGGTTATGCGTTAATGGCACAGGTCATATGTGCTAAAATCTTAGAGGACAATCTGCAACAATCTGTTCTGTTTGAAAGTTACTCTGTCGATCTTAAAGGATACAGTTGGCGATATTGTATATTTTTATTAATGTCAACCCCAAACCCTTTGGTTCCCATTTAAAAATGGGCCTTACATTTTTTATGAAAGGCTAAATAATTTCCTAAAACAGCTGGGCACTGTAGTTTGCAGTAAACGTTACTCAAACAGAAAAATAGAGCTTTCATTAGGGACTGTTTTCAGCTGCAGATATAGTGCACTGGAGAGTGTTTACAACAACAGGATGGTGTTTGTGGGATTGACTCAAGAGAAACTACAATGGCCATGTTCATCATAATGAAGCAGCATGTCAAACAGTGAAACACTGTGGTTCACTAATGGGTTTTTAGTCATCTTTGGACATAAATAAATAAAGACTTTGGCTACACAGACAATATTAGTCAACAAGATCAATTCATTTTTGGTTTTGGCCTTTTCATTACATTTGTTGACAATAAGAAAAAAAATCACAAGCCTTATCCTTATTGAACTGACTTGTTTTAAGACATTTTCATTTTATCTACCATCAGTAAATCTGCAGATGAATCAACTAGATAATGACTAGTTCCTTCCTGACTCTGATGTCTTGCTCATCCCCCTCAGTATCACAACTTGACACGGGAAACTGACCTGTTTACTCATCTGTCCCTTTGTAGAATGGAAAACATTTTCACTCAAGAAATGCATCATTTGAATGTATTTAAATTTAATGTTTGCTATGTTCCCCAGGTTGAATGAACCTAAGATGTCCGAAGCAGAGCGTCAGTTTCTAGAAGGAGAGCGCGCAGACCGCAGCCTGTTTGTCCAGGAACTGCTTCTGTCCACACTGATGCACGAAGAGAGTTCCTCTTCCGATGAGGACGAGCGTCGAGATTTTGCCGACTTCGGAGCCATGGGCTGCGTGGATATCATGCCTTTAGATGTGGCATTGGAGAACCTCCAGCTTCGAGAGAGCAGCTCTACGGGGAAGGAGCCTCCGCCGCCTCCTCTTTGATGTCCGAGCATCAAGCAGACTGTGTCCTCTCTGCTGCAACTGTCAGTGATGGGCAGCAAACAGCAGCAGTCCTCCCTGGCCTCACCCTCCTTTCTCCCTCCTCTTTTTTTTTCTGAGTTTGTTTTTTTTTTTTTTTTGGTGATTGTAATTTCAGGCCTGTCACCATTTTTGTTACATTGTAAACAAAAATAAATGAGAGCAAGTGGGATAAATGTGCGAGTGCGCAATAGCAACTGAGTGAGCGAGCGAAAGAAGAGAAATATATAAATATATATAAAATATATATGAAGTTGATAATCAATCCACATAACTTTTCTTTTCTTTATCAGGTAAATGTTACAGGCAGCTGTGGCAGACCTTTGCTTCCTGTGACATGCAAACGGCTCTCCGTATAAATACTCCACATTCAAAAGTCAAGAGGGCGTAGGCTCCTCTGATGAAGCTGCTGTGTGTGTTTATGACTATTAATAAATAAAAAGTGCTTGGATGGGTTACCATAACTACTGCATGCAGTTATTTGCAGCGTGCATGACTTTTAATGACTTTGTCATTAAAAACCTTTTTTTAAAAATATCCCAAAGCTTTCAGCTGTTTTTAAATGGTTCTATCAAACACGGTATTGAAAATTAAGTAGTTTACAAAACTAACATGCAGAAATTAAACTCTAACAATATATTTTGTTAGATTTTCTTTGCTCGAGTCTATATAATGAAGAGAAAACGATTGGATTCAGAAGGAGCTGCTGAAGAAATGCTGCACTGCGTGTGTCTCAGCTCCAGAACGCCTGCCTGTCTGAATATGACTACACACATCAGATAAATACTAGGAACAGAAGAAACATTTTTCCTAGATGTTAATGTTTAGTGATAAGTTGGTTAGGCACAGTATATTTTATAATTTATAGATAAGTACAGACGCCCAATTACAGTATGTCCGTTGCTCTTTCACACTGGTCTCTGGCCTTCACTCTGCTTTTGTACAGGCCCAGTGTCAGAACACATGCTTTAGACGGCTTGTATGAATTTCTTTGCTGGCTAACAGGAGCTTGACACTTTTCCACTCTGCAGTTTTGTTTTATTTTTAAGAGAAGGCGTTCTTCATTTTTTTTTCTGCTAAGGTTAGCACTTTCTATTTATTCGTGTTTTGTTTTCTGATTCTTTTGAGCCTTGATATGAATCATGCCACCTTCATGCCTATACTTTTACCCTCTATGTAAAATACAATGAGATGTATATGGAATTTGTGCGTTAACTTTCATAATGGTTCTAAGACATGGGCAGACATTTTTTTAAATGTAAATTTAGAATACAATAAATATAAACTGCGCACAGCTTTTGATGAAACCAAGAGACCATCACACCTTTGCACCTTGTGTTGTTGTTGTGATTCCACAGATGTTTGTCTTCAGTTGAACTCGAAGAGTGAAGATGAGAACATTTACAACTCTTCAGCCTGTTCACACATTACCTGCCATTTAGCATTTATGCGTATATAAAAATGGATTAAATAGTTCATAACACACTATAATGTAGTTGTAAGCACAGAAATGTTTATTAATCTATTATCTTGTCCTGCAGATGCCCAGGAGCTGTGGCTGGTGTATTAACACATAAGAAATGACTATGTGCTTTCATAGGAGAAGTTATATCTTTAAAACTACATTATAGTTTGTTTCTAACCATTTATGAAATGTTTGTATGCTTCTAAATGCCAAAAGTGGAGGTTTAAAGTGAAGTGTTATCAGTAAACTTTGTCCTGTCTGATAAACAAGATAAGTACATATGATAACATACAGCATATCAGTCAGTGCACATCCTGCATGATCAAACCAGAAAAGCAGTAACAACATTGATCATTTGAGCAATATTCAATCACTAGTGGTGGTTTGAATGAATGAGAGACAAAGGGGGGGTCTTGTCTGTATACCTCCTGCCTCCTGCAGTAGAACCACCCCATCCCCCTTCCTTCATGAGAGATATGAGATATCTGTGTTAAAGAAGACGCTCTTGATGGACTGACCCAACAACTGTCCCAACAGTCTGATCGTGGAGCTCCTCCAAAACACAAAGGTAGGTTTCACAGCACGTCCCTCAAGAATCCTTCAGTCTATAAACTTGTGACATTATAATATACTTTCCCAAGAACAGTTAAATAGCAGCAGCCGCTGCTCTGCCCTTGTGTGTGTGTGTGTGTGTGTGAGGTCCTTCAGGGCAGCTGCTCATGTCACTCCTCTGTAGTTATTGTTAGAAACAAATGGAGCCTGTGGGATACCTTTCATGACACATGTTGGATTCTTTTTAAAGCAGCTCACCACCGATGGCAATGGTGAAACACAGATTAAATGTCAATCACACCGTAACAGACAATCTCCCACTCTGAGGTGTTGGATGGTCCAAAGTCTCGAGAGGACGAGTTAGATGAAAGTACTGTACTCAAGTACAAATTTGAGATACTTCTACTTCACTTGAGCCTTTTCATGTTACTTTAAACTTCTCTACTCTACATTTTACTTTAGAGGGAAATATACTTTTCACTCTACTACATTTATTTGACAGCTTTAGTTTAAGATTTGCTATACAGAACATAGAGGAGCTTATAAAATATGATACTTTGTTATAAATTTAACTACCAAATAGTACAGCTGAAACAATTAGTCCAGAAAATTAAACTTTGACCATTTTGATAATTTTATCAGGCATTTTTCATGCAAAAACATTTCATGTTTCCAGCTTCTGAAATGTGAGGATTTGCTGCTTTTCCTTTTAATAATTTATACAAACTAAACAGTTGGTTAATCAAGAAAATAATCTGCAGATTAATCCATAATGAAAATAATCATTAGCTGCAGTACAAAACAAAATAGTTCAAACTGAGCTCCACCTCAAAAACCTGCTTTTATATTAATGCATGATTAATAATCTAGTATAACAATCACCTGACATTTTTCTGCATATGTTTACCAAAGTAATATTTTCAGTGCAGGACTTTTACCTGTAAAAGAATATTTTTACAGTGTGCCATTAATACTTTTACTGAAGTAAAAAATATGAGTATTTCCTCCACCTCTGGTCACAACTTATAAGATAAATCAGTGTGGTCATGCATTCATGTTTTTTCCTTGAATCTTTGTTTTTTTTGTGAAATATTGGTTAGAGCAAGTATATCTCCAAAAATACAGAATTTTTCCTTTCAGTTCTTATTCAGACACAAAGAATCCAGAGGGCACGAAGCGTATTGTAAGACATACCACCTTTATTAAATGCACAGTATCACAAGGAACATTTCCATTAATTGTGGATAAGCTACTCACATGATGCACAAAGCATTGAATTGATTGATAGAACTGGCTGATTAAAGCAGGATTAAATCTGCCAGGAGAGCGCGCACACACACACACACACACACACACACACACACTCTTGCATACGGATGTCCACCATCTCAGAGACATTAGTCACACACACACACAACACACTCTCTCTCTCTCTCTGTATTCACACAGTAAGTAAAATTTGTTATCTGCACAGGAATGAAAACTGTAATCTTTTTTTCTTTTACCATATATTTACAAAAAAATCTTTAACCCCCCTCCCCTCGAGATAGATTACATTCAAAAAAGGTCCCGACCCTTCTAGATTACATTCAAAATAATATACTATTCATGATGCAAAGTCACAGTTATTCATCTGAAAGAGGATCAAAATAGGCTACAGTCAGTCAGAGGTTGAGTGGTGGGGTTTTGGCCAAGAGGCGACCTTTGACCTCCTCGCCGTCGGCCACGTGTCTGCGGGGACACCTGTCAGCTAGGAGAGATCCTGATGTTTCAATCAGATCCAGAGTCTATGGTGCTCCTGCAGACAGACAGCATCTCAAACAGCCTCTGTGTGAGCTCCCCATCACAGTGGAGAGGAAAGAGGAGATTTCTTTTTTTCTTTTTCTTCAGAGAAAAAACACATTGTTCAAATAAAGTCCTCTGCAGATCAAAAGTTGCCAAAAAAAGGATTGTATTCTCACTGGTATTGTGAACGAGCACAAAGAAATTATACAATGTAGCACAAATAAAATCGTATTTACATATAGTATGTATTGCCAGTGGCCCATAACACGTTGTCTTCAATAGATGTCACACAGTTTTGACATGATACCTGCTTAAAACAGATTATACTATTAAACATAGCCTACTATTGATATAGACAAATATCAGAACTGTACAGAATGGACAGCGAGTTATGTACAGCAGACACATGACTATAATACAGAACTGACAAATGCTGTAATAAAAACATAGAGGGACATTTCCATCAAGGACAATGTGTCAGAGTTTAGGACTTGCCAGCAGAGCAAGGGTGACGTGTTTTTTTTTTTTTTTTAAGTGCTGTTGAGGTCGAGGCGCTGAGCACAGCCGCTCAGGTTGTGCAATCGGGGGATAAGTAAGCTACAAAGTGCACTTAACATAACTTAATGTCTCGGCAAAGAGCCTCCATATGGAAATACATGACGCTTATTTTATGTTTTTGCAAAGATCAATACAGAAGTTTGTAGTAGATGCTCGAACCACCGCACTTGCTTGATTTTTTTTTTAAAGATATGCACAAATGCATTTTTTAAAACTGTTTTCATCACCTGTATAAATGTGCTTTACTGATGCCCAAAGTGAGGAGCTGCCTCAGTCAGTCGCCACCCGGCTGACTGGGGCCGCTCAGAGAGATGAAAGCACCCCTGGGACACTTTAAGGCCAATCAGACTCTTAATTAATCCTTTTAGCTGCGGTCTCTCAGCCTACTATGTAGAATTAAAGATTAGATGCTCAAAGTACTCTCTTGTAATGCGAATAAATAAGAAATAAACTTCAATACACAGAAAACTGAAGTGCTGAAAACAAAGAAACCCTCATTATATTTATCAAAATGCTCTGTTGATCCCTCTCAGAAGTTAGGCAAAAAAAAAAAAAAAAAATGAAGATGATGTACGTTCATCTTCTCTCGTCAACACAATGTCATCACAACATTTGAAAACCTGCCTCTGAAGATGCATACAAAACCACATCACTTACAGATATGGGCCACCGAACAACAAGGATTTGCTAAATGGCATTGCTGGTGAATGAAAGAAATAAAACAAACTGTGCTCATCTTTTTTTTTTGGCTGGGGGGGGGGTAGGCACAGCTCAACACTGCCGAGTCCTCGTCCTCTGTGCTTTAGATACATCAAATGAAAAGGTTGCGAGATGAGTCGAGCACTCCAACAACGTTTAAAACACCACTTTGTTAATATAGATGAACTTGTGTAACAGATATTTACATAAAATATGAAAATGATGATGACATTATTTAAAAAAAGCTGTATGCCCTTGTGTTACAACCTCAACATTGATGTTACATTTGGAGGTCCTTCAGTGGACGAGAGTAGGTTATATATAACAGACACAGGCATCTATAAGAATCTATATGGGTTTCACGCTGCTCCTTTAAAGGATAATAATATGCACGAATGTTTAAAATTCAAACAAGCAAAAGTTTCTGGAGACGACTCAAAAAACCAAAATCAACGGCTCGGTGTGAAAACAGAGTCAACATTCATAAATTCTACAAATATTAAAATAGTCTGTGACATAGAAAAGAAAAAGCTTCAGCTGGAATTTAATGAGTAATTTTTTATCTTCCTGCAGAATATGTTGCTCCGTGTGACAAAGAAGACAAAGCTCTATCTACAAAGTTGTGTCCACACACTGTCCATAATGGAGACACATTATTTTCCCTTTGTTCGTTCCCAGCAAATATGGAATACAGGAGAGTGATTATTCAACACGATGAAGACAGAAAAACCCAGTAATCAACGTTTGTGATTATCGGGTTTCATTTCTTTTTATGCCTTTAACATATAGGAGTGTTTGGATAAAGTTACATAATCCTGTATGCATTTTGGTTTCCTTTTGTGACACATGCCTCAGTAACGTCTGCGAATGGATAAGAAAAGAAAAAGCAAAAGAAAATCACTCAAAATTTAAGGCTTTTCTCGATGGAATGAGGACACGGACGATAGCATTTACAGTAACATTTACAGCCAGCTACTGTACACAGACGCAGGCGCTCGCACAGTCGCACCACCTTCATTTCCTCCTCTCTGTATCATCACGTCCACACAAACACACACGACCACTTGTCCACAGCTCACGCACACACATGCACGCAAAGTACATACAAGAACACGGGTGCTTCAGCCCAGTATGTCCAGGTACACGGGCGAGGCCTTGGCCAGGCTCTGGAGCATGCTGTGGATCTCCTTGATGTTCAGCCTCATGTAGGGCTCCCTCTGCCAGCAGCCCAGCATCAGGTCGTACACCTCTTTAGGACAGGTGCGGGGCCGCTGCAGCACGCGGCCCTGGGTGATGCACTCAATCACCTGCAGGACACAGGGCCACAATACACTGTCTGCTGTGTGATGGTCAAATGAAAGCAATGCAGCAAGTTGTCTATAAATATTGGTCATGAAATCAAACATTAGATGGGCTGAGAGATATTTCTGAGTTTTCACATTTATGCAGAAATATTTGTTAGATCATTGTTTTAATTCAGATGTTTGCTTTTAAACTAATTAACCGTGCATCATTTTGGATGAGATGGGATCATTCTGCAAAGTTTGCTGCACTTTTATTCATGAAAAAGAACATTTTTGTCAATGAATAAAAGATGGGGTGCCCCGGTGGTCTTGGGGTTAAGACACCGACCAGGAACCGAAAGTTTCATTCATTTAAAATTTTGATTTCTGGTAAAAAGTTAAAAGCCTCACGTTTCTATTATAAAGAAATGACTACAAAATTCAAACATTTACCAAAATATAACATTAATATATTAAACTTATATTGCACTTCCATAAAGTTGTGAGACAGTGGTTATTTATTCATACTTTTTTATTAGAATATGTGCATATGTGTAAGTGTCGTTTGACCTCGTGCAACTCTGACCTCATTGTTGGAGAGCTGGTACCAGGGCTGTTTGCCGTAGGTGAAGATCTCCCACAGCACGACTCCGAGGCTCCACACGTCACTCTCTGTGGTGAACCGCCGGTACATGATGCTCTCCGGGGGCATCCAGCGGATCGGCAGCATCGTATGACCGCCCACCTGCAGAGGAGAGAGAGAGAGTCTGTCAGACGCCAAGAGAAGAGTTTAAATCTGCTGGTTAGACTGACTCTACTTTATTAAGTTATTTTTCTTTATTATCGTAGAGAGGTGAAGTCCCTGCTGTCTGATGGACCCCAATGGACCTTATTTTGGAAAAACAACAATTTTTTTTACACATATAATTTTTGTCAATCAAAAGGATAATTTTGCAAGTGGAGACACTTGAAGATGAAGATAATAAAATACCATTTAGTTTTGTGTGAAACCACTTGAAGAACTACATCTCACTCATTGTCTTGCACATATCGTCCATCTCTAATAAAGACAAATGATGCTTTGCCAATATGGTAACTGAAATTACACTCAGTTTATTCAGGACATCTGGCTAAAACTAATTCAGTCTAATAAACCATTCATGAAGGTTATAATGTCACTGTATATATAACTGTATTGCATTATACAGAGAGGAGTTTTTGTTATGTAGCCTACCTGCATTGATTTAAATTGGATGGATAAAATAATAGAAACATTCATTAGTATAATACAGTTAAACAGCGCCACAAACTACATCCACTTGAATCAACAACGGTTTCAACAAAAACTGAACATTATAACCTTCATGCAGGTCAGATTTCCTGCAGGACAGTTGTATTGTGCTGCATTAGTTTTAGCAAAAGCGTACCTAATAAACTGGCAACTGAGTGTACATTTCATAGCGAGCAATTAAGTTTACTCACTCTGGTATTCCTGGAACACGCCTGTTATTCCTTCATAACCTTTTATCCAATCACTGTCTTCCTGTCTTCTTCCATCACTTATTTCCTGTCTCCTAAATGCATTTTCCTCTCTTCCTGTCGCCCCTTTTATCCAATCACCTTCACTGGACTTCCATCGCGTTCACCACCTCACCTACATTAACTCACATTCACCATCATTCGATTATTAAATGCACGATATCTGAGCCGGTGCCAGGGGGTTATACCACATATGGCATCCTAAAAAGCTTCAAGAAACTAAGTACTTCATGCCTGAGCTGCACCAAACTTCAACAAGAAGCTGTAAATGAACAGTAAAAAGTTTTAGAATAGTGAAGCATAATTATATTCTATAAGTGGAAGATCAACTATGATGCACAAATGTATATCCATAATTTTAATGCAGGTGTATTAGTTTTCCTGGTTGATCTAATTTATTGTAGCAGCGTTATAGCAGATGAAGCAGCCTCACACTGTCAGCTGCGTTCATGCTTTTTCTTTAATAAAAATGTTGGATATCAGAGTTGGTGACAGGCCCTCTTTATGGTGGCCTTATCTGATGCAGGCAAACGCATCTCTGAGATGATGTTATTTGTGTGTGCGTGTGCTTAGAGTCCACTTCAGGCAGCAGGGGGCACTGTGGGATTCAAGCTGGGATCTGAGACACAAAAGGGACGAGGGAATAAAATAATTCCATCTGCTCTTCAATATGACAATTTTTATTCTTTTTTAAAAAATTGCTCTGTATTCTAGCATCAAAGTCTCATCTTCCATCAGTGGGTCATACAATAAACTCCTCTGTGGTTTAATATGATGCCGGCCATGCAGACTGAAGGGAACTATTAACTCCTCGCCCAGAGAAAAAGAAAAACTGCTGATGCATTTTTGCACTGTTGGCCTTTAGTAGCATGGAAACAGTAATTTTATGCAGATTATAGAATTTGCATTTAAATGGTTTTAAAAATAGATAAAATACCTCTGGTTAAAATTGTCATTTCTGCAGCTACACAGTTATTTCAGGCCAAAACTGGAATAAAATTCTAATTACATATTTGAGACTATGTGGCTGCATTTCCATATTTCTGTGTGTATATCAGAGGGTTGTGTGTGTGTGTGTGTGTGTGTGCATCACTATAAGACTGGGGGGTGGGGAGACGAGGCGAGAACAGGGATCGTAATAATCAAAAATACTTTGGACTCACTCTGTAGTAGTCTGTGCTGTAGACGTCTCTGGACATGCCAAAGTCTCCTATCTTGACCAGCAGGTTTTCTCCGACCAGGCAGTTCCTGGTTGCCAAGTCTCTGTGGACGAAGTGTTGGGAGGCCAGGTAGACCATGCCAGCAGCAATCTGTTGGGCAATGTGCAGCATCTGGGACTGGGTGAGCTCCACCAGGATGCTGTGTTGACCGTCTGCCATTAGCACTGCATCAGGACCGTGAGACCTGCACCCGGAAACACTTCATTAGAGCTACAATCAATCCAACCACCGAACAGTTTAGAAAATGTATTGCATGTAATGTTTCGATACGAGTACAATTTCTTACCATTATATTGTGATGTAGTAAATTTAATGGAGATTCAATTGGTTGATGGACAGAAAAATTTATTTTGCAACTTTTCTGATTTTTCATGTTTGAAATTGTGATGCTTTTCTTTGTCTTTTCAGACAGGAAACAGAATATCTTTGGTAATAATATATTTAATAAATGATCAATACTGTTGCAGATTAATTTTCTGTCGAATGGGTATTTACAATTAAGTGACTAATCTTTTTAGCTGTGCATTACTTGTAGCCAAAAAATAATTTATAGATTACGTAACCAGATGGGAATGTTTTGTCTCACAGAATATTTCACACAGCCTGACCTTCAATGCACAGTGGACACTTAGAGGATCAATTTATATATGCGTACTAAGAGTCAGATGAGAAGATCAAATGTCTGTGTGCTAAATATAAATTTGGTGCCAGTAGACAGTTAGCTTAGCTTAGCATAAAGAGTGGAAGCGGGGGGAAACAGCTAGCCTCGCTCTGTCTGAAGGTATCCGCCTACCAGCACCTCTAAAGCTAAGATGTTAAATCTTGTTTGTATAATCCTTGTCTTGGATTATGTGCTAGACTATTTCTTGGCCAACAGCAGTGACGGTATGCGTCGGTCTGGCAGCTTCATGGTGAAGAGGAATAAAGAAGCATATATCCCATTTCAATACTTTTAGAAGTCAGAATGAACCTACCTGAGGAACTTGTTCAGGTCACCATGTTTCATATATTCAAACACCATGATGAGGGGGTCGCTCTCCACACACACGCCGTAGAAGGTGACGATGTGTTCATGCTGCAGGTTGGTGAGGAGCTCGGCCTCTCTGTAGAAGTCTGCCCGGCCGCTCTCGTTGGCCTCTTTCAGAGTCTGACAAAAGGCGAAAGACACAAAAACAAGGGTCAACAGACTTTATTAACTGAAGGCCATTGCATTGATTATCAGAGCGAACGGTGATCTGCACCTTGACGGCCACATGGAGCTTCTCCTGGTCTGGGGTCAGGTTGTAGCACTCGGCGAGGAACACCTTCCCAAAGGCTCCTTCTCCCAGCTCCCGCTTCAGAACGATGTTGTGTCTCTTGATGTGCTGGACAACTTTAATGCAGAAAAAGACAAATCACTCTCAAGGTCACGAGTGCATCTTGAATATTTAGTGAGAATATTTTGGTTTTTAGACAATTATAGCTACAACCCTGATTCCAAAAACGTTGGGACACTATGTAAAACATAAATACTAGTTTTAAGTAGTAATCTCCTTCATACAATCATGCGTTTGACAAAGTATTGAACCTCTCTCCATCCTCGCTGTGAACGACTGAGTCTTTCCAGGATGAACCTTTCATACCCAATCATGATACTATCACCTGTTACCAATCAACCTGTTTACCTGTGGAATGATCCAAACAGGTGTTTTTGGATCAGTCCACAACTTTCACAGTCTTTTGTTGCTCCTGTCCTAACTTGTTTGAAACATGTTGCTGCCATCAAATTCAGAATAAGCAGATATTTACAGAAATCAATGAAGTTGATGAGGTCAAACATTAAATATATTGTCTTTGCTGTTTTCAATTCTGTGTCATAAAGGATTAGCAAAATTATCACATTCGGTTATATTATCGATTATTCATTATCGACTTGTCGGATTTGAAAATTAATAAATGAATCTATAAGATATCAGAAAAGAAATGCCAGTCACAATCTCCTACAGCACAAGGTTACATGTTCAGACTGAATGATCTGTCTGATGAAAATCCAAAACAGAAAGATATTCTACTCACAATAAAATGGACAAAAGCCACAAATCTACACATTTGAAAGACAAATGTTTGACATTTTTACTTGATAAATGAATTATTAGAATTGTTGATTTTTCAGCCAATAGACAAATAGATTTGAGCACTAATTAAAATTTCTCAAAAGCAAAATAAACCACATGCACATGTGTGTGAGACAAACATTCAGCTTCATTCTGCTGAGCTGAGCCGTCTGTAAACTGATTGTGCTTTTGAACATCCTCTGTAGGCTAAATGTCCAGCTGCCCTGCAGAGCAGGAGTCGCTTTCACAATGCAGCAGGATGCTGACAATAAATATGGCGTCCGGCAGTGACCCCTGCATGGATTTATCAGAAAAGGTCCGGGTTACCAGTCATTTGCCGAGCGAGGCGGTAACTCACACGTGTCAGATTTCAGCATGCTGCCAGAGTTACGGAAGTACTGTGGGTTCTCAATGACAGGAATCTTTGTCATCCCAATGATCACTGCGTCTGGACCCATCTCTGAGGACGACGGGGTGTTGTTGCCATTGGAGACATGATGAAGAGGGCTGGCAGAGTCATCGTCATTACTGATGACTGAGGAGGAGCCTAGGGAGCCACAGAGGAGGAGGAGGAGAGGAGAGAAGAGGCAGGAGGAGAGTGAAGAGCAGAGGAGAGACGAGTGGAGAAGAAAGGAAAGAAGGATTGAAGGAGGAGGAGGGAGAAAAGACATAGACAGACTTGTTAATACTATGGTAGCATCAATATATCGCGAGAGCGTGGTAATCAGAGACCGAGCAGGACGTCTACTTTAACAGGATGTTATTCCAATAGTTTCTTGGAAAGGAAAGGTTCTGGGAAACAGGATACCTGAATATCAGAGATACACTCATACGCACTTTCACCTACACACACACACAGACAAGGTGGTATAAAATGAACAGATGTAACCCCTGACCAGATTTTTTAACGGCTTGCTGCACCCGGCTGGACGACACAAGTTGTATATCATGAAAATAACATATCAGAAAATTATGGGCAGATGTCATCCTAAATCAACATGAGACCAAAGTAGGACTTACAAATTCCTGTAGTCATTTTAACACTGGTACAATGGAAACTGTAATGAGCTTTGAGTCAACACTTTAAATTAACCTATTTAGCATCTATATGTGGTATATAAACACTTGTACATAGTTGATACTACCCTCAAAGATATGAGAGTAGTATCGATCTTCTCGTCTAACGCTCTGCCAGAAATGAAAAATGTCAAACTATTCCTTTAAGAAAATGAGCTCACCTTTAATACCAAACTTGGAGTTTCTTCCATATTTCAGAATGATGACCATCAGAACGCAGCCAGTCAAGGCAACTCCTGCGATTCCCACAACTACATACACCTGAAAAGACAACAACAACACAAACAAGATCATTTATAACATAGATGTTAACAAAAACATCCTTTAGGTCAGTGGCTCCCAATGGGGCCTCAGGACCCCTGTGTGGGGCCACGAATTAAATCTATTTATCACACAGAGAATTATGTTGTATTTGAGACTTTTTGCTTGTTTCTTGAGAATTACCAGATAATATCAGGCATTTAAAACAAAACAAGAAAAAAAATCTGTCTTTGAAGGGAGATGACAGGTAAACATTTGTTTGAAGGGGTCACTAGCCAAAAGGTTTAAACATTCAGGACTGATGAGAATCACTTACTGCGACACTGTCATCCAGAGGAGGCAGCGGAGAGTCTGAAAAAAATCAAGATGTTTGTTTGAAAATTTCAAAATAACCCACAACTAACAATTATTAATGGCAAGCGACTGATGATGATCGAGTTCATCCACCTACCGGTCGTGTCTGGGCAGAGGCAAGATGCAGGGATAGGAAAAAGAGATCATGTTAATTTTAACTATGTATGCAGTTATTATCAAGTTAAACCATTGTTGGTTTTATGAAGCTGATTCATTACTTACAGTAGTAGAAGGGGTCTTCTGCTAAAAAGAAAAAAAAAGTCGATGTTAGCAAACAGAAAGTGGCCTCAGAACTGAGCTGACTTCTCACTGAATGTAGAACATGGACACCTGTGTGGTCGATGTCAGGCGGGTCGATGAACTGGGCCGAGACCTTCTTCTCGTCCCGGCCGTACTTGTTCTTCGCCACCAGCCTGTAGACGCCGTTGTGGATGTGCGTGGGGTTGACGAGCTGCAGGCAGCCGTGGTACTCGCTCTCGGTGGACAGGTGGATCATGGTGCGGATGTAGTCCTGCTCGTGGAGGGGCATGTTCTCGTGGTACCACTGCAGCTCGGGCTTGGGGTTCCCCGTCACGCTGAAGGGGATGCACCAGTGGTGGTCTCGCTCGGGGGCCAGCAGGTGCTGGATGGTGGGGGCAACTGACACGGAGGCAACAGTAGAGGAAGAGTAATAACGGGATGACAGGAAAATCAACACCAGGAGTAAAAGCCAGTAGGAAAAAGCAACATTCACGGGCTCAGAAAAGGAGCCGGGGGAGAGAAGAGAGACTGATCACGCGACATCTGAACACCGACATGAGGAAAACAAGGAAGAGGAGTGAGGAGAGATGTGGTGGAACAAGCAGAGGAGTATGGTAAAGGCATGAGGAGCTTCACAGGAGGAAGAGTTATGGAAAGGAAACATGGAGAGTCAATAAGATTTGCCAAGAGACAGTAATGATAACAAACTGAGGAGCCTTGCGCTTTCACTGGAAATAACAAAGTCTCGAAGAAAGCATTTAAGAGATCATGAGAGGAAATTAGATGCATGCTATTGGTTAGCATTTACAGTGGATAATAACAGAAAAGAAAGCGTCCTTACAGAGAATATTGAGCTGAAGTGTGGCCTCAGTCTGACCGACCATGTTCTCGGCGCTGCATATGATCACCCTGCCATTATCATCAGGAAGCAGGTCTGACAGGGTGAGGCTGCTCTTCATGTCCGAGGGTTCGATCTGTAAACACAGCAGCGTTATTTAGGTCCTACGTAGGTAAAATTGGTTGATGCTTATCTTGGAATTTAACTAAACACATTTGCTCAAGTGCTTTATACTTCTACTCCACCACATCTCAGAGGAAACTATTGGACTTTTTACTCCACTACATTTGTCCGACAGCTTTAGTTACTAGTTACATACCTTTCTTATCCAATGAAAATCATGTATCTCCAAACTTGGTGATTCTGAATTTGAGAAATTTCTCCAACCTCTTACTCTAAATACACTATTTAATTCCCCCCGGTTTAGCAGGAAAATGCATCGAACATGTGATGATCTTATAGAATAATGATTCATTGCTGTAGATTAAACTACACAGCAGAACATAAAGTAGTTGAAATGAGCTCAACCTTGAACATCTACAGCTGTAAAATACAACATACACATTAGTGCAGCAGTAAAAATGAATCCAAAAACATCAGATATAATAGTAAAACATTTTACTGCAGAATGAATGTTTTTACTACTTGTACTACTTGTTCATACATCTTCCACTACAGGCTGCACAGTACGAACATGTCACCAACATATAGTGTATAAGGCTTCTCATATTCTGTTTTTCTTATTATCAACAGATCCTATGAAAAGACCACTTGAGTAAAAACATGTAGTTTAACAACAATGACAACAATGGGGCTCTATGAGAAGAGGAAAAAGCTACACAGACATTTTAGTAGGATCGAGTTGATATTTGGTCTTTTCATGGGATTTGTCAGAGCATCACCAAGCGTATCCTTTACTGGAGTCCAAGTCTACATCTCTATCATGACCATCATCCTATTCTAGTTCCCAGAAGTAGCTTTGAAACTTGAACTCATCTTGTAAGTCGTATTTTCAACCATCCCATTTCCCAAGACGTCTCATATTTCCACTCAAAGAGTAAAAAAAAAAAAACCCTAAGTACCTGTACCAAAGGTTTAAAGAGGGAGCTGTGTGGTGGACCGGCTCACCTCGTGGTGGGTAGAGAGCATATCAAGGTTCCACAGGATCTCGGGAGGAGGGGAGCCTGAGGCGCTGCACACAGCTTTGACATCAGTTCCCTGCATCTCAGTCACGGTTTTTGGGGTGACCTCTACTCTGGGAACCACTGCGAGAAATGAGCAAACACTGAAGCTAAACATCTGACCGGAACTCTACATTGATTTGTTTACAGATTTCTTTCCGTCCTCTCTTTTCTGTCTCCCTTCAATATCAGATACCCGGCGTTGCTTATTATAACATGGTTTCACGTTACCACAGTCTGGTGGGGTGAGTGTGGCGAAGGCCTTCGACGTTCCTCTGTCGTCTATGCATTTCAGGTCTTGACTGTCAGCATCTTCCAGGAGCCTCAGTTTGATCCACAAGTTCTCACAAACACAATCCAAAGGGTTTCCGGACAGGAGGAGCCTAGAAAACAAACACACAGCACTTGAGAATCATATTTGGTTGCAAAAAACTGTTTATGCAGACGTGACACTTACGGTAATGTTGTGTTAAAGTTCTGAAATGTTCTCCATGACAGCGTCGATAGGTTATTGTCTCTGAGATTTCTAAAATTAAAAAAAAAAACAATCAAAATCTAAACAAAGCTACTCAGGTGTACATCAATGAGATAACTAAAGAGGGTCTTTAAAATGCCTCTTACACATATTGAAGTCTTGTGTTGTTGAAAAATGCGTCTGACGATATAGACGTCAATCTCGTCTTCATCACTGTTCTGTTGGAAGTTAAAATGCGGAGTTATCAGTCAGATGAATATATTGTGACTCCGGGTAAAAACGCTGAGAACATACTGTGTGATACTTACAGGTTTCTGAGGTTTATGTAGTGCCTCAGACTGTTGTCATCGATGTCAAACAGTCTGTTCTGATTAGCAATGTATCTGTGAACAAATGCACAAGACAAAATCATGCTTTCATTTAATGTAAAGTCTGAAGCTAAGATAGTCGCACTGCTGATCAGTAACTCGATCTGAAACTATTTTTGCATGTGCGTTATATTCTACAGCGTCACAATGACAGTGTGAAACAAGAGAGTCCGTTGTGTTTGTGTGTTTTATGAAACTAAATACCATGACAGTGTTTGTTTTGTGGACATAGTCAGCAGAATTTTATATAAACTGCCCACACAGTTGTCATAATGCTTTACAGAGAGAATCTGATCTGCAGCACATGTGACTGTCAGTATAACGTGGACACACACAACAACACGTATTTACACACTGGAGTGACAGTTATGTTTTGTATTGTTGCTGATATTGTTCATATTTATTGCATTTCTTTCTTTCTACGGCCTCAACTGCCACAAAATTATATTATAAAATATCTAATAAGGATCTTGCCATGAGACTGTCAATAATGAGTAATTCTTGATTCATTAAAAAAAAAACTTGAAATCATTTTTTAATCATTTTCATGATGATCAGCTAAACTACTTTACAAACTGAAGTGGAAATCTTGTGAAATTAGACGTCTATCATTAAAGAGTTGGAGTAATACATTTCAAATGATCATCACAATACAATGCTGAAGTAAACAAACCTTTCGCAGCATCAGAAAAGATTAACAACTCTAGTGTTCTCTTGCATGTGAACAGATTTCTTTTATATCTTGGTGATGAGAGACACTTTTGTTTACATGTGAATTATGCTGTTAACAACCCAAAGCTGCAATATGTTACAAGTTAAAGCATCTCGGACAATCTGAAGGGTCACTGTTGCTTCAGCTGGTTATTTATTGGCACAAATGGAGAACAGAAATCTTTACATTCATGGTTAGATTTTTAGAAGGTGCAGCTGAGAAGTCTTATTTTGTATATCATGCTTCAAAGGGAAAACTGCTGAATTTATTTGTCAAACCTGCAGATTTTACTCACTCAGACAAACTGAGGAACATTTACAAGACTTGCATAATTTGCCAAATGAAGACTAGAATAATCATGTTTTGACGCCTGGTAAACTCCACTCATGATGGCTGTGTGACACCTACTTCCAGCCTGTCTGCCTCCATCCATCCTCCACCGGGTGCCATGCAGTTGTACACTTGTGCAGGGTTGTAGCAGGTACACAAGCCTACACACTGACGCAGATAAGGCTGCACACAACTGATGTGATCTCATGTGTAATCTGGCATCAATGTGCTCATTTTGAAACATGGAGTCTGTGTCACACCTCCGCCCAGGAGCAGCATTAACACCTCAGATGCTGCACTGGGCCTGGAAAACATTTACTCCATCACTACCTCTGGAGCTGTTTTGTAAAGGAAACACCGACTAATCCAAATAAGCCTGACGCGCACTCTCACCACCATTACGCACGCACACACACACATACACACACACAGCATCGTCGTTAGTGGCACGCACAACCCCATCTCCGACACACACACACACACACACATGCACGCGCGCACACACACATACTAGGCTGCATGATCATGAGAATAAAAATCCACATTTTGGGTTTGACATCAAAAAGACAGAAGATCCCTGCTGATGTTTCATGCACATTTAATAACAGCAGGCCTGCTGTTATTAATATTGCTGCTGATGTTATTATTAGCCTGCCTTTATATTTATTATTATAATTATAACCCTAGCCCTTGGGTATTATTGCGACCTATGCTGGAGCATGCATCTTTACGCATTGCATCCAAATGAGTCCACTCGCTGTCTGCACGATTATTTTTCATGCACTTACATCTCGGTGATGTTTTCCATGTCATCTAACGTGAGGACAGGGAAATCCTCGATCCCGGGGACGGAATCAATACAAACAATCCTTGAGAAGCTGCAAGTGCAGGATGCGGGGCAGGCATCGCTGGATCTCCACAGCCCCATCAAAAGCACAAACAATCCGAGCCGAGCCATGCCATATTCCCCCGCGCTGGAGTCCATCTCAGGTCCAAATGGATGTCCCACCAAATCCCCCCCCTTTAAAAAAAACACACACACACACAATCTGCTCTGATAGAAGATTTCCTGCCTCCCTCTCCGCCTTTATGTGGCCAAGTTAATCCTTGCGCCTCTGCAGGAAAAAAAGCAGGACGCGGTCGGAGAGGAATGCGCAAAGCTCTCGGTTTTAGTATCAAGATGCCATGGACTGGCCTTCCCGTCTCCGCAGAGCTGCTATCACACTACTGCATATCGATGTCGTGCAGCAAAGGTGTCAAGTGGTGCGTCCTGGTGCGTCCTGGTGCTGCTGTCTCACTCCTCTGTGTCGGGCACAGACTGTTCGCCCCTGCCTTGTAAAACAAATATGAGGTGTTCCAGATGTTTAGAGATCAATAGGCAAAGGCCCCCCCTCCCACCCCCAGGAGCTGTTTCTCATATGTGTGACGATGGGGAGGGAAAGACGAGAGGATGCACAGTGGAGTAAGGATGCGTGGTGATGCTGCGTGTGTAGGGAGGATGGCTACCTGCATGCGTCTATCGATTATCATCCTCCTCCTCCTCCTCCTCCTCCCACCACCCCCCTCTCTCTCTCCAGCCAGCCATCACCAGGACTGGGTTTACAGGGGGAGATATTTGCTGGAGATGTATTTCTGCAAGTTGCATTCAGAGGAATTGTTTTGGTTTTTTTTGATCATGCAACAGAATCTAAAACACGACAAGCTGCAGGCTCATCAGGCTGCAGGTCCAAATCCAGCTGTTTGTGTTGTGCACAATAACAATATGCATGCAAACTCTTGTGTTGTAGTTACTCTGGAGCCATGCATTTTTTTCTCCCCCCTCTCTCTCTCTCTCTCTCTCTCTCTCTCTCCACACCAACACTGTTGTACGGTTGGCCATCAGGCCTATAGTGTGACGTACGGTTGACGCACAAGACGGGGTGCATCTATGAAAAATAATTACCTATAGTATGTCTGCAAGCTTCAGATGGGTCTCAGTCCAACCACTGCTCACAGCACCACACAGATGCAAGAACTGGGGGAATTGAAGTGTTTTTTTTTTTTTTAATTATTTCTGATAAAGAGCATTTCAGTCAGAATAATTATATTTTTCTATTCTATAGCAAAATCCTATATAAAATCCTTTATAATTAATAATAACCTATAGTATGTCTGCAAGCTTCAGATGAGTCCAATCAATGATCAGTGTACAGGCGCAAGAAGTGGGGGGATTGAAGTGTTACATTTTTAAAAATTATTTCTGATAAAGAGCATTTTGTCATTATAATTGTATTTTTCTCTATTCACTGACACACTATAGTAAAATCCTATATAAAAGCCAATGTAATGTCTGTATGTCTGCAAACTTCAGATGGGTCCAATCACTGACCAGTGCACAACACAGATGCAAGAATTAAAGTGTTATATGTTTTTAAATTATTTCTGATACAGCATACATGTATTTTTTCCTATGCGTTGACACATTATGGTAAAATCCTATATAATTAATAATAACCTATAGTATGTCTGCAAACTGATTACTGTTTGACTCATTATATTAGCATCTAAAATCTAAACACTGTAATCATTTGTAAAGGTTTTCCCCACCAAGGTTTATCTTATCTTAAGTGTAGTGCTAAAAGAGACCAACTGTGGCATGTTCTGAAGTTTGGCAAACTACAAGAAACAACAAAACAAAAATAGGAAAAAAATATTTCGGGGCAGACCTGCCAATATTGCTCTGATGTTGGTGTCCACTCACCAATATTTACATTGATTATACATTCATAATTTAGACATTGATTGCATGAATTATGAATGCATTATCAATATATAAGTGGTGTCCACTCACCAAATCTATGTTTATAAGACATTCATAATTTAGACATTAATTTCATACTTGTGCCTTTAATGCTCCAAACTGAGCAAACAAAATGCCATATAAATCCTTTACTCTCCAGTCCTACGAGAGTCACTGTGCTTTGCTGAACATGCTGCTGATCGTATGGTTCAAAAGTGATCAAATAAATCCTGTTTACCAGCAGATTCCTAAATTTCACTGATAATGAGGAGGCGCGCTCAGCCAGGACACCTGATCTGTGACACAGCCTGGATGCTTAGTGTCTCTATGGTGACTTGCTTTTTACAAATAGCGCTGACAATGTCAAGTGTCGCTATGGTTGCAGATGAAAATATGTACGCAGGCTTTTTTTTTTTTATGAGAAACATCAAGAACTGAATTATATCTGTCTCCATGGTAACCTCAGAGTATAGGAGAGGGAAGAGAGCTCTTTATTTTGCAATAGATCCTCGCCTATATCTGAAGGAGCACGACAACACTGTGAGGAAAAAAAAAAAGGGGGGGATGTTTAAAATAGATCAAGTGTGGACATAATTCGGGCTCCTGATTTGCAATAAACGGGCGGCGAGGTGGTGACTCTAGCTGATTAATAAGTCTGATCTAATGGCCTTTTCATTTTAGCAGTGCAGGAGCGAATGTAGTTGCACTCAGGAAAGTAGACGTGTGTGTTTGGTCCAAGCACACAAATGTTTTTATGGTGGAGTTTGTATCAGTTGGTTCAATCTACTGCAATCCAGTGCTCCCAATGAATCGCTCTATTTCTTTGGAAGACAAGGGAATTATTTGTGAATTCAACTCTGTTTTTAAGAAGCTCCAAACAGTTTCAGGGGTGGCTCAGTGAATGAAACAAATATTAGATTAGATATCAAAAGGAGATCACATAGAATAGAGTAAATGTGTGTGATTTGGTTAAAGAGACACAGGATTTTGAGGAGTTTTACAGTTTTTCCCACTTTTCCAGTGTCAGAAACTAATAAATACCTTAGGTCAGACTTATTTTATGTATCTGAAAGTTATGTCAAACAGCAATATAAGGTTATCTTGGCACAATTGTTGAGTGTTTATGAGATCAAATAATGTGTTAACGACACCAGAGGCACCCAGAAACTGAGCATAAATAACTACGGTCTCTGTTCTATTGCTTGAAACCTCGATGAAGTTCTTAGCTAGAAAGACTTGTGTTGGTTCCTCTTGTGGAACATGACTGAACTTTGCCTCTCACCAGGAGGAGCTGCATGTCAGACCCAGAGATCCTCCTCCTCCTCTTGTGCGTTCAGTTTGGTGCCACTTGTGCATCATCCAACTCTGCGACTCCTCCATCTCGGCTCCTACCTCTTCCTGAGCCAGCTGGTGGCAGACTTGTCTTGAACCTTGCGTGCTGTTGTGCAGCCGTGACTCAGCCTGCTGATCTACATCCTGTACTATGGATTAATAACACTGTGCTCACTGTTACACTCCTGTGTCTCGTCTGAGTGGATGCAAGCAATAGTTCTGTTTCAGACACGACTAATTTTGCTTATTTCAGACCATCATCTAGGATTCATCAGTTATGTTTAGTGACTGATAACAAGGTTGTCTTGATCTGGTGGATCAACATCTCCCATGTGCACCATAAGAATGAAAAACAATCCATTTCAACTTACTTCAGTGTAAGTTTGTTTTTAAGAACCCACTCCTCCATTAGCCTCTTTAGTTCCTTCTCTGTGAGGATAATATAAATACCTTTAGTGTACCCGATCCTCAGGGGTAAGTGCAGCACTGGTTTATACCTCCAGGGGTTGAACTTGAAATGTCACACATATCAGAACCTGGATATTCTTCCACTCGTCAGCTGAGCACTGGTCCGATGGAGGAACCCTGTTGTTGAGATGAGTGGGTCACTGTTATCGACTCCCGAGCACCAAAGATGTGCTGCTGTGGACCAACCAAACCAAAACCTTGTGGTTCTCTCTTCATTTCACTATCAATTGATCTGGCTTGATATTTTCTTAATTATTGATTTAAGAAATAGATAAATAAAAGATAAAGATTCATTTCTATAAAAACTTAAAATGATGTATTCAAATGTCTTGTTTTGTCAGACCAACAGTCCAAAGAAATATATCCAGGTCACAATGATATATAATAGAGAAAAGCAGCAAATCTTCACAACCAGAGAATGGTTGAAGTTTTAGCTTTAATAAATCACTTGAACAGTGATTTCATTGTCAAAATAGTTTAGATTAATAGATTAATTTTCTGTCAATCATCTATAATAATAATAATAATAATTTCATATTTTTTAAATCATCACTTTATTTCTATTAGAACAAAATAATCAACCTCAGTCTGCTGTCTGCCCCTTTAGAGGCTCTTCAGGGGCAACTGCAGTACCGGTTCCCGCCGCCAGGGGCGCATCAGTAACGTGTCTTAGCCCCGCCCGCCTGTGCTGACTCGACCGACGAAGGTAACGAACCACCGGGCGAGTGTTTTCTCTCCATGCTGGAAACGTGCAAACGCTCCTGGGCGAGGAAACGGCGGACGACCGCAGTCAACCTGGTTTTGCAGCAGGTTTGTTTTGCTAACTCTTTTAGCATTAATGTTAACGGTGCGCCGTGCTAGCAGCTCATTAGCTTTGGGTCCTGTGATGAGATTTGGCCGCTGACATTGCGATGATAGCCGGATTGCTGGATGTTATTCTCGCTCCTGAACGTGTCGGACAGTCGCAACGTGGACAGTGGAGCTGGTGGACACGCCTGTGAAACACACAGAAACAAGCGGCTGGTTAGCTTAGCAGCGCTGTTAGCTTACAAGTTAGCCGCAGCGCAGAGAAGCTAACTTCAGGTGCAAACACGTTTTTCATTATAAGTGCGCAGTTTTCTCTATCTGCACATTCCTCTTAGTTTGATTTGAATTAAAAGGGAAAAAAGACTCCACATAACAAGTTGCAGTGCATGATGAGCTTTCTGCACAAATGCTAACTTAATTTTTCCTCATAGCACTGATGCACCTATGTGTTTTCTGCAGAGCCTCTCATGCATGCAGGTAGATGCTTGTTATCTGCAACTGGCTGCTTCTTATTCTCCCAAACTATGTAGGCGTTGACCAGCATGTTTCTATAACTTAGAGCAAAGGCCTCAGTTCAGGAGTGATGCTTGCACAAGTCCAACCTGTTTGTGCAGCCTTCAGCCAGCAGCAGTGGGCGGTGCATGTAGGTGGACAGTGTGAGTACAGTAGAGCTCCTGCAGGCTGCTTATATGAAGGACACTTGTGGCTCTATTTCAAGTGTTCAATCCTTGATTCTGGCTGATTTACTCAGACATCATTGATGCAGCTGCATGCATACTTGACTGGTGATTTCATTTGATTTGTCTTCATTATAGCCCCACTTGTCATCTATTGCAATCAGAGCTGAAATGATGAATTGAGTTATAGATCAACAGAAAAATAATCTTCAGCTCTTTTGATATCATTGGTTTAAGTCATTTGTCAAAGAACATTGTGTGCTTTCAACTCCTATTTCCTAAGAAGTTGCTGCTTTTTTTCATTTTATGTGATAATAAACTGAATATCTTTGGGTTTTAGTCTGTTGGTTGGGCAAAATAATGAGCTATGGAAACATGAGGGACATTTTTCACTATTTTCTTGTCTATTATAGGCCCTGAAAAAATGATCAGCAGAGTACTTGATAATAAAAAATTGTCCTGAGTTGCAGCCCAAGTTAGATGTATCTTTGCGTATACCACATCTAGTCAGGCTGATTGTATTATTGCCCCCCTCCCTTTAGCAGATCCGGGGAGAGGAGCCTGTTTGCATTCCAGTGCAGGTGCAATACAATGGAGGTGAAAATCGAAGAGCAGGACCACGACAGCACATTCAGCAACACAGACACTAATGGTGAGATCGCACTCATCTTCATTTTGATAGAGGAAAATAATGCCATTCATGACCATAAGGTAAACTGCATGAATGAACTCGAGCGTTAAGTGGAAAATGAACTGAGCTTCTGTGTAGATATATATCAGCTAATTAGTTCACTCAAGAGAGGAGAAAAGAAAAAATGAACATTTCTGGCTGGCTCTACATAGCATGTGGACATGTCAGATGGTTGAGGGATTCTCCTGTCCAAGATACTGCTGTTCTGTGGGCCCTGAGCAGATCTGCCCGTGTTTTAATCCAGGAAGGGTACATGGTGGTTCTGGACGTGATCCAGGATACAGTTGGCCGCTGAATGAAACCCATTCTTGGGGTGGAACATACTGTACACCTAGCACTCGCCATGCATTTATATTTTTGTCACTTTGAATAGTAGCTGTGGCTAACAATAATTTGCTTCCCTTTGGCATGTTCTCCTAAATAATACAGCAGCATAATTCTAAATTTTAGCCATGATGTGTTGCATTTTTATGTCATATTTTACTTTTTAGAAAGTTGTGATAATGTTGGAAACATGGAAACATTCGAAGAATCAAATGTCATACTGGGATGCCAAAATATGAGATTTTAAAATACTGCAGAGTGGCGTTAAAAGTTATTACACAAGAAGTCTATTGTAACCACCACCTTTGCAAGGAGTGACTGCCTTGCTCATATTTGGATTATCATCCTTCTCAGGTAAACGCCCAGCTGAGGACATGGACGAGGAGCAGGCCTTCAAACGTTCTCGCAACGCAGACGAGATGGTGGAGCTGCGTGTGCTGCTTCAGAGCAAAGTAAAGACCCATTCACACAGCGGGCTGCATTAGTTGTTGGGACACGCTGCTTGTTTTTTTTCCTCCTATTGAGCAAAGCGATTTTATTTCTAAAGAAAATCTTTTTCTTCGCAGAATGCTGGTGCTGTTATTGGAAAGGGTGGCAAGAACATAAAGGCCCTACGCACAGACGTGAGTAAACGGATAGAATCCTGCTAACGTTTCTGCAGCTGAGAAAATTTAGTTGGCTACTGCCCAGTTTAAATTGAAAGGGCCCAAACCTAAATTTCAATGAAAGCAGCCCCCCTATTCACTGAAGTCCCACAGAAACAGTCCCAGCAGGTTTTGATTAAGAATTGACATGCACTATTTATCAAAGATCACTTCTCTATAACGATGAAACCAAGTTGGCTCATGTGGACAGAGAAGGAAGATATGATCAGACAGATCTGTTGGATTTTGTTTCCAATCCTCTTGTGAGTTTCAGCCTGATTCCAGTTCCCCTCACAGTATTGAAGTTTGACCTTGAAGTGACAACAGGTGCCTGAAAGCCTGAGTGGATATAGTTTTTTTTTTTTCTTCTTTTTTTTTTCCCGAGGGACGTAAATCTCTTTAGTGCTCCAGACTGTTTTTTTTAAACTTGTCTTTGTCCAGGTCACACTTCCTGTTCTTCTTCACTCACCACAGTTTCAAGTCTCTTATTTCACTTTTGGGTCAAAGTATAGCGTGCATTCAATTAAAAATGTATTCCTTCTCCCCCTCTTCCCTTCTCCTTTACTTTTTTGCTTTTATTTTTGGCCACCTTCCTCCGTTGCCCATGTACTGGATCGACATGCCCCTCCTGCGTTGCCCACCTTGACGTTGGCCCAACCTCCGCCCGCCCCTGAACGCCCGCCCGCCCACCTGACACTCCCGGTTGGCCCCGCCCATAAACCGTGCCCCTCCTTTAATGGGCACCTAACTTGACATCTTGTGATTGAATGCCCCCGCCCAATGCCAACCTCCTCCACCACAACCACCACCACAACCACCACCACCACCACCTCGGCCCATGCAGTACAATGCCAGTGTATCAGTCCCAGACAGCAGTGGCCCAGAGCGGTATGTCCCACCAGTTATTGCCTCACTGCCTGATTAGAACAGTGAAACACATGTCTTTGATAACCTGCCTTCTGTTTCATTTTAACATTTTTATATACATGACAGTATGCTCCCCCCTCCCCCAAACACCCCCCCTCCTCCACTTGTAAGAGACGTGTATTGTTCCCTTTGATTTTTCTGTCCATTTTAAACATCTCCATTGAGTTGGACTTTTCCTCATTGCAGTTTATTGTCCATGCAGAGAATCACTGACAACCCACTACCAAGTAGTTGGTATTTTATGGTTAGCAACACAGCTGTTGGATGTTGTTCTCCCTTGCTGTGATATTTAATTTTACCATGAAACTTGTGGAAAGCAGACATCTTTTCCTCGCTCTGTCCTCTGTGGCCCACCTGGCCCCCCTTACCTCCGACCTCCCCCCCTCCTCCACCCCCCTCCCTCCCCCACTGTTTTCAGCATCACTGTCTGAGAGAGCACTGGCTCTTGTCTGGAGGCTCCGTCCCCCACTCTTGTCACTCATTAATGTCGTCTCTTTATTTCATTGTGCTGCATCCCTTCTGTTAAATTTTCTCTCCGGCCACATCAGATCAGAGCTGCCTGCCGAACTTTTCATAATCCCCCCACAACCCCTCCACCCCTGCTCCTGTCCTGTGCCACAAAGTAGTTGGTAACCACTCACATTTCCTTCCCCCACCTCAACCCCTCCGCTGTGTTACTCTTTTCTAATGCCCACCTCGTCTCCTCCTCCTCACCTCAGCCCCAAGCCCTCTCCTCCCCACCCCTCCCCTCTTCCCCAACCCCGGGTCACAATGAGAAGGTGTGCTGGTGGCATAATTGTCATGGCAAGCTATTGTTTCAGTATGTTACGTTCCTTTTCCCCAACTTGCTGGTGGTGGGATGGTAATAGAAGATCTCTCTCTCTTTCTCTCACCCCCTTCCTCCCCCCAACTCTGTGTGGCCACTCTCACGTTAATTTTGAGCCGTTCTGAAGCTGCCCATCCTCCCAAGGCTTCTCTTATTTTGAAAATAATATTAGATTGAGTGCATGTCAGCTGCTTATTTAATCATTCTATTGTTGGGGAAAAGTTGTTATTGTTCGTAGTTTCCTTTTATATATTTTGAAATGTTTTCGTAAGTTTGTCTGCAACTGTTTGCTGGACTGCTTCTAACCTGTTTATGGTCAGGTTTTGCTTTGTGTTCTACTTTTTGTCCCCCTTTTAACGCCTTGCTTCCTTTTGGCCAAAATGGTTCCTGACAGGATCCTGAGTGTGAATGCCAGCATCGACACAATTGGAGAGATTCTCCTGAAAATCATACCTACTCTAGAGGAGGTAAGCCACCAATTACCTTGTGAATTTTGTGTACATGAACAGAGGGCAGTCCAGGGTGATTGATGATTTTGTTATATATATGCATACATTAGGATGGCCATCAAGTATCTAAAAGTGAAAATGCTTTATCAACATTGGAAAGAGTTTCAGGCTCTACTGACACTACTGATCTTGCTTTGTGTTTCTGTAGTACCAGCATTACAGTGGGATTGATTTTGACAGCGAACTTCGCCTGCTGATCCATCAGAGCTTGGCAGGGGGCATCATCGGGGTAAAAGGTGCCAAGATAAAGGAGCTGAGAGAGGTAGGACAGAGTTCAGATCACCACGATGCTCTGCACCAACAGTTGGCCTGCAGATAAATTGTTAGAATCATAATTGTAACTTCTATTTTGTGAGCTGCATCAGTGTTGATACATACATGTATGTAAAGAGTCCTTCTTGCTGTTTTAGTGGCTAGTTCAGTAGCAAAGCAGTCATAAGTGAATTGTCTGGAAATAAGACTAACATTTACATGTTTCTGTGCACTAGAACACCCAGACCACCATCAAGTTGTTCCAGGAGTGCTGTCCACACTCCACTGACAGAGTCGTGTTGGTGGGAGGAAAGCCAGAACGTGTTATTGAATGTATAAAAGTTATCCTGGAGCTGGTGTCAGAGGTGAGTTTACATCTCTGGGATCTGTTTAAAGCCTCATCATACTTTATAAAGTCATGTGTTTCATCTCCTGCAGATGTGAGTGAATAGTTGTAAGACTTGAGGCTGAAGTCACCATTTTAACTAGGTGTTAGGTTTTAACTATGTCTTTACTGAAAAGTCAACATACTTGACTGTTATTGTTTGTGTGCTTTACAGCTTATTAAAACAGTTACAACCCAAATTCCAAAAAAGTTGGACACTGTGTAAAACATAAATAAAACAGAGTGTGATCATTTGTTAATCCTTTTAGACATATACTCAATTGAAAACAGCACAAAGACAATATATTTAATGTTTGACTGAGTTTGATGCCAACAACACGTTTCAAACAATTTGAGACAGGAGCATAAAAAAACTGAAAGTTGTGGACTGATCCAAAAACACCTGTTTGAATCATTCCACAGGTAAACAGGTTCTGGACTGGGGAAGTGAACTGACAATTATTTTCTCCTTCATTTTGTAGGCGCCAATCAAAGGTCGTGCCCAGCCTTATGACCCTAACTTCTACGACGAGACATACGACTATGGTGGTTTCACAATGTTATTCGAGGAGAGAGGCAGACGACCAATCGGTGGCTTCCCCATTCGTGTGCGCGGGGGTTTTGAGCGCATGCCCCCTGTTCGTGGCAGCAGACCCATGCCTCCCTCCAGAAGGGACTATGATGACATGAGTCCCCGTCGGGGGCCTCCGCCGCCGCTGAGCAGAGGTGGACGAGGGGGCAGCCGAGCACGTAACCTGCCTCTTCCCCCGCCACCACCGCCAAGAGGAGGGTGAGGAGGGGCCCGCTTACTCTTGTTGCTTTCATGCCTAACCTGTTTGGTTCATTAAAGGAACTATGGTGGGTTCCTAAGTTTTTGGCTGATGTGGACTAAATGACCAGGCCGAGACTGCCTGAAGAGAAGGGTGTCGGTTTGCTTCATATGCAAGATCCAGTTGCAGGCGTCACCAATGATGCTCATAATTATGCTGTGGGCTCTTTGTGACATCAGATAAGACAATTATTCTTAAAAGGAGCATGCATGATTTGCCCTCAGTCACTAAAATTTAATTTCCCCATGTGGATCCATGTAGCGATGATGCTGCAAGATGACAGTAGCCAAACTATCCAATCAGCACTTTGTTGGTTTATAAAAGCTCGGTGTGAAGATGAACTAATCCAGAAATAAAAGGCAACAACATATAATGTTTTCCAGACCAAATGAACCAAACTACAGGTGTGAAAGCACCTTTAGATGCCCAGTTGTTTAAATGGAGTTTTTATTTTTCTAACACACTTTCCTTGTCTGTCATTGTTTGCAGGGGAGATAGGTTCTCACATGGCAGCTATCATGGCAGCATGGACGACAGACCAAGGTGAATACGCAGTAGGATTGTCAGCGGCTTAATTTCCCTCTAAAGCAGAGCGACAGATATCAGTGAAGGTTGCTCAGTAACAGCATGTCAACCCACAAGCCCTGATTCAGAGTCTGGTCACAGGTCATCTGTAGAGTCTGCATGTCCTTTCACACTCACAGCTTTCTAAATGCCAGTCAAACAGAGTTGACACCTGCTTGATACTGTAGTGTTAAGTGTCCTGTAGTGGATTGATTCTCAACCAGGGGTATTTGCACCTCAGGGGGTACGTGGAGAGATTGCAGAGTAGCTCAACTAATTTGAAAAATCAAATTAATAATTTGATTAAAAAATACATCTACATACTGGGTCAGCTATAACAATTAATTTAGGGGTTACTGCAATTAAAGGTGTGTGAAAACTAGTTAGCAAGTGAAATAGCTAAAAGTAATATAGAAACATCCAGCTTTTGTTACTTTATGTGGTTGTAGTATGAACGCAAACTTGACCAAACTGAACTGACATTGACAGTTCAATTTTATGAAAATTAACATCCACTATTTCAAACACTTTTATATGATTAATAGTTAAATAACTTCCAGTCTGAAATTAATTCAAATGATGATGGCTACTTGAGTTCATGGGCTTACAGAAAAAGGTTGGTCACCACTGCTGTAGAGTAGAGTAACAATATTAATGCGTATCTTTGTGTCTGCAGCGACAGAAGAGGCAGAGGAGACCGTTATGACAGCATGGTGAGTGCCGTCCATGTTTACAGCTGCTGTAATGTGATGCTGCATGTTTGTAGCTTCCTAGTTGTGTGTAGTAGGTGTCTGTGAATTATTTTTCAGATGAGGTGACTGGAATTCCTTTTTGTGAGTGTAGTACGAGCACGGCAGCGTGGACGCCGTGATGCTTTTTCACTGTGTATGCACACTGATGTAGGCCTGTTGTTGCCTGGCAACAGTTGTCTCCTTGGTTACCACAGAGCAGCTGAGTACGTGGTCCAGAGATCCCCCAACCAATGAACCCGAGCTGAAACCAGAGCAATTCCTGAACAGGTTCCCTTCAGGTCTTAGCTGCAGGCAGACTGTATCAATAAGAAGTAAAAGTGCATTTGATCAAATAAATGACAATATACTGTTTGTTCATTTTTGAGAGTTAAGGACAAACTTGATAACAGCATAAATATCAGACATGTGTCTCTTCTCTCTTACAAATGAATTACAGCAGTGAGAGCCTTGAGGGATAAATGATTACTTAAGTATAATAAGAGGATAGATGATAAAAGAAGCTTATCACTTTTTTTGCTCATCTAAACGCTTCAAACCTACATCTGGTCTACTGCATATGGTAATGAATCACTCAAAAACTTATGCAGAAATGTCTGTTTTTTGTTTGTTTAGGGTCTTACTTTGCTCTAATCAAGACTACTCTATTCACAATTTGAGTAGTCAGTGTCTTCACAAAGTTAAAGGTACAATTTATATCATGTATGTAAATTAAAAAAAACTAAAATGATTGGTTTCACTTGGTACTGGCTATAACTGACATTCATATCGGCTATTAAAAGGGGAAAAAATGCAGTCCTAACATTCATTGCCTGCAGGTGTCACAGGTGTTGGAATTGCAGAAGCTGTTCCTGTCCTTGCCTGTAGGTGGCCTATACCAACATGCATCTTGCCTGTAAATCGTGCATGTCGGACTCGAACTGCAGGTTTTACTGCTGACACTTTCAGGGGCTTTCCATCAATGACCGTGTCTGTCACTGTTGGATTAAGCTTGTGTGTCCACATTGCCATGGTCATCTTTTTTTTTTCTTCTTCAAATTAATAATTCCAGAAAGATATTGACTAAACACCCATCATCTCAGGATGGTCCCACAGTTACTCCAGATTGTGTCAGTGGCCTGGAGGCCTCAGATTTCAGACCATAATGTACTTTTCACATAAAGTGGAATATTTGGGATATTTGAAGCCTGAAAAATGTCACTGAAAAATGTGCCGGGACTGCTTAATACTGTGGAATCAGCACAGACTCACATCCTTGTGAAACATTTCCAGCACCTTTTGCTGAATCTGTGCCTCAGATAATTCAGACTGAGCTGGATACAAAAATGATCCTCCCCAGTCGTGGCCAGGCTGTTGGTATTGTGCAGAAAACTTTGAAAGGGTCTGATTGCATACTGTCATTATTGTGTCATTAAAACTGTTTTGTTTATCTTTTTTCTTTCTACAATCGATCCTGAAATGCAGAGTGGAGGCGGATATGGTGAGTGTTAATGTAAATCCAGCACAGATTTACAGGTAGTTAGTTTTAGCTGTAGTTCGTTTCAGACGTATTATGTATGGGCAACCACCTAGACTGTTTTTGGTTAGATCCTACCCTCAGTGCCCACTTTATTAGGTACACCTGTACAATATCATGCAGTCTAATACAACAGCCCTGGCTTTACATTTATTTAAGATTGTGTAATAGCTGGTTACCTTTTTTTTTTGCTGAGTGGCTTCCTGGTTTTGCCATGCTGTACTTCAGCTGTACTAGTTTTGGTTTTAGCACATAATGGATGCCAACAGACATTTAATTGCATGTTACCTTTCTTTATAGACATGAACTGTAACTCCCAGTTGTTTAAAGCCTGTCTGGTTGCCTGATCACTCATGTTGTTTGCCCGTCTAAACACTGTTGTAAGGCTATTGCTGCAAGTTTCGACATGTCTCCACGCCCTAGGAATTGCATCAGTGAATGAACAGTTCCTATTAGAAAACAAAATATAAATTTGCATGAACATATTTGTTAAAACATGTAGACAAAAAATGTATTTGTGTTGGACATTTGCTGTGTTACTGGTTTACTGTCACAATATCTCTTGTCTTTGTCCCTGTGGTGTATTTTCATTTTTCACTTTCTTGTTTCCTTTCCAATGTTTTCAAAGACAACAATTCTTCCTGGGAGCACTTTCAGTCTGGTGAGTGGGGATGGATTGTTATTGTCCCAGTGTCTTGTTTCCTAACCTGAAGGGATTGTTTCTTCTTGTTGCATGCGTTATTCCGGTTTTACACCAAATTTGGTGCATATATGCAAGCTTTTTAAACACAGGTAAACCCACCAAAACAGCTGATTGACTCCTTTCCCATTGCCAGTAGATGAGTTTGTTATGTTTCTGGTGTGTCGCACCAGCAATATAAAAGAATTGGCGTGTGTGTGTTACATTTCTAATGTTGTAGAGAACGATATATAAAACACATTAACATTCTGGCACATGTACGATTGGCTCTCCTTCTGAATCGGTTTTTGGTTCTAGCATGTATGGCTGAATTACTCCTATATTACCAATAGCCGTGGCATAGCGCATAGTTAGCAACATTGAAAAACAAGCAGAGGTTTGTATGTTTGATGAGCAGAGTAAGCAGGCAAGTGATGGGGGGGTGGGTGGGTGGAGATGGAGGAGAGGACTAAGTTCCTATTCACAGATACTAAATGAAGGCAAAAGGTGTAGAGTTAATGCTAAGCCTTTTTAAGGTGTGAAGGGTTTTTTTGCATGGAGAAACTTAGAAATATATAATTTGTTGAATAGAGATCAATGCCAGGAGAAGAACTTCAGTTGTTCTTTCTCCCCACCTTGTGTAGGTGGTAGAGGCTCATACAGTGATATTGGGGGCCCAGTCATCACAACACAAGTCACCATCCCAAAAGATGTGAGTAGGACCTCTATTCATTCTCAACAAAACACAACTCTTGCAGGAAAGAATAACAGACATTTCACTCCCAGATCCATTTTCAGTTGGCCTGTGTGATTGTTTTGCAGCTGGCTGGCTCCATCATCGGTAAGGGCGGCCAGAGGATCAAGCAGATCCGCCATGAGTCTGGGGCATCAATCAAGATTGATGAACCACTAGAGGGCTCTGAGGACCGCATCATCACCATCACAGGAACACAGGACCAGATCCAGAACGCCCAGTACCTGCTACAGAACAGGCATGTGCTCGCTCACCTCACTGGAGCTGTGTGGTCTCCTCTGTCTGCATGCTCATTCACTACTGGATTTGTTTTGTTGCCGCGTGAAATAGTTAACTTAAAAAATTGTTCCCAAGGGTTAATTTGTCTTGCAGCCACACAGCTTTTAATTCAACACATGAACGTGTTTTGGATAAGTTTGTTGGCCGTGGTTGCTTTTATGTTCACTGGACTATACAACATTATCCTGTATTTACAGTTGATACTGCTTTCTTAGTTTTTGGTCCAGAAGTTGAGCTTCTAGTAATCAATTTCCTGTTTTAAGGATCTGCTTCTTTTCACTGTTTTCACTTTAATCTTTTTTCACTGTTTTGTCACATTTTGTTAAGACAAAACAATCAAGAATGTAATTGTCAGATTAATTGATAATGAAAATATGCAGCCCTAGTTTTAGTAGGCTTATGTGCAAACCTGACATTTTACTGCAAAATTTTTACTGGCAAAAATATACTAAAAACTGTTTTACTGCCTTAGATAAAAGTAATTTTGCACATTATGCCAGAACATAAGGGTGTTGAGCCTTTTTTTCTTACAGCAGTATTTCATCTTGAAGAGCTTTTCAGTTCAGACACTTCCTTTTTTTTCCCCCATCACTAAATGGCTAAGCTGGTCTCAGCAGTCATATTGCATCTTGCAGGCATAATTTATTTTCAGCCTTGACCTTGGCATACTTTTTATTACTTACAGTTGGGCGCCACATGAAAAATGTCTAACAGTTTGCAGCATCCAGCATTAACAGCTCATTGTTCATGTCATGGTCTTGTTCTTATAAACATCCCTAATGTTATCATGAAATGTCCTTACGTTTATCTGTCTCTTATTTCAGTGTGAGGCAGTACTCTGGTCGGTTCTTCTAGGAACAAGGACATGAAGAAGAAGATTGAAGCCATGCTGCCATACTGTTTGCTCCCTCTATTCAGAGCCTACATTCCTCTGCTTTGGGTAGATGTGCCCCCTCCCTTCACTATCACACACTTCACCATCGATCTATACATTTTTATTTTGAGGAGTTTTTAAAAAATCTTAAGCTGTCAAACAGCAAACAAAGAGTCAACAACATGTTTCTGTGCTGGTGTAATTATTTTTTAGGAGATTCTTGTGCCGTCATTGGAGTACTCTCATGTGTGTGATAACTTTCGGTGTTGTGAGACGCCCCCTGGCCCTTATGTCCCTCATTTCAGTACAGCATGCAGAATGTAATCTTTTTGTAAGGAGCATTATGTGATTTTTTTTTTTTTTTCTGTCAACTGTTTAAGCACACTTCTTCAAATGAAGATGCATGGTCTTGGAATGGTTAAAGAGCCATTTAAATAAACCTTAATTTTTACACAACACTCAACATCCTTTTCCCACTGTCAACTGAAGTGCTTTTTGTAAGATGGGCTTTAATGAAGTAGTTTGACATTTTGGAAAATCTGCTTATTTTGTTATTTGAGAGTGATATCAATCTTCTCATTCAGCTAGCTAACCTGCCAGAAATTGAATAAGCGTGTTTTTCAAAATGTCATTCTTTTGCTTTAAGTTCGGAATAAACGTGCCAGTGTGATATGGAAAATGAAAATTTTAAGATTTTTTCTTTTCATTGGAAGACAAGGAGCTGTATAGTGTGTGTGTGTGTGTATATATTTACATAGAAACAGTCATTTCATGAGTGTTTGATAGGCCCAGGATACTTTCTACTTTCTTGGAAGGAAATGGCGCCATAAGACAGGTTTGGTAATCTTTTATTTTTCTCTCTATCATTTGATTTATTTTCTGCCACTCACTGTGATGGACTCGCTGTAATGCAACTTTAATATCTGAGCTGTTAGATATTTATTCTTGCATCAAGTGTTTTTAATTTTGACAGTTTGGAAACATCAAAGATGCAGTTTGATGTGAGGAACCTGACATTACAGCTGTGTGAGTCCATGAGTGGTGTTTTCTGTCTATCTGTATCTCTGTGTCTGGTATCTGTAGTACCTGCAGGTGTTGAATAAATAAAGTCTGTGTCACAGTTCACCAAATGTGTGGTTGTATTAATTTCAACATAAGAATAAAAAATATCCACAGCACTGGTTTATGTATTGGTTGTAAATGGTGAAGGTGAAGAGCCTGTTACTCCAACTGTCACATGCATTTACTAGTTTTATCACCAAAATGTGCTTAAAAAGGAAAATCAAAGGTGCTCATGCAGAAAAATGTTCCATATAAAACTATTGACTGTAATTTGTGTTACTTGACAAAGGATGCATCAGAAATGTGGTGTGAGTAAATTGAAGGTGTAGGTGCAAACAGGTTGGTTCTGCTTTTAAAAAAGATTTGACTCCACCCTTACTAACCTCCCTTTTTTCGGTCCATCTGCATCTCTGGTATCTGTAGTAGCTGCAGGCGTAAATAAAGAGTAAATAAAGTCTGTGTCACATTTCACCAGGCGTGTGTTTGTATGTATTCCAACAAAATATGAGAAATATCCATTGATTGTGTACTGATTGTAATTAGTGAAGGTAAAGTGTGTTGTTCTATCTGTTTATTTGATAGAACAACACACTTAAATATTAAAATATTAAATATAAGATAAAAAACAGGATATGATCAGCTGTATCATCTTGGGAGGCCACATTTCATTTGACAAAGGATGCATCAGATTATTGTTGTGAGTAAATTGAAGGTGTACCTGCAAACAGGTTCTGCTTTTATAATATGATTGACTCATGTATCTCATGTGTCTGGTGTGTTTTTATTTACTCCTACACCGGAATAAGAAACATCCACTGGTTGTGTGCTGGTTGTAATCTTACACAGTCTATGGTTGTGATTGGTGAAGCATCAGTAGTTTACAAGTTTTATCATCAAAATATACTTAAAAGGTACTTGAAGGTGTGGATGCAATCAAGTTGGTTCTGCCTTTAAAAACTCATGCTTCCGGGTCTATCTATATTATATTTCTGCGTACAACTGCAATGTCCTTAGATTACTAGTTAAAACAAGTATGGAAGTATTATCACCAAAATGTACTTAAAAATTAAAAGGTGCTCATGCAGAAAAATGTTCCAAGTAATCGAGTAAATGTCCTTCCACTAATGATAACATATGATCAGCTGTATCATCTTGGGAGGCCACATTTTATTAGTGTTGCTTGACAAACTACTTTACTTGGTTGTGAGTACTTTGACTCACGCTTTTATCTGTATCTGCAGTAGAAAAGTTGTTGAGCAAACACAGTGTCACAGTTCACCAAGTGTGTGATCTCATTTACTGCAATACAGGAATAAGAAGCATCCACTGGTTGTGTGTTGGTCGTGATTGGTGGAGGTGAAGTGTGTCAGTCTGTCACATGCATCCGCAGTTTACTAGTTCACCCCGGAAATGTGCTCCCATAATGTAATCGAGCAGAGCCACACGGTTTCCCATCAGAGCTCAGCCCTCGGTCACGTGGTGCAGGCTGGATTTCACACAGGAGAGAGAGAGAGGGAGAGTCCGGACAAACAGAGGAGGAAAACTACCAGCTTCTATTATAACCAAGAGGAAAAAAGATACAAGGTTGATTTTCTTTGTCCTGCAGGATGACTTCCGGTTTTTATGTTACTTTGTAGCGACATGAAGTGAAACTCGGCCATATTCGGCACCACGCCCTCAGCTGCGCCCCTAGCGGGGAAGCTGCTGCTGCTGCTGCTCGAGCTGTTGCACAAACTTCATTTCCTCTTCACAGCAGAGGAACCAGGTAAAACCAACAGGAGGAGAGACACTTCACCTCCTTCACTTTGCATGTGTTTCCAGCTCTTCTTTGCATGCGGATAAATCCAGATACATTTAGGAGACTTAGTGGGGTTTTTTTTCTCCTTCCTGTATAACCAACAGTATGCATGTGTGTGTGTCCTGGAAAGGGAAGTTTAGCATCCAGGAGGAATGACTCTGAGCTCCGTGGGGGCTTGTTGCCTCAGTCCGGAGGCCAAAGAGGCTCGAAGGATCAACGATGAGATCGAGAGGCAGCTCCGCCGGGACAAGAGAGACTCCCGGCGGGAGTACAAGCTCCTTCTGCTGGGTAAGAGAGCAGAGACACAGACCAGCTGGGAGACACGTCCAGAGCTTTTTATAGAGTCAAAAAACCTTTTTAAAGTCAAGCAAAATTTACTTGAAAGTGTAGAAGTACTTGTAACAATGTACTTAGAGTATCAAAAGTAAATCTACTTAGGTACTCTTTACCAGTGTCTAGTAGTATATTATTATATTATATTGTTGCTGCTCACACATTAATGCAGTGATATTGCAATCATATACTACATATATGATACTCTGAATGGGGCTGGTTTGCATAATTAGTCTCATACTTTTGATTCTTTAGTTGTATTTTGCTGGTAATGCTTACTCACTTATATACTTCTTCCACCACTATGTATGATGGAAATCAATTACAGCTCCTCTTTAATAATTAAGGGACTAGAAATACAGTCCTGCTGCATGATGGGAGATAAAGAGAAGCATCCAGATCTTTTGATACAGTAAAAAAAAACTGTAAAAATATTGCAAATTTTACTTGAAAGTCTAGAAATATTGGCAACTAAATTCATCGAAAGTAAAAGTAAATCTACTTAGTTACTCTTCACCGCCATCCAATAGCTCATAAAAGGGTTTCTGCTCACACATCAATGCAGTGATGTTGAAGTCATATGCTGCATATATGATAAATTTAACCCTCTGAATTGGGCTGTTTTGTATCAGGAATCTCATATGTTTCATTCTTTAGGTGTATTTTGCTGTTAATACTTATGTAATTTTAATGAAGTCCCGGATCTCAATACTTCTTTCACCACTATGTATGATGGAAATGAATTAAAGCTCCTCGTAAAAAAGTACTTAAGGGATCAGAAACACAGTCTTGCTGCAAGACCTGCTGCATTGTGGGAAATAAACAGTGCTGGAAGTATTCAGAGCTTTTAGTACAGTGAAAAATACTTTAAAAATAGTGCAAAATTTACTTGAAAGTCCAGAGGTACTGGCAACAAAATGTACATAAAGTATCAAAAGTAAATCTACTTAGTTACTCTTGTCTGACTGACAATATGTTAAGTTATTGCTGCTCATACATCAGTGCAGTTATATTGCAATCATGTACTGCATATGTGATAAATGCACTGAATTTGGGCTGTTTTGCATAATGAGTACTTTTGATTCTTAAAGATTTTGCTGCTCATACTGAAGTTAGATTTTAAATACAAGACTTTTTACTATCTTTATACTATGGTATTGCATCTTTTACCTAAGTGAAGGAAATCAATACGTCTTCCACCACCATGTATGATGAAAATGAGTTAAAGCCACAAATCCTTGACTTAATTGGCCTTGAGAGTACTTGAGTGTGTAATGATGTGTTTGTGGTTGAATATGAACAGTTAATATGAACTGTAAAAATGTGTCTGGTCATAGTATGGCCAACCACAGAAAACTCGACGGAAATAACACAGCGGGTCAAAAAATATAAAACCAGTCGTGTAGGAAGGATTCAGATCATTTACTTTAAATGTCCTTAAAAATTAAAAAGGTGCTCATTCAAGATTATTAACTATATTATTGCATTATTACTGATGCATTAATGTGTAAGTTGCATTTTACTGTTATAGCTAATTGAGAGGGATCTAATTAGTAGATATTTTACATAACGATTGCTAGTTTTTTTAATAGTGTTTTATAGGGCTGAACAGTTAATCGAAATATTATGGAAATCACAATGTGGCCAAGTGCAATATCCAAATTGCAGGAGCCATTTTGGTACAGACACCAGCAAAAATCACATTATCATCATATTTATTTTTGTTTTTGTTTGTTTTTTCTGTGAAAATTGAACGCAGAAATTACCATTCCAACTAAAATCATATTGTAATTGCAATATCCAAAAGTGATGTCATACAAAGAAGTACAGTGAATGTGCTTCTACCACTGATCATAACTATTGACTAAACATATATTAGTCCCAGCTGGTAGATGATCAGCTGTATCATCTTGGGAGGCCACATTTCATTCGTGTTACTTGACAAAGGATGCATCAGCAATTGTTATGAGTGAACTGAAGTGTAGGTGCAGTCAGGTTGGTTCTGGTTATTCTGCTTTCAAATGATTGACTCATGCTGATTGTATAACCGCCCTTTTAGATTCAAAGGTCAGATGTGTAGCTTCAGTGATCTCCAAACAATATATTGAATATATTCATCTACTATTTCTTAAAAATTTCTTTTACATTTTGTGGCTGTGGCATGTTTTAATGTCACGTCACTCTCAGCTCTCTGACTGTCGCCAATGAACGCTTTCACTTCATCTTCATCGGCCACAGGGGGAAATGCCGCAACTTCTTCTAATTCAGCTATTTCAAAGAAACAAGCAGCTGCTAGTGAGATGACAAAATACTGTTTGTAAAACTTGACTCAAAGAATAAACATAAGAGCCACAGAGCCCAAGAATAACATAAAACTCAGACTATGGTCATTTATTATGGTAAGTACAAGATTGCATAAGAATGAGATGTGAAAGTACTTGACACACAATACAAACAACAAACACCTACAGCTTTTGGTAGAGTTTAGGGATAAAGCTGGTGAAATTCTATGTTTCTCATGTTGTCAACAAAATAATATTTAACATGGTCGCCATCCTAGTTTAGCATATTAACATTTGCTAATTAGTACTAAACACAAAGTACAGCTGAGGTTGACCAAAATATTGGACAAACTCAACTTTTAGAGCGCTAGATGAAAAGTTTAGGGATTACCAAAGTAATAACCTGTAATCTGGAACGTGAAAGTCTGATTGACAGAAATGTCAACCTCTTGGTGGCACCAGAGGAAACATCAGGGCATCACCAAGGTGTAGGGTTCATCCTCTGGGCACCATGAACGTACAAAATTTCATGCTATAGCTGCTGAGATATTATAGAAAGCTATTAAAAACACATTAATGAGCGACAGCATTTGGTGACATGTTCTCTCATTTCTATGAACATGGAAATGTGATTTATTTTGAGTTTATTCCACAGACATCATTCTGCTGCTGAGTGCCCAGCAGGACGTTTTTTAGTTTTTATAAATAGCAAATTTCCCCGTTGTGGGACTAATAAAGAACTATCTTATGAAGCTATGTATTTGTGACTATTTGTAACAGTATTTATTATTGAGAGACAAACTGATGCATCGTTGATTTTGGTCTTTCAATGCTTTTGGTGACAATAAAAACAGAGAATAACGTCAGCCCTATTCTTATGTGTGTATATTATGCAACAATATTATGTGTCTGTTTGGTGTCTAGGAACTGGTGAAAGTGGGAAGAGCACTTTCATCAAGCAGATGAGGATCATCCACGGTCGCGGCTACTCCGACGAGGACAAGAGAGGCTTCACCAGGCTGGTCTACCAGAACATCTTCACAGCCATGCAGGCCATGATCCAGGCCATGAACACGTTACAGATCCCCTACAAGTATGAAAACAACAAGGTAGATCAGACCTTTACTCCTTTGTCTTTTCTTTGCTGCTTCACACAGACAGATTGAGAAAGAGGATTTGCCACACACTGTCCCACACAAGCACGCGCACAAGGTTTACTGTCTCCGACACTGACAGAGCCTGCAATGTGTATTCAGGGTGAAGCACTTCTGGTAATTTGCAAGTGTGTTTAGTTTTGCAATCGTGCTGCCAGAGAGTTTTGTCTATTTACGGAAAGTGCATGTGATGTTACAGTGCAGGCATGTAAAGACAGGTACTCCTGAGCCAAGTACAAGTAAGAGACAAAAGAGGAAGGGAGACGGAGAATTCCCCATTAATCATACAGGAATCTGTCCCAGTCACACCAATGATAGGAGCTTATTAATCACACAAATCTGCTGTTGCACCCAAATATACTACAATAGTTAAAGTTCCAGGTAAGGATGGACCCAGACAAGAGGAGTCCACGTCCTGTGTCCTGTGACAATGTGAGAATGGGGGGGTTGTCATGTGTCTGTCATGGACCTTTGGCAGCATTAAAGTCTGAGTCAGCGTGTGGGTTACAGTTGTTTTTTTTTCCTTTCTCTGACTCTGAGTGAAGGTGATGTTCTGTAGAAGATCACAGGACGACACTGTTTGTCACTGAGCCCGCAGATATTCTGAAGTGCACATTTCCTGTAGGTCAGAGAGGTCAAGAAGTTACTCACTAAACCCTTCCCCCAAGCAGAGATTGTCCATGTGGTGTGCACAACCCCATAGAAAGACAGATACTCAGTGTTTAAAATGAGTTTGGAGGGTGGTGTCTCCATGGTATAGCCTTTCCAAAACCAGAAAACACAGGCAAGTGTAAGAAATTGATAAAACAGTTTGTCCTTTTTTTTAGTGTGATATCATGATTTCAGCAGAGTTTACCGGGTTCACATTTCAAACCGATTCAGCAGGAAAAAATCAGACTTTTCAACTGACTCACAGAGTAACTTAAGTTGTAATTTTAGCTGCAAATTGAGAAGCCTGCTTTTGTCTACCTGTGTCTGAAATCAAGGACCCATTGTTTTGAAAATTAAAAAAAAGGTTTCAGTGGCGAATCTGCTGCCGTTGTTGTTGCATATGTGTGAGAATGGAAAGCTTGCCAGTCCTAGCAACAGTAATTAAGCAGAACAGGATTTAACAAATGGTCAGTTGGATGCATTGAATATTTCTGCAGAGCTATAAGTAAGAGTGAGCTTTTAGCAAATTGCAAAAAAATATTTTGATCGATCGCCGAGAATGCAGAGAAAAGAGGTTAAAAACAGAGGCTGGCACGTCAGTTTCTAAAGATCGCTTTAAATTTGTCCCCTCATTTCTCCAGAAAGAAGAGTGGGAGCATGAAAGTGGTGAAGCAGGAGCCATAAAATCAATTTTAATAGATGCACGAAAAGGGAAAAGCATTTGAGGGTATGGCTTCCTGCATGAATGTTTAAAAAAAGTAACTAAACTTCTCAGGCTGTTTTGAACACACACACAAGCTCTGGTAGAAATTTCAATCAGCCCAACAACAGAAATACGGGAAAATTACTCCTCACTACTTCTACAATAATGGTGGAGATATGACTCATCAAACAGCTTGTCAGATAGTATTGGAGTTAACGGTGGTGTAATAAAGTGGTTAAGCCAATTTACAGTGTGAGATGATGTATTTCATAACAGTGGAATTTACCACAGTAAAACAGCTTCTAGACCTTTGTATTGTGGCAGGTTCCCAATCTCTTTTTTATCACTACAGTAGGGGAAGAAACCAGAACATCAAACAACAACAGGCTGACAATAGCAGTACGCCTGCAAAAGCATCTTGTGCGATAAGGCTGTTTATTGATGCGTAAATAGACTTACAGTAATAGCTTGTCCATAAATGACCATATAAAGTACTCCAAACAGCTCGGGGAGTTTTTTTTCCAAGTGTTTCCTGGCTGATCGATTAGACTTTGTGGATTCAGAAGTGATGCATAGTCAGGAAAATATTTATTATTCATCAGATACAAATTAGTAAGGGTAAGATAAAGAGATTCCCAGAAGACACAGACTCAGAAGAGATGACCTGGAACACACACAGCAGCCTTTGTACTTCATTTAGCTTTTTGTGTCTATGTGTTTGTGTATGTAAAGGAAAAAAGCCAGATTCACTGAAATCATAAATCGCTGCTACGTCAGTTTACTGTCAGCAGGAGTCAAAGGCAGCTTGAATGAAGAGAGAGTGTGTAGTCGCATATCATCCTTTTAATTAATTTCACAATTGAGTAATCTGTTTTATTTTACTTGATTAATCGTTTGTTCTCTAAAAAGATAAAAAAATCGTGAAAACCACCAGTGAAAGCTGAAGACATTATGGCTTTTTATTCTCATGAACGTGTCTCAGGAATGTCTTCAGGGAATTTCTTCTAATTTGACCCAAACGTCCACTTGGACTCATGGATGAAGTGATTAGATTTTGGAGGTTTAAGGTCACTGTGACCTCACAAAACATGTTTTTGACGTAACTCAGGAATTCATTTGCTAATTATGACAAAATTGACACGAATGTCGAAAGGGATAACACGATTTTATATCCAAAAATCAAAGGTCAACTTCACTGTGCCATCATAATGTTTTGGCCTTTGTTCAATGCCATAACTCATGAACAGAAAGGGAGATTGTGATCATATTTCACATTTGATCAGATACTGAATTAGTGGCAGTAATCTTGGGTCACCACCTTGAAACTGTGGTGATTGTATCAATGTTCTGCTCGAAGATGTGTGAAGCTTCCACGTTTCAGAATTTGTAGCGTCTTTGCAGTATTTGAATTATTGTAGTCCACCACAAGTTCATTGGTTGTGCTGATATCGAGCTTCAGATGGTTGTTGATGTGATGAAGCTCTCTGTCAGTCCTCTGAACTCCTCTGTGAGAATAGTCTCTAATTGAAGACATCATGTTTCTTACTGGAAAGTATTATGTCAATATAATCTGGACAGACTTGGATGCAAACTGCAGCTTGACTGTTTGTCACTGCAACGTGGCCATTTCAGTTTTTCCCTGACTACTCAAACTACATATGTGCAGTGGGAGGTGCATGCTTGGTAAACTAATGTTGCATCATAAACTGACTTTTATGCTTTGTCATGCTACAATAACAATGCACAAGACCACAAACATGACATCATGTTCATTACAAATCATATTTGTGTTGGTTATGTCATTAACTTAAGTGTGTTGTTCTGTTCTTCAGGCAAATGCCAGTATTGTCAACGCAGTTGACGTGGAGAAGGTGACAACATTAACAAAACCTTATGTGGATGCCATCAAGAGCCTGTGGAGTGACCTGGGGATCCAGGAATGTTACAATCGGAAGAGGGAATACCAGCTCTCAGACTCGGCCAAATAGTGAGTGTAAACAGAAACTCCTCCGACAGTGTCAAATAGTTTCCACTGTTTCATCTGCCATTTGTCTGTTTAACACGCTCAGGTTCAGGTTCAGTGTTTATTCCATTTAAGGTTGTTGACAAAAGTCTTTAAAGCAAAGAAACACCATTTAAAGAATTAATTATAGTGAAATTGCTGAAACAGAAGAAATGTCCCTGTCTTGTTCTTATATCATTCTGGTTTTGTTTTCGTTTTCTTAACCCCACGTCGTCCTCCTGTGTTCATAGCTATCTGGATGACTTGGACCGAATTTCCGAGGCTCCTTATCTGCCGACGCAGCAGGATGTTCTGAGGGTCAGGGTGCCCACGACAGGTATTATCGAGTACCCCTTTGACCTGGAGAATGTGGTGTTCAGGTGAGTGTTTTATGTTGTTGTTATATTTTATGTTTTAGTGGTTTCATTGCAGCTGAGGTCGTAAACAGTGAAAAAGTACTCAGGAGTAGAGGCTGGCCAATAAAATCTAATATTATGGTATATGGAGCTTTGTGTCATGAAATGGTGTTTTGTGGAGATTCAGACGATAAAGTGTTTATGATGGATTGAGCAGAAACACACTGATGCAAAAATCATTGATTGTGCAATGTTGCCCACAATGGCCAAACACTTAGAGATTTTATAGAGATAGATGCCTCGGTTTCAACAATATAGCACTTTGGTCCAAAGAGAAATATCTTTTATATAGATTGTTGTGTATATTTGTACATTTTGACATTCATGGTCCCCTGATGATGTATCCTACTGATTCTTGGTGATCCCCTGACTTTATCTTCAGCGCCACCATCAGGTAGACATTTGTGTTTTCTTTTTGTAAAATGTCTCAACTATTGGGCGGACTTGCATTGCATTGCCTTGAATTTGGTGCAAACATTCATGCCCCTCTCAGGATGAATTGTAAAAACTTTGATGACTGTATACGTCCAAACTAAACTCATCAGCCTGGACTGCACTTTATGTTTAGTGCCACTAAATGTTAGCATGCTCAGATGGTGAACACGCTAAACATCATTGTCATAGTGAATGTTTGCTTGTTGGGATTTAGCTCGAAGTACAGTTGTGCTCAGCCTCACAGAACGGCTTGCAGGGCTGCAGACTCTTCATCTTGTTTCTTCCTGCGTCAGCATTGTTGTGGAAGCACAGACACAAGTTGGATGCCATTATGTCTTATTAGTCTTATTAGTCTTGTTTGAGTGCAGCAGGACGTCGTTTAGCAATTAATTGTCAGAGGTCAATGGTTGTATTTTGCCCATTTGTACTGTATTTACGAAGGTTTCATTAGGTATGTGAAATCAGGCTGGTTTTTAAGGTTGGTTTTGTTTCTGTATTCAATGGCTTTATTTTACTTTATTTGGGGAAGTGAAAGTTTCTATTCCCCATTAATTCACCTTGAAGCCACAAAAGCAAGTGCTGACAGTTTTCTGGTGTCGGGACAATGTAGTAAAAGCATTAAATCCCCTCAACAGTTACCAAACATAGATTTTGGATAATGACAATTATACAGATTAAAACTGGGCAATAAGGTGATTTAACGTTGATTGTGATATTAGAAAGATATAAGTTTGATTATTGGTTGTATTAAATATGTGATAGATGCTCAAATGCTGCAGTACAGTTAACTGGTACAAACTTTGAACTTCTTAGACTCTTCTGAGTAAAAAGCAAAGTCTCTGCCTGTTCAACATCACTAATGATCAATTCTCAAAAACCTCTTATCATATTATCTATATTAAAATGATTAATAATTGAATTAATCACCATCACAAAGAATAAAACTGGCTGTGAATTGGTCATAAAATCTTTTTTCATGATGGCTTGAACCTGTGTCTGTAGGATGGTGGATGTGGGTGGTCAGCGGTCAGAGAGGAGGAAGTGGATCCATTGTTTCGAGAACGTCACGTCCATCATGTTCCTGGTGGCGCTCAGCGAGTACGATCAGGTCCTCGTTGAGTCCGCCAATGAGGTGAGATGCGGCCTGCTGCCTACAAAATAATCTTTAACCATTGCAAGATAATCTCTCCCAATAGATTTTGTTGGTCTGTACGTGGGAAAGAAAGGGGCTCACTTTGGGATTATCAAAAACATCACTGGGAAGGACACAAAGGGACATTGTTTCTTTTGTTTAAGGCCAAACCTGCTAGGTGGAGATGATGACCTAGATTTCTACAGTGTCCAGCACTAGTCTGGTTTCTCTCTCTCTCTTTTTCTCTGTCTTTCTTTCTGGTCACAATGATAAAGCTCATGTAAGCCTTCGTGGCAGTGCTCCCAGTTCATCTGCAGGGGGAGCTCTTTAGTCGCTCTGTTCAGCACCTCTCAGCGAGTCTTGTTCACTTGATGAGATTACAACCAATTGAATTTGCTCACACAGACAATCACTGCTGAAGCACTGCTGTCTAACACTGATTTCATATTTATGCTCATGCTGAGGTGTTGGTGTCATGTGTCTCTCAAAGAATCGCATGGAGGAGAGCATGGCCTTGTTCCGGACAATCATCACCTACAAGTGGTTCCAAGACTCCTCAGTCATCTTGTTCCTCAACAAGAAAGATTTACTGGAGGAGAAAATCATGTACTCGCATTTGGTCGACTACTTCCCTGAATATGATGGTAAGAGGAAACTGATCAAACACACAGCTGAGCATGATAGTGTTTCTGTTTTGAATACATTATGTTATCTTAATTAAACAACTCTGTATGTTGTTTTGCATATTTAGATTTACTGTGTACATAAAAAGGCATTATGTATCTTTTTAGTAGAAGAAATAACAGCTTTCCTTTTACAGATGAAAAGTGAAATTCATCAGAAATGAAACACACCTTTAGTGTCAATACATTCAGTGTTTTTGCTGCTACAGATGCCCGTGGTCTGGTATCCCCAGCAACTTATAATAAGGTTTCCCAACTTTAAACAGATATATGCAGGTAAACCCACTAATAATAGGCAATTGACTCCTTTCCTATTGCCAGTAGACAAGTTTGACTTTCTGTTTTTTTCTGGTGTGTCACGTTCGACATCACAAACATGCTGCAAAACAGGGAACAGTAGAAAGCAGCATGGAGGCCAGTGACAATCTTACAGCACTTACTTTTTTATATATCTTTTATTTCAGTCTCTCTTTAAAACTCAGTGCAGACCAAAAAAAGTCTCTGAGCGTGTTCACCCAGTCATGTTTCCATTACTGTCAATTCGAACTGGAGCCGATAAATAACCCGTAACTACTGCAGAGTCATTTGACACAGAAATGATTGCACCCTTTAGCACTGAAAGACAAAAACTAACTTCATAAGTCTTCTCTACATTGTCACACTGTTTTGGCATATCACAGATAAACATGAATGTTCGCCTGATGATGGTCATAAATTGGCAGGTTTGGATAGTTATACAATGATTATAAATCAAATGTAGCCTGAAAGTAGCACAAGTAGAGAAGTCATCCAGCCGACTCCATTGTCTGTTGTAAAGCAATACATATCTATAACATTAGCTAACATTAGCCACCATAAGCTACTGGTCATATGTGTGCAAGTACGTCTGTAGCAGCACATGTTGAATTGATCAAGGGTGTGTTTTATTTCTTGTGAATTGACTTTTCATGTGCTAGAGGAAGTTGCCGTTATTTCCTCTTTCAAAAGTTTCACTGAATTGTTGTGCAACCATTTTATGTTGCAGCGCTCGTCCCTCTTATGTTCTCAGGCTTTTATGCACCTACTGAAAATAGTACAGCAACTTTCATGTGCTGTTCTTGCCCTCTGTCTCTTCCTACCAGGTCCCCAACGGGATATCAAAGCAGCAAAAGAGTTCATTTTAGACATGTTTGTCAGCCTCAATCCGAACGAGAAAAAAATCATCTACTCCCACTTCACCTGTGCCACAGACACATACAACATTCGATTTGTCTTCCAAGCGGTGAAGGACCACATCTTGCAGGGCAACCTGGAAATCTACAACTTGGTTTAAAGCTGCGGCGTGGCTGCCGTAATTCGATCGGCTGTGTACAGCTGGCAGTCAGGAGAGCTCTGCAGTGATTCAGTTTGCCTCACACTGCTGCTGAACACTATAATCCAAAACAGAACATTGAGAAGCTCCAGAGCTTGTCGCCAAATGACTGTACTACTGATGTATTTCAAATTTTTCCTGTTAGGCTCTTTGAAAATGGATGTCTCCAGTTATAATGAAGTGTGTCCTGACAATTAAAGTGCTGCTTTAGTGAGGAGTCTATTATAGTATGCACTCTGAAATCTATGGAGCTCTCTGTAAACGTTTTCGAGCAGTAACAGTATAAATGCACATGGATGGATCAAGAGGGAACAAAGTATTTCTGTGGCCTCAAAAGCGTATGAGAACTTGCAATGTACTGGGTCTCTCCTTCAGGGAACGTGGATGTGAATGTAGACTAACTGCATTGCAGCACCTCACATCACTAACCCAAGCTGGTCATAGTTTGTTTTTTTTTAAGTTGAAATACTCTACTTAGCTTGTGTCTTGACTTAATGAGTCATAATTAACACTAATGACACATTGACATTATTACATACACTTCATACGCATTTGTCTGTGACGGCATTATTCAGTCTTGAACCACTTTTTTGGGAGCACGGCATTAATATTATGTAATTTAACACACATTTCAAAGGGAATCCTGCTGTCACGCTTCTAGATTCTGCTACATTAGCATTCATTTTTTTTAAAGTCTTTATTTTGTCAAAGCTGTAGAATCAAGTGTTCAGGGACTATTTGATTGGATTAACTATTTTTTTTGCCTAAAAATCATGTGCTAAAACAGCTTCAGAGCTTCCCTCATTATTTATCTGAATGCATTTTGTAAATAGAAGACGGTACAGTATGTTTTTTTTTCACCTTTACATGCATCAAGGTCAGTGTTGAAAGGCTAACTGCTGAAGAGAGAACTGTTATGTTAAATAATCTCTTAGGCATTAAACTAGTGCCTTTTTAATCCTTATTCATACGCTGTTCAAGGGTATCAAATGCATGAATAAAAAGCTAATGAGGGCGTATCCATGGCACTAATGTTTACACGACCCTTCTCTTCTTGTTAAAAATAATTACAGCCTAATTTGAGCGCTTTAACTTATGGTTCACTGTCACTGCGATATCTTAATGCAGTCTTAGTGTTTTCAATGTGATTGGATAAATAAACAGGCATTTTGCTGTTCGTTTGTTGCTCACTTTTTCATTCCTTGTATGTGTTTACAAATCAGCTCTGACACAGTGTTGGTTTAGCCTTCGAGTGTTTGTCGCCTTGGCTGCTCCGTCGGCTCATCTGGAGCCGTGTTGGTCCTGAAATCCTCCTCTGTGATGCATCCATCTGGCCGGAGCCTGCAGCAGCACTTCTGCTAGACCTCCATATATTTAGTGTCCTACACTACACAGGGATATATATTGTGGCAAAGAACCTTTATTTTTCCAGGAAGACAGACACTGAAAGTAATGTGGCAGCGGTACATGGCAGTCGTGATGTGCGAGGATGGATGCAGGAGTCAGGAGGCTGCTGGGTACACGATCTTTACTGGTCCCTTCCACATTTAATTACTCCAGACCCAAATCTTCCCTGAATATAAAGTGTCTGTCTACATTCCAGCCAAATACATAATGCATTATACACTAGGGCTGCAACTAACAATTATTTTCATATACAACACAGCCAGTGAAAACAACTCTACAACACAGATTCCAAAAAAAGTTGGGACGCTGTGAAAAACAAAACAGAATGTGATAATTAGCTAATCCTTTTTGACAATACAAAGACAATCTATTTAATGTTTGACCTCATCAACTTCATTGATTTTTGTAAATATCTGCTCATTCTGAATTTGATGGCAGCAACACGTTTCAAACAAGTTGGGACAGGAGCAACAAAAGACTGAAAGTTGTGGACTGATCCAAAAACACCTGTTTGGATCATTCCACAGGTAAACAGGTTCATTGGTAACAGGTGATAGTATCATGATTGGGTATGAAAGGTTCATCCTGGAAAGACTCAGCCATTCACAAGCGAGGATGGAGAGAGGTTCAACACTTTGTGAACTGCTTCCTGTTTTCATTTACATTTTACAGTGTCTCAACTCTTTTGGAATCAGGGTTGTTCAGGTATTATAAGACCTACAATGGTGTCATTAGGTTTTTGGAGTTGATTGAATGCATATAAACAGAAGTGTTCTTGGTATATTGCACCTGGCTGTCCTCTGTTATCTTTTCCCTCTTTCACTCCACCTCATTGTGAGGAAAGAGTTTCAAATTCAGCTGCCCATGGGAGCCTGTAAGCAGATACGCACAAGCTGCCTACATAAACTCACATTGCCTTTCTCTGAGAGACTGCCCATCCGCCCGCCTCCCTTGCACAGCAGGAATGTGGAATGCACCTGAACTGGATCCTGCATGAGGAAGAATGACTGCTGAAAGTCGCCAACCCACCTGTTCCGGGACAGAAGTTTCTCTGGCAGGTCTGAGAAAAAACACTATCCATTCATTTCACTAATCCCTGTCAGCTGTGGCGTAGTTGAACTAGTAGCTCTTGAGCAACAATGGAAGAGTGCTGCCTTCCTCCTCAGGAAGTGGAGAATCGCAGGATACACAGACAAATAGAGAAACAGCTTCGTCTTGATAAAAGAGAATCTGAACGGGAGTTGAAGTTGCTGCTTTTAGGTGAGTGTTTGTACAGTTCACCATTAATTAACTGAGACACTGAAAACTCACAAATGGACATTCATAGGTTCCTTTAAAATTTGGATATTACCGTTTAAATCTAGCCTACAAAGTGATTCAAAACTGTATAATAATTATAATAATATAAGTAATAAGGTTAGGTAAGGTGATATATACAGTAGCAGTCAAAAGTTAGGATGATTTTTTTCAGATAGATCAATATTGAAGACATCAAAACAGCAGGAGAACATGTATAGATTACATAGTAAAAAAAACAGCAAAATATATTCTATATTTTTGATTCTTCAATGTAGCTCCTCTATTGGCATTATCTTAATCAGCTTCATGAGGGAGTAACCTGGATTGGTTTTCCAAAAGTTTTGAAGTAGTTCATAAATGTGATGAGCACTTGTTGGCTGCTTTTCCTTCACTCTGTGGTCCAGCTCATCCTAAAGCGTCTCAGTTGGGTTCAGGTCGGGTGATTGTGGAGGCCAGTCTAGTTCAACTAGACCTTGCATAGACTGGAGGTGTGTTTGAGTCATTGTCCTGTTGCAAAACAAATAATCAAAACCAGATCATCGCACAAATACATAGATTTCTTCTGGTCTAATGTCCTTGTGTTTCTTGGCCCAAGCAATTCTCTTCTTCTTCCTGGTCTCCTTCAGTTGTGCTTTCTTTGCAGCAGTTCGACCACGAAGGCCTGATTCATGCAGTCTCCTGCAGTTGATTTTGAAATATATTTACTGCTTGAACTCTGAACATTTATAGTCTCTAATTTGAGGTGCTGTTAATTTCTGAGGCTGGTAACTGTAATGAACTTATCCTCTGCAGCAGTCTTCCTTCCTTTCCTGGGACGGTCCTCATGAGAGCCAATATCATCACTGATGGGTTTTGCAACTGCATTTTAAGTAACTTTCAAGGTTCTTAAAATTTTCTGACTGACCTTCACATCTTAAACTAATGATGGTCGTTTCTCTTTGCTAAGTTGAGCGGTTCTTGCCATAATATGGATTTCTACAGTAGCCAAATGGGCCTATTTGCTGTATACCAACACAACTGATTAAGAAGGAAGGAAATTCCACCTAACGTTTGACGAGGCACGCCTGTTAATTAAAGACTACCTCATGAGAAAGGTTAGGATAAGAACAGTGTGCAAAGCTGTTATCAAAAAAAGAGGTGGCCACTTTGAATAATCAGCAATATAAAACAAATATTGCTTTGTTTACACTTGTCAAAAATCATCCTCTGGGGACCATGATCCTTCCAGTTTTGCAGATATTTCAAACCTACAGATAGTTGTCCCCTGAGCCACTCCCATAATGTGGTTAAAACCCATCAGGAGTGCCTGTGTGGAGATGTGGGTGAAAGAAAATAGTTTTTAATAAAAACATGTTGTATAGGTTTTGTGATTATGAGCTACAATATCATCATTTTTGCAAAGATAGTGAGCTGGTTGTTTAGCATCTCTGAAGTGTCACTGAGGCCAGATTCGTTAGGGCTGAGCTGACAAATACAAAAAGATGTGGATCGATAGATAGCGAGGTTTTGGTATGTGTTGTTACAGGTTTCTGATTACATTCTTCAGATAGCTGGTGAAGCCTTGATGAGCAAGCACTTGATAACCTTTGTAGTTAGTTTCTTTTCCTCATTCAAATCAAACCAGACTGCTGCATGTTTTTTATCAGACTGGACTGGTAAGTTAAAAGTGCAGAGTGCAGAACATGAAGAGAGAATAAATGTGTCATACAGTGCAGAGCAATATTTTGACAACCACAATGATGCATAAACGTCAATCAAATTAAGAGAACCATCAAGACAAAGCCCACTTCCAAAAGCTTTACTGTTGGAAAAAATACATCACACATGAACTTGAGTTTGGCTGTTTGGAGATTGGAGTATCCTGCTGTAAAGGTCAGTCTAATGGTTAACATTTTTAGGCATTTGAGGTGCTTAGCTGACACTCTTATCAAGAATAATTTACAACCAGAGAGCAGGAAGCAGCTCACTGTTTCACTCAAGGGCACATCATGGCTGTTGATCAACTGATGGATTTACACAAATCAAACCCAAACCTTCAGTGTCCCTTAACAAAGAAAGGTATATTTGTAACTGGCATAAACACTAAGAGAAATAATCCTCTTCAATACACGACCAATACATCTTTTTTTATTAATTTATATTGTTTATATAGTCTTTTCCTCATTGTTTTTAATTTTGGTCCACTGTGTTTCATTACCTGTTTTTAGTCTGTTTATGTAAGTGCAAATACATCGATATAAAAATAAGTATATGCGTGTGTCTGCTGTTATACCTGCACACTGATATGCTGCTCTCTCTGGGTAATAACATTATTAATGGGGTGTTTTATGGAACCACATGAAAGGTTGGCAGCTCACACGGAACTGAAGAAACCAAGTATCTGCACCCACTCATGTACACACACTCACGTCTGTAGGAAAATGAGCATAATAACCTGTAAAACTTTAACATCTTATATTATTGCTATATTCTTCCATTCTTCACATTGCAACCTTTTTTTTTTATTGTTGTGTTGTTGCTGCAATTCTGTTTAGCCACAAATGATTGATGATGAATTTTGTGATCTGGCATTGCTTTGATCTTTCTCCATTTCTCATCTCATCTCGTCTCGTTCGTCTCATTTGAATAGGGACTGGTGAAAGTGGGAAGAGCACTTTCATCAAACAGATGAGGATCATCCATGGTAAAGGATACAATGAAGCTGACAAGAAAGGCTTCACCAAGCTGGTGTTTCAGAACATCGTCACAGCCATCCAGGCGTTGATCCAGGCCATGAAGACTCTGCAGATCGACTACATCGATGACCAGAACATTGTGAGAAACTTTACACATTTTTCAAAATGACAATACTGATGTTGTATCTTAATTTTTGCATGTTAGCATGTAAATATTTCCTAATTAACTTTAAACAAAATGTACAGCTGAAGGTGACAGGATGTAATTTATTTTGTGGGTCGTAAACCAAAGTATTGGACAAATTAAAATTTTGAACTAATGATGATGATATGGAAAAAATTACTTATTACTTTAAAACTTGTTATAATTTACCCTCAGGGGAAAATGCACCAAATTTCATGGCAATCCATCCAATAGTTGTTAGACATTTCACTCAAAACAACAAATGTCAACCTCATTGTGGCGCTAGAGAAAAGTAGGTTTCATCATCTAGGGACCATGAATGACTGTGCAAAATTTCATGATAATTGATGCAATGCGCTGATCGAACCATCTGACATCCACAGAGCCAAACCACTAACACGGCTAAAAATGAGATTCTGTAAACCACATTTACTCACCAGAGTTTTTGTAGGTGTCCAAAAAAATCCACCTAGTTCTACATGGAGTTCTGATGCACTTCTCATCCTCCTCATGGTCTATTAATAGGTCAGTCAAAGATTGAAACTTTGTGTTCAAAAAAATCCCTTGTGGATCCCTTTTTTGGTGTGTGTTTCAGAGCAACGCAGAGAAGCTGAGCCAAATAGAGGCAACACAGGTGTCCACTTTGCTGTCTTGGCAGGCAGACGCCATTAAGAGAGTGTGGAATGACCACGGTGTTCAAAGGTGTTACGACCGCAGGAGGGAATACCAGTTGTCTGACTCTGCCAAATAGTAAGACTTTTATATAGTTCAGATCATTTACATAAGCCCGAGGCTCTTCCAGAGAACCGAAGTTTTTCAGTGTGGAAAGAAGAAAGTGGATTAATACTCATAAAGCTTGGTTATTAATATGCATATAACAAGTGCAAATTGCTGCATGATGTTCCCTTTTATCTTCAGGTTTGTGTCAGGATATTAAAACTGGATGTTAACTTTTCAGTTACCTGAGCGACTTGAACAGAATCACAGCCCCGTCGTACGTCCCCACTCTGCAGGACATCTTGAGGGTCAGGGTCCCCACCACGGGTATCATCGAGTACCCCTTTGACCTTTCAAAAGTTATCTTCAGGTAGGATGTTTATTATCTGCTACAGCAAAAAAAAAATGTTAAAATGTAACATCTGACTAAAACAACACATAAAAAAGAACTGTATGCTTGATTTGGTTTGGCCCCTAGCAGTGACCTCAAATCCCCAAATCTCCCCTTGTTTTCATCCAACTCTTATTTTAAACTACAAACTTTGATATTTTCCTTGAATCATGTGTCTGTAGGATGGTGGATGTGGGCGGTCAGCGTTCGGAGAGGAGGAAATGGATCCACTGTTTTGAGAACGTCACCTCCATCATATTTCTGGCGGCCCTCAGCGAGTACGATCAGGTCCTTTACGAGAGCAAGAATGATGTAAGGTCAAAAGACAGTACTGCTTCAAAATTATGATTCTTGATTTCTTGTGCTGTGGCTCTACTGTATCCTTCATTTGTTTACTCTGCGGCTTTAAAAAACAAGCAATTATTTCTGTACTTAGTCTGTTGATTAAGACTCTTCTCCTTCTTCAGAATCGACTCACTGAGAGCCTCGCCTTGTTCAAGACCATCCTCTCATATCACTGGTTCCAAGAGTCCTCCACCATCCTCTTCCTGAACAAAACAGACTTGCTGGAGGAGAAAATTACACAGTCTCATTTGGCAACCTACTTCCCGACCTATACTGGTAAAGCATGTGATCTCTTTTTGCTCTGCTCTTCTTTCCTGTGTCTGAAATCACTTCCTACTTTAGCATGTTTGCTGTCAGACATTTTATTTGAGTGTCTGTTTGAGTGTTCTGAGTAGAGCTGAAATCATTAATTGATTAGTCCATCAACAGAATATTAATGGACTAATATAATGAGTGTCCACTTTCCCCTCCACAGGGCCTCAGCGTAACGCTGAATCTGCGAAAAAGTTCATCTTACAAATGTACAAAGAGCATCACGGCGAGCGCCATAAACCCCTTTACACACACTTCACCTGCGCCACGGACACAGAGAACATCCGTGTCGTCTTCAGAGCCGTCAAAGACACACTCTTCATCGAGAACCTTCATAACTTCAACCTGGAATAGGGAGGTTGTAGGACACAGTGATGGTTTCAGGTTGAGGAACACGAAACCTGGTTATACTGTTTTAACACTTTTATGGACATTTGATGTTATGCAATGGGATGCATGTCATGTTATGTGCTGTCAGTTGCATTCATCTCAGCGCTGTAAAACACGGACGGGAAGTGCCATTTCTAGTTTTCTATTGGAGAGAAATGCATAGACAACTGCAATGTCGATTAATTATTCTACTGAACTGTTGCAGACAGGTTCCTATTATACAATTACTGTCTGACAGTTAATCGGTAAATGGTTTTAAGCCAGTTTGACAAAGTCATTCTGGCAAAGAATGCAACCCAACCTGCTTTGCAGCTCGGGGAGGAGGAAATTAAAAAATACCCCTTAGGGAACTTCCGTGCCCTAGTTTGTATTCATCCTAATGTTTTTATGTGTGCAAGAACAACAACCATGTTGAAAATGAAATGTTTCCGTTTTTTCACTAACTTTATAATATAAATATTAAAGCCATGTGTAAAATGTGTTTTTAAACAAACTTGATTCTGCACCGTTCCTTATCTCTCTTGTCACTTTTTACTTTATTTTGACATTGATAATATATATAATGTAAGAGAAAACACTGAGCTTTGCATGATGCATCTCATGATATATGACTACAGCTGCATGACACTGATTAACCAAAGGCCGTTTTGGGGCGTTTCTACTCTACGCTGGCGGCCCAGGCGTGGTCACACCGACTGGCGTGCTGCGGCAGCGACCTTTGTACTCAGCAATGGCCAACAATGCACAAAGGTCTGACAGGCTGCTCTCCGTCTTCCTGTCTAACTGTTGGGACTGAACAGTGGTAAGTGAAAAGAGGAATTCAGGGAGGTTAGGTGTGTGTGAAGGAACAATGCCTGTTCCTACACGGAAGGAGCAGCTGTCTAGGTATTGATTTTATCTGCTTTTTGGCTATAGTTTGCTTGTTTAAGGGTTGAAAAGTTCAGTGCTAATGCAGGATATAAAGGACACGTTTGAGGTTGCCTTATTGACAGTGGAATGGTAGGCATCAGATATTTGTTTTGGATCAGTCACTGTTTTCTTGTGGTGAAGCATGTGAATATTATCAGCACATGAAGTTGACAATGTTCTCATTTCTGATTGTTATTGCTCTTTTCTTTACCCTGAGGCCTAATAAAATGTTGTAGCTTTACAGCCAGGCTCACAAATCTACTGTCAGGCATTAATAGCATTCCCACACTCTGGGTAGTAATAACACAACGCCGGCTACACATACACACTTTATCCCCTCCAGTCGAGGATAATAATGACACACGCACACACCCTCCTATAGCCCCATTCACTCGCACTGCCTCAGGAAGCTGCTGTGGCAGAGAGCTGTTATAGCAGGTGATCGCCCTTATTTGGTAATGGCCCAGATCACGTGACCACAAAATGGTGGAAGCTGTGAGCTGTTTGTAAGCTGAGCATCTCCACCGAGAGGCTGGGAGCAGGAAATAGACAGGGAACTTGGAAGCACATCCATGATCTGAGACGCACGAGGACAGAGATTCCCGAGCCCCAGCAGTGGTGAGTAGATGGATTTTATTCTGTGGAGATAAAAAGAAGAGAAAGAGGGATATGTTCTTGTTTTTTTTTTTCCCTCACAGCCAGCAGACAGGAAGCTAGAGGGAGGGAGGGGCTGCTGTCATCAGCACTGTGGTCCTGTGCTGTGAAGTGGATGTGAGGCAGATCAGCATCCTCCATGGAGGATGCACAAAACAGCTGATGATGATTTTGTTATTCTGCTACGTAGGAGCGTGTGTCATTGTAATGTTTGTTATCAGTGTGTACATGTGTGTGCACATACTGTACATATTTCTGTGAAACGTCATCATGACAGTCATCTCCCCCCCTCTACAGGAGCCATTCAGTTTTTTTTTTTTTTTTCTGTTGCAGCTGCTAATGCAATCACATCTTCCTTGTTCCAGGCAGAGGAGGAACGAGGATGTTTCTTTTTCATGCGAATGAGCACACGTGACTCACTGTGAATTTGCATCTCTGCCCAATCTGTGTTCAGGCGAGCGTGCAGTCATTCGCTTTGAATCAGCACTAGGGGAAAAAAAGACAGCGAGGAGGGGGAACGAGCTTGTCATGATGTAACAAGCCCTATTCCCCCCCTCTAGTTTGAATGGAAGGATTATTCACAGGAAAGATGACCTTTAGCCTCTTTCTAATTTCCCTCATCCCTCCCCCTTCCTCTCTCCCCTTCCCACCTCACTACTCTTGTCTTTACTTCCCCTGTTCTTTGATTACTGTGGAAATCTATCTGTGCAATAGATTCAAATAGGTGTATTGATTAAGTAAAATCAATACATCTATATGTTAACACTTGCTGGTGCTTGGGGGCTTATTATGCTTGTGCTTTCTAGTGTAGGCTGACTGATACTGGATTTTTCAGGCTGATGTTTTACTCATGTAAAGTGCAAGTACCCCAAATGTATTCTGAGGTACTTTCCATTCCACTACCAGTTTTAAAGACTGGCATAAATTGCAGTTTTCATTTAACAGCTGGTGAACCTCACTTAAAAATCAGGTTCTTGTTTGCAGATCATTAAATGCTGATGCATTACACAGTCTGGATATTCTCCAGGTTCACTGTTGAGAGTCCATTTAATAACTGTGAGTGTCTTCTCTTAGGTCCTCCAGGGGATGGACCTGCCATCAGAGAGTAAAATGAACTCTGAGGGGGGCGAAGGCAGACCAGGTGAGTACGAGCCAAACAACGCTCAGATTCAAAGCAAATCAACAGTAAGTTAAAAGTAAATAGTTTTTGATAGAAGACCACCATGGTACAAATGAATAACTATTTTGATGTTCTGTTTTCTGCAGTCCCTCCCACCTCTCTACCCCTGCAAGGAGGTCCAACCCAAAGAAAAAAGCTATCCGCCCCTCGTATCAGCCTGTCACTGGACCAGAGCGAGGACGACTTGGGAGAGACGCCGGACGATCTCGACATTAATGTTGACGACCTCGACACTCCAGATGAGGGGGATTACCTCGACTACACGGACCATGAAATGGACTGGGAGGGTGGGTCATTCAGGAATAAAGCAACGTTTCATACTACAAAAATGTCTGTTGTGAAAAGGCCCATAACACAGTATTCGATCATTTCTCTCAGACCCCAATGCAGCCAATAGGAGTGGGACAAGTGAGCCTTACGATCCAATCCCGACATACAGTGCCGAGGAGGAGCGCCAGGATGGCAAACTATGGAGGACGGTCATCATTGGGGAGCAGGAGCACCGCATCAACATGAAGATCATTGAGCCGTACATGAGAGTCATCTCCCATGGAGGTGACTATTAAAGAACTGTGTCAGCATCATCATAACTGTGGATGTTTTGCATCAGCTTTATCAGATATCAGCAAATATTATTTCAAATATACCCAATACTTGTAAGAAACTATTGTTTCTCTCACTGTTCATTCGACAAATCATTTTAGCTCTCAAATGAAAGAGTGCATATTTCTCATGTTGATTTGTGCTTTAATGTGTCATCCATCCAAAGCAGCATTAAGACTGCTGGGGGACTTAATATGAAGCCAGACACTCAGTAGTCACAGAGTCACACCATATTGGTTTCACAGGCAGGGGCCCCATCTCTCTCTCTTCCCTCTCTGTGGGGCCCTCTAAAACCCCAGGGCCACGTGCTTGCACCCTGGTGAGCCTGTAGCTTATACTTCTAAAAAGCACTGGCCATATTACCATTAATGGAGGAAATCGGACCCCATAACCATTTTCTTCCCACTGTGCCGAGGGCTTAAGTGAAACACAGCCGTCTCAAGGAAACAGAGACGTCTGTCACTGAACAGTAAATATCACAAGCTCTGTCATTTAGATAAAAGGCCCTCTGTGTGAGTGACACCAAATCTGGTGATGAATGGATCGGTGAATAAAAGGAAATTACATTAATCTGAAAAGTAGTGAGAGGAAACAGGACTAAGAGACAGTCAGACAAAGGAGGCACAGATTGGCAGATAAACTGAACAAAAAAGAGGAAAATATAGGAGCAATCAAATTATGAAAACTACACTAATTAAGACTAAGCACTCACCAACAATGGAACAAGGTCAAGTTAACTCTTATCTATTATTTTTATGTGTTTTTATCAAGGCTACTATGGCAATGGGGTGAATGCCATCATAGTGTTTGCAGCCTGTTTCCTGCCAGACAGCGACAGAGAGGACTACCATGAAATAATGGAGAACCTCTTCCTGTGAGTATTACAACGCAGCGACTAACACACACTTTTAACACATCTTTTACTTTTTCAGAATATTTTGTACTTTTTTAGTCACTTGTCCAATTTTGTTTTTAAAAAAAAGTCTTCTGTTATTGCTTCTGCACAAATTTGTTATTTAGCCACATTACTGACACGATTGTTCTGTCCACCACCTCGGTCATGACTGATACAACTAAACAAGAATAATATAATATAGTAATATAATACGCTGATGCTTAGTAGATATAATGTTTATCGTGTTTCCATCTTAGTGTAATGTGTTAACATGCCAACATTCGCTATTAGCACTTATCACAAAGCAATGGAGGAAAAAGGAAGTCAGAGGATCTCGCAGGTTGGCTGGATTCATCCTCTGGAGACCATGAATGTTACTACAACTGTGATTGTTGAAGTATTTCACTCTGAACCAAAGTGGTGGGCCCCAAGCATGGCTAAAAACTATTGAATTGATTTCCATGAAACTGTGTACAGGCAATCATGGTCCCTAGAGGACAAAGCTGTGACTCTCTTTGAGTTTGGATCGAGCGACATCAGGTTGGCATTTTGCATTTTAGTCTCCATGGTACAGAAATCCAAACACCCACAAAAACAAATTCGTTTTCTGCCAGATTTTGCATTTTATTCTCAAACAGTATTTAGCATGTTCAGGATGCAAACTAATTCTTTAAATCATCCACGGCCCCTCGGGGCAAGGAAAGCTCTCTAAATAAAGTGATAGAAATGAAGCGATAGTCCGTCTTGTTTGCCAAGGCCTCCCATGTTGATGTCTTCACTGTTGTGCTGGCACAGTTGCATTTCATGCTTGGACAGTGTGGTCGGGATCCCACGGGCTGTTCTGTGAAAGATATTGAGTAAGCTGGCATATCTGAGAGTTTTGGATAGAAATGAAAGGAGGTAAACCGTAGTGTCTGCAGTTTCGTATGCCAGATGGCTTGAGGTCTGAATCCTTGCGAGGAGGAGTTAACTATAGCAGGGTGGTCAGTGGTGTGCAGCTTGATGTCAGTGGGAGATGATCACAATAGTGCCGAAACGGGCACCGGCAGTATTGGTTTGTAAGCTGGAGAATGGATCAGGAGGAGAAGAGAGTCAGACTGAGCCCAAAGTCACTGAGGAAACTAGAAAGACTGTGTTAGCTGAGAATATTGTCAACTTTATTTTCAAAGGAGGTGACAAAGTTCCCCGCTGACTGAGAAGAAGGAGAGAAAATGGAGGGGGTGCGAGGAGAGAAATGAGAAAGAGAGATAACAGTTTCTCTCGGTTTGAATCAGAGTATTGGATTTTAGAAAGGTGGATGTCTGATTGAGCCGCTGAGATGGATGCAGAGAAGGGAAGAAAGTGGAAATTCAAAGCAAAACAGCTCATCCATGAAGCAACGTTTGTACCAATTTCTCATAGCTGACATCAGAGAAGAGGAATTTTAAAAACGCTGCTAGCTTTTCAAACACGGAGCAACACAGCATATGTCTCCTATTTCCTCGTATTGTTGGCATTCAGATTCACAAAACATGGTTCTGCATTTCTTGCTCTTGCATTTCACCATTCTGACGTAGTGAGGACTTTAGTGATGTTTTTTTTTTCCTTTTTGTATTTGAAATTTAGCTGCTTGGAAAATATGGAAGCACCATCATAGGAAAGTTTTTGCAAGAGGCATTGCAATGTAGTGTGAAGTTATAGTTTTGATGTGATATTTATGTTTTGGCAACTAATTTTACAAGAACTACAAAGACATTATCTAAGTTGATCTATAATGTTTATGTCATTTGTAACGTAATCATATTTCCCGAGTCGAATATCATATTAAAACAGACAATTAATTTTCAATTTTTAGCTATGGCTCAAGGGATGATAATGTCAGTTGTTTCAACACTTTGATCCAGAAGGAAATAACTCAACAGCTATTGGATGGATTGTCATAAAATCTGATGTTCATGCCCCCCCTCAGGATGAATTCTAAAAATTGTGATCAAAATTTGTGTCCACTACATTATTTATACCCAAATTAAATATCTAGTGACATCCTGATCAGCTGCAGTGCTATGCCATAGTACAGTGCTAGCATGGATGTAGACTTTTGATCTCATCGTAATTTGGCTTATAAATGTGGAAGGGAAGGTAGCAGGAAGCCAAGGGGCAGAGTCTATAAAAGGGGGCGGGAAGCTCACCTGGGCTTTTCTTCCTGCACTGACACACACACCTGAGAGAGCAGCTGAGAGCAGCCTTTGTTTGGGGCTTGATTTGATTTCCTCATGTTGGTGAGGGACTAAAAGCTTGGAGTGATTGCTTATAGCGCATCAGCCAAGACACAAGATTCCAGTCACCTTCATGACTCTGACTGTGCCTCAGTCTAGCAAGTTTAAACAAAGACATGACAAGAGCCAACCACTGTTTTTCCCACACCTGGTTTTCTTAGATTAGAGTGTCTTTAGGGAATCAATGAACGGGCCAGCTTTTGTTTTATTTTGTTTTCTTTGGGGCTTCCTGTTGCATTAAAGGGGAACAATGTGGGAAAGCAGCCATTTTGCATGTGTGCCTTAGTGTGTGGTTTGAGTCACTTTTGATTGCTGTGAATATTTTTTTGAGTCTGGCAAGATAGTTTTTGATTTGGTTCTGATTTGGTTTGCAAACAACGTGCTTTGTGACCAGTTTCTCCCCACTAGATTCCCCAAATGTGCAGCTTGGCCGCACCTTGTTTATTTTCTTTGCCCTATTGTTGTTGGCCTATTGACTCATACTAGTTTAAGCTTAAACCACCTTGCTTGTCATACATACCAATAAAGTCTATATTTTTTTGATATAGCAATCTCTGATTCCAGTTTGTTCTGGGTTTTAGGTACCTACTATCACTTGGTCACATAAAGGTTACATATTTAAGTCAGATGTACAAATTTTGGGTCAAATTACAATTATACTCCCTAAAACAGACACTTTCTTATGTTACTCCAGAAAAAATTCATCATTGGATAGAAGTCAAAGTCATTGGGCTTTTAATTCAATTAGGTCATAGACAGCTCATACCATCATGAGCAAGCTCTTAAAAGGAAAAACCTCTTTGTAAGTGTTTAACTATTCATGTGTGTTTATCAGATATGTGATCAGCACACTGGAGCTGATGGTGGCCGAGGACTACATGATTGTGTACCTGAATGGAGCCACACCTCACAGAAGAATGCCCGGCCTTGGCTGGCTGAAGAAATGCTATCAGATGATTGACAGAAGGTCTTTCACGCTCACTTACACCTCTTATGCGATAAAACTGTGATTTCTTCAGAGATGAAAGTGCTGTTGATACCAAACATTCATATCTCCCCTGAATGAAAGTGAAAATGAGCACTGACATCGACATAAACACCCCTAACGTGATATATTGTGTCGTCTTCAGGCTCAGGAAGAATTTGAAATCCTTCATTATTCTGCACCCGTCATGGTTCATCAGGACCGTTCTAGCCATTACCAAGCCCTTCATCAGGTGAGAATTATCCCCTTGTTATTTGTCATGCTATTTATTTGCACAGACATTTGTGGTTCCCAGAGGATGAATTATAATGACTCTGATGATCCCCTTAGTTTTCCTCTAGCACCGCCGTGAGGTTGACAATTTTGGTTTGGACTGAAACATCCAAACAATTATTGGATTGCCATGAAACTTGGTACAAACATTCATGTTCCCTTCAGGATCAATTTTAACGACTTTAATGATCCTGTGAGTTTTCCTCTAGCGCCATCATTGGGTCAAAATTTGTATTTGTCTGATACTTTGTTCTACCCGCAAAACAGACATTCCCATCAACTTCAGCTGTACTTTAGTGCTAATGAGTAATTGTTAACATGCTAAGATGCTAAGCTAATTAAACCCTATACCTGTTAAATCAGCATATTAGTGTTGTCATTGTGAGCATGTTAGCATTTAGCTCAAGCGTTGCTGTGGCCAGGTAAAACCTCACAGAGTCACTTGCATTGGCTGTGAACTCTTGTTTACCCCCTGAAGCAGAGTTAAACTACTGTAGTTTCACTTTTGAAAGATAAACAGTCTATAATTGTTTTACCTCTTGATGCCAAGTCGGTTTTTCACTCTGTGTGTGCGTGTGTGTGTACATGTTGTTCTTGTCACAGCGCCAAGTTCAGCAGCAAGATAAAGTATGTGACCAGCTTGGATGAGCTGGAGAAACTCATCCCCATGGACAGCATCCAGATCCCAGAGTGCATCATTAGGTGAGTCCCTCGAAGCCCCCAAACGACGCACCGGCCCCACCTCCTCTGAGCCTGAGTTGTCTTTCTAAATGACTTTATATTCATCTTGTCATTTGAACTCTCACCTCCAGACTCGACAAGGAACTGAAGGAAGCAGCGGAGAACTCAAAGTAAGCATCGACTCTCCCGCCTCTCGTTACTTCCCTCGGCGGAGGCAGCGGCCCCTGCCTCGGTTTCATCCTTGGCTGGAGCGCTCATTTATCAGATGGCTCACTTTTAGATCACAGGGACTCTTCTGCTGGATGAGGACCAATTGGATTTGGCTATGGTTGCAATTATGGGAAGGAGACAGGAAAAAAAAAAAGTTGCTAAAGATGCTAAATTCATCGTTTTATCTCATTTATCATTACAGTAAAATAAATGAGCCGGTCCTTATTGCAGAGTGATCTATTATGCTGATAATAAATGCAGGAACGAAGCTGCAGAATTCACACGCTAATTTCTGGATGACTAACTGCGCATTGAATCATAAGTTGTGTCTTCAAATTCACAAAATACCAGCGTCACAATAATAAATTCTGCTCTAACAACCACTCTGCTTTTTTTTCTTTCATTCAAGAGTCAATAGTTTTCTGCTGGGACCGGAGCCAACAGCAGCAGGCAGAACAGAGTAAGTCCTCTCAGACGTTTAAGTTCACACATGGAAGAAAAATGGCCTTGTGTCAGCAGTCTGTCACCCATACATAAACATAGCCATCTTTAATGTCTCTGTTTTGTTCTTTCTTTGCAGCAGAGCAGATGAACCCAGTGCCAGCAGCTCTTAAACCCAAACATCCTAAATGGATGGGTCACCTCAATGTTCAGAAGTCACTGTTGTGTTTTATGGGCGAAGCTGCAAAACAAAGGCAAAGGCTTGTTAAGCTAGTGTGTGTGTGTGAGTGTGTGTGTGTCAGTGTTTGTCAATTAGACACTGGAGTTTAATATGAAAACACAACTTACAATAGTAAACACTCAGAGTTAGAGCTCATTCTTTATGGCTGCTGTAGCATCTACTGTACCTTACACCTGCAATCCAGAGAGCTATATTGTCAAGTGTAATGCTTGGCAGCACTTACAGAGTAGCATCATTGTTCACGGTAGGGTAGGAAATGCAATTACACACCAGACAGTGCACTGCGCAAATCCATTTGTAGAGTCTATAGTGTTGTAGTTGTGTGCATGAGAAGCAGTGAAGCAATAATATCACTCTTTACCGGTCACACACTCTCAGTATTTCAGATAAAGAAGCAACTTGTGTGTCAGCAGTCTACAATAAAAACACAAGGTTTTAGCCAAAAAAAACAAACAAAAAAAACAACAACCTTGTGCCATAGATGATGACCAACTATTGCATTTAAGCAATCCAATCCTCTGTCTTAATATTTGTTCTAAAACTGGAATCTTCAAATAGATATTTTAACTTTATAGAGTCTATCTTAAAGCAAGGAGGAGTTAGTTAAATATGGAGTCAAGTTATCAGTGCAGTGTGGGAGCATGTCTTTTAGCTCTGCAAATGTGTGTGTGCGTGTGTGTGTTTCAGTCGGTTTCTGTCAAATCCATAAACATAAACTGGGAATCATATTTTCAGCTTCTCCTGGATCATCAGGAACAAACCTCAGAAGAAAATAAAGACGGGATTTCTGTAAAGCACAATAACTTCTTCTCTGTGTGTGTATGTGTGTGTGTGTGTGTCCACACGCATGCGTGTGTTTGTGCATCAGTGCATGTCCCCGCATACATAACTGATGGTCCTCCTCCATGTGAGTCTTCTACTGTGGTGTATTGAGGATGTGCAAAGCAATTATGGAGCACTGTCTCGTAATTCAATAAAAACTGACTGAAGTCTGAACGTTGTTTTCAGTCATCATTTTCAATCATGTCTGATTTGTTAGTTGGACTTTAATTGCTTTGCTGCTAAATGACGAATCAGTCAGTTTCTGCCCTGTGAAGTCATGAATTACTCTTTTCTAATGCATTTTTTTTCAAGGCTTTATTTGAACAGAATAACAACACATTTTCAAATTAATTATTATTATTCAATGACAGCAAACACTTGGGAATATAGGAAAAAAAAAGCAAAGAAATACCACGATTAATCATTTTTAAAATGCTAATCCAACACCACAACAATTTAAAAGATGAATAATATGATTAATGAAACTGTCCAAACTAGTAAATGAGTAAATGAAGTAAATTATGTTATACTATGTGGGAAGTCATCATACGACACACCAAGTCGAGAAATCAAGCTTAATTATGCAAAAAGTCCTTAAGAATGTAATGTTTTTCTGCAGCACGTTTCATTTTGTGAATGGATTGCAGTTGTAAAATGCAACTCATTATAAATAGCCTCTCATGTCTCATTTGGTTCAGCTCATATTCAGTGAGGGATAAATGGGTCTGTCCCTCAGGGCAGGAGGAGATAAACAGCACAGAGGAGGGAATAAGAGCCAGAAGGAGGATGAAGAGAAGAGAAAGGAGAAATGTTTCTTTTCTTCTTCATGCTTCACCGGAACGTGTAGCTCTCGTCATCATACTCCAGCTCATCGTCGTTGTCCTCTCCCAGCTGTCCGTACCGGAACTTCCTGTACACGGTGCCATCCTGGCCCATGTAAACGATGTCCTCATCTTCATCATCATCGTCGTCATCGTCCTTACTCCCCGAGCGACGTTCTCCAATGTCAACCAGCTGAGTGTCCTGGAACCGACCGCCGGAGGAGCTGGCACGGCCGCTGTAGGACGCAGTGGAAGCAGAGCTGTAGCCTCCATGTCTGCTGCCACCTCCGTATCCCCCGCCGGAGCCCAGCTTCTCGTAGCCTCGGGGAGTGATGTCTGGGGGCGCGCTCTTGGAACGGGAGTGTCTGACGAGGAAGACCACAGCCACCAGTCCCAGCACCAACAGGATGCAGGCGATGATGAAGACTGCCAGGTTACCTCTGGCCTCCTCTACCTCCTCGTTCCTGAATGCCAAGTTGGTGCTGAGGACGCACTCTCCTAGAAATCCCACAAAGACAGGAAGTTTAGACAAATGGGAAAAATGGGTAGATAAGACAGCATTTCTCTAGTTGATTAATTTATTAGTGATTAGTCAGACATTTGCTGGTTGCAGACTCTCAAATGTGGGGATTTGTTTTCTGCAACTGTGCAATTTCCACGAAATTCCCTCACTTATCAAAATCCTCTTTTTGCTCCCCCACAACTTTAAAGTTTTAGTTTGATTCATTAACTAAAATCGACACCTTCAGTTGTTATCATGCACTCACAGTGATAAGCTGAACGAGCAGCAGCAAGTGACTCTCAGACTTTTCCCCCTGGGTTTTGCCTCTCAGGCTACATATAGACTGCCCTATCTCAATGCCAGCTGTTGTGGGGTTTGTATGCCAGCTGAGAGGAAAGGCTCCACACAGGGCTAAAGAAAAGTCCTGCCACCTCTTCTGCTTGTTTTTGGGTTTTTAAAAAAACAATCTATGTATCACTTACAGTTAACTTTCTCCTAAAAAGACTGCAAGAACAATAAAAGATAAGACTACTGCTCATTGTAGTAATGATGCAAAGACGGTTTTATTTGTAATAAAGTATCAGGCCTCTATTAAAGATACTAAACTTTAAAACCCCTGCAAACTGTTCTCTAAAACATTAAATATTTGGAGGAAATCAACAACAATCAAAGTTAAAAAGATGAATATCGCTATGAGAGTTTTAAACACATAAAACTTGATCTCCTTCATCAGGACTCTGTGGGTCACATTTGAGGAATTCAGAAATCTTATTGTAGAATAACCAAAACTCATCTAACTTCTTAACTAAAAACTCAGTGTGTGTTCCTGTGGGGCCACAATCCTCAGAGTAAGTTTTCAAGCAGTGTTATTGTATTAATAATTAATAATTTATCGAGCATTTCGCATCCTTTTTTGTTATCCTACCTAACACCATAACCAATTTCACCATCATTTGTTTTTTGCAAGATTGATATAAATGTGTACAAACATTTCTGAAACCAAACCTACAGTACAACCTTTGTTATCTGTCACTGTAAGTTGAATATTTTTGGACAGTTGTTCAGACAAAACTCTGAATGTCAGTGCTGCCCTGACGAAGAAAAAAGCTGACACTTCAGACTCAGTCATGTGCCGACTGACAGTCTACCTCGAGTCTCGGTGCAGTTACAACAGTCCTGCTGCTGTGTCGAGGCCTCCTGCTCCTCCTCCTCCTCGTGGCGGCAACAAAGCAGACAGCGCCCTCCAGCTTCTAAGATGGCCTGAATAGGACACACGGTGCAGTTGGTTGGACCAGGTCCCCAACACTCCAGACAGGAGCTGTCGCAGTCTTCACAAGCGTGGCCTGAACCCTAATGAGGAGCAGGAGAAAGGACTGATAGTGAAAAGACTACACACCCAGACACACAGCCACAGCAGGAATTTTAAATGACGGCTGCTGATTATTTGCTTCTAAAGATAAGACAAACTTTCATTTCTGAAAAGGCTGAATACAAGTGATGCACTGCCTTTAAGCTTAATCAATTAATATGCATCTACCTGCCAGACAGTGTCAGTCAGTCGCCTCACAGCATGAGCCAGGAGATTTATTTTGAAATCGTGACACAGTAATAATTTTCACTCTGCTGTTTGAGATTTCTCCTGGTGCAGCAATAAGCCGGTCTGAATTAAATCATATGATACCCGGGGCCAAAACATTAGTAATAATTATTTTGGTGAAGCAAGGACAGGGTAAGGATTTTTTTAATGAAAAGTTAATATTTGTGAAATTAAAAGCTAAGAAAAGGGTGGTTACCTTTATCACAGGATACTGGGCTATGTCGCACATGGACTCACATAAGCCGTCTGAGAGCAGGTATCCAGGGTGGCAGGAGTCACATGACTGGGAATCTTTTCCTGCAGATATACGACAACTTCAAGGGAAAGTCTGGTGAGATCCTATATTTTCTTATTGTCAACAAATCCCATGAAAATATCAAAACCAACAATGAATTGATGCCACTGACAAGTGTCGTGTGTGTCGCCAAAGCCTGATATTTACGAACCACACTGTTGGTCTTTTACTGCGATCAACATGAAAAACTGTGGATTATTTTGAGTCCTGCTGCTGTAAATATTAACTAGTGCACTAAATCCTGCAAATAGTCCCCAACAAATACATATTTACTCCTCTTCAAGCAATTTGGTAACATCTAAACTTCTCAGTTCTTTTATGAAAATGTTTAGCAAAAAAAAAGAGAGAGAGCATATATTTATGACTTGTTTTTAAAGATTTATGTCTTCAGTAGGAAGCAGTGGGCTTTTTGGCTGAGAGTCACACGCAGGCTGGGGAAGTCGAAAAGTGTTCAGAGATGGACTTTTTATGGCCTTTTTATGGGATTTGTTGACAATAACAAAGTAGAATAAGAGGAATATCGCCAACCTTGTTTTTTAACTTTAGATGAGATAAATAGTTTATTTACGCTCATTTTTCTTCTCAGACTAAATGAATGTCCCTTTGTTGGCTGTACAGCATGAACCTGGATATAACATTACACAGTCTGAGCCGTCCATCACTTTCACATCAGCAGGAGAAAACATCAACATCAATATCTCATCACCTGCATGTGATCTGCTCGTGTGCTTATCTGCACAATGTTGAATTACTGCTGAGTGGACACTCGTACCTGAGCACGTCCTGCAGGTGGCGAGGCAGGGCTCGCAGGTCCTGTGTGCAGTGTCGTGGTAGTATCCCTGAGGGCAGGAGGGGAGGCAATGGCCTTCCTTCCGCAGGTAGATGAGACCCGGAGTGCAGCTCAGGCAGCTGTCCTCCCCGCCCCCGATGCACTCACCGCAGCTGGGGTCACACTTCTCGCACATCCTCGAGTCTGTGTTTCCATAGTGACTATCGGATAGACGGCGAGGAAGTTATGATGGATTAGATTCAATTAAATTAGAGTTTTGTTTGTCCTCAAAGAAAATTCCTTCCCACAGGCACTCAGTCACATACGGCATTCAACCTCAACTACTCAGACACAACATAGACGGAGACACCATGACAGAGAGAACGCAGTCAAAACAAAACACTTCAGACAGACACAGGTTCTGCGTGATAAAGTCATAGTCATATTTTCTTTTTTCACCATATGCTGCTTTGCTTGCATGCAGGTCTGAAAGTGTGCAGGGTTGCACGTCACGGGAATAAATAGCCTTTTGTATCCCTTTTGTGTTTTCTCTTGAGTTATTTAACTGCACATCAATTTACCGGCACATTAATTTAACACTCTCAATCACCACATCCCAAATAAAATCAAGACTAATTAGCATTTTACAGGCCACATGAATGGCTATTTAAATCTCAAGCTAAATTAGCCTCTATCTCCATTTTGCACCATTGGTTAAGTGTCCACAGTGACATTATGTGACTCGACTGATCTTTTATTAATGACAACGCCGTGTGACCGCACTTAATGTGATGGATGAGCGGCACAGCTGGACGGTGAGCGGGTTAAGCTACCTGTGCTGGCAGGTCTCCACACACTCCTTGCCCTCTCGAAATAGGTGGGTTTTACAGGCGAGGCACTCGTGGCTGTGCTTCCCAACGCAGGACTGACAGGAAGGGTGGCACGGTTCACACTTCTGCCCCGACTCATCCTCATAGTACCCTGCGGGGCATTCAGCCACACAGGTGCCATCTGTACCAACAGACACACGCGATGATCATGCGGCTACACAGACAAGTCACAGATGCCTGAAGAACTTTCCAGGACATGCGGACTTTAGAGAATTTGCAATTTCAAACTCGACTCACTGAGCAGGAGATGTCTCTGGTTGCAGCTCAGGCAGTGGGATTTGCCAGGACCTGAACACCTGTGGCAGTATTTGTGACACGGATGGCATTCCCCGTCCTGGTCTGTGTACTGGCGCGGCGAGCACTTGTTGGTTGATGGCACACAATGGCCGTGGCCCTCTAGCCTCTGATCCTCTGTGCAGCTGGTGCAGGAGCCGACGTGGGGCCCGAAGCAGGTAAGGCAAGATGCATCGCAGTCTAGAAATAAGAAGAAATTGAATCAGAGGATGTTATCACACAATACAATTTTTTTTTAAAATCCCGACTTGATATCTGATAATCAGCTTATCAGGTCAAAGATTTTAATAATTCATTCTTTCTATATTAATACACCTTACATGGTAGTTTCCACTCATTAGGTTCTCAAGATGTGATCTGTGTAAAGATTTTCTGCAGTCTGTGTTCACTTCAGATGAAAATACATATAAAAAAATCACCCTCTGTCCATTTTGCAGTACAGCAATGTATCTCCTTGTAAATGTCTTACTGCTGGCAGCTACTGTATGTAGCAACAAAAGTGGGCATCGCCTACAACATTTTCCTGGGAGAAACACACCATTCTTTGTGTTTTTGAATAACAAAACCAGAGCGGTGTGTCTTTCTCTAGGGAACTGTCTTTGGCATCGCTGTTCTGTTTTCAAGGTTTGACAGCTGCCTGTCTGAAAAGCGTTGCTATTTTAGTCTGAGCTCAAGTCAGGAACCGCACTCCGGCAGAGTAGAGAATATAATTGAGAAAGCGCATGAAGGATGCTCCGCAGGACAGAAAATGTTGTCAGCGAGGGGAAAACAAAGAGAAGCGGAGCATCTCTGGCTTTTGTTACACCCAAAAGGGCAGGAGTTGTGAATGTATAATAAAAAACAATATTAACAAAATAAATGGGTTTGGCTCAAATTATCCCTCAGTTATGGAAACTCTTGTAGATAAACTTGTGCTTTATGTTTTCTGCTGTACCTTTGCAATCTCCTGTTATAGCCTCTCTGTAGGTGTGGGAGGGACAGGCTGCCAGACATGCCCCATTGTGCAGAGTGGCCTCAGGGTCCATACAGTCATCACAGTCATTGCTGTTGGGGCCGTCACACAAAGCGCAGTCAGGGTGACAACGCAAACACTCCCTTTGCTCTTTATCCTCAAAGAACCTCTCAGGACAGTCGAGCACACACAGGCCCTCGTGGAGAAAGTGATACTCCTCACAGCCTGCACAAAGAACAGCTTTTAGCACTGAATGGAGAACAATTTAGTGCAACTCAGTGAAACTACGCTAAGCACCCTTAGGTCTCAGAGAAGAATGCAAGAGGAAGCAAAGTCCTCTGTTTGAGGAGACGTGAATGAAAAATAGACTTGAGCAGGTGAATCAACGTTGTGCATTACGACGAGCACATTCACTTGTACACAGTAGTTGGACTAGAAACAAAATTTCCGACACTGTCATGTAGACACAATGGATTTAGTGGATATGTTGTAGAACAATACTAAGAGTCTACAGCAGGAGTTTTCAAAGTCGGAGACAGACAGAGCTTGGAAAAAGGCACCACCTCACCCCTCTTAGTTTACTTGCTTAGTTTTGTTCAATTCCTGGATGCCTATACGATCATGATAATGTTATTTGTTCCCGTAGACACTCAACAATTGAGCCAAGATGGCCTAATATTGCTGTCTGTCTTGGTTAGTCTCTATATCTGCAAAGTGGCAAAAATAGTAAAACTCTCCAAAACTACTCTGTCTCCGAACAATCTCTTTAACCCATTCACACACATTTAGGCTATTCTATGTGATCTCCTTTTGATAACTAATAATACAACATGCTAACATAACAATAACAATGTAACGTGGTGATGATTAGCAGGTGTCATGTTGATTATGTTCATCAACTTTGCCTGACATGTTGGGATGCTGAGATTTGCTAATCAGCCCAAAGCTTAGCTGAGGCTCATGTGGATGTCATTGCTTTGCATGTATTTGGTTGTGATCCAAAGCAGTGGACAAGTAGTGTCACGGGAAAAGTTAAGGGATCACCAGTTATTGTGGTTCATCCCGTGGGGGACATGACTGTAATGGCAATCCATTCAATAGTTGGTTGTTGAGATATTTCATTAAGAACCAACAAATGTATTGATGGTTCCAGAGGAAAACTTTGGGATCATCAAAGTCTGGGGACCATGAATGCGTGTACAAAATTTCATGGCAATCCATCCAATAATTAAGCTAAAAAATAACAAACTCCGCTCTTGCAGGTGATGATAACACAACCTGAAAAGGACTACAGAGATATAAAAGCACATCGTGGATTATACTGAACGAGCTCTGACAGCTGAATTTGGTCTTGTTTGCATTGTGTTTGGGCACCTGTGCACTGGCCGAGTGGGCTGCACTCCTGACAGGCCGAGGGGCAGCGTTGGCACTCCCTGTCCCGGACGGTGTGCGCTGGAGGACACTCCTCCACACACTGGTGCTTGTGTAGGAGGAGAGGTTCTTCACAGCTGAGGCAGTGGGTGGCGTTCTTCCCGCAGGACGCACAGCCCGATGCACAGCTACGACACACCTGGCCTGCAGGATAACCCCTGTGGAGAAGACGAGTACACCGGGCTTATTATGCATGTAGACTTTTGCATTTGCATCCTCGTCGTAACTTCGAGATTCTGCTGAAATTACAAACGGCTGCATGATAGACATCAATTAGACGCTTCACTAAACAGATGCATTACTTTCAAATTCCTACTTAAGACCATGGCAAGCATAAACATTGCTGATGTATTAAGTCCTAATTGATTAGTTTTCATTGTAATATCTGTCAAGTCAGACTGGCTATGTTTTTTATTTAATATACTGTCAGGAATTTGCGTGCTGCTGCTGGGGTAAACAAGAGGCCTGACATCTTGCTCTGCTCTCCGCTTCAGTCTACAGAGGACAGCTGATAATTAATCCAGACAATCATGTAGTACTCAAGTACTGCTGAAAAAAACAAACTGCTTAATAGTTGGTAGTAAATATAAAATAAAAATAAAGCCCTCATGGCCAAAAAGTTAAAATGGTCACCTCAGTGCTTATGGAGCTTCAAGGACCTCTTCAGCAAGGACAAGACATTTGTTCAATCTCAAGGGTGTCACAATTTAATGGCACATAAACATCAAGCAGGAAACATCAGAATCATGGCCAGCAAACACATCTCCCGACCTTTTATTTTTGGCTCCTCAGATATTGCACCTCAAACAACTGGCTTGATGTTCAAAAGATGTGATTTGAACATGCAGGCCAGCAGGGTATAAGGCTGAGAATAATCGATTTGCAGATAGAGCTGAACCTAAAAAGCATCTAAATAAATTCAAATATGAGACAAAAGACTAACAGCGACCCCTCACCTTACACACTCTTGGACACACTGTCCACCTTGCAGGAACAACTGAGCTTTGCGAGTGCTCTGACAGCGGGTGCAGCGCTGAGCATCCACACACTGTAAACAGCCCGGAGGGCAGGCCTCACAAACACCGCTCAGCCGACTGGCAAAGAAACCCGCCGGACACTTTGACACACATGTCTGCTGTGTGGTCAGAAACCGCCCTGGAGGAGGGAGAAAGAGTAAACATCATCGCTGCGAAAGAGTTGGATAAGCCGTGAGTGAAACCACGGAAATATGAAACCGCTGTTGCAGACCTGGAAGCACACAAACACCTGATCTACATAAGTGACTGACAGACCTTTTGCACACTGTGTACACTGGTTCTTCTCATCTCCAGAGCAGGACTCGCAGGATGGGTGGCAGTCCTCACACGCCCCGTCATCTGGAGGTTTAACAAACAACACAGTGAGCGTGATAGAGCTGCTTCTCATTAACGGCACAACAGAGACAGACCCAGTCCTGATCCGGGACCATCACTGTCCAGACTAACAGATGGATCCAGAACATCTGAGTCAGATGGTGGGAGGCAATCTGGGTGACTTACAAGTTGGGAAACAACAGTTGCTGGAAGATATATTGCAGCAATACTGCCGGTGGTCTAATTTATATGGCCTGTAGTTCGACACTTTGGGGAATACACTCATCCACTCTCTAGTCAAGAGTTAGATGAGAAGATTGATAACACTTTCACATGTGGGGAAACAGCTCGTCTGGAAAATTCTGCCTACTAACGCCTTTAAATTTTACTTATATCTTGTTTTTTCAATTCGTCTTTCTTTCGTCTTTTTCTGACTTACTTTTTGATGTCTGCTATATAAATAATTTCTTACTTGCTAACTTACAGAAATATAAAAATGACAAGTTGTGGTTTTACAGGGGTCATATGTGCTCTGACTATTTCTTGACCAGGTGATTTCCACGAGTCACAGCCTGGCAACTTTCAACTTTGGATGAAGTCAGGCTATTAGTTTCCCCCTGTTTTCAGTGTTTGTGCTAAGCTAAGCTAATTGCCTGTTGGCTGCAGCTTCATATTTAATGTACAGACATGAGAGTTTTATCGATCCTCTCATCCAACTCTTGCAAAGAATGTGTATTTCCCAAAATGTCTTCCAACAGCAGCATTAAAAAAAACACTATAAATTAACTGGAAAATACACAAAAGTCCAATTGTATCCTGCAACATTGTGCTATCCTGAATTTGGCTTTATTCCAAGGTTTTATAGTAGCTGGCATTCAAAGTTTAAGGTTTTGGAGCTGCTGAAATTCATAGTTTAAGAATAACTTTACTCGTGTGTGTGTTCATTTTCAACCTTCGTATTAACCTACGTACTTTTCTCTGAGTTATTTTAGTGCCTATAATTAAGATGTCTAGCCTCACACTAATTACCATATGTTGTTTTAAGGTCTGTCCAACTAATTCTTGGGGGGAACCAAATGTTCAGCATATACAATCAATTATTTTAAAGTCCGTATCTGGCCAACGTTCAGTAGTTCTGCCTGTTTTGAGTACTTAAGTTGGTACAGGGTTCAGGGACGGTAGCACACAGACCAATTACCCTCCAAGATTTCTTTCCTGCCCCTATGAAAGTGCCCAAATCCCTGATTCATTATGGGCAGACAGTTGGATTAGTGGAATACATAAGTATTAGTCTCACCGCTGCGAAAGGTCTTAATGGGACAGACCTCATGGTCAGACACACACTCTCCGTTTTCGAGCGTCTTCCCGTCCTCACATGACAGACAGTCGTCATCCTCCGGGCCGCTGCATGTCACACAGTCGGAGTGACACTCCTCACAGTCATTGGTGTCTTCGTCGCCATACAAACCATCAGGACACACTGAGACACAACTGCCCTCTGGGGAAAATAAGACAAGCTCGTCTGTTCTCTGAGATCAATATTGTATGTAACACACTTGGCTGGGCGAGTTCACAAAACTACTTGTACTTTACTTAAAGGAGAACTCCACCGATTCTACACATCAAAGCCTATAGACACGTCTTTGGGAGTATGACTGCATATGTGAAAAAGTTGCATAAAGCCTTTGTGACTCCGGAGGGAGCTGCGAGAAGTTTGATAAATCAGTTGAGGCTGCAGACTACAAGTTTGAGATTGAATGGGAAAAAAAAAATCCGTTGGTGTGGACTTAGAAAGAGTGCGGTTAGCCTGCTCTTCATCTCTTGAGACCAACGGCTCAAGGCCACATTAGCTGGTATTAGTGTAACACACCAGTATTTCCATTTTCTGCTACTTACAACACTACATTTCAGAGTGTCACTTTTTACTCCACTACATTTATCCCACAGTTAAAGAACTTTTATTATTTTAAATACATTTATTATTTTAAATACATTTCGCTAAAAAACTTATTTTACTTAAGTGACATTTTTTTACTGGACAGCAAAGGATCTGAATACTTCTACTACTCTACTTCTTCCACGTCTGTAAATAATGTATATGTATAATGTCAGGGCAGTTTTACCTGATAAGAAGAGGTCGGTCTCACACCAGTAACACTCATGTTCATCACAGCTCACACAGTTGTCGTCACATGGGATGCAGGTCATCTCGTCTTCCACGCCGTACGTCTTAGCCGGGCAGTTTTTGTAGCAGCCATCCTGAAAACTGATAACAAAAGCAGCAGTCTATACCTGCAGTTCTCCCTCACACACACACACACATACACACACACACAAATCCACTGTACTCCCACAGCAAAAAGGGCCCTTTTCATTCTAGCATGGCAGTGAACTGAAAGGCAGAGCAGGTGCAGGGAGGCGAGATCACACATGGCGACAGTGAGGCACACAGCCTTACTTGTAAAAGCCCTCAGTGCAGGACAGGCAATGCCTGGGGTTATCTGTTGAAAGCAGACAAAAAAACTCAGCTCTCCTTTTAAACAGGAACTACCAGGAAAAACTCTCGAACGTGGTCGGCAACGCAGTGGGAGGAGAGCTCGGCCTACTGTGGGCAGCGTTCATGTTGGCTGCTGGGCCGTGACTTACACAGGACGCACTTCCTGCAGCCTTCCTCACAGGCCATGCAGTCGTCGTAGTCCGGATCCTCCACCTCCCCTGAGGAAAAAAGGACAAGAGAGAAGTGGAACGAGAGTGAGAGAGCGAGGGGTGGACCGGTGTGAGATGTTCAAGGTCATCTTTGACACCGAGACAGATATAAGAAAACAAGCTGCTAAATAACACGGTGACCTTGTTTACCTTCTCCACACTCCAGCTTGGCACACACCCCATCAGAGACGTAGTAGGAGGAGTTGCACTTGATGCAGTGAGTGGGGCTGGTGCAGAGCCGACAGTGGTCCGAGCACGGCTCACAGCTCCTGTCCTTGGTGTGGTAGAAGGCCTCAGGACAGGCGTCCACACACTGGCCTTCATGCAGGTAACGCTCCACTCCAAACTTATCTGGAGGAGAAAAAGCAAATCATAATGTATAAGTGTGATTTTGGCTGAACCTTGGCTTATACAATTTGGCTTTTCAAACTACAACTAGGGTTCACTAAAATCAGAAATTTTGAAATTTTGGTTTCAAGTTTGATAACATAGTGTTCAATGTCATCAATCCCATGGTCACGATAAAACTCAAAATATTGTTGATTTTTTTTTTACCTGGTAGTAGACAGTGTTTTTTCAACTCTATATTTTACTTGTTGAAAGTCACATTTTTAGGACATAAGCATGTTCAAACAAAGAGATTTGTTTGTAAGTCAACATAGTAGTGTTACTTATTTTCAATAAAAATGAAACTGTTCATTTGAATAATTAAGTAAATTGAGTATATATGTGTATTTCAAAGTTTTAGGAGGATCTGCTTTGTCTTTTCATCAACTGAGTGACCTGTTACCGTTTCCTGTTTCCCATGATAGCACAGATAAACATGATCAACAATATGTGGAATTATAGACAGGAGACTATGATTCAATTATCAATACCATAATTCAAAATTGCTTTAAAGCTAAAGGTGTATGTGTGGTCTCTTGAACTAAATCTGCTTCTACTATACTTCTATGTGCTTATACATCTAATTGTCGTGTCCCTCTCTCACACACACTCAGAGTATATATACATGCTTGTTCACTCCTCACCAGTGTCACAGCTGGTACACTTGGCAGGTCCTGCGTCCACACAGGTGGCACAGGTGTGGTCACACAGGTGACACTGGCCACCTGACTGGTACTTGCCCTTGGCACATTCCAGCACACAGCGGCCCTCATCCAGAGCCCTGCAACCGACAACCAACGTCAAAAACACTTTCTCATCTGCAACACTGCAAAATCAACAGATATGAATTATATCTATGCAAATGAGTTGAACTCATTTACATCCCAGCGTGTAACATATGGCAGAGTTACACAGATGAAGCTGAGTGTGTTGACACAGGGAGAAGAGGAGGAGGGGCGGGGATGGTTGGTTAAACTGACAGGCAATGTGGGACTTTTAGATACTGATGCTGATTACTTGACATTCCTCTCTGGATACACACATACAGTATATACACATACACATATATACACATACAGTATATACACATACTGTATATACTGTATATCAACAACTTCAATCTATTATGAACACTGTATCAAATTAAATGTCTTTTGTTATAGATTATTCAGTTTTTCAGTTTTCTTCTGCCAAGATTATGCAGAAAGCAACAGACCATAAATGGCACATTTTGTGATTTATTCATATTCAATCCATTTGATTAAATCTTTCAATTATTTTTTCAATTAATTGATTAATGATTTAGTTTATAAAATATCAGAAAACAGTGAAAAAATGCCCATCACAACTTCCCAGAACCCAAACTGACCCAAAGAGTCTTCAAATGTCTGACTAAAAGTCCAAATTTAAACATGACAAAGAAAGAAAATCCCCTCTCATGCGAGGAACTGGAATCAATTTTGCTTGAAATATCTTATTTATCATAATAGCTGCCAATTATTTTTCTTTTAATCAACTCATCAATTAAGTGACTGATCGTTTCAGCTCAACATAATTTTCTTAGATAATTTGTTTAAAATTAGAGATGGATCTGGCTTTAATAACACACACAGTTCATTTAATATCAATTTAATCAGCCTCTCAGTGGCTTTGATTGTAAAAAATAACACAACAGCAAGAAACCTCATTATTTGTTAGTCTACATGTTGGTGAGACACCATTTTTTACTCAGGGAAACAGCAGGATGTATTCATTTCCCGTCTGACCCTGAATCTAAAAAGTCAAGACCAACTCACCGTGAAGAAACACAGCTGATGCAGTCTTCTCTTTGCGGCCCTGTGCACTTCAGACACGTTGCATCACACGCGTGGCACTTTCCGTTACTGTCCTGGTACTCTCCTGATAGACAGACAGCGAGAGAGCGACACTGACTGAGAAATGAAAAAACATCTGAGGCGTAGAGGTGAGCTTAATGTCAGGCGCCAAGGAAAGGAAAGAACATATGCACCAAATATTTATTTATTGCAAATAAACACAGCTGACTTATGGCTGAGCTGACTCATAAATATAACAGTATGGATATAAAACAGCCTTTATATTCTCATCAGTAGCTCTTATGTATTTATGATATTAAATCATTTGAAGGAAATAACTTTTTTTTTTTTGCAAAGTTAAAGAAGTAAGAACCAAATGCGTTAAGGTTGCTTTATATTTATGTAGCAGCAGTGAGGCAACATGTAATAGATGAAAAAGATGGTTGACTGACCGTCTGTGCATTCAGTGTTAACAACACACACTCCCTCCTGCAGGCTGTGACCGCTGGAACAGCTGCTGCAGTTCCCCCGGCTCGGCCCCACACAGGTGAGACAGCTGGCGTCACACCTGAGGAGGAGAGCGTGGAGACACATGAACACATGTGCGCACAAACACACATGCTGACCGCAAAAAAAAAAACACACACAGAGGGAAAAAAAAACTACATCCATACAGGCACACAACAACAAATACAAGCGTGAAAACGGGCACAAACACTCACAGAAGCCAACCACCAGAATAAGGCCTGCCATCAGCAGATAAACAAACCACCCACACCTGAACACACACCAGTGAGCTCACCTCCTACATATCCTGTGCCCATCAGCTATCTCTGGGTTTGGCTCTGTGGCGTAGAAGCCAGCGCTGCAGGAGGGCACACACCTCCACTCCTCCATCAAGTAGCCTTCTGCACAACGGTTGCATGCTTCAACACCTGCACCTGATGCAGCAGTGATGCAGAAATGTTTTTTTTTTTTTTTTTTAAAGGGATAAAGGACACAAAGGACGACTGCAAACAACAACAGCTCCATGTCATGTGTTTAAAGAAGTTTTAGTTCTGGAGCCTGACCCTTGACCTGTGCTCTCACCTGCACAGGTAGTACAGGCCTTGTGACAGGGTTTGCATGTGCCTTCCTGTTTGTCGTGGTAGAATCCCACCGCGCAGCTCTGCTGGCACCGATTCCCCTGCAGACTGGAGAGGGCGGAGAGAGCATGTGGCACCGTGACACACACAAACAGCCAATCATGTGACACCGTCAAGATGACTCATCGCCTTTAGACCGCAGACACGGTTTTCCAACCCACAGCACACCACCACAAGTACTTGGTGAACTGAGTCACACTATTTTCTGGAAACTTCTAACTTCGAACAATATGGTGAATTTTACAGAGCTCTTTTGTGCTTTTCTGTGATGAAACCGCAGAATGGAAATGAAGATCCATTTTTCTTTTGGAGCCGTGTGTGAGAAGGGAAGGATAACATATTCTTTTGAATTCAGAGTTAAAAATATTGAAGCTTTTCTAATTGTTATGATGCTGCAGAGGGTGTGTGTGTGTGTGTGTGTGTGTGTGTGTGTGTGTGCACAGGGAGAATCAGTATTCTCAGCGGCTAGAAGAGAAGGAGCAGTGTTTACCGAGCAGTTAATTCAAGCATCATCAGAGAATTTGCTTCACCTTGTGTCTGGTTTGCATTCTGTGCAGATGCTGTAGGAGGTGCACTTCAAGCAGTTTTCGCTGCACTTTCTGCACATATTTGCATCTGTGGGGGAATCAAACAATACACATGGAATACACATCAGAGCGATTAATCAATCTTATTCACACACCCCTCAACTGCAGTTACATCAATGGACTATTCATTAGCAGGCTCATATGCAGCTGCTCCCTTAAAGGCTCCTCTGAGGTTGTTCCCTCTTTCTTGTTAAGTATAATTACAAAAAAAATGTGACAAAACACTCAAAATCCAACCGTGGTCGAGGTAGTAGTTATCCCCACAGACGGCCGTGCAGGTGTTGGTCCCCTCAGTCAGGTGATGGCCAGGTTGACAGGAAGTGCACTGGTCACTGCGACTCCCGGTGCAGCTCTCACAGGAGGAGAAGCACCTCTTACAACGGCGACGGTCACCCCAGAATCCCCTGGGACACTGTGCTACGCACATCCTATTCGACAGACACGGACCAAAGCACACAGAGGACAAGAGGTGTGACTCTCTGAATGAGTGGGAGAGTTTCACCACCATAATGTGAAACCATGCTCACTTTTATTTTTGCCTTCTTACATGAATGCATTGGTACAATATAGAAACACATGGCATAAATAACAGCTGATTATTTAATTGTGCAATATGTGTGAGCCATATGCTGCAGCAACAGTGTATACACACGCTGTACAATGAACAGTGGATCTACTGACTACTGTGCAATCATGCTAACCTTGTGTTGTTCTTGAACTTGAGAAAAAAGTGTAAACACGTGACACACTGCTGCGGGCTTGGCCCCTCACAACCATCGTCACTGCATTCTGGGTCACAGGGTCCTGGAAGGGCAAATACTCGCAAAGTCACTGCACCATCATGGCAACAACAGACAAGTTAGAGGCAAGTCGGATTGCTGATATAGATCCACATTTACATACAAAAAAATACACCTGATCTGACATTTGTAGATCTGCATTTGAGTGCATTTAGCCGCTGTGTGAGAGGTCAGAGTTAGACGAAGGAAGAGCTTAATGCCAGAACACATGACTCACCGTTGTATTCTTCAGTGAGGTCACCATCCGTCGGCATCTCGGCCGATCGGGCTCGCTGACGATGCACGGGATACGGCTGCTCTGCGGTGCCATAAATGACCAGGGACCACTCCTTCAGTGTCCCTGTGACACAACAGAGCCAGATCAGAGGTCTGTCCCCGGAGGCCTGTGCTGGATTTTAGCTGTGTGTATGTATGTATGTCACAAAGAGGAAGAGCAGACCTGGTTCTCCACTGTCTCTCTTCTGAGACGGGGTATCCTGGATTTTCAAAGTCCACTCCCCTGCTGCCGACTCCCCCCAGCAGTGAGTTGTCATGAATTCCCAGTTCTGAAATCCCTCAGTGGAGTCGTCAAGAGGCCTGAACCACAACATTACATAATCATTATACGACTACTACTACTACTATGACTACTATTACTGCTAATACTACTACTACTACTGCTGCTGTTAATAATGCTACTTCTAATGCCACAAATACCACCACTAGTACCACTTCTACTACTACTACAGCTGTTACAACTACTACCTAACTACCACCACCACTACTACTACCACCATACTACAAATAGTAATAACAATCACATGGTTTAGGTAAAAGTAACAGTTCACCAATGTACAAATTGCATTAAAAGTTTTACTAAAGTGAAAGTAGAGTAGTGTCATCAGCAAAAATGATTTAGTATAGTGAAAGTAAGCATAACAGGCTGTAAACACAACACTGACATACTATTACCTTATTAAGTTGATATGAGATACACTTGTGTCACAACATTATTATTCATTTGGAGACATGTTTCTGGGAAGATGATGAATGTAAGCCTAATATTCACTCTTCTTTTAGCTCTGTTTTGGTCTCTACCATTTGGCTCTTTAGCTGCTTATTTATCCACTATGTTCACCAGCTACATGTGCTGACTGTGTCTGCCTGCTGTTTGGTGCAGAGCAGGTAGTTCACAGTGGGTTCATCAGAGCTTTTTCCCTTTAAACAGATCAAAACTGTAAACTCTGCCTAAAACCAAAACAAGGTGCTGAAAGACACTTTGTGGTGCTGAAGGGAACTACAGAGTCAGGTGATAACTGGGTGGGTTCAGTATAAGTGACTACTTTCACATTATACACAGTATTTTCACTCACTGTGAATATATAAATATTGATTATAGCTTTAATTAGAGTACTTGAGCAAATGTACTTTTCCACAGATGTGCACAGTCACAGTTTTAAATCACACTCGTCAACACTTTGTGTTTGAGTTTGAGTTTGACACTGCATGCAGCAGAAAATTGCCAGATATTCATTTTGCCAGAAACTTGCCCAGATACCAGCTTCCTGATCCGCTGCGATTTTCCAGTACAGTTTGCCAAAATCCACATTTTCCCCCCTCTAATGGGACAAGATGCCAAACTGAGGACTTTATCACCGTGGAGTCGAAATGAAGAAGCGTGGCTCCCAGATTGCTGCTGTACGTAGAAACCATGTGATGAAGCCAAGGGGGGAGTATAATATTTTAGTTTCCACACATTATGACTGAGCATTGCTCTTAGTTACCTGTTAGCGAGCAGCTGGGACACGGTGCCTGAAGGTGACGTGAGCGTAATGGAAAGGTCGCCACGTCGGCTGTGAGTGATGGTAACACGGACGACGACATGCTCCACATAAACAACGTGCTGCAGGGGCTCGCTGGAGCAGCCCGAGCTCTCGTACACAGACGTCAGCAGCGAGCCTGGATGAATTGTTCTGTCATGAGACGGAGAGAGAATAAAGAGACAAGAACGAGCAGCAGAGATGAGAGAGGAGGCAGAAAACAAGGAGAGGAGCAATGAAGAAAATGACACCCATTAAAGTGTGTGAGAATCGGCGTGAGAGAAATCCATGTGAGAACTGAGACAGAAATAGATAAAGTGTGATAAAAGGGGAGGAATCAAGGGAAGCCCTGACTCAAAGCGGAGATCTCTTGCAGTGTGGTTGGTGTGATACCTGCTCAGCTGGATGGGAGCCTCCTCCACACACTCGTGCTGTGAGGGGACTTGTTTCCAACGCTCGGCCTCCTTCACCATGCTCTCAGCATCCAGCAGGCCGAAGCCATACAGGTGGCTTACTAACACACACACACACACACACACACACATTTACCACATTAGCCTGGGAATAAAAGGAGCTGCAGCTTATGAAAGACATCACACACTCCTGGGACTTTGTAGGCGTTTATTACTGTTCTGCTCGCAGTATCTCATTAGTTTACATGCTCGCTGTTTGATGGTTTTCCTAAAAAGAGCTGAGAGAACATTAACAACAATATGCTTATCAAGGTTAACTTATCTATGTAAATCTTCTTGATTGTAAGTTTTGGAAGGATTGCAATCAAAAGAATATCATGCAATTATTCATCTCACTCCAAACAACTTGCAGCAAACAACAGCTTGGAAGTCCGGTGGGAATACCTTTGTATCCGGCTCCATTAACGTGCCAGTCAGGAGCAATGAGGTGATGAGCTTTTGATGTTCGGACAATAATGTGCTGCACATCCCTCCAGGTTAGCAAAGGGCTGAGAAAAGGTCAAACACAGATTCTCTAATCTCCTGATCATACCTGTGAACGGTGCCTGTATTTATGGATTGTGTGTGTGGGAGAGCTGCTTACTTGGCCTCCAAAGTGAGAGCGATGACACCCGCAGCCATGGAGGAGGAGAGGGAGCTCTCAGATTTAGCCCAGCTGCAGCTCTGCTGTGGACCCAACGTTACCTGTCGAGGACACCAGATCTTTTCAGCCTTTCAATATTTAACAGTATTCACCTGCTTTTACACAGAGCTTGCTGGGCGGCCTTAATGGTGTCACAGTTCTGCCAGCTAGGCCTCTGTTTACCTTAGTTTTTGTTCAGCCTTAGATTTTCTCCTGCCTTAGTTCTGTCTTAGTTTACCTACCTTAGTTTTTATGTCACAGTTTTCTGTCAGTGTCTTAGGTTATAGTTCAGTCTTAGTTTCTGTTTGGCCTTAGTCTGTTATAGTTCTGTTCATGTCTTAGTTTTCCTGTCATTGTTTACCTGTCTAAGTTCTGTCAGTCTGTCACTATTCACCTGCCATAGCTTCTCACCTCAGGTCCCAGTACTTTTCTACTCACCCCGCCTCCGCCTCACCTTACCTGTCAGCCACTCCCACCTCATCTTGTCACCTGTGTTCCCAGCTGCAGCCAACTACTAATCAGGGCATTATATAAGCCACTTCATTTCTGTCAGCCCTTGCTGGATTGTTTTCTTCTCCTTGTCTGTTGTTTCCTCATGCCCGTGTTTACGCTCGTCATTTTTTTGGATTTGTTTCTGCTTTTCTTTTATGAGACCTTTTGGGCTATTCTGGACACTATTCTGTGAGTTTAGTTGAGATTTTGTTTGCCTTCATTAAAAGACGTATCTATCGTCAATCCTGGTGTGTTGCACTTGAGTCCTTCCCCACTCCTCGTATCAAATGGAGCTGGACACATAAGACTTTAGATGATACACTGTGCATTTGTCTGCCACCTCGTCTGGTTATTTTATCCAATAAAGAGTTCCTCAATTAATTTCCCAGAAAATGTAATTCATCATATATATATATATTGATATCAGAAGACAAACTTACAGACACTGTGATCCAAATCATCCCTCCCACTTAGTATACTGTGAATCAGCTGGACATCAGCACCATGTATTCCCACACATATCATTTAACTTGAAAACTAGATTTTGTTTATTCTGACAGCTCAATCTTGATTTTCCTGTTCATAGTTTTGATTCTTAATGCAATCTGCTAGAACACCACTATCCATCTTTTTATTATATTTTTATTATTATATGGTGCACTATGATCCTGCTAAACTATTAGATCTGATTCGTTTGAAAAAGCCCAAATTAAACTGACATTTGTTACAAGCTGGTTTAAGTCTCAGGTACATGTGGGATCACTCATAGAGACAAAGTCAGCAATGGCTTATTAAACTAATTGACAAAACAAAACTCATGCTAACATGTACGAGTAGTGCCAGGTAAGCATGCTTGTGGCGTTGGCATGTTTTCAGGTTTGCAGAAATAAAACACAAGTGGAAAACCCCCTTGTTGAGCCTGAGGCCAGAGGAGCTGCTCTCAGTGTTCCTCCAGTTTCCTCTAACGAGTCACCCAACTTTACCCATGACCCCTGCAAATTACATGAAGTGACAGAAGTATCTGCCATCTTCTGCCCTCTGACAACCACACATTTATTTAAACAGAGAACATTTCAATCACATATGGATTTTTTTTTTTTACCTGACAAAGTTATGATTTAAATCAAAACATTACTGAACTGTGTGGAGCCAATCTGCAGGTGTAACTTTTTAAATGACACTGTTTTCAAAAGCCACATAATTACAAACATTATAATGATGGACTTCCTGGTGTGTTGCCATTCAAAACACAAAACTTACTGCATATCAATCCAGCAAAAAAAAGTAAAAGTAGATAATTAGGTATTCCATACGAGGATGTCTCCTCCAACTTTAAGAAGCTTGCCATTTGGCCATATTGTCTGTGCTGGCATGCAACTGTAGGCCTCCTGAGCCTGAGCTTGGCTTTCAGGATGTTTACAAAGGTTCCTACTTTATAATTAGATGAGCTGCATCTGTTGACAATACAGCTCCTCTAATGGCTTATGGTGTAAGGCTCCAAAAATACTCAGCGTCTGTTGAAGTGAATGGGAAAAATGCCACATTCCACTTGAGCTTATAGAGCCTATAACTCTATAATATAGGGTCTAAATAGTTAACTTCTTCTTGTGTCTTGTGACTTTAAAAGTTACTGTTTTACCAGAAAGAAACTTCATAGGGATTCGTCTGGGGCATATTTGCTTGATTGACAGGTGTCTCAGACCATCACACTCAACTGCAGAAGTTGTTGCTTGCTCGCCCCCCAACACTGGTCCCCCCGAGCCTCCACTTCATTTCCCAAATGTGTATTTTCTGGCTTTAAGCAGCTGGCAAAGACGGCAGCGATTCTTAAATCCAACTGCAAGATATTCCTTAAGATTCAAGCAAAGTTGTCATCATGTAAAAGTGATTTTCACATGTGTTATTTTATTATTTAAAGAGAGAAAAAACATCTTTGCAAATATGTAGGAAATCCTCCTCCAGCCTCCAACACGGTGGCTGCTTTGCCCTCAGAGGCTTGAAGGCAGCAAATTTAATATCAAAACACAACAGAGTTATTTCATAATCTCTGTTTAGATCTGCAGGAAAAGCTTTTTATTCTCAGTTTTATATATGCTTGGAGTTATAGCTGAGATGTCAATAGTTTTAAATATTTCATATTTCATGGCAGGTTGAAATACTCATTTATTTTATGAGTTGGTAAATTGCTGAAAAGAGCAATGTAAGTTGATACAAATGATAGAGAAAACAGTTATGACCTTGAGGGAAAAGCTCCATTTAAACCCGAGTAAATAGTCATGAATTATTAATGTCTTATTGGAAACATTACTCTTCATGATGTTGAATTGTTTGCTTGTCCGTTGGCACGCTTTGCATTTTAGCACGTCCAGCTCACCTGCTGTGCACTGACTAAAAAGACTCTCCCAGCTAATTAGAACTATTAATTGGACGTTTTCCAGTTGAACACTGTCTATTTTCCTTATAATTAGTACCAAATTACATAGTTCTTTCCAGGACAACTTGTTTTTAACATTATGAGGAAATGATTCAGAAATGACAGACTTAGAATAAAGCCATGAAATAAAAAAAAACAACATATTTACCTCTTGCGATATCAAGTTATATTGATCATTTTTGATTTTTGGGTGATGGTCTCAAGAGAGAAAATGTTTTTAAAAGTAAAGTTCTAAGTGAAAACCAAAACACATAACTCGCCAAAAATGCTTCCACTATTCATACAGGCCCATCTCAGCCTCATCTCCTGTATATCTTCATCTACTGAACAATCACACTGAGGATGTTTCTTAGGTCACTTACAGCCTCTACTCACCATCTCCTCTGTCTCCCCGCCGGTGTAAGCTGTCGTAAGCGTGGATGAGCACTGCTCCAGGTGATCTGTCCGGCCTCCACGCCGAGTGCTGCCGCTGACAGAGATGGTGCAGATACTGCTGCAGTAGCCGTCACAGGAACAGTGGTCACCTCTTCGCCCTCCGTTCCCCGACGCCCAGACGAACACAGAGCCCCTCCCGTGCCGGCCCTGAGATTAATTGGGGAAGCAGACAGGGGCGATTAGTTTATTAATGATATTTACATATCGATAAGGAGGAAAAGATAAGCCCTTGGAATAAATGTATAGCTGCAGGTAGGACACAAACAAAAACATTAACAACTTTCTTTCTCTTTCACACACAAACTTTCTCGCTCTTTCTTTCTCTCACTGTTTTGACGCCATTCTGCAAAGCAGCACGAGTCAGAGGTCCGGGTCCCTCCAACGTGGCCCCATCATCCTCTGGCCCCCAGCTTGCTAGGTAGACATCAATATACTGTGACCTGAAGCTCAGTGATTGGGCCTCCACAATGTCTGTCACGTCTCCATCCAGCATGCGGATGCCTACAGGAAAAGATGGCAGAAGTTGTTTAAAACTTTGCCCTCCACAAGTCCTTCAGCATACTAGTTTCACGCCGTCACATGGACTCACCGCCTATCCGTGCCTGGAAAGAGACTCCGACCGTGCAGTGAGAGTTATTTGCAGCTGCAGCAACCATCCCCGCACACTGAGTCCCATGGCTTGAGAGAAAGGAGGAGAACATCAGAACATGGGGTTAGATGCATATGCATGAGGAGAAGACTTGGGCTATTTCCGTTACATCAAACCAGTGAGAAGACAGAATTCAGACTGGGGAATTTGCATATCCATATATGCATGTAATTACTGAAAAATGGAAAGAAAAGCGTGCATTAATTAAAATCCGAATTATGATGGAGAAAGGAAGCTGCAGAACAGGTGCGAGGAGAAGTGGAGAAATAAGAGATACTCACTAGTTAGATGCATTGTTGGAATAATTCGGAGAAGGATCTCGGTCTTGTCCGTTCACATCATAACTGGCGAGAGGATCCTGAATCAGATGGATAGTAAGTAGCAGCACATAATAAGACGCCAGCGGCTATCTGTCTCTGTTTCATCAGACAAATCACAAAGGGCATTATTCACCAGACCACTCGACAGTTAAGTGGATCAGACGTTTAATGTCCATTCCAATACTCTTGGCCGGCCTTTCCAAACCTTTGGCCCAAAAGCTCTGCCTGCAATATCTGTCTCAGCTCCGCACTCTTACACTAAGAGCTCGGCCAAATTGCTTATGATTAATGTCCCTTTCCCGAGAACGGCGTCCCATCCCAGGGCACTTACATAATTTGGCTTCAGATCCGGATGCTCTCTCTCAATGCCATCATCTAGGACAGACACCACCACACCCTTCCCAGTATACCCTCTCCTCCAGGCCCCCGCGATGTTCATACGAGACCGGCAGCCTTTGGACTCATCGCTGCAGCTCTGTGGAGCAAATAGTGGGACATTCAATTTAGCCCATGGGAGTAAAGAATAAATCAGGGTCTATTTTAGGCTCTGTCTGTCTGGGTTTGTGTGTCTGTGTTTCAGACTTTAGTAAAGTTAAAATAAATCTGACTCACAATGTACCACAGGCTGTTCCACATTGAGTCATTATAGTGGGGTGTCCGGCTGCGGCTGGACTCAGGACGAGCAGTGGGAAGGTGTTTGGTCTTTGTGTCAGTGGAGTACATGAGACTGGGTCTGGGATTCCTCTTTGCTCTTCTCTGGACCACCTGTTGTTGGAGCCATTCCACCTTAAAAAGGAACACACAAGCTATTTGGTTTGGCAGGCGGGTGGTCAGTCCACCATTTTGGGTCAGAATATCTCAACGACTAGTGGCTGGATTGCTATGAAACTTTATACAGACATCTTGATCCCCAGAAGATGACTCCTGACTTTTAACCTAGCGCCACCAGCAGGTCACATTTTTCATTCATCCAGTATCATTCAATCAGACGGATTGACCAATTTTAGTCCACACGCTCATGTTTCAGAGATGATGTATCCTAATGATTTTGGTGATTCACTGGGGGTCATCAGGTCAGACTGCTTAGTTTAAACAGTTTTTTACAAAAAATTCAAATGAACTAGAAAAGTGTGCATCAATGTTTAAGCAGGAAGTGAGTCTTTAAAATGTGATGGATGTTTACAACAGTTTGGGTAATGGGTAATTTTTGCCTCCTGTCATCTGTCGCCTCCCCTTCTTTCTTGGTGATGTCACCTTTTCCCAGATCTCAGCAATTAACTTACAATTTTATCATTACTGGTAGAAATGATGGCCCAAACCACAAAAATTAGATTGAAAAATAGAATAAATCACAATTATCTTTCACATGAGGCCTGTGATACTGGGCATTTTGTTCCTCTTTAGTGATGACTCTTAAGGTTTTGTAGCTGTAAGGCCGTGACATGAAGGGGTGAGTGTGTAGAAAGGGTCAGTGCACGAACATGTGTGTGCTCACGTGTTTGTATCTGCAGGCAGGGAGGGGACATGCAGCTGATTAATAATCCAGCAGACGCTTCCAGTTCTCCTCAGATCACATTACTATACCTTGGTCTCCTTCGCGAGGCCGACAGTCGCCTCCTTGTTGGACACACTGGACCGTTTCGCTGTCCCGTGATGCCGAAAGCTATAATAACTCTTCAGGTCTCCAATCTGGCGAAACAGACATCAAATCCTGTAAATTAGTTTGTTAGAAGGTGAAGGTGTGTTGTCCATCCTGCTCCGTCACTGTACTAAACAGCTGTTAAATTATGAAGTCGGTGTCTTTCATTAAAGCGGCTACCTTACACCTGTGATAGTTTTTCAGGCAACGGCAACCTGAGCCACAAGACTCCAGCCGCACTGCTGCTCGTGTGTGTGTGTGTGTGTGTGTGTGTGTGTGTGTGTGTGTGTGTCCACAATGCCATGACGTAAACAGATTTTTTTAATATATAAGAAAAGGAGCTCGGGGTAATTTGTGTTTAATAAAAAAGTGTCATAGGTTGGCTGTTTTCTGTGACTGACACAGATAATTTATTGTCCTAATTTATTCCCCAATGGCTCTGTTGTGAAATTTACTTTTGACTTCTGACCTCAACAATATAAAGCTACACATCTTTTTACTTTCTGGTTCATATCACCCGTAGTGAAACATGAACCCAAGACCTGCAACTTTCATTACAGCACCAATCCTCAGGGAGTACATGTGTTGAATTTTATGGGCCTGGGCCCTATAACTCGATCTGTTTTATTTATTTGCTTTATTATTTATTGATTTTGTTTTTATTTGCTCCTTCTGTAGGGGTATTGACACGTCTGGTCTGATTGATTTCGTGCACACGAGTACTGACAAACTCTTTGTGACCTTTATTGAAATGGTAATAAAGTACTGGACGTCGGTTGCTCGAGGTTTAAACGTGTGGATAATTAATATTATAAAGTCAGGGTTGGCATAATGAATTGAAGGTAAGTGGTGGGAGAATAAAATGAGATTTTCTGGCAGCCTGGTTTCTTCCTCACACCCACGATCATCCCAACAGGCCTGTAAGGAAATGTGTAATGAGCAGCTGCTGACTTCTGATATAAAAAAGTTCTCCAGGACTCCACAAAAGTAAATCTACAGTCTATATGATTAAGCTGATATTTTAATTTCATTTTGCAGTAGCTTAGTGGCAGTTTAGTACTACCTCTACACCAATTAGCTTTATTACATTTTTTTTTCATCATTTTGAGATCATCAACTGCAGCTTTAAAAGCTATATGACTGTCAAATATGATTTTCTTAAATCTTGAGCATAAATTAAACATTTCTGCCAGGACGATGTTGGACAGTGAAGTGCAAACACAATGACATTTAATGTTCTCAAAATCGGAAATGAAATTCAATTTCTGTTACAACTCCAGGACATTTGCAATAACAGAAATTGCAGAAGTAGCAGTCTGATAATTGGCTGAATGGGGACACTATTGATTTTTCTGATTAAATCTACATCAACTGCAATGGTGACGAAGAGAGTTTTTGAAAATTTGAGACAACATTTTGCAGAAATCATCATTCTGAGTTTTGCTGTAGTTCAGTGTCTTTGAATGGGCCTAACTTGAAGCTTGTTGACTGAAGGCCTACAGACCCTGACCTTCCCTATAGGTCCACATCAGGACTGACAGACTCAGAAATTAAACAACTTTGACAACATGACATGCAAATGCTTTGTCTTTGTCTGTGACTTCTGTATGTTGTATACTTCTATATCTTCTGTATGTTGGATCACACCTACCTGACCCATGTTAGTAAATCCATATTTCTCTGCTATCCTGTTGACAGACTCACTGTCAGCTCTTATTCTGATCGCCCAGTCGTTGGTGTAAATCGTTGCTTGACAGAACTGGAGCAGAGTTCCCATCCACAGTGCATAAAAGCGCACCATCACTGCAGACATGAAGAGGCTTCCTCTAATGACACTGTGCCTTTCATGCGTTGTCCCTGCGCCCTGGTCTCCTGCAAAAAGTGTCTCTCATCGCACAAAGGTTTTCCTTGAAAACTGAAGTCCACTAAAGAAGTGAGTTTCATGAGACGTCGTGCAGAAACAGGAAGGATCTTTGCCGGCTGAAGTTGTCAAGACTTGACTCTCCTTCAAAGGGAACAAGCAGATATCAAATTACTGCTTCAACATGGGAGCCAGGGATCAACTGTGGTGTGTCCTTTATCAGGATCCGACCTATGGCTGCATCCCAAAATGTCCCTGTGGTGCAGCTTTGTCTCTTTAATTAATTGTCCTACTTGTTACTGTGAAAACAGTTGCCAAAGAAAAACAGGTTTTGTGTCTTGGTACCCCTTAGGAAAAAAAAAAAGCATCTAGTTGGGGCCCCTGACACATATTTCAGATGTCTATGAGTTAACAGTTTCCCCAAAAACAGATTTCCTATCTAAAAAGTTTAGAAACTAACTGTTTGAAGCACAAGCAGGTTGTTCGATATTTTCAAGATTAGAGAAAGGACCAAGAAATGAAGGCAGATTGGTGTAGCAGCATTTGTATTTTCTTCTTTCCTCCCACATTAATCATCTCACGACGCCCCAGATTTGTCTTGTGACCCATTGGAGGGGCCTCAACCCCTCGGCCAAAAAAAACAACTGTATATAAAGTAGATAAAATTAACTCCATCTCAACCAGCTATGATGCTACGTGCATTAGTCGGCTACTACAAAATCTAATAATGTCATATATAATGTAACACTCACAGGGTCCAATATTTTGGTGATAATGGTTCTGTATTTTTACTTAAATAGGATTTTGAATGCAGGAATTTACATGTAATGGAGTATTTTTAGACTATTGTACTGCTACTTTTACTTAAGTAGGCTTAAGGCTTAAGGCTTGCTGTGCCAGTGTGACCACTCACCACATCCATAATGAGATTCTCAGTCATGTAGTCACTGTGTAAACTGATCGTATATATACGGCCCGTGTGTTTGCAGTTGAAAGCCTTATCCCGAACCCAGAGGATGCGTTAAGCATTTTTGGGGGAAAATAATATTTGCCTGGAGGCAGTGGATTTTTTAAATTCTTTTTTTTGGCCAAATGCCTTTCCCCTTGGCGCCACAGCACTCTGTGCATTGTGAAGCGATATCCCTGCATTTAAACATTCACTGCTTTAACTGGGTCAATCTGAAGCAATCAGAAAAAATCCTTCATGGTGTATAAGAAAGGCATCAAGACATTCTAAAATTTTAATATTGCAATGCTGCACAGATGGGAAAGACTAGAAACTCTTAAATTGCAGTTAGTGAATTGAGAAACCACCCACTGCATATATGTATTGAACCAAAATGTAAATCTGTGGGTTGTTGACTTCTGAAACAAGGGGAAACAGTTAGCCTGACTCTGTCCAGAGGGAAAAAATAAAAAGAAGACCAGTACCTTCCAAAAGTCTCTCCTGGTACCTGGTCCCCGTCGAGACATAGTCATAACCATAAAACGACTGCTGCGTCATATTTAACAGACATGATGTTCTCATCTTATTGTCAGCCACAAAGCAAATAAACATCTTTTCCAAAATGTCAAACTGCTCCTTTAATGTGAATCTGATGTTTGTTATCTGAACAGTTGTGTCATTTAGCTCTGTAGCTGTGACACTGTTTTAGAGATCTCTCACAGATCTCATTGATTTAAATAAATAATGACATATAAATTAATCAAGTCTATCAAACACGAGAGATCTTTTCTATCATAATTTTCTGCGTACTGGGGATGAATACACACTTTATATTGAATGCAAGTAATATGAATGTTTTCTTCACTTATTTATTTATTTATATAGATGTATATCATACAGATAATAATAATTAATCATTGGATCATGCTTTCCATCATAATGTTAATATAGCAAAAATGTATTATAATGTACTGACCCTATCATCATTTATACTTTCCTTGATAGAGACTTGATACTTTTGACATAAATATGTACTTTCAGGTCATGTTAAAGTGAGACAATTAATATGCATTATACTATTTAATTGCGGTGCATATTGGTTAACAACTTGTTTTGCATACAGTTCATTATGAAGAAGAGTTGTGAGGAGAAACTGAAGGAGGGGATGAACTAAATGAAGTCATGTGATCTACAAAGCTCTGTTTCATCTCTTTATATTGTAGCATACCACAAAAGACAATCTCAACTTCTCACCCCGTGCCAAAGTAGATTATTAGTGCGTGTTTCATACGCTACAATGCTGTATTACATGGAGAAATGCAAATGGCTACAGTTGATATGAACTTGAGGATTAACAGATGCAACAGTTAATTTTAGTTGAATCTTTGCTATTTCAGAGTCAATGCAGCCTTTTACATATAATGTTGTTTAAACATATTTCTGCAAATGTTAAAATGTAGGTCATCAGTGCACTTTATTGGTGTCCTACTGATTTAATTAGAGGGATGCAAAGTGAAACAAAGTGTAGATGCTTCATAGTAAATTTCAGTCAATATTCAGTCAATTCGATATTGATAGACCGGACAGATGCTGCATGCTTTTCATTTTCATGATGCTGTCCTTCCTCTGCATTGATCTGGTTCATCGTATAGAGAACATACTGTGACTCTACCTTCCTTGAATGGGCTCCAGGCACAAACATGTAGGAGGTACTTCTATAATATCCACCGACACTGATCTTCAGGGATGGTAATTCCAATTAATGCCACAGCGTTAGTCATATAATTATGTCACCAGAGACCCAGTGTGTGTGTGCCAGGTAGATGAGGTTCATAATGTGATGTATATTGCATGTTGTTGGAGAATCCCCTACTAATTAAGAGGAGTTGTAGGCATCAGCCTCTTGTTGCTGATTCGACGCTGTGGGAAATAAAAGTCAGCACGACAGCCGATCATTTCTGATAAGGCAGCAGCTGGTCTTGTGTCACACTTCAAAATAGATGCAAACAATCATTCAAATAGCTAATCAAAATGTCCTCTATATAAATCCAGATGGGTTTTAATGGTAAATATTTACATCCCCTGCAATATGAAGATTAATACCGCTCATATGTCTGAACACTAAATATGAAGCTACAGTCAGCAGCCGGTTTGCAGTTAACAGCAAACCTTGGACTCCTTGAACTACCTTGAACTCCAAAGGAAACAAAATCCACCTACCAGCCTCTAAAGCTCACTAATTAATAAATTATATCTCATTTGTTAAATAAAGAAAAAAAGTGCAAAAATTATAAGCTGCAATTTTACAGGGTGGTTGTATGTCAGATGGTTTCCAGTGACTTCTTGAAGTCTCTGCTGAGGCGAAATATAACAGGTTTTCAATGCTTTTAAATTGATTTAAACATAACCTAATATCACTCAGGCCCTGTTTACACCCGATGTTAACATGTGTCTTTGGTGACTGAATCACAAGTGGACAGCTATATGAACAGGTGTGAATGTAGCCAAGACACACTGACCACATCTGATTGCTCAGACCAAATTCAGAGGTGGTGTGGGCCACATATGGTCACTTTCTTTGCAAATGTATGTATGATATTATTTGCATATGGAGCAGGATGAGCAGGTAGAGCAGGTGAGATCTGAACACAAGTCGAGACACATGTGTAGACACACTCTAAACCAACATACTTAGAGCTGGAGAACTTCCTAACAGGTCGTGTTAGAAAAATAATAAAGAATATAATAGAAAAGATATTGATTGCTGTGAGCACTTCTGAGCTGCATTGTTACAGAGGACGTGCAGCAAAATGCAGTTCCAACACAAGCAGCCAAGGACTTTTACCTCTGAAGAGTGGAACTGAGAGAAAATCAGCAATTCTTGGACGAGCTCTCTGTTGCTGATCACGAAATAAAGAGCCTGAAGGAAAAATGTGTCTCTAACACTTCTAATTAGACGGATAAATGTACGATGCAACCATAAAAAAATATTAAGAAAATCAAAGTTTGAAAATGCTACAATAATGCCGTCTGTTCTATCATCATGTACCAATTCATGGCAGTTTCTGAATAAAAAAGAAAAATCAGCATGAAAATGGTTTCTCCAAGCTTCTGGCTCGGTCACCAACCTGTCAGAATATTTTGGTGTTTAAAGTCATGTTCGATGTCCAACGTGCCCTTGAATCGTAAATTACAAAGAACAGGTTCATGATGCAATACGCACTCACAGACTTTATCATCCACTCCACAATGGAGTAGAAAACAAACTAGCTGAACAAAACAAAGGAAAAGCACCTCTCGGCAAAGCAGTCACAGGACTTTGAAGTTATCTAACATGTCTTCAGAGAGACTGACTTTGATGTTCAGAGAACTCCTCTCAAACAGTGACACATTCCCCTGAAAATAATTGTCAAACGTGTTCCTGAGCACACTGACTGCCCTGCAGGCAGCACAGGCATGAACTCTTGTTTATTCTTCGCTCAAAATGTCTTCTTGCAGTTTCATAAACTTTTATAAACATTGTTCTGCGTCATGAGTTTTGCGGCGTGACATTTAACAGTGACGTTGATTTCATTTCTTTTGCTCGGGAGCTGTCAGAGCTTTTACTCCTGAATGACAGAACTTGTGTATTGTGTTGTAACGTTTCTCCGAGAGTTGTGTGTTTGCTGTTAATCTAGAATTACAGTTCTGCAATATTTCTGCGACCGTATACGTCGAAGGGTGTTACGTCGGTCGCGCACGCCTTCTGAATCTCAACAACGCGCCGTGCAGACCTTGCTGAAATATGCAGGTTGTTTCTTTTATACTTTCACAAAGCAGAAAAGCAGCTGCACAACACAATCACTTCAGATCAAAATGGAATGGAAAAGCAGAAACGTGGGAGTAAACAATCACACTCATCTTTATGTGACACCTTCATGTCTGTCTGTTTTCAAAATCAATTTTTGGCATCTAGAGAAGGAAACCATGAAGCAATAGTTCATAAAGAAAGAAAGATGAAACATTCTGAGCTGATATAGGGCTTCTAATTATGCAGCCATTAATTATTATCCAACACATGTATTATTTTGACAAATTGGCAAAAGGTTTGATGTAGTCATCCAATAAGAATCTGGCACTAACTACTACCTTAAACAGTTTACATAATCCTCTCTGTAACATTTAAATTCTTTTTCTTGTCCGCTTTGAACCCGCCTCCTGACAGCTATTGATTCAACCAATCTGCTTGCTTGATATGCAGGTCTGTACAACATGTTGCTGAGATTTGGGGGCTGTGAAGTGAAGTCACATTGTTCATCCGATCATAATGAACATTCTTGATGTTTAAACCTTTGACAACCACCCTAACTCTAAGAATGTTTGTTTGCTATTATTGAAAAGTGATCATTTAATATTCACAACTTGATGATTTCACTATCCTAAAGTTTGGCGGGTGTGTGCCTCGGCCCTTCTGTCCCCTTTGATTACCCATAACACCCTTCACTGCGTTTGTGTCCAGACCGAAAACAGCCCTGCGTTAAGACAACACATGGTCGGTGGGGGTGTGTTGCTTCAGGTAATGTTGAGGCGATGAGGCAAACAGACTTTTTGACTCAACTTCTGTTGGGTGTGAAACGGGAAAGAAAAAAGTTGTTTGTGCAAGTATGAAAGAAACAACCATGTGAATGTCGAATGAGTCTCATGTTTCAGAGAAGCAGGTTTCGGCCTTGAGATAAACTGTATAAAGTGTTGTGGCCTCAACAGTTCACTTGTGACACTGCTCACATATCTTAACAAAAGCATGTAGCAGAAATCATTACAAGTGAAGGAATGGGCACAGTCAAACTTCTGTGTTGAAGTTCCTTGGAAAGCTCAACTATGCACATTTGGGTAGTTCTTCTGATTCTTCTGAACCTCCTCCAACATCTCTGCTTCAGTCTGGGTCCTTGTCGAATATCATCCCACTCTTACTTAAAATCTTAGCTGCGTGAGTCGACTTTGAAGTTTTCTGTGAAGGCAAAGTGGCCAAAACTAATCAAAACTTATACAGTTTATTGACAGATTCTGAACACTGGATTTTTTTCCCTGTCCAACCTGCCAGAGAAGTCCTTTAAAATGAAGTGTTAACTGCTTTCTGTGCATCTGATGGTATCCCTCGCCGCGTATGGAGAAGCCTGGTGTCGCAGGTCTACTCTGTTTCCGTGAGCTCTGCAGCCCAGCCGTGATTGTATTTACATTTCATTGCCCACTTTTGCATCAGTGACAGCAGTGGCAGGGGAGAATTTAGCTCATATTTTATTAAACCAATCTGCAGCTATCGCAGTTGACTCAGAAACTTGGCAGGTCGTCTGGAAATGGGTACTTTTTAATTCATTATTTACCATGTCCCAGTGACACACACGCACTCACACACACTCAAACACACACACACAGTGCTGCAGTGCTACACGTGTAGATATGACTGGAATACCGCGTGTGTGTGTCTGTGTGTGATTCCTCTGAAAATCTAGAGAGCCAAGCCAGAGGATGTGCCCAGGCATTGTGTCTGTGTGTGTGTGTGTGTGTGTGTGTGTGCACGCACGTGGGTGTATTTTTAATTTGGATCCCCTGGTCCACATTCGATCCATATTTTTCTTTAATTTGGTCACTAATGAGGCTCCTATCTCAGTTCAAAGAAAAGAAAATTCTTTCAAGTATCATTGCAACTTTGGGGCTTGTTTATCAGCATCATTATTAAGTCATTGAGAACAGACAGTTTATGTTGCGTCATTTATTGCATTATTGCCTTCAAACGCGATTATTTCACCGCCGGACTCGCGGACAGGTTAAGTCTCCAGCTCCGTGGACTCTCTAGGTCTGATTGAGTGTGAAATGACTCCTTTAGTTGTAATGTGTTAAAGTGAAACATAATATCTCTATAGCAGCCTAAGCTCAATGACTCATGCAGTATTAGCTTTGCTGCTTCCTCTCAGCATGCACAGGCACTTGTAGTTGTTTTCACATGCCCATTATGCATGCTTGTTGATGCCTCAAGACATGGTTATTTTTTTCTCCTTCATTTTCAGCCGAGCCTCGACTGATGTTGCGCCGAATTGCGTGAGCCAACTTTGACCCTTGATGTTTCTTTGAAGAGGCCTCTAAATAGGCGTGTTCTCTCCTATTCTCTGCAGGCCTCTGTTCTTTCCTCCGGAGCTCCATAATGACCGTCCCGGACCACTGTCCATTTACCTGACGTGTCAGTGTGACACACCGGCGGCGCGGCTTGCTTTCCATGTAAAGCTTTTCTCCCTTTTGTGTGTGCCAGCATTCTTGAATAGCACTGCAGCATTGCTGACAAAATAGTTACCTACCTCACCCCAGAATCTCTGCGCGCGCACACACACACACACGCACACACACACTTCCTTTCTCTTTATGGATTCAAAGCCAGTCTTCTCTGGCTCCTTTGTTCCCCACTCCAGGCTGGGCTCAGATCCTCTCTGCTCTCTGTAAGCCCGCTCTGCTCTGTCATCAGGATTACAGGCTGTGCTGTAGCAGATTAATGACTGACAACTCTACACTCCTCTCAGCATTGCGAGGCACACACAGAGCTACTAGGAGGAAGCGTGCGCCTGGTTGTGAGGGAGAGAGGAACAACTGCGGGGGAGATAATGCATTGTGTTGGTCTGAGAACAATATGTTAGCTGTGTGATTGTGTGTGTGTGTGTGTGAGGAGTGGAACCGTGTGGTTTTGAGACTGTGAGTGTGTGTGTGTGTGTGTGTGACAGGGTTTAATGTGTGAATGTAGTGGTACGTGCAGCAAAAGCTTCTCAACTTCTACACCTCAGTGCAGCCCTGCAGGACACAGAGTTAAGACGGTGAACGTGGAGGTCTCAGTTGAACAAGCTTAAGTTGACGTGTGTGTTTTTGTGTGTGTGCATGTCCGTGTGCATGTTTGTGTATGTCTCGAAAGCAAGAAAAAGCGGCAGTGACATGAGGGACTCCTGCCTGACACGAGCGCACACTCCCTCCAATAACTGAAAACAGAATCTGTTTCTAACTGCTTTGTTTGAGGCAAAGTGGAAGCTGGCAGTAGTCGCACAAATCCAAACAAGCAGGCAAACAAACTGAGAGCTCACACTTTCCGAAGTTTGGAATAAATTAGGCCAGGATCTCGTACCACCTCAGAGCCTCATAGAAGCAGCTTATGTGTGTCATGAATTACTAAGTAGTAATATTTGGGGCTTCTCACAGCCATCAAACAGCTGAGGCTTAATTTCCTGAGACTTGCCCTGGAGTGTCCAGGAAAGTGGGCTGTCTGAGCCGCCATCTGAGGACTGAGAGGCGTCCGTCCCTCGCATCAGTTTATGATGTCTTAGAAATGTATGCTTTCTATTTTCTTGGCAGAGATCCACAATCATTTATCTACTATCCTTGTGTCCTAAAAGTGACTGATAAAATGGCTAATAATAATAGCCAGTGGTGGAAGTAAGTACATTTACTAGTGCAGTAATTAAGTATCCGAAGTCCTGTCACTTATACAACTTTATACTATTACTGTACTTTTTACTGCATGACATTGATCTGTAGCTCTAGTTGGTCATTACTCCCCAATTATATATTTTTTTAAATATATAACATACTGCATTATAAGCTTTTAAATTATAATGCATTGTAAACCAGTGCCTCCCAGTCTTTTTGACTTATGACCCTTTAGAGAGAAGCTGTTTCTACTTGGAGCCTCTTGTCACATTTCAGGGGTTAGCAGTTCAACCAACAAGAGATTCACTCTCAACTTTTCAGATGCATTAATTTAAATAAGTGTTTGAGGCCAAAGAGGTAAAACTATTCAATAGCTGACAAAGGAAAACTCTACAAACTGCCACAACTTTGGGCAGCAGAACTTTGTTTTTTATTCTTTCCTAGCTCATTAATCATCTTATGACCTCAGATGTAGCTTGTGACCCTTTAGAGGGGCCCGACCGCGAGGACTGAAATACAGAACTGAACATAAAGTATGTAATAACAGTCTAATAATGTGATGTATAAGATCAATTATGATGTACAGGGGGCATTTTTCTGCAGAATGAATACTTTTACTTTGATAATTTATGTACTTTTACTTATGTAGGATTTTCAATGCAGGACTTGTACTTGTAATGAAGTATTTTTATATTAATATACTTAACTTAAGCCTGCTATAACTAACCACTTGAGTCCAGCTGAAACAAGCTGCAAATGCAAAACTGACATCCCAATTTAAGCTGATACGGCTCCAACAACTCCTCTCTGTTGCACTTGTTTGCAGTTCGGTGCCAAGCAGGTGGTGTACAGTAGTTGTTTTTTTTTGTTTTTTTTTCTGAAAACAGCTGCCTGCTGTGGCCTAAAACAATACTATTACAGTGATGAGAGTGAACCAATCAAAAATAATGAGCTGAAACTCTCTATAAAGCTCCGTAAAGCCGACGGGAGCTGCAGATTCAGGTGATAACTCTCTGTAGGTTCATCTGTACAAGCGACTCCTTTCACATTACATTATTTTCACACTGTCATTATAAAAATATCAATTATATCTATTTAAGTAAAGGATCTGAATTTTTCTTCCACTACTGATAATGGCTGAAAACACGTTGAAGCCAGAAGGAAAACACACACAACCAGCTGTGGTAAAATACTTTTATAGAGCAGTAATCCATATCTGAAATATAGCATCCAAGCAGAATAGCTCTGATATGTACAGAACTCACTCATTTTCTCAATTTATATATGCTTTTTTTATGTAAATATGTCATGTTCATTTTTTTAATTATGCGTGTGTGTGCGTGTGTTGCATGTGCATGTAGACGTGTGTAGTAGTCTTTCATCAATTACAGTATATTAAAAGTTTTAAATACAGGTCATAATAATTTTTTTTTAAATGTCTCTGGATATAAAAGCTGGTGTTCTGACCCTCATTAGTCCAATAATGAAGATGAATCCTTTCTCTCTGTCTTCCTCTCTCTTTCCCTATAAACTCTATTCATTTAATCTTTTATAAATATTCTCCATCCTCTCTGCTGTATTGCCTCTTGTTCTTTGCCCTTTGCCCCGTTCCACCCGCTATATATTCTCTTTATGTCCTCTAATTGCTTCCTAACTGTGAGTCATATTGTGGACTGAACTTTTGCTTTTATTTGACTTCAGCACTTTTGCTCCCCTGCACCAGTATCAAACCTATAAGTGCTGAAGAGGCATTTTTAAGAGCAGTAACAACATGTCAAACCATTCAGCAACAGCTAAAATCGTAACCTTTGTGACTCCTTCCCCTCCCACAGTTTTATGTTTGCATTTTAATTCTCCAGTTCGTTCCGCGCTTGTTTTTTAATCAAATCGTCGAAGTTTGTAGTTTTTCCTAAGAAGGGTATGCAGTGCATTACAGCATCAAAACGTCTTTTGCTCCATCGCTCAGAGGAACCAGAAACATTTCTTCCTGTTCTTCTTGGTGGTGGCAGGGGGTCGCACCGCTTGGGGGAGTCTTGTTGGTGGGGCGTGGTGGGCTGGGGAGTGGCGGGCTGTGGCGAGCCCTCGGGAGGGTCGCCCACTTTCCATGTGCGTACCACCTGCCCCTCCTGCAGACGGAAATCGTGCTCTACACTAGAAAGAGAGAAAGACAAAGTGGGAAAATGTCAGTTTTGTGTGTTTAAACCTGGAATAACATCAGAAAGAACAAACATTGACATATCATCTCCTTTTCAGTTGATATTTCAGCATTATTATTCATTTGGAGTAATTTCTGGCCGTCGTGAATTAAAGTCCAATATGCACTCACTTCTCCACCATTGCATGAGTGAATTATTTGGCTCTTTAGCTTCTCAATGTTCCATTATGTTTACCAGCTAGTCTCTAACTGTGTCTGTCAGCTCTTTGGTGCAAAGCCTGTTTTTAGAGCCATTTTTCTGAAAACAAAAGTGAAGACGCAAGTTGAGGTGAAAACCAATATAAAGCCATAAAGATGAAGGGAGCTGCAGCTTTGAGGGATAATAAGGTTCATCACTAGGGGCACATTGTTATTATAAGAAAAATCAGTTATCACCACTTTAATCATTGCAGAAATAAAAAAATGACAAGAGTGTGCACAGTGAAAGACACAAGAAAGAACCAGTGTAAAAAGCAAAGAGAAGCAGCGAAGCCTCCCACATCTGCCACTTCCTAGTAGACAATAATGAAGCTGTTGACAAAGTGAATCAAGTGCTGAAATGCTGAGTATCACAGAAATGTTGCAGCACCAGGAGGGATCCCAGGACTGCAGTTGACACACACACCAAACGAAAAGTCAGCAAGGTGCATTGTCAGTCACATGACAGCGTAGCTCAGGGGCTTCGCTGCCGAAATGAGATGTGAACTCTGATGCCCCTCTGCAGAAGCCATACGTAAAGGTAAGCAATAATAAATGAATGCATCTGCAATAAAGGAATAAAGACAATATTTGCTTGCTGAATTACTTTTGTCAGCAGTTGCATGTTGGGTAAGCTTTCCCCCCCGTGAACTGATTCTTTTTCCTTCTTTTCTTTTTTTTCAAAATTCATTTTACTTTGCTGCTATTCTTGCTTATTATGCAGTGGCCTAGTTAGCTGGTGTTTCTCATCACAGCACAGATGCTGGAAATAAAGAGGACTCCCTTCGGTTGAGGATACGAGGAGAGAAGTGCTGCAGAGGAAGCGAGGAGGACCGAGCTCAGCAGCAGCGGCGGCGGCAGCAGCAGCAGCAGCAGCAGCAGCAGGGCCTGGAGTTTTTCAGGCAAGAACAATGAGGACTCTCACATTCATATCCATCTGGCTTCATAACTCCCACTCCCTCAGTCACTCTCAACCACTTCACGCTGGATGCCCACTAGTATTCGAATGCATGCAAAAAAAAACAAGTGAAACATCAAAACCCCAGACAGGAGCACAGTGCAGGCAGCGGGTATGGACAGTGTAAACATTAAAAAAGTGAGTGGGTACAAAGAGCGGTGGAGAGGATTTCTTCCCTCCGCAATATTTACAGCAGGTAGGGGGAAAAAAAGCCACTTCAACTAAACCTCTTTGTGGCAGCTGGGACTGCTTCACAGCTTGAAACAAACCTCCAAAGCTGCGTAAAATGAGGCGCTAGTCAGGAGCAAAGTAAGTGATGGAGTCAGTTGCTGCTGTTCTGACACCCTGAAATGAATAGAGTAAATAAAGTACTCCATTCCCCGTCTTCACAGCCTCCCTATTTGTGCCACCATACAGCTCAGCTCCCTATAGAGCTCCCCGGTGGCTCTTGCCTTGCGTCCGCTGTGCTCCCTCTTTGTGAAAATGAATAGCCCCGGTCCACAGCGCTGCGTGATGAAGGCACATTGGCGCTGTAGGGAGCTGTCCACCCTCAACCTTAATTATCTGCACACTGAGCCCACAAACTGTGGCAGGCAGGAAGCTGTGAACCTAACACAGCTCTTTCCGCTGCTCCTCTTCTGTCCTCTGCTCACATCCACGCTTTTTTGGCTTCGGGCTGCACCCCACCTCGGGTCCAGCTCAAGGGCAAATTAGGTGTGTTTTAGAGATGATGCAGGCCATAATATAGGTTTCAGAGAGAGAATGAATGTGCTGGTGTGTTGGACTGTGCTTATAGGTGGCGGTTGCAAGCTCGATCCAAAGATAGCGGAACTAAAGTTGAAAGAAATTCTGCAATAAAAAAATCACATGGCCTTGAAAAACTTCCCCTCCAGTCAAAAATGTGTTTTCCTTATTGTTGCTTCGCTTGGATGTTTGACCTTGACTGTGCAGAATGATGGATGTTTGCAGTTTGGCAACAGAAGGCTGTTTGCACATCAATCTGCTGAAGGTATGTATGATAGTATGCAAGTCAATCATGGCCCAGTGTGCAACTTAGAATCAGCAGGAGCTGTCTGACATATATTGAAGAGAAGATGACAGCACATTCAGCTCCAGTGATTTTATTATCGGCGCTTGACCACACTTGGTCTTTCTCAAGGCAAGTTCAATAAAAGTGTCAGATACACAACCCGCACATACTGTATATATATATACATCCAATACCTGGTGGGTATCAACATCAGTGACATCATCCATAAGTAACAAGGGCACACCTGAGTTCATCACAACATTAGAAAAAGTTAAGAGAAAAGAGAATACTTTTCTCCATATTTATTTTTTGAGACCACAAAGACTATAAAGTTTAGCGTATGTGCCAAAAATGTTCAGATGTCTCAATAACCAAATTTTAGGAGGAGAAACTTAAAGTAAGGGATACAAAACAAATGGCCTGTATTCATTTAGGCATCACAAAAAATGTATCATTAAGGGCCCAAACAACTGAATGATGTAGAGACAAAACATGTGATACAAACAACAATCAAATCATTTCATCAACAGGGGAAGAAGAAAGTCTATAAGTCTATATGCGAAACTCAGGTGTACCCCTGCACCGTGTTGATGTGAAAATATTCTGCATTTTTATGTATTATGGATTTTTCAAAAAGGGAGAAGAAGTAGATATAGAGTAATTTAAGGAATGTTTAACAAGGTAATTGAACTTTTTTGAGGCATATCAGACACGTGATTATTCAGCAAATTATTTTTATATGTCAGAAAACATGATCTTTCTTGTGTCCTCACATGTATCTAACTGTGTTATATGTCAGAGTCTTGGTGGTTGAATCATCTGAGCTTCAGCGGATCAGACTCTGAAGTCAACACGTGAGGTGGAAAAGTTCCTATTTCTTGCTGTGAAACTTGTGTCAGTACACAATCTACTCCCACTGTGTGACCTTACTTTGCACATGTTATTCCATCCTCTGAGATTTACTGTATAAATCTCCTCTTTCTTTTTAATCATTCAGTTTTGGGAGACAGTGACCTTGCTCAAGAGCACTCCCCCAGTGCTTCTCTGGAGGGGATTGAATCAGCAGATCTGTAGTTACAACATCATTCCAAGGTTATTCTGACATTTAAAACAATAAGAGAAAATGAGCAGAAATATTTGAAATATTATTAACAGTATTTCTGTCACTACTTGCTGTCTTGCAGTTTTTACTACAGCTACATGAGCGTACACACAGTATAGCATGCTGGTGGTCAGAAGAAAGAGGATACTTGCACTTTCTGTAAATGAGGATATTAAGTGCAATCAGATTGGATAGAGACTAAAAATGTGACAAGCTGAACACAATATTCTAAAGCAGTATTTTAAAAATAATATAAGCATAGAGGTTGAGCAGGGCTTCATCTCTTTTTCATCCTTCCATCTATAAAACATTCATACAACAGCACCAGCAGGAGATCATCATTTCTCCTCCGTCTCTCCTCCTCTGCGCTTTTGCTGAGTGGTGGAGGAGAGACTTTCAGCAGAAATATAGCAGCGCAAAGGCAATCAACTCGAAATATCTTTGCAATTTTCTCTCCTATAGGCGGAATATCTTTTTTTAAAAACGAGAACATTTCATTTCAGCAGGAATTACACGAGCGGTCCATCTCTCTACGATGAGCTACCACACCCATGAAAGCGAGCACACGCCAACACACAACGCAACAGATAAATGTGCATGTGTGCACCATTGACTGGAACCCCTCAACATCCACACACAGCAACCTTCCTGTTACGGCTCAGGAGAACAGGCTGTACCCTGAGGTATTACACTCTCCTCAGACTATTATTCTGAGATGGTCCCACTAGCTGCTTGGCTGTCACAGAGCGTCCCGAACTGTGGTCTCCATACCTGCATCAGTATTCAGATTGCACTGATTCAGGTGTGTAAACGGACGTGTACATACTTTGCAATGACTGTCACTGAATCTAACATTTGGTTCTTGCATGAGGTGTGATGTTGTTCAGCTCATCCATTGCAATAAACTGCAGCCATATGAACGCCTTAGAATAAAGATCTTCCTCAAACACGCGCTGCCTCAGTGTTGAGTGTGTTTGTCTTTGTCTTTGTGTGCTTCATATATTTTCACTGTGTTTATGCTCCAAACTGAATCCTATTAATTAGCTGTATGTTTAGCCAAAGTGCAAACCTCAACTTTTTTATTGCTGTTTAGGCAAAAGTTAAGATAAATAATAGCTTAAAATACAGGAAAAGCAGAGGTGTGTGACAGAGGTGGGTGTATAGCATTGATCACTGCTTTAGAAGTCACTCAAGCATTCAGGTGGAGTCCGTGATAAGAACAAACTCTGGGGGCATCATTTAGAAATATTTGACAGTAAGGGCAAATGTAATTTGCAGGCCTAGAATTTGGCCAAGTAATTAAAGCTGAATACACCTGAGAGAAAATTGAATTAATGGTAAGACGAGCACACAACTAAAATGAAATCACAAGCAAGTTTCTAACAAAGAGTCTGCAGCCCATCTGTGAGGCTTGACTTAACGCTAACATGCTCAAAATGATAACATGATGTTTATTAGATAATGTTTATCATGTTAACCATCTTACTTTAAAGCATGCTAAGTTCAGCTGAGGTGACATCACATGAAAAATTAAGGGATATCCAAAGATATTATGATCAACTTGAGGGGGACTTGCAGCAAATTTCCTAACAATCGCTCAATGTTTGTTGAGACAAATCACTACAAAAGTTAACCAGCAAAAGTCAGGCAATCACCAAACTCAGTAGGATTCATCCTCTGGGAACCTTGAATGCTTGCCCCAAAATTTCAGGCAATCTATCTAATAGTTGTTGAGCCATTTCCAGGACCAGCTGATGGACAGACCGTCAGACTGACCATCCCCCAGACCGTCCATGGAGGCACCAATCTGTCTCGAGCCAGTACATTTTTGAACAATGTCTGAAATAATATAATTAAATGAGCACGTCAGGATGACAGGCTCAGCTCCAGATAATTAAGTTGTGATCACGGGAAATTGTCTTACATCTAAAGATAATGAGATAATTAAGGTGTGATCTCAAGCTAGACACCCAGTCAGCTCGTTTCCAATCAAGTCCTGTTGTTGTCAGGTTCTCTTTATTGACAGCCGGCTGAGGCGTCTTTTGTCTGATGGCTCGACCTGATTGTGATTGACAGGGGGTCGACGTCAGTGTACCCACAGAGCAATCAGAGGAGGTTTGACTTTTGGGGAGAAATCTTGCATTTCCACACCTTTACTCATCAAGTTCACAAAGGGTCTGGAGCAAATCCCACCAAGAAACTGAAGATATGCAGAAAGCTTCACTAACAAGATAGTAGACTCGGGCAAGAAGAGATGGAAATTGATGTCTGCAACAGGCTGAGAACTGTGAGGCAAAGTATTATTTCAGTTTGTATCGCTGGGAGGAGACTGTGTGACAGAGCAAGAAAAGAAAGACACTGACACTGTAAACATGACTAATACCTCAGGGACACATCATCATATGATTTATGCTATTCACGTTGGGTTTGACTATGCAATATAATTTATGTTAATCATAGGACGCTAAAAGCTTAAATGCACATCACCGGCAGTCAGATCACATTACACCACAACGCCTCTCTGCATAAGACAGAACAATATATTGTATTGAAACTCTGTGTGCAAGGATACAAATGTTTTTCAAGGTCAATACATTTGGCATCATAACTAAGTGCTGAAGTTCTTGGCAGCAATTCAGAATAAACAAACCTGTTGTGGACAATTTTAAATAACATAACCTTGTGGATTTTTTTTAATGTTACAGCCTCTCCCTCCAACTCCGTCCTCATGCTTGCATCTTTTTTCCCTTGTGTGATAATGAATGCCAAATATTTACATTTTCATAGCAATTACCCAGATAGATTTTACTAATGTGACCTTATTAGCGACCTCTGGCTCTTTGAACAGAGCTTTGCTTTTCAAAAAATCAACAGCGCTGCCATTCCCAGAGAGAGAAAGGGCAGACTCTCACCTTGTTTGTATTTCTCTCCATGCGCATGAATAAATAAAACAAAATGTTGTTTATTGAAGAGACCAGATGAAGAACCTGGCAGGTTTAAGATCAGAGAAAATCCTCGGCATCAAATAGCTTCGTAAATAAAGAGCAAGCGAGGTTAAGATTGATTAGTAAGGAAGCATAAGCTGGGGATGAGGAAATAAAAGCAGATGTAGGCCAGGAGCTTACGGTCCCATCAGAGTTAGCCTGTACCAGCTTAAGACTCGACCCGCTATTGTGGTCTAACTCTCGGTGCTTTGTTTACCCCGTAGAGCTCATCATGCCATGGGAAGATGCTGTACAAAGTGTATAAATGAGACAAGCTCGCAGACACCGAACCGGCAGCCAAAAGCGAGGCTGGCAGTCCCGAGCATCCAGGATCTGCTCTGTGGGATGAAAGCCGTCCACTGTGAATTCACACTCATTACTGGTTTACTTCGGGAGATCACTGTGCATGCACGCTGCCATCACCTAACTGCTTCTGTCAGTAGAGGCTTTGAGAAATCTGATTAGGCCGTTGAATGTAGCATAACGGAGGTAGTGGTGACAACACCAATACGTCATGTGCGGCTGTTGACAGACAAACTCTTCAGGGCTCAGTTCAAGAAACGAGGAAAGAAGACGCTCAAAAATTGACTCTGACAAAGTTACAGTGAATGATTTCTTAAAACTGCAATACCTGACTTTTTGGCCACTTGGGTGCAGCAAAAACTGCAAACACAACAATGTCATATTATCTTTGAAGCAAAAGCTGAACCTTTTGGGGACAGACTTGCTTTCTGGCAGAAAGATCATATCGATACCACTCTCATAATCTGATCGATAATTATGAAGCAAGGGCTGGCACCTGGTTAGCTTAGCTTTGCATAAAGTGAAAAACTTACAAGTTGTGGTTTTGCATGAGATCAAACCACAGAGAATTAATCCTCCAGGAAGTCACTGCACCTGGCCAAGAAATAGTCCTGTACGTAATCCCTCCCTGAAATGATGAACCATCGGTTTTAAGAAAAAACATGTTACTTTGTGATTTTTAGAGATGTTGGTAGGCAGATTTTTTTACATTTGGGAAGAGGCAGACTGTGAGTTTCCCCCTGTTTCCTCATCTAACTCGCTGCCAGAAAGTGAAATGTGGAACTATTGCTTTAAGCTGATATAGCCACCTTTTTAGTAAGCGCTAAATTATCATTCTTTCTGGTCATGTTTCAGGCCACTTGATTAATATCGGTCCAATATTTACTTTCTTTTAGCTCCGCTTTTCGTCATCAACCACTCCTTTGGGAAATATCTAAGCTGAAGACAGCTGCTTCCAAACACGACACGATGAGAGAGACTAAGAGTGAATCAAATCACAGTAAAACGGCAGGACAGGAAACTGAAACTGAGCTGAAACTCATTAAAAACCTTTGTGCAGCTGAAGGGAACTGCAGAGTCGGGCGATCGAGTCGAGTCGGCAGTTTCCCGTATGGTGTTTTTTCTCAACCACTGAGCAGGAAAGTTTGAGCTAGCATGGTTAACCTTCCCTGTTATTGTGGGCCGTGAACTGCTGACCGTGTCACTGCAGTTCAGTCGAACTGTAAGTCTGAGCGTAATCACAGTTTCGGTGCAGCTGAATCCAAGTCGGTGCAGATCTGTGTCCATAATAGCTAAATGCTGGCATTGAGGAAATTGGACCAAAATTTACTGTTCGGCCTCCCGGAGCTGTAGTGGGCCAAATTTAGAGCAACATATGTGATGAGGTGTGCTTACCCAGTCTGTCCTAACATTCACGCCAGGATTTTTCCTCAGCACCCGCCCACAATGGATATTTATCCAACTCTCAGCGATGAGTAGACACAAAGCTACTACAGCATCTTCCTCTCATTGGGAAATTTTGTGAGTTATAATCTGTTAAAACATCACCTAGATATTGCTAGGATGAAGGTAAAGCGTACAGTAAGTCAGCTCAGGTGAATTAAAAGAGAAAAGGTGACGGCTGGTTGCTCGCAGTACCTGTTTCTCCTCAGCACCACTGAGGTATTGAGTGATAGTTGCTGGAGCGGAAGGCTCTGATGGATGAACGGCTAACGAGGAGATCTGAGAGAGAGGGGTGTGACGGCAGGGTGGCAGTTTGCCACCTGAAAAAAAAACAACAACTAGCTGTTAGGATCCATCCATCTTTATCTCTGTCGCACCCATTCATAAACACACACTTACATACCGAGGCGTTCTCCACAGTTTGCGAGAAGGGGTCGTGTTTTTTGTTTCACCTCTCGAGCATTTGGAGGCGGGACCGATAACGACAGTCTCGGGGGGGTAATGAAGATTTAGGGCGAAGGTGAGCCGTGGGGAGGATTGTTGGGAGATATGTGCATAGATGCAGAAAATAGGGAGCAAAGCAACAGCAATGTTTATCTCAACCTTTCACTTTTTTCCCCTAAATGAAATTTTTTGGATGACTAAAGAGGTCAGAAATATATGACAAACATATTTAACAGAATAACAGTAGTTCTTGTTTTGTTGCCTCTGTCAAGACATGCATGTTTTGCTTCTGGAGATAATAGATTTTTGGATCATGGAAAAGAAAAAATGCAGCAAATTCATAAATCCATAAAAGTCGATGGGTGATTTTAATCCACGTCTTTATGAACATTTTTCACAATGAAATAAATGTGGAACCACACAGCAAAGGCCATTTGCTGATGGAGACTATGTGATGTGAATGCAGCAGGAAAACACCAGTAAGTGGACCTTAGATATATTTTTTTAGTAACTCACACATAATAAAGGGTTTGTAAGTGGTTACTAATGGTTTTAATAATCTTGATAAGTCATTTATTAATGCTTTATAGATCCTTAATCCAAGATGTTTTATATTTTGTTAATAAATTGATTGTGATCAGGATGTTGTATGGCCCTTTTCCAGAAAGTGGTCAACTGGTCCCGCTGTCATCTTCTGATCAATTAAAGCCTGTTGCATATTTCTCCTACCGGCCTCAGCAAACAGACTCCTGCACCCACAAACCCAAGCACATTAGATAACTGCAGCCAGTGTGTGGTGTTGCAGCCATAGCCAGGGCAATACTCCTGAAATTTTTAACACTGTGGTCTGCAGAGATGCTGAGCGAGCTGCTGTAATGACTTTTTGTGTGAAACGAGTGTGTCTTTGAGGAAAGATTAAAGACTAATTCATTTTGAACATTTTTTTTTATCAACCCAAAACAATACTTATAACCAATTTATGAAGCAAATTATTTACTAACCATTAATAAAGCAAATAGTTACACCTTATAACCCCATTATAAACTGCTGGCTATAAACAGTATTTAGACCATAGTAGGTGGGAAAAAAAAAATTCCTCACACGAGCATTCAGCTTTTAATATCTCATTTATCGATGATCTCTGATAATAACATAAGCACGGTGCCAAAGCAGGGAGAAGATTGAGAGTGGGTGCCAGTGGAAGAGCTTTAGGGATCTAATTTAGCTGTGGGTGTGATTCTAGCGTGATTAGTATTTATATGACACATCATCCACATTAGGCAGTGCTTCCCTGTTCCACATGCCACTCTTGATCTTCCTCTCTCCTCCCCGTTTCAAAGCCATGGCACATCGGTGATGGGCACCATCTGGCACTCGCTGTTGGCACGAGTTCAGCTCTGTGATTATTGCCAAACAGCACGAACAAGGGTTCTCGCTCTCCCTCTTCTCTCGGCGCGTCTCTCGCTCCCTCTCCCTCTGTTTCACACCCGGGCCTATATCTGTCATTTCTTCACACAAACAAACTCGTGAGTGGATGGATACACATTTGTAAGGACATATAACAATTTTACGGTTTCACAGCTCCAGTGAATGGTCCGAGACGGATGTGGTTTTTAGATGTATGCACTGCTAACACTTCACACACCGCTGTGCCTGGGTTTTTGTAACCGTCGTGCTGTCACTAGAAAAACAGAGTATATGGAACGAATGATACTCTTAATTTCTATTTTCTTGTTTCCTGGCTGTGAAAATCTTGCGCCCCCGCCGGCTGAACGTTTCCTCTGTGTAGTTTCATATGAATGAATGTATTTTCTCCATCTCCCCCGTGAGATGCCTGTTGCTCCGTGGCTCAGTCCTTAAGTAAAGATGGATTACTGCAGAAGAACTGCCTGCCCTGCCCTTTACACATTTCACACACACCACTTCTCCATTATCAGCCTCATCCACGAGGGAAGCGGTGCGCATGTGCACGCACACACACGCAGGTCTGAAAGCTCTGACAGGGTTGTTAGCAAAAGGTCAGTGTCAAGAATCTGACAAATCTTTCTTTAGAGAAACGAAAACCTCTCATATCCAGTTAAACTGAAAACACACCACCTCTTATTTTTCCTCACTTGTTGTCTCTCTATTGGTTTCTATTTATCTCCGTCTCTCCCGTTTCCCTCTCTCTCTATTTTTGGTTTAAGATACACAGCGAGGAGGAAATCTGTTCATGTTCGGATCAATTTCCTGTCAGATATAGACAACCTGGCCATCTGAAATACCAGAGAAAAGCAAATCCAGGCTCTGCAGTCGGAAGATTATCCTGATGTTGCTTAGCTGAAGGGACTTAAGTGCATTATTGACTGACTGGTAAGGGAGTTTTTGATTATCAAGATTTATACAGTATATTTTCTGTCTTTAAAGCATAAATACTCCACAATATTCAATTCTACTTGTTTGAGATCATATAGTATCATATTTTTCATTTATCAACCATCATTTTGATTATTTATGAGTGGCATTTTTCAACAATGCCCATTCAATATGTTTCCATTCTGTAATTTCCTCTATATATATCATGCCTTTGCACAAGAGAGATACAGGAAACCCAGCCCTGTTTCCTTGAAAATAAGTTTATGTATAACTAATTTGCAGTAGCAAATATGTGGAAGGAAACATAATGCTGCCCTGATTACATTTTCTATTAATATAATGAGTTGACAATGTATTTGCCTAAAAGAACAGTGAATGTCACAGTTCTGCCTGCTAGGCCTCTGTTTAGTTTTTGTTTAGCCTTAGATTTTCTCCTGCCTTAGTTCTGTCTTAGTTTACCTGCCTTAGTTTTCTTGTCATAGTTTTCAGCCAGTGTCCTGTCATAGTTCCATCTTAGTTCTGTTCAGCCTTAGTCTCTGTTATAGTTCTTTCAGTTCTGTCGTTCTTTTCATAGTCATGTCGTAGTCTTGTCATGTCGTAGTCCATTCTGTTCTTAGTTCATTGTCTTGGTCTTAGTTCCTTGTCTCTGCTGTCATGTCTTGTCCAAGTTCTGTTTCTTAGTTCTGTGTTGTAGTTTTGTCTTAGTTCTGTCTTGGTTTTCTGTCTGCGTTCTGTTATAGCTCTGTCAGTTTTAGTCATGTCTTAGTTACCTGTCATTGTTTACCTGTCCAAGTTCTGTCAGTCTGTCACTATTCACCTGCCATAGCTTCTCACCTCAGGTCCCGGTACTTCTCTGCTCACCCCGCCTCTGCCTCACCTTACCTGTCAGCCACTCCCACCTCATCTTGTCACCTGTGTTCTCAGCTGCAGCCAACTACTAATCAGGACATTATATAAGCCACTTCATTTCTGTTAGCCCTTGCTGGATTGTTCTCTTCTTCTCTTGGTCTGTTGTTCCCTCATGCCTGTGATTACTCTTGTCATTTTTTAAACTTTTTTTGGTTATTATATTTAGGCACTCGAAGCACTTAATTAAAGTTAAATATGGAAAAAGTGAAATACGAGACTGTATGTTTTTACTTTATTAACACTAAATCAAAAGCACGATTTCCCTCTAACATTAACCAAATTGCTTTTGTTGCCTTTACTTAACCACATGTAGGACTCGGGATGTGAATCCTGGTCTCAAACTCCTGCACTCCGCGTGCCCACAATCCACCCCGACAACCTCTCCATGAGTCACGTCGCGCTTCCTACTCTTGATCATAATCCAGGCAGCAATTTTGCTACAAAGCGTTTTCCTGCAAAATGTAATTGGAAAAACAATTGTCCGTCTGCTGTTTGGTGCTGAGCAGGCAGTGTGCGGTTGCTTTTCCGAGCCTTTTCAGCGATAACAGCTATGAGAGTGAAAGAAAACAGAGAAGTTTCAGGCCAGACAATTTTTAAAAATGAGCTGAACAGAGCTGCAGATTTGAGTGATGATTGTTTGTAGGTTAATAAACTTTGTTTTATATTGTTGTCATAAAAATATCAATTATAGACACTAAAGTTTTGGGGAAGATTGTGGTTCATATAAAGGCAACATGAATTTGTCTCATGCATTCGAGTCGACTCCACCCTGACTCATAGGAGACACAGCTTCCTGCACAATGAACTTTAGCAGAATAGTCCAACATAACTCCTACAGATACCAGGCTGCCTGATTTGTTTTTTAAAGTTGCTTTTAAAATTCATATTGTGTCTTCTCTGTCTCACACACACAAACACACACACACAGGGTTTTCTGTCACTGTAATATACTTTCTTCCTTCTGTCTCTTTCGCTTTGTTGCTTCTTCAAATGCAGATGCACATTCTCTCTCCTCCTTCCTCTTAACCTCTGTATTTCCCTGGGAATTCATTTTATATTCTATTCAGTCAGGTCTTTTACCTCCCTGTTATGATAATGGCAGAGAATTGTCAATGTTTAATGAATGGCTGGAGGCTGGATACAGGTTCAGAAATATCCCTGTGACCGTGAACATGAGAAGTTCATCTATAATTTGCTTGCACATCAGCGTGTTTCAGAGGAGCTCAGCCAAATGTGCACACACTAAGGCTCAGATTTATTTTGGACAAGTTTCTGCTCATTTGCACACTGTATGTATAGTGCAGATGTTGGTTTCCCTGAATAAACTGTGCACAGAAACACCTCGGGTTCTGGTTCATTTGGCCGCGCAAGGGAAAGCAAAGCTGTAAGTAGCTGCCGAGGCAATCTTTCCTACTCACCTCCTCTCTGACGCTGCTCTCACCCCTTTTTCCTGCTGCTCCTATACCCAATCCAGAGCTGTGAGTTTGCACCACTTCTCCTCATCCCCATTTAGGTGTGAAATGTATTTATATTCAGAGCGCAGAAAAACGGAGAAATGTGGGGGGAGAGAGCGGAGGAAGTGACACAAGCAATCTAGTGGAAAAGGCGCCTCTTTCTGATGTCTGTAGAGTACCATATTCCTCTGGATAAAACCAGGACAATGAGGAGCTGTCAGTAGCTATGGGCCAGTGTTGGAACCATGTGGAGAGCATTTGAATTGGACTGCTATGCCCTTCTGGGCCACATGAGAAAGTGAATCAAAGGCGGTGAAAGGAAACGTGAGCCCAAGCTGGGAAGTGGCACTCTGGAGACGGGGAAGTGGACAGAAGCACATTATAGAGGGCAGGAGTGGTGTGAATGAGGGCTCCATGCACCACAGCCCGCAGCTGCTAACACTGAGTGACTGACAGCAAAGACACTATACGTTGTTCTTACTAGATTCTGCACTTTAGAGTATGAATTCTACATATTCTCTTATCTTGGATGCACAAAAAACTTGCATTGCCCCACTTGCCGTTTAGAAATATTCAACACGATCAATTCATTCTCTCTTCTATGGTGAAGAGACTTCTTCACATTATACTGCCTGTTTAACCATGCAAGACATGCGGCCGCTCCATCACGAGGATCTATGGGACAAACGTGTCTGGCAGGTCTCCTTCAGTCACACCGAGCCAACGGAGAGATGTTTCCAGGTCTCCTTTAACACTATTATTACTTTTTAAAATCTTTTAAAGCCGCTGTGATGAATTTTTAATGTGGATGAATATTTCACCGTATGCCAGAGTTACGAGAAGAGGTACGGAGGGTGAATGAGGGATACGTGGTGAGAGGGCGAAAAAAAAGTTGAAGGTATTAAGATGCATGAAGAGTCATCCCAAATTTCCTTCCCCGTGCCCAGTCTCCAGAGTCTCTTATGCTCCACCAACTCACTCTCCGATCTGGTCTATCGCAATCGAAGGAAGGCGTGCAAGTATTCGGTCCTGTCATGCGATGGTGTGTCAGTGGAGATGTGCGTCAGGAAGCGCTGATTCATGATGGGTGTGTGGTGAGAATGGCGAGTGATGAGTTGTTACTGTAGGCGCTGTCACAAAATGTTCGTCTCAAGCCCTCCCAATGGATCCGTCTATGGCTTCATCCTCGGAGACTGGGCAGAGGAACCACCAACACGGTGCCTGGCGTGCATATGCATATCACTGATGTGAAGAGGCGCTCATTTACAAATAGGGTGCTTAAAAGAGTCGGCACAGACCGTAAATGAGAGGAACAATACGTGTGTGAAACGAGGCCACAGTACAGATATCAAACAAGCGTGAGTGGCATCCCCACAGATAACGTTCAGCCAGCGGGAAAGAGAGGAAGAGCGAGAATGCCTCCTCAGCAACCTTTTTCTCAATTATCTGCTGTTCAGTGAAGGCGATGACGGATTGTGTTTGAGAGAAAAGAAGAAAAAAAAAACTCTTAGTGGACTCATAGTTTAGCTGAAAACGTACGGTCCGGAGAGTCATTAATCCATCTCAGAGCAGCAGCCCATCGAGCTCCTCCAGCGAAATGCGTGATCGAGCAATAGACAGAGCAGCAGCAGAGATAAAGCAGCCGAGTACAGATCTGATTAGGCTGCCGTCTCCGCACACTCCACAGGGATTAAGCACAACACTTCCTTGTTAGACCTCCCTACTTTGTTCCACGCAGCCCGCTCGCCATTAGCAAAAGGAGTAACGGGGAGAAAATCACAGCTCCGCTCGGTAATTAACAGTCCTGCTCAGCCACACGATCGGATTCACGTATTAACATGCAGTTAATGTGCCACTGCTGCCGGATAAATAACATCAGATAAATCATGCATTATTCTTCCCGTAATGTGAGACGCTTAAAAACCAGAACAAATGAAGTGCTTATTTATAAGATGTGTTTGGGTACAAAATGTTCAAAATGTTACTTCTCTAGCCACAAGTATCTACATTTGCATGTTTAAAGTGTCATTAGCATTTTTATATAAGCTTTTGCCCTGAAAGTCGTCCTGAGTAACTGGAGAACAAAGCTCTGAGCGCAAACACACACTTAAACACACATGTATCATAATAGTTTGTACTTTACATAATAATGTTGTTATTGGTTTGTTAGACTTTTATTTGTTTGTTATTTGTGTTCACCATTTACTGCTATTTACCCACTTCAAAGTAAACACTACCTGATTTCCTCCTTGATTTTCTTATATAGATTCTTTAAATGAAAAACAAACAAACTTATTCTAGGACTTAAATATGTTCACATTAAATACAGAATGTTTTTAATGCAGTCGTTTACAACTAATGGGAATATTCTTGTTTTATTTGCTATCTAGAATCCAGCATTTAAAGCTGCTTTAATTATTTTGTTTTGTTTGTTTGTTTGTTCTTTTGGGGGGGGGGGCAACAACAAGTTTGTAAATACAAATTTGTAACAGTTTCCTATTTAAAGCGACATGTAGCAACACTAGCATTAATTCTGAGTCATGTTTTCGGCATCCTAATGAATGTTAGTCCAATACTTACTCTCCTTTTTTGCTCTGTTTTGGTCTCCACCAAATCCTGAGGGAAATGTATGACTCTTCATCTGCTAAATGCGCCACTATGTTTTGTGTGTCTGTCATTTTGGTGATGGGTCAGTTGTGCACAGCGGTTCTCTGTTTATGTCACAAAATAAAACCCAACAACTTTATAATCATATTGTACCAGACATGAACGTGGACCTGAACTTATCCATTAATGAAACATTATTTTTTCATTTAAAGTCTAACTAAAAGCTGTGTAAGTGTAAATGAATTTTGGAAATAGAACAGGAGGTCGTAAGAGTTGGAAATTGCAAGTCAGAATTGCATTGAGAATAATGCAGAATTGAACTGTCCATAATGAGAGAAACATCATTGCAAACGTTAGGCATACTTTTTCATTTCCACACGATGTTATTGGCGTATTTGTTTACATCCTTACTGAGAACAACAGATCTGAGTCAGGTGATCATATCTGTGGTCCCGTACGAGCGACCTCTTTCACATCACACGTCATCGTTTGATCTATTGCTAATAGAAAAAAATTTATCATAACGGCTTTAAAATACAGTTCTGCAATATTGGGTTTACTCAGGTCAAATTTGCAGTGGCATATTGGGCGAGGACAAATATTCTGTTTTCATTTTTCAAAATAAATTCCTGTCTGGGCTTTTCAACTAGATTGATACCGTGGGCTGTGCTGAGTTGTGCTTTTCTTTGAGGGCTAAGGCTTCTTCAAGAGGCTTTTTAATTGATGGAATCTGTCCTGTCAGATTTTATGCCTTTTCCATCACTCACTCCTTTTCAGGCTTCGCTTTATCTTTTTTTTTTTTTCTCTCTCCTCCAACACCTTTTTCTCTATCACTGCCAAATTCTCTTTTTAAAAACTCAGCTCGACTTGAGCCTCAAAGAAAAGAAAATCTCCTCCTCTTTCAAAGCGGGAAAATCCTCTTGTCACACATGAGAGAAGCATGTCAACTTGAAGGGTCGATTGAGTGATAAGTCCTCATCTGACCATAAAACACTGGCTCTGGGTTTGAGGTTGCTGCTTCTTAAAAGGGAGTTTTTCTTCACTGCTGTCGCCACGTGCCTGCTCATGATGGGAATTGTTGGGTCTCTGTAAATAAAAAGTCTAGACCGACTCTATAAGAAAAGTGCCCTGAGATAACTTCTGTTGTGATTTGGTGCCGTATAAATAAAATTGAACTGAATTGGCATTATGACAACACCACAGCACAAGTCCTCATCTGTATTTCTTATTCCCTTTCTTCGAGATGAGGAACTGACGCTTCACACTGACATTCCTGAGCAGTAACCCTCGCTGTAATATTCTAATCTTTCAAGATGAAGCTGTATTTAGTTTCTGAATGAATCATTTTCTTTATGGGCTTCTTCTCCCTCTGCTCTCGCTCTCTTGTTCCATTTCTAAATCTCAGATCTTTTCTCACAGATCCTTTTTCTTTTTTTTCTTTTTTTTTGCTTTCTGCTCTCTTATCCTCAGCCATCTTTCTTCTTGTCCTCCCCCATCGTCTTTCTTCTTCTTCCCTATGTTTCCTCATTGAGGAGGCTTGCACACACACTGTAAATAAATTACTGAAAATAACCAGATTAGGATAACAGTTTGATTGAATCGTTTGTGTGGTTTACAGTAACTCAACCTCAGCAATAATATAATTTGTTTGATAATCAGGTTAATGTCGAGGAAGTGGTGTAGCTACAGGAAACACCTTATTAGTGCTGCAGAGTAATAAATAATAAATGAGTGAGTAGGTGAGTGTGCACAATCAAATCACTGAGAGCAATCAGTCTGAGGTGTATACAAGCCACATTTCACAGCTCCGGTCCACCATTAAAAAGACTGATGATGAATCTCGGCCTCTTAATTGGGTTGTGCTTTCAGATTTACGACATAATTTGAGTAATCTAACCCCTCGAAGGTGTCGACATGAAAGTTTTAATAAACAGAGAACTGCCTCAACGCACAACGGCTTTTGTATAATATTTGATGCACGAGTTTATGAGGCCTCTGCATCATCAACAAGATCAATAATTACCTCACAAACCTATTGCACACAATCTGGCAACCACCCTCCAATAGAGTAATGCAGTATTTAACAAATTGTTAATATTGAGAAGATTGTGATAAGATTTGTATTTTTTTTTTTTTACCAATATTTTAAAATAAACCTTTGCCTGATTGAAATGGCATTTAACAACCAATTTATTTATTTATTTTAACTTATTTTGTTGTAATAACAGGTGTAAAATCAAATATGATACAGGTATATTGGGTTTAAGAGAAAAAGAAAGGAATTGACCAAAGAACAAAATCAAACAAACAAAAAAGCTAAAATTAAAATATATGTTAATATACTTAAACTATATGCAAAATATTAGTAAAATGATACACAAAAACAATAAAGAGAACATCAAATGTATATTTTATATAGGCATACATATGAACATTATATTTCATGTGTCAGGCTTTACAAGGTGATAATCAAATTATATTTGTCAATGTATGCGCTCTGAATGTCATCCTTCCGCTGTCTCTCCACCATTTCTTTCTCATATGCGGCTGCAAGATTTGCTTCTTCTACTAATAAGCCTTTTTTTTTTGCAATTCTGACATTTACAACTGAGAGACAGGGATTTCAATTTCATAGCAATCCACAGTTTTCTTTTTGCCTTTCTTCGCCCTCCTGTAAAGTGTGAAATCCTGTTTGTTAATTGATTGATTTCAATTCAAATCTCGGAGCGGAATGATTATGCAGTGTGTGTGTGTCTGTGTGTACGTGTGTGTGTGTGTGTGTGTGTGTGTGTTTGTGTTTGACACTGTGTGCATCTGTGTGTGTAAAAGAGAGATAAGAAGAGTAGAAAAATGAGAAGAGTAGAGAAGGAGGGAGGAAACCACGGCACACGGGTGCACGACTTAAGTCTGTGTTGTTGTTCACCTCATTAAATCTGAGAGGGCGAGCATGAGAGTGCGTGTGTGATAAGTCTTAATAAATCTTTCATAACTGTGTTCAGTGATCAAACCTGCAGCGGTGGTTGTGCAATGAGTGGCCAGACTCAAAGTGCTGCATCCGGCTGTGCTGTCACACAGAGCAGAACGACAATCCTACCAAGCCATAAAACTGAACTCCAAAAACTGATGTGATTCAAAATGACAGCGTGATGCACATAACTGTGCACCGAGACACGCACTGCGCTCTCGGTGCTCACACGCAAAACCAACGATAAATATGCACAAAATCACAGGAGGATGCGTCCGTCCACATACCTGTAGATGATGCACGCACAGTCCCTGCAGGTCCCACAGTTCTCAATGTCCTGTCCGGTCCTGTAGGAATGTCTTCTGTTGAAAAGCACAGAGATGACATATCAGGGGTAAAAGAGTGACATTTTGTGTGTGTGTGCTTGTGTGAGGCCACAAAGACATATTCAGGTTATCGTTTCCCTGGTTGAACCAAATTTCTTGGCACGTACATCCCTGCAAATACACCAATATCATCTCTGAGATCACCCCTGATCATTTTTTAATGAACGATACCCTTTCCAACAGGCTCAGGCTGTTACGTAAACCATGAGTCACTATATTACTCCAGGCATAAAATAATGCTTATGAGGTAAAAGTCAAGTCTGCATGCATTACACTGAGCTCCATCCCTGTATTCTTACACGCAAGAAATGTCACTTTATGAGACAGAAGGCTGCGCAGTCACATGTTCAAACGTCTGCAAAGTATAGTGTTGGCATTAGTGTTAACAGTGTGATTTGGATTACGCTGCTCAGATATCAGTCAAAGCTTTCCATGGATTCATAGACACACATCCATCCACGTCTATCGCTTCCCATCCAAGACTCCTCTCGTCCCCACATCATGTACTATTTTGGTGCGATAAGGCGGGAGAAATTACTAAGCAGCTTACAATGTAGGAAGCAGATTAATTAAAGACTTGATGAGAATGGTAAAGGGTTTACACTAAGAGGCATGGCACATCTAGAACCACCAACATGATGACAGCCGAATGCTGATTTCTATCTATCCCCGCCTGCTGCATACATGCATGAGGAAAGAGCTGCTGCAAAATGGGTGAAACCAGGCTCCCAAACTGCTCCCTGTGGTCTGACACGACATATTTGAGAGTGAGATCGAGAGTTATATGACTGACATGAGACTTCATAAAAATAACTACAGCCGCTCCCCTGCCTTCTGTCTCGCATTCAATCTGCTGTTTCTTTTTCTCTGTCTGTTGCTCACCCTGCTGTTTTAGCCAGTTCTGTCTCTCTTGCCTTCTCATTCTCACCAAATTTGCATTGTGTTCTGTCCACACAGCTTTGTTGCCAAAGTATTTACAATGCTTACAATGCCGGGATTGGCTATAAATAGAGGAGCTGCATCACAGCGAAAGCTTAGGCACAACAACCATCTATCTGTAATATTCACAGCACATGATGCAGAGAGGTTATTACCGCTGGGTTGTGTATTCCCCTTTTTGAAGAATAATCTGCCTACAACAACCCACTTGTCTACTCGATTCCAGGAGAGAGGAGACAATCTTTTAGAGCAAAGCTATGATCGCATCATCATGTCTGCCCCTCGTTTGTTTTTGTGCGGAAAGAACCAGATTCTCACTTGAGAAATTAACTGTCTGGGAATAAAACAGCAGGCACTTAGGCTTCACGCTGACATTTATTTTCCAGGTCTCCAAAATACCAGGCGCTCGTAATTTACATTGTCCAGCTGTTTGTTCTTCTCTCTTTTCCTCTTTCCTTATCTATCTATCTATCTATCTATCTATCTCATTTGATCAGAGTTAACACAGATTACTTGATGGCTTCTCTCACCACACTTGGCCCTGGACTGGAGCCCCTGTTAGCCCTGGGTTTAAAGCCCCATTAGCCTGCGGCTTCCAGTCATTTCACATTTACAACTTCAAATGTGGGATAGCTCCTCTTCTGGGCCCAGGGCTTTCACACTATTTAAACCCAGACAAACCCCTTTCAAAACTCTTGATTTAACCCCGGGCTGTGCAACATTTCACACTACTGCTAACACTACCTTTGAACACCACCTTGGACATGTGGTGCAAAGAACAATACTGCGATCCCGGGTCATCCACTCTACCATGTGAAATTCCTAAACACCTTTCAAATGTGAAATGTGGTAGAGTTCAAACACTTGGGCTAACACATCCAAGTGTGAAGCTTCATATAAACCTCGCTCCAGAGCAGGGTTATCCTTGACTTTTCAAGGTTGGCACCAGAAACACGTGGTTAACATCATTTTGTGTGAACTGAGCTTAGAACAGTTCTCACATCAATTCAGTGAAGATGGCACTTTTATTGTCCAACCAAATTGTTGTTGCATGGTTACTGTGCATCTAAATTGTGAGCAGTGAGGCCCCAAAGATGTTAGCTATTGGCCTCTGATTTCCAAGTTTCAATCTTTGACATTCCTGGAAAACAGTGCTCCATTAAAACAACACAATGGGCTGCACTGGTGTGGAAGTGTTGTTTCAGGTACTGGGGTGATAATGAATCTGGTTCGGGCAGTCATGTAATAGCATGAGACAGGATTTTATAACTCTGGGACAGCGGCAGCACACATTTTATCTTTTATCGTGATGATATCGAGGTAAACAGTAGAAATATAGCGTTCACATTACAAAGTAATCTACTAGGAATGTCTGCTCGCAGGTATTTGACTGGTCACTGCAGCACCTTGCCAGACGAAGCTGCATTGTGTTGAGACAAAAGTGAGCCGGGTCAAATTTTTTACCAGACAACACTGCATTTCTTTGCTGTAGTCTTGTGTGCCAGATTCCCTGCTGAGGAAACAGTGAAATGAATGATATTACTGTGATTTTTCATGCAGTGCTGTTGTCTATCTAAACACAGCCTTTCTAAAGGTTTGGTGGGCATTCAGACTTAAAACAATTCTAAGTTGAAACAACGCACAAGGTTGGTGGGGACATGTTGCTTCAGGTGCCTGTGAGATGTAGAAAGTCCAGTTTGAGTAACAGATCTGTGTCTTAAATAGTAACAGTAAAAATATACAGTTCACATTAGAAAGTACCAGGAATGCCCACTGAAGCACCTTGCCATGTGATGTCACACTGCAATCCTTCATTTTTGTTTTCTCTGCTTTGGCATCCCTACTGTGTCAATGGGCTGCCCACATTCAAAGGAAAGAAAGGGCTGCGTACTGTGATGCAGGTCGGTCTAAAGGTGGCCTTAGGTCAGCCCAGGGCCAATTACATGTAAGTGTGAAAAACCTTCAGAGCTGCTCAGCAGTTGGATGTTTATAATCTTACAGTAATAAGTTAAGCATGCTATTATGTAATATAATCTGTATCATGACCTGACAAAGGTTTGATTGAGCTCAACACCTTGTTGATTACAACAGATTTGTGGTCTGGAGTCAGTGTGAAGGCATTACCTTTTCAGTCTTGTTATGTAAATCGTCCCACCAAAATGAAATATTGCCTCACCCGTCTCTCTCGGCTTCCTTCTTCTCAAGGTCTTGAATGACATCCAGCAGGACCTTAATGGTGTTCTGGCTGGTCTCCAGGACCCCTTCCAGGCTGTGGAGCTGGTTCTGCAGGCTACGGATATCATGCAGGGGTCCATTGGGACTCAGGAGCTTTTCTGTCACCCTAGCTGGGTCCAATTTACACCTGGCCCCTGACACCAACCCTCCCAGAATTTCCTGGACCTGTCTTAGGGTGTCAGCCTGGCTGGCAGTCAGGGGCCCAGCTGTAGGCCGCTCCCCGGAAGCAGAGCAGCCCCTGGCTCCAGAGCAGCCCTGCTGGTTTGGGGGGAGTGGGTGTTGGCTGTTGGGGGTGCTGGGCCTGGCATTGGCTCCTGAGCAGAGCATTTTGTGTAGTGCCCCAAGCTGAGCCTGGGCTGAGCTGAGACAGCTGGGCTTAAAACAGGCCTTGGCAGGAGAGGAGGAGGAGGACTGCTTCTCTCCCTTCATCACAGCAACTGGCGGAGTTTGAGCTCTGTGCTTCAGAGAGCTGGCTCTCTCACAGAGCTTGGGTGAGTCTGTACATTTGATATCCTCCTTTTTCTCCTCCCCGTCTTTATCTTTCTTGCTGGCCTTGCTGTCTGCCCTGAGCATGGGTGTTCGGATCGCAGGACCTGGTGGATCATTTCCCTTTTTACGCGGTGTGTAAGGTGGAGGTGGTGGGGGAGGAGGTGGAAGTCGAATGCCCCTCTTATCCTGAGCATTGTGGGGGGCCTGAGAGGGGGGAGTGTATGGTGGCGCAGCACGAAATGTGGAAGAGTATAGAGGAACGGCTTTAGTTGGTGTTGCACACGACTGTGCGTTTGGATGAGTGGACACATATGTCTTCACAAGTGGAGGCGGAGAAGTGCAAGATTTTAGTTTGGGGACTGGGGAGGAGTAGGGGGTTATGCCCGTGTTAGCAGCAGAGGTATTTTGCAGAGCTTGACATGGGATGTTGCAATGAGATACAGTTTGTATGAGAGTGGCATAAGAAGGTGAAGTAGAATTTGGGTGAGGGGCGTTGGGACCAATTGAATGTGTGGTAGAATAATATGAGATGGAGGTGCAAGTCAGAGCAGTTTGAGTTACAAATGTATAGGGCGTTAAATTTGTAGGAGGTGTAGCGTTTGATGCAGGTGGTGGTTGATGTGTTATGTTTGGGGCAGGGGTTGGATGTATGGTGGGATCAAACAGAGTTGCATTGGAGGTTATAGTTGGGGTAGGCATGGAACAGGTTAGAGGAGCCGATGATACTGGGGGATAGGGGAGGTGCAGTTTTGGGTGGGGCATGGTGGAGCAGTTGAGGAAGGAGTGGAGCAGACAACAGCTGTGCTGGGGGTTGTTGGTGGTGACACAACAGTGTAATAGGGAATAGGGTGTTGGACCACGGTAGATGCAGAAGTGGAGCAAGGAATGGACGGTGCTATGGGTGGAGGTGGGGTGGTGCAAGCTGGCTTGGCTGGAGAGGAGCAAGGTGGCTTAGCACAATGTTCAGGGGACTGTGTTGGCACACTTGTGGGTGGAGGAGAGGTACAATAAGGCACAGTAGTTATTTGGGTGGTGGGAGGGTCTTGAGTCACGGTTGGGGATGCAGGTCTCTCAGATTGAATTTGCACTGAGCTGGATGCTGCTGTCAAAGGTGGGGAAGCACAAGGGCTGCAAGTTTGTGTCTGGGTAGTGCAAGGTTGATGATTTGGAGGCAAGTGACTGTCTGGCGAGTCTGTTTGTATTTGAGTGGTGCACTGTTCAGCATTTGGAGGTAGGGTTGGACGAGAGTTGGTGATCTGAATTTGAGTTGTGCATTGTCCATCACTCAAAGGTGAAGACTGATGTTGACTCTCTGTTTGACTTTGGGTGGTGCAGTACTTTGAATTTAGAGGTGTGGAAGGGTTCTCAGTCTGAACTTGAGTGGTGCAGAGTTTTGTATTTGAGGGTTGCGGGGATGGACTGGGGCTTTCAGTCTGAGTGAGGGTGGTGCAGTAGTGAACTTCCTTCCCAGGGTCACTTGTTGTCCTATTCAGCCTCTTTCTCCTCCTGACCACAGAGGGAGTGCTGCTCCCCTGACGCTTGGGGCCATCTCGACAGGAAACAGAAGAACAGTGACATGGATCAGTGTTGTGAAGAACTGAAGGTGGACAGCTGTGTCTTGAGTTTTTTACAACGCTAACAGCTGATTTCATGTCTGTCCTGGAGGCTTTAGACCTCCGTTCTACCACAGTTCGGTCCCCAGGCACAGGAGGACCATTCTGATCCTTGGACCCAGGCATCAACACATGGTTGTGTGTAAGGTACTCATCTTGAGAGTCATGTTCGTCATCCCCATCCATGCCCACCGAGTCCCCAAGGCTGTGGCTACGTGTGTGTGTGGAAGAAAAGGACTGGGGCTTCTTCAGGCATGGGGAGGTCTGGATGGCTGTGCTGGTGCTTGTACTGGGCCTGCGTGTCATTGGCAAGGTTAGGGAGTTAGTCTGTGGTGGTGCCCAGCATCGACGTGTGGGACCCGGTGTCAGTGGATGAGGTGGGGCCCTGGCTAAGAAAGCAGCCACCACCTCGATAGTACTTGCCATGTCCCCACGCACAGCCCCCACCACAGAGGTTTGGCCAGGTAGTCCCTCAGCCCGTGGCCCATCCCTGTCAGTCCATGGCTGGGGGGACCTACTGCTGTGTTTGCGAAGAGGATGTGGGCTGTCACAGTCTGTGGCAGGCCTCTGATGGCTATTGTTTTCTCCTGTTCCACTGTTGCCACTGCTGCTGCTGCCATCCTCCAGGTCTTTAAAGCGGACCTGGTGGGTACGGTTGCGGCGCCGCTTGAGGCGGCTCTCAATATCTGGGGAGTCCCGATTGAGCAGCACAGAGCGCACAGTCATTGTCCCGGGCAGCTTGTCCGCCAAGGTGCTCTTGCCGTTGGTTTGGCCTGTGAGCAAGTGGTTGGGCTCTTTGCTCACCATTTCTCTTGGCTCTCTCGCTTCCCCAACATCCACAGGCTCTGCAGGCAGTTTGATGTTGTGAAGGCTTAGTTGTGTTAGTGCGTCAACAAGGAAAGTGATCTCCCTTTTACTATATATTCATTATAACAGTGGTGTGTACAATTGATTGACTGAGTTCCAGTTTCATCACAGAGCAAATACAGCTGTGATACAGGATCATGTGCAGCTGCTCAGGTTATCGCACATCTATACACCAAGGACTTCCTTTGCAACTAAGATTGTCCTCTAGAAAGGATGGATTACCATATTCACAGTTCAAGGTGAAACAATATTAAGCACAGCAAGTAAAAATTAAGTATAGATCACTGTGATAAATGCTTACCCGAAGATGGGTCTCTACTCTTACCTTCGTACAAAAATAAATATATGCAGCATCAAATATTCTTTAAAAGGAGCATGTGAGAAGTGTCCCTACAGCTCCATGTCTTCTGAAGTTGTGCACTTTTGCTCCTTACACCCATTTCTCTTTAACTTTCCAGGGAGATGAACTCTCGATGAGGCCGGAGAGGTAACTGACAAATAAGCAGGGAGGAAGGAAATTCAGCCTGTCCATCCTTTCTGTGTCCATCACGTTGGCTTGTCTACTTGGCAGCTCCTCCTTCTCCACCCGCTTTGTCCCCTGGGCCCTCAGGAGATTGGACGGCCAAAGTATGGGATGGGCCTTCGTACTTCCCCATAATGGCCTATCTGTTTCAATGTTTTTTGTTCTCCCTCCCTTCCTTTTGATTTTATCGCTCTCTCTCTCTCTGTTTCTTCCTCTTCTCTGCTCTTCTCTCAGTGACTCATTCTCTCATGGTTGAAGACAGCGTGAGCTCCTAAAGAGAGCAGAGAGACAAAGAAAGAAAGGCGTAAGAGACTGTAATTGTTTCCATATTATTGCATTTTCATTGAAACACGATGTGCTTGTTCCATAGGATAATGAGGAAGATATAAGATAGGCAGCTATTTTAAAAATGCATGAGAGCTGGGGGTCAACGCGGAACGGAGAGAGAAGACATCGATTTAGAAAAAGTAATGAAAGGATGTAGGTGGCAAAAGAAAAACTGAGTATAAGAAAAACACCAGGTAGATCAACGACGATGGAAGAAAATCCACCTAAAACAAGTGAAAACAGATTGTAATTAAGGCCTATTCACATTGGCTGAAGGGGGTACTTATGGTTTATGTGTTTTTGATATTCACCTCTCTGTGATTCCCTTTTTAAATTGAATGTCTGTCTTCTGTATACATGCATTCAGGTATTACTAACATCATTGTTAAAAGTAGCTCTATTGTGCATCACTGGTGGCATTCAGTCAGTTTATTCCTGCTCATGAGCGCACAGTTATTCCTCATATGCGTGTGCCTTACAGATTTTTCTTTTCCTCCATGTTTAACAGTCTGTGGCCCTGTTATCAGTCCTTGATGATCTGCCATGGTGACATCCTTTCTGATTCATCTGGTCACTGTGTGACAGTCTGTCTGCCTCGCTGTATTTAGTAGTATGTTCTCGTCACTCCGATTCCGCGGTCTGTTTTTGACGATCTATGGCCTTGATACGTATATATATCACTACCATTTCCTGTCTGTGCCACTGGCAGTCAGGCGTGATGCTGTCGTTTGCCTTACACGATCTATGGATCTGCGCCTTGTTATCTCCTTGTGATTGCCTCTGACACTGACAGGCCCGGGCTAATTCTGTGCGTGAGTGTGACTGGCCGTTACTCTGTTCCCCTCTCTTCTGTGGGAGGGGTAATTAGTGACTCCTTCACAGCTCCCAGGTTATTTAGGGAGAGAGATACCCGAGGGGATGCCACTTTTATTTACGTCCACTGTTTTCCTCTCTTTCTTATCCCCAGCTCTGAAGAGGAGGATCTTTGTCACAACTGCGCCCCCTCCGTCAACCCCATTAAAAAACTTGGTTATTAGGATAAATTGTGATTAAAGTCACTGCAGACATGAGCCTTGAGGGAAGATATCAACTATACACACTCAGATATATTAATGGATTTAGAAACAAACCACGGGATTCCTTCTCATTTTACTTTGTTATCGCTGCAGTGTGTACAGATGAGCTGTTCTAGTAACACCCTGGGTAATAGTAGGAGGACTGAAAAACAACAGCAAAGCAAAATCTATAGCATATTATTGACCTGGGTTGATCTACACTGTCCATTTGACCTTGACGATTTTCTATCTTCTTTCTTCACGGATAAAATCATGTTTCCACCCCTCCTACTTTTTCATTAATATCCCATCTCACTCCAGTCGTCGGTCTTCTACCCATCTCTTGTAAAAAGCACTCTGCCTTCAACATTCACCCTGACAGATTTCCTCCGAGTTTCATCCATCCGTCGCAGGACCATTACCCTCACTCATTCTATGGGGTGTCATCCTGATCCAACCTTCTTTCTATCTTTCTTCAATCCGGCCCTTCTCCTTTTTTTTCTCCTCACCCCTGTCCCTCGTATCTTTCTTCCTCCCTCCGCCACCGCTTGCTCCGCCGCAATCTCTCCCGCTGCCTCTTTGTGTCCCGCAGATCCTCCCTCTTGATCCGCAAACTACCCTCAGATCAAAATTTACGCTGACAGTTTAATGAATCCAGATCCTCTTAATGCTGCATGGGCTCACTCCTGTGGCTGAGGCCAGCTCTTTCCCACATGTGACATTTTCATGTCGAGCTTTATTGGCAGAGAAGAGATAAATCACCAGGCAGGAGGAGGAAGGTGTGTGACGGCATAATGCCAGCAAGGGTCATAACTCTTTGCGGTTATTATTTAAGATTTACTACAACCTCATTGCTAGCTGCCTACCTCTCTGAGAAGGCTTTGCTGTGAATATAGGCTTCTATCCTCTGTCATGTGTGTGTGGTTGTATGGCTGTGCATGTGTGTGATGATAATGCTAAGGTCACATCTGATCTCCGTGTGCTAAGCCGTGCTGACTCTGAGAAACATATCTGATGCGTTCAAAATACAAGGAGCCAAGACTCTGGTTGTGCAGATCTAATAATATTCTGAACCTGAGTCTTTCAGGGATGTTGAGAATTGCATCCATGCCAATAACACACCTTTGGGTCTCACTGTGCTGAGGAGGTGGAAGGTGCCGTGGATTGAATTGTTATGTAAAGGCATGTCAGATCGGATTGTCTAGGCACGCTTAAATTTGTCAGACAGGACTGAGATGAAGAGGAGGCAGAGAGAGGAAGAGGAAGAGGAAGGAGAGGAGGTAGACATGCTTGGTTATATTTAGAGATGCTATGAGACACATAGCAAACAGAGAGGAGTGGGAATCTGAATAAGTAGGAGGGAGGAGAGGCGGAGGGAGACAGACAGGCAGAGGTAGGGGGACAGGGAGCAAAGCAGGAGGGAACAACCCCTGGCAGCAGAGGAAATGTCATGGTTAGGGTTCAGTGAAGTGGTAAATCAGGAGCATCAGCGTGTCAGGGCATTTAAGGGGGAACTGGAGAGGAACTAAGAAAAGCTATATGATCAGTTATTGGCCCTATGAGCAAAAGGAGGTATAAGAGTTATACCTGCGCTCTGTCAGAGGGATTTACAACGCAGTCGGCTCGCAGAACAGATGCAAAGCGCAGGAGCCTTTGCAGTGTCTGCGTTCTTGTCCAAAGGGATCTCGAATTCAGGGACAACTCCTTTAGAGCTGCCTGTAGATGAATATTTTGTTAGGTAAGCATTGCGTGCAGCACAGCACAGCATTGTTTTAAACAGGGGGATGTTTTGTTTTATTTGATACAATAAAACCAGCAGGCACATTAAAAAATGCAGATGTAGGCCCATAAAGGACTTTGTGGGGACAAAGATTTGTATGTAAACAGGTCCGCGTGCATACAGAAGCAAAACTGAAGCAGAAGTCAACCACAGCCTCGCTTTGATAAATTGAAGGAATAAGTTGAGTAAAGCATGAGTAAGGGTATCGTCTTCACTGGTCTGGAATCTGCTCTTCAGAAGAAAAAAAAAATCATTGCTGATACCCAGAGCCAGAAACATGTTCCTGAGTTAGCCGCCTCTGACTGATGAAATCTTAAGCCTGATCATGCTTAACAGCAAATTGAATTACGCAAACAAACACAAATTAAATTAAGATTCTTAATTCATTATATATCCGAGGCAACACAGCGAACACAACCATTACTCCTGTCAGACACTTGTGTAATAGCAGCAAGATGTAAATGCCGGTTTGTTTGTTTATGACTGTGTAGCCTACTGGCATCCAATTTGGGCACTTGCAGTCAGACATCCCAGCAAGCCATATTTCACCAGGCGCTCGCTGCAGTGCAAGTATTAAATAATCAGCATCTACAAACAGAAAGCTTGGAAGTTTCTACTGATTTTTCTTTTTCCTTCATCAAAATAATGTTATCGCCCTGAGCATTGAGGCAAATATGGAAATGCCATAAAAGGTGCCTCAAGATGCCAACTGTGTTACAAAAGACTGTACAGATAAATAATCACGTCTCTTTTTCAGAAGCCACAAGCTTCTGTCTTGCATGTGTGACGAAGTTTCAACATGTGTCTACCTGGATTTTAGAAAAGACAGACACAGTTATAACGAGCTGGTGAAGCATTGAGCAGCCAGAGTCAGATATTTCTCTCAGGAGTTGGTGCAGACCCGAGCAGAACCAAAGGAGAGTGAATATTCATGGTGGCCAGAAACATGTCTCCAAATAAGTGATAATGTTGCATCAGCTGAATGTGTCGTACTTGTCGTAACCTTTCGTAATTTTACCATAAAAAATTAAAAATGATAACATGTCAGTGTGTTTCTGCTGCCCCCAAGTGGCCAAGAAAATCAGTTATTGCAGGTTTAAGAAGTCAGTTTACCACGTATTTTTTTAGCTAAGGGAATATTCAGCTTGATATTTCTGCTATTTCCTTTTCATCTCATACACCATTTTTCACATCTATTTGAATGACTGAAAAATTTGGAGAGGTGGGCGGCAATACAGAGGAAGTGGGCTGAAGAGGTTCATATGTCGTGATGAAATTTGCGTGAATTACTTGGAAAAGTCGGTGCACTCCACGCTGGTTTGTTGTGATTGACAGCTGGAGTCTCTTCAGAATTAACAACAAAAAACACAAAGTCTTATTGTGCATAACTTTGCCGGTTGGGATGTGAGAACTCTGGACTGTAGTGAGACAGACTTTTATGATTCACAACTCTTTAAACGCTCCCATTCACGTAAAAGCTCATGATGCAAATATTTCAAGGTCAAACATTTCTTGCACTGTCACACAAACAAAAACAAATGCCTCTAAAGTGACTGTCCAGCTCATTACTAAAGAGGACAGTCTGGCCACCATCCTTGATCCAGTTTCCTTGAAAGATGTCCGGTTTACTTCTAACTTTAAGAGTGCCAGAAATGATTTGTTCCATCTGTCCTCTTTTGACCAAAATCCTCCGCCTAATATGAAATCCCTATATGTAGGCCAATGGATTGTGATAAGCATACAGTACTTAGCCAACTTTGAGTAAATTTGAGGATGTTTGAGTATCTGCGAAAGAAAGCCAAAGTAAACACTGGTGTCTTTCGTGCAGCTTTCTGCAGCCTAATTGTCTTGTTTCTCTGGCTGGTTAGTTCCTTTATGCTCTGGCTTTTGTGTGTTTCGTCTCCGCTCTGCCACAAGATTCAAAGAGGTTAAATGTTCCAAAGGTCTCTGCGTGAAATATCAGCGGCAAAACAGAACAGGTGGCTCAACTGACACATCCAATGCACAGCAGCACGCTACATGTAGGTACATAGAGCGCAGTCCGCACCCTGGGGGTTACTCTCCGCTGGGCTGCCGTGCTGCAATGTCCCTGTCCAATCTAATGTCCCAAGAGTACATCATAGTGTGTTACCTATAGAGCCAAGCCACTGTCAGTCCGATGAAAACACCTGGCCGGCTGACAGACAGGTTCTCAGAGTGTGGACAAAGTAAAAGACAATAAAAGTATAAGAGAGGAGTGCATTAACTTCTGTTGAGCAAAGAGAGAAATGTAAGTGAAGGAGACAGATTTATAAGCAATGTGAGAAGAGGATTAAAAAGTAGATTAAAAAAAAGAGGGAGCTGGGAGATGGAAGTAGCTGACCCCTTAAAAGACACGTTGATGAGATAAGATAAAAGGGAAATATACTGTAGTGTGGAGCAGAGGGAGTGAGAGAACAAGAGAAAAGAGTTGTGCGACGACGGGCAGGATTAACAGCGCAGCATTTCTTCACACAGCAAATATGTGTGTGTGTGTGCAAATGTGCACCTGCGTGTGGCGAGTGCGTGCATGTGTATTTGATGCCGGGCTTGCATGCATGAGCGAGTGTATGTGCAATTACATTTGTATCATGCGTGTCAATGACAAGATTGCTATGAGATAAGTAAACTGAGAAACTACAGTAAAGTACTAGATTAGTTATCAGAATGTTAAAGCATATTAGTGCAATTGAGATGCAAAAATAATTACACACATTAAATTCTCATGTATGCAGAGCAGCATGAATTACGCCTTGCTTATGCACACACACAGATCCATACAAATGGAATTCCCTCACTCAGTGCCTCCTCCTCCTCCTCCTCCTCAAACTTTCTGCTTACACCCCCCTCCACACACACACACACACACACACATATACACACAGTCCTGCTCATGACAAATATGCAATGAAAGCACGCTGCTGGAATCTGCAAAGCTACATCACTGACAGACCAATCTAAGCTCCTCACTCTTTAAAGCTTCTCATAAAGCTGCACAATCTCGGAAAATAACTCCCACACCTGCAGTAAAGCAAATCCCAGTATCCAAACACACACGTACAATCCCATTTCACTAGATTTCACACACACAAACACAGCCCCACTATGAGCACATGAACACACCCCCATTGTCAGAATAAATATGTGCGTGCGCGCACACACACACACACACACACACACACACACCTGCCAAACACATAAACAAAATGTATGCATGCACGTGCGTGCACACATGCAAGGACATACACTGCCTTTCTTTTCATTGTATAATTCAGCAGGATGTAAAAAGAGCCAAAACAAAACAATAAGTAAAAGATCCTCATTGCTGATGTCCACTGCACAAAATAAAAACAGACACTTCTATGATGCTTTTAAAATCTTGTCTCAGCTCTGATCTTTCTCACTTCGTTATCTCTATGGTGATGCTGAGAGAAGGCTGATGGGGAGATTGCCGTACTATCTTCCATCAGGACACAGAACTGAGTCACACATACCACATCTCTCTCTTCCTGTTTCCCTCTGTGTTGTCTCTGCTTCCCACAAACGCTTGCTCCTCTTCTCTGCTATTCCTTCACGTCTCTTCAGCCCATTCTTCCATCCCTCTGGCGTTCGTGTTTGCTTAAATTCCCACCTCTCTGTCACTGCTGCTCTGTGAGCTTCACACCGTTTCCTCTCCTCTGTGCAGAGTCCATCTGCTCCTCTCTTGTCTCCCTTTCCTCTCCTCCTCCTCCTCCCCTCTTTCTCCTTTCCTCTCTGGTTGTGTCTTCTTCTATCTCACCCTCCTCTTCTTCCGTGGATTCATGCCTTTCACGTGGGAACCTTTTTATCCATCCCTCAGAGCTCTGAGCTCTGCTGTGCCTACCTAGCTGTCTGAGCGTTTGTGCTGTGAGTGGAAGTGAATGGACAGGAGGGGGAGCAAGAAGACAAGAGTGAGCAAACAGGCAGTTATCCTCTCAGATGCTCCTCTCAGTTCTCCCTGTCTTGTTCCCTTTTCCTCTCTCCCCCTTTCTCTCTGCGTCTCTCCATCATGACCCCCTCTCTGTGTCGCCATGCAAGCCCCTGTATCCTTGTAAGCAAAGGGAGGGAGGAGGGGGAGTGTGGGATGGAGAGTAGGAGGCTGAGGGAGGTGGAGCTAGTGAGTCGGTCTAATTAAAAAGCAGAGTATGTACAGCTGCAGAGGGCAAAGAGGGAGACAACGAGAGGAGGAGAGGGGAGGAGAGAGGGGAGCAAAGTGATCCGGGGGGCGGAACTGAGGGACAGGGAGGGAAGAAGCAGGCAGTAGGGGGTGGAAATGAGGGGCACGGGGAGGTTTAGGGGGGGTGGTGGTAGAGAGGAGCCAGTAGTGTGAGGTGGGGAAAAGGAAAGAGCTGACAGGACACCACGGTCAGCTGGAGAGGAATGCAGAAAGGTCATGCATAGAGAGAGGGAGGAAGAAGAGGGGGAGAGAAGGAGGGAGAAGGAGATAGGAACAGACAGGTAGAATTATTCTACAGATATCTCCCATATGAGCGGGGGCAGAGCCGGGGAACCGTGACCAGCAGGATAATAGAGACACATGGACAATGGCCCTCTGAAGCACAGGCAGATCCACAGTCATCAAAGGTTAAAGCGCTCCAGTGTTTTCAGGCCTCTTTAAATTAATATGCGTAAGTGTTTGCGGTTGTGCATGCAAATGGAAATCACGTGTTTTTTGCTCAGGTTGTCTGAAGCACGAGGAACATGTTTTTGTCCACATTTCACGAGTATAACAAATTGATTTTTTTTTAAAATTATTATTCTTGTACAATGACCTCATCATCGCTGCACTAGCTGGTGTCACCTGAGGCTGGTTAGTAGAAACCACTCTCTACAGCGAAGATGGAGAGATAAAGTCTACACCTAAATGCCTTAAGGGCTGAGACATCTCATCCCATTTTATCTGCTCTGATCACTTATCTTGTCCTATCTCCTCTCTCTCTATCAGGCGTACATTAACATCCCAGTGACTCTTTTTTTTCCCGCTTCTCTCAGATGTTCTACTTTTACACTTTCAGACCCCATTTCTGGGAATCGTCATTTGAATGGATTTCAAATACAATTTCATGGAAAGAGCACAATTACTTTCACAGAACTTACACTAATAGGAGCTGAATGGAGAGGCCATCCGCTGCAAAATTGATACATAATGGGATGTAATAGAACACCTATGGAATACATGGACAATACATACAAATATAGGGTCAAGTATTTCAGCTATTTTAAATATCCCATACAGTACATGCACAACATTGCAAGAGCCAAGATGTAATACACACTATTCTTACACCCAGTGGTGGTAACTATCCAGGAATCCAGCAGCACACAGTGATCAAAAATAAAACTGCAGAGGGGTTGGGAGAGAGAGAGAGTTTCATTTTATAATAATACACCAACATCACATTATTATGAGGAATGTTTGTGAGAGACAACATGTTGTTATACCAGGAAATGTTTCTTGTAAAAGAGGATCATGTAGTGAATCTTGTCGGTAATAATGAGAAAACATCATAATAACATGTTATAATGTGAAAAGGATCTTGTAAAAAGCATGCCAACATGGTCAGATTAATAATGCCACTATGTTGCTATTTAGAAAACATAATGTTCATCTTATTTCAGCAACATCTGCCTGTAAACTACCTGTGCAGCATTAAACAGCAGACGCACAGCTGGTGAACATAGCGGAGCATTTAGCAGCTACAGAGCCGGATCTCTCCCTCAGTAGGAAAAGTAAAAGTAGCAATACCACACTATAAATATATATTTCATTAGTAAAGGTCCTGCATTCAATACTTTATTTTAGTAACGACATTATTAGCAACAAAGTTATAGTTTCAGAAATGAAAGTATTCATTATGCAGAATGCAGTCAGTGTTATACTGTTATACTACTGCATTAATATGTAGGTGATGCTTTAATGTTGTACTTCATATACTGTTTGGTAGTAATCTTTTACAGTGCATCATCTTTTATAAACACAGGCATGTTTTGTGTGATAAATCTTTGTAAACTAGTTACAGTAGAGTAAAAAGTACATTTCTCTCTGAATGTTGTCTACTGGAGTAGTGGTTTAAAACGGAAATGCTCTAGTAGAATACAAGTACCTCAAATTGTACTTTAGTGCAGTACCTGAGTAAATGTTACTTTCCATCACTCATTGTACTTCAGTGTGAACCAAAGTAGACAGCAACAGACTGACATTAACATCCCTAGAGCTGCTAGTGTTGCTAAAAAGACACCTGAAAAATAAAATAACATTCTTTGAAAAATGTATATACACAACCTGAGTGAAAACGTGGAGCCTTTTAACGTCTTTAACATGGACTAATATAAAAACTAATATCTGTTGTGCAAACTTATCCGGTTAGCACTGGTTCACGGGGTGTTCAGGGTCGTGTGCTGCTCTGAGAGTTTTGCTTTGCAGAGTTGAAAGACGAGTGAAGTTAGAATCAGTGCATGTTTGTGGCAGTTGGAGACCGTCGGCGCCGCGAAGCAGCAGATGGAGCAGTGGAGGATAATGAAAGGAGGACGGACTCTCTGAGGCTTCCACACAGGCGGCGTCTATCGGCTACAAAGAGGACCTTGAGTTGACAGACCACAAAGGGTTTCTGCTGGCAGAGCTGATACGTGGTGTTTAGTTTATTGTTACGGTGACCAGACCGGCCCTGCTGTCGAAGTCTGTTCCTCTGTCGAATGATGTCCCCGTCGTGTTAGAACTGGTTATGACTTAGTTATAGTGGTTGGGGTAAAGTTGGGGTCAACACATATCAACAGGGAAACAGACTTTGACACAACACCTGTTCATTTCAAGCTGGGTGCCCTGACAAACATTTGTAAAAAATTTAATGTCAGGTTTTCAACATTCACTACAAAATTGTCCCAGTTTCACCAAAATTAAAATAATAATTACTATATTAAACATCAGTACTTACATAGATACTTATCACGTTCTGTCTCACTCATTATTACCTGGCCCGATATAATGCACAACGAATAATGCACTATGCAACACTGATTTGTCTATATGCATGTCAGTCAATCAATTTGTTGCTCGCCAATGACTTATAGGCGAGCGTCACAAGTTATGACCCTTGCAGCTCTTTCTGACAGAACCTGTCAATATGTTAATGGTTAGCTGTCATGCAGAAGAGAAAGTATTTTCTAAAGAGCTCCAGGATATTTCTTAAAGTACCTGGCAATGAAAATGCTGCATTTGTGGTGTTCAGGCGTTGAAAGATGCTGAATAATCTAGATGAAAACAGCTCTGGTGCATGTGTGTGTGCATGAATTTGCAGTACACTTACCAGTCCTGGTTTATGCTTTTAAAAATATGATCACCCTCTTTATCATTTACTATATGTTGACAATATTTGCAGCTCTGCACCATCTCAGCTGTGTCACTGCAGATTATAGTTATTTAAAGTTTTAGACACTTTCAGTCAGCTGCCTGCACATTGTTTTCTGAGCTGAAGCAGAGAGCGTTAATAAGCCACAATAGACTTAATGCAGAAGATGCACAAGGAGGAGGAAGCATCGCGATATGATTCGATGCAAGTCTCGCGAGAGTAGAAGCCATTTCTCCTCGTCCGTCAACAAGCGACTCTGCTCCTGTTTGTTTGTTTGTTATCGCACAGCTGATCTTTATAATAACATGCAAAACTGTTTATGTGAACCTGGATAAATAAGTGTGTGATGATCTGCGTGTGTGTGTTTGGACACAGCTGACAAATATGTGGGAAAAGTGCGTGATTAAAAAACTGTGATAATATTTCTACACCAAAAATACTGTATGGGCAGGTTTTGATATTTCATCATGTGAAGAAAAATAAAGTCCAGGACAAACAGGAAAATCAAAAGTCTTGGCATCCATATTTTATTATTTACCAGAGTCAGATATATTTAAATTTATATTTTTATATATATTATAAATGATTTGATCCTCCTCTGTATTACTGTTGTTGCATTTCCTAGACAGAATTTAAAAAATGTTTTCAGTAATGACCTTTTAGAAAGTATTTATTTTTTAACCGAACAGTTAAAGAGCCATTATTTATTTACTGATACCAAATATTGCATTTGCTGCATACTTTTGCGGTCCAGTAAGAAAAAAAAACAAAAAACATCTATTTCTCAATATGGTGATTTTGAATTTTTGAGATAAACAAGAGTATTAAGTGTTCTGTTTTTCTTAAGCTAAATTAAACCCCAGTGGATTATTTGAAAAATGCACTGTCACAAAGTTTTTATTAACTCATGAAACGTTTTTGAGATGCATAGTTTACACAGGACACAGATGATATATTTGCATCGTCATTATCACTTTAATATAATTTTATTAGTGTCAATCTAACTTAATCATTGAAAATACTAACATTTCATCTAGCGCCATCATCAGGTTAAACTAAGATGATGACCTCACAAAGCTTTAAACTCTGTGTCATGTTATCCTACAAATCAACAACGTGTCAAAGTAAAGTGTGTGTAGGACACATCGCAGCTGTTGTTTACATCTGTCTGGCTCTGTGTCATCCACATGTATCAGTGAACATCCTCTTGGGTTGAGCTCAGGAATTGTAACTGATATTTACCAAGAATAATCCAAAAGCTATTCATTAATCAGCCTCTGCGTCTGACCTGCTACACAAAGGTGAATTTTAAGCAGATCCTTTAACTCAGATCAAGTCATCAATCATATCCTATAATACAAGGTTGTAGTTTGTAGGACGTGTCTAATGGCGAGATCTAACTGTGGCCATTACCTGAAAAGATTTTATTATTTCGCTATCTCAGTTATAAGCATGATGGATGAACGAGGCGGGCCGTCATACGCCGGACCCGAGTACGGCTGCCGTGTCCCTCTTTGATCTGAGCCTGGGCCCGGGACATTGTCAAAGATCTTAAGTTCCTTTGATGGATGAGGGAACTTTTCCTGCTTTGTTTCTGTGCCGATTAATGACTTTCTGTGTCTTTCCTCTTGTCTCGAACCAAGGCTGGAGGTCAGAAGAGAAACGCTGCTTGGCAACATAATAAATGGGCGAGAAGATAGACTGTGAAAGTAGAGAGGTTTCTGGCTGCTGCTATGGATCAGAAGGCACTAACAATATATTGCATCATTCTTAATGTTTGGTCTTCTGGCCCACCTCTAATAAATCTTGGAAAGTGATTTGCAGAAAAGTTTAGAGGATCTCAGTCATAGTTCAATTACAATGGAGCTGTAGAACAGATTTTTATTTTGATGCTGGTTCATGCAATTAACTCAGGACAATTGCTTTTTGTTTCTATCAGGCAAGGTTAGATTACAATACATTTTCCAAAATGATTCAGGAATGAAAAAAAAAATCTATTTCCCCTCAAACGACTCATTTGACCCCCACTGTTTTTGTGTCCACTAAATTGTTAATTGTTAAGCAAGAGCAGGGGAGTAAAAGGATAAACACATGACGATGATGAGCACTGCATTATGTCTCCGATCGCTCTTGGCCACATGAATGAAATCCAGCTCTGAGTCTGTGCGCTGCTGATGTCACTGATGCCAAGCGTCTTAAAGGAATGTCACAGAAATAGATGAATCATTGGCCACAGGGCTCATTCGACGCAGATGTGAAGGGAAGAATCCCGATTCTTGATCTAATTCATTAGAAAAATGTTTAAATATAGCACAGGGTTCTTGCATGTTCTCCAGGTAAATGATGCTGATAAAGTGATGATGAAGCAACCAAGAACATCCTGATCTGCTTTGGTCCGTTTTCATTTGATGTTTTTAAGGCACACATCAAAGGCTCTCCAGCCTTCGCAGCTTGCCAAAGATTAAAAAGAGAATGCTTTTTTTTTATATTTTCTAGATTTTGGCTTTAACTTTAAACTAATGTTATTATAGAAAGCATTACTGTTTCTCATATAACAGAGGAATGTGAAATAATTTGGCTTTAGAAGAGACACGCGCCTGAACAAAGATCTTTAATTAAGACAATTTGTATGGACAAGAGGCGAAGTCTTTATTTTGTATGATTCATTTATTTGTTATATTTATATATTTACCAATATATGAGAAAGGATGATGTCTAATTTTAATGTAGAAAAGCATGTGATGAAGAATTTAAAGTAAAGTCAAAGATGTTATGTGATTAAACTGATTAAACTAATACTGAGGACAAGGTTTTAATATTTCTGGAAATATGTTAATGTGGATTTGCTCTTGCAGGAGTCTTTGGACAGCTCAGCCTCTTTTCATTAATACTGAGTCAAAATACTAAAGTTCAGGAGTAGTTTCCAACCAACAGCAGCATTTAAGAGTTATGCTAACCTGCAAAATGTCACTGAAAAAGACGCACGAATGCTGAAAGTGACACGGGCCTGATTGAGAGTCTGTGCCCAGGGGCCCGTTTTCTCAAAATCCATCCGTGAACCTGACAAATAAATGATGTGTGCTGCTCTACAGCCGAGTATAGGGGCCGGCATGCAGGGCTGAACTGGGACAATAACTCAGGCTGGGAGTCTAATGTCAGCACCACACAATCACAGCAGATCACGTACACTGGAGCTGTTTTTGTTGAAATATTTTTTCTGTGTAAGCTGGCGACATATCTTTTAGTTTTATTACTTTATGCAAAACCGGCTTCAAAAACAGCCAAAATAGTTTCAAGAGTTACTCAACCGGACTTCCATACATAAGGCAAAAGGAAAAAATACTCATATGCATAATGCTCTTTTGTTTTGCATCTGAGGACACAGGGCTTTATTTTATGCATCTTTCCTCTATGATTAAACGTTTATGCCATTTATTCATTTTTAAAAAATCAATCAACTTGGTAAGTGTGGTTGTGATGACGTGCTGAAGATGACCCTCATGTTTTTTTTTCTTTCTTTTTTCTATAAACACTAACCACATCCCTTTAATTCTGCTGACCGCATTTCCATGATTTTTTTTTTTTCCCATGACATTGATAGTCCTCAGAGGTTGGTTTCCAATGTTCTTAGTGACAACCTGACAATTTGGTCCATAACAAACATAAAAACAGCCGGTTTCCTGGGAAAGTTGTTGTGAATATACAAAGAAGATGGAAATTTTTTTGTGGAAAATTATGAGCTGTTCAAAGGGTTATTTCATCACATGGTTACAGGCTGGTGTTTGTTCCAGCAGGACACTTGAGATTTATCTTTTTAAACTGTTCATCAAATAGACACTAATGAAGCACTAACTCTTTGGAAAAAAACAAAATCCCTCAATTAACTTATTAACATTTATAATGTATAACCTTTGACTTAATGACTTATTAGAAAGTGTGAATCCAAAAAAGTATTTTTGGATAAATTGCTGACATTTGTATCAGTGTTGTTACCAAATAGAAAGAATAATCAACAGCCAGAGGGAAATGTCTAAACCTGAAAACCCAAAATTATCTAGTAGCCATCATTAAATCCATTACTTACTACTTACTCTTTTAAAGGAAAAGGTACCAAAGATTGTCTCACCCATTTCAAAAGTAACATCATCAACAGTGAAGAGAAAATATTAGCAGAAACTAGGAGACCATTGCAAGACAGTGTAATATATTGTGAAGGATTTCAATTCAGGGAATTTACAATGGGGAAGTAACAGCACAGATGCAAATGGTTAAGCTGTTGAAGAATTTATAGATTGATTGATGGGATGTTTTTGCTCCCAAAAAATTGGGATGTAGTTGTTGTCTCTTAGGTTTGACTTTGACAGCAGGTTCCAATGCTGTGTTTTAAACTCTTGAGGAAAAACAACAGATCATGTAACATCATCAACAGTGAAGAGAAAACATTTATATGTGATATCAAATTTGCAATAAAGCATTTTTGCATCATAAAAAATAGCCAAAGTTTCTTATATAAGCAAATCAAAAATCTGTTTCTTTATAATAACTGGTAGGTTTTCTTGCACACACCTGCCTCATGCACCTTATTGTCTTTGTTACCTGCTGAGCTCTCACCTTGTTTTGTTTACCTCCCTGCTCCCGACACGTGGGGAGAGGGAGGAGGAGGAGGGAGGAGAGGAAGAGGGGAGGGGAGGGGGAGGAGGATTAGCGCAGGCGTCGGTGCCCAGTGTCCTTTTTTAGACAACAAACACAAGGGTGAGTGAGAGAAAGGCGCACAGGGAAGAAGCCCATCTGCACCTGTTCGTCCTCCTCAGCAGCATCAGCATCTCTCCGAGCTCCATCCAGCACCGGCGGCGCTCCAGCATGTCTCTGTCCGGCTCGCAGACACCAGAGGACGGTCTCTACGGTGAGTGATGCCGGTCCATGAACCAGGCCGGTGTTTTGTTTTTTTTTTAGCTGTTATATCATGACATGCATTTATTTGCATTTACAGCCCGGATGCAGGTGATGTTTGCTCACGTGCACCTCGATCACGATTAAAGCTGTTTTGTTTGTGCACAGGTTGATTTATTTGCAAATACAAACAACGTGGGTAAACAAATCTCAGCACTGACCCTCATTCGTGAGCTCAGTGTGTGTGTGCAGATATGAAGCAGCAGCTGCAGACATGATACCAATGTCAGATCAGGTGTGAGAGGATGCCACACAGACAAGAAGACACTGGCAGTTTCATGGCTGGCATTGTTGTTGCCACTGACACTGTCATTGTGTAAACGGATTCCCTGACTCACCTGTTTGTATCTCTGTAAGCCAATTAAGATGTGGAGATTTCCTGACGCTTATAGCTCCACTGTGCTGTGTGCACATTGCTTGGCACACAGCATGCTGGGTAAGACATGTGGAGCAATGTTTATGGGGAGCAGGACACTAAGGGAGTGTGTGTAAATGATGCGAGGTTGAAGCTTCCATTTGAAAAAGAAAGACAGGGTCATCAATCATAGCCTGATTGATCTTGGATTTTTGCGGTCAATGCTGATCAATATTTGGAGTTTAAACATTGGAGTGGAATTACTTATAGCAAAAACATAACAAGTGAGCTTAGTGTTTACTGAGAAATCTAAGGGCTTGTAAAGGAACAGCTATTAGTGAGGTTTCCATCCAAATGTAGCACAAATTTTAACTGAAAACAAAAATTGAAAATCTGCAAAAGATAATGTAAATGAATCAGTGTCCACCCACTGTTATTAGGATACAGTTGGTGGCGCTGATTCTCAGGTGCCATTAAATCACTCAAGAAGAAGAGAGTTGTGATGATGGAGCTGATTTTGACAATCTGTGACTCACCAACAAACACACTGTGGTTTGCAAAGACAAAAACACCACTAACAAACTTTTTTTTTCAGGCATTTTTTTTGCAAATACCTAAAACTTACCTTTCAAACAAATACACAACAAACCCCCAAAAAATATCATGTGGCTGACAAAGGTAATATAGACATTATTAACTGTTATAATCCATGTGGGAAACAAAGTAAAGACATATCAGTGGATGTTGGGGGACCATTACAAGACAGCATAATTCATTATGGGGGAGGAAATGGTGCGAACGGTTAAGTTGTTAAAGAATTTATGGATGATCACTGTTTTGTGTGTATTAAAAATTGGGAAGCAACACTCGGCCTGACTTTTGTATGTAGTGCAATAGCAGATGTAAAAATGGGCAACAGGGCAAAATACACCTTTGTCGTCCATGGTGCACACTAACAATTTTGATGTAAGTACACAATCAATTTTTGTCCGTAAATCTTACAAGAAAAGGGATGAAATAAAACAATGAGACTAGCCTCCCTTCAGAAAAATAAGACACAACACTCACCCTACAGTCCCTAAACTGGGAGCAGGCATTCATAGGCCGGCATATCAAAAGTGAATCTGTTGTGCTACAGTTCATTGAGTCTTTTAACATCCAGCTCTTGTCCACATTACGTAAAGCTGATTTGGCAGTGGCACAGATGAATGTGTACAGGATTGCACCATTGAAACTGATTTAGTGCTGCAGAATGGTGACAGATAGATAAGTCAGGCAACAAGGCAGTTGTTATGTCATAACTCCCCTCTGTAGAAAAATAACTAGGGCAATGGCACAGTTTCCCCGCTCTGCCCTTCCTCCCCCCTCCTCCCTCCAGCGCTGTGCCCACTCATGTCTCTACCCTCTCGCTGCTGTTTGTGTGATTACACAGTGTCATAAACCCGGGTGAAGGGAAGATTAGAGAGATCACATGAGAGGGAAGGATGCTGCAGATGAGGTGTTGATATTTTGTAAACGCTGTCTGTGTCACAGAGGGATACAGACAGCATGACAAGAGAGAAACAAGGGGAGGAAGGGAGAGGGTGAATGGCTAATCTCTAACAGAAATAAGATCTTACGTAAGCAAGCATGCTGTCAGCCTGAGTTAGTCCTGCCCTACTGTTTGGCTGTGAGTGTGTCTGCACGCCATACACACCAGTGTGCATGTGTGTATGTGTGTGTGCATGTGCAAATCTCTTCCTGCTCATGTACCCGATGAACCCATGTGTCCATTCATTCATATGTTGGTGTGTGTGTCCAGAACTCATTGATAAAGAGAGAAACAGTTTGCCTGTTTTTGTATGTTATGGATGTCCATCCTGCATTCAGTGTCTCTCGGGTCATCTAAAGTCACGTCAGGACATCTGTGGTGCTGCTTATATATATATAGTCATCATATGTCAGAGCACAACAACACACCTGTCCACTCCAAAGCCAAAGCTATAACATTTTACAGAGATTGGCTGATATGGTTAAAATTAGTTTTGCAATATTTTTCCAACGAAAAAATATAAATTATATCAGGGAAATAAAGTTGTCCACATGCATCAATCTAAGTCTCTGACAAGGACATTGATGTGTTATTTGGGGGTAAACAAAAAATGCACCAATAATTTGGACTATATAAAGAAACCCAGACAGAAACCAAAGAAGAATGAATTCATATTATGCAGAAAGTGAACTCAAATGAAAAGTAGGAATGTGTGTGTTCAAATAGAGAATAGACAGAAAATATTGATGACCTGCATCCTTCACAGAAAATGTCATGCAGTTTATTCATTCATCAGATTCTTAACATTTATTGGACAAAACTTTCATTAAACAAAAACTTCAATAACTGATTTTTGTTTTTGTTTTTAATTACATCCTGGTCAGAATCATGAATATGGACAACAGCATTTTGTAAACAAATAACACTATTTTATCACATTTGCTTGATACAATTCAGTTGCTTTTTATTTAATTAATGCCCAGCACATATATATTGTCATAATTTGAATCCCAGATCTACTCTCAGCAGAGCAACCAAAAAAAGTGTTGCTCTCAAAGTAAACACTTAATTTTCAGGCTATAGATTTGTTTACTTTCTTCTTCAGGACTCTTTCTGGCTCATTACAGTCTAACATATGTGCATGAGGCCCTGCTGTTTTCTGCCTCCTTGCTGATGCCTGAGCATCGTCATAACCTCTGCTGCCTGTATCGTGCCCTCATCAGGCTCCTGGGTCGAGCTGGAGGAGCTGATCGCAGCCGTGAGCCGCAGGGAGAGTCTGACGGGGCCGGAGGACAGCATCTCCTCCGCCCTGCAGGGGGAGCTGGAGAGGATCCTTCTGGAGGCACAGCTTGAGTGTGAGAGGAGTAGAGACAGGTAATGGTGCAGTTTGTTTGTGTGGATTTAGGTTTTTGTTTTGTTCGGGGGTTTGGGGGGTTTGAGCTGCACAGCGAGGTGTAAAAATAATTTGCACAGTAATGAGTTTCATTCTGTGCTCTGCGGAACTTTGCTTGTTTTTCACTGTTTGTGTTTGCTTTATCTGTGTTTGTTTGTTTTAACAGCAATGTAGAATTATTAAATTGCAGTCTGTCCATATCTTGATACTGAACCCACATTGTAAATGTCTGTTTGTTGTCCACAGTCCTCCACAGGTGGGGACTCCACAGTCCACTGGCTCCCCAAGACCCACGAGTGAGCAGGACAGTGACTGTGTCACCATACAGGTATTCATCAAAAAAAAAGACATGTGTTGTTAATGTTCATCAGATGAGTTCATCCTCCTTTGTGTTAGTATGTCATACATTTTATTTAACATTATTGTTAAATTTATTGGTTTTGATTTATGTCAGTACAGTTTAAAACCACATTAAATTTGCTTGAGATGGTTAATATATTTCTTTTAAATATCCACGAGATATCCACAAGAGAGTCAAACAAGATTTTGAGCAGCTGTTTCTTGCTTGAGAATTCCCAACATTTACTTGACTTGTGTTCAAAGTAAATATCAATATCAGAGTACATATATCAATCAGGTTAACGCCACTGTCTCTGCCCTGACTTTTGCAGGAGGAAGTTGAGCGACGAGGGGACACTGACTGGGTGTGGGATTGGTCCAGTAGACCAGAAAACATGCCACCAAAGTAAGACCAGCTGCTTTAAAGTCATTGATTTTTATTTTCTTTTATATTTATTTATGTTTGCTGTTATATTTTTCTGACTCCCTAGGTTGTACTCATGAGTACCTGCCAAAAAGTACAGGTGTGACTAGAGTTCAACGAGAAGATCGATACCACACTCATGTCTGTGCATTAAGATGTTGAGGCAGGAGGTTATTAGCTTAGCTTAGCATAAAGACTGAAAGCAGAGGGAAACAGCTAGCCTAGCTCTCTCCAAAGTTCTAAACTCGGTCTAACAGCTCCTCTAAAGTTCATCATTAACAATTTGGATCTAGACTGTTTATTCCATGCACAAACAGAAATATAAAAACAACAATTTGTGGGTTTGTTTGTGAAGAAATACTTCACAAACTCCCTCTAGACAAATGTATTCATATTTATTTAAAGAAACATTCATTTTAGCTTTTGGCTTAAGTTAAAAAAATAAGGGCTGTTTTACTCCACAAACTCCACAAAAAAATTGGGATGTACTTGTTGTCTCTTCAGTTTTACTTTGACAGCAGGTTCCAACGCTGTGTTTTAAATTTTGTTTATACCTTTGAGTGTTGAGAAACACATGAATCACCCTCGTTTTTTATTTACACTGCCACACTTGACATTTAATCTTCTGCAATACAATAAGTCTGTTTGACAGGTAGTAGCTCTTAATGGTCTCAGACTCTCAGTGCTTCGCTACCCTTCTTGCATTCTCAGTCTTCTCTCTTGTGTTCTCATTATCTCTGTTTATTTTTTTTCCTCCTATCTGTCTTCCCTCTCGCTGCATCTCTTATCTCTGGCTACTCGTCCTCCTCCTCTTCCTCTTCCTCCTCCTCATCCTCGTCCTGCAGAGAGTTTGTGTTTCAGCACCCGAAGCAGCAGGGCTCCCTCAGCGTTAGGAAGACAGAGGTGATGAAGAGGGGAATCTTCTCCTCCGATGTGCTCCTCATCCTCGGCCCCTCACTGCTGGCTTCACACCTGCTCACACTCGGAGTCGGGTGAGACACACACACACACACACACACTTTTTACATTTTATGTTAATTAATATCTGTAGCAAATGCATTACTGCACTGCAACAGCTGACAGTTCACTTAACCCCACCCGCCTTAATTACTATTGCTACGCCTGTCAAGCTTTTCATTTTTACATGGTGCATAAGCACAATGATAACGATGGCAAATAAATAAACCACTTGAAATTCTTGGTATATTTGGATCCTTGATTTCAGACAGAGGTAAACAAAAGAAGCTTCTCATTTTAATGTTTCCAGCCGACTTGATGAAAACCCTGTAAAAGGGATCTCAAATTTGCACATGATGGCTACATTTGTGATTTTAGTAGAAAGCTGCAGGATTCCAGGTCCAAAACTTGATGATCATGTAGAAAAGGGACATAAATAAACAGCATTGCTCTTGTAATCCAGCAACGTCCCTTTGGATAAAAGCGTCAGGTAAATGAAATTTTAGAATTGTGGAGGTAGTTATTTTATTCCAACGTGGGAAATGCCACACAGGAGATGTGCTATTAGTGAAAGGCTTTTTTATGTAACCTGTAACTCCACAAACTAATGCAGTTAGTTAATGAAGTGCTCCTTGACTTTGGAAGTAACTCTTACTGTAGCTTGTAAGGTAGCTATTGTAGCTTACATTAAAGCACATCAAGATGCGGTTTAATCCATTCCTTGCACACTTTGATGATGATGAGAAAGACGCCACCAGGGTCGCCACCTGTCCTGCTAAATGAGGAGTCGTCCCGTAGCTGAGAAATAAATGTCGCATCCCAGGAAACAGGAAGAAGTTGTAAAGAAGTGGAAAGCGATTCAACCGCTTCTGCCAAGTTATGTTCCTTTATGTAGATCTTCAAGTAAAAACTCGCACAGAGACAGGACGACCTGTTCTGCGGCTGCTTAATGAAAGAGAAGCTGCAGCGCCACACGACGCAGACAAGGCGAGGGCAGACTTCACTGCCTTTCTCGACGCGGCAAATCTCATAAATTGAGAAATGTTCTGCCTGCAGCTTCTCTCTCTCTGCACCAGATCACGCTCACTTTCAGAGATATTGTGGAGCTCATGAGGAGTGAGCTCCTCATCACTCTCAACTTTAAACAGTTAGTTTTACTCCAGCATGTTGATAGACAAGCAGCTAGTCAGTGCTGCAAGAAGCAACCACAAATACTGTACACTTGGAGAAAGAAGTAACAGAGAAAATAACCAAAGACACACTGTTAAAAGGTTTTATAGAGCGTTCTGTTTATTTCTGATTTCATCTTCAATAAGCCACTTTAAACTTTCCGTTGATGCTGACTGTTCAAAGAAAAGGGTTCAGGACATGTTTTTGCAGTTTGAAACTTTTATAGACTGTTCTATCTATTTATTTCTAATGATCGTTGTTAATAAATGCTTCAAACTTAAAGTATGAATCTCTGTCCTTTCTTGAGACAATGAACATTTGAACATTTAATTTACTATTGCTTGTACAAAAGAAGGTAGAAAAGAAGCAAGTATTGTAAGTCTAGAAAAACAGAAAAGCAGACAAAATGAAAAATGATGTACAATATGTTATTTAAATGAAAGAGCTGTACAGTTTTGTGTGAGAATGTGAAGTAGAAGTATTCAACAGGGAATGTGCAAAAGTTCACAGTATGCAAAATAAGGAATATTTAAAATGTGCAACATAGTAATCCAAATCCAGTATTTTTATTACAGCCCCATGCAAACTGCTTAAACATGTCGAAAGATCCAAAGCTTGACAGGCAGTTGCTAAAATATGACTGGACAACTGCTGCTTGGGGGAGGGGTTTAGTTTTCAAATGGGCAATTAGCAATTATTGCTTTCTCTTTTCAGGATCTACATAGGAAAGCGATTGGCCGCTTCCACAACTAGCACGCTGTGACGTCGGCTGTAGCCCAGTGACCTCATTCGCTGACAGTCTGGCCAGTAAGGTCACAGCCCGCCCTCTCTACTGCACTAATTTGCCTCCTTCCTTCTTCGTCATGGGGCAACCTTAGGACCCTGCCTGTCTGTCCCTCTGTCTCTGTTCATCTGTACGTCTGTCTACCCAGCAGCACTCTGCCAGTCTGTCTCTCTGTCAGCCTCTCTGTCAGTCTGTGCATGTCGTCGGGCCCGGGGAGCGGACAGATGCCGACCAATGAGTCAGACTGAGGTCACTTTTACTCTCCCGGAGAGTAACACTGATCTCAAGCAGCTAAAGCATAATCAGAGAGGAGAGCTTGCCCAGATACAAGAGAGAGGAGAGGAAGAGAGTTTTACCCAGCTAGAACAATAAATCCCTTTGATAGGAAGAGATGAAAACGCTTCGTTGGGAACAGTGTGTTCAGACGAAATGAGAAAGATAATATGTGGTAGCCTTTCGCCCAACCTTTGAAAAAGCAAAATGTCTGTCATTTGTCAAAAGTAATGAACCTCTGTAAGACTGAGCTGCTAAAAGTGGTTCTCGGGGGTTTTCTGCCCTGACGGTGTATCTAATGTACGTAGAGAGTTTTAGCTGGCTGAGTGAATGTAGGAGTGGCTCTGGTTGTGCTTTTTGTCCCATAAACCAATTAAATTTTTGACCTCTGACAAAGACAATCACGATCCCATTAAACTTCACTCCTCAAAACCTTAACGTGCATCTTGTGGGTCTTTTATTTCCCTTCCAGTCTTGTTCTGCCACTGTTTGTCGTGCACACGCTTGTCTAGTTCAATAAATGCTGGGAAAGCACAAAGATTTGCTGAAGTAAGCTCGAGCCTGTAACTTAAACTGTATGTGTCCAGTGTATTATTCATTTCGAGTGCTGGTTGTCTGGAGATTATTTGTAGGCAATCATAGGCAACTCAAAGGAAAGGCAACCTACTGTGCTGTTAACAACCTGCAAATGAACCACGGCATCTGTTTAAGATTTATTCCCGCTTCCATATGAGGTAAATCACTGCAAATCACTCTGTTGATTTGTCCTGATAAGCTCTTTGGTGTGTGTTTCACGAGTGTTTTTTATACCTCTCTTCCTCTTGTACAAATGTTATAACATCACACCAGTGTGTCATTTTCCATCTGCCTTTGTCATTCCTTACCTCACAGAAGTCTTTTTTTCAAACAAGCCCCTGCTTTGACCAGTCGAGGATTGGACATTTTATTGCTCTCCCATAAACCAGAACCCCGTTTCCTCTTAACATCTCATGAAAATAGCTGGCCTGGATTTTGAATAGAGGGCCTGAGAAGCACACTGAGGGTTTTTTTTTTTTTTTTTTTTTTTTTTGCTGCGCTGCCTTGAATGTAAACGTGCCCATTTGTTGTCCGGCCTGACCAAACCCAACGACTTTATCAGCCATTAGCGGAGCGTTTGATGTGAGAGGTCCTGCTGAGCTCGTTAAGCCACTTCTAGACGCACAAAGCTGACGATGCAACAACAAGCCTGTCTTGGCAGAGCACAAAAGCACCTGGTTTCCATTCACAGACATCCTCACGTTACACACCCACATGCACACATGCAAACTATGCCTGGTTACTAGTACATGTTTTGGCATCACTTTTACACAACAAGGAACAAAAGGAAGCACTTTGTCGGTAGGAAGGAAGGAAGTGTCCATTCATCATCCCTAACTGCAATGATGTAATTAATTAGTTTCAGTAAAATGGTTAAATTCCAGTTTTTTTTCAACGTTTTATTTTTAGTAGTTTTGGAGAATTTGTCCACTTGGTAATAATAACATTGCTCTCACCAAAAGAATGTGGAAAGAAACTTTTTCTTCTGGTGGATTGAGAGATTATTATCAACATTTTAGTACTTTTGACATCTTCATAAAGTTTTTTACATGCATTAAAACATTTTTTCACAACAAAAACAAGACTAAAACTAAACTACATATAACCTTTCAGAACAAACAGCAAATGTCTTCATCTTCAAAAGTGGATTAAGCTGCTTGACGTGATATTAATATACAGAATCTTGCATTTCACTGAGTCTAACTTTATAACTTTATTTATTCATAAATGTTATCTAATGTTCTTTGGGGGAAAATATTTATAGACTAAACGCATCAACCGTCCCACTGAAAAACAAAGCTGCAACAAAACAACAAAGACCAAGAAAACCAGACTAAAACCGACAACGATCAAGTGACGAAAATGTGATCAAAACTAAAATACGTTTCCATAAAAGTTGCCAGCTAACTAAAATGCTTACCAAATCTAATAATGTGGTTTAACTGTTTACAACTTTGTTTCCTCCAACGTGAGATGACTTTGTCTCACCAGATGTTGCCAGATCAGCGCAGGTTTATCATTACCAAAAGAAATTATAGTGAAACGTATAAAAACAGACTAGAATTATCCTTTAAGCTGTGAATTTTGGGCTGTGGATTTTCCCAGATTCAACCCCCTCAAACCATTTATCCTCAGCTTTGGGCAAACAGGCAGTCACAGGTGGGACAGGCTGTTGTAAATCACCATGTTCTCACACAGTTATATCCCCTGTTGCTGTGAACCTTTGTGACTTCTTCATAGTAGGGGACTGTGTTAAGATCTGTCGACCCTGTAATATCCTCCTTGAAAAAAGGGGACAATTACAACTGCAAACAGCCTTAAATGCCACATGTGATTTTTTTTCCGAGCACAAAAGCGGAACAGCAGATACATGTGGAACACGATGATAAGTCTGAACATTTGGTGTTACGAAAGAAAATGTAAATCCTTCCTCGTGCTTTGTCTCTAGTAGCTGTTGAAGGTGGATGAGACCGAGGCCGAAATATGGAAGAAATCTATTCATTTCCTGTACCGCACTTTAGAGATTGGACATCTGCCTCTCTGGGAAATGCATTATCTCCTAGCTCCTATATTGCTAGACAGGAAATAGGGGGTCCAGTTTCAAAAGGTTGGGATATAACAAAAAAAAAAAGAGTGAAACTGGCACAGCTTCAGCGCCTTAACATTCAAACAAGGTCACTAATTTGAGCCTCCATCTCAAGTAACTTCATTTTACCACATGTGGCCCACTTCCCCCTCGTGAACCACTTATTATACGGAATAGTATAGGTTATAATTCGACATAACACAATGACGTACTCCCTCTGAAAAATCAGACAAAAACCTCCCACACGAGTGAAAAAGTTTTTTGTTCTCATGCTTGTGGGCTTTAATAGTCGCTCCCATGCACATAAATACATTCATCTCCAGTGTTTTATATTTGTTTCACATCAGTAAATACTGTTTGTAGCGGGAGATCAGCGCGTCTCTTCAGATGTTATTCGAAATTCAATATGCACCATGAACGTCCTGCCGGAAACAATTTCAGACAGAGATTCTTGCATTTTTCATACCCTCTGTCACTCTTGAGAACAGCAGCAATTTGGCTCTGTCTGAACAAATGACCCAGTGTGCTCTCCCGCTATGTGCTGTTTCCCACTGTATGGCGGACCTTTCGAGCCCAGACATGCTGGGTCTCAACGTGCCAGAACTCTGAAGGATTAATGAGAGCACCTGGAATAGGACTCAATGGAGCACAATGCAGCGCTGTTCGTACTGTGTAAACAAGCTGCCGAATGTAGTGTAGGTGTGTTTTGTCCTCACATCCTGAAGCAATTGTTTGATACGTGTTTTGCTGCAAAGAATCCTTTATGAGCACGTTGAGCTAAATAAAATGGAAGAGTGTTTTTCACATTCAAGTGTACGTAGGTTTATGATAGATGCTGTAGATGCAGAGGAAATAAGACTAAAGCTGCCACTATGCTTTTTCATAACAGTGTGAACAGCACTAATCACATGGAATCAAACTTTTTAAATTCTGATTTGGGCCATTTTCATGTGTGGGATTTTTTGCACTGCGACCTCAGTCTGAACGATGACATCAGAATTCATGCATCTTTTACATCACTCACTCTCGAGTCGCTTACTTACGGAGAGGCGATGACAGATGTAGTTAAAAGTAGCTCTGACATCCTGAAATTTTGGATGACATCTGTTTCTCTGAAGTCAATCACGTCACGCATTTTAGCAGGCTAATATTTGGCAATTGGCACTAAACATAGATGAGGCTGAACCAAAGCATTGGAAGAATTTCAAATTTGACCTGATGATGGTGTGAAATGTTAAGGGATGATCAAAATTAATTCTGAGGGGGTCATGAATAATTGTAGCAAATTTAGTGGAAATCCATCCAGAATTTGTCAACATCTTTCACGCACAGAGTAATTCTCGCGCAAGGGGAAAAGTCAGAGCATCATTAAAGTCATTTGGATTCATACTCCATGACGGAAACCATGAACGTCCGCATAAAATTTCATTGCACTCCATCCAGTAGTTGAGATATTTCAGTCTGGCCCAAAGTGGTGATCTGACCTTGCCGTCCATAGAGCCACAGAGCTGCCAGCGTGGCTAGAAAAGCAAAAGAGAGAAAGGTCAGAAAAATAGGAGAAGGTAGCATCGGGGGTGTTTGAGTGAAAAACAGAGAGAGAGAGAGCTGCGTGGTTGAATTGGTGTCAAGTATCTACAGCGGTGCCTTACAGCAGTCTCCATTTACAGTATGAGGTGTGTAGGTGTAGGTGAGACATGCATCGGAGGTGGAGTGAGTGAGTGTGAACGCATCCAGCTGCTGTGAGTGACTGAAGGAGCAGCTGGATAGTCTGAGATGGTCTGAGAATGAACTCACAGTTTACACATGGCAAAACCATCAATTGCAACTTCGACCGGCGGCTTTGCGGGGGCCTTTATTAAGTACCCTTGCATAATACAGAAAAATTTACTGAGACACTGAAACCACATTGTTGTTTTAGAAACGTTATGTTCCCCCCATTGCACTGAGGCTATTCTGAGAATACCTTCGTGCACCTATCATCAATCTTCAGCGTAATAGACATGTTTTTTCAAGGAGGGCGTTCAGGTTTATGTTACAGTGTCTACAAGTGAGAGCATTTTGAGTGATTTTACAGAGAGATGTGAAGCCAGGCGCTTCGCTCAGGTAAATGGAATTGAAGGAGTACAGCAATGGTTTCATCCATTTTTTTTGTAATTTTCCAAAGTTGGTTTCTAAGGATTTAAAAAATCCTGTTTGTTATACACAACCAAGACTAATAGTTAAACTCACATTCAGCTCAAACAAATATGTATTCATGCATTAATTTGGTTTGAATACCTCAAGGCCGAGGACTCAATTACAATCTAAAATTGTAATGAGCAGCGCCTCGTTCCTAAAGATTTTGTGTTCCATATTAGCTCAGAATAATTTTTCTGATTAATTTTGGATCTCTAACATTTGATGTGTAATTTGTATTCATGCCCTCCATGCTGCGTTAGACGATTCCAGGAATCTCGACAGCTTTATCCACCATGACATACCAATTTGGCTCAAGAGTTTGCAGTCTAAATATGCTGCAGGATGTGGGTCCATTTATTAAGCCTCTGCCTTGAGTTCAGAGTTACAGTCTGTCTAATACCCAAAAATTCAGGCAATTTAATGCTGTAATTTTGGGTTTGGAGCGAGTCCCCTTTAGCAGACAGGGTAGAGGTTTTGATAGATGCTGCAGATTTAATGAGGTGTTGGATCAGACCCCTCTGACTTGCTGACTGGCTGCTGTTACGTAACTTCATCAGGTAAGACAGTGCAGAACTTGTAAGACGTTGCATCCCACAGTGTAATGAGCACTTAAGCACTCAGCGCAGGAGCGAGGAGACTTACGGTCACCACCAGCTGTGGTTTGCCGTGTTGTAAAAGTCTGTGTCCGTTCCTCAAACACGAGGGTACTGATGTAAGTCGTTTTATGAAAGAACGTCTTGTGAGGAGGAACCTTTATGTGGTGAATGTAATTACTTTCTTCAATACTGTATTTTCTATGACATAAAAACTTTTTCCCCCACGCAGTCAACATCCGTAAATCTCTTTCAGTTTTGCCAGAAAATGTCACATTAAGGAGACAAATTATATTTTTATGTGCACCTTTTGGGTAATATGCAGTTTATTTATGTGCACCAAGAGGATGAAATGGGATAGAATAAGTAAGAAATGACACAATACTTGCAGTGACAGTGAATAATACTCATATATACGGGCCATAAATAATTCATACAAACATTTCTTCGCAGCATACATTGACAAATAATTCAGAGGAGCTCAATAAATGATCTTACAATGATGCAACAGAAGAAGAATGAAAAAAAACACGAGTTGATTGTAAAAAATGGGTTTATAATGAGTTCTGGCAAAAGTTGAGTTTAGACGCAGAAACTTGGATACAGCAAAATATTGTTACCTACAATATATGTAGGTCATGTTAATTTTTCCTTTTGTCTTTTCTTGGATTAAAGTAAAACATCTTTATTTGCTTTGCTGCTAATGTGCCACATGCTTCTTATTATGCACCTTTAATCATTTTTTGTTTCTGACCAGATTTTCTTGTTTTCAGCTCAGAGGTTTTGAAAAATGCTAATTGTCCGACTTCCCCTGAGCACACAAACAGCCCGTGCTGTCTTTCTGCGCTACATTAAAAACCACTGCTTCAGGTCAGCTGTGCATTAGTACATCTTGTCGTCATTGTGGTTACAGCAATGCCATAATCTTTATTGTCTGTAAGCAACTAACCTTATAAGGAGAAGCTGAGGTAACGAGTGTGAATATCAGAGTCTCAGGATTCGGTCATATTGGTATCATGAATAAAAATAGTCAGGAGATGGTGTCAGAGACATTTGGGGTTTGGTTTTATCACCGAGCCAGCTGCAGCGTTCACTGTCTGACCTCATCAACCGCACCATGGATGTGACTCAGCCCAGGTCCTCCAGCAGACTGATGTGGTGCAGTGGGCTCCAGATCGTGCACGGAGGTCTGTGGGGCTTTGTGCAGATCCAGAACCCGAATGCCTGTAAAGGCTCATTCTGAAAACCAATCAGAGGGCAGATAAAACTCTGGGTGTCCTGTTGCTGACTGGATGGAGTCCATATCAGTACACAAGGAAGGACTGGAGCGGCGGTATACAGTCTAACCACAGGAACACCTGTGGTGGACGTATGGAAACTCTGACTCATTTGCTGATGTTTGTTACTATAGATACTCGTGTTTATCCTTTCAAGTGGGAACATCATCCTGCAGCCACTAAGACTTGGCTTTTACTGAATCAGTGAAGGATTCAAACATCATTAAGACAAATTCAGTATATATTTTTTTTAATGCTCAATGGCAGTTGCTCACCCATGGAACAAGGTTCAGTCGACTCACAAAATAAGATGCAACGGGCGAGGAGAAAGGGAAAAACAAACATCATTAAGACCTGAGCCTCCTCAGCTCTGCCAAATGTGGCATGTCGCATGGTGCCAGACATGCTGACGACCTGGAGGCCGTGTGAGCCAGCAGCCTGTCTGAGGCTCTGCTGGCCGGTTCACACGGCCGCTCTGAACAGGGCTGTTCAGACGGGGTGAGACGGGCGCTGTGCTGCTTGATCCTTGTGGTATTTTGACCAAAGCGTGTCACAGACATTTCATTAGGACCCCAGGGAACTGTGTTAACTTGTGGAAAAGGGGTATAATATGTCACCTTTAAGGCGCAGGCTCCAGAGCACTCATTTCCTGACTTTGCCTGGGGATGGAGGGGGGAAGCAAGGGCACATGGGAAAGGTGTCACATCTGATTCTTGGAAGGAAAGTGAAATAATCTTGCTGTTTTTCAGGCAGGAGCGTGAAGAAAATACTCAAAGTCTGATTGCTGGAGGTGGGAAACACATTTTCAGAAATTCACCCCAAGCATGAACTCAAGAGGCTAAAAATATTCTGGGCTCAATTTGAGTTGAAACATGATTTCAGTGGCCTAGACTGGATTAGGAGCCGCTCATGTAAAGTACATTTTGTAAGAGCCGGTGGGAATTGGTAGCAGCCAGTAGGAGCCAATGCAAAGAGTTTCCCCAGGTCACTCCTTCTCTGCATGGGGCCGTCTGAGGAAGCTTTTAAAAGCAGGTTCTGGCCCTGATGCTCCTCCCTCAGTAAGACTCCTGCAATCTTCACATTCACACACCAATTCAGACACACACACAACTTCTATGTGACTTACCATGACAGTCTTGTCTCACTGCTGATTCAAAAAGGAGGCAAGGACTCAAACGCACCACTCACAGCAGGCGCAGACATACGGGAAACTGCCACTGTGTCACATACTGATAAGTCACAACAAGAGAAACTGCTGATCTGGGACCAGTTGGAAGGACAAAATGGGTGTTTGGACAGCCCTGATTCTGGCCTCGCAGCTGCTATTAAAACTGTGCTTACACGTGGAAGCCCAGGCTTTGGGTGAGTGTTATTTGAAGAGTTTGAATGTGCTTCTCATATCAATTATTTAAACATCATGATATTTTTTTTTTACTAAATGTGTCATATTGATTGGGGATTTGCAGCAGCTGCATTTGCTGCTGGGGATGACAAAAATTCACAAAAATGAAAATCATCCTTTCTGGTTTTGTGTTTGTTGTTTAAATTTTAACACACACAAAGAAAGATGTCTTTGATTTTATTTGAATGCAGCATTTTTCTGACATCCTGGCTGTGATGTAATTCCTCCATTTTCATTATCTGTCAAAAAAGATTTAATGGCTCCACCACTGGGCATTTTAACACACTATGTATGAGTTCAATGCATAATGGATAAAGCAGACACTGTGAAAGAGAATATCATATGCAGACCCAAGGAACACAAAGGATTAGACATGGCGTGTGATACTCACTGAGGTACGAATAAAATGCTAAACATCCACGTCAGTTGTAGGAGAGATGAGGCAGTCGAATACATTTTTTTGTGTTTGTGACAGGAGGTCGACAAAGATAAAGAATAAAAGCAGACAGACTTTTAAACCCGCCATCCTTCCGCTGAAGTAAAGTCACCCTGCTTTTCATATCTATCCAGCCAGATCTGCTTGATTACTCCAGACTCAGGAGGTTCAGCTTTCTGGCTCGTATTAATTCAAACAAAGTCCCAGCTAGGTCACACACATGGGAATAATCAGAGATGATCTGGGCGCAATATTGAACTTCAAGTCACACAGACTCTCCTCTCTCTTTCTCTGTCTGACACAAAACTCACATAAATTTGCTCAAGGTCATACACAAACCGAAGCTGCAGACGACATGTAGAGGTATTGGTGTTTATAGTTTATCAGCTTCTTACAAATCACTCCTGTGATTGATGGCATAGCTTTCATGCACCCATTAATCCCTGCAATCTTCTGGCAATAGCTGCCTGATGTTATGTATAAAACAAGTCCAGATTAATGGAGTTCATCATCTATCATTTCCCTTGCAAATGGCTCATTGTCTGCATGACTGGAATTCACTGTATTCAAAAGGAGAAAGACCAATTTACAGCTGCGGTAAGTAAGATTTTAGTAGCGCAAAACAGCCATTTTACTCTATAAAGGGTTATTGGGGTTATTGATCAATATTAATGTCTCGAGGATGACTTCACAGGGAGCTGGATTACTGGAGTTCGAAGCTTACTTTCTACTGGGCACAAAGACTTGGGGACAAAGCACATCTTTAAAACCGCTATAATCTATATTTTTATTATAACAATGAATCAAATGATAATGTGAAAACAAAGTGAAAGGAGTCATTTGTAGTGATGAACCTAGAGAGATTATCACCTGGATCCGCAGTTCCCTTCAACTTCGCAGAGTTTTATAGCAAGTTTCAGCTCACTGTCACAACTTTACTGCTTCGGTTCAAACATAGTATCACGGCAGTTCGTAAAATGGTCACGAAATTCAATCTATAGGATTTGTGCAAATGGGCACAAATTGTTTTTCGGGGTAGTCAGCATAGTCTTTCATGCCTGCGCCACATTTCTTTGAGTGACTGAAACCCTAGATTTATGGAGTCACAGGGAGGTAGTCGGGGTGGGAGGTGGGCGTGTGACACCAGAATCCACGGTTCACATCAAGGCTTAGGCAACAAAAGCACTTTGGTTTAGGTTAGGAAAAGATCTTTTCAGTTTCAGTTCAGTGGTTAAAGTAATGGAAAGTTGGATAACTCTTAATAAAGAATTAGGTTGTGAAATCTTTAATCTATAGGATTCGTGTACATGGACATGAATTTTCCATTTGAAGGTGGTAAAAACGGACAATTCATTTCTATCCTATAGATTACATTTCATTTCACGACTATTCAAGAACTGCCATTATACTGGGTTGTTTGGTTCACTCTCACTGGACATTTCCATCAAATGGTGGAGACAAAAACAGAGCTAAAAGACAGTGAATGTTCGACAGCTCCAAATGAATGATAATGCAACTGTTTGTCTGCCATGTCAGCTTAGAAGATATGCCAATGCTGTGTAATTTGTCTCTGACCCCCAAAAGGCCTTTGGAAGTATAAATGTTTTTGTCTCACGTCAAAAAAAAAAAAAAAAAATGCAACTAAGAACCTAATATTATCATTACACTGTTTTACATCATACATTATAATGGATCTCTGGTCATTTTTGCCAGGTTACTCATGGCTGTTAAGAAAATGTGACTTCACTGTTTATGTTAATTGCATGCTGATGTTGATGATGTAATTCCTTCATCATTACTAATGGTGGTACCTCTAACCATAATACCTCAATAAATCACAGCTTTCAACATTCGAGCCCTCGCATGTGAAGTATTTGTTGAGCAGTTAAAAGAAGAATGCTGACCGTTTATACACTTACTATAGTAATATTTAACTGTGATAGATTTATATGCCAGTGTTAAGGAGAGGACAAGATACTGGATTACTTTATGGCTTTCAGCTGAACTAGTTTTATGAAGCTTGAAATCTGAGGTTAATCATGGGGTGAAATGAGGCACTTTCTCAGGATCTCTGGTGTAAGACGACCCTGACCCCCTCAAAGCCCTCTGTCCAGAAGATTAATGAACAGCAGGCTTTATGTGAAAGTGTGTGTGTCTTTGCAGTGTTACAGTAACTCAAAAAGATGAAGCATGCGTCGAGGTGCATCTGCTCTCTCGTTGTTGTGTTCATTTTTGGATTTTTATTCAGTTTAATGCAACAACAAGTCCCACTGAGTCAAAAAGGGATCAATCTGTTTGTGTAATACTCTTTGATTTTGGTAATCATGAATACAGAAGACTCATCTCATTTTCGGTAAAAGTAAGCAGGCATTTTCGGTGGCTTAGTCACATTTAACTGCATACATTTTTAAAGCCCCCGTGTAATTGTGAAATACTGCATGTGCTGGACAAAACACGGGGGACCACAGGCAGAGGAGATAGATAAAAGAAAAAAAAAGAGAGATCTCATCTGGGGATCATGCTTTGCAATCTTGACTGACAATGGCCAATCTCTGTGAGCATTTGGGAGCAATTTTGCTCCCTCACGACAGTGGGCCTTGCAGACTGCTTTCAGGGTACTTGTGTATTCATGATGTGAGCAGATGGCGGACTAGAGATTCAGTGCACATCCTCTCGTGGCCTGCCCAGCTCCCAAGTCACTGTATTAAAGGCAGACTCTAACCATGAGCGCGAGTGTACGGCGTCTCTCTGGCATTTCACTCCCACTAAGCAGCCTGTCAGTAGATACGTCTAAATTCTGCCAGTGAGAACAATGAAAGAACTGTGGCTGAAAATGAAAGCTCACATATGTTTTACCAGCTGAACAGCCTTGATGTGGACCCAACAAAAATAATAACACCACACACTTAATTGTCGCGGTGCATTGCTCTGATTTGCATCCAACATCTTTCTCTGAGCGAACTCTGCCTGCCAAGTTTGCACTGACTGATTGACACAGCGTCTTGCAAGAGCAACAAACACCGGGTCGACATCATCATCTTCGTCTTGTCGACTCAGGATGTGTTTACTCTGGGATTGGAGCGCGGCTGCAGGTTGTAAATATTCATATCTCATCATCCATTACTCATGTGCTTTACCGCTTCTCTCGTTCCCATACCCAACAGTCTATGATCTGCTCACCTCGCCGGATTGCCTGCCAGACCTGCTGCAGGGGGGTCTGGCTGAGCAAGGGGTGAACGAGGCTTTCATCCTAACCTCCTTCAAGTTGCAGCCCAAGACCGGAACCTCTGTGTTTGGCCTGTACAACCCGAGGGACAACAGCAAGTACTTTGAGTTCACAGTGATGGGGAAGCTCAACAGAGGTAGGAGAACATGAAAGAGGCTCCGGTGCCTTTGAAAACTGCCTTAATCGATATTTTTATATTAATAATGGGTTAAATGTGTGTAAAGTAAAGGTGTTGCTTATAATGATGAACCCACAGACAAGTATCATAAAACTCTGCACAGTTCGTATCTTTCAGCTTGTTTTGGTTTAACTTTACTTTTTGGTTCACATTTCCCTCCGGAGTTGGTGGAGACCAAAAACAGAGCAACAAAGAGGGAAGAATGTTTGACTTTGTTTTGATTTGTCAAATGGCCACAAAAATGACTAAAGAAAATGAACTTATGTTGCTCCATGTCTGCTGAAACTGTGAATTGCTAGTACTTTTACCACATCAGCTTTATAAGGTGATGCACTGATCAATCATTTATTTCCATCCACATCCGAGTAAAAAGCAATTGTTTTAATGGATATTTTCAATCAATCAATCAATACTTGATCATAGTTACATTTATTGGCATCTAGCTATGGCTATGCTGATAGTTTTAGATTAACTTGTGCGGGTTATTAAAACATCCCCCTCTGAGATTTCGGCCTCCACCTCAATACAATAGAGATGAATGGAATTTAGATTTTGCTGCTGACAGCACTGGAAAAAGATTGTACTACAACCCTGGAAAACACCTTGAGTACAACTATGGGTAAATAATTTGTTGGGTGCCTCTCACCTTGTAAGATTCAGGTTTGATCTAGAAAGACTATCAGGGACGGGAGAGTTTTTTTCTTTGTTAGTTTATTTGTTAACTTGTGTACTTTTCTTTTGGTTTCCTGTTTATTTTGTCAGCCTGTACACTCCTAACTATGTTAATGTGGGTTTGCCATGCGTCTATCTTTTGAGACTTAGTGTCCCTGTTACTTTGTTGAAACTATTTCTTTGTTAAGTAGTCACAGTGAGGTCTGTGGATTTTTCTGTGTAATTGGAATTTGTCTCAAAACAAGTTGCTGTTGAATTTTTAATTATTCAGCAATGTGAAAAATAAAATCTCATTTAATTGTTGCAGGCATTTTAGCATGTTGACATTATCATTTATCTCAAAACACTGCTGTACTTAAATGCAGCCACTATCGAGGCTATAGACACTTAGTCGTAATTTGGATGAATCAACCCTTTACGCTAAATGCTTCCTGTAAATCCTTTTCCTCTCTATTATCTCTTCTTTGCTACCATCACGTCCACTTTCCCTGCTCTACCCTCTCACAGCTGTGTTACGCTACCTGCGGAGTGACAAGAGGATGAGCTCAGTAACCTTCAACAACCTGGTGCTGGCAGACGGCCAACAACACCGACTGTTGTTCCACCTGAAGGGGATGCAGCAGCAGGGGCCAGGCGGGGTGGAGCTGCATCTGGACTGCAGGCTGGTGGAGACGGTCAGGGATCTCCCCGCCGCCTTCCAGGGTTTACCAGCAGGCTATGGTTTGGTGGAGCTGAAGACCATGCAAGCCAGAGAGCAGGTGACCTCTCGCTTACAGTATTTCCATACAATACCGACTATGTCTCTATCTCAGTAATGGATCTGGAGGTTTCCAAATGCCTTAGCTGTCCGCTTTGACCTGTTTTATTCCAACAGGAGAGTTTGGACGAGCTCAAGCTGGTGGTTGGGGATTCGTTTGAGAATGTTGCCTCATTACAAGACTGCCATTTCCAACAAAGAGACTCCGTCCAAACTCTGGGTAAGATCCCTTCTGTGGAGGGAAACGTCTACGGAGACGGCCAAATGTTTCCTAGGAAAACAATCCCAGGATTAGGAAAACAATAGTCAGTGTTTGTCAGAGTGACTTGAGAGTGAGCGCAGATAATCCCCCACCTCTGCTTCAGTTTAACAAAATAACAGCCCCTTTCTCTTAGGGGTCAACACGAAGCAGCTGTCCAATCAGATGCTGGAGTTAACGAAGGTGATAAATGAGCTGAAGGACGTCCTCATTCAGCAGGTAATGGCCACTAACAGTTCCTCTGAGGCCACTTAATCCCTGCTTCCTCCCCCCTGACCTCCCTGACAGCTTGCATGACTGCATATAAACTTGTTTATGTTTGACCTTTTCCAGGTCAAAGAGACCTCATTTCTCAGAAACACCATCTCAGAATGTCAGGCCTGCGGTAAGATCAAGTCCAATAACTGTCATGTCTCTTACCAGTAAATGTGATGCTTCAGGACTCTTTTTGGATCATTTAACAAATAAAGAAGTAGCTTCTGTTTCTCTTGTTTTTTAAAGGCCTGGGTGGGACTGAGGTGGTGAAACCAAGGTGTGCCCCAGGGGTCTGTTTCAGGAACGATATGTGTATAGAGACAGCGGATGGAGTTGAGTGTGGACCCTGTCCTGATGGGTACACCGGGGATGGTTTCAACTGTGATGATGTGGACGAGGTAAGATTCAGTGTGTGTGTGTGTGTGTGTGTGTGTGTGTTTTGTGTACTTCTAATCTTCTGAGAATCAATACAATTACAAAATGTGACCACCTGGCAAACCTCAGTTCTTGTATTTTAGTGCAAGAACTTGAGTTTATGGTTAAGATTATAGTTACAGTTACATTAAGTTTTGGCCTATACAGACAAAAATTTATATGTACCTCATGTTCATATTATGGTTTTAAGTCCAGATGAAAAACAGCTTGTTAAATCCAGTCTTACTTCCAGTGTAAACAGTGTAATGATGCCTCAAGGGGGTCCGTGAACTGCAGCATACACCTTGCATACATTTGGCATATAAGCATCTGTTTGAGGCAAACTCTGTATAAAAGTGGTGGATTTTCACTGTATTTATGTTAACTTATAATATAGAATATAAAATACTTTGATCAATTGAGGGGCCAGCAACATTTTGTCCCCAATTTGATGCCGAAAAGAAGATAAATAGCCGTGTAATAGGAGGGTGGGTAATGTGCAAATTTTGTTCAATCCCCGTGAGGTAAGTGTGCGCCTGAGGCTGTTGCTCGGTTGAAAAAATGTGTGGATATTTCCACACATAAATGCTGCCACTGTGTAGAGAAACCAGTAAACTAGGCCTGTATTTAGTATTATTTTTCCGATGGCCTTATTTTGTCTTAGTTCAAACGTAGGCAGCAGAGAGGTGGCAGGAAATGAGGTGAGACAGAGGGGAAATAACATGCAACACAGGCTCTAGGCCAGGAATCAAATATTCTGTGAACAGTAGACGGTGCATCTTAATCAGGAGGCTACCATGACGCTTTGTTTGAAAATACTGAGCAGTACTACAGCGCAGTTATGTAGTACTGTACAAGTTGTACAGTATGTAACATTACCAAGTGTTTTATATATGAAAAAGTCCTATTTCAACTGGTGTCGCCAAACAGGGGGCTCCGAGTTCTGAGTGAGATTACATAAGAGTTCAAATAATTATAACAAATGAGAGCAGGGTTTTCTGGACTTGAATAGCTCTATTAGAACTTGCATATACAGATTTCACCAATTTTTTGAGGAATTAGAAATGAAATCCGTGCATCATCCAAGTGGCCTACAGGTATCAGAAATTTGGTTAAAGTTAAGGCCGGACTGTTGTCGATGAGATCCTCATCAGGATAGAAGTATAGGGGTGTGTGTGTGTGTGTGTGTGTGTGTGTGTGTGTGTGTGCTTGCCTGTCTGTCTTTTCGTGTTTGCACTGACCTCTTTTTTAAGGACCGGCCCCTTCAGCATTCTCTTTTTTGCATGAGCAAAAGTGTCATCAAACCTAAAAGCTTTTGTGGAGGAGCCTGGTGAGAACCACATGCATTTTGCAGCTTCGACAGAGCTCTCGTCCTCCTTTCTGCAGTGCCAGTTTAACCCCTGCTTCCCTGGAGTGAAGTGCGTGAACACGGCCCCGGGCTACCGTTGTGACGCTTGCCCGCTGGGCTACAGCGGCCTGGCGGTGGAGGGTGTGGGAGTTTTGTTCGCCCAGACCAACAAACAGGTAAAAGAGTGGATAAAACATGGACGACACCAAGACCTTTGACAAAAGACTAGAATGTAAAAAGGGATGCATGCAAATTATGGCATACATCAAAAAAGTCAGAAGAATGATCATTATCCTGTGCTGTGAGAGAAAACAGGGTGACACTTTAGATCACAGCCCCAAATTATGGTGTAATTATTTAGTACATATAGGACATACAATATTTACTGGTCACCTGTGCCAGGAGAAATATTTAAAGCACAAAGGAGAGGGTAGGGAATAAGGGGTGGAAAAGTTTTATTCTGTAAAGGTTAAAAAAAGCTTGTTGTTGGCAATTTGTTTTATTTAATAAGCTCATCATATGTTTTTAATTCTAATCTTAATTTGAAAAGTAACTAGTAATTATAACTGTTAGATAAAGTAGTAGTAGTAAAGTAGAGTAAAATGTGCCATATCATTCTCTGAAATGTAAGCACTTCAAAGCAGTACAGAAAAGTATTTGAGTAAATGTACTTAGTTACTTTCCATCTCTGTTCATTGTGTATTTTATATAGTAATTCTCATGAAATCAGAAAAAAAGTGAAAGAAGATAACAAAAATCTGGATGATTTCCTCTGATCATTTTGCCCCATCAGGTCTGCGACGACATCGACGAATGCAAAGGACCCGACAACGGAGGCTGCACTGCAAACTCACTGTGTCACAACTCTATGGTGAGACTACTGTCAAATATTACCTGAACGCTACACGTGGCTTTCCAGTTTCTGTCCAAAGCAAACAGTTGTCCTCATTCCTGCACAGGGCTCCTACCACTGCGGCAGCTGTAAGTCAGGCTTCACAGGGGATCAGGTGAAGGGCTGTAAGCCAGAGGTCAGCTGCGGCAACAGCCTGACCAACCCGTGTGATGTCAACGCCCAGTGTATTGTAGAGCGGGACGGGTCCATCTCTTGTCAGGTGGGATTTCACACTCTCTCTCATTTCATACACTTGCAGTTTGAGTTTCTGAAGGGTTCCATTTGTCTTGTCAGTGCGGAATTGGCTGGGCCGGTAACGGATACCTGTGTGGGAAGGATACCGACATTGATGGATACCCAGATGAGAAACTCAAGTGCAAAGATATAAACTGTAGAAAGGTAAGCAAAGTAAAAAAAATGTCAGCAAATGCAACTTTGCTGTGACAAGAAGGACTTCTTTTTTTTTACTCTTTTACCTTAACATTTCTTCACAGGATAACTGTGTCTACGTTCCTAACTCGGGTCAAGAGGACGCAGACAGGGATGGTCAAGGAGACACCTGTGATGACGATGCAGATGGTGACGGTATACCAAACGAGCAGGTCGGTGGAACCCAAAGGCTACAACTAATGATTAGTTTCATTATCGATCGGTCGACAATCAGTTGACTGCTTATTCTCTAGATTAATGGATTAGTCAGAAAATAGTAAAAAAAATGCACATTACAGTTTCCTTAAGACCACGGTGACATCTTCAAATTTCTTGTGCCTGAAGATATTCAGTTTACGATTATATAAGATTAGAAAAAGCAGCGTGACATAACAATAAATAAGCTGAGTGTGAGGCAGTTTTGCTTTGCTTGAAACAATAGTTGAACATTTTGGAAGGAGCTCTTACTTTCTTTCTTGCTGAGAGTTACTACATGAGAAGATTGATACCACTCTCATGTCTGCTGGTTAAATATAAATCTACAGGGAGCAGCCGGCAACTTCAGCTTAGCATGAAGCACATTCTCCTACTTCTTAAGCTAAATAAACTATTTAAAAACTTTCTTGGTTTAGCTGGAAAATGCATCGTCACAAAGCTGAAAACAGGCTGTTTTTCTCTTGCAAAGTTGACTTTTTAGAGATACAGGGTTCTCACAGGACGGCGACACTAGAAACATGATGATCTTAGAGAATATGGTGCATTGCTGTTGATCAAACTACCCAACAGAATATAAAGTAGGTTAAAATGGGCTCAACCATAAACATCTATAGCCGTAAAATGAAACATATACATTAATGCAAAAACATGATATATAAAAGTAACAGAGACCATTTCATAATAAGTACTTTTACTTTTGATACTTTAAGTACATTTTGCTGGTCATAGTTTTAGGTTTTGAATGCAGAACTTGTCACTCAAGTAAAGGATCTGAGTACTTCTTCTGTAACTAACACGGATAACCAAACACAAGATTTCCCACTGACACAAATCCACTCACAGAAATCCTCATGCTGTGAATGAGACCTTTGTGTTCTCTGTGTGTCTCAGGACAACTGCTGGTTAAAGCCCAACGTGGACCAGAAGAACAGCGATAAGGACAGCCACGGAGACGCCTGCGATAACTGCCGCATGGTGGAGAACCCTGACCAGAGGGACACTGACGGCGACGGCAAAGGGGACGCCTGCGATGACGACATGGACGGAGATGGTATGGAGAGAAATTACATCACTAACACTGACGCTCGTGCTTATATAACCAGCATCACTGAAGGCACTCACTGTTATGACTTATTACTCTGTTCTCTCCTTCACATCTCCACCCTGCTTAAATTATTCAACAATCACACTCATGAAGACAGACTCCACAGTAAATTACTCTCGATATCGTGCTCAGGAAATAAATCACTGTGCAGCAGTGTGGATGCTTTTCTAAGCCAGGTGAGGCATGAGCAACAGCACTGCGAAAAAAAAAAAAAAAAAAGTCAAGGCCAGTAGCAGTCTGACCCCAGAGCGAAACACAAGCTTTGATCATTCACCGGTATGATTACACCTCAAAAAGCCCCACAGGAGAGAAGATAGTTTTTCCTTATCGCTGCTGCTTGACCTTTATGTATTTGTGGTGCTGCTGCTGCCTCCCTGCGATGAATGAGAAATAGCATCTGGTCACAAACTGGTGTTCAGCCACATAGCAAATGCAACAGTGCAACCCAGTGGTGAAGCAACACAACATACAGTTGATCAAACAATAGCGTGGATGTAATGTCTCAATTTTCCTATGCCTATGCATTAATTAAGCAAAATATGAATTCAATGATTGACTTACTGATTTGAATTTTTTGATTACTTGGGCAAAATTGTTTTAAAAAAAAGACAGAAAGTATATGTAAAAATATCTTGTTTATCTGTATACATCACTTTGATTGATTTTAGAGATCAATTCAGTGATTGTATTCATGCAATTTTCATTACATTTTAGCAGCATTTGTATTTACCTTCATTTAGCAGTAACTTGGTTTGTTTTGTAGCAGAGCTGCAACTAACAATTACTTTTATCATTCACTAAAGAATGACAGAAAAATGTTCATAACAGTTTCTTAAAGCCCAAGGTAATGTCTTCAATAGCTTGTTTATCCGACCAAAGTCCACAAGGACTGACAATGAAAACATGATGCATTCGACTCCAGTAAATATTCTCTAAACTGAAAAAGTTGCTAAAGAGGTGTCAGACTGACTGCAACACAAACCGTCTCCCCCTCTCTTGTTCTTTGGCGAGCAGGGCTGAAGAACTTCCTGGACAACTGTCAGCGAGTCCAGAACAGAGACCAGATGGACCGGGACGGAGACGGCGTGGGAGACGCCTGCGACAGCTGCCCCGACATCCCCAACCCAAACCAGGTCAGTGCCACTGCCAGATAGATGGATGGATAGTACATTCACTGGAGTACTGAACTTAAGTACAATGCTGAGTTACTTGTACTTTAATTCAGTATTTCCATTTCATGCTAACTTATACTTTTATTCCACTACATTTATCTGGTAGCTTTGATTTAATTAGATTCAGATTTTCATTCAACTAGTTCAAACATTTCCTCTTTAAACATCTCAGATGGTTCCTTTAAATACTTATTGAGGCCCAAAGAGGCAAAAGTATTTCACAAAATAAGCAAATATTAACAAAAAGGCAGAAAAATAAATGCAAACGTGTTGTTGTTCTTCTTTCTTTTCCCATTAATCATCTGACAATTCCTCAGATTTATCTTGTGACCTTTTGGGAACCACTGGATAAAACTATCAAACTGTACATAAAGAAGTTAAAATTAGCTCCACGTCGAAAAGCTACAACAGCAAATTGCTGCTTACACATTAATGCATCAGTAACAACATTTTAATAATTTTTGTATTTTGTATTTTTCAAGGGTTTTAAATGCTTTTACTTGTAGCGGAGTATTGAACTCTCTGCTCTTGTTTCAGTCGGATGTTGACAATGACCTGGTCGGAGACTCCTGCGACACAAACCAGGACAGGTAATAATATTGTCACAGTCTCTTTGTTGTGTTCTTGCAGATATCTGAACTGTGTCTTCCACCATGACTAGTACTACAGCTTTCATGTACGTCATGTGATTGTGTCACTCCCCCTGCAGTGATGGCGACGGTCACCAGGATACTAAGGATAATTGCCCACTCGTGATCAATAGCTCCCAGCTGGACACCGACAAAGACGGGCTGGGCGACGAGTGCGATGAAGACGACGACAACGATGGGATCCCAGACATTTTGCCACCGGGACCAGACAACTGCCGTCTGGTACCGAACCCTGACCAGATTGACGACAACAGTGTGTACAAGTCTTTCATATAGCACACAATCAAAACAGTTTGCAGTAATGTTCAGATTTTGCTGTTGACATCTCAGCTCAGATCAGATCTCCTCGTCCATATTCTTGTCCCTGACTAACCGTTATGTGCAGTTTTGGGTCCCAGTTTCATGCCCACGCAGATCAAACAAAAACAACCTTGAGCAGATTAAGTGGCAATTTTGTTGGGTAAAAGCACCTGCACCTGCACCCGTCTGTGACTCATTGTGACAGCACTTGTGTAAAAACTGGCTCTGAAGTCAATGTGAGTGGAGTGTCTGTTCAAATGAAGTGGGGCAAGGCAGTTTTTGTTGGCAGACACAGAGTTTGGTGATGTAAAGTGGAGAGACCTTCAAAGTGTCCTAACAATGAACAACTTTGTTTGTGCCTCCATAAGTCATTTTATCCATATATAGCCAACAGTTTGGAATAAACAAAAAAAAAGTTTATTTACCTGTTTTGGAGCTTAGAAGAGAGAATGAAGCTTTTATGCGAAGAACCAGAAAGTCTGTGACCTTTTGATGTTGATGCACATTCATAGTCCTGATCCAATATGGAGGAAGATATTTTTTATTACCTCATTATTTCACTTATTTCCTTCCATTTAATAATATAAATCATCAAAGAGACTCAGACCTGCACATGAGATGTTACAAGAACCAAACACCAAATGTGCGAGAGAAGCTACAGCACTTTTTAGAAGGGCAAATGCAGCATAGCAATTTCTAATTCTGAAAACACTCTCACACAGCAGGGTGCAGATAAGAGTGTGCTTCAATACAATCCATCAAAATTAAACAAAATGCAGCACACATTCTTGTTACTTTGCCGAAATGTGAATAGCCCCTCAAGAAAGAACTTTTTTTTTTTTTTTTTTTGCACTTTGGCAGCATATTTGGGATGTTTGAAATTCAGGCCTCGCAGCTCTGCGGCTTCTTAAAAAGGACATCAATTTTCTTTGGAGACGGGCCTTTTTGACATTTTTTGTTGGAGCTAGTCAAAAATCTCCTCATTGTGATAAGGCAAGAAAACACTGGCTTTTAATGGAAGGTGAGGAGAGGCTCACTTTGCATAACTGATGCAACAGAACTTATGCTGGTGTCTGTAATCAGAAACTTTTTACACATGTCCTTGATCATGAAACTATAATCTATTTACTTCTAAAGCCTAAATCCCCCGTGTTTTCCCTCAGATGATGGTGTTGGAGATGTGTGTGAGTCTGACTTCGACCAGGACAAAGTGATTGACAGGATTGACAACTGTCCTGAGAACGCTGAGGTCACGCTGACCGACTTCAGGGCCTATCAGACGGTGGTGCTGGACCCGGAGGGCGACGCCCAGATTGACCCCAACTGGGTGGTTTTGAATCAGGTGAGCTGACTCTTAATGCTGAAACTTTACACTTCATGTACAAGTTAAATCAGCTATATTTGATATGTCAGATATTTCCCTCAGGAGTTGGTAGAGACCAAAAACAGAGCTAGAAGTGAGTGAAAATTGGACTTACAGTCATCAGGTAGCCAGAAACATGACTCCAAATGAATGATAATGTTGCTCTATAACTACTGGATGTGTGACTAAGCAACTGTTCGCTGACAAGTTCTCAATATCAGTTTACAATTTACAAGATGATGATAAGTCAATGTTATTATTATTACAGGTTTAATCCATTGCTAAAAACTACATATGCAGTGGATGTAATACAAAATTTAAAAGACCTCAAACAAAATAAGTTGCAATTAATAATCTTAATAAGACTTTAGCAAATAAAGGTCTTATTGTTATTAACAAATCTCTCTTTCTTGCACAGGGAATGGAAATTGTTCAGACCATGAATAGTGACCCAGGACTTGCTGTTGGTAAGACATATTTCCTATAAGTTGAATATCAGTTAGTGAAATGTTCAAACAATGTTCACACAAAAAATGAAAATAAATACTAACCTGATTAAACTTTCTGTCGTCAGGCTACACTGCTTTCAGTGGAGTGGACTTCGAAGGAACATTCCACGTAAACACAGTGACTGACGACGACTACGCCGGCTTCATCTTTGGCTACCAGGACTCGTCCTCCTTCTACGTGGTGATGTGGAAGCAGACTGAACAGACCTACTGGCAGGCAACGCCCTTCAGAGCTGTGGCCGAGCCCGGCATCCAGCTTAAGGTGAAACTGCAAGTCGTGTCACAAACCCCCAGGAGATTTATAATCATCCTACTTTCATCCCTCAACATATTTTTCACATTTCTACCTCTCTCTTATCTGCTTCTCCGTCGCTGTTCCTCAGGCTGTGAAGTCTCGATCAGGCCCCGGGGAGCACTTGAGAAACTCGCTGTGGCACACGGGAGACACCAACGACCAGGTTCGTCTGCTGTGGAAGGACCCAAGAAACGTAGGCTGGAAGGACAAGGTGTCCTACCGCTGGTACCTGCAGCACCGCCCACAGGTTGGATACATCAGGTACAGCAAAAACTGCTCTAGATATCTGCATATCTATATCATCATATCAAAGAATTGGTCATAATCTGTGCTCACATTCTCCCATTGGATGACCTGCTGCTGCCTCCAAAAGGGGTGGGGCAGCGGTAAAAGCCATTTAACACAAATACAGGAAATGACTCTAATTGCAGCATCTCCTTTGTGAACAGTCTCCGTTGATACCACTCTTATATCCATAGTCGGACTAGCTGGCAACCAGCTACATATTCACAGTACAGACATGAGAGTGATATCAATCTTTTCCTCTAACTATCAGTGAATAATTGTGTTTCCCAAAAGGTCAAGACAACATGGATTAAATCCCTTTTCAATCCCTTCTTGCGTTTTGTTTAGGGCACGGTTTTATGAGGGAACTGAACTGGTGGCAGACTCTGGTGTGACTATTGACACGACCATGAGAGGAGGACGACTCGGCGTCTTCTGTTTCTCTCAAGAAAACATCATCTGGTCCAATCTGAAATACCGCTGCAATGGTGAGGAAGCAAAAATCCACATATTTCATTATCTTCACTGACATTATTACTCACACACTGGGGAACCCTTGGCTTGTATTTGTGCTGTTCTCAAAGCAGTTTGTTTTTAATACATAACTTGTTATTGTCCTCTATAATTTGTGTCTGAAAAATGGGACAGCATTAGTGCTTCCATTCGATCTTGTTGTTGCACAAACAACAACTGCAGCTGTGAACAGAATTAGTTTGGCCTCGCTCGGTTGTAGATTCTGAGCTCGTCTCCTGATGCCTCACTTCTCACTTCCACAGACACCATCCCAGAGGATTTCCAGGAGTTCAGCACTCAGCACGGCGTTGACTCACTCTAAAGTCGAGGCGAAAATATGACAGCAGATCTCCCAAGAATGCTTCTGTGTGTGGGTGTGTGAGTGTGTGTGTGTGAGCGTATGTTTGTGTGTCTCTCTGTGTATTGATGTGTACAGTTTCTGTGCATATATGAACACAAGATTGGTACTGTATGTGCATATTATCATGTCTTTTTTTTTCTTTTTCTAATTGTGTCTTCCTGTTTATTCATCTCTTAAAGACTCAAGCTGATTATGCTAAATATTGTAAGTTATAATGTTTTCATCAAACATACATGACAACAAAAGCAACATAAGGACATGTAAGGCAACATAACATTATGGCTAATAATGAACATCCATCGGCCCCAGTTTCCTGTACATATTAGATACTTTCAAAATAAAGGCTATAATCATCATTATAAAAACAGTATTTTGCTCCCACACATATTTGATTTTGGCTTGTGTGTCGTATTAGAAACATGTTCAAGCAACTGGAAGGAAAGAACGTGCTATGGATCAACCTCATACTGATGTTTCCTATATATTTCTATCCAAACAGGTTGCATTTGTTTAACCACCAACATTTTTACTCCTTTTGTGGAGAGGATGAAAAGACCAAGTTTTGTATGACTCTAATATCAGACTGTGCCTTGTCTCACTTACTGTAGATGATTAACTTAAATATCAGTGTAACCTTGTTTTCTCTATCCATCATTTGGTCCTTAAGAGCTTGATCATTTCATATCTATGTAGTCGTGAACCTGGTCAAAATAAAGGGCTTTAAAATATATTGAAATTCATGTTGATGTTGATTTTAAAGGTGATATTTTATGTGTTTTCTATGTAATTCAGTGTTTGCTTGAAGATGCCAAAGGACAAGACGTCATATAATAATAAAAACCGAGAAACTACTCTAATGCATAAAAAAATGACCTCTAATAACAATACTCTACTTCCTCCTGAAACTGGCACATTGTCCATACTCCAGAAACAAAGCCCACTGTTCAGCTCGAGCAGGAAATACCTTCCTAATCAGAACATTTTTCTCCCTGATTAGCTGCTGAGATGAATAGAGAGACTTTGGTCTTTGCTCCAGGCAGGGGTCCTCCAGAAAAGAGACAGCGAGTGAGTGTTTTTTAGGCTTCATTATAGACAAGAAGAGGCTTCATAACATCATGCAGATTCCTTTTTAACTGGCCTTTTTTATCAAGTGCGTGTAGCTTCGTTAGCTCGGCTGGTAGATAACAGAGCTGTGATTGATCTTCAGCTCAAAGAGGTAAGAAAAATTTCCTTCTTTGATTTGCATTATATAAGAAGTTAAATGACTCACCTGTAAATGTACAGAAGGAAGGAGAGTGGCTTCATTTTGTTAAAAGTATTGCATTAATCAGAGATAATAAAATGAAACTGGCAAATCCAATAACAACATTTTAAACACATTTAAATGCTGCTTTACTTTCAGGATGAATTTTATTTATTTATCTAATGACTGACTGATTAATTGCTTGATTGACTGAAGGTGAAGATGGATGTTGTCGCCTTTTTAATGCATTTTTAGAGAATCGCTGTTGAACCCAGAGTTTGGCTGAACTTTGCAAAACTTGATTTGCATAAAAGCAGACAATTAGACAAGGTGCTGCCACCACTCAACAAGCTATTTTCATCCTAACGCGAATGAATAAGCACTGACCCTGCACCTGCTATTCAAGAGTGAGTGAGTGTGACCACAGTTTGACAGCAATGTGCAGGACTGAGAGAACAAAAGCAAGCAGCTCCCAGGGGCCTTATCGAAATGCTCAGACAAATGAAACCAGCAATAACAAAAGGCATAATAATACGATGGTTTGAAGATAACAGTATTGTGGTCTGAGCTACCTCTGGACACAAATACACAGGTTATATAACAGCTTATAAGAGATGTTATTGATTGTTTTATATTTGATCACGCGTTCAATCACAAAAGTTGCTGCAGAGTTGTGTTCAGCATCTTCCACATTTGTTGGTTCTTAAGAAGTATTGTAGCTCAGAAGAAAGGAAGCTACCGACCGAGCCGAGAGATCAAGAGGTTCGCCGCTCGCTGAGCAACACAAACACACCCAGGCTTTCATGCAGAGAACTGTGACCAAGGATGTTGACGAAAGCAGTGGGAAGCTCTTTGGCAAATCTGCTTTGATCACTCCTTCAAAAAGATACAAAAATAAAAAAGAACAGAAAACGATGTGGCAAACTGGCAGCAGGGTTTCGATTTTAGCTCACGCTTCTCTGTTGGAATTGTTTCCACCTCGGGGAGCAAAGGGAATCGCGCTGATTTAGTTTGTGTGCAGGGAGGCGTCGGCTCGTCTGTAATCTGTGAGCAGCAGGGGAAGGGTGGGTGACAGCATCTGACAATATCACGGTCTAAATTAAGAGAATAACAGAAACACTAATGAGCATAACATTTGAATAATATCGTACAGATTGGGTGGGTGAGCATCAAACAGAAGGCTGTACTAATTAGCACTAAACATAAAGCACAGCTGAGGCTGATGATGATGATGATTTTGGGTTCATGTGTAGTTCTTTCCTGTTTTATTTTGATAGAGTTTGTCCTCAAGTGTGTCCAGTTTCTTTACTTCCTGTCATTGTCTTATTGTCACCCTTGAGATTGTTCATTAGTTTCACCTGTGGTCCTCTCCATCCAGCAATCCATCCAACATGTGTAGAGACATCTTACTTAAAACATACAAATATCAGGGGTCACCAAAGATTAGGATGCACTGTCTGTGAATCATGGATGAAAATTTGGTGCAAATCCATCTCGTAGATGTTGAGATTTCTCGCTGGACAAATGAAAACTAAACCACTCATGGCACTAGATGACAAGTCATTAAGATTGGACACCATAAGTACCTGCACCAACTTTAATAGCAATCCATCTAATAGTTGTTGAGATATTTCAGTCTGGACAGTTATTTACTGAAAACCTGTTTTGCATGATTTGCTATATCATATACTGCACTCAAATGATAACTGTGATAAACCATTTGCAGCAAGTATGGACAACAGAAACCAGCCCTCAAATGAAGAAGCTCCAGCTTGTTTCTTTCTCTTCAGAGCTGTTGGACTTTTCACCGGGGACATGAATCTTTGCAGAGAATGGATGAAAAGTTAGTGGTCATCTGTCTAATCTAAATGACATGTCAATCAAACCTGAGTAAAATGTGAAAATGAGTAAATTTGAATGAATCATATACAGTTTCATACTGGTTCAGTTTGACATTTCAGCCTTTTTGTAACATAGTTGATGACACTTTCCATCTATGACAGAACAGGCTGTGATAATCCAGCTGCTGGACTGGCTTTTCCGAGGCGTCGCCCAGGTCATGTTTGTTAACAACCCTGTCAGCGGGCTCCTCATCACAACCGGCCTCTTCCTGCAGAACCCTTGGTGGGCTCTGAACAGTCTGCTCGGCACCCTTGTGTCCACTGTGTCCGCCGTCTTACTGGGACAAAACAGGTCGGACGGCATCTCCTTATTTGACTTCATCATAGAAAAACAAAACGTTTTCCTCCAACCATGCAGCGGTTAACACTGTCTCTTTGACTTACTGTATATTCCCTGAGGCTACACTTTCTTTATCTTTCACATTGTGCTGTTTTCACAGCCAGTTTCTCACTTAATTGTGTTTTGTGCTCATGTTGGCTACATCTGTCACGTTACCTCAGGGAGGCCGTATCAGCGGGTTTATATGGCTACAACGGCACCTTGGTGGGCATGCTGATGGCTGTTTTCTCAGCCAAAGGAAGCTGGTACTGGTGGCTGTTACTGCCAAATGTGTTCATGTCCATGTTGTGGTAAGTGTTCTCTTCAAATTCATCTAATTGCACACACTTGGTAACTGCAGACTATAAACAGGGAAGAGACGAAAGCAACAGCACGCAGTGAAAATGAGGAAACATAACATTGTTAGAACTCAACCAAAGTGACTGTTATTTAAAAAAAAACTGACCCTTTGCTTTCCACTCTCACAAGATAAATATGCAGCCTACAATATTATTATATCTATTACATCGTACTCACATTTCTTTGCAGCAATGTGGGAAAAGGTTGACATTGCTACAACAAAGTCTGACAGACAAGGAGCAGTCAGACGATCAGACAGGATATAAACAAGCCTTCGGCAGGATTATCACTGCAAACCAGTTTATTGGGAGGCAAAGCTTAGTCAGTGCACCAAAAATGTCAATAAGTCTTGACATCCTTACTGTCTTGTCTGCAATTGATTTTTGCCAGTTGAGATGACAAACCTCAATTTGCATATTTTATCACCCACACACCAACATTAGCACTCAAAGCACTTTCTCAAGCCGACCCCATTCAAAACTAGAATCCTTGGGTTGTAAATGTGCATTTGATGGCCACATATACAAAAGACTGAGGCACAGGCAAAAAAGTCAGCATCCTCACAAGGTTTATTACCCATGAACAGAATTGTTCCTTTATTTTATTTTTAGACGTTAAGCTATGATTGGACTGGTTTGGGTGAGGAGTTTAGCAAACGGTTAATCATAAGTAGAAAGAAGAGAAGCTGTAAAAGCATTCAAATTCTTAAAAACAGTTTCACGTTTAAGGTAAATATAATAAATCTAGGTGGGATCATAACATCCGCGTGTTGTTATTGTTTGCCTTGGATCAGTAATCCATTTCCTGCTTCTGTTCCCAGCCCGGTGGTCTCCAGTGCTTTGTTCTCAGTTGCCAGTAAATGGGACCTCCCAGTATTCACCCTGCCCTTTAATATTTTGGTGTGTGTACATGTTGCAGCTACAGGAGCCAACCACCCGTACTTTCCAGAGGTACAGTAAAGCCCTGTGATACAAACAAGGATGCACGTGATGCAAATGAAAATTAAACCTGCTTTTGCTGCATTTTCAGGTGGATATAAAGCCAAACAACCATCTGCACCCTCCTAACGACTCCATTCACAGCCTCAATATTTCTCAGGTGTAATCTCAATCTAACTCATTATAGTGGCTATATTGCACATTTCATTTTAATTAATAAAGCGTGCTAATTGTTTAAAGTGTAAGTAAACGGCGGTTTTCCATTTCAGCTATTCCTGTCAGTGCCAGTTGGTGTTGGCCAGGTGTACGGCTGCGACAGCCCTTGGACAGGAGGTCTCATCCTTCTGGCCCTGCTGCTTTCCTCACCAACTATCTGCTTTCATGCCATGTTGGGCTCTGCTGCTGGCATGCTGTCTGGTAAAAAGACTCTCCCATTTGCATAGGAATATGCATAATGTCTACTGAGGCTACAGCGGGAGCTTTGGCTCTTCAAAGGGCACCATGGCATTATGGTGAATGAACCATGGCATGTTTTCTCAAATAATACCGTACAGCCTGTGTTTGTTGATTCAGATTTCAAGTCTGACATTTGTGCGTTTGTTTGCTATTTAATAATACATTTCATGGGGAATATTGAACGCTTCCCTGATGTGTGGTGCAGGACTCGCTCTGGCAGCGCCTCACAAGGACATTTACTCAGGGCTTTGGGGATATAACAGCGCCCTATCCTGCATTGCCATCGGAGGGGTCTTTTATGTCCTAACATGGCAAACCCATCTACTGGCTCTAATGTGTGGTAAGAACAGCATGATCACCCTCCTCCTTCAGGTGGCTGCTCACGCAATGTTATTAAGAATAAAAATGTTTCTTTCCAGCACTTTTCTGTGCATACATGACTGCAGCAATCTCAACACTGATGTCTGCGGTAAGTCAAAAACTTTCTTCCAGAGTCAAACTCGATAGACGTCATTTGAACACCCAGATGTCTCTAATATCATGTGTCATGCTCTCCTCTCCTTTGACGTCCCCTTTCAGCTTGCATTACCAGCCTGCACGTGGCCTTTCTGCCTGTCAACTCTCATCTTCCTCCTCATTTCCTCCGAGATCCCGGCCATCTGCAGACTGCCTCTTTCTGTGGTCTCCAACCCTGAGGAGAATCAGCGCTACCAGAGACAATTAAAGGCCTCAGAGAAAGCTCAGCAGAGCAGCAGCCAAGAAGAGGCCCAGCTGAAGGAGAATGGAGGTCCGAATGTCCAGCTGGTAGCATCGAGGGGCTGCAGTGAATTTGTATGATCAGAGGGGACGCTCCTTCTACTTATATGTGTGTTTAATTGAAATGTTTGAACAGTATTTGGTTTTGGCATTTCTTCCCTTACATAACAGTATTTGTTATATAAAATGGCTGACATTGGAGGGAGAAATGTGAGAAATATTTCCTTATGCAATACAGCTATTCTACACAGCAGAGGGCAGCACTTTCCAAGGAAAGACAGGCCCGCTGGCGTTGCCTGTAAATCTAATAACACTGAGGAAAATACTGAGCAGATTTGAATGTAGGAATACAATTATGTATACCAACTTTGTTAGAAATAATACATTAGCCCTATATGAAATTTAGTTTTGTGTTATTCATTTTCCTCGAGCCTCAAGAGCACAGTTTGAGTGGTTGCTGTGAGAGGACTTAATATGCAGCGGCTAAAGCGTTTCATTAGTGCACACAGTGAGCTGTAGGGGAGATTTCATAAAGTGCTCCCCCAGCAAAAACACCCTCTTCTCAGCCAGGCATGATCCATCTCTGCCTTCTGTGCTCCAATCTGTCCCATTGTCTCCTCTTATCGTTTCTCTTTACCTCTCTTTTGTTTTCTCGCAGTGCTTCACCCTCAATTTGACATGTTTTAATAAACCCATTTTTTGCTTATCTACCTCTTCCCCTTTCCTCCACTTTTGCCATTATCTGCTGTCGTCTGTCCTCATCGCCTCCTTTGAGCACCTCCTCCAGCAAGAAGATTTTGATCTCTGTGAACAGAAGCCACCGAGATGCGAGCTGATAAAACGTACAGGGCTCTGTCTGGGTCTCTGTCTGCATTTATATTTACATTTATGAGTAAATCTTTGTCCTTATTGCCATCTGTCTGTCTGTGTATCTGGTGCACGGAGGCACATGGCTTCTGTCTAGCCAGTGCTACACATAAGAGACAGTCACACTCCCAGACATGTGTGGGAGCTGCGGCACATCGGGGGAGAAGGTGCGAGACGAGGGAAGGGGAACAAGTTGAAAATGAGAACATTTCATTTTCTTGCCTGGTGATAAATTATGACTTGTTATGACTGTTTTTTTCTCAAATGTCTAATGTGCATTTTTTTCCCTCTCTGCCCTGAATTTTAACCTAATAACTATTCAAATCAAACAGATTTCTACTTAATAATCTAAAGGCATTAGAGAGGGAAACTTTCCTTGCTGGTCCTACTAGTGTTTTCTCTTATCCACTGTAGCCTGTAGGTAAAAGTGACCTCGGCCAGTGGATTTTTCCATGGCCTTTTACACAACGTTGATTCATCCTGCGACCTTTGAAGGACAGGATAAGTGCTGGCAGTGGGACGATGTGAGATGAGGTTGGTGTCACTTCCCCTGTGTCAGTGCTGTGTGCTCACAGGGGTGTGATTCACCTTCCCGAGTCCCCTGCAGGCAGCACCTACTGCTCCCACAAAACATACCACTGCAGAGTGAGACAGAGCTGAACCTGTGAAGGATAAAACCTCACACACACACTCACACACACATACACTTGCATACATGGAGAGAAAAAATGAGCATGTGCTGGTGTCTCTGCACCAGCTGCTTGTCTGCTTCCAGTGTCTGTCAGCTAAGAATAGCAAGTCTCATATAACAATGTAGGCCAACATATTTTATAACAGTAAAAAATGGATCAACATGAAAAATATAATGACAGCATAAAGGACACAAGAACGGGAGAAGTAGGTCTATTGTCTGTATATGTGCATATGGTTTGGGAGGGTCCAAAGGTGACGTGCAATCATCGACAGTGAAGTCCTCTACATGTTTTTCTAGTGACTTGGGGAGGTTTAGCAAACCTGAGGGAAGTTTACAGTCTGCTGATTAAAAACCTATTTAAAATGGGTGTCACAGTGTTAAAAGTAGGTTGCACATCAGACAAACACTAATGCATCATGTTTTCAGTATAGATTTGTGGTTGTAAGATCAGGTCGTCAGTGTAGAACCTCAGTCATTGCTTTTTATGCCTCAGAAATGATTGGAAACAAGGGAGAGATTCAAACCGGCCCACTGCAGTTCAAGGTACCCCAAAGCCACTCTTATGCACTGTATTGTGTAGCCTAGAGCCTCCAAAGTGTTGTTTCCACCATCAGCCAATCCTATCAGAGGTTATTGAGTTGGATAATTCCAATAGTTTAAGACTCTATAAATGGCAACTTAATCAGTTGTTATTTTCTATGCTGCTGTGTGAGGCTGTATGGCATGTAGGCATATAGATGTTTAGCACATGTTTTCCATCAGTGTGTTAGCATCCTATTAATGTGCTAATTAGTATTAAACAGGAGTTATAGCTGAGACAGGCTTTGGTCAAAGTATTGCTTAGATGAAAAGTCAGGGCAAGTCATTACAACTCATTCTGCGAGGGACAAGAAACCAAATTTCATAGTAATTCATCCGATAATTGTCAAGATATTTCACTCAACATCAAAAATGTCAACCTTGTGGTGGCGCTGGATGAAAAGTCAGGGGATCACGAAGGTCATTAGGATTCATTCCAGGAGGTGATTCTGCTTTTTATTTATTTTACTTATTTCTGTTGTATGAACATTGTGTTGTAAACTGTTGTATATACGAGCAGAGTATATATCGAGTATGATACACGATTGCTATAACTAGCTATGTACTAACCTGTGTTCCATTTTTATTTATGAATTAGTTATGAAATAACTAATATTTGATTAAAAAAGTGCACATGTTGGACTTCAACCCTGCAGATAAAAAGCGGGGGTGCAAACAAAAGCAGAGACAATGGCTATTCAGTGCATTTACTACTGAGCATGTGAGAAGACCAAACAACACCTCGAGAACACTAGGCTGCATGGAAGCTGTCCGCCTTCTCGCCACCTTACAATAACAGTGTCAGTGCAGCTTGGAACCTTAATTAGCATTATTTTCTCTGAGACTGACAGGCAACTTTGTATGTGTTTCTGCGAGAGAGACAGCTTGAATGTGTGAAAAAACAGGCCAAACACACAGTCAGACTGTTCCCGTGGGCTGGGAGGACGAGTGCTATGTAAGAGCCTGTTCTGATTCACTCTATCCTGCTCAATCTGTGAATAGTATGTAAGAGCTGCGATCTGGTGCATGACGCTCCTGGCTCAACACGTTCAAACCAAATTTGTCTGCCGTTTCCTGTAAGACGAAAGGAGAATCCCCAGGAAACTCCATCCCTCATTGGATGTATGTAGCATCAGAGGAGAGGAAACATTGCCATGTATGTACGCTCCCTCTGACACTGATTTCCATATCCATGGCTGCACTGCCGGCTGCAGAGTCCACCCTGTGTCGTAATCTTGTAGTATGAGTAGTGTGATCTCTAAATAGACACAGTGACTCTTTCAGTGAGGCGAAATCAAGCAGATGACATGCTGCATGTCATCGAGAAAGAGTGACCATGTTGTGATGACAATATGTGGGTCTGTGAGATGCTTTTAGATTTTTTTTTTTCATAAATCATAAATAGACTTGCCCCAATTACAAAGTCTCTTCTTATGAGGGGCCATAAAGAAATGATTAAGAGGAAGGTGGGGTCGGAAAATGGGTGGGGGTTTTATTTAATCCTTCCCTTGACAGTTTTACTGAAAAAATAAGAACATCAGAATCTTTATTATATATGATTTTCTGTGCATTAATCTAAACATAAATCAACAATCTATAAGTATACTTTATATCTACCTCGGCCGCTATTAGAACAATAAAGTTTTAAGAAACAATAGACATTGATCTTTATAATTAGCAAGTGTAATATCATCTCCTCTCGTTTTTCCACAGTTGCCCTCATTTTATACTACATTATAACAGAACTGCTGTAAAGGTAAATGTATGATATAGAGTTATCTTATTATATAATGCATGTTCAGCACAATCCAACCTAATGAGTGAGGCAAAAAATATTATGCAGCTGAAGCCTGTGCCCTCTTCGTTTATGTAATGACAGTGGTAATAACTAGTAGCTCTTCAGTAGCTGGGATGCTCTGCCAACAAGAAGCAAGTTTTTTTTTCAAAGGTTTTGGCCACTTGAAATGTGCGATTCAGGCTGTGTGAAAAGTGTTGTTTCATTAAGATACAGTCCTGATTCTAAAAAAGTTGGGACGCTGTGTGAAACATGAATCAAACAGAATGAGATAATTATCTAATCCTTTTTCACATATACTCAATTGAAAACAGTACAGATCCTCAACAAAACTTCATAGTAAATATCTGCTTATTCTGAATTTGATGGCAGCAACATGTTTCAAACAAGTTGGGACAGGAGCAACAAAAGACTGAAAGTTGTGGACTGATCCAAAAACACCTGTTTGGATCATTCCACAGGTTCATTGGTAACAGGTGATAGTATCATGATTGGGTATGAGAGGTTCATCCTGGAAAGGCTCAGTTGTTCACAAGTGAGGATGGAGAGAGGTTCAACACTTTGTCAAACACATGATTGTATAAAGGAGATTAATACATGGACTCAGGAACACTTTGTAAAACCATTGTGAGTTTGCAAATGATGACATTTTGTTTTTTTATGTTTTACACAATGTCCCAACTTTTTTGGAATCAGGGTTGTATTTATCTTGAACAAGGCTGAGTTATTAAACTCCTGCTCTTTAAAAAGTAAACTATAAAGTTCAACCCAGCTCCCTACGCCAATAATGTGTTTGTACAGTCCCTTGTTTTTATGGACTCAACATCAGACTGAAAAATGTTCATTATTGTTTCTGGCAGCTTCTCATCATCCTTCAATCAGTCAACAAGCCTTTGAGGTGATATCTTGAATTTTCACATTAGAAAGATATTTGAACACTTACCAAACAACACAAGGTTTTTAACACATTCAGTTACATAACTTGAAGGTGCACTTTCCTTCCGCAGCTGTTGATTATTAAGTGGCTCATTTGCATTGGTCTGCAATTATTGTCAGCAGCACTATACACGGTTGCTGTGCAGAACTGCGTGGGTGGAAACATTTAAATGAACACCTGCACAATCTAATGGATGCAGGAAACATTAAATAAACGCTGCCTCTGTAAAGCTTATTGACCTTTTCTGTGAAACGCCATTAACAGAACAGTTTGGGTCCAAGTTAATTTCAGCTACAGGAAATAAACCTGGAAACATTTGGAGTGCTGGTTAATCGACATTTTAAGGTTGTAATTTGCTGTGCTTTTGTTTTGAATTATGTTAAATTATGAGGCACACATTTTTTTTCTCCCACAGCCGTTATTTATATTTAGTGTGGAAATACAATCCAATACAACACAACAAAGAAGCACCTTCTCTGAAAAGAACAATATGTTTACTTCACCAATGTAGTACTGTATATAGTGCAACTACTCAAGTACAATACTTGAGTACAGATTTGAGTTACTTGTACTTTACTTGCGTATGTCCATTTTATGTTACACTTACATTTATTTGACAGATGACATATGATACGCTTTAAAATTACACTTCATTATTAAAAATTAAGATTAAACCAGTGCCTTCTGATCTTTCTGGCCCTTTGTCATGTTTCAGATCATTAACAGTACAAAAAGAGACATGTTCCCTCTAGACATCTCAAATGGTTTCATCATCATCCAAGCTAAGATTAGAGAAACATTTCAAAATGAATATAAATTTGTGCAGCAGAACTTGTCTTTGCTTTGTCTTTCTACCCCATTAAGAAACCACTTGGGAACCACTGGACTAAAATACTGAGCTGTATATTGAGTCATTCAAAGTACCTCTGCGTAATTCAGCTATAACAATAAAGATAGTACATATAGGTGTGATGCATCAGTATTAACAACCTAATAAGTCAGTCAGTAACAGGGGCCATTTTTCATCTGTAGAATATATTGATACTTGAAGCACATTTTGCTCACAATACTTCTTACAAAGGATTGAATGATTCCTGCACCACTGGTCTCAGTCTTAGTCTGTGAATGTTCATTTTCTGCCAGTAAGTCAGAACTGAAGAAGCTGCTTGGATGAGAAGTGTCGACAATCAAAACAAGTTAAGGTTGATTCAGCCCTTATTTGAATGCACTACTGCTGTTTTTTGAATTGCATTAAACTGTATACGAACAGTTCATGTTATTGAGTCTTATGCAAACACTAACCTAACCTGAATGCACTCCCTCACATATCTGACTGTTTAACTTGTCACAGGTGCATCACAGCAGAATTCCTCTTAAAATAGCTTATCTGAATACACTAACATGATATACATGCATGCATGCGTTTTCTTATCCACTGCAGACTGCATAGCCTTGATATCTAAAATGAGTGTGGCTCATGTTCAAGTGTACAAAATGTGCACAAGAAGTCATTTGAGGACAATTGTCAGTGTCTGTCTGGAGCCTGTCTGGACACCAGCAGGCTCTTTTAACTGCTTGTTCTGTTCTGTTCTGTTCTGTCTGCAGGAGAACAGAAAGGAGGGGGGAAAAAAAGCCTCTCAGTCCTGAGTCGTGACTGTTTCCCGGCTCCGCCTTCAAGAACTCCGGAAGCTTCTCTCAGGATGGAAAAGGAGGCTGCAACATCCGCACCATCACCGCCGGCGCACCAATGGTTTTCCACGGAGCCGGCTGAGGACACCGGCATCCCCTGCCGCGCGTGAGGAAGCGGGCGTGTCCGGGGAAAGCTCGCTCACGCTGCGTGGGCGGCTGAGAGGATAGTAAAGGAGCTGCCGCGGCGGTATTTATCAGAGAGCCGAGCAGCAGCTGAGGCAGGACGGAGCCCGAGCAGAGCCGAGCCGAGGACAGCAGATTCAGCACCACCGCCACTGGACAGCGACCACTTTATTCCAAGAGCAGCAGCCATGGTTCTCATCTGGACACAGTTCGGTGTGAAGCACAAAAATGTCAATGTCAAGTGCAAAGTGAGGGTTATGCACAGAGGAGACAGCTCAGGATCTTCATCATCAGCTGTGAGTACTTTTTATTTCCACCTTTTAAAAATGACTGCTTAAATCATGAATGAATCAAATGATAGTTTCAGTCAAGTCATCTTCACAACACTTCTTCATCATTGGCTGGTGTCTGTTGCTCTGCATGTCTGTGGATGTCAAATGCAAAATTAAATCATTAATTGATCCAATGATAGTGAGTTGAACACACTGTTGGAATACTTCAGCTTCATACAAGGCATTTTAGATAAGTACATTCAATGTAGAAGAGTTGATCTTTCTGTGTTCATCATCATTGACTGATGTCTGTTACTGTTAATTAGTCAAATTACACACTGAGTTAAACACACACTAGAATACTGAGGTTTGATATTGTGCATGATATATAAGTGAATTTGCTGTAAAACACTTCTTTCTGTGTTAATCATCACTGATTCTCTGCATTCAAATGCAACATTATATCAAATCACTAGTCAACCAAATTATAGTGACTTGAACACACTGCTAAAATATTTTCAGACAAGGCATCTCATATAAGTAAATTCAGTGTAGAAGAGTTGATCTGTCTGTGTTCGTCTTCATTGACTGTCTGTTGCTGTGCATTCAAATGCCAGAGCCAATCGCTGCAGAGAGTCTCAGTCGTTGGGGGAAAATCTTTTGCCCCACGCTCACGATTTCCTCCCCTCCTTCTCTCACGTTGTGTTGTGCATCAGCCTATAAAAGTCATGGATTATGCAGTTGCACAGCAGCACAGAGATAAGGGTGTTTTCCCAGAGAGTGCCTTTGCTTGGGGCTGCATATTAATAGACAGTGTGCAGCAGTTGGTGTGGAGGATGTCCAGTACATCATCCATCCTGTTTGGTATTCTAGAGGATGAATGTGTTTCATTTACATCCTTATTAGTTATTCATCACCAGCCGTTTTGCAGCATCTAACACTTGAGATGCACCATTGCCAATATGAGATTTAAAGACACATGCAAAAAAGTTCATTCTTTCACCAGATTTTTATGACTGGAGATATGACAAGTAAATCTAAAGCCCGATTGTTCTTCTTTCCGCAGGAGAGCACCAAGTCTGAGCAGGACACGCCCTGCCTGTCCATCAAGCCACCAGGCAAGGACTTCTACAAAGTCCTGGGCGTCGCCCCCGAATCCAATGAGGACGATATCAAGAAGGCCTACAGGAAGATGGCTCTCAAGTTCCACCCGGACAAGAACAGCGACGCCGACGCGGAGGACAGGTTCAAAGAGATCGCAGAGGCCTACGAGATCCTGACTGACCCCACGAAGAGAAGCATATATGACCAGTTTGGAGAAGAAGGTGAGAGAGAGAAGGAGTTTTGACAGAGTTGTGATTTCATGTACAGGAGTTAAATACCTCAAATAGTAAATGCCATCTGGCTAATTACTGCAGCATTAACTATTCATGTCAACATCAAGGCTAAATACTGATGTGCAGTGGGAAGTTCATGATTAAAACACTTCCACTCCTATTAAAGCAGCTCAATATGTGCAGCATAGACAGCTGTGGGGCTGATGAATTATTCAGGGGGTAGTGAAAGAGTTTTCCTGAAAATTAAATAGATGTTTAGTAAAGTAGGAGGTTTAAGCTGCAGATTTTAATTAAACTCTTTATGTTTTCTCTCTTTTCAGGCCTTAAAAATGGAATGTCAATGGCGAGCCAAGGCAAAGTTTTTCGCAATAACTTCCAAGGTGACCCCCACGCCACCTTCTCCTCCTTCTTCCACGGCTCCGACCACTTTGACATCTTCTTCGGCTCCGACGTCGACGGCGAAGATGACCTCTTCAACCCCTTCAGGCGCTTCACCTTCAGCCACGTGGGCGGGTTCACCGGCCCCGAGGGCGGCCTGCGAAGAGGTCAGCGGCGGCTGCAGGGCAAAGAGGTGGTGCACGACCTGCTGGTGACCCTGGAGGAGGTGATGCACGGCTGCACGAAGCACGTCAAGATCACTCGCAGCCGCCTCAACCCGGACAGTCTCAGCCTGCGATCCGAGGACAAGGTGCTAAACGTGGTGGTGAAGAAAGGCTGGAGAGCGGGCACCAAGATCACCTTCCCCAGGGAGGGAGATGAGACGCCCAACAGCACCCCTGCAGACATCACCTTCATTCTCAGGGACAAGGAGCACACCCAGTACAAGAGAGACGGCTCCAACATCGTCTACACGGCCAAGATCACCCTCAAAGAGGTGAGTTTGGTGCATTTACATAAGGCTTAAGGGAGAGGGCATCAGTCAAATGAATGATTTATTATGAAACACCTGACTAGTCTATAAGTAGATATACTATATGATTTTGCCAACCACTTACACCTACACAGAGAAACGCTCAAATCCATTCACCACGACTTTATGTAACTATAGAATGATGCGTTTTCTGACACACCGAAGAAAATCGATTACTAAAAGGCGTCAATAAGACATAAGCCAGAAGGTACGATCTCTGCCAAAACACAGGGAAGGTAATATCTTTGAATTCAGTCTCAGGACAGAACACGGTGTTCTGTTATGGGCATCTAAGCCCCTTTTTTACGATGAACTGACAGACCCCCGCTAGCAGAAGAGCAGCAGCAGGCTGCCAACGCCTCAGTTACCTCATCGGCCCCTGCAGAGTGAGAGAGAGCAGGAGCTAAATTTAGCCCTCAGTGCTGACTGCCCCCACGAATCGCACTCCACTCTCCATCTCAACTACTATGTGTGCCGCAGACTCCTCTGCCTCTACAAGGCAGGCAGAGAGGCAGCGTTTTTTTTGGCTCTGTCCGTCGCTGGCTCTCACTTTTAGCAACCCACACACAGATTAGCAGGGTAGCAGTCACAGAGACTGGCATTTCAAAGAGCTCCTCCATCTTCCTATGGCTCCTTTCAGTCACTAAAGCACTTAACTCCCACACACAGCCTGAAAATAGGGCAACGATTATAACATCTGTGACACCAGTTTGTTGCGTAACACAGAAAATCGCTATGCTTTACAAAGGCAGACACTCCATATTTATCTATTATGTAACTTGACTCTTTTAAAGATCAGGCAGTTAATTGATTTTTTTTTTGGTTGTTGTTGTTCCAAGTGTAATTCATCCCAGTCGGCCAACTCAGGAAGCCTTATGAAACTAATTCTAAATATAACAGGTCTACAGAACTAACTTTCTCTTCTCTTTGTTCCCCTCCAGGCTCTCTGTGGCTGCACAGTTAACGTCCCAACACTTGACAACCGAATGATGCCTCTACCATGCAGCGACGTGATCAAGCCAGGTGCCGTCCGGCGGCTGAGGGGCGAGGGTCTGCCCATGCCCAAGAGCCCGTCCCAGCGAGGCGACTTGGTGGTGGAGTTCCAGGTGCTCTTCCCCGACAGGATCCCACCACAGTCCCGCGAGATCATCAAGCACAGCCTGGCCCAGTGCTAGCCTGCTCCTGACCTTATGACCTGATTGACGCAGCTTCACCATGTGTGTATGTTGTTAGCAATTCACAAACACAGCCTTGCCCAAGGTGCTAGTATCACAACCAATCACAACCTCTTATTGTGTTTGGGAATGGCAAGTAGCACTTAAGTGAGTTGTAGTTCAGTGATGGGGTGACTCTCTGCAGGCACGGTGCACAAAAACTATGGTGCCACATGAGCAGTGAGATCAGAACTGTTGAATGGGGTCTTTGGTATCTGAGGGCATCCATTGACTCAGTAGCCTTTCTCTTGAATGAAAAGGTAATCTGTACTGTTATACTTGCAAGCCTACAGCAGGATATCAGTGTGCTATTCAAGTCTGTATAGACTTCCTTAAACCTAAACGGTAGAAACACGCTAAGAAAAAAAAAAACATCTTTATTATAGTTATATGGTGTTCATATGACTGATCTTTTGCATTGATTTATTACAATAGCAAAATATACTTGTGTACAAAGATCTACTTTGTGTACAAAATGCAAACATATTGTCTCTAAGAGAGATTCATCTGTCAAATGTTCTATTGAATTATTTGAAATGTTTGTATATATTCCTCAACGTTGATGTATTATTACCTGATAGAGACATGTTTAGGAGCATGAAAAATAAATAAAAAATACAGAATTTGACTCGTTTTCTCTGCTGTTCTTTGTGATAAACATGTATTTTGCACACTGTACTGAAATAAGTGGACTACAAAAGTCCACAACAGACACAAGGATTAACTGGTCTTTTATGGGTTGAGAAAATCCTCTTACTTCTTAAGATATAATCCAAATTCCCCCAAAAGTAGGGACACTGTGTAAAACATAAATAAAACAGAATAAGATAAACCTTTATTTGTCCCACAGTGGGGAAATTCGAAATGTCATAATTTGCTAATCCTTTTTGACATATACTCAATCGAAAACAGCACAAATACAATACATTTAATGTTGATGACCTCATCGACTTCATTGATCCAAAAACACCTGTTTGGATCATTCCACAGGTAAACAGGTTCATTGGTAACAGGTGATTGTATCATGATTGGGTATGAAAGGTTCATCCTGGAAAGACTCAGTCATTCACAAGCGAGGATGGAGAGAGGTTCACCACTTTGTGAACACATGATTGTATAACGGATATTGCTACATGGGCTCAGGAATATTTTGTAAAACTGTTGTGTTGAGTTATGTAAAAGAGTCCTGCTTTTTAAAAAGTAAACTTAAAGATTGAACTCCCTCTGCCAATAATTTTCATACAGTCCCTTGTTTTTAATGACTCATCATCAGACTCATGTTGATTATTGTTTCTGGCAGGTAATCAACCTCTTTCATTCAGTCAACAAGCTTTTGAGGTGGCATCTTGAATTTTCACAGGATATTTGAACATTTAACAAACAACACGAGGTTTTCAACACATTCACTCATTGCATTCTGTTTTTATTTACGTTTTATGCGACCTTTTTGGAATCTGGGTTGCAAAACAACTATTTTAAAAACCCTTTTGGATTAGCTGGAAAATGATTTGTCACAAAACTGAAAACATGGATATTTTCTGTATAGAATAAAATAAGTGCTGCAAAAATGCAAAAAACAGTATGTAAAGTAGTTAAAATGAGCTCAACCTTAAACATCTACAGTAGTAAAATGCAACATACACATTAATGCAGCAGTAATACTAATCCAAAAAACACCAACATGGAGCATTTTTCTGCAGAATGAGCACTTTTTCTTTTGATACTTTTGCTTTTGATACTTTGATACTACAAGTATATTTTGCAGATAATACTTGCATGCTTTTACTTAGGTTGTGAATGCAGGACTTGTGTGGTACTAGTACTTTCACTTAAGTATACTTCTTCCACCACTGTATCAAACTCTGCAGTCCGCAAAATCACAATTCAGAGCATGAAGTGATGCAGGAGTCTGGCCACCTGCTGCCATCTAGCGGCGACCGGTTGCTACAACAACATGAAACCCCCTGCACATAATAGGACACACCTGTTCACCTGTAATCTACCTGGCTGCCAACTGAGTGCACGTCTCATAGTGGTCTCAGATCAGGCCTTTGTTTTGTTAACACTCACAGAATCAGTCTGCAATGGGGATAAAATGCAACATTCACATGTGGAGACTGTTTACATTTGAGAAGCAGGCTGGTATGTTGTTATTAGATAAAAAACACAAACTAGTGCACATTGATTGACACACCTGTGCATTCAGAGACAAGGTGAACTCTCAACTGAGATCAGTGATTCTCTGGGATGAAATGTCGCAGATAAGTCAGACCACAGCAGCAGATCTGAGTGAAGGTTTGCCTGTGACTAATCTGACTTTAGTAGTGCTTTTGCTGATTCCCTGTGTGGTCATCCTGCTCCTGCTCAACTGCCTCTTTCTGGGCTACAAGTTCCTGATCCTGTCAAAGAGGAGCTGCAGACAGAAGCCAGAGGACACAGAGGAGATGCTTTTGCAGTCCAGCCTGCAGAGAGTGAGACTAGGATCCCACCTAGCCTTTCCCCTCTCTGCCCCATCCTGTCACCTCCTCCAGGACTTCATCCAGGGAGAGGGCTGGGGAGGACCACAGGTACCGGCTCCTGAGGCCAGACGGTGCCACCGGTTCAGGGTCCCTGAGGGCGCCGAGCACCATCCGGGCCCCGTCCCCGAGACTTGACTTGCCCTCACGGACATGCAGCATCAGCAAAGTGGGCTGGTGCAAGAGCGCCCCGGTTCTCCCTCAGTCCAGTGACTCAGAGGCTGAAACCAGAGTGAACCTGGTTCCACCAAACTCTCCAATGGTGAGTGGAAATAACTCAGAATAACCAGGATGAGACCAAATCAGTCAAGAGCCCTGTTTGTAGTTTTAAACAATGACTAATTGGTGGATATGCATTTGAGAACTGTTTTATTTTTTGGAAATATGGTCTTCATTTATTTAGTTTGTCTCACTAATAATCACTAATTTAATTTGACAGCAGGCCTCAAGTTCAGATAGTAAAAAACAACCCTTGTTATGTCAGTTGATATTTACTTTAGTTTTGCATATTCACAACAAAGTTACAGTTGGTAAAATTACTATAAACCACTTGCCACGAAGTGAAGTTGGGCTTTTTGAGGGACCCTGGAGGTCAAATGTTCAGTCAAAATTTTATGGTATTTTCAACAGGCATAAATGGTTCGATTCTCACTCATTGCTTGACCTACATATGTACTAATTTGGTTGTCAACACATAATAGAAATATTTCATGTCATTGCTGTAAAATATGAAAATGTATTTAAATGTTAATGCTGTCTCTTCCCTTCCACTGAGTTTTTTTTTCTACATAATTTTGCTTGGTTGGTTTTGATTTAAATCCTTTACATCTATTATGCGTACAGGTTCATATTTCCCTCATATTTCTAGAAATTACCATCCAGTATATCAGTGCATGACTATAGCTCTCTGTCTGTCTCATGTTGGTAGAAGCTCTCCTCATTGTTTAGGTGCTGCAGTTTTTCACATGTCAGTCAATGTGTTCTTGAAGAGTGTATTTGTGTAGGTGGTGCTCTTTTCCTGTGTTGGCTGTCACTGCTATTTGGTTTATCCCAAACAAAAAGGGAAAGTAAAACCTACTCAGATTATTACTTGAGAAATAACAACAATGAATGTCCAGTGTAAATCATGAATCAACTTTTCCAATGTTTGAGGTCTGTGTCTTTTCCTTTGTTTACAGCAGGAGACAGAACACGTGGGTCACATTCATCGGAGCAGTACATATGACATGCTGACAGATGTGAACCCAGCTGTTGCAGTGCATGTGTTTGACAAAGTGGACATGGAGTGCGAGTACACCAACCCGCCTTCAGAGACCTCCTGCCTGAACACATCTGCAGTGGGTCCTGGACTGGACAGCGACTTTGGTGCAAGTGCAGGTAGGCAACAGTGTCCTTCAGCTGCACTGTAATCAATATGAGTGTCATTAATAACTAATGTTGCTGCTGCGTCAGACTGGCAAAAACAAGTAGACTGAGGGTACATTATGATTTTACATCAGTGCTTGAACATTCACACAGAATTTCACAAGCCAGGAACTTAAAGTATATTTATGAATGAATGAAATCTGGTTGGGAGGTTTTACTTGTTTAATGGAAAAAAACATTGAAAGAGCTGTTTAACAAATGACCACTTCAGAGGAGTCATATGAAAAGTTAGTAGACGAGAGCTCTTTTTTCCTGAAGCTGCAGTTTTCATCTGTTATGTAAAAGTGCTCAGTATTATTTCCACGACAAAATTTGCCTAGAAAAACAATTTGTTTTTCTTGCATTTGCAAAGCTATAACACCAACACCCAGTATGAGACAAGTTGTTTGCATTCACTGTCAACAAATTTCAAACTTGAACTGCTTCATTTAAAGTTCCTCATCCTCTCAAAAATATGTTTTATGTATTGTTACTTCACCGGGATGTTTGAGCTTCACTGTGCAGAATGATGAATGTGCAGAGTCTGAGACTAGAAGGCTGTTTTCATATTCATCTGTTGGAGAGGGAAAGTTTCTGTGCACACATTAAAACAGACTTTAAGATATGTGTGTACAAGCATGATTTTTTTTTTTTCACATCACAAGTTTGGAAGTCAGTTGAAACCTCCAGTGCACAAACACTGAGAATGGACCTTTCAGTGAAGTAGGGGACATCTTTAATTGGCTTTTTATTAGCTAATTGTGGTCTTGCTATCATCTTTGCTTTTGTAATTTACTCGATGTAATTGAATGAACAATATCAGACAGAAATTAATACTCAAATCAGAGTATTTCTATAAGACTTAAAACGTCTAAAAGCATGACTTCCTTGCAGGTGTCTCCCTGCGGATTCTGTCAGCAGACAGTGACGGTCTGTCCAGCGGTGTTCTGGCTTCAGCCTTGGAGTGGGATTATTATGACCCCTGCTATGTCAAACAGAATAATGTGCCCAAGCATAAACACCACAGACCTGCAGTGCACACCAAACAGTACTGGGTGTAATACGTCTAATTAGTATTTTTAATGTTTATTTATTTTTTTATTACTTATTTATTTAATTTAAAGAATCTATGCTAAGGTTTTATTTTTTGCATTTTGCATGTACTTAGTTTGTCTCACTAATGATCACTATGACTTTACACTAGTTAAAACAGACATAATTATTTGATGATGAATGCACTCCGCCACTAAATTTGTTCAAATCGTGAAATATTTTCCTGTGCACCTTCACTTCGGTTATTGTGAAATATTTAACATGCACATCTTCACTTATGTTACTATAAATTAAAGTCACTATTTCATGTTAACAGGGCTGTTCAGCCAGTTCTGCATTTCATAAACATTCACATTAAGATTTATATTCACTTCTATTGTTTGAAATGTTTTGAATCACTCCGACCAATAAAGACTAATTTAGAATTTAGTTTCTTTGTTACTTTTATCTTTCCAGTAAAATCAATGAAATTATTGCCACACAAGGAGAAAGACAGAATTTATACTAAAAACTAGGATTCAGTTTCAGTGTTTTTTAAAGACCCATTGGTACTGCATCCAGCATGTTTTTAATGGAATCAATACAGGATTTGTCATACTTGGACAGCTGTCATGTGCTACTCTTCACCAGCAGAGGGCACTGTAGTGTGGCAGGTGCAGGTTTTTTTAGGTAACTGTTGATACTCTGCCTTCACTGAAGGCTTATATTACATTGTGAAATATAAAGAGGGAACCTGTTTTAACACTTGATTGTTGCTTGTCATAAATACAATATAGAAAAATACACAAAAAAGATTTAACAGCCAGTTCTTTGATTTGACCATCACAACCCTCAAAGTGGAATTTAGAGAAGTCCTGAGCCGTAAAAGCAACTTCAGCAATCTCCATGAGAATGGGGCTGAAAGAAGCTGTATACTTTTTTTTAAAAAATCAGTTGGATTGCTAGTTTTAAAATTGTCTGCTCTAATTACTATGACATTGTTCTGGTTAATTCCCCAAAGCGGCAGCCTGTCTGCTCTTTCTCACAATTTTACATGCTTTACCACACTGTGATCTGTGAGATTACTCAAGTGACAAAAGCTTGTCATCACTACTTTCATGTAGTATTGCAGCCATTTCATGTAATGTGAATCAATCAATAGAGCCCCAGTGAGCCTCTCACCAGTTTTTTCACTTCTCCCATTTCTGGATAAAAACAAATTACACCATCTGCTTCTTAATTGTTCTGCTCAACAAATGAGAGGCAGAATTTTTAGAAAATAGTTTAGAAGTGTGGCTGTGCACTCTATCAGCATCGATTTCACTAGTTTTACTGTGTTGGTATGCAAGTAAAAATATAATAATCACAATAAGAGGCGATCAAGTCATCTTGTTGGAATACTTTATTCTCTGTCTTGAGATATCTGTACATTAAAGATCAAGTGCCACTTGAATTTTTTGAAAGTTCATAGAAACCATAACTGACGCTGCACGATGCAAACATGAAAACAACCAGATCAAAAAGCATCACTTTACTCAAAGCTGGAGAGGAAATTCAACACAATTTGCTTGAGTTTAGCATCAGACGCCTCAGAGATTTTGCCATCAGCCCTGCAATCAAGAAGAGATTACAAAAGAGGTTACAAAATACATTCAGAACATAAATGACAAAGCAAAAATTACACATGCTGTTGTCCAGAAGCTCTTTAACTTACTTAATAGCTGCCAACAGGTCTTGGTGCTGGCTCAGGATGTGCTGCAGGAAAGCCTTCTCAAACTTGGTGATCTTGCTAGGCTCCATTTTGTCCAGGTGTCCCCTCACACCTGCGTAGATGACTGTCACCTGTTCTTCAATAGCCATTGGAGCTGAATGATGAAAGCATACAGTCACAATACATATAACAACTGTTGAAAGGAGACATTTTCTGAAAGAGATGCCTAGTACTATACTAAATGTGAACTCACAGTACTGTCCCTGTTTAAGGAGCTCAGTCAGACGAACACCACGGTTCAGCAGCTGCTGAGTGGCAGCGTCCAAATCTGAACCAAACTGAGCGAAGGCAGCCACCTCACGGTACTGGGCCAGCTCCAGCTTCATGGTACCAGCCACCTGGTGAAAGATAGAAACCAACAAGTCAGGATCCAAGACATTCACTGTGATAACAGCTTGGAGATGGGTTATTACGAGAAAGTCTAACCTGCTTCATGGCCCTGGTCTGGGCAGCAGATCCGACACGTGACACAGACAGACCGACGTTGATGGCTGGACGAATACCCTTGTAGAAGAGCTCAGTCTCCAAGAAGATCTGAGTGAGAGAACAGTAGTAAGTGACAGGTTCAGGATTTTAATTGGGGTGAAGCAGGTCAGGAGTCACACACTCACCTGTCCGTCAGTGATGGAGATGACGTTAGTTGGAATGTAAGCTGACACGTCACCAGCCTGTGTCTCGATAACGGGAAGAGCTGTGAGGGAGCCGCCGCCAAAGTTGTCATTCATCTTAGCAGCTCTCTCCAGCAGACGGGAATGCAAGTAGAAGACGTCTCCTGGGTAAGCCTCACGACCGGGGGGACGACGGAGCAGCAGGGACATCTGACGGTAGGCGACAGCCTGTAGGGAGATAGCAAACAAGGTTAAATGTATCTGCAAACTGAACTTTGTTGCAATTATTTACAGGGACTGTAAAAATCCCCTCCAACAATCCGGCTTGTAAGACTCACCTGCTTGGACAGATCGTCATAGATGATCAGGGCGTGCTTGCCGTTGTCTCTGAAGTACTCTCCCATGGAGCAGCCAGAGTAGGGAGCCAGGTACTGCAGGGGAGCAGCATCGGAGGCAGTAGCAGACACCACAATGGTGTACTTCATGGCGTCGGCATCAGTCAGCCTCTTCACCAGCTGAGCCACAGTGGATCTCTTCTGGCCGATAGCGACGTAGATGCAATACAGCTTCTTCTTCTCGTCAGTTCCCTCATTGAAGCGCTTCTGATTGATGATTGTGTCGATGGCAATTGCAGTTTTGCTGCAACATAAGTTTCAAGAATAAGCATCAAGGATACAAACAGATCCATGTTGTACATTGTGCTTTGGAGCTCAATACTCTCCAGATTTAATTCATAAAAAAATCACCACTTTAAAGTGCATTAGGTGCATTTGAAGGCCTTTATAAGAGAAGACTGTAGCAGTGTTTCAAAGGCACTAGGAATAACATCAAATGCTGCCTTGTGTTCAACTATTCACTTTGAGCACCGTCCTCTCACCCAGTCTGCCTGTCTCCAATGATGAGCTCACGCTGTCCACGACCAATGGGGACCAAACTGTCCACGGCTTTGATGCCAGTCTGCATTGGCTCCCTCACAGAGATACGGGGGATGATACCAGGGGCCTTCAGACCCACACGTCTGCGGGTGCTGGAGCCCAGGGGGCCCTGTGAGGAAAGTAGTGGAATGAAAAACATCAGGAGTGCTATTAACTCATTTCTCACCAAAAGGTTTGATACTGTAAACCCCCTCTATATAATCCTAATATAATAAACCCAAGAGAGAATTTACCATTTATTGTAAATGTCATGATTATTGTCATCATTTACCTTTCCATCGATAGCATTTCCCAAAGCATCGACAACACGGCCCAAGAGCTCTTCTCCAACAGGCACATCTACGATAGCACCTGTTCTCTTGACAATGTCGCCTTCCTTGATCAGCTTGTCGTTACCAAACACCACAACACCAACATTGTCGGGCTCCAAGTTCAGAGACATACCCTGGAAAAGAGAAGAAACAGTTACTACCACTCCTCTATTCTAAGAACAGTCTTTTATACAATGTAGTTACTTATGGCAACTGGTACAACCAGTGACTTATATTGGTGAGCCTAAATAGCAGTTGACAGCAGTTTCGGAGAGAACAGAGAGCATTGCCATTTAATTTAGTAAAAGGTTAGTGATACATCAGTCTTACCTTCAGCCCTGAAGAGAACTCCACCATCTCCTCAGCCTGAACATTCCTCAAACCGTACACTCTGGCAATACCATCACCGATGGACAGCACACGACCAGTCTCCTCCAGGTCGGCACTGGTGTCAGCTCCCATGATCTTTTCCTCCAGAATGGATGACACCTCGGCTGTGCCTTTAATGAATGTTAAGTGTTAATTAATAAAAAAGTCCAGATTGGCATTACTGCCACCAATTAATTCATTTTCTTAAGCAGTAGGTCATACAGGTTTCAAGAGACACTGACCTGTTTTCTGCAGCCATGGACGAGCAGTGTGGAGATTCTTGGCTCCCACACATGCTGCAGCAACATTCTTGGAAACCTTTAAGACAATGTGAAAAAGTGAAGAAATCGATTTTATTCTAACTAAATAAGTGCATCATTTTCTATTTAATCACTTATTTAAGCCAAATTCAATCAATTCAATCAGTCGCTAATTTATTAGGTACACCCAGTTAGCACTAATGCAGTCTAGTGCAACAATCCTGCAATAGGTCACATAATGTTGAGTTTTTGTTGATTCAAAGTCATGGTCATTTTGAGGCTGCAGTTGATGCTGCTGATGAATTCTTTTAATTATGTCTGAAAGATGTTTCTGTTCTTTTTACTTTTTAAGATTTTTTTTATCCCATTTCATAAGCTGCTACTTTTCTATTATGAACAAATATAGTAACATAAACGAACATTAACAGTAACATTATATTATCAGCTATATTTATCTGTATTGATGTTACTCCTTTTATTTAACGTTTTCTTAATATTTTAAGAACAATATGTCATTACCAACTATCTGGAGAGGAAACATTAGAAAAGTTATTGAAGATTATAATTCTTTTTTATTGTGCAGCAGGCAGAATATTTTGAATGTAGATTGTTCAAGGGTCTTTGAGGACTTTAAACAGATTTATCACAGCTGCAAGTGTTGTGATCAGCTCTGTGACTCGAATGCAATGTTAGTATGAGAGACGTAAACTGGGACTAACTGAATTATAAAGTTGATATCAACATTACATTCTAAATCACTACCAGCAGCTAAATCTATATTTAGACGTTCCCATTTCTATGACATGATTTGGATCTTGAGAAGTGCCTCGGGTCATGCAGTCTGCAGGCCTCACCAACACTTTCCAGCCAGAACACCATAATATCCAGCTTTATGTCACTTCATACATATGAACAACTATGTAAAGTCTCGTCTTGTAAATGCATTTGCAGAGAAAGCTAGCATGCAGAGTGAGCAAACCTGACCTTCAGTACCAAATTACGTTCGTCATTACTGCAATTTAGCTTAGTCACGTCCACTGACAGTGCATTAACACGATAACACACAACCTAAACATTCATTTAATCATCCTTAATAATGTGCTGTATTAACTTTGGGTGGATTGTTCCTGTCTGGCAGCTACAAATGTGAGGACTAGCTAAGTTGTGTGAAGGGCCCGGTGTCCTCCGGTGCAAAGACGTGTGTCTGCACCAGCGCCGCCGCGGCCTTTTTCTCTGGAGAAAGTCGGTATTTATCAAGAGAGTCCACACAACTGGAAACAAAAATAATTTAAAGATGCTTACAAATCCAGCCCGTCGAGGCAGAGTGCGGGCAAGAGCCGCTGCAACGCGTACTGACAGCATGTTGATGTCCTACTGAGTCCGTCCTGCTCCGGAGCGGCGAGAGAAGGACGAAGGACCCGGAAGCGATATGAAGGAAGGTCACAGTGACCCGGAAGTACTTATTTTGTTTTCTCTCTATTTTTTCTAGACAATTAAATAACTAAATAAGTAATAAAACGTCATTAAATATTAAAAAGACATTATGAAATATAAAATAACATTTAACTATACCTCCCGAAAAATATATGCAGACAATAAAATAATTAAATAAACAATTGAATATATATCCATGCAAATTAATCAGTCAAATATTTAACTGTAGGGTCAGTTCTGCAATGTAAACATACTCTGTTACAAGTAAAAGTCCTGCATTTAAAACTTACTCAAGTAAAAGTACTGTAAAAGTATTGACAGCAAAATGTAGCCTACTAACAAATGTAAAAGTAACCATTGTGTTTGGCCCCTGACAATGTTATTGTCATTATATTCTTGATGAAACAGAACTTAAAAGTTGTGTCTTTTCTTTTTTCTTTCCTTCTATTTTCTTCTATCTATTCTTTTATTGCTTTTAGTGATCGAGGTCGAGCTCTCTTCAACATTTTAATATACAGTATAATAATGCTTGCATGTATTATTATACAATGCATAAAATATGCTAGTAGATGTAAGTCAGACTTGTAGTTAGGTATTGTACTTCAGTAAATGTACTTAGTTACTTTTCACCACTAAAGGTCAGTACTTTATTACTGTAACATGAGCCCTGAACTTGTGGAGGTATTCTGGGATCCACCTCCGCTCTGTCCCCCCTGCTGTCTCTGCTGGTCCTGCAGTGTTTCCAAGCCCTGCAGTATTAACATTCGACCCATAGGGGCGCTCGACCGTGAGGAGGAAGCCGGAAGTGGCGCAGGTATCTTTGTACGGCTGGTGGAGACATTTTAAAATAAACACACAGCTAACGGCTAACAGGGCTCGCAAAGGTGCGAGCGCACTGCGCCAAAATACGTTCAAATTCTTCCAAGTTGTACAGAAGTAAAGTATATTTATCAGTGCACTGTTTATGCATCGCAAATCAAAGAGGCTGCAAATTACCGAAGATGTCGAAAAGTCTGACACTGGGGAAAGAGGAATATAACTAACGCCGCGGTAAGTTACAACTAGCGCAGCCGATTTGAAATGCTAAGTTGGCTTTGACTGAGACAACGTTAGCTGTTAGCTGCTGACATTATCCTGCTTGTTACGCCTCTGGCTGGCTGGATACTGCTTCCATTTATAGGATCCTGCAAGGCAGCTGTCCTGCAACCTGAACATTTTCCCATGACTTGTCTTCTTCTCGCCAAGTTTGCCGAGTGTAAGATTATGACTGAGGTTAGCTTCACTACGCAGCTAAAAGTAATGTCTGGATCCGAGCCTGTGTTAGCCGCAGCTAGCTACAGACACAACTAACTAAAGTCGTTAATACAATCACCAAAAAATCTCTCATCGTGCACATAGCTAGTTTAATGTGTCTGGTGATATTTAACTGGCTTTCACCAAAACATTTTCAGCCTGTGTCAGTTGTAAAAGTAGAATTAAAAATCAATCCTAAAGTAACATTAACGTTTATTGCGCTTAGAAACCAGCTAATTGCTTACTAGCAATGCCGTTAATGGGGATTTCTGACCAAATTATTGCATAAAATTTAATGATGTCATTTGTGGAGTTTTTTTATATGTGAACAGTCACTAATTATGCGACATGTTCACCCAGTACGATTTGTACAAAACAAGTTTAAAATCAGCGTTTTTGGAAAGCGGAAAATGGCTTGAATCAGTCACCAGTGTTTGCCATTATATCTGAACTGGACATCTACATGTTTAAAAATGAATGTCAACTATATCTAATAATGCCAAATGAGAAATTAACTTAATGGTAAAGATCTTGTATTTGATGCTAACTGGCTGGTTTACTGTTTATAATTTGCAGTAATCTACTCCACACATTGCATTTGAAGGACTCACCTCAGATGCAGTAAGCCAGGATGGCAGGACAGTCTAAAACAGCTCTTACTGCAATGAAAGTTTGCCAAAATAAATATATTGCCCAATGATCGTAGATATCCAGCCTCTTGCACAGATGCACATATTGCCTGGATTTAGACTGAATTGGAATTAGTGATATGTTTTTCCTTCAGCAGGTGAGCTCCTGTCCAGGCACATTGGTCCATGTTTGTTGGACCTTTGGGCTCTGGGCTCAACTAGTATGAAGATGGCTGATTCAGAGAAAGCAGAGGAATTTGTGGATGCCGAGTACCCCATAGAGTGCCTTGATGAAGCACAATCAGCCACGACTTCTGTTCAGGGAGAGCAGGATGACCATCTGAAAACAGAGACCACCACTAGTACCAGCTCACCACCAAGGGAAAAGGAGGCAGACAGCCCTGTGAATACAGAGGGTGAACAGAGTCTCCTCTCCATGCCATGCCTGATGAAGGAGCTCCGCCGAGACTCCCCAGAGTCCCAGCATGCCTCCACAGGGAGTGACAAGCCTGTATCTCGTCATATCTATGAGAGTGACTCCTCAAACCCCTGCATGCTCTCCCCCTCATCCAGTGGCCACCTTGCTGACTCAGACACACTCTCCTCAGGGGAAGAAGGTGCTGCTCCTCACGCAGGAGAAGAGGAGGAGGGCAGCATGGAAGCTGCCAATGATCCTGGGCAGGCAATGGGAAAGCAAGCATCTGCCACGGCTGCAGGGGGGAGGAAGTCTCGGCGGTCACGTTCGGAGAGCGAAATGCCCCCTAATGCAATGGCTGCAAAGAAAAACCGCTGCCAGCCCACCATGGTCGCAGCAGGAGGGCAGGAAAAACAAACCAACGGCAAGTTGGCAAAAGTGAAAGGTCACCGGAGCCAGAAACACAAGGAGCGAATGCGTTTGCTGAGGCAAAAACGAGAGGCAGCAGCACGGAAGAAGTATAACCTGCTGCAGGACAGCAGTACGAGTGACAGCGAGCTCACATGTGACTCCAGCACCAGCTCCTCTGAGGACGAGGACGATGACACTTCAGGAGGCAGCAAGACAATCAAGACAGATATTTCAGGTAATCCCCACTGTTCTTTACACATACTTATAGCACAACACTACTATCACTGTCCAAGGTAAAAATAGAGGCCACTTAGATAACCCACACAAAACACTGAATCACATTGTAATTAAAAAAAACACATAGTCATACAGTGTATGACAATCAAAGATGATTAGTCTTCAGAGCCAAAGCCAGAGCGTAACAAGAGGTTGCCTGTATGACTTAAAATTTTCAGGCAACATAAACCAAATTTTTCACTTGCCACATATAGTAAGAAGACCTAATGGGGCTGTACTAAGCCTTTGCAATATCAGATCAGTACAAGCACTGCTTTGTTTGTGTTTGTTTTATCAATCATTTTCTTTCTCTTTTTTGGTTGTTTTCTCACTCATCATCTGTCTTCATTCACCTTGTCTTTAGATGCTTAGACTGTGTGTTTAGAAGCCTATGCCCAGTCATTTGTAGTAATACCTTGTATGTTTTGTTGGAAATTTGTCTCATTGTTTGCATGCTGTGGAAGTCTAGTGGGCATTCTTCAACTCATGGAATGATAAAAAAAAGAGTTGTGTTAATCTAACCTGTATTGTGAGTTCTGCAATTCAACAAGTGAGCCATTTATATCTTCAGCCTTTGCTGTAAATAGACAATGGTGTATGATCTCACTGTGCTAGTCTGAGTTGCAAGACTCATTTAGTTTATCCTGCTTTTCTGTCTGCCTGTGGCTTCTGAATATTCCTTAGGTTTTACACTTCACTCTGCCCACACAGGAGGTGAAACAGGTGGTTTTCTTCTCTATAATGGGTTCTGTAGCACCTTTGATGAGTCAGATAGCCCTTCTGTCATCAACTAGAATATATTAATGCACATACAGCTCTGACTGAGGATGGCTGTATGCTGTAAACTAAACTTAGACACAGACGTGTCTCATAAGAATAAACACTTACAGTATGGTCAGCCCAATGTTTGCTCCCTTAGTTAATCTGCTGTTTCCTGGTGATTGTAGAAATCTTTTGGGTGAGTTGAGTTCTCCATAAGTAGCTGCGAGCAGGATGGTGTTTACAGGCCCGCTGCCTGCTGCTGCTGTTGTTGGAGAAGTCACTTTGTTTAACTTAGCCTGATCTTTTCACTGCATTTCTTAGAATATAACCTGTTGGCTTGGTTCTGGTAGGCAGTTTTTCTTTTCCATGAAATTCAGAATTTAACTTGTGGTCTGCCAAGGTTTTTGTTTAATAAATTACTGTTTAGTGTTTTTGACAGAGTGGAACCAGTATATCAAGTCCAATTTTTTTTCAAGAGTACTGTAGAGGTATTATACAAGTTGCCTATTTTGGCTGATCCTAATCTAACTGCATATTTTTAAGATGATTCATTTTAGCTGAAAATGTACTTAGACATATACATTCATCATAGGTTTATAATGAATATGGGTATATTTTCCTCAGTCTCTCCAGTTAACACATTTTCCAAACCACAGTCACTGAATCAGTTGCCCGAGACAACCAGTTATCTTACATTAGGGATCCGTACTACATGAAATGTTTTCAACCATTTTTACATCCCGCACAAAGATTTGAGTGCTACAACTGCATGATGTAGTCCATCAGCATGAAAGAGTCGATCTGCACGTAACCAAAAACAAACTCATTTTCTCTTTAATAAAAGTCCACCTCCGAAGCATGAAAGTGCTACTGTATTTTCTTATGGCTTGGCCTCAATGTCTTTAAAGCTGGCTTCAGACGTGCATCGGAGAGATCCAGAGTGGGCGCCCAGATTCATGGGCTGCTGGACAGCGGTACGTGGGACAGGAACGGCATCGGCAGTGTTCTGGAGGAGGCCATGACGCGCTTTGCTGTGATGCAGCGCCAGACTGAGGAGCGCTTCCGCATCTGGATGGAAAAGCTTGCACACCTGGACTCGGACAACGACTCGTCCAAACGTTCAAGTGACACCCTAGAGGGGCAGCAGCATCCCTCCCAGGGGGCACGCCCGTCTCCACCCAGTTCCTATTTGCCATCGTCAGAGTCTGCAGAGACTATGGCTGCCTACATGTTGGCACGAGAGAACAACAGTCTCACCCCCACCCCCATAAACAACAACATCCTACCTGAAGTGGTCACTCAGAATGGAAATCTAGGTGTTCCAGACCCTGGTCTCTTGAATGTTTAGATTACACTTCTACTTCACTCCTCGCTGTTTCCTACTTTGATCTTACCAAGTGTAGAACTAGTTGATGCAGAAAGCATGGCAATGGGTATTAATAGGTAAATGATGTGAGATCACTAAACAGATACACCATCAACAGCGGCTGGGCCTGAGCTGGTCATTTGAACTTGACTCTGTGCAGACCTGAGGCCCAGTGCATCTGCTGGCACTGAATCACTGTGAGATTTGACATTCTGAATAATTCAACTCACCTGTTTGATTTCTGCAGCATCAGTGACACGGACTCGGGGCATATCTCAATAGACTGTTGAGTCAGGGCTCTTATTGTATTGCTTAATGTATGGCTTGTTTGTTTTTGTTGACCAGCTGTATACACACACACACACACACACACACACACACACACAGTATAGCTGATTATGTCATTCATACAGAATGTGCATTACAGCACCTGGGCAGCCATCATGACAGTGCTAGGTGGGGTGCTGCTGCTTAATAGCATGTGCCTTGTCATTCTGACTTCATACTGGGAACGAAAGATAGAGCATCATAGTACTATTTCTTTAGAAGTTAGATTCAACACTATACATTACTGTTCTTTCTCCTGAACTGTTTGCACTTTGCTTGTAAATGGTTCAGGGCTTTTACAATCTTGTGACAACCTTTTATTTTGGTGGCATAGCTTTACTAACATCAAAACATTTAAACACAGATTTGCCTATAATATAAACACCATATACTAACCCACACGATTTCTTGCTTTTTAAAATCTTATTACCTAATTAGATTAGATGTGTTTACATTTTTTTATGTTTGCCTTTCTGTTACATTTGCTGCTATTGCTGCGTTTGTGCAGCAACAAGAAACTAGTGAGGGAGGAGTGACTCCCAATGTTTATTTTTAGTAGCCTATGTATAGATTATGGACATCAGATAAGGCATGGGTTCCTATGTTGTGGCTTTTAGCTGCAATGTAAAGAGCCTCAAATCTTCACTCATAGAATATACACCTAGTTAATCTTTTATTTTGCACTGGTCTGCCAGCTTGGCCTGTGTCTCCACAAGGCACCGTGTGCGCCGCAGCTTTGACTTTAACCTGAAAACCCAGGCATCAAACTAACAAATATACAGCAGTAATACAGCTGCTGTATGGTGCATGGCAATGTTTACTGATTTCCTAAAAACTGACTGATCTGAGTGATCAAGTGGCCTTCTCTGGTTCAGATCCTGTGGTCTATGAGGTGGAAACACTCCTCCTCAACCCTCTCCTCAAACTACTTTTACTGATGTAGATGACCATAGTGTCACAGTTCTTAACACTGCTAACACTAACCATCACAGACACTGATGAAGGAATCTTTGGCCTAATCATATTTATAGTTAGGATGTTAAAAAGTGTTACATTTTCTGTATGTGTATATGTAGCCCTATGACTGTCAGTTTTACAAAACTGAAAGCTGGAAGCATCGTTTCCCCACCTGTTTGCATGTGATTATATTAGTATATAGAATGTGCAAGGCCAAATTAGTTTTCATCAGCAGCATGTGTGCAAGGTGTAGCTTTGCTTATGCTGACAAATGGTGACTGACGGAACATTTTATCTATTTAGTTGTTTTTCTCTTGGCCTAATGGTTTTTGTTTCAAAAATGTGTGAATACTGGTGTTTTTGTTTCATGGTGCATAATTACTTTGGGTTTAAATGGATCCAACTACTGCTGTCCTACATTGGTCAAATTACCTTTAAAACAACACGGTAAAGGGAGCCTCGTGCACACAATCACAAACTGTGTGCGTTAGAAACAACACTAAGGACAGTCCATTGTTTACCAAAGAGACTATCCTGGTTTACATTTGTCCTTTTCTATCTTTAATACATGGCCTTTACATTGGCAAGTCCTCGGTTTCTCTGGTAACTCTTATACCTGCCTATTTCAGCTCAATCAGCTATTCATAGGCAGTGTTCTCTCATAGTACATGCTGTCCAGACAAACCCCCTCACACACACCCACAGACTAGTCTGGATAGCAGCGTGTGTCTCTCCCGGGGACTCCTTTTACAGGGTAGAACAAAGATACATGTTCCCGCTCTTCCACAGAGTTATTCTTCTGTTGTTTGGCTTTTATTATCCCAATACATTTCATTCACTGATTAGGATCATTTTGAAGTGTTTTGTAATGACTGTATTTTAGTGTAGTTTTTATGTGAATGGCTGTTATTTTAAAAGCAATAAATGAAGAGAAAAAAAACCCTGTTGCTGCAAAAGGTTCATTAATACACTGCAAACACAACCACCTTCATAGTATAAAACCTCACTAGTGTAGCTTTGAGAAGTGATGAAAACCTGTGAGGTTTCTCTGATTATTCAAATTGAATAAGCCAAACGTGTTTTGTTTCACTATTGCATCTGGTGAAAATAGGGTGTGTTTCCTTGTGTATATTGTCGATACTGCAGTCAGCAGGACGACGGATGCAGTGTCCAGCCTCTGTTCCAAACAGTCCTGCAATTCCCAGGCATGATTTGAATAATGAAGTGTTTTCTTTGTTTCCTGCAGACGGGCCTCCAGTAGTGGGTCACTATGATATTTCAGACACTGATTCTAACCAGGAGAGTATGAGTGTGGAGACAGTCCGGCCCACGGTGATAAAGCATGAGCTAAAAACACACAGAGGCCAGGATATGGCAGCTCACTCTGGGTGTATAAGAGCTCTGAGCTCTATCTCAGGTCAGTTACAAACCCGGTAAATCCAAACTGATAATTTCCACTCCTCTCAGTGAAGACAGGACTTTTAGAGGCATGGGTGTCATCAGTAAGCAACGGGCTATGTGGGGGAAAACGGTGTTATTAGTCTCAGCAAGATGCCTTTGAAGTACTTCTGCCTTCATCCCACACATCACTGGCTTGCATTGGGTGCTATAAAGTCTTTCAGCCTTGGTTCAGGACAAAAGAATTGACCTTTTAAAGACTGACTAGCCGGCATTGTCAAAAGATGAATATTAAAACTACAATTTATGTTTCGTCCAATGTGTCAGTCCCTGCTATCCAGTCAGCTTTTCAAACCCAAGTGTCAGAGTCATCATTGTTTGTTCTTGTCTGTGTCAAAGCAGCTGCGGGCTTTATGTGTCAGCAAGGCCTGAAGCTTTCTTCTGCTCTGGTCCTCCTCACAATGTGTGACTCTGTTCCTCTTATTTGTTTCAGGCCACGTGGAGGCGGAGCTGTCGCACAAGGAAAGTTCTCAACACAACAAGGGCCAGATTAACATTGCTTCCTCTGACAGTGAGGTGGAAATAGTTGGAGTGCAAGAGAAAGCACGGTAAAGACTCTCAGTGGGGAAACTTTGTCTTTGTACTGACTGAGTGTGAATTATCCCCCCTCCCTCCCGGTTTTACAAATGAATTCAATTTTTAAAATGTCTTTGTGTCTAAATCCAGATGTGCCCACCCATGTGGAGGGGTCATAAAGAGTCTGTCCTCCTGGAAGGAGAACTCAGTGGAGCAGTTAAACAGCACAAATCAGCCACAGCTCTGGACTACTGTTTCCCCTCAGCCCAACTGGGTGTCCCCTCCCGAAGTGGTGGACCTGACACTGGACGAGGACGCCGGACACAAATACCTACTTTAAACAACTTGTACACTGAAGACTCCTTGTTTCTTCCTCTCACTCCTCCTCATCCCTCTTGCCTTGCCTCCATGCTACGGCTGAAATCCTTCCTATAGCTGCGGCCTCACCTGTAACCGCTCGTGGACTCTTCCTGCTCCAGGGCACCGTTTGTTTTTAACTTACTGTTAAACAATCATGTGTATCAAAGCCATTCTACTGATGTGATTCCCCAATCTTGGCTTCTCAGCTCTGAATTTAGTTGTAATAAAAATGGCACAGCACTTCAGGTGCAGGTGGAAATGTACGTAAGAGTGATTTATCTGTTAATGATAGCAATATCCTACCTTCATTTAATACCTCAGTTACCCCTTGATAACGGATGTAGGTTGTCATTTTGTGTTGTGCGCTTGCAAGCTATATAGTGAAAACTTCAAGTTGCTGCTTGAGAGCAGGTCAGTATCACAAGCATGGCTGTTGACCTGCTTCACTACAGACTCTGAACGGCATATTTTCAGACTTGATTTGGCATTTTTATCTGCAGTCACCTGCGCTCAAGACAGAAACGGCAGCTGGTACACATTCTGTTGTACAGTAGACCATAGATTGATGGCAAAGTTTGCTTTGTACCTCTCTAGGGTCAATTTTGTTTTCAAAAGTCTCACCACTGGTTTCATGGTTGGTTCAGTCAGCATTGATTGCTTTGCTTCACTATACTCTGTTCAGCATAGGTACAGCCTGTGCTCTGGTGCTGTCTTAAAGGAATAGTTTGACATTTGGGGAAATGCGCTTTGTTGCTTTCTTACACCGAAAGATGATACTTTCCTGTCTCTCCAGTAAATATAAGGCTACAGCCAGATGCTGCTTAGCTTCGCTTTGCACAAAGACTGGCAACAGGGGGAAACAGTTAGCCTGGCTCTGTCCGAAGGTAACAAAATCCACCTACCAGGACCTCTCAGGCTCACTAATTAACACATTACATCTTGTTTGTTTAAGCCTCATAAAAACTCAACTGTAAAAACAACATTTCACTCTTTTTGGTGGGTTATGTGCTGCACTATTTCTTGGCCAGGCACAGTTACTTCCAGAGTCTCCGCTGGATGCCTGACAACTACGCAGAGCCAAGAAATAGTTGGACAGAGCGAGACTAGCCATTTCCTCGTCTCCAGTCTTTGTGCTAAGCTGACCTTCTGCTAGCAGTAGCTTCATATTTCATGTATAGACATGAGATTTTCCCATCAAGTGTTAAATCTTCACCAGAAAGCAAATAAGTGCATTTTACAGCTTTTGTTTCTGTTACTACATATATTACTACAAGTCTCTTTTTTAACAGTGAACCACTGGTTAAACTCAGACTCTGAGGGAAACACACTTGTTACATACACACTACAAGATACAACTCATTTCCACCACAGCACTGCTATATGTGGTGGTGTACTGGCAATAGAAATGATCTTTTGTTTGGAGACACGTTTTATGTTGGAAGCCACAGAGTCTGAGAGTGTCCCAGGTGATGTAGTTATGAATGTATGACCCTGCAGTGCTGACTGGGTGCACTTAATGTTTGAATGCTTATCCTGAGTGGATGCAAACACCTTTAAACCTCTGGGGACCCCTTTATAACAACTGAGGAAATGTATTTTCCACTGAATACTGCAAAGCAAGATAGCAAGATGGCCTGAATGCCTTGAAACGTGCACTATTTTCTTTTAGAATCCTATAAAGCTTATTCTTTTACCTTACAAAGCAGTGGATTTTGCTATCTCAACAATAAATATTTTAATAATAGATGTGAATTTAGCACACGTATAAAAACAATAAAAGTGGTGTTGAGTTTGTGCCCACATGTGGGGCATTTATAGAAAAGACTTTTACTGTATGAACTGTTTCTACCCTGATCCTCAGGGCCTGCTTGCTCTCTTCCCCTGTGGTCTTATTTTTGTCTTCATGCAGTACTGCAGCCACGCTGGTAAAAAATTTTTATCAATAATCTAACTTGACACATTGTTTTAACACAATTTGTTGCATTGCATATTAACACCAACTTTCTTAAGGTTGACAATTGTAGAATCAAATTTTTTTATTTTTTTTTTTACTTCTGCTGGTCACAGAAGGGAAGGGAAAAATCCTAAATATAAGGAACTAAACCAAAGTCTAAATGGAATTTATGTTTTCAGTTTGTTTTCTTTCCCAATTTGAAATTTTCTTCTAGTCTGTTCTTTTAAATTTGCTCTGTAAGTCTAAATCTTTTCATTTGGAAGTCAGTGCATTTGTTGTGAAATGAGGTGACATGAATTTAAACTCAAGATACAGTTTATTATAATGTGATTATTTTTGTTTTCCTTTGGCCAGTTTTTTCCAATAAATGCAGCTACCACTGTAATGACAATTCTTTTACCAGACCACTTCTGCTTGCAAAATCCATTTTGCTATTGTTCCTTAGGATTATTATGAGCTGTTATTAAGACTCCTGTCTTTAGTGATAGAGGTTTGGTAGAAAATTAGGGCAGCGATGCTCGACTATGGTTGCACATAGCATGTTTGGTCACATCTTTAACCTCAAGTCAGATATTATCCTCATTACCAGTAATTTAGCCTTGCTCTTCTGTTATTTTTGTTTTATTTTACTGTCAGTATTTTAAATTAACAAAAAAAAGGTGTTTATTTTGTTGCTTCTGCAAGTCCTTGACTTCCTTGAAATTATGTCTGTAGAACAAAAAGAAACTATTTTAAAACTAAATAAATAGAGCGTTATTTAATGACTCTCTTGTATGGTAATTTATTTTCTTGTTTTTGGAAAGCACAGTGGTTTATTTTACCAGCAGGCTGTGCAGTCTTTGTTCATGTGCTGTGACTGTCTAGTGTCAAGCTTAGGGAAGGTAAATGAAACTGGTGAGGCCTCCTCTTTTTTTTTGAATTAATCAGCATCCTCATGGTTGTCAAAAGTAGCCTAATTGGAACTGAAGTCTATGAACTGAAGACTCATCCTTTCAGACATCTGTAAATACAACTCTAGCAAACAATGTTTCTTAAATTCTACTTTAAAAAGTGATATATTTTGTTAATGGAAGCACACTGATAGATGTATCTGAAGCCAAAAGTCTATCAAAAAGTATTTTGCACCAGTGTGTCCTTGAGAATAATCACCATCATAGGTACAATACTTAATGAGATGTCTCATTGTTTTCTTTTATCCTGTGGCCAAACAGTCTAGACAACTGCCTCTGCTGTGAACAATACAACTTCACCCACACCCACAAAAGTGGCATGCTGGGTCAGAGGTCACACCGTCACACCTGCCGCTAGGGGGACATATGGAGTTCACATGAAGAGGACAATGAGGGAGTGGAGAAATTCAGTGTGCGGAGGCCCTTCTCCTAAAAGCAAAGCCCTTTAGCCAGCTCTTTTCACCCTCAGGGCAGAACATCAGCTGTATGCTAATTTTTACAGGGCAGTGGTGGCCTCACAGAGCAGCGAGTGTGCTGGCTCACTCTCAAAAGCCAGAAATAAGTATCCTTCCTCTTGCAGATGTCTTTTTAGTGTTGAAGGATGCAGCTTTAAAAACTGCGTTGTCCAAGTGCTGTTCATGATTATTTCCTGGTTCATTTAAAATGCTGCTCCAGCCACTACCAGATGGCTCTACACCAGCAAAAGTAATGCATGTGAACAAAATGTGAAATTTTACTTGCATGTTCTAAATTTCAGCTGTTTTCCAAGCATTTGTTATGGATTTTGATCATTTCTGTTTGTTTGAAATAAAAAAATCAACAAATGATTCAGTTAATCGACGGAAAAATATTCTAATAATGGTTGATTAATCCCTTCAGTCATTTTTCAAGCAAAACTAATGAAAAAGCTGAATATTCTCTGGTTCAAGCTCCTCATATTCATTGTACACTGACCATGTGGGTTGTGAACTTTTGGCCAAATAAAACAAGATATTGCTTTGGGCTCTGGGAACTTGGGACATTCATTTTTTGACTTTTTAAAATTTCACATACTGAACAATAAATTGTAAAAAATAATTGATAATCCAAAAAAATTGTTTGTTGCAGTCCTGAATAGATTAAATTGTTTGTTAACCAAAGCAATGTGACCCCGGAACATGAGGACAGAAAGGAAATTAATTTTTAAAGAAAGTCAAATATTGTAGAAGTTACTGATTTCATGTTATGTGTTATAAAGGTTTTGTAGTATAAAGTGATAGTTTGAAAGTGTTACATATCAATGGTCTGTTACTTGTGAATAAAGGGAACTGATTGCAGCAGTTTGACCTCCACTGATAGTAAAGAACTGTGAAAGGCTCTTTGTGTGGCACCGCAGGCTTAAAGCATTAGATGGTGGGAACTGGAAGACGAGGACATATGGGACTAAGAGTTTTGTGACCCCCTCAGCCTCCCCATGCCCATCTGTTCCTCCACCCTTCAGGCTTAGCACTAAAGGCAAAGCAGTTTTCAGGACACAGACAGTTTCCAGCCTGTTGGACAAGAAAATGGTTCAATGTAGGGAGACTTTGCTTTTTTAAAGGAATAAAAACAGACCATGTCAATGTGATATGGACATGGCCTGAAATGGGTGTCCAGAGTCAAGCTTAGGGAAGGGAAATTAAATTCTAATGAATGAATTGAATCCATTTGTAATGTCAGGCTGCCAGTTATGGCTGTGAAACGTAATCTAATCAGGATGGAGGTATCTGTTACACATTAACTGTGGTGGAAGTACTGGAAGTACTCAGATTTGTACCTAAAGGAGAAGTATAAAGAAACTGAAGTACTAGTAGCTCAAAGTTCTTGAGTATATGTGCTTAGTTACTTTCCACTCCAACGCATTAATTTATAGTTTCATCTTATTGTTCCTCCTTTTGGGACAGAGTGGATCATCTGTCCCAGCAAGGACTCCTCAGTGAGAAGTAACCAAGACAGTCATTAGGAAATGTTAATATTTAATTTTCATTGTACTTCTTTTGACAAGTGGGCCCCTATTTCTTAGATGTACATACCAGCGCTGAATAGGAAATTGGTGACCTCATGTAAATTCGATCTGAACAGGTCTTATGAGCCATAATGATTGAAAACACCTGTGTGGGTATGCATAGATAGATAGTAACTACACTATGCAATACTCATTTTTATGTCGTCATTAAATATTCTGTGCAATATTTCATCTCTTAAATCATTACTGTGCAATATTTAATTCTGTACAATATCTCATTCTGTGCAATATTTCATTTCATTTCAACAACATTTCACACATGTCAATTCTTGAATAAACAATATATGTGGTAACCAGATGCAGATCATGTCTATTTGAGGGTCCCAGATCAGAAACCAGCTCCACAAACTAGTCCTACCTTATCTGAGATTGGTGACCTCATGTGAATTCAATCTGAACAGGTCTAGGATAACAACATAACATAAAACACCATACAGTGCAATTTACAATTTACATATTATATAAATTGATCATATGTTTTGTGTATAAAATGAAGGTATGTGGCTTGTAAATGAATGTAGTCCAAAGTAGACAGTATTTCCTCCTGAAATGTAATGGATTGGAAGTTGCAGAGTAATGTGTAATAGATTACTGGGTAATACTTAATTTGCAATGGTAATTATTTTGATGAGCATATGTCAGATCTTGAATATATGTGGTGTGATGGGGGTTCATGTCTATTTGAGGGTCCCTGTCAGAAACCAGTTCCACAAACTAGTCCTACCTTATCTGGGCTGGTGGGCTCAGTCATTTTGAGGAGGGGGGCTGTCCAAAACACACATGTCCCCGCCCCGGAGCCTCATCCCATTGGTGGATCCGGGTGCCAGAGCCGGAGGGTCCCGGTCGGAGGGGGTCCGGGGATTGGTCGCCCGGGTGTGTGTGCAGCCTGTCGGTTTGAATGTGCTGGAGACTGGAGGGGATCATTTCCATGGACCATCTGTCTCACTGGCTGCCCGCACAACAAAGAAGGACCCAGGATGGTGTTGGTACATGTTGGATATCTGGTTCTCCCCGTCTTCGGCTCAGTTAGAAACAGAGGTATGATTGTCTCTGCTTATTCCTTGATCCTAACTCTAACAAATTTCCTCTTAATCCTCCTTTTAAATGTCCTCAAAGGGATGTAAACAGAGCTGACACCTGCTAGCTAAAAAACGCATAATCGCGACATTAGCTTTTCTTGCTAGCTGTAGCGTCGCGTCAAATTAGCTAATGCACCGTAAAAAAAAAAAAAAAAAAAAAAACGTTTTAAAAAATTTTGAAGATATGATGTTTCAAGGTTTGTTAACAGCACCAAAACGACCGCAGCTGTCAAATGGCAGCCCCGCTTTTCTTTTATCCTCATCGGTGTTTGAAAATTTTCTTTAGCATCGCTTGCTAATGTTAACCGAATAACACATGTAGCTTAATGCGGCCACTTTTATTAGCTCAGCTTTAGCTCGTAAGATCTATTTGTCGTTAATTTGGCCCAAGCTGTATCATGGCTAACACGACAAGGGATGTTTACCCCTTTGTGTGCAAGTGGCATCGAGTCTTGTTGATTTCTTCCTGCCCTCATTTTACCCCATGTCAATTAAAGCTTCTCCCATTAAAGACAGGTATTAGCTTATAAGTGGGCTCTAAGATGGTGGCATTCAAATCGTGCAGGTGAACATCTGAGCATGAATCTGAATAATCACACTGGCTGAATTGGGCTTTAATAACAATAACATCATCCTCCATTGCAGCAGGCTGATCTGTGTTGATTATGTAATAATAATAGTGGTGATAATTTGACGTGCATTGTTAAACCTACATGCAGTTAGCACCAATGATTTCATTGTGCTTTTATTTGTGTTCTTTTTTCCTGTTCCATAGTATCGAGGCTGGCTCCACATTCCGCATTTCTCAGACCTTTGTCCCCCTCCATTGTGTAGCTAACGATCATCTGCTGCTGTCTGCCGTAGCCTCTGCCTGTTCTCTGCATCTAGCTGTATTGTGAACCCCCTTCTTCCTCATTTCCTCTTTCCATCTGAAGACGACATTGGCATTAAAACAAAACCGAGTTCCCACTCATGCCGTATCCTTCTGTGTAACAGACTAAAGAATAACACCTTCTGTAGAAAACAGTTTGTCTTTATTTAAACTGTCATGTTGCTCTTCAGTGAATAACCCATTGTAGCATTAGACTTTACTACAGACTTGTCATTGTGATTCTCCCATTCAGTGTGGATAGACTACATTCTGCTGTAAATTTCTGTAAAGTGGATACATTTTGATCCTCCTTCCTCCCCCTCCCACTGATTCGATTACAGCCAGGCTTGATCGAACTCTTTGAAAATCGTCTCCATCCCCTATTTGCAAAGGTGCATTGTACCAGCTTTTGTCATCAGTAAAGCACTATGATCACCTTCCTCTAAATCTCCTCGCAAATTGGCCGATACCTGTAGCACTAAAATCACAGCAATTTGTCTGATGTTATTTTCACCTTTTATGGTCCACTGCACCTGTTATAGTGGCATCCAAACAGCTGGTCATAATCCTATCCATGTGTGAAAGCCTTTGTTCCTGCTAGCTGAATTGATTCAGTCACAGTAAATTGGCGAGACTCAGGTCTAACTCATCTTGCCATTTGAAAAAAATAAATAAATAAAAAAAACCTTTTGCAATCCACTATCATGCACAGCCCCCTCTCGAGTCTCTCCTCAGACACCTCCAGAATGCTATCCATTTTACAGGGATGTGTATATCCTGCACTGCTGTAGAACTCCTTTTAGAATGAAAATGTCTTTTTATTCTTTGGTTGTGGTTTTCTACCTTATGTTCTTGTATTAGATCCTAATGCATGGTCATTTTATACTTTTGTTTTTCCACATTGAACAGCAGATTCCAATGTAAACTTTGTGTAGAGATGTCCCTGCTATACTGAAATGTGCTGTAAGCATACACATCTACTCATTGGATGCTGCTTCTGTTCTGTTAACCCTACAGAGAGCATGGTCGGGCCTTGCCTTCGGTCTTTATTTGCATGGTATTATTCTGGTTATGTAGGAGATATTACTCTTATTATTACTATTATCACACAGTGCCACACATACTAATATTTTCCAATAAAGACTGTAGTTTTCTTTCTAACCTTCAGTGTGCTTTTTGCTGATTTCCATGTGTTCCTCCCCTCCTCCCTTCACACTGTGCTGTCACTGAGACGGTCCCCTCACTCTTTATGTGCTCTCATTTCTCAGCTGTCGTTGACAGAGTTTCTTCAAGTTGATGCTCTGCTTAATTTGGAGTAGGGGCAACTGAAATTTTCTATCCATTCAAAGAAAAAAAGAAAAGCATGTTTATTCTGAAACACACCGGCATTGATATTTAATGTGACACGCTGTCATTCCCTCCTGATCCATACACTGTTGTTTATAGAACAAAACACAGCCTCCCTCACATCAACTCATTGGTGTTCATTGGTGAAGAGTTAACATTGGAACAAACTTGGGCGAAATGGATCAAATCCTCTTTCATGGTACATATAATTTTGTGTTTTAGTGTCTTTATATGGTCAATTTCTTTTTATAAATTTCCTAGAGAAACTGTTTATGGATAAAACAAACCACTATGCACAATGTTTTTTTGCTAATCCAGCAAATTAAATACCTAACAAATCAAGTTACTTCAACACATTGAGGCAGAATAATATAAAAGTCTAATATTGCCATAAAGCCATAAAATGGTCTAACACACCCAAAGATATGAAACTTGTAATACACCACTGTATAAACGGTATCGTTCATGGTATATGTGATAACACCCAACTCTATTTCAAGGTGTTTACTGCTTAGTATCTATGCACACAGACCACTGAGGTCTCTCTTCTTAACGTATACATTAAACACTGGGCTTCATTCCTCTTTAGGTTGTGTACTTCTGTGTTATCAAAGGAATATTTAGTTATTTTGGGAAATCCTCTTGTTCACTTTGTTCAATTAGATAGGTAGATCAATACCACTGTCATGTCTGTGCTGCAAAAGCTGCAGTCACCTTTAAAGCTCACAAATTTACATGCGATATCACGTCCGTTTTCAGTTGTGCAAGAGCTGAATTTTAAAATCAATTTGCTGTTGTACAGGTGGTTATGTGCTGGACTATTTCTTAGCTCTAAAGTAGTCACCAAGAAAAAGTTTGTAAAACCACATATGTCATTTTTACGCTTCAGTTTTTGTATGGATTAAACATAGGACATATAATGTGTTTATTAGTGAGCTTTAGAGGTGCAGTAGGTGGATTTTGTTACCTTTGGCCAGAGCCAGGCTTAGCTGTCTCCAGTCTTCATGCTAAGCTAGGCTCACCACTTCCTGGCTATAGCCTCACAGATATGACAATGGTTTCAATATTCTCATGTAACCCTCCACCAGAATATCCAGCCGTTCCTCCAGGAGTCTCCAAATGTGTAGTATAATGAGAAATCAATTGGGTTCAATCACCAAGTGGCAATCTGAGCAGTGTTATCTCAGTGTCTCTGTGTAATGTTGTAAACTATTAACCTCTTTCATTGACTCCTTTTCTTGTTAATTGGCAGGACAGACCTTGACACATTTATACAAATAAACTCTTGATTCACAGAAAGCTGCACGTCACAGCTCGCAGTTTTATAATGTAAAAATAAAGTCACCCAATCGAGCCTTTGTCTGACAACAGCATAACTAAACCTAATTCAGCTCACAACATAAGGCCTTTGATAATTTATTGCATGAAGTCTTTAAATTCATTAGAGAGTCAACAGTATTTTTGTTAACAAATAATACTAATATTGTATGTTTTTAACTCCAAAAGTTGTGAATGTTTATACCAGACCTACAAAATAATTTGGTTTCTAAATTCTCATTTTTACTCTTTTAATGTGCCATCTTGGTTGAGTTGCTCTCATCTTAAACTTTACATTACAAAGCCTTTGCTTCTGTGAAAAGTTTGAAAGTGGGGCAGTTGGTCACAACATGCAGCACAGGCTCTGGTGTCATTAATTCCAAGTATTTATTCTTTTAAATATAAACCCTGTGAGTTAAAGAGCTCCTGCTGTCACATTCCAGCCACTTGAGTCTTACATCTGTTCACAATGTCTGAAATAGTCAAAGAGTTATTTATGTGCAGGCACAAGGTGTGTCTGAGAAACAGCATGTGTGCTCGGAAACTTTCTCCACCGACTACAGCAACAGACTTTTAAATAACTCAGGAGCCATAATGCATATGTTCGTTCACAGTAGCTGCACTGGTACAGACCACATTAATGTGTCTTCCACCCACCCTGTCCTTATCTGACCCATGTTTAACATCAAGGTCAGTGAGAGGCGTGCAAGCATGTGTCATGTAGAACTGTTTGTATGCAGATTTCCAATTTCAACACAAAGGCTGATTTCACTCATTAGCCCCTCATTGTGATTGTGAGTGTGCTGATCAGTGATATCAGCTGGTGTGCGATGGGTTCTCAATGAACAAACTGCATGCACGCGGCTCACGCTGTCACATGATGGAAGACCACCGAACGAGGCAGAAGACAGGATTATGTTAGAGAGGAGGTGTGATTGTAAAGCTGCAGTGATGGAGGCAGGAGGGGGAGGAGGGGTGAGGGAAAGAGAGAGAGAGAGAGAGAGAGACAGGTTCGATGTCAGACTGCTGCAGTCGCGGCTGGGCAGGGCTTACGGGCTGTCACTCACACAGGGACGCCATGCCGCAGCCACACTGTGGGGGAGGGGCTGCCTGTGCAGCAGCTCAGGGGTGAGGAGAGGTGGATGGGAGTGTGTGTGTGTGTGTGTGTGTATGGGTGGTGGTCTGTTCTGCACCAATCAGGCATTTTATGTTTGTCAAAGCAGAGGTGCAACAATAACAACATCAGGGCTGTTACTGCTGGCAGCACTGCAATATGTCAAATATTAATGTCAGAGGTTCGTGCTGAGCCCAGAGACCAGTGTTTTGATATTTACCCCAAGCTTCACATTGAGTCCAGCCTTACCGGGTCACAGGCGTTATACAAAAGTGATGCTCAGCCTTTTTACCAATCCAAACCAGCAGTCTGACATTTCTGCTCTACTTCCTCAGCCAAATGTTTTCAGTTTGCTCACAGCTCTCGAGGTTCACTGGCTTCCCGTGTCCCAAGGCTACATGCGAAACAACAGCCATGAAAATATGTCACATGAGCAATGATTAAAGGAATAGTTTGACATTTGGGGAAATACACTTATTTGCTTTCTGGTGTAGATGAAGAGCTGGATATGACTACAAGAGGACAGATATGATAACTCTCAGAAAGAAAAAGCATATTACTAAAAGTATTTCTTTAAATAAATGAAATAAATATATAGATGCACATGTGCAGTATTTAAAGGATGGGGAGGGGTTTTGTCTTACATAAAATGTTGATAATTTGTAAATCAGATCTTGTCTTATCTACTGTTAATTGAATTAGTCAGAAAATACTAAATATACCACAACCCCCTCACCTCTTCATATTGCTGTTTAACAAGTCCACCTTTAATCTGCCTGACTCAGCTCGAAACAGTTGCGACACCGGCGGATGAGACAATTATTTCAAAGGCACAATACTCAGATACCTCATTATACACAGTCCATCCTCCAGACCCTGCTGTCTGCTCCCTGTTCCAGAAAGCTAGAAAGCTTTAATGGGAAGCTGAAGCAGTAACTGTTTGTCCCCTCCTCACCCTCCTCCCGGCCCTCCTTTCTCTGGGCTCGGAGTAATTCCTATTGATCTCTTCGTGCAACTCGATACTGAGGTGATTCAGTGGGACGGCTGCACAATCTCACGTCTCCTCCACCTCTGATATGAAGGGTGGGGGGGAGGTAGAAATAGAGGCGGATAATCTTTTGTTGCCGCTGTGGAGGGTTTTAATGAGAAATCCACGGTCGAACATGTGTCCCTTCAAATGGGAGACATGATGCACAGCCTGAGTCTATTAAAGTGACTAGCGGTGGATCACAGACGAGGCTCTGTGCTGTAGATCATCTCCAAACACCCCAGGCTGTTAGTGAGGATCCATCCTTCCTGCTGGCTGTGCGATGGCGAGTGGAAAGGCAGGCCACTGGGTGCAATCTGTGTGTGGGTTTAGATGCTTCTCCACAGGGGTCTAAATGTCCGTGTCCTCCATCTGCTGTTGTGTCTGTCTTGTCTCTTCCTGTGTCAAGTCTCTCCTATTTTTATGTTCTCCCTGTAAAATTGGTTGTTAAATGTTTTTGTGTGTATCTGAGCCACTTCACTGGTTTGTCTGCGTCTCTCTGTGGTGTCTGAATGAAACCTCCATGTTGATCCCTTGCGTTTATTTCCCGTAGGAGCACACTTCACCAGGCATCAACACAGCCATGCTACCTCCTGCCGACACTTTCACTTGGGCACTCCCCAGGCGCCCATCTCAGCAGAGTTCCCTCTGGGACACGCCAGCCAGCCGCCTCAGACCGGCCTGGCCACCCACCTGCCCCCGGCACACCACCCGCCCCTCACTGCCCTGCCCGCGCCCCCTCAGTTCCAGGATGTGCCAGGGCCTCCATTCCTACCTCAGGCCTTACACCAGCAATACCTCATCCAGCAGCAGCTTCTCGAAGCGCAGCACCGCAGGATTCTCCCACACTCCAGGTAGAACCAATACCTGCGCACAAATACAGATAGAAACAGAAAAACCAAGCCAAACATTTATATCTCTTATCTTACTTACAGAAGAACCCAGGAGCGTATTCCCTTGAACCCTCACCGGCTGCGTTCAGGCTACGAGTACTCCCCTCCCCTCCATGTTCCCCAGCCAATGACGCAGCAGCAGCAGAGGTACCTGGCCGAAGGCACCGATTGGTGAGTCACTGTCTGAGATAAACTGGAGTCCCGCGGAGTCGAGAAACGATCCTGTCCTTTCATCTCTGCGTCCATCTGTCTGTCTGTCACATTGCCTGGCATGGGTGATGATGTTGATTTAGTGGCCTGTCTGTCTGCCTGCAGGGATCTCAGCGTTGATGCTGGCCTCCCTCACCACCAGTACCAGCTCCAGCAGCTTCCGCAGCACTATCAGCATTACCTGGCCTCCCCTCGAATGCACCACTTCCCGAGGAATACGTCCTCTGCACAAGTGGTAAGTTGGTCACCCTGCTAGTGTTTGATCTCTCTTTTATTAGCAGAATTATTTGTCCTGTGTTCTATAGATATTTTAGCCTATAGGTTAATGTTTTTCTCCATTGATTTGATGTGTTATAAGGCTGTAAATGCAATGATTGAAACTTCAAATGTATTCACTTGGAAGAGTACTGCACCAGTCGAGTTTTGCACTTCTATACCATTGTTGCACCCACAACTAAATAAGCTTAAAAATGGATCAAAATTGATGCAGCAGGATCAGCAATATCATCAACTCAGATTAAAAGATGAACTGATTAGATTCTGGTTGTCAAAGGTCAAAGGTCAACTTCACTTTTGATATCATAACAATGAACGGGAGATTGGGCCATATTTCACATTTGGTCGGATACTGAATTGGTGATACTAATCTTGGGCGTCCACCTTGACACTGTGCTGATTGCATAGATCTTCTGTGCTGCTGGGTTGAAGGTGTGTGAAGCATCCATGTTTTACAATTTGTAGCTTCTTTGCAGTAACAGACAGCATGACATGTAAGATAGTATGTTTCTCACAACATCCAATTTGCCAAAAAATACTTCAACACAGTTCTTCGTGTTTCGGCCACCTTCAGTATTCTAATAAATTGGATTTTGGTTTCTAACATTAGAAAAAAACTGACTAGAGGGTTAACATTGCTGTAATATGACGAAGAGTTCTCTTTTGCTAGGTTGTGCATGAAATCAGAAACTACCCGTACCCCCAGCTGCACCTGTTGGCACTGCAAAGTCTGAACCCTTCGAGGCACGCCACCGCTGTGCGAGAAAGCTATGAGGTAAATGTGCCTCTAAAGTGACCTACAACTACATTTCATCTCCCACCCCTCCATTCATCAAAGCCAGTAAACTGTGCGTCACTGTGCTGCCCCATCTTCATATTTATTTAGTGTATTTGAGAGCTAGACCTTTGTCTATACTCCCCCTGTAGTAGAAAAAACAATCTCACCTCAAGTTCCATTTAGCAGCGTTTCTGGTGCTTTCAGTCACATCACATGATCCTCTTTAGCAAATGGAGTTTCAGCTTTTGATCACTTTCCTGACTTCTTGTGCATGTTGGCTTCAAATAACGGTTCATTCTTGACCCGGTGACAGTTGGCAAAACAATCTCATCTCAATTTACTAGCTGTTCTATAATTCTATTATTAGTATTCTTTTTTCTTCTACTCCATAATGTTCTCAACTGTGCTGGATGTCATTTTTTTTCATCAGGAGCTGTTGCAGCTGGAGGACCGGCTGGGGAGCGTCAGCAGAGGAGCTGTTCAGACGACCATAGAGAGGTTCACCTTCCCACACAAATACAAGAAGGTAAGATGGATAACAGCAACTGGATGTTAATAACATACAGAGACACAAATATATTCAACAGTTTATAACATATATATATAACAGCTTTTCTGACCCTGCCTTTTGTCTCTCTGTAATCTGACCTGCGAACAGAGGAAGCCCCTGCAGCTGAAGATCGGGGAGGAGGAGGAAACAGATGTGGACGAGAAATGTACCATCTGTTTGTCCATGCTGGAGGACGGAGAGGACGTCAGGTCAGAAATGCTTTGTAGCCCCTTCTGTTTAAAAGCTTAAAACAGAATTATGACAATCTGGGAAAGTGGAGAAAGAAGACTGACACCTCTCTCAAGTCTGTAGGAGAATATGTAAATCTACATCCAGCAGCTGATCAGCTTTACAAGCGTAAATTACAAATAACTTTGATGATTCGAATCGTTTTGATCAGTTCAGGGTTAGGAAAAATGCACAATAGATGTTTTTGCACTTCAGTGTTTCTGCAGACTGAACTAACAAGACATAATTTGTTAATTAGCGAGCTTCATAGGAGCTGGTAGGTTGATTTTGTTACTGAGCCAGGCAAACTGTTTCCCTCTGTTTCAAGTCTTTGTGTTAAGCTAAGCTCACTAACTGCTCACTGATATATGAGAGTGGTATCGATCTTCTCATCTAACTCTTCCTCAAAGAGCCAATAGACATTTGTCCCAAAATGTCAAACTATTCTTTTAAACAAATGAAACAAAAATATAGATGCACATGTGCAGCACTTGAGGGATGTTGTTGCATTTTGTTTTTACATAAGGATGTTGTTAATTTGTAAATTAGATCTCGACTCAGTGAACCATCCACCGCTAATTAAATTTAGCAAAGGCTAAATATATCACAAACCATTAACTAATAGCCAAATCCTTCCCCTTGTTCACGTTAGATATAGAGTGTCACTCCACATTATAACAAGTCCACCTTTAATCTGTCTGATTTAGCTTGCCACAACAATAGATAAGACAATTAATAGGTGGATTTTCTTCCATCAGAAAACAAAATGTTGAACTATTCCAAAATGTTGAACTATTCCTTTAAGCACTGACATGAGCACCTACACATGCTGGGGGGGTGGGTGAAACTCAGGAGTGAAGATCTGCCCTGGGTTGAGGAAAGAGGGTCGGTTTACAGCGTCTGTGAGGAGCCTCAGCTGTCTGAGAGGCATGTAGGATTAATGACTCAACAGAAGTCGTCTCTGCATGCCTGAATGAACAAAATTAACTCCCCGCTGGTTTCAGAAGTTCTGTGCAAGCACATAACTGTATTCACCGGGAGAGCCGTGCTTGCCAATGTGAATCAACATTTACCCCGTGCCTCTCTGTCTCTCTGTCCTCCAGGAGATTGCCCTGCATGCACCTCTTTCACCAGGGCTGCGTGGACCAATGGCTGGCCACCAGCAGGAAGTGTCCAATCTGTCGAGTTGACATCGAAACACAGCTGAACCCTGACAGCTGATGAGATTCAAACCCCACTCCACCTCCTTGTCAATCACCCTCGTGGTTCCTGCTTTCTTCCACCCCGGCTTGCCGGCCCTCCCCCCCCTCCCTCGTTGGGTGCTTTGCCAAATGTCTCCAGACTTCATGTGACATCACCACCCTTCTGACTCACGCTTTACTGAGCCAAGCCAGGATAACTAACTGCACGAGAGGCCGCAAGGGACTCTCTTTATATAGAAGCACATCCTTCTGGAGGCAAAAAACACGCAAACACACACACATACTCATGTACACAGGGTTTACTTGTAGCTTGCTGGTCGTAAGTGGGGTGTTGTTGCTGTTGTGGTGTTGTACTGTAGGTAGCCCCGGGCTGTGTAGCATGTCCTCAAGGCCATGACTTAATGTCCTGAGAGTGGAGAACACAACCCCACACTGAGCTGGCTACTTTCTCTCTTTTTCTCTCTCTCTTTCTATATATATGAAATATATATATATATATATATTTCTCTCTTTTCAAACACACTTCAATCAAAATGAATATTCTGCCACACAAGAAAACTTAACAGAAACTAAATGCCATGTTTACCTAAAGATCATTTGTGGTCGTAGTAGAGTAGCAGTAACCAACAAGTGATATCTGGTGCGCCGTCGCCTTCTCGGGCGCGAGCACCGGCTAGCTGAGTGTTTTAATTCTACCATGCAGCTTTGACATTTTTGCAATACAGTTGTACATTTACCTTGGGTTGGTGTCATGTGAGATGGTGTCATGTGAGTAGGTCTCTTTCACTGCAGCGGGAAGCGAGCCCAGTGATCAAGTCGTCGTGTGTTTAAAATTTCAAAAATAGGTAGAAAGTGTTTTTACCAAAATGCATTTCGTCACGGTGTAGCTTGAGCCTGACGCGCAGGTTCACGTGTGTGTGTGTGTGTGTGTGTATGTGTGTGTGTGCTCTGCCCTGCTGTGTGTGACTCAAAGAATGTGTGGATGCTCAGAAAGTGTTAATATGAGCGTGTTGCAGAGGTTCGGGGCCACACCTTGAGGTTAACTCACTGTAGGTTAATAGCATGGCCACTGGAGTGCTTATACAACACAAAGCCAAAAAAAAAGGGATGAAAAAAGGAAACTATGGTGCGCCGCAGAGCGAGGTGGGAGGAAGATTTAGCTGCCCTTGTACCTGTGTCTTCATCTGGCGCGGGGCCAGCGGCAGAACAGTGTGTACTCAAAATGCATGTTTCATCGTCGACTCGGGCTGTTAGCTTTGGTAGCGTTTCTTCAAATTTAAAAAGGTACAGAGATGGCTTTGCATGACTTAGTTAATCTGAGCTGTGACTATCTTCTCAACACTAACAAACAAACGGAAAAAAAAAAAAAAGAGCACGGCGTCAGCGGCTGCTCCCCTGACTTGTAGCGTGTGTTCATCCCCGTCCCCTCTGGTGGCAGCGATGGGATCCTCTTTGATGTTTACCTTATTGCCTAAAGAACAAGCACATGTGACAATAGTTATATAGCAACAAAAGGTTTATCCTCGGTATTGCATTTGCGTTGGTTTATATTTAGATATAGATTCATGCAGTGTTTCGGCAGAGAGAGGAGCTTGCGTTTTGATCTTGTGTATTCGTGTGACAGACCTCCCCTCGTGGTTGCTATGCTGTTTGCTATGCTGTATTGCTAGAACATGTAGAACGTGGTGCGATGGAGGCAGCCTCCCTCTCGCAGTGCACACAGACACGAGACGGCACAACAGCGGGAAAACATTCAGGCTGTTAAAACAAGTCGACCCCGCCCTCTCGCTCTCTGCTCGGCCCGACCACTTTTCACTTCTTTAGTTGTGTGTGTGTGTCGACTTGTCGTTTTAGTTCCACAGGGCCACGTGTGTTGTAAGGATGCCTTTAGGACCTCTCACTGTCCTATGCACTGTGATAGTAAAGGATAAGACTTGGCCCAGAGACTCTTTAAGCCTCAGCGGGTCAAGGATCAATTAACAAGGATTACTTGTCCCTGTCTTGTGCACTGCCGGTGTCGACACTGCCTCCTCCTGTAGTGGAGTCATCCGTGATGAAGTTTTCATAGTTTACACAGGGTGTTGTCAGTTGAGATGCCTTAAGTATTTAACAATCATAATTTATTACTAACTGTAGATATTGTGGGTATGTATTTAATTTTATATAGTTTTTTGGGGGGGCGGGGGGGGCGACTGAATCATAATTTATTTATTTAGAAATAACACAAAAATGCTATGAAAAAAACTATTACCTCATTTTTGCATTGTTTTAAATGGGAATGCTTTGCATGCAGTTGTACTTTTTGGAACACTAAAGTTAAAGAGAAAAAAAAAAAGAGCCCTGCTGTTTGATCTCCACAAGCTGGCTGTGCGATGTTTACTGTCCAAGGCTGAGCTACTGAGCCCGCTCACCGTCTCTCTCTCTCTATCTCTCTCTCTCTCTCTTCCTCAGTCTCTCTCTCATGTGGTGCTGTGGATCTTGGTTACATTCCATTCAATGCAATTTCTCTGATCCCCCATGCTGTGATGTAGTGGACAAACTGCAATGAAGTGAATTGGTTTTTAGTTTGTGGGTTATTCTTTTTTTTTTTTTTTTTTGCACTCACTTGTTAAAATATGGGAACCCTCTCACTGGCAAAAAAAGTTAGTTTAGATAATTTAATACTATCACTAAGAACTCTGGCTTTTATTTTTTATGCTCTGCTTCTCACAATGCACTATGGGTCTTAATGATGATCATCTGTGAAGCATGTTCCTTTGCTTTAACTCTTTTTGTATCTATCTTTGATTTTCATCTCTCTGGTGTTTCTCTTCAGTTCTTTTTTTTCCAGAATAGTTTGTAGATTTAAGCATAACAAGTGCCTCGCTTTACGTGTTAGGAGATATTTCCATATTACTGAAACCATTAATAACAATCAGTCCATGAAGCCACCATGCCTTATTGGTTGCATAATTAATTAAAAGAATGAGTCGTGAAGGAGCTCAGACAACATTCGACAGGTGTCTACAAAAGCCATTATCCTCAAAATTCAAGTGTCCAAAATAGCTGTTGGTTTGTCGTGCTGAAGCATTTACATATTGTGGAAATAGTTCTATATAGAGGCATGTTTCACTGTGGGCTTTACAAATACTTCACAAATTCTTCCTTAGTTCATTTCTGTTTATCTCCTGCTCTTCATGTCTTTTTTTTATTTTACCGTCCATCTCTCCTCTCAGACTCTATCCTCTGTTTCCTTTACCAGACTAAAAGGAAGGCAAGGATTTTAAAGCACAACCTTTTCTAAAAATGCATGTTTTCTCAGGTTTCAATATAGTGTCAATGGTTTAATAGTATATGGTGAAAATATATACAAAGAATATAACAGAAAAAAAAAATATTAATTTTGTTGCTGTTTGAAACTGAAAAACAAAGCTGAAGAGAAAATATCCCAAAAAGTGCCAGTGAAAGGGCTGCCGCCATCCTTGTATGAAAATCTGCTGTTTAGCTGTGACTGCGCAATGTTTTTCAATATAGGATATTTTATCTGAAAATAGAACTATTTATCATTAATATTAAAGCAATAGCGCATTAATGGTGATGAGTGTGTTGATGAAGAAATGGATGAGCATATTATGGGTAAATGTTAGATTCACATGTGGTGGAATTTTGTACTTTATTTATTATTACTACTAATAATAATGATAATGATTTCAAAAGTTGCATTGCTAAACCCAAACTGTTCTGTTTTGTTTTTTTTAATTTTAATTTTATTTCATGGCTTGTATATTATCCTTTTGTATGTGCTCTTTTTGTAATAAATTGGATAAAATGGACAAGGACTTGTTTTTGTGTCTTGTTTTGGTATATTATGGTCTTGGCTTGTCCCCCAGATGATAAAATGTGGATATAATTTGACACTTGAAGAAGCTGTTATTAGGTAAAATAAGCAGCCAACTTTATGTTTTTACATCAGGTGGAAACATTCCTGACATATATGGCAACTTTAGAATCATCACTGCACTTTAAAGCAACAATAATAGATTATTTTGGCCACTTGAGGGCAGCAGAATTAGCTGTAAACACAAAATTGAAATATTATCTCCTTATAATTTGTTAAGGCTAACAAGTTAGCATGTTAATAAGTTGAATGCAAGTACAGTATTCACACTCTGTTTCTCTCTGTTTTTGGTCTGTGAGGGAAACATCTGGCTCTTTAGCAGCTAAATGCTCCACTGTTTTTACAGGCCTTTGTCCGTCTGGTGTACAGTGGGTTTATCAGAGCTTTTTCACTGAAAACTGCTGCCTGCTGCAGGAAATAGATTGATGAGAGTGGTGAAATTAAAGCAGTAAAGTTGTGGGCTGTAAAACCAAAACAATGAGTTAAAAGATGCTGAAACACTCTGTAGAGCTGCAATGAACTGTGGAGCCAGCTGATAAATCTTTATGAGTCAAACAGGTTGAAAGCTGTGATTTCTGAGTATCACAAAAGAGTTTAATCTTTTATAAAACCTCCATTATGACAAAGCAACTGAGCAAACCATCCCTGACATATGAAATTTTATAAAGAATGGCACGTTCAGTTTCCTGACCTCAGAAAATATTGTCACAGTGTTTCATTGTAGGCTATATTCCCAGGTAGTATTAAATATTGAGCTATAATATCATTAAAAAAACAACAACTATGAATGTAAAAATCTGTCTCAGTTCCTGAGATATAAAACTTGCCAGAGCAGAATCTCTTTGGTCATTACTTTTAAACATGAGGGGAGATCGCTCTGCAATGGGAGTTTCATAAATAATACTTCTAATATTTCGGGTAGAGGACCCTGGCAATCTGCCCGTCAGCCCTCTTAGTGTCCAACCACTTCCCGCAGAGGAAGATGGTGGTGACGCCATTGGCTGTGTTAGTGACTTCCACGCGATCCAGCAGCCAGCCAGGGCTCAGACCAGAGTTGTCGTGCTCCACCCGGACTTTCTGCAGCTCTCCCATGTCCAGCATTTCCAGCAGGAAACGGTCCGTCTGCTCGCGTTCGAAAAGGTTACGAAACTTCTGCCGCAGTTGCCGACAGCCTGAATCTCCGTTGGAGCCGTAGATGGTGATGAAAACATTGGCATCTGTGCCTGCTCCCTTCTCATCACCCGTGATGACGATGATCTCATACTTGACGGGCACCAGACTTCGAGCTTTACTGGCGAAGCTCTCGATGGCCTTTGTGCACTCGAAGGTCAAGAATTCATCCCTTTTTGGAGAGAGAGGGATGAGGGCATTGCAAATGAAGATGTACCTGGCGGAGAAGATACAGAGAAGAAAGAATCTGTTATTTCTTTGTGGTAAAGAAAAATTAATGGATGTAGATGTGGTCACTGAGCAGTCCACAATGTCTTACTTGTTTCCCAGTTCCCTTTCAGTGATGACCACCTCTTCCACATGCCAGTAAACCTCCCCCTTTACTTTCTTTCCATCCTTGGGTGTGTGACCCAGGCAGATGCCAGCAATGTCACCCAGGTTCTTGGATGAAAACTCGAACCTGTCAACGTTTCCTCTAAAAAGAGAGGGAAATAAGCATGTTGGAGTGAGTAGCTATTCCTTTTAATTGGCCCATGTACTTTAAATTCATGTCACTGCCAATTTGTTCTGTGTCAGAATGAATTTTCTACAGGATGGTGTAATGTCATGATAGTGGATTGCAGCATTGGTCTGAGCTTAAGTGCTTGGTGCTGGTGGGATTATCATAATAAGTGTAAAGGGAGAATTAGAGGAAGAGAAAGCACATTTCTTTAAGCTTTTTCATGCAAAGAAGTCGCAGCTCATTGAGTTAATCTTGCTCCAAATACCTACCGCAAGAACCTCTTCTTCTTTGAGGAGTTCTCCATTACAAATTCTTTTGATCGACCCTTCTTCCCCTCAAGTACAATCCAGGCATTTTCTTTGGTTTCAGCTTCATCCGTGTCTCCAGTTGTGATACAAATTTCATACTCTTTCAGAGAGAAAACATGGACAGGTAAATTAAATTGTCTCAGTTGTCCTCGAACAGACCTGTCCTCCACAAAAAAATCCTGTATCATTTCCACAGAAAATAAACAGTATACATAAAGATACCTTAGCAGAAAAATATATGGGTTATAAAGTTATAATCCTCAAGATTTCCATGAAATAAAAGTCCATTTTGATACTATTTATGGACACCATTTTGCAATAACCATTTAATGTATTTAGATTCAGCAATTATCTCTCTATATGGTAATTTTCATTGTTAGTGGCGGAGGCCGCCTTTTCTGCACTGGAAATGATGCAGCATTGGTGTCACCAAATCAACCAGAATGTAATCTTAATGAATACAACAAAACAAAAAGATGTGTTACATGTTACATGTTCAGGCCTTACTCGTCTTGTCGTTGAGGTCTAAGTAGTCATTGTTAGCACAGGCCAGTTCCCTCATTATCTGTCCATCATCGTCATTCTTGGCAAGCCAGCGGTCACAGGGGAAACGAAATGTTTTGTCCATGAGCTCATCCTTCACATCAATATAGTCCAAGTGCCATCCTGGAGCAAGACCTGGACGTAATGGGATTAGGAAACAAACAAGACAGTAAGTAAATATGTTGTCAAGAACGATGAACCAAGAGTGATGCAGCGATCTTTCAGGCCAATGAGTAAAGAGTTGTGTCAGCCCTCAAAGTCAGACAGTGATGTAGCAGTTGTTAGCGTCGGACAGCAGCTCCTTTAGGCCATCAACTGTCCAGGTTTCATCAAAATCAGACAAGTGGTGACTCAGACATATATCTTTCATTGTGTGATGTCAACTTGTAATTTTAGTAAGTAAACCATATAGCACTTTTCACCATGACAGTTAGAAATTGCAGATTTAATCAGCCCAACATGCAGAGTGACTGTGTGTCTGAGCTGACCTGTGTTGTCGTGCCAGACTCGTACTTTGGAGAGCTCTCCCAGGCTGAGGATATCCGAGAAGCGAAATGTGTCCACCTGCTTGCGCTCAAACTTGTTGGACTTGTTGCACTCTTTCAGTGCCAGCGTCCCTGAGTCTCCGTTCTCTCCGAAAATTATGATCCACACGTTGGCATCAGTGCCTGCCACTGAGGACACAGGAGAGAGTCGTGCATTTAGAAAAATTAATCAGGATTTCTGCTTCCCCAGATGTCCTGTTTTAATTTTCGAAAAACAAAAACATTGGACTAAACAAAGAACAATGTGACAAACTGTGAGCTTGACAATATACTGTAATATCTGTGCTTAAATGTTTGTAGAGTTACACCATCAAAATATAAATTAGCACAGTAACCACCAAATGAAATCAATTATTATAAAATGTATAAAAAGGTATAGTTTGATTTAAAATATATAAATTGATTTAGTCTAAGCAGCACGAAGCTTTTTCAAATGTAAACTACCAAAAATGCACTTGACCTCATGTGTGAACAGTTTTAGAGTGATTTGCTCTTGCACTTTGTTGTAGATCTTTTAAACCGCAATGCATCTCAACCAACGCAGTGATTTGTTGAATTATTTGTTGAAATAAACACTGAGATTGCAAAGCCCCGAGGAAACAGATCAGCTAACAACCAACAACACTATGCAGAGAATTAAATGAGCAGCAGAGAAAGCCGCATTCTCTGACTCAGACAGCACATCTATAATCCCGCTGTGCTTTATTATTTCATTACAGTGGGTTAGACACTGAGTGAATGTGTACAGACGATGGTGAACACAAAACCTCACTCAGTCTGCAGAGTGTTTTCAGTGTCCTACTTTTACACATTTGTCTGCACACTAAGCTAGAAATCCAATATTATAATAAACAGCTGTGTAGCTTCAATGAGCAATAAAAGTGTTTGCAACATTAGAAATGCAGTAATTTTTGAAGTTGCTTGAAGAATTGCATTTTATGTTGCTGTTACCTTTAAATGATTATTTCATTTCACATGCTGTATCTCCTTATATGCACATGTACATACTTGATGTTCAATGCCTCTTCACACTAAACATGCGAAACACCCCCACAATGATCCTAAAGGAGACCATTACCTTATGCACAGCATCACCTATGTAATGTTGTCTGCATGTGTGAGCCTGTATATGTGTGTGTGTGTGTGTGTCTCAGACAGGCTCATTATTCCTCCCAGAGCCTCAGTGGTGGTGCAGGGCTACATCTTAGCTTCCAGTAACTGCCAAGGGCAGAGAACAGTCCTTTGAAGTAGGCTCAGACTTCTCGCCACGCTATCGTAGTGATCAGCAGCACTGCTGAGCTACAGAAAACACTGCATGAGGAAAAGAAGGAGCAAAGTCGCGTGGAGGGTTTCTGAAGAGGATTTCTTTCATTACAATGTTTCAGTCAAACAGGAATTATTCCACTTTCACTTCTCTTGGAAAACACAAGCCTCTGCACAAGGACAGGCCAGATGAGGATGAGGATCTGTGTAACATATCCATCTAACTCAGCATTGAGCTTTGGAAAGTGATGTGAAAGAATAAGATCAGAGACATAATTAGCCTCTAAAGGTTGCAGCACTGATTTGGCATTAAAAGGTGAAGAGTTTACTTATCTGACAGACCCCCAATATCAAGTCACATGAAAATGTTCAGTTGAACTTGACCAATTTTTGGTCGCATATTTTACCAAAATGGTTGCACCCCAGAGTCCTGCATATTTTGAAAGAGTTCAGAAAACAATCAATGGTGAGCTGATGGCATGGTGGAACCACACCTGACAGATGAAGCCTCTCATCTGACATTTGATCGTTTGAATTAAATGTAAAAGGAGTTCTCCAAAGATCATTCCTGGGGCCCCACTTTATCGGGTATAAAAGCCAGAAATTATTTGATTTGATATTACTGAGACCGTTTTTGCTGATGGGAAAATGTTGGGTCACTGCTTTAGATTATACAGCATGTCTGATAATGTAAGTACTACATATGTATCCCAAATTTTAATATAAATGCAAATGAAAGACAAAGAATAAGCTCTCTGACTGTGTTGAGGACTTACCTGCAATATCACTGGTCTTGACCTGGATGATGTAGGTGGTGATTTCCACCATCGTCTCCTCGTCCACCACAGCAGCCATCTCACAGATCATGGTTCTCTTGGGTCCACGCATCCTGGACAGCCACTCCTCATAGGTGAACACAGACACCTCCTCTGTGGTCAGGTTACGCATGATCACCTGGTACGCAGAGTAAGCTCTTCAAGTATAATATCACACTTTCTCTAAATGTCATTCAGAATTCTGACATTGATTTTTATGATCCACTGTCACAGTCAAAGCACACAAAAAAATCTGTGTAATAAAAAGTATGACAACAAATGGACACTTTTTCTAACCTAAACTTAACAATAGTTAATATCATTGTGATGTATTACAAAAATTAAGTCATGCTTTTATGGATGTATCATTAGGTCTGGTGTAATGTGGAACAAGACTAAGAATTCACAGTCAACAGTGCTAGTCAACCTCTATGAGCCTGAACTTATGCACAGTGCTGCTTTGTGCTACATGCTAATGTCAGAATGCTAAAATGGTCACAATGACATTCTGAGGAGAACATGAATGTATGTACCACATTTCATGGCAATCAAAAAGTCATTGAGACATGTAAATTAAAACCTCAAATGTGAACCTCAACGTGGCACTAAGAGTCAGTGGATCACCAAAATCAGTAGAATTCAACTTCTGGGGACTATGAATGTACAAAATTTCATGTCAATCCATCAAATAGTTACTGAGATATTGCAGTTCAAAGCAAAGGGGTGGAACTGATCCGTACAGCCAAGATACAAACAAGAGTATATGAAAAGGTGTTGTGTCATCCATTGTCATATTATGGACACTAATGTGTTACCGGTACATCCATAAACTCTCCCTCCTCCAAGATGTCTGATCATTAGTCCTGGGAAACATTTCATTACCAGGCAAAGACTCGGCTCAGGCAGCCACACTCGTATTAGCTCTGCACTCTGCATATTTATTTGGGCAGATTACTATGCTGGCAGTTTGCCCAGTGCACTGTTGTGTCCATTTCAATACACAGACCCAGCAATCCATAAAGGCAGCACATCTGCTTGTGATGCTGAACACACAAGGCTCTGTGCAGGGTCAAGTCAAGGAGACGTTCGCAGCCGCTGAGTCCCAGGCACGAACGGACAGGGCTTGGTATTGTTCCTGACTGCTCTGCTGCTCTGCAGGCATGGTGCCTTTACCAGAGGAGACATTTGCATAGGAAATGTGTTCTATTTCATCAAAGCTTTTGGCCTGAGACATCAGACTGAATTTGGAGGTGAGCGGTGATGTTGTCCTCACAGGGTCAGCTAAAGAGAAAAAGTAGTGAACCATTTTGGGAAATTATGTATATTAATGCAGTAGATTATAATGCGGACTGTGCATTAAAAATGCGTGATGTCGGCACTAACACACACCAATTCACACTAAAAGGAAATCAAAAATGAAATATGTTCTCTCTGTGAATACGGAAACACACAGCACTCATTACCGTTTCTCTGAGTGTGTGTGTATGTTTACTGTATGTGTGTGTGTGTCCATGATGCCAGAAACAACAGCATGGTGAATAAAATGGGTCAATATGCTCACTCCAGGAACTCTGGGCCCTGCTGCGTATGAGTGTGTGTGTGTGTCTGTGTCTTTGTGGGTGGGTGAATCATTGACCATTCTCCTGCAGGCAGGGATAGATGTGTGTGTGTATTTGTCTGTGTGATATAATAAATTGATGATCCTGTGACCTACAGCACACAGTGCCAGGGTAAAAACACAAACCTGTGACTGCTTTGTACTATTGATTTTGGAAGAAGCAAGCAGATACTGTTCTGCTTTCTGTGCTCCTGGTTTTATGTTTTATGGATGACATCTGCAGTTTCTTGATAACCATTTAGCTGTTGACAAGAGGAGAAGAAGAAAACCTGTGCATAGTGCATTATCAGCTCATTCTGGTCTGATTTAAACCTGCTAAAAGCTTTCTCTTTGTTGTAATCTTTGACAGTTTTCTTGCATGTAAACATTCTGAACACGCTTGGTTGTCTGTCTTGGTTCTAGGTGAGTAAAATGAGCATTTTACTGATTTTGCATTGCACTCCTAGAAAATTGTCAGACTCATGATGGACATTTAAAATACAATATTAAAAATGATACAGCAGAACCAGAGAAATCGCCTTTCTTATTCTAGGCAATCTAGGCTTTGTCAATACCTGCCGCCTACATTATGCAACTCAACCACTGACAGTTCAATGTGTTATACTAGTAGTGGCTGATCTAGCCTCAAGCAGAGATGAGGTCTGGTAAACTTCCTTCCTATTACACACCTCCAGATTTTTTAAAATTTTGTAGCCACAACCTTTTACGTAAATGCAGTAGTACTCCACAAGACCCGTAAACACATTTTGATGTGCAAAATCAGTGGAGTTCCCCTTTAAGGTGAGCTGACCTGATCCAGAAACCAGTCAGGTCGACTGCCAGAGCCATCAATACGAAGCCTCATCTTCCTCAATGGGGCAATGTCATCAATCTCCATGTTGAAAGTGTCCTCTTGACCACGCTCAAACCTGTTATCAAACACAACAGAGTTTAGAATGTGCTGCATAATGAGACAGTCTCTTTATTTTATATTGATTCTGATGCTAATGCTTGGCTACCTGTCCTCATTCTTCTGCAGCAGCATCTCCTCTGTGCTGCCATTGGCTCCAAACACAGACATGTAGATCAGGGTGTCTGTTCCTGCGTTCTGCACATCTCCCGTTACTACGGTCACCTCGTAAATAATCTGACATGAAAATATTTGACATTTTACTCGTTATAATTTCTTCACACTGAAGGTATTAATTAATTACTAACTGTTGTTTATTAATGATTAATCATGATTCAGAGGGGTGAGAGTTAAAAAAAAAAATCAGTTCTGGTATCGGATATAATTTTAATTTTAGTGCATAATTTTCCTTAATGTTAATTGTTCAGTTGGTTTTATTAGTGACAGTGTGATAGCAACAAATTATCACTAGTCTGTAATTTGCTTTAACTGTGATTATATGTCCTCTGTCATATGACTGTGCTTTGAGTCAATTAGCTCACATGTACATACCTTCTGGGAGATGGAAATGGCCTCTGCATCCAGCACGTTGAAAACTCTAGAAGTCAAACCATCTCCTCGATCTTTGGCTAGCCAGCACTTGCAAGCAAAGATATATTTGACCCCTTTGGTTGGCACAGCAACAGACAGCTCATCAACCAGCCAGCAGCTCTCAGGAGTGGCCCCATCATGGCCGAGCTGCAGGGAGGAGAGAAACAATCACTTCGAGCAACGTGGGTGTATTTTTCTGCATGTTCATGTGTGTGCGTGAATGCATGAGAGTGCACGATCCTCACTGAAACTCTAAAAGCTTTCCCCCCTCCCTCACCTCAACCTTTTTGATCTCCCCCACGTCTGAACCGTGGGACTCAAAGCTCTCCAGAGAGCCGGCCTCAAAGCCCTGCTTCCCGTCCGGCAGGTCCAGCCACAACCTCTCTGTCTGGGTGTGATTGGCCCCGATAATGATCACATAAGCCCTGCTGGTGGTGCTTGCATCGCGCTCCAGTCCAGTGCAGATGGTGATGTGGTATGGTATGACTGCACAGGAAGAGCACAACACTTATTCATTCATGAGAGCAAGAGATTATGTAAAGATGTCTGTGGTAGAATATTAATGACAAACATTCACAGAGCAGAGGCTGAATCAGACATCCAATACTGAAGATTCCTGATTTTTCTTACTCGGGAGCTCAATTTCTTCTTCTTCCTTTTTATTTTTGTTCTTTTTGTTCATGTTGCTGTCAACACTCTTCACTGTCAGGGCTGAGTTCTTTTTACTGTTCAGGCTCTCTCGAACTCCTTCATAACCCTGAAAGAACACAATACACACAGACATGTGCTAAGATCTCTAGAAACACCCAAAGTCTGTGTTTAAACATTCAGTGCAATGATATTCATCACCATGAATATCTATGGCAGCAATGTATGCAATAACACATTATGCTGTCTAATTGCACTTAAAGGTTCAAGTCACCCAAATTACAAAAAACATATGATCACATCTGAAAAACTCATAATTTGTCCTCATAATTCACTGACTTCACTGTGAGCAGTGCTTTAATGTTGTCATTGTGAGCATGTTAGCATGCTGATCTTAACATTTAGTGCATCCTCAGAACTGCTAGCTTGGCTCTAGAGTGTTGATGTCATTTCTCATTTGCTAATTGGGATGGAAAAAGAAAATCTAGGAAAATCCATCCATCTATAATCACTTATCCTTTGGAGGGTTGTGGGGGGCTTGAGCCAATCCCAGCTGACATTTGGTGAGAGGCAGGGTACAACCTGGCCCGGTCGCCAGTTCATCACAAGGCTGACGCACAGAGACAAACAACCATTCACGCTCATATTCACACCTACAGGCAGTTTAGAGTCACCATTTAACCTACAGGTCTCTGGACTGTGGGAGGAAGTTAGAGCAAATCTAGAAAAATATATATCTCAAAACCTTAGCACAAAAATGTACAGTATGTCATGTAGATACCATGAGGGGTTAGTGAAAAAATATGTCTTTTTGTAATTTGGGTGAACTGACCCTTTAAGTGTTTCAATTTTAAGGTGCCTCTTTGAAACTACCTTGACATAGAAGACTCTCCCAATGCGTCGGTCCTCCCTTTTCCTGGACAGCCAACGTTCACATAAGAAGAGAAAGACCTCTTCTGTATCCTCATCGACCACCTCCACCTGGTCCAAGTACCAATCGGCACTCACCATGCTGTTATCATGGCGGATTTTAATCTTGAAAACCTGTCCGAGGTCGACAGCCTCTATGGTGAACTTATCCACCTGGGGAAATAAAATGTGGCCATTGGTGAAATAATAACACAAGTATAACTATGTATTTTTTATTTTTTTGAATGACATATTTGCTATAATTCAGTTTTCCAGAGTGAAAACTACAAGTGGTGATAAAGGGTCACAAAAGTTCTTTCTTACTGATCCTCGTTCAAACTTGTTGCTGTTTGTCTCCGACTTGCTGAGTTTCCTCTCCCCAGTGTCCCCCAGGTCTCCATAAATCGTGAGGAAGACATTGGCGTCGGTTCCGGCTCCATACACATCACCTGTCATCACTGACACTTTGTATGTGTGAGCTGTAGCGAGAATGATGATCACAGACAAGCACACAGGGGATCAGTTTGAGGCAATTGGCATGGCATGAAAAGAAAGCAATTTTCTATCACGGATTGATGCCACTGTTATAACAGAGACTTATTGAAGGAAAAATTGTCTCTATTCTCCAAACTGATGCTCAAAAGGGTGGGAAAAAAGACAGGAAACAACAATGAGACAAATCCTGCAGATATTCCTGCATGTTTGTGGGTATGAATGCAGATGAATGGGTTGTTTGTCTGTGAATGCTGACATACTCTCCAGGGCATCTTCCACCTCGACCTCAGTGACTTTTAGGTTTCCATCTCGTGAAAGTTTCTCAGTGATTATGTCAGAGGGCACCAGCTCTCTCACTGTTTCTCCATCGTCCTCCGACTTGGCGAGCCAGCGCTCACATGGGAAGATGACAGTCTCTGAACCCTACAGAGAGAGAGGGAGGTGGGGTACAAGGCTAAAATACCTACGATTTAATTTGTGTGTTGTGCCTTAGAGGAGAATCTGGGAACACAGTGTCTTGTCTTTGTCTGAGCCTTGGCTCAGTATGTGACAGTGCTAGATTACCCTCATCTGTCTGTGAAGAGAACATCTCCACCTACTGACCAAACATAGTGGTTGTGTGTTACCAGTGGATGTGAGTTGTAAGATGCTGGCAAAGACAAATGTACTCTAAGTCCTCTACATCAAGTATTTGAAATGTATATTAAACATTGAGGTATAAGTACTAAAATTAATATCAGTTGTTAGTCTGTGTTTGAGATAAAGTTTATACTGTGATGGTGTAATCAATTATTTGTCCAGTGGTGAGGTACAATTTTGAGGTACTTTTGAATTTAATGCTACTTTTTACTTCATTACATTTATTTGACAGCTTTAGCGTCAAACAACTAAGATATTAAGATATTGGATAAAAAACAGATAATCTCTTAAAATATGATGCATTGTTAAAGATTAAGGTACACAACAGTCTATAAAGTTAGTTGCCACCTTGACCTACTACAACTGTAATATGCTAATTACACAGTAATGCATCAGCAATAAGTATCCAACAGTCTTATAGAATAACACTCACTGGGGCAATTGTTTCAGAATCAGGAGTACCTTTACTTTTGAAACTTTAACTTCATTTTGTTAATAATATGAACATTAACTTAAGTGAAAATTTCAATGCAGGGGCTTGTAATGGAGTAATTTTATTGTGCAGTATTGCTACTTTAGTAAAGGATCTCAATGCTTCCTCTACCACGGCATCTGTGCTCTGTAGGCAGTACCTTTCCCTTCCTGAGCAGACGTCTGATCTCCACTCTGTCCAGATGCCAGCCTGGGTTGATCCCACGGTTGTCATGGCCGATACGGATTTTCTCAATTACATCCCCCACATCTTCTAGCTGAGGAGAAATCCAAAAACATCATTAAATTAAAAATGTATTCAGAAATACACTAATGGTCTTGTTGTTCTTCACTGCCCTGGTGATAAATGCACCTATTTTACTTCTTTATCTATTTACTGTTATTGTACCTCAACAATAAACATGTCCTCAGCTCCTCTCTCAAAGAACATCCTCCTCTCCCTCTTGTTGACACACAGAGACTTCTGTTGGGTGCACACTGCATCTCGCCCGTACAGGACGATGAAGACATCTGCATCTGTGCCGGCTCCAAACACGTCACTCGTGAAGGTTTTAATCTCATAAGGAACAACTAGAAAATAAAACAAATTTAACCAATTATGTAAATCACATGACAAATATCTTCATCAAGTGTGATGTAGACTGTCATGTAGTGACTTACATGGTGTGTAAAGCTCAGTCTGAAGAGAATTAGGGAAAAGGTCCCTGATGATGGCCCCATCATCTTCTCCTTTATCCAACCAGCGACCGCAGGGGAAGCGCAGTTTCTGTCCAAGAGACGGGGCATCAATATCCACCCAGTCGAGGAACCAGCCTGCAGATCCTCCTCCTTAAACAATTGATTGAAATTGAAAGAAATGATTGTGATCACATATGTAAACATATTCTGACTCATTTTGCATTATTTATTGCACAGGCAGAGAGTCTGTCCTACTGTACCACAGTTATCGTGTCCAATACGCAGCTTCTTCAGCGGCCCGATGTCCACAGCTTCCACAGTGAACTCATCAATCATACCCTGCTCAAACTTATTCTTATGGGTCTTTGAAGCCTTCAGGTTAATTATCCCTGTAGATGTGTACATCACAGAAAAATTTAATAATTTAAATACTCATGCACACAGATATAAATGTGGTATGACTGTTTGAAGTATTACCTGTGTCATCCTTGTTGCCGTACAGGATCATAAAGACATTGGCATCAGTTCCTGCGTACTTTTTATCACCAGTTTTTATCCTGATTGTGTATGTTGTTGACATGGCTGGAATAAAAAGAGACCAAAATAAATTCTGCATCTTGTGATTATCAATTATATTTATTAATTTAGAAAAGGCTTAATGCCAGAGGTCACGTTGATTCTTCAGTACAGTGCTTCTCTTTTCTCAGGCAGCCATAATGTTGCTCTCACCTTTCTGTTCCAGACCAAGTGTGGCTTCAGAGTCTTCCTCATCATCATCCCCTTTCCTCATAAAGGCTTCGTCCACAGGAACCAGCTCCCTTGCAAGCTGTCCATCATCCTCATCAATAGCCAGCCAGCGTTTACATGGGAAAAAGTACCTAAAGCCCAACATATATAATTTGTGCAGTGTACAGTCTGGCTAGTAACAAAACAATAATCTCAGTTTAGTCTCTGGTTAGGACTGTCAAATATTTCCATCTACAAAAAATGGCCAACTCTATTTGGACTGATCCAAAGCTTCCACAAACAAGCTGTCACTTAACCAGAATACTGTTGCACCATTTCACACCACACGGTGGCACTCTACAGTCATTTTATGTGTAAAGCTTCAGTCTTGCTATGCAGGATGATGTTTTGTGAAACCTGTGGCATTGATTTGTTGTCTAGAAATGACTCAGCAGGGTTTAAACAAATTCTTATCTATGGACTAAATGATGAACTATTTTTCTGTAATCAATCAGTAAAAGTATTCAAGGGATTTGCATGAAGATAGGGCTACACATCTAACTTACTGTAAAGTGCTGATAGATCATCATCTTTACTTACGTGGTGTCGTCTTTGTTGTCTACAATTTCCACTCTGTCCAAAAACCAACCGGCGCTGGCCTGGCTGTTGTCATGTCGGATCCTTAGTTTCTTAAGGGTCCCCAGGTCGACCGCTGTGATGTTGAAAACGTCCTCCTGGGTCACACACGAACAAGCCAGTGACAAAGGGTCAAGAAATGTCACGGGTCTTAAGTTAGCAGTCCATGAGAACCTCATCATTTATTTATTTGATCTTTATTTAACCTGCAACGCTCTTTAGATCCAACATTTGTGTGACAACAGACTTATCCAGGAAAGAGTATCATTGATAACAATCGTGACCATGTAGAACACAGCAGGTCAAACAAATATATCTACAATACATTATGAACAGTAAAAGAAGAAAGCCTCTGTAGAAAACTGGAGGAAACAACACACATTTTGTGAAGGTGCTTAGAGTCTTGAAGAGAAGATACTGTAATGAGTCGCATACTTTAATTGGAGTAGTAGATTGCTCCACGCCCAGGGTGCATGATCAGGGGCACAACTAGAAATTTTGAGCTCAATAAATAAATAAACAACAATAAATATCTATCTTTTCTGGCATGTTACAGGGGGCCTGTTCAGCTCTGGGATGCTGGCACCTAAAACAGTACAAACAGCGAATGAGAAGCCTGAATATATTAGAAGCAACTCCCCTGTGGACATAGTTGTGCAATTATTCTAAGTCTTGTATTTTGAGGTCAAGGATGAAAAGTCAGTGACAGTCAGAAAGTTAAAGGAATGGTTTGACATTTTAGGAAATGGGCATTGCCTCCTTGCAGAGTTAGATGAGAAGATGGATACCACTTGTCTATCTGTTACATGTGAAGCTAAGCATAAGGACTGGAAACTAGCCTGGCCCTGTCCAAAGGTTAAAAAGCCAGACAGAAAAAGAAAAGAAGCTTACCTGGCCTTTTTCAAATTTGTTTATGTTGTTTGACTTCCTCAGTCGTCGCTCCCCTGTGTCACCAATCTCTCCATAGACGTTGATGTAAACATTGGCATCAGTCCCCGCCCCCCACATAGTGCCAGTAAACACATAAACTTCATATGAGTTCACTGAGAGAAAAACACAGTTAAGACACAGTGAGAAACACAAGTTCTCGTGTTGAATTCATTATTGAATTAAATTCATTCATGTCACAATTACAACAAACCACCAGTGAGTCAACAGATTACATTCATGCTCTACTCACCCTCCAGGTCTTCATTGTCCTCAGTCAGCAGCTCCACCACAATCTCCCCATCCTCCTCATCCCTGGCCAGCCAGCGGTTACAGGGGAAAGTAAATGTCTCCACTACTTCCTGCAGCTCCTCAATTATCTCCACCTCCTCCTCTTCTTCTTTCTTCTTCTTTTTCTTGTCCTTCTTCTTGTCTTTCTTGGTGTCCTCCTTCTTCACCTCAATCTGCACCATAGCCATTGTCAGCCGCTTGATGTCCACTGTCTCCAGGAACCAGCCGTCTCCAATACCCTTCCCATCATGGTAGATACGTATCTTGTAGATCTTACCAACATCATGAGCCTCAATCTGGGTTGTACAAAAGTACAAAAAAGTGGTTGAACCAAGAACTTAAATCTTTTACATAAGTTGGCATAAAACAACACAGGCTTTATACAGACCTTAAAGATCTCAGTGGTACCACGTTCAAAATTGTTGGAGCGACTCTTGAGGGCGAGAACTTCAGTTTTTCCATCATCTCCATAGATCTGACAGAAGACATTGGCATTGGTGCCACCTGCACGCACGTCCCCTGTGACCACTGTTACTTCATAGTTGATTACTGTTAGAATTATGACAGGAAGAAAGATTATGTAGAGCAGAGCAATATACTATATTATATTCAACACATCATAACTGTTATTGTGTTTAAATTGATGAATTCTGACTGTGTTGTTATTTACATGGTTCAATTTCCAAGATCTCACTGGGATAAATCTCCACTTCCACTTTCCCATCAGCCTCGTCCTTGCATAGCCAGCGGTGGCTTGGGAACATGTACTGCATCCCATGAACCGGTACAGAGATCTGCACACTATCCAGAAACCATCCAGCCCGCAAGCCTTCATTAGTGTGACCAATCAGGAGACGGTTGATCTGCAAACACAGAGGACATAAGAGGATAAAATAGAATTACGGAACACAAATAAATGCCTGAACCATAAATTCAGACTGAGGAACTTGCCTGTCCAATGTCAAAGGTGTCTATAGTGAAGATGTCAGTGCGACCCGTCTCAAAGTAGTTCCTGAGGTCGTTGTCGGAAACTGCCAGTATCATCTTGTTTGTATCACCCTTCTCCCCATACAGCTTGACAAACACCCTGGAGTCCGAGCTGGCCCCATTCACACTGCCCGTCTTGATTGCTACGTGATAGCCAACATCTCAGGAGGGCAAAAATTAGGACAATAAATCAACTTATATAAGCAATAAAAATATATGTTGTTCTTTTTTCTTTTTTAGTTTGCTTAAAGTATTCTTGGTTTAAAAGGTCCTTTTGCACTCACTAAAGAGACGCAGGCCGTCTCCAGCTGGAACTAACTCACGAACAATCTGTCCATCATCCTCATTTCGGTCCAACCATCTGAAAAAAAACATAGACAAACTGACTCCTATAGCAGTAAACACAGGATGAGATCAACCCTTCCACCAAACCTCCCTGACAATTCTTAAATATGCGGATAGAAAATATTATGTTATTTATTAATTTAATTCTACCAGATCGGTATCATGAGATTGACTACTGTTCCTGTAGACAAGAAGGTAAAGTCAACACAAAAGACTCAAAAAAAAGGAGGTGCATTGTTTTGCATTGGACCAATCCTTTCCCTTTCTGCTGGACAGACAGGCAGGAAAAGCCTCTTTCTAAACGTAACACTGCACCTCAGCCTTGTGGTTTGGCTCCAATTACTGAAGGAGAGATCAGGCTGACCACTGTGCATTTAGTGCCTATTTGTAGTGGCAAACTCATCCATCAGCTGCCCAACTACTTAGACACACACCACTGGAGAGCTAGGGAATGTAAGCGTAGCCAATTTAGGAGGCGTTTAGGCCTATTTGGGCAATTTTGTCCAGCTGGTTGGTGTTTTGGTGGGTTACAGACTAGAAAATTGAGAAGAAAATTCTACATTAAAATTGATATTTAACAGTTGCACATAAAACATACAAACATTTCCTCCTTTAAAGAAATAGTTTGACATCTCGGGAAATACACTTATTTGCTTTCTTGCCAAGAGTAAAATGAGAAGATTGATACCACTTTCATATATTTACTGAAAATAAGTAATAAGTACTGGAATCAAGGAAAGACAGCTCACCTGGCTCTGTCCAAAGTTGAAAAAATCTGCTTACCAGCACCTCAAAATTTTACTAAATAACATCTAATTTGAAGCTGAAGCGTAAAAATGAGTCAGGTGTCACACTATTCCTTTAAGTTGTGTAAATAATTATAAGATAAGATAAACCTTTATTCGTCCCACAGTGGGGAAATTTGCATTATTGCCTTGCCTGAAACAGGGGAACTCAATGGCCATAGTCTCTGGCTGGCCCTCCTCCCTGACCATCACCTTATCAAGGAACCAACCACAGCCTCCACCACGGCCATCATGACCAACACGCACTCTGCGCACCTGGCCCAAGGACACAGACTCAATGAGAAACTCATCATGCTGAGGAAAGACAGAGAGAAAGTTGGTTAAAAATGCTTGCAGTGCATTTCCGAGACAATAATTATTTAATCAGTGTTCGCTGTGTGTTAATGATGCACTCACATTTCCCTTTTCAAATTTGTTGACGTTGTTTTTGCTCATGATCATGAGTCGCTCCCCTGTGTCGCCCAGGTCACCGATAATGTTGAGGAAGACACTGGCGTCGGTGCCACTGCCACTGACGTTGCCAGTGCAGATGGTAACACGATACTTTATCACTGGAAAAGAAAACAGAGAAGGACACTTACATGATGTCATGAACACTGTAAAGGTACTTGACTCTACTAGCTGCTAATGTGGAGTTTAAATATCTGCACTGATTCTTGGTCAAAGAGCTTGTGTGTATTTAAGATCTGAAGCAAATTTGCATGTGCATGTCCCCAGCGTGTTTCTTACAGGGTAGCGGCTCATCAATGAGCGCACTGGTAGCTGGAAGCTCTCTAACGATCTCATTGTCGTCTTCATTGATGTCCAGCCAACGGCCACATTGAAAGGAATATTTCTCCACCGTTAGGGTCTTGAGCAAAGTGACCTGCAGACAGTCACAGCCTCATGTGTCATAACATGCATGTCTTTATCTTCATCTTTGGTACATGATCAAACCCTTGAGACCAATGAAGAATGCAACAGTGGCACTAACATACATTTTCCAAACAATTGACAAATTACAATGAGATAGATTAAATTACTTCATAGTACTGTATAATGGGCTATTTCTGAGATCAGGTGCAAGATTAAACTCTAATTTAGTGTCTAAATTAGTGCTAAGAGGGGACATAATACAACAGACTTCACAGCTTACACTGACAGATCAGACAGAGAGAGCAATGGGTCTTACCCTTGCTAAATGCCAGCCAGCGAATGGGTGTCTCTTCTCATGCCAGATGCGCACTTTCAGCAGTCTTCCTATATCTGGCATTTCAATCTACAGTGATCCCAAAAAACATTTCAATAACGGTGTAGCTCAGCATGAAAATTTAAGAGTGGAAGAAGCTGTAATGTGCTCAGTTTAGCAGATGATCCAGGGCTTACCATGAATTTATCAAGCTGGGCCTGTTCAAAACTGTCTGAGTTGTTTTCCAGTTTGATCTCATCAGACTTGCCCTTCTCTCCATAGATCTGCAGAAACACCTGGGCATCTGTCCCCGCCCCCTTCACATCTGATGTCCAAATCCACAGGGACCATGGGTACTCTGGAGCAGAAGAAGAGTAGATTTGATACTAATGTAAGCTTTTCGAGTATCTAGGAATTCAAAATGCTCTTAATCAGAAGCCAATATGTTTTCACAATCTAATATAATTCAATGTGTGTGATTTGCTTTTCTTTCACTGAGCAGAGGTCTGTGAGTTGAACGAAGCCACCCACTCTTCTGTTTTTTCTGCCTGAGCGATACCATCTCATACAGCTCCCTCTCAATCAGTCCGTCCCCCTCATCCTCGTCCAGCCACATCCCGCAGGGAAATGTCTGCTCAATGCCCGTGAACGGACAATATATTACCACCTAGGAGAAAAATGGGTGCTTGGTAGGTGAATGACACTTTGAGAATCACTCTGTTAGCAAAAGCAGATGTGTAGTACCTTTTCACAGTACCATCCAGCACCAACAGCCCCGTTGTCGTGCCCGATGGTGACCCTGCTGAGTGGGCTGATCAGTTCACAAATCTCCACGTTGAAAATGTCGATGAGACCACGCTCGAAAGCGCCACCCTCCAGGAAGACTTTGCCACTGTTCTTTAAGCCCTTGGAGCCATGCATGACCATGTGGATCTTAGAGTTGGTGCCTGCACCTCTCACATCTCCAGTCATCACTTGTACATTGTATATAATTCCTAAGCAGATGCGGGAAAATACAAAAATCAGATTTTAGTTCAACTTTAAATATCATGAAATAGTGGTTTGTGTTGTTCTCACCCATTGGTTGCATGGATCCAACTAACACATCTCTCTGTATTTTGCCATCGTCTTCATCCATGGCAAACCAGCGATTAACTGGGAACTCATACACTTCTTTATTCCCCATGTCATCAATTGCCACCTGGAGATACACATGATGCAGGATCATGAGTGTTTTCATGCAAATGTGCACATCTGTAAAGATTATATATGCATGTGAAGAGTGTACATGCCTTATCTAGAAACCATCCAGCTGATGAGCCTCTGTTGTTGTGGCCAATGGTGATTTTTCTCAGTCTTCCCAGGTTTGGCGCCTCTATCGTAAACTTGTCCTCTGACCCACGTTCAAAGTTGTCTTTATCACTGTCCAGTCGTCTCTCTCCTTTCATAAGAAAGAAAGTATTTAGAAATAGGATTCAAACACACTGAAATCACAGTGAGAACAGCGAGGTCTATCAATAGAAAATATCTCCTTGGGCTCAGGGAAAGTAATTTAATATTTTCAAACATGCTATCAACTATATGGTTAATAGAAGAAAATTAATAGAAGAAAGTTCTACAGAATAATCTATAAAAAAGTTGCAGCCCTACAGTACCTGTGTCACCATTCTCTCCAAAGATGTTCAGGAAGACATCAGCATCAGTTCCACTTCCCTTCATGTCAGCAGTGAACACACTTACTATGTATTTATTTACTGCAAAATATAAGATATGAAACAGCAAATCAAGTATAATATATAAATAAGTATAATATAAGTGTCTTTCAGAAGCAAATTTCTGCCCAGATGTGTTACGCATTAACCATTGTCATTAGGCAGGTCTCTTGTTAATCCACACTGAGATGGTTGCCAGGTTTAATGTTCATAACAGTGTGTGTGTGTTGTGTGAGTTACAGCCATATAGCTCTGACCGCTCCCTCACAGCACGTTGTCCTCATGTCATTACCTGATGCTTGGCCTCACAACGCTCTGCTTGATTGACTGCAGCTACTAAGATGTTAGATCACATTGCAATGGAGGACACAAGGGCTGGTTTACCTGAGGATTACACTGATGGAATTTAATTACAAGCTGACACAGTAGGAAGATCTGTAGGCGATCAGACACCTTTGTGTACAAGTGGCCAGACACATTGTGCTAACATTGTCAAGTTTCTAAAAAAAATAATTTTATGTGTATTTGTGGCGAATATGTGGTGCAAACTCACTTGAACAAGGCTTACATGTTTAAAATAGCAAAAACAGTACCTGTCTAACATTAGTGTCAAATTGATTCTAAGACAACAGTGACACTATGATCAAAATTAGAGCTTTTAGGTTGTCTGATAAATTCTGAGCTGTCAAGGCTTATGTATATTGTATTTTAAATTGACTTTTGGAAACCTTAAAACCACAGGCTTTCTGTTTTCAAACCCACTAGTTTCTCTGAAATGTAGTGGAGGTATTTGAAATTTTAATGAACTGTTTCGTTTTAACCTTGGTGAACCTTTGTTTCGGCTTTGTGTTATGTGTTTGTCCCATAGTGACCTACATTTTGGGACGTCCATGGGGTTCATACTGCCCAGCAGGTCTCTAACAAACAGGTTGTCCCCCTCCTCTCGACTCAGCCAGTTGCTGCAGGCAAAATAGAAGCGCAGATGGGGCCGGTTCATGTCGGTCACCACCACCCTGTCCAAGAACCAGCTGGCGTTCATCCCTGTGTTGTCGTGCTCGATCCTGGGGAGTAAACCATCATAGTGTGACATGAATTCATCCTGCAGGTAATCAAAAATGAGCTTGCAACATCACATGCGCACGTACTCCTGTTTTTTTTCAGTGGTAAATACCAAACAAGGGATTGTGGTTCAGACATAGAAATATTATGAGGACGGAATAAGATGGGGTAAAATAACACAATGAAATATAGTGGCGATAAGCAGGGTTCATGCACTTTGGGTTCAAGATCCACTGTGTCTGAACAGAGTTCACAGAGAAGCAGGACGATGTACACAATAAGGTTCCCGAACTAGATTCAAACCAGCCACCTTGTCTTTAAAAGGTACATGTCTTAGACCACTATGGACATTAAACTTTGACTGAGTTTTATATAAAATGAAGTCATTTACCTTAACCCTTAGACTACCAGGGCTTCTCTGGAACTAGGTGTCTTTTGTTTTCAGAGGCTGAATTATAAATACAGCAGAGGTCTATTTGAAGTAATCTTGTGGAACTCTCAAATATTTCCTTTTACCACATTTCGTGTTCAGAATTTGAACAATCTGTGAATCCATTTTGGTCGCATTTGAAGAAATCTAGCTGATGACATGACACACCAGCTGTACAAACTTTTGCTCCAAAGTCATAACACTTATCACAACAGCTGCTTGCAAACTCTCTCACAATAATCCAGACAATTCCAAGAGGGTTCCAGCACCTGCAGTGCTTGGACTCCTAATAATGCACTAAGTTTATGAGTATCTGCCTTGTCAGATGTAGACAGATGAGCATACAAATTGCTACAAACTCCAATAAAATTCAGTATCCGTGGCTATTTTTGTTTGAGGATCTCTGCAGTTTGACATGAATAGAAAAGTCTGCACTCTCCAGCATTAGAAATAATCAACATCTCCATGTTTTGAACTCACTGACTTTTAAACATGTCCCTGCTGTCTCATTTCACAGTTCATGTCTGATGGCTGTGATGTAACTCGGCCTCCTCTGGAGTAAGACACTAACTCCCAACAACAGATGGGGCTTAACCTTCTGTTACTGGATGAAATCCTTTGATGGCCTGTGGCACAGCTGGAAAATAAGTGAGAAATGTTCCTGTGTGATCCTCTGTGTAAGCTGCTGTTATCCTGTGTGAGGTACACTTAACTATGAAGCATAAACTGTGATGTTGTCAGTGACCTGTAGCTCTGTGTATTTGCTGCAGCAGTGCAAAGGGACATTATAGTGTATATATTTAATTATAGGTTATCACGCACAATCAGCAGTGAGGGGTTTTCTGTCACATTAAATTTGCTGCACAGTACCTCAGCTTCGTCAGAGGGCCCACGTTGTGTGTTTTGACGCGGAAAACGTCAGTCTTATTCTTCTCAAATGCAGTTCGGCTTCTGTAAATTGAGGCAACATGGAAAATGTCAGAATTTGAGAGAAAGATAAATTGAGTTTGTGTGTGTCAGAGATAAAGATAAAGATGCTCTATTTAATTGAGAGAGATTACAGGGGTTGAAGAAACACAGTCCAGACAAACAACTGAAGTGAACTCTGGAACAGTAAATTACATCTCCTGACTGATCCGGCTTATGGTGCCCTGGTGGTGTCATGGCAGTGGTATAATCTGAAACCTCCTCAGGCTCGGCCACTTCAACGCTCCCTCCTCCTCTTCCTCACGTACTTCTACCCCTCACAGAGACGAACCGGGCCCGTGTGCACAGAGGAGCCCCTCTGCCAACAACAGCGAATCAGACACCCTCTTTTTCATTAACAGAGAATGCCTGCTATTGTTTCTGACCCACATCTCCATCTGTTCTCCTCTCCCTACAATATTTGAACCAACAGACAGTGCCAAGGCTCCCATAATTAAGGTGCATGGTGTCATATACTGTAAAAAACTGCCAAGAATGAAATACTGTCCAACACATGAATACATGCCCTCGTTCTCTGTTTCCATGTAAAATCACCTGTAAGAGAATGATGTTGAGACATTGATTATGTGAAAAAGCAAACCCAATGCAAATTTTGGAATTCATGCAATTTGAATTTGTTATAATCACAGTGAATTTCCAAAAAGTTGCATTTTTAATCTGCCTCAATTTTCGGGGCAAATATGTTTGGAGACAGAGCAGCCCTCCCTTACCTGTATCATGTTGTGACGTTTTAATTGATCATTACACAATACAGGCAGGACCTAATATATATTGGAGTAAGGTGAAACTCCTTACTAGGCAGTATGTTTATATAAAGTGACTCATCAACCTCAATAGTATTTCATCAGCTGAGCAACACTACAGCCACACAGCCTGGAGATACTGAATACATAGCGTGTTGATGCTGTCTGAGGTGGATGAAAGAGACCACCACAAGGTGTGGGTAACATGGTCCAGTGTGGTTTACAATAAGTTGGTATATCCTATACGCTGCACAGGTAACCCTATCTGTCAATCAATGTGTGCAGAGATAAAGGGAGCCTGCTGCTGATAAGATCCCCTGAGAGTCATTTGATCATCCACAGAAATGACATCGTGGTCTTCTTTCATTTGCCTCTGAATGGAAAAGAAGACCGGCCATGTCACATAGTTCCTCCTTACTCCAGATATTCTGTGTCCGACACTTTATACGACTGTATAAAAGAGAGATTCCTGCACCACAATCAAACCTTTGTTAACATGCGCTGCTTCTCTGACATCAAGGGACTTTATAAGTTTCAGGTTGATATGGTTTTGATTCAAGGCATCAGGTTAATGTTGAGCAGGAATGATCTCTCATACAGTGTTATTATGCACAATACAACCCAACACAAGTACAGAATCATAACCATCCTTTTGCAGACTGATTAGAAAATACCTCTTTTCTGTGCTGAAGGATCAGAGAGGAATAGAGAAGATTAAAAGTTAACAGCTGACATTGAAAAAGCGTTAAACTAACGAAGCATACTGATTAAACATTTTGTATTGACTGAAACAGAATTAAATCCACTTGACTCATTCAATCAACTGACTGATGTATTAAGTGCAAAAAAATCAGAGCAGAGTGAGTCTTTGAGACATGATTTCGAGTCTTAAGGACAACATATTTATCAAAGTACACTATAATTCAATTGCATCAACATAAACCATTTTAAACTCACTTGCTTGCCAGGTGAACCTTGGGCGTGACGCCAAAGTCTCCAAAAAGGGTAACAAACACATTAGCATCTGTCCCAGCCCCCTTTACATCACCAGTGACAGTGACCACCTCATACACTGAAAGAGAGCGGAGAGAGGACATTAGGAGACAGAAAGAGGAAATGTGTGCAGTGTTGTCCAAACATCACAATTCTGAAATAATCAGAGCACGCACTGGGAACAAATTCTACAAGGTCTAACAAGGACTTAATAATTTAAAAAGTAAAAACTTGAATAAAAGGACAAACACAAAGTCACATCCTCAGACAGTGTCCAATAATCTATAAACATTAGGCAGCATTATGTTTCCTTCCATGCGCAGTTGCCAGGGAATTCAATGCGGCGAATCTGCAGCGAATCCATGTCTGGTGTGATACAGCAGCCAAGCCTCTCTCACATTTCACAAATGTGTCTCTTTGTCCGACCAAGCCACTGAGTTGATAGGAAGGTAAACAGGGCGAAACTCAGCTGTCTCAAAAACCTGCCTGTGTCAATGTGTCATTTAAGGTGTTGGTATGGAGTATGGGAAGAGAAAAGTGGACACACACATACCTGAGGTCACTGTCTGAAATGCCTACAACTACAGGAGGGATTGTAATGCAGTTTGGTACAGACACTAATGGTGCTCACAGTGTTAAGCCTAACTGACCTTGGTGATCCTCTGATTTTTCCTCTTGTGCCACCATGATATTCGTTAGTTTTGGTGAAATGTCTCAACAACTATTGGGTGGATTGCTGTGTTTGATCATTTTATACAGACATTCATGTCCCCCTTTGGATGAACTTTTATCAATTCAGTGATATTGAGACTTTTCTTCTAGCGCCATCATTAGGACAAAACTTCTAATGATGTTCCCATCAGTCTCAGCTGTACTTTGTATATAGTGCTAATTTGCAAATGTTAGCATGCAAACAAAAAGATAATAAATATTATACCTGTACCTGTAGCATTATCATTGTGAGCATGTTATGAACAGTGCTGCTAGCATGGCTGTAGACTCTTAGTCTTGTAAAAGGATGTAGTCTATGCTTGTGACTTTAGTTTACTTACAAAAATGCATCATGGTCTGTATAAGCAGATCTTACTTATTGTGTCAGTCACAGTCTCATGATAATGACTCAAATGATTTGAAGTTCTCAACACACAAAGAATCTGTATTTTTTGGAGAGCATTTTAAAAGTCACACCTGTGAAACAGCCTGAGTTTGAGTTACAGTCAAAACATTAAATCTTCAGGAGAAGATTAGTCCGCGATTGGCTGATTGCCTCTGACTCAATAGTTTGGCTTATGCAGTGGTAATTCTATAGTCCTGCTGCTTTATTGTACGTAAATGTAAACTCCTCTTTCCAGTGGTTATGTAAGATCGACTGGAAGGTATAGGGCACTGTCTGGGACTTAGTCAGAGAGAAACAATGGAGGATAAAGTGGTGTTCTGAACAGAGGTAGACTGGTAGACTTGGTTCTCTGTAGGTTAACCTGGGTGAATGTAATGAAAAGGAAAATGAGGATGGACTGAAGGAGAATACCCTCTAATTAGAGAATCATTAATAAAATCCACAGGTAGTAAAACATAAATTCAATGAGGGAGACATGCAGAGGAAGCTAGAGATAGGAGACACAGACAGATTACCTAAAAACACCCAGGAGGAGGAAAGGAGAGGCAGAGACCTGATAAAGAGCAATTTGACCAAAGTCGATCCGATAGGGACATGGATACCTAATTAACAGTGAGCAGAGCTATTAAAGCCAGATTAAGGAGAAAGAGAGACACCTGATAAAATCAGATAGACAGTGGCCTGGTAAAACTGAGCCGTGATAAACTCCTCGGAGTGTCAGAGACCTGAGTCAGCCAGTGAGGTAAGAAAGACATGTACACAGGCATGTATCACTGCTACTAATGAAAAATAATGATACTTACTGCTCTTTTCACAATCTGTACAAAGATCAGGAGCTAAAAGTACATTTACTTTCATCAGTGGTTTTATGGAAGCAATTATCTGGCAGTGAAAGTGCTGGAAAACACACTGTAATGTAACATTTTTAGCACTTTCTCTGTCAACATAATGTGGGAGAGGTGATAAAAAGCTTTCAAGATCAGACATTTTTATGTGTTTATGTGCATTTTCCTCATTCAAACCACCTCTGAATACAGCAAAGTGCTGCATTTTCCTGCAGTCTCCTAGAAATTGCTTTTATATACTACTAATTTGTTTCTGAGTCCAGTGCATAGTTGGCTGCAGGCAACAAAAGCACTCTGGTTAAGATAAAGGAAAGATTGTGGTTTTGGTTTAATAATAAAGAAAATACTTCCTTGTCTCGTGCTTAAACTCACTATCACTTCCAATATTAGACCACGATCTTTCCCTTACTGTAACCAAACGTGGTGAGCACCTAAACATAGCCATATAAATCAATATCATGTCTGAGTTGCTATGAGTGGATATTGTATTGCAAGAACAGATATTGTCAGAAAAACAAACAAAATAAATTGACAGTGACAGTAAGTACGTCTTTGAACTAAGATTTTTCGAATGAAATCTAATTGACTTTCAGTGTATGACAGTCAAACAAATCCTCCTTTACCCATAAGAAAATTTTCCCTCCTATTTGAAAACCTCTGATGTGCTTTAAGAAAGCATCTCTGGCTCCAGGCCCTGCTTCTGGCCCCGGTGGTTCTCCCAGCCCCTGAGACTGGGACGGCACCCAGCACCTGTCTGCCCCAGAGCTTCTGTTTGGCTCCATTCATGTGGAACATAACTGAGCTTTCACCCAAGAACAATCACAAAGGGATTCCCCGGGGTGCTCCTGCTCAGAGTTGAAGGGAACTAGAGGAAACCTGTATTCAAGACTTGACCAGTGGGGACCCTCCAACAGGTACATACAGACATCATGTAACTGAGACTTACCTAAAATACAACAGGTGTGGCTTCTGTCTGCTCTTACCTTTCTTTTTGTAGTATTCATCCTCATATCCATCAGATGAATCAGTGTGGTAGTCCAGCAGCTCATTCTGGTAGATAGCAGCATAGTCCACCTGTTTACTTTTGGATTTTTTTCCCTTTTTCTTTTTATCTTCATCACTGTCTGCAGATCCCTTCTTTGCCTTCTTCTTTTTCTTTTTCTTAGAGTCTTCCTCCTCTTCCTGCTCCTCAATCAAGGGCTCCTCGTCATCATCATTGTGAGACTTCTTCTTCTTCTTGCCATCTTTTGACTTCTTATCCTTGGATCCCATCTCCCCCTCTCCCTCTGGATTCTCTGAGGAGGATTTCTTCTTCTTTTTCTTCTTTTCCTCCTTCACTCCCTCAGTCACTTCCTCTTTGAGCTTCCCTGATTTCTCCTTTTTGGAATTGGTCGTAGGGTCATTATTGTTCTGCTCACCTGCCTCAGCTTCATTTTCAATCACAGCACCAGCTTCAGCATCATCATCTGGCTTCTTGTTCTTCTTTTTTTCTTTTACTTTATCGCCCTCTTTTTTCTTCCTCTCTTTCTCTGGGGCCTCCTGATTCTCAGAGCTCTCTGCACTCTTGTGTTTCTTCCGACTCTTCTCTCCTTTTGTGGTGTCCCCACGGGTCACACCGTTGCTCTTCTCCTTTAACTTTGGCTCTGTTTCCTCCACTTCGTCATCGACCTCTTCGGTTTCTTCTGAAGCTGTGGATTTTTTCTGTTTCGACGGCATCTTTTATTCATCCACTTCCCTGGCCTTTAGTTTCGTAAGTGCTGCCTTGAGTTTCTAATAGTGTAAGACAATTCATTTGACCCTTGGCTGCAGGGAGGTTCTGGGATCGTGGGGTTCACAGCAGCCTGGGTGTGTGTGGCTGCAGGTATACAGACTCAGGACATGAACAGGGAGCAATGGCTGCCTGGACGTCTCCTACCTGGGGCAATATATGGCCATACAACCAACACACAACACTCATGAAAAATTACTGTCACCTCAGCACTCACGTGACCCATGGGAGAAAGCCCTGTGAAAAAGGAGCCTTGCACAGAGAACTTATCCTCTCTGCCACGGCACTCTCCATTATTCATGGTGTTAGGATCGCTTTACGGGCCGGGGGCGTCTCGCTTTTACCTGCAGTCACACGGACACAGACAGACAGACACACATACTACCACATTAGCACACACCAACTCTCCCTTACAACTCCTCCCCTTTGTTTAATCTGACATAACAATGTGTAGCAATGTGTATAAATCACACTTAGAGATCCTAAGAAACTCTAACCGGCAACAAACTGATCATGTCTTCAGATTTACCATGAGTAAATAATGATTCATGAATGATAAAATTGTGAATTAGTAAATTAGTGTCTAGTGCATAAACTGAAAGACTGGAAACAGGGAAGCAGCTGGCCTAATTCTGGCCAAGGTAACTATTCCTTGCAACTACAACAACTTCCTTTAATAGAACAATGGGAGCACAATATTGCTCAGAGAAGTAACTGTTTGTTTTGTGTACTGTTTAAATTGCTTAATTGCTCACAGAAATAAGAAGTCAGTATGAATCTGAACTTTAATTTCCTTGACATTTAATTCATATGTAATGTTAATTCAAATGTAGATTTTCAAGACAACTTAAATGTCAGACAGGTAAAGATGTCAATTAGAAATACAAGCACAAATTCCTGTTTGCAAATTTCTGTTGCCTTCCCATCACACTGGCAAACACATCTGCACCTGACTATGAGCCAAATCATCCCATTAGCCTTATTGCTGCCACCTGACACTTGATAATGTCGGCATCAAGGGGAAGGGCAGAGTTTGGTCATATTGATCTTTCAACATCAGATTACCCAACTCACAGATGACAGCAGAGAGTCAAACCTCATTTGACCCAGTGCACTGAGGAATCATTCCCCTAACAATAAACACAACACGCTACAGTAGTCCACTAACCACATTTATGATATTCATGTAGTAGGATATTTCTATATATTATAAAGCAGACTTCATAAATGATCCGTTTTCTGATTTGTTGTGTCTGTTGTGATCCTGTCTTAATATTCTTTCTTAATGACTATTAATTTAGGCCAGCAGCTGTTTCTTTTTATTTCTTTTTTTAAATTATTAAATTATATTAGTATATATAAGTAACTGCATGGAAATAATGTCATGAGACTAAACTCAGCTGAACTGTCTAGTGATCACTTGTTTTTTGTCTTCGGAGTCAAATCACAGATTTATAATGAAGAAATATGATGGTGAACTCACTTTAAACTTACTGTAATTGTGGTGATTGTGATTCAGACATCCTTTGACCGTCATAGTCTGCTGTTACTGTTCTCTGCCAGCTGAGCTCATGAACACAACCTTCATCTAAGTGTTCATTTGAAGTGACTTTAAACAGGATGTTATTTAATACTAATCACATAAAAGTGGATATTGTTCATTTCAACAATTGACTAGTTTTAGCAATTCAAGTGTATAGTTGTCTCTAGCCATATAAACTGTTTATCCATGACTTATGATTAGCTAACTATTTAACCTGCTAATCCAGTACTTTTAGCTACAGTAGCTGTTTAACTATATGTAACTTGCTAGCATACTAGCATAACAGTTAGCTAGCTTTACCTGCTTCAGCTTCTCTGCTGGTCCGCTAACTAACTTTTCACATTCATCTTGTGTTCAGCTGACTCAATATGTGAATATATATCTAATTAAATCATAATTTTCAACTGCTACTACTCCATAATCTCTCAACATGGCTGTCATGCAGAAGCTCCTTTCTGGTTAATGGCTGTTATTGCGTTTCGTACCTGTATTTAAAGTGTGAAATGTGTCCCGCCCCTCTATTCCTCTGATTGGTCAGTGTTCTCAGCTCTGTTAGATGGTTGGTTAGATAGTTAGGGTCAGAGTCAGAGCCAATCAGAGGAATAGAGGGGCGGGACATTTGTCAGACTATTGTTTTGAAATAATAGGCCTTATTCAATAGTAATTCCATAAAAGTGGATATTGTTAAAGCAATTTCAGCAGCTTATCCATTAGTTTGTAGTTTTTGTTGCTTGGTTAATGTTGAGTTTAGATGGTTGATCAGTTGAGTATACCTGATTGAGAATAACTGCCTTAAATCCACCTAGAAATCCATCTTAAATCTTAAACCAGCTGCCATTATAAAACTTCAGTTGCTTCACTGATGTTAATTTCTGATTTCATTCACCTTTCTTGTGGTTGCCGACCAGGTTGAACTTGCAGGTTACAGCAAAAGTCAGATATGATCAGCCTGAGTCCTCCTCCCAGCCATTCTTCACTGAGTCAGTCAGTGAGAGGACACAGACACCAGCCGCTGCTTAATAATTGAGGTGTTGACAGTAGCTTTGCTTAACGAGCTAATTGGAGCAGACAAACCACAGGTTAACTGGTCTGAAATGAGACAATTAAATTAGCATCTGGTTTCGTCTGTGGCCCTCGACAAGGACAGCATGTGATGGTCAAAATCAGGACATTTTGTAAATCATGATATTAATTCCTACTCTCATTTGTGGCATTATTTTAATATATTAATGAATACACTCAGGTACTACAGTGTGCTCCTACGCTAACCCCCAATCACACTAATGAATTAAGAAAAAATAATCCATAAAAATACAAGTGAGAAAATCCAAACAAGTTTATTTACAAACACAATACCAGTATAAAGAATGATCCAGAGTCAGTTAAGAAGCACTGTGTTATATAATACCTCCATTCAGTACACACACCAGTTCCCTTCCTTTTCCAGTCTTGATTCAATTGTGTCTGTACAACAATTTAAAGGTCAAGCCAAAAGATTTTTGGTGTTCATATTTGTCGAACTCATATCTCTTGTGCATAAACACACAAAGAATAAATGAAAGAAAACAGCATGTGTAAATCTTACAAGCAATGATGTCCTTTAAGTACAAAGTACAGCCGAGCATGAACAAAGGAGTGACAAAATATTAACTTAGTCTCTTGAAACCTTTTGCAGTGAACAAAAAAATTAACAGTAAAAACAGCTTTCCAGTGCTTAAATGCAAACTGAATGTTCACAGCTCAAAGAGGAAGGTGAAATCATACAACAGTTATAAAAGTGTCATAGCACTTCACACAAGGGCAGCAACCGTCTTCATTCTTGCATCTTTAATCAATGAGAACCGCATTCATTATTATACAATTCACTAAGACTAATCCATTCATTTCTCTGTGAAAAGGTTCGTGGATATATCACCAAAAGCACTGTGAACTTCAGTCGAGGCTTAAGTGTAAACATATTTCAGTGATCATTGAAGCAGGCACACACAAAGCCAAGTATAGAGTAAAGTCATGCAGAGCATTACATGATTATGAATGGAGTTTACAGGGTGTAAGACTTTGCTAATCCCAATAGAATATAAGCAGAGAACTGCACATGAATTTCTATACCTCAGAGTCTTAAATGTCCATTGATTCAAGAGACAAACTAAGATTTAGTTTGACGTTAAAGTATTTGTAATGAGCAAATACGTTAACGATTTGTGATAAGCAAAACACAAGGGTGCGTTGCATATCGCATACAGGGGTTTGATATCTCATAAGGCAGCATGGCTTAAGACATGAATGACAACGAGAGGCTGGATCGCTCAGCAGAGCTATGTTGCTTTACAAATTGGACGGCGGCCTTGAGAGTCAAAGATTTACTTAAGTGGTGTAAAATATTTGTCTGGCTTTTGTCTAAAACCTCCTCTTCCAGGTCCTCTCATACACCCTTTTTTTCACCAGATATATCAGAGGAAAGTTTTAAATGGAAGAAGGTAGGCCACTGAAAACAGGCCATTTCAATTGTTTTAAAATATTCCCCCAGTGAATCTGGTGAATAAGAAATAGATTACAAAAGTAGACAATCAGGTGTTATCTTTTTTCATATTTTTTTGAATATTAGCTTAATATTAAGGTTCAGGTTTTGTTTTACACAAACATTAAAAGCTGCCACACCCACAGAGTGTCTGAGATAAAGAGAGAAGAGAGGGGGGATGGGGGGGCACAAAGACACCCACTGCGGCCCATGTCAGCATAAATATCTGTGCAACGTTGAGTAGAAAACAACACCTCTGTACAGCAGAGCCACTAGAAAACTTCACAGAAACAACATCACTATGAAGACCACTTTTCACATTTAAAACAAGCATCCTATGGTTAGAGAGTTGGAGATAACCATAGTGATTTGACTGGCTAAATAAACAACTTAAGGTTCACATCAAAAAGAGAAGTATGTTGGCAATCAAACTTCAATATGTTGTTAAATTAGTGAGAGCAAAGGTTATGCTCTGAAGGCCAACTCTCTTTTTAAATAGGAAGGAAATAGTGAACTGTCTCATTTAAATAAAATACAACTGATTTAAAACAAACTAAAAGGTAAAATGTTGAGCTTCCACGTTAAAGCAGAGGAGTGAGGGATCACGTGCACTGCCCCGTGTGCACGTTAATGATCCCACGAGTATGCATGTGTATGAAGTTGAAAATTTCATGGGGCATCGCATGGAAGCCCGGCCGTGGCTTAACGTTATCATAGTAATGGTGAGTGATGAAGATGCCAGAGGGGTTCATGGGAAACGCCCAGAAACCGTAGAGGTGGACCTCCTCGCACATCTCTAAGGCGGCGGTCACGAGCATCAGGCCACTGCTGAGCCGCTTGGCCCTGACGCCCTGCACCGCCCAGAAACGCTGCACGTTGAGCAGGTACTGCGGGTGGAAGAAAAACACGCCTCTCTGGGAGTCGAAGTCATCCAGCATGTACTTGACTCTGAAAGATACATCGGTGTTGCGTGTGTTGTAGAAAGCAGGAAGCACCACTGAGGAGTTCTCGTAATTCTGGAGGACTTCGTAGAACGGTCGCCGCCATTTCTCCAGCTTCTGAAATCTGCAGAGGAAAGGAAACATGAGATGATGGAAGCCAAAAGAGATTAAAGACAGATTGAGAGATGGGGAGATATAGATCTGGCTCCTCGCTCACACCCATATTTACAGTACCTCTCAGTAATAATGCTTGGATTTATTGTCACCAGATCTGTTTTAGTGCCAACATCAGCTGCATACTTCTCATTAATGGGTGGTATGTTGCACCTGCAAAAAAAAATGCACTGATAAAGGAGTTGACACATTTGACACATTTCAAAGAGGCATGCAGGTGAGACTTAATGTAGAGCTGCACAATTAATCATATAATAGTTGGGCCTCAGCAATAAATCAGACTTAGCCGACCATTTGCTAAACCGCCCTAGTCTTAGTTTAGTTTAACTAGGTAAGGCAGGCCTGTCAAGCTTTACAATTCTCTACATGCTGAAGCAGTATGCAGGGGGCTGGAGAAGAGAGATATTTGATATGTATAAAGAGTTTGGAGGGCGGTGTCCTATAGCCTTTCCCAAACCAAAAATACTAGCTTACATTTTAACTACATATGTAATGTTACAGGATTTTCCAAGTCTTATTATGAGATTGCATGCTCTGTTGGATATGTTAAATTTATAATTACAATGTGAAACTGAGGGTAAATTGCCAAATGCAACAGAACAATTTTATTCCATCCATAATGAATGTACATTCATAATAAATAATCACAATCTTAAGAGTGAGCAAAATTAATTGTAATTATCATTGTGCAGCCCTCACACGACAAACACTGAAGGATTATATCCTTTATACCTAAACACAAAATCTGCTGAGTCAATTTCCTTTCCACATTTGCTGTTCTTGATGATGCCACCATTTCCAATAACAGCACATTTCTTGTACTGTGATTTGGAATACGGCATGTCCTGGATGAAGCAGACAGAATTTAGTTAAATTCAGACAAAAAGCATTCAAGACTCTGCAAACCAAATAGACTAGATCTTGTCACCAGGTTTAATAGCATCAGTGTGATCAATGTTAGAAAAAAAACATTTAAACAGGTGATGAACTCACATCAGGGAACATTTTGAAGACCTCAGTGGTGATGGGAAGGATACCACTGGTGTCCACCTCGTACCTCAGCTTGGTCCCTGCAGGAGTGTTCCTCTTGGTGGTGAACAGAAAGGACGGAGCATTACAGCAGCGAGACAGAGACATCCTTCAGGAGGACACCAAGGAGAGGATGGAGTTAGTTTTAAATGCCGGCATCAAGACCAAAACTAGCTTAATCCTTGTGTTACATTGGCTTCACCTCCTCATTGTTTGGAGTCCCACAGACAACAGTTCTGTATGTGCAAATATAAATATTACAATTTTTTAGTTTTAAATATTTTCTTCTCTTTTCTTATGATCTTATTTTAACCCAAAATGTTGAGAAGTAGTGAAGTGGTGACCCTTGACACAAACTGGGCTTTCACATTTGATGAAGGTGAAAATGCAGAAATAACCAGAAGTAATTGTTATTACACTAAGTAAAAAAAAAGTTTAATATGTTTTATGTATGAACAAATATATCTCTTTTTGTCAAAATGTCATTTACAGCAGAAGACGTATGCAGTATGTTACTCTACTATAATAAAAATCTTATGCTTTTGTTGAACATTGAGGGGCAATGAAGTTATGTATGAGACATTCAGATGCACATTTCTTCCGCTCAGACTGACTAATGCTTACTTAAAGTTGCTTGTCTCCTCCTTGTTCTGCTCCCATCTGCACACCTGCAGGTTTCTCCATCTCTCAAACAGCTCTGAGGTTTTCACCCTGGCAGACAGGCAGAGAGACTTGTGGAATAAGGAAGGATACCCATGGCCATGATTTTTCCGATTTACCATGTTTCTAAAAGGGTAGTAAATTGAAGAAACATCATAAAAACGACTCAAAAAGACAAACAAGGGGGAAGAAAATTGCAGTGATTACTCTGTGCTGGCTCTACTGGTGCCACTGGATCTAGACTTGTTAATACAAAGACAGTGGCTTCATTGAGCCCGTCTCTAAATAGCTGCCCTTGAACTGACATTTCCTTTGAGATGATTGGGAGATGTGATTTGCTCTGGGAGGCAGGGTGGCACCATTACTTGTCTGTCTGGCAGAGTGACAGCAGCTGTTCTCTGCCTCAGCCAGAGTGGCTCGCAGGCCTTCATCAAGCTCCAAGAATGAGTTCGACATTAAAGTTTGGCAGCCTGAGGGACATGCACAAAAGGTCATTGGACAGTGTTCACAATCATACGAGAGGAAATGTGCTGCTCAAAATGCCATTAGCACAACTGGCTCAATGAGGAGTGTGATAAATGTGGCCAACACTTTACTGCATTATGTGCAATTATGTTATTCATATTGTGCCGCAGCTGAACTGACAATAAAAGAGGAGAGCGACAACTTTCAGCTGTAAAATGTTGGTGATAAAATTAATGTCATGTGGCAAAATGTGAACGCTTTTCTCTCAATCAGTTTCACGTTGGTCTTTCATGAGGATTGCTGTTTCCTGTCATCTCATGATACACGATATACACTTCTGTTGTATCTTTTTTTACAAGCTGTGTGGCTTCGGGGAAGGCTCTGTCGGTCAGCTGGTCCATCCAACTACTGGATGAAGTGCCAGACAGACATTCATGTTCTCCAGAGGATTGATCCTAATGAGTTTTGTGATCCTGTGACTTTTCCTCTTGGGTCACCATGAGATTGAAACTTGTGGTTTTTAGTGAAATGTCTCAGCTGTTATTGGATATCAATGGGATGAACTGTAATAACTTCTTATCCAGTGCCACCGTCAGGTGAAAAAATTCATTTGTCCAATTCTTTGTTTCTTGACCATATACTTGCAAAACTGGTGGCATTTCCATCACTCCCAGTCACTAACATGGCTGTGTAATAGAGATTTTATGCTTTTGTGCCTTTGTAGGAAAGTGCTTAACTCTTGCAATTATGTTTGTGCCAATGTGATTTACTACTTGACTGTTGCAAAAATGTTCATGATGTTCCTGCATAATTCTCTCTCTGTCTCTATGCCCTGGAGGTCATCAGTGTAGGGAGCATCTGCTCTCTGAAGATGAGAAGTGCTTTCTGTAACTGCTATTGTTTGGTCACTCTGGTACAGACAAGTCTGCTCTCTGGGCCTTATTCACAGAGTTTGCACCACAGCTGGAGACTCTTAACATTCATGTAATGTACTCAAAAATGTGGTGACAACGAGCTAAAGACTTTTTCACAGAACAAGTGAAAGCTTTGTAAAAGACCTGAAGGATATTTACTTAGTTTATCACATATCTTAAACCAGGTGGTGGATTTTCCCTCTATGTACCTGACAGGTGCTTCAGCATCACCTTAGGGGAAAAGGATGTTATTCTAAGTCAGGTCATCAACCACAGGCGTTGGCCACACCATAATGATCACTCACATTGTCAGGACTTTGACATCCATAATCTCCTGTCTGAGCTCCCTGCATGCAGTGGAGTTGTATTCAAAGGAGCCATCATAGTTTTCCAGATACCTGGAGGGATAGACACAGTCATCCTCTGCCTAAACCTCTCAAACACAAGAGAATCAGCAGAATTAACAACAAACTGTGGATAAAACATAATATATAAAATAGTGTGTAAAGGAAAATATCTTATATTTACTATAAAATGTCTATGGTTTGACTTCATGAAATAATAGAATATCAGTATAGCATTGTGGGATGACAAATGACAGAAGTGATGGAACTGATTTTAGGCGTCACAAACAGGATAGTAACATACGGTTTACCGGACACTTGCACCAGATTCTTTTACATCTTAGTCTAAACCAATGTGATACACTAACTTAAGAAAAATACCTCTCATATTTTTATTTAGTCAATCGGTTATGATGAGAACTTTCATGGTTTAACGCCTGTATTATTAATGTGTATATTAATTTAGAAGAGAAACAGAAAACAGTCTGAAAGGGAAAAGGGGGTTGATTATAGTGCATAACTTGTTAAAAAGGTGGATTAGTTGAGTTTAGCAGTGTGGCATCTGGTGGATATGCTTTTATGTGGGGTCTGTACAATATATTTATATACTTATACTAAGGTAAATACTATATGTCAGTTGTGTTGGCTGCAATAACATGAAATATATAGTATTGTGTGCATAAACACATACACAGATGTTCATGCAAATAACCAATAAAAACTTTGGAATTGAATATTTTAACGAGCTAAAGAATCTGAGAGATTTATTTTACATATATACAACAATCATTACATTGAAATGGCCACATTAACCAAAAGCACACAAAAATAATGTCTTCAGTATGGTAGTGTGACTGTGTTTTGGTGGATTTGACAAAATGGTTCTGCAGAGGAAGTCAAAGGGATTCATTCTTGTAATTTATCTGTGCACTGATGCATCATTTATTGCATTAAAATATTGTCTTTACATGCAACCAGTGTGCAGTCTGGATAAAATGTGTGTGAGTTTGTGTTTTGGGATGGGGGGAGGTTAGGATGGAGGGCTCTGTGTTTACATATAATTATGTTGGGCAGAAAAAACTTTTTTATTAGGCTACAAAAACAACAGATCTAATTTTGATCAGTGCACTTTGCTGAAACATTTATGGAGTAGACAGATGCGAATGTGAAGTGTACTTAACTTGCCGATGGAGTGGTTCATTTTGAGTCACTCACTTCATTTTGGTTTTGTAACTCCATTTGACTAATGACTGAAACAATACAGCATTGTCTTAATATGCTGTTTATCTTTGAGACACTAAAATGTGGGAAATGTGCATTAAGTTTTTACGTCGGGCAAATGTCTAATTGTCAATAGCCTCACCCCCAGAGGGTTTCTCTCTTTAGCCCTGATCTATAATTTTCCTTTTAGGGTTTGGGCAGAGAGCCACAGAACTGACAGCTAACTCTCTCTGGTTGCATTTAAATAAATGTGTTTTATATAAATAAACATATTGATCCATACAGAGAATTTAGCTTTTCTGCTTAACTATTAATACGATCTGCAACATCTTTAGTGAACATAGTTTCAAAATATACTTCTTCTGAAGTACATCTGTATCTTGGAAATCTCTAAATGTCATAACATAGTTTTTTAAATTTGCACGTATCATGCTTGAAGGAAGGTCAGGGGATTTAATGCTAATGTGTATTTGTTAGAATGAGAGTTGGTTTTGGTCACATCAGATCGACAGGATGTAGTGTGGTGTTTTGGAGGATGGATAATATTGCAGCATATTACCTGTGGCTGTGGAGGTAAATGAGGTGAGTTATAAATAATAATAATAGTAATAGTAATAAAAGAACACAACGAGCAATACAATGGAGGGATGCATTAAAGGAACAAGATGCTGGGATGAAATTGTACAAATAAGGAACAATGAAACTGGTTGTCTACATCCACCTGATGATGCAGTGTATTTCTGAGGTTTTAAAGAATATACTGTACGGATTTGACACGTTGAATGGGGCTATTCGTGCTTGTTTTAGCTAAGATGATGAAACCTTTGCAAGTGTTCTCTGTTCAGTTCTAAAAGCAAGACAGTAATTCACTCGATGAGATGAATTTCATCTCGTATGGCATCTTAGTTTAACTGTACAATGCTGGTTCAAAACCAATCCAGACTAACCAGCATTTTACCACAGATACTGACATCTACTGCTCAGTGCAATTAGGATTTGGAGCTTTGGGGGAGAAAAAATCTGGCACGTTCCTGTCTTATTGTAACAAGGAAAGTAAAGTGGAAAAGGGGGTAAATCCAGGTCGCAGAGAGAGACAATGCAGATGTGAGAAGGGGAGATAGGGGGAGCAGAGAGAAGTGTCCACACTATGTACATGGCATACACACAGAGCTGTGCAGAACACATGAGACACAGATTGAAGAGGACAAGGCATTTGGAAATGGGTGCTGGATGGGACACAGAGGTACGAGGAGAAGCCAGTACATCAACAGGAGACCGTGGTTCTACCAGCTTCTGAAGGGGGAGGGGGGATGGGGTTTGGAGATCTGGGGTCGAGGTGAACGGGATCAGACAACATGCAAGAGCAAATCTGAAGTGCAACCACCACTGAAAAAATATGAGAGTTTATACCTTTCAAACTAATGAAAAAGAAAGAGGCATTCTTTGGGTTTCTGTGAAAATACTTAAAATGCCTTCAGACTGGCCTACCTTTGAGGGCGTTTTTTTTTCTTCTTAATATCGGCTAGGCAGGGTGTGACTATTACGGAGATCTGTGAATCTGGCTGAAAATTCTGACGGAAACATCTGTCAACATGCAGACAGGTAAGTTAAGTTAGAGTTAAATGTGTGATGTAGTCCTGTGACATCACCACCCCTGCTAACTTTCCTACACCTGCAGATTTTAAACAAGTAGAGAAAAAAATGTAAATATGCTGCAGCTTGTGTTCTGTCTATAGCATCTGAGGAGACTGGTGGGCGAATCAGCGGCCCAGTCCACACATGCAGGGCTGGGTCGACACTATGATGGATTTGAAAACTTGTGTTCTCTTTCACTCTATCTCTCTCTTTCTCTCTCTCTCTCTCTCTCTCTCTCTCTCACACTCTCTTTTCTCAGAGGTGTTGTGCAGTCAGTCACGCTGGAAAGGTACCTTTTCCTTCCATTTCTGGCAGGCTTCAGAGATCCATCATCCGAGAAATTAACAGGACCGGTCCAATTTCCTGTTTCGTCCCCTTTGAGTCGGCTAAACTGTTGCGCACTAGTAAGAAAATGAGTCAGTTTATTTGGGATTTATTGTCCTTATTGTGCAAATGTCAAACACATACAACCATCTTCACGTTCACTCATCAAACTCCATATTTCACATTCACACACACACACACACACACACACATATATACATTAAGGCGGACCAGCTTTTTGGCTCAAGAAAAACATTCAAAATATGACACCAAACATGGTTATAATGAGTTTTCCGTTAATGACATCATGGCTTAAGTGGTTAATTTATGATCTGCTGGGCTGTTGCCATTATCCTGAGTGTGACTCAAACACTCACACTCTACAATATTGGCCTGCAGGAGTGTTAGACTTGTACTTCAATATATTAAAGTCACAATGAGTTAAGGGAGGAACAATAATCGTTGCCAGTGTTGCTGCAAATGTCAGATTACTTCTTAGGAAGAGATGCCAACACATTTGCCAAGTGTGAATAGAGAGAATAGCCTATTTAGACCAAGTTTTCAGTCTGATAATACTTGTAAATTGAGTTTTGCACATACAAATGTATTTAGTAGTTATATTTAGCACGACTCAGCCTGCGAAAACAGTTTTTCAGTGGTTCTGGAGGAGCTATGTTCAGTCTGAGCACATGACCCAAGCAATGTCATCAGGGGTGATCTGGACTTGAAGACTATGAATTTGTAACAGAAACTTGTCTGTGTCTAATGAAAAGATGCTATTGGCTGATATCAGAGCCTCTGCTACATCATTTTTCATTAAAACCTTCGCAGTATATTTATCAGAGGAGGTCATTTGGTGCAGGTGGTTCACAGCCTTCACATCATGAGGATACTGCGTAATCTGACTTTCTAATTTTAGAGAGATGATGTGTTCAAGGTCTGTTTACAGTAATGTGTAAAGAGTCAATTTGGGCTTAGAACAAGGGAAAACTTACCCAATATCAATCATTATTTCATTATGAATTAAATGATACGGCTAGAAATATTCTACATTTTTGTTATTGTCAACACATCCCATGAAAAGACCAGAACAACGAGAACAGCCTGTCTGTGGTTCTCAGTCCCAAGTCCATTGGTTCCTACTGAAGACATAAATAAATCTTTTATTATACTTTTATTTAAAAAAAACTCAGTAATGTCCTAAAACAGCAGGGGAGTGTAATTTGTAGCAAACATGACTCAAACAGGAGTAAATTGTGTTCATTGGGACTATTTTCAGCTAGATTTTGTGCATTGGCTTGTCTATCACAGCTAATTTACGTATTTCTTTTATTATGTATTTATATCAGACTTTGGGATCACTTCATTGATATTTAGGGCCTTTTCATGGGATTTGTTGACAATATGAAATATATAGAATATCATCAGACCTATCCTTTAAGTAGGAGATGTTACGTCTTCATTTGAGAACAGACTATTTAAATTCCACACCTGAATATCAGCGGTTGAACAACTTCTTCTATTACTGACTGATTATTATGCAAGTATTCATGTGTGACTCATTTCTGTGAGTGCTGTGTGGGTGTTCTGCTAAATCCAGCAGGGAAACTGAACCCAAAGAGCCTTTCTGGGTGCATTATGTGAGAGGGCATTCATCATCGGGGGACTCATGTCAATACTGATCTGCAGGCACATTTTGCTTCCCTGAGTGCTACTTCAACATCTCAATAACACTCTGCAACCGACTGCAGAACAGAGCACGCTAACATCAGAGAGATGTTTGTGCCTCGGTTTGAGAGGACAGCTGTCTGCTAATCATAGCGGCAACATTTAGTCCAGGATGCCATTTATCATAATTATCACAAAAACACTTTTCCCATTAAAGTTTGATTTCGGACTAAAATGCTGTGATAATTATCACACAGAAATTATATAATACTGATGTTTTCCAATATTGTGGCTACCAAAAAAATCTAACTAATGTGACTACATCTAAATCACAGGTCAATCCACTGTCTTCACTTTACATATTAAAAGCCCATTTACCTCTGATTGACAATTATGAGCACATTTCAGCCAGTAATCTAAGCACTCAATGAGAAAAACAACAAACACAAAGTTGTTCTGCAGCACTAATGTGGTCCCATTCTGACCTTGAGCATCGTTAATGGAACTTGAAGGCAGGAAGGACGTTTATACTATTGGATTATTTGAGTTTGGTTTATAGAATAGGGCCAGGCCCATTGATTCAGATGTCCATTTAGTATGTCCAAGGGTATTTCCTGTAACAACCAAAGGCTCCTTAAGCTGGCTAAGTACTTCATTGTCTTTATCAAAACAAGAAATTTAATGTTGTTGTTTATGAAAACAGATTAAGTCTTCTCTCTCTGTCTTTCTTGTTTGCTCTCTGCATTAACTTGACAGAGAATCACTCCTGTCAAGTGCTGTGACTTATAAATTATGAACCAGCTGATCCATGTGCTGCTCTGTCAAGTGCATGTTGAAGCTAAAATAAAACTGAAAGCTTCAGAAAGCTGCTCAGAATCAGGGAGATAAAATAAGATATTCTTTTATTAGTCCCACAATGGGGAAATTTCCAATACAGCCCAAATACATACTGCACCAAGAGGGGCTCATAAAGAGTTATGTAAACAAAAGTGCCTAAGTGATTCATATGTTGATTCATTAATTGGCAGAATATCTACTCTATCAATTTTGATAACTGTAATGCATTATTATTATTATCGTTTTATTAATCAAGCAAGAAAGTCAAACATTGTCTGGTTTCACCTTTAAAACTTTAAGAATTTTCTGCTTTTTTTGTTTGTTTGTTTTATATCAATGAAAATGGAGTTTCTTTCTTTTTCTAGCAATTCGAAAATGTCACTGACCTTTCGAAAGGGCATTTTTAACTTTTTCTTGATGATTTATAGATTAAAAACTCTCGACAGATTAACAATGAAGATCATCATTAGTTGCAGCCAAATGCTCGTTTTCAGATGGCTACTAACCCACTCCAGCCTGGAGCCTTTGCTGCTGCTCTTTCTAGAGAGTATTTTTAGATGTCACCCTCTTCATGTCAAGTAGAGTTGAAAGCTAATATGTCTTCCCTTACAGAAGTGTGTCACTCACTGTGATCATAAAATAAGCTTCCCTCTTGAATCCACCACTGCCATTTTGCAATCCTACATCCTACCACAGCTTCATCCTAATGTGCAGAGTGAGTGAAGGCAGATTGAGGCTGATTCATGTGACACCATAATGTGACTCTGTGGAAACTCAACGGCCAAATCCATCAGGTATAACAATGTTCATGATGACTTAGATTTAAATGTCCATCCTCATGCATTGAGAGCAGAGCCCTTTGGTGATCTGGGATGGCCACACAAAGTGAGTTGGTGATTGATTAAACTCCCTAAGCTTTCTCCGAATCCAAGCACCCAAATGTCTCCTCTGCTGTCGTCCTAGCTTTGACGCCTCTGATCATTTGTAGAGCTGTTTTTCTGCGATGCCCTGAAACACAAGAGCTCATGATAAACACTCTGCCAGCATGTCCTCACGCTCGGTTTGATAGGGGAGCAGGCTGGGTGTGGTCGAACCCATGTGGACAACAATCTGACTTTTTATGCTTGGAGAGACATCCTAAGATGACGTCTTCTCCCTCTCTCTCTCTGCATCACACACACACACACATGAACACACAGGCATTTCATCACTCCCACCGTCTCCTTCCTCTCTCTCCCCCACTTGCACTGAGGTGTGTGTGCAGACAGACTGTAGCAAAATGGCTGCCGCTGAGCCCACTGGTTTCTGTTTTGCGGCTTGTCCCCCCCGCCCCCCCTCCTAGGCCGAGCGCTAGGAGCAAAGTAAGGGCACAGGCGGAGAAAGAAAGGTGCGTGTGTTGGGTCTGAATTCATGCATCTCACCGCAGAGGTCAGGATGCCATGAATCCACATTGAGTACTGTCAGACCAGCCCAGCAGGGTGGCAGGGGAGGGGTTAGCTGTGGGGAGCTCTCAGACTGCAGCACATATATGTTTGCTCTGATGTAAACATATATGTGCTGTCTGTAGAATATCTGGAGGTGGGGGGTAAAGTTTTCAGATTGTTCCTTTGGTTTGGTGAATTGGTGTTCTTTGTGAGATTCTTTAAACCACCTAAAGATCAAACATCCCGGCTTCTCAGCATCTGCTCGTCTCACACTGAAATTTGTCTCAGATTTTAAAGGAAAGGGAGGCTGCAATTTAGTAGATAAGTTGGACTTTGTGGATGCAAAAGTAGATTCCAACCAGGGTTCAGCTCGAGAATCCATATCAAGGAGATAAATAGTGTTGCAGAGATCTTATAGAACATGGCTCTGCAGTGGCTGTGTGTGCAGCCTGGTGACATGATTTATTTAACAGGGACCAATAAGAAATACACATCATCTTCATCATGTTGGTATCTGTACTCATCATCAGCTCCAATAGCTCTCAGTTGCATTATGATAAATCTGATGCCTCTGTAAGATGTAGGCTACGACCAGTCAAGAAAGGCTGAAACAGAAAATCAAATAAAGATCTTTGGAAAAAGAAAGGGAAAACATTACCATACACAGCCGGAGCACTGTGTATGGTGTGAATGTGATGCTTCATTTTCAGAAAAAATAAATCCAATGGAAACTGTTTCTATGCCACTGGAAAAAAAGATGGATGGTTAATTGCTATTGTTCTTGTTTTCCCCCCCCATGCATGCTGATAGCTAATTCACCCAGCTACTCCCACTTATACTGAATAATTTACCTTATCATTCAAAGTTATTTTTCACCATTCAGTCATTAATACAAAACAGCTATGAAGGCATGCTTTTTAAAGGCTGGGTGTTATTCTATAAACAGCAAGGCCTGCACTCTAATTGCCTATTAAAGACATAAACACTTACCTCTTGATGTAGTTTTTGCCATAGAGAATCTGTTGCAACAGTGTGACGAGTCCAAATGCGCAAATAAATATGAAACAAAGGGATCTATTGCCGAGGATATCTTTGCCCGACGATGGGTCGGCGTATGCCATTCTTCGGCGCAGCATCCACCCGGTTAGGTGTCTGTCTCCGCTGCATTCAGGACCAGGCGCGCCGGTGTCTCGTAGCAGCTGGACAGGACATTGTCCATCACCTCTTTTTTAGGCTATTTTACAGCTCTCAACCCGCAGCATCATTCGTCTTTTGATGATAAAAGCATTGCAATTTATCGCCAGTTGCGACCTCAGTTGCAAAGCATCAGTGCGCCTGTTTGCAGCTCTGCAAAAATATTTACGCTTTTATGTATTTTGCAAATAAGCGCGTGCGTAAAAACATGAAACGTCCTGCAGGAGATCCTTGATTTCTATCGGATGTTGTGCATTAATCGAGACGCTCGATCGCATGAGATGCAGATTACCCCGAATAACGCGCTCAAGAGAATATTAATCCCGAAAATGTTAGATCAGATAAAGCAAACGCGTCGATGCAAAGTCAGATTTTTCTTTCTTACAAATCGCTGATACGAGCTGCGACGTGAGGGAAAACACACACGCGCGCGCATCCTCCACGCTTCATGTCAAATCTGAGCAAAGCTTCGTGACTGAAATGCAAAAGCAGGAGGGTGCGCCTTTTCTCAGCCTGGCAGCCGGGGGCGCTTCATTCAGATGCTCCTTGCTCAGCCAAAACCCAAGGTCATGGTCTCCTTTACAGGGATGCACCTGCGCAATCACAGTGTGTCAAATAGTCCAATTCACCTGACCTCATTATGATGGGAAAACATACCAGAGCCTGCCACTGAACTGTACATTACATCATGCATAATGAGATTTCAGAGATGATGCTCCTGCAAAAATGCACGAGTTGTTTTTTGCAGTAGCTTGGTTTCATGTCTCAGTGTTTGCTTCTTTACTTTTCATTCATTGCTTTTCATGTCAAAGTGAAATGCAAGACTTTCTGCACTGCCTTCATGACACCCATCTCCTGTCTGTCTGATCTCCCACCGCTGTTTTATGGCCTGGGGACAATTTCAAACTTTGACAGCACGTCTGATGCCGTGACAGCAGCACCTTCTCAGATCCAAACTCCTGACACAAATCAGTGGCTCTTTCTAGCGCCGGTGCTGATAACTGTATTAGAGCCATTGATTTCTGCCAGTGTCCGCTTTGACAGCTGTTTGATCACGTCATCAAAGTCCATCTGGTGCAGTCTGGGTTGCATTGACACCTTTACAAGCAGCAGAGTCGTAGGTGGATGTGAGAGAAGAAATAACGGATGAAACATAATGGTGTCTGACTCTTACACAGTTGAAAATGTGGGAATTGTGGGAGTATATCTTCCCTGCATCTTGAACAATCAGCGAGACTTAGCCTATCTAGGTCCAGAATGTAGTGGCAGCAGGCTGAGGAAAATACAGCCAAGATATCCTTTGCTCAAGCCATGGCCTTCAGGCCCTGAGGCAGTCCCAGGCCAGATTGGATATGTAGTCCCTCCAGTATGGTCTGTGTCTTCCCTCGGGCACCTCCCAGTTGGAGGTGCACATAATATCTCCAAAAGGAAGCATGCAAAAGATTCAGCGACTCCTTTTGACAGAGCAAATGCACCGAGCTTGATTTCATGAGTTTGGAACATATCCACGGTTGGATTAATCTGCTAGGCACTGGGGTGATAAATGAGCTGTTGGGCCCGACTGACCTCCCACTCTCTGTTTACTGTGTAAGTATTTAATTGAATTCAAGTACCACCCAGTAGAGTTCACAACACATGGCTGCATTAGCAGGATTATAACACCATGTGATCAATGTCTCATATAAGTGACATGATGACAACTGAGCCATCTACATGACAAATAAGCAAACTCAAGATGTGAGATATGTCTAAAAGTCCTGAAAAAAGCTACCATATCGACCATAGTCTGAGCACCATGGCTTGACCTTCATCCCTCTCAGCTGCAAACCATCACACCAGTTCATGCTCGGAAGAAATTATCAATTACCTTATAAAAATATATTTACACTGGGTTGTGGATGTCTCTTTTTTATTGTGTTCATTAATGATTCACATTTAATTTGATTTGATATTTAAAGTAGAAACTATTGGCCTCACAAACAACACAAATCTTAATAAATAAATTCCTAGGAGTTATGACGACGGTTTATATTGTTAAAATGCTGTATAAAGTATTTAGGTAAGTGAGGTATTGCGGTGCAATTGCATTTGACTGCAGGCCAGAAAAAAAAACTGGTGCCAACGTGTTCCCCATTCAGGACTTACACATTTCCAGAGTTAAGAAACATCACTGCAGACCCTTCAGACCCTGGACACAACCTGTTCCAACCTCTTTCCTCTGGAAGGCGCTATAGAGCAATGTACAAAAAACAAAAACAAAAAAAACAAAAACAAAAACAACCAGACACATGAAAAGTTTCTTCCACAGGCCTTCACTCTGATGAACAGTTAAATCAGTCATATAGACTCAATTACCCTGAACACTAAATACACCCACTTACCTACAAATGATAAATTATGTATTACAGTTTAAAATGCACTCTGTGCTTTAACATCTATAAATCCTGCACTCTGTATACACTGTATATAGATGTGTATACATGCACATAGTACTTATCATTTATTTCTTTGCACTATTTGTACTGTTTACAAACAAACACTTGACCTATATATGGAAATTGTATGTTGTTGTCATTCTTGCTCTTTATTTTTATATAGTATAAAGCAGTACACACATTTTCTACCTATTTGTATGTAGGGTACATTAATAGCTATATTTAGTTTCAGCTCTTTGTTCAGCTTTGTTGTCCTTGTTTCTATCTGCATGTATTTTTTTCTGTAAGTTCAATAAGAGCTATTTAAAAACCAGTCAAATTCCCTGTATGAGTACACAAGCTTGACCAGTAAAGCAAATTTTTGTAAAATACATGTGACAATTTCTGTGAAAATGAAGAGGAATTCAGAGAAATCAAATTAACGTCTCCTTTGAATATGAATATTTCCATTGCCTTTTAAAATCGATCCGTTTGCAAAATGCTACGTGGGGTCACATTTCAGTGTTACACAGGAAGCGGCACGGATGTAATTTGATGGTGCGCATGCGCTCTTTCCGGTCTCTTTTCCTTTAGCCGCCGGACGAAAATGGTAAGAAGCAATGCTGGCAGACAGAAATCTATGAACATCTGTGTAATGTGCCGTTTATCTGACTCGGACGGTTGGTGTTTCGATGTCGGATGAACAATGTTACTGTTTGAGTTCAGTATTTTTAAGATGATGTTTCATTTTATTAAAGTTAACGATGTTTGTGTCTTGTCCGTCCTGCGTTTATTTGCTGCTCGTAGCTTTGAGGTTCAGGGTATGAAATGGGCCTGGTTTGGCCTGGAAGAGAACAGATAACTTTTAAATTACTCCTAATACATTCGGTTACACCCGGTAGGTGATCAGAAATGAAATAGTGTTGCCGTTCATCTTTTAAATGTAGTTATAGTTTAATGGCTTGCTAGCTTTTCCATAACTGTTAGCATAACTAGCTAGTGGCTTCATGTAGCATTGAGTGTGCTTCCTCCTACACTTACCTACATGCGACTGTATCAAATGTAGACTTGTAAACACTTTTTTATGGTTGAGGACTTGAATTTGGACGAGATGCTACTTTTTGGTGGTTTTATAACAACCAATATTTCTGTGAATCTGCCAACATTGAGGCAGTGATCAATAGTATTGCATCCCTCACATCCAGCATCAGGTGTCGATTCCTGCCACACGAGTCTTGTCAGTGATGTCTTCAAACACAAATGTCTGAACAAATGACTTTCTGTGATTCATCCTTCTGTGCTGAGACAAGACTGTCGGAGACTTGAATCCTAGTGAAATGTTTGGGATTTGTTCCTAACCTCTGATCTCCTGTTTCTCAGACTAAGGGGACATCATCTTTCGGTAAGCGCCGGAACAAGACGCACACCCTGTGCCGTCGTTGTGGCTCCAAGGCCTACCACCTGCAGAAGTCCTCCTGCGGCAAGTGTGGCTACCCCGAGAAGCGCAAGAGAAAGTGTAAGTCACACATTGATATGCTTTGATAATAAGACTCATCCTTGTGTTCAAAACATTACATGTGAGTGTGCCATTGACTCTATAACAGGCAGGTAAACACACAGGAGCAACAAGTTGTCTTTGAGAGTATTTTGATTGATTCATTGTAGACTGTGTTCTGACATGGTGCCCCAACATAATTATTCAGGAAAAGCTCCAACAGCAAAACATCTCTCAACGATTCTCAAGAGGCTTCTTTCTGTATTTGAGAAGAAATCATTATTATTCTCACATGATGTCCAGACAGGCAGTCATTGATTGTTCATTCAGCATATTTGTTCTCATACATTTGTACGATCCAAGTATCTTAAATAAAGTCTAAGACCAGAAAACTAAACATTTAAATGTGTAACAATATGGCAAATCCCAAATTTTACTATTTCTGAGTAATGTACTGTGTTATCCAGCTGTAGATTGATATGAGTGGCCAGGCTGCCTTGGTTCATTCAGATGTTTGTTTTTTAGACAACTGGAGCGCCAAGGCCAAGAGGAGGAACACCACTGGGACCGGCCGTCTGAGACACCTGAAGGTTGTCTACCGCAGATTCAGGTGAGATCTTCTTAGTTGTAATGTTCTCTGCTGGAATAACACGGAGCAGAACTACAAGTGTTTCTAAATGTGAAAGCTGTGTTGATTCTGCAATGAAAACTTGTTTGCTGTCTGTGCCTTTGTTCAATGTTGTTGGCCTTTTCATGTCAGAAATGGGCTTTTAGTAATACAGCGAAATGTAGTCTTGATGATAATAGAGCTTGTTAAATGTGTAACTAACAGACCACAGTTGAAATTTGTTGTTTGTTTGCATGAAATCACTTGAAGACTTAATATGATAAACATTTAAAGTAAACCTGATTATAGTAAATGATTTTTATTTATTAACTTGAACTACAAACCTTGAGTTGTGTTGACTTATTCCCAGGAGGAATATACACAAGATTCCTGCATCTTCTTTAAACTGCTAAGCGGAAGCTGATATTGACATATTTGTGTCAATAATGTTTTTGTTTTTTTTAAATGGCAGATTACTTTACATATGATCAGTGGTGTTACTGTAGTTGACATATAATCATTAAAATTGTGGGGGTTTTTAAAATAAAAATATGGTGCATCCACAAACATGGGTAGAAACCATTTTAAATATTTACAAAAACCATAAAATGAATGTCCTTACTGGACTGCTTTGATAGTTGAGTGTACGGGACACCACAGCTTCTTACTGGGAGACAATATAAACATGGAGCTGTAAACTAAATATGTGGTAACATGGCTTGTCCGCAATGCAAGTTTGCCTCAATTAAAGTTTTTTTTAAACTTCCGTTCAATGAGACAGAGGGGCAAAAGACCATATGTATCTGGTGTACTTTATTATTGATGGTTCAATTTTTTTTTACAGTGTGTTATTTGCTGGCTTTGTTGGCATTAGGCAGGCAATAAAATGTTAGACTTGGCAGAGAACTGCAGTTTGTTTTGCCAAATACAGTATTAAGATTCAGGTTGCAACCTGCCAATGGTTTTAGAAGACTTCTCAATCCTGCTTACCAATGATGGTGAAAAAAATGTCTGAACAAATGAATTCAAAGTGATATCAGTGTTTTCTCTGAGGTAAGCATTGTAAGACAAGATCAGTGATATTAAAATGGACCCTCAGAGCCCAGACGATGTTTCTTTAACGTGGAGCATTGAGAGGGTTCCAGGTGTCTCAGGAAAAATGAACACCTGTTTAATTATAATTCATCTTAATCAGTCTTGTCAGCATAATTAAGTTGGTGGTCATATTGTAGGTGTTACTGTCCTAATTATGGTCCCATTGTGCAAAATTGTTGTGGATGAATATTGGCTGTGCCTGCATTTCATTTAGCAGCTCAGGATCCTGGTATTGTGTGTGCTGGCTCACTGGGACAATTTATTGAAACTGAGCCGTCGTTAATGTTATTAGTTAAACCTGTGCTTCCCCTGATATGACAAGTCAAAATATCGGCTTTGAACAAAAGGCCCTTTTACTGAGATTGGATGCCAAATCTCAGTAAACCAGAATTCATCAACCTTGTGGTTCTTTTTGGGTGGCTTCTTTACCGCAATGCCAGTTTTTGTTTGCTTACCAAAGAAACACTAGCAGGCTTAACGTCATAATTTTATTTGTGCCACAGACTTACTGTTTATCCCCTGAAGTCTAAACAAGTGAAGGAGAAATAAATATTTGAAGGGAAGAATTAATCATCAGCTCTCAACAGCTGCAGTCATTTACCCAGTTACCTAGCTGACCAGCCTGACCGGAAACCGTGAAGTGTGGCATTAAGTAAGGCCTTTAGCACATTTGTTAATGACCTAAGTAAGATGAGTATTTTTTTGCATAATAACAAATGACTTGTGACTTTTTGCTCGGATTTAGTTATGTTACTCTAATGCACCATTTGTCTGCAACAACTTCACCTTGTGGTTTTTTTTTTTTTCTCTTGTATTTTTTAGGAATGGTTTCCGGGAAGGCACCACCCCCAAACCCAGACGTGCTGCAGTGGCCGCCTCCAGCTCATCCTAAATAACACATTTTTGGTTAAATAAATGTGATGTTAAACAGGAGTTTCAGTGTTGTCTCGTGATCTTTAAGCCTTATTGTCTGGCCAGTGATGGCTAAAGACAAAGGTCATGATCGATGTCAGATGAAATATACACAGAAGGCTTTATTCCAACTTGGTTCATCTGTGCAAAATTATGTCAAAACTAAGAACACAAACCTGAAATAAATTGTTTTCACGAAAATGAACTGCTGTATTAATGTTGGAGGTTTTGTAGCAACATTAGTGGGATTGAAGGGGTTAAAATTTGCACTGCTACATCTCAATTACACCTGCATCATTTGCAATAAACAAATCTGCTGAATCATTGGATTGAAACGATATCAAACTACACCCATGATGTTGTGAAAGTTTCAGATATTTTGGCACAGACACTCTTGCAATCACCCATCTTTGAAGTCCTTCCACTGCCTGTTGGCGCTTTTTTTTTTTTTTTTTGAGGTTTTGAGTTGATCCCTTTCCAATTTTCCTGTTAGATATCCAAATCAGTTGGTTTGAGTGGTAATAAATAGAAAAATCTGCAGATCAAAACATTGAGACAGAGGCTTCAGGTTTGAAATGACAAGTGTATCTAAATGCACAGATGGCTATACTTGATTGTCCCAAACTGGGAAATTCTCAAACTGTTAGGGTTGGGTTTGGTCCAAGATCCACACAAACATCCATCTCCATTTATCAAAATGTATTTTTTAAATGCAATTGGTTAAATACATTATTCAGATGTGATGTGAGATCATCTCAGAATGGCTAGTGGGAATTTCCAGTAAGAGTCGTTTTATACACAATTTGGCAAAGCTTCCTCGTGTATTTCAGACAAACCTCAATGCAAGTGCTCCTAATGAATAGAGTGAATGTGATGTTTATACAGCAAATATTGTGAAAGAAATGGGTGAAGCAAAATTATTCACTTGAAGTGATGAATTAAAATTGTTCCAGTGCCAAACTTTAGCTGAATTAAGCATCTCTTTCACTCACCCGATTTAGACCAAGTCATTTATTAAAGCAAGATTGTCTAAATCACAAATCATCACATCAACAGCTCCCTAAAACGAAGCTGGACATGGGCCCTGCAACATCCAGATACTCTAACATGGCCTCGGATGTTTTTGAGCTGTCCAGGACTTCTGGCAGCGACTCGGCCTACTCACTTGGCAAACATGCAGCTCGAAGACAGATTGTAATCTGCAGCTCTAATGGCAAAGCCACAGTTTCCAAAAAGCTCTAACAACAAAACAAGTCTAAATATTTAGCAGGAGCCAAACAATGCTGAAACCTCTCAGATGAAGACTGGAGGGAAGCCAGTTTGCAAATGAGTCAAAAGTTAGAATTTTATGGTTGCAGCTGGAAAACATCTGAGACCACAGTGGAGAAAACCAGCAGTTAAAAACATGGTGTTCAGGTGTGAGAATGTGGAAGATGAACGACTTATTGGCTGTTTGAGTATTTGAAAAATCCTTGTTCTGGTTCATAGAAAACAAACAGTAACGCTTTTGTCACTGAGCTGAAAGAGTAAACTCAGCCTTCAGGGGTTTTCAGAGCTGTTTTGTGCTGTCAGTGCTGTCAGCAAATTTTGCAACTCCAACAGGAGAGTGTACATTTGGATCAGACTGTCGTGATGCCATTGTATTCATTTCCTATTTATCTTTCTACCACTTCAATTTGATCGGGACATTTTCAGTGGCCATGGATCCACATAATCATGCAAACAATATTCACATCAAAACCATCCAGTACCTCCCTCCTTCAACTTGTGTGTGACATAGATGAGACTTTCAGACCACAATGCTGAAACAGGAAAAATCTGTTTTTGATTGCGGCATCACCATCAATACTTTTTCCTTTTCTCACTCGCCTCCGTGTCACCAGCTCTTCCTGCCCTGTTGGCATCATCATGCTCTCTCTGTCTCTCTCTATCTCTTTACTCTGAATGTACCAAAGTAAAAAAGAAAAACATATAATCAGTTAACCACTGGTGTTTCTTTCCGTGATGTTCAGGAATGGATTACTAACCATTTCTGGTCTGAATGGCAATGATTCTTAAATCAAGAGACAGTGACGCATTTTTCTACTACTGTATACTTCAATCATCTGAATGGTTCTAATTAACTCACTGCTCTCAACTTACTTTTCTTTTTTCCTCTTGCTGAAAGCTGACAGTAAAAATCTGTTTGCACTTTAATCATATTCAAATAAAGGTTAAATCGATTCAACCCTTATTTGAATACCATGACCTGGAAGAACCTTCACAGACAATTTAATCAAACAGACCGTGGTAATGTTATGCATCATAAGCCATATACTGTATGTATATGCAATAATGAAAGCTGGTTGTACTACAGACACTGATGTGTGTCACTAATTATTTTAACATAGCATTGCAAGATGATAACCATTCATATAATTCTCATATTTGAATACTGGGGAGATGTGTCCCCCCCCTCCCTGTATAGATTATATTTACGGCCCTGAAATGTAATCTGTGTATCTGAAGGTGGATCAGGTCTGCATCAACACACTGCTGCAGAGGAAGAGTCTGCCATCAATCACAGATAAGACTGTGAGGATTTCACGGCAGCGGTATTTCTCAACATGGTACTGCCGCAGGGTTTCTCCTCTCTGCTGCTAAACTAATCTCCACCTCTGAGCAAGCGCTATGAAGCTTTATACTGTTTGTTGTAATTCTGCCAGTTTCACTGCAGCTATCTAACAATCTGCAACTGAATTGTTTATAACGTTGTTGTGCAATTGCTATGGTTTCTCGAACAGATTAAAAGGAGTTTACTAAATACAGTGATTATTAATTTTGGCTTTAAATATTCATATTTCTGTCTCCAGCTCTTTATGTCAAAGGGAAAATAGTGAAAATAGACTATGTATACGTTTCCCTGTTTCCAGTATAACATTGTTCTCAATCTTGTATGTCCAGCAGAAGTAACTTGATGTAGAAGAAGCATTTTACATCAATGAAAACTATAAAATATAGAATGTACAAATGTCTCAATAATGCAACATTAGACTGTCTGCAAAGCAAAACCCTTGATTATGAAAGAAAACTGAAACGTCTGTATTTGCTTTCCAATGAATTAAACAGTATAAAGTGTATGCTGACAAACATTAATCTAATTTGATTGAGGAGACATCACATCTCGCCATAATTCTTCCTACCCTGTGTGTAACGCCACCTCTTCTGAGCTTCTTGAACTTCGGGATCAGAGGTGATGTCACCGGTTCCATCCATACTGTCCTGACGCACCTTCTCATCTTTGGCCTTGTGACCTGTGCTGCTGCTTAATGTTACTCCTTTGTTGCATCTTTGTTTTAATGTGTATTTTAACGTATTGTGAATTGTATTGCATCTTTTTGTATGGATATATATATATAATGTGCATAAAGTTTTATTTTCATTATGACCTTTCAAAATAAAGTCATATTGAAGAAGTGGTTACAGTCCTTCATTAGAAGCAGATCTTTTTCACAGCAGACATTTTGAGTTGTCATAGCTGTAAAAGCACAGGTGTAAATAATAACATTACCTGTGGCTCAGTTCCAGGTGTCTCAGTTAGCCATGACAGTGTGACAACGAGCCTGCACGCACAATACCAGGACCCTGAAACTGATGCCGCTAAATGGAATCCAGCCATCATTCATTTTATATTATCTAAATCATAACACCTTTGCTTTTCCTGCCATGTTGAAACGTCTTCCAGGAAACTGAATAGTATGCTTTCTTCCTATCTCACAGTATAATCTCCTGACCTTCCAAAATGTATATCTCTTATCAGCATTAATAAATCCAACTGGCCTAGGTGAGGGGAGGAAATGTGGAAAAGTTGCAGTGAGGCTTTGGTACATAAAGGCAGAAATCACGAGAGTGCACCAGCAGGGGGAGATGAAGAAGGGGAGACCATACTTAACTGAAGTCTCCGTCCCACTTCTCTCTTTTCCTTGTGCAGAGAGAGACAGGAGTTAACCTGTTGAATTGCTGCTCCTCCACTCTCCCTCTCTGTCTGTCAGCAGCTGGATCTCCTCTTCACCACTCTTTAAACCAGCTTGCAGCCTGGATTGTTACACTTTTCTTACAGTTTTATTTGTTGGAATGATTTTTTGAACTGAACTGAGGCTGCTGTAATGAGATGTGAGTATGTCTGATTGTTGCCTGTGTGGCTCATATCTTTTACATTTACATTTCTTAGCACCAATTGACTCGTGACTGTTGTTGAAGCCTCTGTTTTAGGATCAGTTTGGGCTCTTCTCTTGCTGTTGCGGGAGCCTGCATGCCAGGGTGATGAGGTTACCTCCAACACAGGTAGGTGAGAGGTCAATGGGTTGGGACAGGGTGCATTTTAATATAATTTACCTGTTAGTCTGAGTATTTGATGCCTTAATAGCTGCCAGTGGTCAGATGCTGGATACGTGTGTTTTCTTTGTCACTGTGATTTTATCAGGTCTTCCTCCGAATGAGGCGGCTACTTAGCTTCTAGACATTCTAGAAGATAACAAAGACAGGCCCTTTCAGGTTCCTGCTCCTGGTACAATAACATGACCTCATTGTCTGGTGGAGGCACTGCCAAATATCTTTTGTCATGTTTGACACCTTATTTTTGTTGGAAAACCGAGATATAAGAGGCCTGATTATGGATTTTTCCAGTGCATATCAGCTTGTTTCAGAATCTACTTAAGATCCTCTCACTTAAATTAAAGTCAAACACAGTTTTATTTTATTTCTCTAAAAAATATGTGATCTTTTTAATTCCCTAAAAGATAAAATTTCAAGACTCAGCACTGACAGATTCATGAAACTGGATACAGATATGTAAAATTTTCTCGCAGTGAAACCCTCAAACAGACTTTTCCTGCCTGACCTGTGACCAGACATGCAGCGTGACCTGTGCAGCCACCCACCCACCCCCACCCTCCTTATATACACAATATACCATCCTGTCCTCAGGCCAGCAGCATTAACTCACATACACGTGAACAAAAAGCTTCACCACCTTCTTCTTTTCATCTGATTTCTACTATTATGTGCAGCCAAATCTTCTAATTTCTGAAATGAGGTCATATGTCATTGCAGCAGTTAAGGCCCACACAGGGAGACTCCAGGATTGTGAGATAAACTGAGTCACTGGAGGAAAACTTTCTCCATGATCTGCTGACTCAAAGGATGTGATTCATTCTCAAATGTAACTCTATGGTTAGCGTGGCACATGCAAGATGAATTTACCTGTTACCTGTGAGATTTGAACTCACTCTGACCTGTTAAATCACAGTGTGTATGCAGATGACATAGCAGTGAGATGAGGTTGCTGATTTGTTGAGTGTGCTGCTGGCAGATGGAAGGATGAGGGCTGTGTGGGCAGGGAGAGGTATGTTTTTACATGTGTGGGAAAGTTTATACGTTTTCTCCAGTAATGCTTTTTGTCAAAGGAGTTTATACTTTATGTGGATGTTTCATAGTTTATCACATATTTCACATGAGGTGCATATTTGTATTGCTACGCCCCGAACTGTTCTATAATATTATGAACTTGTGTTTATTCCTGCATAAATCTTAGGATGGAGGAATGTCTGATGCAAACAGTCTTATCTCATGCTGTGATTTTAGGATTAAATTTCTCACCCTGAAAAACGTGCACGTATGAACTCTGCTAGTTGTATCTTGTCAGTCTCCTCTGCCTCCCTCTGTTTCCACCTATAAGAACAAAAGCCTTTTCATGTGGCTGGCTTGATTAGCCAAGAGTGTTTTTTCCCACCCTTTTGCTGTATGATTATGTCTGGAATTCTCCAGACATAATCATACAGCATTTCAAATCTGTGTGGTTGCAAATTTCAGTTTTAGATACAGAATCTTAAAGAGGTGATTCTTAAATCTTATTTATTCTTTTTTATTCTAAGGAATAGCTCAACATTTTGGGAAGTACTCTTATTTGCTTTCTGGCCGAGGTTAGATGAGAAAATTGACATCACTCTCTTATCTAGCTAAACTTCTACCAGAAAGCAGATAAGCATATTTACTTTTGCAGTAAACCAAGTAAAAAATATGGACTAACACCTTATTTCACAGGCCCATACACTCCTAATCATGTAAGGAAGATTCCTGGAAAGAATTATGCCTAATTAGAGGTAAATGTCAAGGGTGTAAACACTGAGTTAGTGTCAGCTTGAATGTGTTAGTGAGTGCACAGCAGGTCAGGTGAACACACAAAAATGAGCAACAGGCAAGTGAGTAATTTAACATGTATGAAGAATAAAGTGTGATGAATAAATATTTTCTTTGGTTTAAATTGAACTGTTCTTTTACAAAATTATTCCAGAGATCAACAACTGCTTTTGCACTCAACACAACTAACTTTACTGAGCTATTTGTATGAAGTTTGTTCCTATTTTCCCTAAAATTTGTACAAAAGTTCAAAGTACAAAGTTCTCTTGAGGAAAGTTTCAAGAAATTAGATTTCTTTTAATTGTTGGAATTTTTATACTAATACAGCAACTATCAGTATTTTTCCGGATACTGACAAATTTTTCCATAAACAAGAACTGCGCAGGGAGGAGGAATTAAATGGATTTACCTCACCTTAATGCCAGATGTTTTTTTAATAAAAGTGGGTCCTGGAGGCTCAATCTGAGACGTCGTATCTGGCTAAAAGACAAATTTCTTTTACAGCACTGAAAAACAAAAGTGGTGATCCAACCTCGTGATAAGACAGATGTTTTGTGTGGGAACTCAGCCACACAAGTCAGAATTTGATCTTTTCCCGTTTCTAACAATATCAAACCTTCATATATGATCTTCCTGCCTGAGTTTTTATAAGCATGTCTCACAGTCGCTGACATTAGTTCTTCCTCTTGTTTTCCTCAGTGAACCCGTGCTGCTATTTACCCTGTCAGCACTGGAGTGTGTGTGTGAGATATGGTGAGGATAAGTACGAGTGTGACTGCACTCGTACAGGCTACTATGGAGAAAACTGCACTGTCCGTAAGTCCTGTCATGCTCATGAGACCAGCTCTCATATCCTTCCTTTTTATTGCACTTTCAAGGAATTTGAAATATTTTGTTTTTCTTTTGTGCATAAGACGGAAGGGGTTAGAAGGCAGGCTGATGAGAAAGAGCATTTCATTTTGTTGTTGTTAAAACCAGGAAATAGAGCAACATAGCTCATGGCTCACAGAGTTAGGATTTCTTGTCTAGACCCAAATATTTGGAGAAATTGGAGGTACAGCCAGAAAGAGACCAGCTGGATCAGAGCTGCTTCCGCTGATCCATTTACTGAACCGCCTACTAACTCTGCCGGTCTGCTTCCCATTAACAAGGAGCCCCTCACACACTGGAGTGCTTAATCAGATGTGATGTGCTTGGCCGATAGTTATGCAATTGTATCACATTCATCAGGCATAATAATAATTAACCATTGCATTGATTGTGCAGAGAAAGAAAGAAAGAGTGGGAGGAGAAGTTGCCCCCTTTCCCTGGTTTGTAATCCAGCCTTGTCCCCAGGATGCTAAACCTCCAAGACAGATAATCAGACTGAACTGCCATTCATTTTAATGAATGGCTGAACAAATCAGTGAATTGGGCGGTGATTCAGAGTTCTGGAGCGAGGCTATGAAATCAAAGCCAAGCTTGCTCAGTGTCCTGTTCAACTGTGAGATAATAGCTTTCTTATCCTGAGTGAATTTCCACTTTAAATTCCCAGAAGCCCTGATTTCCAGTAACAGGAAGGTTGTTCTTTCACATGTTCTCCCACCACAGCTGAGTTTTGGACCAGAGTGCGCCACTTCTTGAAACCCAGCCCAGATGCAGTGCATTACATCCTCACCCATTTCTCCTGGCTGTGGGACATCATCAACCACACCTTCCTACGGGACGTTCTCATGCGGCTGGTTTTAACAGGTCGGCAGTTCATTCAAACAAATTCACTAAGTGCTGTCACATATTCAATGTATCTAATAACCCTTTTATTTTTTAATGAACAGTTAGGTCCAACTTAATACCCAGCCCTCCAACCTTCAACTCAAAATATGACTACCTCAGCTGGGAATCCTACTATAATCTGAGCTACTACACTCGGATTCTGCCCCCAGTGCCAGAGGACTGCCCGACACCTCTGGGGGTCAAAGGTTAGTCCATCTTTATATTAAGTTTTAAGCTGCATTAAGCAATATTTTAACAAACCAAAAGAATAAGTTTAGTCTCTATTTTATAAGATGATATTTATGTATGATGATCTTTAAGATAAGTGTAGACAGTAGTGGAGTAAAAAGTATTTTCTTTGAGTCGAGTCGAGCATAAAATAGAAAAACTAAAGTAAACAACAAGTGCCTTAGGTAAAGTACTTGAGTAAATGTACTGTAGTTACTTTGCACTGCTGCATACATTTGATATTATAAGACATTATGAGGTGCCCATGTGTGACAACATCAATAATATGTCATGCAGAACATGTGTATTCAGTGTATCAGTGTTGTTTCAGTTGAAGCTAAACTTTTGACCACAGCGACCTGTATGAAGATTATTGACCTTGGCTGGTTCAGAAGTGCAGCGTGGTGTGTTCACTGTATCAGTACTGTTTTTACAGACACGCTGCTTCAGTATTATGACTAGAGGTGTGGTGTATCTGCGCTATGTTTGACGCTGTGGTTTTATGTTCAGGCAAGGCTGGGCTTCCTGACCCTGAGCTGCTGGTTGAGAGGCTGCTGAAGAGAAGGACGTTCAGACCCGACCCCCAGGGTTCCAACCTCATGTTCGCCTTCTTTGCTCAACACTTCACCCATCAGTTCTTTAAGACCTACAATCGCATGGGTCTGGGCTTCACTAAGGCTCTAGCGCATGGGGTCAGTCCATTTAGAGCTTTTGTCCATTTAATAATAATCTTTATTTGAACAGCACTCTTCTTGATAGAGTTACGAAGTTCTAAAACCACAAAATCTGAGACCTCATACTTCTATTAATACCTATTTTACTGGTGAGCAAATTTCTACTAGGTTCAAGGTTGAATGGACCACTAAGAACAGAATCAGAATAAGACTTCAGATTTATGTTTTGATTGGGTGTCAGTAATTATTGAACAAAGTAATTCAAGTAATTTATCTGGATTTTGTGAAAGTGTTGTCCGAGTAGAAATAAACTCACAGATATTTGGCTGTAATGATGCTTTGTTATTGCAGATCAATAAGTTTGTATTCATGCTTTGAATGAATATCTGAGTGACTAAAAAAACACCAACTAATATTTAGCCATGCATTTATTGATTCCCTCTCATTCTCTCATTTCATTTTTTGTCCCGTCATGTGACACACACAGGTGGATGCAGGGCATGTTTATGGAGACAACCTGGAACGTCAGCTCCAGCTCAGGCTTCACAAGGACGGAAAACTCAAGTATCAGGTAAAACAATCAAAGTATGAATAGAGAAAACACTTAACTCTTATCTTTACATTCATCATTAATTATTGTTTTTCCCATCAGTTAATTGACGGCGAGATGTACCCTCCCTCTGTAGCTGATGCACCTGTTAAGATGAGCTACCCACCTGGGACCCCTCCTGAGAGTCAGATGGCTATTGGTCAGGAGGTGTTCGGGCTCCTTCCTGGTTTGGGAATGTTTGCCACACTGTGGCTGAGGGAACATAACCGAGTGTGTGACATCCTGAAGGCAGAGCATCCCACCTGGGATGATGAGCAGCTTTTCCAGACCTCACGCTTCGTCATCATTGGTGAGCTGGACACAGTTTTAAAGGAATAGTTTGACATTTTGGCTCATATATAAGCTCTTTCTTGGTGAGAGTAGGATGAGAAGATTGATACCACTCTGATTACAGGTTACAAAGGTAACAAAATCCACCTATCAGCACCTCTAAACCTTATTTATTAATGTTGGATCTATTTGTGGTTTACGGGGGGGGGGGGTTGTGTTACTATTTCTTGGGCAGGCACAGGAACTTTTGGAGTCTCTCCTAGTAGGAAGTAACTGCACCCAGCCAAGAAATAATCAACTACATAACCACAGATTATTTTTTACAGATTAAACAAACAAGATATAATGTGTTAATAATAATGAGATTTCAAGGTGCTGGTGTGTTTTGTTGCTTTTGGACTGAGGTAGTTTAGCTGTTTCCCCCTGTTTTATATCTTTATGAGAAGCAAAAAAGAGATTATTTCCCAAAATGTCAAACAATTCCTTTAATGTATTGATATTTGTTTTAATCTCATTTTTGTCTGGAGCTGGTGTACGTCTCTTTGCAGTATATGTCAGTGCACCTCTCTATAAGCTCATGGATGATTATTTTATGTGAGTCAGCTTGAGTTTGAGCCTGTCCTGGTTTGACTCAGTATCCGCTAAGTGCTTTAATTTTAATCTCTCTGCCCTCCCTCCATGTGTCTCCGCATGCTCCTCTCAGGTGAGACAATAAAGATAGTGATAGAGGAGTATGTGCAGCACCTCAGTGGATATCTGCTGCACCTGAAGTTTGATCCCACCCTGCTGTTCAACTCCCACTTCCAGTACGGGAACCGTATCGCTTTGGAGTTCAGCCAGCTCTACCACTGGCACCCCTTGATGCCTGACAGCTTCTTTATTAACGGGGATGAGCTGTCATACACACAGTTCCTCTTCAACACGTCTGTCCTCACACACTACGGCATCGAGAAGCTGGTGGATGCCTTCTCTCGGCAAGTTGCTGGCCAGGTAACAAACCACAGACAAAATGCCATAACTGTTGTGTATACTACTGTTGTTTTAACTATTGGATGGACTCCATGTAACCATATCCATGTAAATATTTGTTGGTTTTCACAGTTAGTCTTCCTATTTTGCTGGATTTCCTGTATCCTGTAGGTGCTTTGCAAGATTACAAGTTGATTACTGAGAGTGTCTTGGCTTTTGTACTGTTGTGTAATTAATTGCGGTTGGTGGGGATTGCCAGATTTAATCTTTTATTTTTATTAATTTCAGATTTAATGCTTTATGTTGGGCTGAATCCAAAGTAGACCTTTTAAAAAGTGGGAAGACAATGCGATGACAGTTGCAGCTTCAAAAGTTGTTTATACGCTGAACAGAAACAAATATTAATATTGTTTTTGGATTCCTTTGCCTGCCACGTACAGAAAAGTGCTGTGTGTGCTGTAAACTAAATTAATGATTGTTAATTACAGTCTCGACATAGATCATTACATTCACTAGCCTAAAGCTAAACATAAGCCCTCTCGACAAGTTGAAGTGCATCCACATGAGCTGCAAACCACTGAGAGAAATAACAAACAGGGAAGAATCACGTCTCCCTGAAGTTATTTCATTTCCAGTGTTCCATGTTTCTCCTTTGTCCTACAGATTGGGGGTGGCCATAACATCAATGCTGTGGTGACCAAAGTGGCCGTGGGGACCATAAAGGAGTCCCGCCAACTCCGCATGCAGCCTTTCAACGAGTACAGGAAGCGTTTCAACCTTAAGCCGTACACGTCGTTCAGACAATTCACCAGTAGGAAAAAGTTTTGTTTGACCACACAACACAAAGTGGAGCCTTCAAAGCACGTGATTTATTACTTTGACAAGTGCATGAGAGCAGCTGAATGTACATTCTTGGAATAAATGGCATCCACTCTCCTTGAATGGTACTACGGTGTCTTCCATTGCTGTCCTCTGAGGGGTAGCAACACACACACACATAAAGTTATTGTTCTGAAAAGAGTATCTATAAAGATACACTCATTGAACAGAGCGTAGTATCATAGTTTACAATGCATGTGCTATTCAAGAGTGATACAGTTGCTGAAACCTGCCCCTTTCCTTCCCTCTCATGTCTTGAAGTTTCAAAGTAGGAAGTAGTACCAAATTAGTATTTAATAATTAGCTGTCACTTAAATATATTTGCTGTACATAATAGGGTAGGACTTTGTTATAGCAGCTTTCAGTTTGCAAACGGTATATTGATCCAACTAAATTCTCAGCTCACTGGTTTATCCTTCACAAACGACCATTCTCAGTTCACTAATTAGCAAGTTGAACTGAACATTTGTTTAATTCAAACTCTGTACAAACCCTGAACAATTGGATGAACAAATATTTTAAACAAATCTTTATAATGAACCGAACGACTTGTAATGATTCAGTACATTGAAAAGAACTGTTTTGTTCATCACCAGCAATGGAAGACATTCACTGCACTAAATGCACAACTTGGACACTTAGATGTATTTTACCTTCATGTTGGTTTGCATCATGTAGTTGCAAAATATGTGATTAATAAGTATCTACATTGAGGCCAGTGGTTCTGTGAGGCTGTACTTAGGTGCAAGACCAAGACCTGAATTAGTTCTTGATGCATTGCATTGTAGATGTTTTTATTAACTCTGCAATACTCATGGTTACCTTTTACAGATAACGAGGAGGTGGCCCGCGAGCTTGAGGAGCTCTACGGTGACATTGATGCTCTCGAATTTTATCCTGGTATGATGCTGGAGAAAACAAGATCGGGCGCCATATTTGGAGAGAGCATGGTGGAGATGGGTGCCCCCTTCTCCCTGAAAGGCCTGCTGGGAAACCCTCTATGTTCTCCTGATTACTGGAAGCCCAGTACCTTTGGAGGCAAAGTCGGGTTTGACATAGTGAACTCTGCCACACTAAAGAGGCTCGTCTGTCTAAACACCAAGACATGTCCTTATGTGGCATTTAGAGTACCGACTGAGGAGCAGTCACAAAGAGGGAGCGATGGCAGTGAAGTAAGGACAGATGAGCTATGACCGTTTGCAGAAGGTTGCGGTTTGAGATCCCTAAATGAAGGTAAATGGGGCTGCTGCTAAAAAAACAAGCGAGTGTTGAAGATGTTGGAGAACGTACAGTAATGCTTGTTTGAACAGCACTGAAGAATCACACAGGACTCAGAGCTTAGTCAGAAAACTTCAGAGTTGAACAAACAGAGAAGACACAAACATTTGATTTTTGTTTAATGCTTTGTGCCTGAAGACTGAAATACCATCAAAAACCATGTTCACACTGTCCAGTAATAAAGGTTTGTGCTGTCTGTAGATTTATTTTAAAAGAAGTGATTGCAATGCAATATAACCATTAATTGAAATAAAACTATAGACACAAAGTGAATTATTGTCCGTTCATTTAAACTGGCAGTGATTCAAATCTTTGGTTTGACTTTCCATTGTTCTGTACATCTCTTCTTTCTTTTGGCTTGAGGCTCAATACTGATGGGAATAAAAGAAAGATTTTTTCACGTTTGAAAAGTATAATTACTTCGTAGCTTTGAACATTTTGAGCAAACTATGATGCATATTAGATTCATGTAAGAGGCAAATCAGGAATAATCCATCGACATCCTTTTGACAAGATATGACCTTATATATGTGTTGCTATATCTGTCTTTTCTGCTTGTTTGAATTCTGCAGTGATTTATATTATTATTTATATTGCAAAAGGGAGATTGAACCCATATTCTCTTACTGGTATCATGGTACCTTTTGTAAAGAATATTTTTCAAAAAATGGATTAATGATGAAGTCCAAATGTTTCATGCAGAAATGCACTGCCAGCGTAGTATAAGTAGTAGTAGTAGTAGTATAAGTAGTATGTGTAGTATTTTACAGTCATGTTGCCCTCTAGTTGTGTGAAGGTGGAAACTGCATGCTCCTACATTTCCTCTGTCAGTGGGATGAATGGTATCGCGTTGCCTTTAAGCGCTCTCAGTAAAATGTTCTATTACAGTAATATTGTTTCAGATTATTACTATATCAATATTATAGTTTGAAATTGAAATAGAAATTTGAATTCCAGTAACATCAGAATAAAATGTGCAGCTCAGCAATTTTGAGTAGCTGTGATGCAGTTGAGTTAAAAAATTAAGTGCAAATGTGCGCATTATTTGAGCAATATTTGGGTTTATAAAGCTGAAGATGGAGCTGCACTGATTATGGGGCTTCCAGTGTTTCCACGTCATAAATAAAGGTATGAATATAGATCAAATTGCGAATCAGAGGTTAATGTCGGTTCTGTTTGTGCTGATATGAGTGTCATAATTACGACATCTCCGCTGTACTTGAAGGCGTCATACTCCGGCAGATCGGTTTGCGGCAGCTAAGCTAACAGATTAGCTGGTGGTGGCAACAGTGGGAGTTGGTGATATCTTACTGCCGTTATCCGACCGTATAATCAAGGTAGGATCAAAATCAGTCATTCATACCTAACTTAAGGGGCATTGTGTACGCTTTTATATTAGTGTATAAAGTTGGAGACGAGGGAAAATGAACCATCACTCGGTTTGTGGTTAGCTAATGTTTACTGGTTGTTTCAGGAAGTTAGCTTAAGCAGAACTAGCTCAGTTGGCTAATCTAGCTCACTTTCACACACGCTAGCTGCTTTGGCCTGTGTCCTACTTAAACAAGCTAATTGGATAGCCTCTATCCTCTTTACAGAAGCGTTTAGATACGTTAATAAATATCAATAACAGCCTGTATAGCAACTATAGCTAGCTGATTTCGTAGCTGTCACATCGGCTAATCACCTGCAGGCCTTCGCTCCTTCTGTTTACATGTATTGGGACATTATATTTAAAGACAGTGGATGGAAATTATGTTCTGTCCCCAAATTGCATTCAAATCAAGCAAAAGAGCTGCACACGGTGGATATGCGTAATATCCTCCTCCATTTTGCTGCCTGATCACAAGGATTTAAGTGTGTCTGCCTCCTTGTTTCTCCATCTGTGCTCATGTTTTAGTTTAGAGACGCTTCAGTGCATCATTAAAGGTCTCTCAGCCCAGGTTTTGTATTTTGACACACTTACTATAAGCTATATGTAATGAGGATGTCCTATTTTTGAAATAAGCCTGTGACAACCTGTCAATCTGGATTATTATGCTCCAGTGACTCCAATCTGCTTTGTTGCACTATTATGAGACAAAACTGTTGTTAATCTGAAGTGGTTTTATGTCTGAGGCTTTAAAGATGAAGCAAATGGCAGAATTAGCTCACTGTCAACTGCAATGTTCATGAAAATTATTAGACAGATTCCCCAACTAAATGGAAGTTGGTGTTGGTATTTAAATAGTCTGTTAATTTAAGGTATAAATGTATTAAATAAGTTTATACTGATGTTGCTCAGGTCATGCCAATAAACAGAAACATAACATGCTAGTAACTGTTTCCCTCAGGTGAGTCATGACGACTCTGGACGACAAGATTCTGGGAGAGAAGCTGCAGTACTACTACAGCAGCAGCGAGGATGAAGGCAGCGACAACGAGGATGAGGATGGGGAGAACAAGACCATCCGGGACGCAAACGTGGATGAGCCAGAGATAGACTACAGCGCAGATGGAAGCGCCGTCAACACAGGTACCAATACAAGCACATACACACCAAATAATTCTGAACACTAAATATCTTGAGTAATACATTGAACTGTGTGGTTATGAAGTAGGGTTAAAAAAAACTATATGAACATACTACTTATTTAGAGTACAATACATGTTTGCTGTAGTTACCATGACAGTGACACTGGCTCTTCTTTGTCAGGACCAAAGGGTGTCATCAATGACTGGAGGAAGTACAAGCAGCTGGAGGTGGAGCAGAAACAAGAACAGAAAAAAGAGATGGAAAGACTGATCAAGAAGCTGTCGATGACCTGCCGCTCTGACCTTGACATGGAAAAAGACAAACAGAAAGAGAAAGAGCTGCAGGAGAAAATAAAGGGCAAAGTAAGTAGAATGGGGTCAAAATAGATACAGTACATGGGAACATCTTGTTCCTTACACCATCCGGGCAGCGCATGGGTGACTCCCCCTTGAAACTGTGCCACACTTGCTAATGGAACACTTGCTGTGGAAAATGGCTAAATTCAGGCAAGATGTTAATTAAAGACAACCTGATTAATATAGTGGAATCCCTGCGCCTTCATCCTCCATTTTCTGACACAGTCTAATTATGGATTAGTAAACTCAGTGACACACTTGATTTCACTTTGCCTCAATGTACCTCTAAGTATTTGATATATACACATATCTGATGTCCTGAGAGACAGCTTTCTCATTGCAATGGAGTTATAAGAGACCAATAATCCAACAGTCCAGAATAAATTTTGGCTTAACTTAGTATCTGTAAAAGATGTAGATTCATATTTAACATACTTGACAAGATATGGCATATTTCCCAAAATGTCAAACTATTCCTTTAACTGCTTGTATTTGTTCTCCTCTATGTCTCTCCCACAGATGACCATGCAAGAGTACAACATGCTCCAGGAAGAAGAAGATGATGAAGACTTCCTCCAGCATTACCGTATGCAGCGCATTGAAGAGATGCGGCGCCAGCTCTGCCGCGGCAAACGCTTTGCGCAGGTCTATGAGCTCAACAGTGGAGAGGACTTCCTGGAGGCTTTGGACAAGGAGGACAAAAGCACACTGGTCATGATCCACATCTACGAGCCAGATGTCCCGGGCTGCGAGGCCATGAGCGGCAGCCTGATGTGCCTGGCTCAGGAATACCCGTTGGTCAAGTTCTGCAGCGTACGCAGCTCAGCCATCAGCACCAGCGCACTGTTCAGAGACAGCGCTCTGCCGGCTCTGCTCGTTTACAAAGGAGGGGACCTGATCGGTAACTTCGTGCGGCTCACAGACCAGCTCGGTGAAGACTTCTTTGCTGTAGACGTGGAGGCCCTGCTGCAGGAGTACGGCCTGCTGCCTGACAAGGCCCCCATCGTCCCGAAGACGGTTCGCAATGGAGCCATTATACAGAACAATGTGAGCGATGAGGACTCTGACCTTGATATAGACTAGAGCCATAATGTCTAACATGCATTATATGCTTGGAAAACATGCGTACACAGTCTGCATGGACTATAGATCATTTTTATGTATGTGGACCCCTGTAGTGATAACGGACTGAGCCAGGATTGCCATGTTACTCATACAGCAACACACAACCAGCATTGAAGCCAAAAGTAAATGCACATAAAACATCAGTGAGTTTCATCATGACATCATTCCGTAGTAAACATGCGTTATATTTAATAAGAGTAAATTGTAGTTATTATCGATATCAAGGACCTGTTGTTATACACAGTGGGAATGATGTAGGTGTTAGGTTAAATGTTTTGTTTGAGCTATGGCTGTCAACTATTTATTCATTGTGTTAAAACATATTTCCCTGATTTGTCTCTTGTGCATCTTCATTGTATCATTGTGTTTTAACTCTGTAGAACATAAAACCTTCTGCCCAAACTGACCTTTAGTTAATTTTATAACTTTTATATGTGCTGTACCATTTCAAATAGTGCGAAAAAATAAATATGTTTGGACTCGCTGCCTGTTGTGTGCATTTTAGTAAATTTAGAGTTCAACCCATTTGCAGCCGTTTATTGTATTCACACATCAGCTCAAATAAATACTAGTGCTTACAGACATCATGGAGCAGACATTTGACTTGTCCAACACAGGTGTAGTTAATGAATTAATTCCTGGAACAAAGTCATCCTTAATGTTATTAGTTTCACCTGTGCTATTCCTGCTGTGACAAGTAAAACATGTCTGCTGTGAAATAGGTCTATACCAAGAAAATAAATAGGCTTAATTTCTTGAAAAATGATAAAAGTGGCAGTTTGTTAGTGGCCGAAATTACATCTACGGGTTCACTGAGTAGCCAAAAGTTCAAATCTTTGTGTATGTATTTAATTTCAATTATCATCACTATCATGAAATAACTCATACACAAGTAAAGAAAAAAAGTTGGGACTGTGTAAAACAGAATATAATAATTAGCAAACTGTATTTAACATCGACAGTTTTACAAAGTGGTGAACCTCACTTCATCCTTGTTTTCCAGGATGAACCTTTCATACCCAATCATGATACTATCACCTGTTACCAATGAACCTGTTTACCTGTGGAATGATCCAAACAGGTGTTTTCAATCAGTCCACAACTTTCACAGTCTTTTGTTGCTCCTGTCCCAACTTGTTTGAAATGTGTTGCTGCCATCAAATACAGAAGAAGCAGATATTTACAAAAATCAATGAAGTTGATGAGGTCAAACATTAAATATATTGACTTAGGACTGTTTTCAATTGAGTGTATGTCAACAAGGGTTATCAAATCACATTTCATTTTACTTATGGTTTACACAACATCACAACTTTTTTTTGGAATCAGGGTTGTAGATAAAAAGACAAATTGGCCACATGATTTGTCAAACACAGGCTGTGGATAGGTCAACTCATCCAATCCCATCCACTCAATAATCACTCTGAACGAGCCAGGGTTAGAGTCAAAACTCATTATTCAGTTACTTTGTATAGTTTGCACTTTGTATGAAAAAACTGCTCCTCAGTGGACACCAGGCTAATGTAGCCTACAAACAGCTCATCAGCAGCAGGGTGAGAGAGGGCATCGTCAGCAGCAGGAGGCCTGTTTCTTCATGGAGGGGAGCAGCTGAGCTGTGCAGTTCATGCCCACAAAAGGCATGTTCAAGCAGCAGATGTGTCTCTGCACTGATGCCTGCCAGGAAGAGAGAAATACCGTCACATTGTCTCCTGCAGTGTGTCTGTGCAACAAACAACGTGCTGCTAGACGGCTTGTTTGTGACAGAGCTGATTAAGAGGACAGTTCATCATTCCTCTGGTGCTTATATGACCCGAAGCCTCACTGCAGCCTACATGGCTGTGAAATCAATGCCAACTAATGGTATAGGCTTTGCCACAACTTGTACATTCAATGCAGCGAATCTCTACCTGACCTCTTTGAATTCACTGAAATGTTTAAGTCACGATACGCACCGTGTTCTGACCATTCGTCCCACAGATGCTGGACGTCCTCATCGTGATGTTCGTGGTGCTCGTGATGATCTGGGTCTGTATTAAACACACACACAGAGTGTCTATGTCAAGATGTTGGTATGCAAGCTTGGTGCAATGTCACTCAAGCTCTTCAGACTGATGCATGAATAAACATATCAGTCCTGTGGGTGAGACAGAGAACACAGAGAAAGCTACATGAGAACATGAACGAATGAAGAAAAGGAATCAAGGAAAGGATTAAGTGACAACAGACACAAACAGGAAATGAGAGAAAGGGAAAGGACAAAAATGAAAGGGAAGAGCAGACAGCTGTTTTGACCTTGGATGCTGAACGTTGTATGTAACTAATGCACTGGAGGACATGTTTTATACATATGTCTTCAGATTAAATTCTGTGGATTTAGATAACAATGCTATATAATGTGTCGTTTTATTTGCATATACACAAGTGATAAGTGATAAGTGTGCAGTGTAATGCAGAGAAACATACTGATAAATCAGAATGTGAATAAAGACATGTAAAAGAATATAAATTCAAAGAAAAAGCAGGTTATCTGAAAGATAATTCACAGATTTTTTATAAAGATTTTTACCATTTCATAGAACAAATCTGTTCATGAATGAGTCATCCATGTTCAGTGTCAGTCATTGTTTGTCACATAATATAACTCATAATGTACCTGTGTGATTTACACAGAACAAATAACTGCTTTTTGAATTATTTTGAGTTATTCTAAGTTTAAGATGAATGTTTTTCATTTAACTAATATGGTGAATCTCAAGGAATGATCTGATTATTACTTTGAATTCTATTGAATATCACAGCATTTCTAATTAGGCTCTATGTTGCACCATACATAACTTTCCACAATTATAATTTCACAATTAAATAACAAGAGCAAGTAGTTCAAGCTTTTGCATGTTTTGTTGTTACTCATATTTATGTTGCATATATGAAAGTAAACTCTGTACCATTTGAGTGATGCCAGAGCATCCGTTTGAGTTCCCTGAGGGCTTGGGTGAGGTTCTCCAGCTGGTCATGAAGGTGGATATTCTCCTCTATGAGTGCATGAATTGTATCCTGTAGTTCAAAGCTCCGAATTTGCAGGACCAGCAGAATCAGGGCCATGAAGACAAGCACAGGCCTCAGTCCCCTCATAGCGACCGCAGCTCACAGCCTCTATCACATCTTCACAGACACCAATCCCTCTCATAGGTACGTTCGCATGTCGTGTGAAAGAGATGTCCTTCACTGCAGAAATGATTGGTGCAGTATTTTTTTTATCAGCTTAAACTCAAGGGGAGGTGACAATAGTTTCTTTCCAAAGCCATGAGTGGAAAGCTGCCAGTGGGCTGCTTTAAAATCTATCCAATGTTTCTACATCACTGGTCACAGTGACTAAAGCAGAGGCCCTGTTTGCGTCACTATAATCTACTTCAAATGAAAATTACACGATTAAAACATTTACAATGTAAACAATAGTGTTCAGTTCTTTGGGACCTTATGTAAAATACAGTCCAAAAATCTGGGTAAAAATGGAAGTGATGTGCCAGTTGGGTGCACAGATAATCAATACAGACAGACAGGCATCCCCCTGGTATTTAATTAGTTGCAGCTCAACTCTGTCACATGTAGCAGAGCATGCACATCATCGCTGGGACATCAGGACAGTGAGGTCAAGAGAAGGGACTGAAATCAGGTGTGTCCAGTCCATCCATGTAAAAATATTTGGAAAAACCTGCAGGACTTTCGACAGGAACAAAAAAAACACATTGCTGCAATTATAATTGTGTAAATGTTTGCTACACTTGAAGTCACTAGAGTTTGGTCTGGTGCAGAAATCTTTTAGCAGAGGGTGAAACAAACTACAAAGGAAATAGGTGAGTAAAACTAAGTGCCCACTTTCTGACCCATTTCCTATTTCTAACCACAACAGAACGACTACATCAGGTTGTGGGATGTTTAGTGCACAGGCCTTTAAGCAAGTTGGTAAATTATTATTTACATAGTACAGAAACATGTTTCCTGTTGCTATGTGAAGTCGTCCTATGAGGCATTTACTATCTGTTCAAATGCTGTATACACGAGACCTGTACAATTCAATTGCCACATATGATAAAAATCAAGCTTTTTTTTTTAAACCCTGACTTAATCCTTCAGTGACCAGACTGTGGCTGATCTCACCAAGATGCTTTTCTCATTTACACTTTGTCAGAAGAATTAATAAAATTATGCAACAAAAAATATTGGGTAGAACTTGATTCATTGTCAAATGAAATGACTTGTCATATCTGTAAAATCCTGCATATTAAAAACCAAAGATGTAATCTTGATCCTGGGGAAAGTTAAGACTCAGGACAATGTGGTGTTTTTTCCAAACAACAGGTTTTTATTCAATTATGTGTATCAGTTTATGCTGTCTTGGCAGCCCTGGTGCGCTTCTTTTTCACCACGACAGGCTTCTGGCTCTTCAGAATGGCACTGGCACGACGCAGGGCAGCCTGGGGAGACAAATTAGATTCAAATTATGTTCTTGACAGCTGTGAAATACAAAGTACAAGTACAACCAGCTACATTTGAGATTTTGCTGTCTAAAATCACAGATTAAGCTCACCATGCGCAGGTCCTTCCTGTACTTGTTCTTGCTGATGATGTGCCTCAGGCTGTTGAGGGTGGCGCGGGAGTTCTTGTTGATGGTGATCTTCTCGTAAGAGTTGGCAGGTTTGTGCTGGCCTGTGTAGCAAAACACATTCCAATGTGGCCACATTAACTATAAAGATCTAGACAACAAATGACCTGAGGCCGCAAAAGGTCTGGTTAAACAAACCTGCTCTACATCTTTCTGTAAGACTAACATGCACCATGCTTCTTGTTGTTACAGTTCAGTGCATGTTAGCTGATTCCAGGAAATAGTGAGTGCAGAGATAGATTTATTAGACCAACATCAGTTCAATTCCCACTTATGACAGTAACCAATTTGATTTCACTTTCTGCAATTCAGAACATGACCAACTCTACTTTGAATCAGTTCACACATCAATCACAAGGAAGCAACCAACAAAAGGTTGCTGCTGTCTCTTAAAAATGCAACTGATCTATGAAAAATCCTTTCATTTTTTCCATGCAATAAGTCACTTTTGTTTTACAGACACAGAAGCGCCTGATGGAAATGGCTTCTAATATTTACCTGCACGCTTCTTCAGCACAACGACAACTCCCTTGCCATCGGCAGCTGGCTGCACACCTACAGTCTTCTTGTGCACCAAACCATTGAAGCGGAAAGAGTTCCTGGCCTTCAGGTTGTTGGGCTCCTGTCATGTAAATGGATTTAATTTAGATAACCCCAAACAGCAACAGACAATTACAAATTTATTTCACTGTCAACATCAGTCTTGTCATGTCCTGTTAGCTACACGGTCCTCATTGAGCACTTGCTACAGTGTACTGACAGCATTACAATACAATACAGGCTTTGCTGTCAGTATGTAAGAAATCAAAGCACAATGCAGGATGTTATGCAATATAAGTGCTAATGGACATCAATCAAATTGTGACTTTTGAATGCCACTGTCAATTGAAATTCAAAGGGAAAACAAAATGTAGATAGATATGTAGATAATAGATTTAATAGTCTATAATAGTGTGCTATACATTAGCAGCACACTCAAAAATGTTGATTTCTTTAAGACACCCAAGTTTGTCCCTTTTCCAGTATGCTCTCACCGGATACTCAAGCCCTGGTTAGCAGTATATGTAATGTTAAGTTGGGACACAGGTGTGGTCAGGTCTCTTAGTCAGGTGGTCTGAGCAGACAGAGAGGTATACTCACAGTGCTGTAGGTCTGTCCGTTCCTCTTGATGAGGAAGCTGGAGCAGTTCCTGATGACCATCCACTGCAAATGGGACGACATGATGAACCTGGACAAAACAGGACAGAACAAGTGTTAGTAAAATACCTTTCAACTCCATATAAAAGCAACTTTAAACTGCAGTTAGATACACAGTCATTTCTTGAAACTGCCACGAGTCATTTATGTTAGCTAACGTTACTATATTATTAGCAGCTAATGTCGGCTAAACGTGCTCAGTTAGTTTCCCGAGTTTTACATTAGCTGCCGCTTACGTAGTGAAATTATGGCCCAATGTTCAAGTACTGTCACACAAAATACAGTGTGTTTTGCGTTAGCACTCATATCTTTAAAGCACAGAGCTGCTGTCATACACTGAAACACAGTTTGCTAACGTTTAGCTCCGCGGCTCAGCACAAGGAGTGAAGCAGCACGACGAGGCCTGAACTGGGCGACGTGCTCACAAATGTTATCTCTCCATTTTTACACTATATAGGGACACTTCCTGCCACCAGGGATGTACACAACAATCAACACGACCATAATATCTTACTTTATGAGATTAAATACAAGTAGGGAGACGAAAGAAATAGACTTTAATGACCGGCTAATAGCTGCCGAGGCGACCACGTTACCTTTTAGCGGAGGAAGAGGACTAGAGAGGCCGGAAACCACTTTACGGAACCTCTGTCACAGATCAATGCGCATTAACGACTACTTTTTTATAACACATTTACGTTCGCGCCCACATTTTAATACATTTAAACACATACACTCAATTTGTATTATAGTCTCAGCTGCTGTTTTATTAGTATTGTGACATTTAATCATGTTTTGAATGACATTTTATGGGGTACTAGTTATCCGCAAACCCAGCGGAGGAACACACCCTGTCCGCTGTCTGTGACAGCCTGACGTCATTAATGTGCGCCTCGTGTTTACAGGCAGCGTCAAAAAAATCAGTTTCCAAATTGCAGGTGTTTGAGTCCTATATTAGATTATAACATGAGTGCATGTGGAGGACGAGCACGGAGTAAATAAGACGATCATTGCATTTCTCTGGACGCTTTTTCTGAACTATTTTTAGATGTTTAAATGTTGAAAAGCTGTGAACCGAAAAGTTGTCAGAGGTTAAAGTCATCTGTAAGACTGCTGATTGCAAAGTGAACGTGTAGTGCAACATGGCATCTGCAAGCAGTGTGTTAATGTGAGAAGTCAAACATGGATGAGGAAGAAGATCTGGAGACACTTGGTGAGCAACTGTACACCCTGATTTACCCCAAACACAAAGAAAATGCTGGAAAACTCACAGGTGAGATAACCTGCATGACATATTCTCTGTTTTGTGACATTATTAAACTTTTTTTTTCTTATGTGACAAAAGATCCATATTGTTACTCTCAAATTGTGTATGATTGATGATGACAAATTTGGAAAATGTGACATAAAAGCACAAAAGTTAACCAGCCTGCTTTTGTGTTCCAGGTATGCTGCTGGAGTTGCCAGGTCCTGTACTGAGCCAGATGCTGCAGGACGAGGCCACACTGACAGCAGCTGTGGAAAAAGCCCTCAGAGCCCTGCAGCTGGCACAGGAGCCCAGGTACAACAATGGGCAAGGGGGTTGCCAGACCTGATCTCCTCCCTCCATCATCCTGAACAGGCTGGTCTTAGACAGTATGTGGGTTCTCATAAGTCCTCATTGCTGAGTTAGATTCACTCCCAGCAGAGAAGTGAGACAGTGTTTAGGTGCAGAAAGGCATATTTAATGTAGCAGATCAAGGCAACATCAGCTATTTGCAACCAAGTTTGTTATTTTGGGAACAAGAAACAAAAGTTGTCAAATTCTTAAAAATGGCATAATGTGGGATTTGTTTGATTGTCAAAAACCTTTCAAATGTTGTATTCTCATATGACTGCACTTCTTTGCAGCAAGGTAGCATCAAAGGATGAGGATGATGTGTCAGTGTCCTCTGACTCTCTGGGTGAGCAGCTGTATGAGTTGGTGGATGTTTACAACACCGGCCACTCACAGAAAATCACAGGTAAACAACCAATCTTGTGAATCGACAAACACCTAATATTATGCAGCAAGCGAAAGTTAGTGCACACATCTTTGTTCCCCACAGGATGAATTCTAACAACTCTGGTGATCCCTTCACTTTCCATCTAGCACCATTATTAGGTCAAAATTTTAATTTGTCACACACACAATTTTATGACTAAATGCCTTCAAAATTAATTCCATTACCACCAGCCTCAGCTGTGCTTTGTGTTTAGTTCTAGTTAGCAAATGTTAGCATGCTAGTGAGTGTGGGCTTTAAAATGTATTAAAATCTGATTTCAACAGGAATGCTTCTGGAGCAGCACAAAGAGGCAGTTTTAAGCCTTCTTTCAGATCCAAAACTGCTGGAAGAGCAGGTGAACTTTGCCCTGAAGACACTTAAAGAGTATGTGACTTATTACTGTTTGTAGAATATGCTCATATGTACATACAAATACAAATTCTCATCCATTTCCTTCTCACAATGCATCCTCATACATTTCTAGCCCAATAATTATTCTACCTCACAGGTCTATTGCCATTAAAATCTACAAAGTAAAAGATAAAACAAACAGTATTTATTGATAAATGACAGTTAAATCACTTGTTTGAAATAATGTCCCTGCTGCTTCCCTTCAGGCAGAGCGTGGAGGAGACTGACATTAGTGACTTATCGGACGCTGACGACACAGACAGGCTGGGAGAGAAGCTCTTCTCGCTGGTGGAGGAGCTGGATCCACTTCATGCAAATGATATTACAGGTGATCTGATACTGTCTGTACTGGCATTTCCTGTAAATATATAAACATAACACTAATGATATAATGGTTCTACGCTTGTGCATCTTTTCTTGTAGGTATGCTACTGGAGATGGACCCAGCTGCTCTCCAACGGCTGCTCAGTGACCACACGATGCTGGAGGTTGCTGTTCAGAAAGCACAAGCAGCACTGGAGACTTAGAACTGAACTTTCTCTCTGCTTGAACAGAAGAGGACAACAGCATTTTATACACAGAATAACACAGTAATAAATTGATGACTTTGATGAACTCAGATAATATAATGCTGGGAAGAGCTGACACATCACCCCTGGAGATCATGATAACACAAGTTACCTATTACATAACCGGCTATTTTTGTTCTACACTGATTGTTGACTGTGGACAGTCTAAGTTTGAATGGACCTACTGTAAATAATTGAAGAGTCTAGTAGCTGAAATGATATTGATATTGTCCCTTTCTAATACGAGTGCTCACTTTGCTAGTATGTGCTTGCTTTTCTCAGATAAATGGATTTAACATAAATACCATTGTCTTATGAAAAATATTAATCAGTATTGCGCCAAACTTACACATCAGAATTATTGCTTAATGAAAATGTTTACAGCGGGCTGTAAGAGAGGATTTTAAGTCTATAAAATAATTGATTACATGATTAAGTGTTGCCAACAGTCCTGCTATGATATGATTTTGTTTTTGTACTGTGCTCATAATGATGTAACTGTAAGTCGGTGAAATGTCTTTGCTAACACAAAATACAGCAGATTATACATAAACTAATGAAACTCAATATTTTTAGCCCCACTAGTGGCATGGCTCTGTGAATAGCAGGGTCAGTATGTCGATCCCCCACTATGGAACTGTGGGAATTGACATGAAATTTTGTGCAGACATTCATGGTCCCCCTCCAGCATCATGTGAGATATGTATGCTCTGCCTCTCCCACACACAACTGTAATTTCTTGTTAGATCTCTGACAGCTTTGAAAATGCCTTTAACATCATTCAGATATTGACCATATTGGAGCTATGTCATATTAACATTTATGTGCAGAAAAATGTGGCAGCTCCACCAAACTTTGCTCAGACATGCATGCTTGCCATGAAATTGAGCATTCAAGATTTAACATGTCTAATATTGAATTTAATGATAGTCACTTCATTTTAACACACAAAATTCTGTAAGAAATGAAAACAACAGACGTCTCTTTCAAAGTGCTACAGAGCGCAAAAAATAACTTTATTACTATTTTGTTTCCACCTTTTGTATTTACTGTTTCATGTCAAGAATTTTACATGAGGAATTCTAAAACATTGAGGAAAACAACTGCTTCTCTGAAACAAAAGGGGGGCTTTTTTTCTGGTGTCTACAAAAATCACTGAATCAGAAACATTTGGGTTGACAAATGATTGAATTAAAAATCACATCAGTCAATTGAAATGACAGGGAAGTATTTCGAGTACAATTAGCTCTTATTTCACAATTCAGATTAAGTTTTATTTGTCTGCAGAAGCGGCCAATACAAATGATAAGAATATGAATCCACATCATCTCTGGTGAATCATAAATGCATTTCTTCAAAGCTAATCAGAAAAAAAATTAGTTGCTCTCCACACACACGCACACACACACACACACACCTTTATGCCTACAGCTCATAAATACAATCAATCTGATATACAAATATTTGGATAGATTTATTTTTAGCGACATTTAAAATGCAGTTTTAACCCCAATTCCTGCTGTTCTGAAGACCACCACTCGTTTCAGTGATATTGTCAAATTTCTCACAAGAGAAACTAAAGCCTAACTTGGACAAAAGACCCTGACACATCTGTAATATCACGAGTTGCTGATGGGCAGGGAGGACATTTAAATAAATATCTGAAACGAGCAGCGTCCTAACAATGCAGACTTTCTCCAGCTCTCGGGTCGTGAGGCCAGTACGAGTCTCTTACCGGTGTCATCAACTTCCTTCCTTTCCTGGAGGGCGACTGAGGGAAAGCAAACAACACAGCAGACAATGCACTATTGACATGATTCATTCGCACACAAATAGCCATCTCCAGTTGACAGAAGAGCGCTGAAGAGCTGCAAGAGAACATAACAAGTCCATAACATGAAATTAAAAAGGTGCCACTTTCTTTCTATCCATCACACATACAATCAATCAAACATGGACATTTGGACTTTTCACACAAAGGGACAACTAAAACAGGACCTGGGCTGATCATTCTGTTAACAGTGTTATATGTGAGGGGAAGCTGGACAGCTTAGAAGGGCAACAAATCTATTATACACTAAATTATGCCTTCATGAACATACAGTTTGTGTATGAATGCATCCACAGATAATCCTTAATGTGTGTGTTAAAACCCACTGGACAACTGCCCATTTTCTGTTTGGATGCAGGAAAAAAGCCCTTCAAGAAAACACTGTGCCTGTTAAAAATACACCAGTGACAATTCATGAACAAAAAGAAAACATGAAAGAGTGGTTAAGCTGTTGGACAAAGTTTGACACCATGGAGACGGTGATTATGCTCTTAGGTGCAGGCAAAAAGAAGGGTCCTTTAGACAGAGAGCGGTATGTCCATGTGCTTCATTTACTTCCAGGTAGGATATCACTCGATCCAACAAGTCTGTTCACACAATCTCTCTGCAAGATGACGTTTACTTTAACACTGGGTACTGACGCTGGCCGCCCAAACGACCGGAGCGGTGTCCACCTCCTGATGGTGCACTTGTCTGGGAAGAGAAACATCAGCAAGGAAAGAGCATTATGAAGTGAACAAGACAAACAAGAGGGTTGTTTACTACTGCAAAGCTATTATCTTCACCTGTGCAAACTGTGCAGGGTTATAAAAGGTGACGCCTCCAGCGGGTGTGGCTCCCTGGGCAGGATGACTCTGCAAAGGACAAACAGAGTTACTACAGTATGTGCAGTGTCATTATCCCATTATGTCTATGGGCAGAGACGGAGAGGTAGATGCACTCTCAATGCCACACAATGGTTTGACGACATTATACAGAAGCCAAGGAAACATGGAAAAGTAATGGATCCACAGTGAGGCAGCATTACAAACCACTGTTTCACATATTTTAGTAATCATGCAAGCTCTATGACGGGTTATTGAAGCTGTGTGTTGTCCTGCAACTGTCTCCAGCATGTGTCACTCTGATCTACAGCTCAGTTACACAGTGACTTCCAGGTAGATGGTTCACTGCCGTAGAATTAATTAGCCTGAGAGTTTACAGCCATGCTAACAGTTGTGTGTAACAGAGGCTGTGCTTAGGCATAGAGGTGCTTTCAGTTAAACATCAGCATGCTAACATGCTCACAATGAGAATGTAGGGAAGGTTTACCATGTTCACAATCTTAGTTGAGCATGTTAGCATGCTAAAATGTCCCAATTAGCACTGACCACAAAGTACAACTAAGACTAATGTGATTGTCGTTAATTTTGCAGGTGTCTGGTCATAAACCAAAATATTGAACAAATTAAATTTTGACCAGATGATGGTGCTACATGGAAAGTAAAGGGATCACCACAGTTGTTAGAATCCATCCTGAGGGGAACATGCATGGTGGCGCTAGAGGAAAAGTAATTGGGGTTCATCCTCTGGGCACCATGGATATTTGCACTAAAGTTCAGGGCTATCGTTGAAATAGTTGAGCTATTCAGTCAGGACGATGTCGCCATCCACAGAGTCGCGCTGCCAGCTTGGCTAAAAATAAGGAACTACATTTCAGTCACTGTAACTCGGATAAGTCTGAATTTGTCAGGTTTGGTTGTTCACAGCAGATACAGAGTTGAGTTTGTAATGCCGGAGACAGCGGGCAGGTGAGCAGGGTTGGATGGGCGGTGAAGCTTCAGGTGCAAATGGTGAAAGCGTGCTACTAGTGATGTGGTGAGCTCGGTGGGTGGCAGGCAGGGGTGAGAGTGGACCGTTTGAGGCCCAGCTAGAGGTACCTGGTTTAAATGCTGACTCACTTCGCGTGATAAAGAACTCATTGAGCTAGAACGTGAGAGCTAAAGACAGCAAGAGGGAAATAAACAGTAGACAACAAAAACAGAAACCACAAACCCATATTAATAATTTCCCATGCATTGGATTAGATCTGTCTCCACTATCCACCAGTTCAGAATGAAAATAAATACATCTGTGTTAGAAAATTATGACTCTTGAAAAAACAGACATGGAGAGAATTAGATTATAACAGCAAATGGAACAGAGATTTTACATTTTCTCAAGGCTGAGCATTTAGCATGATTATGGGCAAAGATTTTTAAGTTGACATGCATGCATTCTCATGTTCTTTCATACACCCTCTGACATTAACTGACATTCATACAAATAAGCAAACTGCACGCACTGGCTGTTAGGGTGTCGAGCATCATGGTTCAGTGGTGGCATGATGGTACTATGGTGGCTACAGTAGCAGCTGACAAGAACCATTTGTCTTACCTCTCCAGACTGTGAGCCATCAGGCACAGGAGGACCTTCTGGGGCAGGCGGTAACAACGTCGGGTTGAACATCTAAACGGATCCATTAAAGTGAAACAGGAGGGAATGTGGATGAGTGGAGCTTCAGCTTTGTACTTCATGTTGACTGGCTAAATTAACTCTAATCTGCCACAACCTCCTACAAACATTGCCTTTCATGTCAACATGTTACCAGTTATGTCAGACATACCTGCGGAGCAGCGCTGGTGTTTGGTGAATTCTGCTCCAGATTTCCTCCTTCACTGCCCTCTAGAGGTTGTTGATCATCTGGAGCTACAGCAGAGATATATCTCATGACTTCAGTCTTAATTGTACAGTGCCTCCTCTTTCCATAATCAAAGAAAAACCATCTGCAACCATCAGCAGTACCTTGCCTGTGACTGGACTGTTATATATTTAAACTAAGCCATCTTATTTTACAATCATCATTTAAAGGAATTATGTTTTGACACTTGACACACACCTGAACTAGGCACAAATAGGTTTGCGGGCATTGGCATTGGTGCCAAAGGAGCAAAGATGTCTGCAGGAGCTGGAGCTAATCCACCTGGTTTAGCAGTTCTGCCGGGGTTGAGAACATCCACATATCTGCTCCTCGTGCCTGAGAAAGAAAGAAACATATCTGAGTGGCGTCACCTTGATTACTTTTTTCACAACTGTCAAAAGTATCATGTAAGGTCAAGCATGGTGTTTGTGAAGCCAAAAGCCACAGTGTATAACCCTCATCTCACCTGCTTTCCTTGAGAACATGTTGACAGGTGGACCACTACTCGGGGGTCCAGCAGGTCCTCCAGGACCAGGCATGTGAGGCATCATAGGGAAACCAGACGGGGGTGGTGGAGGGGGCTTACTCTGACAGATTATAAAGAAAAATATAACATCAGAACTGGTTGATCTATAAAGCTTTCAGTTTCAGTGGCTCAGTTTAGACAAGAAAAGCCAGTCTGCTTAAAAAAAATATGATTCTGTCTTGTAGCACATTACAGACCTCCTCTTCAGGCTCGTTCAAGTCGACCCATCTCTGCTTCTTTTCATCCCACACAATCTGACAATAAAGAACATAGGACTCTTATCAGTACTGGTCAATCAGAGAAGTACATAAACAAGACCTGTGCAAAAATATAAAACGTAACAGTTATAACTTACAGATTGGTGTTTGTCATCTGGCAGGTGAGCCTCATTCGGCCTCTTCCTATAGAGCCAATTAAACCAGCCACCACTCTGTGTGAAAGACAGGAAATTGCACTGATCACTAGTGAACGCCGTAGGACCACCATCTGAACACCCGAATGCTTATGCGCGAGCATGAACCTTTTTCGGGGAGTCTTTCTTGACTTTCTTGGCCTCTTCTTTGCGGGGCTGTTCAGGAATTGAAGGCGGAGGTGGAGAGACCTGCTTGACAGCCGAGTTGCTCCGCTCTCTTCCGCCAGAGTGAGTGGAAGATTCAGAGGTGGTGCGAGAGCGACGTCCTGAAGCCTGCAGACCACAAGATACTGGTCAAAATAATACATATACAACATATATACGTTTCTTTTGAACCTCATGTAGAAAATCTTTTTGGGTGCCTGGACATGGACAGGATTCTTGCATAGAAGGAGTGTTACACTATATGTCATTATTGAACTGCATCCATTTAATGTCAGTTCAAACAAATATAAGCACTACAGTTAATGTCCACGTTCTTACAGGACAATAAAAAGATCTTTTCTTTCATAACACTGCTGCAATGACTTTGGTAACATAGAAAGCCATCTTAAGTACAGGGTTGCCTTTGTCCACGCTGTCATCTTGGCATATAACACTGTGTTAACCACATGCAGCACAGCATTTAAACTTCTATGCCAAACTGCTGACGTTAAAATTATGTCCTTCAAGTTTTTTTCTGGGCACATGAGCAAAAACAACCTGTTCCATACTCGGCAAACAAGTGCAAACAAGCCCTGTACAGATTAAATGGAAGAACCCTCAGGCATAAATTATTATACTTAACACACAAACACACCATATGCATTGAAGACTGTGAAGTAGTCCTTGATCTCCTCCCAGGACCCTGCAGCACCATAAAAGACAACATAGTTAGCCCTTTCTAAGGCAAGTACACTTCTATGGACAGAGAATTGTGATGAATGGCAGAAGCATCATTTTTTTGCCAGGTACTGACCATGTGAGCCATGTGGTCATAGAAGTCCATCCGCGGTGGGAGGGAGTTTCTGGGTGGGGAGGATGATATTGGTTGAGTGTTGTGCATCTCTGGTGGGGCCTGGGGCAGCGGCTCTACAGGGGGCATATGCCCGGGTGAAGGGGGCATGTGCTGAGGCATCTGGGGTGGCATGTGAACAGGTGAATGCGGCACCTGCAGGGGCATGTGGGGCGACATTTGGCCCACTTGAAGAGGTGGGGGGCACGGCTGCTGATGGGCTCCTGGATACATTTCTGACTGCTCAGGTTGAGGCTGGAAAGGAGGAGGGGCAAAGCCAGGATCCTGTGGAGGGTAGCCTGAGACTTGGATCTGGCCTGGTGGTCCACTGGGGGGCACTGGGTAGAACTGGGGTACATCACCGGAAGGTAAAGGCTGATGAGGGGCCATTCCATCTTGGAGGATTGAGGTGGGAGCTGAGAGAAAGTAGAAGAGATGAGATCTAATGCATTTTGACTGGCTCATAGTGAAAAGGAGACCACAAGAGCACTATCTCAAAGACACACACACACACACACACACACACACACACACACACACACACACACACACACACACACACACACACACACACACACACACACACACACACACACACACACACACCTGGAGGCATTAGCTGAATTCCCTGTTGTGGAGGCCCGGGCAGTAATGAGCTCATTAGCGGGTTGTCAGGTGTGGGGCCATCCAACTCCACAGGCATGCTGTAAGGTTCAGGTGGACTGGGCTGGTCTAAGTCAGAGCTGGGGCTGCTGCAGTCGAACTGAGTAGGAGTTGTTCTGATTCCATTGTATGTAATTGCACCCGTCTAAAAAAAAGGACAGAACATTTGTTATGTGGGAACAAATTACAGAGAATAATTTGAATAATTTGGAAATGTAAGTTGAAATTCAACAATCTCTGCTTCAAATAAAATGTCAGGATATTCCATTTTTGAAAACAGATAAATTCTTGGTCTATCTAACTATAGTTACAATGAAGTTCAAGTAGCACACTGTTAATCCCTAACTAAAGCAAATTGTTTGTTTTGAATTTTCTCTGTGTAAAGAAAAATGAGCACATGCAACAACAAACAAAAGCACAAACACTTTTTCTCCTCCTCACCCTGATCTGTCCGTCTAGCTGTCTGAGGTGGATCAGCCATTCAGGCTCATTGAACAACTCCTGCTCTGGCTTCTCCTTCAGTTGTGGATCAAAGAATCGCAGCTTTTCAGACATCTGTCAACAAAAAACACAAGATTACATTTGTTAGAATACTAAAACCGGTACACATCAATGTGTCTGAATAGAGGAGGAAAGACGAGACAGAGTGAGTGCATACCTGTATGATTTGGCTTATGAAAACAGGAGAGTAGTATGAAGGCTGCATGAGGACAGTCCTAGAGATCACTTCACAGTAGTGGAAGGCCTGAGCGCTCAGGCCTGCTTCAGCCAAGCGGCATGCATAGATCAACTTGAACACCTAATAAGACACAATAAAGAGCAGAGAACAGTGTTATTCCTTGGAAGGATGCTCTCAAAATCATGTGATAAACCTCACAGGTATGTAACATTTTTAGCAGTCTGTGTAGACCTATTTAATAGAATCAGTCCAGTCAGTTCTTCAGTTTTAAGACACCTCTATAAGAAACAAAATGTGTGCTTGTTAGTTTATTAATTTATCTTTTAATACTAAAAGATCTACCTGGAAATTGGGTAGTGAGCACGGCTGGGAGCCCAGAGACTGAGCATACTCGTAGGCCTCAGTCCTCTGGATGGCTTCATTGGTCGCAAATTGGTAAAAGGGCAAACTGTAGTAAAAAGACAAAGATAGTGTAGCATATTAAGATCAACTGTATTATAGTCTAAAAAGGTCCCTTATAATTGTGTGTGCCTGTCTCTGTCTCTAACCTGTGGTTGGAGCCAACCAGAACCATCTTGGTGCTCTTCTTTGTGAAAAATCCCAAACCAACTTGGGCCATCAGGTAGCAGAAGTGTGCCGCGTCAATCAGCCCCTTGGAAGCTGCCACAACACAAAATGAGTGACAGAATGTGAGTTCAACATGTTTGTTGTGGTGAAGAATTAAAATACATTTTTAGGTCAGTGTAGTGAGAGCCTGCATTTCTGACACAATCCTACCCAGAGTGTCTCCCATGGTGGTGATTGTACGAGTGTCCAGATCCAGAGTGTGTGTAAGGTTAGACAGCACCATGGCCAGGTGAGGGCGCCAGTCACCCCACTTCTCCTCTCCGCAGCACTGCACAAATACAACAAAAATGATCTCAACTAAAGTGGAAAGAGCTGCCTTCTTCAGAATAATTGCGAAAAAATAGTGAGGGGTTATAAAGAGAGAGGGCCAAAGCGATACGTACAGTGGCTGATGCAGGCATCCTCCCTGACATCAGCTGGTACACTGTCTGAAGAGGGTCATTGATGGGCAAACTGTTGGCAAACCTAAACAACAAAGACAGAATATTACATCTATAAATCTGTAAAAACAATAAAGGAGTAAAAGTGCAACCACCACTTTCCATACTTTACCTTGTCATGACACGTGCATGTGTTCTATTGTCCATTTTACTGGCCAACAGCAGGGCGTGGCCCCAGAGACCTCCTTTCATAGCGGCTTCTAGCGCATCCTATTCCACAGACAAAGTGAAAGTCATTTCAGATTTTACAAGATACTAGTTAAAGGACTATAATACAGTCAGAGAGGGTATTTCTTTACCTTCTTGCGGCCAAACAGCAGCAACTCCCTGAAGCGTTCTGTTTCTTTGCCAATGTTCTCTGGGACAGTCATGAAGGTGTCAGAGAGGAGGGACAGTGGTCCGGCTCCTGGCTCTTCCTCAGCTCGTGCCAGTGGCTCATTGTTGAAATCAATCAAGTTGGCTTCATTGGGACTTTTGCCCGGGAGCCAGACAGAGCGGTGCTCCTTCAGTAAGAGGTCAGCGATGTCCGTGCCGACCACAGTCTTAATAATAAAGAAAAGAGAGTGAGAAGTTGCTTCAGGCTAATATACAAAGTCACATCCCTGCTTTCAATTCCTTGTCTGATATATTCACACTTATGTCTGCACAGCCTTACCCCGTTCTGTCTACAGAGCAACATAATGAAGTCCCACAGCAGACGGGCGGAGTCCCTGTCCAAGAGGTTATTGTCGCGAGAACACTCCAGCGCTTTGTTCTGGGAGAACTTTATCACATCCACCTTATGGGTGTCCTCCCTGATGGACAGGACATGAGATGAGTGACAGGTGAGCAGTGACTAGTCAAACCAGTGCTACCAATTATACACACTAATATCAAGACACTAAATGTAAAAATATAGCATATTGTGAGCCTTGTCCTTTAAAGGTTAGTACAAAGCTATTTGTGATGGATGAAAAAGGCAGAATCCACATACTTAACAAGAGGTCCGGGGAATGTTCGTAGTTCTGCCTGATCCGGGGTGTCCTGCAGCATGGTCTGCAAATACAGACATAGTTCAAGATACTACTTTACACAGTCTTCACATTGTGTAACTGTTTGAAAAAAGGTCATATGCAAGTTCTCAAAAGAAAAAAGAATAAAATGTACATGGAAAGTTGCCAAATTATTTTTTCTGGCATGGTCTTGAGCAACATTTTTTTCAGACTGGAATTGTTTTAGATCATTCAATGTTATAAATCATACATTTTCTGCCTTCTGAGGGACATTATTTGTCTGTATTTCTCATTTGCTTGAAAAAAGTAACTGTTCTTATCAATGGCCCATTACATCAACGTAGTTTAGTTGCGACCCTAAGCTTGAATCCCTTCTTGCTGCCTCTAGCTCTTCATGAAATAAAGATACATGGACCAAAACTTACTACTGTAAAGTGCAATCAGTTAAAAATGTACCTCCATGCTGTGGATATCAACCAGAGCAGGCTGTCCAGCTGAGGGGAGGTTGGGCAGAACTTGGACCAGATGACCACCGGGTCCAAAGCGGGCACAGCGGTGGGGTATGGTGAACTTCTCTGGGGTTGCAGGACGAGGAGGAGCTAGAGGGAAAACACAACTCAGACTAAGCACGGGATAGACAAAAGCAGCCAGTATACATACCAAATGTACTGGTTTAATTAGTATTTGACTGAACTCTGATAAATTCTACTGGTGTTTTTAAACTATCACTAATCCCAAAATGTCAAACTAAGGACTGGACTTACGTTGCTCAGGGGCGATCCACGTCCTGTCTGTGGGGTACTCCGAGGGATAGAGGTACTGGCTGTAATTCTGGGAAGCATCAGTCTGGTTTGGGTACTGTGCATAGGAATAGTCAACAGCCATAGTGGATGATGTGGTGTCATAGACTGCTGACACTAAGTCAGGCTGGCTTCTGTATACCTGGCTCTGCAGGGTGGGAAGACGAGGCCAACGACAAACATTTATTAATTAATCTATTAATATATCATTAATTACATTAATAACTTATTTAGTAACTAATTTCAAGACAGCACAGTTTCAGTTTTTTGTTTTCGGAATGAGCTGCAAGGTCAGTATTTTTACCTTAAGCCCATGCAGGTAATAGAGTTATTAGGAAGATGCTGAGAACTTTACGCAAGTCACAGCATTTTGGAGCATGGCATCTAAAATATGATGCCAGATAATAGCAACAGGTAAAAAAACACCCGATGTTTACCTGTTGTGACCGTGAGCTGAAGCTGCTTCGTCTGCTGTGGTGGCTGTGAGAGCTGTGCACGCTGTGTGCTGACTGTTCGCTGTGGACGCTGCGTCGGTCAAACTCATCGCCGTACATTTCTCCACGACGTCGGTAATCATCATCAAAACTGGCATCGTAACCAGGATAGTATCGCCACTGATCATCATAACCCTCTTTCCTGTGAGCACAGTGTACAGTGTTTGTAAACCACACATGATATCTTTATAAAGCAAAAATACCTTGTAGTCCACGAAAAGTAATAAACCAGAAATGTAATAAACGCAGCAGAAATGAACAGTTTAACAAAGTTCAAATTATCTATCATTTGACAGATTGCACTTAGAATACCTTAAAATCTAAATTTCCCATCACACCACATTTAAATTGACAGAAACTATATACAATCACTACACAGATTATTAACAGCTACAACACAGGTATTACAAAATGTGATCAATGTAATAGCAACAATTTAATCCACATGTGCAACTTAAATTGTGCAATTGTTTTTTTTCCTGTGTACCTGTGAGGATACATCTGTTGATTATAGTAGTCGTCTCTGCCTCTATAGCCGTCACTGTAATTAGACCAGTAGGCCTGATCATAGTATCCTCTGTATCGTGGGTCATACTGTCCATAGTTGTATCCTTGCCACAGAAAATAAGGAGAATAGAGAGAGAGAGATGCATATTACAGAACATTTAAACACAGAGAAAGATTAATGTGTTTTGTGACTTAGTCATTTCACAGCAAATTCAGTGAACGAGAAAGTGAAAATGCATTCAGATTCATACAAATAACTTATTGTCGCTTTCAACTCAGTGGCTCATACCTCCGTAATCATAGTGCTTGGCGTAATCTGCATAATATTCACTATAGGCACTTCGGTTTGCTCTGTGGTAATCGTCAGGATAGCCTTGCCTATGGGAGGAAGGAAGCAAAGGTGAGATTTGCAGGTCAAGTACAAGAACTATCTAAACATACTTGAAAAGTTCATTTACAGCAGACAAAACCAAAAACACAGCAGAGGATTCTTTACCCAGTTCTCAATATTCTCTTAACAAATACACTTACACTGCGTCAACAAATTACTGACTAAACTGATAAAAGTGCTGACTCGACATACAATAAATCCTGTGTAAAAGATGGTGTAATGATGGTGTGTTTCACTGACCTGGACGAGGGCCTGTCAGAGTACTGACTGGCCCTGGAGCTGGGTCGGTCTGGCTGAGGCTCTCTGTACTGGTAGTTTGGATCACGATAAGCTGGGGTCTGTCCATCATATCTGCCATACCAAGGATCTGCTCTGCTCCTATATGAACCGTCCTGGGAAATAAAAGCATCAATAGGGGATTTTATGTTGTATATTTTCAATGTTCATGTATGAGTGTGTAATGATGTCGACACATCATTATAAAAAGTGGATAAATACAGTCAGAATCTAGCAAAAAAAACAGGACTTTCCACATACCTGATAATATGCCTGTGCTCTAGGATCCCCAGGTGGAGGTGGGTACTGGCCAGGAGGATATGGTGCTCTGCTATCCGGGTATTCTCCATAGTTACCATAATAGCCACCATACATCTGCCCTGGCACTGGAGGAGGGGGCCCATAGCCCTGCTGGCTGCCTGCAGAGGAGGGTGGTCGAGGCGGCTCTGCAGGAGCTGGCTGGGAAGCTCCCGGAGGTACTGGTCCTCGAGGCCCTGGAGGGTAGGCAGCAGCAGAAGGAGGAGCACTACCTGCAGCAGGCCCCTGTGCTGGAGCTGGATACTGGCCACGGGAGGGTTGTGCTCCACTCACTGGAACAGGAGGAGCAACATTTTGTCCCTGCACTGGAGCCTGAGAATCTGATGTCTTAGGAGGTTCAGCAGGTGGAGGCTGGGTGTTTGCAGCTGCTTGGGAGGGTGGTGGTGCTTCCTGTGGGGCAGATGAAGAGGCCGGGGTCTGGACAGGAGCATTCCCTTTCACTCTTAACCCCTGCTGAGCATCTTTGGTGACCTGTAGGTAAAATCCATTACTAGACTGTGGAGACTCATGTAGAGACGAAGGCTGGCCAGATGCTTGGTTTTGGGCTTGAGATTGGTGCATAGAAAAATCAAGTAATTCATAATTTGATGGCTGATTATGATTAGCGACGGGAGCCGTAACAAGAGAAGCCTGTGGATTAGCTTGGAGAGCAGAGTGATTGTCTCCAACCATTGATTGACCCCTGGAAAGAGGAGGGCGGACTGGCTGAGGCTGTGGTGGAGCCGTGACCTCTGATGTTGCTGCTTCTGTGTTGTCTCGGGTCAGATTGAGCGGGCCCTGGTTAGAGACTGAAGAACTGATGTTTATTGGTCCTGGGGCAAACAGTGGATTCTGGCTAGGGGTTAACGAAGGTGGCTGGGGGATACTGGCACCCTGCCCCTGTGAGAGCAATCTCACAGGTGGGGTTGAGTCCCTAAGGCTATTTTGACTGGCTGCTTGAATGGGGGTACTGGGGGGAATCACACTGTAATTGGACACAGGTGGGGCAATCACAACAGGCTGATGTAGCGATTCGGACACAAGGAGAGAGGCATAGCCCAGGTTGCCTTGAGAGTCAGTTGGCTCTGCCTCACTCACCTTTGGTGGGTTCTCTAGATTCTCTGAGTTTTGCTGTGAAGTTGGCTGGATTCTCTGGGAGGGCTGCAGGTCCAGAGGGCCATCCTCTGGAGGCTGGATGACATCAGCACTGGGCTCGCGTAAAGGGGCAAGAACTGTCGGGGCAGCAGGGGCGAGGAGGATGTTAGCACCCAAGCTAGCAGGATCATTCTGAGCCCACAGAGTAGTGGCAGGACTCTCACAGGGTCGACTGGCCCCAAAAGCACGGGATGAAGGTCGAGAGTGAGAATGAACCACAGGGTGTGTCAGATGAGGCACACCACCTCCAGCCCCAGCAGGCAGGGGGTGCCCAGAGCCATAAATATTTTCCATATTATCTGGTGGCTGCTCCAGGTTGCCAGGTGTAGCATCTGCACCCCCTTCTGCTACCATTTTAGCCCTATCAACTTCAGCAGGACGCACCCCAACACCATGTGAGCGCACAGGTTCAAAAGAGCTGTTAGCACTGGCCTGAAAGATACCAGTTGGTTTGGGGGGGCTCGGTGTGGGAGGCCACATCTGCTCCAGGGAGCTCTGTTGCGCACCCGCATCTCCAGCTGGAGAAGTGTCAATCTGCTCAAAGTAGCCTCCAGTGGCAGCAGACAGGTTAGCTTCATCAGTGAGACGTGGACTTTCCTGCTGAATGAAAGTGCCCACTACTCCCTGATGCCGACGACTGCCAGTCCCACTTCCATGGCTCATATTGCTGTAGTTGGATGACACACTGGCAGATCTCATTGGTCTTGGAATAGAATCTGGAGTCTCCAGGTTTGGCCCGGTTTCAAACTGGTCTACTCCATGGGCTGCAGGGGTAGCAGGGCTGCCATGTGTTTCATTGGGTAATACTTCCTGGTTCGGGACACACTCCAAATTCTCCACATGGTCATACTGGGAATCAGGGGGTTTCTGTGTATTTCCCTGTGAAGTATGGTTACCATCATTCATGTAAGGTAGGTGAGAATGATCTTGCAGAGGAGGTCCTTGGTAATCCAAAGGAACATCTGCATGACCGTGATTACCATTTACTGCTTTATTTCTCTCTCCAGCCAGTGTTTCTTCATTTTCCACATCATTGTCTTTGAAGAACATTGAGAGTGTACCAGACTCCTGAGAGTATGGGACAGGGGCAGGGGCAGAACTAGGCCCAGGCCCAGTGTTGGACGCATGTTGAGATCCAGCTGAGTCAGGCTGGGGTTGAGGATGGCCCACGCCAGTCCCCATTTGGTGGTAGCCTGAGTCCTGTGGAGGTTGGCTGAACCATGAGTCCTGGGGCGCAGAGCTCTGACTGAAGTAGCTCTGAGTTTGGAAATGGGAATTATGATGCTGGGGCACATTGGGGTCCGGCCATTGAGAACTAGGGGCCATTACAGGGTGCTGGAGGGGTTGAGGAGCATGGATCTGGGGATTTCCAGGTTGTGTTGGAGGGGTGGGGGCATTGTGATGGGGTGATGGGGTGTGGGAGGGGTACATCTGGGTCTGTGGAGGTAAATTAAAAGGCTGTGGTGGAGGGTCATTGGTCGGCTGGAAATAGTTCTGAACTGATGGAGGGCGACTTCCATGATCAGGGGCCCACTGGGAAGAGGTGGGGGGAGGCACAGGCTGGAAGGGCACTGGCTGAGGAGGAGGCTGTCCTTGAAATTCCTGGTTAAAAGGTGTCTGACATGATGCTGGGGCCGAGGCCACAAGCAGTGGCTCTGTGGCCATGGATGGCGTCTGTTCTCTTGAATTAAAATAGCCCTGTTCACTATGTGAGGAGGATGCGTATCCTGCAGGACTGGGTGCTTGGAAAACACCAGGGGGTGCTGGATTGTGAGGGTTAAACAGGGTCATCCCTGGCAGAGATGGTGGTGGGGGGCCAGGGAGAGCAGCTGGGACATCCTCCAGTGTATGTGGTTGTGGAGGCAGTCCTGAGCCAGCTTGAGAGTACATAGTGTTAGGTGGGGCTTGCATTGGTGGAGGGTTGCTGTTGGGTATTGTCGGGAGACCACCTGCAGCCATAGGGGGAGGAGCTCGAACAAAAGCAAAAGGGTCTGTCATGGGTTGAGCTGCGGGTGGCATTGTGGCAGTAGCCGCTGCTGTATGCTTGTGAGGCCTGGTCCTGCGGAACATATTGGGCCCAGAGGGAGGAGGGCCAGAAGCTCCTGGAGGGCCGGTCCGAGGAGGGGGCTGCATGGCTGCAGAGCTAACAGGTCCAAGGACCAGGTCACTCTAGTAGATGTCACTGAAGAGACTGAAGTCAGGCAAAGCTGGATAAAGAGCAGGAAAGAAAGAGTGGTTAACAAAAAGCTACACATGCTTTTGATGGAGTTTACCACACCTTTATTTGTGTAATAGTCTATGATCCTACGTCCCCAAACAGGACAACGTGGCAATTTCTACATCAGCTCTTGTTATGACAAATACATACATACAGAACTAAACTGAGTAGAACACAATTGACTGATTGAAATGAATGGCAACTTTGATCAAATCAGTCAATGGTTTTACTTTTAAAGCCAGGTGTTTATCTTACTCAAACAATTAAAAGAAGCATGATCATATATCAGATGCAAACATTTAGAACATTTAGAATCATGTCCTCAAGTTATTGTCACTGAAACAAGTGCAGCTGCTTAGCAGGAAGGTCATTTTGCAGCAGAGGAAATCAGAAATTCTTAAATAGCTCAACTACTTATTAAGAAACCACCTGCTATTGGATCACAGACAGCTTTTGCCAGGAAGTAATTTGGAATCTAGTGGCTTCTAGAAACTATTAACAAGATGACATAGTACCACAGCTTATCTGTTAAAATAACGGCAATGCCGATCTTATGATTATCTTTCTTAACAGGAACTTGCTGATGTAACTGTTGTTGAAGAAGTGGCAAATAAGTTCTGCTTCTAAGTTTTTTTTAAGTTTTGCCTCAAACAGAAAACACAGGATTGTAAGAAAATGATTTCAGTGTGCATCTGTCAGTGAGAAGTTCGGGGAAGCTAACACGGACTGACATCTAGCATTTGAAATGTCAGAAAGGGAGATCAACAACAGGAAGACCCAGTAAACAAGCAGCCTTGGCCAGATGAGCATAACTAACCTGATCCCGGAGCTATCAAGACCTCCGGGTTATAAATCCACCAGGAACCGTTGCAAACCGCTAAGCTAACGTTAGCACCGGCGACGTACAACTTAGCGACAGTCAACATGAAACAAAACTCACAAAGTTAGCTTACTTACACATCCGCTACCGACTTCTGATCATTATTCCACACATGTTAAACTCTAATCGGTACCTGACTTTTTTTAGTTTGGCAAGACATCAGGTTAATGTTACACATTAAGCTGCCTACGAGGAAAAGGTCCAGAGTACTTTGGCTCAACAGCTAACGGTAATGCTACATTGCTCTGCATGTCCTAAACGCCATAACTAGCAAAACACTGACATCAAAAGTAGCCTGATTTTGTCCGAAGCCGAGACTTTTAAAGCCTGTCCGAGTAATTGATCCTTTTTGTACATATTCAACACTGACAGGGGCTCAAACCGAGCAGTTACAGGTCGCTGGTCCACTCATCGAGCATAATTTAACAGGTTCACTGCCTGGTGAGCTAGCATTAGCATCGGTGCTTAGTTCGCTAACGTTAGCCAGCAATGCTAACTCCAGGGGTAACAGTTTCATGCCTACTGTAGACACCAGATTAAAACACCCAGAGTAAAACATTGTTAATAATGGTGTGTATTTACTCTTACCCGATGTCGGAAATGTGTACAGATATAAATAAATTCTTACAAATGTGCAGGACAGTGAGTCTGACACACCGCCGCCATCTTCAATGAACACATCCTACTAGGCGACGTGTACAAGCAGCGTCACGGGCCAAACAACGGCAACGTCATCATGGGGGCGGGGCTTGTTAAAGGTCAATTCTGTGTATTTACCTGAATCAAATTATTAAAATGATTGGAAATCTATCTATCTATCTATCTATCTATCTATCTATACTTTCTTGACTTGCAGTATTTGTTTCATTTTCCTTTCTCTTACTATTCCTTTACTATTTACTGTGACCATTCTGCACCACAAGCCAAATTCCTTGTATGTTGAAAACCTACTTGGCAATAAACTTGACTCTGATTCTGGGGCATTGAGAGCTACAAAGCAGTTTAAAAAGCAAGCAGCTTTGTTGTATCGTTTGCAAATTTTATTCTTTTATTCTAATCCCCATGAGGCTAAATTTAAGTGTTGCAACACAGATACATAACAAATAAAATCACTGTACTGTACTGTGCTGTACTTTATCCTACACCAGTGTGCATAAATGATACATACATGCAAAACCAATAGAGCAGTTTCCTTGTATAACAGATCAAAGACATTGTACATACAGTATGTGTGACATACTGTAAATATTCATATATACATTTATATGTATGCATAGGTAACTTACAACAATAATACATACAATATAAGATGTGTCAACATAGAAAATCTGACTATACTGACAAATAATAACATATAAATATCATTTGAGAATACAACAGAACAAAGAATTTAAATTATATAGAAAAACAAACAAAAAACATCATTGTACATTAGACAGTCAATATATCTATGTGTGCAAAAAGGTCCAAGATAAGAGATAGGGGCTGAAAATCAAAGATATGAACCAGCAACATTTTAAGAATGCAGGCAATGTAGGCATAGTATTTGTCAGCTGGGGGCGCTATGGTGTCATTACATATTATCCACGATCTTACTGACACTAAGCCATGTGAACCACATTGGAAAAAAATCTGTTTTTAATGGATGTTTTTTTTTTTTTTTTAAAAAAGTTCAATTCATTGCTACTTAGTGTCATGCAACTAGATGCTGGACACTAGTATGTAGTCTAGCAGTGTATCAAAATAATATTTATTTATAAAACATCTCACTGTAGTATACTGATACATTAAAGTATAAATTACTACTAAAAACAAATAAGTATGCATCCAACTGAACAATTACACTTAAAATCTTTTTTAAATACTCATGTGATAATAGTAATAGTGATGCTTTATCCAACTTTGCCTGCAGCCACTCGTCCCTCATCGTGGACTATATATATGAGATGTACAGAAGTCTGCATTTGAAAATTCATGAAAGTCATGCCCTGTCTCAAAGGATGTGGAAAAATCCACCTTGAAAAATTGTGGTCAAAACAAACAAATGAGAAAAAAACCACACTAAGAACTGAAACACCCATGATACACACAGATCTACGCCTTGTTCACACACCTCCTTTTCCTTTTTGCTCAGACTTGTCAACCGAAACCTACCCTCCCACTAGACTGTGTGTGGAGACTACAGGCCATGGGACAGGTTGGTACAGACCTTAAAGTTTACACATAAAACCCCCTGGCTTGTCCTCTTGGTGTAGGATGAGTGTGTTGAGTAATCCTGATCTCTGTCAACCTGTCAGAAGATAATAAAGTGTCTCTCATAGTAGGATGAATCCTATTGATGTAATGCATCATTAAACTGACTGTTTCACATTTTTTTAGCTACTGCTGCTTCAAAGTTGTATGTAACACAATTTATTGATAATATTAAGAATCATCTATCATCAACATTTATTTCAATTTAGAAATACATTGAGGTAGAGATCAGTTTAGCCGACTAAAAAGACACAAAGATCCTGGACACCAAGATATATAAATATAAAGCTTAGTTAAAAATGGCGATAAAAAGTAAAGATAATAAAAAGTCACATCAGTAAAATGATAAATCCTTAGGAATAAATAAAACAATTAAACAGATGAATCAACTAAAACAAGAACAGCTGGAAGTGAAATAAGATGAGATTAAAAGTTTAAATTGCCCCGAGGATACAAATGAGGTCAGCTTTAGATTGTTCTGCAGGTTATTTCAGGTTGCAGGTGCACAATGGGAAAAACTGGATTTTCCAATCTCAGGAAAAGCAGCCAGCGCCTGCAACGTAATCCAACCATGTCAGATAAGATCTCAAATGAATAGACAGCAATGGAGTCATGTAAGGGGTTAAAAAAAACTATGCAAATAATAAAAAAAGCAAAAACAAATGCAGTTATTACTTATCACAAATATACAAGTGTAAAGACAGAAGTGAGTATTTAAAGGCACAATATGAAATTTCAGCTGTTAGGTCTCTGTCTTCATCAAAACAATAACAAAAGCGTGGGATCACGGGAGAAAATCCACTGATATAAATAAATAATTCAGCTCTATCACAAGTGAATAATACAAACAGTTGAAAACAGCAGAGTGGCTCACAGAAGATATAGCAACTAGTGTAAAAATGTATATGTATGTAAACATGCTATGACGACAAATTATGACATATTTGGGTGTAACATCAGTTGCTTGTCTACTTCTATTTTGCTGCACTGCAAAACTTTAACTAAAGTCAACTTTATTTATACATCAATTTTTAATACAAATGCTTTACAAAGAAATGAATAACACATAACTTCTAACCATTTGCTTGAACCTCTCCAACCCCCATCCCACTATTTACCATTTAACTAGCATGTCAATATTTAACAAATGGTTTATAACACACTATAATGTAGTCATTAGCAGTTTTTAAGCTTTTAATAATATATCTGTCAACTACTACAAGTCCTCCAGTGCACACCTGTAAGTGGAGGCTGGTATATAAAGAGATGATAAGATAAAGCAAAGTCTAACTCCGGATGTAGTGCTATGACTGAAGTTGTTCTTTAGGTGTTACATGTAGGCACAGTGTGTACACACTTTGTTTCTCACACCCTCCCACCACAGTAAGCAACATCTGCACCCCAACATATTGACACACACCACAAACACACACCTCACTGCTCTCATTACATGTGTCATCTTCCCCAGGCTCAATTTGCTTTTTAGAGCAGCAGAACAGAATGAGATACGCAATTTGAAATTAATTCTAAAGGGACCCATATTAATTCTCATGTTTCAATGTTTCAACTCTGCAGACCTCATCTCTATAACACAGTCGTCCACGGCCCAGCAGCCATATCTGCGGCCTACATCACTTCCTGTGGGTGCACTGACAGCGTTTGTCCTCAGAGACTCTGCCTACCCTGTCATTAAGGTCGTGTTTACAGGAAAGCCAGTAGAGTGGTTAATGTTTGGTTAACCACTGTCTAAACTTCAGATAAGCCCCTGAATATCAACCTGAGCCCCTGTGGTTTGTTAATGACACAGGGTCTCAGAAGAATAGCCCCCAGAATGAGTTCATCCTTGCTGAGGCACGTATGCTTTTAATCAGCTGTCAAGTTTGGCAGGTGTGTGATGACTGAGATAGGAGCTCAGCAGAGAGGTCCTTTTTTTTGCATAGTCAGAGAAGGAAATAACAAATATTTAGGTCTACAGTCCCATTGTCTTTCTCAAAATCTCTCTCTCACATGCACACACACACAGTTGTGGTTAATAGAATGATAGGAGTGATTGTGCAGGCAGGTGTGGACCTGGTTTTACACTACAGGATGCAAAGATTAGGATGATGTTAGAATGCCTCCTATCAGAGAATCTCTCACATCCCTTCAGAATAAACCCGTGTTCAAGGTGCTGGCATGAGAAATCCACCCTGTCATGGTTCTATGTGATTGTTTGCACGCATGTAGTCTTTCAGAGGGTTGCAGAACTACTGAAAGTATCACACAAGTATTAGTAACAAAATTCACTTTATGTGCTTAAAAGTATCAACAGTAAAAGTACTCTTTATGCTGAAAGGTCCCAGTCATTATTATATTATGACTGTAGCTGGACCTGTAGCTGTAGCTGGTCATGGTAATGTTAAATGTAACTGCTTTATATAATGTTGGGTAGTTTAATATGTTTATATATTCATATCTTATATATTGGTTATATGTTTTGTGTGGAAAACTGAAAACTAATAGGTAACTATAGGTGCAACATTTCCCTCTGAATTATAGTGCAGGCATGTAAAGTAGAATAAAACGTAAATACTCAAGGTTAGAGAACAAGTGTATTGAAGTACAGTACAGTTACATTCCACTTTTTACATTCCATTTTTGTATTCTTCAAGCAGAAATAAACCGTCGTGTCTCAGCAATACTGTCCCTTTTCTCCAGTATACAGTTTGTCCCCCAGTTTGTCTTGTAGTAGCAACAAAAGCACAGCTGTCACTAATAACATTTAAACCTAAATCATTGTAGTTCATTAAAGGCAATTTAATACACCTGTGTTTTTCTGTGTTAAAAAGGATGCTATGCTGGGAGTGAGTAATGGTCAGCCAGCAGCCGACTGGCTACACTGCCTTCAGGCTCTTGAAAACACTACCAGATGGTGGCGTTGTCGCTCAGGTGATCTATCATAAGACAATGGTGAAGTCAGCTGACTTGCCAACAGACACAAATGAAAATCACTTTTAAAAAATGCCAAATATCAAGAGTGCTGATTCAGAACGAGTTTTGCCATTCACAATGCACTATTTGATTTTTTTTTAAGAGAAAGAATTTCAAGATCGGTACAAATTTAGCTTTTTTAATTTGTTGATCTGGTTGAGTTCCTCTTTTTTGGTATGAGAGTGTAAATTATTGAGTGTGTATATTAGTGAAAAGAGGTAGTGAGAGCAAAATAAAATGACAGATTGACGGGCACTGATTAGATTACTGTAACCGTCCTGTATCACATTTAACCATCAGTGAGGACTGGATGCAATTATTACATTACAAGATTAGGGATAATTTTGTTTTCATGTTCATTAATGTGAGAGTTATGGGAAGAGACAATGGTGGTAGAAAGTAATGTTTTTACAAGTGGAAGATAGATTGTTTTACAAGCAACAGAGGGAGAGACTGAGGGTAGGAGGGACAGGCAGAGATGTCACATCTGTTCCTGCCACTCCCTAGCAGGCCTGAGAGCATGGGAACCCTCGGCAGTTCCACTGGTTGAGGACGAACTTCATTTATCAATTTAAAAAGTAAAAGAAGCATTACATGGGTCTGAATGCATTATGTTTGGGGCGTAAAGGGTGGATACTTAGCAGAGTTCAAAACCTGCTCCACCCATCACCCAGTTGTGAGACAAAATAAACTCTGCATGCTCAGTCTTTGGGTACGGCCAGGAAAATAAAAGCATCTGTCATCAGCATTTCATGCATGTGGTGTGTTCTGTCTATGTAAATACATCCAATAAAAGTATCTCCTGAATCTGCGGCTTCCTGTCTGCGGCTTGTGGCGTGCACAGTGCTCAGTTTGCCAAAGAGGGTTTTAAGTTTCCTTCCCTGTCTTGTCCTGCGTTGGCCCCCCAGAATGGTGACCAACACACTTTAATAAGCCATTTCACAGGGGTCAATTCTCCTTTCTCCACGGCGTCAGCTGGGTCGCCCCATTCACCCTCTTCACCCCTTCCTCACTCAGGCTCCCCCGTTGGCATGTGTTCATGTGTTTACTGGACTGAGCATTTAGAGGGGTTAGCGTTTCACCATGGCAGCTGTTGGCACCATGTGCCTCCCCCTCGGGCGGCTGGCCGACAGCACGCAGGCCACTGCTTCACACACCCTGCAGCATCCCCCTGAGGACCCTGCCCTCCCTCGCCCCCTTCACTTGGCCTTGGTTAAAACCAGTAGCCTCGATCGGATATCAAATACCAGTTTAATGTGAAGACAGGGTTCTGGCTTTAATTGATTGCTCCTGGATGGTACTGACAGTCTGCAGCCGATTCAACTTGTGCTTTAAAATGTAAATTCAGTGTCAACAAACAGCATCAACTTTCTGTCTCTGGATGTGTCTTTGCATCTGACATGTACAAACTTTATTCCTTCCAGCACGACTAACATCATGTCTGTCATTAGCAGGATTACAGGCTCCTGTCACTGCATTTTCCATGTCACCTCTCTCATTGATTGGCCAGACAACTGTAATGACCACCAAAGCTCAAGCCCCAGTCTGAGATTGCTCATGATGGCCTCTGTTTTTAGACCTGATAGAGAGGGTTATTCATTGTGTCAGTTGCTCCACCACTTTGATATAAACTGACATATCTCAACAACTATTGAGAGGATTGCCATCATATTTTGTACAAACATTCATGGTCCCCTGAGGATGAATCCAAATGACTTTGGTGATTGCCTGACTTTTCCTCTTTTGCCACCAGCAAGCTGACTTTTTTATTTTTTAGCAATATGTCTCAACAACTATTTGATGGATTGCCATGAAATTTGGTACAGATATCCATGGTACCTAAATGAAATTGATGATCCCCAGACTTTCCTGTAGTGCCTTGTGCTTATTAGCAAATGTTGTTGCAAAATACGCTAAAACTAGGTCATGCTGTCATTTCATTCCCAGGATCACTGTGCCTATGTGCAGCAAAACAGAGCTACTAGCATCTCTGTACACTCCTAGTCTTGTTTAGGACTAAGAAAGAAATAGTGAATTAAACAAATGTAAAAGGTTCAGCTGAAAAGATGATAAAATGAGAAAGAAGGTACAGGGAAGATGGGTGGCGAGAGCGACGTTACATGCTACTTAGTAAAGACGTAGAGTAGAAAGTGGAAAGTATGTCAGTTATCTCTTTGACATTTAGTTCTGCAAATCAGACATGGCTTGTTAATCAGCCAATAAACCAGTCAGCAATTTCTGGCAGACTAACTGTCACCCTCTGTAATTCAAGGTGACGTGCAAGAGGCACACGAACACACACAAATAAATGTCTTAAATATAAACTCGCTTGAAGACATACTTTGAGATCCTAACATGTTAGTGTCTTCATAGAGTATATCTCTGTGATTGGCAGATGGCTGTGTTTTTGGAGAGACGGGAGATTGTGAATGTGGGTAATCTCATCCCACCCGCCCCTGAGAGTCTAGTGAGTCTTGGGAGAGTGGTGTAGAGAAGCAAGGTCAGGGTGACAGTTGTCAGACCCCCATCCATACCATTTGGATGGAAAGTGATACCACAGACAGCTGACGCTGCTTCTGTCACTCTCAGGGTTAATTTGGAGCGTCTTAACATTCACTTTGCTCTGGACCGATTTGTAATGAACGTGGAACTCAGGGGTGAATGGAAATCTCAGCATCTGTGTCTCCTTTACTTCTCCCCCTTCTCTCTCTCACACACATACATGCACACTGAATTACAGTCAACATCTCAAGGCCACAGAACACATTCTTGAGGTTGTCTCGTAACCACAGAGTCCTGCGGTGCCCATAACTCTTTCAATCATATACATTGTGGTAAGGCCTGTCATCCTCCAGCATACGTCCCGCCCCACCCACACACTCCTGGGATCATGATGAGAGACCCCTGGTGAATGTTTCCCTCCTTCACCACAGTCAGGCTGCATATCAGGAGGTCCCTAAAATAAACAGCGGGGAAATGGGATGAGGCTCTCTGGACACCAGATATTCAATCTCCAGATGGGACACAACAAGTTCCCTTCATGCTTTCAGTGCCAGTGCGTGGATTCAAGGAGGTATGAAGGGGATGGATTGAGCGGCAGCGTGGTAATGGGTGATCTGATATAAGATGTAGCGTACAGTGCATATACTGTTTCCATGTAGAGGATGTTCTCTTTGTGATAAACAAGGTCACATGTTTCAGTTGCAATGACATAACAAAATGTGTGAGCATTGATGTACAGTGATGTCTTTGTTAAAGAGTATTTCCAGTATATTACAACTTTGTTGTTGTTCTTAACCAGGCTAGAGGCATGACTAGAGATACTGCTGGTCTGTCGGTTCGGTTCACCACTCCAAAGCTATTGAATGGACCGCCACAACATTTTGTGCATATTTCATGGTGTCCAGATGATGAAGCCTGCTGACTTTGGTGAGGCCATGACTTTTCATCTGGAAGCATCATGGGGTTGACATTTTTGGTGAAAGGGGAACTCCACTGATGTCACACAGTAAAGTCTGTTTATAGGTCTAAGGGAGTCCTACTGCATATATTTAGAGTGAATTAGATTCAACGTTATTGTCATTGCAGTCATTGAGTACAAGTGCTGAGACAACGAAATGTGGATAGATAGATAGATAGATGTATTTGTATTTGAAACTGGGAAAATCTTGGTTTGGCATCTAACCTGAAGTACAAAAAAAAGCAGTAAAGTGCAGAGTGAGGTACTGTAGATGTAAAAAGATACAGTAAAAATAAGGCGTATATGTGAATATGCTAGGATGAATACAATATAAACAGTAACTTTAATTACAAAGAATGACAGATAAGCAGCCTGTAAAAACTGTAAAATCAGTTTTGACCTATTGTATTTGCCATACAGTCGGTGTGTGTGTGCACAAATACCTTTTCCTGTGCAATAACGGATATTTGTGGTATTTTGGGTGCACTCACTTTCAGTTTTATCATCAAATAAAGTAGTTTCACGAATCTGGCGAAACTTTTGTCTGTTGTTGTTGATGTCGCCATGTTCCCGCATCTTAGGTTTGAGTGAGTTCAGTGTTATCTCAGCTGATAGAAATGATCAGCAAAAATTCAAACTGGAGTTGTAATAAAGCAGAATTATCTTCTAATGATGGAATGTGCCATCCTCATTTGGCCGACACTCCATGAACCCTCTCTTTGTACCCTAAAACTTGGCCTGCGCTCAACGAGAGACGGAGAAAGCACACTGGCATCCATTAGTGTCCATTAGTACCAACATCAGTGATGTACAACGAAAGAGGGAGGTCATAATTCACTGTCACTCTTCTCTAAAGTGTAGTAAGAACATTCAGTTAGTCATGACAGAGCACTCAAAACTCTTTCAAGACTAATGCACAGTCCAGCTGTATTGTGGACTTTTACAGTATTTCCTCCTCCCTCGTCTCACTTGTACGTGTGTGTATTTGTAAATGTTTGCAGAATGAATGGTTCATAAAGTTAACACACACTTATGGGGCTGGTCCCTGAACCCCACTTGTCTATGGAGCCACAGGGGGAGGAAGAATAATGGTGGTGGTGGTGTCAGGGGGGTGAATCTTCTCCTAAAGTCTTTCTCTCTGCTTGCCTCTTGTTTACATTCCACACACCCAAACCCCCTAACCAGAGCTAATCTCATCAGTAAATTCCCCGGCTGAACAAATATCTCCTCTCATAGTGAATATTCTCACTCTTTGTGCTCATACACACACACACACACACACACACACACACACACACCGTTTTGCATGTGCAGACACACACATAAAGCTTCCAGGCTCACAGTTAGTTTTCCAAGCTGTGTCTTGTCTTTGATCCGTTTGCTAGATTAAGACTTCGGTTCACATGTTCTCTAGTAGCAGCACGTCAGCAGGAAATTAAGGTGGAGGTCACATTCTCACTTCTTGCTTTCATTTTCTCTTCTGTTTCCTTCTCCCTCTTTCTTCTCATTTCTCTTAGCTGACAGACATAAGTCGGACCCAGTTGCAGACTGACTGCATTAGAGGGGATCAGGGTTTTTGGTGTGGTGGGATGTGGGGGGGCTGTGGGTTCAGCGGGATAACGAGTATCTTTGTTCCAGTGTTGCAGAATTTGGCTGGCAGGAGAGACACGCACCGACACACTGCCCAGAGAGAGACCTCTGGGCGGGATGAGGAGGTGGATATGAAAGGCTGAAGGACAGACAGACAGGCAGACAGACAGGGATGGTTATGGGTTGCTAGTGAGCCACAGGGCCGAGCACAGGCCTCCAACTGTGCGACCCTGACCTGTTCGTGCAGCTATTATGGATCGGATCAGTGGGCCTGTAAAGGCCAACTGCAAAGCCTGCTGTACTGCTCCAGCCTTCAGCCAAAACCAGCCAATGTCCCCTTCTAAAGGCCTTGAACTTTGCTTAGTGGGGCAGCAAATCTAATTTAGGTTTTTTGGTGATTTGCTGATACAGTTGATTTCTGTATTTGGTGTGCTTGTCTGTGTGCATGTGCATGTGCGTGTGCATGTGTGTGATTGTGTTTCTCCAGTTGTCCTTTCTGTCACAAGCTTGTGAATGAGGGCCCATTTCCTGCCCTGTTCTCACTCTGGGCTATATAAGTGGGGGAAGGACCCAAAATAACAGTGTTGTCTTGTGTGTATGTGAGTGTAGGTGTGTGTGCCTGGTCGAGGACAGCACGGAGCCAGGCCTTTCCTGCGTTCCATTGTCCCTCAGCAAACATACGGATACACATACACATGCAAACACATCCACGGCAATGAATATTTAGGATGACGTTAGAGCAAGCAATAACATAAAAGAACAGGGTGTCATCATTACATCTTGGTGTGGCAATTACCTCTAGTCAAATAAGAGCCTATGGATAAAATTCAGGAGGTTGTTAAGAAACTTTTAAATGGTATATTTTAATCCAATCTAGTGATGATGTTATGTATATGACAATGTTAGGTGATCAAGACATGTTACATTTGTTGGGCTGTGTGTCTGATGGCTTGTTTTGAAGTTGAGTAGTTGAAAGAAATTGAATAAAGCAGATTTGCCTGTGGAGGGAGCTGCATGAAATCTGATTGACTGCCTCAAGTGATGTCACTGGAGGCAACTTGTCTGTTGTGGCTGAAGTTTGAAAATGACAAAAAATATGGGGGTGAGGAGTTAAAAAGAAGTGACCTTACCAGACCTCTACATTAGTAGCTACTAGTGTAACACACAGGAATCTCCAACCTTATTGGGAAATATCGGCATCAGGTTTTAACAAGGAAGGAGAATGCATGGAATCATTTTTGAATTGCTCTGCTGCATCTGTGCTGGCCTTTTTTTTAAATGTACACTGTGAACCTGACAATGTTATAAGAGTGCAATGCTAAATCAATGGAGAACTCTTTTAATTATATTTGTATGCTGACACATATGTACTGATAAGTGGGGACTTCTGTGCCGCTTTGTCACTTGGGATTAGATGTGATGCACATGTGGCAAAGCGCTTGATCTGTAACACTCTCTTCTCGTTGCTGAGTGTCTGGGCATGTTTGACATTAGCATGACTTATATACATATGAGAGGCTTGTCTAAAAACTGAATGTGAAGACCATCAGAGGAGGGTGATAATTGGGACACCTGAGGACCTCTGTTCTCTGATCCAGGGCCGTATACACCAGAGAGAAAACAAACAGAGGCTTCACACCACAGGGGGGGTCAGTGTTCCTCTTGATAAAGTGATGTGCTTTTCCAATCACTTGTCTTCAAATAACCAACAGAAGGGTTGTTTTCCAACAAACAGCAGCCAATTCAGTCCAAGCCCTTTAGTAAATACTGGGCTATCAGACTAGCAGAGACAGAGGTGTGAAGTATCTTTAGCAACAGCAGATTAGGCAAATTTCTTTTGTCTGAGCATCACTGTAGAAGAGGCACTGTTTTTTGGTTGCAAATCGATATGATGGATTTTTAAATTATTGGTGAATTGTATAAGCATTCATTTAGAAAATCTGTAGCAGGTAAAAAAAAAATCTGTATCCAAAGCATCACTTTGGACTTTAAGTAACCTATTTTTTTTAAGTACATTTAAGCAATCAATACATTATGCCCATAAGCAAAATGTAATTTATATTAATATGAAGTGATTAAAGAGGCCAAAGCATGTTGAATGTGTTTATGCATGAGTGGGTCAAGTGGGGACACAAATAAGTCTACTGTTGTAATAACCTCAAAATCACACCACATTCACATTTCAAATCTGTGTTGTCAAATGTAGTGCAAGTTTAAAAATATTCAGCTCTACTTTTATAGAAAAATGTTGTCTGAAAAGCAACAATCAACTATGAAAAAGAATTTAAATCATTTTTATGAATTGGTTCAGTCTGTAATCAAGTCTAACAGGACAGAAACAAAGACTGTAACGTGAGCAAGTGTCATTTACAAAAAAAAAAAACACAAAATATACAAAATACACAAAACATTTAAAGCTGATAATTCTTACTCTCTGTCTTTAAATTCAGCTACGGCAAAATCTTTTTGTTTTATTTATTTATTCAGTTGACGAAACTCATTTTAAATTGTTCATGCAATTGGAAGCCATATTTGAACATTATTCTAGCGAGAATTAAATCATATTTTGTAGTTGACTGCTTTGTCCAGCTACAGTATAAACCTCTCTTGTGTCATAGTGCTTTTTTGGGACTTTGTTGCAAGAGGTTGGGTGTAAACCAAGAATAATACCTCCAGCCCTGGTCAGACTTTGAGGTCTGATAGTAGGATGACATCATGTAGTCCTTGTCAGGGAGAACTACTTTTTATCATAGCCTCTGGCCTCGCACCATTCCTGCCCCCGGAGAAGGAAGGAAGGGAGTCCGAGTTAAAGCAATTGCAATGTGCTGCAGGTCAGACTCTGCAGCTCTGATAGTCCGGGGTTCATTCTGTAAAGGGCAGCCACGTTTATATTTAATCTCAAAGAAATTACTCTGTTTTCTTGCACTTCGTGTCAACCTCTCCCGGTTTTGTTTCTATATTAAGCTTTGATTTGAGTTTGTTTTCCGAGCTTTGGGTCTTCCCCTCTCCAACCTTGTGAATCCATTGCAGAGCATTTTCTCATGGCCTTAAATCTCTCCCCCCAAAAAAACAAATAAGTGTCTCAAGTCAGACAGACTCTCGCAAGCAGAAACACGAGTTCAGATTTCATGACAGATAGAAGACAGCTCGCTCTGCCAGCACTTCTGACAAATCAGTGCAATGTGATTTAAAGACCAAACCACACCTTACTGTTTGCACTGAGGATGCAGGAGGGCATGTGTTAACGGCAGGCAAGGCTTCATCAGAGTGTGTGCCTGATAGATTTGACATTTCTCACGGTGGGTCAGGTGTTTTCCTACTATCACTCTACATGCCCGTGCACATCTCTTTTATTCCATCCATCCAACACCTTGCTTCAACACTTCATATTTGCTTTTCTGTTATGCAATAAATTTGTAGCTGATTGCTCACACTCCCTCTTTCCCTCTCTGTTCTGCCGGTGTTTCCCACACTTCGTGCACCTCGAGAGACCTAGCCCCTTTTGGCGTCGGTCCATTTGGCAGTCACACCAACAGAAGGACCAGCATGTGCGTGGGCTTCATAATAAAATAATCTTTGCCCTGGGGTGCTGAAACTCTGCAGCTACTCCCTGACAGTTTCACTTGCCCCGAGAGAAAAAAAAAAAAGGAAAATCAGAATCTGGCACAGACATGCTCTCAGTGTCATTCAGCAATACTGTACATTGTTACTGACATGCTATAGAAATATCATGTATCATGCTTGTGGAAAGATTTGACTCTAAAGATTACAGGAAGTCGCACGCTTTGTAGATTCAGTGGAACAAGAATCCATGCAGCTCAGTGATGATGTGAGAATGAAACTGTAACAGGAACTGACACATGCCCTTATTTTATGAAATTAAGAGTTTGTGGTTTGGCGGCCTGACGACCAGATTTCAAGCAGATACATGAAGATTAGGATTCTCACATCAGACGTACGAGTGTTAAGTACGTAGCTTGGTGACGGAGACACAATGGACTGGCTTCTCCGGTTGTACCTGTAGTATCACATAATTAAGAATATATAATATATAATAATAGATAATTGTGTGCCTCTCTAATGTCAGAGGTGGAAGAAGTATTCAAATTTTTCAACTCAAGCAAAAGCAACAACATGACCATGTAAACATACTGCAATTAAACTGTTATATAGGTAAAAGCATATTTTTATCAGCAAAAAGTACCAAAGTATCAAAAAGTAAAAATACTTGTTATTAGTGTTATTATAAATTGTATAATCATTACTGATAGCCAGTCAAGCTTTGAGCTAGTTTTAACAAACCATTGGGACGTCTAAAAACTGTGTCATATTTTACAAGCTCATTAAGATCAAGATCAAGAAGTTTTATTGTCATATGTATGGTAAAAACACAGCAGTTACACCATACAACAAAATCCTTGCTTTGTCTGTCTCCTTTACACAATAAACATAAGAAACAAAGAATTTAAGTAAGTACATATATGTTTAAGTTGAAGCTGGTAAAGTTTTATATGTTTCTGTGTTTTGAATTTCTATGTTTTACCTGAGCTGTCAATGAAATGCAGTAGTTGCAAATTTCCCCACTGTGGGACGAATAAAGGTTTATCTTATCTTATCTTAGTAGCAGAAAAAAGATACGTTCAAGCAAAGTACAAGTATGGTTAAATTGTACTTAAATACAGTACTTGAGTAAATGTACTTAGTTGCTTTTAGTGGTGGAGAAAGTATTCAGATCCTTTACTTAAAAAGTTTGTAGATGTAAAAATACTCCATTACAAGACCTGCATAGAAAATGTTACTCAAGTAAAAGTACGTTGAGTGAATAAGACAAGTATCATTAGCAAAATGTACTAAAAGTAAAAGTACTCCATGAAGGAAAATGGCCCACTTAAATATTATTACTGAATTTTTTATAACGAATTAAAGTAACATGTTTCTGCTGTATTAATCAATATGGGGCTGGATTTAACATTGAGTCATATTTTAAGTTTACTGGTGTATAATCTTAATTTGTGAAGTACTTATAGCTGTCAGATAAAAGCAGTAATGGAGTAGAAAGCACAGTATGACCTCTCAATTGTACTCCAGTGCAGTACTTGAGTAAATGCACTGTTAATACTTGTCCTATAGGACAGTGAGGGGGATGAGTGTTTGTTGCATGCGGAGAGAGAGGCAGCTTTTATTTGGCCTGAGGAGGAGGAGGAGGAGGAGGAGGAGGAGGGGGAGGGAGGGGGAGGAGGAGTGGGAGGAACTTGTAGAGTTGCCTGCAGATTTCATTGAGAACTCGGAAAGCACCAGGTTAACATCTACGAACCGAGTCCTCCTGAAGACTTTTGCCCCCTCTCTCTGTTGGATTTACCTTTCTAAAGAATAAAGGATATTTATTTCAAGCCAACACCTGGAGGACCAAACTGCGGATCTATGCCAACCCTACGTGGGAGTCAGCGATATTTGTGAAGTTGAAGAGGAGGAATGTATCGTTTCTTTGTGAAACTAACATTTCTGATTCCTGCAATCGTCATCTCACAAGGTAAAAGGATTTACTGTTGCAGAGAATCGCGATAATAATCATGACTGAGACAAACCAGGCTTTGAAGAAGTTAGTGAAGAACTAATATCTGCATGTATTTGATCAGTAATGGGGGATTTTTTTAGCAGCTGTGTAAGAATGAGCTGAAGATTAGAAACTGATAAATTCTTGCAAATCTCAAAACTTTTATTGAGTTATTTTAAGAGCCTTTTATTTTTGGTCGTGGGAATGAATTGAGTGCAAGTGCACGAGCCAAACTCTGCGGTGCGTCTGGCTGCTGCACTGCGCACTTGTGAAAGTTATTTTGCGCAAGTTAACTGTTTATGTGTGTGCACAAGCCAAACAAGTGCAACCAGTCTTGTACTTCTAAAGCAGCCAAAAACTTACTATGTGAACCAAAAGTGGCTGTTTTTTTTTTTTTGCAATCATATTTTTAAAAATGGATGTAGGCCTTTATAAACTGATCTGAGAGCTGGTTTTAAATAACATGGGAGATAATGGAAGCTGGTGCGTGTGTTGCAGGAGGGGGATGCACCGGGGGGGGGGCACCTTTTGTCTGCATGTGTGGGAGAGTGTCGTGGGGGGTGGAGGAGGTGCTGTTGCTCCCGTCTGCCGGTAAACAATGCCCGAGGAGAGTGTTTTATGGCTCGTGCTGGACTCTGATTTCTTTTGTTCCGCATCTGAGCCCCGCAGCTGCTGCGCTTTCCCCGCAAAAGCGTGCGCCCCCCCCTTCTCCTCCCTCCAAAAAAGCCACGCACCACGCGCTCTGGCCTCACCGGTGTCTACAACAGGCTTCCCAATATCCCCCACGGACAACTGTGTAACAAATCAATTAAACATCAGCATGTGCATTAGAATTAAATTCCTGTGAGTAAAGAGGCAGATTTTAAAATGTCACTGGTGACTAATTTCAACTCTTCTCAGTTTCATGTTTTGTGCACTGTGAGTTCATGTTGGGTCAAAGATGTGTTTTAATATTTTGCATGTGCTCAACAGGTCTAAAATGCACCCTACCCACTGAATCATGCCTGAATGGAGGAAGGTGTGAAGCCACCTCAAATGGAAATGGAGAATGCAAGTAAGTCACAAGAAGAAGAGAAAGTGTGTGATGCACTAAAGGTTTCACTTCAGACCAATGCAATGCACTAGTATTTCCTGTTATCTTTCATTGTTGTGACTATGTTGATTCTGGTGTTTTGGTATTTGTGCAGCCGTAGAAATGCAGTGTAGTGTAATTTTGGTAGTTGAAAAGGTTGGAAAAGAAAAGGGGCCACATATTCCCCCTTTCATTCCAGCCTTTGAGCGGGCCCTGTGCCCAGCAACCGGAGGCCCTTGAGTTTCTTCTGGGCTGGTGTGCTCCTGTACCCCTCCAGGAGTCACATTGCTCTGTGAGCCTGCACACATTCCCCTAAAAAGAAAAGAGTTTAAGAAGTGAAGAAATAAAGAGAAGTGCGGTTCCAGTGAGGTGAGAGAGGGGTTGCTGGACAAAAGCCCCCCCCCCGCTCATCAGTAGGCCCGTTAATGAATGCAAGACCCCTTCACCAGCAAAGTGAGAGGACGCGTCCAGTCCTAAATCTTGTTTTTCTGCCCTTTCATGAGCGACAGCTGGGGCTCGCCCGCCGCCCGTCACCCATTGTCCTGCAGTCAGAATAATGCTGTGTGACTAATCTGAGTGGGGCTTCCCATCATGCCACAGCCACCCCAAACACCACAACACACACCAAACCCCTGCCATAACTCCCCCTCCTCCAACCCTAACCCCCACCCCCCTTCAAAAGGCTTGTCTCCTGCTTTCTGAATGGGTGCACCCCCCCCTCCACCTCAACTCCACCCCCACCTCACCCGCTTATGATCTCCATTAGAAAGCCAGATGGCTGTGAAATGTAATTGGATTGGATGTCAAGAGAGTGAGATTAATTGGAATGAAGTGCAGAAATTTGAAGGCAAACAAGTGGGAACAGACAGAGAAGCAGATTGTGGGCTGTTTGTTTAGGCTACGGATTGATGTTAATAGTTTGTGGGTGAGACGCTTAATATGCTAACATATTCCCTTTAATCTGACCTACATGTAAGTCTGTGAGCTTGCTGATTCAAATTGAATATACTAGTGCAAGAAGACAAAAGATGAGGTATAATGATGATGATATAAGTCTTTAATTTTTACTCATGGGCACGTCCTGAGGGGAGAGAAAAAATTTTATGGTGGTTTCCAGTTGCGGCATCATTTTTATGCATCTCTAAAGAAGCTCAGGGGTGGCCTGGTTTACCCTCAGGGCATGTGGTCATGGCAGGCGCTTCTCTGGTCTGCAGGGACAAGGGGGTGCTATTGAAGAGCCCATGCTGCTAGCCCAGGGCCACCAATTCATGATATCTAATCTGCACACTCCGCACACACACACAGACCATCACACAGCACGTGTACACACTCGCACACAGAAACTCTTCCTCCACCCTCCTCCTCCACAAAGCTGTTATTGTGGTCGCCATCTCTGCTCGGCCCAATTAAAAACAGACAGGATAAGAGCATCACTTCACCCACCCTCGCTCTCTCTTCCTCCTTGGTTTTCTTCACATTAATCATTCATCCCTGCCAAGCGAAGCAGCCATCAGTCATGGGGTGAACTGGGAAATTCAGCATCAGGGGTCAGAGTGGAGCGTCTACACCAGGGTGGCTTCCAGTAATGGCCCACACTCGGCAAATTCAGTTTGGAAATGTGTAGTGACATAGGTGGAAAGTCCATTTGGGGACACTGTTGTTTGTTGCTTGATAAAAAGAAGAGGTGTCTGGCACTGCGCTGACATTCCCCAAATTCAGATTAGGGACGAGTTTTTTGAGGTTAAGATGCAAAGTTCCCGTCACATGACGAAAGATGTTATGTCAAAAGTTAAACATGCTTTAAACCCACATATGCAGCTATTGTAGCTACCAGTGAGTCATGCTGTGCATTGTGGTCTGTGCTGCAAAAATGTGTGTATGCATATGGTGACACAGATTTGACTGGTAAGGTAGATTTAAATACTCTTGTTGCGCAGTTCCCACGAGTGGGAGAGCAGAGAGTGAAATCACATGTTGGCATAGAGAACAAGGTTAGCCTTGGTGTAAACTGTGATAATCAGATGTCTTATGGACGGGTTTAGTGGGATTAAACTCATGTTGAGACAAAATTGGTTCTTCGTTGTCCCTTCCTGCAGAAAGGATGTTTTCTGTCCTTCCTGGTTCTAAAATTAGTCACTCTTAATTTAAATCTTTTCAATAGGGATCATCCCCAAAACAGGAACTGGCTTGTGTCCTGTTTATTTACTTTGTATATATTTATCTCTCTGAGGTCGATTGGCCTCTTTTGTTCTGGGGTACTCTGGTTACCTGTATCTGCCCTTGGGTTTCAAGTTTTCCAGCTGTCCAGCAAACTTATTTTTATTATTTTTAAGGCTCGTTATTTAAAAGAAATAATCATTGGCATAGACCATACAGTAGTTGAGACATAAAACCACCACTCTGCCTTTGGACAAACATCATTTTATCCTTTATTATGTGGGATAACAAACCGAATCACCAAGATGTTTGTTCATCAAAATGGATATATTTCAAAAGGCAGAGTGAATTTAGTTTTAGTCAGAAATAGCAGTGGCTATCTCAGTTGCTCACTTTAACGTGATTAGGCTTTGTTGCTTCAAGCTGCATTGTTCTTTGAACTTCTGTATTTATATCAACAGAGAGCGTTTTTTGACTGAAATTTTCACAGACAACTTATCAACTTATTGTCAGAATTTCCCTTTACATTCTGTTTATGATTGTTATGCTTATTTTCTTACAATCATATTTACTCCACGGATTAACTCATTACAGGCTTCGATTTGTTTGAGGAAATCAGAACCATGTCTAGATTTGAAAGTGCACTTGTGCACCAGTGTTTGTGGCGGTGTAGACACAGAAACAACAGCAAGCCGCCGTAATGGGGAAGCACTCAGTCATAATACGGTGAAGTAAGAGGTTATCTGAAGGTCTGGGGCTTCCTGTTTCCCATGAAACTGAAGGCAGCTTAAAAACGTGTAAGGGCACAGTGCTGTGTGAGTCAAATTTAGTTTCCACTTGTGAGACAGTAATGAGGGCATAGAGAGGTTGAACGGTCGTTGCCCTCTACCCCGCCTTTGCATGACTGACTGAGTGTCGATGCTGCTTTGCTGAAATAGACACTGTTTTTGTCTGAGGTGAGCGTTAATAATAAACCCAGAAAACATCTCAACTGTCTCGCTGCGTGTCTCAAATAGTGCAAGACGTCTGACGGAAATAGACTCGACGCTCGAAAAACTGACTGAAAGTCTGAAGTGACTGCTGTGGTAGGACTTCTCTGACCTTGCACAGAGCTGTCTGGTATTGCATATTGATGATAAAATTTCTCGCACATAAAAGCTGTCAAGAGCGAGCCCAGCACCGCTAAAAAGAAGTTCCACTCTCCCTCAAGGAATGCCGCTCTTCATTTGTCCTCCTATAGGATTACCAAGCAGGTCTCTGTTAAGGCTCAGCTCCATGTGGGCTTAAGTGAATCAGAAGTATACAAGTGCATGACTGGGTCAAGTGTTCCTGCTGGTGTTGGGCTTTTATTGGGGTTTAAGCTCTAAGGCTGCCACTCCCCTGGTTGGGCCCATTCCCTAGATGCCAGGGCCCCTCTGATACAGCAGTGAGTGGGGTTGGTGAGGCGCAGTGTTTAAACTTTATGTTGATTTTCAGTCTCCAGAAAGCTACTGTGGAGAACAATCTTTGACACAAAGACAAATATTTCCCCACAGTTATTGTCGACGGGGGCCTCAGAGTAGATCGAGCTGCGATCAGGATCTTGTGAGTCTGGAGATCCTCAGAGCGGGTCGATCAAAGCTGTACTGTCAGAGCAAGGAGATAAGAGGCTATTTGGCTGTAGTGGGTGCTGAAAGTTCACAGGCAACAGCACAGACTGTCAAATGTAGAAACACCAACTCATCTGGTCAGTGTCTCACTACAGGACATGAAGCAATGGGGTAAATTTGTTGTTAGATGCATATGTGTGTTCATGTTTCCCTATGTTTTTATTACATGCATGAGAGGAAATATTATCACTTGTCTGCTCATTATTTCTAATGTCACCATATTGCAAATTGCTGCTACTAGAGGCAAGGAAGGGATGTGATGTACAGACCTGATTTATGTGTAATGGACTCCAGGCTACAGGTACTTTAACAGATGTCTTGTCACTGATAACCATCAGGAGGCAGTGAAGTGGCAGGCAGGTGTGTTTTTTCTTGTTTGACTGTGAGGTGGGACGTCTCCTGAAATTAATCTGCCGCCAGTAGAAAAAATTTGCATCTCTCACTCGCACACAGACACTGTTGAAGCTACAACCCTGGTGTGTGTTACCAAGTATTTTGTGCGTGAAAGTGGTCTTGCAGTCATTAGTCAAGCAGGTGCTCAGTCCTTGTCGCGACTGACCCTCATAAATCTTCCCACTTCACTCCTTTTAGTGAGTGAGACAGGAAATAGCTTAATCACCATCAAAATGATCTCTTTATGAGCCCATGACACTTGTTAATTGTGGATGCTATTTTGACTTGCAAGATTGAACCGCACTGAGCCAACACAATATTTGAAATTCATACTTTACTTACTTATTTTTACTTTTTTTCCATCGAGCAGCACTGTTCTGTTCTTGGTCTTACTAACAGATGTGGACCCCAGGGGTCAAACCTTGGCTAATGATTAGACATATCCAAGGGAACATCAGTTAACTAGACAAAATGAATGAGGAGGAAAGGACAGAAACAAATGGCCACTTAATGAGAAAAAGGGGGGAGTGATTACTAAAGAGATTTAGAAGAGATTGGTCATGTAATACTTTCATAAACAACACGAGAGAAAAAACAAAACTATGAAACTCATACTCACACATAATTACTGTACACCACCCTCAGACATTTACATAACATTTTCCACAGCAGTGGCATTTCCAGCTCACAGTGGGGCTGGTTTTGTGTTGGAGGATAAAGTCACCCCCAGAGTGGCAGATGGTAGATCAGGCCCAGCAGGGACAGAGGAGAGAGGGGAGGGAAGGCAAAGAGGCCGTCCCACAGTCACAAAAGTGTTTGGGGTCAGAGGTCGGGGAAGCATCTGCTCCGGCCTGAGGGGACATTGCATCGCTGGGAGAGACCTGTTGCCGTGGTGTGTGCTGCTTTGCTTTTCAGCGTGTGGGTGGATCTTTATCTTACTGACTTCAGGACAAAGAGGATCTATAACAGTTAGTTAGCGTGGGATGACACACACGAGTGCACACACACGTCATTATTAACCACTGTTTCATTAAACTGTGGTGTGAGGATTTCATACCAAAACAGTGATGAGTGATTATTCGGTGTGTTTTCATGTTGAAGTGAAATGGGAAGCAGGGAAACTTCAAAGCCATCCCAAATGCTTTTACAATCTTCTGCCAATTGCAACTGTCTGGGCTCCCTGTGGGGCACATGGGACTGTTAAAAACTCTCTGATTGGTCTCACCTAACTAAGTCAACAAGGGAGTTTTCAACAGTCCCGTGTGACATAAGGGAGACGCTGTAAAAAGCAAACTGCTGGGAGTTGTAAAAAGTCCACACGAGAGAGAGAGAGAGAGAGAGACGAGAAAACAAGAGTAGTGAAAAGCTGAGTCGAAGCAGAGGTTGGAAGAAGACTAGAGAGAAATGGGAGTCAGTGTTTTCTAGTGCGAAAGAAACCAAAAGAGGAACAGGTAAGGTAGAGAGGAATTAAGAATGAGCGTGGTGGTCGACTTGGATTTGAAGAGACAGAAGTTGCAACAGCTGACTTCACATGGGTTCTTTATGTCCCTGGAGGAGAGGTTGGCTTGTCAGCACCCCATCTGACTCAGGGACAGAGGGGAGGGAGGGAGGAGGGATAAGGGGGGAGGAGGAGGAGGAGTCCTGTCCAACAGCTGCCTTCATTAGCATGCGCACCTGCTCCCTGTGGAGATACTCGGAGGCCAACAGATGCCGTCCCTTACACATAAACACTCACATACGTATGCGCAACTACACACTCACACAAGCCCCAATTCAAACATAAACACTTTTTCTTGCTGACTTTAAATGCTCCTGCACGTGACAGACAGGATTTCACCGTTATGTCCAAGCTGCATGTCAAATTAAGCAGTTTGCAGTTATGGAAATCAAGAATAGTGAATTCATTGTAATTTGTTTTCTTGGTAAAAAAACTAGACACTGCAAAGGGGAGGCTAGTATTTATCTTTGTCAAGCTTCAGTTCTGAGTTTCTCTGTCTTCACTCCTCATAACCAGCCAGTTTGAGTTATGTGACTGTAGCAGCATGCATCCTCAGTCTGGATGGCAGGGAAGCACCCAGGGGCTTAGGGCCTGAATGCAGCGCTCCATATACGACATCCAGGGCCGGCACAGTCCCCTTGATCTCAACGGTCATTCGGGATGAGTGTGGACAGCATGGGGGTGAAGGTAGATGGGAACGGACTGTTACGGCCAGACGATTTTGTGGCGTCTGTTGTCCCAGCAGAATGTGTTTTCAAGGTTCTGAGGGAGTCTAATCCAGAGAGACACACTAGAACAACACGTCTCTGTCCCGCTGCAGTGGGACTTTTCTGGGAGGGAAACTTTTAGTTTCCCCCTCCACTAGTCCCTACTCCCAACCTTCCTTTCCTCCCCTTTTGTTTGGATAATTATTGCCATGATTTAAACAAAAAATTTCTTGTTTTCTAATCATCACTACTTCCTTCCTTCCATCTCTACTCCCAGGTGTCCCAGTGACTACGTAGGCAGTCGGTGTCAGTATCCAAGCCCCTGCAGCCCTTCACCCTGTCGCAACGGTGGCGAGTGCCGAGCTGTTTCCCATGGCAATACGTTTGATTTCCGCTGCGTGTGCCGCCTGGGTTTCAGCGACCGGCTATGCCTGACCCCGACCAACCATGCCTGCATGAGCTCCCCCTGTCGCAATGGAGGAACGTGTGATCTCATTACCCTCGCTGCCTACCGCTGCCGCTGCCCGCCTGGGTGGTCAGGTATGTAGATAAAATGTTATCACATACTTTATTTATAGTCTCCTTTCACCACGAACCATCATGACTCTCTCTTGTTTTCTTTTCAAGGTAAAACCTGCCAACTCGCCAACCCATGCGCTTCCAATCCATGCGCAAACGGCGGCCAGTGCTCGGCCTTCGATTCCACCTACATCTGCACCTGCCCACCCGCCTTCCACGGTCAAACCTGCAAGCAAGATGTCAACGAGTGTGCCCAGACTCCCTCTCCATGTCTCAATGGTGGAGTGTGTGTGAATGAAGTGGGCTCATACCACTGCCGCTGCCCTCAAGAGTACACCGGCCAACACTGTGAGACCCCTTATATGCCATGCAGTCCCTCGCCATGCCAGAATGGAGGCACGTGTGTCCAGAAGGGAGACACCACCTATGATTGTAGCTGCCTGCCAGGTAACACACCAACATATATATCTTTGCGTAGATAAGCAGAACAATAGTGGTTTTCTGTTGACATATGGAGCTACATACAGCTAATGCAGCAACTAAACACACACCTTTGTTTTCCTATTACATCAGTTGACCTTAAAACCAGCCTGTTGTTGTAGTAAAATCTGATTGAGTGGAATGAGTAATCTCTGTTTAGCCCCCTCCCATCTCACTCTGCCAGCCTCGACTGGCAGGATGCAGCCACACAGACGTTTCCTTCTGATAATCACCAGCGAGCCCCCACAACACCGGGGATATGCACATATGTATAAACGTATAGCTATACACACCCTATTCATGAGGTCACACACACACACACAAATATCTTGTTTTCTTGCCTGTTTGGCATCTTTATTGTGTTGGCACCCGCAGCCGTTGCAGGGTTGTGTAAAACTTTGGTTAATCTTGGGCAATTGTGGTTACTGCTGTTATAGGAAAAACTGCAGCTGCGGCGAAACCTTCCCTCCAAACCACATCGCGTTAAGCACATTTCTGTTTCTCTAAAAGGTTCAAAATTTGGTCATTATTTAAGCTGTGTTACTGTCTGATTGAGTGCTTATGAGCAGCACAGAGCCAGCTGTTTAGATATGCAGATGAATGAGGGGTATTGTGGGGTTGTGTGTTAAAGTTTAACCCATGCTGTGTGGCTCTCGTGGGTGTCCGTGCTGGAATGCGGATAGATAGCGAAGCTGCACGGGCACCTGCAGGGCTGCGGGTTGATAGTTAATCAGGCTATCCCGGCTGTAAAACTCCCACTCAAGCCTTTGATGTTTGAGGAGGGGAAACAAGTTGTACTATCATTTACAGGGCATTAAAACAATCTGCCACGAGGATGTAAAGAGCTTATCTGTCATTTAAGTGCACAGTGATAAGGAGAGGATGAAATGGTGTGATTATTAACTAAAAGCAAATATTGCTCGATCTATTTCGGTGTCTTTGCTACTCTTTTTCACATGTCTTCTTGTTCTCTCCCAGGCTTCACAGGTCAGCATTGTGAACATAACATCGATGACTGTCCAGGCCACAACTGCCAGAACGGTGGTGTGTGTGTGGATGGTGTGAACACCTACAATTGCCAGTGCCCTCCTCATTACACAGGTGAGCTTTTGGAGAATAACCATACACTTGTTTGTCTAACAGAAAAGAAAAGTACAAAGAAAACATTTAGATACTTGTGCTTATGGCCTGTTTTTTCTTCATTAACTCCTTCAGGTCAGTACTGCACAGAAAATGTGGATGAGTGTGAGTTGATGCCCAACGCGTGCCAGAATGGAGGAACTTGCCATGACACTCACGGCAGCTACCACTGCGTCTGCGTCAACGGGTGGACGGGAGACGACTGCAGCGAGAACATCGACGACTGTGCCAGTGCAGCTTGTTATCACGGTGCAACCTGCCACGACCGAGTAGCCTCCTTCTTCTGCGAGTGTCCTCATGGCCGCACGGGTACGACCCTTTGCACTTCCCTCATAGATACGATAATAAATGATTAATTGTGATGATAGAGTTTGATGACAGTTTGTTCTTGTGGTGCTTGCAGGTTTGCTGTGCCACCTTGATGATGCCTGCATCAGCAATCCATGTCAAAAGGGTTCCAACTGTGACACCAACCCAGTCAATGGCAAGGCAATCTTGCACCTGTCCCCCAGGTTATACTGGATCAGCCTGCAACCTGGACATTGATGAGTGCTCCCTCGGTAAGTGATAAAGTCAAATGTTTCTTTCTTCTGGTACCGAAGTTAGATTCTTTACAATTATTATGCATAGATTACCGCATATGCATGACAACTTGTATCTTACATGTTGCAGGTGCCAACCCTTGTGAACACGGTGGTCGCTGCCTCAACACCAAAGGCTCTTTCCAGTGCAAGTGTCTTCAAGGATATGAGGGACCTCGTTGCGAGATGGACGTCAATGAATGCATGTCTAACCCTTGCCATAATGATGCCACCTGCCTGGACCAGATTGGAGGGTTCCACTGTATCTGTATGCCAGGTGAGAGCATTGGTTCATATTGCATGGAGAGGGAAAGGGGAAAATTAAATTCATCAATCTTTGTAATTTTGGACTTGAAACATGATTTGACTAATAACTCTTTTACCCTCAAATGTGATTTCAGGGTACGAGGGTGTGTTCTGCCACATCAACACAGACGAGTGTGCCAGCCAACCTTGTCTCAACAATGGCAAGTGCATTGACAAGATCAACTCCTTCCACTGCGAGTGCCCCAAAGGTGAGAAAACATCAAGGAATGTGAAAGATGATTAAGTTAATGGAGTGAAAAGAATAGTTTTTTGGATCCTTCCAGTCTCTTTTAACCCTTTTGTGGACAGACAATGGGAGCAGAAAGGAGGCTATAAAAGGGTGGATCATTAATTTAGTTGTCAATGAGTATAGCACACTATATATGGTTCACAGATTGAATGTAAATGATTTACATCTCCAAAATAGCATCACTGAAGGGTTTACAGGAGAGCTGGGCAGAGCAGATCAGGTTGCAGAAACATTAGCATATTTGGCGGGCATGAGAGTTTGTGTTAGAGCTTAGCGCCAAAATTTGGGGGCAGGGATTGGTTTATGGCCGGTAAGCTGGAGGCTATTGTGTTGTGGTTTGAAAGAAAGATTTTACTGCACAGTAAGAGCCGAGGAAGGGGGGTGTAGATGGAAGGAGTGCTGTGGAATGGTTCGTTAGGACCTTCAGTGTCCTGCAGACCTACTTCAGATGCAAATGAGCTTTTCTGTGCTCCATTTTTTGCACACTGGAGTGTGATACACAGAATATAATGAGCAACATTATTTTTTGGAATTTCACACCGAAACAACATTTTGTTTAACATTTTGTTTTGTTTAATTCATATGCAGGGTTTTCAGGAAGCCTGTGTCAGGTGGACATTGACGAGTGTGCCAGCACGCCCTGCAAGAATGGAGCTAAATGTACCGATGGTCCCAACAAGTACACCTGTGAATGTGCTGAAGGTAAACTAAGCAAATTTCTTCCATTCTTTATAGCTTCTATCTAAAATTTCCATGATTCCATTAAATACTCTTTTTTTCCTGTCCAGGTTACACGGGGCAGCACTGTGAGACTGACATCAACGAGTGTTACTCTGACCCCTGCCACTATGGCACCTGTAAGGATGGCCTTGCCTCCTTCACTTGCTACTGCCGCCCTGGCTACACTGGCCGCCTGTGTGAGACCAACATCAATGAGTGTCTAAGCCAGCCCTGCAAGAATGGTGGCACTTGTCAAGACAAGGAGAACACATATATTTGTGCCTGCCCCAAAGGCACAGCAGGTGAGACATTTCAACAATATTCAGCTCTGTTGGATTCTTCCAGGTAAAATGGTGAGATTTTCCTCATATCCTTTCCTCACATGTGTTCTTATCTGCAGGTTTCAATTGTGAGGTGAACCTGGACGATTGTAAGAGCAAACCCTGCGACTACGGGAGGTGCATCGACAAAATCAACGGCTACGAGTGTGCATGCGAGCCTGGCTACACAGGTGAGCACTGGGTGGAGTTTACAGGTGCAGGGGGATGGTCCCCTGAGCTTTGGGAGGGGCAGGTAGGACAGGTGGCTGGCGGGTCCACTCCTGCGGAACAATGGTGTCAGATTGCCTGTGTGGGATGGGGGGGAATAGAGAAAGGAACACAGTCCCCAACCTGATACACACACACAAAGCACTAACTTTGTTTGCCATTTGAAAAGGCTGTGACGTTGAGCCTGGAAAGAGTCAGTAAGGTGATACTTTAAAAGGAAAAGAACCTGGCCTTTAATCGCATAGCTGATGTTTATTAGTGTGTAACTGCATGACACATCCCATAAATATCTCAGATTGAAGTGTTTTTTACTTCACATATCCACCTGTAATGCACTAGTATATAAAACTTTAGGGACAATCTTACTCCAACAAGTGGACCGCTCTTGTCTTCCTCCCTTTCATGGCCCAACAGAGCCGGTTCTGACTGGTAGTGGCTGTGTGATTATACTGGAAAGGGGGCAGGGAGGAACAAGTGTGTGTGTGCAGGCTTCTGTGCATCCCTCCTCCTCTTCCTCCCCTCCATCTTTTTGTGCTGATGGGGTGAGTGTGGAGGGCACGGCGGGACTGAGACACAGAGGGACAGAGGACTATTGTAACTGAAGATCAGGCAGTTGGGCCCTCCCCTCCTGATTGATGAAGAGCAGAGGAGGAGGGAGCTGGGTAGGGGATCAGAGGGGGGTTTAATTGTTACTCGGCTGTGTGTGAAATGGGTCTGGCCTTCTGTCCCTGTAAACAGCCCTGGGTGAGGTTAGTTCTCCCTGGATGGGGGGTGGTGTGTGTGTGTGTGTGTGAATAGGTTAGTAGCTACAGCTACTGCCCCCCACCCCTCCCCCTCTCAGATCCAGCTGAAACCCTCCTTCTGCCTATTCAACTAGGCCCCATTCAATCAATGGAGGAGAAGCAAAGGGGCCTCCAGGGGCCGCCAGGCTAGGCACACATTGGAGCTGCTACAGCTTCTGCCTGTTGAATGTTTAGGGAGCCTTTAGTGTTAGCTCTCTCTATTGTCCAAAAGCCACACAGTGCACCTCAGCAAGCAGCTTATAAAGGCTCAAAGAACACACACCAGAGAGCAAAGTGTCCAGCTGTGGGGCTTTTATCATGGCCAGTGTAGTTATTTATCAAGTCACATCTTTCAAAAGGAATATATGCTGCTTTGTTCTAAAGTCATATCTCCTTGTCTTTCAGGAGCAATGTGTAACATCAACATTGATGAGTGTGCCATCAACCCCTGTCACAATGGGGGCACATGCGTTGATGGCATCAACAGCTTTACCTGCTTGTGCCCAGAGGGCTACAACGACGCCACCTGTCTGTCTCAGGTGGATGAGTGTGGCAGCAACCCCTGCATCCACGGACGATGCCAGGACCTCATCAATGGGTGAGCACAGGTCCAATTTTCACAGATGAATGAGCTACTAAAAGTGGCCTGAATAAAATTCACTAAATAAAAAAAAAAAATCATCACTGACCTCACATTTCCTTTGCACTAAAGATACAAATGTACCTGTGACTCTGGCTGGAGTGGCCCAAACTGTGACATCAATAACAACGAGTGTGAGTCCAACCCATGCATGAACGGGGGAACCTGCAAAGACATGACCAGCGGATACCACTGCACATGCAGAGCCGGCTTCACTGGTCAGTTAAAACTTCTTGCCACTTCCTTTTTTTTGCTCACTGACAGTGAGTGTGAGCCCTGTTAGCCTATATCTAACCCAAGTGTGTTCTCTAATCCCACCACTGTAGGACCTAACTGCCAAACTAACATCAATGAGTGTGCCTCCAACCCCTGCCTCAACCAGGGCACCTGCATTGATGATGTGGCTGGATACAAGTGCAACTGTTTGCTGCCCTACACTGGTACGACATGTAGCTGCTTAAGAATCACATTACTACCCAGGCTGTTTAATTTAGTTAGTTGCTGCCTCAGCTGTTTGCACAGGTTTGAAAATGTAAAGATAATCTTCCACTTTCCACACAGAAGGCTTATCCAGTCCTATCATATGTTGTTTTAGAAAACATCACCCAATGGCCACTAACAGGGATGTCTGTTTTTGGCATCTCTGTGTGGAAAGATCTGCCTTTCTGCAGGGATAACAGTATGTGTGTGTGTATTGGAATAACACGCCACAGCAGTTAATATAAGGGAAAAACTGGAGCCTGCTCCAAGCCCTATTCCCACTTCCTGTTTCCTGTCTGTGATCGCACAATAGCAGGAAACAGGAAGGCCCTTCCTGTTTGGCTAAGTCTTCATGGAAATGGATAAGGAAGTGGGATGTAAACTGGGATTTATGTCACTCTTAAAAATTTAGACTGGAAATGAAAGACAATTTAATATTTGTAACTTGGTGTTGGATATTGAAATCTGAAGCAGTTGTTTCATATTATGGATGCGATGCAAACACTGATGTTTTGTCTCCTCTGCCACCAGGTGAAAACTGTGAGACCCTGCTGGCGCCCTGCAGCCCCAGACCCTGTAAAAATGGTGGAGTATGTAAGGAGTCTGAAGACTACCAGAGCTTCTCCTGCATCTGCCCTGAAGGATGGCAAGGTACCCATCCATTTCTGTTTCACCTGTTCATGCCATAAATCTATCCATCCACTGGACAATGTAATTAACTATTATTCTATCTATCTTTCTCTTCCTCTCAAGGTCAAACATGTGAGATTGATATCAATGAATGTGTAAAGAGCCCATGTCGTAATGGTGCTATTTGCCATAATACTATGGGTGGCTACCAGTGCAAGTGCCAGCCAGGTTACACTGGCCAGAAGTGTGAGACAGATACTGATGACTGCAAACCAAGTAAGGAGCAGATTTTCACCATCACAAGTTGTCATTGTCACTACAATTCAAATCATCACTAGTGAATGGTAAATTCATTACCTCTCTTCTGTGTTTCAGATCCCTGCAGTAACGGTGGTCTGTGCCGTGATGGCATCAACAGCTTCACCTGTACCTGTCTGCCCGGGTTTCGCGGTGGCAGATGTGAGCAGGACATAAATGAGTGTGAGAGTAACCCCTGCAAGAATGGTGCCAACTGCACCGATTGTGTCAACAGCTACACCTGCACCTGCCCACCTGGCTTCAGTGGCATCAACTGTGAGATCAACACCAACGACTGCACTGACAGGTAGCTCACCTGGTCAAAATATTGCCTGCACTTATATAACTGTCAAACCTTGCTGAATAATCAACCAAACTAAGTCTAATAATGTTTAAACATTTGTATTTTCTTGTGTTTGTTCAGTTCTTGCTTCAATGGCGGCACCTGTGTGGATGGAATCAATGCATTCACCTGTCTGTGTCTACCTGGATTCACTGGAAGCTACTGCCAATATGATATCAATGAGTGTGACTCCAAACCATGCCTCAATGGAGGTACTTGTCTTGACAGTTATGGGACATACAAGTGCACCTGTCCTCATGGCTACACAGGAGTCAATTGTCAGGTAGGGTGAAATCATCTTTTGTCAGGCTAATGGTGGATGACCCTGTGGTGGTTTCCTGCTTTGCTCCGTTTATAGTTTATTAAGTATTTTCTTTCTTTGTTTCCCTGTTAGAATCTCGTGCGCTGGTGTGATTCATCCCCCTGTAAGAATGGAGGTTCCTGCTGGCAGCAGGGAGCCTCTTACACCTGCCAGTGTCAGACTGGTTGGACTGGTCTTTACTGTGATATACCCAGTGTGTCTTGTGAGGTTGCAGCCAAACAGCAAGGTACGATCACCAAACAGAAGTTTTTTTCCCATCATGCAATATAGTTTTTCATATCAAACCTGTTGAGTCTACAAGTCCTGTGTTTGATTGGTACATCCTGTAACTCCTTCCTCTATGATTTCAGGGGTGGAGGTGGCTCATCTTTGCAGAAACTCAGGCCAGTGTCTGGATGCAGGAAACACACATTACTGTCGATGTCAGGCTGGCTATACTGGGAGTTACTGCCAGGAGCAAGTGGACGAATGCTCACCCAATCCTTGCCAGAATGGAGCTGTCTGCACTGATTATCTGGGAGGATACAGTTGTGAGGTAGGTTGAGTTTAATTGGAAGGAAATAAGTAACATGGAAATCTACAGGGAGATCATTGGATAGTTGAGTTACAAAATGTGATCATAAAAAATAAATAAATTACATATTATTTCTATAATGATGTTTCTTTTTCTCTGGCAGTGTGTTCCTGGGTACCACGGTGTAAACTGCTCCAAAGAGATCAATGAATGTCAGTCACAGCCCTGTCAGAATGGAGGCACCTGCATTGACCTCATCAACACATACAAGTGCTCCTGTCCCAGAGGAACACAAGGTCTATACCTGCAGAGCATATTTGCATTTATACACTGACAAAAAACATTTATGACCACAAAAATGAGGATGTGGATATTGTCTAACCAATGTTTCTGTGTTCCATAGGTGTTCACTGTGAGATTAATTTGGATGACTGCACCCCATCCACCGACCCACTGACCAACGAGCCCAAGTGCTTCAACAATGGCAAGTGTGTGGACCGCATTGGAGGTTATCAATGCGTGTGCCCGGCTGGCTATGTGGGTGAGCGCTGTGAAGGTGATGTCAATGAGTGTTTATCAGATCCCTGTGACCCCAGAGGATCCTACAACTGCATTCAGCTCACCAACAGCTACCGTTGTGAATGCCGCACTGGATATACAGGTACTGATGTGCATCTAGCAGCACGTAGCAAGACTACACTATGCCTGTGTGCAGTGTCTAAATGGTGTACAAATGGTGACATATACATTTTGCTTCTGTTCTCTAGGTCAGCGCTGTGACAAAGTGTTTGATGGTTGTAAAGGAAGACCCTGCAGGAATGGAGGAACATGTGCTGTTGCCAGTAACACACCTCATGGTTTCATCTGCAAATGTCCACCTGTGAGTACAGCTGTTTGAGACCTTTGCTTCTTCAGAGATACTTTCATTTTTTCTCGAGTATAGGACAGTGATCATAACCTCTGTCCATTTCTGTTCCTGTAGGGTTTCACCGGCTCTTCTTGCGAATATGATTCTCGCTCCTGTGGGAGTCTCAATTGCAGGAACGGAGGTACATGTGTATCAGGCCACCTCGGCCCACGCTGCCTGTGTCCACCCACCTTCACGGGGCCTGAGTGCCAGACCCCCACCGACAGCCTCTGCATCTCCAACCCCTGCTACAATGGTGGCACTTGCCAGATCACCCCAGAAGTGCCTTTCTTCCAGTGCAGCTGCCCCAGCAACTTCAATGGCTTGCTGTGCCACATCCTGGACTATTCCTTTGTAGGAGGTTTTGGCCGGGACATCACCCCACCTCCGGAAGTGGAGGTGAGCTGCGAGATTCCTCAGTGTGACGAGTGGGCAGGGAACCATATTTGCGACTCCCTGTGCAACAACCATGCCTGCGGCTGGGATGGAGGAGACTGCTCACTTAATTTTGATGATCCTTGGCAAAACTGCTCTGCGGCCTTGCAGTGCTGGCGCTACTTCAACGATGGGAAGTGCGATGGCCAGTGCAACAGCCCTGGGTGTCTTTATGACGGCTTTGATTGTCAGGGGCAGGAGGGACAATGCAAGTAAGTCTAGACAACAGCATACAGCATTTGTCATATACTTGCGTTTTTGCACAAATGTCAATTAGAATACTAACCCTGTGTCCTTCCTTTCTTCCAGCCCGCTGTATGACCAGTACTGTAAAGACCACTATGCTGATGGTCACTGTGACCAGGGCTGCAATAATGCAGAATGTGAATGGGACGGCCTGGACTGTGCCAACAACATGCCAGAAAAGCTGGCAGACGGTCACTTAGTTCTAGTGGTCCACATTCCCCCAGAACAGCTCAAAAATCGCTCTTCAGCTTTCCTCAGAGACCTCAGCAGTGTTCTCCACACCAACGTGGTGTTCCGCCGTGATGCCAAAGGAGAACCAATGATCTTCCCGTACTATGGCAATGAACAGGACCTTGTTAAACATAACGTGCTGAAGCGCTCTGCAGACGGCTGGCCCGAGTGGGCTTCCATGCCCGCCACTGTTTTGGGTCAAGTGAAAGAAAGCGTGTCCGCCATGGTCAGCCCTCGGAAACGCAGAGAGCTGGATCCTGTGCAAGTCAAAGGGTAGGCACCACAACAAGGTCACAGATTCTTTTTGGGGAATTTTCATTAGCAGAACATAATAATAATAATAATAACTTTATTTGTATAGCACTTTTCAAAACAGAGTTACAAAGTGCTTTACATTAAAAACAACAGTAATTAATGACAAATGAAATACAGACCATAAAAAAATAATAAAATATTATATATAAACATATAAGATAAAATAAATAAATACATACATGAATAACTACGAATAAAAAATAGAGACAACAGAACATCAGCTAGTCAAGTCTAGAGGAGATGAAAGCGTGTATGACTTTTTCTAAGTCTGCTGGGGAGAGGAATGTCTATATAAACATGTCTATAAATATTTTAAGCAACAAAATTATTTTTCTGCTTGTAGGTCTGTGGTGTACCTGGAGATTGACAACCGTCAGTGTTACCAGCAGTCGACTGAATGCTTCCAGAGCGCCACAGATGTAGCTGCATTCCTTGGCGCACTGGCCTCCAGTGGGAATCTCAATGTTCCCTATATTGAAGCTGTCACCAGTATGTAACTCATGTCCTGCCATTTTGTATATATATTCAACGTGTTATAATAAAAATAGTCATCAAGTTGAAATCCTAAGTAACACACAGTGACTTTGACTGTTTTTCAAGGTGTGAGACCTACTCCCCCAGTTCAGAGCTCTACCCCATGTATGTTGTCTTCCTGGGCTTGGCTGCTTTGGGTTTCATCTGCCTCGGTGTTCTGGTGTCCCGTAAGCGGAGACGAGAGCATGGCCAGCTCTGGTTCCCTGAGGGATTCAAAGTGTCAGAGCCCAGCAAAAAGAAACGCAGGGAGCCTTTGGGAGAGGATTCTGTTGGACTGAAGTAAGTAGACTTTGAAAATGAAATATGAAGGTGGCTTTACATGATAAAGTTGACATACAGATGAATGTTTTCTTAGCCTTATGATAAAGCATGCCTCTTAGGCACATGATTAAGTACGCCTCTTATGCCTCTTAGGTGTACTTTATCATGTGTCCTTTATATTTGATGTCACATTACTCATCTCGCCGGCCTCCTCTTTTCAACAGGCCTATGAAAAACTCTGACATAAATCTTATGGATGACAATCAAAATGAATGGGATGATGAAGATCCAGACTGCAGGCGCTTCAGGGTAAGACAGACTATTTGATATGAGTCTCCGCTTGTCTAATTAAACTGTTTTACCAAACTGTGTGTTCTGAACTGTTTTATGTTTGTTACTGATGCTGACCCTGTGATGATTGGTGTGTCTTTCAGTTTGAGGAGCAGGCCATGTTGGATTTGGGTGACCATACTGACCACAGAAAATGGACACAGCAACATCTGGATGCAGCTGACCTGCGTATTGCATCCATTGCTCCTACCCCTCCTCAGGGAGAGATAGAGAATGACTGCATGGATGTCAATGTCAGAGGACCAGGTGTGTACACTTGAATGATTTACAGATTAATTTATCATTCATCATCATGAATATCCCTAAAAGATTTTGTAATCTTCTGTGAACATTGACAGACACATGACTGGGAACTTGTTATAATCCTCTCTCGTCCTCTTTCAGATGGTTTCACTCCCCTGATGATCGCCTCCTGCAGCGGTGGAGGACTGGAGACTGGTAACAGTGAAGAGGAAGAGGATCCCTCTGCAGAAATCATCTCTGACTTCATTTACCAGGGCGCCAACCTCCACAACCAGACTGACCGCACAGGCGAGACTGCCCTCCACCTGGCCGCTCGGTACGCCCGCTCTGATGCTGCCAAGCGCCTCCTGGAGTCCAGTGCCGACGCCAATGTTCAGGACAACATGGGCCGTACTCCTCTTCATGCTGCTGTGGCTGCCGATGCACAGGGAGTGTTCCAGGTAACTGCTTCTTCTGCAGGAGTCTCATATCTCCCCTGGCTTTGATTTATGATAAAGTTTGTCCAGGAGATTTGGAGCCCTTAACTAAACAATTTTGTGTCCTTGCAGATCTTAATCCGAAACCGCGCCACTGATCTTGATGCCCGGATGCATGACGGAACAACGCCGCTGATTCTGGCAGCCCGACTGGCGGTTGACGGTATGGTGGAAGAGCTTATCAACTGCCATGCCGACGCGAACGCCACCGATGATTCTGGTAGCTAACATTTTATCAACCTATCATCTCCACGCTTCATATCCTTTGGTGTGCTCAGCTGGTATGATAATCATCCCTTATCACTCTCTCTACAGGTAAATCTGCTCTTCACTGGGCGGCAGCTGTAAACAATGTGGAGGCTGCTGTTGTTCTGCTGAAAAATGGTGCCAACAAAGACATGCAAGACAACAAGGTATGTGAAATTATGTGACTGCGAAGGAGGTATTTGACAATTATTTACATTGTTATACTCACAGTAGTATACCTGGTGTATTAACATTTTTTTTTACTTTTTAGGAGGAGACACCACTCTTCCTTGCAGCCCGTGAAGGCAGCTACGAGACAGCCAAAGTTCTTCTGGAGCACTTTGCCAATCGTGAGATCACTGACCATCTCGACCAGCTACCCAGAGACATCGCCCAGGAACGCATGCACCACGACATCGTCCGCCTTCTGGATGAGTACAACGTGGTTAGGAGTCCCGGGCTTCACAGCGCACCCCTAAGCACCTCCAGCCTCTCCCCACCTCTCTCCTCTCCCAATGACTACCTTAGCAACCTCAAACCCACCCTGTCTGTCAAGAAGGTTCGCAAAATTAGCTCTGGAAAAGGAGGTAAGGATGGGGGCAAAGATAATAGAATGAAGAAGAAAAAGTCGTTGGATGGGAAGGGCAACTTGCTCGACACATCGGCTGTCCTCTCCCCGGTTGATTCCCTTGAGTCACCGCATGGCTATCTGTCCGATGTGGCCTCTCCTCCCATGGCGTCACCCTTCCAGCAGTCTCCGCCTATGTCTCTAAATCACCTACAAGGCAATGGAGATCACATGGGCCAGATGAGTATGGGAAAGGATATGGGTTGTATGTCTTTTGACCCTAACCCACCTCGTCTCTCCCACCTGCCTGTATCCAGCCCCAACAGTCAGGGCACAGCATCCATAGGTGGCAGCAGAGGAGGCCAGATTGACTGGGTCACCAGGATGCACCCAGGTGTAGGCCAGCAAGGAAGCTTCACCCAGGCGCCACCCATGTCCCACAATATGATGGGCGCTCTGCATGGTGTCAGCACAACCACCCTGTCTCAGATCATGGGCTACCAGAATCTTCAGACCAGCCACCTCGGCACATCTGCACACATGATGCAGCAGGCTCACTCGCGGCAGCTCCAGCACCAGAACTCCAACTCCGCCACAGCCGGGCAGCCCCTCAACCAGAGCTTTCCAAGCATTGAGCTGAATGGCTCTGACGTGCAGCAGAACAACGGCTCAGGCCGCTCCATGCCCATCCACACTGTAATGCCCCAGGAGACACAGATCCTCGGCACCCAGTTTCTCACCCCTCCCTCCCAGCACAGCTACTCTGGCCCCATGGACAACACACCTAACCACCAGCTACAGGTGCCTGACCATCCATTTCTAACTCCCTCCCCCGGCTCCCCTGACCAGTGGTCCAGCTCGTCTCCACATTCCAACATGTCCGATTGGTCGGAAGGCATCTCCAGCCCGCCTACAAGTATCCATTCACAGATGAATCTGATCCCAGACCAGTTTAAGTAGAGACTTGTAAAATGGACAGAACTCTTTAGTGGAAAAAAATATAAACAAACAAAGTTCACACAGAAAAAGAACCTGTCTCAAGACTGAACCTGCTCCTTTTTTATTATCAGTTTTTATACTAACGATAAGAACAGTTTTAGTAATTTTGTATTTATTTATGTGCTTTTTTTGACCTGAATTATAAAGAAGATGCTTTTATATTTATGCTTTTTTTATTTTTTTGTTCTGTTATGTATGGGAAGATTAGAAACCGTTTAAAAGGAGTGTATATCAGAAAAAAGACTCCTAGATGTGTACACTGGCTATTTATTTGTGTCTTGTGTTGCTATATTCACTGGATTTATTTGAATCTTTTGCATCGGCCTTCATAAATTTTATTTTTGGGATTTGCATTATGCTATGTTTGTACAGATTTGTTTCAACTTTTATAGATTATTTTAAAAATTTCAGTATTAATTAATTATATTTTAACCTCCTTTGTCTTTTTAAGTGACACAGGTTTTGTTACTGAACTACATTTCACTAAGTCTTATCACTGAGTCTGTGTTAGATGATGATCAAATATATATATGTCACCTATCATAATTTTGCTTGCTACAAAATGATAAAGAGAGTAACTGAGCTGAGTCAACACGTGTAATGTACTTTCGAGATTTGGGACCTTAAAGCACAGAACAAATATCCTTTATCAGTTGAGAGATGCTTTTCAAAATGAGTGGAAAATGCATCTAATCAACCTGACCTATTTTTATTGACTAATGGTCTGGTCTGGTGCCGAGTAATTGATTTGTGATCATTTATGATGGAAGGACTGTTTCTTTACTTCATATTGTATCCCAAACCAGTCATTATGGTTACCATGTTTAACCTGTTAAATGTTAAATTGCAGACCTGTTGTACAAAGTTGAAATGTTACATTCGCCACAGTTTGAAATAGTGCCAGTGTGATTTTTGTTTTTCCTAAGAAAAGCAACGTATTTGTGAGATTTCTTGTAAAATGTCTTCGCAGTGGAGAACATTGTTTGTCAAAGAAATGGGGACCTTTGTGTGTTTAACGACATCACCTGCACTTTGTAAAGGAGTGTGGATTAAGGTGTCTAAATGTCATGTTTTATAAACTAATTCAGAGATAAAGATGTTTTTAAGAAAAGATGTAATTCAAAATCATCGTTCATGCAAAGTTGTAGTTTGCAAAGAAGTATTTCCTGATTCAAAATGTTTTGTAAAAATTGTCTTGATTCAATAAAAGCTGCTGTTAAGCTTTAAGATACGGCTTCCTTTCCTATTTTTAATTTTATTTTTTTTAATCTTATGTGGCTGACAGTATGGCTGCCTCATCTGATGCTCCTCAAATTGAATGCAACATCCATTACATGTAATACTAAAAGTAAATCACCACAGGTGTGGGTGTCTGGCGTCCTCTAGTGGTGATAACCTAATAGTACCACAGTAAAAACAACACGACTGTTGTTGCTGCATGATGGCAAAAGACATATATCTACTGGTAAATAAATAAATGAATTAATGAATAAATATCAGTGCTGACCAAACAATGCATTAGTATCTTGTATTAGAATCAAGTATCCTGCTTTGTGGTTGATATGGAGTATATGTATATGTGAGTAACATTTTGAATTTAGGACTTAATACAACATTTTTTCCCCAAATGTGATATGGCTGCTTTTACATCTGTAAAGTAAAGGATTTTAATATTTTGAATACTTTCCATCAGTGACAAACAAGGTGCTATTGGTTGCAGGGAAAGGGTTACAATTAAGGTTTTGGTGCTGGACCCATATTGACCATCATTTTTAAAATCTGTCTCTGTGTAGCCCCAAATTGTTGATTAAATAATACATTATGAGATAAATGCTAATATAAATAAACATATCAGTAATATAGCACTAATCTATACTGTGTAAACACCCCTGCTTTATTCTCTCTTCTCTTGTTTTGCTTTTTCTATTATTCTTTGTTCATATACGGCATTTTCAATCTATTTTTCATTATCTTATTAATCTATTCTTCATGTATTTATCTTATAGGTTACAGTTGCTTTGAATATTTCCTGTGTGTTTTATACACATGAAATGCCTGTATTTTGGTATTGTTTACTTTCTTTAAATAAAAATTACAAAATGCCATCATGAAATAAAACATAGAAGTAAACATTTCCATAATGAATTTAAAAAATGAATAAAATGTTTTAACAATAATGAATTAAGTTTGAATAATGATAGTAAATAAATTCACTCCACTGTGTTGCAGGATCAGGTCCAGTCAGATCTCCGACCTGCAGCGCCCCCAGCAGGTGAGCAGGTGTGTTGCAGCGGTCCCCATAGAGACAGGCTCCGACAACAGGGCACCGTTAGACCCTCTCGTCCTCTTCCTGAGACGATGACAGCCTCAATATGAAACAGACAGCTTTTGGACGTTGATAATTTCCTCGAAAACAGACTTCCGGATGTTTGCCAAACAGATTTTTTATTATTGGATTAACGACCATCAGCCGCAGCTTTATCCTGAGAGGCCGGAGATTTGTGTCGCTGGGCGGGGAGGAGTCCTCTCATTTCACCGCTAGCTGAAGCCAAGCCAGCATGTCGGCGTTTTAACAACACATCCATCTCAAACACAAAGCTGTGGAGAGCAAATGAACTCTTAAAGGTGAGCATTTGTTTTGTTTTTCGGCTTTAATTTCGGGGTGTGTGCGCAGGTTAGCTAGCTAACATGGCTAACGTTCATACTGTGAACTTAATGATGCTAAACGTTGGTGTTGGTTCATTCATTGTTAGCTAGAAATTAACTAGCATCAGCTGTCAAAGATGCTAATATTTTGCTTAATTTTGGTGGCTAATAAACCTGGAGCAGCTTTCATTCATGTCAAAATGTGCAGCTTTTCTCTTTCACTCCAACCTAAGACACCATCAGCTGATCATCACATGAAATAACATGCAAATAAATTATGTTTTTGTTGGATTAAATAGTGCATCTATATGATAATAGCATACAATCATGGTGGCCTGACAGCAGACACCTGCAGCACCAGCAGGTTAAATAAGGTGAGGGTGTGTGTAGGATTTCATTTCATCACCAGAGCAGATGATGGACAACAGGCCCTGCTTGTTGTTCTCCACATGGATGATGTAATGTGTGTGTCTGTGCAGGATGGATGTGGAGGTGAGTGCTGGCAGGGACAGCACCTGGAGGAGAGCACCGGCAGACGATGATGGAGGAGGTGGAGGAGGAGGCATGGAGGCTCAGGTCGTCCCACTGGAGCTCTACGACTCTGCAAGAGCCAAAATAGACGCAAATCTCCGCTGGCTCTTTGCCAAAGCTTATGGTATAGGTGAGGCTACCTCTGTGTTTTCCTCTCACTCTTGAGACTTGTTGAGTCATGTTTTCCTATGGTTGTCATATTATGGTGTTATTTATCTGAGCAAACATTTAATGTGCATGATCTGAACTCAGGCAGTTTGTCTACTCTAGCTACAGTAGGGCCCAAAAGTCCACACTGAAAATCTCTATATATTTTCATCTAAACCTGGAAATAATCAGATATTTGGAGAAGCACAAGAACATGGCAGAACATGTAAAATGAAGAAGAAATATTTAAGCAAATTTGTGCTATTGACCAACTTAACTCCTGTGTTCAAAAGGTCAGATTTCCTTGAATTGTATCCCTTCCATTGAAGTAAGCCTTCAGATAACACTCAGGTGGATTTGATCTACTAATTAGATGCTCATTAATGCAACTCATCTCAGCAGCTCCACCTTAATCAGTATGGCATTTGTGCTCTGGACTGCAGATGCATGAACAGTTTGTTAGATGCAGATCCTGTTAATTGAGTCTGAACAATGGCATCCAATTGCTTTTCTGGCATGCTGTCTTGGAAAGCAAAAAAACAACACACCTTTGTAATGTTAAGCCAAGGACGAAATAACAACAACATTTTTAACAACATTTATCTTGTCAAAGAGCCTGGCTTGCATGTTTTTGTACTTGTATTATTAGCTGACATACTATATGTCTATATCGTCAGTTATGCACACAGAACAGTGGGTTTTTTTTTTTTTTTTAAATTTTGCTTTTATTACAGAGTTTACAGTGGACTCTCTCTGAGGACAGAGAGATGGGGGTATGACATGAAAGGCATTTTTTTCAACAGGGAATTATCTGAAGCCAATCAGATGGTTCCTTCTGCTTCAGCCACTCATGTAAACATAGATTCGAGGTTATCATTTAATGTGAGCACGTAGTGCTACATCTGCACAGTGTGGGCAAGGTTATTTATATGTATTGTATATCCCAATATATATTTGTGTGTTCATTCATTATAATTAAGACTGATCTGACTCCCTAAGATGTCATACGCTTTGCTGTCTTGCTCTTTTCGGCAAACATCTAAACAAACTGCCTGTGAAAAAGATTTTCATGCCATGACAGCATAGCAGCAGTCCAGACATCTCATGGCTGACATCTCATGATCAGCCAAAGTCTTTTATACACAGGTCACTAGCCTCGCCAGCTCTGACAAGCTCTACTAAAACATTAAAAATGATTGCTCCACATCGCCAGGCTGTAAGTAAATGTCTGGAAATGACTCCTTGAATGTGGGTTTTTGTGTCACTCCCTGATTGCTCTCCGGAGAGTGTGAGCAGGAGGTCAGCTGTGGTCTTCATACGAGCCTGCTGGTCTCTGTGATTTTATTATCAGTTTGACAATGAGGCATTTGGAAGGAGACACAGAGACAGTCAGTCTGTAAAAGGAAACTCTTTGTCATCATATCAGTTTTATGAGCCAGGCGTACTGTAGTTTAAGTGTTTCCTGCCCTGCACTGCTGTCTCCTGTGTTGCACTGGATGACTCAGGACACTGACTTTGAGAGGGGAACAAAACCCTAAAATTCTGAATTTGTAATGTACAGTGAGGTAAACAACAGCTCATCGTTAAGGATGGCATAAAAATGTAAGTGAATAATACTTAATTGTATTCCAAATATGTATTGCACTATATCAGTATGATTTATATCGCATTAATATCACAACAGCTGGAGCTTTTTATGCTTAATTTAGATGTTAATTGAAATATCTGGAGCTCTTGTCTTTCTCGTGAAAACTTTACTTCTCTGTTACCCAATGCTGTGTTGTTTCAGGGCAGAGATCAGATGCCCATAATAAACGCCAAACCATCACCGTTTCCCCTGTCATGCTTCCTGCTTCCCTTAATCTGATTGGCTCCTCCTGACGTCACTGTGCCAGGGACACTTAAGAGCCCTTCACAGCAAGTGACAGCAAGAGAGAGAGAGTTTTTACACTACAGTGCACTGTCTTAACTCCTTTTTACACAGAATGGACAGTACTAGTATTATCTGTTATTTAGTTATTATCATAGCTTTGATAAGTTCATACAGTAGAGATGGTACAGTACATGTAGTTTTGCACATTTCAACTGCAGCTTAAGCAGGTACCAGGTATAAAATTGCATTTTATAACTACTCAAAAACCTTTAATGCTATATCCCCATGAATCCTACAACAAAACATCCCAAAACATATCAGTGGCGTGTTCCTGTTTTGAAACAGTATTTTGTGCTAATAGACAGTGTGTCCATTTTATGTTTGTTTTCTGTGATACAATCCCTGGTCATTGATAGTCATTGTGGAGGTCAGATCTAATGACACTCTTATTAGATTAGAGTGCCAACCCACCAACACAGCAGAGCTGGGAGGGCTGTGTTGTCTGTGTGCTGGTGTGAAAGTCAGCATAGTCAGTCACATGTTTAAGTGTTTAATGGGATTGGACCTGAAGGCTTGTGTCTTGGTACAACACGGCCTGTTTGTTTGGCCTCATGATAGTTTCATTGATGGCCTTCAGAGAAAGCTCCAAATCTTTTCTAAATGTTATTACTAGAAACCAAGGCAGTTCTATTACTATTTATATTATTTCTGACAAGCATCATCAATATTTATTTACAGTAAATGTCAGTGAATATAAAACATACATGAAACAACTGAGTCCTTGTTCAAGAGCTGAATTTTACACATAACAGACTGGCTGCATATACCAGCTTTATTATTTCTTCTGCCAGGTCAGACTTCCAAGTGTGCCTACAGGGTGCATCGGCTTAAAGGCTATGTTTTCCCAACATAATGTCTTGTGGAGGATTCTCCATTAAGCCTTCTTATTGGAGAGAATAGTTGTGTGTTTCTCCTGCAGAGCCTGCAGAATCTGACTGCCCTGCCCTCACTGTCAGCAAGATCTGTGCTGATCAATCTGACCCTGTGTCTGAAAGAATAGGAACAAAGGCTTTCTCTGCACCCCCTCCCCTTGATTTCACACACACGTACACACACACACACACACACATGCATACACTCATGCACACCAGAGTAGGCTTTAACGCTTGGATCAGGTGGATAATAAATATCTAAGGAGTATTAGCAACTCGGATTAGAGAACAGCTCCTGCCTCCCCCTCCAATTCTTCACGCCACTCACACACCCAGACCTCCTGATGTCAGGGACCATAAAATGATCCAATGAGCAGGCTTTGGTGAGGAGATGGGACAGCAACCCAGCCCCCACCTCCGGCCATGCTGGCATCCCCCATCACCATCTCCACAGTATCCAGGGAGGATGAGGGGCCATTCTGGTACAGAGGAAGTGGCTGAGTAAAGAGAGATGTGTTTGTAGATCTGCAGGAGGAAGACATGCAAGATTTGCTTTTGTTGAGAGCAACACAAATAAGGCAGACCAAGACAGACCTGGAAGGATGTAATTTCTCACATGATCTGAGTTTCTCATCCCCATATGGCAGCACCACACAACAGCAGAGAGTGAGATGGATACTGTAGGTAGACTGTGCCAAGACAGCAGTCTGTTGTGAAAGACACAGCTAAGGTTTTCACAGTGGGCTGTAGCTCTTATTTGAGCCTGCTGTGTGTGTGTGTGTGTGTGTGTGTGTGTGTGTGTGTGTGTGTGTGTGTGTGCGTGCGTGCGTGTGTAGTTTTCCACTAATGGATGTCTTATTTTGCCAGTTCATTTCAGTCAGCTGGCTTTTAATGTGAAGCAAAATGATTAGTGGTTGAATACGGATGCAAGTATCATCATTTATCCTCTTTTTAAATGGGGACATTTTAAAGTCACATCTTATTTTCTTATTTTTGGTCTTGATTGTTATCATTTAAGATACAATTTTGTTAATGCCATTGCTTAATTTATAATTCTGTTTGGTAATAATCATCCATTTGAAAATCCTGAACCCATGTAATTCCAATTTCTCACCTGTTTTTTCTTTTGTCCAAACATATGCATACCATACCACTCTATCAGAGAACAGTCTCCCTTTTTATTCCTACCTAAACCTAACCAGAGAAGCTAAATTTTGTGAGTGCTTCAGGCCTTAACTCTGGATTAGCATGTCCAAGGCATATAAAAATAGCTGCCCCATGTCTATGTCCATGAGCAGGAAAACACCCGGCTGGCTGGGACAACACCATCAGCTTAAGTATCACCACTAAGTCCTGTTAACTCATTGGCTTAAAGCCTCTGGTCCATCTATAGGCCTTCGGGGTTGCTACCTGGCATGCTGTTTAACCATTGACTTTGTCTCTGTGCTCTCCTCTAGCACTGACTTCTTCTTAGACAGTCTAATACCTTGAAAGTCTCTGTTATGTAACATGGTGAGGCATTGGTTGACACGTGTCTGCACAAAAATAGTTTGAGTGTGGATGCATGGTGTGATTTGTGACTTAATAACCTTAATAAATATAGTAAACTTCACTAGCTATCCTTGAATGTCTCATCAAGTACACAGTAATTTAATAATACATGTATGCTTGTCTTTTTCCAGATCACATCCCTGCAGACCTGCGGGACCCTTTCTATACCGACCAGTATGAGCAGGAACACATCAAGCCCCCCATCATCCACCTGCTGCTGTCTGGAGAGCTCTACTGCCGTGTGTGTGGGCTCATCCTGCACGCTGAGCAGGCCGCCTCGCTCCACAGCCACCAGTCTGTCATCCAGACCTTATCCAGGAAGGGCATCTATGTCCTGCAGACAGACAACTCACCCGTCTCTGATCTGGACCTCAGCTCAGCTCCCATCAAGATGGTGGGTACTTAACCTTATGTCCCATCAAAGACCAACATTAATGTTTGCTCTAGCCTAGCCTAATGTATTCTGAAACTGTAATCTGTGTATTAGCTATATTTGACCTGTGTGCACATTGATTTATGAAGTTTCTGCATTCAGGAGTTTTGTGAGCTTCAGCAGGTAACTCAAAAAATTTGCATCAGTGTTAATGATCGGCGTCATGATATAATTTTAAATCAAAGAGGATAAATATAACCAGGCTGTACAGATTCAAGGAACCTCAATCAGCAATTTTTATTGTTTTGGTTCAGTCTCTTTGTCTTCATTAGCATCTTTCCAGCTGCAGCAAGCACGAAAAGTGAAGAATTTAGCAGCTGAAATGCCAGATATTTCCCTCAAGAGTTAGAAGAGACAGAAGTAAAAGGAAAGTGAATATTAGACTTACATTCATCAGGTCATCAAACACAAAAACTCAAAATAAATGCTAATGTTGCCCAGTTTTTTCTGGATGTGTAATAGGCAAAGTTTGCTAACACATAACCACTTTATAAGGTGATGATATGTTGATGTTTCCACTGGCCCCAAGTAGCAAAAATCAATTAATACTGCTTTAATAATTATTAGATAATTAGTCAGGAAATGGTCACTGTCATGTAAATTAGGGTTCGTTTTCTGCAGTAGTATAACCTCACAAGTTGGCAACCCACACTTGCCATCTGGTAACATGTGAATGTGGCTTTGCTTTCCAGAGCCAAATATGAGCCAAGATTATTGGAATAAATAATGCACCAGTGGATGTGAGTGTTTTGCAGGTTTTAGAGTGTGTAACTAAAATATTCATGAGGCAAAATGAACCAAGGGCTCAGTGTTTGTCATTTAATATGAACCCACTCTTTGGAGTTATTAGTCATATCCCACAGGTGTGAAAACACAAAAGGTGTGGAGCAGCCATTTATGCTGTGTTTAGGTGTCACTATATGAACGTAATCTTTGCCCTCAGCTACATAGACTCAAGCTCAAGTGGAGAATCTGAAGAGACTCTGAGACCATCTTTACTAGAAATATATTCTTTTACAACCATTACTCTCAGTCCAACTGTCAACTTTCAAAGCGTTTGAGAGTTGAGTTGTTCTGTCTCTCACTTCCATTATAATGAAATCACATTTTTAAGTGAAAAGAAATCCATGTGCCAGACTTCCAACAAAACACACACTTTCATTTTGAACAGCTTTAGCCTAGACCTGGTCTTTTGTACCAAAAAACAGTGAGTGACTCATACAATAATGACATAGTGTCTCACGTGTAGGCTGATAAGGATTTTGCTGTTAGATCTCTCCTTGTTTCCTGGCTGAAACATTGAGAGATGTTTTTTGGCTCTGTTTCCAAAGCAACTCAGCGATGGAGCATCTCTTCTCTTCTCATAAAATCAGCTTTGTCTCCACTGTCAATAGAGAAGCACACACATTGTATGCACTACTATTAATAATGTAGCACAGTAATTGTATGTAAAATAAACAGGCCCATGTTTTTAATACAGATTCACAATGGACACATCAGAGGTATTTCTTAATGCAGAGATTGATAATTGTGACAGGGGGCAGGAAATGTCATTTTAACACCTTTAATGGCTGCCAAATTCATAATTATGTTTCTGATGTAACATTTAAAGACAACCTAAAATCTGTGATCTTCCAGAGCTCCCACATCCACCTTATTGATGCCCTAATGATGGCCTATATATTGGAGATGATCAGCATCGAGAAGGTGGTGTCCAGTGTCAAGCGTTTTTCCAACTTCAGTGCCTCCAAGGAGTTACCTTTTGACCTGGAAGATGCAATGGTCTTTTGGATCAACAAGGTAAAAACCAGACGTGGGTGTTAATGTTTGCATTTGTGCATTTGTGTCTCTCTGTTGACCTACAGTATCTTTGTCGCTACAGGTAAACATAAAGATGAGGGAGATTGTGGAAAAGGAGCTGAAAATGAAGCAACATCTGCTGGAGTCACCCAGTCACCAGAAGGTAACACCCTGTGTGTCTCTTTGTTTTATTCCCCTTTCACACTTTGTCACTTTGTCTCACTGCTTCACAAAGAAAGCTTCCGCTCTGTTGAATAGTGTCTTTATTGATGCTGTTGCCTTTGTTTACTGTCCTTCTGGCTGGGATTTAACATGCTTGCATCATTTCTTCACTCGTGTATTAGCTGTCAGGTGTGCAGATTTAGTCATTGGATCTTGCTTGCATTGAGATCTGATGAGCACCTCACATCATCCTCTGATCACAGATTCAAATGTGCTTTTTTGTTGTTGTTGATGTCTTACTGTCAAAGTAATGTCAAAAATATTGATAGTGCAACAAAAGACAATAATCTTAATGGAGTTTAACTGTACTGAACTGTAGTTTTGGAACTACAATCCCTACAATCTGGGTTCTTAGGGAGAGTAAATAGGAAGTTTGATACTGTTGGAATCAGTGTTTTAGCCTGCATTTGTATACATTTTACCAAATTGGCTTCATTAAAAGTATGATTAGTTACTAGCAGTTCCTGTGTGCAGATAACGATCACTGGATTAGTTTGATACTGAAGAAAACGTAAAAACGTGATGATTCTCAGGCTAGTCCTGGTGTTATACGGACCATCTTTTTCTATGATTTCTGAGGATATTCTTGTGGTTTATTTGTGATGGAGATCAGAGATAATGGTATTCCCGTGAAGTGTAAGTAACACTGAGTCTAAAAATATGTTTGTTTTGTCTCTTCATTCATATTTGACAGACTTATGACTCCATGCTCCCCCTTCAACTGACTCACATGTTGTTAAAAGACAAGTGAAAGCAGCACGTCTTGTTAAGCTGCCTCTTGGAGGGTAATGGGTGTTACATAAGTCTGAAATAATGTGACAACACCAAGTTAAGAACTTTTAATTACAATGCACACAAACGCCTGTAGTCTCTTTCCTCCTTTGCCTCTTCTCTGTAACACTAGACATCCTTGATTCTGTCTGCCTAACCCTTTCCAGTTGTCTTTAAGATCAGATCTGTCTCCATGTTAACAGCAGATCTGAATCACTGTATATGACCCTTGACCTGTCTGCTGCTCTCCCTCTTTGTGTCTCCCCAAACTTTCCTCACCCTTCCTGCCTCTTGGATACTAGTCTCCCTCCAAATGGTACTGGAAGCTTGTACCTGTAAGTGCAACCGCTAGCAATCTCCTGTGTGAGTGTGTGTATGTCTGTTTGAGATGTGTGTGTGTCAGATCAGAGAGCACAAGAAGGAGCCAAACCAAAAATAATGGCTAATGAGATACACAGCAAAAAAAACCCTGATGTGAATCAAAACAGTCATGTGTGCCGTGCAGATGAAACAGTGCCCCTTAGTGGCAAAGGAAGAAACAGCAAGCTCATGAGACTTTTCCCTGCTCATCTGCTTTTGCTTTGCATGAATCCCTTTAGCAATCCCTTCACATGTCATCTGATTTTTCACTTTTATCACCTTCGTTTCCCCAAAACATCAACACACCTCTGCACTTTCCGTTTTTGTATAGCAAAAATGAAATGAAACACCAGGCAGCTGTCATTGTTGCCATGAAGCAACCTGTCTGGACTCCAGTGTTTAAAGTGCTGAAGTCCGCTCATCCAGTCACGACCTCTCTCATTTCATTAACTTCCTTACCAGTCATTTCTTTCTTCCCTCACCAGCCTGATATATTGCATGCTCTGGCCCACTGCTTATTGGAGCCTGTGGAGTTCTCTCGCGTGGTAATGGACATTTATTGTTTTCCCCCCTTTCTATTATTTATCACCTGCAACAACTACTTAACCCATCTTAGTTTTAGTTAAATTACTATACCTGAAACTGGTTCACATCCTTGAAAGTCCCTTTAAGTGGAGGCACACATTATTGTACCACATGACAGGTCAGATGCACAAGGTGCTCCTCTAAAAGACTGTAAAGCTCCGCCTGATCTAATCGGATAAATAAAGACCATCAAGCACAGGATGCCAGTTACAGATACCTACTACACAGTATATGTGAGTGTAAGAGAGCCAGAGAAAAATTTACAAAGTGAGAAATGTTGTGTTTGTGTGACAAGTGAGCTTGTGACTTGTTTTGATTAGTGTACTTTGTTTAAATGTGTGCCCTCTCTTGCTGTGCAGGTGCGTTACCGCAGAGATCACCTGTCAGGTCGGACACTGCAGCACTTCCCTCTGTTGGACGACCTGTTGAAGGATGTGTGTGACGGCACGGCTCTGCTGGCTTTGATCCACTTCTATTGTCCAGAACTCATTAGACTGGAAGGTACGGTAGCACTGAACTGCTAGATCCATTAAAGAAAGGTCCACCACAGTCCACCACTCTGTCAGCTAAGGTCATATGATCCTTTAAAAAATAGTTTGATGTTTTTGGAAATGCACTTATTCCTCTTTCTGAGAGTGGTATTGATCTTCTCATCATCCTTTCATGTCCATATTGAAAATTGTTGTCCTGTTCTGTGCAGATATCTGTCTGAAGGAGGTTCCCTCCATAACAGACAGTGTGTACAACATCCAACTACTGAAGGAGTTTTCTAATGAATACCTGAACAAATGCTTCTATCTGAAGCCTGAGGACATGCTGTATTCTCCACCAGTACTAAAGGTGAGTCCACAAACACCTTGAAATACTACTAAAATTCTTTAAACAGGATCCAGTAACATTGCCATGTCATCATATTGACCTTGCCCTTGATCAATGTGTCTTGCAGAATAATGTGATGGTCTTCATTGCTGAGCTCTTCTGGTGGTTTGAGAGCGTGAAGCCGGAGTTTGTACAGCCCAGGGACCTTCAGGAAATCAGAGATGGTATAACACACTCCCTACTTTGATATATTTTTTGTCATTTATTAAACTGCTAACGACTCTTTTAAACAGTGGTGTACTATGTTATAGGATCTCTTCTTTAATATTTCCCTCTACCATTTTTGCAGTGAGATTGCTGCTGCAGCCTAAGAGCTCACGATCCCACGTTCCCATCTCCAGTGTCACCAAGCGTAGTTTCCTGACATCATCAAACTCTGCTGACACCTTGACCACGCCCCCGAGCCCTGACCTCAGGTATTATCCAGTAACTGTGATTTTCACAGACATACTTTTACCTTCAAGTTAAAGCTTTACTGATTAATGTACTTTGTTTATCCCTTGCAGCAATAAACCAAGCTCATTAAGCCCATCTCACTCTTTACTGCCCCTGAGACAAAGACAGCAGAAAGTGGCTGAGGAGAGCGCTTCAGGTAAAACAAAAAAAATTTACTCAGCTTCCTTAATCACAAACAAAGTTCTTCAGGGAGAAAAAAGGAAGATAGAGACCAGGAAGAACCTTCTGATTGTTCTTTGAAGGTGATATGTACCTAAGTTGGATCTTAACTTATTTGAATGTCCACTTCTAACAAAACAACAAACAAAAAACAAGGTACTTTAAGAGTTGCTAAATAAAGCACTTCACGGAAATATTACTGTTGTAACATTTCAAAGTAGTACACTACTTGAGTCAGTTTTATATTCTATTTAGAGAGTTTATTCCCCAATGTGTAAATTATTGAAATTGTCCAAAATTAATGTTGCATGTTTGAGAAGGTCATATCATATTTTCTGTGTACAGAGCTGAGAAATAGGTCTAACTCTATGACACGTACGGATGGACAGCATCAGGGCTCAATATTGGCCTGGCCAGAGAGGAGGCAGCGGTGAGCTATGTCATTACAACCTTCACAATTACTGTACTGACTACAGTTGTTCAATTTCATGTGTCAGAAAGTGCGGGTATAGCAGACAGTTATTGTTCCATGATTCATTATCCTCCATTCAAAATAATCCTTCTTCCTCTCTCTCTCTCTGTAGGCCTTTATCCCAGCCAGTGCCGTATGCCCTGCATTATCCCCTGGAAGATGATGCAGACAATATCAGCCTTGCTCGCTCCATCAGCAAAGACAGCTTGGCCTCCAACATAATGAGCATCACCCCCAAACACATGCTGGGATCAGGTCCTCAACTGTCTCAACACAGACTCAGTGGTCAAAGTCTGCTTAGTCACATGCACATAGAGGATGATGAGGAGGAAATAGAAGAGGAGGAACTGGTTGCTGTAATCCACCCGTCTGCATTTTCTCGACGTCGACTTGGGAGTGACATGGAGCAGGATGAGCTGGAAATCCAAAGTGTAAACTCCACCTCAAGGATATCTAATACTCGTTGTTCTCCTCGTCATGACATGGGTCCCTTTACTCCTGACTGCCAGGCAGACAGCTACTATCTGGAGCCTTTGATGCCTGCCATCCCAAAGCCAGCCAAAGAGAAGAGCATCAGCCTGAACAAGGAGGAGGAGAGTGGTGAGAGTCGCTATAGAGCAGCAGCTGCAAGGAAAGCAACCACTGATGTCCCAAGCACCTCACAGAGAAAAGCCCCTGTGGTTGAGCCAAACAGAAGCACGTTTACGCCCATACCTGTGGCAGAATCTGTCCCTAGCTCTCTCAGGCCGCCCACAGAGGGGTCGATAGGCATCTCTCAGTCTGGGAAGAAACAGCCCCAAGGCTTTTTCCTTCATTTGTCAGGAGAGCCAGAGCGCCACAGTCCTTTCTCCACCGTGCTGGAGGTAGGACATGACTCTGACTCTGACATCGCAGACCTTGAGGAAGATGAGGAGGAGGATGATCAGATGGAGCTGGCTAAAGAGGTGGTGAAGAGAGTAAAGGGAAAATACTTAGAAGAGGGAGAGGTGTGTGAATTTGGAGAGGGAGAGGGAGAGTCTGCCAAACTGAGAGAAGACTTGAAGGTTAGTGAGCGGGACGATAAGGAAGACTGCAGTGGACGCTCAAGCCCCTGTCCCAGTACCATATCCTGGGCGAGCAGCTGCAGCGCTTCAGGCAGCACCAGTGTTAAGATGACCAGCTTTGCAGAAAGAAAGCTCCTTAAACTTGGTCTCCGTGATGGATTCTCAAGTACCAGCAGCTCTCAGAAGACCACACCAGATGGCTCTGAGCTCGCCCCCTGTCCTCCCTGGCAACTCAGGAGTGACTGCACCTCCAGCTGGACAGGGAAGGAGCCCATTTCTGTGTTGGGGAAGAATATGGTGGTGAGTCCCTCAGTAGTGCCTTCAGAGCTGCTTCAACTTCATATGCAGCTGGAAGAGCAAAGACGTGCTATTGAGTATCAGAAGAAGAAGATGGAGACCCTGTCAGCACGACAGCGACTAAAGCTAGGGAAAGCTGCTTTCTTGAACATCGTTAAGAAGGGTGGAGGGAAGAGTGACACACTTCCCTTGCCCCTGAAACACTCTGAATCTGCAGAACTAGCTGACAGGAGTAGAGTGAAGACCCAGTCCTGCAAGGACGACTCCTGTCTTGATGCTCTGAAGGTCCAGGCAAAGGCAGGTCAAACAGAGGGAGGACAGACGAAAAGAGACAACAGGTTGAACACCCTGTCCCAGGATAGTGCGGCTGAACCCGATCTGAATGAGTGTTCTCACTCCATAGATCTACTCAATGAAGCTATTAGTTCCATTCAGCAACAGATGATGCAGCTCTCTTTACAGCAAGACCTGCTGATGAAGCGTGTGGTGTCACCTCCAGAACCTGTAGAGTCAGGCCATAGCACAACCCCCAACACAACACAAGCAACATCCTCTACCTCAGACTCCAGATCCTTTGCAGTTCACTTTGTAGATATCAGTGGGAGCAACTCTGCCCCTGCTCGCCGCCCTCCCAAGCTGAGCTCCAGCCAACGCCGCAAAGCCTCGGAGCAAAAACAGAGTAAAGACAACAGCACGACGGCTTCTACCAAGTCTAATACTCAGTCCCCTAGAGAAAATTCTGGGGGAGACCAGAAGACAGAGAGTAATGTTGAGAGCTCCAGGCTTGAGAGAAGCCTTCAGAGAAACACCACTTTCAGAATCCGTGATGACCTCAACCAATGCAGCAGCAGCAGAGAGGGGACAGACTGCTTCTTGGACAAAACACAATCACAGGACCCACAAGTGATCTCCAGTACATCGACGTCTCCTTCACAGGCTGCAGAACAAGAGGAGAACAATGTTGCCAACTCAGGGAAAGAGGCTGTGGGTGGAGATGAGATTACCAGAGCCAAGGGTCAACTGATTGAGGTTGACCTATCAGAGCTTAAGGATCCAGAGGATGGAAGTGCTGATGTTAGAGACTGCACAGCAGAGGGCGAGCAAAAGAATGTGTTAGGCTTCTTCTTTAAGGTAAAACTCTGAATTTCTTCATTTTCATGTTTGTTCATATGTGTAACTTGTGATTTGGAATATCAAGCATAACTACTAATTTAACGATGATTACTTTTTTATCTTCCAGGATGACGAGAAGGCAGAGGATGAAATGGCGAAGCGTCGCGCTGCCTTCCTCCTCAAACAGCAACGCAAAGCTGAAGAGACGAGACTCCGCAAACTACAGCAAGAAGCAGAGAGTGAGCTCAAACGTGATGAGGCCAGGTAAGTTTTAATTTCACGCACTTGCAAATTAATTCTACAAATAAGTAGTTGTTTGAGTCTGCAGGCATGTGTGCAGGGGTGTATATTTGTCGTGCAGTTAAATTCTGCCTTCCATTTGTTCAAGGCGTAAGGCAGAAGAGGACCGTGTTCGTAAGGAGGAGGAGAAGGCACGACGAGAGCTTATTAAGCAGGAATACCTGCGGAGGAAGCAGCAAGCGTTGATGGAAGAGCAGGGTCTGGTCAAGCCTCGCCCACGGACGAAATCCCGCAGGAGCAGACCTAAATCACTTCACCGTGAAGAGTCCAACAGCCTCTCCAAAGGATCCACCACACGTAGGAACACATTTAGTACCTAAACAGTGTATATTTCAGTCTAGCGCTTCATGTTTTATGTGTTGTCTTCTTAAAATAGTGTTTGTCTACACACTGTTGTGTCATCTGATGTGTGTGTGTATTTTTTTAGTTTAGTTCACATGTGTGCATTCGTCCTCATCCTCTCAGTGTGTACATGTGTGTTATGCAGGTAATTCTCTGAAGGTGTCCATGTTGATCAAAGCGAAGGGCTCAGCGGCAGGCAGCAGGGGAGGTGAACCTTCTTACCTGCTCTGCATGATGTGATATCAAACATACAGAGCCCGTAAAAATAGTTTATTTATACAAACACTTGGGGAGCCAGCTATGGATTAGATACAAGGAAGATAATTATTTTTAGAGTAGCAGATTCTAACTTTTTTAAAAGCCATTTGTCATTTTGTTGTCTTGCCTATTATGCAGCTTCTGTCTCTTGTTTGAGTCACAGGGTTGTAAAGCGTAACATCACATTATCAACATGGGTCAATGCTTGTAACAATACAGTAGAACAGGTTTGAAATTAGTAAACAACAGTTTTACTTTGTTAGCAAATTAACTAAATCTTTCTGTCTCTGTCATTTTCAGCTGATCTGAGCTGCAGTCATCGAGGATCGACCCTCTCTTTGGCAACTGAGGCAGACAGTGTCATCTCTGGAGGGGCAGAGTCACAGAGGTGAGACTTCCTGTGTTGTGTATAAATTGTGGAGAAGAAATCATCTCCTTCCCATCTTGTGTGTCCCTGTAGACATTTGATTGACCTATCAGTGTTTCTTCCAGGGCTGGATCTGTGTGCTCTATGGAGTCATTCCCTATGTTGAGCAGGGCGTCAAGCAGGAACATGGAGAGGGACTGGGAGAATGGCTCTATAGCCTCATCCATCACTTCAATGGAGTACAATGGTGAGCAGAGAAGATGGAATATTTATTAAACTATTTTTAATTTATTGCCAAGGCTAAAGATAAAAAATGTTTCTGATTTTGTCACTTGCTTTATAGAAATAGTGAGATGAGACTTAGATGAGAAGATTGATACCATTCTCATATCTGTCCACTGAAGATGGATTCATTTAAACACTTACAGACTTTATTGCATTTATCTTATTAATCATTGTGTTGTGTTCTCTGAAAGGTCCTAAACTCTTCAAGGAGCCGAGCTCCAAGTCCAACAAGCCAATCATCATCAATGCCATCGCTCACTGCTGTCTGGCTGGAAGGGTTAATGAGGTCCAGAAGAACGCTGTTCTGGAGGTCAGTGTGATACTTGAAATTCATTTATTGAAGTTGATTATTTATTGTTAATATGTACAAGCTATGCCTGTATAGCTCAGCGTATACTGTGTATCAGTGAACACTCTTTTTATTATTTATTACTCTCACAGTTACTTTATTAGCATCATGTTTCACCATATTCACAAATTATGTTTTGTGTCTTTCACTGAACACAGGAGCTGGAAAAGTGTGAGTCCAATCACCTGATCATCCTCTTCCGTGACGGCGGGTGCCAGTTCCGTGCCATCTACTCTTACTCACCAGACACCGAGGAGATCATCAAGTTCACAGGCACAGGACCGCGCACCATCAGCCGAAAGATGATCGACAAGCTCTACAAATACAGCTCGGACCGCAAGCAGTTCACCGTCATCCCCGCCAAGTCCGTGTCAGTCAGCGTGGACGCCCTCACCATCCACAACCACCTCTGGCAGGTCAAGAGACCAGGGAGCGCACGGAGGAAGTGAGGAAGAGGAGGAGGGAAAGAAAAAACTTGTTATAGTTTCTGTTCTATCTACTACTGTTGGGCAGGACCCAATAATCTTTGATGACTGACATGTGATCATGTGACTGACATGTCATTAGACAGGAGGGTTAGATGTTCTTATTAATGGAGATGTCAGTCTGTGGCAGAGCAAGAATAGGAAACACCTGCCAGCTGAATGCTCTAACTTTTTTTTGTCTTGTTAGATTTTAATTTTGCATGTCACACTTTTATGTTTTCATTTGTGGGTACGTCCTACATTTATTAGGCACTATTGATGATGGACTGATTCTTATGTAGCAGTGAACAGATGGACCCTCGAGTCAAATACCACTGAATCTACTTACAGTAGCGAGCATACTACTGATACCAAGTGCAACTACAGACAGGCAGTGGTGAACGTTCACTTGATGATGTCTTGTAAAGTTAAAGCTACATCAGCTTGGCAAAAAATACCCTCCTGCTGTGATTAATCCAGGCTCCACATACAGAGCCCCTGTCATTCACCAGTAACTACTACTGGTCTGTGCTTTTATGAAGAGGGATATGTAAGTATGGAATGGGTGTTAGTGAGTGTCCAGTCTTGTTTTCTATTTATTGTGTTTGGGTAAGTGTGTGAGTCTTTGTGTCAGCGAAGGATAGAGCTGAATGCACTGCCTGTGTATCCTGCTCTGAATGTGTTTTCTCACTCTCTTGATTATGCTTTAAAACTTCTGTCATGCAACAGAACAATGGAGCAGAGCTGCGTGCTGCTGTTACAGTGGAAGAGAAGTAATGTTTTTACAGTGGGGGAAAATATACTAGTATTTATTCCAAACAGGAAGCGCTTTTGAGACTCCGAGTGCATTATACATTTTCAGTAGTGCATTATATTGTATTAATGTCATACCTATATTCCACCTCCCATATGAGCCACCTGAGATCCCTGACTGGCTCATATAGCTGTACCAAAATGAACTGAGCTATGCCACTGAGCTGTTTGCTGCTCATTAACTGCTCACAGGATTCTGGTGAGATGTATGATTTTAATGTAGCTTCTGGCGCTCAACACTAGTAATTTCCCTGTAATGACTGACTGTCAGCAGCTGATATAAAGTGGGGGAGGGGAAACTGCACAATACTTGATATTTGTTTGCTGCATTTTGTACATTTTTGAGTAGTATTTTTTGTACATTACGTACAAGTTATGTTTACTAAAAAGCAGGCACTATTTTGAGGTTTATTCTGTTACAGGCTTTCAGAGATATTATGAGTTTTATTTCATTGTGTTATATGTATGTTTATTTATTTTGAAGAGATATAATAAAATGCAACTAGGTATGTTTTCTGATGAAATGTGCGTGTTTGCTTAAGTTGTAGTGGTCTGTGTGCATTTTTGTGTGTAGTCTCGTTTAGCATTATTATATATTATGTTAATAACTGCGGTTTCTCACTGGAATTTCATGCATCATGAACCATAGCTGACAGCCAAGACAGACATGTGGTTAAACATTTTGAAAATGCAAGGACATGCAAATTTACCTTTCAATTTTGACTTGAAACTGGAAATGTAATGAAGCTTCCACCCACATTGTAAATGCACATCTTGGGTTATTGTAATGGGAAACCTGTCTATAGCCAGGTGAGCAAGAGGCTAACAATTATTGTGGTCAGGAAGTTGACCAAGAACCCACTGACCTCTCTAACAGAATTTGTGAACTACTCTGCAATGAAGGTAGAAACCTGCAGCCAGAAAGACAAACATCTCTGCAGAACTCCATCAGTCAGACTTTATGACTGTCTAGACAAAGGCCACTCTGAAGTAAATGGCACATTACAGCCTGATTGGAGTTTCCCAAATGACACTTAAAGAAATGGAGCGCATGAAGAAAACATATGAACCAATGAAACCAAACTTGAACTCTCTGACCTGATTGCCAAATGCTGCACCTGGCAAAAAGACACTGCTTATTATCTAGATAATACCAACACTACAGTGAAGTGATAGCAGTCTCAGTGCAGACCCTTAAAATAACATCATATCTAACCTATGTTTTCATACAAAAGGGTCAAATTAATTACTTGCATCTACATCACTGTGCTTTAAGATTGAATCCTTAAAAACAACAGAAAACATACATAACAACATAACAAATTACAGTGAGTTGATTTGGGATAGTTCATCTTAAAATTAGAAGAATAATCCACATCTTCTAAAAGAAGTAGTTCATTTTAGGAATGTTGTTGTCGGGCTAAATTATCAGACAACTCAGAGCAGTTTCAATGCACTTTTTCATAATATAGCACTTTAATGTGCAACTTAAAATAAAATGAAACTTAAGTACAAATATATTCAACATTCAAATATGTATAAGGCCAAAGAGTAAAAGTCAAAAATTCCTGTGTACAGGATGCCGCATTTTAGAAATACATACCTTGACCAAACAGGCACACATATGTAAATTAATAAGCAAATTTTTTCACTGAGCAGTGCTGAAAGTAAAATTAGGTTTTCTGATTACTAATATAGTACAAATCAAATTCTTTATGGCACAGTACTGAATATATGGCATGTCCTCTTTAAAAGGGTTGAACTAAGCTAGCTGTAGTGCAAAAACCTCAACCCAACTAAGAAATGTACTGCAGCGAACATATAAGTAACCATCATTGTTTGTACATAACTTACTAATTAAGACCTCTACACCACTGAATAACTACTTCTATGGTTCAGCTACAAAAAATAAGCTTTGAAAGCTTTAAAAGAAAACTTTAATGCACCTATGTTATATAAGTCACATAGTGTTATGTTTGATTTTATGTGATTGGTGGTAAATAGGTAATAAGTATATGGCCGAGGGAACTTTCAAATATGTGCATCTGATTTCTGAAAATCTCAAAAGGAGAAAAGACGGATAAATCCTGAGCCACCAACCTCTGCATCCAAAATTATCTGCTCTTGATGTTCAACTTGCACTTTTCCTGAGGGAGCCACAACCCAAACGAGCAGGAACAAGATGTAGAATTCAATCAGAAATTCAGCAGGTTTCAATGACGATGAGAGTAGTTGTGATCCTAATTCTTTTTCAGATTAACTCTAATCGACGGGAACGCTGCAGGTGCGATGGACCTGATTAAAACTCTTCAGTGAGCTGAATTAATTTGTTAACAAGCTTGTCCATAACTGGCTGCTCATCTGAGAGAGCTTACACAGACATGAATACACTATTCCTACATACAGTGTCTGTGGCAAGAGGACGAAAATGTCACAGATGACATGTCAAATGTCATCTGCCAAACAGTAGGCACTCAAATAATACAGCTGTAGACCGCAGTGCTGGAACACCGGAGCACAAACTGTCCTCTTTCAGATGGAGGCGAGCAGACCCCCTTGACAGCTGAGGGGGGTGATTATGAAGCAGTGTACCAGCGAAGGTCGGCACGGTATCAGAGCTGGGTGTCCTCTCTGGTGTCTATGCTGGACTCGCGTCTCTCTTTCAGGCTGCTGCTGTGGACAGGAGGCTCCTCCGGGACGTGAGCCAGAGGGTCTGAACGAATCAGGTACCTGAGAGAGACGAGAGAGAGACAGAGCCAGAGGGCAGATGAAGAACTGAGACGAGCATGTGCATCGGTTGTAAAGAGTCGCCACATGGGAGCTTCAGCGTTCAGACGCTTTCTTGAACTGATCCCTTCTCGCTAACCCTTCACTGCAGAATTCACACTCTCAGCCACGAAAAGCACGCCGCATTAAAGAGGAGCTAAATAAACAAGCAAACTGTGGGATGCGCTCGCCGTTCTTATCACGAACAGGAAACAGCCGTCGCCATGGATACTGATAGGAGCCTCGCTCGCTCAGCTGTTGTGTTATAATTCATGCCTCCCTGTAATTGCATATTATTTTCCAAAATAATAAGCACAATATTGGTAGGCTCCACTCTTTTGTAAAGCGGTATTATGTGATTTTTGGGTGATAGCGGACCAGGCTGTGAACGCAACACTGACATATTATAACCTTATAAAGTTGTTTTGCTGTTGTGTTACCAAACTGTTTCATTCAGTCGACACAGAGCTACACTGCTTTCAGTTTGGAGTTATATATGTGGAAAACATGTGTGCTGGAAAATAGGTTGATTACTGAACCAAAACAAATGTCAGGTGATAATTTTATCCATTTAATATATAGAAATATTGATTAGTACAGCTGTAACTGAAGTATGAATCAACTATAAGATGATGGATAAAAGTAAATTATAGTGACAAAGTGATGTTATTTGTTTTCATTTTCACTTTTTAAAAAAAATTTAAATTCACTTTAAAACAGCAATTTTGCAGTTTTTCCATCAATCTGATTTGCTTTGATTATCACTTGGATTAATTTTGGACAAAATGGACACACACTGAGAGTAGTGATACGTCTCAAATGACCCTTTGTGCAGGCTAAAAATACATTATAGTGTTTCTGCTTATTATAAAACAGGTCAGAGCGACTTAACTTTCAGCAGCTTTCCATTAAACAGCAAACACGCATTACAGGATCAACATAGTGGAGTCATGCTTACACAATATCATTGAGCTCCAGCCTGGTGTCAGGAGAAGGATTAATCAGGACGTAGGACAGAGTGTTCTGGTGGTCGTTCTGCTCATCTGAAACGGAAACATCACCGAAATCAGCAGACTGGAATAGTCACACCTGTATGATGGTGTTTTGATCTGACTTCTATAGGATCACAACTTAAATGCTGACCTTGCAGATATCCCAGATTGACTCTGTTCATGACGTCACTGGCTGTCAGGTTAGTCAGATCTTCTACAAGGAGCCGTTAGACAAGAAACAAACAAACTTTTAAGCAGAAGTTTGGGGAAGTAAAGCTCTGAGCAGTTAAAGATGTGTCCGTCCTCACCATATCCAGAAGTGGGGAGGCCCAGATGCCTCATCCGGTTGCGGACCAGCTCGGACAGCTCTTCCCTCTCAGAGCGTCGGTACAGGTTGAGGCGCTGCTGGGCGATGCGCTGGGCGTGGTCCTTGCTCGAGTCCCGGCTCACTCCCTGCCACCTCACGCTCTTCTTACTCAGACGCCGAGCCCACTGCATGCTCTTCTTCCTCAGCAGGGGGTGATCTGTTGGGTCGTTGCTGCGAGACTCGTCCCCCTTGTCCTTGGTGTCCTCGCAGTCGTCAACGCTGACCGACACCTGCGACTGGGGTGGGGAGACAGGAAGTTACCTTCACAGCCAGGACGATCATCAAAATAAAAGTTCATAGGGATGGCCATGCCAGTGGTCGGTCACCAGTTTGGTCCAGACTAAATTATTTTATCAACTATTGTCCAGGCAAGGTTTTACAGACATTCATGGTCCCCAGAGGCTACATACACACATTGGCCATCCCCTGACTTTTTTATCTAGCAACACCACCAAGCTTTCACTTACTCTGTAAATTAATTTAACAGCTACTAAATGGATTGTCACAAAATGTATGGCCCAATTCCAATTCCTCTCCTTGGGATTGGGCCAATGTATCCTAATGACTTTGGTGACCCCCTGACCTTTCCTCTTGCTCAATGAGGTTCACATATATGATTCTAAGTAAAATTTTTAGTTAATTAATCAAAATACTGTCTTAAATATGTTTGTGTCAAGATTACAAGCTTATTTGTAATAATCACGATCTTGTATTTGAGATTTAGCTTGATATAATTTACAGCATCATCTGTGAGATCTCACCTCAGAAGTGGAGAAAATGTGGGATTCTGTCCGATAAATCCCGATAGGAATCTCGGCACTGGAGGAGCAGAGTTTCTGAAACAGTCTGCCATAAGTACTAATCCACAGATCTTCCTCGGTTACTTTCATCTAGAAGAAGAGATAAATGAGTATAAGATTATTTAGATAAACTGTGTCTTTCTTCTTGTGCATTATGTTCTCCTGTCTAACTCACAGCACAGAGGAATCCTGATCCCGGGGTGGTGTCCAGCCCCAGCAGCAGCCGTGCAATGAGGATCATGTAGTCCTTCACAAAAGACTGACACGGAAAACACTTTTACATATTTATTACAGCTTAAAAAAACAGTGGACATAAAGAAACCGAAGTGACATTTCTATCAACGACTGAACACAAGAGGGCACTTTTGCTTTATGGTGGTGACGCCGCTCTGTTTCTTCAGGTGACAGTTTCTCTGCTGACGCATGAGACGCGTTCATTTCTTTCACCTGGTATTTAAAAGAGTCATGTGCGGCGCTGAGCTGTAGGTGTGCACCAACCTGATACAGCAGGGTGTCCAGCATGCTAATACTGAAGACTCGGCCTGCGGCGAAGGGGAGGCGAAACATGAAGGCCAGGTTGGAGCCTTTGTCGCGCTCTTTCTGTGGGGGAGAACCAGGGTCAACAGGATTCAAAGTTCTGTTATTTGTCTGAGGAAATCAGATGTGGACAGCAAACAATGTGAAGACCAGCCACTTAAAAAAAAAAAAATCTATACTTCTCTTTACAATTCCTGTTCATAACTCATACTAGACACTTCACTATAGGCCCTTTTGCTAGGTTTTACCTTCTCCAGCTTGGAGAGGGCCAGTGAATAGCAGTCCTTTGCTCTGAACTGCATGAATCTCATGTTGGAGGGATGAGTAAGCTCGGTGATAATACTGAGACTGGGAAACAACCTGAAACAAGAGAGAAGGGTGCTACAGTAAATAAAAGAGGATGACTATATCCAAACTTTCAAAATCATTTTCACAATATTGTCCAAACACGGTTTCCAGTGCCAGCTCATATAAACACAATGACTTCATGACAAAGTGATGTTAAAAAATTTACAACCATTCCATTGAATAATTTAAGATAAACATTATGATAAAATCTGATTAATTACCTGAACATCGTCTGCACATTGACAATAGTTTTGGCATCGGCCATGTAGTCTTCCTCGGCACTCATTGTACTCTCTTTATCCACAACGACCAAATTATCGGCGTAGATAATGCCACACTGCAGCAGGCTGTCCAGACTGAAACACACACACGAAAACAACAATGAATATAATTTACCCAGAGTACACTGCACATCCAACTACAAAGCACAAACTCCTCTTCAATATATATTTAATGAGAAAATAAATGTAACAGATAATAAGATTAGAATGAATAGCAGAAGGTTATATGACGGTCTTACTTGTCTATGGTCCCAGCCATGTAATAGACCATAGGGAAACAGCAGATGGCCTCGAGAAAGTGATTATCTGGCCTACAGGAGACATAGGATGATTCAATTTTGTTTTCTGTTGCCCTTTTAATTCAAAACCACACAGTACATTGCAATAGTAAATAAAACATGGACGATGCAGAAAGTGAGTTTGCTACTCACACAAGAAACATTTACTACAAGTTAGACATTTACTTGGATTTTTTTTGTTGTTTGTTTTTTTTTTCTCTTTATGCTTGATTTGAAATTGAGCTCAAACACAACATTGCGTCCAATGCGCAGCAAACATAAACGTAATGTGATGTTTGATGTCCCTGCTTTAGACTGAGGTGTTGCTGGACGCGCTCTGAGAGATTTAGTCGCGTTATTCCTGCCTGTCCTCAACCATCACCGAAGCCGACAGAGCGCTGCCTTATGCATCTGCCCAGTCCTGCTGACTAGAGACCCAAGGCTGTCGTAAGTGCTCGAATTGCGTATCCAAGTGTGTGGGTGTTTGTATTTGTGTGTGTGCAACAGCGATAGGAAGGGAGAGAGAGAGCTGCACGCAGGGAGAGAGTTTATTGTTATGTGCGTGTTTCTATGAGAGTCCTGAGAGCGCGCATGTGGGGGCTGAAAAGGGACACATCAGGGTTGTCAGTGAAAGCCTGCTTGGTGTTCTCCAAAGAAATCATTTTCTTCATCTTTTTCTCCCCTTGTAGCAATATATATCATTCAGGTTCAAGGCAAAGCAAGTTGCTATGGTTACTGTCTGGAGCTACCGAGTGCAGCGTTTTCTTTTTTTTTATTTTCTTTGTCGCTCAAAAACACACCGTCACTGTGAGCAGCAGCAGTAACCTGACATCAGGACCGACAATGAAGTTCCACCTCCACAGCCTTGTCCTAAGTGCCGGGCTGACGTGAGTTCCCAGCGTGACATGGTGAAAGACGGGGAGAGGAGTGCGTGTGTGTGTGTGTGTGTGTGTTAAGGTGAACTCACGGGTTATCCAGCAATAAGACAATGGGGTTGAGCTCTTTCCTGGGTCTGTAATAAGCTCTGAGAGGCACGATGAAGTTATAGAGACCGTTCCCCGCAGTCTCAGCAGACACAATGATGAGCTTGTTTTTAAAACCATAAGCCTTCGCATCCTCAAAACTGTTGTGCCTGCAGCCCTGTGTAAAGAAAAAAAAAAAAGACAGGTATTTTAGGTTTGCTTTTATGTAGTGAAGGACAGAGAGAGGAGGGAAGGAGTGATGGAGGCAGCAAGTAATTGAGTGACTAAGTTGGAGGAAGAGCGACTGCCCACCTGGTCGAGCCGTAGGCAGCAAAATGGGGCTTTTTCAGCCAACAGATGGCACAAGGTGGGCGAGCTCCCAATGTACGGAGAGTTAGGGGGATAACCTTTCACGTAGCTGCCAACGAATCCAAAAAGCATGAATGACACATTTCATGGAAAACATACTGAGTTAAAAGCATTTGTCAGGTTTTCCTGTTGTAATTTCATTTTTCTAAAACAAAAGGGTAAAAAGCTGGTTTGCAAAGAGGACATTTGGAGGCATTTTTCAGAATTTGCAGAATTTATTCATGTTACCTTGGAAATCAGCATTCAGGTTCAGCCGGGTAAATTATTCACAGGTCAGGAGAATATTTTGTTTTGTTTTGGTCGGATAGTTTGGCAGGTTGCGTAATGGTAAATGAACAAGACTCACTTGGATTATGTGTGATTGTTTGCTTCATTTGCATATTGCATTTTGCAGGTTTAGCATATATTAAATGACTGTGGTTCTAATTATTTTGGCTCAAGTTGAAATTAAACAGCATTAATTAATTGAAACTGGCTGTAGAACCGAAAGTCAGTTGGACTTAATACAAAAACTAAAAGAGCGGTTTATGCAAATGTGGCACGATCAGATTCCAGATACATATCAAAATGTGACATATGTTCAATTCAAGGAAAGGTATGCGAAAGTAGCACAGTAAAAGTCCTGCATTCAAAGTCTTTCTTGAGTAAAAATACAGATGTTTATCAAAAGTTAAAGTAACAAAAGTAAAAGTACTTGTGCAGAAAAACGCCCCCCTGTGAAAGTTTTAGGATTATATCTTCATTTAATTTGCATTATTAGTATGTTACTGTTATAGTTTGTTGAGGTGAAGTAACTGTTACTTTTAAGCAAATGTAGTGGAGTATAATCACAGAATAAGGATAAAGTAACGTAAGTAAAGTAAAGTACAAGTACATCAAATTTGTACTTACTTTCTGTCACTGGAAGTTCCGTCACTAGTTTTACTTCACTAATTATTTTATAGCCTGTGTTAGTTGCTGTGTCTCCTTGTGGTTGGGCTTTTAAGATATGAGTATTTATGAGCACACAGACAAACTTACTCAGTAGTTGAGTGGCCTTTCTCATCTGTGAAGACAGAGTCGTCCTCTGATTGGTCACTGAGGAGGTCGCACGGCAGGATTGAGGAGGAGTCTGCGATCTCCTGAACCGGAGCGATGCTTGGCCGGCGGCCCCCCGTTCCATTTACTGTAGGCGGGACCAGTTTTCCACCTGAGGGGTCAGGTGGGCTCGTATTCTGCAGATCCATGGCAACAGTGCCTGTAAATTAAATTCACCTGAGCTTTAAATCACACATAAAGAACCAGGGTCTCCAGATTCAAATTCATCAACAAGAGCGGTTTATCTGCATCCTCTCTCTCACCCATGCTGGCGATGATGCTGTGGACAGGGAGCTGTGAGGGTCCGTCGTAGAGTCCCCCGGCAGGTCGGCCCTTCCTCTCCTCCTGGTTGAAGATGAAGGCCGAGTTCTCCTCCTTGGTGATGTTGATGTAGTAGCAGGTGTCTGAGGCAGCCATGATGTGGCGAGGGCCGGGGTTCAGCAGGATGCTCTTGTTGTCTTCCCTCTTTATACCGATCAGACACACGCCGTACCTGCACGTCACATATCTGCTGTTAGTATATACTGTCATTACATTTAAAGTCAGGAAAACAACTTTTTTAACTTGAGATACAACGCGTCAAATCATGAACTTTACAGGTGCTTCACACAGAGCCACACTATCATTAGGTGTTTCTTTCTGTTTTCAGTCTTTATGATTGGTGCATGCAGCTTCTTGTACAATGGATCAATTTTCACATCTAACTCTCAGCAAGAAAGCGAATAAGCTTAAATTATTTCTTTATATAACAGCAGAAGTTTTGTCTGGAGATGCAAGACTTGTTTTCAGATTTGGCAGCTGTGAGTTCAAAAATGGTTTTGTAGTCTGCAACTTACTCGACATAATTTTTCAGGACGAAAACATCGACACCATAATTAAAAGTTTGTTGTTTTCGTTCTCTTATTTTTCTCTATAAAATTCCTAATTCCTTAATCTAGGATGAGACAAAACAGTAGGACATTAATGATTGTACGTGATTATGTACTGACGATCGAACAGTAACATAATGTGGAAAAACCCCTGTAAATGTTTTGCTTTATTTTCTACTTGTCAGCATCTGAGGGAGATGCTTTAGCTTACATGTCAACTCACTTCTTGTGAGCATGAAAGGAAGCGTATGTGAAGCTTTTGCCATTGTACTCTCCAAAGAACTTGCTGTCGCACAGTCGGATGTGGTAGACCTCATTGCCGGAGCAGCATCCGTACATCCTCTGCCACTGCTCCGGAGACTGTTGTCCTTCTCTGCATTCGGTCAGGGAAAATACAGTTAAACACAGAACGGGTCGGGTCAAGTAAACCTGATACCTTTTTTTTGTTATGCATGCTATTATACATGCAGTCCTGACAAACTCTGAGCTTTAGAGACGTTATTGTCATTCGCAAAACTCCCCACATCCCTGCAAACCCTCTGGGTCACGCTGGGTCTCCCGGTGAAAGCAGACAGCTTGATCCATCTGTCAGTCAGTCGGCTTGGCTCTAATATACCCTTTGTAATGACTTCCGGTAATTACAGTAATTGCTCTAGCACTTTGACAGAGTTTAATGGGCTACGAGAGATGCTCAGAACAACCCTGAGGTAGCAGTCTATATACTTGTTTCTTAGCACTTATAAATATTTACATAAGATGATTTATAAATCTCATTTCACGCTCTATGGCTTCCATACTGTAACTCATTATACAAGACAAAATATGCATTATTATGAATATCTCCTGGTTCCTTTTAAACTTAGTTCCCACTGATGAGCGGCATGTCTCTGAATTCATCTCGTGCACTCCAAGACACCCACACATGCGAGGCAAATATACACATTAAAAGTACCTTTGCATAAACATACTCTCTCACGCACAGTCAGACAACCACAACACACTTTCCTATGCATCTTTGTGGCTATTGTGTGCAACCTCGAAGCCTGTACGCCTTTGTCTCATAAAACACACAAAGCTTCATTTTCCAAAGAGTTGTCAGGAGCACAGTAAGTGCTGTAGCCCATTGATTCCCCTTTAATGCGGTTTCCCTCAGCCATTGACATCAGCTTTTAAAAGTGATCTGTACGCATGCTGTGAAAAATCATTTTCCACCGGAGAGCTTTTCACACGTCTTTACAGAGAAAACATCCTAGAAAATCCATTTAGGTGCCGCCTGTTCTCTTTTTTGGTTTAGTGCACTCTCTTTACTTCCTGCTGTTCTCAACAACAAACGAAGACTTTTCTCTTTGCTTGAACTTATTCACCTCTGTGCCAGTCCCATGGAAGACATCACCAGACATGAAAACATGAAGAAATCTGAACTTTACGATCACACAAAGGAGAAATCAAAAAAGCCTGAGCAGGCCCCTGGTTATGCAAGATGACTGACCGTCCGCGGGAGGTGTGCACCAGGAGCGTGACCAAGGTGGAGGTGGCAGGACACACACAGTTGAGAGCCAACATGGCGTATTTGAACTCCTCCTCACACACAACGTGATCTGAAAAGGAGAAAATGATCAGAGGGGCTGTCCGAGAAGTAGAAGTTATATTATCGTGTGTTACACAAGAAAGATCCTTTATAAGTGGAAAACTCATTTCACATATAAATAAAATATGTTTATTTACTTTGTGCCTGAGAGTTCGAGATACGCTGATGACTCCCAGTTGTTTGTCTCGTTTATCACTGAAAATTCGTAACAATCTGGATTCTATTGCTGCCATTGAAGACTGGATCAACTTCTTGCAACTGAACACAGTCGTGTTATTGGTCCTGATCATATTTCCAACAGTGTCACCCCCAAGCTTGGACCATTAACAACTAACATGACACACTGAAGAAACTTGGGAGTTGTTTTCGATCAGTACCTCAATTTCAATCAGCACATTGTTCAATTCTACTATTTACACATCAGAAATATTACCAGTCAAACCAATGATGTCGAAAAATATAATTGAACATATCCACACTCATTTCCTCTCGCCTGGACTACTGTAATTAATTATTTACATGTCTAAATGATGCAACAGTTGCCCATTTACTGTACAAAATGCAACAGCAAGACTCACACTCAACGTCACTTTTAAATCCCGACATGGCTCTGCTTTACTTTTCTTAACACCTTATTCTACACCTCAGATCAGAGAATAAAATGTTGCTAAAAGTTCAGTCCAGGCTGAAAACACAGGGGGGATCACGATTGTATTGTTTTGTCTCCCACGCTGTGGAACAAACTCCCCCTCAATGTTAGATCAGCTGAGTCAGTGGCTCAGTTTAAAAAGCTTTTAAAAACACACCTGTGCAGACTAGAAGATCTTTATAATGTCCATTCAAATGTTTTAATGTTGTTCTTTTATAATTTAGTTTTATCTCACTGTGTTTGTGTGATGCTTCTTATTTTTTGGGTTTTCTCTATGATCTACTATTTTTGCATTGATCTTGTAACTCTGGTTTTGAAAGGCAGTCTTTAAAAGTCTATAAAAAGTATTCACCCCGCTTGGATGTTTCACCCTTTTGTTGCTTTTATACATGAAATCATGATGGCTTTTTTGCAAAAAACAACTCTTTAATATCAAAGTGAAAACAGATTTTTTACAAACTAATGTCAATTAATTAAAATATATAGTGTAAAATAAGTGTTTGCATAAATATTCACCCCCTTTACAGTGAGTGACCTAATTCAACAGAGCCAGCAGTGTCACAATTAGTGAAATGGAGATCACCTGAGTGCAGCTGATGCGTGTCAAGTGATTGTAGTGGTAAACACATGTGTGTGGGAGCTCCAGCCTCTGGTTCATCAGTATTCCTGCTACAATTGTAAATGAAGAAAGAACACTCCAAGCAACTCAGAAAAAAAGATCATTGAAAAGTATAAGTCAGGAGATGGCTACAAAAAGATTTCCAACTCACTGGACATCCCACAGAGTTCAGTTAAATCCATCACTAAGAAATGGAAGGCGTATGTTTAAATCTGCCTCGAGCTGGCCGTCACAAACTGAGTGACCGGGCAAGAAGAAGACTGGTGAGGAAGGCCACCAAGACACCTACGACCGCTCTGAAGGAGTTCAAAGCTTCAGTGGCTCAGATGGGAGAGACTGTACATACAACAACTGTTGCCTGGGTTCTTCAGCAGTTGAAGCTGTATGAGAGAGCTGGCAAAGAGAAAGCCATTGTTGAAAAAAGCTCATATGAAATCTCGCCTGGAACTCACCCAAAGGCATGTGGGAGACTCCAAGGCCAATTGGAAGAAGGTTCTTTGGTCTGATGAGACAAAAATTGAGCTTTTTGGCATCAGACTAGACACAATGTTTGGCGAACACCAAACACTGCACATCGCCACAAACACACCATCTCCACTGTGAAGCATGGTGATGGCAGCATCATGCTCTGGAGATGCTTCTCAGCAGCAGGCCCTGGAAGGCTTGTAAAGATAGAGGGGAACATGAATGCTGAAAAAATATCGCCAAATCCTGGAGGATAATCTGACTCAGTCTGCAAGAGAGCTGAGACTTGGGAGAAGATTTATTTTCCAGCAAGACAACGACCCCAAGCATTCAGCAAAAGCTCCACAGAAATGGTTCAAAGACAACGAGGTGAATGTTCTGGAGCGGCCAAGTCAAAGCCCAGATCTCAATCACATTGAGAACTTGCAGCTAGACTTGTAATCTACTAAATACTGACCTGAAGGGGGTGAATATTTATGCAATCATTTACTTTACCTTATATATTTTTAATTAATTGACATTAATTTGTAAAAATCTGTTTTCACTTTGATATCAAAGTTGTTTTTTTTTTTTGCAAATTCTTGTCAAAAAAGCCAAATTATACTGACCATGATTTCATGCATAAAAGCAACAAAAGGGTGAAAGATCCAAGGGGGGTGAATACATTTTATAGGCACTGTAGAAAAAGTCTCTTATCCATCTCTTAAGTATGAAGCCAGCTAGAGTCGATCAGCTCAGCCTGAGATCAATAAAGCTCATCTTGAGAGACTGGCTCTCTCTAAAGTTCAAATACGATACATCCACCAAGCTTGTTCATTAACACATCATATCTTTAATCTTTAGGGAAAATCAAAGTTTGAAAATGACAAGTTGTGTGGAGTTACGTGGTGGAGCCTGACTATTTCTGCTTTTGAAACAGATTTAACAAAAGAGATTAAAACGTATAAATTTGTTTTGAGTTGCTTTACTGAACCTCTAACTCTCAAAAAGCCAAAAAGCAAACCAGCGTTTCACTGACAGCTCAGAAACTCTCACCTGCAAACTTTACATGGAACTTATTTTCGGGTTTCAGTATCTGGACATAAAGGGGGCAATTTGGAGCGAAGTCCTTCACAGCCCAGGCTCTCAGGATGGTCTGATGGTCCTGAGGGGAAACAGTCAAACATACTGTAATGCATTTTCTCATTAATCTCCTTTAATTAATCAGTAATTGCTTTCATGACTGACGGCATTAATGACTTGAGTTTTCAAACTGATGAATGACAGCTCATAATTGATAAAGAGTTATGTCAGAGAGTTTGGTCATTGTTCTTACCGCAGCCATGCGATCCACCTCGTTACGGCTGCTCAAAATGAAACAAGCCTCTGCGTCATCCATTCTGCAGCGCCAAGACAGGTGGAGAAACAATAGGACAATGTCAAAATTCATGAAAAACAAAGGGACATTTCCCAAACGCAAATTGCCGAGAAAGAGTCAGAACTCAACTGAAATGACCGCTGACCAGTCAGAGGAGATAACAGCAACATACTTTGATTCAATATTGAATTTATCGTTGGCTGCAGTATAGACAAACACATAGAGATTAACCTGAAATGCTCTGCGCTGTATATGTGCTGTGAATGTGGAGCTGTTATTGCATATGATTAACACAGCCAGGAGAGCGCAGAATGCAAAACAAGTGTGGGAGGATTTGAAACGTTGCCAGATGCAGGATGTAAGCTCGACACACACCCAGTCCTCTACTTCTAATTGCTCCATCAGAAGGCTGCCAAATGTATACACTGAAGTTATGTAACCCATTTCATCAAAGTAGTACTTTGGTGTTTAGTGCAACTGTTGCACAGGACTATTATGGACTAGGACTAGGACTATACGTTTTTGAGAGGCTATTTTATGTCTTTGCTTTTGTTGTTTTGGTGTTGCACACGACGAAAATTAAAAATCTAATTGAAGCAGGAGAGGCAGGGATATTCAGATTTTTAGTTCCTCCTCATGACATTGCCAGGGTTATTTTCTCAGACTAGAAAAGATCCACATACGATATTAACCGTTTTCTGACTTGTACGTGTAAAATCATTTGTATTTACCCTTTAACCTTGTCTGTATCTCTTAAGTATTTGCGTGTGTTTAATGCTACAAAAATAAACATGACAGATTGACAGCAGGTTTTTTTAAATCCTTTTATCAGTATTAAAAATTTCCACATAGTCTCATTCATAACACTTCTACAACTTAAAATTATCGGGAGAATGTGAGACGGATCGTTTTCGCTTTCATCAGACAAAGTGGTCCAACGGCTGAGTCTAAAAAGTCAGGGGCACAGCTTGAATGAATAATTACAATGTGGTATGAGTATGAGGCAGCACAATGGCTCTGACAAGCCTATTTACCGAGAAAGGAGTGAGAGAATGGAGAAGGGACTGAGAGAATATCTGGGTGACATTAAAGAATGGAAGGACAATAGAGATTCATATCCTGCTGATGGTTTGCAGCAATTATTTCTACCTGCTGAAAATGCAAAATATAAAACGTTTGAATCCACCATAGACGATGTTTGCAGGGCGAGCAGGAGCATGTTGCACGTTACGCATGGCAATGGAGATATCAAAATTAAATTTGTTTCACCTTTGATTATAGCAATTAAAATCAGTGTCATTTCTCAGAACAGCTGGATTTGTGTGGCAAAGAGAAATATTTGGCAGCCACACAACATTCCAATAGTTGTCGAGACATTTCACTCATAAAAGTTTTAACCTGCCTGTGGTGCTACAGGAAAAGTCAGGGGACAACCAAAGGATATGTTGTCTTATTCATTAAGAGTTCCCTTTCTCAGTTTCTAAGTGTATTTCCGATCCAGCTCTCGTCTTCTCTGACCATGCTGTGATCTCAGTGGATATTTCCCTGCCAGGCCGTTAAGTGAAACGCTTTAGCACCATTATGCCTTAACACCATAATGCTCTCAGACAAAACATTTGTTGATGTCTTTAATGATCAAATTGTTTTTTTGTAATATCTGTAAATGTCAGTTCCTACTTTGGAGTCCTTAAAAGCATATCAAAGAGGAATTATTATTTCACATGCTGCATCCAAAAGTGAGATGCATCTTGAAGCATTTATTTCAAATTTGGAAAATGACTCTTCCTCCCCATCTTCAAATGTGTACAAAGCTCAAAACCAAGATGTCTGATGTTGCTATAAAGAAAAAAATCTGATTCCCCCTCTAACGCTCACTGGATTCAGAATGTGATGTATTTTATGAGGTTAGTAAAGACGAATCGTCTGTTGCAAAATTTGATCACATTTGGCTCCGTGTCCTGGAAACACTGTCACTTTGGTAGCACCATACATGAAGAGTTTTCTCCTTTTTATTTTATATCTTCCTTTTCTCAACATTATCTTATTTTCCATTTTTCTTACTTTTGTGCATGCATGAAGGTGTATGTGTGTTGGTGTGTATATGTGTGTGTGTATGTGTATACAGCAGGTATATATTTGTATATATTTTGTTGGGTTCCTAAATTTATATTACTCAGTGCTTATTGGAAACATCATCTAGAAACCATGAATGTGAAAATGTTTGTGGCAAAATTACAATATACGTATTTAACTGGATAAGTGTAACTCATCCTCATCCATGATCGTCTATCCAATAGTTGTAGATATCTTAGTCTGGACCAAAGTGGTGGACAGAGCAAAAGACAGACAGACTGACTTTGCTACCCTTAGAGTCCTGATGATGAAGTTTACTTAGCGCCCCCATTAGGCCAATGTAATATTTAAATACCAGAAAATTGTTAATACATCATCATAACTACAAAAAAGTCGTCCTTCTCGGGGACCAGAGGTTTGAGGCTCTGTCACTTACTTGGCTCTCAGCAGGTCCTGGTCTTTGAGAACAGATCCTTGCAGATAGATGACTCTCTGAGACCACAAAGGGATCTGCAGCACTCTCCGCACCTGGAGGTCCATTTCACTCGGGCACAGGATCACCACGTAGTAATCCTTTAAGATCACACAAGAACGTCTTTAATATCTACTGTGGAGTGCATGAAGAACCACGTAGAAGACAGTCACAAAAAAATATCCTGAGAAACATACCATGCATATATATATATATACACACAAGACTTGTTTGGTACCTGCAGTCTTGGATGGGCGTAAAATTCATTGAGAAAATCCATGAGCAGATCAATCTTTAACGTGCTGACACAAAGCACTACATGTTTCTCAGTCTGCGCTCTGTGGCGGCTGTAATTCCCTCCAGACTTCTGTCTCTCCATCCACAGGTACATCAGCTCCTCGAACTGAAACACAGCGAGCTGAGTGAAACTAGAACTCACAAGGGAACATCCAGAAGTTAACAAAGTTTGTCTCGACATCTTCCTACCTGCAGAGGCAACACCACCAGAGCCACGCAGATCATGATGACCACCAGCAGCTGGGACGGCCATATGCGGGGGGTGACGTCTCCGAAGCCCACGGTGGAGAAGGTGACGATGCAGAAGTAGAAGGAGTTGAAGAGGGAGAGGTTTTTTCCTGCTCGCTCCAGGTGCTGGATTCCACATGTGCTGTTAGAGCAGGTTAGAGGAACCATGTATACAAGCAAACAAAATGCAAGCAGTAACAGGTTATCTGATGAGTCAAAATATATATATATCAATAAATAACAGGTATTGACATAATTTAAATTTATTGCAAAAAGAAATTGAAAGCCTTATACTTGTCTCTTAACTTCTGTTTTCTATTATTTTCTCTTTTGTTTGTGATTTTTGGATATATAAATAAAACTGACTTGACTTCCATTTTCTACAATGACTTGACTACTATTCTCTATTTTTACCATTCTCAACTCTGTAGTCTTCCTACTTTTGGTTTACGCAAATTGTTTATCTAGTCCCTTTATTTTCATTTATGGGCTGATTATTTCCCAAATTTTACTAACTATATAATTCAGTACCAATTACAGGAAAAATAGAGACAGAGTTCTGAGTTGTTATATTTATTAGTTCAATTTGTTGTGTTGAGTTTATCATTAATTTCTAGAGTAACTTCATTTTAAGAGCCACAGACTTTAAAACCCAAATTAATTTTTATTATTATTTTAATATCAGAAAATCTGTTTGCCTGTAGAAAAATGTCACATTTTTTCATGCTCATCAACCTGCAGTGAACTAACCAGAAGTCTCGAGGTTACACTAGCTTGGCATTTGGAAATAATTGGAAGAGTACCAACTGATTACACTCTTTTTTTCTCTAATTAGTACCAAATTACATTATTTTTCCTTCCTAGGAAATTATTAGGAACGAACAGACCCAAAAGAAAAATGTCACCAACATCTATTATTTTCCTTACAACATTTACTAATTTTCCTTGTTGCTGAGTCTGATGTGCCTCGTCAATCACTGTACAACAAGCTCTGCACTATCATAGACCAATTTATGCCTTATTATATAAAACTGTGCAACCTACAGTATGAAGCTTAAAACATACATTAGGACATTACTAAAAAGAAGCCTCACCCGGTGAAGACCAGGCACAGCAGGGTGCAGATGAGAATGAGGACCTGGTTGAACATGGCTGAGTTGGTCCTCTGGATGGCTCTGTGGACATCGTTCTACCCAATAACAACAGCACACTTTAAAACTAAAAACTCTGCTCGCATAAAAGAAAGTTATGAACTTCAAATGTTCTCTCTGATCATTCATGCCAGATCTGTAGGGAAGCTCTCACACTATTAGTTTAGCGATTTATTGCAAATGGAGTCGGCTTTATGGTTCAACTCTTGGATGCATCCTGCTGCAGCAACACGGCTGAACAGTATGAAACAGAACAACGTGATAAAACGTGGAGAGGTTTGCTAATTATCTCCCGGTCGAAGCCCTTCAGGGTGCTCACAATCAGAGCCGAACCGAAGCTGGAGAAGGACGTGTTGCGGTGGAAATGACTGTGAATATGAAGGCCTGTATATGTCAGTGCAGAGAAATGTACTGTCTGTGACTGGCTGCCAGCTGACCCAGCGTAGTGTGACTCAGAGCGTCTCACCTTAACAAAGTCATTAAAACGTTGATTAAAAACAAGTCATTAACAGAGACAATTAACTTAATGCCTTTGTTGACTCACAATCATGTTCTCCAAAGCACACTTGGCGAGCCAGCAGTTGAGGAACACGGGGATGAAGATGTTCCTTATTGAGGGCCAGAAAATCTGAGGAAAAAGTGACATTTAAACACATTTCATATTTCACAATCACACATTGAATACTATGGGAAATACTATGTGTTGGAACTTAAATACTTCAAGTGTGTATAATTCACTTTTCAAAGTCTGTCTCTCAATAATTCTTATGGTTTCTATCCTTAAAGATATCATTAAAAAAATATGAAAAAAACAGAGTAAATATTTCCTCTAAATTGAATGTATTTGTTTTACTAGTGCAAGAGTTAAGGTAAGATAAGATGGCTTTTATTGATCCCCCTCAGGGGAAATTCACTTGTTACAGCAGCTTGCAGAACAGGCCATTTGAAACACAGTACTCAAAATTAATAAAACATAAAGTAGCAATAAAAAATAAGGTGGCAATAAAAAATAAAATGGCAATAGAAAAAGTAGAAAAAGTATTCACACTATGAAGCAAAGTATTTACACTATGTTACACGTTTTTCCTTGTTATTGACATCCAAAAGTATGACATTCTATATTCATATGAGATAAAGAGTATTTCAGTGTTGTCTTGTTGAAACGTTTTACCGTAATGATGAAGGGAACCGTGTTGATCATCTCCAGAAGAAAAGACACCTGGAATATCTGCTCCCAAATGTTCCCCTAACATTAAAAACATCATAGACTTTTTAAACAGTTTTACCTGTAAGCACACAATAGACAGTGAGTCACCGCACAGATACGCTCCTTAATTGTAGTCTGTCACTTTCCACGACCACTTAATCCTTCACCTCAACCAGATCCTGTAATTACCGTCTATCTTTAATGTAGCCCTGACAAATGACTTGGGGCTAATTACGCCACTTATGTACTGTCAATCTCACAGACTGTAAGTGACTAATTGTACAGACTGTATTCTGTAATCATACTGATGTGCCTGAAGTCTGTGTGTGTCTATTTTGTGTGTCTTACCTTGTAGCTCAGATACATCAGCAACATCGTCTCCAGGAAACTAATGATGGCCACAATCACCTGTGCAGACCAGGACAGGTAATGATGAACACAAAGTCATAAGTTCCGTGTTTACGTATATTTTTAGATTGTCAAATATTTGATCAGTCCAGTTCTTATACGTCAGCTTATTGAATCATTAATTTCCTCTGCATATATGTTGTTGTGACTCACTTGAATGGCCCACACAGGAACCTTTCTGTCCACCCAGAAGATCAACTCCCTGTCAGACGGAGCACACAACCCTTTTATTAACAATAAATATCCTTTAAATCAGAGATGAAATGCATTATTATCTGCTTTTAAACCATCAATGAGACATACATAAAGTCAACATGAGACTTGTAGATGACGGGGCTGGCAGTAGCTTTAGATTGGTGTTAACAGAGTAAGAGATAACAGTTATGATCATGTGATGATCAGTATTAACATTGATCTCATAATAAAAACACTGATCTCATGCCAGGCTGATAAGGTGAGTGCGGGAAATGAGCTGAAAGAGCACACACAGAATACTGATCTCACCAGAGGCTACATAATATTCTTCTACTAATTTGACCCTATTAACAGAAATCACACCTTCTGCCTCTTACCAGTTAATTTCTCTGTCCTGAACTGATCCGTTCCACTGGCAGTCGACGCTGCAGCATCGCAATGACGGCGAGGAAATGAGGACAAAACGATGCAGAATGAAAAGTTAATGAATGTAATACAGCTAAGTTATTTGTGCTAATGCATTTTAAGCAGTGCTTTTAAATTGATTTTATACATGCAAGCGAATTCACTCTCTCAAATCTTCTCATCTGTCTGAAATTGTTTTTTTGTAGGACCAGTCAAAATATACATTTATTTAAAGATGTTGATGTTTGATGCAATTTCTCAGAGCAAAACAGTTTTTTTAAATGGTCTCTTTGCACTTTGCAGCAATTTTATTGCCATGTTTCAATGTTGTATCTTGACTTTTAATCGTTTTTCTTTGATAATCTGTCATTTATTGTTGTTTTTACTCTTCTTTGTGTGTTGATCTGTGAATGGTGGAATGTAACTAAGTACATTACTCAAGTATTGTACTTCAGTACAAATTTGAGACACTTGTTGTGTTTCCATTTCATTTCATCACTTTACACTTCTACTCCACTACTTTATTCTTTCTGCATTTAGTTCGTATGTAGGCTACTTTTACTTAAGTAAAATGTTCAATGCAGAACTTTTATTTGTAATGGAGTATTTTTACACTGTGGCATTAGTACTTTTGCTCCTTAAGTAAAGGATCTGAATACATCCTCCATCATCTTGGCTTGACGTTTCTTTCAGTGTGAACTAACCATTTGTTGTTGCCACTGGGGGCGCTCTGCTGTCCTGGGCTGTGACTGGCGTTGGCGCCCTGACCCGGGTTGTCTGTCGCCACTCGGATGATGTACAGCAGACAGGTGAGCAGCTTCAGGCAGAAGTTGAACACACGAATCCTCAGACCTAAAGGCGAAAGAGGGACCCAGTTTCCAACAATACTCACTACAAACAACACTATAGCAACAAATATGGGATTTATTGTCATCAGTGTCTATATGTGCTTCCATGCATGTGTAGATTTACAGTGAGTGCAGCACAGTTGTAATTCTCTTTAAATCTATGGCTGCTAAACAAGAAACTTGTGGCATTCACCACAGCTGTTGTGTTTTTCTAAATGCATCTGGGTCTCATTAGGCACCAATTTGTGGGTATTGCTTTTAATGGATCCATTCAATAACACAGCAGCCAGTTTAAGGATGTGAGAAGATGAACTGCACCATTCACTCACTGGATCTTTGGTTTTTGATGAAGAAAAGCTTCAGCCGCTCCTTGAAGGTGTTTTCATTCACGTAAAACTCCACCTGGACCCTAAACAGGGACGAGAGGAGAGGAAGTATCACGCAAGGATCAGCAGCACGACCAGGAGGAGCCATGCAGATGTTTTTCAAAGCAGCTTTTAAAGTATGAAATTTTACACAGCATGAATATTCATCATGTTGTTTTCCTAATCATCTGCCCGGTGGGTTTGCTAATTATCTGACTCTAATTTTGCTCCCACTTACAAGACAGGGTTACTGTAGGTCCCATAAGTCTGCTGCATCTCCTCCAACCAAAGGAGCCAAAGAGCAGCTGTGACAGGATCAGGAGCATCATTTTACACAGAAAATACAACACACATTATTATTATGATCATAATCAGGCCATAATTAAATGAAAAATGAAATTAAATACCAAATTTATATTATACTACACAGCAAGATTTTTCTGCTTGCCTCCCTCCACCCTTCAGACCACAAAACAATACTTTATCTTGATAATTCATTTTCTCTTTAAAATATATCTTTTAAATCCTTTTCTATTTCCATTTCAGGATTTCAAGTTTTGCTTTTAATTTTCTAATTGCTACTTCACAATATGAATCACTTCAACATCCAATTTCTTTTTCCCATTTCCTGTTTCTTTGTCACCTTTAATTGGGAGCTAATTATCCTCAGTTCATTTGCTTTCCGTTACTCTTTGAGTTCTCATTCTGGGTAACACTATCCTCCATATTAAAGGGCAACTATGACCTCACAAGGTGTCAATACTTCATCACTGTTGCTGCAAGTAAAACTACTTTCAGACAACATATTGAAAATGAGAATCATATTTAGTCTTTTTGCTTTCATGCCAGAATAAACTGTGATCGCAAGCTTGCTGGAAAGAAACACAGCAAAAGTGCCCTCTTGTTTTCCCCCTATGGTGGATGAAACATTAGAAAACACGATGCAGTGCACTAATGGGCGCCCTCAAAATCGAGAAATCGCAGTGCAGTGTCGTCGAGGCTGCCCCGCATGATAGAAAATTAGTTGACCTCTCTGTGCTTCTAGACGGTTAAACAGGTAATGGTTCCCTGTGTGTTTGTATTACAGAGGTGTTGCAGTTATACTTTAAGACTTTCTGCTCGCTGTGATGACCACATGATGCCCTTTTTAATGTTTGTCTGCCCCTCATGCCATCAGGAGCAATATCTCCTCTTGCAATTTGAAAAACATCTATTAACTGTGAAACAATCGTACACGTCGGATGCGAGACAGAGCACAAAAGAAGGAAGAGTCAGTCAGAGAGAATAAGCACAACTCGTCCAGTAGCTTGGCAACACAGAAAATCTTTACTCTATTAAAATGTATTATCTTCACAGTGCTGCTGCCTTCAGAGAGGAGTGCAGGAATTAAAAGACAGAGTGAAAAGAATGAGAGAGATTAGAAGAATGTGAGGACGGTTCAAAGCTTGTGATGCTGCTGCTGCAATAATCTCAAATTTTGCCTCGTGGCTGAAAGGTTCACAGTGGGAAGGAAAAGGCAGTGTGGGCTGTTGGATGCGCCGACATCCCTTCGGTGTGCGCTGCAACAGCTATTTCAGGTCTGCACGATGATAAAGCTGCACGACAGAGCGGAGGAACCCCTTCAGAAGTGGAAAGCAGTGGAAGAGAAAGCTTCTGCGAGGAGATGTGGAAACAGCTGTCACATCTGGCCGGCAGCAGGGCAGAGATGAGCTCTGGAGGCACTTCGACTGAGAGCTCGCTGTCACATACGAGGGTCCTACAGATTGCTCTCTGTCTGTCTTACTGTCTCTGTGTGTCACCCCTCCACCCACCTACCCACCCACACACACACAACAAACACACACACAATGGTGCAAGTAATGACCCATAATCAGCTCCTGTTGAGCACACAATTACCGGCTGAAGTGGTGTGGCATTAGTCATACTGCAGTGTCACATCGGAGTTTCAGGCAATAAGACGCACAGCTCTGGGAGTAAACAGATCTTTTAAAACGACTAATAAGGCTGAGCAAGTTCGGGAAGTACGATCAGTTCTGGAACGGGCCTGGTTTTATTGAATCAGTTCGACCCGGGGTGTTCATCCACAACAAACCTGTGGACGTATATATACAGTATATAGAAGTACATTTTTGGCACCATATCAAACAGAGCTGAGACAAATAGTCAATTAATCAATTAGTTGATGATAATGATTGATGTTCTTTTTCAAGCAAAGATACCCAACGTGACCAAATTCCAGCTACTCAGCTGTGAGGATTTTCTGCTTTTCTTTGTCTCATGTGATCATAAACTGAATATATTTGGGTTTTGGATTGTTGGTGAGATAAAACCAGCAATGGGAAGGTAATCACTGGATGTAGTCCTAGTATGAAAGTCTTTATAATAGAGGTGAAATGATTTGTTGATTTATCGTTAGATTGACAGAAAAGTAAAAACTTATTTTAAGAAACAGTAAAAATTTAAAATAATTTCTTAAGCAAAAATGCTAGAAATTCACTGGTTGTGGCTCTAAAATTGAAAGTTTTCTTTGTCTTATGTGATAGTAAACAGAATGTTTGTATATTTGAATATATCACCTGCAGCTTTAACAATCTTTGATCAACATTTTATTTTTAACCATTATCTGATATTTTATAGATTTAGTTTAAAAAAAAAGATAATTGATTAATTGATAATAATCATTAGCAGCATCCCTAATATCGAACCCTTTATATTAGAGTTGAACAAAATTAGTCGATTAGTTGATGGACAGAAAAGCAACTATTTGAAATAATTTCTTTTATTTAAAAGTTGTGGTTTTAAGTTGTGAAATGTTGATCACACAAAACAAGTGATTTCAATAAATCAACTTGTAAATCACGAGGAACACTTTTCTTCATTTTCTAGCATTTAATCCAAAACGATTAGAAATTAATAATCGATATTTTTAAAAGTAATAATCGATAATGACAACAGTTGCAGCTCTACTTTATATGACAGCAGCTACGACTTGTATCTTCTGACTGTAAATAAACGAGCTCGCAGTCGTTTCTGTGCAGCTCAGCAGTTTTTGGGCGCGCGGATCAAACCGTTCAAAACAAGATCACGTTGCTCGTTTCCTCCATCGTTAAGATAAGATAAGATAAGATAAGATAAACCTTTATTCGTCCCACAGTGGGGAAAATCGTTCACCTGCGATGCATGATTGCAATTTGTCTCAGCTGCAAAATAAAACATCATCACAATAAAAACTTCTCCTAATAACATCCCCATCCGATGCACCCAGCCCCATCATGCCCACTGAGAGGGGAACCCCTGCTGTCTCTGCTCCAGGCGGCCCTACCTCTGCCCGGCTTCCCCTCCTACAGGATCCGACCTCCAGGTGCTCACAGTCGGGTTGACCCAGGCTGGGATGATGAGATTGGGATCCATTGACACCTGTTGCAGCTGCGTCGTGCATTCAGTGTTAATTCCTACAGTGTAAAAAAGCTTCTTGCCTCTCTCCTCCCTGCAGCTCTACAACAACACACCTCGAACTGTGTTGGTGGGAAAATTATATTTGAGGATGGGAAAAAAAAAAAAAAAACACGCCTATAACAAAAATAATCTATATATATATTTTAAAAATCACACATAAAGCAGTGTTTGATTAGTGATTTATTTTGAGGATTGAAGTGCATTATTGGAATATTTTTAGACATTTATCCAGCCTGTTGCCACAGCAACATTGAGATGACTGGAATAAACCGAAGTGATGCTTTTGCAGCAAGTTTCTCTTCTGCATCGCTGCAGCTCCTGTAAACATCCACTGTGACACAGATCAGCTGCAGATGAACACTGATTTTTTTTTTTTTGGCAGGTGGCATCAGCTGCAGCGTGCCACTCATTAATGTGAGTGTCATCTTCATCAGTCAGAGCCTACAAAGCTCAAATGCATCCACCGTCCCTCTTTCTGCTTTTCTGTTTCTGTCATAAGGAAGCAACAAGAGGCGAGCTGGAGAGGCGGAGGGGGGGGCTCTCTCTGCACTTCTGATGTGGAGGTTTTGGCGTCGCAAGTGACAGACGACAGCAGCATCAACAGAGAGATGGATGCTTTTCTCCTTTTACAGTAGAGACTGCAGACAAGGAGAAAATCAAGAACACTGTAGGAGGCTCATCTCTCTCTGTCTCCTCAGCGTCCTTCCTACCCCTCCCACCTTTTTGTCTTCTTTTAATTTGAAGAGTCTGAAGTAGTAATTTATAGATGACCTCCTCTGTGAGTCAGTGCTTTTGAAAATACCAGAAGAGGCCACTCCACTTGAACCCCCTTCGCCCACACTGGCTCTGTAACGCCACTCACTGTGGCTTTCCAAGGTGCATGAGAAGACCCTTCCTCCATAACTCCTGCATGTAAAATTTGTGACACTCACTATGCTTTTTTGAATTCATGCGTTGCTAAGTTTAGCTCAGAAAGACGTCACTTAGGTGGGAATAATGGCGGCTTTTAAAATGGAACAAATAAGATAAACACTGGACAGGATTTGGAAAAGAATAGATGAAAGGAGAAAGAAGGCGACCAGGAAGTGAGTCTGAGAGAAAGACTACAGCCAGCACAAATAAGGATAGTTTGACAGTATTGTGTATATGTGTTTCTTCTCATGCACGTCTGCCTTTGAGAAAGAAACCTTTTGAGTGATTGATGATCCCTGGGCAGATGTGACCAGTGACATTTGGGAGTTCACAGACAGCTCCTGAACACAAGCCCGGAGGCTGACCACTGCAAATCTAACCCGAGGCATCGCTCACCTCCCAACACCACTATCTGCCGGGGACAGAGGACGGGCTCATTTGCAGGGAAAGAACAGAAAAATGATCATCTCTAAATAGGAGCAGAAAATGTAGACAGCTTTATGGAGGAGAAAAGAGTGGCTGTTGCAAGGACAGCTGGGGAAAGGTCGCCTTCGACTGCAAGCATTGGCAGAGCTTGTTGTTTTTCCTCGTCAAATAGATTTGTCAAATATTAAGAACAGCAGTGCGGTCTCAAAGGAGCGCTGCTGCTGCAATCACATCTAAAATTACATTCCATCATCACTCTCCTGAGGTCCATCTGGCAGAACCCCAGATTATATTCTGAATAAATATCTTTAGGAAGCGCAAATATGAGCATAAAACTACCTGCTCTGGTTGCTGAAATTCATCAGCCTTCAAAACCGCTGCAATAAAAGAAAAAGGGACACGTGTTTCTCAAGTTATTTTTTGACTCTTTGTTTTTGACTTTAGAGGCCGAAGCTATCTAAATCCTTGCTGTAGCACCGTTTTGGATCTCAGGACTAAAAACAAATGAAGCACATCTCAGAAAAACTGCCACTGATCTTGTCTGTCAAGCTCACAAGCTGCAGCAGAGCGCAGGCAGGTACAGGGGGAGAGAGTGAGGATGAGGGAAGACGGGAGAAAACAGATGGACTGACGGTGAGGTCTCATTTAAAATTCTTATTGTGAATTAGGTCACGGTGTTGTTGCTGAAAAACGTGTTTCAAGACAAACCTGAAAGTTTCAAATTTATTCTTCAGAGAATTTATCAAACACACACACACACACACACACACACACACACACACACACACACACACACACACATCTCTCTAGCCTACTTCTCAAAAGTGATTCAGAAATGTCAGCATCCAAAATCCAAAGCACAAACATCATTTGCATCAACAGGCTTGGAGAACCCTTCAAACTGTACTCGTGTATGTTGTTGTGTACGTTGCTGTTTGCAGGTAAGCGCTCCATGCACAACAACTCCAACGTAACTGTAAAACAGCCACCAACACTGCCACAAAGGTGGGTCAAGTTGGGCTTGAATGTTAATTAAGAATATTTGTCAGCTGTAAAAATGAGGTGAAAGCAACATGAGATGATTAACAGAGCTGTAATGAGGTCAAATACAGGTTGAAATAGTGTTTAGGTAAACAGGAAAGAGGAACTAGTCTGAAAAAGCTTGGTGGCAAATGCAGATAAACAGCAAGTGTGACCTGAAAGCAGGATGAATGTGATGGACAAATAGATCATAAAGACATTTGGTTCATAAATACTATGAGACTAATCTGTTTACAGTCTAATAACCTGTGATACAAGTTCTTTTTCATGAAGTGTTTTAGAACTGCAACCTAATTTTTATCATTGCTTAATCTCTTTACCTCGATTAATCATTTTGGTCCACACATGTCAGAAAACAGTGAAATACACACAATCACAGTTTCTAAGATCCTGAGGTCTTTAGATGTCCTGTTTAACTCTCATTGAAGGCAAAGACAAACTGCATGCGTCCATATTTGACAGTCTAGAAGTAGTTCAGTTCTGGTATTTTCATTTAAAAAAGGGTAGATTTAATGGAACAACTGAAATAGTAAAAAGTATAAATGGCTGAAAAAGTTAAAACCACTGTTGAGGGATAAATGGTTTGAATAAATGTCTTTGTGATGTGATGAATAAATGGGTTAAAATAATGGATGTACAGTTGAAACTGTTAGGTGGAAGAAATGGGCAAATGGTTGAAATAAATGGTGTTGAAGAAAGGGTTCATCTGTGAGAGGGCATCTGACAAAATGGCCACTGGAATAACAGAAGTTATCAACTAATCATTTCAGCTTTAACAGTATTGTCTCTACCTGATGGTCAAACTCTGGTATGTCTTTTTGATCACTGTCAAAAATCTCCATGACTGTGTCAAAGAGCACTGATCATAGTCTCATTCATTTACTGCTGCCTACCTGTCGTCATTCTGGAAACTCTGGTCCCCGAGCAGTAGGTCTCTGAAGCGGAAGCGGGGCGGCAGTGGAGGCACCTCGCTCTCCTGCTGCTCCATCTTGAGGGTGGAGATGTCTAAGATAACCCCGCTGCTGTTGATGTTGGTCTGGAGTGGCGCTGGAGAGGAGCTGGAGGAGGGAGAGGAGAACAGTAAAGAAGCAGAAGGGAAATGAAGGGAGGAAAAGAGGAGCAGTGCAAAGGTGATGGGAGCTGGAAGGTCGGGCGATGTTGAAAAGAAACAAGGAGCAGGTGAGGAGAGGAAGCAAGGAAAGGAAACATGGGATGGAAAAGTGCAGGTGGTGGACTGATTAATGCAGAAAAAAAAAAACAAGAGAGAAAGAAGATTCTGTCACAAACTGAGCCCAGTTCAAACTCTCCACTCTGAGCTTTGGTGATTAGGCCTAATTAGCCTCTTTGGCTGTATGTTTGCAGCTTGTTCTGTAATATGAGCTGTTCAAACAGCGTCCTGCAGTCACACAGACAATAAAAAGCAGAACCAGCCGACATATGTTCGTCTAAAGCACCGTGCACGCTCACTGCTTCACTACTCGGCAGATGGAGGCTGAAAGTGCAGCTACTGTGGCTGAAAGTGTAATTTGTGACCATTTCAGCATAATGAGCAGAAGCAAAGGTTTACATGCAGTCTAGCGGAGGTTAGATACGCTAAAGTACAGTTAGATGACAGAGTGAACACAGTCTTGATCCTGTTTCTTACACTCCACAACTCGATTTTATGTTATTAACGAAAGCATACCATTAGATTTTCAGACTAACACTGTATATATGCAGGTAGATATATCTGATAGCTTAATTTTTGATTAAGAGATTTTACATTAAAAAACATAAACAACCTTTTTGTGTAGTTGAGCTGTTGTGTAGTGTTTCAGGTGCCCCCTATAAACTCAAAATAAAGATTAGAAAAATGTCTAAATGTCTAAAATAAAAAAAAAAATTTGTGTAGCACAGCTTTGTCTTGTCTTCTTTCCTGCCTTGGATATAAAGCATTAACGATCTAATAATATCATATGTAATAATTTATCAGTCACACTGGACATTTCTTTGTCATTGCAGGATAATACTTTTATTTTTAATAAATTGAGTATATTTTGCTCATAATTTAAGTTGGATTTCGAAAGCAGGATTTTTACTTAATATGGAGTATTTTACATTGTCGTATTGATACTTTTCATTTTTCTTCCACCGCTGGTTTCATCTCCTGCTATCACTCATCTCATGGCACACATCAGTAATCCGATATGATAATCATACATCCCAGATTCATCTTGGTATCAAATCATAAAAACTGTAGGACAGAAACAGCTGCTTAACAGGATGAAGAGCAGAATTTCTACCATTGCATTAATGTCTGCAGATGTTGAGTCACCTCATCCAGTTCATGCCTTATTCAATAACAGCCCTGAGTAACATGCAAAGGAGGAGGCGGAGTGCAGCACAGTGGGATGTTACCTCTGGACCAGGATAAGAAGGTGATGAACTGATGTCGGTCACTTGAAGGAATGAGATGAATTAGAAACCCCAGAGTTGAGATGGATTGATTTTAATATTTTACACTCTTCTGATATCAGAGCTGCCTGGTTGGGTTTTTTTTTTTCCGAGAGATTACAAGCTTCACCTACTGCAAGTTTTTGCACATTAACTCGCTGGTTAAAAAAACATCCTTCCATTAAATATTACTCATCGCACAGAGATGTATTTTAGGATTCAAATGAAGTGTAAGTGGTTTGGTGTGAAATCCTGTTGACTGAAGACAGGTGCTGTTTTTCAGTCTCTTCCTAACACATCACTGAGGAAGAAGAAGAAGCTCAACTTACACAATCTATAAAGAGGCGAGACAAGAAGAGTAGAAAAGTCTCTCCTCCATCTCTCTCCCTGTTCTCTCATCGCTGTGTCTGACTGTTTGCTATAGTCCAATAAGCTTTTTCAAACTTATTGCATAATAGATGAAGGTTATATTTCCCATGTGGGTTTTGTGCAATCCATCCATGTAACTTAACCAAACAAAGAGCACCACAGAACAGAGAACAAACATTGTGAGTGAGAAGTTTAATAGATTGTTGAGCTCATGTGTTGACACATCTGTATGTCTTCTTTTAGACTTTTTAAAAGATGTTATAAGACAATTTTTTTAACACATTTTTTGTCTGAACAGCTGCACAAATGTTCCAAAGAAGACACACAGATGCACATTCTAACTTATATTCATATATTATTTATCATGTTTATTATTAGCTATAGTGATGCAAACATAATTACAGTAGATAATAATCAGGCTTTAATAGTGAAAGACAGAGATCAAGTCAATGAGCAGCTGAACACACAACAGTGCTGACAGGTGGACAATGAATGGATGAAGCTCAGGAAAAACACTGATGCAAACTAAAAATCTAATACAACTAATGCAAAATATTCATATTGCAAAAAAATATATATAAAGACATTTTGCACTTTTTTTGCACAGCTTCTATTCAAACATCACATCATGTCACTGACTGTAAATCTGATAACTAATAAGTTATCACTAATCTGCACATATAAGAATAAAGTTAGTCTCCTCACTTGTTCCAGCTCCTGCCTCCTGTCTCTCTTACCGTGGCTTGTGCTCGTTCACGGTCCCATCATCGTTCACAAACGTCTGGTTCACGTAACATTCACTGCACATTTTGGCCGGAGATCCGGCGCTGCCGTCGGACTGGAGAGCTGCGGTGGTCGGCGTTGGGTCCCCCTTCAGTGAGTCGTCTTCCTGGGTTAATTGCATCGGAGGGTGATGTGGACACCCGGAGAGGAAGAGGCTCTTCTCACAGTGTCCCTGCGTGGATGCCCACCTCACCTTTTCAGGTGCATGTTGGAGGTGTGGAAGAGTTTCTGTCAGCCTACGCAGATCAGGAGCTGCAAGTGGCTCAAGAAGTCTTTACATGCACAAACTGAGACATGCAAATCAAATCATTTTGGGGTGAGGAATAGCAGGAGATGTGGCAGGTGATAAGCAGAGGACAGGTCTGCAGCAGTGCACATCATACTGATGCCAGTTTTCTTTGCAGAGGTAGCTGTGCACCTAATGACATAACTGTTGAATTATCACCCAACTCCTGATGAGGAGAGAGAGACTTCAGCACCATCTGTTGGAGGCTCTGAGTCTCTGCACCTCCATAGACTAAAAATATGGGAACATTAAGAATTTGCAGAAGGGAAAACAATTCTTTTAAGCCTAAAATGCAACCATATGATGGACAAACACAAAAAATCATTGGGCTTAATCAACACTCATAAAAGGCAAAATATCATTATCAGATTCAAAATGTTATTATTTATCACAGGAATATAAGATTATACTGTACAAGTCTTTTTATTGTCACTCTATGTAAACATATATCAACATAATCAGTGGTGGAAGATGTGTTCGTTTAATCAAGTAAAAGTAAAAATACTCCATTACAAGAAAAAGTCCTGCATTCAGAATCCTACTTAAAAGTACAGAAGTATTATCAGCAAAATGTACTTAAAGTATCAATAGTAAAAGTAATTGCTCTGCTGAAAAATGTGGCTGATAAAATATTATAACTTGTTCAATGGTTAACACAGATGCAGCAGTGAGTAAGTAGTATCGTCCTGTTGCAGCTGGTTGAAGTGGAGATTTTTATGTACAGTTTGGACCATGAGATCAATCTGAGAGACCATGAGATGATTAATGAGGCAGTGAAGAAGTTCTGCTACACAAATTTGCATTTATTATTTTTGACATTTCTCTAATCTTGGCTGTTTTGTGAAATATTGAATAGTTTGACCTTGCTGGGCCTCGAAGACTCCTTTAATGAAACCATTTGCAAAGAGGAGAAATCGCTCTTTGCTGGAACTGCTGACAGTTCAGAGACGTCTGAAACGTGACAAAGGGCCCCAACTAGAAACGTCCTTTGTGTAAGAGGTCATACAGCAAAAAAAGGTTGGGAACTACTTGTTTAATCTTAAACTATATGTTGTGGTCTACAAAGTAAGCTCTCGAATAAATACAGTGATGCAGAAAGTACAGTGTTTCTCTCTGACATGTAGTGAAGTAGAAGTATAAAGTCATGTAAAATGGAAATACTCAAGCTCATGTACCTCAAGCACAGTACAGTACTTGAGTAAATGTACTTAGTTACTTTCCACTACTACATTTAGACATTGCACAAGAAACATGACTATTTTCATCTTAATGTATAATTCAACAATATGATAAATACACAATACAAAAATTACTATTTTTAGTAATTTGCCCACGACTCACATGCAACATTTATTTTTATTTTTACCTAAAGTAAGTAGCTATGACATGGGTTGGAGATTTGTTTATTCCTTGAAGTGAGATCCACAAATACAAAAATAAATCATTCAAAAGATGTCATCAAGATAACAGAAATGTATTCTGGATACTCTAATGTGAAGTTTTTCAAATAGACATGTCCTTGGGTCGTATTCGCCTACCTAAAATTTATCCCAGACGTCACAGTTATATGATATGTGTGTATCAGGACAGCAGGATGATAAGAAACACAATGGCTTGATGATGATAGGATGATTCATCGTTCTAGTAAAATCTGAAAATCCCTGCTGTGTTTCTGTTGCCAGTGTTTCTCAGGTGCGTCGAGCTCGAGCAGCAGATCGTCCCACCTTTCACACGGAGGAAACCCAGGAGGAGTCTCGTGCTCTCTGACAGACGCCGGGAGAAGGTCAGGAGAGGTCGGCGCCATCAGCGGGATCAACAGGCCGCCCTCAGTTTAAGAGGTGATGCCTCATATTTCTGTGCAATACCAAAGAGGATGATTGCAGCACAGTGTGAGATTGGTAAATATTAGAGCTGTGCAAAGAAGAATTTCATAGCACAAGAAAATGAAATGTTCACACAAACTGAGTACACGATATACCCATTACAAGTAAAAGTACTTGTTCTGTGAATAATACATTATTATATTTTGCATCATTAGATTATTAATACAGATGAATAAGGGCACAAATAGCAGTCTGTTGTTAAGGGTAAAAAAAAAATAGGTTGTGAAATTTTTGATTTGTGATGAAGTATTGGATAATTTGATGTATTTGGGATTCAAACAATTATTTAAATGAAACCATCTGAAACAGCTCATAGACATCTGAGACATGACAACTGGCCAAAACTAGACCAACCACTGGTTTAATCTCTAACATATTGTATTTTATGAGCTCATCATGTGATTTTTTTAAAATTTAGAATAAGTAACTTGTAACCAAAGCTGTCAAATACATGCATGGGAGAAAAAAGTATATTTCCCTTTGAAATGTAGTGGAGTGGAAATGGAAATACAGGCGTACAAGTACATCAAAATTGTACTTAAATACAGTACAAGTACTATAGTTACTTTCCACCTCAGCATAAAAAACATAAGAAGGAATAGAAGCCAAATGACTCTCACTATGCTGCCAAAAGTGCCAGAAGAAGAAATGAAAAAAAAAAATGTGAAAAGATTGACTGACTGGTTGTTTTTTATTATTTATTTATTTATTTGTTTATTTGATGACGCAAACTGGAACAAGTACGGAAGAGACGTGGGAGAGGTGATATGATTCACTGGGGTGACGGTGACATGAGGTTGCTGAAGAGTTTCAAGCTTGTGATGGATGTTTGGGATTGAGTCAGTCGCTCTGACTAAAGTGGTGAATCTTTTCACTGCTGGAGAAGAGAACAGTCACATCTGTGAGATTATCCCACCGGGGAAGAGGGAAAGTTGAGCAGATTAAAGGAATTATATTAAATATGTTCATATAAATCAACATACATTTACAGTATAGTGCTTCACAGTAAAAATGATTGTACACTCATTTAAAAACATAAATACACCACATGTAGTTGTACATGTGTGTGCAGCTGTTGCGATGTTACAGGGACGAGGAGGAGAATCACTGTCTGACTCTGTTCCATCATCAACATTTTGGCTTTAACTTGCTTGTACAACAGCTTACATAAGCTTTGTTGCTATGTTCAGTTAGAAGTCAGACGTTGTGCCATGACTCCATCTGGTGTCTGGGAGTCACTGTGCTGCGCCCTCCTGAGCTCAGTCCCTCCACTGTTCCTCGATGTGCAAACTTAAATCTTGTATATGCATGAATATTGTATTCCCTGAGAAGGAGACTTACTGACGCCACTGCAGAGACGTGGCTTTGAAAGACAACACAAGGCAACATCACATGTGTCAGACTGGGTATTTTTATCTGTTAACATAGTAAATGTATTAACATTCTAATCAAGGACTTGGACACTGCAGCTTCCAAAGAACCACTCAGGTTCAATTTATCATTAACACAAGATATTATACATTTATCTGACATACAGTAGATGTATGAGACTGCAGTTTAAGTAAGATATCCCTATATTAGTCCCACACACAACAGGGAAATTTACAAGTGGCACTCAAGAAAAACATTTCTATGATTTTATTTGTTGCCACAAAAAAAAATGAAACTGCTTGTTTTACAAAAACCTTCAAGGTGTGTTGTTTGAAATTTTGAGAATCACAGTTCTGGGTGTAATATTTTGCTGCGACCGTTGTGCAAAATATGAAAAGTAAACACACACATCTGTTGTCAAACTGAATCATCTTTAATAACAAAAAAACATTTTAGTAAACAAAAATATTTTTGACACAAAGAACGAAATCAGTGTCTGAAGGATTTGGAGAGTGGTTGCATTTTTAAGTCCAGTTTGAAAAATGTTGCATATGATGATGCGAGTTTGTCCGTATAAGTGCCAGGCTGGTAAACATTTGAGGGAAGCTTATAAGTCGCTTTAATTATTGCTTAAGTAACTGGTAAAGACTCAGTAAGTAAACATGAGTTAACACACCATGTGGACCATGCTGACTTCCTGTCATATGAGATACAGAGATATGGGTGATGCTGCAAAAACACTGGCTCCTACATTTCCCATAATACAACTTAATATCAATTTTTCATTAGTCTTTCAAACTAAACACTGTCCAAAAGAACATGCATATGTTCATAAAGCTACTAAAAATGAGTCAGTAGCTTTTAAACTGAACAATGTTTTTACTGTTCCACAAAACTTTAAGGTAGAATTATGTTTGCAAATTTTACCATTCATTTTACTTTCATTACTCCCTCGTAGAGAAAGTAGAGGACACTCGTATTTATAATAGAAGATTTACTCATGAAGTCAAATAAAGAAAAATGACTGAAAATGTTGATCAGATGTTTAATGTTAAGGTTCTATCAGAAAAGCCTGATAAATATATGAATATGTGTAGATAACCTAAACAAAGAGCAGCTCAGGAAAAGGCGTAATTAAGATGAATTACTTCTTGTTTCTACTTCCAAAGTACTTATATATATATACTTATATGAGAAATGAAAATGAGTTAATTATAGCAGAGTATAATATGTTAACCCACGCCTTAGATTATTCAGGCACTTACCCATTACTTAAGCATTAACTAAAAACCCATTAAGTGTATCTGAGTGTGTCTGAATCAGTCTGCTCCTTCTGTGCTGACTGAGGCCACAGCTGAAACGTAGTACGGTCCCTCTCTGAGATACGTCTTCAGACTGATGTAATGCTGGCTGCCCAGTATCTCTGCAGCCGTCGATGAAGACACAAGTGACCCCACCAGTTCAAACTTAGCATCTTTGGCCTCCTTTGTCTGACCCGTCGAACGATCCAAAATGAAACTCCATGAAACTGGGAGTGCTCATCATTAACTTCTGACCCCATGGCTGAGTGGCGATGGCCTGGGAAACACACACACACACACACACACACACACACACACACACACACACACACACACACACACAGACATCCAATGTTAGTGTAGCAATGCCATTATCTGTCACTAATTATGCGTGTTTTCTCTACAGGTTATCAAAAGGTTATCAACACAGGGAGGAAATGATGGTAGTTAGAAACAGCTGAGCACTCACAGTGAATATTCTCAGAGCCCCACAGTGCAGCTCTGGGAACGGCTGAGTGCTGATGTTGCGAATCATGTCCATGGGCTGGTTAGACAAAAGATGGAACCAGGACTCTGTCAGGGCCAGGAGGTCTTCTGTCTGCTGCTCTGGCTGCAATCAAACATTAGAGATTCATAGAACGATCAACTTTTTGTTCTGCAGATGGCTTTTGAAGAGACATAAAAAAAAAAATCAAGGTGATGAATGTTTCTTATGCTTACACACACATACCTGTAGAGTGAGAAGTTGTGATATGGCGTCCAAGCTGCGCACTCTGAGCTCTGTGGTTCCAGAGCTGGCAAGCTGGCTCATTCTTAACAACACAGCCTTGAACTTTTCTCCTGAAAATACACAGACAATAAGTTGCAAAGATCCAAACACATCACAAATATTGTGTAAAAAACAATATAAAGAGTATATCTAGATCTGCTCTATGAAAAGTGCCCTGGGAGAACTGTTGGCGCTGTATAAATAAAACTGAATAGAACTGAATTACAGGAAATATAAACATTCTGAGAGGAGACATTGCTCCTTTGGCATCTTTGGCTTTTATTAAATAAAACCTGGGGAAACTTGAAAATAGGAAAGATAACAAGCTAACCTGTTTTCTGAAGGACCTGCTTCCCCTCCACAGTGGATCCGAGTAATCCCAAAGTGTCCAGAGCCACGCCAATCATCACAGGGTCCGGGTCCAGAGCCATCTCAAACACTTTGTTCTGGAAGGCCGGGTAGGTCTCACAGACCTGCTGTGGGCTGTCCATAATGGCCAGGTTTCCAAAGAACTTCACCAAACCTACAGGAGTAGCATTTAAACTGTGAAGGACTGAGTAATACATATTGAATTGTTGTATTAAATAAAAGAATACTGAACCTAAATGAAATACAAGAGGACTGTGGATCCTGTATTTAAATTTCAAATATATCAGGTGTAAATCTGAAATGACTGCTCCCATAATGGAAGAAAATATTTCTACACATCTGCCTATGATTTAGCAGGAAAAACCCATTAATCTTCTTTAAAGAGACTCACCAGGAAGGTAGAGGGAGGAAAAGGGGTCAGTCTCTGCTCCTCTGATCATGTTGGAGATCTTGTCCATTATACCCTGCTGGGCCAAATACTGTCGGCCATGCTGGCTGTGGGCAAGAGTGGTCACCATCTCAGTGGCTGTGGCTCTGGGGAATGACAGAAAAGTAAAGACATTCAATAAAAGATAGAGACTGTGAAAGCAGACAGGCAAACTTGCTTTACAATATAGCAACTCTCCATTTGCAATAGCTACATTATAATTCCCTTCTCTGTATTTATGATATGACTCATCTTATTACCTTATCAAGACATCGTCTCCTGTCAGTTCTCCAAGCAGCTGAGAGATGAAGCTGCTGTTGGCACAATAACCGAGGGAAATGGGAGATACAGATGAGATTTCCACCACCAGCTGCAAGAAAAGTCATTATTATGGAATCAGTGTGCGAGCTGTGTTATGTGTGCTTATGTATATGAATTACAGACACATGTATATATTTCATGACATATCATTCCATCAGGCAACCTTGTGGCTCGCATGGCAAAAAATTAAGATTCGCCAGGAATGAGTGATTCAGTGTTTTCAATTTTCTAGCTGATTACAATGTTAGTACATGATTTTACAAAAGAAAAAAATCTCTACAGTTGGAGAAAAAAACTTACAGTTCAACAGTCATTCCACTCCCTCCATGTGCATCATTTCAAGCTCATGTGTAATGAACAAAAACAAAAACTTTAATATAACTGAATAAAACTGAAAGTGCCCACGTTCTGGAATGATTTTGTGTTATGATTAGTCATCATTTCCACCATTTGCATCCAAATAAATGTTGTTAAAAACACTGTATGGCACACAAGAAAAGTTGCCATTTTTGTATTAGAGCTGCAACAATTCGTTGATTAATTGACATTGACATTTTATAGACTAAACTCTTAATCAATTAATTGTGAAATGAATTGGCAGATTAATCAATAATGAAAACATTAGTTGCAGCCCTATTTTGCATTATCAGCCACAACAGAAAGTGACACACAGTTGGACGTACCTCATATATTCTGTATCTGATAATGTCACTCATGGCCATCACATCCTTCATAACTTTCAGCAGGTCGCTCTGGAACAATTTGTCTAACCCGGGCTTTGAGTGACTCAGTTTAGACAAGGACTGGATTGCCTAAGAAACAAAACAGTTACTACACCCACTGTAGACTCATTAAAAAACCTCATACAGGACATTTCAATGCTTTAGTCATCACCTGTTTTGCCACAGCCATCTTCTCTTCTCCGATGCACTGAATAACTGCGCGAAGGATGTCATGGTTGTTGAAAATTTCAGTGACAGCGTCAGGGTGCTCCACTATTCTACCAATCTGACAGAGTAAAACATCGATGAGGTCAGTCATTTAAAGGCACTTGTGTGTATGTGTGTGTGTATGTGTGTGTGTGTGTGAACAGCCCACCTGTGTTAAGGCCAGTATCCTGACTGTTTCATTAGGGTGGGTCAGACCCCCCTGCAGCTCCACTCTGTAGTTCTGGACCAGGCTCACGGGGCTGAGGGCCATTAAGATGCGTTCCAGGATGTCCACACACAGCTCAACCTGCTGCCTGGAAACACAACTCACATTAGCGACTTAAAACCTGCAAAGCATTTGATTTATGGCTGCAACTGATTATTTTTATCATTAATTATGAACCAGTTCTTTCCTCAATTAAACAGTCAGTCTATAAAATGTTAGACCACAATGACAAATACAATCACAACTGCTCAGACCCTAAGCAGACAAATTCAAATTGCTTGTCTTGTCTGAAAGCCCAAATTTGTTGCCCAATTTGCAAAAGAGCTGTTGTTAATTTGTTGTGAAAAGAGAAGTTTGTGATTATTTGGACAGTGGCATGTGTTTATTGTTTGGCTCTGTAACGCAATGCCCATGAAAGTTGAGTTTTAATTCTCAACTTTAATTTTAAGGATGTTTGTATCCATATTAGAGGAAAAGTGTCTTTCTGCACCTGCACTGTCCAAAAATACAGATTTGCAGGGACTGTGTGCAAAAAGGACACGATTTAATCTCTGTTATGTATATGAACACATCCAAAACACTGTGAAAATGAAAGTTAATGATGTAATTTTCATTTTAAATCCAATAACAAAGAACATGTGTCCACACCTGCACATATTCTCTGTATATTCTTGGTAGCACTGCAGCTAGTTAGCTTGCTAACAACTAGCACAGGTAAAAAAAAACAAACAAGCTTTTTAGCTAGTTATCTAACTTGTGACTCAGCAGTTTACATCCACCAGTTGAATTAAACAGCGTTGAAAAGATGACTTGTGTCAAACCCACCTCTGATTTGAGTTTAACAGAGAGAAGATGACATTGAAACGCTGCCCGCTCACTGAGTCTCTCAAAGCGCTGACAGGGATCGATAATAGCGCTGTTTTTAAACTCTCCAGCTCCTCAATCGGATCATCAACACCGGAGATCTCCTCCAGTAAACTCTCAATGGAAGCAGCCATGACTGTCAATGTCTAAGGAAACTACAAACGAACGGATCCACCTCCTCTTTTTCTTCTTCCGCCTCTTCTTCTTCTTCTTCTTGATTTACACCGTTGACATTCAACGTCATTGTACATCACCGCCACCTGCTGGTCTGCTGCTAATACACATTTTGATTATGTATTCTTTCAAACTGTCCACTTCAGTCTGATTCAAATTAGACTAAAACACATTTCATCCCTATATATCCTATCACCTCTTTATACATATATACTTATAAATTCAGTGTTTGTCTTAGAGGAAACACAAACATTAACCACAATGTAAAATCAGCTCTCTAGCAGCATTGTCATCTTATAGCATGAAGTTTGGGTTCTGCAGTAGTTCCAGATATTCCTCTGTTCATTTATGGAAACATGCATGTATTATAGTAGGAATAAAAACACACAGGCTGTGTATTAATACTTGTGAAGAAATGTGTTACAGAAGGCTGCATTTATTCAGAAAGGCAGCACTTGTAACATTATTGTATTGTTTTTGTTTGTTTGTTTGTTTGTTTCAACATTTCACCCAATATTTTCTGAAACTTTATGTCTATGTGAAATTACCAAAGTCTTTTATTGTTTGCTTATTCATTTATTTGTTTTTCATGGTTCTTTTGTTCTTTTGATTCCAACAGAAGTGTCTTTACTCAGTCCATTTTGTGTAGTCCTTTAAAAATCGCTTGTTAAATGTAAATGGACTCACTTTATACCAACTTGAACCTTAACTTGACTTGCTAAATTCAAACATTTTGTAGATTCCCCAATAGCATCAAATCTGCATATTATGGCCTTGTGAAGTCCCACGGTTTAGCATTAAATTTGCATTAGTTTGTATGGGATGTATAAGAAAGTAGGTTTAAAGACCCCCCCCCGCTTCTCTGATTCGCAGTGACTCACAGACTAAAACGCTCTGCTGCAACTTGGCTGGTTTCCATTGTGCTTGCAAAGCTTTCTGTCTGTCTGTCTCTCCACATCAGGCCAGAGCTCAGACAATAAAGGCTGTACATGTTTTGGCTGGTGACCAGTCACAGCAGCGATTTCACCGGCATACCACTGATGTGCATCTGGATTGCACCTCAGGTTTAATCTCGATCAACACTCTCCACCTTTGGCCTCGGCACTACATGATCCCTGACCTCTCACCTCCCTCCTCCTCCCTATCGGCTCTGCCTTTAGCAACTCGCAACAAGGAGGCTTCTGTAATGCTACAGTGTCATTTTATGTCACCACCATTACCTGCCTGACATTATATGTTTAGGAAAACCAACATGGTACTGACACACCCTGATGTATACTGCTACATCGCTGCAGCAAGATGAGAAGTCAAACACTGGAATTTGGTAAATACAAGATTTCAGCGGATGTGCTGAGTGAGTGAGTCCAGATGGGAGTGGATTTTGTTAACATGTGCATTAAGAAGAACCAAAGTATAGCTTTGAGATAGTGTTACTTCATATTTCAGTGGAAACATCATATCGAGTTCTCGCTATTACATAGGAAACAGACTATTATGTTACATGGTTTAAGTTTGATTACTCAACCTGCTGAAACACCACCTGGATGACTACATTAAAATATATAACGGTGAGTAAAGAATAATTATCACAAATCTTTTTTTTTTTTTACAGTGAGTACTATAAAAGTTAGATAAAAACATTTTCTCTCAAACTCAGTCTGTTTTGCTTATTGTGGCCACACTTACATGTTTGACCTTCACTGTGCAGAGTTTGACACTTGATGGGTGTTTTCACATTCATCTGTCTAAACGGAAAAAGTTTCTCTGTTACATTAAATATGAGTTGAACACATGTATGTACATGCATGATTTTGTGATGCGAAGCCAATCGTGGTCCAACTTACATAAGTGAGATGTGGAAACATGAAGCCTCCAGTGAAAATGGACACGACAGAGAAGCAGGAGACATCTTGTGTCTGGTAGTTGAATGAATGAATAATATTTGCATTCATACATTTTTCAATGTGAGAGAAGGAGTAGATAAGGAGCAATTGAACTTTTCTATGGAAAAAAACGCCAATCAGACGCCAATTATTATTCAAAGCAGAGTAGGATTATATGCTTTGGAAGTCTGGAAGGATGTCTGGAAGGGGTCCTTAATGTCCTTGTGGTGATGATCAATCTATTCCATCTCTGTATATCATTAATGTTGTATGCATGAAGCAGGATGCACTCCTCCTGATGAAGCATGTGACTTGGGGTTGGGGTGCAGAGTTTCATGCTGCTAGAGTTTCATGAAAGTGGAAACCCTGTCTGTCAGCAAGTATTGTTGTAGAACTGACTACAGCAGGAGGTCACATACAGCTAATAAACACAGAGACACAACAAGGCTGTGACAGCAGGTGCCATGCAGGTACAGTGTTAATTCTTTGCAGTTTATGATCTTATTTTAATTTGGTTATCTTTATGGTGATTCATGTTATTTTTCTGTGTCATGCTCTAGTGCTCTCTGTGCAAGCTGCGTACCCACCAGTGGTGTTTCCTCCTCTTCAACGTGCTACTCTTCCATGCCCTGTTGTTTGGGGCGGACTTTGTTGAGGAGTACCTCCTGCAGCCGACGCCTGGGGTCTACACTGACGCCATGGTTGTTGATGTCAGAGAGAAAGCAAGGAAACTAGACCTGAGCAACGCCAGGGAGAACATGTCCCAGGCCTACCCCATCGCTAACCCTGATGCCTGCACAAACCCTGACCTCTTCCTCCTCACTCTGGTCTTTAGCTCCACGGCTAATGTCACTCAAAGAGATGCAATCAGGAGGACATGGGCCAACCAAACACTCATCCAAGGCTTCCCAGTGCGGATACTGTTCTTCTTAGGATCAACTCAGACTTCAGCTGCACAAGAGGCGCTCATGATAGAGTCTGACCGTCATGGGGACATGGTCCAGGGTCACGCTGTGGCTGACACATCGCTCCGTGGCCCAACAGAAAGGACAGTGCTGGCACTCCGTTGGGTGATCGCCTTCTGTCCTGTGGCACGCTTTGTTCTGCTGACCAAGGACTCTGTGTTTCTGAACCTCCCTGCCATTGGAAGCTACCTGCTTGGGCTGCATAGGCACCCTGAGGACCTTTATCTAGGCAGGGTGATCCAGAGAGACTCGCCTGACAGGGACCCCAACAGTCCTGGCTACCTGCCCCCAGCTCTCTACCCTGACAAGTACCTGCCTGAATACTGTGATGGGACGGCTTACGTTCTATCCCAGGATGTGGTCCGAAAAGTCTATGTAGCGTCTGCGGCGGTCCGTGCACCCGTGCCAGCTGATGTTTTTGTGGGCCTTTGTGCTCAGAAGGCCGGTGTGGCACCAGCCCACAGTGCCAGGTTCGCAGGGGAGAAGCACGTCCGCTACAACGCCTGCTGTTATCACTATCTGTTCAACTCAGCAGGAATGAGAAGCCACGAACTAGATGTAGTGTGGGCAGACCTGGTACAGAAGGGTGGAAGCTGCTCACTGTTACAGACCTACTATGGCCTCGTGACCTGCAAGGCCCTCACATACCTGGATAAACTATCCTTCTTCAATTCCCAAGGTCAAGCTGAATCACATGGGTAACTGATCGAGAGACAGAGAAGGACAAGAAGTGGGGTGTGTGCACCAGTGTTTGCATTTGCCTGTCGTTATAATTTATCGATAAATCTGTGTAAATTTCTTTATTTGACAACTAAGATCACTATAATGAGTTAAGGTAACACTCAAGCTGGAACACTGTATTCACATTGCCAGAATTTATGTAAATATAAGTGCAGTGCAGTGACTTCTGTTTGGACAGAAGCTCCGATAGATGAACTATTTTATCCTTGAGTGGATTTTACATTAGATTGTCCAAGTAAATAAAATCCAGTTGTTGTTCATTTCCAAGTTGATAACATTGTCATTGGGGCACAGAGCCAATGCAGAGGGGACGACCATGATCAGAGAGATAAAAATGTGACATGAAACTGAAGCTGATTACACCTTTTTCATTACACTGTTGTGGCTTGCTGGGAGACCTTGTTAATGGTATTAGTAACACCAATGATTCTCCCGTTGTGACAAGACAAAAAAAAATGCCTGGTTTGAAAAAAATGTTGTCTTGCCCTCGTTACACATTCAGCATAACCAGCAGGTGAGTCAGGGAGATGTCAGCGAAGCACAGTCTGCTCATGCCCACACAGTCCTGAGAGGAGGTCTAATCAGGCAAAATAATTGAGAACAAATGTGTGGGTTCTGACATTTAAATCCTTTTAACATAAATGCGCTTTTAGTTAAAACTCACCCCTGAGAAATAAATTATAATAGCATAAAAGTTGCATGTTATAAAAGAAGGTATTTATCATAAGACTCTGACCTTGATCTGATTCATTTGTCAGTAAAATATCACAGAACCAAATTTATGTGAAGACATTGTCACGTTGTTTTCATCTCCTTGGTAAGCAGTATTTCCTGTCTTTATTATCATTATTATTAATTGTAGTAGTAGACTGATAGATCATGGCCTTAAAGGTAGTTTAGGACCAACCAACCTTATGGGCTTCCAAAAAAGGGTATAGTTTGACATCACTTCAGGAACAAGATTCAGTTCACTGAAGACACCGTACCAAGAAGGACATCTAGTGGTCGACATGAGGTAAAGCAACATACTGTCTGTGCAACGGAGTCACATACATGCCTCAGTGTAGTGTAGCGTTTAGCCTGTGAGGAAAACAAATAATTTGCACTCTCAATGAACATGTCAGTCGGTCTTAATTTCAATTTTTTTATTCCAAATCTGGATATTTCTCATTTGGAAATGAGATCCATAAATCACCCCTTTAAAGTGATTGATGGCCCAGTTGTAAAATTTACAGCAATCAATGGTCAATTTATTTTAACTTGACTGAGAGGTGTGAGTATTGGAAGTGCAAGAAATGAGTCTGTCTCACTTCCATCTTAGACTTCCAGTGATTCTACATCCTTTAAATGCTTCTCGGACTACTGTTCTCTCCCCGAATTCCACAAAAGGAAAGTTTGGCCTCTGTCCCGGCTGACCGAACAAAATGTTTGGGTGTTCTACAAACTCTTTCTGTTCTGTTTTACTGCCAGCGGTTCACACTGCAACTCTCTACTCCACCTTGGCCAGGTTCCATTGTGTCTGCAAAGCTTTCCCTGGTTGCCTGTCTCACCACATCAGGCCAAAGTATTCAAAGAATAACATCTCAGCATGTCTAGAATCATTCTGGCTGGTGACCAGTCATAGCAACAATTTGACTGGCATACCATCAGTGTGATCGCTCTCCGGGATTAATCTGGATTAATTAGCGTCAACACCTTCCATCCAAGGCCTCAGCGCCACATGATCCCTAACCTCTCACCTCTCTACCTGGTCTGTCTGTCTGTCTGTTCCTAAACAACTGGCCCCATGATGCTTTAGTTTTCGACAGTTGTCATTTTACGGTCACCATAATCCTACAGTTAAGGATGTATCTCAGCACACAAAGGAATCGTTAAACTTTCACTCTCATATCTGTCTGTTCAATATAAAACTACAGTCGTTGGGTCCTAGAAGGAAGTCCCTGAGCCCTGCCAAGGATTAACCCCCGTAAAATGTAAAACCACCGTAAAACCCAACTCGCCATTTTCACTTCAATTTTTGTGCTGATTAAACAAACAAGATATAACATTAGTCAGACCAGCTGTTTCCCCCTGCTCGCAGTTTTTACGCTGAACTAAATTAACCATTTCCTGGTTCTATCTGCATATTTAACAGCTGGGTATGAGAGTGGTATCTTTTTGAAAGCAAGAAAGCAGATTTTTAAGATAAGGTCCAGATCAGGGTCTGACTCATGGCCTCATGTCCACACCTACAAAAAACATACAGGCACTTTACTTAAGACCAAAATCTCAAAAGTGTTTGTTTTCTTGCTACTGTGGAGTTGGAAAAAGTGCCAGAAGCATTTGTGAGTGCAGTTATTCTTTTATACAAGGTCGTCAACATAACCTACTGGCTCAGAAACTCTGTCGAGGTCTGGAAGGATTTTCCAAGAGAAAGTGGAAACAGGGTCTGCGGAGCGGGCAAGCCATCAAACCCACCAAACCACATGTACACTTCAACACGAGCACGCACACACACATGCACGCACACACTCATAACACAGCCTGCAGAGATTGTTAATGTGAGGTCGAAGGGTCGGTAAACTGCATGTGGGTGGTGCAGCGCTCTAATGAATGCTTCCCCTCAGAGAGATGCATCTCTGCAGAGAGGGACTCATCAAACCAGAGACGCTGTTTTATTTGGACTGCTCTCACTGACGAAACAGGTCTGGGGCTCCACAGCCACGGCCACTGATTTGAGGGGAGGTTCAGCGGGAGTTAATGTCCGAACTGATGAAAGAAATAATTGTCTGTCATTTTAATTTAGTATGTTTGTGCACATGTGTCATTCATGAGAACATACAGTGTGCGTTTTTGTACGCAAGTGTACAATCCCTCTGGATTCTTGTGAGTTTTCTGTTCAGATCAGAGGCTCAGTGTTCATGTGGCCCTACAGCCCACGTTCATTTACGTAGAAGCAGTAACCTCAGGGATAAACCCGCTTTTTTGACGACATCTGTGGTTTCTTCTCCTTTCCCTTTTTGTAAACTCCATAATCTTTCCTTTGAGGTTTTGGTAACTTTGCCAAGCCAGTAGTTTTTTTGCTTCTCATACTGCGCAGTTTCTTTTGACTTTTTTAATTATACATTCTATAGCTTTTGGCTGTTCTTAAAGAAAGATTTTTTTCCCAAAAACGACTCCATCTGGATGAAATTAAGTGCATTAAACATAAAATATTTCAGCACAATTGCTGAACAGCCCTATGTAACAGGTCTGAGGGTGAGCACGAGTACAGCTGTGGACCTCTCAAAGTATTTAACATCTCTCTCTTTGTTCTTATTTTAGGTGACAGAACTTTTATTAAGACAAACCTTCCGTCATGGGAAGAGATGATTCAGAATCTCTGGCTGTACATGATACTTTATGTCTGGACCCTGAGGTCATATAAAGTCATGGCAAGATACAGCTGAACTAAAACTATAGCCAACTCCCAAGGCCATAACAAGGATTTTAGAAACACTGAGGTCATTTGTCCAAAATCCCAGAAGAACCCAACCCACAAATTTTTGTAGCCATCATCCAAACTCTTTAGGGCCTCTGAATATTTAAAAGATCACAAGTTTTTCCGGTTTATTTATGCATTTATTAATGCATTAAGTTTTTTTGCTTAACCACAATCAAGTTTAGTTTAAACAAGACTAAGAGCAGTGCTAGCAGCTCTGTGAAGCACGGCATCGTTTTGAGCTGAATGCTTACATTAGTAATTCTCCAATGATGATGCCAACATGCTGATGCGAAGCTGGTATAATGTTCACCATGTTCACCATCTTTTGCTACTGTTTGCGAATTACTGAATATCAAGTACGGCTGAGGATGATGTGGATGTCATTAGTTTTGCAGGTTTTAGGTTAAAAAAAAACAAACATCTGGCCTGATGATGGCGCTAGAGGAAAAGTTAAGTGATCATCAAAGTCATTAGGATTCATGTCTGTATAAAATTTCAAGGCAATCCATATGGTAGATGTTGAGATATTTCAGTCTGGGCCAGCTGACAGACCAACATTACTATCCTCAAAACCACAATGCTGCCATGCCACAATACAAACAAGCAAACAGAAAAACATGCAGAATATAACATACATGTAATTGCAATTGTAAGCTATAACTCTGTCATGTCTGTCCTTTCTCTTTGTTTGGATCCTTTTTTTAGCGCTGCCAAGGTTTGGCCATGTGTGGATGAAATCTGTTGGTAATTGCCCCTGGTACTACTGGTTGTGCTTCACTGGGCTGGGCCTGATTTATGAAAGAGTCGCTGCTGTCTGGATCAGCGGTGGGTGGAGACTCAGCCTGTAATCGAGTATATACAGATCACATGTTATTAGAGGTTTGTACTGTATATGTTGATGGGCTCTGGTGTGGTTATGTGGTACCTTCCCCTCTACTTTGTCTCACACACTCACTGCCAGATGATCAAGATATCTGCTAACACTCTAATGCTCCACGCTTCTCTCTCAGCTACCAAACCCATTACAGAAATCTTTGGGTGTATTTCTTTCCAAAACACTCAAATTCAGACATCAATCATCTCACATCAGTTCTAATTTACAGTGTTTTTAGTCAGAGGCAATAAAAATGATATTCTAATTTGATGCATAATGAGACACTTCAAAACTTGTTTGTAGTTTATCGTCTATTAAGATCCACATTAGTTGTTTCTTTGGCAACAAATACTCTTCTGTGTGTCCATATTAAAATATAGTGTGTATTTATGATAACTATAAAATATAACTGTAAAAGAGTTACAATATCACCATTACAGCCAATCCAATAAAATTACATTGCAACCAAAAGTGACATACAGCCACTTAATAGAAAAATTGAAAGTAAATCATGAAAAAAAATATATCAATCTATTTTTTTCATATCCATAATGCAAATAAAGTTAAAGAATACTTATTTTGGGTCTGTGTTTTTTTTTTTTTTTTTTTTTTTTTAGAGATTTTTGGCTATTTAGCATATATCAGCAGTACATACATACTTGTGCATATCTACATTGATATATCTGGTCCATAACTAATCATTCAACTTTTTTCCACATCTACAAAGGTGGGTTTTAAACTATTGATAAGTTTCATAAGTCATAACACATTCAGATTTTCTTGAACTTACTAGATTTCACCCAGGGCTTTCACACACATCTCATGGCCTTCATCGGTGACAGAGTTTGAGAGTGAAGAGGCAGCACATACAAATAGTAAGATGTATATATAATTACAACTGTATGAGATTATATTGTTACATCATATTATATTATGTCTCTCAATTATTAACTGGTTATACACCAGTTAATAACACCAGTTAATCACTTAAAATGTCCTTACATCTGCTTATATTACATCTTCTTACATTATAATATAGTGTGTTGCAAACCATGTATTCATTGTTCATACTGCTCATAAATGCTAAAAGTGTTAAAGTAAAAATATGGCACACTAATGCATTGAGATATGACTCTATATAAAACTGTTTTTTCATTGCATTAGTGCTTGGTTGTGGTCATGTATTGTGGCATATCCTCATCTGCCTCATATTGTAGCGTGTTGCAATATTAAAATAGTTTTCTAGTAAAACAAGAGTCTGCTGTTTTGTAATCATCACAGTCAAGCTGGATAGGAAAGAGTCAAAGAGGGAGAGAGAGCATATGTGTGTGTAAGTGTTTTACAGGGAGGGTTGACTTGTAATAATAGTAATTATAAAGCTGGGTTTCCCAATAAAACCACTTCATCGTGCCACACATCTCATTACAGCTTCCTTCTCAGCAGCTTCACAGGAACTGATTGGTGATCAGTTTCCAAAATTCACGACAACACCAGGGAAAGCTGTTTGTAAGCACGTACATGGGATCTGTATATCAAACCAAACCTAACTTTTGCGGCTTTGGTTGAGGTTCAGAGAACCAGTGAGCGCATCGACCAGTTCTCAGCAGTTCGTGTGGATGCTACAGCCTCAAAAAGTTATATCATGATAAGTGACAGTGTGGCCAAAACCTCACATAAAAATGCCTTGAGTGAAGAGTTAGCATCTCTCACCACTGCCAGCCGGCACTATGTGATCTGTGTTTCCCTCAACATGGCATCTAATGTTCTGTTTTACTCTCATTTATCTCCATTTATCTTCCCAAGTCTGTATTTACGTCGGTTGCCATATTTCTTTTGTGAACAACAGTTGTTTATATTTGGTTGTGGATCCTGAAGGAAGAGCAGGACAAATGAATGAGGAAGTAAAAGCATAAGTATCTGTTTTGTTTTCTAGCAAAAAGTCTGTTATGAAGTTAACTTGAGCTTAAAGACTGTAAATGAGGAGAAATTTATGTATCTTGTTTGTTTAATCTGTGCAAAACTTGAAGTGCAAAATAGCAATTCACCATTTTAAGGAATGGTTCTCTGGAGTCTGTGCTGGTTGGCTGGCAAGTGTTCAGAGCCATGAAATAGACCAGAATGGGACGCCCCATAAAATGATGAATTGTTGTCTTCACACTTGAGCTGGTAGGTGGATTTTGTAACCTTTGGACAGAAGCAGACTAGCTGTTTCCCTCTGTTACCAGTCTTTGTGCTAAGCTCAGGTAAGATAACCGACTCCTTTATATTTAATAGACAGACATGAGAGTTGTGACAGTTTTCTCATTGAATTCTCTGACAGAAAAAGAATCAGTGTATTTCCAAGAATGTGAAACTATTCCTTGAAATAGCTGAAATAGCTGTTCATCACATGAGATGTATCTTTTACTCTTGCAGGTTATAAACAACCCACCTAAAAGCTGAAGTGTTGACGTGAACTAATAAACAATTTTTATGCTGCGTCCATTCTCCAACTTTATATGTGATCAAAAACATGTTTCAAAGTCACTTGAACTGATAAGATTAGTGGATCTTTAAGACTCCCTTCACTCTCATTACCAAACTCATGGATTGAAGATTTACCTTAAGTGTGTGTAACTCTGTCTTTGGTTGCTTTCTAGCAACAGCAGTCGCCTGGAAGAAAGTGTATCTCAAGCTAAGGTCAGTGAAGCAATCTTCTCTATTTCTGCTGGCCCCAGATCAGTGGTCCCATTGTCCTCCCTCAGAATGTGATCTTAATCTGACCTGAATAGAGTTTTGTTTCAGAGAGGACTTTCAACCAGCCAGACGTGAGACACGCCGCGGTAAGCTGCTTTTCCACTGTGAGGGCTGCAGGCAGAGGTTTCACAGCACTGAGACTTACAGCTTCTGCTGGTCAGCGGGTTTTACTGGTGTCTTTTATCTGTGCATTATATCATAGGGCATCTTATAATACTTTTTATAGGTCTTCCTGCCAGAACTTTATCTTGTGTTTGTAATTTTCTTTTACTGAGATTCCTTTCCAGCTTTCAGTGGATGCTAACAACTTGAGAAAAAACATGTTTGTGCAAAAATGGAACCAGTCCATTGTCTCTTAATGGGAAAGAGAAGCAACTATTCTGTAATGATAGCTCTGACTTGTTGTGCTCAGCTCTGCGAGCTCTATACTTGGACCAAATTATGCTGTCTGTTGGATCAGGTGCCAGTGAAATGGTTTTTGGGATTATTGAATCTTTCTAAACCTCTTATTTTGTCTCTGTTTTCTTCTCGTTTTGATGCTTGAAGATGTTTCCTCACTTTCACTGCCGTCTTTCTCACATTCTTTTGCATGTCTGCATCCGCACCCCCAGACATGCAAGGAATGAAACAGAGACAGAAAGATGAACGGACAGGCCAGTTTGCGAGTGCCAGGGTGATGCTGGCACTGTGAGCACGGTCCTGTGGCTCCGGGGATGTTTTAGGGCCCGGTTTGATGTTGTTGCCCGGTCCACTCCTCGCTGGTCAGCTGCTATGTAAAGAATGCTGGGTGTGCATCACTATTGTCTCGTCAAAGGCTCTTCACTCATCACATCTGGCTCTCATCCATTGCTGGCAGAACAGTTAAAGGGGCACGCCACCTATTTTACAGATGAAGATCAGTTTACCTGTACCAAAGATGAGGAGTATTTTTTTAGCATGCGAAAACAGTTTCTGAGTCTGAGATAATAATCCTGAAGATGCTGACATCATCCACACTGATGATGTCACGAGGGTTATCATGACTTGAATTTGGAGACTTTAAATTGGTAAAATAAAGAGTTAAAAACTGGGGGCACAAAGTTGTTGGAATTCACCATTCACCAGGATCCAGTGTTTTTGAACCCATCCAAGAGACTAAAAGTCACAATATCTCTGCCTCTGGTGTGCTTTTTTTTTTTTTTTATTCCTCAACTTCGTGACAGTTGCTTCTTGCTGAAGTTGCTCTTTAATTGTGGCTAAATTCTGTCAAAAATAAAAAATAACTTTCTCTGTCTTTCCGCAACCGAGCACCACTGATTATTGTGGGTATGATGTTTCAGCCACTATTTCAAGGGATGTTTGTTAGAACATGTGAATAATTAGAGGCATTTATTTATATCAGTAACAGACTGAACATGAGCATGATGGATGAAAATTAGACGCCCTGGTGGCCTAGTGGAGCCCACAAACATGATTTCATTCTCATTTTTATTTTTCAGCCTCAATCACTGGGAATTATTTGTCTTACATGAACTTTCTGTACACTTGTTTTTCATGCTGCACTATGAACCAGTGTTTCACAGTCCATCTAAACTTGACAACTGAGGCAACATATTTTTTGTGCCACACTAGCAGCATAGCTTTAGGGATGCCAATGTCACTCGGTTGATTGATTCCCTACTTTCTTAAACAACAAAGCAACTATGGGATGGATAACCATAAAGTTTGGAATAGACATTTATTGTTTGCAGAGCCCTAATGAATTTGGTGCTGACTTTTCCTTTACAGCCACCATGAGGTTTGTGGTCCTGAACAGAGTGAAACTAGAAGATAATTATATGCTAAATATCACATAAATAAATGCATGAATTAGAGTTGATGTGCCATTATATAAACTATTTTTGTCTTGTTCTAACAACCGTGTTCCTGCAAGGTATATGAATACAATTACACTAATTTCTGAAATGAATATAAACCAGTAACCTCAGAGTTGAAGATGATCCAGGGTTAAGAATGCCCTTAAATATATTTTCCTATTGGCCTTCCTCTATATTTTTTCCCTATAGCTATTAAGATGAAATGATTGCAGCCTTAGAAACATGTATCGAATATAAAAGTCAAGTTATACGAGTTCAGTGCTGGCAATGTGCGTGTTAGTCATGTTGCAGGGGGTGTAATATTTTGCTTCAGCGGTTGCACGTCCTTTGATGCATGTTTGCAGTTTATGTTATGCATACAGTGTGGACGCACCAGACGTACCCACATGCATTCCTTCGTACCCCGTGGCAGCCTGAATATAGTCTTTTAATGGCAGGAAGAGCTCCACCCTTTAAAGTACAAAGTTGTATATTTTATGAATATGTTGGATACTGTATGTACTCGTTTCAGTTAAAGAGCCTTAATTTTATGTCGCATGTGTCAACCCTGTTCATGATCGTGCTGTTTCTGTATGTAACATCCTTCTCCCCTAAAGGCCGTCTTGCTGTGCCAAAACATTTCCACATGATGACTCCAACATTTTACAGAGGAAAACACAAAAACATGAAACTGAGTCGCTTCCAGCTCAGCAAAAGGTGCACGATTAACATAGCAAAATGCAGTATTTCAAATTATTTCAAAGTTTTTCAAAGTATTTTATTCTGGAAATTCATGGTGGCTGTGATGACTGTGGAAAGTAAAGCCTAGTGAGTTTGGGATGAGGAATTTAATTGTAGCACAACACTGTTTAGAGATTAATGATAAGACTCTGGATTAACCTAAACTCATATATTCACATCTGATTGACACCTCGTGCACCCAAATTATCATAAACAGTATTGTGGTGTGCCATGAAATTACCATATGATACTAGAGAGGATTCAGATAATTGCATGACAACCTATTCTACCTCTATTTTCACGTGTCTATGCGTGAAATAGGTTAATAGGCTGTCATTCAGTTATCTAAATCTCCTCTGCAGGTGGGAGAGATGTACTGTGACCACATCGAACATGAGAGCAAATGCAATGTTTAGTTCACACATGTGCATTAAAGATAACAGTGCTCCGTAAGTGGGCTGCATTTATATAACTATACCATAAACCTATACTTATAAAGAGCGCTTTACAGTTCACCTGCCATTTACCTATTCACACACAGAGAGAGGCAGTGAGCTACCATGCAAGGCACTGGCCTAACCATTGGTTAACACGCATGTTCAGGGTTGAACAGGAGGCCTCATCACAGAGTCATATTATATTGCAATGCTGTTTTTTCCTTTCCTGTCTTAGTTTGTGAAGTGATATTTAATCAAACACAAAATTTAACACATTAATAACAAAAAAGAAATTTATTGAGACTGCATGAGGGTTTCATTGGCATAGACGTTAAGACATGTTTTGCACATGTTTTTCGCTGTCTTACATTTTCATGATCACTGCTACATATGAGAGCTTGACATGAAACAATTTTCTTGCTGATATATACTTGACACACGCGAGCACATGCAGAAATATCAACTGTCCAGGAAATCTGTCCAGTAATTGAAGTACTGACCAAGAGTGATGCTGCTGTTTGCTACATATGAGCACGTACAAACATACATGTTCGCATAGTGAGGAGCAGCCTGTGCAGAACAGAGCGAGCACTTGATCCAGCGTGGGCGCCATATTTTTTCATCATGCATGTAGCAAGAACTTCATGCAGACTATCACTAATCATGTGAGGGAAGGAGCCTCTCGTACAGAAGGTGCTTTCGATGTTTGTGTGTCGGAACGTAAACAGATGAGAAAGTCAACAGGCCGGGCTTAGGGTAGAGGAAGGAGTTAAAAGGCTCATCTTTCATCTCTAGTTAAATGAAGCCTTTTGATGGATGTTTTCTGTGAAACGAGTCTCAGTGATGCCTTAGTGAGTGCCCTTCATAAGGCAGAGCCCTGGCCCTACACAGGCCTGCTGTTCTAGTGGGAGGCAAACACGGGGAATTCTCAAAAGTCCATCTGTCTCTTTCTGACCTGTTTGGATTTCTGCAGGAAGTTCAGCGAGCGAATATAGGTGTGACTGTACTATGATATTAATGAGTTTTGTAGAAAGGCCCCATTCAAAATAGACTGTGAAAAAAAGAGGAAAAAAACAGGGCCCCACCGGGATTTCAGTTGAGCTCGCATCCTGCCTGCCTCTGAGAGAAGGAAGGAGTGAAATCAAATTTTATAAACTGCACACTTATCTTCTATTTCAGTTGCTGGAACCAGAAACAGCAAAGGACAAATGTCTGACTGCCAGTTTTTTTATGACTGAAATAACATTTTCTTCCATAACCGGAAGCAAAAACGGGGAATATAGAAGAAAAACACACTTTGGAACAGAAGATATAGGAAATAGACATAGACAAATAGAAGTGCCCAGAGGCATTTTTACAGACTCCAGCTTTAGACAAGCCTGTCATTAAGGTTTGGTTTACTGGGACAAGTGTGGCGGTTTAAGCCAGGAGGCTTCATATGAGACAAGGCTGCATAAGACTGAGTCCTTGTTGGGAAATGACAGTGGCCTCCGCCTGGTTGCAAGCACCAAAAATACACAGCTGGGGATGGCTAAGCATTGGGTTTGGGAACGTATATATAAAGTTAATTATTGTATATGCTCAAAGAAAAATATAGTAGGCTGTAGCTAGCTACTAATTTTCCTTCTGTCTCTTGACTATTACACTTTCTGTAACAAGCCCTCTCCATGTACATGAGGATTATGTGATTGTTTTTGTTTAGTCGCTTCTTGTTGTGGAAATATTACTTTTTTTTCCCTCTCTGTGTTTAAGGTCATATACGTATATTCTGTACAACTGAGTGATGCTCGTATTTCCAGGAATGACTTTGCAATATTTAACTGGTTTCTGTCCCAGGTTGCACAAGTCTAGAGCTTTTTTTTCTAATATCTAAATGATTGCAGCATGCATTGTGCACATACAACCACCAGAGGTAGCATTGTTCCTCTATGGGCCCATCATGCTCAAGCATTACATGAACATTTGCAGCCTCATCTGTGTTATATCAAAAAGAAATGTACACTTTGCAAAATCTATTTCAAAAGATGAGCCTTTACTGCAACATCTTCCTCATTAATATCCTATTTGTTCAATTTTGTCCTGAGTAAAACATTCAGGGAAGATTCAGACATGTCCAAAGCAGGTTTCTAAGTTTGACACTCCGGTTGTGATGCCGCGGTTTTGTTGGTCAACCATAGGCGCACGTCTTATTCCTCCTTCACCTCCACCTCTACCTAAGGGTTTGTGCATTTTACGTTGTGGTGTGGTCAGCTGGCGGCCTCAGTCACCAAACTCCCTCAGAGCCTTCATTTACCTGGATCCAGGAAAGATGGGAGACAGAGAGGAAGGGTGTGTGTGTTGTGCTTAAAATGAAAAGACAGGCACTGGTACGAATGAAAGGAGGGAGCCTTATGAAATGAAAGATAAGACATTCATTTAATTAGAAAGGAAGCGGGTGAGAGATTAGAGGGGCAAGAATAACGATGTGAGGAGATAGCTGCATAAGATAGTCATATAAAAGAGACAAAGAGCACATGAGAGGCAGCACTGTGGCCTTCTTCTCCTCCTCTAGACCTTGGAGCAACTAAGCATGAATCCAGCTTTTGTGATGTAACAGTGTATTGACCCTTGGAGGGGCCCCAGACCAAAAGAGGGTGTTTACTCGAACACGCAAGGAGCTCTAAGCGTTTCACAGCCTCCTGTTCTGCGAAAGGGCCGGCGCTCGTTGACTGCCACTGGAAATGGCACTGGAATGGCCCGTCTCTTCGGCTCCCTCCCTCCCACAGAAATAACAGAGGCACATAGAGACTGTATTCAATGTAAGTATAAGTCACTCCGGCTACAGTCAGTCACATGTGCCAGAGCCGCAGATTAACATGGCTCCCTGTACAGTGGGAGCCCAGTCCAACACAAAGCAAGTCATGAGCTCTGAGGGATTGTTTGTTTGGAGGAGAGTCATACTGTCTGTCATTAGCGTGGACACTGCTTTCCCATAAAGGTCATTTCACTCTTTAACTGTAGATAGTGTATCACCACATGTAGTGAGGATCACGGTGGCAACTGATGTAATGTCCTGAAATATCCCAAAGGTTAGACAAGCCCGCCTGAGATGAGGAGGTTAAACATCCCGAGACACACTTTGAATACTGGGTGAAAAAATGTAGAATAAAAGAGAAACACTTTGACTTTCATTGCATAATATTTATTATTCTATAGAGCAAAGTGCTCAATTGTTCAATCAACGTCAGAGGCCGACAAGGACGATGCTGACTATTGTGCATCAGCATGTAGATGCAGGATGATGCATAAATACACACTTGCTCTTATTTTTTTCCTCAGTGACGTTTATTTACACATCCTGCATCACAGCAGATGCTGAACAACATTATTATTCGTCATGTTTGGGGTCAAGTGGTCCAATATTCCCACTCACAGTCTAAAGAATGGCTTGAATAATTTGGTAAGCAGGATGTCTTATGTCTTAATTTTAGCCACTTCTAATTATACTGTGGAATTTTGTGGCTATGTGAAAGCTGTTAGTAGATTAACATTGGTTTAAATTGGTCACTGGCCACCAAGTGAATGTAAGTCAGCAAAATAACCGAGTTGGTCACCCAGAGCTTGGTGAATCCCCTACCGCCCCCCAGCACCCACAGAGCCTGCACACCAGAGACTTCCACTGGGCTAAACCGGCCAACTTCCAGTTCAGCCCTCTGGTAACTTGAATGGGATAAAATAATTTGTATAAAGCCATGCTGCTCTTCTAGACTTTCCAAATGTTACCCAACTGAATGGATTAAATTCTGATCATTTCTCTCAAAAAATGTATCCATTCTTTTACAGCTGCTCCTTTTCCCACGATTGTGTGCAGGAAAATGCTTTTCAGGCCCTTGGTGCATGGTTTAACCACTATGTCAAATTGGCTGCAGGTTCTGATTTGTAATCACTGTCACTGAATTTGTTGCCCAGTACTGTTTTCACAGTTTCACAATTGCTTCCAGTAAAAACTCCAACCTTTATAGGAAGTATAATTATCTCTGTGTAGCTGTGCACCTACATGCATAGTGACTGCAAAGATTAATATTATTGCTAATTAGCAATGAACCATTGCTGAGGCTGATGGAAATGTCATTATTTTTGCAGGCGTTTGGTCATATACCAAAGTACTGGATACTTTATATGTTGACCTTATGATGGCACTCCAACAGTTTTCAAGACATTTCACTAAAAGCCAAAAGTGTCAACTTGAAAAATTGAGGATAAAACTGAAGGAGCTATTTCAGTATATAGTTAACCTTGTATGTTCAGTTGAACGTCAGGGAAATCCTGGATTTTCATTTCCAAAAATATGACTCACAGAAAAGCCTTCATTCCAGAAACTGGAATTACTTGAAGTACGTGTCTCTCGGTAATTTATGCCCTGTCCTGCTGTGTCTCAGTTTAACTTGACCATAACGTGACCACAGTATATACAACTCTGACTGAACATCCTCCTATAAGACTGAATTGTGACATATTCAAGTTTCATATTTTATCTTATTGCATAATGTCTTAAATCAGAGTGCGCAACATGCTCCTGAGATAGGTTACAACCATATATTATAAAAGGCCAACGGTGAGACAATAAAAAAAGTGAACTCAACAGAAAGATGAGAATATCGGTGCTATATACCACAGTGCACGTGCTTAAAGGTCAGGATACATCAAATTCAGATTAACCCTGCCTGCTATGAATACCGGCATAAATCTTTTCATTTGTCATTTGCTGGACGAGAAAGTGGAAACCAGCAAGAACTCACAATGAAGACAATGTGAGGCCAGACGGTGGAAATGTGTAATAAAAGCCGTTACAGTTACAGTGATGTTATGGAACAAGCTGCTTTTTCTGTCCAGGAGAGGCAGTTATTCATACTGTGTTGTAATTATTTCCTAAATCTTTTGATTGAGCTTGCGTCTGTTTTAATGCTGAGTTTTAAAAATGATCATTTCCAGATTCTAACACTTATTGAATCATAAAACCATTCAACAATGTTTTACAAGAAGGAAATTATGCAGATTTAATTTGCTGACTGCAGGCATATACAAACAGTCTTTGTGTGTTTTATATCATAATGTTTTCAGCTGGAACGAAAATGATCTGACTGCTGACGTTACTTAATTGATTATCAGACCTGGGGCGATGAAATATTTGGAATAGACGCTATTGGAACAATAAAAAAGTTGCAAAGCATCCTCTACTATTGAGTGCAATTATGGTGTTTTTCATCAAATATTTTATAATTCTCCAGTCCAATAACCCTCAGTCCTTTTCACAGATGCCTTTGAGGGCACATCATCTGTAGCAATGCTTTAAAGTAAATGCTAACATCAACGTATTAACATTCTCACAGTGACAATCCTAACATGCTGATGTTTAGTAGGTAATATTTACAAGCTTCACCATCTTCATTCACCTGAGGAGTATCATCAAAGTGGATCAGTGGGATTCATCCATTCCATCACATAGTTGTTGAGGCACTTTGCTCTGAACCAAAAATGTAAACATGTTGGTGGTAGAGGAAAGGTCAGGTGTTGACCGCCACCATGAGGATACATCATCCGAGAATCATGCATGTTTGTACAAATGTCTGGTAAATGTCAAGCTATTTCACTTCACTGAACTAATGAAAACTAACTTTGCTGCTGAAGAAAAAGTCAGAGGGTCATCAAAGTCATTAGGATTCATCCTCAATGGACTTTGAATAGCTGTAACAGATTTCATCCATCCAATACTTGTGAAGATATTCCACTCTGAACCTCAAAGGTTAACCTGCTGCTGGCGCTACAGGAGAAGTCAGCAGATTACCAAAGTCAGTAAAATACGTTCTCTGGGGACCATGAAGGTTTGAAGGAAATTTCATGGCAATCCACCCAAGAATATTTGAGATATTTTAGTCTGGACTAGAGTGGTGTAGAGAGAAAGAAAGATGATGTAATCCGTGGACATGGAGACGATGTAATGCAACAATTTGCCCTTGGAGATGGGCGCTGAAAGCAGCTAAGGGCAAAGTGCAGCTCTGAGATTAGAAACTTCAAGAATTAAGGGTTGAGAGCAGCAATGGGTGCTTATTTGTCCAGAAGAAAATAAGCACACAGTGTGATGGAAACATTATATTCACCTTATCCTCCACCCATCCCAAATACCGTGTAATGGTTTAGCAGCGGCATGGAAGATGCCTGTCTTTCATATCTAAATACACTGCAGGTACGCAGGAAACCTAAGTATTATCATTACTAGTATTTATTTTGACTAGGGAGGCGTACAACGTGATTGTCAGTCTGGCACTAACTAGTGTGAAGGGTCTATGTGTTAGTGGAGCCAGAGAGGAGGCAGAGCATTTATTTAGAACCTGATATATTTTATTAAAGCATTAAATTATTGACCAAATGACGCTGACTTGACACATGGTCCTCATATAGTGTCCAGTGTCAAACTCAATTTTCGTCACACCCTCACCTCACCTTGAGCTACCACTTTTACTCAGAACTCCCACTTTGGTGCATTTCGTACACCACCCACTTTTAAACCATGCACACTTCAGAGGGCACAAAAATGCTAAATGAGTAGGCAAAAGTTGCCAAATGAAGATCTGACAATCAGGAAAATACCAGCTTATTGTACAGTTGCAGGGAAGCATCTTTGCAGAGTCATGAATCATCACCATAGCTAACAAAGGTCGCTTGGTTTTGCTTTCCATCCTGGTTTTTTATTCAATCACTGCTGTTCACATAGCTTCGAATTTGATGGGAAAATACCTTGTTTTTTATATATCCCCCAAGGTTACAATTTAGGGTTATTAAGTTCAACTAGAGGCGTGTTTACGGGACGGGTGGCTTCCTTAATATTTTTCCGACTTAAATGAAGGGAGGATCCTGGTGTCAAGATGATGGAAGATGGATGGGGAAAAAGCACAGAGGAAGGTTTCTCCAAGTAGTTCAAAGTCCCCTTTTAAAAGGATAGATTTATTTATTCCCACCACTATGGGACATGTGGCTTGGCGTGGCTCTGTACAGAAGTACAGGTTCAGAAATGTACAGTCTCCAGAAAAAAATCACATCTGTTACCCAAACTCTGTAATAATACTTAATAATAGTCAAGGTTTATAAAAGGTCTTTTGAAATGGTTTTAGGAACAAATGTTAAAAGTTGAATATTCAACATGTCAAATTTGTTTGGAATATTACATAAAACAATTGTAGTTGGTCAAGAGAGATTTTGTTAAATGCTACAGGCAGATTTTTATGACTGGAAAGACGTCTGATGGAAAAACGTTTTACTTTTTACTGCTTTTAATTTAATTGTATACCAACAGTCAATCCTGTCACATTCCTTCTGCGATTCTTTTACGGCTGTCTCTTTGAATAAAACGTGTCCTTTTTTTATGCGCTCGATTTCAAATAAAGCAGCTCTATCCCTCCGCAAAAAGATAATCAAACGTCCTTCAGAATGAAAAGCCTCTTCATACACTGATCCAGCCCTTCAACTGGAGGAATGAGCCTGGCATGAGAAACACAGAATGACAAGCATTTTTCAGTCACTATTTCTGCTCTTTTACATCATATAAGCCTTCCTATTGCTTGCCAGAGGAAATGAAATGTTTATTATATAGCCCTGAGGGCTTTTGCAGAGAGAGTCTTGGTGGACTTAAAGAAAGGATAAGCTTTTCCTCTCTCCCCTCCAAACTTGGCTTCCCCTCGTGGCATATGAGAGGCATGAGGTAGAGGTAGGGTCACAGAAATAGTCAGCGGGAACCAGCATTGGGAATGAAAGAGCAGGAAAAAGAGGGGTGAAGGAGTTAAGATTGGCAGCAAAGTGGAGCTGTGCCAGTCTTCTGCATGGGCCATGATCCATCGGAGGACATCTGCCCAAAATAAGCCCGTCCACTCACCTGGGTCACTTCTGCACCACGTAAAAAGCCTCATGACCTTCCTGCTCGGAGGCTTTAATTTGGATGGATAGATCCTAAATCTCTTCAATCTCTCCTTTATCCTGTTGAGGTTTTTATAAATGGAGGCCAAGCTGATAGATTTGGAAATAAATGCATTTAAAGGGAGCGACCGAGGAAGGTTTACCTAAGGGCTTGTTTTGCGACAGGAAGCCCAATTTATTTTGCTCAATAGCAGATTTGAAAAATTATAGTCTTCTTATTTGTAAACCTATGAGATATGCTAGAGATGTCATCGATGAAAATCCCTGTGCTTCAGGCTAAGAGAGGTGCAGTAAGCCACATTTTGCTGTGTAAGGACTCCGGACTCCAAGTAAGGATCTCGTTAATAATAATTCAGCTTGGCCATACTAATGATGATGTGTCACCATCCGGAAGAGGAAGCTATCTCGCTGGTGTGGACAGGACACGGGGTCGTATGGCTCCACGATTTGTGTCTATAGAAAAAAAAAAAAAAAATTCTCCAATTTCCTGCACTCACTGCGGCCACAGTGAGTCGGATAGTATCCCGCTATCAGAACCATCTGAAAGTGATTCCCAGGCACAGCAACTGGCCTGGAACAGTTTTGCTTTACAGGATGGTTAACAGCAGAAATTCACACACACATTTTTTTATGCACAGTGTGGTTGCACACAAACACACAAACAGTGCATATGCCAATGTGGTATGCACACAAGCAGCAGCATTTAAATATTCATCAAAGTTCAACTGGTTATTTAAAGGAACAATTAAACATTTTGGAAAATACTTGTTCAGTGATGAGAGGATTGATATAAATATAAAGGCTGGGTTATGCTTGAAAAACTAATTCTTACAAAATGTTGTCTGATCACGTTGGAAGGTAAAAGGGATCTGAGTAACCTTTAATGTCATATCCCGCCGTGTTCCCAAGGTTATGTTTTTGTTCGTTGGCGATCTTTGTTTCCTGTTTTATTTTGGAAACTCACCTCGTGTTTCAGCACCATCACTTCCTGCCCTTGCGTTTCCCGCCTTTGTGATTGCTGATTAGTATCACCTGTCCCTCATAAGCTTTTCCTCTCAGGTGTATTTAGTCTGTGTGTTCCTCTATGTGTGTGAATACTTTGTATTGTATGTCAAGTGTGTCATTTTCCTCGTCTTTTATCTTGTCTCCTGGACATTTGATTCTTGTCTGCTCCCTGTTGGATTTGTTTACCTGTTTGGACTTCCTGGTTTTGTCCCTTGCATTAAAATCACTTAATTTTTTCAGCTCTTTCTCAGCTGTCTGCATCTGGGTCCAGTTCCTTGAGTTCCTTGTTAGCCATATGCAATAATCATCTAAATATGGGCATAATGAACATTTGTTGTGTAAGGAATGGAAAAAGAGAATAGGGAGAATTTCAAACCCTACTCACTTTCTCAACTTCACACACGGGGCCAGTTGTTGCGTGAAAGTGGGCCTGAATGTTTGTTGGGTTTGGGGAAGTTACAGGAATTGTCAGACTCTCCCTTTGAAATCCACAGCAGCGCCGATACATGCTGCATCAAAGACATATACAGAGCTTCCCTCCTTGTGAAGAGGAAACATTTCAGGTAGGAAAACGGATGGTTCTAGCTGGTCATTGGTGGAAACTGGGATATCTGTGTATGTGTGTGTGGTGAGGAAGGTGGGAGTGAGGGGAGTAGTGGAGAAATCTGAGTGAAAGACCATCTGTTTGGAGGGATCTGGAGATCTGAGGGAGTGACACTTCCTGACCACTTCTGAATTATGTCAGAATGATGAAGACAGAGGAGCTACAGGGTAAGTCAAAAGTTGAGAGGAGCTCAAAATGCCCCCTAATGTTCAATCCCTGTCTTCTCTAATTATCAAAAACATCGCTATTCTGCTCCTAATATTTCATGGTTCTCTGGTGGTCTTTAATATGCCAGTAATGTGGAAAATTTATATCACATTTCTTGCAGGATTTAGTTTTCCTTTCTTTCCATTTGGCTCATGTCAGGAGGAGACAGAGAGGGGCTGATGGGGGGTAGGGTGAGCCATCTCTAGGATGTAGAAACACTGAGCCTGGTGTAGGACCTGGTTCCATGGGGGGAGTGGATACAGCATCATAATGACCAAGCCAAATATTTGTCTAGTCCATATTCTGAGAGCATAATGAAGTCCTTTTACAGAGGGCATCATTGGAATCTGGACACTGATTTTATGCCAAAGAGAGCAGGTTTCACTAGGCCCTGCTGTTTCCACTTAGGCTACCCAGGTCTCTGGTGGCCCAATCCAAATTCAATACAGAGCCTTGTGTCCAGAATAAGAATGAATTGTGGCTCTGTTTGACAGATGATAAGTAGTGAATCGGAAATTGCAGTTGGATTTAATCAGGAGATGAATTGCACACTGAGGTGGGATTTCATTTTACTGTGAATTGAATAAAAACTTGGAATTTAAAATAAGGGTCTCTCCTACTGTAAGATGTCGGGGTCCACTGTTTATGGAGGGAGCAGTTTGAAAGGTGGAATTTCACAGCACCCAATCCAGCCAAAATCTCTCTCACATACACATCTGAGACCCTGCATACCTGTACACACACTTACAGTATGTACTGTATATACAGTACATCGTCTATGCTTATACTCACACAGGTGCAGACTAACTTCCTGGTGTGTTGCGCCTTTCTGACGGTGCCAACTTTTTCCTGTGTCAATATTCTCTCTGACTGCCAAAAAATGCGTCAGGAATGAAAAGAGGCTAAAGCTGCCCAGGACCCTTCTGCTCCACCTTTACATGTTGAAAGATATTTCTTTAGCAGGCTAACTAGCCTTAACTTACCACAAAGTCTTTCCAAAAAGGAACGTGTTAAGAGACTGTATGGAAATTATCAGGGTGGGGAGGGTGGAGGCTGAACATTATGTTTTTTAAAAAAACAAACAAGGCCCTTCTCAGCGTTATTCAGATTTTCCTTAGACCCTCCCCTTGACCGAAAGAAAAATTGCCCTACCCTCCCCACAATATCTCAAAGTAATATAACAACATTGAATTGGTATAATTGATTTTGCCATTTATAACCAAAAGTAGGACAAGGAATAGCAATAAAAACAATGTGAAATGGGATTATCACCTCAAACTCCAGTTCCTTTCAGATTTACAGAGCTTCAATGGTGAATCGCAGCTCATTATATAGCTGTCTGACCTGCAACTTTACTTGGTCTTGGTTCACTCTTACCACTGTTGTAGTATTGTTTATGGCTTCAAACACAATTGCAAATGAATGATGATGTTACCTGCTGCTGCTCCATACCTGCTGGACGTGCCAACTGTTTGTTAACAGGTTCATCGTATCAACTTAAAAGGTGATGATATGTCAGTGTTCACAACTTGTTTCTGCTGCCCTCAAGTGGCCAAAAAATGAGTTATGGCAGGTTCAAGATGGTGTACTCACGTCCTCCCTAAACCTTTATGTTATGTAATGGAATAGTTTTCACAAAGCAACCAAACTACTAACATTGAGACATAAATCAGCTGACCAAATATTCCAGACATTTTTATTTTTGAGCCAAGAGCTGCTACTGTCACATTTAACTTTTGAATGTAGTTCTGCTGTCTGTTAAGATGCACAATAAAGTGAAGGTGAGAGCTGCTATAGGACAGTAAAAAAAAGATGACTCTCCCAAATGATTTACTACTGTCCCTTCAGCTAAAAAAGAAAAAAATACATAAACCCCTTTTCCAAACCTTATTCCCTTTTAATAATTTTTTACAGTGCCTAAACAGAGAGCAGGTTGTGAGAGTCACTGTGTTACAGTTACAGTAAATGTGCATCATTTTAGCACCTTACAACAACATCTCAACCCTGAACACAAAAATAGAGCAAGAACATAGCAAACACTGCAGAAATCAAAAACAAAAATCTAAAAACAGCTCATAGTGGAGAAACTCAACTCCACTTTTCTCACTTCAACAAGTGCAGATCTGTGAGGTGTTGACACTTTCAATCCAGGGTAGCCAGGTCTGTGAGACTGCCCCCAAAAGAGCTTGTCTCCCCCAGCAGGTTATTCTGGTGTTATTATGAGAACTCAACATGCTCATTATGGTTGTGGCACTGCTTTAGGGGTGGCTGTCTACTCTGGTGTGCCAGCACTGGAAATGCTTGTGGTGAAAGAATGACAGAGAGAGAGAGAGAGACAGAGCTGGAGGAGAGCGAAGGAATGGAGATGGAGAGGATTTAGCAGACAAAAGCGAAGGAGATAAAGGAGTCGACGTGAAGTGGAGAGCGATAGATAAAAGGGAAAAGAAAAGGAGAAATAGGAGAAAAACCACAATGTGGATCTGAGTGTGACAGAAAACACAGCAGACAGGAGCTTGTTTGAATTCTCCACCTCCTGGTGCATCACCAAACCATCCCAACACAGGAAGGAGACAGAACCAGGAACACAAACAAGAGGACTGAACCACCTGTAAAGGAAAAACACAAACCACAGAGTCACTCCACACACACACACACACACACACACATGCACGTGCACGCTCACACACACTCGCACACACACACACACACACATTCCTCGTATGAACAGTCCTCTTGTGTGCAGTGGAGCTGAGAGAAACAGCACTGTCTGGTTCACCGCCACCACCTCCATAACCTCTGCCACTGCCCAGCGTGAAAACACACCTACACAGAGGTGACTGTCTTTACAACCTATTTATTTGTTGGGTGACATGAGGTTCTTTTACGTCCACACGTGCACCTAAAAACATCACTGTTTATGTGACTTAGTTAGCATTTTTCCGTAGGCGTTTTAAACTGTCAAAATTACACAGACGGCACATTAAGTTTATTAAAATCCTTGTATTTATAACATAATTTCAGTCATTTTTACTACTTAAGGTCTTATCTATGTCACCTTGAAACAATTCAAAACACTGCTAATTATGTAAAACAGCAGTGACATCTAGATAAATATAAACCTTAAGAAACATGTGAACACCCAATCAAGCCCAGCACCCAATTTTCCTAGCTTTTAGTCTGCAAAACACTGTATTGGCTGTTTATGTGTATGTACAGTACACAGCTCACTGTAAACATTGATATCCAAAAAGTCTGTGTTGCTGTTACTTTTGCCGTGCATCAAAGAACAGTCTTGTGTCCTCACTAGGCCCAGGCTGCAATTTGGGCTCAAGGCGTGGCCCAGCACCCATTGGGCTGTGTCCGCCCTGCGTACCAGTAATGACCCCTTCCCTATGGGGAGCGTTTGATCTGGGCTGCCTGTGTGCTTCAGCAGGGCCTATTTCTGGAGCGTGGGGGGGATAAAGGGAGCTTTCAGACTTGGTGCCAATGACCATAATTAAGCAGCTTTAAGGGGTGGCAGTGAGCGCGCTAGCGAGCGCCGAGTTTGTAATTTGGATGAAGGGGGCAGAGTCGCTGTGGCTCATTGGAAGTACATGGGAGGGTCGGGTGGCACCAAGCGCTGAAACACAAGGGACAGAGTGTGTGAAGGGGATTGTAAAAAGGATGTTAATGACTTGCATCCATTAGCACCCACCCCTGAGGCTGGCTGACCAACGGCCTTAGGCTGAGATGTGGGGAGATCGCCATGGCTGACACACGCAGTCTGCCCCGCCCTGATAGAGTGTCATTTAAGGCGACCTTTCAGGGCTTAGGACTTCTGGTCAGTCAACTCAAAGAGCGAGCACTAATGGACCCAATTCACTAACATCCTTATTCTGTAGCCTCCTCAGATACATGTTTGTCCACTCACGTTGCGGTGTGCAGCTTTCATCTGAACAAGTAGTTTGCTGTAACACTAATTCATAGAGTGTTTGGCTATATTCATTCAGATTTGGCAAATTTAAGGCGGTTCTTGTATGATAAGATCCACCTAACTCCAAAATTATACTATATTTGCCTCAAATTGATTTAATTAAAATGAAAGCAAGATTACTAAATTTACCTTATTTAGTAAGAGATGATGGGCTGAGGTCCAAGCAGGTGTGTTTTTCTCAGAAATGCCCAGTTAGTTTACCTGATGTGGGAGTTGTTAGTGCTGTTTGTTCATCTGCTCTGTCAATTAAAGTATCTGCTCACCCAAATTACAAAAAGAAAAACAAGACAAAAAAACAAACAAGAAAAACACATATTTTCACTCACTTGCTACTTGTGTCATCCAGCCATGCCGACAGTTTTGGTTTTTACTTGCCCAAGTCTTGAGATTTCTATCTGAGATGTCTGCCTCCACTCCAAAATGACGGAGATGAGTGGAAATTTGTTTGTGGTGCTGACAGCACTGAAAAATTACATTTAAGTAATTCAACAACAACATTTCTCTGGAAAAAATACTGCTCACATTACTCTGGATATTCCACAGATGTTGCTGTGAGCAGTTTTCATCAGAACTACAATAACAGTTCTTATGAAAGCTAAAAAAATCTTATCACCCTCTTAAGCTGCACATTCATCAAACATGTCAAACAGATGTCAGGTGGTAATTACTGGCTCTTGTGGCTGTGTGGAGGTCTTGGGTAGGCCTTATCCTGCACCAGGCCATGACCCCTCTTAAGGTAATGGGAGCTGATCCAGGTGCTGCTCCCTCACCATTAACACTTCTCAGACACAATGGGCAAGACTGTTGGAAACGCTGCTGTCTGACTTTGTTGCAAAATATCTGCATGAACCATCCAAGATTCTGCAGAAAATGGGCGAGATCTTTCCAGAAAATGACTAATGTGAACATCTCAAACATCATAGTGCAAAGTTTACAGAGGAGCCAGAAAGTTTGCTGTTAAGTTTTCACACACCATCTCTTCTCTAATGACTCAAGGTCTTTGCAGATGATTTGCAATCACCCACATTGTTCCACACGCTGATGTTCAACGTGTGGAATAATGTGGGCGATTGCACACACCGAGGGTCAATAAGGTGCGTGCATGAAGGAGAGTGTCTGCAGGCGTCCCTGATGGGCAGCTTCAGCCTGTGAAGCGTGCGCCACCGTGCTTCATACATATGGTTGACCGGTGCATGGGGCTTTGGCTCGGATCCATGTGGCCACCCCCCTGGAGAAGGCGTGTAGTTGCTGCATGCAACCGCTGGGTTTGTAACTTGACACCTGGCTGTGCGGTGCATTTGCCATCGCTTTACCCACAGAAAGCCTATTTAAAAAGGAAAGGGATGAGTCCAAGGCTCCTGACTCCGTAACCCCCCTCCAAAGGAGCCCAGCTTTCTCTCCGGCTGCGCGTCCCTCAATCTGGATCGGCATAAATGAATGAAACACAGGGGAATATCGACAGACAATCGCACAGGAAAACTCTCTGTCAAACCAGCCTGCCAGGAGGAATTTATGTCGGGCTTTGACAGACAAATCAACATGAGTTTTTTCCTCTGGAACTTCACCTCCAGCTCGTCCAATGCGTAAAACCGGCGGTGTCTTCTGCCCCCTTTGCAAAGGAGTCACGCTGTGATTAAAGGTCAGGTTTTTGACTGCCAGGACAAATGAATACAAATGAATTTAGGCACCCGAAGGAGAGATTGCAGAACCTCTCATCTAGACACAAAGTAAGTACCTTTTTTTGTGCCTTTATTCTCTGGTGTCTGTGCGCTCTGGTGATGGGATGTGGGGCAGCTTTTGGAGATGTTTGCCTCCATGTGCGCACCTGGGATGTGCCGGCTGGCTCTGGTCCAGCTCAGCGTGCAGGAGAGGGGTCCTCTGGGGACTGATGAGGCTCTGTATGGGGTCTGTTTGGAGCATAGGAGTCATGCATGATCATTACCACAGATGATTCAATTGATCCAAATGTGCTTTCCCTCTATTTTCTATTTTTATTTCATTAAACTGGACAAAAAATGAATAATAATCACCATCACCAATCACCAGCAATTTATATGCACTTTTCTATATGTGTGCTTTTGTGCAAAGGCAGATTCTGATTGCAAAGAAATATAGTGTTTTTGAATTTTTTTTGTGTCTCAGTCACACAATGGATGCATGCACAAACCTTGCCATATTGCGTTTTTACTAAAGTGACTCATCTGATAGAGGAAACACAACAGGCCATTATTCACACCTATAAAGTTTCATGAGTCGCTCATCAGCATCCACTGGAACGTTTTTGCCAGATTTTGTTAGGATGCTTTCCATGTTTTCCCTTTTACGCATTCACAGCCACTTTTACGCACAGTGGTTAAGAGGAGATTTTTTTTTTTTTTTTTTAAAGGAGATGCTCAACGTTAAAGAAAATGCAATTACAGATAGTCAGCTTTAAACTATGGCACCAGCCTTTGCAATAGTTCCTCCAAAACATCCTCTTATCAGTTTATTCAAGAGAACATCTGCAGCTGACATGAGATTTTATGGCTCTGAGACATAAAATGCAGATGTTGCATGTGTTTACAGCACAGACAGTGCTATTCTAATAAATGGGCCCAAATATTTGCTCTTGCCTTCATGCTTTCATTCATTTATGCATTCATTCATTTATCCCTCCACGCATGGCTCATTCTTACCTTAGACTGACATTTGGTTTATTGCACACTGAACATCTGGTTCAGTCAGTGGATCAGTGGTGAGATAGAGGGCATGCAGTCCTCAAGGAAGTAAGAAAGTCTGGAGATTTAATCCACCATGGTTTAGTTCTTCATTTAAATCAAGATGACCAAATGGTTTCAGCTTTATTTATCACATTTGCCTTTACAGAAAAAAAATTAAGAATTTTTTTTTTTAATGGTTCTTGGATTTTTTCATTCTCATAAATGTTTTAAACAGTTGGTGCTACTATATATTTTTTATATTTTTCATTTAAGATGTGCATGGATTGCCATATAGTATACAGATAGTCTACCTGCACAGTGCTACCTGCATGGAGCATCATTCACCACATGACCACATGGTGTCGCCCTTTAGGTCACTTCACATGCAATTAGTGTTTGGCAATGAGTTGATGTATTTTGACAGTTTTATACATTGAAAAAACAAGCATAGAGTTAAATTTTCAAAATGTAATATATAGCCAGACAGACACTTTCTGAGTCAATCACTCTTGCCCTAACTTGTATAATTAGTCTCAGTTGCCACTAACTCCAAGCAGAGTTGGGTATCACGATGAGTCATGTACTGTTTTATGTTTCATCAGCCGTGAAGCGTAATAATAGTTGGAACAAGACTGATGTAAGTTGATAAGTGTAAATTGGCCAGAAAGTAAACAGTGAGTTAAAGATGACTTGACTGCACAGAGAGCAGATGATGGACAATACAAATATGCCACTGGTGTTACGGGATGTCAGTTACCCTCCTTTACTCATCAGTCTCTGTTAGTGTCAACTCATCCATAGGAATTTTCCACTGTGTGTGTGTGTAGGTGTGAGTGTGTTTGTGTGGGTGTGTGTGCTCAGGGGGCAGGATCGCCTTTGGGAAATCCTTTCAGGGAATCAATGAGTGGTCCAAACTTGTGAAAAGAAACGGAAACTGTACAGGCTCCTCAGTGTTTTTCTTTTCAACCTTTGACTGGTCGCTCGCTCACAGACGGGCGGCTGTTTGAGAGCGTGTGGTGAGGGAGTGTGTGGTTTTGGGGAGGGTCGAGAGGTTAGAATTAGAGTTTGGACATTAGGAAAAGAGACAAAGATGCCAGAAAATCCAGCGAGTAAAGAGAAAATTGGCTTTGAGGAAAGATGAGTGTTTTCATCTGTAGATTACAGATTAATTAGAGTGACCGAAATTCTTTGCCACAAATATTACAACCTCGCTCTCTCCATCAGTTTATTGCTCAGTCGCACAGCTTCGTCGATCATTGTGCATGTGTCTATCCACAATATTGTTTTTGCCCTTTGGCTTTTTGACAGCAAAGATGCTCATCACAGTTAAGATCAGCTGAAGTTCAATGAGCAGAGAAAGATGTTATCAGCACCACAGGGCAGCGTTCGTCTTTGAAATGTGAGTTCAGTGGCTCACAGCACAACATGTCTGTTAGACTGGTTTAATGGATGACTTCGGAGGAGGTATTGTTCATCTGGCCTGTATTTTGTCCACCCAGCTTAGCCCAGATTTCCCTTTGGGAGCCGTGTCATAGCTCACTGTTGCAGCATGAAAACCACACCAGACAGGGTCAGTGTACAAACCTCAACCCCGCTGATTTGAATGTCCACCCTCAAATGCTCCCCAGAAGAATCATCCCAACCTGTCACGCACGCCTCAAAAGCACCTTAATGAAAATCTAAACATCCTACTGACATTTTAATATGAAAAGCCAAAGAAAATGGAACAGCTTCCCAGGAAAGTTGGTCCAGTTTGCACAGATGTAAACAGCCGGTGGGACAGAATGAGCGTCGTTCTTTTGCTGCAGTGAAGAATCTCAGCATTCATGACTCATTTTCAGAAAGCCGATCTCTCCTCAGCTGATAAGACACTGAATGAGACTGTAACCAGCTGGAAGTCTGGCAGATACACACACACACACATCCACACAAACTAAGCATCCTGAGTAACCACAACCAGCTGTGTGTGGGGTTGATTGTGATGAAGCTTTATTAGCAACTAGGAGCAGGGAGAGACGCAGACATAGACGCCACAGACACACATTGGAAGCACACCGTCGCACACGTACACTTAGATATGTACACACACCCTGATTATAATCATTCAGGCTGGCAGGGGAAGCAGCCGCTGGTTACTGCGGAGGTTGTTTGCAGAAATATTTCTAAAGACAGACAGACACGTCTTTCCCTGTGATACTGCAGGTAAATATGTTTATGCAACAGTTACCGTCTTTCCCACATTTATGTATTTGGAGCCGCTGGCCCACGCCCCCGTCTGCCTGCTCCACACTAACCCTCCAGCCACAGCTGCTATACACATTTCCTCCTCCAGTGTGTGTGTGTGTGTGTGTGTGACCATGTGTGTCTGGATGACCTCCAGTGGTAAACAGTGGCTCCCCTGCCTGTCACCAGATCTCAGTCCCCCGCTGAGCTCTCAGTCCACTTGCCAATCAGTCTCCTCAGCTCTGCTGCACACCTGGACGCGGTGAAGGTGCTGAGAGAGACTGTTTTTTTGTTTTCTGTGTGTGCATGTGGTTTTTTGGAAGGAGAGTTGATGGATAAGTGTACTATAGTATTTCTGTCTTACAAACCACAACTTGAGGCCGAGTGTGTGTGTGTTTTGGAGAGAGGTGCTTGTCTTTGCTCCGAGTTGTAAGTGCTTTTGCAGAATCCAGTTCCCATTTGTTTTTCACATGGTATCAGTAGCTTAAATGCAAAGCATGTGGGTTTGTTTGAATCCCTGTTCTGGAGTGATGTAAAAACAATGATTGCAGATCATTATCCAATCATTTCATGGCACTTGAAACATTTTGTAATGATTTTGTGAGCTATTGAGTCACGTGTCATTGATGTCCTAGTGACAGCAGTTTGACCTCAAGATGTTCAAACACAAGCAATTCCAATTATTGGTACCACTTTCTAAGGCAACCTTTATAAAGGGGTTAAAATGGATCCATTTATAAATCATTTACTGATGCTTTATAGATCTGATACAAGCAACTTTTGCATTGCTTAACTGTGAAAAATCCATTTGACCTGTTGGACTGTTTTGCTGCCCGGGCCAATTTGTTGGACTTGATGATTAAAACCCTTTAACATCTATACATTCACACCTGATGGGTTATTAAAAAGTGAGAAATCATTATTAATGGATCACCAACATTTAGAACTGTATTATTACCAAATTTAAAAGGATGAACACCAGCCAGTATGATTTTTTATGACCTGGCATCCCACAATTTGCTGCTATAAATGGCTTCTTAGAAAATGGTAGCAAATGGTTTTAAGAGTTGTATGATTCAGTGCTGTTTATTGCTGCCTCTCTCTAACGTCCTCTCTTCTCTTCTCCCCAGGAGAGCCCTATTGCTCTGTACAGTTTTATATTGTACTTGTTACCTGGGACTTACACAAGTACACTCTGAAGGTAAGACATGACCTAATGTCATCAATTCAGTCACTTCCCTTTCTCACCTCTTTCTTCTTTACTGAAATGTTACCAGTGGAAAAAACTGTAAAAGTTATTGGAGCACTGGGGAGATTTTGGAGTTATTCTTTTTCCTGTTTGGTCGTTGACCAAGCACGTAAACACATTGCTATGAGAATTTGGCCAACGGCTGCCACGAAGACGAGTGTTGAGTAAGCTGAATGAGCAAGGGAGTGATCAGATGTTAGATTTAAAGCTGACCATTGTAGAGAAAATGTACTCAGTGTGAGAACAATGTGGAAGGAGTCGCTAATAGTGATAAACCAGAGAACTATCACCAGAATCTGCATCTCTCATTGACTTTATAGATTTATAGGTTCATTTCATTGTTTAGCTGTAACTTTAGTGTTTTGGTTCACTCTCACTGTTCTCATAGTGTCGTATTCAGCCACAGCAGGTCGTCTTAAAACACACTACCTGCTCAGCACCAAATAACAAACACAGTCAGAGACTTGCTGGTGAATATATTGGAGCATGTAGCAGCTTAAGAGCCAGATATTTCCCTCAGGAGTTGGTTGAGACCAAAAACCGAGCTAAAAGCAAGTGAATATTGGGCTTAGCCAGAAACACGACTAGAAACAGTTTGCTAACCTTCTGCAGAAGGTGCATATCAAAGTAGAGCTGCAGTGATTAGTTGATTAATCATGTAATCGATTAGTTGATTAAAAGAAAATTAATCCCCAACTATTTCAATTATTGATTAACTGTTTCAGTCATTTTGCAATTTGAAGACGTCACTTTGGACTTTGCGATGAGCATTGTATAGATGATTAATTATGTAATCATGAAAATAATTGGCAGATTAATCAATGCTTTAATTACGAAGATGGAGCATAGGTCGATTATTAATGCAAGTATAAATAAGCATTTGTTCTTTTGTTTGTTTGTTTTTTGCTTTTGTGCAACAGAGAGCGTGTTTTAATGTTCACGAATAGTTCCAAAATTGGACGTTTTTCTTCCCGATTGGGCTATGTTTTGTTTTATTTGATTGGGCGGGTTCAAATTCTTTTGTGCAGATTTTGATCATTTGAGCTACTCTTTATCCCATTTGGTGGTTTCTCATGATTAAAAGTTATACAGTAGATACAGTTCAGTGAATCGGCCCCTTCTCTCCTCCAGTCATTATGATTGAGACTGACAGGGCGCAGAGTTCAATAGGTCCAACATGCAGTCACTGAAACCAAATGTCCTCTCAGTTTATTACAACAAGGCTGACACCTTTTTCCAGTTCAAAGTCGCTCTGTAGTGAAGGTAAAAGTTTGCATCTATTCTTTTTATATCTAATATAACGTTAACCTAAGACTCATTTTCATAGCTGTAGCCATGATCTTGGATGTAGATTCACCTAAATGCTGTGCTCTCTCTATAAAAGAAGCCATGTGAATGAAGAAATTCATCTTTTTGAACCCACAGCAGTGAATTAAGAATCAGTCAATATGGCTATAAGCCTGTGAATAGTTTCTGCAGTGATACACTTCTCCCTGCTTTAGACAGCGGCTTCCTCTGCAGTCACCATCAAGGTCAATGATGGTGAATGATGAGATGCTGTCTGTGTGGAAATGTCCATCGCCAGTGCTGCACACACATAAATGATGAACATCAATTAGATCTTTTTTTTCAAAGGTCTAAATCTTAGTGTTTATAAATACTTGTTTATTTAAAGGACATGAAAGTAAGGAAGGTTTTATTGAGGATGAAGAATGCATGTAAAATGGCTAACCACTAATATGCATACCGCATCACTGCAACATTCACGTTTTGATTTTAGCTTTGTCATCCCTGCATCTCACATTGTTTCCTGTCTCTCTACTCTGTCAACTGTCAAATAAAGGCGAAGAGGCCAAAAATCATGTAAACAGAGTAATTTGGTGGCTTAGAGGTTACGTTGCATCCCATATTACCACAATATCCCCAATTTGATTCCAGCCAGGGATCTTTGTTTCATGACACTGTCACTACCAACTAAAGAAGTAAAGAAAAACTAAAGAAGAAGTAAAATGTAAAAAGACAATATTTTATCATGTTTTGTCACTTATTTGAATCATGAATCATAAATCCTGAATCCAAATCTGACATTGTGGGAATACACGTGATGTATTTCTGTGGGGATGACTTTTCCACTCAGAGATATCATAAATGGCTCACTGTAGACTAGCGCAGGCCAGCTAAAGACAGATCTTCTGAGTGTGTTCGAATGAATCAGTGACTTCATCCTCTACAAGGGATAGCATTACAGAATGAAGTGCCTTGGACTTTCTCTCTGTCCTACTTGGGTAACTTGGCACAGAGCAAGGCTATGAACTCCAGCCATGTGTTAAACACAAGTCTGTCTGTGTATGTATGTTGTATATCTAAAACCACATGGTTAATGTGTGCCCCAGTAATAGTACAAGTGGTATTTAAATAAAGAAGTTTGGAGACAGGAGTCTATGTACAGAACAGATACATGTAATGCATCCCCAGCCTCACTGCCAAGTCCTGTTGTCCTTTACTGCAGAGGAGACCACACAGAGAGAATTCACTGTGTGGATGGGTACATACTATACCCCATGTAGGTCTAGTTTCCTTTGGCTATTTTATAAAGCCCTAATGTTTTAAGGAAAGGGAAAGTCTTATGGAACGTGGAAAGACCATAAAGAACAGGCACTATAGTAGAAGCATGTCAACGTTTGCTTTACTTTTCAGTGTGCAGGAAAATGATTGTTTTACGTGATTGAGTACAAAGTTTGTTAAAGCCTGGTATGCATCAATAGCACTTAATAATCCAGACTAGACAGATTAGTTTGTGAAGTTTTTGTTTGACAAAGCTCTGCAAAAAAACATTTGAGTTCTGAGCTGCTTCCTCCCTCAGGTCTAATTCCTTGATAACTACCAGTATTACAAGGGATCAAATTCCCGCTCCTAACTTTTTCCATGCAATTATATACTGTATTTCCAAAGGCTGAGCCCCCCCATCAATGGTCTAATGAAGCAAGCCTCATTTTATAGAAAGACAAGCATCTCATTGAAGTCCTTGCTTTCTATGGCTTACCAATACAGCAACTGTTCGGACATCCCATCTGTCTTTCCCCCCATCTTTCACACTTTCGGTCATCTCATCAACATTGCTTGTCCAATTTTCTGTCTTTTCACAAGCAGGGCTTCTGTACACATGTCCCCATTAGACAAGGCCCAGTGACCACAGGTCAGCATGAGCCCAGAAACAATAAAGATGTTGAGGGGCCTAGGTCTGAGATCACAGGTCATATAGAGAATGAGCGCCGGGGACCCCTGAGACTGAAACGCTGAACAAGAGTCAAAGTTGGCTGAAAGGCTGGAAAATGTATTCTGCCTCCAGGCAGGGAGATGCTGCACTCGCTTGTGGTTACTGTGGTCATGTTCTAAATTTCCAAACTGACTCTATTGATGAGAGGAGAAAGGAGAAAGGGAGGCTGTCTGATGATGGCCGTGTCCTTTGGCTCGTTAATCCCCTATAGTCTTAAAACAAAGGGGCCAGGCCTTGACATCAATCAAGCAAACATTTCCAGCACATATACTTCAACATTGAGTACAGCAAGCCCTCAGATGTACTAATTGGTGTGGAAGTTATATAATTTTGCCACCAAATGTACATTTAGAAACTGAACTCAGTCACTTCTGCCTCAAAATTCACAAACACATATTGTTAGCAGTATCCACCAGTCTCTTTTTCCTTGCATGGGAATGCGTTGGCCAGATGGTTTCTAAGAGAGGATTAGGTCCTTTAGCCTGATTGTGCGTTCCTGGTACTGGCTGCTTTGGCCTTGACTGAGCTCCCTTCACAATTACCTCCACCAGCCGTCATGTTTCCATCAGCACAGGGTGAACACCGACGACAGGGTCTTGTCTAGCTTTGTGTCTCACATGACCACGGGGATGATGGGAACAGTTATTGGTAATGGACTCCTTACTGTACAAAGAATATATTGATGTGATGAAGGAATAATTTTTTTCCCACTGGTGCATGTCAAATTTTAGTGGATTTATGTAACTTGATTATCATTTGAAAAAGCACAAAGTGCATCTGAAGCTGGACCTTATTCTTGTTCAAATAGCAATTGCGTCACTTTGCATGATTTGAGTTCAAGTCAGAGTTCGCATCAAAGGAATATTCATATTTTATTGATTTTCTGCTCCATGTAGTTCATAGGACGATCATTTCTGGCTCTTTCCAAAATAATTCAAAGAGCAAAGACAGGCAAAATTATGTAAAGATCATACATTTGGAATGACAGTGAGTTTTTGTTTTGCTCAAATTGACATATAAAATATGACATTAGGTTTTGGGCTGAGCAGCTCCAAGAACACACAAGCCTGTATAACAAAAAACATGCTTTATTCTGAGGCCATTTGTTGTTGGCATGTTTGAAGCCGTTTTATGCTTCACAACAATCATATGATCAAAACAATGCCTTAACTTGCCATGTTGGAGAGAAGCATGAGGTTGCAAACCACTGACATTTGAAACAAAGGCCACCGCAGCACCACTGTGCAGCATCACTCAGAGAGCAACTGACCTACCAGGTTTATATCTGTCTGCTACTATACATAGTCATTTGTTTTGGCCTAAAGTTGCAGTCGACAGCCCACAGAAGCAGTTTGGTGGCTTCAGAAGCCAGTGAGTTTATTATTCTTTGTATTTCTTTTTTTTTCATCCCTTCACCCTGCAGCCTTCTGAGCTCCATTACTTTGGGAACTACTGTTCTGTGTTGGCTGAAAGATCAGGAAGTTATTGGAAAATTGGCTCAATACCCAGTGTAGTCAATCCAACCGCCACTGGTAAAGACAGCTCAAATATTTTGCAGAGCTTGTTTTAGGAAGAGCAAAATTAGTCCAGAATGCCATATTAATAATTTTAAGATGTTGGGATGTTATGGCCGTGTTTCTGAGTGTTACTACATCAACAAAACTCGGACAAGTAATTCTGTCCATTTCCTCCTGTCTTTCACACAGTTAGCATGGATGATTTCCACACATGTGTTGTGAGTGTTTAGGGACAATACAGTTTGGGCACAAGTTTCAGTCCAGATGCTCACTGGGAAACTCATTGCTCTGTCCTTACAATTGTCCTTGTGTGATGTTTGATTTTTTTAAATAGTACATCTCCCCAGGGCATTAACAGTACATACTGTATGTAGCCATTTTCCTTTTTATAGAGACAAATGTAAGAGGATGTTCCTGATGTATTTACTGATTCCTGATTACAGCATAACATATTGTCATCTCTCTATAGTAAGGTTACAGAACATAGACAGACTTATAATTAAATATAAAAAGAATAATCAAGGATCAGCAAAACAGATGTGATCAGAAGGATAATGTAAAGCCTAAAACAAATCTTCAAACATACTTGTCATAAATAAACCTGTCATATGTATTTGCCCCTCTAACACCAATCTCCCTTCTATTCAGATGTGGACATCCTACAAAAGTTGGGGCTCAAGGGAGAGAAACCGTCACGCCCGGTGCCAGCAGGGGTCATTCCATTCAGATCGGGGATCATCCTCAACCAGCGGGCGCACATCGACACTCCTTTGCGCTCAGTCTTCCCAGCGGGCGTCTGGCCCAACCTGGCACTGGTCCTGAGTGTGCGCTCACACCGTGTCAACAGCGCTTTCCTCTTCACCCTGCTCTCAGGCCGGAAGAAACTCCTTCTCGGTCTGCAGCTTACACCGGGCAATCTGGTCCTGCACACAGGACCTAACACCTCGGTGGCATTGCCCTATGAGCCTCATGATGGTCAGTGGCACCAGCTGGCGGTGGGAATTAATGGACAGAGAGTGACTCTATATGCCTCCTGCGGAGAGCAGAGTGTTCATGCAGACTTTGGGTGGGACAGTGAGGAGGGACTGGCTCCAGAGCTCCAGGGCTCCTTCCTGCTGGGGCGGACAAGCCAGCAGCAAGCCTCAGCACACTTTGAAGGAGCCATCTGCCAGTTTGACCTGGTCCCTTCTGCACAGGCAGCTCACAATTACTGCAGGTACATTAAGAAACAGTGCAGGGAAGCTGACACATACAGGCCTAACCTTCCTCCCTTGTTGCCAATCCTACCACGAGAAGCAAACATCACAGCTGTCTCTGCTACCCCTAAACGCGGTGGCCCAGAAACAGCCAAGAAGACCACACGGCTGAGCCTTGCCAAGAGTGTTGCTGCTGCTGCCTCGGCTGTCAGATATGTGGCCTCCACCCAAACAATAAAACCCACCGCTGGGACCATTCCCACACCCCTGCTGGGAACGGTGATGCCAGTCACAGTCCAGCTTGGTTTGGCCTCCCCGCCTCCCAAGGCCAGGACTGAAACTGTCACAGCACCACTCAGGACAAGAGAACCCCTGACAAAACCACCAAGTCCAAAACCCTCCACATCTAAAGCTTCAAATCAGAAACCCTCCAAACCCACTCCCACAAAGCCCACTCCGCATAACAGCTCCAAAAAGATGATTGCAGGAACGGACAACAAGAAGAAACCTACTGCTCCAGCCACTACCAGCACCAAACCCTCCAAGGCAAAGCCTGACTCTACTCTCTTATCAGATCAAGGTGTAGTCCCAAAGAGACCACAGCCCACCGCAACCAAGAGAACACCTCCCAAGCCTAAAGTCACACCTTCCAAAGCCACTCCGTCCAAACCCAAAACAAATGTCAAAGTTGTCCCTTCTAAACCAACAACATCAAAAGTAAACCCCTCTAAATCAACAATCTCCAAAACTACAAGTGCTAAAACCTCCAAGCCGGTCTCCAAACAGGTCATCAAACCAACAAAGCAAGCCAAAACCACCAAGGCTCCAGTCACCCTGCGACCAACCAGACCTTCGTACAACCCAGTAACACCACCTGCTACAGATGGCTTCCAGAGCTGGGAGGTGCCACCTACTCAGTTCTCCCTGCTGGCTGGACCTATAGGACAGAAAGGAGAAGCAGGCCCACCGGTAAGCACCTCTGGTCTGTCGGATTGGTTTGTGAGTGTGTTTGTGTGTGTGCAGCACAAAAAAGGCAAATTTACAACACATAGAAATATAAGCTTGAGCTGTCTTTTTTTCAATTTGGATCTAGGCCTGGCTAACATTATACGCTGTAAGGATCTGAGGTGCCTGATGGACTGTTGGGACACACAGAGGCATAGCAATATAAAAGAGGCCCAGACTGCGGATGACTATAGAAAAAAAAGCAGGAATATAAAGGGGCATTATGAAATCATTTCTGAAGCTGACAAGGTGCCAGTGTGGAACAGCTAAAGAGACATTTTGGCTCAGGCCTGGCTGTGGCATTTTGTACTAGCTGAAGGCAAGACAGAGATGACATGCGAGCACACACATATAGAGACGTTGCCTTCATGAAAGGTTCTGCAAAACCAAGATGAAGAGACGTGCAGTCTGTGTGTGTTTGTGCTGGCAGTTGTGGGTGGTGAGTTCAATGGTTTACGTTAGGAAAGTGGTGAAAGTGAGTGAAGTCTGCTCCAGTAGGGACGTCCCAGTCTGTGTTGGTCTTTGTCACCAGTGAAAGACCGGGTTTGATTCTAGTGCTCTAGGGCTGGAAATAAGAGACCACAGAGATATGTAGGTTAATGTGGCACTATCTCCTTTCCCACACAGGTTAGAAATCCTACTTTTCTTCCCGCCTTTCCTCCTTCCTCTGTGCACAGATCCCTCCAGGCTGGGTGTGGCGTGTTAGGTCTGACGCCTTGCCGTCTCTGCACCAGATTCCTCTGTCATAGAGGGCTAGTGGAGGTCTCATGGCTCCCTTTCAAAGCGAGGTCAAGGGTCAGAGCAGTCAGTAAACACCATCATTCAGTCTCCCATGCAGGCGCAAAGGTAGGTTAGGCCGGCGTGACAGGCTGTGTTGGCAGGCAGATGATCAGTTGCATCTTGACTGACCGTTTGAGAAATCTATCTTTATATTGGCTTTATTTGTGGGTAGAGTGATTTCTTAACAGACCCATTTGTGTTTGGTCACAAAGCAGAGAAAATTACTTTGTTAACTTAGCAGTAGATACTGTGTTTGGCAAAGACAAATCGACTGTGTTTGTTATAATCTCTGCACAATCGTCTGCACAGTTCTTTGCCTCCAAACGTGACCTGAGTAATCAGACCTCAGTGTCTCTCTGTTCTGGGTGTGTTTGCATTTAAAACCTCGTCCTTGTGATTGAGTCATTTTAGACTAAAGTGTGAGCAAGGTCTCTGTGTTTGATACGTGTGCCTTGCTTCTTCTTTGTAGTGGTCTGTAATTTGCCGTGGTAGATTGCAGAGTGCGGCGTGTCAAGGGTTGGCTAATTTACATCTGTACTGATGTCCACACTACGCTCGACTGTCATTACACTGAACCAAATTATGGCTATTTAGGGAGCACTACCTGCAATCTCAATATGGAGTGCTGTAATCTGCTACAGAAAAGAGATTGTAGGAGGATGATTAAGGGAAGTTATGAGGTCATTTACTGGAGGACTGTCTGACATAAGTGCTGATACAATGTCGAGGCCAAAAAACTTCTGTCATGTCATGCCAAATATAAAGTATGGTAAATTACACCAACCTGAGAGCAGTGCTTTCAACACAAAACTATAGCATGTTCTCCAGTTATGCTCAAGACTGTTCAGAATCTGTATAAATGTTCCAGGAATTGTGTTACATGTCTGTAAAAATGTGTGTGTCTTGTCTGGGTTCTGACTTAAACTCACTCATCTGACAGGATCATATTTAGACTCACATGTGGATTGTGTACTTTGAGAATATATAAGGGATTAAACAGGTGCTTCCTGTTCAAGTGTGTGTGAGTGCGTGCGTGCATGTGTGTGTGGGGGTGTTTGCCAGTTTGTGGTATGTGCGTGATGCCATGTTGAGCCTTGGGAGATCCCAGATGAACCCAGTCACGCTTCCTTTTCAGCATAGTTTGGATTTTATAAACACACATGTGCATGAAGTCTCTCACTCCTTCTCACAGCACAGTCTTGTACATATACACTCTCACTCTTTCTCTGATACATACGCATAAACACACAGTTAAACAATCCTGAAAGTCAGAAGCCAATAAAAAGCATTGCAACCATTGAGGTTTCAGCCAATAGCGTTGTCATTCATCACTCTTGCTGCCTAAAGCATTAAGACTCTTCTGCTGAAAGACACAATAAAACCTGTGGACTCATGTTTCCACCGTGCAGATTCTGCACTCTGGCTGCCAGGAGACACATCCAGTGCCGGCACAGATATGGCCCCAGTTCCCCATCTGAAGCACCTTTGGCTCCTCACTGCTGCTTTAAAAGTGAACTTCCTCTGAGATCTGTTCCCCTGCAGATCTGAATGTGATTCATATGTTCTGATTTTTTTCATGTGATTGCTGAAAGGGAGAGTCGGAGTTTTAATCTGATTAATTTTTAATTGGAGCTGTGCTGGCTGTGAGTTTGAATTTAATTCAAACTTGAGCTGACTGTTTCTTTCATATCTAGGCTTCTGAATTCAGTTAAATCGCACCTGCAAGCTGCCTTAACTGTTAGACAGATTAAATTAGACTGAAATTATGGTGAAAAAGTTTATGCAAATTTGCGCTGCAGGTTGAAAGTGTTGTTCAGTCCACAACAATTCAAACGGGTAAATTTAGTAGTTTTTAAACTTTGAAACAATGGCTTGTACAGATCACAGCACAGCTCTGAATGAATATTTCAGATGCAGTTGTCAGGTGGTACAAATCATGCTCTAACTTCCTCATAGGCACAGCCGGCAAGTCTCAACCTCATAACTGAAAACAGCCTTTTGCATCAGACTGTTTAAAATGTGGTGATTGGAAAATGCTTACTGATGTGGGGGTTTCGTGAGAGTGCTACCTTCCTGGCTAGACGGCAGTCGACAAACAAGTTGTCTTAGGAAGAAGGAAGTATGTCAAGGATGGACAGGTGCGAAGAGGAGAGGACAGTGGGAGTAAACAAACAAACAAACAAACAAGTGTAAGGCAGGAGGGCCAGAGCCGGGGGTGGGAGGTGTGAAGATGGACGGGAGTGTGTGTCGATGTTGACAGGTCCTTAGGCCACCACAGAGCACACCACCTGTAACAATGGAGGTGGTCTCAACCATGGAGGTCATTCTGGAAGAGATGGTGGGGGGTCAGTTATAATCTTCAGACACACTACATGCAGCTATCATCACAATAACCTTTAGAGGTTGTTTTGAAGTTGTGCTTTGTCTCTTGAAGTTCATAGCCCTGTGAAAACTGAGATGAGGAAACAACCAAATGGGTACAACTTTCACACTTCAATAACTGCATTTTATGGTAGATGCTGCTGCTTTTTTACTACATCTTCATATCTAAGTTATCTCAGGCACCGAATTTAACAGCACAGTAAAAAAAAAACTGTAACGCATTTACAGCGAAGAAAGCATTTTTAAAATGCTCTTAACACACATTTACATCAGGATCTAGGTTGCTCTTGTAAGCCACAGCGACCACAGGCCTTCTGTTTTTCCTCACTTCCCCTTTTCCTCTTTTTTGATTAAAAGAAAACGAATGAGCACAAGGCTGATAAAGCCACACAGGGGCATTGATTGGTGCAGGAAATGACCTGTTATTTCTAGTGTTTCTACGGTTTCCTGCCACACAGGCTCAGACCTTCCTGATGGATAAGGCTGAACTCTCATCACCCTAAAATGGAATTAGCTCAGAGGGAAAAGGTGTCACTTTTTTTACCCTGCAGTCAGTGTGCAGCCAGTCTGTGGAAACACACTGAGGACTCTAAATGGCCTGATGGGTTTGATGTGAGAGTATGATCGAAGGAGATTGCTGTATGGTATATGTCTGTATGCGACATTGACTGAATGCTCTCTCTCTCCAGGGACTAGCAGGACCTCCAGGGAAGCCAGGCCTGCCAGGCAAGAGGGGTCCTCGGGTAAGTCTCATTCTCAAACACCTCCGGCCGCATAAAACACACTTACCTTTGTTCCCTGTAAAAAAAAAAAATTATCTGGTGTTTGACCCCAAGATTTGTTTTAATGGAGCCGTGTTAATAAGTCTTTATTTAGGCTTATTGTGGGCATCTCTCTGTTTGTGTTTTTTCTACTGCTGCTGACGTGCATGTTGACTGAAAGCCCAAATGCAAACAGTCAGTAAATAACCCCCTTGGCAGGAGGCGACTCAGGGAGACAGACAGACAAACAGACAAGGACAGAGAGGACTGTATCTGTGTGTTCCAGCCTTGAAGGCAAAGTCCTGGACCATTTTCTGAAGTTACAATAATAACCTGCCAAGCCAGGCTCCCTCATCACTTTAAATCCCTCCCATCACCCAGTTGACACACACACACACACACACACACTCTCTCACACACTCGCACACAAAGTTTTCCTATGCAGGCAGATTGACCATATTCAGCACGGGGTTGCGAGTGCTGACCTCCCACCCCTAAGCATAAACAGGAAAGCTCCTATAAAGACGGCCTTTCAAAAGGCTGCCTGTGCCACAGGATGCCTAATAAAAGCACTGTAAACAGACAGAGAACACATGGGTCCACTGGACTTTCTTCTCCTCACTGAGCTGTTGCAGCAGGCTGCACCGACACTTCATAGGAATCCCATTCTGGCCTAATGAAAGGCCTCTTTCTCCAAGGCAGTTAAATAGATATAGTCTCATCTGTGGGTCTTCTCTGAGGAATTCTCTTTTACTTCCTCTGTTTCCCTCTGATGTATAGATGTAGACTGACTTGTCTTTTAGCCACTGTAGTGATGTGGCTCTCGGTTGGTCCAAGCTGAATTATTTCAGCAACTGTTGGACATATAGCCCAGAAATTTTGCACAGACATTCATGGGCCCCAGAGGATGAATCCCAATAACTTTGGTGATCCCCTGACTTTTACTCTAGAGTTGTGGGTTTTCAGTCAAATGTAAGTATTACCATGAATTTTGCTGCACATATTCATGTCCCCCTGAATTTCTGTGATCTCTTAGTGCAATCATCAAAGTTTTCATTTGTTAAAAATTTTGGTTTATGACCGAACGACTTTTCCATCAGTCTCAGTTACACTTTGTATTTAGCGCTACCAAACAAACACTAAACTAGGTAACGCAGCAAACATAGTGAACATTATAAATATTGGCATGTTAGTGTGCTGTGCACATGTTAGCATGCTGACACAGCATGTTGCTCAAAGCGCTGCTGCACCAAAGTACAGCCTCACAGAGTTGCTATCATGGCTGCAGACTGTTTTCTTGTTTTGTTTTGTTTTATTACAGACTACAGAAGCCTCTGTCTCCTTGTTTTAACATTTTAATTAATAGGCAAACATTACAAATAGCTACTCAGTCAGTCCAGACAATAGAATCATCTAAATTTATCAAATATACAGTCAGTGATTGATGCATTATTTCCATGTATTTATGCAGATATATTTGGATGCATGTGCTTATGTCATTATATGTGTTTTTTTTAAATTAATACTTACTTTTCTGTCTGTCTATGTCTAAGAGACTCTCTGTGATTCCCCCACCACTATAGATGTATAAGGAGGTCTTTGTCTGGCTCTAATTAAAGCTATTTAAGCCCCAGCGGCACCTCCCATCCTGTCTCTAATACAAGTTCCACAACATCAGCCCCACTTAGGTGGATTTCTTACGATTCAAATCAAATTTACCTGGAATAAAACTTAAATTGGGCTTAAAAATCTAAGCGCACGGCTGCGTGAACTTGGTCAAGCCAAGTATAATATAGCTATGACTGAGTGGACCTATTTTTGTATGAGCAAGCAGCTTTTCTTAAAATATGGGCCGTATTTAACTTGAGGGACTCGCAAGTAATGAATCAAATTTCCTTCCTTATTAACAGAAAAAATAGTTAAGAATATATACAGCTGCACAATTCCTCAAGCTGAGTTGGGGCCTGGATGGGTTTGCACATACAGCTTTGACTCACACTTATCCTTGTTAAAGCCCCTATGTCTGTCTCAAACCTCATTCATCAGCAGTATGTATCGACCGATCACCTCATACTGATTTACATCCTGATGGCATTTGTCAACCGCAGCAAACCAGCTGTTGAACTGCCTGAGGCATTGTCAATGGAAGTGGTTGGTTTGCAAAGCACAAACAATGAAAACAAGCCTCTTCAATAAAAAAGCACTTGTAAAGGCCTTTGGTTTTGATGCCACTTTAACGGGGGTCATTGGCAAACACGCCGCCAGTGTCTGACTCTGACCTCATAGTCATTTTGTTTAACGCGCACACAAGTACACATCGGCACTCACACACAAGTGCATACACGCTACAGCACTAATCCCATGCCGTGTAGCGCAGACATATGTGGCTGTGTTTATGACCTGCCTATATAAAGAGTGAGACAGATTATGGAGCTTTCCTGTAAACAAAAGCATTTATCAAGTTTAATTGCTGCTGCCATGTGTGTGTGCCAACACCGAGATGCATATACACATACTTACACGCTCGCAAACAGGCACTCACAACCGCATGCTGTCCAAATCCTGCCCTCTTGGCCAGATATGTTTTCAATTTGGGAAAAAAAACAAATTCACTTGTTGATGAGTGAAATAATTAACTCCAAAAGTGAATTTTACACTGCAGGTTGCTTATAGGCTGCAGGCTCACAGGTGGAACAGCGTGATTCGGTCATAAGCATCATCTCTTTATGTGAAAAACTAAATTCCAGTCGCAGGCTTTCGCTGCAGAGAGAGCAGCCCGCAGTTTTTTTTTTTTGCACGACCTTCCGTAGCCTTGGATTACTGGAAGTCTGTATGATGACACACAGAGCACCATTGAGCCCACCGAGCACCACCCATGAACCTTGACCTCTGACCCCACACATGTGAGTGTGAGACGCCGTTGCTATGGCAGGCGCTGCCAGTACAGAAGCCTTGGCTAGGTGTCCATGAATAGTCAGGGTGAGCTCTTTCGGGTCTGTTTGTAGGGGTATAATGACGACGGTGGTAGAAGGGTGTGAGAGGAAACGTGCGGTGGATGCATTGCGGGCACACAGGCCTGTATCTCTCTGAAGACTGGCTGCATGCATGCGTCTGGAGCCTGCTGGGTCAAAAGGGTCTTTGTCTGAGTGGAGGAAAAAAAATCTCTGTCGCCCATCTTTCCTCATGCTTCCCCTCCGAGCCACTCGTCTGCCACTAAACAAAACTCCCCCCACCTTGCTTCACCTGCATGTAAAGCTAATTCAGATCCCAGATGGACGTTTCATATAAAAACCTGGAAAGCTGTGACCATAAACAACTTTAAAATGAATAAATGTGTTGGGCTGTTTTGGTAACACCGTGCGACAGATCAGCTTTTTAAGGGTCTGTGTAATCCCCAGTGTAAACGTGTGGAACATTGCTGTAATAATATCCAGGACAGTAAAAATCACAGACCATGCTTCAATTCATTATTTTCGCAAACCCCCTTCGGGCACTTTAATACATTTTTTAATACCAGGTTTTAGATGTTTGGCATAAAGTTGCCTCGAGGTTTCCATCATAATTTTCAGACTTGTAATGGCCATTATGAGCTGTTATTGTTGTAAATGCCTAAATAATACTTTGGATTACTTACTATTTCCTTTTTCATATACTCTGGTCACTGCATGATGTATTTAGCTCTAAAAACTTTAAAGCAAATACATTTATGTGGTTGGCTTTTTACCAGTGTAGCTTAATTCATTTGCCTTGTCTGCTTTTGGTATTATAAAGTTTTACTGTAATTTGTGTGGCACTGGGCTGCAAATGCAGTTCTTCTCACTCAGCGATGGCAAGGCCTGCTATTACGACTAACGAACAGCGACTCTCCTGAATCCTCAGAGGCAAAGTTTCTGCTGTGTCTGTGCAAACCGGGATCTTTAATTATGAAGACATCCAGCGGTTTCACATGCTCTTGATCTAATGTTAGTTTATCAGACTTTGCCCCTTCGGCTCTCTCATTTGGCACGGCATCATACAGACGCGCTTTTATCTTTAATGCCGTGACTGTATATACATTTAAAACTGTCTTTTACAAGCTTGTGCTGCAAGTCAGACTATGTTTACAGCGTAGCCCATTAAAAGGGCTCGTCTAAAATATTCTGTGTGGGAATGTAACCTTGAGAGTGATGTCATGCAGCCAGATTTAAGATCCTCGAGTACATATACAGTATTCTTTGGCTTTACGTTGCGCATGTGGTGTTGATTTTGAATTTTGTAGATTCAAGTACAGATATTTTTATGTCTCAAAGCAGGCAGCATGCATTTTTACCACAACATGAAACATTAGGAGCTATCATTTGTTTAGATTTTTCGACCATTTTGTCTCAACTTAAAATGAGTTGCACAGAGATAGCAGCATTACTACCACAGGAACCACAGTAACGCCCTGCATCACTGTTCAGAGACTGCTGGTTTTTCATTTGATAGCCCTCAGCTTGTGTGCGCCCCACCCTGGTCTTCTCTAATTAGACACCTGTTGTGCGAGAAAGGGGACACGACATGGAAACAAGAGCCCAGTACCAAATGTTGGTACCAGCCCGTGCCTACCAGTGTACTGCCCAAACTGCGGTGAACCGCTGGGTTAATTTTGAAGCATGTAATTCAAACATGTCTAGTTTGTTTAAGTTTATTTAGGGCACAACAGCGTCCGTTAACACTGTCTGGACGCACTGAATCTCAAAGGAACGCCAGCTGAATACAAACCGAAAATGAAAGGGGAAGAGTGTGCGGGAAGGAAAGAAGCAAGGTCGTTATAATTTGAGAATCTTTGGAATGAAAATATCATATTTGTGAAACACAACAAGTTAAAAACAGATCAGATTTATGATGAGCTCAGATCCCATCAAAGCAGCATCTGTAAATCATGTGAATTGTTTTTTGAATATCAGTTTGGAAAGTGTTTTTCACATCAGAGATAAGAACACCTTTGCTCATGCTTAGTAATATCCTGTTCATTCATGAGAAGCTCCGTCTCTGGTGAATCAGACATGACGGTCATCAAAGCATTCTCTGACAGGAAGAGCAGTTGCAGCAGAAGGCATTTATGTTGTCATGTCTGCGCCCGACCAGTATGTCTGTTTTTGAACTTTGCTCAAAGGGCTTTTTGTTGAGCTGTATAACCCAGCCCAAACCCCAGATTACTTTTTCTTCTCTGTGGGATTACAGAGAGCTGCCCGTCTGGATGCCGCTAGATGTTGTTTTTTGATGCTGCAGACCAGATCGCTAACATAATGGCTTCCTGATTTGTTTTGACTCACCTCAGTGAAATTTGCTGACCCGACTCATAAAGCAGTTGTGGCTCTTTTTCCGCCCTCTCTGACTCGCTCGACCCCTGACCCGCTACGGGGATAGGTTAGGGCCCCAAGGGTGCCACCACCACGTGGAGGGCAGGAGTGAGGTCAGAGATCCACAGGAAAAAGTCACTCGGGGGAAGAGGAGGTAGACAGACAGACAGATGGATGGATGGAAGGTGCAGACGTTGCAAACAACCCCTGAGCTTTTGTCTGACCGCGGCTGTTTAAAGAAAAATTGGTGTATATTCACTCTCTGGCTTCCAAAGGTTTTCTCCTAAACCTTCCCATGGGGGCTGCAGGACGGGGCGAGATGGTTCACATTACCAATATGCTGCTACTGTAGATCTCCCTTTGTTTGCTTTCAGACACAGTTGTGTTCATTTCCTCAGCAACAGCCAACGCGTATAGAAACACACACCGGTGGAGGAATTCAAAATGTTATGATACGAGATGATCTGCATTACTCATTAAGATGCTTGGCAAATGTGTGTTTGTGTGTGTGTGGAGGGGGGAGGCAGCTGTGGAGTGTGAGGCAACAGGGGGCAGGAAAACCACATCCATATGGTGAAGGCAGCTCCACAGAGCCCCTTTTTCCATCAGCTTCTACCCCCAACACCAACCCCAAATACTTCACCACCCAACTCACTCACATACACAGCTGATGTATAGGAAAATAGGTTAAAGTAGCATGAAAGCTGAGGTTCTCCAGACAGACTTTGCCCCCTCCCCACCACCCTCCTCTGGTCTCATTCACAGTAGCTACATCAGCTGAATCCCAATATGAAGATTGATTGAGATCTCGATCACAGTTTGATTATGTTTTCCTCTCTCTGGTTTTTCCACAGGGCGCCGCTGGTCCCCATGGGAACCCCGGCCGACCTGGTCCACCAGGGACTAAGGTATCTTATGCACTCTCAGTCTAGTTCGTAATCATAAGTGAGCCTTTCTTTTTTTTACCAAGAGCCCGGCAGCCACGTTGATATTTCCAGATGAAGCCATTACACGATTATGTACCTGCTTCTGCTACTAATTTAAAAAGCAGTTTATAATCTTCTCCTGCCTCTGACGTGAATAACAATCCTCTGAGGATGAGGATGTGCTACATTTTCAGTTTTTCTTAATCAGCAGGAATCCATAAAGTGTAACGAGGCTAATGGAGGTTTATGGATAAAGACTCAGGGCCACCTAAGTTCACCAGGCAGTTTGAGACACTACAAACACCACAGCACTTAATACTGAAGATCTGTATCATTGAATCACTTTAACATGTGTGCTGCAGAAGTGAATGCCAGGAGTCCCATTTATATTTAAAATTTTTTTTTAGATTTTTGGACATCTGCTTGAGTTAAGCTCCAAATATTCTCTAATGTGTGTATGTTTATGCATTTATACGCTGCTTCTGTGTAAAATGAATTTGGGTCTATGTGCTACCGCTGCAACTCGAGCGGAGAGAGGAGAGAAGGCTGGTTCGACACCAGGGGAGTTGAAGTGATTTATCAGAGCTCGAGGGAAAGACGTTACGAGTCGGAAAGTGAGAACTTCAAATAAATCTGTCTAATTTTAACATGTGAACAGGAGACGGCCCTGCCCAACACAAATTCTCTGCGTCCCTCATCTGATTGTCTGGACTGATGTATGCCTTAGCAAACACCCATGACCTCTGGCACTGTGTGCTCAGAGTACATAGTGAGAAGCACTACCTGTATTTAAAGTGCATTATAAAAATGCCTTACATAAATGACAACTGTGCAGCGGCATGTGATTCCACTGCCGACCCCCATCACCACAGTGCTGACCTCCCCGGGTCACCCAAACTGTGACTGTGTTTGTCCTTGTCTCCCTGATGTAATTTATATTATTCCTTGTTGCATTCTTCACTTTTAGCAATCTTCTTCCCATCGTCATGTACCAAATTCTCCCCTTCATCTGCTATCTACTTAACTCTTATCTAATTTAAGGAATAGTTTTGATGTTTTGGGAAATTCACTTATTTGCTCAGACAAAGTTTTTAATGTATGAGCTGATTAGTTACTTAGTTATTACCTAGACTATTTTAACTGTCATCATAATTAGTCTCATCTTGACAACAAATGTGAAGACAGTGACATGTTAAACAAAGATTATCTGTCTCATTCCCTATGTTGATACAGGTTGTTGGTACAATGAACAATTTAAGATAAGATAAACCTTTATTCATCCCACAGTGGGGAAATTCAGGTAATTGATAGGGCCACATAGTAGCACTTTGGTTCAAGGCATAAGTCGACATTTTGTGAAACACACGTATTGTTTTTTTTGATAGATGAGAACATTGAAAACAGCCTCATGCCTGTCTGGTAAATCTGAAGCTATAGTAGAGCTAGTTTCACTTAGCATAAAGACTGGAAAGAGGGGGAAACAACTTGCCTGGCACAGTAACAAAATTCATGTATCAACATCACTAAAACTCACTAATTAACACATTACATTGTATTTGTTTAGTCAGTGCAAAAACCAAAGTGTAAATTACAGTTTTATGTGCAGTTATGTGTTGGACTGTTTCTTGGCTGGGAGCAGTGACCTCCTGGAGTCTGTAGGAAGTCACTGCACCCTGCCAACAATGTAATTAGTGAGCTTTATAGTAAGTGAATTCTGCATTAGCTTCTGTTTGTATTCCCATAAGTTTGAAGTATTCCTTTTAGACGCATAGCATATAATGGTTCAGTTCTGGATGAATGACGTGGAGTAGACAGATATTTGAAACGCTGCCTCGGTGAATGAACAGTCCAGAGCAGGCTTCTTCTTCTACCTGGCAGGTGTGTTGAGAGAATGATTTTGAAGTGTTTGATGTCTTGGGGTTCGCTGCAATCTTTGCTCTTTCATCATTAATAAATGAAACAAAGTTGTAAATAGCAGGGGTCCATGGAGAGAGAAGGAGTCAGCACTCAGTGTAATTTCCGATCCATAGCTTTGATGTGCTGAAGCCCCGTTATTATTACCTGCTGACAATGAAGCGTGGTGTGTGTGACTGCACGGGCACAGAGTCCACATAATGCACCGCGGCTAAGAAGCATCTGTGCCAATTTCTCTATGTAAATTTATGCTATTAGTCAGTATGGCAGGGGTTTTCAAAGTCTATGACTGTTCCCCACCGAGACAAAGCTTGGAAAAATGCCCTCACCCCCCTCTTAGTTTACTTGCTCAGTTTTGCTCAATTCCTGGATGCCTATGGGATCATGATTATGTTATTTGATCCCGTAAACACTCAACAATTGAGCCAAGATGGCCTAATATTGCTGTTTGACACAACTTCAGACGACACCAAATACATAAAAAAGATCTGTCCTGAGGCATTTATTAGTTTCTGACTCTCGGAAAGTAAAAAAAAAAAAAAGTAAATCTTCCCAAAACTACTGTATCTCTGAGCTATCTCTCTAATCAAATCAAATGCCTCTAAGAATATGAAGAAGAAGAGTAAGAAGAAGAAGAAGAATGGTGTGAATGAAAGAATAATGTAATATTTGTTCACTTCCATTCACTGAGCTCTCACTTTGAAAACTTCTGCAGTATGATATTTATAGAGGAAATCTTAATCTCTTTCAGGTTTTGGCCAGTGAGTTACAGTTTTGTTAATGTGATTGTTAGTTAAATACTTTCAGAGATTTAAATCACTAAAGTACAGTTGGGTCATTTTCACCTATACAAAGTCCTCCTTTGTGTTTTTATTTTTATTTTTCAGGGGAGAAAAGGAGACCCTGGCATCTCACCTGGGCCAGCACCAAAGGGAGAGAAGGTATTGTGTCCCTCCTTTTCCCTTTTACACGCTACATTAATTTAGAAAAATGTCCTGTTTGGCACATTTATGATTTCAATTGACGCAATAGTTGCGTAGCTGCCTTTTGACACTCTCGCTTTGTTTTCTAGGGAGACTCAGGGATTATTGGCCCGGTTGGACTGACTGGCCAAGAAGGTCGGAAGGTAAGATCCAACAGCATAGGTACATCCAAAGCCACTGAATATCTTTGCAGCAAATTCTTTCCAATGAAATGAAATTCAGCGTCCTTACATAGCCACAAGGGCTCCCATTCACCAATTGTCGTGAATGATCATAGAGCATCTGCAAACTTTGAATAGTGAAGTCCTTGAAATGTTTGGGAAAGCCCAGGAAAGAAAGCTTGCATGAGTCATTGTCACCATTTCATAACCCTTGTGTTTTTGTAATATGTCTGTTGTGATGTTTTTATGCGTGTGTGTGTGTGTGTTTGTGTGTGTTTGTGTGTAAACCCACTCATCTTTCTCCTTTTGTGCTGCGCTCACCATTTCTTCCATCTGTGTTCGCTGGTTCCAGCACAGAGGGGTCTTATTGTTGGCAGGAAAGATGTCATGAGGGATGAAGGGGGAGGTTTTTGTCATCAGAGAAACAGGGATGAGGATCACGCGCTCAAACACAAAATTAACAGCGTCTTAGATGTTACTCGAGTCACAACTGGAGTGATTCATGAATGCAGGGAAGAAAAAGTGGGACAGAGCATCTGGTAGACAGGAGTGGAACAAGCACAGTCCAAGGGGAAAGTTTGAGTTGTGTATGTGTTTATGTTCGCAATTGTGTACATGCATTCCAGCCTGCTTGTCAGTGTGTGTGCACATAAAACAGACAGCTATTATATACAATGCAGCAGTGATTCCAAACTAGGGGCATCTGTACCCCACGGTGTACCTCTACAGTTGACAGGGAAATCATAGAGTAGCTCTTCGAATTTGAAAAAATAGAAATAAATACCAAATAGTTGGCCTGCAAACTTTCTAAATAGCAGTCGAGTAGAAAAGGCAATAAATAAACAGTTTAAATATTTATCAGAAATAATAGACAAATGGTTGAAATAGTGAACTAAAAGAAAAGGATAATGGTTGAAATAGTTATATAAGAGTATAAGTAGTTGAAATAGCTAGTGTTAAATGTATTGGATAAAGGGTTGATATTATTTAAAAGATAGATACGTTGGCTAAAACCAATGGACACTGAAAAGTCAGGGATAAATGGTTGAAATGGGACAAATGCAAGTGATCAAGCCAAACTAGAAATGAGTTTACTTCTATAAAAAACACTATTGCCTTATATAATAGTGGTAAATAACAACCAGAAAAAATAGAAATGAACACATTTGAATCACGACAGATGGTGTTGATGAAGGGTTTGAGTTCATCTGACGGGGCTGTGGGGGTACGTCAGAGAAACATAGGACACGATCACCGCAACTGTCTCGATGCTCAGGCCTGAACTAAAAATCTGGTTCACCTTTTCTTAAACCATCAGATATAAACACTCACCTCACTGTGCCAGAAAAAGATCTCATAAGCTGCTTTCAATCCCATTATCTATCAAACACGATTGAGTCATTTTGCACATTTCAAACAAAGTAGAAGAATTAGTTGAGTAATTGAATATAGCAGGTAGATTGTATGCATTTCAGCAGAGGTGTAAAGTGCCTCTGCGTGTATTCACTGTCTTTCCAGAGCTGCAGCGCTCTGTCACAGAGTGTCGAACTCCACTTGGACGGCTGCCTCAAGCTTAGCATATGGCTTTTGTTAGCAGTCTGCTTTTGCCTGTGTGTCCAAGTTGTACGTCTCTGTCTCTCTCTTTCACACACACTCAGTCAGAATGGAAAATGTAAAGCTGGTGGAAAACATTCACGGAGTTCCTTCAAGCTAAAATGTGTCTTGGCAGTGATTTGACGGCCTATCAGAAAGTTAAGATGGTGACATGTGGCTCAGAGCTGCAGGTGAGAGCGAATCGGTCCAAACAGTTAGACAGCTAATTGACCTCTTTTGCTACTCTGAGATTAGCCAGAAATTGTTGTTTTGCTAAAAGGGAAGACCGTCTGACCGGGACGAAAACTAAGAGGACATACCTACACTCCCTACCTGTCTGCACTGAGATGAGCAGATGCTTATTAAATGAAGCCCAGTGGTGCATTATTACCCTAGCTGCTTCGAGATATATCATGATGACATCACGTCCTCATTTCTGGGAAGTTGTTGCCATGGCGACCGCATCAACACACACACACTCTTTGACATCATGACAGCGGGCCTCAGGTATTGGTCAGCGAACCACAGAAATGATGACTGTGGAGGAAACTCGTTAAATTAACTGCAAAGAGTCAGCTTCTTTTCCGTACACAAACACAGAGCGCCTAATTAACCCTGTTTTTCATCCTGCGCTTAACAATGTATAAAAGCTCCTCACAGGTCTCAGCTGTGCTTCACGCAGCTGATCCGACATGCCTACACGTTGCATTACTGTGACAGAGATGTGAGTCAATGTTCAAACTGTTTTGTGGTAACGCAGACTGTAGCAACAGGCTCTTTGTTTTGCTCTGCTCCTTTTTCGGTCGGCTCAGGTGGAAAGTCCCAGGCGTCTCCTGCCCTGATGCAGGTCTCTCCACTGAGACGCTGCTGCAAGGTCAATGCAATAATCAAAAGCAATGATGACTTTCATTGCAATTACATCGCAGCGGCAGGCCACCCTGAAACACCCATTCGCTGTTTCTTCCTCTTCTTCCGCTTGCTTGGCTTATTACGCCGAAACTGTGGTTTAGGAAAACAGGACATCTGCAGCTTTTCCTCTGTTCTCATCTGTATTTTTCCCCTTCTACCTTCTCTGTCTCTCTCACACACATACCAAAATACACACACACACACACACACACACACACACACACGCTCTTTATCAGCCTTAGGTTGACACTACAGCCGGGAATTCTGGAATTTGGCTGCTGGTTTTCCATGGAAATCTTTAATGGAGAAAGCAGTGGTGCTTTGAACGTGTGATGGGAGAGTGTGATTTTACACCGTCAGACAAGCCAAGCATGTTCCGCTCTGTACAACATTTGTTCTACCAAGCAGGCTCTGAATGGCTTTTCAGTATGGCAGGCAGGGTCAGGGAGAGGGGACACACACGGGGCCAAACCTCAGCTACAAGGCCACATAACAAGCCACGCGTTTCACCTTACTGCCTCCATCCCTCTGTCCTTTTATGTCTCTTCTCACTGCTAGTTGACCTGTCTCTTCTTTTCGTCCAACTTTTCTACATCTGTCTTTCACACTACGGCTGCTTTTTCTCCCTTAGAGCCAAGTCATACTGTACAGTCGCAGTGTAACTTAGCTTTCTTGCCAAGAGTTAGATGAGAAGATCAGTGTGACTCTCATCTACGTACAGGGTCAGAGTCAGGATACTAAGATATGCTAGCATATCTTAACAACAGGTAACTCCCTGTGAAAGCAAAATGTAACATTTTTACATTTCTGTTTGCGTAAAGATTAAACAAATTAGATAAACAGACTTGAGGGTGGGATCGATCCTCTCATCTAACTCTTGGCCTGAAAGCAAACATGCATATCTCCCAAAATCTTTTTCTTTAAAGCACAAAAACTTGGAACAAACAAATTGGAATTTCAATATCATTTTTGTAAACATTTTCTTTTTCGTATTGAAAAACTTCTGTTAAAGGTAGACACACATACAGACAGAAATTTGTATTGAACTGATGTCTTTTTCTTCTGTCAAAAGATATAATACATTGATAATTTTGGTATTTTTTCAGACTTGTTCTGGTTGTAGTTCCCTCGCAGAAGCTGTAGAGGCTGAAGTTAATGCTAATCAGTCAATCAGCTTCAACATATCTATCATAGCCATGTCAGTCGTTAAAGTCATCACTGCATTTCAGAAGCTATCTGAAAAATGTCATTAGGCTCGAGTTGCAGGCAGTTATGAAGACCACAAGACCAGCGAGTAACGTCTGCATGCAGCTAAACAAAAGTCAACTAATCCGTAAACACTCAGTTGACTCAGTTTATGTTATGATCCATTCTGGGAAACTATGACTGTATTGGGACACATTAAGCTGAGTCCTTGTTTATGAGAAGTGCCTACATGTGCATGTGTTTTTCGAATATGTGTGAGGATTTTAGGATCAACGGTAATCCTCATAGTGGTTAGCCCAGGTGCTATTGCCACCTAGTTCAGATTTCATACAGATCATTTTCATTTCAAACAAAGTCCAAACCAAAGTTCTCCTAACGAGAACATCCCATGAATACAAGTGGAACGATATACTGTAATTCCCCTGCAGGAGCTAGACAGTGTATTAATCATACTCATTTCCTTCATTTATGCAAGACAGTTTATTGTACAACATTAATCTGTCTGAGGCTCCCAAGACTTATTCCAAACCAAACTCTCCCCATTCAGCTCCTGCCCACTGTTCAAACTAACAAATCCACATGCTCATCATCATTGCAATTATGGGAGAATTCAAATCAACCATCATTTTCTTTGCATATTTTACAAGAAGAACAACAAATCATTCGTCTCTCTTCCACCATGCTAGTAGTTTAATTGTGATACTGCATGCAAGCAAACAGGCTCCTGAAAATGTGGTTCAGAGAGGGATGAGAGAAGAGATGTTTTTCCGCCGGGTGGATTTCACCCAAATCGTCCGGTTAGCAGTCACCGTTGTTTGTTACATCTGACCCTGCCAGACGTCCGTGTAGAGGGTTTATGTTCTGCTGTACATGCAGCACATGCATGGAGCCAGACGATGGCTCTGAGCAATCATCTGGCTCCATGCATGTGCAGAGGGAATCTGGAGAGAGAGAGAGGTGGAAAGATGAAAGCAGTGATTAATGAGGTGACTGGTACATTTCTGCTACCAGGGCACTGTCCAGTGGAGGCAGACTGTGGAAGACGCACATTCATCATTTGTGGTGTACAGCTGTTAACAGACATGGGGCCTTCGCTCAATTGAACACCCACAAAGTTAAGTGTGTACAGGCAGGCTGGTAGCCAGTCAGAGGAATGACATGTCATTGGCAGACACAATGTGTCTTTTATTTTGCTTCTGCCAAAATGCGCTTAAAGTTCCCAGGGGCACTCCTCGGCTTAGAGGGGTAGGATGGGGGGAAAAGTACTTACAGGGTGCTACCGGGGAGCTGTTGTAAATGAAAAGCATTCTGGTGGGTTTATCTGATTGAACACACATGCTCATTAAGCAAGTGGCATTGTAAACACAGGCGGGCCAGTGGGAATGTCCGCTCTCATTAGCAAGCTCATAATGAGTGAGATAAGGATCTGAGATGGTCTAGCTGGGGTTGGGAGGCTATGGTTAATACCCGGGACCCCCAGCGCATGTGTGTGTGTGCGCGTGTGTGTGTGGCTCGTGGACCTCAGCTTGGGAACATAAGCCGCTACACATGTTTGTACTATAAGTAAGCCATGTAATAAGATGACCGTGTACATGTATCTGTGTGTGTTTCTCTGCCTGTCTTTGCTTATATGCACATATGAACGTAGCAGAAATCAACCTGAAAATCCGATTCAGACACGTGTAGGTGAGTCGGAGGAACATAAATTCATCAACACGGTTATAATAGTTAATATATAAATGGAAATTTTCAAAAGGTCACACACGGACAGGCGCCATGTGTCTGCGAGTGCATCCATCCCTGTTCTCTCCACGACACTGCTTACCAATAGAGCTTTCACAAAAATATGGAAAACTCACACACGTTTCTGCTTGTGTTGCTGTTTTAGGACGGCAGTCTGTCGGCGCCTGGTGACATCTCTGTTTATTTAATGTGTGTTACTCGTGTGTTTTCATCCCAGCTCCAAGGGTCTCCTCCTAGTGGTCTTTTGATGATGTGCAACAAGTTAAGTAAGGTCATAGTGAGACAGAGACGTTCTCCAAAAGAAAGCTTTATATTATGGTGCAAACATTCACTATTAACTAGCTGCTAGCTGCATGCATATTTGGAGCATATTGGCAATTTATTAGTCATTATAAAGCACTTATTAATGCCTTATTCTGGGGGTGAGGGGATTAGGGTTAGGGTTAGGTTATTAAGATCATAACTTATCTAAAATAACTTGTTATCGAGGGACAGTTAATGAGCTAGTAGTATATAGTCATGTAGATTAAGGCATTAATATGTGCTTTATAATGACTAATAAATAGCCAAGAGCCAAGGGAGAGAATAGTATAATGTTTAAGGATTAGGTCTATGATGAAAAAGTTAACTCAAATATAAAAGCACATTTATTTTATTCTCACTATAAATATTACAGGACAAATGTATTGTTCCTGAATGTGGAGTGTAACGCTGATGATGGCGGTTTAAAGTGCTGGGATTAAGGTGTAAGCCAGCGAGAGTGATCGTGTAACATAATGAGAAGAGGGATGCTGCGTCCTCTTCCCTCGCTACAGGCAGATGACAGGAATAAAAGATGGTTTACAGGAACTCAGAGAGTCTTGGCTTGGTAGTCTGGAGCTGTGGTTTAGGAAAACGGGACATCAGGAGTCTTTCCTTTCTTTGCCCCTCTGTTTTTATTTTGTTTTTCCCTTCTTTCCTTTCCTTTCTCTCTTGCTCTCTCACTCTGTCAAACTGTGGTCTGGAAAGGCATGTCTTCCCACCTTTGATTTAGCTTTTCTCCGCTCTTTGTTGGGGGTCCGTGCTGCTGGAGTCAGCAGAATTGAAGCGAAGCACTATGTCAGGCTGTCTTCAGTGTTGTAGTCTGCTCCACAGGCAGAGGGAGGGACCTGCTATCTGACTCAAACAGGAAGGCATTTATATCCTCAACATGCCATGATCCTGGCATGGCCTCCCCACCACCATTTCTCTGCGAACAGGGCCAGTGGAAAGTCTGATCCCTTGACAGAAGGGCAGATTGATTCCTTGCATATGGCACTGAACTTGTCTGTCAGTGCTGTTATTGTTAACATGCATATTTTACTTTGCACAAAACTCCACTTGTCATTCCCACACAGACGGAGAAATTCTCCCGTGCTTGACGGCTTTTTCCTCAACTGTGAACTGTTTCAGAAAATGTGTTTTCTTTCACCTGTCCAATATTTTACAACTCACTTCCTTGTCTCATTTTTGTCTCTTTAGGGACAGAAAGGTCACCCTGGTCCACCTGGACTCCCTGGAGAGCCTGTAAGTATTTTGTCTCCATTTCATAGATGCCTTTCATAGATCCCATGCTTCTGCTGCTCTTCCCACTTCCGTTAGTCCCACATTTGAAAAAAGACCAATGTTCCCATATTTTCCAACTCATGCCAAAATGATGTAATGCTGTTTTGAAGTATCATAAAGTACGTTTTTAAATTCCCATCAGCTCCTGATACACACCACACCTCTTACCTCTGCTTAATGCATTTCCCTTCATGAGTGTCTTAATAATGTTTTGGTCTGACGGTGTCCACCATCCCGGCCTTTATCTGTGACTAATCCCTCATATTCTCACGTCTCACCTCATTCTTTCAAAGCTCAGTCATCGTCCACTCAGTGTGCGCGCGTGTGTTTGCGTGTTTGTGTGCACGCACCAAGCATCCCTGCACGGTTGCCAGATTAGATTAGCCTGTTATGAAGCACTGGTGAGGACAGACATCTGGCCAAAGTGCTGTGCTGCAGCGATGCTCTCCAGGATATCAGAAAGTGATGCCAAAGAGAGAGAAAATAGAGGGAAGAGAAAGAGGAACAAGCCAACTAGGCCAACAGTGACACACTCAGGATTATTACACTGCAGCTTTGGAGAAACTTTTCCTTTGTCTCACTTTCTTACTTTGCACCGTTCCCTCAATGTTCGGTCTCTCTCCTGGAGCATTTTACTTTGATGCTGCCTTAATTTCAGGTGTGCATTTCATTCCTCTTACTGTCTCTATCTGTCCCTCTTTTTTCAAACTGGGGAATCAGTTAAATGAACTCCTTTATTTGCTGCTACAAGTAGGAGGAGACGTGACTATGGCTGTTTTGCCCAAAAGGGCTATTTTAAGTATGGAGCATCCTGCCTCATGTCCAGAGTTATTTTCAGTCGGGTTGGGTCATACTACTTACTGTTGGTATTAAGGAAAGGCCTTAGTCATGGAAAGCAGAGTGGAACATTCTCCTCATTGTCGCACAGTTTTATGTAAGTCCCCATTTTTGGGCTGACGTCACCGGCGCAGGGAGTTCCCGTACCACTCATCACGGAGGAGTACTTTTTCTCTCACACCGTCATGTCCTTCCACTCTGTCCATCCTCGAACGCCCCCCTCTTTCCCACAGAGCCGCTGCTGTGGCTGATGATCACGGTTCTAGCCATGAGTCTGAGTCACCGTAGCACCAGTGACAGGGTAATAAGCACAACGGTTTGGCAGCTTGGACTCTCCGGCTATTGAGAGCAAAGGCCAGCTGGTGTGCATAAAACGCTGATGACTCTTTGTTACTGTAATATAGTGTGGGGCCGTGCTCGGAGCCCCTCCTCACTGCTGGCCAGTTAAAGATCCAAACCTCACTCAGCCAAATTCTTGTCTGCTTTTAACTGCCTGCATTATGCACTATATTTATCCAGGAGCGGGAATGGCAAGCAGTGCACATGGCTGCACGTCCGGAGTGTGTCAAAGGAAGTTATACATGAACACTCGTGCGCTGCAAAATTTGGACACAACCTGCTTCTGTGTGTGTGTTATGCTTACACACACACACAAAACAAACTCCTAATTAGCTCCTATGGTCTATACACAGACCACATCTGAAAAGACCTTTTAGCAGTAACTGTGAGTCCTGGTATCCATCCTTGGTAGGACTGGGCAATCATTTCATGCTGCTTAAAACTCCACTACAAGAGGAGGCAAATATTTCACTCTTTGCTCCTCTAAATTTAGTTATAGTTAACAGTTACTTTGCAAATTTATATATCCAAAAACCTATGATCATCTGGCAAAATATGATGCACTGTTATAAGTTTCAGTTTAGAATGTAACTTACTGTACACAAAGATTGTATCAGTAACTCAAGTATCTGAATACTTCCTCTACCACTGGTGATATGGATAAAATTCTTTATCGTGATGTATGCTATTTATGTCACAATATTCATGTATAGTCATTTAGGATTTAGGATTCCTACATATTGATTTGTTTTTTTTTCTTGATCTAATGCAACCAGAGATAATAAAGTTATAGCTGCGTGTGTTTTATGTAAAGCAAACACATTCATCATCTCCTCATTATAAAGTAGTTGCCTCTTAGTAGTTCATCCCCTCTGCTCTGTCTCCTTCTCTAAAACCCGTGAAATGGCCTGTGTGTTTGTATCACTTCTCTCCCTCAACCATCTCACTCGCCATCTCTCCCCCCTCTCCCCTCCTCTCTCTCTCTCTCTCTCTCTCTCTCTCTCTCTTCCTCTCTTCCCTGCAGGGCGAGCAAGGTCCAGTCGGAAGCCCAGGTGCCAAAGGTTATCCTGGCAGGCAGGTGCAGTAAATCCTCTGCTGTGACTGGTACAGTTGTAGTCAGGGCCATAGTAAGGGCAGGGGGCCAAGTGGAATTAGGTTATGTTGAAGAGCTGACTTGGGAGGAAAGTATTTGGGTAAATACTGCATAGAGGAGTTATCCAAGAGAACAACACCAGGAGCTATTCCCATAAAGCTGAATAGGTACATTTATTGCACAGCTACTGTATTGCTGGAATGTCACCTTATTTAAATGACTGTAAGTTGCAGTCTTTGACCTGCTACTTCTTAATGCCATCATGATGCACAAACACATTCACAGTGTATTTGGGAAAACACTATTTCAGGTGTAAACCAGTAAAAGTGTTGAACTCTGTTGAACTGAAATGAATTTCCTCTCTTTGTTTTTCAGGGTTTACCAGGGCCTATAGGACCAGTGGGGCCTAAAGGCGTTCGGGTAAGTTAACTCAACTTCTTCCCTCCAACTGAGCTGCTCAAATTTGATTTTATCAGACTTAATTACTAACATTGGCGCTTTGACAAGACCAGTGAGTATGTTTATGGGCCAGACGGTCAGCTTGACATCTTCCTGACACTTTCTGTTATGTAATATTTATAGAAGGAGACTGCGAAGCTCAGTTAAAGCGTGCAGAAAATTGTTTAATTAAAGGCTGCAAACTATTGGTATTTTGTGCTGTAAACAAGTTGTTGCATGAAAAGAGGTATGTGTACCTAGAAGCAACAACATCCAGTTGCATGCACGCACTTAGGTGCACCAGCATCCACCTCTGCACACATAAACACATTCATGCACACTCACTCAAGCAGTGTGCGCCACTATTAATAGTGTGCTAAACTTAGGAGCCTTTACTTGTAATGTAAACATTGTATTACTGTATACAGACACCTACTGAAAGACTGGCTGTTGATAAGCCTCCGCATACAAACACACACCCTCTAAGTACACAAACAAAGAAACACACACAGTCACGGACACAAACAGTGATTTTTATGTCGCGTTCCAATAAAGGGTCTTTATCAGCTCCCCTTGGCTGCTCCAAAGCCTCCCCTGCCCCCACTGGCTGGAATTTCCTGTTTAAGCTCCGTATGAGGCCCTGCTGTCTTGAGGAGGCATTCTAGTCCTCTCTCTCTCTCTCTCTCTCTCTCTCTCACTGAGCCACCTTTCCAAATATTCTGCACTCTCTTTGCAGCATACTCCATATTGTGTACGCTCCGCCCACGCTCGCCTGACACTCGCATCTAACCTCCGGTGTTCAACTGTTGTGGTGTTTGTGCTTGTTTTCCTCTGTGTGTGTCTCACCCTGCACCGACAGCTCAGTCTGATGTCCTGGCTATCTACAGAGATCCCTGGCGTGAGGGTATGTGCCCTTGGACTACATCGTGGAAGCCAGCACCATGCAGTCCATGGGCATATACACTTGCCTCATGGCTTGGTTCTTCATGGAATCCCACCCTATCCATGCTGGACCGTCGGCCCCTGAAACACAGCCCTAGAGCCAATGGGAGTTGCTTTTCCTCCTGCTGCTTTTACTGCGTCCAAATACTCACATCCCATATTCCTCCTCTCTTCTCTTTTCTCCTGTCGTCCTCTCTCCTCTCCTCTCCTCTCCTCTCCTCTCTCTCCTGCAGGGTTTCATTGGAATCCCGGGGCTTTTTGGCCTTCCTGGGCCTGATGGCGAAAGAGTGAGTTCTTGTCAAATGTGTATTTTCTCTCAGTCACAGTCAGTAATTGCAAAAATGCACAGTGACCAACTGAACACGGCTAATGGCCCTATTGGATGACAATAGTGCATCTCCTGCCATTTCATTCAGTTCTCTTGTTGTTGTTATAAAGCGGGAAACAGTCCCCAGCTGTCCAAGATGCTGCTGCAAAAGGCTGCGTGGGAGTGTTGATGACTCATATGATAAAAGCCCCCTCTTGGAGCCTTTGAAATGCCTGAACTCATCAAGGCCTCCTCCTTCTGTACGGCCTCTAAAACATGAAGCGATTAGCCTACTTATGACATGCTCCAGAGGGTTGCGTCAGCGCACGGAGCAGGCTGTAATCAGGACCTCTCCAGCCGGCCAGCCGGCCAGCGAGATCGCTCACACCTTAGCTGCACACAACAGACGGTGTCTGCTTGTCTTCTCCTAGGAGAACCTGGTGTTTATTTAACGTATATATGTAAGAGATGGAGGCCTAAATCCCCCATAATAGGCTGGGAAAATGTTGGATAAGCTGCAGTCAGCTGTTCCTCACATCTGTTGAAGCATTAGTTGAGAGAAGCTCACTGTTATGGCTTTTCAGTTGTGTGTTTTGGGCTTCAATCAGTTCAATCAGCCCACAAATATGATGCTTTGGTTTTGATATGCTTTTTACATAATGTCTGTCTTTCTCTTTCTTCTTTGTTTTTCTGTCTTGCTCGAACCCTTTCCTTTCCCCCTTCTGCTATGTTTTCTATTCCACCTCTGCTCTCTCTTGTTTTCAATTTCAGGGCATTCCCGGCGAACCAGGGAAGAGGGGCAAGATGGGTAGGCCGGTAAAGTTTTGTCTCAACATACTTTACAGATAATCTGTGTGATGAAATGTGCTGGGAATGTTTTCTGTTGACTGTGAATGAAATGTGTTATTACTGGTGTTTGAATGATGAGACTGAGTTTGAGAGCCAGATATCAAACAAATCAATATTTGACTATTGTTTTGATGATAGATCTTAATCCTTAATACTAACAACCCCACTCGAACGAGGATAATTAATTCATTCTTCTATTTGGGTCATATTGAGAACTTTTGGTGCCAGGACTCCGACACCTACACATGTGAAGATTTATAAGGTCTGTGTTTACGTCATTGTTTGAGCCAGCTCAGTATTTCCATGGCTGTTGGAAGGGTTAACTGCAGCCTGAATGCTGTGGAGTCCCCCCAGCCGCACGTCGGGGTCTTGGATGCAACAAGAAAAAGGCTTTTGTTGCAATAAAGGGCTTTTAGTTCCCCCCCCCCCCAGCATGGAGCCAAGCCATTTGGAGGAAGCCTTCGGTTCTGTTGTGTGTGTCAGATAGTGTTCAAAGTCAGTTTGACAGAGTGTTTCAGAAAGAGTGTGCAACCCTGAAACTCACTGCTGAGATCATCATGCAGCTGTTGCTTATTGGCTTTTCAGTAAATAAGGCATTTATAGACCAAAACGTCTGAACACACGCAAGCCAGTGTCCACACAGTGTGAGGTTTCGAGAAATGCGGCTTATTCCGTAATTAGACAAATGTTTAGGAAGTAGCTGTGGATGCATATTCGCCATGTGTCAGGCTTTGTATGACGTGTGTGTGTGTGTGTGAGATCGCCAATACATCACAAGAATAACTTTTCTGCAACAAAGACCTTGTTAAGGCCATTTAAGAGTTTTGGCACAGCTCATGCAAAACTAAAATTATTCATATGCAAGGGCTGTCATCACAGTTCGGTCTTTTCCTGCTCAAAGCACATCCTGGATGATTTCATGACAGCAGCCCTGCTTTTCAAGGCTGCAAAGAAAATAATGAGAAAGTAACACAAGCCATCACAATGTTTATGCATATTCATACCAAACAGCAACAGAAGAGAGTAGCAGAGCAGTCCTGTACTTTTGATCATTTCAAATTCATTCACTCCTTTTTACATGGTTATAAATCAGACATTGTTTTTTGTTAGTGTAATGTTTTCGCTTTTCAGTTTGGCCAGACTGAGGCGTTCCTTTACTGAGAATGAATATCCCTTGAACACTTGGACTAATCAGAATTGAGTATTTAGCCAAGCCGTTGTATAATCCAATTAAAACACACACGTACGCCAGTGTATCATATAACTAATAACCAAAATGATGCGTACCGACCACAGTCAAATGGACTGTCAATCTCTACCTGCACTGTGGGTCTAAAGCAGCATTAAGAGCAAGCTGTTCTGTGTAAAACATAAATAGATACAGAACCTACAACAGTTTTACAAAGTGTTCCTGAGCCCATGTATAATCTCTTTTATACAACCATGTGTTTGACAAAGTGGTGAACCTCTCTCCATCCTCGCTTGTGAACGACTGAGTCTTTCCAGGATGAACCTTTCATACCCAATCATGATACTATCACCTGTTACCAATGAACCTGTTTACCTGTGGAATGATCCAAACAGGTGTTTTTGGATCAGTCCACAACTTTCACAGTCTTTTGTTGCTCCTGTCCCAACTTGTTTGAAAAGTGTTGCTGCCATCAAATTCAGAATAAGCAGATATTTACAAAAATCAATGAAGTTGATGAGGTCAGACATTAACTTATTGTCTTTGTACTGTTTTCAATTGAGTAGATGTCAAAAAGGATTTGTAAATGATCACATTCTGTGTCATGTTTCACACAGCGTACTTTTTTTGGAATCAGGGTTATATAATGAATATAGAGAATTTTGGAGGGGCACAAATTTTGCCATTAGCCCCGTTCCGCCAGCTCTATTGATGTTGTCATCTGATTTCAATGCGCCTACATGGAAAATGAAAAGCTAGGACACTTACAAGATGATCCCTAAGAGATCATCCCTCTTCTTCCTGCCAGAGGAAAAGAGCAGAAGAGGCACCTGAACCTGAGCCAGACATTTTAATGGCCTTTACCACAACGCTCTGTCGAGGATACACACACACAGACACACAGTCCGCCACCTACCAAAGACCAATGAGGGAACAGATATATCTAAAACAGCGGAGTGCGTTAAAACGTTTTCCAAAGAGCATCGCCAACAGTTCTGCATTTCAACTTAACTTGTTATTTTGCATGTAACTGTTTAGTGTTTGGCTCTGTTTGTCTTTGTGGGGTTGTCTTAAGCAGGCACATCAATTGAAGCTACTGTGTGTTACTATTAATCTGAAGCTGAAGGACAGGGCACTCTGACATAATGTAAAAGCATCAAAGACTCTTGTGACTCTCCTCAAAGGCCTTTTTTAAGAACTGTTCTTGGCAAATCTACGTTTCCCACATTTGTCCTTAGTTCGTATGACAGTGGTGACAGCTTGTATGATTCATCCTTTGGGTCACTGTCATGCTTCATAGACTCCTTGTGCACTTGTGCTTCCCCCCGTGTGCATCATTTCTTCGTTCTATAAAGCGGTCCCATGCAGTCCTCCAACAGCCTCATCAGAACAGAAAGATCTTTTTCTCACAATTACAGCATTTAGTGCAGTTACGATCGCGTCATTGACCTGATGAGACGTGCCGTTAGATTGAAGAGTAACATTTACATACCATCAATCACAAGGCTTTATTATTGTTTGTAATATGAAGTCTAAGTGTCAAGATTATCCCAGACCGGTTTTCTTCAAACAAAATAAACTGCACCTCAAATACAAAGAGTTGCATTTAGTCAGCAGATTCTATTTCTAAGGCGAGTCACAGATTAAAATAAATATATGTACTGCATATCTAAAACATCTCTATTGCAAAAATAACTGCTATTTTCTGGAAGTATCTGCAGTAATGAGCATTTTGAAACAATGCGTGCAGGCCACAATAGCAGAACATAGCCATTATGAGCATTTGTGAATGGTTGGAGTTTAAGATAAATTGGTGCTCGTGCTTTCTGCAGATGTGGTCTCTTTTTGCAGCGGCAACAACTCTCAGCACAGCTCAGACCAGCATCCCGTTTGCTGCTAAATGGACAGAGTAATGACTTGGCTGCTGGTCTCTCTCACTGCATTTAAGTGTACTCAGCCTAAGTAGACCAGTTGGTTTCCCACAACCTACAGCTGATAGATTTAATGCATATAATGGGGTCATTACGCACTTATTTGGTACATATTTCACATGACTGAGAAATTGTTGTAATTGCTGTGCGGTTACAGTAGCAGCTCTCTTGGTTGTGTAACAATCAATGGTGAAAACATGCTTTGTAAATTTGACTTGGGTGTAATGATTTACACACCACCAGGGTTTCTTTAATTCTTTATTTGAGGAATGTCATTCTTTATCGCAGTAAATACATGGAAGCTGCTATGACCAAAATATTATTATATAAAGCATCTCTCTTCCAGTGTATCATCTAGTGTGTCATATAATACAGAATGGTATTGTCCCATACTGAATCAATGCAGGACACGATTTGTCGCATATTTTCGTGCACACCCTACTTTAATGCATACACTGTTTTCACATGCATCGACTGACATGAGAAATTATGAAACCAATGTATTTTCACGAGACATAGCAGAGAAGTTTTAAATCAGAATCGGCAAAGAGAATGATGCCTAGAAGTTGTTTGACACTCAGCTCTCTCAGGATGTGTGTGTGTGTGTGTGAGAGAGAGAGAGAGAGAGAGAAATTTAACCAATAACCCGCTTGGTGAAAATGAATCTTCCAAAGGCCGGGTCGTCTCATCCTTATTGTGAGGTTTTGGACTGAAGGTTCAAAATTAGATTTATTTTAATAATGCCTACAAATACTCTTATTGACGCCTTTCCTTTACATTCATGTTGGGAGACACAGAGGACTTGAATTGATGCATAAAAATGCAGCAAAATGCAAGAAATTCTCAGTGCTCTCACAGTTTCATTTTCAGACGCAGGCAGCTGTTTTCATCAAAAATAGTTCTAAAAAAACAACTGTACGCCAGCTGCCAAGTAACAAACAGCAGACAGACAAAGTTAGCAACTAGCTGGTGAGCATTTAACCGCTAAAAAACAGCTGAAAAACATTGGACTTACATTCGCCAAGAGACCAGAATCAGGCCTCAAGCTAATGTTGCTCCATATCTGTTAGATTTATAATATCTATATTTTGCAATATATATTTATAACTTGTTTCCACTGTACCAAAGTGGCCAAAATTTTGTTATTACAGGTTTAATAAAGCAGAGGGTAATCTTTAAATGTATTGGATGTCTGCGTTCGATTGTCACCGTTTGTGTGCAGCAGAACATTAAAGCTGCTCTCTCTGTCCTCAGGGGTTTCCAGGGGACTTTGGTGAGAGAGGACCACCTGGACCAGATGGAGAGCCAGTATGTCACACACTCACGGTCACACACCTAAACACATAGCCCATCCATGTGCTCACACACAAACACGGAGCCCTCCCACATACATCCACACAAACCGAGCGCAGTGGTTTCACTCACGCCCAAACCCCCCTGGTGTTTTAGTACTGACATTTTGGCAGCGCCGGTGGGTAAATCATCTGGCAGTCCAGCAGTTTGCCTCTGTTTTTCTGTTTTATTTGAAGTTAGTTTTTTGCTCCGGACAAGCTTTACAGCCGTATTTAATTTCAGCCCATGCCTTCCTCTGTTGTAGATCATTTTACTTGGCACTCATTTTCAAAAACCTGCAGCATTAAAGGGGGGACCACTGAGCTGGCCTGGCTTTCAAATGCAGCCTTTTCCATTCACCGATGTAAACTGGCCACCAACACACATTTTTAGGAGGTGATATCCAAGAATAGTAAATGACATAATCAAATTTGTTTTGATTGTTTCTAATTAAGTAACGATTGGTCAGCAAAGACAGGTTGCCAGTCTGTCCATATGGAAGACATCATATTATTTGATCTTAGCATTTTTACTATTTCTGGATATTCACTGTCATTTTGACAAATGTAGCACTTCATCAGTCAGAGTGGAAAAGCTCTAAAATAAAAACATAAACACTTCAGCAAGTTGCTCTTTAACAAACTCTGAAATACATAATAAACATAAAGGGCATTCATGTTTGAAGAAACACTTTTCTCACACATCCCTGACTTTTCCAGTGATTCAGTCTTGGTGCAACTAATAAATCGTCTCTTAGACCTGCTGCTTTTCTTTTTTCCTGAGAGTAGGGAGTGTGAATTATGAATCAGACACATCAGATGTTACCATCTTTTTTGAAATGTGTACGATGGGTTTATGAAATCCAAGGTGACATACTTTCCATGTTTCTGTCCCACATGAGACTCTTTGTTGTTTTTACGTTTGAGAAAAGAAAGTTTTGTGCTTTTCACTTCTACTGCAAAACATCTAGAACTCTTGGTGAAGGTGTCTGAGAGGGAGAGCTTTTTGTCCCTAAATATTTTTTAGGAAATAAAAAATAGGAAAAAGCTGAAAATTCCTGTTTTATCTTGAATGCGTAACAAACAAGACTGTACAGCCATCAGCAGGCAAGATGCATCCAAATGCAAAGTACTCATTAGTTTCACATGTATTTGTCAAAGTAATGATAAAATGGTTCGGGGATTACAAACAATTCATCATGTGAGGAACTTGAATGTCAGTACAAAATTTCATCGCAAACTATCCAGTAGTTGTCGAGACATTTCATTAAAATAAAAAAAATGTCACACTGGAGAAAATGTCAAGAATGAATGAATGAATCTTATCAGTTCATCTGGTAGGTGAAAAGTGAAAACATTGACCTGCTGGTGGCACTACAGGAAAAGTCTTAGTCATTAGGATTCATCATCTGAGGGTCACAAATGTCTGTACAAAATCTTTCAAATTTGGAGGGAGAATGAACCTGCAGATCTGAAAAAGCCACAGTGGGACGATGGGCTCACATCCCCCTCCACCTTCGCCTCAGACACTCACACGTACATGCACACAGCCCCCTCTCATAAGCTGTAATGAACACTGAGCCACTCTTCTGAGCATGTTTGTTTAAAAAAGAGCCAATAACCCCAGAAACTTGCTCCTTCTCCCTCTCCCTTCATCTCACTTACTCTCTCTCCTCCTCTCCGACTAGGGTGAGATGGGAGCCCCTGGTCCAAACGGAGTTCTTGGACTTATCGTGAGTAGTAGTTTGTGTGTGTTTCTGTGTGTAGTCTGTGCGCTCACCTCAGTTTAAACAACCTATTTTCCAGACACTTATTCCATAAATACATAGCTGTAAATGACTGTATTTAAACGAAACAGAATATGCCTGCTTAATTGAAAAAATGCTCTCAATTAGCCCTCATCATCATTTACACTGCCAGCCACTTTTGTGGGAACCTGACCACTCTCCGTAGGTTCTTTACCGCTGTAAACATAGTTAAAATAGTGCAAGTGGATGGTTTTGGGATCTAAGACAAAAGATAAAGTTATTTTGACTGTGAAGCTTGATTTATGTAAAGCCTGAATTACACCATTTGCACCTCCTGCTTCCTCTCATGACATGACCACTGTTTGATCAATCAAACAGACCTGAACAAAGCATGTTCTTTCCTTCTTGAACGTCTCTCTTATTAACTATTTTTGAACAGGAACTTCCCCCTCGCCCACCCATCACCTTGTCCTCCACGCCTGCCCGGCCCGACAGCCACATAATTGTCTCTGATTATAACGTCTCCCTGGTTTCTCTTGTCGTGTCCCGTCTTCACCCGTCGTCGCTGCTGCTCCTCCCGGTCTATTCTAGGCCACCGGTGGTGGTAGTAGGCCTGTAATTGGAGGACTGTGTGATTACAGCCCTGCTCTGAGCTCCATGTCCTCTGCATTCATCTGACCCGACAGTATAGTGTACAGTACAGCACTGAGCTGCACTTCAAAGATATAAATATACAAACACCCTTCTCAGGGGACCTCAGGCCTCAGCTCAGGGTGAAGGCAGGCCACTGTTGAAGAAGGGAAAGTGTCGACATGTAGACGACTTATCAAGAAGAACTAGACAGGCTTTGTTTGTCTTTCTAAATGTCTTTCTCTCCAGACTTTGCGACTAGCAATTGCGGTGGCAGAGTGAAATATCCTGCTTTGACCTGATGGAGGTTGAAAAGGTTGTTGTATGAAATGAACCTGGGCGCCCCCTGTGGCACGCATTGATAATAAATCTGAATTCAATTAAAACATTCTTCAATATAATATATTGTATTTCTTCATGTATTTCTGCAATTTGGACAGGAAATATGTAGTCGATAGGGCTGGTTAAGTGTCAGTGGGCCCCCTAGAGGCAAATCACTCCAGTTGAATCCTGAAGAAAAACTTATTAGGATGCATTAAATTCTTCCAACTGAAGAAGAAGAAGGAACTTTTCAACCTCTCAACGCCAACTTAAGTGACTTGTTGTGAGGGATATTTTTACAGTGTTGACTAACCTCCTCTGTCACAGATGCAGATGCTACAGTATTCACAGAGAGGCAAATATTTAATACACTGAGCCAAGGCCACCCTGTAGGTCTTGAGAAGCAGAAAATGCAAAGCAGCAGAGAATGAAAATAAGATAACTAGCAGCCCATGACAAGTTTCACAAGCATTTCATGAAGTAAGCCACAATATAGACTCTCTGGCTCTCGCATGCATAATCCAATCAAGCTTTTAATTCACTGAAAGACTTGAAACTAGCAATCAAGACCATAAACCAATTAGGAAAATGTTTAATGAGGTAATAAATCAAGTGAGAAGTAGGGTCATTTTCTCATAAACTTCTATACAATCGTACTTCTTTTTGCAACCAGTGGAGTCGCCCCCTGCTGGCCATTAGAAAAATTAGGTTGAAAGCACTTCTGCATTGGCTTCACTTTTCAGACAAGAGACAAAAATTCTTGCCTCTAGAATTTGGTCGTATATTATTCATCCATTGTTTTGTGCAATGTGATGGCTGCCTGGAAAATCTGGAAGCTAAACAATAAAGCTTATTTGTACATGAAATGAATGCCAAAGTGAACTGAAGTGCACTCACTGTGTGTGTTTGCTGAATGAAAGCCAGGGGTCTGAGCCACGTGTTTGTCTCTACTTGATGCATATGATATCATTGAACATGTATGTTTCTTATTTGTTTTCTTCTGTCATCAGGGTGATATGGGACCTCTGGGAGAGATGGGTCTTCCAGGACCTAATGGACTGAAGGTAATCTCAGACACACACATGGAGGCTATTGTCTTCACTGTCTTATCTTATATTGTCTTGTTTGGATTGTTTGGTTTACTTAAATGAAGTGTAAAATTTACAAGACAATGACCAATAAGCAGAGTTTGGAGGCAGCTGATAAAGCTTGTGATGGACACATTTGCTGGTTGTTCAAATCCTCACTTCTACACAGAACAGTGTTTTTAGGTAGATTTTAGATTAGGTTTGGTTTTGGGGGTTCCTTTCCAACTCATCTGTTGGTGCTTGTTTCAGGGGGTGCCCGGAAATCCAGGAGAACCAGGACTGAAAGGTGATAAGGTGATCTGAATATTCCTGTTATTGGCCTGTGTTTGAGCAGCATGTGATGGATATGTACTCCTTTGCATCCTACTGTAGACAATAGAGCATGTGTTCATTAGGTCCCACCTCCGATTGCACTGATACAAACTTCTAATGATGTTTTTCTTACTCCTATAAAGTGACGTTTCTCTAATTTCAACTAATATAAGTCATTTTTTAAATCCATTGTGCCAACCAGCACCTCTAAAGCTTCCTGTTCAATCTGTTAAAAAAAAGTTTGAGGGACTGATTTTGCTTGTCTGAGTTCCTCTGGTGGGGAGATTCACAACTTTGGGGCCTGTACAGTAAAAGCCCATTCGACCTTGACAAGTCAAGTATTGGGAAATGCTTGAAAGGCTCTGAAACAGAATCTCAAGAAATGATTAAACTTATAAAATCATACATTCAAGCTTAAAGATTCAAATCATTCTGCATTAGCTATAGTCAGTCGAAGTTGTGGAATTGTACAATTATGATTGAGCCTGGAGGAGATAAAAGCAGAAATCAACTTCTCCACATGCATACTTGCATATGACAGCAAAGATATTAGTGATGTGCCATTGTTGAATAAATCATGATCACTCCACTTCAGTTACTTGAGTTTCTAATGGACGGTCTGAATTATAGAATGCACCAACATTAGGCACTTCTTGCTTTATTTGTAAGGAGGCAAATTGAACCAGAGTTAAAACAATTAATTGTCTGTAATTACTAATCTGTTAAAACCTGCCTTATTCTTGGATTTACAGAATGGTGTAATTGCTCTTCATAAAACAGATTGACACCACATGAAGAACTTGGCTAATGCAGTGAACTAGATTTATCGTGTGTGAATGTTCATAATGTACAGAACGGTAATTAGTATTGTCTGTTGAAAAAGCTGAATGTGATTGACGAAGTAGAAGGTTTCCCCTAATCTTTCTTCTTCTTCTTTTCTCTTTCTTTCCATCCATCCATATCATCAGGGTGAAATTGGGATTCCTGGAGAGCAAGGGGAGATCGGGTACAAAGGAGACAAGGTAGCTCACCACTGCGACACATATGTACTGTACATGTTATAAAAGTTCATCCTCTAACCCCCCAGTCTCTCTCCTCATCTGCCCCTGCCCTGCATGCTACCTCCATCACACACATACAGAGTTACACAGCCTTTGTTACAGAACTTAGCCTTTGCAAAATGACTTAGCCAGATGTGTGGTGTCCAGCTTGTGGAAATTCTTATGTAAACCCTCCTCATTTGTCTGTGTGTAAGCAAAATCTAACCCTTTTAGCATCGCAGAACAGAGTGATCCCAGGAGATAACAGACATACTGAGCAGAGTCATGCATGTCTAATGTCTGAAAAGAGATCAGGGTTCTGTTTTTTGCTTCTGAACACTGTCTGACTGTCTGTCTTGGTTTTTATGTGTTGTGTTTGTTTTGGACAGGGCATCCAGGGGGCTCCAGGGTTACCAGGCATCCGTGGGAAACCAGGACCGCAGGTTAGCTCTGGCTTTAATGACCACCAATATATTAAAATGCTAAAATGTGGACGTAATGTTTTTCATCTAAAGGATTAGGTTGACGATTTGGGAAATGCACTTTTCCAGTTTCTTGCTCCGAGTTAGATCAATACTCACATATAGTTTAGTGTAAAAACTGGAGTCAAAGTGAAACAGTCTGGTTCTGTCCAATGATAACAAAATCCACCAACCAGCAGTTCTAAAACCTTATATTGACTAGACAGATATGCCATGAGTAAAAATGTCCAATAATTCCTTTAAGACATTTCTCATGTTCTCATTTGTCCTTGTTACAGGGCAAGATAGGAGAGAGAGGCCCTGATGGTACACCTGGACCGCCAGGTCCTGAGGTTTGTATTTACATTACTGCATTGAATGTGCGAATCTCTATGTCAGACAGACAATAGAAATCTTTTTCCTTTTCATTGATCACAACAGGGTTTCCCTGGTGACATGGGACCACCGGGAGAGAACGGCCTTGAAGGACCAAAGGTGAGTAGAACCAGAGCCAATTACAGCCAATAGTTGCTGAGATATTTCAGTCTGGACCAAAGAGGTGGACTGACTGACTGATCGACCATGTTGCCTTCCTCAGAGCCACCACTTGTGGCTGTAAACGTGTAAATACTACATTTACCGTTACACATTAGCATTCATCTGACCACCGCTTTTTATCTATCCAGGGAAAACCAGGGGCCAGAGGTTTACCGGGGCCACGAGGGGTGCCTGGCTTAGAGGTACGACTGTCAGACATCACCCACATCAGAACAACCCCGAAGCACCAAAAGGCGTTTAAAGTTTTATGACACAAGACTTCTCTTTGCTGAAGGCTGCTTTATATCCCCAAACATAATTCATGCTAAGATCAACCTCTTCTGTTTCCAGGGAGATGAGGGCCCGCTCGGACCACCGGGCCCAACAGGACTGGAGGTGAGTTATTAGATAAACACCTGGTGTCGCCTGGCTGGAGGAAAGGAAGGAGAGAGGGATGATAACAGGGATCACTGTTACCAGTATAGCATGTGAAAAAATAGCATCCCTTTGTGTTTAGTCAGGGAGAAACACCGAGTCTGTGTGTGCACACTTGTGTAAGTTTGCGTGTTTGTTTAAACTGTATCCCATGCAGGACAATCAAACCATCTATCATGTGCATCACTGTGGTTTCATTCCATATCCATTGTATGTCTGCGGTTAAAAAAAATCAAAGGCACAGAAATATCACTGTGGAGTCTGTAGAAACCCAACTGCTGAGTGAAGCTAAATCTGTTTGCATACTTAGCAGTACAGTACAACAAACTAATTCACAGTCTCAGAGTCTGCAGAACAATGAAATCCTTGCATGGTGTTAACTCCTGGTCTGCAGTGAAAGCCAACTAATGCAACTCTACATGAGTGTTAAGAAATGACATTGGATGGTATCGGCCTGCTGTCATCAATGTATAATTTAATTGCTTAATTTTAATTATTTATTCCTTTGTTTGTTGTTAATCCAAAATGTATTTGATGGTCAAGTAGGTCATGATCATTTTTCATGGTCTGCATTAAAGAGTAGCTGTAGACATGTATGGTTGGAGTTTAATGTAGGTTGTTGTCTCTGGATGATAGTCCTCTCACAACGAAGGACTGCATGCAATCCATACTGTCGGCCACTAGGGGGTGATAAGGGCCATCACCATATTTATAGGTGGCAAGATTTGCAGCTGCTATAAAGTGGGAGAAGATGTTAATGGGCCACTGCAGAAATATAAGACTTGACTTTATTTCTCTAATGCTTTATTGAATGACAAAGAAAATTGACCATTACTCAAGTTGACCATTACTCTTCTAACTTTTTTACATTTTTCTTCATTAGTTTATCATTTTCTTCTGCATACTCCCAGTCACCCTGTACTGTCTTTGACTCAAACCCCCTCCACACTCCCTCCTGTCTTCCACCCACTCACTCGTCCCATTCTTTAACCCCCTCTCTCCTCCGTCTGAGGGGAAGTGGTGTACGACTCCTTCAGGAGCTGTGATTGATCTCTGGCCAGGTGCCACAGGTCCTCCTAATGCTCCACCTCATCCGACTCCTCAGCCAGCTTCCTTTGAGCTTCCCTGCTCAGATCAGGATGACGCCCTCTCTTTACCTCTGTCTGCCTTTTTTTTTTACCATCTCTCACACCTTCTCAGTTGCTTTTCATCCTTCTCTCTTGGTGCAATTCCTTTTCTTACTCTAAGTATTTCTTTCTTTGGTTAATGTGGTCGGTCGCAAACCTAAATCTAAATCAGGTGATAAGAAGTCCTGGATGGCTCATATTAATTCTCATGTTACTGGAAGAATTTGCTTTTACTGTGTGCTTCTGAGTGAAATACAGTGTTAGACTGTACTGTCTTATGAAAGTTGCCAACGTTTCTGGAGTCAAACTTTGGAATTGTTGAGTCACTCGGCCTTTAGGAGTTTGGCTTAGACATGTGTGACCTGAAGTTATTGCTGGTAAAAAAGCACTTATCCCCCCTCTTAACCCTGGGAATTACTGTCTGTGTAAAAGGAATATTACAGTCATTGAACACTGTTACAGCTTGCCGAGATCTACTGCATTACCTGTACGCGCCATTGCATATTTCGGCAGTATGTACAGTTTAGTGCAACAGCTGCTTCACAGCTCCTTCTTCAAAATGTCATCTCATAGGAGGTTGATCCTTTAGATTCACGGTGAATTTGTGATGGATGTTAATGACGCGTTAACTGGCAAGTGTATGTCTGTAATTCACTACTTATTATTATGTGCTCTGTCCTTTTTCAGGGTAGAATGGGCAGAAAAGGATTTCCTGGAAAAGTTGGGCCAGAGGGAGTTAAGGTGAGATCAATACTCAGATATGTTTTTTTTCTATTTCCTCAAAACATAAAAATGAATGACTTAATACTCTAACTAAAATGTCAAGAATCGGTATGTGTGTGTGTGCATGTATGTCCTTCGATTTTTTCGACAACCGTTCATCCAATTGACTTCACATTTGGCAGCACACTTGTAAGGACCCAAGGGAGTGCAGCGTTGAGTGTGAAGTAGTTTGGATGAGTGGTTCTTGAGAAACATCAACCTGCATGCACAAGTTTAAACGACAGTCAGGGATTTCTTTATACCCAGAGCCATGTTGAGAGAGGCTTGTGTTTAACGTGAGAGAGCTCTTCTGGCTCTGCAGGTCAATGATATTGAGAAAGCTGCAAGCAGCGATGCCAGAGGCCAAGCATCCGGCCCACTCTGAACAGGCATGTTTTGAATGTCACTGCACTAGTTGTAAACATATGACTAGTTATATATTTGTCTCTGCAGGGAGAGCCCGGTGTTGCAGGAAATGTTGGACCCATGGGAGAAAGAGTAAGAAACCCTGACACAGCCACTTCAATTTTTCCAAAAGTCTATCCATTCATCCATCCAACATTGAGTCTCTGTATTTCAGGGCTTGGTGGGTTTCATCGGACCTGTGGGAGAGGCAGGACTGGCAGGAGAGAAGGTAAAGTACCTCGTTCTTTCCTTGTAAACTCATTGTTAGATGACACGAGCAAGTTGACTTTGAGGACTGAGTGTTGTGCTAATGTATGTGCAGGGGGATCGAGGGGAGATGGGCCTTCCTGGACCACCTGGAGAAAAGGGATCGACGGTAAGACACAACACAACAAGGCAGAGCGGAGGGATTTAAGTTTGATAAAGAGTGACATTTGAAAAAGCTTAAATTTGAGCTTACTCATGTTTTTCTGGATTAAGAAAAGCGTAAGAAATGGTCATCTTAAACTAAACTGTGTGTGTTATTCCCATGGGAATATACTGATGTGTGGGATTAGGTCAATACCACAAGAATATGCTGGAGGGGAAAGGAGGCACATCACCCCACGGATGACTTAGGACCATGTTTTCGAAGCAGTGGTTTGGCACTCAGCAGGGGGGCTTTAGCTGGAAAAAGTCATAACATTGGTTTAAGCAAAGGGAGAAATATTTCCACCAATGATTTACCTCCTTGGTGATATTTAATGGATACATGAGGTGGACTTCTCATTCTGAAACTCCAAATATACTCAAAAGAAAAAAGAACAGAATTAAGAGGGTGATCCATTTTCAGACGTCCATCCATATTCTGTCTTCAGTTTGCAGGACATCTGAGTGCCCCTATAGATCTAGTGTTTTATGGGCCTTATTATTCCACTGTCACACACTGTAACTTCTTCTTTCAAACAGAGCAAGTGTCTCTTCTGTCATATAGATATCAGACCGTCTCATATATGCTGTATGACTGGCCGGAGTGTATAAGAATTTAGTCATCATTCTTACTGAAACAGGGAGAAGTTTCCTGCTGGCTGACAGCCAATTGGACTTAACCACACACACACACACACACACACACACACACACACATTTATAAGGAAGTTCTCTGTTGTCCTGCTCTCTCAGCTGCAAAACAGAAACAGACCCTCTGGAAAAGACTGCATCATACAGAGTGAAGGGAGCTGACCAGCGGGCATCTGTAGCCGCTAACACAGAGCTCATACTCTAGGCATTTATGATTTATTTCTCTGGATGCATGGCTCAGAGCTGCCTACTGTGGTGCTGTAGGTTTGCATATTGGATAGATTTTACTGCACTCATCTGACCTGAGTGGTCTGACTGAAAATATTCCCCATTTCATAGTTATGCTTTTACAAATGGTCTGGCCAAAAAGTAAGGTCCAATAAATGGGAAAGAAAAGCAGCCAAAAGCAGTATGTTTTCAGATATAAAATCATCTCCTCAGGCTCTCTGTTTTTCTCTTTTCCCCATTGTCTCTTATTGTTGCTGTAGATGTGGTTTCCCGTGCACAGAGCATTTCTGCAGATGTCTTTTTTGTACTCAATCTATCGTGTGTTTGACTGAAATCCAGTTTGTTACCTTGAACAAATTTAAACTGTTTGTATGTTTGAGCAGGAGGATTTAGAGTGAGCTTGTCTTATAAAGTCAAAATTTGTAAAAACTTCACTCCAATCATGTCATGTTCTTGTAAAGTTTTAGAGTATCATAGTTTAGTAATGTCACTATTGTTCCCAAAACCTTTCTCTTATTGCGTATCAGAGTTAATCATGTGTATTATTTCCTGTTGTGTGTTAGTTGTCATCTGTGTACTGAGTTTGTGTTTGTGTACATATGAAAGGGTCACCCAGGGACACCAGGCGAGACTGGGCCTACAGGACCACCAGGAAGACCAGTAAGTCCTTTCTTCCTCCTTTTCACTTAAAATTTTTTGCAGATGATATTGTATCATCAATGAGCTGTGTAATTATCAACATCAGGGGATCCATCTAGGCTTTGTCTGTGGCTCAGAGTAGCAAGTATGTCAGAGAAAACTGACAAAACACTAATAGCTTGAGGTTATGGTTGAACAAAGATGTCTTTGAGTAACAGTTTCTGTGTACAAAAAGCATTTGTAGGTGATACCAGCGTGTAGTGTTAATAACCCACAGTCTGCCACAAAGGTTTCTCTGAGCATGATGAGTGCTGGCAGCCTCCTGCTGAACCTGCATTACCCTCCTGTCAGTCAAAAGCCCAACACCTATAACCAATTAGAAGCTGCCCCTGCCCTTCGTTTCCCCTTGCCGTGTCCTTGCCGCAGCCAGGTTGAGTGCGGGCTGAGCATCGCTTGAAGGCGGGGGCCACTGAGCCACCAAAACAAAGATAAATATGGTGCTCTGGGGTGCAGCGGGACGGGATTCCAGAGCAGGGCCTTTAATTGGTGTGAGTGACAGATCTAACAACAAACCCCATCCCCAGGTCAGACTGCCCCCCAGGGTCAACAACCCGGGGGCTCTGTGCTCTGTCAGTGTAAACCTTTGTTTTATCTCTCCTTCGCTTATTCCTTCCCCCCCTTCTCTTTTAGTCTTCATCCCCTTTTCCTTTGTTCCTCAGGGCCCTGCTGGAGCAGCTGGACCAGCCGGTACCAGAGGACCAAAAGGCTTACGGGTGAGTTTATAGTTTCACACCTGTTGTTTTTGCATCTTAGCAGCGTATCATCGTTCCCAGCATTGAGAACAAGTCTTTGCAAAAGATAAGCATCACTTTGCTGTTTTTGTGCATGTCGTAATGTGTGTGTATAAGAGGCACTGCTGTTGTTGAGCCACTGGAAAAGCTTAAGTGGGTGAACATAATGAAGTGATATGGAATTGCCTCTGAACTGAGGTCATGTGTGTTTAATGGACACGGCTGCTTGCGTAACACATTGAGGTTCAGAGTCAAAGCGTGAGTCTGTTTCATCCTTTCCAGAAGTCGGTGCTCATTATTACCGCTGGAAGAGCTCCAGTGATGTAAAACAAAAAGCTTTGTTTTTATTCCACACAGTATAAAAGGAACAATGACGACCATCAATCGAGCTACATGATATGGAAAATGTGACCTGGCTTTTGTGGCTATTCTGGAGGTCGGTTTGCGGATAAATTTAGCAAACTGGGGAAACATGACTTACGGGGAAGATTAGCAGCTTATCTTTTTTTTCTCCAAGTTTTTCAATCATTCTGGGTTAGGAGAAGGTTTCAAAACTCAAAACTACATTCACGATTCACACAGCAGATTTAGACCTGTAACCTTATTAGCTACGGAAATACAATCAGGAATCATATTTTTCCTAAACGTTTGAAAGGGTAATTAGATAATGGTTTTTATGACAATTATTTATGACAATGTTATGACTTTGATTTAGACATTTAATGTCTGACAGCCTCCATTGGTACTATATGTTGCAGTTTCAGAGCTAATGTGATCAATGACATGATAATTAAAGAAATAAAAAAAGAAAGAAAAAAGAAATTATTTTAGACCAGATAAATAATAGATAAATAAAATCCTGTAAATTGATGTTTTTGGTGTCAGTTTTGCTGACAGCGTCTTCCACGCCTCAGCTTCTGCCGGTCTTTCTGCTGCCCTTCATTTGATCTCATGTTGAGCTCAGATGCTGCCGCCGATCTTTTTCAAAGGTTTTTTAAAGATGTCTTTTATATGGTCCACCGAGCCAGCTGGAAAGTGGGATGAAATAGCTTTGAGCTTCTTTATCCGAGTCGTCCGTGGGAGATGGGCCTCACTGTGGTTGGCCTGGACACAATCTCGTGTCTCAAGCTGTGTTTTCAATTAATACTAATGTCAGCAGCTTCCACTGCCAATAAATCTGCCTGCTGCTTCATGACTTATGTTGGGTAGTCCAAGCTTAGAAACCTGAGTGTTGCAAGCCAGAAGACATAGAGGTGGTTCCCTCACAGACGTAAATGTGCGCAACCACAGACGCTCGCTCATGTCTCACCCCCACTCCAACAGAGATGCAACAGCTTTTAGATTTTAAGATTTCATGTACCGTCTAGTCATCATTTAAGAGATGCCAAGAGGGTTATTCCCACTCACTGAAGTGTCTATAAAAACACTATAAAATTTCTTTTGACTGTGTCATTTAACTCTGAAGAAAACATCCTAGTGCAAAATGAGACTGTATAGAACTTTTACACAGACTTCATTACCATATGTCTTTTAGATGTTGGGGCACAAGGCCTTAATGTTGACAGCAATGCAACATCTGGCCTCACTCTCATAGACATTGACTCTGGACTGTTTTGGAAATATGGAAATATTGTGGAATCAGAGTCAAGCGATAAAACTGCATGTTGGCTTCAGAGCATTGAGGGAGCTCATACCACTATCTCTTTGTTTTTCTGTGTTCTATTTTATTTGCATGTATAAAACCTATTTAAAGCTGTGGGTTCGAATTTGTGGATGTCAGCCACGAGGAATCACCAGTCTGATTAATCAGTCTTTATATCTAATAACTCCTCACAACGTCTGAGCTACAAATCCTCGGCTAATGTTTCCCATATTGAAGAGCACATTAATCTCATCATCCCTCCTTCTTGGCGGTCGGCGCTTATTATTGGGCTGGTTTAAATAGATGTTTTTGATTGTTTTGAAATCATGCTCCTGGTGTTCATTTTCTGCCTTTCTTTGAAAAGGGTCACACGCTTGTGTCACAAATTAATGTCACTCTGCGTAATTAATTATCTTTGAAGCGTAATATTGGAGTGGACCCATTTTTCCGGGGGCCTGATAGGGTGGAATATTTTCCCTACACATCGTCTAATCCGGCTATGTAAACGCTAGCAGTGGGTAGCAGGTACCCCAGACAGGAATGTTAATGAGCGCTGCTTATCCAGCTCTATGTATAATAGGCTTATGGCACTTCAGCTAGCGGCGTTCTCCACGGGCCAAACTCCCACTGTGCTCAGTCATCAGCCACTCACACTCCTGTGTGGCTGTGTCATGTTATATTTGCTTTCCTCTTTGATGATCCTGAGAAAATCACTGTTTACTGCTTGTTATTTATAATCACTTTAAGCTATGATTGACCCACAGAGTATCACATTATCAGCTGCTGAGGGCCGTCACAGTGTCAGTGACCCGGCATCTTCCACAGTATAGATGAGGAAAGTTGTGCAGGGCTGCAGGTGTGGAGCAGATGGACAGTATTGGTCCACTGCCTGGCTCCCATTTATTATCACTGCTCACTGGACTAGCAGCCTTTAAGCACTTTAGATTGATTGTGTTTGACAGTTGCACCCATGTAATCTAAACAGTCAGACGGTGACAGTGTGTGTGTGTGTGTGTTTAAAGTGTGAACAGTATGTATCTGACCAGACTATGTGCCCTAGTAGTATTAAAATAATAGAAGTACCCCTGTAACTTTCACTGCCATGTGTGACACCTTGTAGGGAGACGTGCACCCTGGTTCCTCTACACAAACCTTCACATCACTTATTTCCTTATTCACACTGAAAAGTGTCTTTAACAGGCACAGGTACATTGCCTTTGACATGGAGGTATGACTGGCATACAGAGATGTTTATTTACAGTATGTTGATGGCTGTCTGGCTGTGTTACAGTGACCTCTGTTGGTGAAGTGACAGCTGTCTTGTGTTTCAGGGAGCGATAGGGCCTGACGGTCCAACAGGAGAGATGGGGTTAGAGGGCAAGCCGGTAAGAAATCTGCTTCAATTCAGTGTGTTTATTGGAATTTCCTTGTAAATATATAAAACTAGAAACATTCGCAAAGTGTGCAGACACAAGAGTAATGACCATAAATCAGTGTGAGATAGTGTAGAAATTATATCCTCCTGCATACTTAATGGATTCTTCTTAAGAGGAAAAATGGATCCAGAGTACCAAAAATAGCAAGCTGCACATCTTCTCCACCCTCTCTGGAGGCAGGAAACATACAGGAAACTGACATGACTCAATGCACGGCTATCTCTCATCCTTTCCTCTCTCCACAGGGTTCTGATGGTCCTCCAGGAAAAATAGGTTTCCCTGGACCACAGGTAAAGCACAAGGGAACTTTTCTGCTTTTCCACTCCTTCCTGTCATATATTTTTTGGTGCGTATGTTCCTCTGGAGAGGCGAGGCATCACAATGATTTAGAAGACTTACATGATACCAACAGTGTGGAGGCCCACAGTCAGATATGTGTTAGCTGTATGTTGATGAAGACTGTCCTTGGGATGTTTTCTACAGACTGTGGGCTGGATTTATTTACATGTTCACTGGTGGAATTATTCATTGAGCCTGAAATTAAACCAAATCCACTTCTGAAAATGGTTTGGGCATATATAAAATCTAATGATTGTTATGTATAGAAGGAGACGGAAGAGATTTAATATCCATCCATCCATCCATTATCTGTACATCTGTACGCCGCTTAATCCTCTGCAGGGTCGCGGGGGGGCTGGAGCCTATCCCAGCCGACTTAGGGCAAAGGCAGGGGACACCCTGGACAGGTCGCCAGTCCATCGCAGGGCCGAGATTTAATATATAAAAATGAAAGCTTTTGCAGTATCTTATTAAACAAGTGCACTTGGCATTGCTCAGTGGAAATCAAGGTCAAGCTAAGTAAACCCCTCTTATTTGTGTTTTGCAATAATCACGTATTGTTCTTACATATTGTGCCTTTTATTGTGTCTCTACAGGGAAGATCGGAGAGCCAGGGGAAACTGGGCCTAAAGGTTTTCCTGTGAGTTCACTATGCTCATACATAGAAATAATATTCATACACTACTTAAGAGACGTAGCTGCACAGATCAATCCCAAGACAACAATCTTTATATTCTGCATGCAGTTTATTGTATGTGAATACTGTTGTTAATTGTTAGATCATATTGGCTCTATTAAATGCCATATGCTCCATCTGTGGGATAGTGTTTGGGCTTGAACATGTACTCTAAACTCACTTAGCCATCTGTCTCCAGGGTATTCAAGGGCCCTCAGGACCTCCAGGGGACAAGGGAATAGCAGGCGAGCCGGTATGACCCTCCAACCATCCCTTCATCCCTTCATATATTTCTCTCCTGTTTCCTCATCCTCTCCACGTCGCCTCCCATCTTAATATACTCATCTGCTTCACTGTCTTCAACTCTTTTTTCCTTCTGCTTTCTTGGTTGAAAATAGACTCTTTTACAGTATTCTTACTGTAACTCATCAAACTTTTCCTCTCCATTTTTTTTCATAGCCACACTTACTTAGTTTTATTAGATTCTCTTTGGCAACAAACAGCATCCTCGTCCACTGCTCCCAGCCCTGTTAGCTCATAGCCAGGAGGAATTTTATGAGACATATTTTAGTACTTATTAATAATATATTTGCCTGTATTAAATATTTCCTCCAGAGCAGCCAGATAATTGTTTCATCCCTCACACATCTGTTTTGTAGTGGCAGGAGAGTGAACTGTTGGGTGACTGACTGAACAGACTGTTTATTGAAAGAGAAACAGATTATTAATAGAAATTGCTGAACTTGCATGGAGAATATATGTGATTATTGGCATCATGTAAAAGATTTGCTGTCCTTCTTGTGGTTTGATTTCCCGCACAGTAAAAGATACAGAACAAAGGGGAGCTCCCCAATATTAGAGACAGGCATTCATTCCCTCTTTGTTTTCCTGGTATGAATGAATCACAGGCTAATATTATCCTGTTTCCCATTAAACAAACATGGATCTCTAGCCATTATAATCTCAAGGGGACACTCAGGCAGCTGAATGCACTTTACTTCATACAACAGACTGATTTGTAGTGGTTTAGTTAGCATTTTAATTGTTAATATACAATTGCATGATCATGTCAACAACAAGCCAAAGAGAAATGTGTTTTTATCTGCAAGTTTATTAGAAGTTTGTTGATGAAAATAAAGGTTCAATCACAGCAGGATTAGAACCATCTATAAATATGAATCCTCCCTTGTACACATTGTTCAAAATCACCTTTTCCCTCCCACTCATTCTCCATTGTCTCATTTCTTGTGCCGCACAGCTGCTCTCAGTGATAGACAATACACTTCTGAGCCCTGCTGTTCACTCTTTGGGCACATAACCAGTAATATATAAAGGCCACATAGATGACTTCAGTTATACCGTCACTATTGTTTGGGTTGGATGCAAATCAACCAGGGAGGAAACATTATTCATACTCGCTGAGATTAAGAAGTATTCATGAATTAGTGACCCTGTCAGTCATTGCATTCAGAGCCAAACTGTGCAGATGTTGGTTTACTAATGGACCTGCCCTTGGCTCCTCTACATCAACATTAGCCAGTGATGTCTTATTTTTTATGCTTATTAAATGAGATCTGCTGTTGAGTACCATGAAATATTGTTGATTTCAGTCTGATTATCATGCAAGTATGTTGTCATCTGCAGGGACCACCTGGGCCACCAGGGACTGTGGGACTGTTGGGAGAAATTGGTCCAAAGGTGAGAGGTTTTGCAAACACACACACCTCCACACATACTCAGACATGCATATTCCACATGGATAAGGTCGCTGGTGTTCATGCACACACACACAAAGGGTATTGTGAAGACTAAATGATTAAATGTGTGATGTCTGTTGTTCACCCTTCACCACTAAATCAATACTGATTAAAGTTATCTGTCCAATTTAACTCACATTGCAAGATGTCCTCTTTCTCTTTTTCTCTCTTTTCTCTCTTGACAATACATAATAGAACCCCTCATATATTGTCCATATTTAATGCCAAAAGGTCATTAGCCCTTCTTATTTGTCCAAACCCATTTAATATTTTCCTTTCTCCATTCTCTTTTATAAAGGGTCCTCCAGGCAAGGTGGGGGAACCAGGACTTCCAGGCGAGCCAGGGGAGAAGGTGTGCTTATAGTTTCATATAAGCTTTTGCATGCCTAATTCGATCACACGAAACAAATCATGAAACAAATACACAAAAAAGGCAGAAAGAATTTCGTCTGTGCCCTGATGTGTTTGTGTCTGTATCTGTGTGTGTCAGGGAGCCATTGGCCCTGCTGGGAACATCGGAGAGCAGGGACTAATAGGACCGCGGGTACGTTTATCAGCATTAAACTATCCAATAGTTGACATCCCCAACAGGTGGAACTGTTCATTTCATTAACCTTTGCGTGTGTTTGACAACAGGGAGAGCCAGGCCTAGAGGGAGAAGCTGGTCCAGCTGGTCCTGATGGAGCCAAGGTGACGTGTTTTCCCAAAATGTCCTTGATTTTGTCGTTTTTGGGATACGGAAAACCATACACAGCCATCAGCTTTTTGCATACTTAAAGAAACTTAATGTCGTGTTTTTATGTGCATATTCTCAGGGTGAAAAAGGCGACATGGGTCAGGAGGGCGACAAAGGAGAAAAAGGTGAAACCGGGCTAAAGGGAAAGGAGGGCCCACCTGGAAGTCCTGGACTCACAGGTGTCAGAGTAAGTGCTCTGTCTTTTTGAGCCAATCCAAAAACACACATTTACTACTACTACTACTACTGCTGCTGCTGCTGCTACAACTAAGCTGTTTCTTAATTTTGTTTTCTCTTTAAAGGGTCCAGAAGGGAAACCTGGCAAAATTGGGGAAAGAGGCAAGCTAGGCTCAAAGGTATGAACATCAAATCACCTCTGATGATAATCCTTCAGAAACCAAATGGATTCACATGCAATGATATAACAATGCTCTGTGGTCTGTTATTCTGTAACTTGTCCTTTGTGTGTGTTTAGGGGGCCAAAGGTCATCAAGGTCACCTAGGGGAGACTGGGCCTGTGGGCAAGACTGGACCACCAGGTTTTGTTGGGCAGAAGGGGTCCAGAGGAACAATTGGACATGTGGTAAAGTGGAACAGTAATGATATAGACATTTATCATTCATTTTCATATGTTAGAATGTGTCTTCTGAATTACATATGGTGTGACTGAAGACACAACTTTTGCTCTCTTTAGGGAGCTCCTGGTCGAATGGGTCAACAGGGGGAACCTGGGCTTGCAGGTTATGAGGTAAGATTACTTTATTGTAAGTGTCTTCGTGTGGATGGAAACATTAAACAAACCTGTCATGGTCTGGACCAATTTGGTGTATCATGAGATAAGATAAAATAAGATATTCCTTTATTCGTCCATTTCACATAACATAATTTCTTGTGTCTTTGCAGGGCCATCAGGGACCACAGGGCCCCATGGGGTCTCCAGGACCAAAAGGTGAAAAGGTACACCTCGTTTACTTTATGTGTAACACTGAGCTCTTATTCTTCATCCTTATCTTCATCAAAGACGACATGTTGTTAATATATCATGGCTTTTATTTTACACAAAGGCAGAGAGAACTGATTTTCCACACATGGGGAGATTATTACTGTAACACATTATAATCAGTCATGTGAGCGTATCTAAAAGAAAGCATACACAAAGTAAACTTTCCAGCATATGTTTTAGGAGATGCTTCAAAAGCTAGATACAGTGTAGTGAAACATCAGGGGTGTGGATGAGCTAATATCGCTGTTCTGATTTTCATCTGCAGGGCGAGCAGGGAGACGATGGGAAAGTAGAGGGTCCTCCTGGTCCTCCAGGTGACATAGTAAGTCACACCTGACTTACTTTTCTCCCTCTTTCTACTCTTTGTCTGCTGTTGCAGAAATCAGAACATTTGTACTATAGTCATATATTTCTTGTTTTATCAGGGTCGTCCAGGTGACAGAGGAGAGAGAGGGGAATCAGGAGATCCGGGTTACAAAGTACATACCATCACTCCAGGTGTTTTTAAAAAATTTTTATTTGGGTATTTGGGATCATGCCATCAATACTCTGTCACTCTTTCCCAGGGTCAGGTTGGTGTGGATGGAGAGAGAGGCCGATCAGGAGCTCCTGGACTACCTGTGAGTGTCAAGACGTGTCATTTCCAAACACAGTTCGGTTATTAAGTCTGTACAAACAACCTGTAGACGCACTCACACAGGTTGTCTTTACATGCTCTCATTAACATAACTGGCTATTTCAGGGGCAGCCTGGACCTCGTGGGCAACAGGGACCCAAAGGGGCCAAAGGAGACCAAGTAAGGATGTCAAAATAAATAATAATTTTGTGTGTTGTTGCATGGGTTCAGGGTGATTGTGTCTCTGCGTACATGTTTTAAGAGTTATAGCTTGTTATGCAATCCTATTTATTCTGTCTGTCTGTTTATCAGCTGTTCCTATTGTTTAAGTTACAGTATGGTCAAGCTCTTACTATATGGTATAAGCAATCTAGGGGCTTCAGCGACATCAGCAGGTCTTTCTTGCAAAGTGAGAAAATTAGCTAGTAAAGAACAGAAACATTTTGTAAAGAGGTCATTAATTAGATTGAAAGTACTGTAATAATACAGTAGTACTGCAATGTCATGTACTTGTTTTGGTTTGAGAAAGTCATGCTATGCTGGTCACTAGTTAATGTTTAATCCAATTAATTTCAATAATTTCTTATTTCACTTTTAAAACATTTTTTTCTCCTTAGGGTCAGAAAGGCAAAAAGGGTCAGTCGGGACAAAAAGGAAACAGAGGAACAGAGGTAAGTCAACAATTCTCCATACATCCATACCTGCTTCTGTGACTTACAGTATTCCACTACTGAAGACACATGTTTTGCATATTTCCAGCCTTTTAAGAAATTTGTATTCGTGACTAGAATACTTGGAAATGAGACGTAAACTAAAGTCATAAATAGATTAAGCTAGACAGGGAAAAACTGATTGTGCTAATTCGTTCCAGTCTAGACAGCTGAAAGAGAAGCCAGTAGCACATACTGTCACGCTCAGTCTAGATTTCTGATGAGTCTTCTTTTATTCTCAGGGTGCAGGTGGTCCTGTTGGTGCCAGAGGTGTGGTGGGCCGAGAGGGACAGGAGGGTGTGCCCGGGCAGGATGGAGTCCCAGGAAAGGATGGCAGTAAAGGCATGCCGGTGAGACAAACAAAGAAAGCTCATGTTCATTAACCTTATTCATCCTATTTACACAAGAGTCTATAGTTTTGCTAACAGACCCCAAAAGCTTAGATATTCATTATACTACACAATGCAAATTTATTAGAAGGGAAGTTGACAGTATCACAAGGCTCTAGATGGTTTATCCCCTTGGAACCATCAACGTAATTAGCAAATGCCATGGCTCTCTGTTAAATGATGAGATGTATTGTGGTAGTGTTGATATTCTGTATAGGCTAAAGCTAGAATGAAGCTTAAAGAGTGCCCAAAGTGGAAAGGTCTTATCCCCAGGAGATCATGAATGCATGAAGTGAATTTCATGGCAATCTGCCCTGTAGATATCCTGCTCTGGACCAATGAATGAACAGTTGGCCAGACTATTATTGAGATTTTATGGCCCCAGTATTAGGAGGACACTAGTTTATTTATTGCTTGTGTTAGGGATCTTTCTCATTCATCTTGCTTTCATCATATGTACCTAGGGAGAGCATGGTGATGATGGGGAGGCTGGTCTTCCTGGCAAAGCTGGCTCACGTGGTAAAACTGGCGTTCCGGGACTCCCAGGAGATCAGGGTACCATCGGACCAAAGGTAAGTGGGAAGTGTAGAATGCTTTATAATGCATTCACTTTAACAATGCATGAAAAAGTAGAATAACTGCAATCAAATGCTTGCTCAGTCATTTGATCATTTATTTGTCCATCCAGGGCGAGCAGGGTCTTCGAGGCCAGAGTGGACCCCCAGGGAAAAGAGGCTTCAGAGGTGGAATGGGACTACCAGGGCCACAAGGAGACCAAGGACCTAAAGGACAACCTGTGAGTGTCAGACGCAGATACATGCAGTTAAACATATGTAATATAGCCAGTGACTTAACAAGAATATGAATGATTTAATGGCATTCTCTTGTTGGGGATTCTGTTTCTGATTGTTGACTAAATTCTTGCTCAGGGTGATACTGGGGAAACGGGATTTCCAGGAATTCTTGGAGTTTTTGGACCAAGGGTATGTTTAGCACAAGACAGCAACACGTCTTCCACAGTCACACACATTTCAAACTGTAAATTGCTCAGCTCCAGTACAGTACAAAGACAATATATTTAATGTTTTACCACATCAACTTCATTGATTTTTTTGTAAATATATGCTGATTCTGAATTTGATGGCAGCAACACTTTTCAAACAAGTTGGGACAGGAGCAACAAAAGACTGTGAAAGTTGTGGACTGATCCAAAAACACCTGTTTGGATCATTCCACAGGTAAACAGGTTCATTGGTAACAGGTGATAGTATCATGATTGGGTATGAAAGGTTCATCCTGGAAAGACTCAGTCGTTCACAAGCGAGGATGGAGAGAGGTTCACCACTTTGTCAAACACATGATTTTATAAAGGATATTACTACGTGGGCTCAGGAAGACTTATTTGTCGGGAAAACACAATTTGTTTGCAAATTATTGCATTATGTTTTTATTTATGTTTTACACAGCGTCCCAACTTTTTTGAAATCAGATTTTTAAGCGCACGTGTGCTTGTAATTTTGTATGGTTTTAAACCATAACACAACTGCTAGTGTGAAGCGAAGTTTCCATCGTGCACCTTAAATACATTCCAACTGTCAATGGTTGAGTGGCAGTAAAAAATCTATTCTGTTGTATTGAAATGACTGCACAGAAGCCAAAGCCAAAGTCTGTTAGGACAGCTGGAAACATTGTCTTCAATATGGAAACTGTTAGTGGATGTCAGACGTTCCATGATGAGATGTTCCGTAGATATAATTAGAGATACAATAGGATCTGGTCTGTAAAAATGTGATAATAAATAAATATTAAAATTTTATGGTGTATTGGTGTACAGAGTGTGTGATGAGTGTGTATCATTGCTGTTTGCAGGGGCCTCCAGGAGACTTTGGGCCAAAGGGCATTCGGGGACCAAAGGGCCCACAGGGTTCAATGGTAAGTAAATCAGTGATCTAGATTACACTGATGAAATGTGCTGAACCTTGTTTCATTAAAACTGTTTCTCTCCATCAGGGCAGAGGAGGAGTTGTTGGCCCTATGGGAATTATTGGTCCCAATGGAAGCGCAGTATGTATCATACTGATTGAGATGAGCTTTAACATTTCTTTCTGCTGTTATTCTTCAAACAGCTCACTGTGTGCATCTCTTTACAGGGTCCTAGAGGAGAGAAGGGCAATCGTGGAGAGACTGTGAGTCTTCTTGACTTCTTACCACATCTGTTCCTTTCAGTTTTTTACACTTTGTTTACATTACCTGCTGTGAGAAAAGCAAATTATATGACAATATTCAGGCTGACAATATGTCTTCTCTCTCTCTGAACAGGGATTGCAAGGCCCAAGGGTATGTTTACACAGCATTGTCTTTCATTTAGCGTTTATTTGTCTGCTGTTACAAGTCATTTGTAATTAACTGTGGGCACTTGATTGACATGTAACCTCATTCAGTATGTATGTTTTTCTTTTTATTAGGGATCTCCTGGACCTCGTGGACCCCCTGGACTTCCAGTAAGTTTTCCACTTTTATAGGTTTAACCAAAACCTATAAAGATTTTACAGCTCAAACAAACATTATGTCAGATTTGAGTTGCATGATTGATTGTCTAACTAACTCTTTTTCTTCTCAGGGTCGCCCAGGTGTCCCTCTGTCATTTGTAAGTCATGTTGTGTGTGCTGATTTCATTATATCCAGTCAAGGCTTAAAGCAGTTTAAATATACTGTAATGTGTGCAGCAGCACTGATTAAATAAGATTCTGTTATTTGGCTGCAGAAAGAAGATGGTCTTTTGTTTATGGATTCACACACCCCACTCAGGACTGAGGTTCGTGAAGTTATGATGTCAACATTCCTCTGTAATGTTATGTCTTTTAATCTGTTGCAAACTGTGCAGGCTCATCTTATTACCTGTTCTCCAGAATAAGCCAGTGATGGACCTGCCGATGCTGGACCAGGGTGCAGAGATCTTTAAGACCCTCCACTACCTCAGTAACCTGATCCAGAGCCTGAAGAACCCACTGGGCACTCGGGACAACCCCGCCCGCATCTGCAGGGACCTGCACAGCTGTGAACAGAAGTTAAACGATGGTGAGAGTTTGTCTGTGTCGAGCTGGAGACAAAGATGGAGAGCAATTCCATGTTTAGACAGACTAATAATCCCCCATGTGTTTATATTTATAGGCACTTATTGGATTGACCCCAACCTGGGCTGCTCGTCAGATACAATAGAAGTCTCCTGCAACTTTACTGGAGGTGGACAGACTTGCCTAAAACCAATAACAGCGTCCAAGGTATTTGAGACACAAAAACAACTCCAATGTCATCAGCAAAGTCTACAAGGCTGTAAAATCTAAAGAATGGTAAATATTCCACACATGAGCACAGAGCAGACTTGTTAACCAGCGCCTGTTCTGCCTGTTTGAGCAGCCAGCAATCAGCGTTGGCCGTGTCCAGCTGAACTTCCTGCACCTGCTCAGCTCAGAGGCGGTGCAGCACATCGTCGTCCACTGTCTGAACATCTCAGTTTGGAGGCCAGCTGAGGATCAGCCGGCTGCCCAGGGGTCTGTGAGATTCAAGGCCTGGAGTGGGGAGGTGTTCGAGGTGGGAGGAGAGCTCGAGCCAGAAGTCCTTGAAGACTCCTGCTGGGTAACAACATGATGTCATCTGGCTTTGCGCCCTATAGTTGACATCATTTTTGACTTCCAGACTTGTTGCCCTACTTGTGATGTTCTTGTTGTAGACTGAAAAATGTCTTTTCAATCTGGGTTTCAGATAAAAGATGGCCGCTGGCACCAGACACATTTTGTGTTCCACTCCCTGGACCCCACCCTGCTCCCTGTGGTCGAAATCTACAACCTCCCCAGTAGTACTCCTGGCTCACATTACCACCTAGAAGTAGGTCCTGTTTGCTTCCTGTGAGGGTTGCAGTGTAAGTCGTCTGACTGTGGAGGGATGGATCATCTCCCTTAGGTGACACCCTCACTCAGGCGTGGAGATCGGAGCCACCTCCTCCAATCCATGGCTAAACAATCAATGCGAGTACAAGCCTCCTTCCAAACAGATCCTGCTTCACTCTGCCAAACTCCCATTGGACTGCAGACACAGAGGAAGAAAGCATGGGGAGCTGGGGGGGGACACAGAAGAGCTGAGGAGGAGCAGGGGAGTTCTTGCACTAATAGCGTCTCCATGCGGCAAAAGCTTCTTCACACTCTTCAAGAAGGATCTCCATTTGTACGCCTGCTTGGAGAAAAAAAGGCTCTACGCCACACAATCTCTCTGGAACATTGCTAAGTGAAGGGAGACCAAGGCCAAGTTAATCAGCGGACATTAGAGTAACTTATTTTTTTAACTGTATACAGTCTGTATACTGTGTGTACTTTTTTTTGGAAATACCAGGAATTCAATTATGTTAGAAGAGAGAAGAATTAAAGTAATTGGGATCATTTAAATGTACATATATATGTATGCTTATTATTAACTTTTATACATGTATATCTTATGTAAAGAAATAATCTTCAAGTGCAATAGAAAATGAGAAGATAATTTGATATTTTAAACTTAAATGGAAGGATTTTTCAGGGGTGCCATTTTATTTGCCTTTGGTGCTCATCTCCTTGTGATCTTGCCCGTGTGAATTCATCCAGAGGCAGGCTCATTTGCTTAAAACCGAGCAGCAATCACATCTTTATTTACTGGTGCTCCAGATGGGAAATCATGACTTTCAGTTTCCGCCCAGTGGCACCAAGTCAGCTCTCAGCAATAACGTCTTAAGCCACAAACTGATGCACACAAGCCGTCCACATGGAGAATCTGTGCATTAAATACTTATTGCTATACTTTATTACGCTTATTGAACTGGAAGCCACTGATGAGTAGCGAGATTATCTGCAGTTGTGGAAGTTAGAGGTCAGAGTCAAAATAAATTAATATGGAGCTCTAGTTCTCAGTAGTGTTTTATTAAGTTCTCTACAACTGTGGAGTGTGAAATCAGGCAACAGTTCCTTGCGTCCTTACTTATGATAAAAGATAGGAGGGTAATAGCTATTATTCACTCAGCACCACATGAGACCAGGAGTCTCTTCTTCTACCCCACTTACAGACTACAGGTACAGGCATATCTTAGAGGAGAACTGAGCCACAAGAGAGAGGAGAGAGGGTCCATGAATCTTAGTAAAAAACCCCGTCTTCTATCCCATCCTCTCTCTAATGCATGGTGCTAAGTAAATTATCTAAGGTGCTAACCATAGTGCTGTAATTACACCACTTTGCTAAAATATTCTGATGTTTATAGTGCATGCTTGCTTAGATGAATTAAAAAAGTCCATAATATATTGCCATAGCTTCCATAATGCACTATAATGGTAATCCCATCCAAGTAGTCAACCATTTGTTCTTTATTCAAAACTGTTTTTGTTCAATGCTGCATTTTACAGAGAGGCTTATTCTGATTGAAAATGTTTTAGAGATAACTATAAAAAAAATAAAAACAGACTTCTCCTTTTGTATCCAGTATGAATCACAGGGTTTGAAGTATTTGTTAAGAATAAAGTTTTCTTTTTCTCTGTACAAAGCCCCCCCTACAGCTGTATGTAATATTTTTAGAAACACAACTAGTGGAGATAGTTTTAATTAAATAAAAGTTTCTTTGTTGTAGCCGGACACAAGTGTGTATAATTGTGCAAACCTTGCTGTATACAGTGGATCCCCTCTTGCTAATTTAATGTTATTTAATGTTGTTAACGTGGTTGCAGACTGAGCAAATTTCTGTTGGTTGAAGCAATACTACTCTTTCTGACAACTTTATATATCAGTTTGCCCAACTGGTCTTGGAGTTTATAGATTTTTATGTGTAAATTTGGGGCTCCAGAGAACAAATTTATTGCAATGTTAATTATCTTTTATTTTTTTAATTTCTGTTATTTTGCTTTATGTTGTTTTTCCTCTATGATAACCAACCATGTACTGTACCAGGACTCTGTGCTATACTATAACTTGTGTTTTAAAGAATTATGCAAATATGTGAAAATTGTTTCTTCTTTTTGTAAATCTGTTGTAGACATTAAAACGAGCTAAGAATACCTCACATTTGTACACATGACTTGGAGCAAAGATTTTTCTGTTGCCTTTATAATTACAGCCTGTTTGGAAATATCAGCCAAATACAAGCAAGTCATCAAACTCTGAACAAGACCATTTCTGGTGCCAGCATCCTTTATCTGTCTACTGTTTATTCATTGTTCAATGTCCATTTGTTCAATAAATACTTTCAATTTGTGTGTGGATTATTACTTTAAATAAGCATTTAAAGACAGATTAAGAAGGATACAAGGATGTACCTCTTAACTTCATATTTACAAGTCTATCAAGTTTCTTTCAATTGTGTACCTCAAACATAATTTCACGTTCCTGCTCTCTCAAGATCTTAATGGTTAAAGGTCTGAAAATTTACTTCGAGGGCACAAATGTTTCTACACACATAGCCAGTACTTTTATAATGGTACCAGATGCAAAACCAGATTTGTAATGATGACCAGTGGTTGGGCAACACAACTAAGATATGAGTACTTTCATATGGATGTAATTGTGACTGCTGACAGGTGTGTCCCCCAAGGTGGTAGATAAACACTATCTCCGGTTGATTCATAGCTGTCATAATAGAAGCATAGACCTCCAGGATACATCAGAAAGATAATGTCCAGTGCAACCAGTACTTTTATGTTTAATACTTTATTAAAAATATGTACCATGTGAGCACATATAAGCAAAAGTATGTACAAAAAAGGGCCACAAAATTACCTAATAATGCAGGACCCTTTTCAGTTGATAGTACTTTAAAATCCCTTAACAAATTTACAGTTATTTAAATGATCAAAACCAACTGGAGTCTGGGGCCCTGTGTCAGTCGTCCACATTGCTCAGTTGGCAATCCTGCTTTGGTTGAACCAGTTCTAGGAGAAAAGGGAGTGGTGGGTGTTTCACGGAAACTCATGATGATGGTCATCATGGTGTGCTTGCCTCGGACACCACTGTCACATGAGTGTGTGTCTGAGTGTGTATATAGCAAACACACACAAAGGTTTTAGGGACAGAGGACTGCAAATTTGTATAAATTAGGCACAATATCTGCTATAAGTCACATCAGTTTGGTTGATGTAAAACTCACACATTGCATCTAAGGGAGCGCAAATATAACATGGTTATCAGCAAATTTTACTGTATCACTGACATCACACTACAGTTACTAAAAATAAAAGAATAATCATTTTACACCCCAAGATGTTGTGAAACTGTGCTCGAGTCTGGCTGAAATGAAAGATTACACCACTTGATGTCGCTGTTGTTGTCTGGATAAATTTTATGTGCAGCTGAAACTGCTGTTTTCACCTAAGAAGTTACAGATGTTTCAGCCGTTTCCTGAACTTGGTTAAATGGATGATAAAACAGCCAGACAGTAGTCGTTACTGTGGACTGTATTTCTACTGAATGTTATAATTAGCTCAGTGCTGCAAATGTTAATTATTCTGCGCCACCATCCAACACACCCAACACACACACCACAAACATACAAATTATCTTTAAACATACTCTTTGATGAGTATGTCACACACAAAGTCAGTTTCAGTCAGAAAATTATCCCAGGATTAGATACAAATCCTATTTATTTACATATATTTTGTTGAGGATGCATAAGCTTCCAAGCTGTGTATCTCTCTCTATTCTCTCTTGTTTTCTCCACTTCCTCTTGTTTGGATTCCTCTGTTTGTCTGTCTCTCCTATCTGTGTGAATGTTGTGCTGCCTTTTCTATGTTTGTGGACTGCCACCTTTCCAGGTCTCTGTGGTTGAGAGGAGGTCATGTGGCTCAGGTTCTACCTGTACAGTGACACCTGAAGCTGATTAACGTCCTACTGGGTCCATACTCAGTCTACACATATTTGTATGTATTGTGGTTTTTTTGCTGATCTCTTCTGAACTCGTGACATCTATTGCATGTCTGTCCATCCTGAGACAGTCCATCCTCTGTTGCCCTTCCTGATGTGTCCTGATTTTTCTTCTTTAAAGTTATTTTTGGGGCAGTTTTTCTTCATCTGAATCCAGGGTCTATGACCAGAGGATGTTATATTTTGTACAATTTTTAAAAAACCCTTGAGGCAAATTGTCATGTGATTCTAGGCTATATACCCTAAATAAAATTGACTTGACTTTACATGACAAACACATGTCACTATATTCTAAGCAATGCGACTATGCTGCTTATTTATAGGCCCAGTTTTAGTAATAATTTATTATGTTCCTCTGTCTGACCATACTGATCTTTCAATAAAATGTCACTTTCTCTTCAGTGTGTTGTCAGAGGTGGTAAAAACACTTTGAGCTTGTTGCACCTCCTCAAACTGTTTGTTTTGTCCAATCACTTTGTCCCAGTAGCCACCCAGTGCCATGTTGCCTTTACTGCTCGAATTTTTTTCTATTTGAACTCGTGAACAATAAACCTGCATTTAAGTGTCATTATGAACAAACACTGACTTTGGATTTACAATAATTATATCATATAGTCTATGTTCTTGTAGTTTTATCTGGTTATATTCATCTTTTTAAAGTATGAACTGTGAGGTTTCAGCCCTAAATTTAAATATTTCCCACAGAGCTTGAAGGCAACACCAGTTTCCAACGTGCACAATGGTGACGTTTACTTTATCATGATGGCGGTACTCTGGACTATTTTGAATCCCGTCCCGCTTTTTCGAAGTTTAAACCACGTCTAGTCGTTAAAATGTCTTGTTCTTCTGGAGAAAACACGGAATAACTCAACCGCTATCATGGATTCGGTCGTGGGGGACGACGTGACGCTCCCCGTTGACATCAACGGAAGGTAAACTAGCATCGACAGCTAGCGAGCTAACGCTAGCTTGAAATAGCATCTCTGTACGTTAGCGCTAACACACTTAATCCGAAAGCAGTGAGCTGAATGGGCCCCGACTATTAACTGGAACAACACACAAGCATTCAAGTTGTCATGTATTTTAAATAGCGTTAACGCTGTAATGAATTAGCTACCTTCGTGTAACACCAGTATTTAGCTGCTAACGCTAGGTCTCATATGAAACGAACTAATGTTAGTTGTTGTTTATTTGTGTGGTCGTAAGTTAGTAGGTCATCTGACATTTGGGTCATTACACATAGCTAATTTATCTGTACTGGTAACATTATGTTGTTCTAACTGTAATAGTTGTTTTAATAGAGTTGTTGAATTGGGAAAAACTAAAGTTAGCTAGTTGTAAATTAGCTACATAGACGATGATCTTCCAGTTTATTGTGATGTTGCTTTTGTGTCTGCAGCATGTTTGACTACACAACTATTAACTAGCTGAATGGAAATCATTACTCCTACTAATGCATGAAATTTAGCATTCAAGATGTTATGTACTATACAACTAGCGCTTTTATCAAAATTAGCAAAATCTTGACATAACAGATAAGTTTCATTCAACCGATAAACAAATCAAATTAAGAAGAGATTTGGGGATTTAAACCAAAATTACTCATGTTTCACTGATACACCAAAAGAGCAGTAGACACAGTGCAGATCAGTGTTTGGACCATCAGTGGATATAAATCATATCCAGCTCATTGAACGTTGCTGTGATATTGCTGCGATTGGTAGCTCGGCTTGTTGACATGTCATTCAGAGAGAGAGAGAGAGAAAGAAAGCGGAAATTATCAGATCCAGTCTTTTCAACGGGGTTCAGACTCAAGCAGCGACGTCTCCCTGCAGACTGTGAACAAGAATGTGGATTTAACATGTCGTTTTTGTTTTGTTTTGTTGCTCTCCATCACATGAGAGAAGAGGGTGATTGTGGTAGGTGAACCTTGTGTTATATTAGTGGCTCTGCTCTTCAGTGCTCTGACTAGATATATCTAGTCTATAGCTGTTTCTGCTCCATTGAAAAGCTAGTCATAGCATCTCTGTGTTCAAGTTTGTGATGTCCTTGGTTTGTCTCCTTTTAAATGACCCTTCCCAGCTGTGTCCTCTGTAAAAGCTGTCATCCAGGTGGTAAGCGTGCCTCAGTAATCCAAGACGATAGCTGATATGTGTGGTGTGAATTACTTATTGGGTATTTCTGAAACCTGATTCACTTTGCTCTTTCAGTTTATTAAATATGGCTTTGCGTAGTGTTAGTCGCTGCAGTTATTTTTATCTTCCCTTAACTGATATCCTTGTGCGTTTAGCTGCTTTCATCTTTGTAAATCGTAGCTAAATAAAATGAGAAGAAAAGAGGAAGTTACTGTTTACAGGCTCTTACATTGTTTCCACTGGGTGCTGGAAGGTTTACACAAGTGCAACACTGACAGAACTGTGCCAATAACACTCACACAGACATATTTTAATGACAGCTTTTCTGTATGAGAGAGTTTATTTTGGGGCGGTTTCTATGGAAAGTTGTTTCACATGTTTATGTTTGGTGATTTTACTCTTATCGCGGCTCTTGCTGTAGAGTGCTTCCTCTCCATTAACACAGGAAGGGGTTGCTTGGCATGTGAAACCTCAGTGATGCAACGATTGTCAACACATTTTTATTGACCTTCAGTGTTTTGTGGAGGGTTATTGTGCTTCTGCTGCTCATATTCCATGTTCTGTTTTTCACATTTTGTCAAGTCACGTAGGACCACTTTGACATTAAAGAGCCTTCAATTTGTTGTTGATTGTGTCAGAAAGCCTAATTACCTTCACTGTTGTTTTATGTTGTGAACGTCAAAGGGGCCTGAGGCATTTCATTTGGGACTGTAGCTTCTTCTTCCTTGTAATGTACTGTGTTATGTTCCTTCATATTGGTTGACCTTGTAGGTTTCGGGTTAGTGTCAAAGCAAAAGAAAGATAGGGTTGAACAGTGTTAATATGGTTTATTGTTGCAGCCTGACACTGTGGAAACTTTCTAGCTGTCTGTGTAATTCCCAGAGTCACAGACAGCCTGTGATTCAGCTAATTTTTCTATAAATACACAAAGTCAAACAGCACTGTTTTAAACAGTCTCATGCGATAATTACTGCAACACAAGACCTGTTTCCAAAATTTTGCTTAGCTAAAGCACAATCTGCTAGGCTGTACAGTATATGCACAAAAAAATATAACATGTCAATATGTAGACATGAAATCTGAACAAATCATGCTGGACTCGATAGATTGCAGAAGCAGCAGAGTGGCAGTGCTTCCAGTGCCAGGAGAGGTATGGGAGGAAGTTATTCAATGCAGGATATTATATTATTAGACACAAAGGTCAGGGTCGAGGAACATGAGCTGGACCCAAATAGTTTGTTTTTGTTTACGCAAGTAAAGTGTCCCTCTTAAGATCAGATTTGTCAGGAGAATTTCATGCACTCATCCTTAATACAATTACTACATGTGCAAGTGATATGTTTGTGTTGTGGCAGTACAACCCCAGTCTCTTTTGTGTCATTGTGATCCAGATGTGAGTTGCTGATGTTTGGTGCATTGTGCCGTTTCTGTGAGTGTTGCCACTGTCCCATCACTGTGTGATGCTTAGCCGATCAGAGTCACAGTAGTCCACTTGTCCACCAAAGAAAGCCTTCTCCGTCCACTGGATTCTCTGTTTGTTCTCCTTCTGTCTGTCTGAACATGAGAGCTAGGCTGCCACTGGCACATGGTCTTTCACACACACACACACACACACACACACACACACACACACACACACACACACACACACACACACAAGGGGTTTCTGCCAGAGTGGATGTAAATGAGGCAGCAAGTCATTCTTATGCTATTTATGGAGCGTTCTTCGGGCTAAGTGGAACTGGCCAGCGTGAGTAATACATTACACAGCGCTTTGTGTTGTTCAAAAACCATAATAATCGGTGTATGTGTGTACCATGAGCAGGGACAGAGAGCAGAGCTTGCTTTGGTTCATGTCATTTTTAAAAATGTAAATTGTCTTTGTTGAATGTGGTAAAAATGTGACCGTGATTCCTTTTTGAGAAATTCATAGACTAGGCTGCATGGCTAACAAAATGCTTCTGTCCCCAGCTGCAGACTGCCAGACTCCATAGATGCTGGAGAGTTTTCCTCAGACAGCATGACAGGTACAGTAAGACCTTCTTTTGTTCGCTCATGTTTTTTTCTTGTTGAGTCTCCCCCTGTGTATTAATTAATACTGCTGTTGAATCGTTGCTGTGACCTCCCACAGTTATGTCTCCAAAGCTGGGATAAGGGATTAGCTGGATGATGTTAATTAGCTAATCCTGTTTCTAATTAATTGTCAAGTTCTTGTAGTGTGCCAACATACTCACGGCTAGAACAATGCATTGCAAGCCAGTAAACAACTGATTTTTTTTCTCTATATATTATATATATAAGTAAGCATCTGTGGTTTTCTGTCACTTTGCTTGTGTGGACAAATACACAAAAGTTACCAGGCACAACACTGATGGGTGTAGCATTATGAAAATAGAAGTTTATCGTCTATATATACATAGAACAGTTGGGTTGGGCAATATGGGGAAATATACCACGAGATCACATCAATTTGTCAGCTGTCAGAGATTTTGCCACACTGTTGATACCATGATAGCTATCTCTTTAATGTCTGTGTGTATTAGGCCGGTAGGCAATGCTGCAATTTGATTAACAGGACCATTGCTGGATGGTAATATTCTTATGCTAATATTTGATTTTAGTATAATTTTGGATAAATGTGATTAAGTACCTTGATGCACTATGTGAAAGACGTTTTTATACATATTGCCCACCGGTGACTGTCATTATTCTTAGCTCGGAGGACCTATCTGAATCATTATTCAAATTATTATTACAAATTGTTCAGACGCTTTTATTCAGGCAGAGTTCTTGCATTTATGTGTAAACTACGGCTGCAACTAATGATAATTTATCATTTTCTCAATTAATCGATTATTTAGCCTTTGAATTATTAAAACTTGTGAAAAAATGTTGCAAATCCTCACATTGGAGAAACTGGATCATTGATACTGATGCTCACTTTAAAATGCACCAGTGAACCCAGTGATGAAATTTAAAAAAATGATCAGTTTTACAGAGTCTTGGAAAATAAAGGCCACACTGAAAATAACCAGAATTATAATTTCATTTTAGAAAGCACATCAATCTGTGAGGTTTCATGTGCATCCATGGTTGGAGGTGTCCTTTTGTCTCCTGCTGTCTCACTACCTGTGTCTCACTTGTGCTTGTTCTTAGTTTCTTCTCAGTAGTTTTATCAGATACTACAACCAGGAATGAAGCGAGTAATGAATTAAGGGTAATGAATGCCATCTGTAGAGATCCAGATTTCTGTCTACGTTGAAAGCATTAGCATACGATGAAGGCAACAAGGACAAAGGCAACATGTCTCTGATTTAGAAATAAGATGTACGTGAACAAGCCGCTGATACAAGTGTGAGGAGTGATGGAGCGCTTCCCCTCAGGCCCTCAAACTGAATCTGGAGTTAGTGTTGTGAAATGTGTTGTTGACTAGTGTTACATGATCAGCTGTGGGCTGCTTTCAACTTGTCTAAACAGGGCAGTGCTCCAGAAGCGGCCTCACCTCTGATGCCTCTGCAGTGAAAAACATATCTGCTTTCTCTTTCTCTTTATTTCTCTAACATAAACAGATTTCTGACAGCTGAGAGTTATTTTTGTAAGCGGGGAATATTGTCTGTGCTATAGAGACTTTAGTGCAGTTATGACTCAGATGAGTTAAAGTGTATCACTCTCTGTTTTACAGCTCCGTCCTTCCCTGACAAGATGTCCCCAATCAAAGCTCTCACCATGAAGGACTATGAGAATGTGAGTGATTTGTACCAAGTGGCATCATGTTTTATAGATTGAACTTGAGAAGTAGTGATGGCCCAATCCCAATCGCCCCCACCCGTGATTCCCATTTCAGACAGAGGTTTCCACAAGGAATGTTACAACATGATTATAACATATGGTAATAGTAAGTGTTCTGGGAATTTTCTTCTACCACTAAGTGTGGAGGGCCAATTGGAGGGCTAGATGACCACTACCCCTTGATCCCAAAAAAACAGGACACCCTAACTTATGCTAATGACTCATTTTTATTTCTTGATTAGTGCTATTAGTTGTTATTAGACTGAAATGCTGAGCTTGTCAGTATGAAGTTATTTAGTCAGCTTAACCCTACCACAACAAACAAGGTATTATGATTTATTAAACCTGATCCCCAGTCTGACTAAAACCAAGCCATTTATGGAAATTTGGTGATAAAGTCTGTCTGTGTAGGAGTAGGACTGAGGTGGGCTCAAGCCTATATTTCAGCATTTGAGTGGAATTCATGCTCAGGTTTTTGGCTTGTGTTGCCTGGCTGGCTGCATGATCAGAGGTTTACAGATGGGTCCAGACTTCTACCTCCTCCCGTCGACAGTCTACCCAACCCCCATTACCAGATGTACGATGTCCTGAGCCTGCAGCACAATGATGCACAGTCCACTTCACACACATTTGCACTCAAACACACACACAAGGCCTCCCTTCATTTCAACATTAACCATACACACAATCCTTTTCTGCATTGTAAACATACTGTCCTGCTTTTCTCCACTGATAAAGGGCTTAACTACTGTTTTTCTTTGACCCAATTTATTTATCCAAACCTTGTTTTCTTATCATTTCATACAAGTACATAGATTTAATTTTGGGTGAGACATAGTCAAACATATTTTAATACAAGTTTTCAATAAAATAGTTTTTGTTGTTGAGTTATTTTCTTCTTTCTTAAAATATTTTAATGACCCACAGCAAATCACAGCTCTGAAGAAAGAGAACTTTAACCTGAAGCTGCGCATTTACTTCATGGAGGAGCGCATGCAGCAGAAATGTGACGACTCCACTGAGGACATATTCAAAACGGTGTTGTATTCACTTTAATACAAAATTTGTATTGAGCTCTATGTGTCATTTAGTTGACCCCATCAGTGCTTTCATGTTGCATGTGACTAAGTGTTTCCTACTGGGACTAATTGAGATCTCGGCCTCAACAACAGCTGATTCTGTTCAGCTAGAATCCCACATTTATGATCTTAGAACAGCCGTCTTGCCTTTTCATTGTTGTTTGAGTTTGATGTAAGCACATTGGAATCTCCTGGTCTCATTAAGGCAGCTTGTGTTTCTCATTTTTCATGTTGATAAATGAAATGTCTTGTAAGAATGTTATCTTTCTGTACATACTCCAAGATAAAGCTTGAGATTAATTATTTTGCTCATATAAATGCAACTGTCAGGGAGAATAATCTATAATATCTAGAATATTTAACTGTTTGTGCCAGTGTTTTTGTCATGACTCCAGATGTGCTATAATGAACTGAATGTTGTCTGTTTTTAGAACATTGAGCTGAAGGTGGAGTTGGAGTCTATGAAGAGAGAGCTGGCAGAGAAACAGGAGCTACTTGTGTCTGCATCGTGAGTATCCTTCCCTACACTGTACTGACAGAAACAAGATCTCACTTGGCAGGAAGGTGTCATTGTGGCCCAGTGGCGAACATGTAGTACATGAACACTGACTTGATCTCCCCTGTGAATGTTTTCCAGGAAAGCGTTGGAGAGTCTGGCTGGTCGAGAATCGGGAGAACCCCATCATTTTAGAGAGCAAGCTCAGAGAGAGATGGATGCACTTCGGGACTCATTCAATAAGAGGATAGCTGACTTAGAACAGGTGAGTGAAAATATCATTTCAGCCCATTGAACACTTACTTTTGTAGTTGAAATAACACCCCTCCATAGTCTTATGTTCACTTTTCTTGAGTCTGCAGAGAAAAGATTTGTCCTAATTGTTTTGATATAAGACCTTACTTATAGATAGCCAGTCATAACAATTAGCATTGGCGAATTGTTTTGGTAGTTGTCTCACTTGGTCTTTTTGCATTTTATATATCAGAGTCTGCGAACAGCGGAGGAAGAGGTTGAGAAGATGGCAGCCATCGCTGAGCAGGAGAAGCTTAAAAACATAAACATGGAGAAGCAGCTCCAAGGCCTGGGTCCATCGAGCACCTTCACTCCTGCCTCGGTCCCACTCCAAGAACTGCAGCAGGCCCTGCAGGAGAAAGACAAGTAAGGACACAAGAGATAAACACAGACACGTTAGTATGTTTTTTTTTCTGTATAAAGAAGATAAAGTGTTTACAATGTTTTTATTGTTTTGCTCTTACCAGCATCATCGAGCAGCTCAAGATCACTTTAAAGAACCAGGAAGCTGTTCAGAAGCTTCAGAAGAAACGTGCAGAGCGAGAGACAGATGCACCATCAGCTGACAGTGTTAAACAGCTGTCTGATCTCATTGCCAAGAAAGATCAAGAACTTGAGGTATAACTTTCATATGTTACTTTACACTCAAAAACCTATAGGTCTTAGGTCATTTGTTGCCATGTTTTGAAAATGCATACAGTATATTCAGAAAATTAGATTTATTGCCACTATTGTGGCTATTGCCATTAAATAGTTTTCAGCACTGCTTAGTAGTACATATGAAAAGACATGTGAGTGACCTTTTGACTGTCTGTTTCTCAGGCACTGAGGGACAAGCTACATAGAGAAAAGGACCAAACAACACCGGACCATCAGGTTGGTGATGTGGGGACTTCCTCAATAGATCTCTTTGTGGTGTGCCATAAAATGATGACACACACATTGACATTGACTTCTGGCTGACTGCTTAGACGCTTCCTTTTTTGGATTCTTTCCATCTACCCAGCTGACTTTTCATGTCAATCATTGGCTTCTTTCATATTCTGTTATTTGCTTGCTAATAGTCTTGCTTCAAAACAAAACACTCACAGACCAACAGATGCACTATGTTCTTCGCAGTGCGCACAAAACAGGTCCTGTTAACTTCAGAGGATTGTCTATGTTGTTTTCTTGAACACAGGAAATGTACTATGGCATGTTTTATGACTTGCTTTTTTCCTCTGTGTACCTCCTGGTGCTGTTTTATTTTTGTTCTGATTGTTTTGTACTGATTGTTGTGGTCATTTTGAGGCTTTGATTAATCTTAATGTTGGTGTCACAATAGAAAGCTTAAATTATTATTACTAATTGGTTGCTGAAGGTGGGAGTTTTGGTGAAGTCAGTTCTTGTCCTACTCAATCAGCCCTGGATTTGCATGACAACATCAATGTTTTCAACCTATGGAGTAATCTCTCAATTTCCAATAATCCCCTGTTATTTTAAAACTTTTGGAAATTATTCTCTTATCTGTGTTCTCTATATCAGCTGTGTGTTTTTACATTCTGTATGACATATCCTTGACATTAAATGTGAACCCGGTTGATTGTGCTGATATTATGTATTTTAATGCTTGATAGATGGTAGTTAAATATCTAAGATGGTTTATAGTTTGTCACTTTAGAAAATGTCCATTGGATAGAGACAGTGCAATGCAGTTTAAAAGTGGTCAACGAAGCATGCAGGCTATAGGTGAAAGCACTGTGTTGTTGATGTTCAGAGGAGAAAGCTGTTAGTTGGGCAGTGTCCATGGTTTCCTCCTCAGGCCTTGACGTCTGGACTCAGGTCACAGTGTTAAGACTGGATTACCATGCTGTCTGGAGACAGTTCCTCTGAGAGTTATTTATGTCTATCCTTATTTATTAAAGGGCGAAAATGATGTAACCTGTCAATGTTGTCAGATTTGGATAAGCAAGGTATATATTGCAAACGATTTTGGAAAACTGGGGACAACGTGTCTATCAGGGATGCTTTGGGGCATGACAGTACTTTGGGTGGCGTCTCCAGGATAGAGGTGTAATGGAATGTGTGACAGCAATGATTGCCAGAAAACACCTCCTCTAATCTTAAAGCGGATTTCTAGATGTACTACCAGGGAGGATGGACTCTACAGGAGTGTTTGGCAGTTGCCATCTTTACCAGTCCCACGAAGAAGCACCTGCATGTGGCTGACCTTCATACCTGATGTTCCTATCGGGGAATTTGGGAAGAGGTTTTCTAGAGATGGTCGGACACCGGCCATAACACAGATCACTGCAGCAGTCCCAGAGGATTTGATCTGATTGAATGTGTGGGGGAGAGTGGAATAGAGGCGGGAGCAGGGATTATTAAAGGCTTAGGGCTTATAGCGCTCTGCACTCAGTCATTCTCCTCCGTGCTTCTCTCGCTGATGCAGTGAGAGAAAATGATAGATGGCTTTTCCATGGTTGGCAGGCTGATGACTGTTCGGTCACTGGACAGTTTGTGTGTCAGCGAGAGGCTTTTTGGTCTCGTTTTAAGTGGGTGAATCTGGACTCTAAGATCTAAGGTGCCATGAGGGACCCGTGTCGTATATGTGGTGTTCGCGTGGTAGGAAGCCAGTGTCGGTGGATCTTCAGCTCTGCAGCGAAGAGGAAGCTACAAGTCATCTTGTCCCATGTGCTGGGCTGGGAGGTGACTCGTGATGGTCGTGGAGAGTTCCTTTGTGGGAAATGTGTGTTCCAGTTGGAGAAGGTGGTACAGTGTGATGTTAACATCAGCCAGCTGCAGGAGGAACACAGCAGTCAGATCCAGAAGCTGCAGGCTGAGAAAGACCACCTGATTCAGTGCATCGTACACATCTACAAAAAAAACAACCCAAGCCTGGACAAGAGTGATGGCGAGAGCACCAGCTGGAAGATACCACTCAGGTCCTCTGACACGGGCAGTCCTGATGATGAGGCTGTGTGTCAGCTGGCCTCTGAAGGACAGCAGTTCAGGGAGAGTGGAAGTGGTCACGTGGGGAATCGCATGAAAAGGTGTGTGAGTCTGGATCAAATTCCTAGTAAAGGGGCATTCCCAGGGCGCTCAGGCCTCAGGAGCACCAGGCTGGGATCAGCACCAGGGCTCGATGGTTCTATGAAGAGTTTTGGTCTGCGAGGCACACGCCACCGTTCCCAGAGCATGTACCTTGATCTGGTTCAGCGTAAGGGCATGCTGCCAAGACCTGGATTCAAAGGTCGCTCCACATCCCTGCAGTCCCTCAATAGGGACTTTTCTTCAGACACCCCTGTGGACCCTTCACCCAAACTTAAACTCAGAGAGCACAAAGTGTTTGTTACCAGACGTGGTGCCATTGATGAAAGAGAAGGAAAACAGGCCAGAGCGCTGCTCTGCAGTTCCTCAAATCAACCCTCTGTGATCTCTGACCTGATCCAGCTCCTGCGCTGTATCTCCAAACAACAAGTCTCTGTGCCTGCAGGGAGCCACATCCCTATCCTGAAGAGGTTAAATACTGGCCCTCACAACCCTCAAGCCAAGCGCAGACACAGAGAGGCAGAATGGAAGTCTCTGCATGACCTTACAGAGGAATTTGATGATGAATACACTCCTGTCAGAGTGAAGGTAGTTCTTTTCTGTAATACCAGCTGGTCAAAAAGACTATACCACTGGTAATGAGCTGTGACAAACAACAGCTTTGCTGCTTGATATTGCTGGTAATAATACATTTTCCCTTTCCTGTTTTGTGTTGCTTAGAAGCAGAGCGAGATTATCCAACTAGAGTCGTGCAATAAGCTGCTGACTGAAGAGCTCACCCAGACAAAAAGCACCAATGAGAACCTGACTAAAATGCTGGAGGACATGCAGAATCAAAACAAGGTACATGGAGACAACATTTGCTCTATTAAATATTTTTGAATTAATTTGAGAGGTTTCTTCAATTCAGATCACTTTTTTATGTCAACAGAACCTACTAGGGAATTTGGAGGAGAAGGAGAATGAACTCACCTCTGAGAAGAAAAATGCTCTGAAGCGAGACAAAACAATCCAGGGTCTTACTCAGGTCCTCAGAGAAAAGGAAAAGGAGGTAAGATTCATACTGTTATCAACACATTTTATTTATTGTGGGCATCATAACAGTTGTTAACAGTGACAAGACTTCACCTGTCAGTGCTTCTATTCTGTATTATGTAATACTTTAACACCAACCTTTCTGTCTGTGTATTGCACAGATTGCAGAGCTGTGTCATGAGATTGATGACAGGGATGATGCTTTGGCCAAGGCTAGAGAGGCAGCACATAAAGCCCAACTGCAAAAATACCAGGCAAGTCCTGTACCTTCAATAGAGAGCCAAACTTTAGAGATAGTACCAGTATAGTGAAGGGAATATTTCTTTTTTTATCTCTAATTGACAAATGCATGCTGCAGCCTCTGTTAAGTTAAACATTTGTTGCATATCTACCTCAGGGAGTAGAGGAGCACCAAAATGTATTAATGGAAAAGCAAACAGAGCTGGCCCAGCTCCAGGGAGAACACCATGCCAAGGTGCTTGAAGCCCAAAAGCTGCAGCGTGGCCTAGAGAGGAAGGAGCAAGAGCTGGCTGATTTGCAGCAGGCAAAGGAGCAGCTAGAGGTGGAACTGGAGGACCTGCAACAACAGAAGAAGAAGGGAGACAAGGCCCTGAATGTAAGACCGCTGGAAGACAGTGTTTGTTTAGTAAATGTTTTCAGATAAAACTATCATTGTTTCTAGAGCAAAGCCATCAGGCATTTTAAATCCTCTTTTCTGTTACCTGTCACCATTCAAGTATCAGCTTATGTGTGACAGTGTTATCATTTCCCCCTTCAGGATCGGAACAATCAGCTTAAAAAGCTGAGTGGCGAGATCGGGGACAGGGAGAGTGCTCTGGAGCAGCAGTACCAGGAGCTTCTGGATGAAAACAAAAGAAAACTGCAGGCCCATGAAGTGACTATTCAGCGGCTCACATCCACTCTGGCTGATAAAGAGCAGCAGCTACAGGTGACACAACAACATTGGACATATACAGACAGATTTAAGAGCAAAAGATAAAATCCTTTTGTATTAATGATTTGTCTGCTGTTGAATATATTCAGATAGTTGACTTTCTACATTGCTTTTTTCATCTGTTTTCATCAGGAGTACATAAACATGGTCAGAGACTTTGAGCAAAGCAAAAGTCCAGGAGGAAACGACAGTGTGCTTTCCAAGCTGCGGCAAAGGCTGAAAGAAAAGGAGAAGGCTCTGGAGGTGCCCATTCCTTCTGTGTAATCTTCTCACCACAGTGACTGTAATTCAATTCTGACATTCTTCTGTTTGCTTTCTCACAGCAAGCGCTGGATGAAAAGTTTGCTGCCATCGAGGAGAAAGACAATGAGATACACCAGCTGCAGCTGTCTCTTAGGGAGAAGGAAAGAGACCTTGATAGGCTCAATAACTTGCTCTCTCACAACGAGGAGACCCTTAATGTAAGCAGCTATGACTGTCTCTGATTGGTAAATAATATTAGTGACTGAGGCCACCAATTCAGTAGTCAGTGATGAGTTTGTTTTTGGGAGCTTGGACTTCAATCCCATGCATATGTCTGCTCATTTTTTACTTCCAGAGTTTTGACAGTCTCATCAAGGAGAAGGATGTGGAGCTGCAGCATCTTGCAAACACACTTAAGAACCTGCAGAGAGCCAAGCAAGATGTGGAAGATAACTTGAATAGATCACTGAGGGAGAAGGACTCTATCATCAGCCAGCTACAGCTCTCCCTGGAAGGCAAGACAAAGGATATGGAGGTTAGTTAACACCCTCCACAGCCATTGCATCATTCTGATCCAAGAAGTTTACACATATACAAATACTGCATCCTCATCTTTTGGTTTTCTAACCTTTGTTTGTAGGAAATGGCGGAATCAATGCTGAGCCAGTCGCAGACTCATGCACGTGACCTTGCTGAACAGATGGGCCAGAGGTTAAAGGTCACGGAGGCTATGTTGGCTGAGGCTGTGAAGGCCAGGGAAAGGCTGGTCGCTGACAATGACAGTGCTGTGGAGGGACTGTTGGCTACAATAAGCAGCAAGGACCAGCTCCTCAAGGTCTACATTTAATTCTGAAAACATGTTCAGTGGTTTCAATGGGATTACCTGAAGAAACTAAGTCTTTGCAGCAACAAATAGTGATAGAATATAGCAAAGAAAGCATAATAGCAATGAGAAATGCAAATTAGAGAATGTATGAACATATGGATTAAAGTATATTTCAAACATGACTTACAGCATGTATGTAAGGTATACTTTATTAAAATGAACAAAACTGTGATTTGTGACCAAATTAACACTTTCAGAAAAGACGTGCATTGTATTTACATTGACAGATCTACAAAAAGCAATTTGTATATTCAGAATGTGGGCAAATATGACTAACACTCATTATTTTTATCTGTTCAATTGTTTTCTCCAGGAATCTGCGGAGCACTACAACCGCATGTTGTCTGAGCGCACTCAAGAGATTCAGGAACTGAGGAAGCAGCTGTCTGATAAGCAGCAGCAGCTTGCCGCTGCTGAGAAGCAAAGCTCCACAACAGCCCAGGAGGGTTATTTAGAGACCGCAGAGCTCCGAGCACTGCTTGCTGAAAAAGACAGCATCATCAACGTGAGTTCCTCTGGGATACAACACAGTTACTCAGCTGTAAAATGTGCTTGACTTAGAGGCCTAACAAGGAGAGGAAATCAAAACTCCCCAGGAGAAAAATACTTATCATACTCTGCTCCTTCATTCTGGCTTCAAATGACTTGGTGGACTAATTCATAATGTTTCATTTTGATTATCATTTATACGTGGTGGTGTTGTTGTCTGCGTAATTCTTCAGAAGCTTCTGCAGCGTGGTCAGGAGAGGGATCAGTTTCTGGCAGAGATGAGACAGAAGGACGAGCCAGATCATGTGCTGGAGCTCAGACAAACTATCCAGATCATGCAGGAGAAGTTGGACGAGCGGGAAGGTGAGGCCTTTTCGACCTTTAAACCCTCTCACTGGGTATTTATAAGTCCGAGTACATGCTGGTCCTACATTTAGTTTTATTTTGTCTGCACTGAAGCTGAGCTGTCCAGGAGGAACAGTGAGGATAATGTGGAGAACATTCCTCTCTCAAAGAAGACAGTTGTTGTCCTGAAGAAGGAGCTAGCACAGAAAACCGAGGCACTGAACAAAGCACTGAAGAGGGAGAATGAGCTGAAGGTCAGTTGATTATAAGCATTTCACTTGTCCATAATCAGGATGCTTGCTAACAAGTGTCTGTTTTTATAATCCTTTTCTTTATTTTCTTGGTATCCAGATTTCTTTGGCAGAGCTACAGTCATTGTTATCTGAGCTGGAGGGTCGCAGTGAAGGTCAGGCTGCTAATATTGAGTCCCTAACTGCCACTCTGAAGACCAAGGATGAGATTATCAATGTAAGTATTCCCCCATTCACAGAGTCAAACTCTTGTCGCTCAATGAAACACACAGCAGCTTTGAATAAGCAGCTTTTCTTCTGACTGCATCTGAACTCAACGGCCTCTCCTCTAGCGTCTCTTATGTTATGTTTATGTCTCTGAGCAGGTTCTCCACCAACGCCTTGGTCAGAGAGTGGACAGTCTGGCTGATCATACCCAGGATCAGGTCATTGGCACTGGCATGGAGAGATCCCTTCCCGGGCTCCCTCAGAGAGAGAGAACCATGATTGGTGGAGACAGCCAGCAAGAAGTAAACTTTACTAACTGAAACCAGAACACCACATATTTTACACTAAATGCCTTGACATTAAGACCACTGTTGTTTTATTTTCTGTCTTCCTTAAGGTTTTGCCCAACCTTATAGTCTTGCAACAGGAGCATGATGCTCTGAACAAAGCCCTGAGAGCTGAACAGCAGCTGTATTCCAGCCTTGTCAGGACTGTAAAGGAGCAAGACAGGTAGGAACAGTTGTCACTGTAACAAAAAATTATTGCAGTTTTTGATAAGGTTAACGTACTTGATGGATGAATCTTACTCTGTGCAAATGTATTGTGTGTTTTTGCAGTGCCCAGCGTCTGCACGCTCTGCAGCTGGAGCTGACAGCAGTGCAGCTCCTCAGGCAGCAGCTAGAGGAGAGCATCAAAACTAATGAGGAGCTAAAGGACGATTTGGAAAGAGAGATACACAGAGCCAAACTCAGAGAAGGTGCAGTGCATACACACTGGGTGGTAAATGACGATGGGAACTAAATGAAAGAAACGAAACAAAGAAAAAAATAAACACCAAAGGAAACGCCATGTTTATCAATAGAGTTGTGTGAAGGTTTAGGAAACTATAGCTCAGGGAGATGTATATGCATAGCTCCAAGGGAAAATACACAAACACACCTGTTGTCTTTTTCCTGTCTGTTGTTGTCTGTCTTGTTGACAAGCTCACACCCCCGTTTTATCTGTCACTTTGTTCAGCATGCACACCTGGCCCCTTCACTCCTCACATTTGTGCACTTTATGTTCATTGTTCTTTACATCATCACCTCTTCATCTGCATGTTTTGTCCATAGTCTAGTTGCTACCTGTTTTCTCTGTCACTCTTTAAATGTAATGGCTTCACACTAATCCACTCTGTCACTTTTTGTCTGTCCTTTCTTTAAAAAAAAAGTGAATAAAGGCTGATGTTGTGTCCTTCCATCTCTCACTTTTAACGTGCTGTCTGCTTGTTTTTGACTGTCCCATTAAAACATTTGGTTGTTTTTTGATTACATCACCTCTCTATCACCCCATCTGGTTATTAAGCTAACCCATCTAACCATCTGTCAGGAGTTAGATTTCATTGCACAAGCATGTCGTTATATAACAACAAGAAAGGTTGTTATACTGCTACAAAATCAAAGGGTATCCTACTGTAGAGTATCTTTCCTGAGATGGATCCTAATAAACAAAAATCCTAAGTTTGTTATCTTATGACATCAGATTGTTAAGGTCATTTTGAACAGTTAATGCTTCAGGGTGCAGTTGAGATTTATTAAAAGCGTCACTGTACGCTCGGGTAGTTGTTTAAGCCAAATTACTTCAGTGTCTGTCCACGTGCATGTGTATGTTTGCCTATGTGTGCATGCTCATGCCCCGCCCCTGTGTGAAGAGAGCCAGGTGTATAAATAGGTCAGCTGTAAGTCACAGGCTTGTGGCTCACATTCACACTGAATCCAAGACAGATCAAGCTACAATAATTACCACTGATTCCACTTCCACATGTCCACTTGTTTTGGTTATATAATCATTAAAAGATACAGTACAAAGAATGTGTGCATTCTACATGTGCACAAAGACATAGTGATTATATTTATATATGGTAACACTTTACTTAAAGCAGCCCTGTTTGGCATTCATAAGCAGTGAGCAGTACAATACAATTTGTTAAATGCTTTATAACACTATAAAGTAGTTGTAAGCAGCTATAAGTGTTTGTTTATGTTCCGTATTTGTTATCTATAACTTCTCCTATGAAGACATATTTAATATTCTTGGAATTGTATTTTACTATAATGTCAATGAATTTCTGTTCATATAGCAGCTACATTAATAAACACTTTATACACTATTTATGAATGCTAAATGAAGGGTTGAAGTGTTGCCTATATATGTCAATAGAATTTTTTGAATGTATATTTTTCAAACTTGCCAAACCTCTTTTAGTTAAATTCTTATTTAATCTTAGTTGAAGCTGATTCAGCTTTGAATTTGATATGTATAGTTTTTCTCAAAAAATAATCAGCCTTTTCAGTTTACATTCATAAGGCATTAATAGTATCGTGCATTTTGGGTATTTGTACCAGTTCTTACTATCTGAAAACAAATGTTTTATGTGCTTTTCTTATTTAGTTACTCACAATTATCAAAATGTACTTTTTCATAATTTCAAATTTCAGTATGGTCTCTTATTTTACTTTTAGCTGATGAAGATGTTCTTTCTTGTCGCATTAGAGACATGGCTGTGTGTAACCATCTGTGTGTCTGTTCAGGTATGAACCTCATTGATCCTAAAGAACTGGAGAGCATGAGACATCAGCTGGAAGATGCACAGCGCTGGAATGCCTCTCTGCAGGCTCGCTTAGGAGCTATACAGAACCGTGGAGGAGGGGTCGGTGGGGCCAATGATGGTGGTAAGAGAAGAAAAAATACATGTGATGTTTTATTGGGTGATGGGAGCATTTTTGTTAATGTGACTCTAATGTTTTTCAGGTGACACTTTGAGTTTCATCGGAGATCAGACTTCCTACATGAGTATCTGTGTGGGAGAGGGGCAGGATGACAGCTTGTCTCTGCTCTCTGCACAGGAGCTTAGGCAGAAGGTGAATAATCTGTTTGCATAACAGTATTGTTTCTCTATGTAATACATATGACAGTAGACTTAAATTAGTTTGCAAAATACATAATACATTCATGCAAATTAATAAAAATGAGTCCTTCTGCGCCTCAGGTGCTGGAGCTGCAGGATTGCGTCAGCAGACTGCAGACGTTAAACAACGAGCTGCAGAACCGACTGTCACTATTGGAGAAGTCAGACCACGATGCTTATGGCAAGGAAGACAAAGATGCAGCCAGCAGTAGCCCCTGCAAACAGGTTAGAGGCCACAAAAGGCAGCTGCAAATAGAGGAAGTTGTACAGAAGTTGATGCATCAACGTTTATTTTGCAAATCTTACAATAACGGGACTTTCTGCCATTTATCAGCAAATCTTTGTACAGTTCACACATTCTCACAAATACTTGATGAATCATGTCTGAGTCATTGTCTAACATCCACCTTTAGTAGCTCCTTTCTAACCTTTGAACCTACATCTTAACCTTTACTCTGTCTAGCCTGTTACTAATGTCTCTTTACTCTGTTTGTCCTATTTCTCTAACAAGACTGTTTCTTGTCTGTAGTAGAAGATTCCCTCTTTTTCTCCTTCACCTTTCCTAATCAGTCCCTGTTTTTTCTCTGTGTCCCATGAAATGGTCTCTCTTCGCCATGCCACATTAGACACGTCATGCCATTCTGCTGTTGCTGTGCAGTGTTTTATGGATTCTGTTCCCTCATTAAGTTTTCTTTTACCGAGCCATGTGTGTCATACTCGCCTCCCATCCCATTACTCTAGCAGCTTGAGAAGACACAGGAGATGCAGCCTGCAGCTCACAGTAAGAGGTCGCATGACTTTGGTCAGGACAAAGAGAGTCAGACAGACATCACAATCGGGCAGGTATGAAATACATGATCATTTATTTGAAGACAAAATTTAATGTAACTACTGTAGGGAATTCGGTTTTTCATGTAACTTAACTATTCTTTTTTAGATGGTGTCTGGAAAGCTGTTGGTTGATACAAGTATGGACAGTGGCCTTGGCCAGACTAGAGAGCATGCTCAGTCTGGCAATGACACGTTGGACACTGGAGATAAATATTCTAAAGAGAGGAACACAGACATAATGGCACTTAAATCCCTGCTGGCTGACTGTGGGGCTACATCAGTTTTGCATCTTAGGTGGGTCTTTTCTTCATCTTATTTTCACTCTAACTTAAGAGTCAGTTGCTAATCAAACTAATCAAATTTCTATTATTGCAGAGAAGCACTGCACAGACTTAAATCAGAAAATGTGGAGCTACGGGGCCTCCTGAAAGAACAAAAATCTGCTGAGTGTAAAGAGAAAGAGAGCACAGATGCCTCCGGGAACAGCAGTGATGGACAGGCTGAATTGAGAAAGAGTATGGAGACTTTGCAGGCCGAGTCAGAAGGTCGCTCAAAAGTCATCAATCTGACTAAGGAGGTGTCAGATGAGGAGACCCCTGTCACCACTGAGCTTATTGTCAGCACCACAGAGGGGATGAAGAGTCCACAGCCACACAGCAAGAAGGCAGTGCAGCATGTTGCAAGGCATGGGGTAAGTTTTGTATTCTGGTATGAGTGTAAAGAAACACTACTTTGCTTTTTGCATCAAGTCAAGTGTTTTTAATATCTGTTCCATTTGTTTCACTTGTAGGCCGGTGTCAGATCTCGCCTCCCAGTCCCTGTGAGACTGAGAGGGGAGGCTAGTAGCATCAGGCAGTCTGTGACCTCTGACCATCTGAAAACTGGTGCACTTCAGCACCCTCATTTGGATGATGTCTATGGGTCTGACCAGCAACTGCATGCAGAGTCCAACTCCCCCATGTCACCCCAGCACAGCACTTCCCCTTCTTCCACACTCAGATACACACATCGTAGTGGCAGTCCAGTTGGGTCAGACAACGGCCCTGAAGCCAGAATAACACTGGATCACACCCAGGCCGACTCTACTCTGTTCAATCAGCTGGAGCTTCTTCACCAGGAGTGTCAGGAGAAAGAGGCTCTGATTAACAAGCTAAGCGAGCAGCTAGCTGACTGGGAAGAGCTCCACACTCAGCTCCAGGAGAAGGACCAGCTCAATCGCCGGTACGTGGTGGCCTTGCAGGCTGCAGAATCCACCATTGCCTATCTGACCGCCTGCAGTCTAGACAGCCAGGGTGGATTTGGGTCACATGCCAGTTCTTGCACAGGTCCTGGCTCTGTGGGTTCAGATGCTGCCCTCCACAGCAGATGCATGGAGCTGCAAAAAGCCCTACAGGAGAAGGAAGAGCTCAACCACCAGCTTATAGAGCTTCTGAATATGGCAGAGAAAGCCATCACCTCCTATGATAGCCAAGAAAAGAATCCAGAAACCAGTGATTTATGTTTGAAGATAGAGACAGCCTTGCAGCAGGTGGATACACCTTCAAACAGACAGAGCCCAAGAGGTGGTTTTGGAAGCACAGAGGACTCTATGCAGGAGTTGCAACGACACGCAGACTCTTTGCAGGAGGCTCTGTGGGAGCAGAACAGGCTTAATGCAGAGCTGCAGGAAAAACTGAGGGCTGCAGATGTTGCTGCTCAACATGGCTACAACAGTAACAGTGCTGAGCAGAATGGTAAATGTTCGAAGCAAATAGAGGCAGAGTCACTGAAGGAAAAGGAGTCTAATGAACTCCAATGGGAAATGGGAGATTCTAATAATGTCATTTTAAATCAGAAGATGACCAAGGTTCTACTGAATTGTCTTAGTGCAGCAGAATCTGCTGTTGCCTCTCTGGCAGCACACTGTACAAATACTAGTTCCTTGGCTTCTGGGAGATCATCACAAACCAGCCATGACCTGCAGACGAATTTAGACAAACTTCAGAAAGCCCTGCAGGAGAGGAAGGAAATGGGAGAAGCAACCCAGACAACTGCCAAATCCAGTGGCAATCAGCCCACTGCTTCATCTGGAACAAAGGGACAACTTCACCAAGAGCTCCATAACAATCTCTGCCGCCTCTATAAGGCCTTCGGTGATCACCATCAGAGAATCTCTGAACTCCAGGCTTCCCTGCAAGAAGAGAGGGGCCATAAAGAGGAGAGCAAGGACCACAGGACAGTGCAGGATGCCAAGGGATTACCACCGAGTGTTCAGGTCCAACTGGAGACTCTCCATAAGGCACTGAGGGAAAAGAAGAAAGCGTGTAAAAGCCTGGAGGAGAAGTTGGCCACTGCTCTTACCAACACACCCTCCCCTGAAACCGCACGGAGAGGTAAGATCACACATGCTGAACTGTTTGCTTCTTTTTCCTTAAGTGCTGTTGTGTGCATGAACAATTCAGATGTGTAAGAGTTTTTTGATTCTGCAAAGGCATGTATATATAAAGTTAAACTCCTTTGTCAATCCAAATTGACCAGAAACACGACAAACGAGAGAGAGACAAGATTCTGTACATGTTGAATGATTTCTTCCTAACCAAACATATATTGCCTCCAATGCCAGCTCTGGAGCAGGATGACAAAGGCGTGCAGGTGGATTTGCAGGACCTGGGTTACGAAACCAGTGGCAAGAGTGAGAACGATAGGGAAGAGAGCAGTAGCACAGGTAGACGGCCTTTAGACAGACACTGCATGTCTGTCTGCTGAGTGAAAACTAATCTCAAGTGTGGATAGATTCTCTCTATATATGTCTGCATGAGGAGTGAACAAAGGCAACTGTAACACACTGTCTCTTATCTTGAGAAATTGTTTCTGTTTGGGTCTCATAACCTCACACTGTCTACTGGTTTTAATCTGGTGTTTCTCTGCACTTTTCTCAAATTTGAATGGACTGTCAATATTTTGCATTGACGAACTTTTGCATGTTTCCACTTTGAAGTTTGGGAATGTCTTTCAAGCACTCATTAACCTTTCACTTTTATTTCTTCAGCTGTATCTCAAATGATTTATTTCCTCACATGGTACTATCACCATTTGTTTTCCACAGCTTGTAATGTTTTCCTGTTCCCTAGTTGATCGCATCTGTGTCCCTTGTGTTGCCAGATCTAGAGGTTGGTGTGAAACCTAGCTGCAGTGCCTCTAGCCTGCCTTCCCTTCTGAAACACGAGCAGGCCACCTTCTCCTCAACTGAAAACCTGGACTCAACCTCCAGCACCCCGTACCCCAGTTCCCCAGCTCTCAGCTCAGCCAAGGTATTCAACTTCCTTTCACTAAACCCCTCCATTGAACAAGCAGAGGAACTGTAACTAGCCACAGCAAGAAGAACTGATATTTGAATGTTATTAACCCTCTCCTGTCTGTTTTCAGGTCAGTATGAAAAGCCTGCAGGTCTATGACGAGTATGGTGTTTCTGAGGACCCGCTCCAGCTTCAGGGACAAGTCAGAGAGCTGAAGGCCCAGCTGGAAAACCAGACCAAACTCATCCTCCAAATGCAAAGTCTTCTGAGCAGGAACTCTCTCTCCAGTGAGATAGCTGCCAACACCTCTGATCCCTCAGTGGTCAGGGATCAAGAAGGGACACAGAGAGAGGACCACAGCCAAGATCAGAGCTACAGAAGTGGGCAGCTAAGGGAGAAAAAGGAGGGGGAGAACCAGGTGATGAAGGATAAAACCAGCCGTCTGAATGTGGAACTGGAAAGAGAGAGGACACTGAACAGAAGCATGAATGAACAGCTGCAGCAGACCAGCAGCCGCTCGACATCACCTGCTAGGTCAGCAGCCTGTTGCATTGCATTATCAATAAAAAGCGAAAGCTGCAGTCATTCTAAAAATCTACTCTTGACTTATGCTGTCTATCTCCCCCCACCCCACCCCCTGCTTGCCCTCATTCTGTCTTCTCCACAGACTGGACTCCCTGGTGCAGTCGCAGGCCAGGGAGCTGTCACAACTCAGGCAGCAGATCAAGGAGAGCCGCAGGCTGGGAGTCCTGCAGCGTCGGCAGCTGGAGGAGCTGAGCAAAGCCTTCAAGGAACTGCTGCAGACCAGCAAAGTCGACTACTACATGGGGGAGGTGGTCAAAGAGCAGCTGGACAAGAGCCTGGGCATTCTGGACAGGCTGGAGGGACGGCTGGACAAAGGTAGCTGCTGCATTTAGAAGCAGTGCTAATCAGAACCATGCTGTACAAACACAGTTATTTGATAGCATTTGATTCATGTTACAGGGCTGTGCCAAATCATACAAAACCACAGCCAACACACATGCAAATACAAACTGAAGTAAAGCTCTCCAACTTAACATTTAATCTTAGTATTTGACAAAGTGAAAGGCTGATTCTAAGTTTTAAAAAGCAGCTGTGTTTGAGCCATATGAAAACAGAACTCACATATTGTGCAGAAATGTCTTGATACTTGAACAAAGAAAAAGCCACCAGCAGGGCGAGACGAACAAAGGAGCAGTCATTCATAACTGATTTTTACAGACAGGTCCTTGACAGCATCTTTTCTTCTATCTGCTAGGAGACTCTCATCTGGATAATGAGGATGTGGCAGCTCTGGAACTGTCTCGCAGGTACGTCTCAAACTCACCTACTGCACTTGCTTTTTTGTCAATGTCTTAATTCATTTGCTTGTATTCAATTTGTCTCGTGTCAATTCATGGTGGAAAATCCATATCCGTAATATTTAGAATTGTCCAGTCCATCTTAATGTTAGGTTACTGGGACACTTGGATTCAGATTTTAATGACATGGATAAAATGAATAGTTTGAAATTTTGGGAAATATGCTAGTTTGACAATTTCTGAAATATGCTTCTTTGCTTTCTGGCAGAGAGTTTGATACCACTGTTATGTCTCTTATGATGAAGTCAGCAGCCACAGGAGGAAACCGTCAGCCTGGTTCTGTCCAATATTAACAAAGAATAGTCCAGCGCATAACCCTCTTTTAAACTGTGATTTGTCATCTTTACACTTCACTGGACAGAGCCAGGCAAGTCGTCTCCCTCGTTCCCAGTCTTTGTGCTAAGCTGAGCTAACTGTCTGCTGACTGTAGCTTTTTATTTAGTGTACAGACATAAGAATATTTCCCAAAACTGGTCCTGCAATGATATGAGCCTTTATACAGTCTATTGCATTTTAAAAAGAGAATCATCACACAAGACGCTTAAATGAGGCTTAAACAGTTCATATCTATGTAGCAGTTGCAACTGTGCTAACATGTTTTTACCAGTCCCTGATGGGATGATTCTTTTATTTTTGACCTCATCAATCATGATTCCTCCATCTAGGAAGGTATTTTTGTCCGCTGTGAATATTTGACTAGTTTTGTATCTTTTTTTTGAATGATTCTGTATTTGTTTAGGTCATATTGTACATGTAGCTGTCTGAGATTTGAGAGTGGTTAGTTGAGCTGTTTTGATGTTTGTCTCATGACCCCTTTAAAGGCCTCCCCCCACCTCCACCCAGCCAATTGCCTTATAACCCTGGGCAGTGTGTGTGTGTGTTGGTTTTGAATAGCCTCCTGCTGTTAACCTAATTTTTTTTCTGTGACCCAAAACATTAAGGTTACATTGCCCTTAACTGGGTCACTGGTGTCTCTGAGAAATTGGAGGGGAACACACACACACACACACACACACACACACCCCACATGTCAATGTTGGTCCATTTATGTCCTTCACAGTTCAAAAAATGTCATCCAGAAAGCAAACAAATTATTATTACATATTAAACACCAAGATAATTTCAGTATAAATGTTTAGTTCTTGACAAATTTGGAACACTTTTTTAACACATTTTGTATTTTTATTTCCCTTCATTAGTAGGAAATAAATGAGAGAACTATAAGTGCATTTTTCCCTCATGTTTGATTGGGAATAATTGTCGAATTGTAGCATCGGTTGTTCTAAATTTTCTATTTTATTTACATTGATTTAGATTAGAAATTAAAGTTGCTCGTGGTGAGATACAGTAATCCACATTATTACTGATGTGGGCAGTCTTGGGGAGCTTCAGCAGGGATCACAGTCACTGCTGTCCTATGAGGAGAGCGTGAGAGATCCTCCCGACAGCCCGGCTAGAATCCAGCAGGAGATAGATAATCTGCGTGCGGAGCTAGAGGGCGAGAGAGAGCTGCTACAGCAGCACGTCGGCCTCCTCGTCCAGCAAAACCTCATCCTGGCTGAGTGCACCAGGGAGCAGCTGGACCAGTGAGTGGGTTTGATCCAGACAGACAGCATGATGTTTGCTGTGAACTCCTCTCTCATATTTTCCAGCTGTGTGTTTCTGCTGAAAGTCGCACATCCTCTGGTCAGGAACATATTTTTCTTGACCTTCAGTCTTCAGTTGTGCCTCTTTTTTTGGGTGCTGTTCCTCATGCTGTGTCTTTCCTGTTGTGTACTTTTTTTACTTTCCAATGGCCAGGAAGATGATAGGTCCTCTGGGAGAGCAAGGCTGCGGTTAAATAGTCTTGTTTGCTTACGAAGGTTCCGGAGTGAAATGACCCAGAAGTATCTAAGTGGCAGCCATGATAAGAGCTGGTTTGATTGTCTTTTCCTTAGTCCTTAGGAATTCTCCTTCACATTTTCCTCGACCTCATGATGTTTTCCATTGAGGTCAAAGAAACGTTTTTAGGAAAAGACATACAACATTATTTGTTTCACTATTTGACCACAGTATTAACATGACTAAGTCCGCTCCTCTTCCTCCTCCTCCCAGGTTGGCTAAAGAGCTCCAGGACAAGAACCGACTGATCCAGAGCCTGCAGAGCCAGTTAAGAGGCCAAAGTCCCAGCAGCCACCACAGCTCTCACTCTGACCTGTACCACTCAGACAGGACCTCCTCCTCCTGCTACAGCAGCTCAGCCACACAGGGCGGCAGTCGAGACCAAAGTAAGCACAAAGATATGTTCATATAAGCTGCAGCGTTCTAGATGTTATACTTAACAATGGAATCTATTTGTGATTGGGTGTGAAAGCCAACTCAAATTATAGTCTTAAGTGTCACAGATGCTGGGCCCAGCCAGGTATAGTGTGTACAAGACTGCACTAAGATTAGCTCAGTTTGCCCCATTAAAAATGCATATTTTCCCTGTTTCCTGCCTCGGTGGTGTATCATCGAGATTACCCGAGTCCTTGTCCACAGCCCCAGCCAGCCTAGTCGCAGTCTGTAATGGCACTTATTTTCCACTCAGATCCATTCTGTTGCAGCGAGGCGTCCCACAGGACAAAGCATGCTGGCCAAGGGCAGAGCCGGTGTCCAGTTTCAATCCACCTCCACTTAAAGTTGCATTATTCAGTGGCACCTATCCGGTTCAATCTTCAAATTGTGTTTCCCTGGGGAAAAGAGACAGTGAAGGCTATTACAGGGACAAGTGAAGCATGTGGATATGTGAGAGGTCCTGCAGAGGGACCTACAGACCCCAACTCACATTTCTGTTACTGCTACAACACTGGATAGCTGCCAACTCTTAACCTGTGTTCTGTTGCTACTTGTATTAATGGATGGCATGTTGGTTCACTATCTCCAACCACAGAAGGTGGAGCATGACTTAGGGTTAATTTCTGGATTTATACTAATGAGTAACAGAAAGTTCCCACACAAAAATGACACAAAAAGGCCCTTTAGACCATAAAAACGATGGTGAATGTCTATTTTTTAATTAAGTCCATTTACCTGTGATCTTCCTGTTGATGTTTAGGCCAGCGACACCCCCCTGATTGGATGGGAGCAGCTGTCCCTCCTGTAGGAGGAGCCCAAGAGGAAGGTGTGTCAGGTGCCAGCAGAGTGCAGGGCCTGCAGAGGGAGAACGGGCGACTGCAGGAGCAGCTGAGGGACAGCGAGGAGCTCAACGCCACCCTGAGAAGTGAACTGGACCTGCATCGCTCAATTATGGCCCAGACCAGCTCCCACCATCAGGAACAGGATCACGGCCACGACAAGGACGGATCAGAGCCTCAGACGGATACAAGTAAACGAGATGGAGATGTTGGCTCACAAAAGAACGCTGCTGAACAGCCTCGCTTAATGAATGCAGGTAAATATGTTAGTTAGTTAATTTATGACACTTAAAACAATAGTGTAGACTTTGGTTGTAGACCTGGACTTCAGTTAATTGAGGACAAGCAAATTGTGGTTTGTGCTTTGTATGTTGTAGCAATGTCTTGAGGGTTTAACAAAGGAAGTTATTGAGGTGCATTATGGGAAATTCATTATGGGAAGTCAAGTGTTTTTGTAGCTTAACCCATGTTAATGTTAGACTAAAAGTCTGCTGCTTAGATTTTGGTGCTTCCTTTTTTAATCTGTCACTTGTAAGCCCTGTTTTCTATGTAAGTGCATCACTAAATCTGCTTTAAGTGCCCCTTTAATTTAGCTTTGTGCTTTTGTGTCTGTCAGGCTTACTGGAAGAACATCTACAGGAGATCCGAGCTTTGCGGCAGCGCCTGGAGGAGAGCATTCGCACCAACGACCGCCTGAGGGAACAGCTGGAGAAGAGACTAGCTGAGGTGGAGAAAGACCCAGGTACACAGCTGAAAGCATCTGCCTCTGTTTTGTTCTTTGTCTGTCTGTCAGTGGGATTATTAAAAGTTACTCGTGCCGTTATTTGTCGACTTGACGAGTCTGTGTGTGTGTCCATGTTCAGCAGCCACCAACATCTTCATCCATGGCAATGAGGAGCAGGGTCAGCTGGCCAATGAGGTGCGATTCCTCTGGGGACAAAACCAAGCCCTGAAGGAACAACTCAGCATGGGGTCTAGAGGTAAAACACACATTTTATACAAGCCTATAATCAGGATCACGTACACACCTTTTCAGTCGGTAGAGAGACAGTATTTTTCCAGATCAGCCAAATCTATCAATCTTACCAGTTTCTTTTTTTTGCCTCCAGACAAGCAGAAGGAGAACGAGAAGCTCCGGGAGACTCTGGCCAGGCGGACAGCCAAACTGGAGCAGAGCAGGAATGAGTGCGAAGCTCTGAGGCAAGAAAACAGCCGACTGCAAGAGAGGCTGGAACACAGCAGCCAAGAAAACTGCCAGCTGCAGGATGCTCTGCACTACAGCAAGGAGGAGCTGCACAGGTACACACACACAAATCCTATCATTACTACTCTCCTGCATGCAACCTGAAACTACACAAGGCTACTAATTACCATTCTAAAGAGTCATTACTATCACCATTATTCCGTACTATTTGTACAACTCAGAAACATGATAGTCATCATTTGCTGACTGGTCCATGAACACACGCGTGCATACATACCATAATGATGGTATGTGACCTCTTGCCCTGGGTCCTACTGACACAGTTGAGTGAGGCTGACACCCGAAACCTGGAGTCTAGTTTACTGTCAGATCACTTCTCCTCTCCCTTTCCTTGTCTCCTGGGTTTGTGTAGTATATAAACAAGGCTCATTGTTTCTGTTTTTTAGTGATTTTTCTTCAAAAGAGCAGGTTGATTTCAAGCAGATTTTTCACCCAGATTTCACATTCAGTTGCCAGTTTATTAAGTACAACTGACTAAAAGTATCACATACTAAAGCCTATTATAGTCAAATTCTACCATCATGTGGATTTTCATACTCTTATTTGTTGAAACTGTTTCAGAGAGGTGTTGATTTAACTTTAGAGGCTGTAGTTTGTGGTGTTGCCAAATTATGTCGTCGTACTGAGATGTTTCTAATATTTAGTCTGTCTGCTTTAATGTAAATAAAAAAGTTCAGAAAAGTCTTCATGTTATACAAAGTGAGAACTAGGGCGGAACACAAATGAACAGCTGAGTTCTTCAAATTGAATTGAACAAAACAAAATGACTTATACAGTGTATAAATGGGTTAAGAGTCAATGACCTTCTCTGTTCCCTCGAGACAGATGTATTTGAATCTTCACTCTTTTTGATAGAGTAGGATGTTTTGTTTTGAATCTTTTTGACAACTGACTTTGGTGTATTTCTGTGGTGTGTGTGTGTGTGTGTGTGTGTGTGTGTGTGTTTCAGGCTGCAGTGTGAGGTGAAGCTCCAGAGGCAGCAGCTGTCTGACTCCCAGCATCTTCTGCAGTCACTGCGGGTGGAGCTGCAAGTTTACGAAAAGATCAAGACCGAAGCTCAGAAACACAACGGTACTACAAGCTTTTTATTGTGTTTAAAGTTTAAATTGCAAAAGGGTGAGACAAGACCTTGAGACTAAGCAACAACTACAAATCATCTGAGTTTTACAATGTTTTAGTTCTAATTTTTCCAGCCTGTTTCAGTCTTTGTAGTCAAACTCAGATTTCCCTTTTATTTCTACTTTGAACTTTGGCCTCTATTTTTATTACTTTACAGCTGTGTTTATAATATTGCTGTCTGGATATGTTTGCACAGTAACGGTGGTTTTATGACTCTTGCAGAGTAAAACCTCTGTTCTCTTTCTTTTTTTTTTTTTTAAATCATGTACCACACAAACATCAGCATTGTCAGTTTCTGAATTATCACAAGTCTGAAGTTCTGGGACACAAACAGAGACTGATTAATGCATACGTCTTAATTGTTTTATTAAAACATTGGTCATCATTGAAATTAATCTTGAATAAATAATATTGAGAATCTGGAGAAAGCAGAAATAATGTGAATCTCTCTTGGAAAGGAAACAAGACAAGTGCTCACCTTTCACCTCGTTAAAGTATTCTACTCAGGACATTCTGCTCCAGTTTGCTTCAGTTCTGAACCTCTATTTCCTGTTTTGTAACACTAACAAGATGTTTCCCTCCCATTATTGCACCTTTCAGCAGAATCCAGTGAGACCACCCAGGCGACCGTCTCCGTCCCTTCCTCCGGCTCAGTGGACCTGAGTGAGCTGCTGTCAGAGATCAGACACCTGAGGCTGCAGCTGGAGAGGAGCATCCAGACCAACACGGCGCTGCGACAGAGACTGGAAGAGCAGCTGCTCAGAGGACCCAACCGCTCTGAAACCATCAACATCAACTACCTGCTGTCTTCTCCAGGTAAACACAGAAAACAAGCTAATGTACATGTGACAGATATACAGAGAGAGAGACACACACACACACACACAGAAACATGCCAGGTGATGTCAGTGTTGGTTTTATTTTGTCTCAGATGAAGGAGGCAGGTCACCGGGTCGTGAAGGCTGTGATCTCCGTCACTCATTTCAGAGCCACAATGAATACACCAGTGTTGTCCATGGTAAGAAAGCCTCATCACAAGTGACATGATGGCAGCAAATACAAGCCCTGACAGATCATTAGTGTTGTCATCCAGTGTTGTGCATTTCAAAATCACCCAAACACGCTTTAATCTTTTCAGATGAGAAACGTCACGCTCACTCAGAGGTGGACGGAGGGTCGGTCAGCAGCAGCTCCGGTGACAGTGTCTCTGGCGCTCCTTCTCGTCTGGTGCCGGGCCACCGGATGTGGGCCAGTCGCAACGGCCGCCATATTTTGGGTCTGATTGAGGACTACAACGCCCTCCGCAAGCAGATCTCAGAGGGCCAGAAGCTGTCGCGCAGCATGGACACACAACTGCAGGAGTGTCTGCACACGTTCAGACAGCAGAGCTCTGACAACAAGGTACTGACAAACCATCACATTTGATCTTTTAGTTGTAGTTCGTGATGCACTGATTGATTAAAAATGGTAATGTGAAAGTTGATCTAAGGTTTAAATACTGATCTTTATAGGTGATGGAACAGCAGCATCTGAAGAGTTTGTCCAGCAGCGTGAACACCATGCAGCACGTGTTAGAGGAGGCTGGACGACTGCTCAAACTGGTGTGGAGAGTCTCTTTGCCGGCTGGTAACACGGCAGGGGACAGCGGCAACAGTCAGCAGGTAGACGTGCACAAACATATCCCATATCTACCCAATCCCATTAAGTGTCTACGAAAACCAAATCTTAATCTTTTTATCCTCCATATCAGGATGAGCTGCTGAAAAACGAGATAGCCAGACTGAAGAGCAGGCTGTCACAGCAGGAGAGGATGTTGAGTGGAGCCGTGAAACGCCTCCGAACAACCAACCAGCTCAAAGAGGGAATGGAAAGAGTCATCATCGACCAGTGTAAGATCATCATACACACTGTATAATACATAAGACACTATTTTGGCTGGTGATTTTTTTAATAGTCATTAATCAAGCCAAAATGTTGTCTGCTTTCAACTTTTCTAATATGAGAAGAATATGTTTTTTATAATTGTAAATTGACTATATTTGTGTTTTGACTGTTGGTCAGGAAAAAAAAAATCTGGAAATGTCTTTTTTCTCACCAGAATTTTTCACCTGTTTCTATCATTTCATAGACTAAATGATAAATTAGCAAAAATGATCAGTCTCTTTTGTATACCAATATGTAAATAAAGTGTTCTGACTTTATATTATTTTTCTTCTATCTAGTGTGTCTGACACACGGAGTGTTGAAGAAAGCCAGGGGGAATTTAGAGGTGAGTTTATCTTTAAAAAAATAAAGAAAGAAAACATGCCCTAGTTACAATCCTGATTCCAAACGACGCCTTGTAAAACTAAATTAAAAAAAAGAATGCATTTTTTTTGCAAACCATTTGCTGACAATTGTTTTTGAAGTGTTGCTGGCATCAAATTCAGAATAAGCAGATATTTACAAAAGTCTATGACATTGGTGAGATCAAACATTAAATATATTGTCTTTGTACTGTTTTCAATTGGGTATATGTCAAAAAGGATTTGCAAATTATCACATTCTTTTTTTATTTATGTTTTACACAGTATCCCAACGATTTTTGGAATCTGGGTCGTATAAAATGTCAAACTAATGTTCTGTTAGCAGTGGTGAAATGAATCAGTGAATCACTCTTCTTTTCCTTCTCATCCTCCATGTGAAATAATGGTAGACAAATTACTGTGCCCTCTTTGGCCTGAGAGGCCTGTCTGGAGGACCAGACGAAGGTTAGTGTGGTTGAGGTGTAGGCTTTGAGTGATGCATGAGACCCTGTTGACTTGGTTTCATCTACTGCATGAAGTACCAAAATATGTCTGTATCAGGAGATACTCAGAGCTGCCAGTTTATTGGGTTGATTTAGCAAAATCTAGTCATGTAATAAATCCTACCATTGAGTCCATTTTTATTAAGGTTTTGCTAGCAACACCTGATAAACTGGAAATGTATCCTGTTGTGTTTGAGTGACTGTGTGGGGAAAAAAAATCTGCATTTATGATGCACGAGAAGCCTTTTTTTCTTTTTCTGAGGCATCTTTAAAGGAATATTTATGGAACTATGCTTATTGACTTTCTTGCCGAAAGTTAAACTTGCTATGTCGCTACAACCAGGAAACCATAGGCTTAGCATAATGACTGGAAATTGGGGGAAACAGTTAACCTGGCTCTGTCCAAAGGTCAAAATATCCACTTATGAGCTCCTCTAAAGCTCACTAATTAACAAAAACTGAAGTGTAAAACCTCACAGTGACAAAGGCTAACTCTTATTTTTTTTAACCTTTGGACAGAGCCAGGCTATCCGTTTCCCTGTATTTTCAGTTTTTATGCTCAGTTAACCATCTCTTGCTGCATATTGAACAAATAAGCAAAGAAGCTCAATGACAAACTATTCCTTTTTAAACAAGATGTCAGATGCATGTGTCTGCAGGCAGTTAAAAATGTCAGTCATGCCCTCAGCACCAACTAGTTTTACCCTGCATGGTTAAGGCCAAAGATGTAGTGTTGCTGCTAGTGTTTGCAGGCTGATGTTACAGTATTTCGTTACCTTGTGTTTCAGGAGGTCCCAGTCAATGGCCAGTAGGGGAAACTACAGAGCCTCAGCCTGAACAGATAAATGTCCCTGTTTCTGGACCGACTGCAGGCAGACACTCTGAAGCCTCTTTCCACTGCAGCTACTAAATGTGCTGCTACACTGCTTTTGATAATGTATCTACCTAATGTTCATCAGGCCTTATCCTGCCTTTCTGTCCTGCTGTAAAACTGTAACCTTACTCTCTCGATATCGAAGCCTTTTTGGACAATAATTGCACATGCCTGCCTATAGTTTGATTTATTTTAGGTACTGAAGTTGTAAAAGTTTCTTTTTAAGAAAATGCCTTTGTAAATAGTAATTCCTGCAATTTAAATATTTTTCCTTTATTCTTTTTATATAAGAACATGAAAATGTATTTTATTACTGACTTATTGTTTTTACTTTTGTTTTCAGCGGTCAGTTTATGTATAGGATGGTTCAGAGCAACTTATGTGCAAATGCAGTAAAGGAAAACATTTAATGATGAAACCTAACTATGGTACAAAAGTCCCTTTATTAGAATATACACTTTTTTTTTTTTTTTTTTAAGTACAAACCTTGGCAGCCACTTCAAAATGTGTACATGGATAAGCAGAGATAAGAAAATAGCAAAGTTCAGAATAAGATTTAGTGAAAATGAAGAGAATTAGAAAAAGTATAGTGCTGCTTTTCTACTACATTTAGTCATACATGAAGATTATATTTGAAAGGTCTAATTTCTTAAGTAGCACTTTAAACATGTCTGGTCATTCAGTATCATCAACGTGACCTATAAAACTAGGTCTTGGAAAGATAAACCACAGTCAGTGACTGATGTTTAGTAGCACCAAGATCTCTACAGACTCTTTGTAATACAGTTTAGTTTGGACAATTAGGCAGCTTCTCATTGGCCTTAAACTTTTGGTTGTGGTCATGTCAGTTTTAATTCTAACAGCAGTTTTGGCAAAATGAAATGTTTAACAACTTAGCATTAATTTAAAAATTATTATGGCTCCAAACATAGTAGAATAAACACACTCCAGGTCACAGACTTGTGCTATTTTAACTACTGCAATTACTGTACATAAAAATGAGGCATAACACCAGAAAGTTGTTGGTTTTTTCTGATTGCACTACTGGAGGTACAAAAACAGTGTTGGCTTTGTAAAACAACAGTGAGGTTTTTGGGATCTGTACATCTATCTCTGCACGAGTCTGACAAACGCTTGAACGAGCTGGATGAACGGCTCCTGACCTTCATGGCTCGCCTTGGAGCCCGGTGTGGGTGGTTTGGACTGGGTGGAGGGGAGGATGCCGCTGGCCGGAGACGACGGAGAGCCCCTGCGGAAGTGTCGGGACAGGCTGGAGAGGAGAGTGCTCTGGAGGTGAAGAAAGAAAAAATCAAAGAAGTTAGAAAATATTAGTATATATTACAGACTGGATTGAAAGTTTAAGAACATCACCGGACTTTAAAGACCACACACAAAGACAGGTTAAGAGATGTGACTTCTCACCAGTTCAGAGCTGAGCTCCTGTTTGAGCCTCTGTTTGTCTCGAGGTAGGATGGAGGGATCTTTGAGACAGCGAACAGCCTGAGAGATTAGCACGTAGAAACAGTTCTCCATGGTGAACATCAGCAATGACCTGAAGGGAAAAAAACAAGTTCATTTTTCAAAAACAAATTTCAAAACGAATCAGTTAAATAGTGTAAGAAAAAAAAAAAAAAAGTTTTGCTTTGTTACTGAGCACAAGATGAAAAGATGATTACTCTCATGTCTGTCCTTATGAAGCTTCATCAAATAGCCAGTTAGCTTAGCATAAAGACTGTAAGTCAGGGGAAGCAGCTAGCCTGTCTTTGAACAAAAACCTTTATAAAGGTTAAAGAATGAGATTTGCTCTTTGGACAGAGCAGGACAGTTGTCTGATTATAGTCTATGCTAAGCTAATTGGCTTCGAGCTGTGGTATCAATCTTCTCATCTAACGCTCAGCAAGTCAATTTCCAAAAATGTCAAAGTATTATCTCAAAAGGAGATTATAATTTGAATCATCATAGGATAAGAGTCCCATTCAGATAACACTTAAAGTAGCAGGAGAGGAAGATTAACTCACTTCAGAGCTTGGATCTCCTCTGATGAGGCCAGTGAGACTATGCTCAAGGAGACAGGTTCTTTCTTCTTCTCCATCTGTGAACAAACAGCACAAAAACAATCAGGGATCTGTTGAAGGCCGACTGTAGCTGAAGTTATTCATTATTGCATATATCTATATATATCTTATTGCATAATATCTACCTCACTCAGCATGCTCAGGGCCACGTTGATGGTGGCCAGCAGGGTTCCGAACGAAGGAGCCACATCAGGATCAAACGCCGGAGTTGTGAAGCTCAGCACAAACAGGGTTCGGTATTCTGCCAAATCCATACTCTGACACACAGGCAGAGACACAAATCAGCATCTTATTTTGCATTTCTGTCATCATTGCATAAATGTCTAAGAGTTTCTTATGATGCTGCTGGAAAAATGATGCTCATAATTAAGATGAAAACTAATAATCAGACTAATGTTGGTGATGATTAGAGCAGAATAAGCAGGCAGACCTGGTCCAGGAGGATCTGGCAGCAGTCTGGAGTGAAGTGCTGCAGAGTTGCCAGGGTTTTGCTGAGGATCTTCAGAAGGCTGCACTGCACAGCCAGCAGGGCCTTCTGCTCGGCTTCCTCTCGCTCCCCTCCACCGGCTGCCTCTTTAGACGGGGTTTGGGGGGGACGCTGCGCCCTCCGAAGGGGACCAGGGGGCAACGACTCACCATTTTTAGCCTAAAATAAATACAAAACAAAACAAAACAAATTGTACTGGATTCTTGTGGCAGAAAGGTTTTCTTGTCTCACACACTCATTGGAAGTCTGCTTGGTTATAATGCAGATTAGAATAGAAACATAATGATGCTGCAGTGTCTGTCATTATTAAATCATAAGAAAACTGTCCTTGTTTCTGACCTGGAGGTAGTGATGAAGCATCTTCTTGCTGTGGAGCAGATACGTGCAGGTCTGGCACAGATAACACAGATTTACCTGCACAGAGGAGACAGAGAGAGAAAACGTGAACAACTGATTGCTGCAGCGTGACTTCACCAGTGGAGCTGTGTTCTCATCTCTGCTGATGGGGAGGTTTCCTGTGGACTTGCCTGTACGTCTCGGAGCAGTTTGGGCAGGTGAAACTGCCATTCCTTACAGAAGCTGGAGAGCTGCAGCAGGAAACCGACCGTGTGATCGGCCTCGTCCAAACAGGCCAAGCTCTGCACAGTTCGCACTGCATTCAGACACTGATCAGGAGAGAAAAGGTGAACATGAAGATTAGCATCAGTAACAAAGATACATAAGATAACTTTCACAGCATCACAGCCATACCTGCAGTATGCGTTCTTGATGTACTCCGACAAAGTCCAGAGCTTCGTTGATGAAGTTGTAACGCAGAGTCTTGAGCAGACTCTCCATTAAAGACATGCAGAGGCGGTACACCCCCGGCCAGCAGGCCGAGTCCTGGGACTTTCTGGAGAAACTCTGCTCAGAGACACAGATAAACTCTGTTAAAACATCATGTTATAGTCTGTAACATGTTTCTGTAGAAAAATTTAATTTTTATTACCTGTGATGCTCCGTTTGAAGACCCTTCATAGACACTCAGAAGTGGGAGGCAGATAGTCTGGATGACTCCTGCCCCTGCAACAGCTGCTGCCCCCTGGAGGACAAATTAAGACACCCTCAACATTTGACAACTTAAATTGATGAAAAGTATTGATTTAAAAACATTATACAAGGGTAAGTCTGGTGTTATTCCATGCTTTTCATGTTTTTAATCCCATGGAAAGAACAAAGCCAACAATGAATTCATCCTACTAAAAAGTATTGATCTGTGAATAAGAAAAACATAACACCAGGAAAAGTGTGTTGTTGTGTGTACCTGTGGAGTACGGGCCAGAGTGAGCAGCAGGTGAAGTGCCGCCTCAGTGAAGTAGAGGTTGTGTTTGGATCTCAGGCTGAGCTCAACAGCGCTGAGCACGGAGGGGAGGACCGGAACCTTCCTCATCACCGAGACCCAGTGCTCACCATCCTCATCGGTGCGACACAGCTCCTTTGCTAAGTGCAGTGCGAGCACACACACCTGATAAAAAGAAAAATGGCCTTAAATTAACTTTATGTTGGATTTACATTGCTGCTGTATGCACTTTGGAAGAAAACAAACAAATGACAATGTGTTGCTTGTGGAGCATTTAGCAGCTAAAGAGACAGATATTCCCAAAAACAGACCAAAAAGAGATTGAAACCGGATTTAAATTGGACTTTGGTATCTGCTGGATGTGTGAATAAGAAACTATTTTTATGTTTGCCAACAATATCTTCTGTCCATCATTCCCGCCTCAGCTCACCCCATCTCTCTGGTCTTTCTGTGGGCCGCGGGGAGAGTCAGTCTCCATGCTGTCCTCGTCCTCTGTCGTGTCTCCCGTCTGCCTCATGTGATGAGTGTTGTCAATGAGCGCCAGGGCCTCGTCTTTCACTGTCTCACACACAGAGAGCAACAGCTGGGGCAGCTGGGAAATATCTCCACCTGGTTGACAAAGAAATTAAAATCAACAAAACGACTGAGCTACTGTAACATTACATTACATTCAAACAAAGACAACCAAAGACACACACAAGCCTCTTACCGTTGAGACCCTGAATCTGCAGCACAGAAATGAGTGCAGAGAAGATTTTGGCTTTGGTCCTCTCCATCATCTGCTGGTCAGCCTGCAGGACACTCTCCAGGATCAAGGAGAGGGGAGACAGGATGTCAGGAGCTGTTGCTACCACACTGGAGACAGAAAGAGAGCAATGACAGAGTTGATTAAAAATAGAGTTAGGATATATCAAGTGTGCACTGTTGACAGCAACATTAAGGAAACCTATAAACTCTCTGACAAACGAATGAAATCACACCTTCTCCACTGTTTGAGGAGGATGAGTAGTAGAGTGGCCATCATGGATCCAAGACGAAGACAAGGCACAGACATGGGTGTCGTCAGCTGAAAGGGACAAAGAGTTAGTAATTAAAACAGCAAAAAAAGGAAGAGAAATATGGAAGAAAAAAAAAAAAAAAAGACTTACAGCAGCTTTGGTCCCATCCAGGACGTCCATGAAAAGCTTCAGTTTGGTCGAGTCCTCTGTTAGCTGCATCACATCGGACTGAAAAAATAAATTAATCAATCAAAATAAATAAACTGGAAAACATCCTTATTTGCTTTCTTGCTGATAGTTAGATGAGAAGATCAATACCACCCTTATATTTCTGTTAAACATGAAGTCTAATCCATGAAGTCTAATCCAAAAACCGAAGTGTAAAAGACACAAGTTCTATGCAGGACTAGTTTTTGGTCAGTTGTTTTTGTAAGATTTAAAGTTCAACTCATAAGCAACTCATACATCAACATTAAAAAAAAAAAACATAACCATGATTGTGTTTGTTGTTACATACATGGCTAGTGGAGAGAATTAGCAGCATCCGCCAGGCAGAGATCAACATCTGGGTCTCAGGGAAGTAACAGATGCCTTCCTCCTCCATCTCCGCCACATGACACACTAGAGACTTGACATACTGGGACCAGTACTCATATCGTCGTGCAGTGGAAAACTTCTGAAGCCCATCCTTCAGAGACTGCTCCAAGGAACCACTGTAACAACACAGACACAATTAACATCAGTTACATGAGATTTGAGTTGTTATCTGTAAACTGAAGTGATAAATATGACACACTTTTTACTTATTCACTTTTATTATATATTTAGGATTGAAAATTACCTGACAACATAGTAGATCTCCAGGCCAATGATTTTCATGACAAAAGCACAGGTCTCCAGAACACAAGGCTGAGGATGAAATACAATGCATGAGTGGATGTCACAGTTACTCATGTAATCATTATAGGAGTGTGAAGAATTGCAAAATACCTCTGTGGTATCTGAAGGTGGGGTGAGGGTTCCAAAGAGAGGTGTTGTCAAATTTTCCCAAAACCTTTCTCTGTGTGAAAAAGCAGCAATATATACGTCAATGTTTCAAAACATCCAGTTGCACATAGTTTTCCAGGTCAAAGCGAGAAATAATGTGCTTACTTTTTACGTAAGACGGAGATGGCACTATCTCTGCGATCCTGCCAGAGGGCAAGGAGGAAGGCCAGGGCGGCTCGGTGCAGCAGCGGAGGGCACCAATATTTCCCCTGCTGTTTGGAGTCAATCAGGTCCAACACCACATGGAGACAGCTCCACTCACCAAGCAGAAACTCCTACACAGAGATATGATATGAATCCAGATGTAGCACTACGAAAAGTAAGAAACTTTATAAAAAAAAAATAAAAAAAAATCACTCCACACACTGCATCTCCTGCGCTTCATACCTTTGACCCCTCGCTTCCATCCTTGACTTCCAGGTTGAGGAAAAGCTCAATGAGACCGGGCTGGGTTTCCACGGCCACGGTGAGGAACTCGAGGATCATGACCTTGATCCTCATGTCTTCTGTCTTGCTCTGCAGTCGAGTGAGGAACGCATCCCGGATGGCTGCTGCGTCATTACCAAGGCACGCGTAGACTGACATGGGAGCCACCTACAGACACAATATCAGCTGAACATCAACATGTTTGTACAACCCTGTAGATGTTTTGAACTTGATGTGCTGTTGTTTTGTACAACATATATGTACAGTATGTAAATATAGAAAGTCCTTACTGTGGCGAGCCTTTTGAGCAGCTGGATCGCCAGGCGAGGCAGCGCAGGGTCATGTTTGTGGTAAATATACTTGGCCAAGACAACTATGAGATTGCTTCCATGTCCACCATGCTGCGTCAGGGCCTGCTCCAGAGGGGACACGACGTCGGATGGCGGCTTCAGGCGGATGACATTGTTGGTGACAGAGAAGGCCAGTTTGACTGTCTGGATCAGGATCTGACCAGGACCCTCAGAGCCACAGCTGGATGGTGTCAGAGAGGGAAGAGAATATAACTATTGGAATATCTACATATGATAACACAGTTAGTCAATAACATAAATATGGCAGGGTTGGGCTCATTATATAAAACATAACAAAAATTCAGCATGAACACTGTCTGTTCACCTGCTGGGCTGTGCAGCCAGGACCACATCTATGGTGTCCACTCCAACTCCCATGATATTAACGACCGCCTGTCCAGCTTCAGTGTTTGCCAGGCTGTAGATACACAGAGACTGCAGGGTGGGGGTGCTGCATCAAGGAAGAAAAGAATAAATCAAAAACAATAACGACAACAAATAAATTATCAATAAAATATCTGTCAATGAATTAATGCAGGCACTTGTGTAATTTAACAACAAGCCTACGATCCAGTCAAGTTTAGGTTTGCATCCATATCTCTCCAGATTCATATATAGTGAAGACTTTGAAGGAATTTAATAAAAGGTATTTAAGTATTTTATAGTGAAATGGAAGTTATCACCATATTGACATAAAAGACTCCAGTGAGAAACATGCTATCTTCATGTTGACTGTTTTTACAGAGGACTGAGAGCTTCATCACATGCTGCAACAACAATCACCTGAAGCTCAATGTCAACAAAACCAATGAGTTTGTGGTGGACTGCAATACTTCAAATATGGATGTTGCTGCAAAGAAGCTACAAATTCTAAAACGTGGATGCTTCACACATCTTCAGCCAGAAGATCGATATAATCACCACAGTTTCAAGGTGGTCATCCAAGATTAGTATCAACAATTCACTATCTAACCAAATGCCAAATATGGTCACAACCTCCCCTTCTGTTCCTGAGGGTTGGTGATGAATAATGGCCCAAAAAAACATTTTTGCAGAACACTATCACAGTTAAGTTGACCTTTGAATATAAATGTCATCACTTCATCATTTTATCCAATTAGACATCTTGAGTTATGACCAAAAATGAGTTTTGTGAGGTCACAGTGACCTTTGAAACCAAATTCTAATCAGTGCATCAACAGACAACCTGAAGACATAATGCCTCCAACCATGGCCGTCACCGGTGCAGAGGCATAAAAAGTAGATTTAAAAAGTTGGAATCAGTAAACTGTTGTCACTTTTGTTTGGAGAATATATAGCTTGCTTTATCTATCAAACTGTAAAACGTTATTTAACAAATTATAGAAATTGCACTTGACCTGAATATAGAGGAAAATGTGCAGATGACAGGGTTATGACACTTCCTAAAAGATTATCCTTACCTGCCCTGATCCTCTCCCTCTGGGCTCAGATTGAGGATGGCATGTATCAGCTCCAAAATAAGACAGCCTGTAGCAACATAGAGAGAGTTTATTCAGTTCAGTATCTATTTATAATTCTGTAAGAAAGAAACTCGCCACCACTGTCATGTCAGAAATGTGCCCTTACCTATCCTCTCCCTGACTCCATAGGTGTTGTAGCGCCACTTATGGTAAGTGGGCAGCATCTCCTTTAGCACCAGTAGCACACAAGGGATCAGGCCTTTGTTCTGAGTGCTGCCAAGCTGACCCTGAAATGAACCATCAGGGAGAGAAGAAAGATGCACATTACAGCAGCAGGACACCACACGAATAGATTAAAAGAAATCATTTTCTGTCCTGTATTTTATGTAAAATAACATTGTTGAGCTGCTACCACAAAAAGTCGGCCAGAAAGTCAAACTGTTCTTACCTTGACCAGGGTTGTAATGAGTCGAAGGAAGGCGATCGTCACAGCGTACTCCCCCCTGGGCTGCTCAATCTGGACCAGCAGATTGCCGTAGTTTCCTGCCTTCATCCCTTCAGCACTAGGAAAAAAAAAAAGTTTTGTTCGATACTTTTCACTCCCCCAACCAAAAAAATAATAGTCTGATATTTGCCAGGCAGGTTTAACACATTTTGAGCTTTTCACTTTACCTCACACACTGAGCCATGCTGGTCAAAGGGTTGGAAGCAAAGGGGAGGAAACCTGTGTGGTGCAGACTGGACCACACCTGAAGGTAAAAAAAAATGTATGTATTTATATGAGGCGTGAGAGGAGGATTCAAGAACAGTGACTTTAAATCCTTAATTTTACTTCCTGTTCACACTGGAAGAACACAGCACACCCACCTTCCCTGGCATCCTTGCAGCCAGTACGGAGAGGCAGTTCACACAGGAGGCGATCACGTCCACGGGAGGGTTGATGACTGACGTTAACCTAACAGACGTGAACAAATGACAAGACAAATTCATTCCTGGTTTCTAGTCAAGAACGTTTCAAATAAAAGGGCAAAAGCAAAAGCATACTTTGTTGATTTGTGTCTCTGTAAAGTTAGTTAGTTTACCTCTGCAGCAACATGTAGATGCGTGAAGTGAGAGGCAACAGACAATCTGACAGAGTCCAGTCTGTGCTTATGATCTTATAGACCAGATCCAGGATGGGCTTCACTCGTGCACAATGAGCTATAACATCTGGAACAAGAAACAGCAGAGAAACACAGACAAGTTTGTTATGCTGATAAAAAGACTGGAATAATTTTTTAATCAGCTGACATTTTATGGTCTTTATGGCTGTTGATCAATCTAAGAAAAGTTTGTCGACATTACTTTGAACTCTGATATTGATAATAACAAAAATACAGAAAATCAACAGTCTCGTCCTTTAAGAGACTTAACATCTGCTTGTGAGAATACGTGAACAACCAGCTGTGTACCTGCAGTTGAAACCACATGAAGCAGCATCTCCACCTCGCAGGTGAAGAGAGTCCAGGAGCTGTAGGAGTAGTCCCAGCGAACCACGTAGCCCTGCTCGCCTCCAATCATCACCTGGCCCAGCACCCCCTGTGGCATCCACAGGTTAGTCTGCCCTGTGCCTGATGGTTGAGACAAAACATTATAGTGGAAGTGCATCACAGAGGAGAGACATGAAAAATTTAAATAATCTTAAATCTTCTATAGTTATACACAATAAAAATATACATCTAATATTCAACAGACCCTCTGATATTTTTGGACACACTGTCTGGCTTCAAATCTCAGAGTAACAGCCAAACAAACTAACCGAGAGGGTAGAGGAGTTTTGGTGTTTGTCTCCTCCACAGCGTCTCATCATCTTTGGAGATGATATCATTGGGCTTGTGTTTGTAAACTTGTGTATAGAAGGACATCTTATCCAAAAAGTTGTACACCTGTCACAGAGGTAAAAAAAAAAAAAGAATAAATAAAAAAATCATTAAACCATTTACATAAGGAAAAGAAAAGTGTGTGTATATGTCTGTGCATGTGTGACATCTACCTTTTTAACAGTTGACTTGTTTGACAATAGAGCAGTTAGAAGCTGTAAAAGTGGTCCGATCTTATGAGGGAACATCCCGACCACACTGTCCAGGATCATTCCCAATCCCATGTTCGGCTTCTGGATTAAAAATTTGACAAACATGATACATTATCACCAGTTGACATTTTTTGCTTTTATCCGATTTGACCTCGTCTTTGTCTTTTCCTCACCATTTCCCAAAAGACTTCAGCCAGATTGGGAGCAGACAGGACTTCACACGCAGCATCAATCAGGTGGGAGCACTGTGTTGCCACACCATCAGTCTGTCATATGCATTATGATAAGGCAAGTTACCAATACAGGTTAGAAATATGGACGTGAGGAAGGAGTGTTTAACATACCGTATATACATGTAAAATCTGGGTGTATACCTGCAGACTTTCCTCTTCAAAAGAAGTAATCACAAATGAGAGGAGACCGTAGATACACATCTTTGCTGTGCTTGCTGTACACTGAAGAGAAAAAGTTCAATGTAGTAATACAGTACAAATGTTACATTGGTACCAACTGGTATGTGTATGTTTGTGTTGCTGCATCATAATTTTTCAGGAAAAATGTGAAGGTTTTTTGGTGAAACTTATTTTCAGTCATCAGTTTTCTTACATTATTCCCTGAGACTCCAAGGCCTTTCAGCATGGTTGAAATATACTTGAACACCCCCAGCTGCAGGGCGGTGTTGCCTATCCTCCTGATCACGGGGCTGGACTCATCTGGTCGCAGAGTGTGTCTCAGCAGGACCCAGGCCAGCAGCACCGGGCTGTGATGAGGAATGTCACCAAATGTCAGCAGCAGCTGATCCATCTCCTGGAAGGAACAGAAGAAAATATTGTTTCAAAAGCAATTTTGTCTAATCTGGATATTGAATGCCAGACTTGGGGCTTTGTTTAGTTCATTTAGAAACATTTAGCTGTCCAGAAGATCCAGTCTTTCTCTTGAAATACAACAGAATTAATGTTTTTACAGAAAGGCTTGGATCATTGTTTTACCTAAATCTGCAGCTCTGCACAGCTTTGAGCCTAGTTTAGCTTGTTATTTTGGCTTTTTTTTTAGCTTGCACATACAGCTCTACAGTTGCGTTACAGTGTATTTATGCATACTGCATTTAGAGACTGTGATCAAACCTTGACGACGTCAGGAGCACTGGAGAACTGATGCTGCTCTGTACAGTCCTCTAGGGCACACTTGTGCAGGAAGTCTATGTCCATTCCTTCAATCAGGATGAGAGAGCTCAAATATCTGCAGGTCAGAGAAACATAAAAGACTTTTAAGACTACACAAAGAATGAAATGTTAAACCATGCACTAGATAGTTACTGACAAAGTTATTTATTTATTCATTTTGCGCCCTCTTACCCGATGCGGTCAACCAGCGCATCCATGCTCTTGTCTACCAAGTGTCTGTTGGTCTGCCGCAAACCGAAGCCTTCTTCTTTGAACATTTTGGTGAAGCTCAGCAGGTCGGATGGGCTCATCTCAAAGTAGGCGTAATATAGAAAGATGATCTCCAGAAGAAGAGTCTGTTCTCTCAGACACTGCAGGAACCATAGTGATACCTGCCTCTCAGTCTTGAAAGTGAAAAGTGACAGCAAAAATGTGAGTAATATGTGATATATACATTAGATCTAGGTTATAATATACAGCGTTAATAAATTATGAATTAAACATAAGAACTAAATTATCACCATGAGGTTTCCATGAGTTTCCCATGTTGGCGCTTCTGCTTTGAAGAGCTTCTCAAACTGCGACTGGTAGTTGCTCACCAGGTCCTTCTCCAGTTTATTGACACAGTTCGAGTACTCAGCCTGGACAAAAACAAACACACCCAGAGTTATGTTACAGAAGCAACAACAAATAAACTTATTTTCAGTGAGAAATGTGCCAATAAAGCTGTATTCTTTAAATTTCCTGATGTGACTCAAATCCAGCTGCTTCTCACCCTGTAGGGATGTCGCTCATCCTGAAAGTATGTCAGCAAGAGCAGGACACATCTGAGCAGACACATGCGCTCATCGTAGTAATAGTCTGCGATCTGTGAGTGCACACACATAGGCAGGCATACTTATTGGATTAAATATGAAAATGTAACTGTCATGCCGAATCAAATGAAACTATACAGAAAGTGAAAATGGTAGTAAATCGCTGTACTGACCTTCAGCAGCAATGCCTGGCTTTGTCGCTCATCTTTGAGGACAACCTGTGTAGAAGATTCCATTAGTCTCCATCTCAATATCTTTCATAATCACATAATCTTTGAGGTTTTTGTTCCTTATGAAAAATAATGCTCTTAATCTAAGGAACTGCAATACTAAATCCCACAGTATCACTGAAAACCTAAAAACTGTGCGAGATTATTACATTATTATTCTCAACTGGGAACAGACACCTTTAATGAATCACGGGTTCCTCGGTAGTCCTCCTGTAGGTAGCACTGTAAAAGCTGCACACTCTGCTCCTCATCAAGACCCTGTAACATTATTAACACATTCAATTATCAAATCATCATGAAACGCACCACCAAATGAAGACAGTGAATCTACAACTTCTACATAAAACAGACATTTTTAACTCTTACCAATAGTTTACTGATCCGCAGACCAAAATCCTTCAATGGTTGTGCAACATCTTTGTTTTCCTTCACTTTCCCAGCAGAGGATGAGCTAGAACAAGTGATGCTGACAATTACTCTTTTGGTTGTAATGAATAGTAGTGTATGTGATGTTAGTCTCAAACTGTGACATACCTGGGTGGCTTGTAGTAATTGAATCCTTGATGCAGTCTGTCCCAGTGTCTGTCGAGCTCTGCCTCTATCTGAGCCTATGCCGGTCAAATGTTTTATAATGAGAAGAGGGAAAATCATTTGTGTCATTGGGGCTAGTGTCATTTTCTGTGCTATCTAAATAACTATATTTAAACAACATGATTTTGGTACATCCAAACTCAGTAAAAAAAAGATTATTTCACTTATTAAACGAGAATTTTAAAAAAAGTACTAATGAGATCATTTGACCCCTCAAGAAAATCCTATCTTAGACATACCGGCTCTCGCAATGCAGATCTTCCTAGCAGTATGGTCCATAATTCTCGACAGCTCCTAAAAGAAGATTGACATTAATGTACAATACACAGGAAGTTTCATCAGTTCATCTGGATGTGAAAGTACAATTATAGGTACCGTGACAGTATACACTGTGAGAGTATATACATTTGTCAACTGTTATTATTCTATACCATTTATACCGTGGTGGGTATTCTCTTAATATGAATTCAGTGGCGGATGGTGGGTCAATTTTCGAAATGTGTAAATGCGAAGTAAAATATTTTTATTTAAGAAAAAAAATCTAAGCTAGTCATTGTCCTCATCGTGCCCAAACATTAGCGTTAGCCTCTTCTCCTTTGTTACAACTAACCATTGTCTGATATTAGAGGTGACCAACCATGTAGTTATTTCAACTAGAAACATAATCATCGGTTCTTCGTCTAGTTAAATAACCAGTTAAAATCTAAACGTCAACATGCTGTTGTTGACATGCGGCTGACACACCGCGCTGTTGAAAAACCATTCAAATGTTCAACTGCTAGCACTTGCTAAGCTAAGTTAGCGTGGTGCTAACAGCTCAAAAGACACAGTTAAATATAAATGTTACTGCTGATAGGACTTAACAAACAGCCAAGTTGCGTAGGAATGATTACTCACTGATAAATACTTAAAGAAAACTATTAAAACAAGGTAGAAGTTAACGAAAGTTTGTTGCTATGTGCCAACCTGATGCTCATCTCCGATTCCGCCATCTTCGTTCCTGCCATGTGATTGGTTGTTGTTATGCGTCGTCACAGCTGTCGTAGGCACTTTTCTTCTTCGTCGCCGCCGCCGCCTTCTCTTTCACAAGGCGACTGCCATCTACTGGATTTAAATAACTATCGCCGCCGATTTCCTTCCTTCAATTAAATTAATCTAAATCATATTGTAGGCAAAAAATGAATGCATTAATATCTGCCTTTCCCCCTACAAATGTATAGTTCAATATGATGTAATATATAATAAGTGTAATATTTTCGTGTTTGCTAATCTGTGTGATTCATGTTTTATACTTAATTTGCTATAATGCAAATAAGAATACATTTAAATAAAAAAAAGGCAAATACTCAATGTGCGCTTTCTTAACGACACAATACTATAACAACACATTTAATATTTAAAAATAAATTAAAAACAAACGCCTTTAAGAGATTTTTTTTTCGTTGTACCACGTGACCCGGCTGTCAAATATGGCCCCCTCCTTCTGGGTGTGAGAGAAGCGACAGCTGACAAAGGAAAGAAATCTGTCATAAAAAGGACACATCACAACGCACCTTCGTCCAGATAACACTGCACTCATGTGGTACGTACGATCGTGTTTGTCAATCTGAGTTTTATTTCCGTTCAACCAGCAGTTTTTGTGCTCTGTAGCATTAAGCTAACTCCGTACAGTCAGCTGTATTTTGTCGTTAGCTTGATGCTGTCCGAGGTTGATGCAGCATCCTTGGCTTGCAGGGGGACTTTAGCCCCTCTCTGCTTTGTTAGCATGTATGTAATAAATGGCTGGAGGATTTTTCTTTTTTCTTTTTAACGTATCCGTCAGATGTGATGGTCATGTGTTAACCTCCACAGCTATTTCAGCTCATTAGAAAGTCAGTCCAACCTCCTCAAGAACAAAAGGTTCCAGCTGATAGAGGAAGAGCATGAATTTCTCCTGAGCTGTGGGATTTCACACTGACTGGGTGAATGTAGCCATAGTTCATGACAGAAAGCAGATAAAGCATGAGCAAAGTTCACTGTTAAGATTAGCTAAGAGGACCCAGTGGACCCGGTCTCACAACCTCTGGATTCAGTAAAGCCTATAATTATTTTCATTATTCTGTTTTGTGATTTTTGAAAGGTAACCTCACTGATTAAATGTTTCCCCTTTTGTTCTAGACATCCTTAGCAAGTGAAAAATGCCTGCCAAATGATGAAGTGTGCCAGAGAGAGGAACTGACAGAAGAAGGCCTTCATTGTTGCAGACCATCTGTTCAGATCAACCCTCCTCCCTCCTCCTGCCAGCCTCCACCCTGCAGCCATGCAGATCAATCCCGTGCTCGTGGAGTCCTCTGTAGTTTTGGCTGTGGTGCTGTGTGTCCACATGGTGGTGTGGAACCAGCACTCCTGGTGCAGCATAGCCCTCTTCATCCAGGCTTTCTACGTACAGCACAAATGGGACCGTCTGCTCAGGTCGGGGGGCGCCGTGTTCCAGTTCCGTCCTGCAGCAAACAGCGGCATCGTCCCGGCCTCCATGGTGATGCCTTTGCTGGGCCTGGCGCTGAGAGAAAAGTGCTCTGCCTCAGGGAATGTGTACTTTGAACGTTTCTCCATGGTGATCACCATCACAGGCATGATGCTGGCTCTGTTTCTCTCCCTGATTGCGCTTGGCATCACGAGACCCGTACCCACCAACACTTGCGTGATCGCAGGCATGGCTGGCAGTGCGATTCTCTACACGACAAAACAGACGCTGACAGTGTCTGAGGTCATCGAGGTCTTAGAGGTTCTGTTGATCTTCGTTTATCTCAGCCTGATTGTGCTTTACCTGCTGCCACGCTGCTTCACACCTGGAGAGGCGCTCCTCATCGTCGGTGGAATCAGCTTTATCGTCAACCAGCTCATCAAGCGCTCCCTGAACCTTGCAGAGGTCAAAGGTGACCCAGTGAACTATTTCCTGCCGGTTGTGGTGGTGGGCTCACTCTTGCTGGGTGTCTTCTTTGCCCTGCTCTTCTGCTTCATGGAGTCTGAGACCTGGGTGTCATCGCTTTTCTTTCACATGATGACAGCCGTTCTGGGCCTGGGAATCCTCATGCCGTGGCTCTCCCTGTTCATCGGCCGGCACCCCATCATGTGGCTGTTGGACTTCGTCATGTTAAATGACAGAAGACTCTGTCTGCTGGGGTACTGGGTCTTTCTGGCTGTCGTGGCCACTTGTGTTGTGTTACACCAGAACTACCAGCGCCAGTCGGGGTCCAAGAAGCACCAGGCCTCGACTGTTGTCAGGAAGTACTTTCATCTCATTGTAGTGGCCACATATGTTCCAGGGCTCATATACGACCGGCAGCTGCTCCACGTGGCGTCTGTGGGTTGCTTGGCGGTTTTCTTGTTCCTGGAGTATGTGCGTTACTTTCGGATCAGGCCTCTGGGTCAGCTGCTCAGGCAGGTGCTCACCTTGTTCCTAGATGAGCGGGACTCTGGGCCTCTTATCCTGACCCACATCTACCTGCTGCTGGGCATGTCTCTGCCCATATGGCTGTTCCCTGGGCCCTGCGCCCCGAAAGGGATACTTCTTGGTGCAGGCGGCCTGGTGCCATATGCAGGTGTGCTGGCTGTAGGGGTCGGAGACACTGTGGCGTCTGTGTTTGGCAGCACCATGGGGGAGATCCGTTGGCCCGGCACTAAGAAAACCATGGAAGGGACGGCAACATCTGTGTTCGCCCAGATCATCGCCGTCGTCATGTTTCTCATCTTTGATGGGAGCATCAATCTGAACTCTACCTACTCATGGATTGTTGGCTCCATCACTCTGGTGGCCATGCTGGAAGCCTACACCTCCCAAATAGACAACCTCCTACTCCCACTCTACCTCTTCATCCTGCTGTTGCTTTGACTGGACAGATGGCACAAACAAAAACAGATCCCTCCCGCTGCCCTCAGCTCTTCCTGGGGGAAAAAGAATGTTCAATTTGGGGTAAAAAACTGTACAAAATGTGATAGTAGAAGTAATAGAAGTCCCTTTAGGAATCAGTGGAGTCGTTTTCACTAGCACAAGAAAGGAATAGTTAAAAGTTCACAGCTTAAACAAGGCGGGTGATTGTTAAGTCACAAACCAATGTGGCAGCAGACATGCTGTTAGCATGACATTACAGTCTGCTGCCTTCAGATCACAAGTCATTTTAGTATCAGTTGCTTTGAGGAATGAGACGATCACTTCAGAATAAGTTACAAAGAAATCTGAGTTGCAAAATCTTCTGTAGTGACAGCGGTGGTGTACGGTTTCTTTTGCGTGTCACTGTCCTGACCACGAGGTACTCGACCACTGACACCATCAGCTCCTGAATTATGCAACAGGAGATAGTTTAGCAAAGTGGATAAATGTCCTTTAAACACTTAGAGAATTCTGAACGGTACAAACGCTGCTAAATGGCACATTTTGATCATCAATGAGGACGTTTTCCTATCTTGTCCCAAATGGATACATGCCTTTGTATTGCCTTTGAAGAACATTATTTAAAGTTAGCTTATAGATATGTCTTTTTCTTAATCAACGTTTTTGTTATTAGGTTATTTTACCTCCCCCGATGGCAATATGAAGTACTTACTGCTGAAAATATTTGCCTTAAGAAGTATATTTTCAATCACACATTAACTACTATTGTAGATTCTGTAGTTGAAAGCACGGCGGCCCCTCTCATCTCTTCTTTACAAGGGCTGATTTATACTTCGATATGGCAGAAACTCACTATGCTCCTGCATGACACTAATGTGAAATTCAGTACTGTAAAAAGTACACAGGTATCCTATAGTATATTTTTGAGGTTTGATGGGACCCCTTAAAGCTAAACTTAATATATACATTTCCTTGTGATACTGAGCCTACAAACCATGCAAAGTTTAGGAGTCTGTAGATATGCTTTGGGCCAAAATGATGAACTCATGCCCTTTCTTTTGCAACAATTTATCCATTTTATTGAATATTTGCAAAAATATCCTCAAACGTCATCAGGTTTCATCTCATCATTCTTTGATGAGGATACGACAGTTTATAACCTGAAACTTGTTTTCAGCATGAATTAATTAACAATCTTTGGTTTATGTTCATCTGTAAAAGTTCTTTGGTGTTTTTTTATGTTGTAACAGTTTAGTAGCATGATCCTACTTGTATGTTGTTTTTGCCATCATTCTTACATTTAAAAAAATGTAATCTTGCATGTTGAGTGCATCTGAGAAGAAAGATAACATTGAAATGCCTCCTATTTTTGTCCAATTGTTTAATAATCACTTGGCGATTGAGAAGCAGGACTTTGACAACATGAACATTAACCCTTTGGTTTCACAATTTCCTTTTTAAATTTACCTGAGGTTTGGAAGTTGTGGTTAATAATCTTTCATACACAATTTTTTGTTGTTTTTCATTTAAGTTATGTCTTAAAATGAACATACTTGAAATAGAAATGCTTACTGTTGTCTGTAAAAATAGGAATCTGCCATCTTGTTTTGACACAAATCTAAAAAAATAACCTGGAACAATAATAAATGCTGGTTGGTGACAATGTTGATGAGGAGTTGCTGAATAAAAATATATAATTATCAGTTATCTTGTGGCGTGTCCATTGAAAGTTCATCAAAAAGTTTAAAAATGTTTATTCAAAATTATTTTCCAGTCTGTTAAAAATCCATTTTTGACTTGGCTGTTGAAGTAATTCTGCATCAGGCTTCATATCAGTCTATGTGTAGCTCAGAGAAACAGATGGTGTCATATAGGATACAAAACAAGCCACAAGAAAGAGTTAAAAATGTCCTTACAAGTTGGTCCTTCTTTAGAAAAGATTGTGTCTTTCCATGAACTGCAGTATCGAATGCCAGAAACATCCTTCATTTAGTGTAGAGAGGTGGGAAAGGGAGCTCTTCAGTGGGCTGTAACCTTTAGACCAAAAAGATGGAAACATGACAGAAGGGAGTCTTAGTGAGAAGAGGAAGATATAACACAATCTTCCTCTTACAAATCAAAAGTTGAATTCACAAAAAATAAAACACACCCTTGATCATTTCAACACAGGCTGCTGCAGCTGTATTTCCTAATATTCTCTAAAGTTGATTAAAAGACATCATCATTAGGTGACCTGACCACAGGCAGTGTTTTACATTTGTTCTAAAACCACAGTTTTTCTGTGACAGGTCAAAACAATGTAACAGCAGCAAAAGTAGAATAATATTCAGTTACAAACTAATATTTAGACACAACTGATTAACATTACCCAACCCAACTCTGAAAGTCTCTCACCAGTTGTCAGGGCTCCAGCGGGTTTCCTGAGACTCCATGATGTGGAAGGTGTAGACGTGCCGAGAGTCTTCTGAGGTGTTTTCAGCGCTGCGATGCACCACCTCCCCGTGGATCAGGACTACACCACCTGAACACATAACGATCGATGGTGGAAATGTGCAACAGCTGACCAACTTTTATAGTTTAATTTGGTGCTGCACAGTACTAAGGTTGTTTTGTTAACAATCCTTTAGTATATAAAATGTCATAAAATAATGATAACCTTAAAAACTTAGAACTAGCAAATCTACAAATTTCAGGAGCAGGAAATAGCTATTGTTTGACAATTTTTGCATTTAATCAACTGTCAAAATGGTTGTAGATCAAATTTCTGTCACCCACTGATTTACCTTTTTTAACAGGTGCGGAGACAAACTTGTCATCATCATAGTTCTGCTCTCGACCAATGAAGTTTGTCAGGGGAAAGGTGCCTGGTGGGGTACGCACCATACGCCGAGAAATACCACCTGGGAAAAGGTGTGGAATATAACACAGGAAGCAGTTTTTGGTACATTGTGGAGCAAGGGCTTCAACAGTGCAAGGTGAGCTGTGTTGTGAGCTTACTGTTGTGTGACCCCGGGATAAACCACAGGCAGCCGTTGTTAACACTGGCATCTTCCAGGGCGATCCACAGCCCCATCACTCTGCCCAGAGGCTCCGTGTACAGAAAAGTGGCATCTTGATGCGGCGTCACTACAAACAGACCAAAAAAAAGACAAGGCTTTTTCATGGAAAGAATGTTTATTGCATGAGCCTTTTATCTGTATTTTTGTATTTTTAAATCTTTCTTACCTTCTCCTCCAATCCCTGGTTGCTGGAGGAGAGAGAAATAAAATGATATCCTGACCTACCCATCATCTGACACTATGAGGCATTTCACATGCAAACAGATAGACTTTACCTTAAAAATGAACATGCTTTGCAGTATCACAGGACTCGCAAGCCCCAGCTTCTTGGCTATGCCCTAAGAGAACAACACTTGATGTGAATGTTGGTTATTCTGTGACTCATTCTCTTATATTGTTCAACAGCTCACTCACCTGAATTCTGGGTGAATGTGTAACCTTTTTGTACAAAGGTTCATAAGCATGTAGTGCTAAAAGAAGAAAACTGGGATTAGTTATGGACTTCTGGAAAGGCTTTTGTGCATCACGTTATGAAAAATTTGATTAGAAATCTTACCATGTCCAACTTTATTTAGTGATCGTTGTTTTGGTATGATGAATTCTCCTGCAGGACAAGAAATGCTTTATCTGTCTAATTTGCCATATAAAAAAATAACAGACAGGCCGAAAAGAATTTCTATAGTGTTCACCTTTGTCATCAAAAACTCCTTTCTCAAAGAAAAAGCGGATCTTATCTCCACTGGTGATGAAATAGTCAGCATTTCCCTGCAGGTCAAAAGGTTAACATCAGTAACCTGATCCAGCAGGAGAGAGACACTAAAGGTCAAAGGTTTGGAATCATCTGCCACAAAAGCTTGATTTAGCACAGTCAGGTGGCTTAGAGGACTACTGTATATTTTTGAACGGTCTTTTGTGCAATTAGGTTGTAGAAAGTCATCTTTACAAATGTTATTTTGTATGAAGGGTTTGCAAAAAAGTAAGAATTGAAAGGGCAGAAAGAGACAAAAATACCTCTGAGCAAAAGTTAAATATGAATATAAGAAATGGCCAGTGATTGGTAAGAGAAATTGGAAGCTTAGCATCAAAATCTGTGCGCAATAATGCGTATAACAAGCTGGAATTAACAGACATTTTACAAGTAAGTAAGATGACAGAATATCAGCTGAACATACTATGGACTTAAAAAAATCACAAACCTATTCAATCTAACCAATGAGTAGACTGCAGAGGGCCCAAAGAAAAACAGGTTCCCAAAATATTTAGAGCCCTTTCGCACTGGTGTCGTTCATTAACATTCCACAGTCACTAACACTTTTCTGAGACTGAAAGACAAAATCAAACGGTATTTGGAAAAAAAAAAAAAAAAAATTAAATGGATGTTTTAATCATTTCATTATTCTTTTTTTGGGGCCAAAGCTATTTTGAATGTAGGTGAAACATTTGGTTACTGTATATACTGTTTTAAATCTATATTAAAACAGCCATTATTGAAGGAAAGAAAAGCATTAACATAACAAGTGATTCCAAACTTTTGAAACTGACACTCACTAGACTGTTGACATAAGAGTTTGCTATTAGCCTGAGGGGAAGGGCAGTAAGGGTCGAGGTAAACACTGTGAATCAGTGGAGCACCTACAGACTACGTATGACGATCATGAAGGAAACACTTTCTGCAGTTAATGCATATAAATAGGAACCTTACCTGCATCTTTAGGTGCAACACAGTGGAAAGCATGTGAGAGAAACATTGTGGGATGAACCTGAGTCACTGACGCTGTTTAAGACTCATCTCACTGTCTGCTGTGCATTAGGTCACCTGTGTTTTGAGCTGCTCGTCGTGGTAGGTGGAGAAGGTGATGCGGCAGTGCTCCGGGACGTCCATCTGGTCCACTATCTCCACCATCCTCTGCCTCAGCTCGTCACACTCCTGGGAGCTCAGCAGCCCGTCCAGAACCACATATCCATCCTCCAAATACTGTCAGGAGGGAGGAAAGAGTAGCTGGGTTAGATTCACAGCGCTGAAGCCACTGAGGAGTTAAAGCATGATGTCCTCAGTGGCTCAATTTCCACAAAATCGTGTTACTCAGCGTAAATCACATAGTTCTCATTAAGAACTGCGACAAGCTGATCTTTTATGACTGCTTTCACTTTTCCAAGAGGGATCTTTGTTTTCTTCAAATTTAAGTCCAATCTGGGGGGATATGTGCACATTATATGCATTCTCAATTCAATTACATAATCAGTTAAATTTCTTAAAAAATAGTTGTATTTAATGTGAGCTGCTTTTATTGTTATGAAACACGTTGTGACATCAGTTCTTGAAAGGTAAATAATTAAACCTCTTACTAACTTGCTAAAAAAAAAGAGTCTTTTAATCTCAGTGTTTGTCTCAGAGACAAAGCTGAAAGAATGAACAAATGCTCTTCGATGTCACAATGCAAAAATAAATAAATAAATAAAAACGGCAAACTCTTAAAGGCAGCTCTGGCACTTCACAAACAGGAATAAACTGGCATTTGCTCCTGTTCCTTCAATGGGCCACTTGTAGCTGCAGCATGTTATGTAATGAGTCTGAAATATGCACAAACACTGTCATCTAAACTCCAAAAACACAAACAATAAAATCCTGCAGGAATATCACACTACACAACAAAATAAGTGTCTAACAGTTATTAGAGTTGCACAGACAACTTTGAATATAATGCAATAAATTAGACTGTATTTTATTCTAATGTGCAGAATATAAGTAAAATGCAGCTCACACTACTTCGGTTTTTATTATAATGTAAAACTCACCTTCTGCACATCCTGATCTGTCATAAAATCCATGCTGGTGTGCTCGAGGGTCCAGATCATAGACTGTCCAGGTCTGATCTGTTTCATCCGGGTAACCTGCAACCTGCTGGCGATGATTTCCGACCACGTGACTCGTCTAAATCACTACAGTCCATGAGTGTAGCTCGTACAAAGGCCGTAATAGGATTTTGGACTTTAACTCTTTCGATGCAAAACAGAGGACCATGTGGCGGTGCTGTAGTAGCCCAGGATGGCCCCTAGATGTCGCTCATGTCGTTGATGTAACATGGAAGCAGACACAGATGAACTGCAGCACCATCTTGTGGCCACTTGTGGTTTCAAATTTGAGGTACTTGTACTTTGAGTATTTCCATCTCATGCTACATATTCATTCTTCAACTCCACTACAGTTCAGAGGTGAATACTATGCTTTTTGTTTCAATTAAGATTTTACAAACAAAACATACAAGTTTAAACATAAAATCACTGTTATAGATTTAAATACCCAGCAGAATATAAAATAGTTACTACAGCAGTAAAATTCTTACACATGAATGCATCAGTAATGATAACACAATATTATACAACATGTAACACTCATGGGTCAATTTTCTGCACTATGAGTACTTTTACTTTAAGTACAGCTTGCTAATAAAAATTACTTTTACTAAGTGACATTTTCAATACAGATTTTCCTTGTAATGGAGTACTTTCAAATTGCTGCATTGCAATGCAAAAAAATTCACATCCTTTTATAAAATATTTAATTAACACATTTTGCAAATTACTATAAATTTAACCATTACATTTTTTAAAAAATCAAACAGAAAAGTCACTGTTCAGCTGAACTTGTGACAACCTTTCTAATATTTTGTACTGGAAGAACAGGTGAAAATATAATTTGTTATCATTTGGATATTGATTGGTCAAGAGAAGAAGTGTAATCCATAATCCCTGAGAGAAAGAAATAATGCTCAACACCTTTTTTTCCAGCAGATATTTTGATGCATCAGAAAAGACACAGCGCAGGTGTACTTAAAAACAGAAAGATTCAATTGAAGTGACTCACTTCAATAAGATAAATGTTTATTCGTCCCTCAGTGGGGAAATTTGTAATGCAATGACGTACTGGGACCACTTACAGAAACAAACCATCCCTGATGTTATTAAATACACCTCAAGTCAAAGTGTCAGCAGAGAACAGGGTCTATTAGCCTTCTTCTTTTTAAGTGTTTAAAATATATTTCTTGGCAAAGCTCTCAGGACTTTTCCCCTGAAAGAAGAACCATCCACCCAATGATGAAGTAACACTCTTCGCAACAGGATTTAGTGTTAAGTGTTTATTTTATTATCACGTGTCAGAATGGTACAAAAGTAGGGTCTGAACGTTAGGAAATCAGTTGTTCAGTTGTCCAACAGACGTCCCACTTAAAAAGCCAATGTTCAGTCCACTTGGCAACAATTCATTAATAAAGGCCTTGTCACATGTGATGCGGACGCTGCTGATTAAAGTCTTTTCCTCCAGCTTACAGTTTATATTCAACGATGATTGTAGTTAGGGGGTTAAATGGGTGGCTTTCCTTATGGCTATAATGCACAGTTCAGCATCAACAAATGAATGTGAACCCCCGAAAAAAGGAAACCAACAAACTTTCATATATCCCTGATCTACAGGCATCAGAATACAGAGATGAATTAATCTTACATAGTAAATACAATCATGTATTTAAAAAAGGTTGTATACATAGATAGAGATTAGATGTCGATGCAATGCAATCATGGCAGTTTTTTTTATAATGCAATTGGTGGGTTCAAGTGAAATGTTATGTGACCGTCCAAAAAATTTACACACCTCAGAAATATTACAGCTATTAACAGTACAGTGATGTGTACTGTTAACACACAATGCCCACACTGGAGGATGAGCTCACCTCCATTTACAGTATGTTAGATTGTTAAGAGCTGTTTCTGTTCAGCTGTGAAATCCTGCTTTGTTTTTGGGCGACAGGAGCTGTGGAGCCAAATCAATCATGCTGCCTCACACAAACTACACTAATTAAGGCATACATAACAGAAAGAACATTCAGTAGACACAAGGCAAAAGTTCAAAGCAAAATCATTTTGACACATTTGAACAGATTGAAAAAAAAAAAAAAAGCTTTTAAACGCAATAATTGAGGTTATTTAGATGAAAGTTGGCCGCTTCTGACACGATACTATTTAAAGTGCTAGCATGAGAGTTTTCACGCAACCAAGGGGAATTTTATTAGTCACGAACACTTCCTCCTTTTGGCTGACTGACCTCATCTCAGACCTTCACTGACGCTGACATGCAGGAAGGGGAGTGAGGCTGCAGGTTAAATGTGCTCAACTTGTGACTCAAAGGGAAGTGACTGTTCAAGGCATCAGTCACAGCTCTGGAGGTCAGAGAAAAAAACCCCAACTTAGGCGATTCCTGTCCAAAATACCGGTGGATATAAATCCGAATGTTAGCAGGAAAAAGTGACACCCAGAAACATTTGGCTGACTACAGATGTGTCATGGTGCTGACGTAGACTGTCCATGATAAAGCTGAAACTGAGGCCAGAGTATATCCATGTGTATACAGCAATTTTAGCAAATCCAAGGTGTGAACGACTTCCCAGTGATGCCCTGAGAAAGAGTTTTATGGCATCTCTTAATGTCAAGAGTAATACAGACTGCTGTTGTACCAAGATTGAATTTAGAGTTAGATAAAGGTCAGAACTTTGGATGAAGAAAGTGCATTAAGCTGTGACTAATCCAGTGGTTTTTAAACTGTGGCACATAGAGCCACTGAAGGAAAGCATGACAGAAAACGTTTGAGATCCACTGGACTAAACCAACCTCTGATGACATGCCGCCATGTTAAGGCCAAAATACACTTGATACAATAACCGTCAGGCAATGTTTGAACGTCCTAATTTGACACTCTGGTGCACTGCAGGAGGGAGATTTTTACTGTCAGCAGCACTGGCAACTGCACTGCACCACTACGATGAGCCGTGTTACTATATCAAATTTACTTTGGAGTGACGTCCTACGACTTGTCCCTATATCTACAGCCAGCTACTGCACTGGAGATTAGATATTTTTGCAGTTTAATTGTTGTTATTGTTATTTGCCTATTTGCATTCATTGTTCGGCATCCAACAGGTCACTAAATGCAGAATGGAGTGGGAAACATGTTTTTACTTTTACTTGGCACCACAAAAATCAAACCACAGCAAACATATCAAGACGAATAAACCACTTAAAACAATCTTTGTTTAAAAATGTTATGCATGCTAGAACAGCCGTGATTTACTTTAAATAACTGCCTTTCTCTAGTGTCATCTGTTCCTTTTGTCTGTGACCTTTGCTTCCAACTTTAAAACTGGTTTCTAGTCAACACATTCAAGACAGAGGCTCTTCTTTCAGAGCTGCGTAGGGAGCACTTTACTGATGACCCCTAAAAGGGCATTTGGACTTAGCCAAGAACTCAGTGAAACAGAATTCACTGTGAACAAAGGTGCAATTGTATTATTACAGTGAAACTTCCCTTAAGTCTTTTAAAAGCTACAATCAAAAAGAAACAGCTGGTAACCGTAAGACCACATACCGTATGACTGATACAGTATGTATGAAACAAAAGACGTTAAACAATTCAACTATACATTTTACAACACATGAAAAAATCAAGTCATGAACATGATGTTTGTGATCATTAACAGGGCATTGAGCTTGTAAAAGATAAGGCCATATTAGCAACGAGATGCCTGGCTGGAGTAAACATAGCAGGGTTACTCTAAATGATGCTATTAAACCCAAGATCTTAACAAGAAAAGTGTTTCAAGCAGAAAAAGCATGTTGCATTAATTTGGACCATGAAACTGGAAATCACATATTCTGCATACTCTCTGCAAATAAATGTTTCCCTCATGTAGGTCAGTCAAAACCAGTTTCTTTCACTCAGTAATTTCCTGTTTGTCCTCATTTAGGATAAACAAAGCACTGACAAATATCCAGTTTTCCCTGGAGTAAACTGAGCATGATAAATAGAAGGGCTAGCATACAAACAGCTGGGCACTTGAGTCAGCAACACTAACGCTTTGCTTTTGGAGACTGGCAGTACCTGGCAGCTAGTTAAGACTCTCCTGACTCACATCTGCAGGAGTTCATCCACTTGGAGGTGCCATAGAGGTAATAATCATCTCTCATAATTCAAAACAACATAATGAGCATAAAAAGTACCTTGATTCGTGCTTGTGTAATTGGTCATCTCATGGTCATATGATTAGCACTGTACAAGCTTGCATATGTTTTAATTTAATAAATATGAAGAAATCAACTGTGACAGGGAGTTTTCTGAATGTTTGTGACCCTGTAGCTTTAACACAGGGACAAGCAGACACCTTGTGTAATTACAATCAAGTCAGAGAAGCAGAGAAACATATTTCAGCCTTCAATTGAGCAAAGGTCACTTAAGAGCTTTGACTACTATTAAACAAAACAACAAAGCAATGGCTGTGTAGGATAAACGGCATTCAGTCACTGGATTTTGACTGATCACGTATTACTTTAATGTTGACCAATCACAATACAGCCTGTTTCACAGGCCCAAACATAATACCACTGTGTGCTAGCATCTCAAAGTGCCAAATTATGTATCTTGAAGTCAAAATAAATTATTGACCTTGTTTCAAAAGGCCAATCATAATCAATCTCACATAACTTAATAAGAAACACCAGTAATATGTGTGATGCTTAGTCATGCAAAATAAACCAAAGCCCATTTCACATGCCTAAATAAGACATGATGGTTAGTGAATCAAAATAAAGAGTCCACGATGAGTGGTTCATTTCCCCACCACAGCTCCCATATAGCCAAGAAACCGCCTGCCACACAGGCTGATGTTATAAATTAACAACTGCAGGGTATTTAGACACTGTACTGTAGAGTTTGTTCCCATTTGTTTCTGCTGAATATTCAACAGCTTTTCTTTGATGTGGTCTCATCAGTCCTCTGAGTTAAGGCCTAAGCTGTGAGATCAGCTCTTGGATGATCTGTTGATCTTCATCACAGAGTCTTTTTGTTCACATAAAAAGATGCCTCCAAGCTTGTTGAGACTACGGAGTGCCTGGAGAAACAACAGGACCAAACCTTCATGCCTCAACAAACTGGCGGTCGGTTGCACTATAATTTATTTACTAACATCTGCCAGTATTCTGAGCCGCACTGCACCGCAACTGTAAATGTAACGGTAAAAAAAGTTAAATTGTGAGTCACAAGGCCAGAGGAAGCTCAGGCAAACACTGCTTTGAGCATGTTGAATTTGTGCATGTATCACATGATCACTGGCAAGGCTGAATCGTGCAAAGTTTTTCCTGTTTTTTGGCTCTAATAAACGTGTTTGCTTTAGCAAGGTCCTACAGTGGCATGCATATTCGACATCACCTGCTTGCATCCTTGCAGCTTTTATATTTAGGATGATATTACAAAAAAGCCACATTCCTGCATCACCTTTCATCATGAAATTTTTCCTTGGCGACCATGAAAATAGTGATTTCCAAAAAGACATCCACAGAGGTCTTGAAATTTGCACCACATATGTGCTTTTCAGGTCCTGACAGTGAAACCCCAAGCACCAACCACACAACAAGGCATCACTTTTCTAAGCCCGCATGGCCAACACTGCTGCAAACTTCTCAAGGTTTACCTGTCGTTATAAACAAAATCACTGCTTGTTCATTTCTCCAATCAAACATCTCTCCTCTGCAGCTCTCTACTGAGGTTTGGCTCAAGCTTGCTCCTTATCAGCCCTCCAAAGCTGCTCTTTGACTTCTGATGGCAGCGTGTTGAACAGGTCCTCCTCCACCACCAGACCGCTCCTCTTCAGCAGCCGACACTCACCGAGCTCCACTGGGAGACACTCAAGACGGTTCCCTCTCAGCTCCAGCTGGGTCAATCCGGTGAGTTCTCCGAAGCGTGACGGCAGCGTCTGGAGGCAGTTGTTTCCCAGATTCAGAGTACGCAGCTTCTTGCACTTGAACAGCTCCGGGGGCAAAGTCTCAATCTGCAGGGGAGAGAATAAGAGGAAGAATAATGAGGGGTGTAAGTCGACAGTGATCAGAAAGGCTGTTTTGTTTAATTTTTAATCCATATGCCTTTGCTGGATAAGGCCAAGATCTGAGACGTGAGCAAAGGGCATTAAGAAAATGAGTCAGCTGCGGTGCTTACTAAAGAATGGTTCGGCTCTAGTTCCTGTTTATTTTACCTAATTAAAAAAATAACACAACTGAGATGCTGTCAGACCTTACGTATAAAGTCTCATTACAAATTTAGGATACTGGAAAAAGAAAACAAAGGTGTCAACAAATAATTTAAAACCATCAACCAGTCATGTGTAGCCTCATGTAGCCTGTGTGTGTTCATGTCCCGTTTGTCTAAATACAAAATGTCAATCTCTATTCATTGGTGTCCACAGAAATCACATCCTATTAAAACACCTACAAGGACACAACTACACAACTCATTTGAATTGATAAAATGCTAACGGTGTTAAGAGGATTTAGGCAAGAAAGGCCTTAAAAACACAAGAGACACCAAAAGGGTCCCATTTATGGAGCTATTTTTGGTTCCACACAAACCTGCTGGAACCTATTTCAGTGTACAAGCAAACACAGTAAAACAGCAGTAATAATAGCTTTTACTGAAAACATATGATCCTGGATGCTTTTGAGTGAGAACTGTTTTCAGTGGAATGCTGTTTTTCTAATTTCTCACACATTGAAAAGAATGAAATTCCTTCACTGTGAATCAAATAAACAGCATTTTATTAGGGCTGAAACAATCTACTTCACCCAAAGCCAAGTGGACTAACCCAGCCGTGACTGTAATGGCAGGGTTTGGCACGGCCCTCAAAGCATTTAAGGTGATTATCTTTGCAACTGAAATAAACATCATCCTAACTAAAGCCCACTTGTGAGGGTTTCTTGAAAGGTAATAGTTTACTTCTCAGGAAGTCTACAGAAGATGGGAACATTTTTTAATCACCATTTTCCCGGGAGAGGCTGGATTACACTGTGAAAAGGCCAAGGAGTGCATCACACTCAAAGAATCATAATGTGTGTAATTATACCATAAATGTGACGAAACTCCCTCATCCCTCATTATCTCTACTTATTGGCCCGACAGAAGAAAAGAAAACTGACTTGACAGTAAAAATCTTCAAATTGAAAGTAAAAATGGTGTTTTATTCCAGACACGAGAACTTTTATCTAACACGTGTGACATCAGTTAGTATAAAGTGACTGCTGTGTGCCCCTGAATCACGTCCCCTTTTATTTCAATTATTGGAAAGTGGATAAACAGACCAAGATTATATCAATGTTTTCAGCCTTTTTGAACTCCAAACTTCTACGTGGACCTAAAATCTGAACTTGAAAGGACACTTTTAAAATGAGTAAAGTGTTGACAATAAACAACTGCAAAACTGCCCAAGCCTGAGTCATGTGGTTATCTTTAAAGCTTTAATTCCCAACCTGTCTATGCATTGAAACCTTATCAGGCCTTTGAGCTTATCTTATTCACACATGATAAAGAAAGAGAAAGGGGAGGAGACAGATTACATTTTTAAGAACATGGGAAATGAGACAAGCTTGCGCTAAAATGAAAACATGATATGCACTGGACAGATTTAAGAGTATTTTTGACTTCTCACCCTGTTTGCTGTCACTGCAAAGTACTGCAGGTTCTGGAGGAAGCCTACGTCGGCGTGGATGCTGGTCAGATTGTTGTGGCTCAGGTCTAAGAAGCGCAGCTTGCGACAGAAGAAAAGCTGGCTGGGTATTTTCTCTATCTTGTTCCTGTTCAGATACAGCCTCTCCATGTTGGTAAGTGTTCCGATCTGAATGGGGATGTAGGCGATCTGGTTGTACCACAGCTTGAGGCACACGAGCCGGTGCAGGTGCTGGAAGCTGATGATCTCCTCTATTGTCTTCAGATTGTTGTCCTTCAGGTCAATCTCCTGCAGGTTGTGCAAACTAAAGATGGAGTGTGGGATGCGTTCAAGGTCACAGCGAACAAGCTCAAGCTCTGTCAGATTTACCATCTTCTTCAGGCTGTTGAGCACCATCAGCTTGGTACCCTCGTTATTGATGGAGAGCTTCTGGAGGTGCACGCCCACATCCGTCACCACCTGCGGCAGCTTGGTCAGGTTGCTTTTCAGACGTAGTACTTTGAGCCTTTTGAGCTCCCGAAGCCCATCGATGACGATGTACCGATTGTTCTCGGCACTCAGGTTCCCGGTTAGGTGCAGCTCACTGAGGTTCTTCAGGCTGTAGATCCACAGTGGGATCTCCTTGATGTCTGTGAACTTGATGTGAAGAGACTTAAGGTTCTCTCTGAGGAAAGCAAGAGCTGGAGCCTCAATTTTAGCTGGTGTGTGATAGAGCCACATCTCCCTCAGGTTGGAGAGCTGGGCGATGATTGGTGGGATAGTTACATCTGGGATAAGCTCCAGCTTTAGCACTTCTAGCTCAATCAGATCAAATACCGTGTCTGGGATCCCACTGAGCATGAAAAGGTGCAGCTCCAGCTTCTCCTGGGAGTTCTTGGTGATGCGCTGCCTCAGCTTCTCCAACGTCCACTCATTGTTCAGGTTCAGCTGCCTCAGCTTGTTCTCGCTCACCTCTGACAGAAATACAGCAAAGCGCTTGGAGTAGAGAGGGTCATACTGATCTATCATGTGTAGCATGAAGGCAAAGTCGTTCTTCAAGTCAGGGATGTCACTGTAGCTGCTTTCCTCACGGATCGATTCAAAGGAGTATCGTTTGAGGGAGCGGCTGAGCATCCAACAAAGAGTGTACATGCAAATAAGACCATAAACCACCACCAAGCTGATGTAGAAACAGGCCAAAATCTTGAAAAGAGTTGCTAACGGGTGAGCACAATAGAAAGTGCTGTACCCTGTCAGTTTCTGCATGTTCACCGAGCACAATACACTAAACCTGATGTAGCGCACATAATAGGCTGTGTAGCTTATTATCAGCATAAACTTGATTACTTTGATGATGGTCTGACGTATGTAAAGACGGTACACGATATCACCCTCCTCCACATGGATCCTGAACTTCTTCACCTTCTCAAAAAGAGCCTTGGCCTGCTCCCCTTCCTTTTTATCTAAAACTCCAGTTTCAGAGCGATCTACAATTCCTTGTTCAATCCTGGACTTTGTTCGTTGGAGCATGGGCACGCTCGCCTCAACATCCTCGCTCACACACGAGGCCTTCTTGTCCATTGAGCCGTTCATTTTTCCCAATGGCTTAGGGTCGCTCTCCTCCACCACGGTCTCAGACAAGGCCCTTGTTGTCCACGGGGAGTCAAAGCACTTGAGGAGGATGGAGACAAAGTGTTCCAGTTTAGAGCTTGTGCGGGGAAACTTGAACCAGAAGTTGCTACAGGCCAGAAAAATAAGCGTGTGGAGTAGTACCAGATAAGGGAAATATTTGGCAAACCAGTGTAGTTTGTTCTCGTAGCAGACAGCATCGACATAGTTGTACTGATGACGGTCGAGGTCATACTGAATGCCTTTGGGTTCTGGTGCATAGGCCGTGCTCACGTTTGGGAAGGGCATGGTCTCGCATGACTTGTTGACCACCCACTTGCAAGGCAGGCAGATCATCTTGTCCTGTGTGACCTGCAGCGTGCCACCGAACACCGCAATCATCAGCATGACGATTGAGATGTAATCGGTGAAAACATCCCACCATGGCTTCAGGATACGGTACGCTGGCTGGGTGTCAGCAAAGTACCGGAGCTCTGTGATGGGAATCATGATGGTTTATCTGAAATGTGAGAAAAAAAGAGAGAATTAGTTGGCGGCATGTCAAGTTTAAAACATGATGGATTGGATTTTGGAAACTTTGATATGTTGGGGGTGAATCTTAAAAGCATATCAAAATGTTATTCAACAGTGGGAAAACCTGCTGTATGGTTGCCTGTCGATCACCAGGAAATTAATTGGTAACTATTTTGATAATTGGGTAACTGAGTCCAGCCCAGTCAGCATGTTTGAGGCCAACTGTGGAGGTTACCAGACACACAAAGAGTCACAGTCATTATATTTGCTGTATATTTGCTGTGCGTCAGGGATATCCTGGGCATCCTGTATGTGCCGACAGCACGCTGCGGTTCAGAGACTGCAGAGCAAGCCAGAGGCAAAAAAGACCACAGATCCTGACACAGCACGCATCTTCACACAAGCTGTTGTTTCTTCATTTCTTCTAATGTGCAAAATGTTTCCTGATGAGCTTCGTCAAATGGGTTGTTTTCACTTCTTATAGCACAAATAATAAAATGTAAGAATGAATGGGGAACAACTTGAACATTGACTTGAAACTCTCGCATCAAAATGGAAGTGATACCAAGTGAGATCAGGCTGCTGACCACGTAACTAATAAACAACCAAAACCTAAAGTCTCTCCCAGAAGTCCATTTATGCTTGAGTGCATCTGTCAAATTTTAACAAGGCTACTTCCTCTCACAGCAAAATATGTATGTAATGCAATAAATACAGCAATCTAAGCAGTTTTTTTCTTATTCAAGTAGTTTCAAAACTTAATGTTAACCGTAGACTAACCTGTTAGATGGAATAAAAGTTTGATGTAGACAAACCCCATATTGGAGGATGTCATGATCTTATCAATTCTGCTTCCTTTTTCAAGTTGTGAGGAGCTGATTTAAAAAAACAACTCTCCCAGTCTGCTCAACTTACCCCTTACTTACAGGAAAAGGATGAAAGAGGATAGCTGGTCAAGTGGTCACAAAAAAGCCGTTTTATCCAGTTCAAACCAGAATGGCAGTACAGTCACTGTGAGCCTCCTCTGTTAGGTTGTTGCCTTCCTTCAACTCAGAAACTACAGCACACACAGTGACCCTCCAACAGCTGCTAACACCTCTAAGTGTGATCATTCTCCTAGTATTAAAAACGACAATGCAATTTCAATTCCACTGACAACAGATTAATTGCACATCCAAACCCAGAATAGTCATTAAATGTGTTTAGGCTGAAAGTCATGAAAATCATAGTTTAACCACACACAAGCAACAAAACTCACTTTCAGTTTCCACAGATGCAGAGAAGCTGTTGATGAGCTCCCTAATTCAAATATATAGATAAAGGCCTCTCTGGTGACTGCATTGATAAGTTCAAGCAACTGTTACAACAATGATTCATATAGCATCTCTTATAATAAAAGCTTCAAGCTTTTGAAGAGCTTCACTAAGGCATCCAAGCTCAGATCCAGTAAAACTCCCTGTGTGACATAATCACAGCCACTGATATCCTTATCTTTTGTTGAAAAAGAACAAAAAGAACCAAGAGGGTTTCACATTATTCTGGCACAGGAAAATAAACAACAGTCTGCGAGCAGCTTATCTTGTCTGTGCATCACACTGCACGTCTTCCCAAAACACAGCCCCAGAATTTCAAACAAGAACTTCTGCTCTGAGGAACTAAAGCTATCTGATCACTCTCATCATGAACAGGCCTTGATGAATATAATGTCCTAATCTTAATTGAAACTGGATTTAAAAAGAAAAGGTCAAGACTGGAATATATAGCGACTCTGCTCTTGGCTTCCTGTTCGCAGCCTTATCCTGGTACATTTCTCCTGAATTTGTTCCTGAACAGAGCTGCTTTTGTGTAGGCAGTCTTTGTGGATGAGGCGTTGACACACGGGCTGAGAGAGGTGCAGGTGAACCTTGCCACTGTGAGAGCCAATACACTATAATTTCCCTCAAGGACACTAGTGTCTCTCAACTGAAGCTACACTCAAACAGAAAAATAGAGAAAAGAGTCCTGGCTAATTTGTCTCTTTTAAATTTTTACAGTATCTCCCTCTGAAAAGAACGTAAAGTAAACCTTTAAATCTCACAGGAAGACGGTCCAGGTTCTGAATCTGGCAGCCAGTTGAGGCCTTTCTATGCAGGGTCTACTTTCTCTTCATGTGTACATGGGCGTCCTTTGGGTCTTAAGACAAGCAGGTTATGTAGATTTAAAACTGAAGTGTAGTCATGCTAGCTTCACAGCCCTGGGAACAGCAATGTCAGACATTCAGTCCACCACTTTGAGATGGAACTGACATGAAATTCAGACGTTCATGATTCCCAAAAGATGCATCCTGTTGATTTTGGCAATCAGCTGACTCTTCATCTAGCACCATCATCAGGTCCAAAGGGGTGGGGGCTGTGTCCGAACCAAACCGACAATCCGACCGTCACACCCATTTCACGTCCTGGCCAACTGTGCAGAGGTGAGCAGTAGTCGAGGTTTGAACTTCTCACACAACTATATTTCTGTCACTTTTCATGTGAACAACCCAACGCAACACTATGAATCTCTTATTACACTGAGAGACGTTATCCTCATATCATCTCCCTCCTTCCCTTAACTTCAAGTGTGGCTATTTGAAACAACTGTAAACACTTTTGATTTCAGAGGAGGTCGGCCAACACGTTGTATGAACTAATCCTTTTCAAGCACAACTGAAGTCTTAGTCTTGTTTGTCTATGTGTTAACATTGTGATAAGACCGACAACCTGTCCAGGGTGTAAACCACCTCTCGCCCAATCTATGCTGGGATAGGCTCCAGCCCCCTTCCTGAAGGGGATAAGTGGTTTAGAAAATAGATGGATGGAAAGACAGATTAATGCCAGCATTACTGTCACTAAGAGTTGTCTTGAACTTGTATTACCTTCCTTCCATTAGATTGATATGTGCTTTTTGTGTTTCGTATATCTTTCATTGTTCTCCCTGAAACAACGTCACAAATGTTCATCTAAGACCAAGAATACACCCACTGGACCTTCAAAGTCATCTCGTACCAGAGAGCCTCAAACATGTACTGACTTGTTCTCTGTCCTGCAAATCCTGATGATACAGCATGGATCATAATCAAGGGGTGATGGAATATTTGGAGATTCACCAGTTTATAGTTGTTGAAACCATTATGTCCAGATCCCAGTGTTGTCGTTGTTGTTGTTAATGAACACATACTGGACTAGATGCCAGGGTAAATTCAACTAAGTCTCAGACTAGTTAAAGACAGGATCACGAGAGTCTCAGACCATCTCACAGTGACAGTGACAGTCTGTGGTGGGTGCAAAACAGAGCTGACTCAGTTGGATGATTAACACAAAATTAATCTCCAACTATTTCTCCTCTAATTTGCTAATTTCAGTTTCTCCAATATGAAGATTTACCATTTTTCTCAGTTTTATATCATTGTACATATCTAACAATCTCTTTGGGTTTTGACTGTTAGCTGGACAAAACAAGTCAATTGAAAATTGTGTTAATCAATCAAATTGGGTTTTCAGAAAAAAGGAATTGGTATTTCTACTGTTCTCTGACATTTTTGGAGTATAAATGATTAACTGACCATGAAATTGGTAGATGATTCGACAATGAAAATAATAATTAGTTGTAGCCCTAGTGCACAACTTTAAGAAAGGAATGCACTGAACTTATTCTCTCCTTAAATACCTCAATTCAGTATCCAGTACCTGCCGATACCAATAACCCTTTCGACACCTCGCTGCTCGAGACTCATGGAAATCATTTTTATGCAAGGCAAAGTCAGGAATTGTTGTGGTGCTAAAAATTGAATCTGACTGAATTTTATAATGAAACTGATTAAGAAACTATTTCTCCCTACATCTCTTGGGTTTCGAAAATTCAACAAGGACTTAAAACTCCTGGCTATAAGATTTTGGTCTCTTCTGCATAAACAGCCTTTCCACAAATACATTTATTCAAAAGTTGAATATATCATTCTGATATTTATTCATCTGCCTGTTGCTGGGTTTGTCTAAAGCCGATTCTGACTTGAGACATGGATTTTAAAATTGTGCTGTGGGTAGAAAGGGTTCAGGATCGTTTACTTCCAAAACATGAGATTTTTCTTGTTCCTGGAAAAACAAAACCCTTTTTGTCAGGCCACCAGTAGAAATAGTTATCACAGCTTCTGTTCTCAACCCATCTGGCCCAACCCTGGCAATGGCATACTTGTGACATGAAGACATGGAGCAAGAAGGCCAGAGTTTTGAGTCTGAACCAGGTCTAACTGGTTCTGCTGTATTCACACAGGTCACAAGGGTCATTCAAAACCACATTGTAAAAGCATATGTTGACAATATAATTTGACTAACATGATTAGTTGTTTAGGCAACATAGCACAGCCAGATTTGTCTCTTATCAGAAAGGACTACAATAATGTTATAAAAGATCTTATATGGACATAATAAAACTATCACACCAACCACATAAGATCATAAAAGCTGCATGTCACATTTACATTAAACCTCATGGTGTTACCGCAATATTCATGTGATAATGTCAAAAATAATTCATCACAAACACTGTAATCACAATAGAAATACTAGATATAAAACAACAGTGCTGTGTTGAAATACAGACCATAATTTATAATCAAAATTCAGATCCATTGTTGTGTTTTGTTATTATATTGTTTTTGTCCTAATACCAGAATACTGGCCTTCAAATGTGGATCAAATATGATGGAGAATATTTCACCATCTGGGTTTAAGACTCTCACATTGTTAAGGTCTAATACAACAAGATGTAATTCAACCCAGAGAGCGACATTTTCTAGGCGGACGTCTCCCCAACAACAGCCGGGAAACGATGCCTCACAGCCGGGCAGCGTTAGCAAACCGCGGCGGTGAAACCTCAGCTAGCTTGTTTCTCATGGTAGAAAATGAAGCGAAGACCCACCTGTTTTATTACAGCCGGTGTCTCTCGCTGCCTCCGCACTCGGGCGACACATTTCTCAAACGCTTCTCCGCAGCTGTGGCCGGTCGGACACCCGGGCCGGAGCCCCCGAACCAGCAGAGGACGGAGGAGGAATCCAGACAGGAACCGAGCGGGTCCCGACGGGTCTCACGAAGTGGACGAGACGGGCGGAAGTACCTGCTCACAGCCGCTGTCAAAGTAAAAGCACGGAGGCAGCCTGATAAACTAAAAAAATAAAAGATAGCTTTAAAATATGTTATGTTATTATGATGTAAAATTAGGAGCAACAGTGAATAATAATACTAATGATAATAATGATGAGAAATCAATATATTCACATATGTCAATTAGTAATAATTGACTTTTCTGTTCAAAGAGGTTTTCATACACCTTTTAGGTGTTTTCATGTCTTGTCCTTTCTTTTTAGTGATATATGTTGTTGTTGTTTTTTTTTGTTTTTTTTTGGATATTTATTTAATATTTATAATGTCACACATGTTTGAGTAGCCAAGTTGTATTGACTTAGCATAGTATAGTATAGTGTAGTACAGTACAGTACAGTACAGTACAGTATAGAACAGTATAGTATATATAATGGTATAGTGGCCTCATCCTTGACATCTATAAATCGGTACAAAATCAGAATGTAAGAAAGAAAAAGCAACTGTATTTCTTATCTTTAACAGAAGTGATTTTACTGTGCATCAAACTCACTCAAAGTGTCTGATATCACCATTCTAGATCATAATCTGAGATCACTATACAGTACATATCATGGAGATAATTGAGGAGATTGTGTTAGAGAAAAATAGCCAAACTTTAAGTTCCCAGCTTTGCACAAAACATTTCAAAAGTTCTCATCCTCATGACCAAAAGTATGTGCTCAACTTCACTTCAGATATCACACACTTCTAAGCCATTGTGTTTCAAAAGGCCTACAATCAAACTTCCAGAGAGAACTGTTCCTACTGAATAATAAATGTTTGCTTAAAATAAGGCCTTATAAATAAGGAATGAATGCTTCCTGTAAAAATTAATTGTGCTGAACATCAGCCTAGCGTGCAGTGTGATATTAAACCAGCAGTATTTGGGGATCATGTGTTTTAAAGTTGACAACCCTCACCTCTTATCATTTGTTATTATATTCTTGTATAAAGAAAATTATATTCATTCTGTCTTGGTTTATCATAAGTGATACATATAAGCCTTATGATGACATTCCTTCTTGTTAACAGTTTCCAGTCAGTAACATTTGAATACACAAAAACCGCATGTGGACTTATCACAGAGGCAGCATGCCAGTACTGGAAGGCCTCCCAGTATCAGACTGACTGCAGTTTCTCTGAAACAAGCTCACACCACCTCACCAAACAGAAATAAGTAACACATCCTTCAGTCACCACCAGCTAAATAAATCTGTCATTTTTGCTGTTGTCACTCAGCTCAGTTGTTTGCAGCAGCCTTGGCTTCAGCCTGTTGGGACAACAGCAAAATAGTTTTATAATAACCTGCCTTTACTTCTTTTACTTCTAAAATATTGGAAAACAATGAGGTGATGATAACAATCTGTGCACAACTCATAACAACAATAATAATATTAATATACTACAGGATGCTGGTCCTGATTTGGGCCACACGGGTAATCATAGACATAGCAGATATATTTTGGAGACTGGAAGGAAAATCTGAATCTGAGAAGTGATACAAAGTCTTTATGTCACCCTCTGGTGGTTGTGTTTGACTTCTCCACACCATGATGTTTACTTAACCACAACTTAAATTGGATTTTGTCTTTGAATATAAAATTTTCATCCACCTTTATTGATGAAAATAAACTCATCAAAGGTCATTGTCACACATTGACCAGGGAAAGTCAGAAAAATTGCCAATGAGAATGAACAAGACAATACACAGAACTAGATGCTGGCTTATTGTTGGAAATGGTACAGATGAAGGGCAGGTTCCACACACACGCACACACACACATGCACACACACACACTGAGGGGAGGAAAGAGAGATCTGCCACACCAAAACAAATATGGTCAGGGTAATAACAATAATTATCCCAATTTGAACATAATTTGAATATCATATTTGTAGTTTCCTCTCCTTCCTTTTGTGACACCTCTAAAGTCTATAAACTAAACCAGTCTATGAACTGTGTGGTTGACCTGAAATTTATATTATATTACCACCAATACGACATCTGCTGTACTCAGATCAGTGAGGACTTGTTTCATCACTGAGGACTACTGATAAGAGAGAATGGATGTAATTATGATGTCCCTTTTTGTACTATGTGCTTTAATCTTTTCACTGTCATTAAGATATTTATGATAACACAATATCACACTTACAACATTAATCACTTCCAAGATGATTAACTCTATTACAAATCAATTTCAGATTCATTCAGTCTTTTTTTTTTATTTGTCTGTCTGAAATAATACCAGTTTTATGTAATTGTAATTACACCTGCTGAAATTTATTGTCAACGCTGATCCTTTTAAACGTAAAACTTGTAAATAAAGTTTATTTTGAAAATATGATACGATGGGTGTGACGTCATCCGCCCGCGACAAACCAAACGCTGATGAAATCGTCCGAAACGTGTTTGTCCTTAAACACTTGAAACATCAGTTGTCATGTCGGTTTTACATAAATGTTTTGTTGTTTTAAGTTCATCGGGTTCTTCGAGGACGATGCTGAGTGTCCGCCGGTTGTTTCGCTGTTTTCACAGTCGTCCCAGACTTTGTGCTGGGTTTTCCTGTCCTGCTCCACAACCACAGACCACAACAACCAGGACTGGACTCCTCTCCTCACAGCACCAGCGTAGTTTTCATATTTTATCACCTGCTGACAGATGCGAAGCTCTTAGCAGCTATAGAGGATTTTCAACTTCAGCGAGAAACCGAGAAAGTGACGCTGTTGGAAAGATCGAGTCAAAACATTATCAACTTGTTTACACCTGCAAGGTTGCACTATATTATTCATTTATTCAATAAGCAACAACCATTTTGGGTGGTTTTTTTTTGGGTGAGTTTTAAATGACATGCTGTGTGATTTGCACAGGTTTGCTCTACCAGGTCCATGCAGAAGATATCCAAGCTTGCTTATCACAAAGGAGTTGTGATAGTGACATGTTCAGGATGTAAGAATCACCATATCATCGCTGATAACCTTAGGTGGTTCTCAGACCTGGAAGGAAAGAGGTTGGTGCTGCTCTGGACTTCTGAACCAAACCAGAATATGTCATTTATTAATAACATTATCCAAACCATAACCATTAAAGGTGGTGAGGTTGCACCTTATGTTTAGTCAGGTTAATATTTAATGGATCCAACCATCTGGTAGTATTTTGGTGCCATGTAATTAGAGGTCGACTGATACTGGATTTTTCTGATGCATCAGCTGTTTGTTTATTTTAATTTAACTTCAACTTTTAAGAACATACTGGAGAAAATAACATCTTTGACTTACCGACAGCTGCGTGTCCAGTATTTTTCTGAATGATTCCTGTGCTGTGTTTCTTTCCACTTCAGAAACATCGAGGAAATCCTTGCTGCCAAAGGAGAGACTGTGAAGAGGGTTGAAGGAAGTGCTGCTTTGGAGATAGTGGTGGATGAAACCAGGAAAGACAAGTTACAGAGTGGTGAAGACACAGAGAAAACAGGCAATGACCCGGAAAAACAATAATGTTGTAATAATAATAATGTAATAATACTGTGTGTGTGTATATATATATTGTAAGATGTCTATATTTAATTTCATAATAAACACAAATCAATCATGAATGTATTTGTTGTCATGGATTCTGAGGAAGGAAAATGAGTGAGTCTAGCTCTTATATAGCAAAGGCAAGAATAATAATCCCAGCTCCAGTAAAACAACAGTAAAAGGCATGTACTGATTTAAATCTATTCACAATAAAGCCAACCAAAGGTAAACATTACATTGTATATGTAAATAATCGTATTTCATCTGAATATTTCATGCTTAAATATCGAATGTAATTCCTCTCCACTCTGTCCTGTATTGATGTTTTGGTTGAGATCTCGTTAGTTCTCGCGAGAGCAGCGCGTTGTTGTTGCTAAAGATAGCAAAGCTAGCGGTGAGCCAAGCTATCAGACTTCTGCAGTCTTTTCTAACAGCTGGACTGCGATGGATGCTGTCGGAGCCCCAGACGAGGCAGAGAGGCCACGGCATCGTCCCTTTCTCATAGGGGTCAGCGGAGGAACCGCCAGCGGAAAGGTCTGCTGTGTTTTTGAGCCAGAAGACTTCCGGTTGACGAAAATTAGCATCCCGAGTAGCTTAGCTTAGTTTGCAAGCAGCGCTAACATTAGCATTAAGCGAGCTGTCAAACCAGCTGTCACGCCCCCTTTCTCAGCTTATACTATTCATTAAAAAACTAAAACAGCATTAAATTTCTGTTATGTTAATTTTTACGAGCAACACTTGCTTGTGACCTTTTAGCGCCAAAAAGCCTCAGCTAACTAGCCGCTGGAACGTGTTCATTTCCTCGCGGCAGACCGACAATCAGCTGATCAACACTAAAACACATTGTGAAGGTCGCTGATACAACACTTCATTTAACACTTCAAGGCTTTTGTTTCCCTCTGTTCCTCAGTCTTCTCGCTATTTTAACATAATAAAACATCATGACAGGTCATAAAAAACAATAATTGAGTAATAAGTTTTCTGCCACAGTCAACAGTTTGCGCCAAGATCATGGAGCTCCTGGGCCAGAACAAGGTGGACCACCGCCAGAGGAAGGTGGCTATTATCAGCCAGGACAGCTTCTACAGAGTCCTGACTCCAGATCAGAAGGCGAAAGCGCTGAAGGGCCAGTACAACTTTGATCACCCAGGTAGGTCCAGACTGCAGTGATCTGTTCACTGTCCAATTTCTTCACAGCAGCTCACGCCTCACTGCATCTGGTCAAAGGTCAGGCCCTGATAGAGGTGCAAGGATGTGTCTTTAACCCATAACAATACCACTATTTTCCCCACCTGTAATGTAAACAACACCAATCCTAATTTGGGTTTAGTTGTGTTTTGCATTTGCAGTTAAAATGTTATTATTCTGTTGCAGATTAAACAGGAATAAGAGATCACAAAATCAGCAGTAAAATTAATATTTGATTCTTGTTGGACTGGACTATCTTGCTTTGATAAACTGATACTGGCCAATACATATATTATACTACAGACCCTGAAATGGTACCCAGTAAAACACAACATGGGATTTTTGTATAGCCTGTCTAATACTAGATGTTTGGGAATGATACATATGTCTAAAAATAATATGGTTCAATACTTTTTTTCCCATTTGTGTAACTACAATAAGCTGCAAATTAAGTTTTATGTACAGTCTGTGGTTTATAGTCTAACTGTATTTTTAGCAAGAACCTGTAATTTTGGTTGTCAAATTGCAGCAACAAAGATATGTGTCAAGAGGGAATTCTGCAGTTGGAAAAAAACTTGTTCTCAGCAGTCTCTACACATCTATTTAGCTGTGATATTCTACTCTGCCAACACACATGCTAGAAAGAACTGTTAACACTGGGGCTTCTTTGCTGGAGCTGAACTATGTGATAATACTTTTTTCCAAATCACTTCAAAAACTTATGAATCTGATAAAGCTGCTGTTTCTGTCTAAAATCTTGCAGAGGCATTTGACAACGAGTTAATGTACCAAACCTTGAAGGACATCGTGGAGGGAAGGGTGGTTGAAGTGCCAACGTATGACTTTGTCACTCATTCCAGGTAGGAAGGAAGCATTTCACGTCTTTTTTCCAGGTTTTCACAGAATTAATAATTCTCATCACTGTCGCCTCTGGATGAAAAACTCTTTGCGTGTTGCCAGGTTGGAAGACAGGATCACAGTTTACCCGGCAGATGTGGTCCTCTTTGAGGGGATCCTGGTCTTCTACCCCCAGACAGTGCGGGATATGTTTCACATGAAGCTCTTCGTGGACACAGATTCAGATGTCAGGCTGTCTCGCAGAGGTATCGATGTCTCCCTCATGCACACTATTACAGATGTTGCCACAGTGTATCAGTAGTTTGATCCGGTTTTCCCTGTAGTTCTACGAGACATGAACAGAGGGAGAGACCTGGAGCAGATTCTCTCTCAGTACACAACATTTGTCAAGCCTGCTTTCGAAGAGTTTTGTTTGCCTGTAAGTACGATGGTTGTCACTGATTGTCTGCCTATTTTCCAGGGTTTTATTCTATCTACAACCCTCCTATTATTTCTAAAGACATTTGTTTCTCTCATAGACAAAGAAGTATGTCGATGTCATCATTCCAAGGGGAGTTGACAACATGGGTAAGTGGTTTTTCTAATAAAGGCTTTTTTTGCTAGTTTCTCCAGTATGAATTCTTTACAAATCATCTGTCTCTCACCAGTGGCCATCAACCTCATCGTACAGCACATCCAAGATATACTGAACGGCGACATCTGCAAATGGCAGCGTGGGTCCATTAATGGGCGGAATTTGAAACGGGCCATATCAGAGCAGAGTGACCTGCAGAATGGAGCCGCTAATCCTCCAGGAAAGAGGGTCCTGCTGGAGCCCAGTTGTCGGCCTCACTGAGACTGCGTGGATGCACGGGTGGTCGAATGTGTCTGGACTGTATGATACGAGCTTTGAGTTGGGATTGCTGCTACTGATTTATGCTGGATGGGTCAGCAACTGCGTTGCCAATCTCACCATCTGCAGCATTTTTAAAAAAAAGATTATCCACAATCCCACAGTGCAAACATTCAATGCTGCAGCCTCTTCATAATTTTACAGTAGTTTTTGTTGCATAACCAGTATGCTTTTAGATGACGCTTTTCACATGTAACAGTCTTCCATGATACGGTTTGATTTGTCAGTGTTGACTGTGATTAGATGAGATGTTACTCATATGAAGGGTAAAATCTTTGAGTGTAGGAGGAAATGTTTGTTTTCTTCATTCTTCTGCACTTTAACCTTGTATTTATACTTGCTTCTTTGTTGCTTTAATTGAGATTATTATATTTAAATTATATTAATACTCATCTGTTGTAATTGTTGCTTTAACTGTGTCACACCTAGATTGGTACTGAGTGCTTCCCTTTGATTACTTACAGTTCAATACATGCCTTAATTTTTTTAAGTTCATTTTCCACTGACCATTCTGTACAACAATAAATGGAACTTCTGTTTTAAAGTTTTCAAGTCTTATTTGAATTTTGACACTGAAAATGAAGCTTCTGACCAACACAGTGTGTATAGAAACAGAGCTGTTTGTTTTATTGGAGTTTGATAGCACAGTGTGATGTGTTGGTTTTGACCATTATCCCAAAAAGGAATCGAAATGATTTACTACAGCACATTTTGGAATGACAAACACACGAGTCACTGAGGACTTCAGTCGCACACTCTTTCGCACACCGACATGACTGGGACGTGATTGTGACTGCCTGATGGTTCTCTACACCTGAACACGGCACACGATGATTCAGTATGACATACATAGATCACAGCATCTTTAGTAATTCATCTTTTTGTGTTTTTGCTTTGCTTTTTTTAGTGCACATATGTATGGCACTTTGGGAGAAGCTAAGCTCTTCTCATAAGCATAAACATCCTTTTTAAGAACAAAAGGAGCACTGTATATAATACATTTCATAACCATACATGATTCTTACACAAAATGTTTCAAAACAAATTCAGTCTCTAACGGTCATCCTCTCTTCAAGTTCAAATCCCCTCGCGCCCCCCAGCAGATTCTCACGTCGGCAGCCCGCGTGTTGACGTCGCAGTTCGGGGGAGGCAGCTCTCGAGGTTCTGCCGTTTGAGGGGAACTCGCTGTTGTGTTGCAGAAGATGACCAACAAATGGCACATACATAAAGGAAGAGGAAGGAGCGACTCATGGACCATTCAATCTCACGCACACGCAACAGCTCCACTCTAAAACAGAGAGCCCAGGGAGCAGACTTTGGTTATTTCCGTAGCATCTCCCTGTCCACTCTGTGTGACTCTTCACTCCTCCTGGGCACCAGGCTTCCTCCCCGTTCCACCATAGTCACTGAACCTCTCCCCCTTCTAAACGCCAGAGCCACAGCCAATTATAATCTCCCAGAGCAGCAGAGCTCTTTGTAAACCTCGGCCACGCTTCAGTTGTCTGTAGTTTGTTCTGCATTCCCCACAATGAGTCTCCCATTAGCTCCAGCGGATAGCTTCCATTCGTCTTTCTCTCAGTCTGTAGTAAAGTGGAGTTAGTGTCATGAAGCACAGTTGGAGGTCAGTCTTGGAAGGCCAGCGGGCCCTAGGTTTTCTCCTCACGGTCCGTCTTGCGCCTAGTGATGTTCCTGGGCTTGATTTTCAGCGACAGTTCCCACAGGGCCTCCTCTGCCAGGTGGTCGCTGAAGTCGTTGAAGAAAGAGACAATGTCTTCGTTGCGCTTCAGCTCATAATGCCTGAGATGAGATAGGGTCGAGGTTTGATTAATGCAGCAATTCATTACTGAGGAAACAAACAGCCGGTGTGGAGATGGCAGCAATGTTTTATGATATTAAAATTTAATGAAAAACAAAGCAGGCATACATTGTATTTCCTGCCATTGGCAAATAAATGATGACATTTATGACTGTGATTGATGTGTGCAAAGCTCTCTAATAATATATCAAGACCATGTGCATCTTTTCATCATACTCCATCTCAGTGGACTTACACTTGCTGGAAGCGCCGCATGCTGTCCAGGATGTTGAACTGCTGCCAGCGTTTGGAGAAATTGACTTTCCCGTCAATGAGGTCAGGGTTCCCCAGGTGGACGAAGGTCAAGTCCTGGAGAATGAGACCCCTGGAAGAAAGCAGACTCATGTCACGCTGTTGTCGGCACACAAAAAATTTAATTTGTGTAAGTTCACGAAAGAATATATCACACTTACAGGTACGGGATGCATGGAGGCTCCACCTCAGCCAGAGCAGCTCTGTATGCTCTGAAGGAGGAGGAGCTGTCAATCAACGTGCAATATTCCTCCAATCCCTTAGTGAAAGATGAGGAGAAAGTGTGATGTGAGAGAAAAGTGATAAACACAATCATGATACTTCTCTATAAACAATAAGTGTAGATGTGTGGATTCAGTGGCAGAGATTTTGACGACTACAACATCCTCACAATGCTCTCACCTCTGAGGTCTGTTTCTGCCACTCCAATCTCCTGATGGGGGCAGAGTCCAGGGCAGACAGTATTGCCAGGTAGGAGTTAAAATTATTTAACTTTCTTAAGTGCTGGAATGAGAAATTTGTATAAATGTTAAAGCATTAAACAACAAGGAGATTAAATGACAATTAGTATATTATAAGTCTAATGTTCTGACAAACCTTCATTATCTTGATGAACTTGAGAAGCAGCTTCTCTCTGTCTTGGGCTTTCTCCTGCTGGATTATCAAAGAACGGACCCTGTAGGATGAAGAAAAACACACAGTAAGAGGGAGGGCGGAAATAGAAATGACAGAGACAGTTAGCATGATGTTTGTTGTTTCTGGTCGCACCAATAGCTCATGTTGTTAAAGTGCTCTGTGAACTGAGTCAGGTTTGGACTCTTCTCCTCATTCTGCTCCTTGGCCCAAAGCAGCACCTCGGGAATCTGAAGGAAAATGGGAAGAGGAAAAGTTGGGATTGACTGACCATGAAGCTCAGTGTCAAGACATAATCAAACTACAAATACTAACACAAAGAAGCCACTGTACCTCAATTTTATAGAAGAGCTCAGCATCAAGAAGAGTGAGCTGATCTGCAATCTCATGACTGCGGAAGTCATGGAGAGTTCCAGGCCTGTAAGGACACACAAACTGTCAAACCTCAGACGCCATCCCGATGAAGGTAAGATAGCCGAATCTTTCAGGGAATAAAGAGTTGTGCAGTGTATTTCCACATCAGATTCCTTGGAAACATTACCACCCTTAATTATGACCCTTGACCCCCACAGTACCTTGCAGAGACCCCTCGAGCAGCGAGTGGCTTGAGGGAGTTAGTGTATCGCAGCAGCTTCTTCTGCTCCACCTTATCCAGGATGTTCTTGCGGAGCACCCGGGCGAGGCTGAGCTCGCCATTGCACACCAGTGTGAACACCAGGTCCATCAGCTGCTTTAAGATGTCTTCTGTCAGCTCCACCAAGCTAGAGGACAGAGGAAGAGAGGAAGGAATAAAATCTCAGATGAGGTAAACAGAAGGAAGAAACTTATTCAGTTGGTTGTTGTTGATAAAAGATCTAATAAAGGGATTTGGAACAAAGAGAGAGCTCTCTGGATGATATTTTCTGGTTATAGCCGCCAGCAGAATAATAAAGTAAAGCTCTTAGGATGATTGAGTTCAAATTAACATTATGTAACATAATGCAATTCATTGTTTGTGAGGTAATATGACAGAAGAATTGCTTTTATCGTTATATTCCAGCATCAACTCATTCATTCATGAATTTGCATGATGTAGTTTGCCTACAGGTGTCAATAACCAGCATGTCTGAGTACACTGGTTCCCAACGTTTATGGCTCACAAACCTATAAAGAGAAGCTTTATTGTCATAGGTTGCAGTCATCAAAAACATTGAGTCCTACTCACCAAAGCTCGTCCACCACACGAACCAGCACGAAGAACGTGTTCTTGCTGACCCGCTTCTTGAAGGTGTCCGGACTGTGGCAGAACCTAGTGTATGTGCTTTGTGGTCAAGGACAGTAAAAACAATATTGTACATGGAAAATACAATAATTTGTTTGATTAAGAGTTTACAAGCTCTTGGACATTTTAAGTTTTGCTCTTACACTGTACATCACTTCACAATAAAAAGGCAATAATTATTTGGCTTTAACCCACTGGAGAGACAAATTTTTCATCATAGCTGGAAAAATCTTGGAGGGTAAAGTTCATGATACTTGGCACAAAAGCAGGACACACAATAACAAAAAGTTCCAATATATTTTTTTAATAATAATTTAGACTTAAATATCCATCAGCCGAGGATTAGTTTTTCTGGAGGTTTCATCTAAGAATGCTTAGAGCTGAATGAGAGCAAACAAGATAAACAAGTCTTTCCTTGGTAAATAAGGATTTTTAAAAAATCGCTAGGCAAGAAAAAAACGCCTTCTGCCAACAAAACAAGAATTAAACTCAGAGTGACACATTGAATGATTTGAAAAGGATATCTGTAGTGTAGTTTCTTAATGAGGTCCTCGGGGGTTATAAAAGTCCTATATGTTGTCAGAAAGGCTTCACAGTACAAAACAAGATCTGCCAAGCAAAAACAGAAAAAAAAGGCATCATAGTTCAGTTGAAGTTCAGCCAAAGTTCCCAATTAACTAACTAAAACTGAAAGTACAACATCAGACGTGAAGGTTACATACCCAGACTGAAACATCACAAATAACTGCACCAGAGACTGATAACATTTCAAATGCTCCTCAGATGAGGAGATTAGAAAAGTAACAACACACCAAACTAGAATCACACTTTAATAATATAAAATGAATCCATCTCCGAGTATAAAATGATAGCAGGTTTGTCAAGCTAGCAAAACAAAGCTGTTCCAGTGACCCCGAAGCCCAGTGACACACTGCACTGAACACAACAAACAAATGGGGTGAGTCTAAGTCTTGACGTGTTCTGTACTGTACCTTTGCGGTCTGTTTCTGTAGCGTGGACTAATAGAATGTCTCCTGATCCAGCACGAACGTCAGGGCCATCGTCATTCTGGGGAAGCAAGAGGCGAGACGCAAACAATTAGAAAAAATGAATGGCAGACAGAAAGATGGAGAGAGGTGGATGAAGGAGTGGTTGGAGTTGATGTGCAGTGATGCAGTCTAGCCCAAAATGTAGCTTGCACCTTCCCTTCTTCTGCCTGTGTTTTTTTTTTTGCTTCCACCCTCTCTGAAAGGCCCCCACCTCTCCCTGTCCTGCACCAGCTCCTCTGATGACGAAGAAAAAGTCAGACTTGTGTATGATAAAAGCACCACCACTGCAATATGTCTCCTGCAACAGCTCTAAATGTCATCACAGGCTATGAATCTTCCCTCCCTCCACTTCTGATCTCTTCCTATCTCCTTCTGTAAATCATTGCTGTCACATTGCCCCTAACCTTGCAGAGTGACGAGCAGCATTTTCACACATCTGTCTATGAGACTGCACCACGCAGGATAAAGGAGGAGGTGGTGTAGGAGGAGGGCGGTTTCTCAATCTCAGCTCTGCAGTTCTGGAGAGTTAACTCCAGAGGGCAGCAGTGGCTATCAGTGGTGGATCTCAGGATCTGATTTCACATCTGAGTGACTCGCAGTGACCTTTAGCCTGCCCTAGACTAACAGGATAAAACGTGCTTTGTATGCTGGTGCTGCACAGTTCTGTCACAGCAGATCCCGAAAAACAGTGCTCAGCATCAGCGACGGTGGTTCTCTTACTTCTTGTTTTAGTGTTATCCTGCTCATAATCTCCTTGTGGTCTATGAGGGAGAGCTCGTCCACATCTTCCTCATCGCTCCCAGCCGACTCCGTCGACTTCTGCCTCCTGAAACAAACACATGGTCATCAGCACAGAAGCACTCACGGCTATCTGACACTGATGACTATAGCTGTGTCCCAAAGTCATACTATATGCTAGAGCTGAACATTAAAGGGCAACTATTTTGATAATCAATTAATTGTTGCAGTCATATTTCAAGCAAAAAAAGGCAGTTTACGTTCACGATTCTTCTTTGTCATATAGTAAATTAAATATCTTATAATATTGTATAAAATCATCTATTAATCATCTTGGCCTCTAGAAAATAAAAGAGGGCATTTTTCACAAATTTTCAACTATTTTAGAGAAAGAATGACAGCAGAGAACAACTACATACAAATTCTAAGCAGATTTTATTATAAACTGTATATATACTAACTTCAAAAACATCATACTATGAAGATTAGTATATGGTACATACTGTATACAGCAAGTATGACTGATGGGATGTTAACATTATGATTCGTACCTCTCCTTGTCCAAAGCCTCTTTGCTGTTGGTGGATGGCATCTGAGGGGTGGGGTCTTGAAGTACATCGTCAGCTGTGATCGTTTCCTAATCAATGCAGGGAAAAAGCAATAATCAACATGTGTACTGTGGGTTACATGGAACATCACTGGTGAATGGTTCCATGCAGTGACTGTCGGCTAGCTACTGATGAGATCGTATGAACCACCAGTGCATGCTTCACTTTTGGTGGAGGGGAGGATGGATGCTTTGTACAAATGTCTATATCACTACGTGTACAAAGGATGTTATCCCTATTAGTGTGGATTTGGATCAGGTTTAAAGGTGATGGTAAAATACAGCTTTTCCTCAGTAACCCAACAGATGAGACCTCAAACAGAAAGACACCAGAGGGTAGAACTCATACACACTGAAACTGCACCAAATGTAAAACTACAAATATAATCACACATCCATACATCATCTCTTCTGCTCACACTCTCACCTACGGTTACACACACCACAACCCAAACATGCCAAAAATACACCCAAGAAAGGACACGCTGGCCCAAGGGAATACAATCACAACCACACACACACACGTATGCTGTCACACATGCACAAGCGCACATAAGCCGTTATGGGGAATGTTATTGGAAAATTGAAAACTGGTGAGCCATTGAGAATCCCTTTTGGAGCAGCCACATGTCAGGTGTTAGATTGGAACAAGGTTAAATGCTTGTTACAGTTGAAGCGCAGCCAGAGAGACAGCAATCATCTAGCCAGGCAGTCAGACCAACATACAGATGGACATCTTTCTCCACAGACACCAACCACAGCACAGAAGTCCCTTGCAGGCAAACCCGAGAACCTGAAGTCATGCTCAGTCAGGTTTGGCTACATTCACATTCCATTTCGACGCCATCGGTTCGAGAGATGAATCAATAAGAGCTGCTCAGCACAACAGATGACTGCGAGTGATACCTGCCAGTCAAACAGGCCTCACTGCTTCAAATCCCTCGTCGCATTTCAAATTGATTCATATCCTGAAGTGATGGGATGTGTAAATGGAATTGACCTTTCACCCGTGGCGGTCAGCTACTTACTCTGAGGGAGAGAGGCAGCTCCCCATTGGCCTGGCTGGACGAGTACAAGTTGACGTACTCCCCCTCCCCGCCCTCGTCATTCGCGCTCTCGCTCTACGGGAAGAGAGGAGGGACACAAACCCAGGCGTAAGGGAGCGGAGAGGGGCACAGAGCGTTTGCCAACAGACGTCAAGTGTGATAAGTGGCTAAGGAGGAGGAGGTAGCGGCTAGCCGAGGTTTGGTATTGTACAGTGGGCAGTGTGTTTTCCAGCTCAGCATCATCATGACCACCAGGTGGCACTGGAGTGCATCATTTGTAAAGGTAATTGTATTTACTGGCAAAAAAAGAACATGCAGTGCAACATGCCCTACTGGGATTCTTCTAAGACTAATAATCAGACAGCAGACAGTTTGTGGGCAGTGATAATGACAACAAGATGCCACAAAGTGAATGAGTCACTGTATTATCATCTGAGCAACAATACTGAACACCAAACTGTTGTCATCTAACACCAATCTGCCAGGGGAAGGGGTCCAGTGTCACATTTTATTATCTGTCCTAGAGAGCTGGTTCATGTAAATATCCTTGTGCTTCCAACATCTATCCTGTGTAAGCTCACCGCTGAGGTGTGGAGAGAGTCAGTGAGAGAAGACTCAGAAGGAAGACAGACAGCCACAGAGCCCACTGAGCCAGCCAGGGAACCGTTGGGCCCGCCCCCGCTGCCATCCAGAATGGTGGCATTGGTCAAGGCAACCTGGTCCAAGCTCTGCGATTGGTGGAAAGAACGAAAGCAGGAAAGAAAAAAAAGAATAAAATAAAAAAAGACAGGACTAAAGGATCAGAGAGGTGAAGACAGAGCAGATAGAAAAAGAAGCTGAACAATAGGAAGCAGAAGGAAAGGGTTCACCTCATTCTCCAACACCTCCATTAAAGCCTGGACTATGAGAGTGATGTGTCTGAACATGAAACGCACTGCACACACACGCACGCACACATGCACGCCCAATAAATGCAAAACTAGAACCAGTAGCAACGAAAAACATCTCCAGTGAGATAACATGGAAGAAGACATGATTAAATGATTAAGAAGGAAACATGTAGATCAGCTTGCATCAACTCTGTATGTATGTAAACAAGAGATGTCTTAATGTGTGTGAGCGTGTGTGTGAGTGTGTGTGTGTGGCCAGCTCAGGAGATGGCTGTCTGCAGAGGAGGCAATGGTAACCTGTTTTGACACGTTGCACATATCAGCCCTGTTTCAGCATACCAGCAGAGAGCAGCGCATACACAGATCACTGATAAACACTGCACACACTCGGCTGGCACGCACACACAAATGCATGCACGTGTTCATGCACAGACACGCAGGATCAGCTGGAAATTAAGGCCTCTCATTCTCCTCTTTTTTCTTGGACTTAAAAAAAAACGGATAAAGCTGGGACATCCTGTCTTTGCTAACAGCAGCAAGACTCACAGGGGGAGAGACATTTCAACATTAAAATGAACTACTGAATATTTTTATCTTTCCACTCAACATATGCAAAGCAGCTTTCCTGGCATGCCTTCCCCCCAAAAAATGAGTTGAGGAATGCAAACATTCCACAGAGACAAAAGGGAGATGTGGTGGTGTGTGTGCATTTTGGGCTTGAGGAGGTTACAGCACAGTGAAGGGTGAAGACTGGACAGATAGGAGAAAGTGTGTGGACAAGAGACCGACGCTGGAGGATGAAAAAAGACGAGGAGGAGAGAGGAGAGGAAGGAAGAGGAGCAGAAAACAGGAGGAATGTGTTTTCCATCAGGTCCATCTGGTGCTGCATTCCACCGGAGATATCCTGAGGGAGATCCACACAGTGTCTTAGGGTGCCTCGCACACCATGGGGTCATCATGGGTCAACCCCTCCCAAAATACTGACAAACCACTGTAACACATAGCCAAGTCCGCTATGAGGTCAGGCCCTAAGTAAGTGGAATATAGCATTGATTAACCACCAGTTAATTCATTAACCTGGTGATGGTTGAAATGTTGCAGTCAGACCAGCAAAGGGATATTTTATTTATAATCCCAAACCAAAGGCCTGACAGCCTCTTGTGATATTTGGACGAGCAGCTCCAGACACACAACTCACTCACTGTAACTCTGAGGCAAACTGAAAAGAGGGAAAGGGTCAATAATTACCTGTCATGAGGAGAAATGCTTCAGTGCGACACGCAAACACACAAACTCGACTGCACAGAACCACAACAAATAACTGCACACACTCAAAGCACACATTAATAACACCATATCGAATGCCTCAGCTAAAAAAAAACCCCACACACACGGCAAAACAACAAATTCACACTGTCAGAGCAAATGCACACATGGATGGGTGGATGAACAAAATCAAGGACCACACAGCAACCAAACCACCGGCCCCTGAGGGATGGCCCCATCAGGAGCCTCACAGGGGCAGGGGTAGATAAACAGAACGTGTCACATATGGAGCACACACAGGTCAAGCCGCCCCAGACCAGTCCAGGACCACACAGCACCCACACCGGTGTGGAGAAATGGAGGGATGGGGGTTTAAGCAGGAGGTGGGGGGCAACTCACCGTGGGTGTGGTCAAGGATGCTTGGCCAATCAGGTAGGAGTTAGAAACGGACATGCTGAGGCCCAGCCCAGAGCCCGCCTCCTCCATGGCCGCTACAGACGGCTGGAGGTGGCAGGAGAGAGAAGAGGAGGAGGAGGAAGAGGGGGAGGAAGAGTGAGAGGCCTGAGACGGAAACAAAGAGGAAGAAAGAAAGGTAGAAAAGAAAGGGAGTGAGAGTAATGGGGTTAAGAAAAGGCGAGGAGGGAAAACAGGGTGTTAAGGGAGAAAAAAGAAAAACAGGGGACAGTTGATTACACTAGTAAGCAAGACTGAATTAGAGCAGATTTAATCAAAGTTCAGCAGCAGAGTAGCGAAGTCAAAGTGGTGAAAGCTGAGGAGGATTCTGGTAGTTCAGCTTACAGGCTCTGGACATAAATACTGAACAGACTACTGCTGTTTTAGAGTCACTAAATATGAGTTCTTCCTAGAAAGCCCTAATTTCTAGAGGGTCATGTGACACATACAGGTTACTCACATTTATGCCTACTGTGACAGTCCAATAAACTCTTTTAATGTCCTGAGCTTTAAGGGCTTTACAGAAACCAGGCCAAATAAAACACATTCTAAACCGGGCCAATATTATCCGCTCTGTTTTTCCCCCATTTCCTTATCCACACAGCAGCTGAAATGACTTTTTTCTTTTTTTTTGCAAAGCCGTGTAAAGTCGCCAAAGCGTGTAAGCCCGGAACATGGGTTTATGGAGGAGGCAAACAGGCTTATTCCACTGGGCCACGAGCTCATCAAGTCCAAAACATGAGGCCTGATTAGGCCTTGCGGCGGGAGCGGAGATGAGTGCAGTTGGACTGTATGCTCAGACAAAAGAATGATAAAAATAAAAGCCGGGCACAGGGCTCCAAATACACAGTTGTGGTGGCAGAGAGAGGACAATGGACAAAGAGAAAGAAGAGAGACTCTCTGAGGTGGCCCTGGTAGGCTGCCACTCCGTCACAGTCTATTTTCTATTTCAGGCTATGATACTGTACATCCAGAGATACCCTGGAGAGAACTGTCATCTGTTTACTGTCTACAAATGTACTGTCTTCATTACTACAAAGCTTCAGGCCAACCACAGATCAATTTGTCACCTTCAAGTATGTATGCCTGGCATTAGTAAGGGAAAATATGCAAGTGTGTTTTTTGTGAGAACATCATGTCTCATGTGAGACTATCTGGCAAATCGTGGACTATCTAACTGGGAGATAAGCAAAGCTGAAATATACTCGAATTTTCCTTTTAAAGGCTTCATAAAGGTTACATTAAAGCCCCTAAAACTTGGCTTCGTGCTCAAACATCAGTATTTCATTAACTATTCATGAGCACATGAGCAACAATCAAGGTAAAAAACATTTTAAGGGAGAATTTATTAACAGTTTAACACTCAAAAACTCAGCGTATCTGCTTCATCACGACTGTGTGGGTGTAGATTGAACAGACTTCGTTGAAACTGATCAAACAATTAATCAAATGTCATCAGATTCCAATTCACATCCTGCTAAACTGTGATTGGTGCACGTATCACATTTTTCGAACTGAACTCCTCCAACTTCTAACCAGTGAGAAGAGGATTGAAAAAAAATTGTTCTAACTTTGACAGACAACAGTGTGTTTGTTGTTGATGATGATGATGACGATGTTGGACCCCATCACTCATTCTATAGTAGGAAGAATATTTTATTAGAGCCTTCAGACTCACAAAGCTCATCACAGTGTGCCCTCCCCTGCTATGACCTGTCCTATCGTGTCTCCTCCTCTTTCTACTCACGCACTCTCTATCAGGCAGTTGTCTCAATTAACCCAGATGCCGACCCAGATTAAGATAAGTGGACTGGATCTGATGCGGGGCTGATAAAGGCTGGTCTTATCTCCCACTAACAACCAAACACCTCTGTTTGTGCACAGATGTCCACTTTGGTTACAAAAACAGCGAAGAGATAGATAGAGTGAGGAGGAGGGGCTGAAGAGGTGAGAGAGATAACAAGATAGGAGGAGGCTCGAGAGAAAATTGATGAGGATTACCACTGGAATGTACTTCAGCCCCAGAACGCAATCTGCATTCTTTCCCACTCTTTCCTTCCTAGCCAGTATGAAGCATGACACACTGAGATGAGCACAGAGCTCTACTGTAGAAGGGTGTTTATATGTGCCAGCAACAATGTCCTCACAACACTCTGTCATGTGACTCTAGGTTTAATCTCATAAATCAATAGCGCAAGCAATAAAGGTTCCACACCCTTAAAGTTTTGGTCTAAATTTGAGGAAGATGAACCAAACAATTTGATGAACCAAACAACATGAGGAATCCACATTATAGCTTTGCTTACGCAGTCCAAATTAGTTAACCCAACTACTTCTCGCAAAAGACGGTGCTAGTTTATGAGAAACGGTGCCTCATTTCTTACCAGTTGCCTTTGTTTAGGGGGCAGCGCTGGAGGCTGCAGCGGCTCGTGGACCGAGTCGGTGCTGCTGAAGGAGTCGTTGAAGCCGTAGACCTCCTGGAAGCGTTTGTTGCGCTGCTCGTAGATGCTCTCGCTCTGTGGCATCTGGTAGAATACGGAGGGCTGCGGCTCAGAGTAGTCTTCCACAAACTGCATGTACTGGAGGACTGGAGGAGGGAGATGGATTAGATCATAAAACGTTTATTGTTTGTTTTGTTTAGAGTTATAAATTTAAACTCAAGCCTAGAATGGACTTTTATAACAGTCAATTTTAACCTCTAAAGATTCATATATCCCATTTTGGATTAAATGACCTTTTCTCATTAAAGGTTTGATCCAATGATTTAGTGTTGGACTTCGCCAAATTTGAGAGACTTACAAGAGACACATTTTTAAAACAATGGTATAAAACAAAGCATCAAAACTTAAATGCATCTGTCATTAGACCCTCCCTGCCTGGTAAACACATGTCTTTCCTACTTGACACTCCCAATGTGTAAAATAGGCTTTCCGCTAAAGATTGCTTCAAGCCCAAGATGAGATCACCATGATGACATCACCCTGACATCATCAGTTATTTTGTCAGAATTGGAAAAACGCCTTAAGAGCCACAGAAGATATTACACAACTGTGTTCACAGGCTGAGTAGTATTCACCAGTAAACAATGACCAATTAATTCAACTTGATGTGTAAAATATGACACATACCTCTAAACTGACTTCAAGATCATATATTGTAAGTGTTTCAACTAACAGGAAGGGGCGACTGTATGGAATGATGTAATACAGTAACTTGAGAGGAAGTGATGTAGCAGGTGTGTCAGGAAATGACCAAACGTTGCCCTCTGTGCCCCTTGAGCCGGACCCATTGTAGCACATCCTGGTATTCACTTCCTGCCTCTATTCACAGTGGAATATTTCCTTGACATGAGCTATGTTTCAATGAACTGATGACAAAGTGCAGCCAATGTCGCACTGTCCCTTCCTAAATCAGCCTCATCCCTTCCTTTATTCGTCCCTACATTAGACTCTTTGTCCCTTCCTTTGCCTCTGTGCCCTCTACTCAGTCATCTCATTTAAAAGGTCTTTCCTCTTCCTTGCCTTCATAGCTCCCTCATTACATCTCCCGTCCCCTCCTTTTCCCTCACTTACTGTGCCTGCTTTTCTTTTCTGGCAGTGGCGGTGGGCTGGCGGGGACATCTGCATTCTCACTGGCGATGTACTGAGCGACGAACACGCCCCCATTTGTCTGGGGCATAGGTGAAATGGGTGTGAGAAGGGGGAATGGCGGTGTAGGGTGGCGTTCCTCTTCTGACAAGTTGTCATATTGGGAGGGGTAGCGCTCATACAGCACCCTGGATCCTGTATCAGGGAAGGGCGACGTCTGGGTGCTGCGCCGCTTCTTCTGGGGCAGGGCCGGGGGCGCACTGATGCGGGAGGACTGTAAGGGATTGGTTTGATTGGGCTGCGGGGTCCAGTATTCTGGCTGCTGCTGGGGTGGAGGAGCACTGAAGCGGGGGTGTGTGGGATGCTGTCCGGGGACTGGGGAAGAGGACTCACTGTGAGACTCGGGTAGGGGGCTCAGGCACCCTCCTACAGGTATTGGGGGCAGGTTATCCCCAACTGACAAGTCCTGGTGAAGGAAGTCATAATCCGGGTCGTAATTCTCTGTGTTGTCTGAAAAGGTAAAGAAAAGGAAGATATTACATTTCTTTAATATCATACTGAACTGCAGCGGAGCTTTTGACTTCAACACCTTCACAGCAGGTGAAAGGAAAATATTATTGACACAATGCACATTAGGAAAGATTTGTCAAGGGTTGGGTTCCGATAGTTGGTTCCATTTGAGATCTGGTTCCCTGTCTGCAAAACACCCTGATTCAATAAGCTCTGACACTAATAAATCTCCTATCGAACGTTTTATCTCTAGTTCTTGTTTTTTTATGAGCAAAGAGCAGTGCAGGAAACATTTAGGTAACATAAGTAGGCTTCTCATTTATAATCAGCACCAAACACCACATTTAAAATTACACCAGCGGTCGACTACATTAGCTGATTCTGTCATGGTTACACAACACGGAAACTTTTGAGTGTTGTCTGGTCAATGTGCTCTTTGCAAGCCGGTGTCTGTGTGTGGTTTGTAAGTGAAAAGAAACATCACTCTGTATAGCTACTCTGTAACCGCAAATGGACCATGTGTTTTGGTAGTTCAACAAGATCAGCAGAGCGATGACTCTCTGCTGAGAGTCTCTTCGTTTAACTTTAATGCATATCATATCGATATTTTAAATTTAAACGGCTATGCATTGGGAAATTTACTATTTGCAAATGTAAACAGGGTACACCTTTATTTCAATGTGTCAGATACATTCAACCAACATTCCATATTTTATGCTGCTTAACTCTATGTTGTGAACAGTCTTACCAAGCGTCTCACAGCTGGTGTTACGAGAACACTGACCACTGTCCTGCTCCATGGAGGAGAGCTGCTCATCAGACTTGCTAAGTTTCCCCATGCTGCTGCACGGAGACAGGCGTGGAGAGTCGCCCCCATAGGACTGGCTCCCCCCAGAGAAACGCCTCTGAAGGAACTCCTGCTCATAGTCCTGCTGCTGCACAGACAAAGAAAGACCATTTGCAGTCATTTGTTTTCTCAATGGTTAGTTTATTTCCTGTACACCATGTTGATATGGTCTTGAACTGGAGCTAAAGTTAGCCCATAATAGACCATTATCCCTCACCTGTCTGTGGACGCTGCAGGGCAGGCTGGAGCCGCGGCTCATTGGCGCAACCACTGCAACCCGTGTAGGTGAAGGGGCTGACTGACGCTTCTTAGGAGGAAGAGCTGGTGGAGGGCTATTGACAGACAGACAGAAACAGCAGAATAAAATGTAATGTCGGATGCTTTAGTCCCAGAGGCAAAGTCAATACGGGCAATCAGGCAAGCACGAAAAACACGGCTTTCGCAGACATGTATGCACACACAAATCCATGTATGAATACATGAACACACATTATCATCCTTCCTGTGGAATAGTGAGATGAAGGTGATGTTTCATGTTAGCTTCTCTCAGCTATGACATGAAGCTGTCCTGCTTGTCAATCTTAAACTCTCTCAGTGAGTTAATACCAAGTCAAAATGGGAAACGAAGAGCAGAACATAAGGCACCATGATATGGGGGCCAGCGAAAAAGAAACTGCAGAGGTAAGTCACACACTCTCATGCACTGGGCGGTCTTCTGATTGGATGGTGAATTCTTCAGGGAATGCCCAGGACGACACAAACTTTGGGGTAATGCAACCATGCAAGTAAAAAAAAAATTGCATCCAATCCAGAAGCTTTACGGGGGTCTAGGGTGGGATGTTACAATGGAGACACATGATCCTATGGGCTAACATACTTCTCCTTCTGAGAGGGTCTCCTTTGGCCAGCGTCAGCACTCAACTGTGCTCTGTTCCCAGAATCCAAAGGGAAACCAAAGATGAAACAAAGTGAGAGAGACAGCAGAAAGAGTGAGGCAGGAAGAGACAGAGCAACAAACAAACAAAAGTGCACTATATTTAAAGCCTAAAGTGTGAAAGAGATGAAAGATTGTGAAGTTTGGAATTTTGAGCATTCTGATCAACGGTTCAGCAGCTGGACCCCATTGGAAAAGACTATTAAACTACATCTGAAAATACGCTATACACCAAAATGTTTTGGATTATCAAACTCAAAATGCTCCAAACCAGTGAAAATGAAAGAAATATACAGAAATCCCCCCTCACACACCCATATCCTAAAAGCCTTCTTTATTCCTCATTTGGTATTCATGAAACATGTTTCACAAAGGTTTAAAAATAAGTCAAACTTAAATGCAGAATGGTCACTTCTGCTTTTGTGATTACAGTCCAAAAGGTCACAACGTTTCTGTGGTCCTTTTATCACCAAGCCTCATACTTGCTTCTCTATGGATGGAGACAAAAAAACCCCTTGAACTGAGAAAGAATCTCATATTCAGCAAAGATCTGAGGAAACTTTTAAGACTCTAAGACGTCCACAAATAGAGCGACATGGAAGTACCAGAATTTCTGCAGCACCTTATGGCCACAGCGGAGGCTTCAGTCAGAACTGTTGGCTGAGAATATTCGTACAGAATTATTTTTTCAGCCCATTATTAACTTTCACTTTGATATTGTATAATCTACATGTATCAGAAATATGTCATCATAATCTCTGACTGCAAATTTGTTGGTCTATTCCGCAGACGTGACATCTAGTACATGTCTGTCCATCCAGAGAGAGGGATCCCTCCTCTGTAGCTCTTCCAGAGGTTTCTCCCATTTGTGATTTTGGGCTGTATAAATAAAATATGATTTGATTTGACTGAACAAACACCTAAATTTGACAGCTGGATCTATTAAGTGCAAACAAAAAGGCACCTTTATATAGAGAGGGTGCAGAACATTACAGCTGCAGTTGTAGTGTGTGTGTCCTCCTCACCTGAGCTCTGCCATTTTGGCTTCAGGAAGGGGGGGTTTAGGAGGGGCTACGTCCTCATCTGGTATGTCGGAGGCAGCCTCTGCAGGGGCAGCTGCCGGAGCTGTCTTATTTGAGACTTCCGGCTCCCGATCTATCAAGGGCATCTCTGATGACACGCTGCTACACAGATAAAAGCTGTCTGAGTGAATGAACTACTTTGAGTGTCTGAATGAGTATGTTTGTATTCTGGAGAGCGCACTATGTACTCACCTCTCTGCTGTGGTTGCAGCAGGTGGTGCTGGCTTGTTTGGGGTGGTGGGTGATGGCTGCTCCTGTTTCTCTATGGTGAGCTTCACCAATTCCTGTTCGTAGAAAGGCAACACAGGCAGTGTCAGAGGCACCACAGGAGGATGTAGAAAACACCATCTCAACATTTACGCTCTATCACCAAAAGGCCTACCTTTACTCCATCCAGCACGGCTTTGATGACACTGGTGACAGATGCCACATTTTCCTTGTCCTCCAAGTCGATGCCATCCAGCATCACCTGGTCTGCCCAGCGGATAAGGTTGGCCAGACTCTGATACACACGGTTATGGCAGGAAGACAGTGCCGAACTGTTGGAAAGGTGTGAGAATAGGGTTTGGGCGAAGGTAAGAGTAGAATGCAGCATTGTGGAGGAACACAGGAGGAAGTGAGGAAAGAGAAAAAGAAAAGCACCACATGGAACAGATAGAAAGGAGATGATGCAGAAACCAGAGGTGTAGAAAGGAGAATGATCGAAGACAACACAACAGAGAGGTGTGAAAAAAAACAACATGACAAGCATATGTTAGACTGGAGGTGACAAAAATCACATGGAATCAAGAACACATGATACACATCCATCAATCTACCATCTGTTAAACTACATGTTTAAGGAGGAATTTGTTGTGGAAGTGCAGGTATGTTTGACTATAAGCTTAGAGGTTGGAGTAAGCTCGTTAGCACAGACAGAAGAATGTGTAACCACACGGGGAAGCAGGGTGTTGTTTCTGCCTGTAGTGAACGGTGCGTTCAGACTCAAAACTAAGGTGTGGCGCAGGCCTGTACCAACATGCTGCAGCTTATTCACAGTGCTGGAATATCCCTCCACTGTGTCTCCACAGCTTAGCCCTACAATGAGGAGGAGACGACGGCAGCTACGGGGGTGTGCAGAAGGATTTAAGGGATGGTGGAGCAGCTGGAAGGGTGGAGAGATTTGGCCCAGAAAGACTATGCAAACTAAGGGCTGTAAGTTATACTGGAAGTAGGAAGAGTGCAAGAATAATAAAGTCAGTCAGTAGTAAGAGTAAAATTTGCAGATAGGAGATTGATACACTAACCTTTTGGCAACTAAGCACTTTAATCAACTTAATAGTGTGTGCCAAGACAGCAGGTTGGAGTTACACCCACTATTGACCTAATTATTTGACCAATATTGATCTAACACTGTACATATCTAATACTGTAGTACACATTTAACAGATGCCAAAACTAACATCTAAGCAACTGTGAGGGTAAAATTCTTCCTCTGTTTGTCACACAATAGTAACTTGATGTACATGTGCTTACTTGCCAGAAAAAAAAAACTTCTTCTACTGTGATCTATTGGGGGTTGACTCTATTAGACTGAGGTCAAATCCCCAGAGATGGCTGCTTCTCAATGCTGCAGCAGCAATCCATCAATCACCTCTAAACACATGGCTGTGAGGTACAAAATCTGTCACCTCTGACCTCCATACCTTCATCTGTACTGACGGATGGGGAAAGGCACAAAGACAAAGACAGAGAAGTTCTAACATGTCTCGACAGTCCAAACACAACTGCAGCTAAGGTTACTTTAACAGGAAGAGTTGATTTTACCCAGAAGGGAAGTAAAACAAACAGACTCATTAATAAATCCAAAAGGCGAAATTAATTTTTCTTTCTCCAAGGAAGCATTTTCAATAATGTGCCACATTAACAGGGAGTAACACAAGGAACGTGATTTCAAGGGCTTCAGGCGTCAAGTGCAGGAAGCTTTGAGGTGAGGGATGTTGTCTCTCACAACATATCATCAATCTTTGTAAGCTGCTCAGCAAGTGGTAGTCTACATCATGCTCGTTCCAACATGTCCAGCATGCATACCAGCCACATCGTAAGTTACGTCAAGAGGCAAGAATGATGAGAATGAATGAACAAACGGTTTATTGATAATTATTACATCTATAGCAGGAAAAAGACAAGCAAAGGAGAGCCATCACAGAGGAAGTGTTTATTAAAATAACCATTTTCAGATGCTCATTTTGGAAAATAAAAGTTTGAAGGTTCCAATCTGTGCCGACATCACTGTGTCAAAAAAGGGATGTAAAATATTTTATATGCATGAAAAAATCTTATCTTGTGCTGTAAATTACAGGGGTGCATAGGAATGACTTCATTGCGGCAATGACTTCATGTTTTCAAATATGAGCCTAAATTTTCTTTCTAGCGTTGTATAAAAACACGTCACTCACCTGTGCTGTATCCGGGCCTCTACCTGGACCAGAGGCAGGATGGCTTCAAGCACCTTGCTGGCCGAGCCTGGGAGCATCTCCAGCACCTTCTTCTCCACGACCATTTTGTCCACGATTGTCTTGAAGTAGCGTAGGGCACTGACCACCTCCTTCTCGTGCTCCTCCAGCCGACTAACCTTCTAGAAAAACAAAGCAGCAACACAGAACAGCACCTCAGGAATTGTACTACAAATCTACTTTTCATGATGGCAATCATTTCACAAGCTATTTAACATCATGAATTGAGTACGCAGTGAAATACTTATCACTAAACAACCCATTTAGTATTTGGACCATCACAACAGCCTCTCTACTGTGGTTCTATTATTCCCATGGTTTGCTTGCAGTTCAAAGCACCATCTATCAAGTGATGTGGCTTGGAGCCATGTTGGTACTACAGCAACGGGCTCTTTCAGCTTCTCTAGTCTTTCACAGCAGGGCTGCTGGGGAATATACTCATTACACCAAAAGCCTTAAGAGGGAACGGAGGAGTTCATTCAGGAAGCGGCCCAGTTCCATTCATGTCTTTATAGGTTTAGACACCTGCTGCAGTCTAGCCAGCAACACAGCGGCTGGGAAGCTGTGGGAACCAGCAGGGAAACTCGCACACGTACAGACACAATGGAGTATTGGGAGCACAAAACATTAGACAGGAAAACAATCGTCTCACAAACAGGCAAACAAACACACGGGATAGGTGGGAAAGAGGTGGATTTCCCACAATACACACATGTATTTTCTGGCAGATGACCGCACACACACCTTGTTAGCAGGTTTCTCAGTACTCTTGGCTGCTGGCTCAGGCTGCAGTTGCTTGCCCTTCTTGGAGGGAGTCCTCTTGATCTTGGGAGAGTGGAACTTGTCCATCAGCTTCATGGTGAAAGAGGACAGATGGGACCGTTGCGAGTCTATGGACGGAGGGAAAACAGAGAAAGTTGAGTGGTCAGTCGAGGAGGAGAGGCTCTCAGGGGGGAATAGAAATTAGATAGAAACAGATGGCACAAGCACACTGAAGTGTTGATGTCATTATCACACAATGCCACTCATCTGAACTGAAGCTCAAGTGAAGGGCTCAACACCAGCGACAAGAACAAGACTTGTATTTTTAAGGAAAGGAGAACATTAGAGATTTAATTGTTTATTTATTTGTAAGCATTTCTAACATCCACATTTCATTCACTCTTTGTTCCCAATGTTAAGTCTGCAGGACAGGCCCATTCATAGAGCTGCTGCCAGCAGTCCATTATGTGCACAGATGTGAACAGACATGCGATTGGATCTGCTTGACCACATCTGGAGGTAGTCTGGCTCGCACTGTGTTCGGATCTTAGGTAGGTGAAAACACAATCCATACAATGTGCTGGCAATGTACACAACATAACATTGTTGATGATATCTGTATCACTTATCTGTGCAACTGATCTCCAGTTAGCAAGGCATACAGTAGCCAAAGATGCATCTAGTCATAGAGAAGCTTTTACTCCCAACACACTGGGACAAAATATATTTTTATATAAAGAAAGGAACAAGTTCATGTATTACATTTGCTGAATTTACAAGAGGAGGTAAATGAATTTGTCATGGAAAGTGTTTCATTAACTTGATAAAATTTCTCAATTTCTCTCAACAACTCGCAAACATTTTTAAGGGAGTGTGGGGCTGATTTGTTGCCACCTCAAATTAATGACGATAACAAAAGCACATTAAAAATATCACGTGTAATTTACTATTCTGATAACGTCTCCAGATACGGATCTCATCTTAATACCAGGTGTAAACTGGGTGAAAGAGTGACAAGGACACAGCAGAAGAGTGGTTAGAATAAAATACGCTGGTTAGTGCCGAGACGAAAATTGCATTATGGTACATAATTGACAGAGGCTTCATAATAGCAGAGTAATTTAGCAGAATTCCACTTGTTCGCTGCAGAGACTGCTGATTGTATCTGGGGAGAGCAAAGTCCCCCGCTCTGTTAATCCCAGGAGAATTGACTGCTCACTCGCCGTCTGCCTTCACCTCTCTGCCCCTCTCTCTCTCTCTATCTCCACACCAAACCGAATCAGGGGATAAATACTAATAACAGTGTTGGGAGTCGGCAGGAAGCGTGGGTGTTATCAGAGACAAAATTACACCTCTATCTGGCGTAATCTCCCCTCAACTCGATGACAGTGGGATCCGACATTCCACGGTCATCAGCGTAAAAACATTGAATGCTGAATAGCAATCACCAGCAGGAACGGGCCACAAACTAGACGTCCAGCAGGGCAGTGCTTTCATCTGCACCATCGATCCACATGCCACGCACATATCCACCCTACTGTTCGTTCTCTCCACCCCTAATCCTCATCATCCCTCATTCGGAGCAAAAGCCAAAGTTTGCTGAGGCAGCCAAGGACAACTGTGTGTCTCATTAAAAATGTTGATGAGACCGCTTCCAGTGGAGTTTCCTGCTGATAAAATGCATGTGACAAGGCATGTATGACCACCCTCAGGCTCTTGTTTTACACAACATTTAAAAAAAATCTTATCTGAATGGAAAAAAAATGAGTTGCTGAAAATGTATCTCATGACAGTTATGTCACCTTTAATCTGCATTTGACCTAGTTCCTAACATCAGGTCAAATCACTCACATAAACACAACAGGCATATTTAATTTTCTACATAACTGCATCAGCTTTTTCAAAATACAACAAAACTCTAATGTTAGACGACATGTGCAAGACTAATGTTGATGTCACGACAGCAGCAAAACCACCACGCAGCAGAGATAGCAGCCTCTTCATGAGGGTGTTAAAACTGTGTGCATATTCTGCCTCTTCAATTCACACCATCAGTGGAGTAAAGAGATAAAACTTCAGCTTGTAAAGCCAGGCAATACTGGTGGAGAGAGAGGGAAGACAAGTTTATCAGACAGTCAGACGAGTGACTCGACACAGTGAAGACCCTGCGACAACCTGCTCATCTAAACAGCTGTCTGGATCAATACTCTGTAGCTGAGCCACAGGGGATGCTATGCTGCTTCAGTGCATCTAAACAGAGCCTGAATAGCAGAGCTAGGGCTGACAGTGTGAGAGGATTGTTTTTGTACCCTGAGGCTATACATACCTGTGTTAGCCAGCTTTGCCGCAAGCCTATCCTGGTGCTATCCTGGCAGTGTGCAGAGTGAACCCTATGCTTTTGATTGCACAGCAGCCTCCATATGAATTTAGTCTCACATAATCTGTTTGACCTTGTTTCCCCCCCAAATTCCTGGCACAAGTGCGGCGACTGACTAACATCACAATATGCTGGACGTTCTAGCTCAATCCCAGCTTGAACAGGCCCACAAGGACTATGTGTGAGTTTACAGCTGCAAGCCAGAGCCCCAGAGCTGAGGAGCAGTGACATCAGCACAACGAGCCACTGCCATGATCGATACAGCCGGTCCCTCAGACACCATCGCAGCCTCCGTGGCTCAGCTGTTTATCATGCACATGGGGCCGGTTCAATGTCTCCTCCGCTCCCTATTCAGTTTTCTACCACCTCCCTCCCGCCCTGTCTCTTCAGTTTTGAGAACAGAAAAGCACCCCCACTCCCTTCCCACTAGAGTTCGCTGGAAGTCTGGCTCAGCATGGAAATGACATCATCAAGAGAAAGAAATAAACGGGGGGGAAAGAGAGAAAGTCAGCAAGAGAGAGAGAGAGACAGAGAGAAAGAGAGAGAGAGAGAGAAAGAGAGAGAGAGAGAGAATACAGTGAAGTGTTCTGTTATAGTCATGTATGCCTCTCAGCGTCCACCCTCCACTCCTCTCCACCAGAGACGGGCCGGCCATCCCTCCCGCTCTCCCCAGCTGCCTGCCTGCTGCCGTCCAGAGTTATGAGGTGGTGATGTCATTGGTTGTAATGTCTCTTACACTGAATCTCACTAGTCATAGACTTCAGTACAAGACTGAAAGAAACCTCACAGTGAAAACATTTCTTTATTTTTTTCAGCTGCCGAAGCCGCAACACGCCTTTATGCTGGTGTGCCTCCTAAACTGTACTCTAGTACACCTGCAAAACATTTTCAGACACAATTTCAAGGACAATATTTGAATTTTTAGTCCCACAAAAATGTTTTGAGAGATGAAGTTATTAACTGACACTTCTCCCAGAATGGACCAGATCATTCACAAACATTTTTTGTACTTGTTGAATACTGCTAGAAGCCGCCTGTTTTCTTCCATACTCCCTTTAAAATACAGTGCAATACAGCAGCAGAGGCAGCCTGGTGAATAGTAAAGGGTGAGGTTTGTCTCCTCTCTTGTAAACTGCAACAGTCCCAGAGAGATCTGAAAACACACAACTCCCCTGAGCCTCACTATGCTGCACTGCAACCTCGCAGTTACTTGCAGAGCACAGTGTGAGGAGTTTACAGTTCTGCATTTAAGGTTCCTGTGAATATCACAGCAATGAAACATTATATGATAAACAGTTCTGGTTTGTTGTTCTTTCTGATTTTGCTGGTCTTTTCAAGATTCTCTAAAGGATGGATATCAAAAAAATAAACCAAGGAATCACTAAAATCAGCTTGTTAAGAATAAAAAGTGAAGAATTCAGTGAGTAAATATCTTTCCGAGGCATTTAAATTGCTTAAACACTTTGCTGCTTTCAAAGGCCTTGGGGACAAACACTCCAGTCTGAATGACTCTTGAACAATTCCTGGTAGGTTCTCACACAACTCTGTGGTACCCACGAGTCCCCGGGAGCCTTCCAGTTGCTGAATGGTCTCAAAGCTTAATCACACAATAAGTAAATACAAACAAACACACATAAATTTATGGGTGCTTTCGGCAAAAAGTGCAGTTATATGTATGCAATACACGTTCAATTGATTTTGTGTGCATATTTTACCGTGCTCATGTTTTCTCATTTGCAGAGTAAACTGTGGGCCCTCACAGACCTCCACAATTAATTCTGTTGCTGAATTATATATGGAAACTGGCCATCCATCCTTTCATGGAAATTTCAGCAGTCAGAGGGTTTCGACTAACACAACACGAACACACCAAATCACAATCCTTCCATCATAATTCTGAATCAGTACATCTAACATCTCTAAAAACAATTATCAACTCATATTACTTTCTTAACATGAACAAGGGTTTCCCCTCTGTTCTTTAGCTGGGCTGTCAAAGTAAATAAAAATAGCTTCACATTTAGATTAATACAATAGGTACTTTTCTTGTGTCTGAACAGACTGTTGGACAGATGATACACAGTAAAAGTCAGCAGGAAATCCCAGGATCCCAGTTACTGGTCGTGATCCCTACAACACAACTGATGACCAGTGACATATGAGCTTGTCCAGATCTGACTGAAGAACTGACAGGCCGGCAGATTGATCTGGCTCTTGTTCGGTACAGGTGTGATCTATACAGGACAGCTGGTCGGCCCCTCTCTGGCCCCCTCACTCTAGGAATAGGATGAAAACTAGGATACAGGGGAAGCTGTGCTTAAGGTTACACACACAGCTGTCACCTCCTGCTGAACTCCCCTCAGTGAGGCTTGCTCAATGAAAGTGTGCGAGCCCTGCGTATATGGACTTGTGGAGGCTGCTAAAAGACTGAAACAAGAGTCAGAAAGGTCACTATGCCAGCTGTTGAGGAGGGAAGAAGGCCAGGGGAAAACTCATCTGAAGGTGCGAGAAGAGCTTGTCAATAAAGCAGGACAGGACAAGTAATGTTAGTTGAAATGACTTGTGAAGAATAACATTTCGTAATCTGCTCCTGCTCTCTAACGACGGATGGGAAAACAAAACCTATGAGTGCACAAACATACTGCAAACTGGATTTACATTTAATACTTTCATAATAGTTTATTACAACTTGATTTTTTTTATTCTATCTCAGTACAGCACTCTCTGCTCTAAATGGCTGTGCAAATTAAGACAAACAACGCTAACTTTCTAATAAAGGTATAATATTGGCCGTGTTCACCATCTTAGTTTGTAATAGTTAAGGGATCACCAAAGTCATTTCAATTCATCCTGAGAGAGACACAAATACTACACAAAATGTTGCCCCAATGTTGTTGAGATATTTCAGACTGGACCAACGTATAAACACACCAACATTGCCATCCCTAAAGCTATCCTGCCAGCTTCACTATAAAGTTACTCAGATGTAGCAGATGTGAAAAAGACAGCCTATTATCATAAGTATGCTTGATACAGGCTTCTGTTATAAATGGATGTAGATTAATTCCAGCTCTCTTTTAAGCATTGGCTACAACTGCTGCTGCATATTATTTACTGTACTGTAAACAGAATACATTAATTCTTGACTTTTAAATAGAACTTATGAAAATGAGAGACACCCCGCACTGGGATACATGTAAATAGACATAGTGCATTGTTCATAAGCAACTTTGCCTGCAATGAGGCCTCATTTGTCTAAAACAACAACATAATGAGTGACCTACTGTCTGCTACACTGTAAAATAAAAATCGCAGAGTATCAGACCTGCTGCGGAGCAAGAGTGTGGAAAGCAAGCCTGAGGCACCTGAGATGAACAGCAGGGAGAAAAATGGAGGGGAAAGAGAGGAAAATTCAACAGGAAATAGTTAAGTGCTTAGTGAATTATTTATTCTCTCCATTGTAGTGGTTAGCTTCCTGCTGGTTGTGTTCAATTTTCAATAGGAATCCTCTCTTCGTCCTCGGCTATCAACAAGCCGAGCTACAGTCCAAGGATGTCAGGGAAGGGAGGAAACCCTCATATGGTATGTAGCCCTGGTTAATGGCTGATTTGAGAAGTAATGGAGGAAGAAGTCCAGTGGTGGTCTTTTTGAGTACGCTGCTCAACAATGAGCCACAGGAAGACTGAGAGCACCCAGTCCACTTACTGAGTAAGTAAATGAGATACAGTGGATGCTAAGTGCTCTGTCCACTTACCATCTATTGTATTTCACTTAACAAATGAGTAAATGAGACACAGAAGATGGTTTCCACGTGGGCAATCGAATTATCAATGCAAACTGACACATTCAAATACAGAATTTCTTCAGTCACTCACTTCACAACGACTTCTGAAGCCCTAAAATAAACATAATGGGCAAATAATTTTGACTGTGCATCTGAACAATTAGATCAGGGATCACAATACAGTAACTACAGGCAATTTCTAACTGAGAGAATGATGAGCCTCTTTAGATAATTTTGATCTAAATGAATACTTCTCTGAAGTAACAGAACATAGCTCACTCTAAGATCATTTATATAATAACATGCAATTACTTATACAATTTTTTTCAACCACTTGAGCTTTGTAGTCATTTAGTAGAGTTTTAGCATCATTTCAGTTCTTGTCGGGAGGAAAATGTTTCAGGCTTTTTGTTTGTGAACAGACATCTTTTTCTTCTTTAACAGTCAACCCCAGTCAATATTTTATGCTATTAATAACATACACAAGCATGCCCCTCAGTATGTCAATGACTAGGAAAGCAGTCCCACCAACCATGGGTCAATGGCCAGGAGCAAATATCAATGTGGTGATGGAGGCGTTCTGCGTGCAGGGTTGCATGGGAACAGACGGTACGGACAGCCGTGGCTAACAGAGCGTGGCCACACACAGAACAACACAAGGCGATCTATAACGCAGATCCATATTACAAAACAGCAAACCAGATCCATAACTGCTTAGTGAGATTGTGTTTGGTGACCCCCATGTTCAGCCTGAACGAGAACAGAACTCAGAAAAACTTAAAACCAGTCTCTTGGTGCCATCTGTTCTCAAATCTAACCACAGAAGTGACACAGCAGACTGAGATGCTGATGATTGAAAATATATATACAGGGAAACTCCTGTTCTGCGAATGAGACATCATTACCCCTATGAGTCATGAGATTGCATTCTGAGATAAGTTTTGTCACTTTTTGATTGGTTATAGAATAACCTTCAACATGCAAATGTAGTCTGATTCCCGACTGATCAAACTGTCTCATAAAAGTCTCCTCACTCCACACTGTGCGAAGCATCTACAAAGTGAACTGAAACTAGAATTATCCGTGGGGATGAAAATATGTTGCATTAAACCATAATAAGCAACAAGCAGCATGTAGAGGCACATAACAACAAAATCCAGCCTAATCTCTTGGTGACACACCTTGAATTCTTGAGTCTGTTTATTTGGATGGTGTAAATGGTTGAAGTCAGACAGCACGACCTCGCATCCAAATATTTCCATCACATCTAAAGTTAAGTTTAATGGGACAAATCCATCATTCGTTTACACCAAAACAAACATTTTATTCGTGCTAGAAAATAACCAACTCCACTGCTGTGCATGTCTGCTTTTGATGCATGCTTGCACAATTTTGTCTCAAGTATTTGGCCATCGCATTGGGTGTGACAGGTGGGTCACCAAAATCTGAGGTCATGGATGTTTCTGTTTTGGTTTCAAGGCAACAAAGTGTAAATTTAATGGCACTTTAAAACAAATACAGTGATCTGACAATGGACGATCTCTCACGTACAGCAATAAAATTGTGTTTTTGATCCCACAGACACTTAACAATTGAGGCAAGATAGCTTAATATTGTTGTTTGACATAACTTCATACATACAAATACATAAAAAGAGGTCTGTCCTGAGGCATTTATTTGTTTCTCACTGAGATATCTCTCAGCTGTCTCTTTAACCAAATCATGCACATTTAGGCTATTCTATGTGATCTCCTTTTGATAACTAATGGAATATTTTTTCACTTCCATTCACTGAGTCTCCCCTTGAACAGTTTGGTGCCACTTTGAAAACCTCTGGCTTAAAGCAATATTTTGCAACAGTATTTCACACACAGACAAAGGTTATACATGGTTATACTGCTGTAGTACCCTGACAGAAAAATAGGGTTTGAGGCAAAACGGTGAAGGGAAACAAACATAATGTTTAACAGCCACAACATAGCTCAAAATAAACTACTACGCTTAAACTCAAGGCTACTGAGGTTAGGACAGACTATTCACAGTTCCATAATTACACAGCTTGTAGATGAGATGTGGTGGATGATAAGTAGATACTGGGGGTAGTGGGTCAGTATGAAGCTTTGAAATACTTGTTGACTCTGAAAGTTGAGTTGTCTAAATGACAGGGGTTTCACTAACATTTGAACTTTTCAAGCAAGACGAATGATGTCTGTTGACAAGAAAACATTCTGAACATAGCGTTCAAATGCTATTGTATCCTGGCAATCTCACAAAGTTTACAATTAAATAAAAACACGAGAAAAATCTACTTTCTAGTCTGTTTTGCTGTGGGTTTCCTATATTCTTAGTCATTTACCATCATTTTATTTAGGGCCACTGATGTGCTACTAATACAGATTTCAACTTGCCCTTTAAATATTGCATCAGTTCTCAATAGGATGATCATGATATAATAATAATATAATAATTAATATTTAATAAATCAACCACAAGCTACTGGTGAGCTTTGTCAATATATAAAGGTTATTTGCAAAAGCAGGGGGTGTGTTCTTCCACCACACTGTCAAATAGTGGACAGGTTAACTACTGATGCATGGGCAACAGAAATAAACAGTGACTCCTGGCAGGGACTTTCTGCAGCACCACACAGGGGAAGCTGACTTCCCCCAGCTGTGGTTGTATTCAATGCTCACAAAGAGAAAGTCTTTTCAGTTGGTAACTGATAATATTATCACAGTATTAATCCAAAGTGAATCATTCCATGAACTGTTCTGGACAAGCGGTTAATAACTGATGAGAAATTACTTGAGGAAAACTGTAATTTTCTCTGGAATAAAAACCACTCGCTCATGTCGGTACACTTTCAGTCCGGTAAGACTTGGACGCAGGGCTCTACACTGTGTCAGATGTGGGCCGGTAGCCTGGAAGGTGGTGTTTTGGAAGAGGGTGGGATCATTAGGCCTGTGTATTGTGTGATGGCATAAACATTTACAAGTCTCTAGCCTCAATGCCTCCTCTGTTTAACTACGAAGCCAACAGAACTCCTTCTTCCAAAGCTCTCGTTGACCAGAGTTAACAGCATCTTTTCTTCCTTCCTACCACCGATGCTTCATTCTCACTGATACCATTACTGATAATTAGCCCACGTTTCCACAGTGTGATGACAGTGAAGGACACATTGTTTGTCCACATTTGTGGGTTTGAGAAAAAAAAAAAAAGTTTATTCAAATATGCCACTGGGGATGCCGGTGGGTCGGCTGCCACATTAACCCCCGTCCCCAAGTTACTTTTATTAATATTATTACTCATTCATTCCTCCACATCACTGTTTTGATTGCCACACCATCTCTTTTATGTTAGCATGTCTGTGTGTAACCACAATTAAATTAACAGTAATTTATTAGTGATATTTCATGTGGCAGCGTTGGTGTTACAATGTACTGCGTTATACCACACTGCATTGGCTGTGGGCTGTGGCTGACCTTTAAGGTATTATGACTGTTCACATAATCCTCACTCGCTGGTGGTAACTCTTTTTGTATGGCTTCAATATGGGTCGAGGTCTCATGGTGGGCACTGGACAAGCTAATGGAACTGGTTATGGGAGCAGTTGGCACAGCACTTCAGTGGGGTTGTATCGAAAGCTAGGGAGGGAGCCCTGAGGCCGAGGTCACTCAATTGTCCTATGTACAACAGACGCACACATACACACAATGCGCATCCACATCCCCAGACAGGAACAAATGAGCACACAAAGAGTCTCTCTAAACTATTCAACCACAAGCAAAAGGTTGTGGAGGGAACGCTACAGGGCCCGGTTTTCAACAGCATCGACAACAAATAGAACATTGACTGCAGCACGTGAGCAGGAAAGCTTTTGATGCCCCAATTGTGAAATTTAAAAAAAACACCAGAAAGTGGCACACACTGTTTGGTAGGGTTGCAACTAACAATCATTTTCATTATTGATTAATCTGTAGAATATTTTCATGATTAATTGCTTAGTCGACAAAATGTCAAGGCTTATCAAACTTTTCCAGAGTCCAAAGTTACATTGTTATGAATAAGAAAAGCAGCAAATCCTTACGTTTCAGAAGCTGGAACCAGCAAATGTTTGACATTTTTCTCAAAAAATGAAAAAACGATTAATCCATTGTGGATTAATTTTCTTTTGCTCAATTTATGGATTAATCTGCTAATCACTGCAGCTCTACTGTTTGGCACAGTGACACAAGAGCTGAGTAAACAACAAGTAAAGTAGGAAAGGTGTTCTTTGCTGCAGGAAGGGAAGAAAAACTGTAGACTCACTTGGCAATGCTTACATCTTCTAAATGTTCAAATTAGCTAATTTACTGTATTTTTGTTTTAAGAAAAAAAAGAAAAAAATGGGATCTGTGGTTGTGCAGGCCTGTAACAAGCCCATCCAATCATTTCTTTCAGACCGAATGGTTACCTATATTGATTAATATAGTTTGAGTAATTTTTCAAACAAAAATATAAAACATTGCCAAGTTGCAGGTTTTCACTATTTTTGCTTTCTGTTATGTGACAAAAAAACCACAGATCTTTAGACTGTCGAGAATCTGTTCGATTAAAATTTGATGACATTACCTGGGCATTTTTCAGTATTTCCAGACATTTTCAAAACAATTAGTTGAGTAATTGAGAAAATAATCAGTAGACTAATCAATGATGAAAATAAATAGTTGTAGCCCTAATTCTGATATTGACTATAGGTCATGCTGCTGAGGCATGTGAGGAATCCAGAGCGGTGACAGCTCATGATTCCATGGATGTCACAAGAGGAATGGGTGAGGCGGCAGACAGTGACACAAATTTACACTGCTTTATTGGCAGGCAGGGCAAGCACATGTGAGGTGGGAAATCAAACACACACACACACACCATCCTGGGTACCCCTCCTGTTCCTTCCCCCCTGACGCCGAGGCCATTGGCACGATTTCCTGTCCCTTGTCTCTCTCATTGAGAGCCGCTCCCTCTTTTCTGGACAAACGTCTCAGTCAGGAGCAGCATGGACTCAGGACCTCTGCTTGCTTCTACGGCTCCCCCATACAACAATTTACCTCACCTAAACAGACCAGGTCTAATAGCACAGTGCACACACACCCAGACAAAGACAAACAAGCTCACTGCGACACACAACCACCGAACAGAAACATGTTCAAAGCAGTCTGATCCTTCGAGTGACCTTCTGGTTACAGCGGTTTACTGCATTTTCTGCCGTTCCATTTGAAGCTCGCATTCTGCACCGAGCGTTTCAGCAGAGTGAGAGCAGATTGTCTAGCAGGCAGCAGGTTCACCTTGGGTGAAACCAATAGACTAAAGAACCACAAAGTGCTATAAATACCCAGCTTGTCAGTATCTGTAACATCAGGCAGCACCAGAACAGAGACACTGCGACAGCTAAAAACCCTGTGATCTACTGAGATGAATTCAGAGTTCTCAGTGAACGGCAGCTGTTTGGCAAGAGAGCAAGAGGCAAACAGGCACTATAAAGCACTCGAGATAGGAGACTGATCCTACACATAGACAAACATCCACAAGAGAACCAATCACTTCACAGCCTGAGTACAAGACAGAGGCAGATACAGAGAGACAGAGAAGCATAAGAAACAGCATTCTTGTGAGTAAATGGCCTCCAGCAGCGAGGAGTGGTACCACTCTCCCCGCGTTGGAGCGCTGTACAAAGCTGATCTTGTCTGTATGGCGGGCTACTTGTCATCCTCTTGACACTTTGTGAGCACACTGCATTGGACAAGACTGACAGACAGATGCCAAATAATACATCTCATCTAGCAGTTCAGTTGCAGTGTGGCGAACCAAACTCTTGCATTTGGATTGTTTCACAGCTTCTTAAAAATAGGCTTAGATGACAGATGTGTCCGCCACAAAGAACAAGACTCGCCCTCGCACAGCCACTTATAATTAGACAGTGGTTGTTTAAACTATGTCAGCGATGAATAATCCAACACGCACTAAAATAACTTTACTGTTTCTTTTTCAATTCTTTTAATTATCATGCGTACAAACAAAACAATGAACATGTTTCACTCCCTCTGTGCTGTCGTAGAAAGTACGTGCATCTGTCATTTCATATGAATATGCCCCAGTGTTTTCCATTTACCCCTTTTAGGATTTAAATTTGAGTTGTACATTTCTTTCATTAAAAAGTGTTACAGTACTAAAACGTCTGCATTGACAGTAGTCATGCGACATCGATCTATCACTTCTGAGATGAATCTACTGTGGTGCCATATATATTTTTCAAAAAGGTCACATAAAAGGGCTTTAAAATTGTAAGTTTCTATTGTGGTTTGACATTTTTCCAAATGAAAGCATGTTGGGGCAGGACATAAAGTTGGGTGGAATTTGATTTGAGAGTTTAAATGAAGGCGGGGCAAAGACCACAAGAGCTCTATTGTCTTTTTAAAAAAATCTCTTAAAGACCCCCTCTAATGAAAATCTAGTTTTTTACCAGGACGCATACATGAATAGAAAGGCGTACAGGTACATCTAAGCCTAAACAAATTTGAAATATGATATTTTAATGAACAGAGATGACTTTTTAGGGGTTCCAGGAGGGGAATTTCAAGCTTAAATTTATAAAAAAAATATATAGACATAGTCCAATTTGTTTAACAATTTTATTTAATCATCAAATCGATTGGATTTGATAATGATAATGGCGGCAGATTTATTTTTGCTGTCATAACACTAATATCGAAAAAGGCAACATATATTACCTTATGTAGCAGACGTATTGTGAAAAACTGAATGAATGAAGTTGCATCTACATAACTAAACAAAATTAGCTTTTTAATCACAGCTGCACAAAGTACAGTATATGTTAAAGGATTCCAACGTGTGTGCACTTACATACATACTTAGTGATGTGGTGAGCCCTTTAAAACACATCTGGTACTATAAAATCCTCAATTCTGTGTATTTAAGTTGCCTCACTTCTATGTTTAAATGAAGAAAAAGTCAAATTGTCCATAATCTGTGAGTGAAAACAGTGAAATGTCTCTCTCTCTGCCAAAGGTGGAATCATTGATGACAAGACTATTTTTCAACTTTAGAAAAGACTTTATCTCTTATGGATTAATTAGATCTAAACAAGAAACAAAAAAACACCCTAATTATCCCACCGTGAAAACAAGCAGAGTTCCTATAGTGAAGCAGTGGCTTGCAGAAACGACCAGTCCTTTGCCGAAACTTAGTATCCCTTCCTCATTTAATTGGAAAGGAATCAAAGGCAATCGTTACAGTTTTTGTTAATCCTGGCACATTCACAAAGTGATTTTTGGTGGGTAGCTCTAAAGGGGATTTGAGTGGAGGGAGGGTTTTCCTTTATTACTATGATTATTGTTTTTGTTTTGTCTTGCTTGTGTTTGTATATTTTTCCTTTTCCCCATTTTCAGTTTCAGTTTGTCTGTATAAAACATGTTGGGATGCTGATTATAATGGCAATGCTTGTGCAAATTAGATGCCCCATATGTGTTGCTTCACAACTAGTATAACAAAAATATTTAGACAATAATGAAGCTTAAGGAAAAAAGAAGAACACAAGGATCAGTTTACGTTAAGAGAATGGACAATTGAAGGTCAAAACTCACATTTTGTGCAGTATCAGTTCAAGATTTAAGAATTAAGATTTAAGAAAATTCATTAATTTCATTTCAGAATATGAAGAGCACAAAGTCAAAATAAATATAACATTGAGCATATGTTTCTGTAATACGTCCTCAGACCAAAGTCCACTGACTGCAGGAGAGAACTTATTCCACACTAACAAAGTATTTTACAATATCCTAAGCAGCTCATAAATCCACAGTGGTGCCTGTTTTATTGCCATTTTAAAAACATATTCCCTCATTCATGTTGGAGGAGAAGGAACATCCAAGAGGAAGTGGGTCAGTGAAGGCAGACAAACATCTTTGAGTCCACACTCTGCCTACGGGGCTACAGGCTCGATGACAGTCACTGACGGAATAAACCCTGCGCGTGCATCTGCATCAAAGTATGTCACATACCGTTTGATAAAAAGATATCAAACCAGAGATTCAGAATCATTTATGTAACCAGAAAAATATACGCACAAACCCGCCCACATCTGCCTTGACAACAACGCTGACTTGTTTGCAAGCCATGTCAACTTCTCTCCCCATTCCTGATTTAGACTGGCATCGGAAACTGGCAACAACTGTGGGACATCCCCTTCATTGTGCGCCAGCTCTCTGACCCAGCCATGCCACCCTGGGGTCTCAATGATTTGACACACTCAACACAAGCACACACACACACAGACACGAATCCTTTTTCAGGATCTGCAGTACATTTTCCCGCAACCACTGACATTGTTGTTCTGTCGCACCAGGACCACTAATTCTGACTCTCCTTGCAGCTCATTTTACTTTGACTACTTAGATAAACAGGTACAGACAGGTATTTTTCTTCTTTCTTAGTGGTCCCCATTACTGCATCTGTAATGTATGCGTGGTTGTCAGCCAGTGCATTAAATAATCATGTAATGCGCTGGGTTTCTGCACTCAGATCGACGTGCTATCACAGGTGGTGCATAACAGCAATACTCTGTCTTCTTTTGGACAAAACACATTGCCAATAACTGGCTCTGACTTGAAATGGAAATGTATGGATCCAGAAATGTTGGGAAAACATAAATCTCAGAAAGCTGAAACATGGACTCAATTGAAATCTCACTGCAAAACAAGAACTGAAAGAAAATGGCATAGGACAGATTAGGAGTTTCAGTAGTGGTTCTCAGTTCTAGTTTTAGTTCTAGCATCGAATCATGGATTACTTTACATCTGTACCACTACGTGAATTCAATTGAGGCTATTAACGTATTGCTGACTAAAAAGAAAGAAAGAAACATCCTGAGGGTGTCCAGGACTTAGAATCAGTTACAGTTATGGAGGCACAGATACCATTTATTTATTTTTATTTAGTGATTCTTTAATCTGGACGTTAAAGCAGTATAGAAAGAGAAGAGACACTGGAATTAGCTAACAAAGCTGCATCCTTTGTGAATCTGCATTGTCTTCTTGATGATCCTCACAGTGAATCTTTACTGCAGACTATTTACAGTACTTCAAAACATCGGTCGCAACTCTGCTGTGGCTGAACTGAGAGCTCCTCATCTGAGCCACCATGCAGTCAGTCTGTTTGAAACACATCACTTACTCTACCGGTTCCTAATGAGGGCCATTACAGTCGCAGAGCCTGGGTCGGGGAAGACAGACATCACACACCCATACAAATACTTGAGTCTTAGAGCCCGCTGGGCTGAAATGCACAGATTTATTAGGCTGAGCATACCACAGACTGTGTGTTTTCAAAACAAGGTATTATGGCACTTGCCACTGTGCAATTACACAATGATGGACTCAACTACCTTAATTATGGAGCCTCTATGTGCTACCAGCTCACCAGGGTGGATCTGTCCACACTGCTTAACCCGAGAAGCACAAACTCACTAACACAAGAATACATCAAACAGTGTTAACCCCCAACATGTGGGTCAACAAATAGGTTAAGCTACCATTGTGAAGCAAGGCGGGCAGGTTGGATTTAAGATGCCTAAGACTACTGCCCAACAGAGTAACCAATACTAATTTTTGTATTGTGCAACTAGATTAAAACTACAGCACCTAGACAAACTGGCAGATCCTCACGTGCTGAGCCCAGATTAGAGAAGCTATGGCTTCTGTCTACAAACTGTGGAGGTGATAAGGCAGAGAGGCGGCCTGTGATGGAAGGCTGTGGCCCTGCAGAGCAGCCTCCTCAGGCTGGGTCCACCCAAGACTTCAGCAGAGCAAATGAGCACCTTCTATAAAGCCACACGACACAAAAAGCACAGAGAGGAATGTCCCCTGCATTTCATTCTGCCAGCGAGCCTATTTTACATTAAAGCTCCAAAACTGGCAACAGCTGCCAACAGCAGCCTTAAACAAAGAAGTACACATCCCCCCAAAAAACAATGCAAGTATGCATTTATTTCACAAAAACTGTTGAATAAATGCATAGTGTGCATGAAACCAGCTACTCTTGTAACTGCAAGTCAAACTGAACCCTGTACTTGAGAATATTTTTCAGCAGCGAATAGAGTCTGTGTTCTCCTGTTCATTTACATTTCATTTAATGCCTGCTCTTCTCACTTGTTTAGGCTTGTTGCTGTTTGATTTTGTGGAGAAAACACATATCAAAAAGCTACAGCCAGTTTCTTCATTGTTATTATTCTCATCATTTAAATACTCCAAATAAAATGCATAAAATAATTTTAATCATTTTGGGGAAAATCACTGTCAACAGTGCTGTTTCTCCAGCGCTCCAACCCAGTTTCCTCTACAGCAATGGATTAATATCAGCAATAATGAGAAAACAGCAAGTGTAGCATTGATCTCACAGGCTGCCATGTGTTCATTAGGAGAAGAAATGCACATATTTATGTCTTTACCTGTATCCTCATCTAGATCCCCCTGTAGAGAGGAGTCTGTGTCCTCTGAGGAGGCCTGGCTCCTCCAGCTTATATTGCCCATCCAAGAGGCCTGAGTCCACACGGCAAGGGTCCAGGAGTGATACTGGTGGTTATACTTATTGTATACTGATGACTTGTTGGTCAGGCGAGCATTTTGGCAGCTATCACTCTATTGCACTGCTGAGAGTTAGTCACAAACTAACTGGTCCGCATGATCATTCTCTCTTGAGTCAGCCACACGACACAGCACTTCAGAGGAAAGATCCACAAATAGCACAGAGGGAAGGAAGAGAGGAATTGAAAAGTGATGTGCTTTTGCTGAGTCGATTTCTTTTATTAAATAATTCTTCTCCTAAATGTCTTGTAAAATCACATAATCCTGGTCAGAACGTCTGAGTGAAGCCATCTGAGTGAAGCCATCTAAGCTGTCATCAGGTCCTGGAGCGGCTCCAACCCACAGTTATCTGGAGTGGAGATATACTGAACAGACACGAGGACCTGAGCAGGCCACCTGCAGGAATGAATGACCTGCTCTCTGGCATGTAGGCCAACAGACAGCAGAGAAATCAAGGGAAGCATCATCTTATAAGACAAGCCCTTTTAGGAAACAAGTCTCAAGAGCAGAGATGGATCGCACTGAATTACATATGAGATCTCCAAAAACAATCGCAACAGTCGTTAGCTCCTTAGAAGATGTTGAAGGCGGCACAGCCTTGAAAATATTCATGTTACAAAGACCTGATTGCCTTCACAGACACAGCCTTCTATTGTTCATCGATAGCCTCGGTCCAGTCTTTACCCAACATGTAATCCATCCATCCAATTCTCTCCCTGATTCTCTTTCTGTGCAGGGACTCGATTCCCATCAATGCTCTACCTTCCTCCACCCTCTTTCTTTCGCTCCCTAAGCTCTATTCCCTCCCTCCTTCTGCTTTCCCATACACAGCACACACACACAAAAAAACTAATTACAACACAGCTAAACCTATATGGGAACAGCAAACCTCTCATTCGGCGTGAGAGGGAGGGTGAAATGCTTTCCATCAAACCTCAAAATTGCAGCATGTCAAACCAAGCCCCATAGCTTGCCCTGTGCAACACTTGGATCACTCATCAGCAACGTGCGTAAACCTAATCATCCGGGGAACCCTTTTGTAATCTCGATTTCTTTAGCTCTTGCTCAGAGTTTTGGTGACTAAGGCATGTGGGGCCGGCTATTTTTGTACACCAGACAAGAAGATATTTCAGTCTGAAGTGATGCAGTAACCACTTAGCAAACACAAAGCCATCAAAATGACTTACACTTCAGTGTTAACTCCAGGAATGCCTGAGAGTCAACTCTTTGCATTAAAGCTAAACCCTGTCAAAGGCAAATACCCAGATACACACTGACACACTGTGCAAGGGGGCAGGGAGCCTAAAAAAAGGAACTGATGGATCAGTTCCACTGAGGCTTGCTACTACCATTGACTGTCCAGGGAGAGAAGAGTCTACAGGCTAATTATAAAACACTGTGCTACTCCCACAACTTTGTTACCAACACCGACATGCCAAAAGTGTTGTGTCACAATCCCAGTCTCTGTGGGGAAAATGAAGACACACTGAATTTGCAACTGCAGAAATCCCAATTAAGGCTTGTTTCTTTTAGAGGAGTTTATACGTGCATTTCTTGCTGTAAAGTCAGATACAAACACAACATTCAAAGACATATTTCTTTGATGGAAATGTAACAGTTAGCAGCAATACAAGCATCCTACTGTCCAACTGTACTAAGTGGCAGATGTGTGCACAAGATCCATGCATAAGCACAAACACATGGTTTTATAAAAATGCCATCAGAAGGGTCACAGTGCAGTACTTTTTCAACACAGCATGGAAAAGGCACCAAATATTTAAGCTTTAATGCTTCGACTTATCTTCATAGGAAAACTGATTTCATAGTGTGTCAAACGCGCACATGTTCTGGCGACAAGCAGCAGCTATAATTGTTTTAAATTGTAGCCAATTCAATTTTTGAATTACTTGGTGGATGAAGATTTCATACACAGGGTGGCAAAAATGTTGAGCCATATCAGATATGCATGATTTCTGTATTTTCCTACAGCAATGTTTTCTTGAAGAGTAGATGCAGAGTTTATTCTGCAACGTGAAGCTAAAAGATGTTGGCTTGACTCAGATTCTGTGTCACTTATTCCAAAAACAATGACCATGTCGACAATGATAAAGCTTGTTTCAAGGGTATTGTATTCATCGTGTCACTGCCAACTATAACTGCAACAGTGGAATCATTCCAGGACGTCTAATTAGGTTTGTAAAATTAATACAATTCAGTAAGCATTCACACACCACTGCTGACGTACAAAGCCTGTGAACAGAGCAGGGTCTAAACTGAATGGCTGAGTGAGAGAGTCACATTACAGCATAGTAGCAAGGCTAAACTAAGTCTCTACACCAAAATATGGTTCATCAGAGATAATGAGCAGAAAGTATTTTTATTTTTTATACAATATAAGCACACCCAAAACATTTAATATCACGCATCATTAACTGGTTTTGCAGTCCATCTAAAGAAGAGTTGAACTCACAAATAAAAAACATGCATTGCCACATTTTCAGTCTTCTCCACCCAGTTCATTTTCTCTGAGGTAAGCCCAGAGACGAGCTTTGCTGTCTGCTGCTGTTGGCTTTTGGGTAGCACCATCACAGACACTGAATCTGTTTATGGATTACAGTGTGGGCTGCCTGAGTGATGAAGTCATGTGGATATGTGGACAGAGAATGGGGTTCACTGTTGAAACTGACACAGGAACCACCCATATGATTCCCTAGGAGGTGACATAACTAAGATTCACACACCTGACTGCAGAGGCAACTCTAAACAGGTAACAGTGTGTCACTGTTTATCCCCCCAAGAGAGGAGAAGTCAGTGATAGCAGGAAACAGGATTCATGTGACTGTCCATAAGCCTCCTGCAGGAGTTTGGAATCCATGTGTGCATTGATAGTCCTGCTTGGTCTGTGTGCTATGGTACATCTACTGTAGGTAGCATCCTATAACTACTTAAACCTAAACCCATGACTCCAACCATGTGCAGGAATTCCTTCTTACAGGCGTGAACTTTATCACTCCAAATCTTTTCCCTTTTAATTTGCTCCTTGAGGCACCAGTGAATTAATCTCCTTCTGTCAAGGTCTAAAACAGGTCCCCTTTCTGCAGAGTCCACATACACAACGGCTCCTTTTAACACCAGCTTTTTCCTCCAATCCTTGCACACATTTTCTCTCTCTCTCTCTCTCTCTCTCTCTCTCTCTCGAGAAAAGGCTTAACAGGCTGACACTGAAGCTATATATGATGCTGCACAGTTTTTCAGTGCTACCAGCTTTGACCCCTCTTTCCATTTCACTGGTATTGTGTCCTCTGGGTACATATTCGGGATCGATGGGTGCATGTGGAGAACAGAGGCAGCGGGCCAACAAGTGACCCGGTAAACACAACTGGGAAGCCTGGGATCCACATGAGACAATGGATGCAAGAGAGAAGTGATGAACTGAGTTTTATAGCGACTATTATCCACATGCACTTGAGCTTTTATTTGCTTTTATTATTGAACCAGAATAATAATTAAAAAAAACGACACAGCCTCTGAGTTCTCATTTAGCTGTGACCATATGTAGTCATCTGTCTGCAAGACACGAAAGGAATCGGAAACTTTTACGCCTATGAAGAATGACTGAGCTGGTGGTGGTTGACACTCCCTCTCTGCCTGTTACTGGGAGCTGTGTGCATGTCTACTGGTGTGTGTGTGTGTGTGTGTGTGTGTCCGTCCATTTACTGCAGGCATCACTGGACAGGACTGAATGTGGATCCAAGCAGGGAGACAGCTGGTGGAGTTGGATGCAAGTGGAGCTGGTGGGTATAAAGTTTCCTTGCAAAGGCATTAGAGACCACCCTGTGTCCCCCCTCATACTCTGCTGTGCTTTATTTGTCTTTAAAGCTGCACACAAAAATGATCATCTAGTGGACACATGCAGGGTCAAAGCGAGCAAAAAACGCCACGTGGAAATGCCAATGTGGAAATCAACACAACACAAATACACAGGACAGTTTTTGGGCGTGAACGCATCACAACTCTGGATACTAGATAACAACGTAGCTAGCATGGGAAGCTAACCGTTAGCAACTGCTAGCAAATCCATCTTAAAATGTTAGCCAACTGCGAAGCAAGGGAAAAAATCCATATCCTCATTTATTTAAAAGCCTTAATCGTGTTTCTTACAGGTTGAACAGCCGGATTATGTTCTTGAATTTTAACGATGCTTTCAAACAATCAAACCTTGAGGAGATAGTGAGAGTGAATGGTGAAATGCCGGTGAAGTATAAAATGATAGCACATTTAAATGGTATTCTGTAGCCTAGCTAGCCCACATTTATATATTCCAATTGCAGGAGCGGTAACACTATTCATTTTTGATGCTAAGCTAACAAGCTAGTCAAACAGTACAGAAAAGCCGTTGAAGCTAAATCAAGCTAGCAGATACGGTGACGCTTTATTTTAACAGGATAGCCGAGAAAAGAACAATCCATGAGGCCCAATTAAAGCATTCACACTCAATATATTCACATTATTTACATCCATGTTTTCATTTATTAGCACCCGGACCCCACATTTGATCCCTGCGTACCCCGAAGGAGGAGACCGTTATCCGGTATCCCGAGGTGGAGCAGTGTGCTCGGGTCTAGCCGGGCAGGACTTACCTTGCTTGCTCTCTATTTTTCCCGACATTTTCGTAGCCAGCAGCTGTGATCCCAGTTCAACAAAACCTTAAAAGCTGCTCTTTGCCGTGTGTCTCCTCCGATTATTCCCTCATTGTCGATATACTGTCGCGTCCATGAGATGAATCCGCCCGGGTTGATATAATAGATTTATAGGCTGCACACATTGGTACGGTCAAAAAAAAACTGTCTCAGTCCGTCTCCGGGTTATTTTCACTGGCTACACACACACATATGCACACACCACACACACGTTAATGTGTTGAACCGAGTCTCGACTACAGAGCTCATTCGGTGTAACAGCGCCCCCCTGCGTGAGGAATTAGCCACGTCAATCTGTCAACAAGAGGATGGGCGTGTTTCGGTTTTAATTCAAAGAGTTGTGACAAAACCAGCGTTTGTCTGTTTCCAGGGTTGGAAATAAGTGGAAGATTCACACAGAGCTGCCAAGTGTTGCACATGCACTCATAAAACTAAATCCTTTTGCATATTTTGCATGCATACAATGACACTGTGGAAATTCACTAATCATTAAGTAGTTTGTGCAGGATGAATAAAAATAATAGTTCTGAGTGGTGGAAGAAGTACAGACTTAAATAAAAGTAGTAATACCACAGTGTAAAAATACTCTGTTATAAGCACATTACCATCAAATTATACATAAAGTACAGAAAGTAAAAGCACCCATTATGCAGAATGACCCATTTCAGTTTTTTCAGTCATGTACATTCTATTATTGGATTATAGTCACTGATGCAGTTATGTGTGTCTCACTTCACTGTTGCAGCTGGTCAAGATGGAGCTAATTTTAAATACTTTACACACAGATGGGTAACTTCTAAAGTCTTAATTCAATAACCTAATTTATTTGAACTTGAGTAAATTACTTAGTTACATTCCATCACTGCACATAAACACATGCAAAAAATATGCCTGCCTGTTTTAATATTTAACACTGATACAAAGGCATTCAAAGGCAAAGGGAATTAAAAAATTCAAGTATTTTGAGTGATAATGATGGATGATAAATACATAGATGAACAAAAAGAAGAAATCACTGTATAACAGCTTGAACTGGTGTTAAATTACTTAGTTAAAAGCTGTAGTTCATGTCATCACAGCATTTTTACCTGAGCCTGTTGACTTGAAAAAAGCCAATTCAGCAGTTGAGAAACTAAACGGTACCAACCATCATTGGCCAAAAGAGACAGCTGACACTAAAAATACAGATTAAAAGGAGGCTTGTAGGTATCAACAATAAGCTTCACAATAAAATCAAAAGATGTCATTCTCTCGACTACATTCTCTATAAATGTAATGTTAGTTAGAGTACGTTACGTTAATGTATGGCATGTCATGCAGACCTCTTCAAAAGAATGTATTCCTCTCATTATTTGAGTAAAGTCTGGTTTAAAAGCTTTCATGCATGTGTTTGTTGACTGAACATTTTTGTGCATGTATTTTTTTCTTTCTTGAAAAAACACATCTTGAGTTCAATGAGACTATCTGACTAAATAAAGGACCCATTCAGATAGACTCCTGTGTGTTGGATCACAACATCAGGTTAGGATGATACTGCTGGGTGGAGACTGTAAGCTAACAGACAATTTGCTTTTTTGTATTTTACTAAACCCATTTTCTGTCCTGATATGACAAATATTGGACGTACAGCGTGGGGACATGAGCCAGCCAAATGTTGAGGTTTTTGCTTTTCATCACACTGTGTCTTTGGTTGTTCCACGAAAAGAATTCTTGGTGTAAATATTCCAACATTTTTAATAAAATTCTTTCTTTCTGCACATACCGAGTTAGACTATCTTTCCTCAGAAGAGGCCACACTGTGCAGCTTCTTCCTCGCAGTGCAATTACTCCACTACACCTTCTTTCTAAGAATATTGTTTCGCTTCATACAGTTTTTCTTGGACCAGCTCTCCAGTGCATTTCACAGGTTAGCACCAAGGTTAGTCTACTTTTGTGCACATGTATACCTCTATTAGGTCGGGTTAAGGTATTTCCTAAACTCAGTGCTTAAACTGATAAGACACTGAGACATTCAGACATTTTAGATCTTATCTTCAGTACATGCAGGTCCTCCCTCAGGAAATCGTCTAGCCGACGTGTTAATCCACCCAGATCTCAGATCGTATCTCGTCTCATGATCAGTTTAGTTAGTCGATGACTGAACAATAGTCAGACTCATTAAATACAGCCTCCATTAAATGCCACCTCTGTTCTTATCGCAGAAACGTTAATGTTTAATTTCATCAAAGTGTTTTGATTTTTATGATGTTAGCAGGGGAAGTCTTTGCTCCAGGTGAGGGGGTCCACCTCTGCCATAAAACACTGCCTGATGTTTGTCTCATGCATCCTCTCTGGTCATATTAGCTCCAATGGTTATATTCAAAAGCAGAGCTCAGTGTATATTGTTTTCATTGTTTCTCACCTGATCTTAATTATCAACTAATAAAGGTTAGCAATACATAATTAAGTAAACATACAATCTGTTGATGCCTGTACAATGAGTTTAGGTGTAAAGTCACTGCATTTTGTAACTTGTGGACACCTTAAATATTGTGACTGACAATAGGTAGTTGCAAATATTGATATTTTAATGAAAGACAATCATATCCAGAAACATAACGGTTAATTTTTAAGTTTGGTTTGATTTTGATTTACAACCCTAATTCCAAAAAAATTGTCATGTTGTGTAAAACATAAATAAAAAAGAATTTCAGAATTTACTAATCCTTTTTGACATCTACTCAATTGAGCAAAAACAATATATTAGATGTTTGATCTCATCAACTTCATTGATTTTTGTAAATATCTCCTTATTCTGAATTTGATGGCAGCAACATGTTTCAAACAAGTTGGGACAGGAGCAACAAAAGACTGTGAAAGTTGTGGACTGATCCAAAAACACCTGTTTGGATCATTCCACAGGTAAACAGGTTCATTGGTAACAGGTGATAGTATCATGATTGGGTATGAAAGGTTCATCCTGGAAAGACTCAGTCGTTCACAAGGATGGAGCGAGGTTCAAAACCATCAGGCTTACAAAGCATTTCAAGCCATATACAGCTTTCATGGAAGCACAGAGCCCCCTTTTGGGCAGACTGAGACCTTGACTTGATGCGTAGGACACAGCTGTTTTTTCATTTTTTCTCCTATCTTCCATTCCCCCACTACAATGTGATCTTATGACAGGAAAATGAAAGGAGTGAAGCAGAAGAGAGGGGGGAGGCCGACTTCTGATTTAACTCTGATATCAGTGAACTGCTGACTATGGCTTTTGCCTATTTAGTGCTGCACATTATCCATTAAGGAGCAACCATCTAGATTATGGCTCTGGCATATCAAGACGAAGCAAGCGCGCCCTGTCATCTTTTTTTTATGAATAATTGATCTGACTCAAATGATCTACATCCTCTGAGTGATCTGGGTCAGCGTGTACGCTTGCGATGCACTCATGAAAGCAGAGGCATGTATTAAAATACTGACATAAGGGGTTCGTTACATGTTGTTAGAGGCTTCTCTCGAGCCTTGTGCAGCTTACCTCATCATCAACTGCATTTAATCAGTTCTCAAACTGGGGCCTCGAGAGTCATGGGTTCATATTTACACTGGCTGTCATTATGGCTGCTCCCTTGTGCTCTTGCTTGCACAGCAGAAACCACACCCATATAACAAGTGCGAAGTGCTTTCTGTATGTGTGTGTGCACTACTGGGAATGTGTGGGCGTGTGTGTGGCGGAGGGAAAGGAGTGGAATACCTTCCCTGAGGCTATGATAAAGTCACACAAGGAAGACAATGAACTCCTAAGCAGTGGCAGACTTGTCAGGACAGGATAGGCCTCACGGCACAATCAGAGCGGCTCTGTTTTGCAAGTCTTAGCTTCTCCTTGACAGGGTAGATTCAGTATGTCAGCGGTGTAATTTGAATCACCCTGACAGTTGTCTAACTCAAAGGTCACTTACACAATTTGACTTCAAAATACTGGCTTCACAGGGCAGTGCAAACCTCTGATCCTGTCATTAAAGCCAAATGCTTGTTAGCTCTTATAAGGATCTGGGATGAAACATATACCCAGGACGAGTAAAGAGTATTGAGTTTGGCAGATGATTGACATCCATCACTTTTCACGTCAACTTTCATTTTGTCATTCAGGTCACACAGGAATCGTGATCATGCACTGTGGCTCTTTGCTGCTATCTATTGGCTACATAGCACGGTGCAAACCAAACGCTGCCATCACACATTGTGCCACAGAGTGGTGCTCATGAACTGCTCATCATTTTTGCATCCTGGAGCTCAGCTTTATTCACCCTGTAGTGGTTTATTTGTGTAATGTATGGGCAGGTAGAGGGAGTGCTGATGAAATGTAATTTGAGAGGGATTAGCCTAATGTAACAGGATCTGGCAATACAAGGATGAAATTGCAGTTTTCTTGATGAGATTCACTGAAATGATAAAGTCGAGCTGATAGCAGGAATTTAGATGAGACTATGACAAGACCTACAAGGCAAGTCAATAACAAATGCATTAACTAAATCCTTAAATGATTAATAAGTTGTCATGTACTTTATAACAACTTCATATTGCTGCCTAAGTGATAACGATTCCAAATTGGAGCAGATTATCGAAAAGGGCATCAATCAATCAGCACGTTTAAATATTCCGGATCGAAATGCATAATGAATGTGGGAAGGTTCATACTGGTACACACTGGGAAGTTTCACACTGGGCTTAGAGTGTGATCAGGTCTGCTGCGGGCAGGAGACGGTTCACGGTAGACAGGGCAGAGAAAGGAGAAGCGAGACAGTTTTGTTAGCTGAGAGTTGTCAGAGGGAGCTGGGAGAAGAACAGTGTTTGATCTCTGCGGTGGTGGGCGTGTGATGCAGAGCTCAAACACAGTTTAAGGCTCTGTTAACCTTGGCCAGCGGTCAGGCCCCTCCGTCTGTCTCACATCTGAGAGTTGGGGAAAGAGGGAGGGGATCAGCGAGGCTTAAACGACTGAATACATTTAAGTGAGAAGGAGGGGAAAAATACCTCCACAGCAATCGGGGTCCTCTGTCTTTGGCCCCTTTGTTAACAGAGAATACAGTGATTTTTCAAGTGAGCTTTTCATGGTGGAATTAAGATGGACGGCTAGAGGTATCAATAAGGGGGTTAGACACAAGCCAGTGGAGACTGAAGATGGAGAGGCGTTAGACGAAGAGGACAAGATGTCTAGGTCATAACCTACTCAATACTGCATGAGAATAGCGCACTCTGTCACTGCCACAAACAAACACATGGAGACACATGTTGACAAGGTCGGGAAAATTAGATGGGGGTCGCTGACATGAACTATGGAAAAACAAACAGGACTGCATGCTCTTTCCAGTGCACACATGAAATAAAAAAGTGCATATTAACACAAATCACATAACTCAAATGCAAGTTTTCACACAATAAACTTTATATAGGACAGGGCGCACACACATACCGTAACTGTGTGCACACATTTGTGGATGCATACACGCTCTAACACCGAGGAATTATTTATGTGCTGAGACAGGCATTGTTGCGCTGCTCTTTGGAGCGCTACAGGGCGGCGGCCCTGGCTTTTGGAAAGCACAGCTGCTTGCCTTTCAAGAACGCTCCGTCCTATCACCATGACAGTGAAGGTCTCACTCCCTAAACTCCCCCCCCACTCTCTCTTTTGCTTTCTCCCTCCTCTTCATTTCTCATGGTGCTTTCAATCGGCAGGGTCAACCCGGCCTTCGTGGTGGGACCCTCCACTCCACTGTGCCGGTCCTTCCACTGCTCCTGATTGACATTTAACTGCGAGGCCAGGGTAACGAGGGCCAAAGAGCATGAAATGAGACTGGCCGCAGGGGTGCACAGTGAGACTTGACCACTCCCTATCTCGCACCTCCACCTCCATTAGCTGCCGGAGTCCCTGGGGTCCGCAGGCGCCCTCAGCCAGAGAGGTGAGCTCACGGCTGTCGGTGTAAAAGCACAAAGCACGGGAGTGTATAGGGCAACCCTGTGATGTAGTGACACAGAGAACAATTACACTTCTTTAGATTATCATCTTCGCACTGAGCCTCAGCTTCCTTTCCACCTTCTACTTTCCACTTTAGAGGGCTAAATGTCAATGTTCATCCTTTCCTTTATTCTGCCCAGCAGGTCTGAGGCATTTAATGGGTGTTGGAGGGTATTGCCTCGGTGACACTAAACACTTTTTTCTATTGCACACATATCGTGCTTGTGTTTATCCTTCTTTAGGCACCTCCCCATACTCTACGTCATGCTAAAGATTTACTGTTTTAGTGACATTTACATTTCATCACGCACCTTTTTTGTGTGTGTTTTAAATCCCACTCTGCAAAATCTGCCCTCTGGGTGACTGCCTCTTCACACAACTCATCGCACTATTTCCGTGTGTAATACTGGTCAGTGGTACTCGTAGGTGTTATCAGTGGATGTGGCAACTGACCAGGATGCGTCACTGTCTATTCACACTCGTCCAGCCCAGTTTTGACAGGAGCATGTTATTATGAACTAGGTGCGGAGTGAGACAGTCTGGTCCGTGGGTGTCACACTTAAGTTCATGCCAGCTTCTGGGTGAGGGGGTTGCTGTACTGCTGGCCTGAAGAGTCCTGCAACATGGCTCGGCTGTCTAGCTATCCAACTTACAATCCACACAAGGGCCATTTAACAGGATCAGTGATTAAGGCTGTGAGTAATTGAATTAGGATTGTGCGGCCCGAAGCGAAAGCTGCCTAACAGAGACTTGGACGGAATAAGATGATGAAGTTTGTGGGTAGAGTAATAGAGGTGACACAAGCCCACTCGTTATTTAACCTATACCTAATGATTACATATTTGAGTCATTAATTAAACAGTCACACATCATGAAGTGATAGAAACTTTTAAAAAGTCAAATTTGCAGTTCTTTGGTGCTCTGAATTTGTCTGTGGATATGTGCAGTATGTGTGTGATAGTCCAGAGAGTGTGCTCATTCATAAATACATGAGGTGCTACAATGGAAAATGAATGCACAACTGTTTCTTTGCATTATTTCATGTGTTGCCCAGCTATGCTCAGTTATTTACTACATCTTATTTCTAAATGGGATTTCAGTAGCGTGTTCACATTGGAAACGTGGCAAAATTACACTCAAAGATTGTCAGTACGCATGTTGAGTCGGTTGGTGATGGATCTGCTCACAGCTGGGAACACATCAATTCTGCATAGTGTTGAGACAGCTCCATGAGTATTAAATAAGTATTAAATGTTTTGGGGGAAAAAAACCATTTTGCTTTCCTTTTGTGTAGTTTCCAAAATTGAAATTGGCAGCAGCGTTCCAAAATCAGTGTTTGATTGATGCTTGTTGGCGCAGGTTTTGTATCATTGTTAGTACAAAACAGCAGAGTGAATGAATTTCTAGAAAATGAAGTGCCTAAGCTGTAGAGTGTGAAGTTTGGTACATAGTGAAAATTGTGTTAGTATACAGTGCGGAAGTGGGACACAGTTTAAGTCAAGTCTAATCGCTCGCGCTGCCTCGAAAAAATACACAGTGACAGGCCATTATTAATGTAGAACTGCCCTACTTACCTACACACACATGCAAAAACACACACATGCATGCACCAGCAGTGAAACACCAGCAATCTTAACATTTCACCAAATTACTTGGACCCAGGTTTTGTTTCTCAGGACAAAACAAATGCTATTTTTTCTCACTTATTTCTTTCCAGGCTAATAATAATAATAGGGAAGGGGTGGATCCTATAGCAGCACACACTATACAGAAGGCAGGGAAAGCCCTAGACATGTTGCCAGTCTATCACAGAGCTAACACAGATTGACAGATAAACACACACACACACTCCCATTCATTCCTGTGGGAAATTTAGAATCTCTAATCCACCTGATTGTATGTCTGTGGGCTGTGGGAAGAAGCCCGGGTATCTAGAAGAAACCCATATGTACAGACGGGGAAAAATAGGATGCACAAGTGGATCAAACATGGGACCTTGTAGGAGTGAGGTGGAACTGTCATTGATTCCTGGAGGTTAAATCACCTTTTTGCTCCTTTAACCTCCAGCTAGTTCAACCATGTCAATCTGAGGTTTAATATATAATTTACAGTATTTATTTCATGCCTGTCACCCATTAATGACATGCTGACCTAAGATTTATTTTTAATTAGAAAAGCTGGCCAGTTTTACATAGGACATCTAAATGTGTCCAACATCATATCAAAGGAAGAGCCTTACAATGACCACATTTACCACAGAGACTTGACTTCAAATAAATGCCTATGTTGCCTCGGCTCTATCAACTTTAAAAAGCGATGTGATTACATCAGTGTTGTGCTTACAGTTTGTTCCGCTGCCACTAAGCGGTCATAACGTCTATTAATATTTCTTGAAGAAAGCTGTTTAAACTGCAAACAGCATTAAGACTATTATCCAAATTTCATGGATAAGCCCCTAGAAATAAACTGTCTTTCAACAGGGACCTTTAAAGTAGATGAAAAGGACCTTCTTCAAAATTGCCAATACTATCATGATACTAAGGTGCATCAAAAGACTGTTATATAATGTGTGTATAGTAATTCTATGAGGTATGAATGTGTGTGGCAATGCAAAAGGAGGACATGGACGTGGGGGCAAAAAGAAAGAACACCCTACTCATTATCTTTCTCACAGTCAGTCAGCAAACACTAAACACTGAGGCAAAGAGAAAAAAGGCAACTATAACAGACAGAAGAAGAGAAGCAGCAGCAGTTCTGCAGAGCTGTGTTGACAACTTTCCAGGAGCTGATTTAGCGAAGGAAGCTACATCTGTTGAGCTCCAACGACAGCCATTGGGGCGTTCGGGCTGCTTTAGCTCTGATGTGCTGCAATCAACTTTTTTATGTAGACAGAGTAACCTAGTTTGCTCTGCTCACCGCAAAGAGAGGAACGAGGAACCCTGGAGCCCCTCGGCTCAGGCGTTGTGATGGATATTAGTGCCTGTTTAATTGGCAAAAAACAAATCCTGCATTGAAACATCCTGCTCTCCTGCAGCAGAGCGACTGATACAGAACACACCAAATCACACAGACACACACTCGCTCCTGCTTCCCTCTCCCTTCTCTCTCTCCCACTCAGTCTCTCTGAAGTATAAATCAGTAGTTAGAGTGCTGCTTTTTAAAGAAGCCAGGTAACCTACCATGCAAAGGCTGAAAACACTGAGACGGGCCTTCAAAGGCAGAAATGTTTGGACAGCTTGTGAGTGCAAAAAACGCTTGCTCCAGGGAACGGGTCACTGCATTGTTCTGGTAAGTTTATGACACGAATGAGGGGACACTTACGAGTGGAGCGGCTGTATATGCATGTGGAGTGCAGGTGTGTCATGTATAATGTATAATATGTGTAGAGAGGTCACTACAGTGCGACGCTGTCTGTCACACACTGTCCCTTATGGCTCATCCATCATAGACTAGCTTCCGTTAGACTCCTGCTTTGTGCATTTTCTCACACTTCTACTCTTGTCCTGTGTGATATGGACACTATAGGCCCAAGGAATAGAAGGTTTTAAAGGTTATAAATACTGCATGTCCCTGTGTCCCCCGGTCTGTGCATTGAGGGAGAACAGGGTTGCACTAACTGAGTGAGGTCCACAGCTCACCTGCCTTCAAAGTATTGTTTGACTGTCATCACTAAACAACTATAAAAGCAGACAGACACATCACCTGCTCATCACCTGCTCTGGGCTGTCTGAGGTCATTCATTGATGTGCATGAATGAACGTGTGTGTTTAAGCCCACATATGCTCGCAGGTGTGTTTGTCTGCGGACGATAAAAGCAGGGAAAAAGGTTGAGGCAGGAAGCGCTCTGTTAGTCCTGCCCTCCTCATCCTCAGCTGATCAACTTGGCATCTGGTCTGAAGCCGAGGAAACTGGCATCAACAAAGCAGCTCCAGGTGAAAAAAAAGCAGACAGGAAACACAGTCGGCATTAAAGGGGAGCTGACAATGATTTTACACCTCAAATTGAGTTTAGTGGTTATCAGCCTGTGGTAACAGTTGTATAATGTCTTTTGTGGCTCTGGCAGAGGAAATAACTCAGGGTTATAAAATCTCAAACTGTTGGTGTGGAATTTTCATTTTCAGCCAGAGACAGTCTAATCAAGAGATGATCTAGTTGGTAAGTGTCGTGTGGATCCAGGATTTTTGGGGCTTGAACCATAGTGGGGAATAAAATTCAGGATATTGTGGCCAGTGCACTTCAATTTTGATTGTTATTTCTTAGATCTGTCTTTTGCAAGTTCCCCAACTTTATGGAATCTGCCCGCAATCCTGTACTGTTTGAATGAAAAGAGAAAAATATAAAACAGTTTCAACAAATAAACATTACAACCTTCAAAAATTTCGGGTTTGTTGCATTAGCGGTGAATAAAATCTAATTGGTCTTTTTTATCTTGTTATATTGTGTTTGTACAACACGCTCAAATAAATCCATGGCACATTTAACATTTCTGTGCTTTCTGCCTGACTTTCCTTCATTGTTGCTATTTTAATGTCACAAATGCATAATTTAGTTTCACAGTTGAGCAGGGAGGGCACTAACCAAACCAAACCAAACAAACCACTGACCTTGGAGAAAAGCAGATGCACATGGGAAGAAGACCACTACAATATAAATGCGCAATAATTAATAAATTAACGAATCAACATCTTGCTATTTCAACTCTCTGGAACTTTTCTTCTTGTGTATCTCACGTAAAGTATTTCAACTTTATAATATGTTGTAAAATTAGCACAGCCTCTAGATTTTAGTCTAACATGGACAAGGTTAGAGCTGCTTGTTTCTCGAACTTGTGAACAAGCTTTTCATGTGCAGGCCAGCGTTTGTTGGAAACAGGCATTCAGTTCAGAGGACTCTTACTGCACGGCTGCTGATGGATGTCACCAAAATGGCAGGATTACAGAGGAAAGTTGTGGTGCGATCTGGATGCAGATCACCTCCAGTGAGAGCCAAAATAGCCGAATGAGTGATAAATAGATGGAAATAGCCCTCAGTGTCCAGTTCACAGGCCGACTGCCCCGCTCTTTGATCTCCGGTCCTAATGAGCTTTCAGAACAGAGCCAGAGATGAGAAGACGGGCTTTTTCAAAAGGAACCTTGATTCTGGGGGAGACCTGGGGTAAAAACTGCTATAAGATGTTGCCTCAACTAACATTAGTATTCCCTTAAGTATTCCCAGCTACATTAGTAAAACCTGCCCACCCAACTCTCCCGAGCAAGGTCACTTTCATCATTACAGATATAGCCTACAGAGGGCTTATAGGGATTGGAACCATGCATTTGTTTATGATACAAAAATGCTTTTTCTACTGTAAACAGATAGCTTAATAATGTCAATAATTCCCTTTGTAGAGATGGCAGCTCCCCGCCCACCCCTGGGTGAATGTAGTAGTTGAATTTGTTGCGAAGGATTAAGTACTAAACCACCGGTGGGCTGAGACATTGCCAGGGGAAAAATATTTGTTAAACTGCAAAGTGCTTGTGTACAGCACATTCAGTTAAAAGCAAAATCCCTCTGTGAGAATATGCAGCTGGATATGCAATCAAAAAGAATATTTAATGTCTTCCCCCTCGTTCAAATTCAGCATGCGGTGCACTCTGGAATTCTCATGCTCTCCTTTACTGGTGACAGGCATATATTAGCTCTACACACATTAGCCTCACATCACTCACATACGATGGATACCTGCACATCATTAGAGGACACATACTGGAACATTGCCGCATCGAGGCAGGTCTGAAAAAAGAGAGGGCAGTGATGGATTTTCTGACAATGCTAAGAGAATATAATTTGGCTAATCACAGGCAGGTTATTTATGGACAAATAAATGAATTAAAGTTGATGATTGAAGTTCTCAGTTAAAGGAGAGGCAGACTCCTTTTTATTGATGATGAAAAACTTTAGGGATCCAGTCATCTTTCTAACGTGGGACTCATTGGAAGTGCTTAATGATACCCAGGCCCTCTCAAAGGCTACAGAAGCAGCAGGACATCAAAGAGCGGTTGACAGACAGACAGATTCTGAGTTGCATGTTAAAAGCCCATTCCTCTTTAAAATGAAAATAAAACCGAAACACAGCCACACACACACACAGACGGACACACACACACACACACACATATCACCACCCCTACGAAAAGATCCCGTCATCCTCCTCATCTCTCAGCGGTGAAACACTACATCCACCTGAAGACATACACGTTGCTGCATCCATCTTTCTTCAAATCTTTTTATTTCATTTTTTTTTTTTTCATACTCTTCAAACGGCTTGCGCGCAGGCATAGCCAGGCATGTTTTTGCATCATTAGAGCTAGTGGGTGTATTTGAAGACAGACTAATGACAGCTCGGCTTTCCGGCTCAAATGAGAGCCATTGCTCATTTACCCGGATAGATACATAGATAGATAGGGGGGTTTGTAATGATGTAGCCTTATCAAATATTCCACAACGCAAGCCAAATGACATGACATCAGACTTGAGCCATTTATATTACAGTCACGGATTTGGTATGTGACAACTGTTAGGCATGTTAATGTGTATTTTTCTGAACAGTAAATCAATTGGACATCACCGTGTACACGCTGCTGTCTGGCAGGATGAATGGTTGGAATGATCAAGAGCAGCAATGAAATAGAATGAGGACTGTTGTATGCTGTGATGTGATAAATTTACTGGCATTCGTGATTCACAATGGACGGCCTCAGAGATCTGTCGTCTTCCCAAGGCTTGAGATTCTGGCATGGTCCTTTGCGATCTATCTTTCTCTCCATTTATCTCTCCCCAATCTGCCTCCCTATCTGCCTCTGTTCTCCATCCAAATTCTGATACAGTTCGCACACCAACGCAAACTCACTAACACACTCCATGAGAGCATCGATGTGGACCTCTGCCAGGAATCAACACTTCTTTATTTCTCTCTGTGCTTATCCACGTCTCGCTACTTTACTGTATCTCTCCCCCTACAGCTGCTCGCCACCCTCAGGTCACATCCTGTTTGGTTGGCCCATCAAGGTAGCCGTATAATGTGTCCCTTTGTTAACTGTTTGGAAGTAGACACTGCAGTGTCTGCACTGACCCAGCCTGTTACAGATTATTAACAACCAAATGCAGTGGCCCTATTTTCCTGGGCCGGCTTCAGCAGAAATCACAACTTGTTGACACTTCATAAGGTCCCCAAACCCTGCGTCTGCGGCAGCCCAGGGCGATACAGATTAGACCGTAATGTGGATTGATCCCTGCTCCCTCTCCCTCCCACCTCTCATCTTTACACGTACTGGATGTGTGGGTGTGCGTATGTGTGTGTGCAGATACACTGTGTGCTGCAGAATTTGTGTACAATTTGTGAGCGGCCCCCAGCTGCCCCCACACTCGCCAAACACACAGCTCGTTCCTGCACCCTCCCCAACCTTCGTTTTTAGTTTACCCCCCCCCCATTTTTTATTCCGGGTCTTTCTGTGAGATTAATTCGCCTCTTCCCATCTTTGGGCTGTCAACTCAGGGTATGGAGTCATTTTTTAAAGGCCGCTGTTCCCGAGGACGGGAGACTGATTGAGTTGTGGCCTTTTTGTGAGTGGGTAAAGAACAGGATTAATGCGTAACTCTTGAAACGAACACACTGGAAAAAAAGGAAAAAAAGGTGTGAAAATGTGCGAGAGTTAAATAATGAAAGTTTATGAACAAGAGCATTATGTACTATATTAGAAATTGCATAGGAAAGGCACGTGACCTGCTCATGGGAATGGATGAAAAGAATTGCTTTTGGCAAGTAGAGTAGGTGTTAAACAACATTTTAAAATGAACGAATGATCATGCCAACCTTTTTTTCTGAAGAAGTGCTTAATTGCACAAAACAATACCTATGCAACTGATCGTTCACCAAATCTCTATCCTGAACAGCGACTGTCCAATCATAGTTACCTTAACTATCAGGCTTTGGAGCGATACTCAGCATTTGAAAAGCTTGGACAGTGGTGTTTTTTTCCTGGTATTTACAGTTGACACTCTAAAGACAAAGGGCAAATAATTTTATGAGAACTGTTCACATTGATCACAGAGTTTAATAATCTCCTCCTTTGTTTGATAGTGATGGAAACGTACCATCATTGCCTGAGGGGGTTGTTCAATAATCATAATTTCCCCTCTCCAAACAGAGCGACGAAAAAGGACGACAAAGTGATAAGTGATGAAAAAGTCTGTGGATCTTCCCTGTTCTGCACCTTCTAGGATGCAAAAATCCAGATCCAGATTTTGCAATTTTGCTGCTGCTGGAGGAGTTGGTTTTCTGGGGTTAAAACTGTGCATCGCTCCTAAACTTTTTGGAGACTGGATGACATGAGGGTAAGGGGCCAAGTCCAGACCCATGGTTCTTCGATGGTGGACCACAAGCCAGATAGTGAGTTAGGAAGTTCTGCAAGAAACTCAGTCCTTAAGTAGGAAATCTCTTTCCTAATGGCCGTAGATAGCAGCTTTTCCATTAGAGCAAGTGTGAACTCAGCAGCCGTGGATGAGCCCGGGGATTCAGTTGGATCAGCTTGTCTTCCAGGATGTTCGCATTAGCATCAGTCGTCTGCTCAGAGTCTGTTCTTTGTCCCTTTCGTGGCATTTTGTGCATAACGGTGACGTATTAACACCTCGACGACTGACGAGGAGAGGTGGGAGATCAAAAAGGAAATGCTAGGCTTCAGAAAATAAATTTAAAAGTTGAGTTCACAGAGAGGTTCCCGCACACGTCACACTATTTCCAGAGTATGTATCGCAAGTCCCTTGACAATATTTTATATGTGTGCATTCGAACAGTCACAAATCATGACATCACCATCTTTTACAAAGCATATCATTAAATAATTTTCCAAAGCAGTGAAGAAGCAGATCTGCTCATTCAGAAACACACCAGCGGCTCCAGCGGCGTAAATCTGCATTCACCAAGGGGTTCCTGAGAACCAAGGTTCTCAACAAAGGGAGTGAATCACAGGTTGGGCCTGCACTTTCTCATGAACTCCTCCCAACAGTCTCCCTCCGCTCCCTCCGCTCCCCTCCTCTCTCCTTCCCGTGGCCACACAGCTGAATAGCTGATTAAGCACACATTGATTAGCGCAGACTCATTAGCATCCTGTTTGTGTTGACCCCCCCCACTCCACCATTTCCAAGCAGCACACACACACACACACACACACACAGGCAAACACAGACTCTTTCACTGAGCCCTGTTGCTGCTCTGACTCAAATGGATTAACAAGCACAATATTTCTGCCAGGGACAGGAAATCACTGAACACTTGTCAGGAAGCCTGCGATCGATGGAATTCACATCATTGACCCCCTCTCACCAAATGCGCCCCCTAACCCACCCCTGCCCCCGCGTCCCCGACCTTTCCACGCAACCCACAGCAACTCTTTCCTGGCTGCGAGCCTGCGCCAGCATCCGATCACTGATTTTATATTTGCATTTCTTTACATATCCAATCAGGCGGATGTGGAGCTCCGACATAACCTCCTCACTCGTGCAGAGACACGCTCACATGGACACCTGCACACATTCACGCACACACATACTGTACATGCCAGAAAATGATCTCACTCCTTCTCTGAAGTTAAACTCGAGTTGTGTTAGTGTTTCTTTTTCCTTCAGTCTCCTCCATCCCTGCAGAGTTTAAGGCATCGCTGCCAGCCCGAGCTACAGCACCATAGGGTATCTCCAAGGTTAACTTAATACATTACAAGCAGTAAAGAACGGAGCACTGAGGCTGTGTGTATGTGGTGATTATACACAGCATTTTATGCACGTTTGCATATTTTTTGTTTACACAAAAATGAAATCTTAAAAAACTGTTGTTGGTGAAAAGCGACTTATTCCCAAAGGCACACATATTCAGTTCACTGGATGATGTAAGATGAAAATATCTCTACTGGAACAGAATCAATATATACTAAAATATGTGTGTTCGGGTAGCCGTCCAATTATGACACAGTTTTGTTAAAATAAAGGACAGAGAAAATAAATGTGTTGCTGATTTCTCCATCTGCCATCTGTTGCTGGAAGATTCACACAGGGAGAGAAAGAGGAGGGGAGGGCTGCTTTGACTATTGAGCTCAATGCATTTTGCACCTGTTTTTGATTGTGCAAATCTCAATTGGATTGTGAGTGAATCGCCACATTTCATTTGGGCTTTTGTTGAATTTTGTACTTACAAAAGACAACTATGAAGTATGAGCTAGTGTGCTGGGAGTCCAGGAGCATTTTGCAGAAGAGAGAGAACATTAGAGACTTACCTTGGGCTATACAAATGATACAAGAAGATACAAAATGCCAACAATAAAGCAACACGATTCCAATGTTGTCGTCACTAAAAGGTGGTGCATTTTTTTCTTATCGGATTAAGAGGCTACGCTCTGCGCTGTGCAAGCTCTCGCCCTTTCATGGAGGTTTCTTTTCTGGCTGCTGTGAGCTTTCTGGAGTGTGACAAATAACCCAGCAGGCCCGGAGCCCACAGCTCAGTAAGCATTCCAACAATGCCATATTACTGCATTAATATTTAAGGTCTAATGTTTCCCTAACTGGCATCCCGACAGCTGGCTAAGAGCTTCTCTCTAAAAGCATGTCAAGCCCGGCGCTCAGTGGAATGTCATATATGTTGCTAGTGTGTTAAATGTTCTGTAAAACAAAGGAAAAAATAATTGTGACTTTTCAAGTATTTCCTTTCTACATTGCCTTGGCTTATATTTGTGAAGCTAAAGTTGTGCTTAATTTAATTTAAAAGCTTCTTTAAACTGGCTTCAAATTTGCTGCCAAAAGTTCATTTATTTGGAATAAATAAATTTCTCCGTTGTGGGATTAAATCAAGAATAAAGCATCATGTCTGCTCTGCTTATGCAAGAAGAAACACCTTAATCTTCCTTTTACAAATGAAAAGTTAAACTTGAGCAATGCACATTTATGTACTGCCATCTTGATGCATTTAACTCCTAGTATTTGCATAACCGTAGTGGATGGAAACACATGAATTTGCACATACTTTTGCTCTACATTTAGAAGTAAAACAAGAAGTAAACACAGGCAAGGAAAAGGTATGTTGTTTCCTACTTGTCTCATTCAAATCTCAAATCTAAGTAACCTTGAGAAATAAAGAAAGATCCAACATACCATTACCATGTAAGTGCCACTTGTGCTTCAAGCAGCTGCTGTTTAGCAAAACTCACATAGTCTCCCTTTAATGTCTTGGCTTTTTTGTGCCCTAAAGGAGAAAAGAGACAAGGAGTGAGGTGGGTAGCGTAGATTTAGGCCTGGATAGAGATGGTAAGTGGTGGCACAGATGGAGTTCAGGTGTGTCTCGCCTCCTGTATAAGAACTCAAATATGGAAATTTTAATATTTATAGTTGCATTAGAAGTGAAAAATCGCCCAGGAGCTACATCAGTGCCACCTCACAGCAAAATTACAGTTTGTTTCTTGGCTCTTTCTGTCTGTTTTCCACTAGTTGCTCCAGTTTCCTTCCACAAGACAAAAACACAGACTGCAAAATCCCCACAAATTACATGAACATGATCAAAAGTGACTGTGCTTGTGTTGAATCTGTAATAGTGTGTCAACTTGCTCAGGAGAGTTTCACTGCTGTCCACACGGTGCAATCTTCAATAGGAAGAAGAACCAGAGGAAGACAATTAACGAATGACTCACCACTTACAACAAGAGTGTGGATGAAAATGTTTAAAAGCGTGTTTGATGATCACAAGCACTCCAGGTTGCAGAAAGAAAGAAACATCTTGTACTCCGCCTCCATCTGACCTTGACTCACCAACAGCCTTTTGACCGTGACTCTGATGTCACCTTCCCATTCGAGTCATTATCGCTCCGAGTGCTGCATGTGTTTTAGCACGTTTATTACCAGACTAATTATGAAAACATTTATGATTTGAGAAAAAAAATTCTCCAGTGACATGCATCTGTCACAGAAACACATCATCCTCCGGCATACATTACAGACCTTATGGCAACATGTTTTTCTGCTGTTTACAACCTCACCGGGTTTTTCTATTTTTTCCCTTCTGGCGTCTATCTTCCAGTCTGTGGTTCTACCTGGTCTCCAACAGGTGACAACAGAGCAATTATATCTCTAGTGCCAGGATTACTTTATAGCAAAGGTTGTAGCCATCGACAAGCATGTGTGGGAGTAGTCTAATATTATGTAGGATTACACAAACGGTCGAGTGGGAGAGTTTAAGCGTTTCAGTGCGAGCCAATGTGACACGAAAAGGGAGCGGAAGCTGGTGGGATCTCATCAAACCTGGAGGCTAATTTTGTGAGATGGGGAGGAGGAATGTTGGGGGAAGAGCTGCTGCTGCTGCACTGTAACTGAACCCAAAGCTGCAGATTAGCAGGGGGCAGTCTCTGACGTATGTGTGTGTATGCGAATGCCTGTGTATATTTTTGTGTGCGTACATGTGTGTACAGGAACGTTTGCCATAGCTGCGATGGAAGGAACAGATGGGCGGGGGAAGTGGACTCCTGTGCCTGAGGACTACTGTGGCGCTTAGGATCAGAGTGCCGCCTACGTTCCACCCTGGGCCCCAGTTACCCACTACAGCACATGGAGCCCGTCCAGCACCAGCCCATCATGGACCAGCCCCCCGCGCCATCTGTCTCCTAGGACAGACAACCCCCCTCCTTCCTCCTCCTTCTCAGCGCTGTGTCCTCGCCAGCCCCGCTCCTCCGCCACGCCACCCCCATCCCGAAACCAAGAAAACAGGCCCAACAGTTACACGGGCGTTACGTGTTGCTTTTTGGAGCTCTGGGAAGACAGAAGGAATTTGGAGAGATGACTCAAGGAGGAGATGGAGAGCCAAGTGCATTTAAACCCATACATCAAGAAGACGGAGCGATGATTTATTTGTCACAAGCCTGCTTCAACACAATGTGCCTTGGATAATTTGGGCTTGCAGCATCTTTGGAAGAGTTTGCATGTGGCACAGAAGAGGAGAGACAGAATTTAAACACAAGCCACTTTTCATGCTCAATAACCACAGGATATTACAAAATTGAATTACATAATAAGGATAATTTCATTTCAGATTTTTGTCCAGCACACCTCACTATTACATCGCCTCTTGGTGTCACCTCAGCGCCATCTGTTAATAAGAAATGAACCTGATGAATTTATTCAGTGTCATGGGTTCATTTGACACAAGCAAAGGCCAAAATGATAAATTTGCATCTAAACTCGGTTTTGCTTAAAACCCAGGGCTTCTTTTAGCACAGAAGCAAAGTCAAGCCAGCGTTCCCTCAACTTGGAACCTTTCAGTTGGTTGGTTAGTTCTGGTGGAGAAATATTTAACCAATGTGGATATAATTTTGAAGCACAGCCATTTCTGGAGAGTCTGGAGCTTTGAAACAAACAGAAATGGCAGAAAAGCAAAAGCAATCGACCAAATACAGGAGTTCTTGTAAAACACTACAACTACTCTTCACAGACGTTCATCCAATCAAGCAATCAAGCACCACGTCTATTTCTACTTTGCTGTCCCTTGTTTCATGTTTGTGTCCTTTGTGTCTTTGGTAAAAGAACTTTCAGACACTGTGACCTAATTTGACTTGACTTGAGCAAACACAGAGGAAAGAAAAAACAACAGAAAATATATATTTAGCTTTTCCAGTTTGTGTTTTTCTTCTCAGAAATTTTAGTTTGGAGCACAAACAACTGTTCCTGTGTTCAATTTGACTGCTCACTTGTTTTATGCCAGCAATAAGACGCAGGAGAAGGTTGCTCATGATGAAGGTATGAAGCAGGATGCACGAGCGAAAATGGACAAGAGCATTCAGCGTGTACTTTAGGTGCATCGATAAAACCTTTGGCCTGTCTTAATCACCTGTCAGCTCTGTCAGTAGCCCCCGGCCCTCTAACTGAGGGGGAGTGTCTGATGTCTCATAATGCCCTGCCTCTCTGGTGTCTGCGGAGATAATGAGACAATACTGTACTGAAGCTATGACACCATGCTGGGTAGGAAGGTTGGTCGGGGTGCAGTAAGGACCGATAATGAGGGACAAACTCTAGCAGGCATGGGGGTAGTGGCGGTGGGTGGATGGTGTTTGGAGGCAACCGCAGCGGGAAGTTCGACACGAGCCGGGAGGAAGGTGGAGGAAAAGAAGACGCGGAGAAAGAGGGGAACAAAGACTGGCAACAAAATGCCACGGACAAGTAAAAGAAAAGACACAGCTCACAACAGATTAATGAAGACACTGAACAGCTGGACATCTGGTACACTGTGTACACATGTGTGTGCTGTGCATCTTTTGTACCAAAGGAATGACAGAGCGAAAGAAACCTCAAATTCTGCACCTCGCTCACAACTCTATTGTCTCGTCTGCTAATTTATTTGAAGGGAGTGAACCCAGCTCATTAAGTGGAAGGAAAAACATTGACATAAACACTCTTCAAGCTCTTCGCCCTCCTCCTATAATGACAAGACCATTATGATGGTAAGGGGGTGTTAATTTAGCCCAAGACAAACAAAGCTTCTCTAACTACCCCCTCTGTGTTATATTAATATAGCTGTGAACACTCTCCCTTAGGAGTCACCGGCTGAGCTCTGCGCTTCCCCCCCTGCCTGTACCTAATCTCCCACACACCGCCTTCATTTGTGCCTCTGCTACTTTCTCCACCAGTCTAATTTCTCGCTTTCCTTTTTTACTTCAGTCCTCATTCATTCTTTCCCTTTCGCCGTTCTTCTTTCTTCCTCTCTGATTCGTCTTTCAGGCAAATAGAGATCATCTCCCTTTTCCTCCTTATCACATACAGACCACCAGATTTTTTTCGTTCTGTTGGAGCTGCGTGTGTGCTGAAATAAACACACACACACACACAGGCATGCAGGGCAGCAGTTACATTAATTCCTCGGCCCTCGGGAGAGCAGTGTATTGATTGGGCCTCGGTGTGGTTTGTCACAGGTGATCACAGTGATTGGGACACTGCTCAAGCGTGTTATCCAGCTCTGCCCTGGAGGGGAGCACCGTAAGGACGAGCGGCGTAAGGACTTAAACAGCACAAACTGACTGGCACTAATGGAGAGCACCACTCTTATTATATGAGTCACTTGTGTGCGCTGTCAAGTGGAGCGAGGAAACGACTGACACGTGGAGAAATAGCATATCAGCTGAATGGATTTGGGCTTGTGGACAGTGAGTAGTCGTGTCAGGTGCGGACAGATAACAGGTGAAATCTGTGCGCGACCTTGGCTTGAAGTCAGAGTGAAAGTCAATATTGGAGGGTTTGCGTTCCCTCAGTGCTCACCTACATCCTGCGACCTCGTCCCTACCTTCCTGACATTCTTACCCTCCAGTTGTGAGACCTTCAGGTGTGAATCCTGCCGGACCAGCACCCATGACACTCACTGTTTCTCTACCTTGCCTTCTTTAAATAAATCCTTTCCTTGTCCACTCTCGCCACTTTAAACCTTGTTCACATGTCACCTCTCAAGACGCCTGTTTTACTCCCTCGACAGGAATATAATGGTAGTTCTGCATGTTTCCACCCATTTACTTCAACTCCTTTATCTCTCTGTGGCTATGATTTCAAAGCATATTGCATTTTTACATTGATTCCTACCTGATTTAATTTACCCTATGAAAATCAACCAATGAGACTTGAAACCATGTTTTGGAAACTCTTCCTTGGTGTGTTCAGTATCCAGTATTTCAGAGTGGGCTGTGATGTATAAAATGACCAATATTTGCACTTTTCTTTTTACAGCATTTATCTTGTTGCTTGTGTTTAAAACTGTATCCAGGGCTGCAGCTACCACAGAGGACGCTGAGATCATGTCCTGCTTATTTCTCCTGGGGATTTTGAGATTTCAGCGTCCTCTGGGGAGTTACATTTTATAGTTTTGCAATATCCCATGGTGGATGTTTTATAGCTCGAGTCCAGCTTCTTTAGACATGATATAAAGTTAAATTTGACAATGGGGGACTCATGACGTTAGTATATCTAAAATCCTGGCTGCCTCCCTGCAAGCAATGTCTCTTAAGGTTACTTTTCAAAAAGTCCTGAAATGAATAGAAAGAAGTGTCTGCTGCCAAAACATGATATCAGTATAAAACTTGTGGTAAGCTTTGAAAAATGTGCAGTAATTAAGAAAAGTGTTGCCTACATGTTTTGTAATTAATGGTTGAAAACAGTGATTTCCAAACAGAGGTACTTTTACCCCAGGAGGTGCTTCTGCAGTTGTGGGTACGTGCGAAGATTGTAGAATAGCTCACATAATTAAAAAGAAAATAGATTACAATTTGATTAGAATATATATTCACTTCACTTGTATTTTCATTTATATATTCAGCTCTAACACCTGAACACTGTGTGTCCAAATTAAGAATATATGTAAAAATAATGAGCTAAAAGTAATGGCTGAAATAGTTTGCTTCATGTGTTGAATGACTGTTGAAATAGTCAGCAAAAAGTATGAATAACAGTTATCTTTCGCTAAAAATAATGGACAAATAAGGTAAAAAGCAAAAGTAATGGATAAACAGTTTAAATAGTAACCTACACATACAAACTATCAGCTCATTAGAATGAAAACATAATTGTCACAATGTTCATATAATTAATAGTGCATATTAACATCCAGTTTGAAATCAATTCACATGAAAACATTTGAACATGACGGCTGGTATGGATGACCTGAGACTGCGGGTACGTAAGGTTGAGAACCACAGTGAGAAAAGATGTACTAATATCGGTATGATCCTTTAATTTTCACCTTGTTCATATTTGCCAAAGATGAGAAAACCCATTAAATCTAGCAACTTTTCATTTCTTGCCATCTGAAGTGAGAAAAAAGTGAAACTATCTTGGCTGCTTTAGCAGAGGTCTTAAGTGTATATACATGCATTACTTTAAGGAGAGTGAAAAGAGCCTCTCCTCTGGATTAACACCTAAAAATAACTCAAGATGCTCATCAGTTGCTAGAATAGGATGAGGCTGCAGATTCTTTGCCCAGTGGTCACAATTAACGCTGAGCCCTCAATATTGCCAGGCGGCCTCCAGAGATCTATTAGAATTACCATAAGCAAATTGGTCAACAACTAGACATATCCCGCATAAGGGGGTTAGCGGCGTATGATCCTACCCAGTCACCCTGCTGACTGACACTATTCCCCCTCGACCTCTGGCACAGTCAGCTGATCGAACACGCCACCTCAGAGCTGGAGTAAGCATTGTATAGGAGCGGGGGAAAAAAAGACGCCGTCTGCATTACATCAAACATTCATAACCTGACCTGGCATGAGAGAGGAAACTCTTAAAAACCCTTGAAACTGTACTAGAGGGTACACATTAATGTAAGGTGGGTGGAAAAGCGTAACAGCTTTAAAATATTAACCTCTTTATAACAGTTTGATGGCTTAATCGCCAATCAATACCATTGTGCAGCGGCAGTGGCTGGTTGGGAACAGGATGGTGGTGATGAAAAATGCATGAGGCTGGGGCTGAGGCGGGGGGCCAGAAAATTAAACCCTGCCCGCCACATTTGCTGAGTTGCAGCGGTGGAGCTGGGATAAGTTTGAGTAGGGAGGTTTGTGTGTGTGTGTGTGTGTGTGTGTGTGTGTGTGTGTGTGTGTGTGTGTGTGTGCATGTAGGAAGTGGTTTCCCTGTGGTGTGTTTTGCACCTGAGTGAAACAAATAAAAACACTCTGGCGACGGAAGATGTGACAAACAAACCGGGCACACACACACACACACACACACACACACACACACACACAGCATTCTGCAGGATGCTATTGTTTTTCCCCTGCAAAGTTTAAAGGGAAGACATCTTCGACTTAACTCCTGTTTCATTTCATCTATCCCATAAAAACATTAAAAAAAAATACTCCACAGAAAAATACTCAGCTATCACTGGGGAAAGAGCACAGGGATGATAAAACTAGGATGGGAGATGCTGCGACTCTTCTGCTCTGCTGATGAGCTGAAACTTGGTCACTGCACTGTAGGGCTCCTGCTGGCAAACAAATGTCAGCTATGACCCTAAAACCCAGTCTATTTTTAGTGTACCCTTAATTCCTATCTTGTTAGGACCAGAAGGCCTCAGCTTCCCCTGGGTTATGAAAGATTAAAAACCCCTTCTCTACAAATTAAACCGACAAAATCACATTAACACTCAAAAACAGCTTGTACCTCATGTGTGGTGTCTTGTTTTTAATTTGCAGCGTGTAGCTGGACGTCAGCTCAATCAGGAATGTAGATTTGTCTTTAAAACAAGCAGGATAATTTCATAAATTTAAATGACATACTGTCCCACCCGGGATGGTCCAAACTCATTAAATGACTCCCACTTCTTTTACGCTATGGTTCATGCTTGTGTTATGAGGGTAAACCTTTAATGAAAGCCATTATCTTTTATTAAAACAAAATGAACTCCTTTTTAAAAGTGACTCCAGTGACTATCTGACCAATAACTCGCAGTCTGCCCAGCTGAAAGATCGTGGTCAGGCTTTATCATTTCTATCCAACAGAAAGACTACAGCCCTGTAACCCATGAGATGTTTCACTATTAACCATCTTGTTCGGCCGAGCTGCAGTGCAGGCGCGGGTCCTGCGAGGCTGAGCCGCTACGCCCACATGCTTCTCGCCTCTCTGTTGGGTGCCGTGCCCCGCCACGAGGCTGTGATCTCACCTGTCAGAGTGAATTTAGCGGCAGGTGAGCTCAGCCAGTGGCTACTTGCAGACTACAGCCTTGTTTTACGCTCCAGTTGGCTGTCTCCCGCTGAACATGATGCTGGAGAAAAATGGACAATGACCCTCCCCCCTCCTTCTAGTTCCAAGTCAATGTGGGAGAAAGGCTCTGCTCGAGGGGGGTCAGGGGTAGAGAGAGGCTGAAGAGAAAGAGAGGGACAAGAGCCTCTAACACTTTGGGTAGGTTTCCTGGAAGTGTTTTTATAAAGCGGCAGAACAGCGGGTGGCACGTTGTAATCTGACAGTGAATTAATTGTCCCTGCTGGTAATGTGTGTGACATAGAGCATGCAAAATCTCTCAAAATTAATTCACTATCAACACTTTCAGAATAGGAGACTATTCAGGGTTAGGCCAAGCTGCTGAGGCTTTCTGTGGCCTTGAACGCTCCATCAGCCAAGCTTTTTTTTTTCCTCTCATTCTGCCTGAAGTAAACTGGGCCCTGCCCTCGACACAAAAAATAGCTTTGCCATTGATCAGAAAGCATCCTGGCAAACAGGCATAACCAAAATAGCGTCGCCATTGATCTTGAACAGAAGACTAATCAATCTTTATTAGTTCTGAGCAAAGGGCTTGAAAGAACAACAGCAATACAGCCACACCAGCATTATATCGAAGAGGCTTCCAGAAAGTCACCGCTGCCGACGATCAGCACATCCATACTGACACACACGGCTCAGACACAGGGCCTGACTAACCTCTTCACACACACGTCGAGCCTGCGAGAGCACAGTCAGACAAGCAGACAGAAGCATGCAGGGGAGTGTTTCAGTCAGCAGAAACCGGCTGTGTTGAACAGCAGCACCTGGCTTAAAGGATAACACTTCCCCTGATCCCCTGTATCTACAGGGCCCGGCCAGCTGAATACACCATCTCATAACCACGGAAAGAGGGTTAACTACGGCAATAGCAGCCGGCATCATTTCTCTGAAAGTGGATGACACAAAAAAAAATACATCAATATCTTCTATGATATAAGCTGTCCTCACCGAGGGACCGGGGACCCATCTGCATCTGATTACAAGCTGTAAATCTGGCTGACCCTTTTTTTACTGTCTGCACATATAGCTCAGCATGTTTATCGATCTTAGTGGACACTGTGATACCTTGTAAAAACACCCATAAAACATATCAGCACCACTTTCAGCTGCTGATGTGAGAAGTTTCTACGAGTACGAGGAGGAACTTGTTTCTCCTCTGCGTGTTTGCACCTGAAAGCCAAGGCTGGGTGCAGAAGACAACTAATGAAGAAATAAGAGATATATTTGTCAAGTGACTGCTGAGATGCTAAAGCACAGAGGAATTAAAAAAAAAAAAATCATGTCTCCCTCATTATACATACAGGGAAACAATGATCTAAAAACGCTCAAAACAGAAAACAAAGCAGTCTGGGAAAATGCATGACACCCTGAGGGCGAAGAGAAGAGCTGGGAAGTGACAAAGAGGCGGAGAGAGACATGAAGGGGGAGGAGGGTGCCGCATTTAGTCTGATTCCTATCTAATGTAAGGGAAGTTTTGGCTACAGAAATTAGTGAGCGAGAGGTAGAGAAGGAGGGAAGGAGAGAAAGTGAGAGGGGGAGTTTAAGGGGGTAAACAGAAATGTCTTTGATCCTGGCAGACAGATGTTGAAGAGAAGCTGTCTTTTCTGTGTAAAGGCCCACCTGAGCTGGCAGGTAGCCGTGCCCAGATGGCTCTTTGTTCCAAACCCAGCACTAATGAGCAGAGAGAAAGACGGGAAAGGAGGGGAGGGATTCTGGCAGGGGCGACGAGGAGGGGCGCGAGATTTGGGGGTGGCATGATGGGGTGTTTTTCAGCTGGCACCGATACAGGAGTGTTAGTACCGATGTACTGATTACATGTCATTTACAAGCCTCCGGTGTCCTGACTGGACAGCAGGAATCAAACACCTGTGACTTGGAGATGATCTCACAGATAGCCAATCGCCTGGATGTGCGGCAGTGCAGTTTTGCATATTCATTGCACAATCCCATGCATCAATAGATCAATGGCGGTGCATGCTTCCACATGCATACAAACCACGGTGGTGTACGATACATCAATCACCCTGCAGAATAATCAAACACCACGTTCCTCCCCTGGGTCAGTGAACGTGTGGATGTGGAGCAAGACGATGACACTGCAGGTGTTATCTGCTTGCATCCACTTTGATGTGCAGCTGTGTGGTTGTGTGTGTGTGAAGGGGGGCGAGTTGAAGATATGTGAAAATGTGCAGGCAGGTATGAATGTATGCAGCCTAACCAGAAATATGAATTCGCATACACAGAGTTAATTTATTCTGGATGTTTTAGTGAACTTAAAACAAGCACCTGAATCCAGATAAAAGATTCTTTGATGGCCTTCAATGCCCACACAATGCTGTACGGCCACTGATAACTATCCAATTGAACATTGAATTCTTAAGGCCACGGCAAACTGTCAGTATCTAAAGAGCAAAATTCACTTTAACAATATTCACAAACTAGACCAACCTAGTTTTCTTGTGCCACGCTATTCTCATTTAGATTCTAAAGAAAAAACTGAATAAAAAAATACCTTTTAGAGATATTTTAGGTTTGATGGTCATCACTGATATCCTGCAGGCATCAGCATATCTGTCTTTTTATTTATAAGGCTCTGCTATCTAAGTTGCAGAGATATTTGACATCCTCATTTGAGTTCAAAGCTAACAGCCATGGCAGCAGATCACAGGGTAGGTTGTCTTTAAAAGTTCCTCGCACCAACTCTCAACTGGGGTACGATGCACCTCAGTCCTGGAAAAACGTCTGACCGACTTTAAAGATAGTTGCTGATATTCTAAATAATATTTGCACTGTATGACTAAATTGTCTTCTTGTGATATTGTCTAGATCTCAATGACTAAATAAATCTTAACTAACTAAAGTCTCAGAAAACACTTTAACACCAGTAGTTAGTGTATCTACTGTGGAGCTCAAACCCAAGCCTCAAAACACAAAACTATGATGCAATGTATATGCTCAGACACACACAGTCATACAATGACACAAACCTGAATCATTTCCCAGACAATTTAAAAAGTGAAAACTCAAACAATCTCAAATATAATTCCAAAGAGGGGAAAAGATGGGACAACACAAAAACATTTACTCTTTCCCCTTTTTGCTCCTTAAAATATCTGTGATTTTGAATATGAAATAATTTAAATTTCTTTATAGTTCAGTCCAAGCAGATGGAGCTGCCCACATAAAAGCCCTTTCACAAAGCTCTGTATGTAACCTTGGTGAAGACACGAGCAGGGAGCCCTGAGAGCGCGGGCCGTAGTTTGACATCCATCATGGAAGTAAATATAAGGACAGATGTAATAGAAGCTGTTAAGGAATGGCCTTACGAGCTCGGGAGTACCTACACATTTATGTCCATAAGAAGAAAATGCAATCAGTCAAATAAACATGTCGAATTCAATGTAAACCAAACAAATGTTAAAGAAATATTAAGCTCAAACTGGCCTGAAAGAAATGAGTCCTAAAGGGTTTGTTACATCTCTCTTGTGTTGTGTGTTCTGTTGATGTAGATAATTATACTAACACTTAGTCTGGTGTAATTCTGCATGTTTTTGTTTTGTTTTCTGTTTTTTGAGATTCTCGTGGAGAGAGCAGAGCTAATGCCAGTGAGACCAAGTCCAGTCAAGCTCCACACAGTATGTCAGAATTCACATGTCGGCTTCCTGCTGGGAAAAGGACGGTGCCCTGCTGCTCTTACTCTCACAACCTCCTCTGGGACTTGTCTGGATGCAGCCTGGGGCTTGTTGATCATGTTTAAATATGCTGGATATTCTCTTTGTCTTTGTGTGTAGAATGGTCCAGTGTCAGAATGAAAATGATGTGAGATGTTGTGTAAAAAAAAGGTGACTCTAAGCCCTTTGTCATAGGGCAAAAAAAAAGTCTGTCAGTGTGTGATTGAAAAGAATCTGACTCGACTGACTGATGACAGGTTGGAGCAAAATGCAAACATATGGTGGAATGTAACTAAGTAAATTTACTCTTACTTTATCTTTTTACTCCACTACAGTTGTCTGACAGCTTTAGTTACTTTGCAGATTACAGTTTTTCCTTTCCTGTCCACTGAAAACCATGTATCTCCGCATTTGGTGATTCTGACTGGGATTGTTTTTAGGATTTAGCATTTAGGATTTGAAGTATTTAAAAGCTCTCTTGGATTAACTGTGTAACTCCAAACAGTGTATGAAGTAGTTAAAATGAGCTCAGCTCCAAACATCTACGGTAAAATGCAACATACACATTCATTCAGGAGTAATATTAACCCAAAAACATCAGATATAATAGTAAAATATTAACAGGGACCATTTTACTGCACAATGAGTATTTTTACTTTTGATACTTTTGTAAATTTTGCTGATGCACTTTTACTTAAGTAATGTTTTGAATGCAGGTCTTATAGTGGAGTATTTTTACAGTGTAGTATTAGTACTTTTACCCTAACCTCTTCCACCGATGTTCATGTCATCTCTTGCCCTCTCATTGAAAAAAAACTGATTGTTCATCCTCCCCTACTCAAGAACTTCGCCAAGAATGCTGAATGATGATCAGTAAGTTTATATTACACTCACACCTCCAAGCTGCACGCACAGATCCACTTCTAGAAAACTTTGAAAAAGTGTGCCAATATGCAAAACTCCAGCTGTGAACTATCCTGATAGAAATTCTATTCTGACAACCCCTGAGAGTTTCCTCTTCCCCTCTTCACCTGCATGTGGTAGGTATCAAAATGTTCCCACCTGCTGCTCACTAACAGCTCTGCACGGTCAGAAAAACCTCCCGAGACTGCTGAACATTTCAAATTTTAAGTAGATTTTTTTTGCAATGTTATCACGAGTTGTAAGAATTTGAAGATCATTCAATCTTGCCTTTGATAGAAAATGAACTAGAACTGTTGAGTCACGTCGTATTGAACTGCTGCAGCTCGGATCTGACTCTAATCAAACTGACTTATCGGCTGCTTAAAACGTTTTTTAGGTGCACTGAGTCGTTAATGGTGGAGTTAGGTGTGCAGACAGAGAGACAGACAAAGACTCAGACAGTGAGACTCCTAATCTATAGCCGCTTAATGGTCATCTTTATAGCTGGACAGCTGTCCCAGCAGCCCGGCGCTCCCTGCCCTCCTCCCTTGCTCTCGGGGTGTGGTGGTAGTCAGCCTGCCTCTCTGAAGGACGTCCGAAGAGTTTCAAAGGCGATAACAAATCAAACTGTTCCCTGAATCTAATATCAAACAGGCCTGGTGTCAGCATTTATTAGAGAAATCAGATTCTCGCCCTCCTCCATCCCTCGTCTCCCCCCCTCGCTCTCCCACTTGCAGTATTCCAACACACAGCGGCCCTTTGAAGTCGAAAGAATGCAGGATCGCAAATTACCCAGGAGACGCAGCTGATAGTCTTTGAAGCCCTCCTTTGATAGTGTTGTTTTTTGTGCTCCCCCTGCATCTCTCTCCCTCTATCTCTCACTTGCTTTTTCCTTCTCTCCACACACAATGTAGCTTGCAAACATTAATCTGCACAATGGTGAGATCACACGCACATACTATAACGCTTAGATTAAGGCAGAGCAAGAACAATGACCTGCTGGAAATGGACATTTAGAGATAGATAGATAGGCAGATAGATATATAGATGGAAATATTTTTGCAGGTGCATGTGCAGTGATGAAAAGTAACTAAGTACATTTACTTAAATACAAATGAATTATGATATTTTATCAAGATAAGGCTTTTGAAGTTACCCATCAGTATATGAAGTATTTACTTGTTTCATTTTATAATAAACGTGCTGGACTTCTTCTTTAAACACAGAAGACGAGCAGAGTTTTTTGATCCACCTGCCAGCGTGAGGATGTGGAACTCAAACTGTGGGCTTGTAGCATAGTTAGCTCCCTCTTTCCCCAAAGAATGACAGATGGAAAGTCCATGGGCATGATGTAATTTTCCCTCAGCAATAGTCTATTCACATCCTCCTTCAGCATCCTCTGCACAGACAGAAGTTCAACCAGGAGAGACAAGTATGTGAATAAAGATAATTTATTACAACATGTGACAAAATAGATGATATTGATATTGTAACTTGACAGAGAGTCTTTGGCGATTTGGACTCAGGGGGGAGACGTCTTGTTTGAAGAAATATAGTCCGAGCCGATGCTGGATAACCCCCCGGAGTCCTGACACTGGTGGAGGTGGTGTAGACTGTGAGCCGGATGGGTGATGAAGAGGAAGATGAATCTGCGAAGGCGAGGCGGCGATGGGGAGGTGGAGGGGCGCGCAAACCACCGGCATGAAAGAGCTAGGGCAGAGAAAGATCGTATTTAAAAGAAGAGCACGAAGACGATTGGCTAGCAATGAGGGTGTGACACCGAGCTATTGGCTGAGAGAGAACAGCAGGAGAGACAGCTGATTACCAGTGACAACCCCAAACACTGACAGCGGGAAAATACGAGATGTGCGCAGCAGGAGAAATGAGAAAGTTTGAGATTGAGAGGCATTGATGTCTTCCTGGCTGAACTTGCGCTAGAGCTTCATTTGTCACGGAGCATTTCTGTTTACTCTGGTCTCTCCTCAGCACATCTTCGGGGAATAAATGTAAAGGCACTCAGAAGTTATTTCTCTATATCAGACAGGCTGACGGCTAATGCAAGGACGTATCTGCTTAGGAAAACTGACAGCAAACTCCCACTTGTTAAATGGCTGTTATTTGGTTTAGGGCTGACAGAGAGAGAGCAGGATTTTTGATTTTACACAGACGACAAGGAGAAAAACATTATGTATAAGCTGAAAAACTGAAGGCAAAACTATGTTCAATATATAGCCAGTGAAATCTACTGTCTATTCTCTGAGAGGGGTCCAGAGCTGATATCATTGGTGTGAAGTGTCACCAAAGTGCCAAAAATACCACTTTATAAAATACTTTATCTGTCAACTTTCAAGTATTTTTCTGTTTCTACAGCTGTTTCTGTCAGGTCAAGTCAGTGGCTTATAATGGCTTTTAAAACCAGTTAAAGGACTAGTTTGACATTTTGGGAAACGCACTTCTTGGCTCTCTTACTGAGAGTTAGATAAGAAGATTGATATCACTCTCATGACTGTGCGATAAGTATGGAGCTGGAGCCTGGAGGTGATTAGCTTAGCTTAGCATAAAGACTGAAAACAGGGGGAAACAGCTAGTTCTCTCTAACGTTCAGAAATATGCCTACCAGCACCTCAACAGCTCACAAATTAATGTGTTGTGTTTTTTGACTATGAACCAAAAAAAAGTTGAGATTTTATTTTCTGTAACTATTTCTTGGTCCGCAGTGGCCAGGAGTAGGGAATGAGTTACAGTAATGAGATTACTTTTATGAAATGGACTAAGCTAACTAACTGTTCACGGTTGCCTGATTGTTGAAACCATGATGTCTTGTTTTCTGTTTCTACACTGAGAAACCAAAGTAAAGTAACACATAATGTAACTAATTACTTTCAATATGTCATGAGTAATTGATTCCATTTTTCAAGTGACTTACCCAACACTGACACACTAACCGGGAAGTGAATAAAAAGATTTCCCATATGTCATATCATTCCTTTAAGAGAACTTATTTGTGAACGGAGAGGACTTAAAGGTTAAAAACTGCTTGTCATTTTCGGTCAGTAGAGCAGAACCATAACGACAACGGCAAAGCGAATACGCATCAACAGTTGTTTTAACCAAAAATGAAGGCTCCAACAGAGGACATCAACAAACGCATTTCACAAAGCCAGTCGGCATATTTATAGCACAAATGAAACCGCCCACATGTTGCTGGTTTCATGTGCAAAACAGGCCGTTATTTCTTCTCATGTTATTGGCAGATTCCCTCTCATGCGAAACAAAAGGATTAGATCAGCTGTCTATCAGAGATATGTTGTAATCCAGTCAATACTTCCAAGGACACTTTGACCATCTATCTGGCTTTTTCAGTGGGCACCACACTGACTAGACTGTCATGACTCACAACACACAACATTGACTCATTATGCAAATGTGCACTGGACTGAGGACACTTTTAAAGTTGATGTGGAGAACTTCTTTCTTTCGTTTTTTTTTTTTTTTTTTGGGAATATGTCAAATTTCTTTTTAAGTTTTCTTCCTTTTCATGTCATGAGATCTAAAAGTTTAGTAATAGTTCTGAGCACGTATAAAACTGATACCGCACTCCTCCTGTTCTTTACTTTTAATCACCAGGGAATTCAGTGCATCGTCTCCACACTCCAAGTACAGATAATTTCCTAAAAGATGATGCAACCATTTTGAATTCAAGTGTAATGACAGTCCATTGTAGTTGAGTTGTAAAACTCTTTCATAAATCTTAAATGGCTTCTGCTTCATTAAAGACATGTTACTCAAGAGCTCCTTAGTGTGCATTTGTGTTTGACAGGTTTGACTCTGCTTTGCTTTTGAATGATGTTCAAGAAACTGATTGCCTTCCTGCGAGCATGACGTACGCTTGAAGGGCAATATGTCATGCGGCGATGATGATGGCAGCGCGCAAACACGCATGTGCACCCACACAAAGCGCCTCACGCTGGTTTGAAAGCACATACGTATGCGCGGATCCTCCCTGATGTAGAGCGCGAGCTGCATCGCTCTGGTGGTTTGGGAGTCTCACGTCCACTTAGATAATTAACAGTGATCAAGGGTCGTCCTGCCTGTCATAGTTGCCTCATGTTACCGCCTGTTCAAAAGGACTCAAACTCACTGGCCTGAGCTGAAAGGAAAGCTACACACAGGCTCATATTCACATTCAATAAGCCCCAGTGTAAATGTGAGTATAGGTTTTTGAGGTGGGGGCTGGAATCTGACTTATTTAATATGAACAAGGGAAGATCAAGCGCCTTCCACCCACATCCACAGAAGGCTTTGAAAAGGGACCCAAATGATAAAACCGTGCCATTCATTATAGCCTCACATACTTAAACCACATTTGAGATAATGAGATTTCTACATTTATTTGTTTAGTTGATAATAACACATTCAAACTCAAATAACCAACCAAGATCCTCACCAGCTGGTTGTTTTGGAAGGTTTCTATCCACCATAGTGGAAGTGCAACCCGTCAACACAACGGTGGCTTTTAGCACTTCTCCACTAAGTCTCCAAGGAAAAGAAAACAAACTGGAGGAAGAAAGTGGGGAAAGGAAGAAAGATGTTCAAGAGGGCATACAGTAGCTTTTTCTATGTCAGTGCTTCCCAAACCACCATTTTGTCAGATGAGCTCAAGTATCCCTTCATCAACACCACCCATCAATGTGTTCTTCTGAATGGACAATAAACAGGATGTTATTTAACACTAATAAATATATCAAGTGGATGTGGTCACAATATTTTTAAGGTGTTCAAACTGTGTGGAGTTTCCTTTGCAGTCATCTTACTGTACAAAAAAACCCAACAGCATCAGTCCTTTAGAGCAGGAAATATCTTTCCCTAACGTCAAGTAATCTTTGAACTGATAGTAACGATTTTCAAAGGCAACTTGTCGTGAAGTTTATTGGTTGATTGTAGCAGTAACTACAATAAAGATCAGCCTCACACCAACTTTAACTTCTATTTGTACGTTTATTTTCACCCTAAACCCAAATTTGTGAATATGTATTTTTTCAAATCATCAATCATAAATTCTAATTTTTCAAATTAGTCAACGTTTACAACTGCAACAATCACTGCATCCTTCAGTCCTTCCACCTACTCGACTGGTCTGTAACAAGACGACTTGACTTTGCCAATACACAGATCGGTTCAGGGGACCCCAGGCCGCATTCATCACGGCTGAACACTGTGTGCTTGAAACCGCCAACCCACTGGGACACGCTGTCTTTTTGAGAATTTTAATTAAGCTTTTTTGTGTGTGGGTTTTATAGAAGTGGGGTATTTTGTATTGAGAGGCTGCAGTGCCACATGTGTGCTGGGAGTGTCAGCGGACTCTTTTCTGCCTCGCCAAAGGATTGTTTAATTGAAGCTGCACGTGTGCCTGGTGGCATGTTGTGCGCCTCTTACCCTTTACGCAGCTGGAGAAAAGTCACTGAAACTGTGATGTTGGTTTTTGTCTGAGAAAATCTGATAAATAACTGTAAAATTATGTATCCACTTTGTCTAGTTTTGGGGAAACTTTTTAGAGCTGAAAGAATTAGTCAATTAGTCGAACAACATTAAATTAAACAGAAACTAATTTGAGGAGTAATTGACTGTGAAATTAGTCAAGTAAAAAAATGCCTGGTTTCTGCTTCTCAGTTGTGAGGATTTGCTGCTTTTCATTATCTTATGTGATAGTAAGCCAAAGTATTTGTCTGGAAAAAACATTTGAAGATGTCACTTTAGGATTTTTCTGTCATTTTCTACGCTAAATGATTAATCAAGAAAGCAATCAGAATCATTAGTTGCAGCCCTAAAAGTTTTATTCATCCAGGATTCTCAAAGATGAGATTTTGATCTCACGAGATACATAAAGATCAAATGAAGAATTAAATGGAAAAAAATATGTAAATTGGTTACTAGCAATAATATAATCATCCACAAAGACTGACACAACATTCATTAATTCAGCCATGTGCCTGTATTGTCATTCATTCACTGTTCTAAAGGAAACAAAAGTCTTCTCCCCTGGCTGGACTGGAAATGCTCTCTCCCCTCCACAAAGCCAGTTAAAACAATGCCCGTGTGTCTCTGCAGGCTTCAGCCGTACAGTAATGCATATTGTGAGCTCGTAGAAAACAGCAGGGCAGCACACAGGGGTGCGGCGTCTTTTCATCTGCACATAATCGGCACGAGACTGCTAATGAGGGCTGTTGTATGTGGCCATCAGTTTCATCCTATTGAGCCTAGTGAGCTTACAGCCAGTCGTCTGCTACTGTGGGATTTGTAAAAGATGTGCGTTTGTGAGTGTGTAAATAGGGTTGAAGAAGAGGGACGGAGGGGTTAAACTAAACACTATGGAGAAACGCGGCATCTGGGAGAAGGGATGAGGGAAGGCTCCTGTCTCTGCACAGTGGTGCGCAGAAACAGAGGCTGAATTCTTTTTCTTTTACGCCTTTCTTTCGTATTTCATCACCCTTTCAGTGTTGCAGGCCGGGGAGGGAGGGGAGGACCCCTCTGTTGGGACGAAAGGAATCTAATCTTAAGATTGAGGGGGTGGAATTAATATACATTTAGAAAAGGGGAATAGAGGAGAAAACAAAGAAAGTTAATTGTCTGATAACCTTGTTTGCCTTTATTTCACTTGTGTGCAGGAAGTGTTTAAAGACAGACTCGGGGCGGCTACTTTGCTCTAAAACTTATGCCAACCTCTGTGTTACTATGTCAGTGTGTGTCTAAAAAAATGATCAGACATTGCTATTCTAAACCATGAATCATATTTGGATTTGTTTGAATGTGGGCACTTGTCAGCAAGCCAAAAGCTTCTGAAAGCCAGCAGGTTGCTTAGATGGTTGAGATCTACTTTAGGCCTCATTTAATGATTAGCTTTTTCATGATCTTATTATTACTTATCTATTTAATCAATATGTTGTTTGGATCTTTCCCATAATTGTTTGTGTCGATGCTCGTTCTGCTCTGAAAAATGGTTCTTACTTTGGTTCTTAAATCGCATCCTGAGCTGTGAAAGTTTTCCCTCTGCGGTTTGCACACTCAGGTTGAACTGCAGAGCATCCTGAAAATATTTTCAACTTGTGTTTTCTGTGCATTAATGTTTCTGTTGCTCTGTAGTTTCCCAGCACCTTCGAAAAAGAGAGGCCTCCTTTGGTGTATTTCTGAATAAATATTCAGTCGATAAAAGATTTTACTCAATAGAACCAAGCTGTTAGCAGGACAGTGACACATTATACAGGACTGTTGTTCCTGTCGACAGCGCTACAGCACGGCACAAGCTTATCATCTGGAGAAATTATAACAAACTGAACAGTGGTAGAAAGAGCAGTGGTGGGGTTGAGAGAGAGAGAGAGAGAGGTGGTAACAAGTTATTACAGTTCTGGGTGGAAAATAGGCATCGTCTTGCAGCATTGCAATCTAAAATCTTATCCATATTAGATAAAGCTCCAGTTAGAGACACATTCAGGAAAAATAACTTATTAAAGTTTGGCTTCTTTTTAAGCTACGAACCTGATTATTGTATGTTACAAAACTTAGCAGATTAGAGGGATGTATTCTGCATCTAAAGTTGGATTCACACAACAATTTTGCAAAGGCTGATGTTAAATTGGTTTCCTTTTTCAAATCCAGCCTAACCAGGAATAATACTTAAATTTACACATTAATGTGTGTTTATTTGACATGGGGAGAAATAGTCAGCCTGTGAAAGGCTTAATGTCTTCTGTGGCTCTGGAGAAGCTTTGACTTCTGAGTCTGAGGAAATAACCCTGATTATGTTAGCAAGCTTGGGCTTCTGCCATGTTCACATCATATGGTAGAGATGGGAAAGATGCCTATGTCAACGACTTGAGAGCATTCACATCATTAAGATGGTTGTATGATTACACAGTCGATCATGTGAGGATTAAAATACTTTGCATTTTCTGATTACAGAATAATGCTCTGTTTACAAATAGAGGGAAAAAACCTTATGATTGATTAATTAGCAGCCAGAAGGTTTGTAAAAGTTGTGGTACGGTGAAAAGTACATTCCCATCATCTGAATTACCTCGCTTTACTTTGCAGACTTTAAAACTGAGACCAAGTGTGTGACATCAATTTAAAGAGATAAGTCACTTAGTATTGGTGACTGACTGCTCATGCAGCTGCACTGGGGGATGCATGCTAAAATGTAAAAATCTTCCACCAAAGGAAAAATATCGCTTCAAGTTAAAATATGACACAGCCTATTAAAACTCTATGCAGCTGAGTTTGACAAGTTGAAGAGAGATATCTATATACGGCACAACATCCCCTCTCACAAGACTGCTGGACTGTGCATCCTGTTCAGAGCGGAGCAGGGGAATTGCAAACCAGAGACGATATCAAGCCCGCTGAAGAAGATGCAGAAACAGTCATTCATATTTCATAAGCGGAGCCCTATGCATATCCCCCCCTCCCTCCTACCTTTAACGTTTGCTTATTAAATTCGCAGCTGTCAAAGCATACCTCAAAGCCTTAGCGCACACACACAAGCATGCACACAAACACATGCAATTATTCTCAAAAATCCTGGGTGTGCACTAACACGCTCACACAAGGTGCAAGAAACACACACACACACACACAGTCTGTTTCTATTCCCTCCCTGAGACAGGTACCCTGACTTTAAACTCATTACTTTAGACAAGGTTTTTAATGGAGGCTTGAGCCAGGCGCACAAAGGTACAGAAATGAATGAGATGGGGACAGATAGAGAGAGAAAGAGGGTGAGGTGGGAGTAAACTTTTATTCTTAATTCACAAAACAGCCTCACCTCACTTGACTGTAGACCTGATTTTTGGGAGGAGGCAAAGGAACCTTTCAACCCCGGCAAGCTGAGCAGAGCCTGAAGGCCACAGACAAACACGAACTCAGATACATCCTCCAGTTTGGTTTTCTTCTCCATGTAAATCTAACTTTGTCGGATGGGGCCGGTGCTTCTGTAACACAGCAGACATTTGCCACCAGGGAGTCATTGAGCAACACCGACGCCTGGGGCGTCATAATGACAATATTGCACCAGCAAAGCGCTAAATGACAGTGAGCTCACAGACACAGTGGTAGAAGTGGCGGGGATGCACTGATCAATGAGCAATCAATACGACCCTGGTAATCACAAACCGCTGTGATTAACAGCATCCAATCAATTGCTATTAACCCCTGCATGTACCTGTTAAGCAGACAATCAGCGTCAACGTGCTTGATAAATGTCAGAAATTATTGGAGTCTCTTTAACATCCTTCTGTCTCTGCAAATGCCACCAGGCAGAAAGATCAGATCTGTGATTCAGTGTTTAACCCCACTCCCATGTCTGGCCTGACTAATAGCACATAATGACTGTCAACACATTTCGGTGCTACACAAAACTTCACTGCATTGAGTAAAACTCTGTCAAGTATAAAAAAGACATGATTTTTGCTTCAAAAAGTCTCCTGTTGTGATCTGAGATATTTCTGTCTGTCCGATTCAAGTGGAAACAAATGAGATGATTGGACAGAGTTCCACAGATTGACAAGTATAAATAAAGCAGTGGATTTGAATTTGTGTTGAGATTCTTCCTTCACGCCCTCACACTCCCATGCAGACATGGGAGCACACACCCACACACGGACACACACAGTCGCTCGATCGTTCTCACACTCGTGGGTGTGACACAGCCACATGCGACACACTAACCCCATGTTTTCACATGAAACCCGAAAGAATTAACGTGCCGAAGATGAAATTATAAGTACTTCTCTTCAAGGAAAAAGAGATCTTCATCACAGATAAGAGACATTCAGGTATCTCCGAACTGTTTCCTCCATTCACAGTCATCAACAGCTTCCCTCTGTTTTGGTGTTGAAGACCAAAATTCATTCTGACAGCTGGTGTTAACGGGCAAAGTGATGGATGAGAGAATTCAGACGCAAGCAATTTGTAAAAATCTGACTTTCATTGCAACTAATGAGGAATGAAAACACTTAATAGAGCTTGTTCCTGTGTGCATTACTGGTTTTGCACCAGAAGAGGGAGCTGCTAGTGGGGAAGCTGAGGCCAAGCAGCATCCAAACTCTTTAAAATAGGTCAGAGGAGTCTTTCTCTCCCTCACACCTGGCTGTACCCTGCACTCACTTCCTCTTCACTTCCTTAAAATCCAGTCACACAATAACACCCTTTGCTTTCTCTTTTCCCTCTCTACTCACCACCACACTGACTTCACCGAGCACTTTGGACTCCCTCCTCCTTCCCTCACTCACACTCCATTTTCCCCTTCCTCCACCTTCCTCTTCCTCTCGTCTCTTCTGCCGGCCTCTTCCTCCGTTATTGCACGGCTCAGCACAACTCCCAAACTTCAGCCATCACAGAAGTCTGACAAATATTCTACACCACGAAGCACTCTAACTCGCTGCTTACTTTGCTGCTACGCTAACCTTGAGCTTGTGAAGGATGCATAAGGCAGGATGGATGTGTGTGTGTCTCCCCGTGTGTGAGCGTGTGTGTGTGTGTGTGTTTCATCAAATGAAGATCAATATCACTGCAAGGTCACTTTAAAATTCAATTAATAAGAAAGTGAACATCCCACGGGCCGTCGCCACCCCTGGGGGGCAAAACCCACCATACCCAATCCCAGGGCACACAAGTGAAGAAACAGAGGAGAAGAGATATGGATAAATTCATATCTGTATTATTAAACACAAAGCCTTGTTTGGAGATGGGTTTGTCTAGAATGAATGTCTCACCAACTCCATGTTTTATTAACGGTCGTGGAGCAAGCCAGCAAAAGCATATTGTGTGTTGCGCCACCATCTGTGTGTATTTTTGTTTGCATGTGTTTGTGTGCAACCAAATGTGTGTTTATGTGTGTGAGGGCCTATTTCTGTCGTGCACAGTGTGTGTGGCTCATTAAGGTCAGGTAGGTGCGTGCGGTCCGGCTCATTCAGATCATGATAATTAAGTTGGGAGTGTGAAGTTTTGCAGTGTTGAATGATCAGTAATGTGCCACTTCTTGCATCCACACAAGGGCTGCATTAAAATATGCATGTTGAGCCACCACTCAGTCTTAATATTTAAACCAGCCTGGAGGTGAGGCCCACTCTAACACAGCCTGACAGACCGTGTGTACAAAACACTGGCTGCCTCCCATATAAACTCACTTACCGTGCACACACACACACACACACACACACATACACGTGAAGCAGAGCGGTGCTGAAGCAGCGACAAACAGACAAACGCAAGAAAATAAACACAAGCTGGTTTAGACAGAGCCATAGATAAATCCATAAAATGCCTGTCCCATATGGAAGGAATGCTTTTATTAGCAAAGTCTGAGCCACAGGGGCTGTTGGGAGGTCTGCAGGGCTGGACCACTGGGATGTGACTGGCGCTTGTTTGTAGCGAGGCGTGGATGTGGAGTGGCAAAGAGAGGGAATGTGACCCACAGAGACCCAGGTGATCCGAGCGTTAATTACCGTCTGCTAATTACGAGAGAGACGCATCATTAAGCAGAGTGAGCCACCGGAGGGCTCGAGGACTCCCTGTCTCTCCTCGACTCCTCTTCCCTTCTCCTTCTTTTCTTCCTGACCCCGATCTTCTGTCCCAATTAGCACTGCCCTGCTCCCCCCCACCACACACACACACACACACACACACACACACACACACCCTCCCCCCGTGTGTTTCCATCAACACTGCTGCAGCCGCTGTCTAAACACAGGCAGCATTGGCGGGACGCACCATAGGCTGTGGGCAATCGCACCTCCTCAAACACACACACACACACACACACACACACACACAGCCATTAGAGGAGACAGTGCTAAAGAGGCCGTGTAGACACCTCTGTCTTCTTGCACAATGACTAATGTGGCGTCACAAGCTGTCATCCATGCCTCGCTGACTCTTCCTTTCCACTCTCCCTCCCTCATTGTCTTGAATTCTCTCTCACACGTCTGTCTGTAATACGATATTGTCTGTTTTTTTTTTCCTTTTCCCAACTCCCTCCCTCTACTATTCAAGTCAGTTTTTTTTGTAACACAGCACTTGAGTGATAGCAAAGTGTGTGTGCCTGCGCTTCAAACAACTCTGAAGTGGAGACACTTTGAAAGAAACAGCCTCAGACTGTTTGAGGATGAGATGCAGTCAATGACAGGTTCAGCTGTTACGCAATTCTCCCCCAGCCCCCGGTCCCTCTCCTGTCCTCTGCCTCTCATCTTGCTTGAGATATGTGTTCCCTCCCGGACCCCCTGGGGTTTGAGGTAGGACAGGATCAGCTGCCGAGGGGTCAGTTCTGAACCTTCTGCCAGCCAGACCATCTGGAACCCCACGACCACCAGGTCTGGGCCACGGCTCCACCACCAGGAAGGCGGCGAGCAAACGCAGGTAGAGAGCAAGAGATGCAGATGAGAGAGAGAAGCGGCAAGGAGGGAGGGGGATAATGAAGATGAGGCAAAGAGGAAAGCGAGAGAGAAAGATGGTAATAGATGAGAAATGATGGAGATGAAGGGAAATAAGGGAGGGATGACTTTCTGTAACAAGGCTGAGAGTACACTTTGCTGTGACATGAAGGAGATGGTTTTTGAAACAGCACTAACGACCGGCTTCACTGCAAATTATTTAGTGTGAATGTTTGCGAGTGTAATTTTATGTAGCTCACAATTTAGGTCTCTATTATTGAGCGCTGATCTTAAAAATCTCCAAGACCAACTGAGAGGAGCAACCATAGAAAATACGACCTGGGGTGTTGGGAGTGTATTTCAAAAACATTTAACAATGACCTCAATATTACTCAGAAAATAGGAATCTCTTGGATAATTTAACAATATAGTAGATTGTATTTTCAGCCACACAGTGAAACGTTCCTGAAGTTTTTTTTCTCTCAGTTTGACATGTAGAAGGAAAACCCATTATCCTCATAAGCCATTACAAGCGCTGCATAAGGATGGAAATTCAAAGTCAGAATATTTTGTTCATGCAGTCAAGAGCAAAACATCAGCAAAAGTTGGCAAATTGACCCTGAATGGACTTGCTAAAATTATCCAATGAATACCAGCCCTATTAGTGAGGCAGGTGATTTCAAGCTTGCTGATTCACTTCTAAATCTGTTTGGGATTTGTCATCAACACGTCTTCTACAGTTAAAGTCAGTGAAAGCTGATGTAATCAATATTTTGATATAAACAATGGATCAAATTACTGAATGTGAGGGAGTGAAATATTGACAATTACCACATAATTCCACAGTTGCGTTCAGCTCTACGAAGCATTTTAGCGTCTTTCAGCTTACTGTTTTGGTTTTACAGCTCACAGCTTTCATGTTTTTTTACACTCACGACTCTCATCAGTGTTGTTTTTAGACGCCAAAAAACTCTAAAACCTACTGTACACTACTTCCCCACCACCAAATATCAGACAACTTAGTGGCGTATTTAGGAGCTAAAGAGTCAGATATTTGCCTCAGGAGCAGGTGCAGACCAAAAGCAGAGCTAAAAGAGAGTGAATATTGGACTCACAGTCAAAGGTGGTCAGAAAACACAACTCCAGTAATTTTGACTTGCAGTTGGCTTCACCATATTCCTCCAAATACAGAAACACAAACATCCAAAGTCACAGACAATGTAGAATTATTGTATCCCAAGAAATGTTATCTCTGCAAGCCACAAAGCTATAGGCTCCCTCACACATGTAAATGCATTTCATGGAGAGACATGCAAATCATTCATCTGAGACTGATGTGCAGTGTTTTACTGTAGCAGTTCCAGACATTCAAAACAGCTTCAAATCGCTGAACTTTAATTTAATCAAACATTACTCATTCATTTTTTAAATATAATATTGAGAGGTTGTTATTCATCTTCACTCAGTAAAGTCTTTTTGTTTTTCTGTGTATTAAAAAAAAAAAAATCATCAAATCACCATGAGAATTGAAAAGCTTCCCAGAGAGACATTACAGCACTTTGTGAGTGCGTGTGTGTGCGCAAGCTGCCAAAAATAAAGTGAACACGCTGGTCAACACTATGAAAAATGCTAAAATGTCTTACCGTTACACAAACATTACTGCAAAATATATACAGTGTAAATGAATCGCTGAAAAATTACTCATGGACCTGTGTGGTGTCCATTTGTCACACGGAAGAGAGAAATACTGAAAATGAGCAAAGAGCAGAGACAGAAATAGAAGTGACCAGTGTCCCTATCACAGCTGCGACATCTGTAGAAAATGAGCCAGGGAGTTGTTGACTGTCTCTACAGATACTCCATTTATACAGGATCTGTCGGAGATGTGAAGACCTTCATACAATCAAGTCCTTTATTTTGATGCATCATAAGATGCTTCACTCAAAAGCACAAGAAAAAAATATGTTCATGCTTATAAGTACAAAAGAGACATTCATACAAATGTCTTTGAATGACTCATAAGCACAGTCACTTCGGTGCAGTCACAGTATGCTGGTTTATTCTAATCATGTTTTTCTCTCTATTTTGGCCTTTTGTCCACGCTAAGCCGCCAATTTCCACACCCAGAAATGTTTAAAACAGAGGTTTTCAAAGTGGGAGGCCTCTCCGGGGGGCTCCAACAAGTTTCAGAGGAGGCTCAGTGAATGGAAGTGAAAAATATTACATTAGTTAATCAAAAGGAGATCACACAGAACAGCTTAAATGTGTGTGATTCGGTTAAAGAGATACAGATACAGTAAGATACAGTAAGTCAGAAATTGCCTAAGGACAGATGCTTTTTATGTATTTAGGGTAGTTTGAAGTTATGTCAAGGCATCCAGGAATTGAGAAAATTCGAGCAGGTAAACTAAAGATGGTTTCAAACGTTCTCTGGAGTGGATAAATGCAAAAACTGGGCCCCACATTTTAATCTGGATGAGAAAGACTGAGCTTTTGGAAAACGATGACCCACTCAGCCCTTGTTCGATGTTACCACAAAAAAAGAAATTTTGCTGTTTTTTTCTCTTTTTTGCACTTAGAAATAGATGCATGTATATATGTAGTGTGTGTAATGCAACATGTTACATCTTGTTTGTTTAATCAGCACCAAGTTCATGGAAGTTGAACTCAATGGATTGAATTTAAATCAGAGTTGCTTTGACCCCACAATCAAATCTACTGATTTTGCCATTTTAAATGTCATTCATTACTGTTCTGCACCCTGTTTGGATGCTTTTAACTCTGTGGAGTAGAAGAGTGCTGCAGTGACCCCTCAAAGACATTCACCATCAGGAGTATTAGTGCAGGGAATTCCCCTCAGAGATGATGAGGCCCAGCAGAGAGCACAGTGTGAAAACATCTACTGCTGCCGTTCATATCTGTTTTTCTGTGAATTTTCAATAAGTAACTAAGAAAAGTTACCTCTTGTGCTTGTTAGAGGACCTCACATGGTTTGGCTCTGGAATAAGGACGACTCACTGCGAGGACAGCACAATGACAGTCAGACCTCAAACTTCATGAACATGGAAGTAAAAAGAAAATGAATGTTGCACAAACTGTACAGTAGGACGTGCACACGGTGAGGTGGATTTTACGAATCTATGATGGGTAAGATATTTATTTTATTGATTTGCGTGGATGATGCCAAACTTTCAGTGACAGGCGACTTTTAGTAGAGGACAGAAACTCAGAGTTGTTTGTCTATCGGAGAACGAGTGAGGGGAGTGGGGGACAGGAGCAGCTGACCTGTTTGCCTTTTGCTGCCCGTGTTTTTGTTTTTAAATGCATGAGCGTCATATTAAAATGCCATTTGCGAAACAATGTTGTATATCTGTTTTAAGTGACGGGCAGGATGATGCAGATTTACCCTCATATAAATCATTTTTTCTCAAGACGTATAGGACTGTGTTGACAGATGCTATGCTAATGTTTGTTCTGTAAATCGCATGCTGATGCATAAATTAGACTACAGCTCATGTTGATTAGGCTGAATCTGGGCTACATAGGAGCGAGGCGAGGAGTTGGTCTGTTCTTACTGCAGAGGCAGTACAGGTCAGTCAAGGATGGCTCGATAGCAGGCTTAATATTGCAACAGAGAACATGAATAAAACAAACCTGATACCGACAGTACCACTCCCTCCATCCATTACTTACAACAGCAGGATATCAGAGCAGTCTCCGGGCCGGGGAAACCAGACACCCTTACAGTTCAGGCGTTCATTAGTCCCTGGAAGTTGGGAATGCACGTCATGTAAACACAATGACTTAATGTAGATCTAACTTAAATGGAGCTGTCAATCAGTGGCAGTCCTTGACCCTGGTTGGCTGATGAGGGTTCTCTTGAGGCCGGGCTACCAAAGCCGTCCCGGCCCAGTTTGGACAGTTGGCTGTCAGAGTTACGCTCATCAACAATGCAGCAGCATTACAACCAGAGAACAGCTGGAACATCAGGAGAATGACATTGACAGATTAATGTGTGGAGGAGCACATTTTTAAGTAGCCACAATTACATCCCGATCAACTGTCAAAACAGTCAAAAGAGAGTCAGAAGAGAGACGAGGAGGCTCAAGTTCTTGCAAAGCTTGATATACTCGATCTGTGCGCCGCGTGTGTGGGCAGACTGGTGGGAGCACACGCACAGGCCTGATGATATTTAAATGTTGACAGCATGCCTAGCGCTCGCGTCCTCCGTCACTCTGTCTTCATTTCATCTCACTCCTCCAAACACGCTGCATGAAATCAACGTGCATCAAGCCTCCTCATGCTAAATGACACAACTGTGCACCGGCATTATAATTTATCTGATTCTTGGAAAATGCTCTCATTTGTGTAATTACAGTTTTCATCAGCACTCTGTAATCATATTTTACTGAGCTGCAAAGAAGTTGCTAAATAACTGATGTGTAATTTAGACTAGAATATTTGAATGAGGGCACACAACAGTTTTAGCTCTGTTATAACCAAAATCCACTAAATTCTATCATCAATTATGTCACAGTTTATCCCCCTGCTTGTCCTCTCACCTGACTCGCTTCCTTTCAATATGCAACTCCCCTTGTCACCAATGTCCTTGTTGGTGTGTGTATGCGAGTGTGTGAGTGAGGTGTCAGCATTTTATCAGGAATCGTTCAGCTGATGGCCTGTCACCCCACCTTGAGGATGTGGGGAGGAGAGGCGAGGCTCACCTTTGCCACAGCTGACATTTTAATTTGTCACTGCTGGCCGTCCTGTTTCCGTCAATAGTACGTCAATGCATCAGAACAAACGCCATGGGACACAAGGGGATTTCTGGGTTCGATAGTATTGATACGCACCTCTGATTAAGGCTTCACTGCTGCAGCCGCAGAGGTAGCCGGCCCGGACCTGTAGGTGTGTCAGCAGAGGAGAGAAGAATGGGAAGAGTGAGATGACAACAGATCACACCAGAGGAGATAATAGAAAGGTCAAATCTTCAAACACATGAATCTCCATTAAAGTAAAGGCATGAGAGGTCATTAAGAGGCCAGTGAGAGAATTACAACGGTTTCCCAAAGCAATGCTTCATTTTAGTGGAACATTTTTATATTTCAGCATGCTCCGCTCATATGAATTCATGGACAGTTAACCAGTGTCAGCTGCATATCTCTGCTGCAGTGACTCACCTGCAACCATTTAACACACAGTTCAAAAAGGCAAAGTTCAAATAATTTACTCCGATGACACGACTGAGTGAGCGAATATTTCTGTGTCTTTGGAGATGATGAATTATTTTTGTTGTTACAAGAACAGAAACACCTGCCTGCACTGGAAGGGCATGTTTTGAGCATTGGGCACCTCGGAGAATTCAGGTATCTATTTTCTATTACGCCAGTGTTCCTCAAGAAATCCAAGTGTCTACAGCCATGGTAGCAGCTCCATGAGACAGAGCAGTGCTGTGAGATAAATACTAACATCAGCACTTTTATATGCTCACGACGAGAATGTGAAAGTTTTGCACGGTAATAGTGCTTCAACTAGACTAGTTCAGCATGTTTGCGTGCTGATTTTGCTGAGGTTGAGGCTAATGCCAATAATTTGCTCTATTTCAATCTTTAATCTAATGTAATTTAATCTATTTGGCTATAAACCAAAGTATTGCACAAATGAAATGAGAAGAAAATTAAATGACAAATGTCACCTCCATGGTGGCGCTAGAGGTAAAGTCATTATGATACACTGTCTGGTACCAAATGTCATGGCAATCCATCTAATACTTGTTGGGTTATTTTAGTCTGGACCAAAGTTGTGGACTGACTGACTGACACACCAACATTGCCATCCACACAGCCATGCCTCCAGGATTGCTAAGAGTGGAATCACAGAATGCTGAGACGCATATTTAAAAAAACATTTTACAAACAGAAAAATAATCAACCAATGAATAGAAAGAGAAAAGAATAGTAAGTTGCAGCCGTACAATCATAGTATATTTTCCAAATGTGACATCATGCAGGTATCTGTATTTGCTGGACAAAGTATTATAGTTAAAAAGTCCTGGATCACTTCTCCAACTCTCTTCACTCTCTTCACTCTCTACCTCACACACACTGATACACATACACACATTTATACACCTTTTCCCTGGCTGGGACGGTCATTAAGCCCTCATAGTGGCGTCCGTCAGTGCGGCCGAGACACCTCTCCCAGACGTCAATACGGGTTTGGCACACCTTGGCCCACGGTGCCCTCTGAGACCCCACCACTGTCCTGCACGTGTCAGCAGAAACAGAAGCCACTGTGTCAGGCTGCTGTTCCCTCCATCCTTCCCTCCCTCTAAAGCCCTCCATCCATCCATCCCTCGCTCCGTCCGGTCCCAGGGGCAGCAGGTCAATCCTAATTGTATGCTAATCAGGGCATTGCGCGCGTCTCTCTAACTGCTGACAATCGATGGGTGACATCAAGGTATTGTAGCCAATGCAAAAGAGAGCCTCCGGAGTAAACAAGGAGGACAGGATGTGGATGCAGAAGAAGCGCCTGTCAGTCTGTCTGAATGGCCGTCGCTCTGTGCGCCGTACTCACATTATCTTTACTTGTTTTACCTTGTTCAGAGGCGATGTTTTGTCAGAGCATCAACTTGAACCTCTCAATCCACTACGCACAACAGAGAGACAAGATTTTTAAGAGCCACTTTTATGAATAGACTCTTACTCATCGTCAGTACGCTGACTGTGGCATGATGCGGCAATTGTGAGTGAATGATGCTGCAGACTCAAGGTCTCCATCCACTACTACTGTAGTGTCTCTCCATTTGCCATTCGCTCACGGCCCAGACACATTAAAATGACTCTCCCCCATAGCTCCCATAAATCTGTTCTGACTTCCAGTTAAACCAAAACTGGCAGTTCTGAATGAATGAAACATGGATAAGCAGAGATGACACAGAATCTGATGAATAAATCCCTCAATATGGGGTGTGGGTTTGTAATAAGACACTCTGTATGGGCGTATGTGTTTGTGTGTGCATGTAAGTGTCTGTGCATGTGTTACTGCTTACGCGATGACATGAAAGTGCGAATGTGATTTTTCCACGTGTCGGTGACGAGAGCGTGCACAAGTTCACCAACTGCCGTGCAACTTCTCATCGGAATGATAATGAAACGAAAGGTACAACCTGTAGCGTAATTTGGAGAAAAAGATTAACAGGGAAAATATAATAGAGCGAATAAAAATGTATTGGCAATCAACAAATGTCGGCAAATTACTCAGTGAATGTTGGTAACATTGTAAGCATCTTTAAAGGTTAACTCTGGTTAATAACCACTAGGATCTTGTTTTTATAGCTTTAGTTATCAGTCTGTTACGAGTGCTATGGCTTTCCAATGTAGAGCACCACATATTAAATTCTTCCAATTTTGAAACCTTGATTGCAGACAGACAAAAGACAAAGCAGGTTTCTCATTTTTTTGCCAGTGGTCATCAATTCAGTGGCTGAAATAATGGTCTCAAGCTGATTTTAGCTGGATAACTAAATCAGCTGATGTTGACTTGGTTGAAAACTTCATCTCCAGCTGACTCGTTTAAAACATGAATCCTATCCTCCTGTAAGATGCATAAAAACACGCCTCCCCGGTTGATGAACCATGTAGAAGACATGGAATAAAGAACATTTTTTCTAGAGTTGCTGGAGTTTGCCTTTGACATGCTAACATTTGCAGCTTCAAACACATGGTTTGATGCATTCCTTACATTTTTGTTCTGAAAAGCAAACGCGCTTGAAATGTTGCATTGCACAGGAAAAAAAACTGTTCACACAACAGTTTGGATAATAATTTAAAAGTTGGTGTTATTTTGTTCTTAATAACTTTCTAAATAAGTTTGTCTAACCTGGGGATTTATTCAAAACCTGTATGATCATTTGACAGCTCATGTTTTTGCCGCATTTGACCTTTTTGAGTGATGATAACTTGGTGAGCATAATCTTAGAAGAATTCCCAAGACCAACAAAATAAGACCCAAGTTGTAATAAACCAGAATTATCCTTTAACCTTCTGTGCGTGCCACTCGTCTCAAACACCTTCTGTCTTTTCATCTACCCCCCCTTCCCTTCTCATGTCCCCACCCCGTGAAATCTTTTACTCCGTTACCCCACCATCTTTTCTATTCCTCACACATCTCTGATCCCACACAATTCTCCCAAATCCCTTCCCGACTCCCCCTCTTCTCTCCTCTTCCCTTCCATCTCTCTCTCTCGTCATTTATCCACCTTCATCTACCCCGACAGGTCCCATGGTTCTCCCCCTCCTCCACCTCCCTTACTGCACCTCTTTCCCCTCATCCCATCCCAGAGGCCTCCCGATAACGGGGTCAGTGTAATCCCGTCATACGTAATCTCCAGCTTAATCCCTTCAATCTCCCACGATTAAACACAAAAAGATGTCCGAACAAGAGCTGGAAAAATTACGGCCTATTGCGCAACAGGCTTCACGGATGCTTTGGGAGGAGAGAGGAGGGGTGGGGGTGGGGGGGCATCAGTGCAGGGCTCTAACCTGCGTGTAAACTAAGACTATGGGAGTGCTGTTGGGGCCACAGAAGGACAGCTAAGGTAATGGGATTGAGTGGGAAGCAGCATGTCTGTATTCAAGTGGAGGAGAACAGGGTGCCGTGAGGTTAACAATGCAGAGATCTTCACCATCACTCAGTAGTCTTTCATCTCTCTATCCCTTTAACCCCCCTCCCTGCTTAAGGAGGCAGCGCAAAAATCAGTTCTTCACGACACTCTCTGTTCAACATCTTTATCATTCTTTGTATAAAAGACCTCTGTGTTTTAAAAACAACAACCCAAGGTGCACAGACAGAATGAAAATCTTCGTCCAAACTCAAATATTGCCCTTGAAGAATGAAAGGGGTAAACTTTTTGTTGCAAGTAGTGACAGAAAAGCTCCCCAACGCGAGGCCCTTCTGTCATCCCACAGCTACAAACAAGGTCATAAACTTCATCTGCATGAATTCACTGTCACACACAGTCAGACTCAGCTTTTGTGGTCATGTGTGTGTCGCTGCTGCAGAGATGGCAGCGGGCCAGACCACATGTGTTCTGGAGCCGGGTGGATCTGGACCCTGAAGGGGAGCCGGGGCCGTGTGTCGTGCTCCTGTTAGGAACGCCTGGATTCCCTGCTGACAGGGGCACAGCAGAACCGACCCGACAATGCCACTCCGGATCGATCCCACAAGGACAAAGCAGCTGCTTTGCGAGAGGGATGAAAATGGCCCCGGTGATTGGCCCACTGGTGACTTCTCACCACACCACCGGGGACAGAGGTGACCTTTATGGCTCTGATCTTTCTGAAATTTCTGCCTCCAACCCAATACGGTGGATTTCTTTATAGTGCTCACAGCGTTTAAAAAATTATAATTAAAGGACATGAGAGCTGATATTGTATAATCTTTGGACTATCACCAAACCCAAGCATTGCTTTCAAGAGACAAGTCAATCAGACTATTGCTCTAAATACTCAGTAGAGGACCAAGTGTGGATAATCTGCAGCTCAAAAAAGTCCTCAAATACAATAGGTTTTAGAAATGTTTGCCAAAAATCATAGTGCCCAACTCTTTAAGGAAATTACTTAGCTTTTGTAAAAACTAACAAGCTGATGTTTAGCCGGTACAATGTTCACCATATTCACCATCTTAGTTTCACATTTCCTAATCATCACTAAACACAAAGCACAGTTGATGGGGGATGTCATTAGTTTTGCAGGCATTTAGTCATCAAGCAAAGTAGTGAACAAATTCAAATTCGACCCGATGATGCCACTAGAAGAAACGTCAAGAGATCACAGAAGTTACTGAGGGTCACATGAATGTTTGTAATAAATTCTCTCCGTCACTGTCCATCCCTGATAATTTAACAGAAGTGTCTTGTGCTTCAGGCTACATAAATAAAGCCGACTTCACTTGTGGGAAATCTGTCTCTTAAAATATTACGTAAACAACATTAGATTGTTATTTTTAAAGTTACCATCGCCGTCAAGATGAATTAAAAGAACATACTTCTGAACAAGGCTTTGTTCCCAGGCTGGATTATTACAAAAGTCTATGTGATTCTAAATGAGGTTTTTCATATTGGAAGTTCCAGTTTCTCTTTCATTCTCCACTGAGAGAGAGCACATTGTTGGTTTTGGTCTTTTCATGGGATTTGTTGACAATAAGGAAATATATTACATAGAATATTGCCAGCTTTAGACTGTGACAAACTCAACAGCAACACGTCTCTCCAGAAACAGTATCCCTGTTATTCTAGATAATCCACACAAGTGTGAGTGTGAACAGATTTCTCAGGGGCCATTTTTTCTTGAAGGAAGTAGCCCCAGTGACAATGGTTGGCAGTGTCGACGTCCTTGTTACTCTGTAGATTATCCAGAGTAACAGGGACATTGTTTCTGGAAGGAGATCTTTCTGTTGGATCTTTTCAAATGCATTTTTTCAATGCAGTGATGGGTTAACCAGCCCTTTATAGAAACATGTACTGTAGCTGAGAGCTAAGGCGGTGGTGTAAAAATCTCATTTCTCTCACCTTCTCTGTCACCACACTGATACAAATATACACCACCTTCTTCACAAATAAACAAACATTGCACAATTTGATGGTCGCGATTCGCTCAGACATTTGTCACAGGTGTCTTTAATAAGGAAACTTGAGCCGCGGGGGCAGATGACAAACTGTAAGACTTCCGCTTCTCCCCTTTCACACACTTATGAGAATCCGATACGACTGGAGCGGCACTGGCCCTCTTCCCTTCCTCTGCTCAGCACTCCATCCACGGGGATGAACTGAGCAGAAAGACAGAGAGATGGTGAGGGAGAGCGAGAAGTGTGTGTCTGTGTGTGTGTGCGAAACATCAAGACAAAGATAAAAAGGTGGAAAAAGGGTTAGTGGGTGCAGCAGAGAAGGAGAAGCGTGGGGAGCCCGGGGGGCAGCATGCAGGAGGCGAGGAGGGAGGCTTGCAGTTTTTTCAGAGACATGATTTAAAGTGAAAAAGATAGAAGTGTTTGAGATGAGAAGATGAGTTTAAAAGAACGAAAGAGAGAGTGGAGGAAAGTCAGAGGAGAAATAGAAAACAGCTGGCTTAGAGGAATGCGGCGGCGAAGGAGAAAAACCCCCTCATGTGAAGACGAACCTGCATAATTCATGTTCTGCTCCTTTTAGAAACAGCAGCTTCATCAGGACAGGGCCGCTTGACTGTAGCAATGCAGTGTGTGTGTGTGTGTGTGTGTGTGTGAAAGTGTGTGTTGCACTGAATTCTGCTTGTAGTGGCATGTTTGTTAGTCGTGTGCGTTCTCTGTGGTTGTATTTTTCGCCGCGCTGGTGCGGGCTACGATGAGTCTGAGCCCACAGATGTTCACGTGCATGCGTGTGTGTGTTTAACTGGAAGTCGAGCTGTGCGCCTTCACCTTGCTCTGCTCTTCACCCTCACGCTCCCCGACTGCACTCTACAAGGCCATTAGAGCTCCCTGAGGCCCACGGAGGCTGCTCGTCTCTGTGTCTGCTTTCATGTGTCAGTGAGTGGGCTCAAATGTGTGTGTGTGTGTGTGTGTGTGTGTGTCAACCTCAGAGAGTGCATGGTAAAGTTGAACCGTATTATGTTTTTTCAAGCCTCTATGAATGGATGTATGTGGGTGTGCAGGCCATGTGTACCTTCATGCTTCTGCTTTCATTATCAGAATGTGGACAAAGACATTTTTTTCTGTTCCTCTGTGAGAGAAATGTTAATGCCCAGGTGTGTGTGTGTGTGTGTGTGTGTGAAAACATACAGTATGAAGGCCTGTGTGTGAGCCACTACTCTGCTTGTGCATACAGTGTGTGCAGCTGCAAACAAGCCTCAGTAGGGTTGCGAAAGGACTCAGCAGGCAGCGCTGGTCTGATCAAAAGATCCCCGGGTCTCTGAAATACACAACTCGGGCTTTACCACTGTTGACTGCTAGATTAGCATGCGGAGAACAAACAGCACCGTACAAATACACGGATAAAAAACATTCCTAAGAAGAGTCGGCGCTCCCACCCACTCTCCTCACAGCCAATATGTTAAAATGTGACAATGTTGTTACAGCTCGGCACAGAGAGACAAAAGGGAGAAAAAGCAAAGGAGAGAAACAGAGGGAGAGAAAAAGAGACATCTTTTCGTCTGGAAAGAGCATTGTATTAGTCACAGTAGTTATCTCAGATACACAACAAATATCATCAGAGGGAATATTGGGCAAATGTTTCCAGTTTCATGAACTGATTACAGCAGCGTAACATCCTCTAATCCGCACAAGACCCCGTAATACACACTCAGTGAAATGTGTTTGTGCTGCGTAAACGGTGCTGTGAATGAAAGTCCGACCATTTTACACATCCACAGCAGTTTACTAGTCATGGTTAGTACGACTCGGGCTGTAAAAACTGTTGCATAAGGTCTTCTGCGGCTCTGGAGGAGCTTTGCCAACACTGAGGAAAAAAACAAACATCATACTGTAAGAACGGTGATATCATCAGAGTTAGCTCAGTTTGGGCATGGAGACATAAAAATATGATAGTGATTGCATGATGGGGATTGTAGGATCCAGTGGAGATTATTTACAAGTAAATTTAAAACCATGATACATATAAACTAATCCACTTTGTATGTGGCTGTTTTTAACTGTATTCTGTTGTTTGTTTTTTGTCCAAAATGACTCTTCAAGATTTAAAGAGAGGTTGAATGAATGAACAGTCTATATTTGGGACTAAATGTTGATGAATTTGATGTTGATCATTTTTTTTTTGTCTTATTAGAAATGGTCACTCTATTTTCATATTACTTTCTCTATTTACTCATTTATGCCATTTTCAGAACTCAATGAGGAATTCATGGGTTAAGAAATAGAACTTTCTATTTTAAACATCTTTAAAGGATAAGTTCACGTTACTCAACACAGTACTCACATGCCCATACTGTACGTTCATTGACAGAGTTACTGGTTGCTTTAATGATTTCTCTGTGATTCCTTGATGACCATGAGAAGATACTTGGTATGAATTCATTGGAAAAGATGAGAGACAAAATCCACAGGACTTGTTCTGTGTAAAAAAATCATTCTCCAGTTCAGCTGAAGCTAATATGAATAAATCAGATGAAGTGGGTATTTTCCATAGTTCGTTATTTTAGTGCAAAATTTGCTCTTTGCATTTCCCTGGACAGTGTTTTCCTGGTGAGCTGCAGTGGAGGGATGGTAAAACTTTGTAAGATATTCACTGGGTTTGACTAACTGAAGTCTCATATTAGCTTTGGCTTTAGAAGAAATATTTTGTGGATTTTATCCCCCATCTCTTACACTGGAATCACATTAACATGGGATCTCTTCACTACCAGTATGGGCAGGAGAAATGACTGCATAAAACGGTTACTCACTCAATGTACAGAAAATCTGTGAACCTGTCCTTGATGACCACCCAGCAAGAAATCACATATAGGTGTGGTTACATTTTCTTTCAAACACGCCTGCTGGTGTAGACGTGTGAAAGCGTACTCCTGAGTTTTAAATATGTATTTTGAAGGTTGTTTGGTTTTGATGTTATTCAACCAAGTGACTTGATGAGCAGGGTTTTTGTGGGATCCCTTCCTCTTTCTCTGGATTATGGCTCGTTCAAATTTTTCATTAGGCTGGACCTTTGAGTTTTGATCAAAACATGGATTATAGGATATTTACCAGTGGCGCCCTCTAACCTGTGTAACATCCCCACCTGCTTTCATGCTGGATGGAGTGCAGAGGAGGTCATGGGAGAACACAGGGAGGCCCTCCTCTGAGTGAGTATCCAACGCCCATAAAAATTAACTTAAGTCCGTCACTAAACAAGCAGCTTTTTGATTCTCGCTAATTATGAAATGGTTAAACATTCTATGCGTGTTTCTCTCCTGCGCTTGAGTTGATCCGCCGCACCGCCGCAGCCTTTCACCGGCCCTCAGATGAGGCTCGTCAATTAGAGCACAGGCCGAAGCGCGGCATGTTAATTCGCGGTAAAATATTCCTCCTCCAGCGCTAATTAGGTGCTAGCTGTGGTCGAGGAGCGCCGTTCGCCAAGCGAGAGCAGTCTGTGCTGCATAGCAGTCCCCCGGTATCGTTTGGCTGACCAAAGCAGCCGCGATAACAGGGAATTATTTTAATTAACCGGTGCCGCCTTCTGCAGCTAATGAGCCTAGTTAAAACGAACCCGACATCTTGCTGCAGCATGCATGTTCCCGGCTCCAGAACCGCGGATCATATACTCAAAAAACAAAATGTGCGGATAAATAAATTACAAGGTGAATAAATAAGAATGCATGCATAGATAAACAAGTGCTTTGAATACGCTGTGCACAGCGGTCACATCGCCACTGATGCGTACAAGGCATCAGAGTCTCAGGGGAATGTCAAACAGTGCAAGTGCATGTGTGCGTTTGTGTGTGAGTGAGCGAATAGTGAGAAAGGTTTAGGGATGACGGCCGCGACATGCAGGGAGTGACGGGGCACCGAACACAGGAGACAATAGTCTTTCACTCCTGGAATCTTTTAGTCCTCATGCAGAAAACAGAATGATGAATTTCCTGTGTGAATGTGGGAGAAGGACACGTTTTTTTTCTTCTCTCTCCTTCCGACTGAGTCAGAGTGAGAAAAGAGGAGGCTTTGAAACTCTGCCCAGTCTCCTGCACAGAGCAGCAGTGGAGGAAAAAAAAAAGCGAGTTGGCCCTCATCGCAGTTATTACTCTTCAGTTGTGTAACAGCGACATTTGCCCCAGTCTGAAGAACATTCATCTCCACCATCCGAACCACCTGCATTCTCAGAACTGCTGGCTATGGATATCGCGTCTTCACCTACAAAAATATCTCAGTCACACGCAGGTGACACTCGTTTTATTACCGGGATGTGCTGCATATGGATAGGGGAGCTGGTGTAGTACAGCACGCAAAGATGTTAACAAAGCTGCCGAGTTGGCAGGAGCAGAGACCTGCAGTATCGCACTGTGACAGCGTGTTTTACTGTCTATGTATGCATTCGGTGAGGTGACAGCACGTGCAAATGTTGCGTCGCTTTGTAATTCCATATGTCTGCGGGATGAGGCCTGTGCATTCTGGGAGCTGACGCAGGACACCAGGAGGAGTAATCACCGTCAGGACCCCAGCACGGTGAACTACACTGTTAACTAACAGCTCTGAGACAACCTGCACCACCCTTATGTCCACCCACACACACACACACACACACACACACGCACGCACACATACACACACTGCAGATGTCTAACCTCAAATCAGCGACTCTGGCCTGTAGTGAAAGGCTGCTGTAAGTGTGCAGCGGCTCTCATTACCTTTACGTGGGAGCTGAACCTTAAATTAGTCAGCATGGCACATTCATTAGCCCGCTTGAATTTACCTCCTCGAACCCGCTAATGTGCAGCAGGATACTTCATCCGCACATCACACATCTTACTATCATACTTAGCCTCTCATCTAAAAACCAAGCGATGCTGGCGGCGGCGGCAGCAGTCAAGGTCATTTGATGAGAGCTGGAGGTGTATGTGATGTGAATTCACTCACCGGATTGATTCCTCCCGCTCGTCCTAATGATCAAACCCTGGCGGATTTAGAGGATAGTCAGGCCCCTTCATGAGAGTGTGGAGGATAGTGGTGCACAGGGAAATGAGATACTGTAGGTACACACTGTTACAGTAGAGAGGGCCAAATGAGAGGCTGTTTCATGGTTTGAGCTGCAGATCATGTTCGCAGGGAGAGAGGAATAACCCAGCTCATCTTATTAATATGAATTTGACAAGCTTGCAGTGGAAAGTATCTACGGTATCTTACAGCTTTCTGTGTTTAAGACACGGCATGTGTTGCATATTTTTGGTGTTGAAGGTTTATACGAGGAATTCCTGCATATTTAAAATGATGTGATAAGAAAACAAACATAATACTACAGCTACTCTACGACTACTTCAACATATAGCAATGATAAAATAAATGATACAAATAATTTGGTTTTATTTTATGGGTTTTGAAATTACTGTCTTTAATAGTTCGGCTGTTACGCCATTAAAATTCATTTGTGGTGCTCAAAGAACTTAAAATGTACCTCAGACAAAATGTCCTGGTTACTTTGGATGAATGTACATGTCTTGTTATGAACAGTTTTCATTGGTATTACTGTACCTTTTACCAAAAAAAAAAAACCTCACTGTAGGCTGTTGACAGAATTATCCACCTTTTTGACAGGTTATGGACTTGAAATTGGTGTGGACATGAGTTTGACAATAAAAATAATTCTATAATTTTAAAAATGTTTAGAGGCCTGAAATGATCCAATATTTCAAAAATGAAATGAAAAAGTAAGAAACACATTTGATAATTTTTTTTCATCATCTGGAGACCCTTCAGATTTTATCTTGGGACCCGTTAGTGGTTCCCCAGACTGCCAGCTTTGGAACCACTGATCTAGAATTATGTAAGAAAGTGAGAAAATATTGTGTTTATTTTTTTTTTTGGTAATTTGTAAGAACCAGTCCTTGAAACTTGAAAGATTGGTCTGATTTCTTCATCTAGATTTAATTTATGAAGAAAAAGAAGAAGGACAGAAATCCAGAAATTGTTCAAATAGCTGAAAGAGAGTGGGGATTAGAGAGAAAGACAAAGGAGAAGAAAAAAATCCAAACAATCTTCAAATACAAAAAATGGGGGTAGTGAGATGGAGGTATGCGGCATTTCCTAGGTCGCACCCCCCATAAATCAGACTTTGTAGCCAGAAACTCATTTTGGATTTAAACAGGTCTTTGCTCGCTATGATTGAGCAAGTGGACGCGTATGTGTGACAGTACAACACGGCACTAATGAGATCCCAAACCAGCACCAAGCGACGCTGGAATTAGTGCCTTTCGCCCGGACCCCCCCTCCTCCCCCTCTACCCAACAGCCCCCTAATTCTCCCAACCCTTCGACTGGCTTTATTAAAACCTGGACACGAGGCAGATTTGAAAAATGAGCTGAACTCAGTCTCGGCTTTGGATGGACGCGGCCCGGGGACTGCGTTCTGGAGGAGCGAAGGGAAATGACCTATGAAATACAGCCTTGTCTTTAAATACAATACAGCCCTTGTTACACACATGTAGAGTTAGAGTGTGGGCTGCACACACACACACACACACACACACACACTTCATCCTACGCACACACACACACACACACACACGCCAAGCATCGGAGCAATTACGTGAACAGTATTTCATGCAAGAGATGGAAGAGGACAGGGTGCTGCTGTTTAATAACGAAGTCTTTGGGCAGCGCCGAACACTCTGATTCACCAGATTACAACTGAGTAAACAGTTAGCCACGCCAAATAATAATGAAGGAGGTATGAAAAGGATACATTTTAAATAAGGTAAATCAACACAGTCTCTCGGTGTCTGCAGCCAACTCACACAGTGGGCCCACCAGATGACAGCGCTCAGAGAAGTAAAGCAAACACTGTGCTGCTTCTTATCAAAGGGCTCCTGCTGCCTCTGACTGGTTTTAATGAGGAATTAGCAGTAAAAGATAAACAAACAAATTCTGATTTTACTATTCGCTCTCGTCTTGCTGTAGTCCGCCGTCACACCCCCACCACCACCACCACCACCATGCCATCAAAGACCCGAGCAGATCTGAGTGATGGCAGCTTTCTTCACTCAACGCCAGAGCGCTGAAATCTCATTGGCTGGTTGCAGCTCATGCTTTGCTGTGTTCTCATTGATTTCTTTTTCGTTTTTAAAGGGGTTACAATACTTTCTGTGTTTGATTGACCAACTTATTAGTTGTGGCTCGCAGAACAGCAGGGAGTATGTGTTCCTTGTCATTAAGGTGCTTTGCTGGGTCATTAGCAGAGGAGCAGGACTGCAGCACAGGGAGGGGGAGGGGGGGTGATGCATAAAGAGACACACATGCGCGCACACACTGAAGCGTAGGAGGGTCACCGCTGACTTCTGCCCATGGCCTCGCTCCACAGATGATTAAAGCCAGTAGTGACGGAGAGAAACATGCGTGTGTGTGCAGATGCACAAACAAACATGTGAGCAAGCGCACACACACAAAGATGAAGACGAAATCTGCACTGTGGTGCCGCAACACACAGACACACACAGACACACACACACACACACACACACACAGGCGAATAAACAGCTTTTGATCAGCTTTCAGGAGAAACTCGGTCCACAAAAAAAAAAAAGCCACACAAACAGCGACAGTGGCAGAGCATGTTCTGCTGGTTAGTAACACAGAGAGATCACTGGTACTCTGCCACAAACTGTACAACACAGAGTTCAACTTTAGACAACAGATTAACATTTTAAATCGAAAATCTGAAGCTAATCCGCTGGCTGCCTTTTTTCCCTCGCCCCTCTCCCTGACTTTCTCTCTCTCATTAGTCGGGCACATTAGCTTTCCCGCAACTCTTAGAGCCAAAGAAAGGAAAAGAGAGCCTGCGGCAAAGTGACCTTCTGGGGATGGAGGGAGGCCAGGGGAATTCTCTGACACCACTGATCTCCACCAAGTTCACTCTCAGCTCAGACAAAACTCTGATCTGATGCAGCCATCAGTGATTGACAGGGGGGATGGAGTGAATTTTAAGCACCGTTTCTGTGCCAGGGAGATCATTTGACTACAGACTGACACGTCTGGTGATGGCTGTTGGCAAATTAACCCTTGAAGAAATGTCACGGAGAGACATCTGAGGTGAAGCAAGATCTTACGTTTGATTAAAGAGTCGGGATGCACACGGGAGAGGGTTGATCAAAAACTCAGCTACCAGCTCCTCGTAGAATTAAACTGATAAACGAACTCCTGAAAGTGTTGTGTACAAAATGATGAGATTTACTGACCTCCAGACTCGGCTCTCTGAGAAGTATCCAGGGCAGCATAATTAAAGGTTGCTGTTTGTGTTTTTCTTCATTCTCACCACTGCAGCTATATCAAATTATGTGGCCATAGCTCTCGGCGACACTTGAGAGACCTCCAGTGCCCCGGTATCACCGCTAGACCCTGTCACTGTCAGCGCTTCTGCACAGGGCTCCTCTCAGCATGTCACATAACCTGCAGTTCACCAATTTTGTTTGTGCGCTTCTCACACATCTGCGCACCAAAAATAGAGATGGACAGACGTCTAAAGCCAAAAGAAAAAAAAAGATAACGCAATATATTTCAGGTGAAGTACAAGTTGTAAAACCTCTTTATTTAATAAGATAAGATTATCCCCTGCACATGTATTATGGTATCTTTATTCCGTGCACTGGGAGTGTAAAACCTTAGTTATAGCACCTTTAACACCTTAAAATAAAGTCAAACTCAGAGTCACAACAGCTAACTTTAATGAATGAGAATGACAAGAGTCTCAGAATTAAAGGAACAGTTCAACACTTTGGGAACTACGCTTGTGCATTTTGTTACTGAGTAAGAGAGTAGACTGATGACACTCTCATTTCTGTGCATTAATTACAGCCAGCATACTTTTGATGCGAAATACAATGATACAAAATGATGAATTATTCCTTTAAGCATCATCAATAACATTGTTAGCCCTGGTTTCTGTATCAATTAGGATATTTCAGTACTTTTGATATGTTCAGCTCCTCTCAAATGAAAGAAAGCTCCTCGTCTGTTCTCAGAAAGAGCTTATTGACGTCAGATATCTTTTCATCATGAACTGTGATCCTACTATAGATAACGATCTAAATGAAGCCTTTATGCATGTTCATGTATCAAATATGTCATCTTCCTGTGGTTTTAAATTGCATGAAAATAAAGCTACTAGTCTCCACAATCCATCCATTTTGTGCAGCCCCGGCACCAGATGCTGCCACAGCCTCACTGGCCTTGCAAGACAATAAGGCCAAACCTGAGGGTCGGAAAACTTCTCAAGTCAGTCCAGCACATTGTAAGCTGACTGAATGGGAGGACAAACCATAATTTACAAGTGAATAAAAGTCTTGACAAATAAATGGAGATGTAAAAACGTAACTGCAGTGCATGTGCACAGGTGTGATGAGTTTGCATAATACGTGATATCAACAGCATGTAAAACCATATTAAACAAATAGCAACCAGACAGACTGCAGATAAAAAAAACTTGATTCTGTCCTGACTCCTGTTACAAATATAATGTGTCATATAATGTGCACCAGGACCGAGAGTAACCCAAATTAAAAGCGGTTATCTCCTGGATCACCAGGATTTCTGATGAGGGAACATACATTTCATAGTTGGAACACAAGAGAGGGACACAGACGGCAATATATTATGTTCCCCTTTCAGCTAAGACGGCCATATGTATAGAAAGAAATAAACAAACAACAAATATGACATAAACTGGCCTGAAAATATAATTATTACCACATTGTACGTCCTGGAAAATTAAAGACAAGCTGCTACTCGGCACCAACATCGGCTCTGAATACACGCTGCTACCCCCCTCCTCATCCCCAGCTCCCCCTTCTTCAAACTCCACCACTTTCTTTTTACTTGGTATGAGGCATCCCTACAGGATTTCTGTGTTTTCCTCTCAGCTTGCTTCTGTTTGATTCAGACTCTCATTCCTTAAACCACACTGCCAGACTCCACAAGACAAGCCAAAGACTCAGGCACTGTGATCTGAAGTCTGCAGGTTGGGTCCAAGGACCGGTGGCAGACAGAGCCGGAACAGTGTTGACCGTAGATCTAAGTAATGGCGCATTTCAGGTGGTACAACAGTTCCGTTCCAGCAAAAGTCGGCCAGCAGTGGGGGCCGTGTTTGGAAAGATGGTGCACACACAGGTCCAATATGGTCCTCCTGGTTGGCAGAGATTCAGCTCGGATAGACACAGTTCAGCCACAGACCTCAGCATGTGTGTATATTTGTGTATATGTATGCGAGAGTGTGCGAAAGAGAAGGGGGAGAGGCGGATGGGTGGGGGGTGGGGGGGTTGCAGGGGTGCGCTTGATGTCTTTATTCTGTCGTCTCACTGGGGGGGAATAAAGCAGGTGCTTACACGGCTCAGCACTTCCCCATGACTGTGCCAGAGCCGGGAGCAACCACACATCCAGTGTTAATCACCGTGTTCCCTGCCATTTCACACACACACACACACACACACACACACACACGCACACACGCACACACAGATATGCACACACAATGAAAAATACGAACACACTCGGGGCACCCCAACTGCCTGCAGGGAAATAGGGGGCTAATCCGACAGTGATCTAGTGACTCTGGAGAGAAACCACATGCACAGAGGAATGTCACTGGCTTACTGAGGGGGGAGTGTGCGTGCATGCGTGTGTGTGTGTGTGTGTGTGTGTTCCTGTCTTACACCACGACTGGGGACAAATTTTGCACTTGAAACCAATTGATTTGGGAAAGCTTTCCTCACCAACAACAAAACCAGTGTCCATCCATGTTGGGGTTGCGTTATAATAAGATCAGGGCTGGGTGTGTTTGATGGTCAAATCAACAAGAAATTTTAAAAAACTGATATTTTTATATACACTGACAATGCCTTGATGGATGATCAAAGTAATTAGGATACATTTTCTGATCCAGACTGAAATAACTATTAGATGAATTAGTGTTACATTTTGTACAGTGATGTTTCCCAAAGTGGTGGATGGACTGTCCATGAACATTATCATCAATGGCTAAAGATTATTCCAGATTTCAGTTTTTCAGCTTCATGCATGTTATCCAGGAAGGCAGGCATGTACTAGCACTTATTTCAACACCACTTCATAAAAGCAGGCCTGTGTGTTGTATATGTCAATGCTCATTATTAAGCCAGTGTGGGTGTGTTTCTGTACACACTCCACTCACATGATTACAGGCAAACTGTAATAACAGGAGGTGGAAGGAGAGTCGAGAGAAGCGGAAAAAAAAAATCAAAATCAAACAAAATAGAAATAGACAAAGATTATAGAGATTAACTAGATAAAGAAAAATAAGAAGGTTGGCAAGAGTCAGAAAAGGATGGCAAGAAGGATGAAGCAGATAGATGGAGAGAGTTGAAGCAAACAAACGGTTTGGACTCTCCTGGGAAGGATCTGTTCATCCCACACATATCGAGGGATGAAGGAGAACAAATGTTCCTGGGCCCACAAGTCACATAACAAAGATCGGACCGTGCCACAGCTCCATCAGATTCCTCTGAGCTTCTATTGTTAGAGCACAATCCCCACAAGACGCCACGAGAATGAGCGTGGATAAGCAGCTCAACCTTTAGAAAACGTGTCTCCTCTTTCTCAGACTGGCGCTCGGAGGTTGTGGCGGGACGCTGGGACACTCTGTTCACACCGAGGGCGAGATTTGACTGGAGTCCAGACATTTGCAGACAGGAGACATTTACACTTATTTTTTCTAGTAGGCCCTGCCAAAGAGCCAGCACGGACAATACAGAGGCCTTGGAGCTGTCAAAACTAATTGGGATGCAGCCGTAAATAAAGTTATTCATCTGTTGGTTTCACTTAATATCTTACGGAAACTTTGCTTGCGAATTTTAATCCACCACAGAAAACATGTTAAATCCTTTCAATTCTGTCTGATATGTCATCTTCAATGATGATACTCAGCGGGGTCAGATACTTACAGGTTTCAGTGCAAGATTTTATTTCAATCATGCAATGCACACAGTCACAGCAATACAGATAACTTGGATAGGTCAGGCTTTTGCAGCACAATCTCGTATGCTCACAAGGACTTGAAGAAAGAAACTATTGTGAGAATGTGAACGAAGGTTGTGGGTAGAAGGTTGAAGCTGTAAGACATGAGCCTGTTTCCTTGTGGTGTTAACGCTGCGTTTGCGGCTGCAGGATTTTAGAAAGCTGATTATGGTTCAAACCAGATGAGGATTTTATTTATAAAGACAGTTATTAATCAAAATTCTGCCTGTCTATAGACCTCTTCTGTTCATTTATGTTGAGAATTAATGTATGTGAGGTCATCAAATACATTTAATAAAAATGCAAATTAAAATGCAAGTTGTCTCACCTTAAGAGTTATAAGAAAACTAAGAGAAGAGTCACGGAAATGTCAATAAATGTCACCGTCTATGCAGAGGACTGTGTGGATGTGCACAGTATACGCTCCCAGACAGTCATTTAAAAAACTCTCCTGAGATTTTTATTTTTTACATTATCCATGTTTGTTTAATTTTTTATCTTCTCGGTTGGATTTTTGGAAAACAAAACCCACAGCAGAAACATTTATGACGGCTGCATCCTCATCAGTTTAAGGAACCTGCTATTATGCATGCATGCTCACTGTACTGGCTTACTGGAAAGATTTAGTGCAGTGGAGCCATAATTAATGATATTACTTACACTGGCACTCCTCTCGCTATGACAAGTCTATAAAAAGAAATTTGGCAGTTGAATATTAATTCTTGGATGTCAAAGGATCCCTGAATGCTCGACTAATATAGTTGCAGCTTGTAGAAATGTGCATGAATAAATACATTAACAAAGTGGGCAATAAAGAAATTAATAATACTAATTAGTATTTTCATTACCAAACAATTAGAATAAAGTGAACATCTGGGTGAAAATCAATGCAAATACTTTCTGCAGTGCAAACATTGAATATTTTCCAGGGTTGATCTGCAGCATAACAGACCTTTCCCACAGTGACCTGTCACAACGAGAACAGCGCAGGTGTGACTAATAGCATTAACGATGACTCAGTTGTATTTAGGTGTGATAATACAGTAAGCATGACAGCGAGCAAGCAGGCACAATACAGTAGCAGAGCCCCAGAGCTGCCACATTTACATGTCTATTAGCAAGTTTGTGTGTGTTTTCTCCGAATTATTCTCTTCAATTACACACTTATTTTGAAAGCTCTCCTGATGACAGCGGAGGCATGTTTAAGTCGTGACTGCATGATAATTCTGTTGCTCTCCTAGAGACTGAACACACACACAGGCACCACACACCTACACTGTAATTTTAAATTTCCATTACAGTTATGCGTCACTGTTCTCAGACGCAAACAGGCAGCGAGAATTAAAGGCACTTTACTCGGACAGTGGAAGACAACAGGTAACACACGTCCGTGAACAGATTTGTGGCAGCATGGAGGCAACAGGAGGAATGGCAGGGACACTAATTGGAGATGAGGAGCAGCTGGGAAGGCAGGCAGCAGATCACAGCTGATTAGGGATAAGTCACAGGTGTGAAGGACAGGGGCGCACACCGAGGGCATCTGGTGGACAGGTGAGGAACGAAAGAAAAGAGCAGCAACAGAGAAGACAGACCAGCTGTGACAGTGACAATCATACAGATTCAACTTATAGTTCAGAACAAATCAAGCACAAAAGGATTAAATCCTGCTAGTTTGTCTTTACTAAGCTGGTGAGTTGGAACTTTAAAACAAGCAATAGCTGCACCCTTTCAAAAACAAGAACTGTACTCTAAAGCTTGCAGAGGTCACCAACAAACAGAAAGGATGAAGAGTTCTCAGGAAATTTGTTAGCTTTTATATTTTGAGAACAGACAGAATATTAATACTCACACACAGAAGCCGGCACACTGGATGAATAACAGCCAGCCTAACCTTGCTGAGAATTAAAGGTTCAAATATGCTCCTAACCTTCAAAAGCAGATTTTCTCTTGGTAAAAAAAAAAGAATCCTGTGAACTTGAGCGCAGAGCTACAGAAGTGACACAACAGTGAAATGCTTATCAAATATGAATTGCGGGCTCCCTCGATGACAGAAAACTGTGCCATTAAAATGCGCAAAACTCATCCGGGTGAGAGGTTATCAGAACTGCATGCAAGTCAAAGACGGCGGAAAGGAAGAGCAGCTGCGGAGTGAAAGGAAATGAGAGCAAGAGGTTGAGAGAGGACAAATAAAGTTATGAACAAGCAGACACGGGTAAATGGATTTCCACATGTCATCTCACAAGACTAAACAAAGTCTATGACATGACACAGTAGAGGTTTGAGTTGAAGCCCACAGACACCATCACTTATACGTTTCTTTACCACATGCTGCCATCTTGCCAGTTGTTTGCAGCCAGAGAATCAAATCTGGGGCAACAGGATACATTTTACTACATGATGAGGTTTTGTAATAGAAACACAAGAGAAACACAAGAGAGCAGACAGGACATTCAACTTATGACCAATCTACTTCCTTGGAACCACTATAATCAATGCAATTATCTAAATTGTTCAGTCACTGATGTGGCGGTGAGACAGCCGGCCAGCGGCTCGCTGGAACATCTCGGCCGGACCACAGACCTCACGCTAATGGCTTCACAGAACCACATAAAACGATCCTATCATGACCGTTTAGTTGGAAACATCTTAAGTATGAACCCAAGAACTAAAGGTCGACAAAATTAAGCTAATGTTGGCACGATGTAAGAGTTGGCTCACATTAAATAGTGAAACCTTAACTTGCAGGTTCAATTCCAGAAGTAAGAAAACTTAATTCAAAATCCTTTGTAATTTGTGCAAATAACTATAAATCCATTCTTGGAACAGAACTTAACTCGACAGTATGTTGTGAGATTCACTCCATATGTTTCGATGAGGACAGCGTTTTTTGTTTTAAATCTAATATAGTTGCTTATTCAATATTTGTGTAGTTTGTGTTATTAGCAGTCTTTATCAAACACTATTTCCGAACATGACGTCAGGACTTAGCTTAAGCTTGTGAATTATATAACACTCCATACATTAGAAGTTAAATAAATAAGATGTTTGAAGACAAAATCTCTACTGTTATTGATTTCTTAGTTTTAGAGAGAAAGTTTTTCTCTTCACCTTAAAACAGTCTCAGCTTTCCTCAAACCAGAATCTAGCAGTCATTAGGGGAACTGGACTTCACGGACTTCACTGCACTGCTTCAGAATTCAGCTGTATTCTTGCTGCTCAGGAGCTGGGCAGGTGCTTAAAAGTGTACAGAATAATACAGACACCCAAAGTATACAATATGCACCTTGAAAACACGAAGGACATTGAGATGTGATGGGTTAGGGAAAAGACACTGAGAACGAGGCAAGAACCCGACCTCATGGTTCCGTGGTTTCATTCTCTCCTTTTAGTTGTGCAGGTCTCACAACAAACATATTGATCGTGTTTACATTAAGGGATACGTGGGGAGCTGCAGAGGAGAGGCCGGCCCTGCCTCTGCTGCAGTCCTGGGATCACTCAGACAGAGGAGGGCTAATCTCCGGCCAGACCTCCACCCACTACCTGCTTCATTCCCATCTTGAGTGGAGAGGAGGGGTACTCCTGCTAACACCCACCACCTCTGCACCATCACCCCCCCAAGTCTGCATGCTGTGGGAAAATACTCCAGTGCTGATCCAAAAAAAAGCCTCCGACTGATCAAAGTACACATGCAGATACACGAGCACGGAAACTGCACAGAAAAAAATGAGAAAGTGACTCGCATATGGGGAATTGCACATGCCGTATGAAGGGAAGACACATGCTCATTCATGCACAGGAAAACACATCACACTCTGACAAGCCGTGACCCCGGCAGACAGACTTAACAGCATGAAGGAAATCATCCAGTTGTGGTGGAGCAGAAAAAATAATTGCGCGAGAATCAATGTTCTTTGTCTGGGTCTAATAAGGGAGATATAAGAGAGTAGAAAGAAATGCTTTTAAATCCTGCAAACCTTTGGTCTGCACTGAAGTCGTACACTGAACCACAGCAGCGTACAGCTACTGTAGGCTGCTGGGTCTGATGGCAATTAGCAGAGATTCCATCACAGACTGTCACTGGTGGCACTGGGTCCTGATGAGCCGCTGTTGATGTATGTTCACAGAGACGGTTAAAGGCTTTTGATGCATGAGGAAAAAGAAAAGACAAAAGGCGGCGAAAGTCTGCGTGGTCAGGCCAGGAAGTGCAAAAGAAAACATCCAACAAAACAATTTGTGGATAAAATCGAATGGAAAGTTGAACTGAACATTGAACAACTGATGTATAATACTAATTTTCAGATACTTTTTATTTTATTTTCACTTATTATGAGACAGCAGAACAATCTCAAAGCCCAACACTGGTATATGATCACCTTATAAGGTTAAAGTGGCCAACACACAAGCTGCTGATTTCCACATCCAGCAGACATGGAGCTACATTAGCATTCAGAGTTGCCTGTTTCCACCCAATGAATGTGGAAAGTCCAATATTCACTCTCTTTTAGCTCTGTTTTAGGCTCCATTAACTCCTGAGGGAAATATCTGGATCTTTAGCTGCTAAATGCTGCACTTTGTTGTCGTGGGGAGAGCACAGTCTATCAAGACATGGCTGATAAAAGTCAAGTCACGTCAAAATGTGTTTACATAGCCCAATATCACAAATCACAGTTCGCCTCGAGGGGCTTTACAATCTGTACAGCATCCGTCACTCCTTAAACATTTGATTCAGAAAAGGGAAAAACTACCCCTAAATTTAATGGAGGAAAATAATGGAAGAACAGGTCAACAAAAATTTACAGTATATTTCATTTATGATGAAAATACAGATGTTTGGAAAACCAAAACAACCTGAAAGAAGCTAAAACACTATCACGCTGAATGGAACTGTAGAATCGAGTTGATTTGAGATTTATACATACATTACATTACAGTAGTAATTTGACTGATTGTTAATACACAAATATCAATTAGTGCAACTTTAACAATCAACAATTTTGTCTTCTCTTTTAATATTTATGCCATCCCAGCTTTCCGGCAATTCATCATGAGCTCTTTCTGTTTCCAGATAATCAAAAGAATTCAAATAAATCCAAGTAAAACAGGAGCATTTTTACACACTCCAATAAAACAAAGAAGTTCAAAAGTTATGCACAAAAAGCACCTTAGTTTTGCTAATGATGTTTTTTATTTTTGTCATATTTTGAGTTTTGTTGATTTGTTTTTGTGACATGTTGGGTTTTAACTTTTGCTGATTTGTTTTCTAACAGTTTCTCATGTTGGCTTTGCTATTTACTTTTATGAAATGTTGTTTGGTGGGTTCATGATTACAATGAGCATGGATATTATTACAAGACATAACACACAAACACACACACACACACAGAAATATAATATAAATAGATTTCTCCAACCTCATATCCATTTCCCCCATATCTCTGAGCTTGACCCATGACCTGTTGGATGTAAAGCTTCCAGAGACACAAGCCTCATTACCCAGACTCCTCTCTGGTAGAGCGGGGTCTTATTTACCCCCGAGGAAGGACAGAAATAAACAAAGACCACCGTCGGTCGAGTGATGGAAACAAAACACTGCTGCAGTGAAAGGTCACAGCGGCCGTCTTCCTGTTCAGCACACACTGGCTTTCAATCATAAAAAACTTACAGTGACACTCATTTGTGACATTGTCTGAATAAAATGAAATGAAATGAAAGAAATGTCATCCCAACACAACCTTTACATGTCATTACATTATTTTGAACTGTTGAAAGATTGAGTCTAGCAGATTAGACAAACATTTTAGAATCATGATGTCTCAAATTCACAGTGTATGAAACAGGTTTTCTGAGATTGTTCTCCCAAGAAAAACAACAGCATCAGCCATTTCAGCAAAAGCCCCAAAATGACAAAAGTTTAAGTGACAAAACCATCTAATGACTCTTGCCTGTCGGGAGCAAAAGAGAAGTGCGATGCCATTAAAGAGGCACAGAGGGAGGAGGTGTGGGTCAACAAAACTTTAGACTCTAACAAGGGAGGCCGCTGTTCGTTTCACGTTTTCTATGGACGGTCAATGTTGGTTTATTTTACCCGTGACCATGGTCGTTCTCAAACCTCACCCACGTGATTATTATTGTAGCCATGATGACATAAGTCCCCTATGGTTAGATTCAGACTACATGATATCAGCCTGAAAATAGTCTTATCGGACACAGATAGGGTGTCGAATGTGACGATCCATCGCTTTATCATGTGTAGTGTTTCATAGTGTACGACAATGACGCTGCATCTGAGAACGTCCCAACAGAAAGAGTGTTCAAAACATTGACCAATATTGGCGCAGAGCACTTTTCTGTCCACAACTGTAAACATGGCGAAGCACAAGAGAAACGATGTGGTAAATGGAAAGGTCACACTTTTTTTAGGCTTTAATACAGTCAGTCATCATTCACACACTCTTGGGAGAAAATGCATTGTTTACATTCTTGTTCCCAGAAATCGGTCCCTAACACCTCCTTCCCGATGACATTACACTCACAGAGACTGCCAACTATAATTGCTCAGGTTTGTCATGTCTCTCAGTTGAAGAATGAATCTGCCACAGTGACCATCTTAACAGACAAAAAAATGTGTAGTCTGAATCCGGCATAGGCTTAACAAAGTATTCTAACCCAAACCCAATGATCTTTCCCTCAGCAAAATGTTTTGTTGCCTAAAACTACTAACTAACTAATATATTAAGTTCAGTCATTCACTTTAAGAAACATTACCTGCACTTTCTATACATAAAAAATATATTTACAGTAAGTAAGTGAATAAAACTTCAACAATCACTGTTGAGTTACACCTTCACCCCCCCTGTTTTTAAAACATGACATCATGAGACCTCTAAGAGCTGCTCTCACTGTACAATGTCACTGTCTCCAGCCGGTGAAATGGATAGGCACTATATGTAGATAGATGAATGAACGGCGTCCACAGGTGACGGAGAGGGGTCAGCGTGGAGGAAGAACCTCTGGGTTGGACGAGGGCGAGGTTGTATGAGCAAATCAATGAGACGAAAAGCTGGTATTGATCCCGCTGGATTTATCCCCCCCAATGTCAACACGGAGCGTCAGTCTGAAGAAGAGACTGTGCCCTGTTTGCCCTGAGAGCAGCAGGATAAATCTCATTCTCTCCTCTACAGCTCATTTAATGAAGGATATAATGGTGTGAGTAGGCTGAACGACTGTTAGCAGACCATTCTGGCGAACAGACTGTAAATCTTTTATCCTCCTCTCGACCTGACTTTAATTCGCTGTTAAGCCTGAGTTATAAATCTGAAATGGCATATAAGTGGCAACGCTAGCACATGGCAAATAATGTGTTCATCTTTGGTTACATGAACGTTCTGGATTCAATATTTCCAATGCAATTAAATTCATGCTGAATAGGAAACCACTTAATTTCATGCTGATGTAATGACAGGTACAATAAATCAATAAACACCATCATAAAAAAGGAAAAGAGTCAATAAAAGTTTAAAGTGTTAAATCAGGATTTCTCAAGTCTCTCTCGCCTGAAATCCCATTTTGATGTCTTTGACTTTCATTTCGTATCTATATTCAAGAGCATGCAGCAATATATACAGTATTCCAAACCCAATAAATTCATTTCTAATTCAAAAGTGCATCAAATAAACATCAATTAATTAGTCGATCACGTCTCCAGTGACCTAGTCTGTATATGAAAAGAAAGGAAAAAGAAATCTGCAGTAAAAGATCACTCCTGATTGTACATGAAAGTCGATTTACTACTCATGGGAAATACTATTCATCTTGTTGTATATTGTCTTCTGAGGCTCTGGAGGGGCTTTTGAAGTTCAAAACATGACCCCTATGATGTGGTTGCATCATGGGAAATGTAGGATCCAGCCTTTTGAATGATGGCCCCCACTAGGGACTAAAAGTCAGGATATTTCTACGACACAGATTTGTGACCATCTTTTTTTTAGTCTCCCAGTTTTACGGTAGTACAGCACAAAATCGTTCTCTTTTGGATAAAGGTTTGAAATTGCTGTGTCTTTAATAATCTTTCCACTTGAATTCACTCAAAAGACAATTTTCCTATGTGAGTAATGGGTTTATTGATTGAGGAAAAGACAATTTACTTTTCTACTTAAGAGTCAGAGGGCAAGACAGTGAGTAGAAGTACCCTCAAAAATTGTTTGTGTGCATACACTAAAAATTTATGTTGCACTAATGGACGTCCTTACAATGGATAAAATGTGATGAGGTGCCCTCTATGGTGGAGAAAACGCGATGCGGTGCACTGATAAATGCCCGTACAGTGGAGAAATTTGGTGACGTGCCCTCCGGCGTGCCCTTCCAGTGGAGAAAATGAGATGCAGTGGCACATAGGCTACCCTACATGCTTTTTATTTTTTTCATCACCACTGCAAACAGTATCTAAAAAATATCCCAAACTCTGGATAGAGTTAATTGTCACGCTTTTTAAAACACTTGTGCAAACCACATGTCCACCATGTCCACAATCACCTTCACTGTATTCATATAACTGCAGCCTCATACAGCGTTTATGTCACCACACCCCTTCAGAAACTCAGCAGCATATCAGTCACACAAACATGACAACAGCAAACTGTAAAATCCACATATGTAAACCAGACCTGTTCCCGGAGCCGTTGATGAGAGAGTGAGTGACGAAGCTGAATCAGTCAGTAAACAATGAGCTCACTCATTCACTCAACGCATGAATGAGTAAGTGAGCAGTGAGCAGTGTCTGAGCGACTGCATCAGTCACATCGATGAGATTTACTGGAGGTGCTGGTGATGGTGAGTGCGACTTTACGTTTGGTGACGTGATAGATGAGCGAGCAAACGAGCGCGTGAGGAGAAACGAGGAAGTGAATGGCTAATTGATGGATCCATTGAGTAAGAGGGTGAGCGAGAGGTTGGGTTTGTTACCGTAACCTTCAGTGGCGACAGACACTTTACAGTGTTGAAGAGTGGAGAGAAGTGTCTGTGTGTGTGTGTGTGTGTGTGTGTGTGTGTGTGTGTGTGTGTGTGTGTGAAAGGCACCTCCAGAGGTTTTCATTGATCACTGGATCACATGGGGACAACTGAGGAGGTTCAGTCATGCCGCGGCCGACAAGCAGAAAAGAGGCCAATACACACACGTACAGTACAGCACCTGCACACACACACACTCAAATGTAGTGCATTCACCTTCCACACCCCCGCAACGCTGCGTACACACACAAAATGAATATAAACAATGACTCTTTTGTATTCCTCAACCCTGTCTCACACAAACACACACAGCACAGCAGATTAGTGTTTCTGCTGCCGGCCCAGTGTGGGACAGGACACCAACTGGGGCCTCCGCAGATGCTGTTAAATCTCGGAGTCGACAGCTTGTCCTCCCTCCTTATAAAGTGACTGATCTGTATAAGCGCGAGCCCTCAGGTGTTATTTCTGCTAATTACAGCTCACTCCTTTTGGATCCTTAACCACTGCATCCAAATTCCACCCACCAGACATCTCAGGACAGAAACCACCAGAGAGGTCAACCTAAAACTCTATTATTGAAATGCAAAACTAGCACACAGGGAGGGGAAATATAAAGGAAGGAAAAGTGCTTGTGGTGTTAATATTTTGGGGGGTTGACTTGGTAAAAGGGTTAGATGTGGTTTGTGGGTATGAGGTGAAATGTGCCTGCATTTCAGGGTCACTCCAAGGTTATTTCTGGTTTCCCCAGTGGGCAAACACCTGATGTAAGTGAAAAGAGCATCACTCCCAAGGTAGGACCACTAACTAGGAGTTGCTAGGAGACCATGATTGGTGTGTGTGTGTGTGTGTGTGTGTGTGTGTGTGTGTGTGCATGCTCGTGTATGCCTCTGTGTGTGTGTGAGTGTGTGTTTATTCATTTTCTGGAGGACCCATCTGGTTGTTTAAAGAACATCATATGATCATAGTGACAGGTGTTCTGTAGTCTGAGAGGCTTACTGACCAAAAAAGAAAAAAAAAGGGCTTGAAATGTAGGAAATGAAAGAAATCAGAACTTTTAAAAAACATGAAATAAAAGCTAAAAATAAGACAAAAAAATGAAATTTAATAAATAGCATCTCTCTGGATATTGGGACATATTTAAGAAAAACAAACTAGAAAGTGATTTGTCTTAAAATAGTCAACACTGAAGTCCTGTAACATTGTCGGACGGCTTCACTGAAGACGGCTCGGTCGAGATTCAGGTGTGTTATACTACAAGCGGCAAATGTAGCCTCGAACTACGAGGCTCCAGCAGAGATAAGAAGCAGCTACAGAGGTCTGTAAGCTCACGTCTTTCTAACCCCACACCTCCAGATTTTTTTCATCTTCAAACTCGTAGCCTTCAGCCCCAACCGACGCTGACTCAAGTGACATCACTCGAGGCAATTTATTAGATTTCACACAGCTCCCTATGGAGCCACGAAAGGCATTAGACAACCTTTTGTCACACACACAGCTGCACTACCCAACATCTGTAAACAGACTCTGATGTGTAAAATCTGTGTTCACCTTTAAATATATCCATCTTCTCATGTCCCTGTGAGCTAATCCTCAAGAGTTACACTTTTTTAAAGACATCTGCCTGTGTGTGCAAACAGAAAAGTGTATAGTGTACAGCGTGCGCGTGTGTGATTAATAGGGCTGCAACTAATGATTGTTGTCGTTATCAATTAATATGCAAATTATTTTCACAATTAATCAGTTAAGAAAATTGTGGGAAAAAGCATCACATCATCATCACAACTGCCCACAGTCTAAAGTGACACGGGCAAACAGTCCAACACCCAAAGACACATGACAAAGAAAAGCAGCAAAGCCTTAAATTTAAGAAGCTGGAAGCAGCAAACGTTTGTCATTTTTTGCTTGAAAAATTGTTAGTCGTTGGTGATTAACTTTCCTTCAATCGACTTATCGTTGCAGCTCTAGTGCTTAAGCTAAAGCTTGGCCATCTGGTCAAAGCACTTCACGATGGATAGATAAATTATTAGTGCACAACTTTGGGGCCTTCCCAAAGTTCCCAAACTGATTGAGTGTGACTCCCGCGCAGGTTGACTTTTGCGTCATCCTTACAGGAAATAGAGAGAGAGAGAGAGAGAGAGAGAGACAGAGACAGAGAGAGAGAGGGATGAGGCCTATCCTGAACCTTGTCCAAACTCTGCAGGCTGCCACGATGAAGGGTATATTTTTTATCAAGGTCTGCCAGCTAGGCTACTCTGACAGTTCAATCCTCTGCCAAAATACAAACACAGAGAGAGTGAGAGCGAAAGAGAGGGAGAGTATAAAGAAAGATGGAGAGTGACAAAAAAAAGAGAGAGAGAGCGGCAGAGAGTCTCGTCATTTGATTTTTGCCACATACTGACACGCAGTGTTTTACACAACTTTCAGATTCGGCAAACGAACTCTGGGGAGTGGAATGATTCACATTTCTATATGAACTGGTAAATAAATCAAAGAAATTATATAATAATCATATGCAGTCGATTCAGAATTAAGTCAGTTGTGTAGGGGATGTCCAATTTTACACAGCGTGATCAAGTCCCTACCGTTGCTGCAGGAAATGAATGCAGCAATGGCCTGTTGTGCTCCACAGTGTAGTGCATACAGGTCTATTAGCCAGGACAGCCTGTTCTATTGTTATTGATGCTCTTATTTAGTTAGACATAATTGAATTCCAAAATACAATATCACTCATTCATCATGTTGAGGGTTGACATTTCTATCAGGTTATTGATGCACATTCAAGTGAATTTAGTAAAGTATAAAAGCAGATATAGATGTAGAAAATGTTGGCTAAATACGATCGTGATGTTTTGTTAAAAGCACAGAGCAGTAAATCACAGAGGCTGAAACCAAATGCAATCAGCCTCACTGCCTACACATGTAATCCTTATCCATTTGTGAAATAAACGTTTGGAGCTTAATCATACTAAGTCATGTTTCCAGCACGGCTGACACTCTCTGACCGTCGCTGAATCACTGATGAACCTCTGCTTTAAATCGCTCACACCAAACAAGTACAAAGCAGGAAAAACAGGAGTTTGTTGCACAAGGTCTCAAATTCTAACCAGTGAAAACTGAAAAACCTTTGAAAGTCTAATACTGAAAGTGAAGTATAGGCTGCTATGTTTTTTTTCACAACCTCTAAAAATGCCACGTAGTTTGTGTTTCATCTTTGACTCAGAGGCTGTTTGACAAATTCAGCAGGCCTCTTTTTTTCTCTCTGCCCTGGTGCAGCGTCGATTAAAGGCCTGTGTTATTCTATATCAGGAGCCTGTTATAGGAGCGAATGCCATATTTGTGATGCTGTATTGATCCCCGAGGGGTGGGGGGGTTTGTCTTTCAGCCTGGTCCTGTTTACAGTGCTGTGGGAAAGGAGGGTCCTCCCCTCTCAAATGCCTGAGCAGTACAAAAAGGGTTAAGGCTCATCTCAAAGAAAAGAGAGGGAAGGCCCTGCAAGGACAAGCTATCGATCCTATCCTGGGTGTACTGCCAGTGTTTCATACAGAGGTTCATAATTTCCTCTGAATCGTACATCTCTTTCTCCCTGTGCCCCCTTACTCCTGCGGCCTCTTTCTTCTTCTGTTGCCCTAAAATGTGACCGGAGGTGTGAATTACGTAAGCCCAAATGCATGTCATTCACCTCTGCAGTGTGAATTAGTGTCCTGGCTCGCTATAAACTGATTATACACATCTGTTCCTGCGCTGGCGCTACAATGGTGTTAGTTACTTTAGCGGTTTCCAAAATTAGGTGCAGGGACCTTTGGGGTTCTTAAGGATGTTGCAGCAGGTCCACAAACACAATGAGGGCTTGTTTACTTGACATTTCTTTTACTTCATATTAGCTGCCACAGAGAAAATGTTCTGATAACTGGTTAAGTTTTCACCAATTACCAAAGTGTTTCTCAACCTTTTCGGCTCCTCACTCCCTAAAAAACAATGAATATCTAATTATGAACTCTTGTCAGCTACATCTTCTCTATGATTTGGCAGGAAAATGGTTTATTTTACTTTGCTCAATTTGAATAATTTTTAGGGGCTTAAAACATCCAATTATCCCAATATTAAAATTAAATATTATATTATATTATAATATTAAAACCCAATATTAAAAGAGCACTTCAGTAATTAAGTGTTGCGTCCATCCTTTCCATGAAGTTAGGGAACTCTCAGAAACTAATTAAAGAGCAACTTAAAACTAAACAGGTAAACTGGAAAGAAGCCTGTTGAACCTCTGACCTCCAGCAGTGGGGTGTGGTCAGGTGAGGTTTGGTGCAACTGTGAACACACCCAACACTGCAGTATCCTTCAACTTCACAACAGCAAGGTGAGACGTTAAACCACTGGAGGTCAGCAAAAACAAGATGTTCATGGGGTGATAAATTAGTCATGAAAATCAAAGCAGCAGAAGATATGATAATCTGACTTTTAGTCTGTGGTGTGAGTAAAAGCTTGAACCATGCTACTACATTTCCCATAATGCAATTCAACAATGTCTTTCATTAGAGGGTAAAATGAGTAAAGAAGGGTTTCTGTTAACAAAAGTGTGTTGAACTCCCTTGACAAGATATTATGCAACTATTGTACAGAGTATTACTCTTCCTGATGAGTAAACTTTCTGTGTAACATCAGTGGCACGTCCCTTTAAACGAGCATACAAACAAACATAAACATAATGTAAAGAAGAAGTTTTTTTCTGCTTTTCTATCCTCTTTTCACTCTTGTAAACCACTGAATTGCCCCACAGCATGCATGCAGCTCCACCGACTATTAAACCATCCTAACTACAACAAAATCAGCTCAAACTGACAAAAACGTGCTGCAGATTAACATGACTTACGTGGCGTCCCGTGCATGAGAAGCTATAGGCTGAGCTCCACATCAGCACTATGGACAGCGCCCCGCTCTGCTGCAGGATGGACCCATGACACAGCACTGCACTTTAAACCACAAGTTCAAATCCAGCGATAATCGTGTGTAGTAATCCTAGAGATAATTAAGAAGAAACCACAGGAAAAGTTCATATCTATAAGATCTTATTGGGAACAGCAGGTAAATAATAGAATAAAGTAGGAATAGGTGTTAAGAGAAATTATTTTTTGAAACTGTGAGTTCACCCTCCACCCTTTTTTTTACACATCTGGACAGATTAAGGGTGAAAGTACAGTAACACTGGGTCCCTGTTTTCACCCAGCTGGTCCTTTAAGTGAGCAGGGTGCAGACCTGGACCTGGTGGGGACCAGTTTGGAGCAGAGAGGGGGGAAGTTGCACCACCCTGGTTCAGGCAGCAGGGCTGGAGCAGATAAAAGCTCAGATAGTGATTGAAAGTGATGGTAAAAGGATTTAGCCTGGGCATTAACTGAGAGAGAGAGAGAGAGAGAGGAGAGAGAGAGAGAGAGAGAGAGAGGGAGAGAGAGAGAGAGAGGAGGAGGAGGGGGAGGGTGATATTTTCCATAAAGCCTTTTTTTTCCTCTCTTTCTTTCTGCCCTTGAGCATCCCGGGTAAACCCGAGCTTGTAAAGTGGGAAGAGGAGGAGGAGGAGAGGGGGGAAGAAGGGCGGGCACAAGCCTTTCCTCAAAGTCAATATTTTATACTTTTGATACTCCTTGACGCTGGATTTCGGTCCTCTCTTTTCTCAGCCGTTTCCAGATCTAGGACACCGATCTCCGGTGCGCAGCCATCCACGGTGTGATCAAAAAGTATCCGGCAGAAGGCACAAACAACCCGCGAGCCGGCCAGGCTGATACCCGGAGTACAGTGGAGCTCGGCGGGGAACAAGTGCAGTGGATGATCGGGGGGGATCTTTTCTCTTTTTTGCACAAACAGAAGGGGGACGCCACGCAAAGTGCTGACCCGTCTCACGGATGCATGTTAGAAGTAAGTATGATCTAATCTTGCAACACGATGCATTTTGCGATTTGAAGTCTGCACCGAGAAGCTGCACTGAGTTGCGCACAATATATCCGGACCACTCCAGGATAATCAGACAGGAGGGGTGAGAGGACTTTTCAGCTGATGTTACACTGTTGTTGTTTTTTTACAGGAGATATTCATGCATTCGTTTGTAGATATATCACTGTGTGTGGGGTGAGATGTGCACGGTGGGATGCACTCCTGTAGAGGCTGACACACCCCTGCAAGACTGTCAGTGCTGGGAAATAGCTTCGGCGACTTCACTTGACAAGTGAACTAAGTCAGAGTCCACAGGGTTGTGTGTGGGACAGGCTGTGCACAGGACCGGGCTGGTGTCAGTGTGGGATGACAGTGGGATTATGATCAATGAGGGCACGCTGCAAAAAAAAATGTCAACCATATATATTCATGTATTCATGCATTCAATTTTAAAATCGAATTAGGCTTCAATTAAGTGAATAAATCCGGCTATAACTTCTTGCACGGTGCAGTTTGTGTGGAGTTTATTATTAAATGAGTGACAGCATGCAGAAGTGAGAGAGAATAATGAAAAGGCCTGTAATTCATAAACTGAAAAGAAAATGACAGTTGAAGCAAGTTGATTTGTGAGTATCATTATCTTTCTTTTTTGCACTTTTTCGCCTATTCTAAGAAATATGAGCTATTAAATGTCCCTCTCTGATGGATATTTCTTGCAGTGCAATTCTTTTAAAAAAACACATGCACTCTCTATCTCCAGTATTGGACAGCTATAGGAGCAATTACAACTCCTGTACGCACCGGGCTGCAGCACGTGTTTTTACGCACAGGTTCATCCACACAAAGCTGCGCCTTTTTGCGCCTATTAAAACCCGCAACTCTTCATAGTAAATATGCACCGCAGATTAGAGGTAATCTTAACCAAACTTGGCGCCTTGTAAGCAACATACTGAGCCACAGTTTCACTTAAAAGTTCTCCTCACAGTCTGCAGACGAATGAGATGTTTTTCACTCTCCAAGCTCAATTACAGCCAATTATTAGAGCATAAATAAGAAGTTAATTATGGTGCAAATTAAAAACGCAACCCACCCATGCACGTGTATTTTCAAGGCTGACAATAAACTTTTAATCACGCAAAAGAGAAACAGCATGCAGGACATATTTCATCCACAAAACAGCTCCACTATATCCTTGCATTTACTTTTTTTTTTTAAATCTTTGCATATACTTTATATCATTGCATTTACAGTCAGATTAAAGTTGATGAGGATGCATTACTCATCACATTAACTCCCTTCTTCTCTTGCACGTGTCCTCATTTCGCCCCAGGACAATCACAGGAGCTCGGCCAGTGCGCAACGCCCAATGGATATACCTGAAGACGCGCCAGCTTCTCCTCCGTCCTCCCCGACCTGCTGCACCGTTCCCCCGCAGGACGCCGCCCTCTGAGCCATGCATCCGCGTTAACATCACCCACCCAACTCCCAGCAACATTATGGTTAAAGTGCATGCCGAGATCCATCTCTGTCACATTATCCGCCTCTCCACCCACCACCCAAACCAGGAGCGCGTCCCTCTCTCGGCTCTCTGGGGGCCGTCAATATTTGTGAAGAGACACTGAGCGCAAATTGTCCTCCTGTCATTTATCAGCCTGCAGCAGCATGGTGGTAGGGATGTCCACTCTTTCCTTATGATCTCCGCTCCATGCGCTTCACCTCTCCTCTGAGCTCCGTGGCCCCCTCACCCCGCGCCGGACCCCGCTCCAGACACCCCCCCAGCCGGCCATGCTCCTCCAGGCCGTGTTCCTGCTGCTGCTGCACTGCCTGGCCTCCAGTCTGGGCCAGTACGAACTGTGCAAGTCCCTGGTGAGCACGGATGAGGGCTCGGTGTGGGAGCAGTACGCGTGCCAGCCCAAACCCGCCTCCATGAAAGACTACATGCGGATCAAGGTGGATCCGCCCGGGATCACATGTGGAAACCCACCTGAGAGGTTCTGCACTCTGGTGAGTTCACGTGGCAACTTCTTTTATACCTTTAATAATAACTTTAAAATGTGATCACAGTGCAAACATGTGCTCCACACTTGCAGAAAACATCTTCATTAAAATATAGTTCAAATGTAGTTGAAAACTATTAATTTGGAAATCATCAAAGATCACAGGGGCATGCAGCGAAAGTGACCACAGTGAAAAGTAATGACACAGTCTGAAGTCAGGGCAGGATTCACACTATAAAAGCTATAGGGATCTAAAAGGGATGACAGAAGTGCAATGACTTGGCATGGCTCGACCTCCCTCAGAGGGGTCCGGAGGTGTTGTTTACATTAGCATGGACTTGGCAGCCTGGGATCCGGTTTGATTTGGGCTTCCATAAGACTTCGCATTTCCCCTGGTAAAATGCATATAGCCGGACCTTTTTAGTTCCAAGGACACTGAAGGGTGAGCTGGAGGAAAACTCGTTAAAATGTCTGCCACAGCAATATTTAACACACTTTAGCCTGCAGGCTAGTTCCCATCCCGGCTAATGCAAGTGTAATAATTTGAAATGGGGGGTTATAAAATCATTGTAATCCTAAGAAGACGGCAATTAAGCCTCCCTCTTGTCTCTTCGGTGGAAAGTTTAACATTTGACTCATAAGATTTGACTCACTGAGCGTGTGAGACAGCGAGTTCGTCCTCTTGATGATCGCCCCGCCGCCACCGAGTGTCCACTCACTGAGTTGGCCAGTCTTGAAGGTGCCAGACCCGTCTCGACAGCCGTGACTCAAAATCTCACAGAACGTGTTTCCAGAGAGACATTATACAACATGCTGTTAATTAGGTGTTTGTATTCTGTGTGACAGGAGATTTGTTACCGTCTTTACAAACCTCCCTCCGCCACCGTCTCGCTCCCTTCCTCTCGCTAACACTAATAACAGTACTTGGGGGGTCATCTGACAGGAGCAGGAAAGGATATTGTGCTGCTTGGATACCTAATGGTTAATGATTTGTTTAATGTAGAAGTAGCGGAAACCACTGTCGTCTTGAGAAAGCTTCTCCGATGACTTGCCTTGAGACGGGAGACGGACAGAGGTGAGGGAAAGCGAGTGGGGGAGAAGTGAGGAGAAATGCTCGCTGCCATAACGTATTGACGTCTGCCCCCTAATGGCCCCGGCCTGGAAACTTCTATAACTATGTTTCTGAGTGAGCGATGATGAAATATTGATGGGCTCCTTAATGGGCTTCCTTACAAGGGTTGGCCAGCGTCGCTCCATCCCATGGATCCAGAGTGCGCTGCTAGGCTGATGAGGGAAAGAGGGGCAGAGGGCGGGACAGGAAGGAGCCTGGTCTTAGTCAGCACTTTTACATCGGACGGGGCCTTTATGGAAAGTTCTGGCTCTTCTCAGGTCATCTGTGGCTGTGAGGATTGTATCAGGGCCCCTTGTGCTCTTGCTGGGGGATGTAGAGAGAGAAGAAGCTGCAAGATGAAAGTTTTCTTCAGATACGAGGAATGTCTCAAAGTCCAACATAATGAGCGAGCAGAGTAGGTTTAATACTGTAACTAGATAATTATTTGACTAATTTTTGGCTATTAGGGCCCTAATGAGCAAAAGAAAGAGCTTTTCTCGTTTGTAATAATCCATATTTTTGCATTTATCCAACAGAAATGAGGTATTCTGGGGTATGAATCGCTGAGAATCTAAACATTATGTAGTCCTAAAAGAGTTTTAATCCATCTAAACACACTTCAACAGGGAATCAAGGCCATTACATCGCCCCTGTCTTTCTTTTGGACCTGCCAACTGAGTATTAGTTGAGGGTTATTGGTATACAGATCATTTATTTTCAGGCAAAGCTGCATTTTTTTCCCCCCTCTCTTCCTCTTGCCCCTGGATTTGGCAGCTTTACAGAAAAGCCAGTTTCTTATCTAATTGGTGTACATTTACATTCACTCATTCAGCAATCCCACAAGTCAAGGGAAAGTCAGGGCACTGGAAAAAAAAAAAAAAAAGACTGCATCACCCAGTGCGCATAGCTGCTCATCCTTAATAAGACTTGAGACATACTGCGGAAGATGCAAAATAATTTTTCCCCCCCATCTCTCACCCTATGAATGCTACAGTGTGTTCCTAAGAACTATGGGAGAATTCACTTTTCGGGGGATTTGATGTTGAGGCATACTGTAGCTTCCCCTGCTTGCATTGGTTTACAGTAGTTTTTGGTCCCTCCATCTCCACAGGGATGCATTTTTTCCACTCTATTTATCTCTCTTGTTTTCTGGGAATGCAGCATCCTTTCTCCTCAGCCAAACAGGCCAGCATGTTGGCTTCTTTCAACATGACGGGCTTCCAGCACTTTGACAAAGATGCTACTGTCACTAGTGCTGCGTTAGGAGCTTCAGTAGTTTCTTTGTAGTTTCTCCGTATGATAGCTACTATAGAGTCTTAGCTTGCAGTTGAGGATGATGGAGTAAGGAGGTTTGAGGGGGGTGAGGCAGTGTGTTGCAGAGGGGGATAGCTAATGATGAGGGAGAGGTGAGGAGGATCCAAGCTTAGCTAAGCAGAAAGATGAAATCAGACCACAGTTCCACAGTAGTACACACAGTGTCGATATGAAAATGCTGCATTCAAAAATGTCTCGCCGTGCCGTTGTTTGTTATTCCCTTTTTTTTTCGGTTTTGAACCGAAACCTTCAATCAACCGCCTCTCTTGGGGCTGAGAACAGAGAGCAGCCGAATGCAAATGGGAGTGTGTGCATGTGTACAGGAATGTACAGTGTGCCGTGACGTTAACGGGAGCCAGCAGGAGTGTGTGAAACATGTGCACGAGTTGGCCGACCGCGCACAGTAGTACGTCTTAGAAAGACAAAAAAAAAACAAAACAACCACACCTTCCTGTTCCACAACACATTTGCCCGTTTTAGAAGGTAGAAATCAGCCAGCTCTAAAAATAGACATGAGAAGAGAGAGAAGCCGCGCAGCAGCGGAAGGGGAGCGTGCAGGAAGGGGAGGAAGATGGCAGCTGGTAGCGTGGATCAGTGCTTCCCAGACTGGGCCAATGGCCATACTTCATACTCCCTGCCCAGTGTAGCCCTGCCAGGCCCGGCTGGCCTGCCCTGCCCAGCAGTGGGCCATCAAGGCCATGCAAAAGGGCCACCCGTACCCAGCAGTGGGCCATCCCTGATGCACGTTCCCGGGGGCAGAGCTAGCTGAGGTGGCCAGTGTCCTAATAATACACCCTCGGAGGTGAATTTGGGCGCAGCGTGAGCAGGTTTGACAGTGTGGAGTATAATTAACGAAGGGAACAGAGAGAAAGAAACAGACAGCTAAAGAGAGCGACAGAAGAGTGACTGTACGAACAAGGGAGGCGGGGGAGGATGTAGTGATGTAATGGCATGGCTTGCTTCCCCATTAGGACACAGTTGAAAGTGATCAGAGTGTGTTTAGATGTGTTGGCAGAACGGGAGGATGGTTATAAGTGAGATTTATCCCTCGCTGAGGTGATACTAAGAGGGATTGGCTGCAGGGGCTTAGACAGCCTGAGGTGAACTTAAGCAAACCGCCTTGTCTCACCAATCAGGATCTCAGCATTGGAGACAATAGACCATATGTATAGAAACTACTGAGCCAGTGTTTGTGTGTGTTTGTGCATGTATGAGAGCTACTGGCCATAATACTTGAGTAATACTTCAAAAAGAACCTTGTCAACTTAGTTGTTATTATCATAGTTTCGTCCCTTATGACTATTGTTCATGAGGAAATTTTGCTCACCACCTCCGTTGGAGAGATTTGGGAAATAGAGATAAGGCTGAGGAGCTCGAGCACTCTTTGCTTTCCAACAAAACTTCAAAGCAACAGAATGCATCTAAAAAACACAGAGAGAAAGAAGTCCCCAGGAAGTGCCTGTAGACAAGTATTTGAGATGATTTATAATGTTTGGAAAGCTGTAGGAAACTCGCACTCTTTGCACTATTATGATTGTTCTCGCTGTAGTCCACGCTCCTCAAATTTCTGCAACAGAGGTGGTGAGTAGAAATGCAGACTATAAGAAGAACTTTGGGGCGAGGAGAGCGAGTCTTCTACAGCTTTCTAAAAAAAAAATCATCAGAAATCCTCTCAAAGACGAGGATTTCTAAAGGGATACTTTCTGTGTTTACTTTCAGTCAGACTCAAAGACAAATGTTGAATTTCTGTTGATTTTAAACTTTCCGGAAAATCTGTAGGAGACACGTGATCGTTGCGCCAACTGACATTGTTCTTCCTGGGGTCTGCATTTCCTGATATAAAAAGAAGTTAACACCAGGCTTACAAATACCTGCATTTTCCTTTAACATCTCTAACACAACTCCTCAATTAAAGGGAACTACTCTGGTTTTGCACATCAAAGTGTGTTTACAGGTCTTATGGAGTACTACTGCATATGTGAAAAAAGTTGTAAAAAGCCTTTTGCGGCTCCAGAGGGAGCTGCGTCAAGTCTGAAGACTACACGTTTAAAAATCTTTCAAATCTGGGGGTGGGGAGTTAGACAGAGGTAAGATTACCAGATCTCTGTAGCCTCATCTGTGCTTGAGGCTAACACCTCGAGGCTACGTTAGCCGCGACTAGCATAACACACCTGAATCAGTGTTTGAACGGTCTGTGGCTGAGTTGCATTGTGGGTAATGTAGGTTTCAGGTTTTGACAAGGAAGAAGAATAGGTGGAACAAAAAAGATGATATCTGATTCTGCTGCATTAAACTTGAGTCAGACAATGTTAGAGGCATGCAATTCGAAATTGGCAGAGAAACACAAAAAGTACAAAAGTAATGGGACGGTGTGGAAAACATATATAAAACCAAATTTTGACGTCTACTCAATTGAAAACAGTACAAAGACAATATATTTAATGCTTGACCTCATCAACTTCATTGATTTTTGTAAATATCTGCTCATTCTGAATTTGATGGCAGCAACACGTTTCAAACAAGTTGGGACAGGAGCAACAAAAGACTGTGAAAGTTGTGGACTGATCCAAAAACACCTGTTTGGATCATTCCACAGGTAAACAGGTTCATTGGTAACAGGTGATAGTATCATGATTGGGTATGAAAGGTTCATCCTGGAAAGACTCAGTCGTTCACAAGCGAGGATGGAGAGAGGTTCAATACTTTGTCACACACATTGGATAAAGGCAAAACTTTGTAAACCATTGTCGGTAAACACAGTCCATTTGTAAATGACCACATTCTGTTTTTATTCATGTTTTACACAGCGTCCCAACTTTTTTGGAATCAAGGTTGTATAAATATCTCTGTCACACAATCCACATCTCAGTTCTCTGAAAGCTCAAAATCCTTCTCCAGCTCGTCTGCTCCTCTTTATCTACATCTCCTCCTTTGTGATTTGTCTAGATTTAATAACAGACATCAATAAAAGATAATAGCTTTTACCTGAATTCACCTCATCAGAGCACTTCAAGAAAACAAACTCTCCCTGACATTCTCTTCTTCCTGTTTGTCTGCTCCAAGCATTACCTCATATTCTTAGATAAGTTCCAAATATAACTCGTCCTGGTCCGACTGTGGTGATCTGAGCAGGACTAACCCTGCTGCTGCTTCGGAGCTGCATGGCGTCCCTGCTCTGTCCTTCTTCTCTCCTCCTCCAGCACAATCACACATGCCTACAGTAAACATTTACTTTTGCTTGCACGCACACACACAGACATAAACAACACCCAACCCACGCAAACACACACACCTCAGACACATTTACACTTGCCGACTGCTGTTTGGTGCTTGGCGAGACATTTTACAGCAAGTGAATAATTTCAGGTAATAAAAGTAAAATGCAGGTATGACTTGTATTACACGTGTATTTCAATTATACACGTTTCAGGCAACACACACCATCTTCACCTGAGATAACAGGAATCTCCAGTATGATGGAAAAACCTCCAACAAAATAAAAGATTAACGTTATAAGTGAAAAAGCAATATCCCTTTCTCTTCCCCTCTGTGGCCTTTTTAATGGGAGGGTCATTTCATTTGATGTTTCTCCAAAACAAAATAAATTGTGTTCTCTGAGTGTGTGTCCTTATTCCCCTTGCTAGCAATATAACTTAGAAACTTCGATAAGTGGAGGAAGAAATAAAGAGGAGAGAGGGGGCAAGAGGGTGATGGAAAACATTTTTAGTGGGACGGAAATGGTCATAAAAGCGAGGGAAGGACATGCAGAGCACCGTCTTCGTCATGCTTTATTTCTGTGTTGATGCATGTCAGCTGAAAACACTAAACTAACTCACTTCTAAACCGATGCCTGTGTAAGATTATTTTTTCAAGTGGTCATTTTTTTAGCCGCAGCTTCACAATCAGTCCTCATAGCCGTAGCGTGAGGCAAACTTTAGCACTCGAGGAGTCGCTAATGAGAGTCGCGTTGTGAAAACCAGGAAGTCGCTCATCGGCGGGGGCATCATGGCGGCTGTTGTTGTGGAGACGAGATCCCAGCGAGGATAATTGCTGGAGGGGCTTAGCAGTGCGGGCCACCTGCCGCAGCAGTTGGCCGGGATCTGCGTGTGTGCAAGAGTGTGTTTGCGGGCGTTTGTGGGTGTGTGTTTCCTGGCACAGATATGTACTGGGCCGGGGCAGAGTCGTGGCAGGCGGCAGAGTGGGATAAGGAGGACAGGGCACACAAAGGGCTTAAACATAACCTCGCGTAAGTCTCTCGTCGGGGATAAAAAAAAAAAAATCTTCCAGCCTATATTACAGTACGTATCACCTCTACTGTAGCTAATCCTAATGGGCTCGGAGGGGTCAGAGCAGGCTGGTGAACACAAGTGTGCAGCTTTTTGACTCGACACTCAAGTCCAACAAAGGGACAAGATGTAAAAAAAAAAAAAAAAATGCATATTGATCCTTGCTTCTTGTCTAGTTTGTGGATTTGCCTTCACACACTTTCTCTCAGTGTCAAACACACATGAAGAGCTAACCTATATGGAGTTGTATCTGGGACAGTGTGACAGTGCGATCATTTTCAATAGGATTTGTAGGTCGAGGGTCATCCCCAGCAACAACAGCCTACTAATCCAGTCCCGTGTGTGTAAACGTGTGTCTGGACTGAGGTCAGGAGCTGCACTAATAGAAGGCTTCAAAAGCAGCAGGGCCACTACAGTTGCAGAGTAGCTTTCCACTAAAAGGAGCTGCTGACGTTCACTGTAGCCCCCTTCATCTAACTCTAATCACCGTTTCCGGTTGCACTTGTTTATGAGCATTGTAGATTATCATCCTAAGTGTGTTTGCGCTGACAGTGATCTCTATCTGAGTCGGTGCAAGGGAGATAATTGGGTTATCAGATGGAGAACAATGCCACTATGTCGTTCCAGTGAGAAGAGAGAGAGACAGATTATCAGCAGTTTTTTCAGCGTACAGATACTGTAGTTTCACTGCTGCGTCTTCACATGCATTATGATCCCGTATAGTGTCTCCTGTGCCATACAGCCTCCCTCAGCACCGGCTCAGCGTTTGCTTATGTTTGGAGTTTTCCCACTCTGCGTTGTCACCATAAATCAGATGATTTATAATCTCGGCCTCACAGGATTGTAACTTTTGCTTTTGTTATTAGACCACTGGAGTGGATTTGACTGACTGCTCACTTTCCCTTGGTACAGTCCAATGACTTTATTCACAAGGCAGAACTGTCGGCAGATGCAGCTTCTTGGCAACAGACGTGAAAAAAGCGAACGAAGCGGTGACACACGATCTGAGTCTGCACAGTACATCAATATTATGCGGTACTGCTTTCACGTTAGAGCTTACATCATAAAGAAGAAAGTGCTGTTTGAAGTGATATTTCACCCCAAATCTTTTGAGTATTGAACAATCAGCCTTTGTGGGAGTGAAAGTTGGAAAGTTTGGTCAGCTTGAATTCGTGTTATCTACAGTGGACTCCAATGGGAAAGTATTAAAACATCCATAGAAAGTTTATAATCCACTTCTCCGCTCTCCATCTGTTTGCTCAGTATGTTACCCTCCACGCAAAATATGGCTAAATACACAACTCGCATCTCAATCGTCACGCAGGACTCGATGAAACCTTTCAGCAGGCATCTGCGTTGATTTGTGCATGTTAAAGCCTCCTGTTGACTCCAGCCGCCATTTTCCACCAAAGATGAAACCACAAACGATTTACAGGCACCTTCAGTCCACAGAGAGTGGAAGATAGATTTGGGGGGAATATCACTTTAAAGTCATTATGCAATCCAATTCTGCCGTGTTGAACTGAAAACAGTTACGGCACAACATTAAATCAGTGTTCCATCAATTTGTGTAATTCATGTTCTCAGTGTAAATTTAGTATCTTAGTCATACAGTAGGTATAATTTGACAAATGGCGAAGTAGGTGGTGATTTTGGAGAGTTAATTTTAAGCATCCCTCTAAATCAGAGGAAGCACAAATCTGCATAAAACATTTTGTTCAATGTTGCCACAGTTTTCAAGAGAGCAATTAAGACTTGCCTTTTGGTGATTGTCCTTGAGTTTATTGTTTGAAATGGTTCAGAAATCTAGAGACATTGTTAAAGTTATAAGTTAAAAGTTATGCATTTATAGTGATAAAAAAGGGCCCAAACCAACTGACTATAAAGGTCAACAGGATTTGTTTTATGTAGAGACATACTGTAGAAATTTTTTTATTTGACTAATAGAGAAAAAAATGACTATGTAAGCAGTGTGAAATTACTGTTATTCATGTGTTTGTCACATTCAGGTCAAATGTTCAAGTTTTAGTGCCTTGCTCAAGCAAATATTTGATGTCACTGTGGCTCAGATTTCAGTCGTTACTTTACCTACTTTGCCTCTTACTACTGCTTGTCATTTGTTCTTTGTCATATATTATTCAAACATCTAAAAAATATTCCAAAAATAAGCATTGAAGTAAATCAGCTTTTTTTTCCCGGAGTTATTGTTGTCAAGATATTTTCCGTTCCCTCAGCAAACAGCATTACACGATGAGCTGGTCGCAGTCTTAAACAGCACAATTAGAAGTAGTAATGACACTGAGAGCAGAAATAATAAAAGGAACAAAACAAAGAAGAAAGGGGAGAAGAAGGAGAGGAAGAGGAGCTGGAGGTGGAAGAAAAAAGGCAGATATTTTAAGACATACTCTGCACTCCATCAAGAGCTTGTTAAGCAGAATGCAGTAAAAATCAGAAAAGACTATTGGATTCCCATTAAATAAAAGAAAGATAACATCGGCTATAAAAGCTAATCAGTTACTACAAGTGCAGAAAACAGGAGACAAGGTTGGAAAACTAAACATCACTGAAGTCAGCAGCTTCTTTTTAACCTAAATAAAATGTATGTATTGTATTTACAGTAGAAATTTTTCAGATAAGAGATGGAAATGACAGTTTTGGGGGTTTGATTTTGAAGTAATGCTACAGATGTGTACAGTAAAGTATCATGAAATAAGTAGTTTTGTGTGATGAATATTTTGACAAACAATACAAATAATGACTCCTTTGATTCATTGAATGACTGCATGACTAAATACAGGAGAAAATAATAACCCTTATCAGTCTAATTAGTACATCCCGGGGCCATGTGGAGCCTTCACAATGTGATACAATCTAAACAGCGTTACAGCTGTATTTTGCAAATTAAGCACCAGGAGAGATGACTGTGAGGATCTCTGGGATTTCTTTGTGCAAATATTTAACTTCTGTGGTGATGTGGATGTCAGACAACTGGCTTACAACACTAAGCTACATCAATTTTACTGAAACGTCTGCAAATGTCTCAATATGACGAGCTAGCGATTGTGGAATTAGAGATTCTGGAGACTGGAAATTTACAAAGTTATCTGAAGTTTGATGAAGGGCTATGAAAACTCTGGATGTAGGTCACGGGAGGTACGGGACCTGACGTTTTTTGGAACATGAAAATGTAGGAATTTGAATGAGCAGATAATTTTATCTTCTTTGTAAAGAAGGACGACGAGCGGCCTGAAATCTGCTAACAGAGAGTAAAAGGCATTTCTCAGTGCAGGTAGAAAGAGGCCTGTGCTCCTCTGTGAGGAGTGTGAATAATCCCGTTGACTTCTGAGCTCGGTAGAGAGGCCGTGGCTTGAAAGTCTTGGCATCACTAGAAGAGGAGGATCAATTCTCTGGAGTTAAAAGTGCAGCGGCACTCTGCTGTCTATGCAAAGACAGTGATGATGCACGATCCTCTTGACCTTCACACTTCCTGTTGTGTTGTTTGGCAAGTTTACTTTTAAGCTGTCTGTCCCTCTTGGCGAGCAGTTGAAGGCACTCCTCATTTAGATACACACCAGCCTTTGTGGGAACAAAATGGATGTGTTTGTGAAGAGTCACAGACACAGTAGAAAAAGTATCAGTACTGATATATGATCACATAAAGGGAAACATCCATAGATCAACACACTTTTCCGTTGCCTTGACTGACACATGAAGCTAAAATAAAAGTGGCTGCAAGATGTTTTGTTTTCTCATCAATTGAGACCCTTTAGCTGAAATTACATTTTGACTGTGTCAGGATGCATTACCACATGGGCAAAGCAGGCAACTGCCCCAGGGACCCCGAAGGCCCCATGTTCACTGTGTAGCAATTACTCTGTAGTAATTTGATTAATTGCAGTTTTTTGGGGGGACTGTGCACCATCAAAGCACATTATAAACTGAAATAATAAGGGCATTTAGGTGGCTCCTGCTCTTTTAACCAATCTTGTGTAAAAATGAAGCTTTGACACCTTTATTACATCAGTTCATTTTATGTTTCTATAATATTGTGTTCACTAAAATTACCACTAACTAACTAACAACGTGCAAACCTGGAACCTGGGGTCTGTTAATATTCAGGCTTTGGAGTACGTGTTGGTTTCAGGGGAAAAATATAATCAAACTGAGTTATCTGCTGTGTGCTCTCTACCTGATGAGTACTTAAACACAACAGGACACATAGTCAATGCACAAAGAGTGGGGGGACCTGGGAGTTTAATGTTGCCCCATGGCCCTTCTGTCCCTGAGTCTGTGACTTGTTTCCATATACTTGTCAACACTGTATATATGGCATTATTATCTAAAAGCTACTCTCATTCGATTCATTGCAAAACCTGGACTGATGTCTCGCTGTTCTGTCTTCATCCCTCTTTTAGGAGAACCCATACCTGTGCAGTGACGAGTGTGATGCCTCTAACCCAGACTTGGCCCACCCTCCTCAACTGATGCAGGACCGTGAACGTAACGGCCTAATCACCTACTGGCAGACGGTCACATGGAGACGCCACCCAGAGCCACTGTTGGCCAACATCACCATGTCCTGGAACAAGAGTCTGGAGCTCACAGACGATATCCAGATCACCTTTGAGTATGGCCGCCCTACTATCATGGTAATGGATAAGTCCATGGACCACGGACGCTCCTGGCAGCCCTACCAGTTCTACGCTGACGACTGCATGGACGCCTTCAACATGCCACCCAAACGTGTGCGTGACCTTTCGCCCGCAAACATCACACGGGTCATCTGCACCGAGCAGTACTCACGCTGGGTCGGCTCCAAGAACGACAAGAACGTGAAGTTCGAGGTGCGGGCGCGCTTTGCTGTGTTTGCAGGACCGCGGCTACAGAACATGGACAGCCTGTACACTCGCATGGAAAGTATGAAGGGATTGAGGGACTTCTTCACATTCACCAACCTTAGGTTGAGGCTTCTCAGGCCCGCCCTCGGAGGCACCTATGTCCAGAGAGACAACTTGCTCAAGTACTTCTATGCCATCTCCAACATCGAGGTACCTGCCAGGTGAGGGTCAATGTTGACTGTGGATACATGTTCACTTCCTTTTAACACAATAAGAGAATTCAGCTAACATTGCAATATAATCGAAAACAAGGTTTTTATTTACATTTTGAAAAATTTACTAAATGACGAAATGAGAGCTATATTATTCAGGTACATGATAATTAAGTTATGACAATCGAGAGAGAAACGTGGTAAAATCTTTGGTTCTCAAATCAAAACAGCAGTCCTACATCACTCTATGAGACAAATTCACTGATGGCAGAGTTTTGGTGACCAGAGACAGAAAATTAGGACCAAATTCTTTCTCTCTACAATGTGACTGCTGCTATGACCCATGTCTACAAACCAACCATTCAGTATACACTGGCTGGCCAGACATTTGTAAGTGCTCTTATGAAATAATGTCTAGGAAAAAAAACCACGCACACAACACAAACAAAACACAGGTCTGTGGGACTCAAAGTCTGTGGGCAAAGAAGAAAACCATGCGGAGGTGTGGAAGCTTGTTTACAGTTTTGCTGCATTGTCAAAACAGATAAAGGATGTGAGCTGATGATGTGCCTCTGCTCTCTATACTTTTTTCTATTTACATCATAGCGCTACGAATCACAGAGCATTCATCGACAATCTGACATGCCTCGAATTGATATCATACAGTCTGACACAGATTTTATTACACCCATCTCACACAGTGTGACATGCAATAAACTCTCACAATTGTTGTTGTCTCGCAGTCTAAAGGCACCTTAAAACCACCAAAACTCTCAGGTGTCAGTAAAGTAAAATGTTCTCCACTTTAAGGCTTTTTCTGGTGCAGAAGTCACAGGCTCTTAAAAGGGACTATTTCTTCAGTCCCAAATGCCATATTTGAGATCTTCAGACACAAACAAAATTCCATTCACCTCCATTGTGTTGAGGTAACAGCAGAAATAGAGACATGAAAGCATCAGCAGATAAAACCGAAAATGCATCAGATTGGATGAACTAACCCTTTAAACTTCACTTAAAATAATGCCTATTTATACATAAAATTGAAGAGCATTGTTCATGTGTAAGTTGTCGATATTGTTGCAGAAAAACCACGTGTTGCACATTTAGAATCAATCTTTTCAAATGACACTGGTTAAAACAAATCAATAAAATATATGTTAAGCAAATCATACTGTTAATAATAATGCAACCTGCATATCTTTTCTCAAACGTGACATATAAAAGAAAACCACCTGGTGATGAACACAGCCTCTGGTCTGACATTCATGCACACACACTCCCACATAGCCGCTCTGATCTGAGGGTGTTTGAAAATGACCCTCTCTCTCTCAACATGAATCCTGGCCTGCCTGTCACCGGCCCGTGAGGACAATGATTAATGGCAGAAACACGCGGCCTCGGTGGTCTAACGTAAACCGCCATCCACATTCAGCCGGGGGAGCCGGGAACCCTTACATGGCAACTTTGTGACAGTGAAGGATGCTCGGGCCGTCACGCGCCTGCTTAGCATCAACAAGCCATCTCTCCTACCTTTCAGAATTATCATTCCAATCAATACGGCAGGCTGACATTTGAATGGTATTTAACATCCTTGTTGGGATGGCGTGGAATGGGGGGAAGGAGGCGTGAATTTATGTGTGTGTGTGTGTGTGTGTGTGTGAGATAGGGGAGAGAAGGGGAAAGTGAAAATGAGCGACTGTTTGAGAAGGGCGTTGGCCGATGTGGGCGTTTTATGTGTTTGTGTGTGTGGAGTCGAGGTATGGGGGGGGTGTTTGATGAAGTCCTGAGTGGATGCTGACACAGCACACACACACACACACACACACACACACACACACACACACACACAAACAGCCCTCTGGCACTGTGGAAAGGGCCTGCAGGTATTGATCACAGCCACTTTTCAGGCTCAGCACAGAGAGCGAGGGAGAGATCAGCCCAATACCCCCAGGGGTGAAACAGTCCATCACCATGCCAGAACCTCCACCACAACCAACAAATTTAATAATCAACCATCCATGTTTTGAAATATTAGTGCTTATTTCTTTATTTAGTAGTCCACAAGTGCACCACATCTAAGAATTTATCATCGGACTTGAATTCCCAGCTGTGCCGCTTTGCTCAACGCCCCCCCACCGTAAGCTCTGAAATATTTCTCTTCGTATCTGTACTTCCACAACACTTTCTTAATTTCTCTCCTCATTCAGCGAGCTGGGGCCGGTGGCTGGTGACAGCTGGCGATAGTGTCAGTATGTGCTGGATCTGGTAACAGAGGACCCAAATTTAGCCCTGTGGAGATGACTGAGGCCAGTCCGTCTTCCGCCCCGGCCACCCACACCTCCCGTAACATAATCACTAATCAATAAGTTATTCTGGGCAGCCAGCAGGAGTATTGGGTGATAGTGGTGGGGGGTCTTCAACAGTACAGTACAATCAGGAGTGTCTGATGCTTACGGCTGGGAAATTGATTTTGGGGAGCGAGACGATTAGTCAATGTTCCCTGGACAAAAGGCTAAGCTATTTCATCTCATCTCATCTGGCCTTAGTAACATATTGGGATTTCCAATGCTTAAAATTTGAATAATGAATATTCCACTCCGCTGGTGCTCCGGCGGGGACGGCGTACTGAAATGGGTTTTATATGATCAAGACCGAGTGGCAGTGTACCGCAGGTCGCCACTGTAATGAGATATGCTGGTGTTATCGATGGAGAGAGGGTTGTAGTCACTTCCTGGCCGTATTGTATGTCCCCCGGCCTCGAGCTGTGGCCCTCTGGCTGAACCCGGTTAAAAGTAATTATTATTAGTTAACTGTTCTTAATGGCCTGGACAGAGACAGCAAAACAAGCCCTTTTCCCATCAACCAGTATAAGATGTTACCTCTGTGGGACGTGTCTCTTTTATCTGACGCTGCATTGTCAGAATGACTGTCCGGCCTCTAAAGAGCTGGCGCAGGTATGCGGGAAGCCAGGTGCTCAGGGCCAAATAGTGCTGCTTTATCAATAAATACGTAACCTGATAGGCCATTAAGTGCAAACGCAGGGAAGCTGGGTTTGATGGGAGGGAGGCTGTAAATTTAGATTTGTGGACGCAATGAAAACACTCAGCAAACTGGATCTTGAGCAAGTCGTGAGAGGGCATTTAGGGTGGAGGGCAGCCAGAGGTGGAGCAAGGATTTCTAAGTGGGCAGAGAGGGGAGAAGGTCAAAGAGAGGGAGTAGAGGCAAAGTCAAATCGGACAGAGTTGATAGAAAATTATTATATGATTCAGCATCACTCACTTTATGTTGCAAAGTTCTCCCAAGGTTAACTGTAATGAGCTACAGTAGTGACTACAATATAAACTCGAAGCCAAGGTGTTTTGGGTTTTGAAAGCCCTGGGCTTTGTGCTCATTTTACAGGCTATATTCAACCCTTAGATGTGGCCATTTCCATATCACTGATGGGCCATGTGAAAGCCATCTCCAGCCATCAAAGATAGAGCAGCAAAGCTTCAACTCTATCATCATTTACATCAGTGAAATCATATTCACCGGGAAGCTTTACTCATAAGCGGAGCTCTCAAATTCCCCCTCATTCATCGCCCCTCCATCGCTCCATCCCTGTTCCCTCTGTCCCATCTGTCAGCCGCCCTGCTGGACTGCGGTGTGGACTATAGTGGGCCGTGGCCAGCCTGTAGTCTGCATTATGGATTAGACGCGGGGTCATGGATTGGGCCTTTTTAATGAAATAAGAAGCAGGTCGTACGTTGGGTCTTTATAATGGAATAAAGGAAAGGCTGTAAGCTCAGGAAGAGCCAACTAAGTGGATTAGGGCCAAGACGGAAAGGAGGAGATGGAGCAGGATGAGGAGGAAGACGAAGCCTGCATCGTTTTTCTCTCCTCGCTGGTAATCGCTGCAGCATCAGGCCCTTTTCTCCCCGGCCTCTCAATTTGATTTGATTGGCTGATGGGAGAAGAATGACATTTAAGAGAAGCCAAGTATGCAGTCTGAGTGTCTCTTACTCCCCGACGTCAGTCAGCTGAGCAAGTGAAGAAAAAAGTTCAGCACATGTACAACATTACAGCACTGATGTGGTAAATGTCACCACCACTGATCATTTCTCCACTGGGGGGAAAAAGTTAACTGTGCCAATATGCACCTAGTCAAACAAAATTCACATTCTGACTAATAACTGTGCACACAGAATTTATATTATGTTTAATCTTATCAAATTTGATTAAAGATGAGGCATTTGAGGCAGTCAATACCTTTTAAATATAACTGTAAGTATTGATTTTTTGAAAATTAGTTTTTCCCTAATTGGCTTCTGCAAACTACTGAACAAACAAGGATTTGAAAAAGAACTATTCAGTCTATATAACAAACCAGAGAAGCAGCAAATGTGGGGACAGTGCAGATTCATTTCTGAGCAAACTGGAGGAAATTTATTGGATAATAGTGAAACTATTTTGCAGATTATATTTCTTAATGAATAATGAACCAATGAAATTCTATCATGTATGATTTCTATTGTACAAAAGAGTCCACAGCCATGGACACTTTGACAATAATGTCAGCATGCTAATATGCTTACAATGATGATGCTAGCATGTCGATGTTTAGCAAGTATGATGTTCACCGTCTTAGTTTAGTGTGTTAGCAAGGCAACATTCAATAATTAGCACTAAATGCAAGGTACAGTTGAGGCTGATGGGAATTATTAGTATTTGGTCATACATCAAAGGTCAAAGTCACCAAAGTCATTAGGATTCATCATCCGGGAAGCATGAACACAGCCGCTTGATAATATTAATACCACCACTACTACTGCTGCTACCAGCAGTACAACACAATGTGGAGCTTTAGTTCTGTGGGCTTTAACCCCTAATTCCATTTGATAAGCCCAGTCTTGTCTAAACGCCCCATCTCTTTCCAACAACTAATTATTTTCCAATAGTGAAAATTAGTTATGAGCAGACCCGCCAGAAAAACAAGCCATATGAATGCTAATGATATTCAGAGTGTTTTTACATGGTCATGTTGTTTCATGCCTGCTTGACTCATTTATCCGTCGTGTGTCTGTGTTCCTCTCAGAGCCATCCTGGCCCCCTGCTGACACAGCTAATGTGCTGAGAGGTTTAAGCTCTCCATCTCCTCACAGACTGGAACAGACTGGCACTGAAAACTTTACTGGTGTCTATTAGCATGTTGCAGAGGGTAGAGAAAGGACAGTCAAAGCAGTTTCTACGCCTTCTTTCATGTTTCTGTAGCTGTTATTTGTCTGTTTGCGGTTGTATCGTGACAGCTGGAGCAGCAGAAGTCTTTTGTAATTCTCCATCAAATGGGGATATTTCTGCTGCACAAAATTCGCAGCTGTAGAGATGAATACATTATGTGGATAATGACATCTGATCCGATCTGAGGGCCTTTGCATTTACACCTGGTTTTAATAAGTGTTCTCTTTATCTCAAATTGCATTGTGATCAGATCCTGAGAGGCCTGATTTACACCTGCTATCAACACCTGATCTCAGATATAAATATGCAAATTCAGATGCGGTGAGGCCAATGTACACCTTGTGTACTACAGTAAAAGGGCTACTTGTTCTCGGCCCATTGAAGCCACATCTGGACCAGGTTTATTTTGATCATTAAATCTTAAACCCAAATCATATTGTATTTCATCAAATATTTAGAGAAAATAAAATACCTTAATTAAAGTCACATCCTGGCCAAATCAAAACAAACACAAGTTGATTTTACACATTGTTGTGGTAACTTTCCAGAGTTGTAAAGCCCTGCGTGTGAGTACTACAAACCATTCAGTGCAGTGTTTTGGCATCTGACAAGCCTTTAAACGCATTAATCTCTTCCTCCAGCTGGACCTCCAGGATCTTCTTTCATTGTTTCACTGGTACTTTAAACAACATGCCGCCGCCAACGCAGCGCTTAAGAGTTGCATTGTGGGTAATGTAGGTGCCGGGTTTTGAAAAGGATATATATATATATGTTTCTGTGCAGCACTTTTGATCCTTAGGGGAAAAGAAAAAAGCCAGTTTAATTGAAAAATAAAGCTAAAAACTCAAAACAAAAAATATATTTCAAACTTCAACTTCAACGTACTCATTCAAACTTGGAAGTCGCAAATGTTCAGTAACCCTGATCTGTACTTTTGCAGTCGCTCTGCCTCCTGAGGGACGGACTAATTAGACTCTGAGAGTGGCCAAATCTGACGGTTCATTGTTGTACTGGAAGCATGAATGAGGATGACAGGGCAGATAGAGAAGAATCTCTGTGGCCTCGAGGCTTGTCCATCTTCTCCACCAGAGAACAAGGAAGAACAGATGCTCCTCCTCTGCTCCCCTTTTTGGAGCCTCCAGTCTTTTCGTGTCTTTTATTATCCGCGTAGGGTGACTTTGACGTTGGAAACTGTCACTACTGTTTCTGAATTACACCAAAGTTTTCTTTCGCGTCCTTTGCGGAGTGAAGGTGAGAGGATGGGAGGTATAAGCCTGGATCAGGGGGAGAGGGAGAGAAAGAAAAGAGGGAGGCAGATGATGGATTAACTCCTAGTTTCATGGGACTAGCTGGGGTGTGTGATTTTGTGATGAATGATGTGAGGTGTGATGCTCTGTAAATATTATTCTCCAGTTCACATGGCCACCACACAGCAGAGTAACACAGTCTCCACACATATTCTTAATATTTTCCACCCTTGGTTGAAAACTGTTCTATTTCATGAGAAAACCACTTTGCACTTTCCCTCATGAATGAAATATACGACCCATGTTTGATGTGTGATGAGAACATAGAAGCCGCGGTTCATGTGTTCGACGCTGAAGCGACAGGAAGCCTTCATGCGTGGATCCTCCCACCCCGTTCAGACTCCTCCCCCTCCGAGCTATCTCCCTCCGAGGCAGCCGAGGCTCGGAAACAGATCACTTTTTAAATCATTCATGAGCACTCCCCAGAAAAGAAAGGCATGCAGAAAGCAGAGGGACCGCAATGAGGAATGTGTCATTGTTCCTCTCATATGCGATGATTTATGACACAATGGTTGTAACTGATTTGATAATCACAGTTTATTTCCCCTCAGAAGGGAAGAAAGTTAAAGTCAGCGATTTCTCCTGTTTTCCTTTCATTCCCTGTCTTTTGTTTCACAGACAAACGTCTTTTTTTTCATCCCCTCCCTCTTCAATAGATTTTTATCTTCTTCCTCCACCTTCTCACCCCTCCTCCCTCTTACTCATCCCATAAATATCCTTTTAAATTCACAAATGCAATAAAGAATTCTCCCCACTAGCGCCTGCACTGTGCCTTACCCAGCATCTGGTGAGAGGGGAATCTCTTGATACCGCAAGCGTGCTTTAAAGCTGAACAGCATGCTGGGAATTGTAAGTGGGAGAACATGAGGTAGAGGGAGGGTGTCCTTGGAAAGATGGTTTGTTCTCAGTCAGCCACATTAATTAGCATAGCATTATTACAGGCGTGGTGTGTTCAAAAACACACCGGCGTCTTTCTGCCGCTGTCATTACTAGCATGTATATTTGTTCGGATAAACAGCTCATCAATTGGAGTCTGGACGCGAGGGACAGAAAGTATGTCTGTCGATGAGAAACGCACCAGCTCATACTGTGATCAGTCAGTTTTTTATGTCGGAGACCTTCGCTTTTACCACGGAGTCGTCCCATCGTGGGCTGAGAGAGTCTGCAAGTTTTTTAATCCAGCTAAACAAGACAGCAGGCGATATCATGGTGATCACTGTTTGATAAGACAAAATCTTGAGCTGCAACCACAGAACGAGTAAGGAACAAAAACAGGAAGTGCTAATTAATGAATGACTTATTGTATGGCAGAGGATAACTCTCAAAGGATTATATAGTTGATAATTAGAAGCGAGCTGAAGTCCGACTGTGAAATACTGCGGTCCTGTAATTAACAATCTCAACTCAACTAACTTGCTTGTCCCAGAGCTTTCTGTTGTATCACAAGGTCTTCATCAGTAGGTAGAGTTGAACTGCAAACTTTCCATTATTCTGAGCACTTTCCTTCTTCTACCTCGCTGTAATAAAAGTTGTGCTTCATCTGCTTTTGTGAAAATACAAAAAAACTACTTTGTCTTTAATTAAGAGCTGAAATAATTAGTCAATTAATTAATAACTATTTTGATAATTTACTTTAGTTTTGTGAGGATTTGCTGCCTTCCTTTGGTTTTTCTCAACATGAAGGCTTCGTCTTGGTTCTTAGAACATTTTGATGGACTTTTTTACTTGTTTCTGACATTTTATGGAAAGAATTCATTGATTAATTGAGAAGATAATTGCCACATTCACACATAATGAAAATAATTATTAGCTGCAGCTCTTGTTTGATTTTCAATCATGTATCTCTGTCAGTCATATTTATATCACACAAAGTCAAAGTTCTTAAAACTTCAAATCTGCTACAAAGCTCCATATACTTTTCCCACCATCCTCATGCATTTTAACTGAAGTGAAAGAAACAAGAAAGTGCAGAGCGATTGATTCACCTGCTGTAGTTTTTGTACTTTTCTTGGCCCCAAATGGTCACGTTTGAGGACTTGCGCTTAGTTATTCATCAACTCGTTTGCTGCAGCTCCTAAAAAACATTAAGTTCAATAACTACAGCTTCATATTAAATCTGCACAAACCAGAGGTCACTTTATTAATTGCAAATGATGCTGGGTCTTTGCAAGTATCATCAGATACGAATCTGAATTCGCCACCAGTAATTAATTTAAACAAAATATCATAATTAGTGAATAAGTGAAGCAGTTCCTGCCACAGCTCAGAGCGCTGGTAAACACTGTCCTCTCTGCTGTTTTTTATGTTTTTAACAAAGACCCCCCAAGTTTTAGTCCTTGTGCTAATTGTCTTGCTAACTGTACTGTTGTGTTTTGAAGCTCTCCTTTCCTCCTTCCCCCCTCTCCTCCTCTGTTCCTCTCTCCTCACCTCCTCTCCTCGGGCAGCTCTCTTCTCGCTATGACTAATGATGCTCTTTCAGTCTCAAGGTTTTAGCAGGATAATTATATTAACCCCTGTCCTCTGGCTGATCCCAGCTCAGCTCCTCTTCCCCAGGCATCCTCCCCTCCTCGGTCTCACCGGAATTAGACACTAATACACACATGGCTATACAGGAACGCTTGTATGTGTGTTTTGTATGTGTATATGTCTGTAGATGTGTGTGTGTATAAGTTTTGGTGACTTTTAGGAGACTTTCTGCAAATGAGTTTATAATTTAAATGAGAGGACATGCAGCTAAGAAAAAGTACGAAAAGTAATTGAGCTTGTGCAAAAAATTAGGTGCACGGGTGAAGATGGGTGGAGGCCCGCGGGTGCAGGTTTGCAAATGTGTTGCTGTGCTAATTTATAATAACATGCCTTCACACGATAGAGGTTCAAAAGTTCATGCGGCGGGCATATCGTCTGAAAGTGTATTCCACTCCGAAGTTTTTCATTCGGATATACGCACGCAACTGGCATCGAGATCCTACAAAGATCCACATCACCCCTGGGGGTCTGAAGACTCAGTGGGGGACCGCACAACAGGAAGAACCTCCCACCAAACCCCATGTCGTCCTAGAGTTTCTGTCTCTTCATCACTTTCTCACTCCTCCGATTACCTCCCAACTCCCTTTACTTCTTCTTCCTCGTTCATATCTTAAATAAGAGGAGGATGTATAATAACGCCCCCCCCTCCAACTCACGCCCAATTTCCTCTCTCCCCAGGTGTTTCTCTTTGCTGTAGTGTTCATTAAAACACCTTCAGCAGCAGTAAGGACTCTGTAGGGAGATTACACTCTAATATCCAGTGCGGTGATCTCAGGACAACGAGGGCTGGATGGAGCGAGGTCGGACTCAGCCTTAAGATGCAGTGACATGGCCGCTCCAGGAAGAACGGTGTCAGCCTTTCTGCATCATTCATGCTGCATCATGTAGCATGGCTATTACAATGCTGGCGTGCAGAGTCTTAAATTACCACCCGCCAAGTGCCAAATGCCAGTAAAATATGTCTTGTGTGGACGAATTAATAAGGGTCACCCATCACAGTGGTCAGTGACTTTTGAGAGTGCATCTTTTCATGGGTGATAACGTTCAGCATATGTTATTTATAGGGTAGTAACAATTCATTAGTATCATGTAGAGATAAGCAGAGAAAACAAGGTGAAGTTGCTGATGTGAGGTTTTCACGCAGTATCTCATTTCCATCTGCATACTAAGCACAGAGATATTTCATGAAATTTACATGAAATTTTGTTTGTGCATAAAGTTTTGTTATGCTGGAATGTGATTTTATATTAAGTGAAATATTTTTTTTCACAGAATCAAACATAAAAATAAAACATTGACCCATTAAGAGGCAGTTGCTGGACAATCAAATTTAAAAGCAAGCTTAAAAAAAATTATACATGCAAATACAATTACGTTTAATTTTGTCTACTTAAAAAGGTAAAAATGAATCCTAAAAAATGGACACTTACGAAAAAATTTGAATGACTTAGTGTGTCTGCTTTCAAGTAATGCAAGCAAGTTAAGTTGGTGGGAGTGTTTATTCGGGTACCGGTGAAACGACAAAATATGGTCCAGGAAGGAGACAGAATTTTTACAACTCTGGAGAGATACCACTGGTGCAATCAATTTAACTTTGGTTGTGACTTTCGCGGAGTTAACAGTGGAAATACAAAGTTGATTACAAAGTAATCTATCAGGCTCTTGCAGGTTTGATTGGCGTCTTGCTGGATGCTGCCGCTTTGCATTGTGGAAAAAGTTCAACTTTTTGTATGTACAATAAGCATGATATAAATATAATGTGCATTAGTGTACAAAGACACAAATCAACAAACACTACTCAGTTGTAGTCAAATTGCCACTGATATAATTAATAAAGGAATTAATAAAGTAACTAAAATGAACGGTAAGAGTCAGATGTGGATTATCCAATTAGGAAAACATATCACTGAGCCACTTCTTAAAACAAGGGTTACACCCACTGTTTACTTGAGCGAGGAAGTTATTTACAAATTGTGTCTTATCCTCTTAAACAAAGTATCACTGGAAACAGCCAGGGTGACAAAATCCTGTGAAAGCTGCACATTAATTACCCCTGCAGTTTGAAAGGCCAGCAGTAAAATTTTACACAGCTGGCATGTAACCCACACCTGAACTGTTCCAATATAGAGCTCTCTCTCTCTCTCTCTCTCGCGCACACACACACACACACACACACACACTCCAGGCTCATGAGAGCGGTCCTCTGAGGTCTGGACTGGAGAACAGGATGTGCCCGGGCTCCATTATTTAGTTATTTGGTCCTGTGCATACAGTACATACTTGAGAGAGCAGGTAGCTCAAAGTGGGCCCGACTCTGCCTGCTGCTTTTGACACGACCAAAACCAACCAATCAGAGAGATGCTCTCAGGCCTGAGCGCGGGCTAGCATGCACGCAATAGCCATTTACTGTATCCTGTGTAAATAATTTACTCATACGCTTAGTCACACACAATATCTCTCTCTCTCTCTATCTCCGTCTCTGTGTCTAGTGCAAAATCACAAACTAAAAGACACTCAAAACTCAAACAGAGCAAACTGTGCTAATATAATGAATCATCCAACAAACACACCAGGGAGGTCACACATCCATGTACACTGCATAGTAGACACACACACACACACACTACAAACACACAGGGTGTGGATTGCAAAGACAATCAAGGTCATTCCTGTGCGTTGAATAATTTAAGATGTCTTTTTGCTGGACAAAAACACACAGTGACCTCTCAACATTGAACACACTTAGTGAGTGCATCTACAGTATATATATGAATGTGTGTGTGTGTGTGTTATGGTTCACTGGATCCAGTGAGGACACACTGGGCAACAGAAAATCATTCATGTTCAACACAAACTTTCTCATATTACAGCTAAACAGTACACAAAATATAATAAGTACACAAATTATGTTTCTGAAAACATTTGAGGCAAAAACAGAATCTTGACTCAGATTGTATCAGGACTGCCTAGTTTGACAGTTTGATCTGATTTTCGTGTGCCTGGTGCGTCGCTCTGGACGGACTAGTTTGCATAAAGTAGAGTTTGTTGTTTGTTGCAATTATGCAAATTCAGATATGGCGACCGGTCCATCAACTCGCTGTGCCATATCCATCATGCACCGCGTGGCCAGATCACCAGCTCTTTATAGGAAATGAATAGGATTCGTCAATGAATGCACCATTAAAATGAATGGGAGACCACAAACACGCAGTCCCTTCACTTCCCTTAGATGCTCCAGTAGAAAGTGTTTTCTCGGTCAGAGGGCTTTTGGGATATGCCCAACAGAAGGAAAATGAGAAAGTAGACAGAGATGGGAGAAGAGGAAAAGACCGGATGAGAGGACTGAGACAGGAAATGTATCTAAAACATTTGTGGTCTTTAGCCGTCAACAACCTCCGTTAGATAATGACAGATAATGAGCTTGGGTGGAACGATTTGTTTAAAAATGTCATCGGTTGTGTTATTAATGAGAGGAGAGTGAGAGGGGTTGATAGAAATGTGTGAAATGTGAGTGTAATTCCTGCTCAGCACATGATCGCAGGGGAGGTCAGTTATAGATTACCTGTTTAGTCTGGAGGGAGAGAGAAGGGGCACATGAGAGAAACGATGGATGGTGGAGAGGGGAAAAAAAGTGAGGTGGGGTGGAGAGGAGAGGGAACGTTTGAAGAGACTCCCCTGCTACGGGAGGCTGCACTCGAGGAAAATCGATCCTCTCCCTTCAGAGAAAGAAATTTATGAAGCTGGAACATAAACGCAGTCATGTCCAATTAGCTGCTCTGAATTTACGAGGCGAGGCGGGGGAGGAAGTGGGAGGGGATGTGGTGATAAAGACTTCAGAAGAAGCCAATAAGGCGTGCTGCTGATCAATGATCCCGGCTTCGCGCTACTCCCACTCCTCGCTTGGTCACTTCCCGCTTCGCCCAGGATGCACCGCGTTGGAGGGCTGGGCTGCCCTCCACCAATCAGATTTTAATTTATGGACACACTTAAATATCACCTCCAGACATGTTTTAAGCCATAAAAATACTCTGCTTTGAATGATAATTTATGTCTGACAGGGCTTTTTCACAAAAAGTTCAATTGCCCAGTTAAAATCTGCTCCATGAAGTTTCAAGTTTCCATATCACACTTTTCTAAGTTGCACAGACGTCAACCATGATTGACATTCAAACTAGTTGGTGTCACAAAATCATGTTTCCACATACATTCATTCATTTTACTGCTGTAGTTGTGTAAGGCTGAGCTCATTTGAACTAATATGCTGGTGGCTAGTTTAATCTACAGCCATGCATCATATTCTATAAGATCATCATATGTTTGTAGCATCCCTGTCCTGTGAGAACCACATCTCCATAAAAAGTCAACTTTACAAGAGAAAAAACTGCCTGTTTTCAGCTTTGTGATGATGCACTTTCCAGCTAATCCAAGAGGGGTTTGAAATACATTATTTATCTTTAGAAGTAGGAGAGTTTTCTCAACTCATAAAGGGACACTCAATCATTCAGTTTATGAGAAAACTATCAAATTGAAAATCACCACATTTGAAGATACATGGTTTTACTGAACAGGAAGGGGATAAAAAAATGTAATCTGAAAAGTAACTAGCAACTAAAGCTGTCAGACAAATGTAGTGGAGTAAAAAGTACAATATTTGTAAGTATAGAGTTAATAGCGATATACAAGTACCTCGAATTTGGACTTAAGTACAGTACTTGAGTAAATGCACTTAGTTACATTTCACCACTTACATGATTCTGCACAGTGATGGTCAAATGTCCAAGTGAAGTAACAACAACATTCATTTTTAAAATCTTTAAATACAATAAAAGAAAAACATTTTTTATCATGTGCTTCACAAAGTTGGAGCTAATCTATTTGACAGTATTATTCTGTAGTTTCCTGTTCATGCCATCAGTCAGCCCTGGTTTGGGTGTTAAGTCTTTCTCTCTCTGTCACTCACTGCCCATTAGGCCCTGACTCTACTATTACTCCAGCAGGTTGTTGAGCCGGCTGTGTGTTTCGCGGTATCAGGGGAGGAAGTTGTTGCGAGTAGCGAGTGGGCCTTCTCAGTGACGGCTGATCGAACACAGAGTAGAGGAGGAGGGAGATCTCCTGCTGGGTCAGAGCCGCATCGATGCAGTCTGTCATCGCAGGTTAGAGCACGTCAATGCGGACCCTCCTCCTGCTCCTCCTCCCGAGTCTCAGCGCTGTAGTCGGAGAGGCAGGCAGACTGTCAGGGCTTTGACACAACTGCCCTGCTCCCTGCTGTACTGACTGCTCAGCCCCCCACATCGTCTATACCCCCCTATTTTCTCCTCCACCCACTCCTCTCAAAACACATGTCCACAACCCAATTTACCCAATGCACTCCTCAGTGAGCACTGGTGCAACGGGCAGTAGCAAAGGAGCTAAAAGGGTAAAGCTGCATGGACAGAAGGGCACAGAAAGCCAGAGAGAGATGGAGGATAAAATGAGGAATCAGAGAGGAAGAGTGAAAGGAAAGACTGGAGGACTGGAACGGTTGCAGTGGATGGAACATGGGAGCAAAAGTGGAAAAAAAAAAAAATACAGTGGGAGGAGAGCGCAAAACAGAAAATAAAAGAGAGGCAGTGATAGCTCGGTCCCCGGAGAGGGATAGAGGAATAGGCGTCGACTACAGTAAAGAGACAGATAAAGCCCCATTAACTGCTGCTTCCAGCTGCTTTCTCAGGCTCTGCCACCACATGACTCCCCCTTGATGTTTGTTTATCTTTCTTCTTATTTATTCCCCTAATTGCTGCGTCTCCGCTGTCTAAAACGGGCAACCCTCGCATCATTAAATGCACAGATTCGACATGACCTCACAGGGACAGACTGAGAGGAGAGTGGTCAGAGAATCAGATGCAGACAGGCTGACAATGATTGCGTCTATCAGATAATCACTACAGATCATTGGTTTGATGAGAAACGTAGTGTGAGCATGCAGATAATACATGTATGATGTTACATGATCTTACATCTCGAATAAATCACGTTTATATCCCACTAAATGCTTTGAGGTTTTGGCAGAAACATAATTGTCCTTCATGTGGTTAGGTTGAGGTTACAGAAACACTTTGACAGGGAAAGATCATGGTTATGTTAAATGTAGATAAGGTACACATCCTATCTTGTGATACTGAAGATTCTTTTAGACCACACTCTCTCCCTAACCTCAAAGTGCTTTGAGTTGCCTAATCACAGCCATAACAATGTTCAATAATGCCAAATAAACACCAGTATCAACAGGATGACACACCCACTTCAAAAAGAAAACAGTTTCCTGATCTTACACTGTGAAGGTTAAAGTTTGGGTGGACTTGACAGCCATGGTCATGTTTAAAAAAAAAAAAAAAAAAAAAGTTGACTCTCGATAGAAACAAATTGTTGCAGTTTGATGTTTTGTTGACCCATCCATCCACCCTGACCTCCTTCCTCTGTAGACTCTATGGCTCCATAATAACATAACCCAACTTCCTCCTTTGCTCCCAACGGACAACAGTCATAATTCCTACAGCCACTAGAGGTCTTTGTCGCTTGAATGTAAACATTTGCTGAGAAGACTGATACTGTCGTTTTTCTTGGGAGGACAGTCTCCAACAGACTGGTAAACAGAAGTATTGACCCATAATTACACCAGCTAATTAAAACACCACCTTGTGTGTGTGGTTCCTAATGTAGACTGGAATACATTTGAATCATTTACTTCCTTCTGTTCCAAGACTCTCTTTCTCTCTCAGCTTTCTGTTGCCCTTCTTTGTCTCTTCCTCCACTCACCTTCTCTCATTTCATCACTCCTCTCCCTCTCTCTAAGTAAATAGACAGGGTTGTGATGGATCCAGCTGTCCCGTCTTAACTTCCTTCAGCTCAGAGCAGCCACTCTGACTTTGATGACTTTGCAGTGAAGGCAGACATCTTGCACATTAACATATGCTTGTGCCCATGTATTATTTGTGTGGAGGGACTGAAGAAAGGGATCGGGAGAAATCCCAGTGCAGGCTGTCATCCAAAAGAGAGATAGCTAAAGAGACACGGCACTTGAAAAGTCGAAGTGTCACATCATTCGTGCGGAAGGAGTGCAAGGCTAGAAGTCCTCATGGTCTTCCCGGGCTGTACTATGTGGCAGGAGTCAGAAAAGCAGGTCAAGGGGACGGAGCGTCCACAAAGTTTCAACCAGCAACACCGTGCGACTCAAAATATGACTCTCATGATTAAATTAGCATAGGATTTAGTTCATATTAGAAAACCAGTGGCATTCCATCATGGATCCAGACGCATCTACTCATTCAGGCTTTAACCCCAGGGTATGTCAAATGCACAGATAATTGACAAGATGGAGGCCATTTCCTCTACTACGCCGCAGCCATTAGGCCTGCAAGACACAAACTGCACAGCAGCATACCTCGAAAATCACTCTGTTCTTCAGTATTGATTTTAAGCTACAACTACTAGATCCTGCACTCAGCGGCGCTTCCACTTTTAAGATGAGACAGATGAGATTTATCACCGAAGATGCAGGAGATGAGAAGCAGCGATGTGTTCGGCGCTGTCAGTCACTCAATGCAGGCATTAGTCACCGTGCCTCTGCTTCTCTGATCTGTCGTCTGTCATCGCCACGCTCAGACAAATGCATCACGATCACACGAAGCAGGAACTCACACACACACACCTGTCTCATTTCACACGCACGCACTCTCTCTCTATTTTCTCCATGAAAAAGAGATGTTCAATTTCCCTCCTCGCTAAGTGGACAGCTCGTGTCCTTCGGAAGGCATGCAGGATACAAGGCCTTGTCGGGGGATGGATTCTCCCTGGCACATCCTGTCAGCTCGTCCAGGTGATCAGAGAGAACCGTGGGTAATTTATAGGACCGAAAGCAACAATGTGATATGAGACACAAATCACCATGATCGAGTGTCTTCATTTTTTTGCCTGTGAAGCTTCCTGTGTGTTTTAAAGTTTCGGTCGTCATTATTTTGTATGTAAAGTAATGTGAAAGTATGAAAGTAGAGTTGAGGCCGACAGCATAAGAAAAAGGACGCAAACAAACAAAAAAAAAACTGATGAGAAAGCGCAGATTAGTGTGAGGAAGGAAGATTGAAGTAGTCATCTCGCCAGAATACAGGGGCCATTCTTTGAATATTTGATGCAGACGGATAGCTGTTCACTCCAGTGGAACAAACTGGATTGGAGTCCAGTCGCTCATCTGGAAAAGGCTGTAATTTGAAGTCGTGGTTGCGGAGTGGCCTTAAGATCCTCATTTCCTTCCCAGCAGAACTCAACCTCTGGATCAGCCCACCTGGGCCCTGCCCTCTGCCGAGGTCGTACTGTGCACACATTATGTTTATGCAACATTCATAGATAGAGACGCTCGCACACAAACGTACTCTTGAATTTCACAAGCAGTAATTGTAAACAACAACTTGCTCTCAAATGGTGGCCTTGGATAGAGAGTGGGCAAATAGATTCCCACCAATCTTAAGCCTACGCTTATTTTATTCAACTGTTTCACATGCTCCATTATTTAGAAAGAGGAAAAGCAACAAGTGATATTTACATGACATTTACTTTGTGCATGAAAATGAAATTCCTTTTTAATACATTTTAAAATAAACTGAAAGCTGAATGAATTGCATCAAAACTACTTAAATATTGGTTGTAAAATTCTTGAAAATATCATCACGTCAAAACAATCAGTTAGAGCTAGCCTCCAAATAAGAATTATTTTCATTATAATTAATCAGCTGATTATTATGTGAATGAATTGTTTCTTCTATAAATTGTCAGAAAACAGCAAAAACTGCCCAATATAACTTCCCAGAGCTCAAGGTGACATCTTTAAATTTTGTGTTTTATCCAACCAACAGTTTCCTATCATGTACGATGAAGAAAAGCAGCAAATCCTCACATTTGAGAAGCTGGATTTTTGCCCTTTCTTGCTTGCAAATCTAAAAAGCTGCCAATTAATTTTCTGCTAAGCGACAACTCAATGAACATTTTGTAAAAACAGTGTGGTTTATTTTTGATATGTCACTCAGTTACCCTAACTGAGTGACAGCTGCTGGTGAAATCAAATGAGACAGAATCAGATGGACTGGCACCTGCACAAGCTGCACCGGCAAACATTAAAATAGAAATGGGTGCTATAACTTTGCCACTGACATCTGAGAGAAAACTTAATCGGAGACTAAAAAAAATTACACTCAACAAAATAAACTTAACATAACTGTGGTATTTTTTCTTTGCATGCATATTTCTAAGTGTGTTTCAACTCTCATTTCATCCACATTTTACTGATGAATGCGAAGGTGTATACACCCATAACCACATGCATCCAGTGGAAACACACACATACACCCACTCACAAAGAAAGTTTCTTTTAATATTAAGTTTTCCTACTTTTTACTCTTTTTTGTCAGGTATACAATGTAATTTACAGTATCTGCTCAGTAAAGAACAAATGACATACAATGCGTGTGTAGCAGTACCTTAATCCTGCAATCTTAATCTTGTACCATCTTGTTTTACATTTATTACTATAATGCAATTCACCAACAAGATCTGTGTTTGGTCTCTGCATCAGACCTTAAATTGTCAGCACTTGCACTTTTTTTTCCTCCTGGTGTAAAAATATTCCTACAATGTGTAGCTTCATTAACACAGCCCTTACAACCAGTGCGTGATTACATCTTTCTCTTGCTGCCTTTTGTCATCTCATCTCACCTATTCTATTCTGTCTGTTCTCCTTTGTTTGAAGGTGCAAGTGTAACCTCCATGCCTCCCAGTGCCTGCTGCAGGATGGGAACCTCCAGTGCCAGTGTGAGCACAACACCACTGGCCAGGACTGCCAGCGCTGCAGGAAGGGCTTCAAAGCCAAGTCCTGGAAGGCTGGTTCCTACCTGCCAACACCCAATGGAACCCCCAACATCTGTACGTACTCAGCACGTTTATTGATTCCTACTGTGTTGATCCAACTCATCAATCTGATGCACAGTTAGATACAATACTGCTGCTTCAGCTATTGATGCTTAACTGTATCAGGCATGAATATGACTGTTCATTGATCCAAGTTACAAAACGACATATTTTGCAATGCAATACTATAGACAGGAGACGTATCTATTTTTTCATTTTGGATTTAAAAGTTCTTTCTTGCAGAGACTTAGATGAGGAGATTGATATCACTCTTGTGTTTGAAGGGCAAATAAGAAGCTACACCAAAAAACTAGCTTAGCGTAACACAAAGACTGTCAACAGGGGGAAACTTTGTCTGTTGTTGTCTTCTGATGCTGATCAGGTAGTGTACAGTGGGTTCATCAAGTCTAAATGATGTTGATGGGAGCAGTGGGAGTAAACCAATACTAGTAAAGCTGTGGCCCATAAAACCAAAACAACAAGCTCAAAAATGCTAAAACATTCATAGAGCCTTCATAGAGCCGATGGAGACTGCACAGTCAGGCGATAATTTATATACACACAGTCACTAAATCCATTGTTAATATAAAAAAATATTGATTAGTGCAGCTTTAAGATACCTATTTTAATAACCTTGCTGCCTGTCCCATTTATAGCTTGCCCTGTCTTAGCCAAACTACTTTTATGTTACCTTGGTGCCCTGTTAGCTGTTATTACTGGTAGTTTAACCTTGCTAATGTTATGCTAGCTCTGTGTCCTGTTAGCTGATAGTGGATCACCATTACAGTATATAGACAGTACACTAGCTGTCCAGTGGCCCTTTAGCTGGAATGGGAATAAATCTTACTTTAACCTCTTTGTACAGCCGGTCAACAGGCCCATTAAACCGGTCTGAGGGAAATATGTGTCTCTGACTACAGAAAAACTGTCACGGTCACAACACAGAAGCAAAGATTCCTCTATACAAATGGGAACTCTTTATTCTCTCAGTGACAATGTTCCTAATTATTCATATTCTCTTCTGTTCTCTTACTCTGCTCCTATAATGATCCCAGATTCTCATGTGGCATCAATGCTGCTTATTTCCATCTCTAGCATTCTTGATTGATGAGCGTATAGGTTTTCTCATCGCTTTGAGGTCCTGAATAAAAAGCAGGATCATGTAGAAAAGAAAGGGGAAGCTGAGAGACGATAATGGAGAGGCTGAGCTCTCTGAGTTGTCGTCACCTCGCTGCAGAGAGCAGATCAGAGCGGTGTAACGACGTGGGAGAGCGTGGGGGGAAATCCTCTTGGAGAGTGTAGCCAGCTACAGTAGCTAGCTATGATAAAATAATAATCTAGGGCAGCCCCTCCCCAGTTTTCTCCTTTCAAACAAACATAGACATATTCACATGCACAGAGAGACACGCAGAGAAACACACGCATATACACACTTACATGCACCTGTACCTGCACACACATTGTAGAGAATGACTCTAATGTCAACCCTTTTTTTTTAAATCATGTTGTTGTTTCCAAGCCACTTCTAATGGTACTGACACACACCTTCAGAGCCCATTTACCACCCTTTCAAACTCCTGAATCCCATTAGTGGAATTTAAAAATTCAAATTTTTGCAACTTGCTCGGCTGAAATGCTACACAAAATGGCCACGGCTCATGAAACAGTTTGGTCTCTACAGATTGCATTATGCATGCCAAGCTAAGCTAACTATAAATACAATCTTGGACAAATGTGCAAGAAAGGCAAAAAGTTATGATTCAAGCGTAGCGAAGTGGTAGCACTCTCTTAAAACATACATGTGATGAAGAAGGAATGTGAGGGTTCGGGGGAAGAGTAACAGGTTAAATTAGGGAGGATGGGGGAGGCGGTGCAGACCCAGTAATTACTCCAGGATATCGAGAGGTGGTCTACAACAAGCCTTTATTTTGCAGAGCAGCTCTTAAGATCTCTCTGCCACCTGAGTCTGATGAATGAGGCAGAGTCAAGTCTTTAGGCAAATTGAATGCATAAATAAACAAGTTCTCATCTCCTCTTCCTTTTCTTATTCTCTTTCAGGTACAATTGCTGGTTCACCCTCCGGTTCTAGTAAGTAATAATGCAAAGCAAAGCAGAAGAGGTGGCATTTTACTCTCTTCCTGTATTGTCTCTCTCCCTTTTTGTTGCCTTGTTTTTGAAATGTTAAGCTCCAACCCCATACCTCGCCGTCTGTACGTCTCCTAAACTCTCCCTCTCTGCTGTGATGTTCAGCTGGCTCTCTAGTCAGTCTCTAGTCTCTCTTCCTGCGTCTCCTCTCTCGGTGCGGCAGCTTGGGCCCCGTGTGCTTCATTATTAATAGGCCTCTCTGTCGCCATGTCCTTTCATCACAGCACATCACACTAACCTGCACAGGAGGAATTCTTCCACAGTTCTGCTTTTCTTATTTAGACAAAAGACAGTGCTGTTGATGGATTGAAGAAAGGAGGGATGAGCGAGGGTTGGGTGAGAATGGGTGGTGGATGGAGCATCAAAGTGAGCTGAGGGAGAGAGAGAAAAGAGACAGAAAGAGGGAGGAATGGGAGAGAAGGATGTTGGCATATGTTAGTGTGTTGTAATGCAGTGTGATTCTGGGTGAGGAGCTCGGGGAGGCAGGAATAAAAGGGAATTTGATTAGGGATTCTCTCTGTGGAGAGGCTCTCAGCCTCCGAGCTGTTAGACAGAAACGATCGGCAAAGTGGCAACATCAACCCTGACAGCACTGGGCTTTTCTCCACATGGCCGGACAGTAAAAGGCTGATGCATGGATAGACTGAGCAATTGGACTGCACTGCAGAAGTCTTGAAAAGGTCTCCTCTCACAATTAGATACAATTGTGTGGTTAGCCGGAAAAATAATGGGTATGATTTACTCAAGGAAAGAATGATGCCTCCTAATGGGCTGAGTTTAGCGGTTCAGTTTCAGGGTGTCACAGATTTAGTGTCTGTTTGTTAATCAAGACTTTCACCTGTGTTGCCAAATAGCCACAGCATCAGCTGCGTCTGAGAGGTTTGCTGCTGAAGCTGAAGAGGAGACAGAGGGCGAAGTTGAAGCTGAGGGTGAAAGTGAAGGTGAAGCAGAAGGTGAAGCTGAAGGTGTGGGCAGGCCCGAGGGCAAAGCAGAGAGCGACACAGAAACTGAACGGTCCCCAACTGTTACCCATGAGCCCCGTGGAGCCCCTCGGGAAGGTGCGGAAAGTAGATTAGCCATAGAGGTAGAAAGTAACTAAGTACATTTACTCAGTACTGTAGAAACTTGATATCTTTTTACTCCACTACTCTGCATTTATTTGACGGCTGTAGCTAATAGTTAAGTTGTAGATAAACATTTTACATACTGCACACAGTGTAGAAAAACCCGTCTTACTAGTAATTTTGGTTAATTTCAGACATGAAAGTTTTATTTTTTTTAAAACACATTAAAACATACTGACATCATTTCATTTCAAAAGAAGTCAACTGGTTTCATGACTTATACAGAATAAGGTGTCATTTTGCCTTAGCCCTACTCTATTATCACATTATATATTTTACATTATTCACTGTATTTGGTTTGTTTAATCTGTACAAAGTGTCAAAGTGTAAAAGCAACAATTTGTTGTTTTACAGTGGGTTACGTGTCATATTATTTCCTGGCCAGTCATAGCAACTTCCTGGTGTCGCCGCTTGTTGCTCAGAGTCAAGATATAGTCTGGCACATCACTCCCACAACACAGCCATTTTTACACTTAAGTTTTTGTTCAGATGAAGCAAACAAGATATAAATATATATAGATAGATATAGATATAAAAATACAACTCTATTTATCATGGAATATTAGGATGATTTTTGTGCAGTGCAAAAAATAATATGATCATAAAGTGGTTAAATTATCTCCGCCTTGACCAGCCAACATTAAAATGCTTCTTACAAGAAAGCAGACTCGTAAATTTTTACCTAAGTAAAATTTTGAATGCAGGGTATTTAAGAAGTGCAGTATTGTTACTTTTAGTTGAATAAAGGATCCAAGTACTTGTTCCTCCACTGGCCACAGCTGATCAAATAATGCAGTGCAGTGGAGATGAGTGATAAAGTAAATGCTTGTAGACGCAGGCAAGCAGTGTGTTTGTGTCTGTGTATATATCATATATAATTCATCCTGAAGCTTACTGGAGGTCTTCAGATGTACATTGGCTGTTTCCATATGTATCTCTGACGTTAATGTCAGACGTGGGCTGTCTCTTCTTGAGTGAGAGCACGTCAAAACTATAGAGACGTGCAGACTTTATTTGTTCTGACTGACTGATTCTGAACAACCCGGGACGGATGTGAACTGATTTCTGTCAGCCGCTTGAATGTACAGTAAAGTGGACCTCAAAGCCCAGCTTGGCCTCATGCTAAATTTAAACCTGCCATCTTGGTAGGCAGCGGACCTCTCATGTTCCACCAGAAAAGCACTTAGGACGTGGGAGGAGCTGGGATTTCGGCTCGGCTGTGATGTCGTCAGACTTTTTTGTTTTTTTTGTCTGAAGGAAATCCATTAAGAGCGTTTGTTGAACAGCACAGCACTTTTGTTGTTTGGCTTACATCAGTAGGGAACTCAAAGAATTCACTGATTAGCTGTGATTTAGTAGGGGCTGACAGAAGCTTTAACATTGTATAAACAGAGTTAAAGCCCTTTGTAAGCTTTTTAAAGGACTTGATTAATTGTTTGGAGTATAAAATTGGTCATTATAATTTTTGTTTTGTCTAATCAACAGTCCAAAAGTTGAAGATATGAACACATTTGAGAGCTGAACTTTGTGAATTTTTGCCTTTTTATGTAAAAAAAAAAAAGTATTTGATTGTTAAATTATTAAAATTGCTGCTGATTACTTTTCTATCAATCAACAAATTGAATAATCATTGCAGCTTTAACCCATAATTTATTAATTAAAACTGTAATTCAGATATAAACTATGTCTTGTTAGGACATTTAATTCATAAAATCACTTATTTCTAAGTTACGAATACATACAACAAATTGATGTAATTTATGATATGTAACATTTGAACACACTGCAGAAATAACACCTATTCAGTTGCACTTCTGGGACACAAGAAAGAGAGATCATACCACTGTAGAGTCTCCCTGTCTTTTTTTATCTCAGGTTTAGAGAAGTGGATTTGGCTTGAACCTGACCCTGATGTGAGCAAACCCTTGTTATCTTTGTGTGTGTGTGTGTGTATGTGTAGATTTATGGCGGGCATATGGTGCAGTTCAGTGAAACCCATAAATCATCTTCATCCCCTCCTTTTCCTCCCGGGGATCTGAGGTCTTAGGTACCATTCTCACCTAGCGGCCGCTACTACACACACACACACACACAGGTCTTATCGTGTGGCTGAAGGTCCTGTGACATTAATAACTAGATCACATTACATTAGTCATCTTAAATCTCTAATCTCTTTATCCTCTCTGACTCAAAGATGCATTCAAAGCCTGTATGGTATTTTAAGATATTAGCAGCAGCAATATGTGTCCAGAACATGTTCACTTTATCTGTGAACTGTGTAGAAAAGTGTTAAAGCAGCCTGGAATGCTATTTCTCAGTTTTTCATCCATATAAAAAGTTAGTTATATAAATCATATTTCCAGTGTTATTAGCTTCGGCATCTATTGTGGGATTTTGCATTGAGATCAATGATATGTTTCTGACTGTAGCGTATGCTGCCGAAGCAAACAAATTCTTTATAAACGTTACAGTGGACTTGCAGGTTGGACAGCATGTCATAGTAGTTGCACCCTTTGTCGTGTCCCTGCCCCAGTTAAGTCAGTGAGCATGCTCAGATGAGGATTAGTGACCTATTGGCAAGAGAGTCTGATCCACAGAGCTCGCATCCCATTGGTCCGCTGGACAGATGGGCGTTTGACGAAGGGGGAGGGGAGGTCAGAGACGCCAAATCCTAAAACCCAGTCATACGTCTTCTAGCCACCATGACCTCACATGACTCTACTCCATCTTTTCATTCAAAATCAGATCCCAGAGCTGCAGAAGAGCCTGAGTAAAGTACAGGCAGATACACGTAATCAAACTCAAACTCACACACTGGGGAGGTACTAGATCAGCCAGTCGCTCAACTACAATAATATCTGTGCACCATCCTCATCTCTTTTGAAATCCTTGCATTTTTATAAAGCCTGAACTTGGCCTTAAACTGACAAAGATTGGATCATGTCTGGAAAATCATGTGACATATTAATAACATCCATGCTGTCACTCGGTCCTCCGCCATTAGGTGTTCTGGCAAACGTTAAGTGGTCCTGAATCCCAATGGCTTCATTAGTGTGGAGCTAAATCAATGTCTAGCACTGCGGTAATAAATGATGAGAATGCTGAGACTGACAGGTGGCATTAAACATTTTTGTTATCATTTCTCAGGCTATATTAATGCGAGTGACAAATGATCTCATTAAATGCAAATGCATTTGTGGGGAAGACACCTGAAATTGTGTGAGCAGGGAACACACACGAGCCAACAGTGCATGCTCGCTGAAGTGTGCATGTGTGTGTGCCAGAGAGTGTGTCATGGGACAGTTAGTGAGTCCATCTGTACAGACAGACAGGCACATGTCACAGGATTATGTAATGAATCAGCTTAGATGCACGGCAGGAGAGAATGATGGCGCTGTTGCGTAGCTGAAAATGACACTAAGACCTTGCCCTTGCCCTTTTTTTTTACCTTTTATTTTTACATGCAGAGTCCATTGCCTCGGGCGGCTCTGCTTCTGGGGTTGGAAACTCACATTTCAGCTCTCTACACCCTCATCATTTTGATCTAAGGGAAGGTAGGCACTTGCAAACTAGGTAGTATGAGACTTTTTGAGCATAACGCAATGTAGTCATGATTGCAGTGTGATGATACTAGAATAGACGAGTATGATGGCTACAAGTTATGTAAACTCCTGCTTTTATTGATGATGTAGAGCTTACAAATACCCTGGACCCCAAATCCCCTGCTAGCCTCAGATTAAAGCCTGCCAGATCCCTCTTCTGTCTGCCTGGTGGACACTTTCTCCATTTATGTTTTCTTTAATAAAACAATATATTCTTCACTATGGAGGTAGTCACTCCACTGTCCTTCAGGGAACAGAATCATTTAAACTAAATTTTAAGTAAGGCGTTTAGATGTGGAATGAGTTTCATGCAACACATTGTCAAAAAAGTGTAACATAAAAAATAACACTGATGGTGTGTTACAAGGCAGCGTCGATGTAATTGGTCTTGTTCTTGGTCTTGTTTCAAATAATTATGGGTATGTGATCCAAATTAATCAAAATAATCAGGCAGATAGTCAGATACCTGTAGTTGCTGACTGTAAATCTTTATCATCAATTACTATTGGAGAAGTAAATGGAGTGATTCTAGAAAATGGTGCAACACACTTATGTGCAGTGCATGAAAATCCTCACAAAGAGCTGTGCTGCAGCCACAAGCTGAATGTCTAGCATCACAATTATGTTATTTTCTCTCATTAACTAACTGGTGAATAAAAAAAAAATGGGGCCACCGAACCTTTTTAGATTCACATTAGTGGAAAATGGTACGATGATTAGTCAGGACATCAGAACAGTTTCAACAGGGAAACTTCTACCAGTAGTTGTATGTATTCAGAGTATGTATGAGTACATAAATACAGTATATGTTACTACTGTAAAGTATTATATTTATAGATCAGTAATTGACTCATTGCCGTTGTAAAGGTGTAAGATGAACATTTCCATTATTTCTTAGTGTTCGTTTCATCTCTCAGATTTAGAGATGACAAAATTGAGTGTGTGCAAACACATATGCGCACATCCATACACAACATTGCAAGTGTAAAACAGAGTAATACACTTTGACAAACAGTGTGTGATTTCATTTTTACAACCATATTAACAATAGTCACACCTTTAACAGTCACTGTGTTTTGCAGAAAAAACACAATCCTCCAGCACTGAAAGGGTTGTGGAACAGCTTTTGAGTTTAGCCTATCTCAGCAGTGTGAATTCACACTTTCGTTGTGTGTTCACACTTCTGTGTGTATGAGCGTGCATGCTCGTGTGTGTATATGTGCACATTTGAGGAAAAAAAAGGAAAGCTAGGAAAGGAAAGCTTTCTTTGGATAAACAATCTGAGGCAGCATCTCTTATGCTAATGTCTTAGCCTGCTCATTCCTCATTGCATTTACATTCTCTGTCCTCATGCAACTGATGCCGCAGACACCAGAGCTCCACCAGCAGAAAGCAGCTCGACCTCGCTAACAGACAATGTGCTGCCCATCAGCCCTTTGTCCGAGCATCCACTGGTGCCCACGGGAGAATCTGACACACTTCCTGTTACAGCAGAGGGTCTCCCTCATTCAGCATCCTCTCCGTCAGAGGAGCACAGAGCTTCCCTGACACCCGAGGAGTTCACACCCTCAGAAACAATCCCCGAACATCTGTCTCACGCAGTCCCAAAGGAGCCCACACATCATTCGGTTATTGATCATCATCATCATCATCATCATCATTCAATCACAGCAGAGTCCATCCTCCATCCTCTGACTCAGGTTCACCATCATACAAGCCAGGTCAAAACTGAGGAAAAGCACTCAGAGCCGAGGCATAGCGAGACAGGAGGTAAGGCACACCCATAGTTCTAGATGACAGTAGATATAGAGTAGAGGCCAGAAAATGGAATAATCTAATTTAGAATCAGGAGATCATTTTCATTTCCAGCCAGCGTGATGGTTTTTATGGTACAGAACCCCTCAGAAATGGACAATTTTCAGGAGGTGAAAGTCACTAACGTGCTTGTATATGAAAGCTATCATAATTTTGTGTTGTTCAGCATCATATTGCATGTCAGAGCCACTAATTCAATTTAGGTAGTGGCAGTGAAATCTAGTTAATGTGAGTGAGTGAGAGGCAGTTTTGAGGGGTGGAGAAAGAAGAAAAAAGGGTGTGTGTGAGCACTGGCAATGGAAGGTTTGTGAGAGTCTGAGTTCAGTTGACATTGTCTTTGCATCATTCAGAGAGTCTGAGAGGATTGTGGAGCATCAGCCACAGGATCAGGGTGACGTAAAGATTATGAGGAGGTAACAGGAGAGACAGAATGAGGCCTAAGCCCAAAACATCCCCCAACATTAACCTCAACTGACTGTGTCAGAAGTGTCAGGATATAAATAAAAGGATCATGTGGTCTTTGAGGTCCCTTCTTTCAGTCAGTGTAGAACAAGCGGGAACCCCAAATGCTCTGGCTGCTGGTGTCAGACAGTTTGGGCTGAGCTGATTGAGACTGATGCCAGGAACGGTTCACATCAGTCCTACCCCCAAGGCAGCATGGGTTACTGAGATTAAATGCATTTATGCTCACTGCTGTGCTACATCAGCCTTTGAAACAACCATGATTCAGAATCCTGCTTTCCCACAAGAGAGCTTTTTTTTTTTTTCCCAGCCAGTGTGTGCATGCACGAGTGTGTGCAGCCGTGACAGATGTGTGAGAGAGCAGGTCTAGTGGGGCCAGAGTCGGACATGAGTAGAGGTAGGCAGGGGTTACTTTGATGAGATGTAATGATGGCATGATGCCAGTTGTGTGAAATGGTCCAGGGTGCTGTGAGAACAGCTGCTGGCGTCCTGTCTCACTGGAGCTCCAGGGAGGGGGGGCGGTGAGTGGATGAAGGGGAGCGAGTGGGCGGGAGATAGCCTGAAGGGGGACGCTCCGCAGGGGAGCAGGATGCTTGCAGGATGCCCCCTTCTGAAGAAGAATAACTGGAGATGTACATCGCCTGCACAAAAACACCTCCAGGGGAAACGCAGATGGAAACATGCAGCACTGTATTCTCTAGCGGTCTGGTGATCATTAGTCCCTGAATGACGTGCACGGTGTGGTCGCTTCATGTGATTGGTTATCTGTGTTTTTAGTCTTAATAATCTCTGTGAGGAGGACTGTGTTTTCTTGATTTATTGAGTTGTGCCTGTGTTGCAGTAAATGGAAAGGTAAAAAGAAGAGTAGGCTCGATCCTGAACTAGTTTCACATATCTCTTTTTTCACTTGGGCTCACTGTTAGCCCTAAAAACTTGAAGCAAAGGATCTTGGGAATGGCATAATGCCCTCTGGGAAAGTGGAACATGCAGAGAAAAAAGGGAAGAGAAGAGGAAATTTGTGCAAGAGACAATTAAAAATGCAGCAACAGCAGGATGTGTGTGCTAAGTTGTCTCTAGTACATATATTGATTTGAGATGTTTTGTGTGAGTGCAGCACCAGAGAGAACATGAAATCTCAACATAAGGGAGTACACACATGAAAAGATGTTACTGTAATACAAAACAGTATATAGCATCCAATGAATATTAATATTTTAGGTCAATGTAAAAATAAGAGCAGAGACGGATCGTCCTTTTCTGTTATGGCAGGAAACAAAGAAACAAGCACATATGGAGAGTTGGAACAAGTGCCAGTCAGAAAACTTCATGACATTCAGATAAAAGGAAGTGCATGTCATTTCCTTCACACCCAGAGTGAAAGTGTAGTGATGAAGGAGTTTCTCAAGCCTCTCTGACTCTCACAGCTTTTTCCCAAGCCCAGGGCTGAGGCCCCTGATGGGGCAATCCACTATCTGACAGAGAGAGAAAGGAAGAGAAAAGGAAAACAAGGTCTCAGAGGAAGATGGGAAGGGAGAGGAGGGCAGATGATATCAGTAATCTTTACCCACTGCAGCATCAGCCTAATTATAAAGTTCTTATTGTTCAGGCTGCCGGAGAAAGAGCACGTAAATTAACTCGTGCTATGTCTGTTCTTGTTGTGTTAATTGTGGCGTGACAGTTTCCCATAAGTCTGAGGGACACGGACATGACATTCATGGCCACAAAACAACCTCATCTGAGCATGGGGAGAAAAGGGAGGAGGAGAAAGAAAGAAACCCTGAGCACACAGGTAGAGCTGTGTAGTGGTAAGAGTATACAAATCTACTACAATATATGTAGATTTATATACTGTAGTGTACTTGTGCAGTAGACCTAAAATAAACTTTGTAGAAGTTGCAGAAATATTTCTGGATTTTTACTTGTTATTTTATTAACAATCGTGGTGTTTCAGTCTCCCATAAGTCTGAGGGACATGGACATGAGACTCATGGCCACAAAACAACCTCATCTGTGCATGAAGAAAGGAAGGTGGAGGAGGAAAAAGAAAGAATAACTGAAAGAACAGGTATTTTTTATATGTAGTAGTAGTGGCAATGTTCTCAAATGTACTGTAGTTTACTTTTGGCACAGTAGATAAACTTTTATTATGAGTTAAATTTGATAGCTCACAGTGTAAACTGGGACCCTAAAAACTGAAACCAGCAGAAATAGATCTAAATTTATCTCATCACTGGCATGATCATCTGTCAGTCAACATGAGCAACACAGCTAAAGCATAATTTTGGCACCAACAGCAGTGTCATGTTTTTATCTGAGACAATGATTCAAGTTGAAGGGCAAGAAATGAAAAACAGGATGAATTAAAAATAGATAGAAAATGTATTAAATTATTGTACAATGGGCACAAGGGTGCAGTACAATATATACCATAAGATGATTTTGCTTATTATGTCACTGTTGATTGTGGTGTGACAGTCTCCCACAAGTCTGAGGGACACATCCATGAGACTCATGGCCACAAAACCTCATCTGAACACGGAGACGAAAGGGAGGAGGAAGAAAGTAAAGGTATCCTGTTCGTATGTAGGCTATGTAGATTTATATGTAGGTGCAATAAAATTTACCTCATCATTTTGCTTGTTATGTTAGTGACAATTGTGGTGTTTCAGTCTCCCACACTTTTGAGGGACACATGCATGAGACACACGGCCACATAACAACATCATCTGGGCACTGGGTGAAAAGAGAGGAGGAGGAGCATAAAGGTAAAGTAGTTGATGTAGACAACTGTAGTAGACGAGGAGTTAAACTTGGCAACTTAAAGCAGCAGCAGCAGCAGGACTGTATCAAATGTTTTGCTTGCTATGATAATGAAAAATGTGGTGTGTCAGTCTCCCACAAGTCTGAGGGACACGAGCATGAGACTCATGGTCACATAACAGCAACCTCACCTGCACACGAGGACAAAAGAGAGGAGGAGAAAGAAAGAAAAACTGAGCACACAGGTATATCTTCTATGTGTAGATTTATATCCTGCAGATTATTTGTTGTTCAGATGTGCAGTAGACCAAAATTAAACTAAGCAACTCACAACAAAATATGGCAGAAATGTATCTAGAATTTTGCTTTAAATGACAATTGTGGCATTTCAGTCTCCCACAAGTCTGAGGGACTCGTACATGAGACTCATGGCCACAAAACAACACCCCCATCTGAGCACGGGGAGGAAAGAGAAGCTGAAAGAAAAGGTATCTCTTTTATATGTAGTGGAGAATGTTCTCGATTTACATACTGTAGTTTACTTGTGGTGCAGTAAATCTGCAGTGAATAAACTTTCCTCACAAGCTAAACTTAACAACTCAGTGTAAAATGGGTCCAGAAACCAGAAACACTAGAAATATATAAAAAATATGCACTTGTTAATGTTAATAAAGATTACGGTGTTTCAGACCCCCACATGTTTGAGGGACACATACATGAGACTCATGGCCACAAAACAACCTCATCTGGGCACGCAGAGGAAAGGCATGAGGTGGAGCATAAAGGTATAACCTCAAATGTACTGTAGTTGAAGCTGTAGCTAACATGTAGTAGCAAAAATATGCAGTACATGAGCTTTCCCCTTCAGTTTACTTTGGCAACTACAAGCAAAAAATAGGCTCCAGAAATTTAAAGAGAATTTTTTTGCTTTTCATGTTGCGTTTCAGTTTCCCACAAGTCTGAGGGACATGGACATGAGACTCACGAGGAGGAGCATAAAGGTATATCCTATATCATTCAGTGACAAAATAGACCATTAGTGAACTTAAATTATAAAGCTAAATTTGGTACAGAAAGACTGAAGCGGAACGACGAGAAAAGGAAAACGATAGATGTTTAAAAAATCGATGTGGTTTATCTGTTGTTTACATGGCAACGAAGACAGCTCTTATGCGCTATTTCAATCACAATTGTGGTGTTTCAGTTTCCCACACATCTGAAGGACACACACATGAGACTCATGGCCACAAAACAACAACCTCCTCTGAGCACAGGGAGAAAAGGGTGGAGGAGCATCACGGTATATCCTTATATCTACGCTATTGTAGTGTAACATGTAGCAATGGAAATGTGCAGTAGATGAGAGTAGAGGTGAAATGAGTAATAAGTGGTTGCAAGTATACTGTAGTTTGTCTGTAGTGATGGAAATATGCGGTATAGTAGATAGGCTGGACTTTCCCCACAAGTTAAACATGGCAATTTGCAGCAAAAACAGGCCCCTGAAAACTGGAAACTCTAAATCTAAATTTGTCTTTTCAGTGGCATAATAGTCAATCAAATTAAGCTTCAAAGCTGAATCTTCATTTGACACCAACAGTAGTGTCACACAGTTATTGTTAAGGTTTTGGAGAAAAGAGCTTGTTTTGAAAAGAGATGTTTTCCTTGTTATTTGAATCACAATTGTGGTGTTTCAGGCTCCCATAAGTCTGAGGGGCATGTACATGAGACTCACGGCCACAAAACAACAACCTCATCTGGGCATGGTGAGAAAAGGCAGGATGAGCATACAGGTATATATTATATATACTGTAGTGGTGGCTGTGGCTAACTGTAGTTCACTGTAGTGATGCAAATGAGCAGTAGATAAACGTTCACCACGAGATAACGTATCTGAATTGTTGCTTGCTTGCTGGCTTTGGTTATGACAATGAAAACTGTGGTATGTCAGTCCCCCACATGTTTGAGGGACACGGACACGAGACTCACGGTCACAAAACAACAACCTCAGCTGAGCACAAAGAGGAAAGGCAGGAGGAGGAAAGAAAGGCTGAAAGGAAAGGTATCTCTTTTATATCTACTGGTGACATTCTACTGATAACAGATACTTCATAGCTTTGCTTGTTGTAACAGTGATGATTGTGGTATGTCAGTCTCCCATCATTTTGAGGAACATGGACATGAGACTCATGGCCACAAAACAACAACCTCATCTGAGCACGGGGAGGAAAGGGTGGAGGAGAAAGAAACAAAAACTGAGCACACAGGTATATCTTCTACGTGTAGTGATGAGAAGATATAAATCATCTACAATATATGTAGATTTATATACTCTAGTTTACTTTTGCAGATGTGCAGTAGACCTAAATTAAACTTTGCAACTCACAGCAAAACATTTGCCCCATTTTATTGAGGTGTTTCAGTCTCCCACAAATCTGAGGGGCATGGACACGACACTCATGGCCACAAAACAACAACCTCACATGGGCACGGGGAGGAAAGGCAAGAGCACGAGCATAAAGGTAGATCCTTATATGCACTGTAGTGGTAGCTGTGGCTAACTGTAGTTAATGTGTAGTCGTTGAAATATGATAGGAAACAGTAAGACATGTATTTAAATTTTGTCTTTTCAGTGGCATGAAAGTCAGTCAATTAAAACTAGTGTGCTGAATTTTAATTAGTGCCACAAACTATGTCAGTGATGACCGTGATATTTCAGTTTCACACAGTTCTGCCGGACATGGACATGACTCTCATGGGCACAAAACGACAATCTCATCTGGGCACGGGGAGGAAACGCACAATCAGCATGAAGGTGCCTAACTGTAGTTAACATGTAGTGATGGAAAATACAGTAGATAAACTTTCACCATGAGATAAACTTCCACCGAAAACTCACAATCTAAATTTTTGATTGTCTTGAAAATGACAATTGTGATGTTTCAGTGTCCCATAATTTTGATGGACACAGACATGAGACACATGGCCACAAAACAACAACCTCATCTGGACATGGGGAGGAAAGGCACGAGGAGCATACAGGTATATCTTTATATGGACTGTAGTGGTGGCTGTAGCTAACTATAGTTAGCAGATAAACTTCCACATAGCAACTTAGACTGAAAAATAGGCCTCTGAAAATTAGACACAGCAGAAATTTATCACAATGTTTGCTTGCTATGTCAATGACAAATGTTGTGTATCAGTCTCCCATAAGTCTGAGGGACATGGGCATGAAACTCACGGCCACAAAACAACAACCTCGCATGGGCACGAGGAAGCTGAAAGGAAAGGTATCTCATTTATTCATAGTCACAGCAATCTTATAAAATTTACCTCGTGTTTTCACTTATGTCAGTGACAATGCTGGTGTGTCAGTCTCCCACAATTTTGAGGGACACGTACATGAGGCTCATGGTCACGTAACAACAACCTCATCTGGACACGGACGGAAAACAGAGGAGCATCAAGGTATATCCTTACATGTACTATAGGAATGCTCCTGTAGACTTATATAGTGTAGTTTAACTGTAGTCATAGAAAAACTCTCACCACAATTTAAACTGTGCAGCACAAAATGGCACCTGCAAGCTGGAAATAGAAAAATATCCAAATGTTCACACATTGATGAGAGTTGCGGTGTTTCAGTCTCCCACAAGTCTGAGGGACATGGACATGAGAGTCATGGCCACAAAACAACAACCTCCTCTGGGCACGGGGAAGTGGAGCATAACCAAAGAAGAGGTATCTGTTTTCTGGTGGCAATTTTCTTGCAGATTCTTACATGCTGTAGTTTACATATGGTGCATCAAATAATTATTAAATAAACTTCCCTCACAAGCTAAACTTGGAAACTCCATTAAATTAAAATGGGCCTCATATTAATTAGAAATTGACCTAAATTCATGTCATCTTGTGTCTGTTCAGCAACACTGTTCAGTAAAGAGTAAATTCTTAATTTGGCACAAGCATCTTTTTATTTGAGACTCAGGATAAGGCCAAGAAAATAAAAGGACCAAGTAAACAAGACCAGGTCAAATCTAGTATAAGGCTGAACTGTGTATGGTCAGTGGTGGAGTCTATAATGTGAATTCCTGGTTATTAAATGTTCAACTACAATTTTCTGTGGTGGTCCCAGTAATATTTGTTCTACTGAAGTAGCGTATCATATGACATTGTTAAGCATAATCTATTAACTCCCCCTGCTCCTTCATTAATTTCTGTCTGTGGGATGTCTGTCGTTTTCATATGACTCACTCTGTATTGAGTGTTTTGTCAGACTGATTGTTATTTGGGCAGTTTTAACTGTGTGCTCTCTATCATGTCTCTCTGTGGATGGAGAGCAGTTTTCTCTCCTACTCTGCTCTCTGCTGGACTGTTATAGTGTGTTACCCCTCATCTCCATTTCGCACAGCTGTTGGTTTTATGTTGTGTCATTCCCTCGTGGTAAATATCTGGTACTGTCTCTGTGTTGTCTGGTCTCACCTCAACTTATACACATGGTGAGACCGAGGTGGGGTCGACGTAGTAAATGTGCGTACAATAAAAGTGTTCAGGGAGGACGAGCGAGGGATAAACCTACTAGCAATAGCATTTAAGCACTATGCTCATATTCATAGGATCTTATGATATTTAACAAGTATTAATCTCTTTTTGAAAGAGCAGTGGGGAAACTCCAACACTTGACCAATGGTGTAACTTCACTCTCATGTTTATAGGGCTGGCCTACTTTCCTGCGGTCCAGCCAAAAACTACAAGTAGACTAGATTTAGAATGAAGAAAAATCATATACACAATTTTGCTCATATGATGTTTTTGCTTAATATGTCAATGACAACTGTGGCGTGACAGTCCCCCACAAGTCCGAAGGACACATACATGAGACTCATGGCCACAAAGCAACAACCTCACATGGGCACGGGGAGAAAAGAGAGGAGGAAAGAAAAGCTGAAAGGAAAGGTATCTCTTTTACTCATACTGGTGGCAATATTCACATGACATATTTTTCTACTTGTTATTGTCAATGACAATTGTGGCCTTTCAGTCTCCCATAACTTTGAGGGACACGTTCATGAGACTCATGGCCACATACCAACCTCATCTGAGCACGGGGAGGAGCATCACGAAAGAAAAGCTGAAAAGAGAGGTATCTTTTATATGTAGTGGTGGCGATGTAGATAGATAGATAGATAGTACAGTAGTTAGATCGTTAGATAAGCTCACTACGTGTCAAACAACAAAAAACACATGTATCTAAATTTATCTCTAACTACATGATAGCTTGTCAGTCAACATACACAATAAGACTAAATCTTAATTTGGCACCAACTGTTGCACCTTGTGTTTATATGAAACAATGACTGACATTGTAGGACAAGAACTAAAAAGAGAGACTAGTAAAAGAAGACAAATTTGACATTGAAAATGCTCTTTAAATAAACACAATGTTGTTCTAGGTTCAGAATAATGTGAGTTTTAAACACCCTCATGTCTTGTCTGATCAACTGATTTCAGATGGTGAGTGCATTTTCCATTTTAGTGTTCTAAATACCCATAAGGATCTAACAATAGTCAATAACATTACAACCCCAATTCCAAAGTTTCGATCAGCTTCATTTAAGTTTTAGACAGCGTCCCAACTTTTTGGCATTCCAGTTGTAGAATATGTGAATGTGATCTAAATTACCGAAGGTTTCTCACAAATCACTGGATGTTGCCGTCTTGTCAGTAGACGTGTGGTGAAACAGCCTGAGATAATCTGTGCCGTGTCAATATAGATTGATTTGCGAGTTGTTGCTCCTTTGTAGTGCATCATGTCATTGAAAAACCTGAGTGGGAAAGAGGGAGACATGAGACCCCAAAGCACACTCATGGGAAAGAGGATGAAGACAGAGAAGAGAGAGAAAGAGAAAAAAGGAAAGGTAAAATTTGAACATGCTGCATAATAGCCCAGTGATTCATAACTGGTTGTACATTGGGAACAAAAATTTATCACGATGAGGTTAATGGGTGACACAGTATTGCATTTATAGCTCCATTAAATGTGGTGATTTGAATAATTTGAGCCCACAGTTGAGTCATCATTTTCCTGGTTGAATCTTCAAACTGACATTTTTTCATTCTCCTTATTCACCTGCAGAGCTTAATAGGTCTGTATGCTTTTTCTAAGTCTAAAGTTCGAATCCACTTGGAATATCTCCAAGAGAAACAAAGACAAACGTTTCCCAAAACACAAAACAACAACCTCATCTGGCCACGAAAAGAAAAGGGAGGAGGAAAGAAAAGCTAAAACAAATACAGTACACATATAGTTAAATATTAATCTGTCAAATCAGATTTGACTTGGAAACTCTGAGTCAGGTTCAGTACAACAGTAGTTCTTTGCATATACTCTTGTAAAATCCTGAGGATGACTTTTGGATTCTGTCCAACCAGTTAAGAAACACTGCACTAGGTGAAGATTATGTCAGCTTTATAGAACAAAGCAACCCCGGTCTTTAAGGTAGAATCTAGTGGGAATCCCATCCACCTCTGTAGTACTGATAGTGTCCTATAGGCTACACCTGCTCCAGCTGTGTGAAGGTATAGTGCAGCAGATGACTGTTTGAATGATGTGGTAGACAAATCTTAAACACAGACTCCTTCATCCCTCAAGGGCTTCTGAAACTCTTGATCTCAGGAGAGCCGCAGGCCAGACAGTTGTTTGGGATCATATATGATGATTTCAAAGGTAAGAGACCAACACGAGCAGCACGTGGTCTGAAGTAGAGACAGGAGGCTCGAGCTTGGCTAAATCCCCTGGATTTACTGGTTCAGATCGGTGCATTGTAAACTCTTTCTGTCATTTGGATGCTGTTTTTCAAGCAGAAAACCTGTGGAAAAATTCCCACACTGCATGTTTTATGTTTTTCATTTTGCTCATTCTTTCCCTGTGCATCTGTGACCCCCTCGTGGTTGTGTTTGCTTTATACGCATGATCAAGGTAAGTGTTTAGAGACTTTAAATTCATATTGAACCATCAAACAATTGCATTTCCTCCATTGACTTTCCTGTTTATTGGTTTTCTAGAGGATGCTTGTTAGCAAAATATACCATTATTCTTTCAACCTCACAGGCTCTTTGATGCAGGCAGCTCGGTTTCTTTCTGTCAATGTAACTGGTTTTCGCCGTTAACAATTCACAATTGATAAACACCAATAAAGCAGCATCTTGACTCGTAACGTTAATTTGTGGAACAATGTCCCATTGCCTCTCTAGTCTGTGGAGTAATTGGCCATTTATATTTAATTAGGCAGTTCTTCCCCCACTGCTAGCCTGGTTCCCTCAGTGCTGAGAGAGGCACTTTATGGTGCTCCTCTCGCTGGCTTCCTTTAAACCAGCTCATTAATATTTCAGCTGGCATCATCAACCAAACAATAATAAAATAATAATGTGACGGCTGATTAAACAGCTAAACTCCGACTTTTTAATGTGCATTTAAATGTGTATTTGCATAAACATGCCTGGTAAACGCCTCTTTAGAGGACAGTGATGCCTTGCAGCACACTATTGCAGCCAACTTCTAAAGCTTAATAAAACCTTAATTAGGTACCAGCCTCAGCCAAGATAATCGTAGTGAGAATGTAGAGCAACACCCTCCACCTCTCACTGCACCGCTCTGCACAATGCAGATCCTACAGTAAATTATATCAGGCTTTCATTTCCTTCTTTGTGGGAAAATTATACGAAGGTCTTACAGCGTTCTTCACAGCATCATTACCAGCTGCGACAGTGCGGCTGGAATCGTTTTTACCTTGTGAGTCAGTCACAAAACTTTACAGGTGTGTAGTTGAGATCAAAATGAAGGCCGTGTTTAAGGATGGCTGCCGGTCGAGCAATGGTGCCAGAAGGAGGGAGGTAGGAAGATAGGTGTGGTCCATCCCATTAGTTATGGGCATTAACACCTGCCATTTTTTCCACAAATATTACCTCACGACTACTTCAGTAGAATTTTGAAATTAAGACTTCTGGACTATTCAGGGTTGAATTGATTAACCGTTGATAAAATCATTTTGCTTCAGATTCTTAAAGTTTAAACATAATACCTTATTAATAGCAATGAAATGTACAGAAACTAATGTATATGTGACACAAAAATATTATTTTGGCTGGTAAAAAATATGCTTGGCCAGTGGAATGTTTTCATCTCCCAGTCCTCTTGGCTGTTGAGTCACATAGTTCTTTTCGAACGCTGGTACTCATGTAATAATGTGTAAATGACAACTGAGTAGTCATAGGTGGAAACATCAACATGTCTCTAGTTTTTTTTAGCTTTGTTTTTAGGGTGTGAAATTTGGGAGAGGTCTTAATTTATTAACTACAAGCATGTAGAGTAAAACCTGCAATCAATCCTTTCAGATAATTCATGAATTACAAAGAGAAAATTTAATGAACAGCTCTGATTGTGCAGCGCTTTATGAAAGACAGTGTAAGATTATGGAAATGAAGAGCAAACAGAGAACACAGAGGAGAGGCAATAGAGGTTTTCTGTCGGGTTAAGCAGGGTCAGGATGATTTCATAACACCAGGTGCAGCCTGAAAACACCTACTGTACGATATCAATCAACCCATATTCCCTTGGTTATGATTCCGTAGCTTAGGATCTACTCATCCGGTAATGCAATTAAATTCCCAGACACAATTAACATGCCTGTACTCACACGCCTGCAAAGGTTTACACAAAAAGCATGGACATACACACACACACAAACACAAACGCACACACACACAGGATAGTGGAATTCCCATCAGTAATCAGTGCAGCCCAGTGAAGCAGACTCAGCAAACCTGTGAGTGCAGGAATGGAGAGGGAGTGGTTTGTCTTTATTGAACCAATATAGAGTCAGAAAGGCAAGTCATAAAACACACTCAGAGTCATTCATTTGTTCAATGACGTGCAAGACTAAAACTTTCAGACATATCTGTTAGTGCAGGTCATTTATCATCTCCTCCTGTCACTAAAGAATCCTATGAGAATGCTTTAAAAAAATGCCATCCTATCCCAAGTTTTAAATATTGACTTCAACTATAACAATCTTCCTCTCATAAAAGAAACTTCAATCTGTCTCTTCCCCTTTAGACTGTGAGTGTTACGGCCACTCCAACCGCTGCAGCTACATCGACTACCTGAACATCGTCACATGCGTCAGCTGCAAGCACAACACCAGGGGCCAGAACTGCCAACACTGCAGACTGGGATACTTCCGCAACGCCTCTGCCGAACTGGATGATGAGAGCGTCTGCATCGGTCAGTCTGCAGGCGGGGACAGAGAGAGTGTGTGGACGGGGACGGTGTGTGTGTCAGTATGGTGGTGGTGTGTGTGACTGAGTAGATGCTGTCGTTGTTACTGCTTTTAAAATTCATCCAACTACACAGATGGGTTTTTTTTAAGTGAAGATTACCATACCAAGGTCACCTAGGTGTTACATTTTAAATAGATGCATACAGTAAAAGAATGAAGAATATTATTTATCAAATATTGTTTCAACTGTATAGGTGATATCCTGACACTTATATACAGTCCTGATTCAAAAACGCTCAATTGAAAACAGTACACAGACTATAAACATTTAATGTTTTACCTCATAAACTTCATTGATTTTTGTAAATATGTGTTTATTCTAAATTCGATGCCAGAATTTGTGCCCATATAATATCCTACATATTAAATTTTGTGACAAGCTGCCATGATACTATTCTGGATTATATTTCAGTGTTGTGTTTACAGCTTGAAGTCAAAAAATTCAATATTTGGTTGCAAGTCCTTTGCAGATTGGCTGAAATTTACGACCCATTAACACCGGCAGGTACTTTCCCTGCAGATGCTCTTCCAGGCCTGCTCTGCAGCCACCTTCACCTCTGCTTTGTTCAGGGGCTTTTTGCCTTCAGCAAGTGCAGCAATATGCTTGGGTGTGAAGAACTTTCCATTGTTTGCATATAAAAACATTTTGAGTGCTTATGTTCACTGCCCTGGTCTATTGTCCTTAATCTAGGGGTAAAAATGTATGTATAAAAACCCAACACTGTACTAATACATCAGTATTAGCACCCTCAAGCACCCTTAAAGCTTAAAGTCAACACTTGAACCTCAATTCAAATTCAATGTGCCGGAGTACGGAGCCAAAAAATGGTTCTAATATTTTCTGACTGTACAGTCGATACTGTAGATAGATATTCTTACATCTTTATGGACAGTGATATACGCTGTTTGTATGCTTTCACAGAGTATTTACTCTTTTGAAACTCAGGCTTATTAAGGGCATGTCCTAATAAGAGGTCACTCTGCATATCTGTGGAGCTAAAATCTGGTGTTGATTTGGATCCATCTGTAGGTGAACTGCAGGGGGTTGGAGGGTAAACTCGCCGCGGTTGGGGCACACACAGGGCCAGGCCTTGGAGTCAGCACAAATAAGGCCCCATTAGTTGATCTGCCAGCACACTGGCACACCGAGCGTGGCAACAGAAATCAGTTCACACCAGCGTCTCTAGAGCAAGAGACCAAACACTAATGCGTTTGCACACACATTTGACACAGCTACGCCTTCTCCACACACAGTCTCTCTCAGCGGCTCACGTACAATCCCAGAATTACTGCACACAACCCACAAACACAGGGATCACAGAGATACCAACCGCATTGCTGTGTTTGTGTCATCTGGGCTTCTTGGCTTGTTTCACTTTTATGAATATTTTATAATACATTTTATAGTAAATGAGTTAATTTGATTTTGGGTTTAAGTGAAAGACGAGCTCTCGGCTTGCATCAAATCATGAGAGAAAATCATCAACAGACTGACAAATGCAATGCAAATATGCAGCTCTGCAGTTTTTTTTTTACCATCTCTGATCTGCTACCAACCATCACTGATCTGGATATCAGACAGCTTCTATAAATATATGTATTTGTAGTGATAATTACTTGCAGAAATTAGAGTAATTTATGTAAAAAAAAAAAAAAAAGGACAAATTCAATATCATCTTGTGTTAAAGAGGTGAACTCTAGAGAGGTAAATCTATCTCAGTCTGATGTGACATGACTCTCTGTGAGTAATTAGCATTTCAATACAACGAAAGTGTGTTTGAACACGTCAACAAGTTGTGTTTGGTAGGAGGGGACAGTTAAGGGTGTTTTTGAGAACAAATGATTTTGTGGTATTTGATAAGTGATTTGAATCATACGAATTTTAACATACTGAACTAGTTTCTGCTTATGCATCTCTGTAAATTGTTCCCCACACTTATTGTACCTGCCTTTGAAAGCAGATATTCTGACATCAAAAGAACTTGCAGTCCTATTTAGATGGGATGCATTTCCCAAAACAACATCTGATATATACAGTACTGTCTGACATAGGACAGGAGTCACTGCAGTGTTTCTCCTGTATTGTTGGCTGTAAGATAGGTGTTTTTTGAAAACCAGTGCCAGTGAATTTGTTGAAAGATTTTTCAAAAACGTTAACCTCTTGGAGACCTTGGGACAGTTTGTGTACTGTTTGAGAAAATAATGAGACCTGTGGGATCCAACAGCAGTTATGGCATACAAAATAATATGTGCTTTAAATCACACTAGTACACAAATCACATTATCTGTGAGTTTTACATAGAAAACACAAGACAGGGTTTTTGCCCCTGAAAATACAGAAATATTTTGTGATGAAAAAGCCTAAATTTCAGGTCTGAATCTCTGCGGCATCTTGGAGCATCTCTGTATTTTGGAGAAACTCCACCTTGCATGCACAAAACTGTAGCAGGGCTTCAATACCAAAGACTGTGGTCTGAATACCAATGCACACATTTTTGGCTAAACCTAATTCAACTCCAGGCCACATCCCAAAACATTATAAGAGGCAGCGATTTCTAAATGACTCCATCTCCTTTTCTTCCACCACTCTCTCCTTTCAGAGTGTAACTGCAACCAGATGGGTTCTGTTCATGACCGGTGTAACGGCACAGGCTTCTGCCAGTGCAAAGATGGTGCCACAGGGGCCAAGTGTGACGACTGTCTGCCGGGATACTATTGGAAACAAGGCTGTTACTGTGAGTATAAGGAGACTGATTTTGTGGTGGGTAAAAATCCAGAGATGAACAAATGCTGTAGCCTTTCAGGACCTTTACGAGTGCACTGTGCCACTGAGCTTGTGCAGCTCCCGATGTTTTCTTTACTCCCGTGGGAATAGATCATGTAGCTCATTAGCAGAATCAGCTGCTCCTTTAATTGATGACCCTGTCACTCCTTAACCCCATTACATGGAATCTCCTTCCTCTACCATCTACCATCTAGTCAGTCGCCACATTCACAGGCACGCATTTTAACTGTGGGTTTATTTATTTCATATGGGACACATTGTTGTAAATAGTAGTACGGTATATTTTACATTTGACATCTCAAAATAATCGAATGCAACAGAGCTGATTATCTTTGGTATTATAAAAAAAATTATACCTTGTGTGATAATTTCTCATCACGGAAGCCTGATCCTCTCTATTTTCTCTCAGTACATTTTTAGGTCAAGTATCTTGTGCAGTGCAACTACCTCTGTGCTTTTCCTAATGCCTTTTATAGCATTTTAATTATGCCATTTGTTCCTCCAATCATTACTTCACAAATATCACACATGCAGTGCAATTTCTGCTGGGTTCGAGACGGTGATTTTAACTTGACCCTGAGAAAATGCAGGCTCACGAAAAACAGAGAGAAAAGGGCTGCAAAAACAAAAAAGGCAGGTGTTACCTGTTGTTGTCCCTGAGGCAAAGACTGGAGAATTTATCTTGCTCTTTCCTTCCTCCCGCTTTCTTTTCTACTTTGTTCTTTCTGCCCTGAATTCTTCTCCTCCCCGTGTATCTCTGTTTCCCATCATGCTTTTTCTCACATTGCCCCTCCTTATCTTTCCTCACCTGTCTTTTTCTTTGCCAATACATCTTTCTTTCCTCTTTGTGCACTTTACTCCCCCACTATCCTTTTACTGCCTGTCACTCTTCTGTGTCCTCTTTATTCCCCAACTCCTCTCTCTCGCTCTCTTTACCTCCACAATTCCATCGCTCTCCCTCTCTTCCTCTACGCTTTCCCTTTGCCGCTCTTTCTGTCTGCCTTCGTCTCGGCTCACAGCTAACGTTTGCGACGAGGAGATGCTCCTGTGCCAGAACGGAGGAACATGCTACCAGAACCAGAAGTGCATCTGTCCTCCAGAGTTTAAGGGGGTACTGTGCCAACACTCCCGCTGCGAGGCGGGCAAGGACTGCAACGCCGCCTCTTCCCTGCACCTCTCCACGGCCACCCTGCTGCTCTGCACTCTGCTAGCCCTACTGCTGGCCACGTTAACTCCCCACTGAGCCACGAAAACCCCCCTCAGACCAAGGAGTGTGTGTATATGTGTGTGTACGTGAGGCGAGGGGTGACCCAGAATGGGTAGGGCCGCCTCAGTCATGGACCCGACGGACACACACCGCAGCACTGGCAAAAGCACACACACTCACACTAACTAGCCTCCTTTCAAACACACATACACACACACACCTCACAGGACTGTTAAGATACCGAGTGTGTGCTCAGGTGTGAGAAGGACAAACAGAGAAAAAAAGGGGGAGCGACCTCAGAGAAAAGAGATGCAGACGTATGGGGGAAAAAAAAAAAAAAAAATCATACCAACCACTGTTCCCTTTATTCCTGAGCTGGAGCAATGTGCATCAAACCAAAAAGCATAAACAAAACACTTAAATCACCACTGTTTCACTTCAAAGGGAATGGCTGTTGTAACCACAAGGACCTTTTCTTTTTTTGTTTTTTCTTTCTTGGTTGAGTTAAGGATCTCACTTCCGTTAGACTGACGGCCAACGTGTGTGTGGTCAGACTCAGTTGGGAGCATGAGACATGAGGACACGACGGACGGGTCGGGAGGCGAGATGCGTGTTTGATCCTGCTGCTGAGGCCTACATAGTATATTAACCAGGTTTCATTTCTTCTCCAAAAGATGAGACTTGATTTGACATTTATTCTCTTTCTGCTGCATTTTTTTTTTTAAATTATATCTTCAGTCATTGTATCTAATGTGCCCACTAACAGTCGCTGAGATTATACATATTATATAATATCCAGGGGGTTACAAATTATTAAAAAAAATAGTCACTATTATGGTTGTTATAGGAATGAGTGATTGTTGCCACACTTAGCGAGATTTAATCTTCACACAGTATTCAGGAAGCAGAATTTAACAGAATTTAACTTATGAGAAATCTAAAAGAGAGAGAAAAGATATCAACCACGTATCAATATTATATGACATTATTTGAATATTTTTTGTAGAAATTATTTTTGTTTGGAGTTACAATAAATGATAAAAAATGACATTTACAACTATTCCAAATGAGCATTTTATTACACTGAGTGTAAACCTTGCAGTAAATATGACTGTTATTTGCCTTCTTGCTTGTACTTTTTTATTCAATCAAGTGTCCATAATTATGTTGTTAACATCTTTTTTTTTCAGTGGGGTGAAAAAAACACAGCAAGTTGAGACAAGTGAACCATCACTCCTCCAAGTCATTCATTTGATCTGTCATTCACTCTGGACGTGGTGTTGAATGCTCACTATTGCAAAGCGATTATTCCAGTTTGAAATCCAACAATCTGTCTGACAATCACACCTGTCAAGAGAATATAAATTATTTTATTCTGATAAAAGTTGCAAAGAGCTTTTATATCTGAAAATGCTGCTTGCAGGTACAGCACAAGTGATGCTGAAAAACATTTTACATGGTACAAACAGACGAAGCGACTGACCCTGAGGCCAGATGTTCTCATCTTTAACTCACCTTAGACGTGCTTCCACTGCATGTTACGGCTCGACTCAAATACCAGGTACTTTTCTTTATTTTGTTTTCCACTGCAGATAGTACAGATAGTAACAGGCTGGATTCTTAGCTGATCGAGATAGGGGCACTGAATGAAACAAACACAGGAACAATGGGAAGATATTGAAAGGATGGCAAGGAGACAAATGTTGATTCAGAAAAGGCTGAATGCAGCAAGACAAAGGCTGCTGGAAAAACAGGAGAGGTTTGTGTAATCCTACACTAGAGCGCAGATGACAAGACGACTCAGGTTGCTCTGTGTCGAGCAGGAGACGATTTTAGTAACGATTCTCTGACCCATCAGTGGTCTAAAGTGTTTTCCTTTAACCGTTTAGTTTCAGCTCATCTCACTTTTAATATTGCATCCATAAAAAGTACCAGATACTTATCCACAGCTTTTAACAATGGAAAACCAAAAAAGAGCCAGTCGAGTCGAACCGAGCCGTACCACGCAGTGCAAACACAACACTTGAAATCTACTGTTTGCAAGGTTGTTTCTGTGACATGTTGTGTTTAGCAAAAATGCCCTTCAAGTTCTTTTCCTTAGCAAAACTACAACATCATTTCACTGAGAAACGTCCTATTGCTGAGTCAGCCCAGGTACACGGTGGATAAAGAGATGTGAATGCTGCATTACACTGGGATACAGTGTACATCAAAGATAAAAGTGAGACTAAGCCGGTGAGAAATGACAAGACAGGGATTCTGGTATTACTCCTCTATTTCTGAGCTGGTAGTAGCTGTATTAGCTATTCTGTGTGTAGGGCTCATCCCCTCTGAGCCTGAATGGTGTCAAGAACTTGGGAGGGAATAGTTTATGAATGTAGAACACTGAGAAATTATGTAAAGGAACACATTTCATTGTGGATCACAGAGCAGGGGGTGCTCGTAGCCACAAGAATATGTATTGCAGTATATTGTGTGCATTAATGACTGACTGTAGTAGGATGTTTAGATACAGTACAAACATCGCACTCGTGACTGAGGAGAATGTGATTCAGTTTGAACGATTGTAAGATTGATTTAATTAAATATGATGGTATAGGCTAATTAATTCTTGCCATATTCTACCTCTTAAATTATAAGTTTACAGAACTTAACACATTTCAACTTAAAGGAAGGGTTTGACATTTCAGGAAATGTGCTGCTTCACTTACTTGCCAAAAGCTAGATGACTCTCACATATGTACAGTAAATATTACAGCCAGCAGTCGGTTAGGGTTGGCTGGAACTGAACCTATATATGGTGCTTATAAGAGGGATATTATACCTCAGCACTGTCCACTGAAAACAAGCCAATTGTAATTCAGCTTACAACAGGACAAATTGTTCCATTTAGTGGCTTCATGAACAACATAATCTGTGCTGACATTTAACAAATTAGGCATATTCCATTAACACACTGCTAATCAAGTTAAAAATCATGCGGTTATTTTTTTCATGAATGAAATCTGACAAATAAGACTGGAACTGCCAAATGATGCCTCTATCCAAGACAAAACTGTGAATAATTTTATCATTAGGGTTTATTACAGTAATAAATGAATATTCAGATCAAGCTAATTAAATTAAACTGGAGCAAGACTGTGCTTTTCTGCTCTGAGATGAACCCGAAGATACATAAAAAATAAATGAGAGTAAACTCTCTAAACAACAGAAAGCTCCTCTTTTTATTTCACCTCTGAATAGCTGAGTTCAAAAGAAGCGAAATCGTCTTTCAATTTATGTTTCATCTTTCATATCTCCTTACAGAGAGTGAGTGGGTGTCATAAGTATATTTCAAATTGGACAGGCACATAGAGTGAGACAACAAAAACCTGTTAACATAAAGATGGAGTATGGAAAGCCTTTTAACATTTATCAGTAGGGCTGACTATTTAGTTTTCACTAGTGGAAATGACATTTGGTTCAAATATTAATCTAAGATATCTGTAAAACCATTTTGACATGTTAAAAATATAAGTAGAAATTACATTTGCATTCACAGTTAAATTAATTTACAGATTTCATGAATTCCTTTTTCACTAGTCAGAGTAACAATTACAGATATCTATAAGTGAATTTCCACATGTTGAAATGTAATTACCCATTTCAGACAAGCAATTGCATTTCCGATATGCCAGACATATCAACCAACCATTTCTAGTTACCATTGTGTTTAAGATATCTGAAATGCAATTCTAGATATCACTAATTAGTAATTAAGTTACAGATATGTACAATTAACACCTTCAATAGTAAGAAATTAATTAACATTTTGACTAGTAATAAATGATATGGATGAATAGGTAGAAATCTTTGATTAGAATTGCTGCACGTCAAAATTACAATATGGATAAACTGCCTTGGAATTCTAATGCTGGATTTGCATGGATTCAGTAAAATTAGGCAATCTAATAATTAATCATTCTTTTTAAACAATATAACATCACTATAGCAATACATCGCCATGCATGTTTTGTTTTACCATCCTGTCATTTTGTCAGTTTTTCGTCTTGTTTTTCTCGTGCCGTCCAGAAGGTGTTGTCTGTCTGTCTGCCATCTGCCTGAATCTATGTGAATGCAGCACAACTACAGGCAGTCAAGAAGCAATTTTTAATATCTACTGCTATTACTGCTACTGATTAAATGTTAACAGGGCTTGTCATAGATAGAGAACAGGACAAGGTACTCCTAATACAGAAATAGGTACATACTGTCACAGCTCTACCATGAACGCAAGACATCATCTGGTCTCACAAATTGACTTGTAAAGGTAGACTGTAGCACCTGCCAACGCTGGTGAAGAGAGTGTGTGTGTGTGTGTGTGTGTGTGTGTGTGTGTGTGCGTGTGTGTGTGTGTAAGAGATCAGAGACGTGGGAGAACAGCGGCTGAATAAGTTTGTCTTTGGCCTCCTGAATGTGACTCAGAGTTTGGTGAAAAATGTCTCTATTTGTCCCTGTCATCCCTGTACTGTTTTCCCAGCTGTACCACTGCCTCCTGTCTGGATTATTTTCAGCTGTGGATTTCACGTGGGTCCTTGAGGCTTCCATGTCTTGATTGCCCTAAAAAAATTTCCTTTGTTTTCAGAATACGTATGTCAGTTACCTTCCCCATGTTGTGCCCATGGGTCTCTGCTAGTCAGTACAGCCCTACTACTTCTTGTACATGACCTGATTTCCCTTCTAGGGTCATGTGTTTCTCTGGGGTTTCACTGGAGCTTATTTCATGTTTCATCATCTTTTCGTAAAAACATGTAGTCAGAGGTAGAGCGAACCTTTGCAAGACAAATCCCTCAGGAAGAGGCCTGATAGAGCACCTCATGTTTTTAGGGAGGCTAGGATGGACATGATCTGTCTTAAAAACCTTGAGTGTTTCACCTCTGAAGTCCTGCTCCGTTTGTTTACTGACATCCCCCCATCAGTCGCATCCTAGTTTGTATCAAGAAGTCAGATCAGACAAGATCATTTCCTGGCTGTCTGACAATCTGTAATTCTTCTTAAGAAAGTGATTATTTAAAAAGACAAACACCAATCTTTTTATCTTCCAATACCAATTATGATAGCTAAACTTAAGGCATCAGCTGACATTGAGCAGTTGGGTTGACAAGGTTATTAATATTGTACAGTCCGTCACATTTAATCCAGTGAGTTTAGGTTAACGCTGCAATCATGCGAGCACACAGAACTATACATCCTGTCGTCATCACCTATATGAGCTGGGTCAGACTGTGCATCTAACATCGTCGCGTTATAAAAGGACAGAATTTTTGAGTTTTTCCAACTGACTCTATATAAAGTTGTTGTTCCACGCGCCAATTAAACATTGGGTCTCCTCCATCCAACCATCCAAAAAATGTTTTCACAACAGACACAAACTGAACCAAGTGATCTAGTTCAGTTCAGAAGGTTCAGCTGTTTGGAAAGTGTCACACCTGTAATATTGGTTCAGAATGAACTGAAAAGTCTGAAAGTCCTGCAGCTGATACTGTAGCTCCTATCCGATGTTTTTATTTTCCTCCAGTTGCTTATTGCACCTGAATAGAGGCTACTTTTGTTAAATGTAATGGCTATATTCAACCAGAGCTGAGGACTCATGGGAAAAATATGTTGAATCTTACATTCCAATTTAAATTTGCAGCATTTTTAATCACTTGCAAACATACAGGTTTTTGTTTACAGCTGACCTTCATCTACCTCACTCCTTCCTCTTGACAGACACAAGACATAATGATGCTGTCCCTCCTGCCCTGGACTTCATCTACAGTTTACGTCTTGATTCCGGAGGCAACATCACAGCTGCCAGTGTGAATAAACATCATTACTATCGGATTAGAAATGAGGCACGTATAATTAATGGCTGCTTCTTTTGGGATAATGCATACATGTATTAATGTACAGCCAAATTGTTACGCTCAAGTAAGAGACGTGTGTAATAATGATGTCAATATTTACATAGTCTGTGATTCTACGTCTCAAATCAAACCTAACTGTAGTACAACTTCACTGCCCTTTGAACAAGTCAGGAAAGACAAAACAAGGAAACACAAGGAGCAAAATATTTGTGTTGTCTGAAGAGAAAAATATTCAGCATCTAGTCAGACATCAAACTAAATAACTAAACACACAAGAAATACTGAAGGCTTTTACAACATCAATTATACATTTCTTCAAAAAAATATCTCAGGACTGCATCACAGATTTTCTACGATCTAAAAAGTAATGAAAAAGATTAAAGGCCAACCAATGTCATACATTTTAAGTACAAGTATCTCACTACCACATGGCCATCTGGCATTTCAAAATGTAGGTTTGGATAAATAAGTAAAACTAGAAAAGTGTATCAATACTGATGACTGGGAGGAAATATTTTCATCTACATGAAACAGACTCTCCTGAAGGAGACGGTGCTAAGATGTGGATACTGCATTAGCTCATACTGTCAGCTGTCACTTTGGAAAAAATCCTTTACACACAGTCAACATATTTTCTTAAGAACAATTACCCGTGTGCTCTTTTCCATTTTTGAACAGGAAAGAATAATACCCCTAAAATAAATTCACCTCCAGCATCCCACTTGTTTGTTTGTGATCACAAGAAAACAAGTCGGGTGCAGAGATGGGGAAGGTGAAGTGAAGAGAAGTACGACTGGAGTAACTGAAACTAGGATTATATGAAACTTTACTTGAAAACTCCACCTGTTAGCACCAAAGTGGTGTGGCAGCAGTGTTGTACCTGTCAATATCACTGAATAAAAATGCACTAATATGCATGAATAATTTATGTATCGCCAGGCCACCAACTAGCATGTTGCTGCAACACTTGGCACTGAAGGTTTGACATCGACTTGTGCATGGTGCACACATTGCATGTTCCTCAGCCAGGGCTCTTTACACATGAACCCACAAACAAACACACACAGATCTGATAGTGCCCCTCCTCCCAAGGACTTACACTAACAATAGTTTGATATACAAATGAAAGTTGAATCCATATTATGATCAAAATGAAATATAAATTATGCAACTTTGAGTCAGCGGAGTGTAGTGCCACTCTGCTCCCCATTAGTTGGTCAACTTCCCGTCACTCATCTTGACGAGATGTCTACCTGAGGCGTCTAGCCCGAGGCTGAGCTAAAGAAATCTGTAAAGACACCCAGAGGCGTTGCTAGACATGAAAAAGGTGTTGGAGCACAAGCCCCCAGCACACACTTCCCTAAAGAGCAAGTTTAAATCCATGGAAAGTGTGGGTAAGTCAGCATCTTTGTCATGAATACAAATAAGGTAAAGGTGAAGGAATTACATCTAAGAATTGAATATATACTCTGCAGCTTTGTGGAGAAGCTTATTTGATAAAGACAGAATATTGCTAAAGAAGTGCAACTCATGATACAACTACCAACTGAAATACAGTAAAAATCAGTCCAAATTAACAAAGACCACAGTGTTGCAGAGACGACGCAGACTACAGAGGTCAGTAGGACTGAGGAGAGGACGGTGATGTAGTGATTCACCGAGACATCTGGTTACAGCACAAAAAACACTTGGGGCAGACAGATTACTCATTTAATATAATGATTAATTACCCAAGATAAATGTCAAAAACTTGTCTCATTAAAATTTCAATATTTTATTCAATCATCTAATCATCATCAATTAATTTCAACGTCGCTGCTGCGTTATGATATTAATAATGATAATAGACCCTATTTGTCAGACGCCTGATCAGAAAAATAATGGACCTCAAATTCAAACAGGACTCCTGTCACACATAAATTAATTCAATCACTGTATGTCATATAAACATTTTGCCTGAACTGGAGAATCAGTATTTTTACTCACTTATTTTACTTTACTTTCTTCCTTGTTTATTTTTTTTCTCTGACTCTGAATCGGTTAAATTATTCGTCATGGAATAATTAACACCAAAACCGGGCAGCATCTGACCCTGAGCATACCCAGCATCAGCTGTGATCACGTGGTAGATCATAATCCCCACAGGAGAAATTATTTCAACCTATGTAAAAGATTTATGCTATTAAATGAGTAAGTATTTTGGGAGAATGTGATTCACAAATATTAAATTGGTTAGAAAATAATGAATTTCTGTCGACCTATCACCCAGTTGGTTAAACAATGTTTTATTGTGGATGCAGGAGGTGAAAATATGACTTTGAATTATTTCTATAAATTAGTTTTGGAAGCGTATAAGCAAATTATTTTTTGGACTTCACTTCTGTTCTCAGGACATAATTATTATGTTATTGCTCTTTTCAGCCACGGTTGCATATTAAGTTACAGCGCATCATTCTGCTGCTGGTGTTCTCTCTCTATTTGGGTCTGTTTGGGTCAACCACATTTTGGATCCAGTCTAATTATCCCTGAGTCTATTCAGGGGTGCTGGGGTCCCCCTGTGGATTGGATCTCTGTGTTTGAAAAATGAATTTATGCATATCAGGTGTGGGTAGGGTCCAACATCTGAAATGGACCCATGAAAAACCTACCAGAACCCAACATGCAAACCCAATCCAGGATTTTGTAATGGTCCTTGTACCTCAGTACAGCCGCTGCACAGTACAAGAAGAGTCACTTCACTTGATTAAAATATGTTAACAACCCTTAAGAGGGAGCTTTTGGCTGCTGCCACTCTTTAGTCTCTTCCAGCCTCTTGTGGCTGTGAACCAGCCACTTTCTTCTACATGAGTAACATCTGCAAAAGATGCATCACAAGAGTTTATTGTCTTCATTATCTCTTTAAAGCAGAAGGAGAATAAAGAGAGTCAGGTCAATTATCCATGAATGGCAGGCTGCAATTTTGTACATGTATATATCTGCTCTTAAAGGCTTTGCACTGTTCTACCTTGTTACATCCTGCTGGGGACATCAAGGTGACAGATATGAGTTTGCAAAGTTTGGGGGTTGCTTGTTTGTTGAATAAGCAAGTGTGAAATGCTTACAATAGGCCTTCGTTTGGCTGTCTTCCATTGCCTCTGCCTTGTTTCTCACACTGTCCTTTACCATCACATGCACTTGTGAAGTATAAGCGTGCCATATTTCAAACGTGTCGGCGTATGTCTGAGAAATGGCTGCCGCTGTGCAATATGTAACCCTCAAAACTCCTGCGCTTCAGGCAAAAAATTGAAATCTTTGTCAATTCACTAAGCTGTCAGGCTCGGCGTACCAGTGGGGCTGACATCAGAGCTGCAAGAGTTGTAAAACAGGGATGGGCTGGGATGTCTGCCCTCTCCGCTGCTCCTGCAGATATACAGCAGTGTGGAGATGTGAGACCAGATGCCTCTGGCTCGGAGCGCATGAATCCGACTTTAACAATGTTTAAACATTTGTTGGTAGAAACATCTGCAGTGACTGAAATTCATGGATTTTTCTGTAGCACGCTTTGATAGTGTCTCAGTCAAATTTCTTTGAATTTTTAAAGACTACTGTCACAGATGGAGTTTGTGTGTTGTGAGAAGGATGTTTTTTCTGTCTTATTTGATGCTTTGGTAAATTCTGGGATGCTTTCAGGGATTTCAGTATGCTTTCAGGTGGCAAATTAAGTTTGGAGTTGTAGCTCTGCCATCTAATCTGTCAGAGAATTTCAGAACAGCAAGCTTATCGGATATGAAGAGTAAATGTGAAGACAATATCCCTACCCTATATCAGAAATTACTGGGTTTTTGCATTTTAATACGACAGCAGAGTGTATGCACCACTGAATGCTTTTTAAGCATTTTCTTCCACAGTCATTTGACAGGACTCAAAAAAAAAGAAGAGTGTGGAACGTCTGACCTGATCAAACTTTCATCGAATGAGAAGAGTTTCATACACATACAGAAGAGAGTTGTGGATAATCAGTGTGCTTTAAATCAAGCATCTGAAATCCAGCAGAACGTTTCACTGGGGAGACTATGTCCAACTACCGCATTGCTTTTCCAAACCTGACAATCCAGCATTAACACCCACGTCACACAGAAATTGACCAGATATGAACATCTCTCTCGAGTGCTCATTTTTTCATCCTTCCACAACTGCTTGTGTACAACACCATGAACGCCTTTGTGAGGCAGCTGAATGTGCACTATTATTCTCATTTGTAGGATTCATCACATCTCATTCCTCCCAACGATGACAGGCCTTTGCCTTTTAACAAAAAAATACACACAAGATGATGCTCCCATAAAAATATATTCTTGTACCAGCATGTGAGGCATCATTGCCCCCAAAGCATCACACAGAGGTTTGAAGAATGCTTAAAGAATGAGCAGCAACAACAACAACAACAACAATAATAATAATAATAATAATACACACACTACTAATAAGACACATAAGACTGATAAGAAGCCTATTGATAAGATATTCATAGTTGTGTTTTGTGTTGGGCACATCAGTGTGTTGATTGATAGATTAATTCATATGATGGTGTTTGTGTGTCAATTTGCAAAAGATGGAGAAAGGAAAGGAACTGGAAAGAGATTTGTTTTGTTTGTTTTTTGTGTTTGTTTTGCTTTGTTTTGTGTTTAACTTAGATTTGAGAAATTGAGCCAAAGATTTAGAAAACATGTGTAAACAAGTGCGAAAAACCCAACAGCTTCAGTGTCCAGACAAACAAGCACAGAGCTTAACGTGACCTTCATAAAAACCCACACAGCCATTATTGATATTTAACCATCAGCAAAGCAAACAAAAAGACAGACAGGATTTATCTGACTCACCTTATTTGATGTAAAAGTCCATCTTCCTCTCTTTCATGAAGATGATGATGGTCCATATCCATCCTGTGTAAAATCCCACTGCACCTGTTGTGATGTTGCTTCTTCTTGCTAACAGCTAACAAGCTAGTTTACAAACACACCGGTAAACAAGCTAACTTTCGGTTGTTTGACTTTATATCTTTCTATTGTTATGAAGCTACAGTACAGTTGTCTTCACCCTTCACTTCAGTTTGTCTTCAGAGAGCACGACGGTGTTCTCACCTGTCCGTTTCACTTTTAGCACAAAGGTGTTTTTTAATTAGGAGTCAAGTTCACCTGTCGCCCTCGGCTTTAAGGCTGCAATACCATCTTTCACCACAAAGACCGGATTGCATTGACTGAGAGTTACAAGCCAGGGAGGCGCTGTTTCGCTCATTGGAAGTTACTAATTAAATAAAATTAAATAAAAACAGTCACATTTAAAATAAGTCAAAGTTCATACAAACATAACTCTTTTTGTATCTATTTAATGTGTGGGGCCCAAAAGTTTGACCAGATTACTGTGACATATAATCAAGCGTAAACAAACTTTTATTTAAGGGAAAAGAAAGACAAGAGATGAGTGAATGTATTTATTATTTCATTCAATATATACTATATGTACAAAGAGTAATGCCTATAATTAATAAAAATCTGCATGTCACAAATTTTAGTTGTGTTGTGCAGATGTATGTATGGTGTTGGGAAGTAACTAAGTACATTTACTCAAGTAGTGTAGCCTACTTAAGCCTATAGTTTTGTTGTAGGTTACTTGTATTTTACTTGAGTATTTAATTCTCTTTCTGCTTTATAATTTGACACTACTACTTTTCAGAGACTAGTATTGTACTTTTTAATTCAGTACATCTACAAATATTATTAGTTACTTTTAAGATGTTACATACAAAACCAATCATCAGTTTACATAAGATGATGAACTGTTATACATTACATTACCCAACATTATAGGAAGCAGCTTAAATAAAATACATAAATAAAAAATACATCAACAATAATGATCCAATAATATAATTCCAACAGAGCCATTCTGCATAAAGAATGCTTTTACTTTTTTGATACTAAAATTTATGTGCTTTTATTTGAAAATTTCTGAGAATGAATGCAGGACTTTTACTTGTAATGGAGTATTTTTGAGTAAATGATTTGAATACTTCATCCACCTCTGCTTAAGTCTGTAGCTTATATACAGTCATGATTTGTTAACAGTAAGTTAAATTAACTCGTAATGTTTTTATCCTCTGTCTTGCCTCAGTTTATACCTTTTTCTTCTTTTCTTGTGAGCTGATCCTTGTTTTGCCACTTTCAGCTGCATCGTGCCAGAGGGGTTTCAATGACTGGAGGCTCAGACTCCCAGTTAAGATATTGTCAAAGCTCCTCTTCATTAGCCTCGAGGGCCTTGACATCAAACAGTTCACCTCTCAGTAACAAGTGTTTGGCAAACCCAGAGAGAGGAAGCAGGTACAATGCAGATAATCCTCTCCCATAGATTCCATCCTCCTCATCTCGTATTTTCCACTGAAAAGCCTCTAACACTCAGTTGTTTTGTGGTTTTGTATTTTGGGTACTGCATAATGAACTGCTTATATAATTCAAATTTCATTAAAGAAGTTTCTATTTTCAGTGCTTTGCGCACATGAAAATGTACAATGCATGCAAAATTCTGTTGTAAGAAAAAGATGGGAGAAACATTAAACACAGAAAAACAAAAATATAGATATTTTGTCTTCATAGCTATAAAAGTCCTATTTTTTAATCTGTAATAATGTGACCATGGAGAAGTTGGCAATTATTTAATTGCACTAAAGCAGCCCTAGTGTTTGGCACGTTCATTATACACCAGATTAGGTCAAATTTATGAATCAATGTGAATTATCTTTAACAAATCTATGTATACCAAAATAAATTAATGGGTAGAAAGTAGGATGCTGTTTTGAGTGTGATGACAAAATAAATCCTCCAAATTAAATTAAATCAATATCAGTCTTTGTGTGGAAAGTTGGGCATGAATATATTTGCATACTCATCATTGATACATCTGGTGTGTTTTTTGGCAATGACATGCCAAAACCACAGGTGACACAGGAGTATTCATCTGCAGGTTGGACACTCGTATTCATTTGAAGAAACTTTGGCCATTAAGGACACCAGGGACCCGACTGTCATTCCTCACAGTCATGGGAAACAGCAGAGTCCAGGTAGCTCCAGATGGCTTTGTGTGAAAACAAATTTGGGTAGAAAGTAGTACCTGTCACAAAGAAAGACTGAAAGAAAGCTGAAGGAGAAGCAACTGGAGTTTTTTCAAGAACCACCTTAGAAGCAAATATTCTGTCCTTTGTAGAAAATTTGCACAAATACACGGGACCAAACAGGAATTTTGGGTAAACACAGTGGCAGTTATTCACTTCAAGCAGCAGGAGGGAATTTACAGACCCACTCCTCTGATTTTCAGCCTGTCCGACTGAAATGATTAAAAATGAGATCTGAGAGAAACACACCACTCAGCAATATGGAGGTCAAGAGAAACTGGAGCAAGAAATAGTCTACAAAAAAAAAAATCAGACACGAAAAGAACACTTGGCAGCTAAGTGACACGAGGGAAGGAAGCTGGGTTCATCAACAAAGAAGCTCTGACATTTAAGAAATGTATGACTCTGCAGTGTAAACACCATCTCCAGCAGTGACATGTCTGTAGTTTAAGTTACCTGAAGACGGAGAGTTTTGCTTAGAAGACGGCGAAGCTGAGTCTCAACATCCTTTTCAAAAGAAACTGACAGAACAAACTGAGAAACAGACTCAGTTTTGGGGAAGGGAGACAAAAGGCGGTGGAAGTAATTCGCATACTTAATGTGTACAGTATTATACATTGTATTTTAGTGTTGTGGAAATGTATTGTGGTTTTAAGAGTATTAGCAATAAATACATGAATAAATACATAATTCACTGAAAATGTCGGCATTGTGGGACGAATAAAGGAATGTCTTATCTTATCTCTCACTGTTGCTGACTGTGTTATAAGTAGGAGTAGGAGCTACTAAATATAATGATTAAGTGCAGTCTGCAGTGACTTCAATGTGTTTTTCTCTATTTTTTCTTCTAGTTTGGGTATGAAAGTACAATATTTAGCAGCTCCACAGCACATTTCTCTCAGAAAATATCAAATTCTTCCTCTTTGTAATATCTTGAAATTCTGAGGCTTGTCTTTACTTTTCAGATTTTGGAAAGCCTCCTGAAGTTGCTCTGTTTTTGTACACTCTGTTAGGAAGTACAGTATATTTCCACCTCTTTTGCACTCTCTGCTCTTGTATGTCTTTTTCAAACACTCCTTCTCACAGCTATCCCACTCCTGCAGTCTCTTCATGGATGGCAGAGCACAGTGTCAGCTACTGTCACACATCTCGACGTTCAAGTGAAGCCTTCAGATATGTATTTACTTTATACTGATGGAAAGAAGAAACAATTTTCTGAAATAAGGAAACTTACTTTTCCCAAAGGTTGGCACTTTTCAAAACCCTGATGTCTGTGCGATACCGGCCAAAAAAACCTGCCAAAATGTTGTGTAAGCAACACTTTGACCAGCTGGTGGTGGCACTTGAGGAAAAGTCAGAAGATCACAGAAATCATTGGAATTCATCCTCTGGGGACCATGAATGTCACTGAAATTTCATGGCTATCCATCCAAAAGCTATATCCCCCTTATGTGGCAAAACATATAAAAGTAAAGAGGCACTGCTTTTTAAATTGGTACAATATACTAATGAGTTAACAGAGTGCTCACTTTTATTTAGTTATCATTTGCCTTTTAGGAGTCCATGTCATCGTTATACTCTCCAACCGCCAAGGCTAAAGATGTCTAACGACTGGCAGGACAAGGAACAGCGGGCGCTTTCAAATTTCTATTGATTCAAGAACTTTTCAACGCTGCTAAAGAGATGCGAGGCCTTGGGGAGATCTGCTATAAGCCTCTTTTAGATGTAACGTCTAGCTTTAATGAGATCTGCCAAAAGCACTTTATCACAAGAAAGAGATAGAGATGGAGTCAATAAGGTCAATTTAGAAAGAGCAAGAAAGTGAGACTGTTCAGAATCTCCCTGCAGACCTGGTAACAGAAACTCAGAACTGACACCAGAGTGCAATTATCTGTTGCACAAAAGCTTTTACAGTGTGCACAAATCTGGAATTTCATTATTGTGCTAATACGAACTTGGAAAATGGGCATAGCTCAAAAATCTAGGTTGTAATTTTTGATTTTTCAGAATATGAAGGAATATTACATCATTGGTTCCTGCTTTTTAGGATCAATGCAAAGTGTGTCTTGTTTTCAGTGAACTAATTGCCATGTGCCCCATCCATCTGACATCAGGACATTCAAAACTAGACTGGTTCAGTCATCAAGACTATTCAGGTACATGACGAAGCTTGCCAGATACCCAAAGAGCCAGTGATACACACATCAGTGAGGAAGACCTGACGGAGGTGTTTGGTCAGAGCGTCTGAAGCGGAAGCAGAGGATAACAGTGTTTTTTGTGTAACGTGTGTGTCCTGTCAGCAGGCAGCCTCTGGGGCGCCTAAGTGTACCATCTGTGACCAGGTCTGCCATGCCATCATACCCTGTACCACTGCCACTGATGATGAGAACGTGTTGGAGGACATGACTTCTGCTTTCACTGCCAGAGAGCAGCAGAGATGAGCCAACAGGAAGCAGGGTTTGTTTTTCTCAACATAGTTTGATATGGACAGAAATAATAATTACATAGATATGCGTTATTTACCATAAATAAGACCAGCTTTTGACACAGCTAGGCTAACTTATCCTGCTTGTTAATAGCTTTTATGCAAAGAAAAGCCAGGCAAAACACATCTCTGTGCTGGATGTGCAGACAGGAAATTGTTGTTGCTCATGTGAATCTATTTAAGACAGCAGAGTATTTTGTCCAAAATGTAAAGGCTTTAATATTTTCAGGTGATGCATCCTTTAATCTTGCAGTGTGATTATTTGTAGATAATCTGATATTTTTTTTTATGTCTGTAATGCAGCCTAATTTTATAGTAATATGGATTTTTACCTCAAGCACAAGCTTTGGATTTATTCAATAAAAGTGCATTAATTTCCGGTGACATTGGCGGACATGACACACAGCAGACCTCACAGACCACAGACCTGCCAAGTCTTCTTGGCACTGGAAGAAGGTATGACGAAACAGGCTAAACTCAACAAATCACACCTGTTTACCAAAGTGAACATATTGCTTGAAAATACTGTGAATATATATGATTTTTTGGTTCTTCCTTCAGTGCGACTCTTTATTCTACTTTGTTCTATTTTATTGCTTTATTCTGTTCTAAATTAAAATATATGACCTGTTTATGTATTTTCTGTGTGTCTAGCCTCGATGGGGGCTATAACTTCACTTCATTGTGCAATCCTGTATTCAACTGTATCATGACAATAATGCACTTGAACCACTGACCTTGAATGTGATGGTCTACAACAGTATAGTGAATTTTGATGTGCACCACACCCTGTACATATCTCATTTGTTGCTGTTGTTTTTTTTGAGTCTGCCACCAGGCCGTGATATTGATGAGGCAGTGCCAGGAGGTTCCCAGAGGACAGGAGAGGTAAAGCTCTGCCAAATGTTATTAGATCTGCAATGCAGTGTGCAAAATGCAAGACATAAGATAAGAGGTATTAACAGTAAAAGGACTATTTCCACCAATAACACATAGACCAGGAATGCTATATATCATCAATAGAGCAATGTATAGCAATATGCTGTCACGTGTTGTGATTGACAGATCTGACACAACATAGTGCAAAGTAACACCTGGGCCATGTTTGAGAAAGCTGGTTTAATGAAAACACTGAATTTGTTAACCCTGAGACGAGGGAAATTCTGGGTTTTCCATTCCAGAAAGAATCACTTCAACTCTGACTCTTTCCCTCTTAAAGAGCCTGAAGGAGCTGACACACTCTTTAATTTCCTCATTCATACAGTTGATATCAAAGCATATATAGAACATCACATTCATTTGCAGAGTTTACATCTTTATAAATATTGAAATCCCGCTTAGATATCAATTCATTACCCAAGAACTATCTTTGAGCAATAACCAATTTGTCTCCTGATTCTTTAAGATAAATGTCATCATCCACATTGTCATGCATTCATATTTCTAGCTCCACTGGATTAAAATGGAGGCTCCTTACTTACCCACTGATGATGTTTCTTTTCATTCCCAACTCACACGTTTAACTCAGACTAAACATACTCAGACTTGATTGAACTACTGTAACTCTGAATGTTCTGCAATCAAAAACTCTTGAGTTTCCTCCATCTCAGGGTGAGTCAACTCAGAGTTCAAGTTTAAACTCAGAGTTTGTTAAACCTGCTTTCTGAAACAGGCCCCTGCAAATGACACCAGCAGGATGGAGCAGTTCAATGATTTATTAACAAAAAGTGATGCACAGCAGGCTTACATGATGGTCAGGCAGGCATGGGTCAAATCCAAAAAGGCAGTCCAGCAGAAGCAAACAAATCCAATGAGGAGTAGGCAGGAATCCAAAGTCCAATAAACAGGCGAGGTCCAGGGAAACAAAGCAAAAATCCAAAACACACAAGGAGAACACTTGAAAAGGCTTTAACACTTGACACAAGGATGAACTGGCACAGAAGACGGAGCACAAAAACTAAATACACAAGGTTGACACCAATCAACAATCTCAAAGGTGGGAAACACAAGGGCAGGAAGTAAAGTTACAAACACACACACACTCAAAATAAAAATAAAAGCTAAACCATGACAGTTTTGTGTTTTGTGTACATGCCTTTCTCTTCTCAAAAAGACACATACACAGCATTGCACTCATGCGTTGATCTGCCAGCAAAAGGTTTTCAAATGTTGTAAATCCTAAACTGGTTGGAAGTGAGGGCAGACAGCCGGATGAGCAGCTGCCACTCACCTGATCATGTCAAACCTTATTGCATTCATACAGTTTTTCATACAGCGGAGACAGTTGAGGTGCGACTGTGTGCAGCTTTGTCGACCTTCCCAAACTTGCTGTCAACTTTGGTTTCCTCTCTTTCGTCTGATTGATGCACCAGGCCTGTGGAATTTGAAATACAGCTAAATTATTTGTTATAGACCTCTTTTACAGTCATCTTGTCAAACACAGGTGCAACTAATCATCATTGATAATGAATGCATTTCATTCAGCTGTGCCAGTTCTTACTGTTTACTGGCACAACTAAATGGAAAAGAACCATCCTTAAAGTTATTTGTTGCACCTGTGCTTTTCCTGCTGCTCTGAGAAAAGTCTGCAAATATTGTTGTTATGATGTTTTGTATGAGGTTTTTTAAGACGCACAATTTGAGATGATGAGGTAAGTGAACATCTGGACTGTACTATAACAGGAAAAGATATTTTTACAAAAGACTGAGAACCTTCACAGACATATTTTTACAAAATAGTTTTCAACAAAATGGAGCAACATATTTATGTTTTTTCAGGTACTTGAAAATCCTTTTTAGTCCTTGTAGTCAACCTCCAACTAGGGAATCCAATAAATGAGTCTTGATATAACAGATGTTTTGATGAACAAAGATGAGACCATAGGGATAAAATGCTGCTCGGATTTGTTATTGGAAAATATTAATTGCTCACCTACTGTTGGTCAAATATCTTGCTTAAAAGCTGCACACCCTGTGGGGTATTTAGAATTTAATGAGAACCAGGAAACATTCGAAATGAATAAAACAAAAAAATGTCACAGCAGTGAAGGGTGTCAGTACGGGCAAATATTCATGATGCTGTCAGTAAGCTCAGGAAATCAGAAAAGCATGTGGACTAAGCTCCCCGAAGCTCTAAAATGGATCACAGTTGTCCATCACTGCACACTTGATGACACGTTCCATCGGTTAAACACAAAGCATGACAAGGAGCTCCTCAGGAATAACTGCGGTATCCAGAAGTTTTGCATAAAGCGACAGAAATCTGTATCCCATGCCCGTCACATCATCTCGACGTACTACACAAGACAAACACCGTGTCTGTGTTGTGCATTTACTGTATTTTCTTCATTCTGTGTTATTTCCTGGAAAGGCGTGAGGGCTTCACGAGAACACAGAGAATATCGAAGCGGCCACAGTGGAGCTTTATTCCCAGAGCTGGATGTCCGACCACAAATCAAGTGACAGGCAACAATGGACCCCGGTTGTGGAGGTGACTAAGATCCAAGGACCTGTCTAACTGAACTACAGCGTTCCTTGGCTGCTACAAGAGAAATTTCTGGAAAGACAACAGTCAGCGCAGCACTTCACAAATCTGGACTGTGTGGGAGAGTGGCCAGATGGCAGAAGACAGCAGCCTGGAGTTTGCAAAAAGGCAATGAAAGATTCTAAGTGCATGATGCATAAGATTGTAGTTTGATTAAATGAACACTGAAGACTTGAACCGCAATGCGAGCTGATATTTTGTAGTGCAAAACAGGAATCAGCATCACTCCAGAGGTGAAGCATTATAGTGGCAGCATCCTGTTCAGTAGTGGGGAGAGACGAACCTGCAAGGAAGCTCCCTCAGAGAGCCGCACCTGGAGTTCTGTTGTGACAGGAAAATGACTGCATGCAGGTAGACAAATCAATGAAAAAGAATCTTAATATGGAGATTAAACAGCCCCAAAAGACAGCAAAGACTTTGCAACCAAAATATGTGTCAGCAACCAAACTGAAATCTGCATTTGGCCACTTGGGGGGAGCGAGAACAAGCTGCAAACATGTTTGATATATCATCACCCTACAGAGTTTATGTTGGCATGTTAGCAAGCATTTGCCTGCTTACACGTTCAGCAGACAGGAAGCAACATTATCATTCATTTGGAGTCATGTTTCTAACAAACTATCAAATACAACACCACAATTCACTCTCCCATTAGCTCTGTTTTTGGTCTCCACCAACTCCTGAGGGAAATAAGTGGCTCTTCAGCTGCTAAATTCTCCGTTCTGTTCATCGGCCAGTTGTTGACCCTGTTTGCAGTTTGGTGCTGGACAGGTGGTTAATCAGTGAGCTTCTGCTAAAAACTGGTGCGTAAAACCAAAACAATTGGCTGGAAGACACTAAATTGCTCTTTAGAGTTCAGGGAAACTTCAGAGTCCTGTAATAATTCTCTGTGGGTCCTTCAATATAAGCTGCACATTTCACATTACACAAAGTCATTTCAGCCATTGTCAATATAGAAATATTGATTAGAGCAGCATTTATAGAAACTGCAAAAAATCAACAAACATATGCAGAGTGATCTTTCAAGTCAGTTAATCTGCAAACATCAACTGGCTGCTGACTTCACCAGCAATAAAACTCAAATTAAAGTCCAAACACACACTTTTTTTTTAATCACTTCACTAATTAAAAAGAAGTGAACCATATGTTTGTTTACTAGTCAAGATCACTGATGTGGATTATCCTCAGTAATCACTTCATTGGAAAGTATTTTCCACACGCTCTGGTCGATCTCGAGCCAACCTCAGCTGCTTGATTGGGCCTTTTAATCATTTTGAATTAACAAAGCATGTCTGAGAGTCAACTACATCGATAAATGATTTTCTTACTGGATACGTTCACTGCTTCAGAAGGAGCAGAGGACAGATGTAACTGGTAACAAGGGGCCCCGAGTATTGTTGTCTTCTAATATCTGTCATTTAAACAAAACCCAGTTTGCATTATAATCAGTTTTGCATGAACAGAAACTGACAAAACCAGTACAACAATAAGAAGATATTATATGGGGAAACATCAACATCCCAATTAAGACGGAGCAGAAGCACAAACAGGTGACAACACACAAGAACATTAAGGAGGATCAAGCCATTCATTCAGAGTGTGAGGATTATGAAGATGAGGGAGTCCCAGGAACAGCAGCGCCTGGCTGTGATCCTGAGCCTGATCTCCTCCTGGATCAGGAGTTTTAGTTGAGTCGAGTTGTTCAGCGAGTAACACAAAGAAATCGTACAATAACCGGGAGCAAAAATAGCTAAATGCAGATTAAAGGCGCATGTATTCAAAGCATGAAAAGGAAGAAACATTTAAAAAGTGAAAGAGGGAAGAAGATACTACACAAAGATTTAAAAACTCTGGTATGAGAGATTTACCTGGCAATGATGGGCTTAATCAGCATTGTGTGAACTGTGAAAGACATCATTCATATGTAAAAGTCCCCAAAATCCAGCTTTAAAGTGCAACCAAATGCCTATAACACACTTGCAACTTCTGATGATTATTATCATTTTCTCCTTAATTTTAGGTCAAATGAACTGGAAATACATCCCAGCAATAATAATTACCATAAGTTCTAAGTATGTTAGAGGTATCTCATTGAACTTTAAAGCTGGAGTCAAGCCAAATGAAGCACGGCTGATGGGAATGTCATTCAGCTATTTGATCATAAAGCAAAATACTGAACAAAATTTGGATCTGATGGTGGCACAAGATAAAAAGTTACTGTTTAATGGCATCCAATTGTTAAGACATTAAACTAAAAATAAAAAATGTCAACATGCTGATGGTATCGGAGGAAATGTCAGGGGATCGTCAGGATTCATCCTCTGGGGAATATAAATGTACAAACTTTCAAGGCAGTCCAGCCCATAGTTGTTGAGACATTTCAGTCTGGACTAAAGTGGTGGGCAAACCAACCAGCTGACTTACAGACCGACAGACCAAACAGCATCCTGACTAAAAAATGTGAGCATACATGTGTTTGTGGAGCGTTCAGGAAGCTTTGTTCATCAAAAAGGTCTTAAGTATCTATTTATATTTATTGAGGGATTTAGATTCTTCCGCAGTGTGATTGTCATAATTCTCCGAATGTGATCCTTGACCTGACAGAAAATTGATGAAATGCAGCTAGAGCAGGAAATGGGAAGGTTATTATCTTTTCACTTATATGAACATGATCAGAGGAAGCGAAGGCACACAAACACAGAGAAACACAGGTCGGTTCTGGCAAAGTCTTATGAACATGGGTTGGTATCACATCAGTCACAGTTTGAACTTGATTCAGTCTCTGTATATCAAGCATATACTGACTAATTACAGGTTATATGGTATCTATAATCAACTCTGTTACCCCAACCTGCTTTTTAAGGGAAAGAATATAAGATTTCAGTTGATAACATTTTTCTGCCTCTTTCAACACCTTACTTCTGCCCTGTGGCAAAGGTAATGCCTTCTCTACAAGAAGCTGGCCATCACCTGAAACAGTTACTGGCAGCTGTGCTAACCAGCAGTGGTGCAGAGCAGCAGAGAGGGCAGCAGGCAAAAGGTCTGGTTGTGAAATGGAGAGGCATCAATGGAAAGAGTAGAGAGAAAGCTGAGAGATGGCGAAGAAATAAAAGGTTAGGTTTTGAAGGAAAGTGACGGCCTGGGGCTACGGGGAGACGTGTGTGTGTGTGTGTGTGTGTGTGTGTGTTGGTTGAAAACAGCTGAAAAGAATTGGAAAGGGGGGTGACAGAGAGAACAAGATGGCAAAACCCTGAAAAAGTACAAGAGGTGGAGGGAGTTTCAGTAAAAGGTTGACAGGACAATAAGTCGAAGGCTTAAAATACAAAAGATTGTTCACAAATGAAATATAAATCATTTCAACATTATAGCTAAGCAGCCTATTCTACATTGAAGTTAAAATCCTTAAGATGAAATTAAATCCCATTCTTGATATAATTCAAGTTCCGCAATTACTTCTTTATATGGTGGTTGCATTGTTGGTGGCGGGGTCCGCCATTTCCGCACAACTACTTGTGCCATGTGCAGCATGAGATCATGTTATGCTTTTTCTTCTGTCATTGTCATTCTCTGACAAAGCAGCTAGTCGAGGGTTAAATAAACACAGAATTTATAGCTTTGAAATATTTTACTTTGAAAACAACTTAACTATTTTTTTTTTTTTTACGATTTTTTTTTTCTGGTCCAATTCAGTTTTTTTGAAGTCAACAGATGAGTTCGCTAAAATTGGATTGCTGAATTTCAGAAGATGAATTCACCACAACTATAACTATAAAATGACCTGCTGTACTTGAAGCACTGAAGCTTTTATATTGATACAAACCTGCAAAAATGGTTTATAACACACTGTGTTTAATGTACAGTATTTGCATTTATAACGTCTTCATATTTCAAATTACATGTTTCACTACATTGTCACTCAATATCAGCTTCAACACAGGCCTCAGCTTCTCCCACAGGAGAAGTTAAAGCTGCTGACAAATACATGAATAAACATGTATATCTGCTTACAACTACCTTAGAGTGTGTTATTATATATGTACTATATAACTAGTGGCTACATTTCACAATTAGCCATTCAGCTGCTTATAATATTCAGATACTATTATTTTCATTCACAGCCTCTCAGCTCACTGTTTCCCTCATTCAGCTTCAATCATACTGCAGTGCAGATTTCACCCCCATCTGCAGCACCAAGAGTCCAACTGGTCTTTCTTCGGGATGACATTCGTAGATGTGAAAGTGACTCATGAATTAGAGAACGACTTGTGGGCAATTAGATCCACTCTGAAGCTGCATGAGACAGCCAGGCAGGGGTTTCACAAAACCAGGTGTACATAAGCAGATGTTGTGGTTCCTGGATACAATATCTGGTATAAATAGTGCCAGGCCACAGCTTGAGGACTGTTTCAGTGTTGTGTTTGCTGGTTTCACCCTGTGCAATATTAAAATTAGTGCAACATAAGCTCCATATTGAGTAAAAATAGAACCACATGTTCACCAGCTGGCCCAGGATCAGGACCTAACTGAGACTCTCTCTGCTGTTCCCTTCATTGTTCTCTGTGTCTAAATAAAGACTGAAACTCTTGGAGGTGAGAGGCCGGAACTAAAAAAAAAAAGAATCTCAGCAATCAAAGCTTGAAATCATGCTGCAATTTTAGGCAAAGTCGGTGTCATGATACGAAGAAAATATTCCTTAACTAAAGCAAAATTTAATGGAGGTATCAGAGCATAAATGTTCTTAGTCTAGGCTTCAAAAATGAAATGTCAGCTACAAGAACAGGAATGATATTTCATGACTTTAAGTGACTAATACAACACAATAATAAACACAAACAAATATATATCACAATTTGACTCCTAATATTTTTTGTCCTTCAAGTAGCTGTTTTGTCCTTGAACCATCCCATGTTACAAGATAACATCTACCTTCTATGAAAGACTTCAGGTCAGTGTGTGTCGCCCCCAAGTGGAGAGACTGGAAACACAACAGCCAGTGTGCAGGCAGTAAAGACCTGAGAATTATATTACAGATAAAGCAAATACTAAATTACTAATAATACTAATACTAATGAATACTAAAAGTTAATACTTTTACATTTGCAAAGGACATATTCTACATTTTTACTCCACTATTTATTTACTCCACTACCATTTATCAAAGTGCTTTAGTTACTTCTCAAATTAAGATTATTCACACAATGACTGCAAATCCTCTCCTTCTTATTAAGTCATTTTTGCTTATAATAGTCATAAAACGTAATGTTGTCAATCCACCAGTGCAGTAAAAATGTTCCAGCCTGCTTTCAATGCAAAACAGTTTGATGTCAAGTATTTTCCAAGATTCATTTTTCATAATTATAGTTCTGTGTTTTTTTGTTTTTTAGACAGGTTCAATCAGCTTGAGATTAAAGACAGGTTGAAATAATCTCACTGCGCTCACACATGTTTTAATAAAACAACTTTCTTAGGACCCAATTATAGACTTTTTTTTTTTTTTGAATCTTGCACTGTTTGAGACTGAACTGACAACTGTACATAAAGTTGTTAAAACAAGTTGATCAGCTGTAATGCTAAAATGCCTCTTGAACATGAATGCATCAGAAACAATGATCCAATAATATAATCTATATGAAGTGGGCAAATCTACAGTACTTTTACTTTTGCTACTACAGACTGACATTGCCATCTCTGAAGTGAAAAGTATTTGGTTTGCTGAAGTTTCACGATCAAACTCAGGTGAAAAGGAGCATTTTGTGTTTGTTTGTTTCATTCTTGTTTTATGTGCTCAGTCAGTCTGCTCATGTTGTTGCAGCCTGCAGCTCCTGAATCTTAAGTACAGCAGGAATCAACTCGTGTGCAGAAGCTTTTCTTCAAGAAGTACAACTTACAGACATCTGAGCAGGTGTCCATCAACTGAAAGTAAAGACGCCTCCTGCCTGGACACCTGATGATTTTACTTCCTTAGCTACAAATATGCAAAGTCAATGCAAGGGTGCCATAAAGTAAAGTGAAGGAAAGTTTATTCTTCACTTTTTCTCCTGCATTTCACATAAGATTCAGTGAATCAACAGACTCAGTGAGCTGGTTTAGGTCATTTGGCAGCTGAACAATAATCATCTCACTCCCAAAAGATTAAAAATATGTCCACAAAGCCAGAAACCAAGACAAGAATAAGAAATCAGAGTGAGGAAGTGAACATTTGTTAAAGCACAGTTGTAGTTAAATTTAAGATCCGACAGGTTGTTTGTGGTATTTTGTGTTCTATCCAGGAGACAAAAAAAGAAATGTGAGGGCGGCAGTCTTGAACGCGCCTTATGCCGCTACTCATGCATTTGTTCAAACAATAGTGTTATCTGTTTGAGCGGAGGAGATAGTGGCTAATTATCACAGACTCTTTAGTGTTTCAAGATAAGTTGGCAGAGTCGATATATAAAACTCTGATTTTGAAACCCTGATTTCGTTGACATTTCTTTTTGTCCTAATTGTTGATCCATTCATTTAACTTTTAGATTCTTTAATGATAGTTTATTTGTGATCACATCGAAAATCATATTGTCCACTGTAGGTTTACAAGTCAGCTGTCTGTGAAACCCTTAAAATACATCAGTATGTTAATGACAATGTGTGAAAGGTTGTGTGCTGAAGTCATTTTGAAGGATCTGCTGAGCATAAATTTGCTTTAGGATGAAATCGTCACTGCTTGTGAATCTGAGAACATGTAAGACCTAATAACAAAACAAAACCGGAGAAAGTAGGTGGAAGTGTTTATCATCCTTTTTAATTATATATTTGCGAGTCTATTTTTTATCAGTCTATTTTGTTGGTCAGTCTAGCACACTCACGTATGAAATATATGTTCTAAATGATCTTAGACGTTAACATTAATATCTCTTCTAAAGTCCTGTCTTGTGGCCAGTTCACTTCCCTGACAATAATCCATAATAACTTCTTAAGTTAAATTCTTACATTGGGAATTTAATGATTCTTTGTTCTACGTTTAGCTGATGTGTTGGAAGTGAATGCAAAAAGAACATTGATGAAGTGAATATATCAGTGTGTTGTTTGGAGTATCTGTGACCACAAATGCATATCTGCATCCCCAGTCATGTAAAACATATAGTTCAGTGCATAATAAATGTCTTTTCTTTTCGAGATAAAACTGCATATTTTAGAGTGGTCTTTTCTTGTAAGCTCTGTGCAATAATCATGCTGTTTAATCAGCTTCTTGATCTGTCACACCTGTCAGGTGGATGGATGCTCACTTACATGGATTTAAATAAAGTTGTGATCAAATTTGAGAGAAATAAGCCTAGAATAGAAAAAGTCTTTTACTTAAACTCCTGAAAAATGGCAGCAAAAACAAGAGTGATGCATTGATATTATTGTCGAGTCAGTGCTAGATATATTATTTACTTCAACTTTTTTTTCCAACTGACCACACAGTTTTTAAATTATGAGCCTCTGCCAACAGCTCAGATCTCCATTTACAGTCAAAGTGCACTCCATTAAAGTGAAATAAAAAGCTCTCTTATATGGGCAAGAGCATCCATTAGTTATAATCAGAAAACTTTGCAAACCGTGGCAATTTTCAGTTCTGGTTCAGAATTCGAGCATGTTTTTGAAATATGATTAAAAATTCATTGGATGTGTTTGGGGGCATTAGTTTACATAATTTTGTTCAGTTAAAGCCAAAAAGTTAAACTCCACAATAAACATGACACGTGCTAAGACCAATTTTTCTATAGGGCTGGTTCTGAAAACTGCAGCACACCTTGGGCTTCTTTTTTAACATCCTTGAACTGAGTGTTAAAGATGGTTCAATCAAGTTAAATTAAATATAAGTTTATAATAAGATATCATGTCAAAATGAGCTCCATCAAATGAGAGAGGAGACCATTAAAAGGGTTTTAAAAAGCTCACAGAGACTCACATGCATGATGATGGTCTTCTTATTTTGTGTTTGATGGTTTGAGTTTAACAGATCTGTGCAGTCCTACTGTGGATGTAAGATGAGCGCCATCTAGTGATATTGCTCCAACAGTAGAGGCACTGTGTGTAAAACATACAAACATATACAATAAAGTGCTTTGATTTGACCTGTATTTTTGACCTTGAGCATCTTCAGGATGCAATTGAACAGATGCAATTTGATTTATTGAAACAGGAATTGCTGCAGTTAGAAAAACTACAAGTGAGTCTGCAGAAAATTTTTAAATAACTACATTCTTAATAAATTCACCTTGAGGCATCTGTAAATCCAGCAAATTCTTACTTGTCTTAAAAAAGCATATGTACCTTTAACAGTATGACTCATGCATATACATTCAAATAGTGATTTTTCAAGCCTCACACAGTAAAATTCCTGACGTGAGATTTCAGCAGAGACAGCTCAAATTTGAACGACTTCCATTTCCAAAGAGCGAACACACTCAGAGCTGCTGCCGACATCCTGTGAGATTACGCTCTGAAATTCCTGCCAATGTCTGCTGGCAGAACTGCGGTTTGTCAGTCTGTAAAATCTGACAAAAAAAAAAAAATCCAAATTAGAAACACAACTTCAGTGTTTGTTGTAATAAATGTCGAGGTAGGTGTCTTCAAAAATACATTTTGAAGATTTGAGTCCAGGATTTGAGGCACGTTTGGCCGAGCTTTACAGCAGAGACGAACCAAACCAGGGGACTCGACAAATACAGATAACAAGTTGTTTACTTCATTAAATAAATCCCCGCAAGATCTTTTACTTGAAATGTGCACTTTTCATCCAACATGCCAGTTAAACCCCTCTTGATTCAAATCCACTGATTAATGTTCAGACAGTACAAGAAGCAGAGTATTACACCATTTAACATTCACCATTTCTGGCCTGTTACTTCAAGAAGAGTGAAAAGCTTGAAAAATGTTATCTGAGCATCATGTTTTGTTTGTTTGGGTTAATTTTCTTTGCATCTTAAAGACCAATAAGTTACAAGAACACACATCTGTCATTATCTGTCACCATAAAACGAATGCAAAGCTAAAATGCTCAAATGCAAGAGGCCATCTGGGTGTGTAACTTTTTTATGTCTTTGCCAATTAGGCTGTTCTCATGGTACACAGGATGCAAATGAACAGGTCCACTGTGGAGGAGCCTCGGCCTGACAGCAGCTTGTTAATCAAACCGGGGACGCTGTTTGATTAGCGATTTAATTTGTTCCTCGGGGAACAAATTAAAGTGAACATCATTAGGTAGGTGAACAATGTTGATCTCAAATATAGGATATAGTAAAAGGCAAATAAGGATAAAGCTGGTGTGATTCTATATTGTCCCTGTTGTTGAGAAATCCCATCTTCTCATGCTGGTTTGAGGCTTTTGGCCCCAAGAATGTTGTTCCTACTGGAGATTATATAAAAAGATGATTTCACTTTTCGTCCATGTAATTTCCTAAAACAGGTGGGAAATGTAGTTTGGTTTTTTTTGGAAACATTTCTCTAACAGGAATGAACAATTGTATTTGTTGGGGACTATTTTCAGCAGCAGATTCATATGGATTAATAAATCACATTATGGTTTGATTAGTAAGAAGATATGAATCATGTGCTGTGATTTATTTTTTTTTACCACCAGCTTCAACAACAAATAAGGGAAAATATTTTAGTTGAGTTCTCAATCTGAATAAAGACACCTGTCACAGTCTTAAGCCAGGAATTTTTTTGACCTTATAAATTATATTCAAATACATAACAGGCCTGTTTATGTCAACAAGCATTTCAGATGGGGGAAAAAACCTTTAAGAGTATCAGAAAACAACTTGTCACAGTCTTTGTACGAAAAGAAAATCAACCTGTAGTAAATGTACATTTGTATATTACAAATTACAAATAAATATATGTTGCACATGAATGAACGTCTGTTACCTTCAAGCCTTTGAGAAACGAGTTCAGACAATCCTGATTAAATCTATAATCAAAAGGTAAATCTGTCTGCTTTTCACTGTTTTTAAATCTGGATTCTGTGGCGACTTTCCCGCGCTGGCGCACCTGTAGTGATGAGTTTTACGTCACCTGCAATAATTGGTTTGCTGTGGCATCAGAAACAAGTCGACTCGGTTTGTGTAATTACTCTCACTGCCAGAAGAGGGAGACAAACTCCGCACTGCAGGTTTGAATATTCATAAGCAACAATCATACATACACATTACCCTGCACTTTACTGCTTTTTTGCACTTCTGGTTTGATGCTAAAATGCATTTCATTGTCTCAGTGTTTGTACTCTGTGTCATGGCCATAAAGCTGAATCTAATCTATTGTCTCACAAAGATGTTTTTAACTTGCAGCCTTATATTAAGCTTCATGACTCAATCACAACATTGCAATAATGAGCTTCATCCAGTGGATGTCAGTCCTCTTATGTTTTACATTTCAGTGGCACAGGTTAGCACTTTTGCTGGGATGTCTTATGCCCAAGCTGATTGTGGCCTTAACCTTTTATAACCCAGACAATACGAGAGGCCAGAATTAAACACCAGTATTGTCAGGCTCAATTCAGTAAGGACGTATCTGTGGGGGGAGGTGACCACCAGCTCTGAACCATCACTTTGGTTCACATCCAAAAAAAAGGTCTCTACAGAAGTGCTCATCCAAACAGTGCAGGTCAGAGAAAATAGCTGAGAGAAACAGAAATAGGTCGAGGTCTTCACCATTTTCATCTCGGCTGTGCCCGTTCCCGACGGGTGTTTTGGGATAGCCTGAGGTTAGACCTGGAAAGTGAATCAAAAATGGAATGGGTCGTTTAAATAGGGCAGATGTGTCTTTGGCGCTCGGCAAGTCAGGGGGATAGAAGTATTTTCTCCAGCAGCGTTCAGGGAATAGAGAGCGGGGAGAGAAGTGGATGACGCTGCCTTCACAATACACGCAGCTTGTTCATTGTTGAACTGAACAGAGAGCTATTTTTCATTTGTCACCTGCTCTGCACATATAGTCTCCACATACGGACTGAAATGCTTCTGTCTCTGGAGAATAAAGCAACATTTTTTTCCACGGAAATCTCTCCGCTACTATTGGGTGGATTGCCAGGAAAGTTGTGCAATCGTTCTCGGTTCTGAGAGGATGAACCCTGATGACTTTGTTCCACTGACTTTTCCTCCAGCACTTTAACATTGACATTTGTGGCTGTGACTGAAATGTCTCAACAGCTGTTTGAATTTCCATGAAATGTGGTGTCAATTATCAGGATGCATCATGGGTGTTTTCACAATCTCTAAGCTTTTTAACTTGTCCAATACTTTGGTTTATGAACATATACCTGCAAACCTGATGACATTCCCACCAGCTGCAGTTGGAACTTGTGCTAATTATCAAATGTTTGCATGCTAAGACACAAAACTGAGATAGTGAAGATGCTATTTCCGTTAGAATCAACAGTAGGCTACGAGATGTTTTACTCTATTTAATGGTGTATACCTTTGAATGAGATGTTCCCTTGTCCCATTTTCTATTGACTAAACTGCAGGATGTTTGCATGTGTTTTTCAAGTACAAGAGCATTTTTAATTCACCATTTCAAAGTACCACACTTGAACAATCTTTTGTACATAAACACATTTTTATTCAGCCTGATATAGGTTACACATGGAAAAAAAAACAAAGTCTAAGAGAACTACTTCCCTTTGTGGAGCTAATGATATGACAGTTTTAAATCAGCTTCAGATCCCCACTTGACAGCTTTCAACATTAGCTGCCTTGGGCTGTGAGGAATTAAGCGTAATCACATGCTACGACTGACCTGAGGCTTTTTTTTTTCTCCTTTCTTCAAAAATAATACAAAAAGAAAACATATCCCCTCAGCAGTCATTATGTATGTTTTCTCACTAAATGATATGGAATGTTATCTTGAAAATGCAGGTAAAAAGAAAACTGTTCTCTGCAACAGCAGAAAACAAGATAAGAAATGGAATTTAAAAAAAAAAAGAAAAAGAAAACTGATTCCCAGAATTCTGTTCCCAGGCTGCTACTGTGTGTGAGGCATTAAGAAAACACCACCTCAGTCCAAAGTGTGTTCAACAACAAAAATAACTGAAACCTGCCACTGTGATTCAGTTTCATAATCCTCAAATGTGGATATGAACAGAAAACACAACCTCGATGCTCAATAGTACAGAAGGTACATTAAATTTACACTGCTTGCAGATCAGCTTTGGAGTCTAATATATTAGGACTGACAGTCATAGATACAAAGCAAAGACTGATGAGGGAAAAGAGGGGGAGGATCTTAACATTAACTAGTGTTAGTCTTTTTTTTTTTTAACTTGTAAATTTCACAAAGTGCAAATTTTCATTTATATTACATCATAACCAATTTTTTAAGAAATTGTTCATTTTCTATTATATAACAATGAAAAATGGAAAACCTAGCCATAACCAACCCCCCTCCCCACCCGGTCCCACCAGCTATCCATCAGAATATTTTAAAAAAGGAATCACTAAATACATGCTGCAATGACGCCCACCAATTTTGTTTGAAACTTGACCAAAGCCTCCTGTTAGGCTCCTTGAATCTCGTACAGTACACTGTTACTGTCAGCGTGCGTTTATAGTTAAAATATATATATTAATCTATCATTAAATAGTATGCCTCTTGCACAGTCTTGCATGCATTGAAGAGCATTTTGGGCAAGCTGTACAAGAAGGAGAGGCGTGTGGACGGACTTGCTCAGGCTGTAGGCTCCGGGCCGGGTCCAGGCACTCTATCGCCACCTGTAAACGGTTTTTGCCCTTTACTCCTTGCAACCGCGTCAGTCCAAAAGATGGTTCTCCAGTGTGTTTTTGTCGAGTGAGCATTTGTTTGTGTGTGTACGCAAGTGTGTGTGTGGTCCTAAACTCAGTTTCACAAAAGAACTGTGTAGATCACTGAAGTTTTGTTCCAAGCTTTCGTTGTCTGTTCCTGGAAGAAAAACACAAAAAGAGAATTGAGTCATGCAACAAAAGCAACTTTTTGCCCCTCTTCAATAACTCCTTATTAAATTAAATTATGCACAAACTTGAGAACAAAACAAACAAATAAATCATACAGTCCAGAGAAGAGAGAAAGAAGCTTGGACAGCTATTGTCACTAGTCCTCATATATTAGCCGTTAGCTTGCAAGCACCAACTAGTCCTATGAGTATTCACTATGTCACCAGGATGTGTAGGTTTAACTTCAGTGTACAACTTTCTGGTATGACCAAGGCTTTTTTGATTACAGATGTGGTGTAGTGGCTGATATATGTCCAGGAAAGCAACTTACCTTGCCTCTGATCTGGTCACTGTATACTCAAACCATAAGATGTTGGGGATCAGGCTTGTGTCTCGCACCAGGAAGTACTCTGATATTGGCCTATCAATCGTGAAAAAGGAAATTGAAAGAACATATTACTGGAGCAGCCATAATAGACCAGTTTTATCCACTTATTCAGGCTGAGGATGAATCGTCTTCCCCTGTGACACAAGAAGGAAGCAGAGAAATGAGAGCACTACTCACCACGCTGCTATTTTGGGGAATAGTGGTGTCAGTACCTCCTGTGTGAAAAAGAACCAGATTATGCCAATCGTACTACCGGCCACTCCGCCATAGAAAACCTGGCTACAGGTGTGATACAACAGGTAGACCCTGAGAAGGAGAGAAAAAAAAAAGGTCAAAAACACACAAATTGAGCTCTGAGCTCTATTAATGAGCTTCACCTATTTTCAAAACAATCAGTCTATAGTCACTTTAGACTTTAGGACTTGAAGGGGGTGGTGGGGTCAGTCACTTACCTGCTGTATGAGACTGATAAGGCTATGCCCAACAGTAATACATATATGTTGCACATGAATGAACGTCTGTTACCTTCAAGCCTTTGAGAAACGAGTTCAGACAATCCTGATTAAATCTATAATCAAAAGGTAAATCTGTCTGCTTTTCACTGTTTTTAAATCTGGAGTCTGTGGCGACTTTCCCGCGCTGGCGCACCTGTAGTGATGAGTTTTACGTCACCTGCAATAATTGGTTTGCTGTGGCATCAGAAACAAGTCGACTCGGTTTGTGTAATTACTCTCGTTGCCAGAAGAGGGAGACAAACTCCGCACTGCAGGTTTGAATATTCATAAGCAACAATCATACATACACATTACCCTGCACTTTACTGCTTTTTTGCACTTCTGGTTTGATGCTAAAATGCATTTCATTGTCTCAGTGTTTGTACTCTGTGTCATGGCCATAAAGCTGAATCTAATCTATTGTCTCACAAAGATGTTTTTAACTTGCAGCCTTATATTAAGCTTCATGACTCAATCACAACATTGCAATAATGAGCTTCATCCAGTGGATGTCAGTCCTCTTATGTTTTACATTTCAGTGGCACAGGTTAGCACTTTTGCTGGGATGTCTTATGCCCAAGCTGATTGTGGCCTTAACCTTTTATAACCCAGACAATACGAGAGGCCAGAATTAAACACCAGTATTGTCAGGCTCAATTCAGTAAGGACGTATCTGTGGGGGGAGGTGACCACCAGCTCTGAACCATCACTTTGGTTCACATCCAAAAAAAAGGTCTCTACAGAAGTGCTCATCCAAACAGTGCAGGTCAGAGAAAATAGCTGAGAGAAACAGAAATAGGTCGAGGTCTTCACCATTTTCATCTCGGCTGTGCCCGTTCCCGACGGGTGTTTTGGGATAGCCTGAGGTTAGACCTGGAAAGTGAATCAAAAATGGAATGGGTCGTTTAAATAGGACAGATGTGTCTTTGGCGCTCGGCAAGTCAGGGGGATAGAAGTATTTTCTCCAGCAGCGTTCAGGGAATAGAGAGCGGGGAGAGAAGTGGATGACGCTGCCTTCACAATACACGCAGCTTGTTCATTGTTGAACTGAACAGAGAGCTATTTTTCATTTGTCACCTGCTCTGCACATATAGTCTCCACATACAGACTGAAATGCTTCTGTCTCTGGAGAATAAAGCAACATTTTTTTCCACGGAAATCTCTCCGCTACTATTGGGTGGATTGCCAGGAAAGTTGTGCAATCGTTCTCGGTTCTGAGAGGATGAACCCTGATGACTTTGTTCCACTGACTTTTCCTCCAGCACTTTAACATTGACATTTGTGGCTGTGACTGAAATGTCTCAACAGCTGTTTGAATTTCCATGAAATGTGGTGTCAATTATCAGGATGCATCATGGGTGTTTTCACAATCTCTAAGCTTTTTAACTTGTCCAATACTTTGGTTTATGAACATATACCTGCAAACCTGATGACATTCCCACCAGCTGCAGTTGGAACTTGTGCTAATTATCAAATGTTTGCATGCTAAGACACAAAACTGAGATAGTGAAGATGCTATTTCCGTTAGAATCAACAGTAGGCTACGAGATGTTTTACTCTATTTAATGGTGTATACCTTTGAATGAGATGTTCCCTTGTCCCATTTTCTATTGACTAAACTGCAGGATGTTTGCATGTGTTTTTCAAGTACAAGAGCATTTTTAATTCACCATTTCAAAGTACCACACTTGAACAATCTTTTGTACATAAACACATTTTTATTCAGCCTGATATAGGTTACACATGGAAAAAAAATCAAAGTCTAAGAGAACTACTTCCCTTTGTGGAGCTAATGATATGACAGTTTTAAATCAGCTTCAGATCCCCACTTGACAGCTTTCAACATTAGCTGCCTTGGGCTGTGAGGAATTAAGCGTAATCACATGCTACGACTGACCTGAGGCTTTTTTTTTTCTCCTTTCTTCAAAAATAATACAAAAAGAAAACATATCCCCTCAGCAGTCATTATGTATGTTTTCTCACTAAATGATATGGAATGTTATCTTGAAAATGCAGGTAAAAAGAAAACTGTTCTCTGCAACAGCAGAAAACAAGATAAGAAATGGAATTTAAAAAAAAAAAGAGAAAACTGATTCCCAGAATTCTGTTCCCAGGCTGCTACTGTGTGTGAGGCATTAAGAAAACACCACCTCAGTCCAAAGTGTGTTCAACAACAAAAATAACTGAAACCTGCCACTGTGATTCAGTTTCATAATCCTCAAATGTGGATATGAACAGAAAACACAACCTCGATGCTCAATAGTACAGAAGGTACATTAAATTTACACTGCTTGCAGATCAGCTTTGGAGTCTAATATATTAGGACTGACAGTCATAGATACAAAGCAAAGACTGATGAGGGAAAAGAGGGGGAGGATCTTAACATTAACTAGTGTTAGTCTTTTTTTTTTTTAACTTGTAAATTTCACAAAGTGCAAATTTTCATTTATATTACATCATAACCAATTTTTTAAGAAATTGTTCATTTTCTATTATATAACAATGAAAAATGGAAAACCTAGCCATAACCAACCCCCCCTCCCCACCCGGTCCCACCAGCTATCCATCAGAATATTTTAAAAAAGGAATCACTAAATACATGCTGCAATGACGCCCACCAATTTTGTTTGAAACTTGACCAAAGCCTCCTGTTAGGCTCCTTGAATCTCGTACAGTACACTGTTACTGTCAGCGTGCGTTTATAGTTAAAATATATATATTAATCTATCATTAAATAGTATGCCTCTTGCACAGTCTTGCATGCATTGAAGAGCATTTTGGGCAAGCTGTACAAGAAGGAGAGGCGTGTGGACGGACTTGCTCAGGCTGTAGGCTCCGGGCCGGGTCCAGGCACTCTATCGCCACCTGTAAACGGTTTTTGCCCTTTACTCCTTGCAACCGCGTCAGTCCAAAAGATGGTTCTCCAGTGTGTTTTTGTCGAGTGAGCATTTGTTTGTGTGTGTACGCAAGTGTGTGTGTGGTCCTAAACTCAGTTTCACAAAAGAACTGTGTAGATCACTGAAGTTTTGTTCCAAGCTTTCGTTGTCTGTTCCTGGAAGAAAAACACAAAAAGAGAATTGAGTCATGCAACAAAAGCAACTTTTTGCCCCTCTTCAATAACTCCTTATTAAATTAAATTATGCACAAACTTGAGAACAAAACAAACAAATAAATCATACAGTCCAGAGAAGAGAGAAAGAAGCTTGGACAGCTATTGTCACTAGTCCTCATATATTAGCCGTTAGCTTGCAAGCACCAACTAGTCCTATGAGTATTCACTATGTCACCAGGATGTGTAGGTTTAACTTCAGTGTACAACTTTCTGGTATGACCAAGGCTTTTTTGATTACAGATGTGGTGTAGTGGCTGATATATGTCCAGGAAAGCAACTTACCTTGCCTCTGATCTGGTCACTGTATACTCAAACCATAAGATGTTGGGGATCAGGCTTGTGTCTCGCACCAGGAAGTACTCTGATATTGGCCTATCAATCGTGAAAAAGGAAATTGAAAGAACATATTACTGGAGCAGCCATAATAGACCAGTTTTATCCACTTATTCAGGCTGAGGATGAATCGTCTTCCCCTGTGACACAAGAAGGAAGCAGAGAAATGAGAGCACTACTCACCACGCTGCTATTTTGGGGAATAATGGTGTCAGTACCTCCTGTGTGAAAAAGAACCAGATTATGCCAATCGTACTACCAGCCACTCCGCCATAGAAAACCTGGCTACAGGTGTGATACAACAGGTAGACCCTGAGAAGGAGAGAAAAAAAAAAGGTCAAAAACACACAAATTGAGCTCTGAGCTCTATTAATGAGCTTCACCTATTTTCAAAACAATCAGTCTATAGTCACTTTAGACTTTAGGACTTGAAGGGGGTGGTGGGGTCAGTCACTTACCTGCTGTATGAGACTGATAAGGCTATGCCCAACAGGATGATGGACAATATGTGTCTCCACAGCAGGTCCACACATCGAGCATTGTTTGTTTGATGCATTCTGAAAAGATCAGATCGTGAGTTCACACCATGATATCTACCTCATATACAGGTTTAGTGATAATCCTAAACATTCATGGAATACATCTAATAATGAAATGCATGCCTTGGAAGTAAACAACAGAGACAAATCTAAATAACATACTTGACACGAATATGATGATAAAATACATGTATGCATGACACACTTATTTAGCATTGGTAGAATTTGTACATAAAACCTTTACTCTGCTTTGTCATTTCATATACAAACATACCAGTAAAACTAAACCTTATTTAGTTGCTGTACTTCTAAGAACTTCCTTAAACAAAGAAGAAACAAGCTCACCTTAAATAAAGGAAAAGAAAGAAGTAAACAACAAAGAACCAGATGAGCTGGGAATGACTGGAGGGCATCCCATAATCTGTGTGCAGGGTTGTGTGAGCCCCTGTAGAAAGACAACAGAACAACATGAAATGCATCTTGATATAAATATAGAATCAACTTTTTGGTCAGGATAATATCCAAAGTGAGCATCTCTTATTACTATATATAAATGCCTGGCTACGGTTGGGCAGTAATGCAATATAATTCATTTGAAGATTTTTTTAAATATATTTATTCCTATTTGAATTGTTTTGAATGTCATTGTAATTGTTTGTTATAAAACACCAGATCACCTGCTGTTCATCTCCCTTTTGAACTCAGGAATTGGAATAAAACAGAGGCCAGCTGTGCTTCGCATGTACTCATAGAACTAGAGTTCCATCCAGTAACTACTACTTTGCTATCATTGAAAATTGGGAAAAGCAGCAATGTGTGGCAGACATCACCCCTGGGCACTGAGCTCACATCATTCTCATTTGATGTGACTGCCATAACCAAAGTGTTGGTGGCAGAGGCTCAAAGTGGAAATAGAGGGGGAAACAAGTCAAGTAAAAGCTGCTTCCTCCCTGGTGTGGAAGAAAAGCCGTGGCAGAATCACCACCAATTATCCATGAGAGAGCCTGGTGGAAAGGGGAGACTGTGAGCACCTTACAGTTTACTGCTCATTCACCCCACCTGAGTCAAGGAGAGAAGAACCAATCCCATTCCAGGTGGGGCACCTCTACTGAACATATATTTTGCATCTGAAAATCGACAAGCCCTGCACCCCGCTTGGTCCTGACAGTGAAACCTGGGAAGGTGGCTACTGTAGTCTGACTGTAGATTACCCTTACCCCCGTTGAGTGAGCCAGCACTAAAATAACAAGTCATGATGTAGCTAGAGCTTGTTAATTAGTGATGCAGCCTGAGTGGGACTGTTAGAAGAGTCTATGCCATCAGGGCACGAGCAACACAAGGCCTCTGCTACAGATGCGACATCTCAATACAGCTAGCAGGAATATCAACCATTGTAGATTACATTGACCATGGTCGAGTGAGCCAGCAAACTAGTACTGCTAACTAGTGCTAAAATCGGATTAGCAGATGCTAGCAAGGCACGCTGTAGCTAGAGCCAACAAATGTAGCTAGTGCAGGTTAACCAATAGCTAAGCCCATTAGAGGGCATAGCACCTACCAAATAAAACTTTGTTATTCCAATGCAATGCATGCTGTGAAAATGGAAAAAATGTTTTATTGACCACCTGAGCTCTTAATTATTTGTAACCAATGTGAGATTTTACATGTGAATTTGCAGTATTGCATAATACAATGTGATGATAGAGAAACTGGCAACGCTCTGCACCTGAACAGACAATGTGCCTGATATCAGAAGAAGATATTCTGGATATGTTGATGCTTTGCAACGTTGCCCAACCCTGCAGGCTCCATGTAAAGACATCAGCCTGTTGCTTCACTCACCTGCACATGGGCGCGGCTCTCTGAGAATGTGCTTCAGGAGCCAGTTCACCCCCTCATTCAGGATGAGCCCACCAAAGAATGAAATCTGTGCAGAAAAAACAAAACAAAAACACACATCAGCACTTACAAAGTTCTGTCCTGCCTGACAGCAATGTTCAGACTCATGTGAGGCTATAAACACCTTAACAGACTGATGTTCTTTCTGCAAAACCCCACTAACAGTGCAGGTGCAGGACTCACCGTGTGCAGCTCCCGTTTAAACACTATGAGTGTAACAAAACCCACAAGGATTGCTATGGGTAGGAGACTGATGTAGGCCAGCACTTGTCCCGTCAGATCACCTAAAACACAATTACAAATACTGAGGTTAAAACACACATTAAAACCCCAGTAAAGTCAGCTAACACTGGTGGGAGTGACTCTGTGAGGTACTCAGTGAACCCGGATGGTTGAAATATTTAACTGTGAGTTCAGGTAGGAAGTTGATGTGATGAAGCAGCTAAAAAATAATCGAAATAACAGATCACATTATTTAATTTTGTTGACTCAGACGACTTGATGCAATGTGGTTTATGCTAGTTATACTAATCAGTATGAGGCCAAGCAGCTAGCTAGCACGTTAGCCACAGTCCTGGCTACAATCCTATAAGGTTAATTATCTAGTTATTTACAACACAAACATGAATCATATTTGCTGTTGAGAATGGGTGAATTTTGTGGAATAATTCCAACAGGACACGACATGTTCGCTAATTCCTTAGAGAACATACAAAAGCCGATATTAAAGCAGCTAACAAGCTAGCTAGCCTTCATTGTGGACATTTTTGCAAACTGCGCATGCGGGGATGTCTCACTATTTCGCAGCCCGGGTTACATTCAGCGCTGCGCTCTAGTTTTTTTTACAGCGGCTCACAATTTGGCAGCGACCACCGACGGCCGTGTCCGTTCAAGTCGCAAGAAAACAGACGAACTGTGCGAAAATTAGCAATTTGTAGAAACTCAACAGAGCTTCAGGAGTTAGAGAAACATGTGGAGGGTACGTACCTTCAGGGAACTCTACGTGTGTGAGAGATATAGACCGCCATCGAGGTGGTGCCGAGCACTGCTCTTCCAACGCCATCTTACCCGGACACAACCGGGCAGGTCCCAGCGAAACGCCCCCAGACACGCGCTCGACCAATGAGCGACGGAGCTCCGTGTTCAAGCGGGTCCCGGCGGCGGAGGAAGTGACCAATCAGAGCCGCGCACCGGAGAGGAGCTGATCGGCCCATAGAGAAGAAATATTGAATGAACAAAAACACAAAAGTCCAGCTTCTCACATCAAACTGCACTCATTCAGAAAAAGAGACAAAAGTTATGAATTTTTCATGAATATTAATTACTTACAACCTGAGTCATCTATAATGTCTTGATCACATATTTGCCTAGATATTTATTGTATGTGCAGATTCTGGAAAATAAATGTTTTAAATAATTACTATTTAGTAAGTCACTCTTTATAAAGGGCTTACTAGTTCCTACTATAATACATTAATAATTCTTTATAGATCAGTTATGAGTTATTCCCATGAGTAGGACTGCAACTTGTGATTATTTTCATTATCAGTTAATCTTACCATTTTTTCTAGACTAAACTATTAATCTTTGTCTTACAAAATAGTGAAAAATATCCCTTTCAATTATCCAAAGTTATGTCTTCAAAATGTTTCATAATATGACTTATCAATGATTTCATGTATACTGATGATTAAAGATGGTAGACTGAATAATAAAAATACCTCTCTGTATAATGCAATACAGTTAAACAGCACCACAAACTTCAGCCTACAGTTTAATCAACACATTATAATACATTCTAACCATAAGCATAAGCATGCAGCAATATTAATATTAAGATGAGATAAGATATTCCTTTATTCGTCCCTCAGTGGGGAAATTCGCATAAACAGTTAAATAATGCTGTAGTACAAAACATATCATAGTACAAAAACAAAAAAGAAGTGAATGCAGAAAGTAACCTGAAAATTACTGAAATAAAAGCATGTGGCAGGTGCCCCTCTGCCTGGACTGACAGAGATACATAGATGGAATTTTGATTAAAATAAAAATTAGATTAAAATTAAAATATACTCACCCATACACAGAAGGCAAACTCTGGCTTTTTCCAATTCACATAATGTCATCCATGAATAACAGGTGCACACAGACCGGCAAAACAGGACACACAATGTAAACAACAAAACCTGTACGAGAGCAAACTGACTTTCCTTTCTCCTTAATTTCCTTAGTCTATAAAGAGACTGGAAACAAAATAACAGAGGAAACACAGAGAAGATGGTGGAGATGTGTGTAACCTTTCTGTCATTGTGTGTAAAGTCTCCAAAATGTATTTTAATGACACCACAACAAGCTACTGATCTGCCATAAACCTTAGCCAAATTCTTTTCTGGGTCAAATACCTGACTGTGATCCAGATTCTGTAATGTAATGTATCTTGGATGTTATTTAGGAAGTTCTCACCTCAAACTATTTTCTTTATGGCCATGACTTTTTCCTTCAGGTCTCAGGACTGGCCATGGGTATTAATATTTGAATACTCTGTATTTATCAGAAGTCTGAGGAGGAGCTTTCTGCAAGAGCTACTTGCTGTGTGGATCTTTTTGATTCAACTCCAAACTTTATCAATACTGACTCTGTTTGCAACCTGACATGTGCGTATTTCACATGAAAAGTGCTATAACAATGTAATTTTCTTCCCTGGTTGTGCTTTACTTTGCTACTGCAATGTTTGAGGGCAGAGTTACATTTATCTGAATGAGAAGAAACACAAAGAACATTTAGTCCATCTAACAATGCCTCACCTAGAGATAAGAAGGAGGCATAACAAGGTTTCTAAACTTGTTCAGTAAAAAAAAATAAGTGTTGTGCACCCTCCTCTGGCCTGATATTGAATCATTACAGAGCTTTCTCTCCTGTATCTCTCCAAGTGGCTCTACAATCTTTCTCAAGGTCTAAGTAAGTTTAAAAAGCCCAATAATTAATGAGAGCCCTGCATCAGATTTCGCACTTTAGCCTCCTCAGGACTGAAGCCAACCTAACATTGACAACAGAACAAACAGAAGTGGCTCTGTATGATTCCCAAGTTTGGGGACAGTTAAAGAGAAGAAGAAAAAGTACTCAGGGACAGAGATGAAGATGAAGAAATACTGTATGTAGGAACAATTCATATTCATATTGAGGGAGATATATTGCACTGAAGCATATTTATCGACTGGTAGCATGTGAGACACAATTTCGTTTGTATGTGGAGTATAAAAATGACAAATAAAGGAAATCTAAAATGTCATCTCCCTCTCCACCTGTTTCCCGTCTGCCTTGATATCTGTCACTAATAAAGGCTCCCCAAGAAAAGAAATACAACGAGCCGTGATCAGTTGGGAAAAGGCATAATAAACATATTGTTTAATAACAAAAAATAACATTTAATATGGAGAATCAAAATCAATTTACAGTTTGTGCTGGCATTGTAATTTAACAATAGAAAAGACAAAAGGCATGAATAGGACACTTGTAATGTACAGCAGTGAATTGCAAAAGAAAAATCATTCTTTCCACATTTTTTGGCCATCTGAAATTCTCGCAAAACTCTATAATCTATTGAATATATGCTAAGTAGAAGAGTCCATGTCTGAATTTTGACTTTCAAAAGAGTCTAAGTTCCTAAACATTTTCTTTAGCTTATTTCTAATTGGGATTTTCAAAACTAACAACAACTAGAGCTGAGTCTGGGTCTAAATGTTGCAGGGATACACTGATTGATGCATATCAGAGAATCTACACTGTTAACATGCAAAGGCTGTTAGAGGAATTCATCTCTGGTCATTTACTATCGGGACACAGAAAAGGCAGACCAACCTGTGAACACAAGACTAAACATAAGCATTTTTCCATGATTGCATTTTCCTGCATGATGCATATTGTTGCAAATATACTTCAGACTCTACATTAACAGGACTAAAACATGGGAGAACATTTTTTTTTAAAGCAGTGCATCAGGGAGAATTTCAACATTTCAAAGATGGAGACTAAAACAAACAAACAGTAACCAGAATATATTTTCACAATATAGTTTTCTGGGAAAGATAGTTTCTCTACTGTACAGCTTTTATGCTCTATGTTATCAATAATATGTCAGTCTATGATGCAATAAATAATTCAATATGTTTGTATAATTAAACTCTCAAACTGATTATTCAAAAAGGGTTGTTGGACATTCCTTTACCTTTCTGCTTTTCTGATAAAGTGCAAAATGCTTAAAAACACAAAGCTGCACATCTGTCGAAACAAAGAACTAAATTATTGTCTGCAAAAGCTCTATTTACAGTTAGTTCATGTTAAACAGAAACCGAAATAATCCTACAATGCTGATGACTCTTGACAGCCCAGTTAAGGGGAACACAATGCTTTCTTATTACATACATGACATACAGGAGCCAAAACATCATTTCTGAGTTCTGAATTTTTCAGGCGAGTTGCAAAAAGACTGGAACACAAAACACACACTTACATGATTTTGAAGAGCTGACTTCTGCTAATGTACATGATAAATGATTGAAATCAAAGTACTTCAAGATCTATAATACCCAAAATGATTTGACATAAATTTCTTCCCTTTTCTCATTCACGCAGCAACCATAAGCATACATTCTGTGCTTCTACTGGCATTAATAAATAATCATATTTCATTAAGATAAGTCAGTATTTGACAGTGTCTTGAACAAACATAAACTACAGTCTGATTAACACAAATCTGCTTTTACAGTGGTGAACTTATCCATGGATCGCAGAGGAAAACTTAAACTTGGTATCTTCCCACCTCTTCCATGTCTCAGTGCTCCAACAGTAATTCACAGTATTGGAAAACAAAGAACTCAGAGGTTATCATCAGTGCACTTGTTATGGAGGTTACAGTCTGACTGTACAATGCCCGCTTCTTCATCACAGGTCTTCATGACACCAGAAACAAAACAACATCCTTGCTGAGACCAGCAGATGGAATGATTTAATTTAGAGGCCAATTTAAAGATGTACCAGGAAGAAAGCAAACGGCACATAGTATGTGTATCGTGATGGAAAAGGTCCATGTGTGTATCCAATCAACTATAACACTAACAGTGTAATAAAGCCTCTGTAGGTGATAGACCTCTGTATATTTTGTAACCCCATGAACACACTGGTAGACATTTTAACATGTCACAGTAAGAACAGCAAAGGTGTAAATAATAAAATGAATTGATTTTCTCTGGTTCAGTTTCAGTCTCCTAGTACTGTGGATACTGGCTCTTTGTCATGGCTTGATGGGACACTCAAACAGAACAGAGCCATCGTTGCGGTTATAAGTATCTTACTATGACAAAAAAAAAAATTTTTTTTTTCCCAATCCATTGATCCTATAATCATTTACAGCCAGTAAAGTTTAGGTTGAGAAGAACAACCATATTCAAGAAGTACTGAATTTTACATTGAAAACACTGATTTATATCTTCACATAACTTGTGTTTGGTCACTATTTTAATTAATTTCTATACTGTGAATTAAAGCTTCGCAAATTGTACAATCTAGGCCTAAATATTTGGAAGTAATTCAAGTGGCTCAACCAATTAATAAATACATTAATTGTATGAATTTGAAAAAAAAAGAGTTTGTCAGTCAAGAGGCAACAAATCTCCTAACATTGATTTCAAGTTATGACGTCACTTATTACTCCCTGAGGGCACTGATGAAGATACTTCTGTTACACCTTCAAAACTGTGTGATGGTAGTCAGACAGATGTTTTCACATTGGTTATTGTGTTATTTGCACCATTTAAAACTGATGATATTCATGTCATCCATTGACAGATCAACTGTGACGTAGAGAAAGCATAACAATACAAAACGTAACCATTTGCATTTTAGCCAGATTAACTATGTCCACTTTGACTCAGAAGATTTTTTGGAAAGAAACTGTGGTCTGGGGTCTTAATATAGTTTTGGGATAATTCAGTTTCTATATGATTAACATGTTAGTACCCTACACTTGTTTTACATGATGTATTTTTGCATTTAATACACTGTCATGGATATGTGACATCTACCAAATGGGAATAAATACTTCATTAGATTAAAGAGGATTTAAGAACAATCAGTGAGGAGACAAACTCATTGCACCCTTCAAGTCTTCAGTTGCCAAGCCTGTCAGGAATTATCATGGTTTTAACAAATATCCTTCCCCCTTTAATATAAAACATACAAACGCACAGGATCTCACACCATTTTGTCTCACATAACTATGAAGACAATGATATCCCACAGATCAGATGAATGGAAGGTGACAGTGCAGCCACTGGAGACTGAGACTCGATCTATGTGGAGTAATGGTGTCAAAGGCCCAGTCATGTGTTTGTCAGGTGTGGGTTTTTTTTAAGAAGTATCCAAGTCACCCAACAAGGCAGAGACGAGTCCTCACAAGTCTGAGATTAAATAACTACAGTAGGCATTCTTGATACGCAACACAGCAGCTGATAACAAGAGAGAAATGGAATCATATTCTCCAAATGGTCTCCCTCGTTAGCTCAAGGACAAGTGATTCTGTAGATCTGTTGAAAATATATCTTCTGACAGTAGCTGTGTTTGATGAACACAGATGAATGAACCAACAACGCTGGTTCTCAGTGTATCACAGGAGCATGATTGAAAGTGAATCTCAAATTGATGGAGATATAGAATTATAATCCTTACTGCTCTCTACCGGTCAGCCCACTGTGTTCGGCTTGTACGAGCCCAGCAAAGCCCTTAGTGACCCCCAGTCGTCTTAGTTGGGCTCTGAAGAGCCGTCCGTGTCTCTGGGCAGGGTGCCGTTGAGCTCCATGAGGCTATCGATTCCCAGATAGCCCAGTAAAATCTCACTCCGGCGGTGGGAAAGGTTCAGGATGTCCTCAGCCAAGCTCTGAGCCGAGGTGAAGCGAACCTTGTCATGATCAAACATATCCTTAAGGTACTGCACGATTTGTTGCTGCAGAGGAAAGGCAAGAAATGAATGATACATTTTTAAAATGTGAGTAAACCTGATAAAAACAGGCGATTGATTATTTTTCCATTGCCAGTACATGAGTTTGCCTTTCTGTTTTTTTTGTCGTGTGTCAAATTCAACATCATGAATGCCCCAGAAAACAGGGTTACTTTTAAAAAATGTTTTACTTCAGTCTTCAGTCTCTGGCGAACATGCACATCTTTCAAACTTCAATTTAAGTTTGTAACACAGACTTTCGGTTATAAATCTGAGGTCTTGTGCCAAAATTGAGATAACCCCCTAACATTGTCAAGGTTGTTTTCTCAGACTTTGGAAAGCCTCCAGAACCACATGAGATATTACACAACTGTTCTGCAGGCTGTACAGTCCTCCTCATGAAAAGTAAAGTGAACCTCCTGTAAAATCATTGGAAAGCCACTTCAAATTAGTTTTCCAAAATTGTTATGTTACTGTTAGTTATGTCTGCTCTCACCTTGAAGATAGTGCACACTTCACTTAGGTGCTGCCTGGGTCCCAAAAAACCAAAAGCTAAAACTGGGCTCACATGTTCTGATATGGCATAGAAGTGGGAGATAAAACCATCAGGAACCTATGGAGAGTAGTGAGAGAATGAGCTGTCAGAATTAAATATATATAACAGTACTTTGGGAAATAAAAATACAATAAGAACCACTCAATCACTTCAAACTGGCTCAAACTCACCATGAGAAGGCGTCTTTTTGCTTTTAGGACAGACCAGCAAGCTGTCGCCAAAGCCTAACAGCAAACACAATCTGTTATTAGAGTAACTTGTAACTAAGTTATCAGTGGCATATTGAAGGAGTGTGTGTGTGTGTGTGTGTGCGCATGTGTATAAATTAACCGTTGCTTTAAAGCTGTCAGAGAGCCAGCGGTTCCTCAACACAGCTACCACAGATGAAGGAGGACTCTCCAGGTCTTCAAATGCGTCCATCAGGATGAAGTCCAACACTACGTCGAAAAAGTTCATACAGACCACCTGCAGAGATAAGGACACATGAACCCCAACACTGTGATTAATCTGACAAAAAAATACACAGCTGCACCAGTGATTATGAAATATAAAAGCAAATTTCACAAAAAGGTGCCATTTTTAAGACAGGGTCCCTGTTTTGTTCATACTTCAGGTAATGTGATACACAGTCCTGTTAATGGTTTCATGCTATTCCACAGTTTAACAGTTGGTGGAGGTAATGTCCCAAGAATACATTCACAATAAAATAAATAAATCAGTGATGAAATATATTAATAAGAAATGTAAGAAATAAATATCAAAGTGGAAATATGTTTCTTAAATGAAATTAGTAAACAATGAAATATAAATCTGAATAAATCAGTATCCACTGAAATAAATACATATGCTTTACAACTATGAAACTCAATTCTAACTCTATTCTATACGTTTAATAATTTCTAATTAAAGGCAGTTTTTTTATTATATATTTCATGGCATAGTCTGAACAGAAACAAGTGCATGTGTATTGCCGATCTGATGCACATTAAACCAAATGAATTATTTAACCAAATGAGTAAAGCCCAGAGTGACCTGACTGTTGGCTGTACGTTGGTTAAAGTTTAATTGAGGTAAGTCACAGGGTATCTCAGGTTCATGTAAACTCCCTGAGCACCCCTGTTCCCATGAATAAACTGATAAACACAAGTGCTTACATTTAGAACAAAACTTCAAACACAAATTCAAATGTGAAAAGTTGTATAGTCAAAAACAATGTAATATAGCCTGAAAGACATCTGAGTCACACGACAGAACACACAGGATCTAACAACTGCACCTACATGCGCTTATGCTGAACAACAAAATGAAGAGGAGATAACATGACATGAATGACAGCGTTACTCACCCCTCTGCCCTCCAGCTCCATCTTTGTGATGGGCCATGTTTCCTCTCTCTGAGTGTAAAGCAGCATGTCCTCGTAGCTCTCCAGGAAGGCTTTGGGACTCTGAGATAAAAAAGCACAGGAACATATTAGTCACAGCTGCGCAAATATGTTCACAGAAGCAGAAGCTTGGCCTGTTCATCCAAAAAGGGCAAGTTAATAAGGGAGGATCCAAATGAGTAGTGTTTTACCTTGTTTGCCTTCACCATTAACCCTGTAATCATTTGCTTGCCGGTCTCCATGAAAAAGGTGCGGTGAGTTTCATCTAATAACAGGACCTGAAAGAAAAAAGCATTATCATCTATTTTCTATGGTAATTTCTTAATAATTAAGTCCATCTAAGTGAATCATCTTCCTCAAGGATGGCAGGGAAGGACTGAACAATGCAAAGCAAAACAAAATAAGTGTCAATGACCAAAACAAAGAGAAAGATCTATGCTTTATGGGTCGTATGAGCTGAAACAGACCTGGAATGCTTGTCTCACACAGTGAAGCTTGGCAAGGAAGTCTTGGTCACCAAAACATTCAAGTAATTCAGTCCTGGTAAAAAAGAGGAAAATGTATGAAGCTCAATGAATCATTATTCTTCTCTTACCACAGTTAATTCAAAGCAGTAACTTGAGTTCTTTTGGCAGCATGGGAGAAGCTGAACAAGCTATAAATTTCATCTTACAAGCCCGATTCCAAAAAAGTTGGGACGCTATGTAAAAAATAAATTTGCAGAATGTGATAATCTGCTAATCCTTTTTGACACATATTCAACTGAAAACAGTACAAAGACAATATATCTAATGTTTGACCTCAGCAACTTCAGTGATGTTTTGTAAATATCTGCTTATTCTGAATTTGATGGCAGCAACATGTTTCAAACAAGTTGGGACAGGAGCAACAAAAGACTGTGAAAGTTGTGGACTGATCCAAAAACACCTGTTTGGATCATTCCACAGGTAAACAGGTTCATTGGTAACAGGTGATAGTATCATGATTGGGTATGAAAGGTTCATCCTGGAAAGACTCAGTCATTCACAAGCAAGGATGGAGAGAGGTTCAACACTTTGTCGAACACATGATTATATAAAGGAGATTACGACATGGTCTGATTGCATTCTGTGCTTATTTACATTTTACACAACATGTCAACTCTTTTGGAATCGGGGTTGTACACATATTGTTTATTTAGAGTCATGTGTCTGGCCACTGGATGTCAAGTCCAATGTTCACTCTCCTTTCAGCTCACAGTTCACAGTTACCTCAGGGACCTATAGGCCACTTTGTTCTCCCGGACCAGAGACAAGGCTTCTTCATACAGAGCTGCTGGCTTAAGTGGCTGGTAGACCTCTTCTAGAGACATAGCATCAAACAGCTGCACAAAAAAAAAAAACACATATACCTCAGTGTACAGTCCACATCTGTTTCATATAGAAAAAAAACAGCAGATATGACTGTATCTGCAAGACAAACTACTACTGCACTAGTATGTGATCTATTGTTTTCTGCCATCCTTAGAGAGCAGAAGAAAGGAACTAACCTCTGCAGCAGAGAAGAAGGAATCGTCAGAGGTAACAGTAGTCGCATCATCATCTCGCAACCTGTGGAAACTCTCCACTTGAGGCAAGATAAGAGTTCCTTCACTCTCTGCCAAAGGAACAACACAAACTCTGACTGACAAGAAAAGAATCAAAAATATAAATACAATATAAATACAATATAAAGCGTGCCCATGCACTGTAAAAAATCAGAAACTGTACATATGGACCAAAACTCTGTATCAGTCTTACTCCTACCTTTATTTAAGGTCATATAAAAACATGACTCTTACCAAAGTCTGCCAGCACGCTGTCTGTTGGGATACTGCTGCCAAAATCCTCTTGTAGGTGGTACGCCCTGTGCAGTAGTGTCTCCAGCTTCTCAGCAAACACTTTATTACGGGCTTCAACCTATAATGAAGAGGGGGGGGGAAAAAAGCATAAAACTGGCCCAAGGTTACTTTAACACTATATAATAAAACGCTCCTGGATCAATTTAATTTCTTTCAATTGTACTGTTTTGGTGCTATCACCTATGAGCAAATCAAGACCATCACAAGCACAGTATGTAATGATTGTTTGATGGTTACCACAGGAAGGTCTCCACACGTTGCCCCCTGCAGAGCGAGGCTGTTGTTGCTGGAGGTCGAGTGGGTGTGATGGCGAATATTCAGAGCCTGTTCCCACTTTTGTAGAGCTTCCTCGAACAGCTCCATCCCTAGCCGGAAAAGGACAATTAGATCTTATTTGTAAGCTGGAGAATCAACTTTGAGCTAAAGTACACTAAAAGTGGCACAGAGCTGTAGAGAAAAAGATTATAAGTTGTCCAAACCAACTGCATTTGGTTTTTGCAGATGTCAACAAAACGGATGAGTTTGTTTCACAATTAATTGTTATTTCTGACTTAAAAGTACTTAAATACTAAGAGGCAAAGCAGGGCTTATCTCTCTGCCCCTCACACTACATCTGAGGTAACACAGCAAGAAAATGTCAAAACATTTGGCAAACAGCTTGTGGATTACATTTCCATAAAACCAAGAGTAATAGTGAATACCTACCCATTAAATAGAGATTCTCTGCATTTGCATCCTCCACTGCCCCTGACTCTTCCACCACAGGCTCTGCTTCCCAGGGGGTGGATGGATTGGCAGACTGATTAGGAGAGCTTGGGACCCGCATCTATGCCACAGAAACACACACACACACAAAAAGGCACATTAGCAAGACACAGAATAAGGGAAATGTTACGCAAAAGTGACATAAAACAAGTAAATAGTAAAACTAACAGATGTCAGGCTGTGTGAGGAACTTGAGTGTTTACTGGGGGCCAGGGAAGAAATTCCACTCATGGTGTCATTGCTCCGAGTGCTGGGACTCATCATCTGTCGGCCACTAAACGGACCTGTACAGAGAAAAACCACAAAGCAAAATTAGAATTTCAAAATTTCCAAAGTGACTTTTTTCCCCCCTCCCTTCAAGCATTAAGTCATGCACACCTCTCTTCAATGATGAGGGTCTTCCTGTCTTTATCAGCGCCTCAGGTATTCCCACTGTCTTCTGGCCCTCCTTCCCTTGTGTTGCCTGCTTCCTTTTTCTCCCCCGGCGTTTCAGCTGATGAGCGGTGAGAGCCAGAGCTACACTGCCCAGAGCTGTGGCAAACAGCACCTTCTTCAAGCTTGGGGTAAGCTTTAGCTGAGAGAATATGGACTGCAAGCAGGAGAGGCAAAAATAAGCTGTCAACATAAAGGGCTCCATGAACATTAATTTACACGTTGTTACTCGTGTTTTACTGAATAAGTCTACACAGGATAGTGAACAGTGCTTGTGTATAGAGATGCAAAACTTAACTGTATATGCAAAGTGGTTTACCTGGCCAAATGTAGAATAGAGAAACACCGGGATCTCTGCTACAGTCATGGCCAAAGCCTGGGCGATGGACATCCCGTCTGCTTGTTTGACTGACATCTCAGAAATCGAAACGCCTTCAGGACACAGGTCTCCAAAGCTCCCTCACATTCGCCGTAAATAAGGCCTCCTCTCTGCTCTGAGATCAGCCAGCTCAGGGCTTGCTGATGAACCGTCTGTCGTCATTCACACCTGGGTACTCCTCATTGGTCCAGTGTGTGTAGATTTATTTCCCTACAACAGATAAGAAATGAGTTTTGGAAATGATCAAAGTGAGCCAGCCTCCTCCTTTAGAGCTGTGTTGCACTGCACAGGCCTTTTAATGATAAAGACGTGACATCAATAGACATAATTATCACTACAACAAGGCAGTGGTGGAAGAAGTATTCAGCTCTTTTACTAAAGTAGCAATAACATAGTATAGTACTCTGTTATTCTATTACAAGTAAAGGACATGCATCCAAGTCTTACTTAAGTAAAAGTACTCAGTTCAAAATATAGTTAGAAGTATTACAGTACTCATTATGCAGAATGGCCCATTTTCGGCCCCCAGAAAATGTTAATACTTAAGTAAAGTACCTCAAAATTGTACTTCGAGTAAATGTTCTTAGTTACATTCCAACACTGCAACAGGGCTGTTGGCTCCGGGGCAAAACCCTCAGGACTCAGACACAGATTTAACTTGTAAAGGTTCATGGTTCAAGCTGGAGAAATCAAGCTCGCATTAACTGCTAAGCAGCAGGACAACTTGACATTGTTCCAGCTACTTACCAATCTACACTGTCAGAACCAGCCTGTACTGCACCTTCACTTACACTGTACAGGACAAACAGCAAGTGTGGCTTCAACATGAGACAAAAACTGTCTGACTCAACAAAATATCGACTGGTGCCAAAATAAACAATCACTATCAGTCAGACAGGACAAAGTATTGATACTGGAAGAGGCTGCTAGCCAACAGAGGCTTGACTGAAAGGTGAATGGCAAGCTAGGTATTTCGCCTGTCCAGGCAGCTGAGACCAGGAAAGAAATGTACACATTTTACGTAGTCTGAGCTCTTGTCTTTGACTGATTTGTTAATATCAGAACAAAAATCAGCAGTACCAAGCAGACAACAGCCCCCACAGGCGAGCATACTAACGTTAGCTAGCACCTTCAGCTAGCTTAGCTCAGCCTCATCTGTCACATCACAGCATCATGCGGCCAAACGGACGCTCACTGTGCGGCTTTGAAGTGACACCTCGGAGGCTTCAGCGGCTCTGTGAACACCGGCAGCACAACTAATAACATAATCCCTCACATAGGTACATACCGAGAGCATCCAAGGCGGAAGGGAAGGACGTTCCCGTGTCACAGTCAGTGAAAGCCGCACACTAGCATTTTTGCCTTGGGGGCGGGGGCTTTAGAAACGAAGGAAGACTGACGCGACCACCAGCCAATGGTGCAAGGAGTTACACACGCTCGCGTATTTCTAGGCCAATCGGATGGAAGGTTAGAGGGGAAAGTGCTTTTTCCATCCAACCAGGTCGTAAATCAGAAAGCGTCATACCTGCATGGGCAAACATCAAAAATCTGTCACAAAGTTTCATGTAGTGCACAGATTTGTAAAAATAAAAAAAATATATAAACTAAAATAACATGAAAGACATATAAATGAGTTATGCTTGTTATGATCCGCTAATGTACTTAGTAATTAATAAAGTCTAAGAACTCAAAGTCGGATCTTTTCTTGGTTCTTATGCAACTGGACATAAAATTACATTTTGCCCAGTATTTAGCAAACAGATTCATCTTTAATAATCACAGTGGTCCGTCTTTGTTATAATAATATTTTTATAAGCAAGTCAATTACCGTAATTAACATTTTTTGTATCCAGCTGTTTTATTATACAGCTATTTTATTACTTTCTGCGACTTCGATTGTGGAAATCTAAGTTTACGAATGTCATTTGAAGGCAGCATTAGAAAGTTAGCGTAGGGGAGCCTGAACACCTGAAACAACTGTTTTCAAGTTTGGTTTATGCCTTTCAGAATAAAAGCATGACATGGACATACAGGCATATGAAAAGCGCTTTGACCTATATCTAATGCAGAAATTCTCCAAAACATACTGCCGTGCTTTACACTTAGATGATTGTGATGTATGTGTTCAGATGACGCTTTTATTATGAAAGAATTGGACCGGAAGCTTTGTTCCAGATAGATGAACTCAGTCCGGATTCATGAGGCAGGTCCTTAAAATCATTAGTGGGCTACTGTGTCAACAAACCGGGTGAGATAAGAGCTCGGCTGACCATATTTTAGATAATATTTAATTTACACATCCTGTGGAATAGATAATAAAAGTGGAACCGATGTGTGCCAGGCGATAAAACGGGGAAGGATCCTGGATTTGTAAACACTGATCAGAAGAGACAAAGAGCAGCCATTAAAAGCCGTAAACATGAATCCTGTTGATCTGGATTCATCCAGGACTGGGCTCGTCTCTCTCACCGCTTTTGGCTCAAGTTAAGCGGCTGGAAGATGAGCGAGTCTCGGCTCTCTGGATCAGGGCTGTCACACAGGCCTTGATATGAAATCTCTGGTAAGAACCATATTTGCTGTCACGTGTTTATATTAGATGTATATCCAGATGTGGATCCTTCAACCCTGATGTGTTTTCCAGACGCTGTGTTGGCTCTGTCTGCTGAGTCTGAGTCTTCCTCTGTTGTTTTGGTTCGGACATGTGATCAGAAGGGATGAACCAGCTCCTGCTGTTCAAAACACCGGGCTCAGGGGCTACACGAGGATCGGCCCCGGCAGGATGGACCAGGTGAGAAGCAGGACTGGCCTTTCACTAAGTAGAGACTCTTCATGTTTAGGTCCATGTCAGAGTTCATCAGTTAATGGTGACCCTGACAAAAGTGTGGGCCAACAGCTCATTAGGGCAAATTTCTCCCATGTGATCAAAGACAGTTTAGATAAAAAACAAAAACAAAACACAAGCTTAAACAACGAGGCAGGAATATAATTAGCATGTAGATAGGCATAAATATGTGCTTTATATTTAACCACATCTGATCATGATTTGCCAATAAAATGTTATATAAAAACACAGGCACAAGCTTTTTCTTTTCTTTTTCAATAACAATATGATCACTGTTTCCTAATTTGTACCCCAGCCTTATCTTTGCTACACTTAAACATAACCCCAACTGTGAAGGTGGCACAGTTGGAGGGGAAACACTGCAGTAGTTGCCCATAGAAAATGGTCCCAGGGGTCCCAAAAGGCATAACTGCAGTGGGCCCCACATGGGATTAGTGTGGGTTTGCCCCTGTGCACGGTAAATCTACAGGGACCTGCATGTTTGTGGGGCTAAAAGAAATGGATGAACATTTAAATAACATCCTCTTAAAACGAGCTCTGATGAACACGTTTGGAACATTACAGTTTTTGTCAATGAAAGGTTGATGTGGGGGTGTGTCTGACAAAAATTGAAAGCAATCAAAGAGATCACATAGAATCACATGACACCACCATATGTGTGTAATCTAGCCGTCGTTGCTAGATACCCTGAGGAGAACTTTCTTATCCTGTCTTTTGTTCTCAACAGTTCCTGGACATGCACTGCAGCCAGTGTGCCTTGGTCTCTAGCTCAGGTCAGATGCTCGGAGCTGCCGTCGGAGAAGAGATAGACAAGATTGGATGCGTGATCCGGATGAACAATGCACCCACAGGGGGATATGAGAAAGACGTAGGGAGCCGCACCAGTGTTCGGGTTGTGTCTCACACCAGTGTTCCGCTGTTGGTCAAAAACGAACTCTACTATTTCCAGCAATCAGCGGATACCACATATGTGTTCTGGGGTCCTGAAAGGAACATGAGGCAAGACGGGAAAGGACGTATCTTCAATACTCTCCTAAGAATAGCAAAGAAGTATCCAAACGTCAGGATCTACGCTGTGAGCAGAGAGAAGATTCAGTACTGTGATGGTGTGTTTCAGAATGAAACTGGAAAAAACAGGTAAGTTTAGCATCCTCAAAGAATAAAAGCGGTTTAGTATAAAGCAGCATAAATAAAGTACAAGCACCTCAAAATTATAATTAAGTACAATGATTGAGTAAATGTACTTAGTTACATTCCATCACTGGTATTGGGGTCATTTACAATGAGTATACTAATATAAAAAGTAATGACAGTTCAGTTAATGACAGATTCCAGTTTTAAAAGTTTTGAATCAGTTTTTAAGGACAGATGTTTGGTATTTTTCTCTCAGAATGAAGACAGGGGCGTTTCTCAGTACCGGATTCTTCACAATGATTCTGGCCATCGATATGTGTGACAGCGTCCATGTTTATGGAATGATCGATGATAACTACTGCAGGTGAGACACAATTTTATGATCTTTACTTCAGCTCCACGTTTTCCTTTTTTTATGATAACATATGATTAATAACCTTTTACCTGCCTCTTGTACTCCCCCCTGACAGTCGAGCCAATCACAGTGTTGTTCCTTACCATTACTATGAGAGGAACCGAATCGATGAGTGCAGGATGTACAGGGTCCACGAGCACACGCAACGTGGGGGTCATCGCTTCATCACTGAGAAGGCCATCTATGCCAAATGGGCCACACGGCACAAGATGGAGTTTAAACACCCCGCTTGGAACCTTTGAAGAAGGAGATATTGATAATCAGAAGATGTTCCTTGACTGTACAGTGATTTTCACTTTTGGTTTTTTTGCTGAAGATTTTAGTTGCCTGAACAAGAACTTTATTAAGTAGTGGGCATTGTCAATGGTTGACTCCAGCTGACTTTTTTTTTTTATGACCTCAGTAGTTTTTCCAAGTAGAAAAAGGATCCATTTGATGCAGGTCATAGTGGATACAGTAATCTGCAACCATGAACTTAAATTCATTTTGTTTCTGTTCTTAAAATAGCCACATTTACCAGTATTTACCTGGTAACAGCAGGTAAAGTACCACCCTCAGTATTCCTGAGTACTTCTATTACTGATAAAGAGAATCAAGCCACTAAACTAGACTCTAGAACAAGTTTAAACCAAAGCTTACAATTTTTTTTTTTTTTTTTTACCTGTGCCTTGACTTTTTTGCCGCTTTATTCTGCACAATGTTTTATTTTATGCTGCTATATGGCCTGCAGCTACAAAATGCACCTTTACTCCATGAAACAGGAAGTGTATTTTTTGGGGCTGCAACTTTTCATTACTTTCATTATTAATTATTTGGTGTAAAAATATAAACCAGAGAATATTTGGCATTTTGTGCATGAAGAATAACTTAATTAATGGATCACCAAAAAAGTTGCTGATAATTTAGCTCCAGTTTTGTTTTCCCTGCTCTCCTCCTTGTAAGTTGTTCAGTAATTTGCCTCAGAACATGACACTCCTCTCGATGATAAGTCTGCCTTGAAGCAGAGTCAAGTTCAAAGTATCACATGGACAAAACTGTTCATTTCAGGCAAGTCTGGTTTGTGGCACATTTTATTTGATGACCTTTTTCTTTCCTCTGTTATTGTTGTTTTGGCCTGAGCTTCAGCTGTTCATGCTCAGACAACAGACAACATTTGACTTCAGACTGATACTTGTTCTTCATAAACTAGTTACTGATATTTTTGTAAAGTGTGATATCGAAGCTCCATGCTGATTTCTTGCCCTGACCTCACCCCATTTGTGTTTAAATGCTTGAAGTAGTAATTGTAAGCTTTTCATTTAATCAAAACATTCCTATGTGCACATGTTAATGTGAACAGTGTTCAGATATTCACATTGGGAGCTGAGTGCCATTTAACCCAAAGCGCGATCAGTTTGCAGTTGTGTTACGTCAGTGGTTTATGTGATGACGTGTGTATACCAACCACAGAGCAGAGAGGTCTATTGTCTACAGACAGCAGATATACAGCTCACAGCTTTAATGCTAATCACTGGCCAGCAAGCACATTAAATACAATGAGAATAAGGGGCTACAAACAGGGACCACAGATCTTTGTGGTTAGTGTGTTTCATCTGTATTTGAGATACAGAGACCCACCAGATTTCAGGCTGATGGGACATTTGCACTGGTGTCAATTCCACCACTGTGTGGCATCATGGTCAAAAGCTCAGAATATGATTCTTGGTGTCATGTTTTACATATGAAAGCCCTGATACCAAACTGCAAATTTGTCTTCAGACATTTACTTTAAAATTGTTTACCCTTTATATTATGCTGCCTGTTTACAATGAAAAACATAGTGCTGCCTTTTCAGTTGCATAATGCTTATTTTGTGACTAATTCCAAAGACTGTAATAGTATTTGCACTATTGAGCAATCTACTGTGTCAAAGTATTTTACTGTTACGTACATTTCAGACATAAATTGTTTGAATTAAAATGTATTATTGACTTTTTGGTAACCAGAGGTGGTTTACTTATGTAGTGAACTGTGCTAAGTAAAAACTTGAATGTAAACTTGACCACAGGTCACTGCAGGTGGGTGTCAAGATGAATAAATCTGCTAAGTACAATCTGCTTGTGTGTGAGACTATGGACAAACTGACTTTACATCTGTTCCTGTTGAACACTTGGAATGTTTCCACACATGTGAACTGAGTTAAAGGCTCTACATACCCTTGGTCGACCCACAGACATGTTTGCACTGAAAGACTTCTTCCCTGGATGGTGTGGGCATGTACCAGCTGTGCTGGATAGATAGTTAAATACATTATATTAAGAACAACAATTTTTATTTTCAAATTAATTTTATTTATTTTTTTTTTACCTCACCCATTTTACCTTTTTCCTGAATTCCATGAATTCACCCATTAATACAATTTGCACCATAAAGGGGTAAAAATCTCTTAATTTTGTAATAATTGATCATTAATTACTACCTGAAATTCAGGCTTGGCTTTTAAGCTATCTGGTAAATTTTAGTGGGTTCTCAACCTCTCAAAAACCCTGAAAACTGAAAAACTAAAAAAAAAATCCCTTATCCAGAACATCCCCAATTTTATAATCCATAAACCACCGCACTAATTAAGGGTATCTTTTTCCCTTAATCTGTGAAAAAAATCCCATTAAAACACTTCACATCTTTTTATCCTTCCTGTTATCAATTAAATAATCCTAGGTTTGGAGTGAACCCATTAATTTACACTTGATCTTAAAAATTTAAGGTCCGTAATGTTTTTTAAAGGGTATTTTTAAAAACCCCTTATCCCATTCAGAACATCCCTTAGGAAACCCCTAATTTATAATCCATGAATTAGCCCTGCATCTGGGGTGAAGCTGTTAAAAACTGTAGAAGAATAAACTACAATATCATTAATGTGTTTTTTTTTCTACAATGGCAGATTTTGACTGGTTTTAAGTGAACTTGATAGAGTCCACCTCAGACCACATCAGACCACCACAGTCCTCATCAGACCTCAGCAGCAGCTTCGCTCTGCTGCAGTGAGGGACGTGCTGATGACGTCAGCCGATGCTGCAGGAAGATGGGGGACGAGAGAGAAGAGGGACACATCAGAGACCAGGACTTAGACCAGGACCAGGACCGCGAGACGGTAAGGACCCGGTCAAGGCTTTGACGTGTGGGCTTAGTTCAGACTTTGATCAGATCAGAGGGATGTTTTATGTTTGAAAATACTCGGTGAAGAAACGTCAACAATGGACGACGACAGGCTTCGGAAGAAGCTGCTTTAATCATAACAACAATATTTTATTTCCTTGTCTGTTTGTGGCTTTAAGTAAATATGAGATAAAGATACTTAGTCAGACTATGACACTGTGATTAACATATTTTATTATCTGTTTAGATTGTAAATAACTGTAAATAGTCCATATTGTTAAAACCACATTGATGCTATATTTAAAATTTAAAAGTATAATGTTTTGAAAGCAGATGAATATTTTAGTTACTTTGTTGGTTCCTGTCAGGTAACATATAATGACAGACAGTCACAGCCGGTGTGTTGGTGCACAGCCTGATCAGAAAGCATGGGGCCCAAGCTCAGTGGAAAGGTAAGACAGGGTGTGGCACCTCTTGCCCTTCATCTTCATTATCATCTTCATCATCATCATCATCATTAGTATTATTATACCATGCATGTGTTATCACTGTCATTATTGTTTACGAGTGGTGGAGGAAGTATTGAGACTGTTTACATAAGCAAAAGTAGCAATATTGCACTGCAATGAAAGTGTTCAGCAGGAAAATGTACTTTAATTATTGAAAGTGAAAGTGATCACTCTTTCACTGTTATATGTGAAGTCGTTAGAATATTATTACGCAGTAAGGGCGATAAAGGTGCAAGTATTGGAAATAAAAAAACAGATATCCAAAATATACACCATGACAAAAGTATAAACAAAGCTAAGGATAACAAGTTGCTCATATCTGCAAGGTTGCAGAAACAAGGGATTAGACCTGATTGCAAACAAGTGAGGCAAATCTGGTGCAGTTCAGAGATTTAAACATATAAACTGAGGTAGGCAGGCTTACAGAGTAAGTGAGGCTGGGAAGGGTCAAAACCAGACGGCAGTCCAACAGGCAATCAAATCCAGAAGGGAAGAGGCCAGAACTAAAATCCAAATAACAGGCGAGGTAACATCAGGCAAAATCCAAAAAACAATGGGAGACACTAACGATTGACACAAGGTACAAGGACAAACTGGCCCAGAGTGAAGGGAACACACACACACTTAGCACACAAGGAAGAGAAGATAACAGGTGAAACAAATCAGGGTGTAGCCAATAATCAGGCAGGAGGGAAACACACACAAAGCCAGGAATTAAAGTAGATTGACACGCCTAAGGATGTGCTCTTTCAAAATATAGCAGGAAATGACTTAACTGAACGCCAAAACTTTATAGATACTGAGTAAGTGTAGGTTGTTAATTCAAAATGTTCAAGGATTATGTCCTTTATATTCCACATTATATCCTGTAAATTATTAATGTGATGGGGTGATGTGCAAAAGCATTTTTCTGTTGTTGTTGGTGGAGCTAATTTCTAAATATTTTATTGGGCTACAACCAAACATTATTTCTTATTTACTAATCTACTGTTAATAGATTAATGGATTGTTCTCAGATTGTTTTGTTTGTAACATGTCAGAAAATAGTAAGAAACAACAAGACAGAAAATAACTAAACTAACAACCCCAAACCATCACACTGAAACCAGGAAGTGTGACATTTGTGCATGATTCTTATACAATTTGTATTTAAAATCTAAATTTTGCATTTTAAAAAAATCAAATTTTTATAAAGTAACTAGCAACTATGGTTATATTTCATTGTTGTCTCCTCTGCAGGGACAGCAGAGCCACAGGATGGTGATCTTGGCGGCCATCTTCGTCCTAATGACACTCCTTATCCTGTACGGCTCCAACAATGTCATGGATGAAGTCTATGCTCCCTTTCATGTGGCTACAAATCACGCGCTCAGGACCACAGATCTGAAGAAGTGGGCCGGGAGAGAAGGTTATGTGCCAGTTTATGGGAACAAGGTACTGAATAGATTGTACACACAAATGTTGCAAGTGGAGCTAATTTGATTGGGTCTTTAATACTAGTTTGCATGTAATGTGATTTGTTACTGTGAATATCTGTAGATGGATGTTAAGGGATGAAGCAGAACTGAAATTATTACTGCTGCATTGGGAAAACTGTGTTTACTTGAGACTCTAAATGTAGTAGGATGTCCACAAACTTCACACAACTAGGTCATGTTTTTTGTACACTGCGTAGAAACTAAAGCATAGACCTCCACATCACAACAGTTGGCAGCTGCAGCTTATGTAAGACATTAATGAAATACAGTGTGAAGATGTAGGGGAAGTTGAGGTTTCTCTCCCAAACGAACCAGTTAACACCTTCCTGTTCTGTTTCTTGGTCTGTGTTTTTTTCTTTCTGCCTCTTTATCATATTCACTATTAAACATGAGCTCAAACGGAAAAGTTAAACAATCGCAACTAATGATGAAAATACAAAACTGACGCTAAAGCAAACATCTAAACACTAACTACTATTCCCAATAGTGTAGCCATGAGGATGCTTTTGCAAGCTCTGTTTGCTCAACTATTTAACCCAGTATTATAAACATTAGAGAACTAATTCAAATTTCGACCTGATGGTGGCGCTAGATGAAAAGTTATCACCAAAGTTATTACAATTCACAATGCAAACAAAAAAATACATCCAATTGTTGTACTACTGATGAATGACAAATGAACAAACTTGTACCTGTACAAAATTTTACCTCAGTTCATCCAGTAGTTGATATTTCTGTCTGAACCAAACTGGTGGACCAACCAACCAGTAATTAACCAGTATTCAGTGATGGACCTACACACATTTTCATTGATGTCGAAACTAGACATCAAAAACTTTACTCATTATTCCCAGTAGTGTTAACAGGGATGATCCTTTTTTGCAAGATCTCTGAACTTCTTAACAGACTATTAATGATGGTTATTTTTTAATACATTCACTTAAAAAGTTTTCATTTCTTTTTAGAATATGACCCTACACTGCCAAAGCTGTGCGCTGGTGACGAGCTCCAGCCACGTCCTGGGTACGGGAGCAGGAAAAGAGATCGACCGTACCGAGTGTGTGATCCGTATGAATGACGCCCCCACGTTGGGGTATGAGACTGATGTGGGGAACCAGACCTCTCTGAGGGTCGTGGCCCACTCCAGTGTGTTCAGGGTGGTCCGGAGGGCTAACGAGTTCCTGCACCGGGCGGACAGCAACCCTGTGATTATCTTCTGGGGTCCCCCAAACAAGATTGGGAAGGAAGCCAAAGGAACCTTGTACAGATTGATCCAGAGAATCAGCATGACCTACACCAACTTGTCTTGCTTCAGTATCACAGCCAGCAAGATGCGCAGATTTGACAACCTGTTTCATCGGGAGACGGGACGAGATAGGTCAGTATTTGGGGAGCTAGTGAAATGTGAATCATATTTTATTGTTGATGAGTTGATGTCACTTTTACAAACTCTGATTTATATTTGTTTTGTTGTTTTTTCTGCTCAGACAAAAATCTCACTCGTGGTTGAGCACAGGCTGGTTCACCATGGTCATAGCCATTGAGATATGTGATAATATCAAAGTATATGGGATGGTTCCACCCAACCATTGTGGGTGAGTATAATGGTGGCACTCAACCCATTTAGACTCTTAAAAAACCCATTAACCCATTACTTTAGCCACATTATTACAAATCACAGAGTGGTTGTGAAACAGAGTAATGATATGAAAAACCTTTGTCTAGAAAAAAAAATGGATCCAAGAAGATGCCCTACCACTACTACAAGCCCAGGGGGTCTGACGAATGTGTGACATACATCCAGAATGAGGGCAGCCAAAGAGGGAACCACCATCGCTTCATCACAGAGAAACACGTTTTTGCACGCTGGGCGAAACAGTACAACATCACCTTCATTCATCCCAAATGGTGACAAGACTTTTGTGAAAACCACAGAGAGATGAATGAGCTGGATTTTATCATAACTTCCCCTGAATAGCTTCAAATAGCCACATGATGAATGACTCAAAGGGATCGCTATGAGGATGAAAAAGGAAAAAACTATTATTGGACCAAAGGACTGAGAAGATGTCTGGGAATGTTTTCTGTCGCGGCAGAGGGCAGAATCTCAGTTCTGAGTATTTACTCTGTGTATATTCCACGTCGACATGGGGCAGCCATGTGAAAAGCATTTTTGTAAATAGAAATGAAGATGAATTTTTACATGTTTTTAATATTTTTGTTATTATGTATTGAAAATGCACTTATGTTTCCCATGTTGAGAGGGGATTACATCAGCAAGCATTCTCATTAGATATAACAAAGTGGCCTACAGAACATAATATTCTATTAGCTCTCCACTATACAGAGATTATACTCCACAGTAAATGCAGTGAATTCATGAGCTCACTAACTCAATCTACAGATAAAATGTACACTGGAGCCCCGTGATGCAGGATGTGAGCACTGTGTGCAATTTCACAAACAGAGCTTTTTTTCAGTATCTTAGCTTGAATAATATAATCATTTCTACATGTTATCTAGAAAAAAATCCAAAACTATCAGTATTTAAAATAACACAAAGATAAAATCTGCAAAATTGTAAATTAAATCAGGAAATAGGATTAATAAATTAAGACGACCAAGAATCTGACCGAGGATTCAATGCCAGATTACTATACTTGGTGCTACACACACATTTTGAACAGTATTTAAAAAAAGTTTTGAGGCTCAGAATCCAGCTCTCGTTAACAGATGTCAATGTCACAAGGTTACAAAGATCACTATGAGGATGAAACACATTGGTACCTTCAGTTTGAGGGATTTTTTTTTTCTGTGTCAACATTCAGAGCACAGAAGTTACTTCAAGACTCTTCATCTCAAACATGTTGCTATACCCTCAATCTGAAGATATTGGTGCTTCATTGTAATATTTTTGCTGCACTAGATGTTGATTTTGTTTTCATGAAGAGCATAAAACTGTTGCCTCATGAACTTAAACCTTTTTACCTCAGTGGCATTTCAGTGCATGCAGCTCAAGTTTCAAATGGTCCACAGAATGCATCATGTTATGTATCAGTATGTATCAGCGCTAAGGACTGCACGATTAAAAGTCAAATTGCAATTTTTTATTGTAGAAGTATAAAACAGAGAAGAGTGCAATTTCTTAAACTGTGTTGCCTTTTGCAAATAATTTATCTGTAGATGTATTTTATAAGAATATTCATCTTCAGGAGAGGCCAATATTCACTATGGACGCAATGTGCTTGAATAGTTGAGATCAGAAGCCTACATTGTTTATTTCTTTAAAACCTTTGGTCTATAATGAATATGAAAAAATACATGAACCACATTGACTGTTATGCTACTTTACCAAGATTAAACTGCCTGCTAAATTTATTGAGATGTTAACTTCAAATACTAACATTACGAGCTTTATATGATGCAAAATTTAAGAGGAACCAAACCGAGGACCAATGACGCACACAGTCAATATTTACAACACAGAAGGTGCTGAAACTCAAATTTTATGACTATGACACAAACACACTCAGCTCCTAAAATTTTGTCCACCTAATTTATATCAATGAGAGTAGACAAAATATTAATTGAATGTCGATCAAGCCCTTCCACAAAAACAGTCGTCCAAAAACTAATCCCGAAGAAAACTGCTGCCCGTAAAAGGAATTAAAAGGAGATCTGTGCCTGGCTCTCTTGTCTTGATGAGGGGAAATGAAAAACTAATATGAAAGGTAGATGCATGCAGCATGCACAGGAACTGGAAAGTGATTGCATCCACAACACACTCTAAGAACTGTAAAGGTCTCTAATTGTACTACATCTTCCAGTTTTTATATGTTACTAAAAGCAGATGGGTCACTTTCTCTTACTGCAGGCATGTGTTTGACCTACTCACCCAGAAACCTGAAGCAGAACGTGGTGTTTATTGATGAAAATTTAACTCAGAAGTTCAGTGCTCTTTGTTTGTCCATGTTGTGCTGATCTCAACACCGATTTTCATGAAAAACTCTGTACTATTCATCAAACTATATGCTTTGAAAAATACAATATCAGTCAGTTCAAGTCTGGATAGTATTTGTATTCAAATATGTACAATTTGTTACAAAGACATACAGAATTATGGTGAAATAACACCAAGAGGAATCTGATAGTTATCAAGCACTGACTGCACTCAATGCACAGATGTGTGTGATGTGATGTTTGAGGTAAAGGCTTTTTTAACAGTGAGCAAAACTAAAAGGTTAAATTATGGAAAAATGAACACTTTCATGGTGAACACCAGTTAGATGGTAAAATGTCTACCAGCATGTCTTTGTTTACTTTCCTCCATCACTAACTCTTTAATAAACCATTGGACACGTCTGAAAAGGCAGCTGCGATCTTCTGTCTCAGCCCCGCCATGGAAACTAAGATGGCCTCCTGTTGAAAAGAAAATAGGAAAAAATAAATTAACATGTTGAATTCAAATTGCTTACAGAGTGTAAAGCATTTGCTTATACAAACAGTGGGAAGGTATCTTGTCACAGAATGCTTTGGGGTTCAGCAAATATGTCCTCACCTCTGTGCGAATGGTCCTGCTGCCCTGATCAGGACATGTGTTGAGGTAAAAGTCAAATAAAACACCAGGATCAGTCACGTCCAGGTTTTGGTCTGCATCTACACTGGCCTCCAACCCCTGGAGACCTCCGAAAACTACCAACAGATGCCTAAAAAGTGGGGAGAAAGTCACGTTTGAATTAATTAAACTAAATGAAATACCATGAATGGTTTAATGAGACTGTGAGTCTATAGCCACGTTAGCAGTGACGTTGTACTGAGGCACAGTGCTGCTTTGAGCTAATGCTAACATGCTCATAATGACGAGGCTAACATTTTGATGTTTAGCAGGTATAATGTTTACCATATTCACTATTTTAGTTTAGCATGTTAGCATGCTAACATTTGCCAATTTTCACTAAACAACAAGTCCAGCTGAGGCTGATGGGAATGTTATTAGTTTTGCTGATATTTGGTCATAACACAAATTAAATCACCAAAGTCAGTATGATTCATCCTCTGAGGAACACAAATGTCATCAAAATTTCATGGCAATCCATCCAATAGTTGTTGAGATATTTTAGTCTGGACCAAAGTGGTGGAATAACATTGCCATTCTGACAGCATGGCTTATAAAAAGGTCTCCCACTTCCCCTCCCATCCTATTGGGTCTGAACCTACTTGAATGGTGAGAGTGTTGTTTGGTCAATGTTGCTGCCTCTCTCTGATGTCCCAATTGTCACATCGTATCCTTCCTTATATGGACTTTCTGTGAAAACTGCACCTGCATTAACAAAGCAACAGCAATGAGGATTAAGCAGTCACAGCGGGACCAAGCCTGATTCTGACACAAATTAGCAAGTGACAAAAAAAGGTAATATTCGGCTTAAACCACCAAGATGTTACGACTACATTTGGAACTTATGTTTGAGTATATTGTGAGCATAGGAAACCTACTGAGGCAAGATGCCAAGCGGACACTGTAACCCCAGTAGAGACCTCCTTCAGTCCTCGGCACGTGAGGAGCCACCACCATACCTTTATATAGTTTGTTCTCTGAGGATGACAGACAGACAGATGGACTCACACATGGAATCAATGAGCAGAATCTTGAGTGTAATGAGAACCTTTCATGGAGGAAATATAAAAAACATTAAAAAGTTAACAGTCTAATGGACAAAATTACCTTGATTCTGTGTCTTATTGAGCTGAACTGTGACTCGAAGTCCAGACTGCAGCTGTTTATCGATTCGAACATCCTGTGGGAACAGATGGACACAGTTCAGTCAGATCAACAGAATAATAATCTGCATCAATACTGATAATTAATTGTTTGGCTACTTTTTACTGCTCCTGGTCTCTTAAATATGAATATTTTCTGGTTCTCTTTGTCTTCTATGATAGTAAATTCAACATATTTTTGTGTTTTGGACTGTTGGTTGGACAAAAGCCCTACAGTCTGTTTTCCCCTTGAAAGGAACAATATCTTTGATTACAGCATCTATATCATGATGACAGCAACCTCCATTAAGACACGCTCACCTTTCTCATTCCACAGTTTACTAACGAGCCTTGTCCTTGTTTGATCGGCCTGTCCAGGACGATTCCTTCCCGGTATTCTGATTCATCATCTATCCTCATGTGGTGAGGACTGTCTAGAGGGTTGAGCAAACCTGGTAGACAAAAAAAAGACCAACAGTTTATGAAAATGCGTCTCCTCTTTCGTTAAAGGGCCTGTATGATACTGTAATCTCGATATATATATTGTAATCAAATAATAATCAAATGGAGTTCAGGTTAAAGACAGGTGCATGCCAGTGTTTTACATATAATCGGTGAGATGTGTAGTTTGGCACGTTTATCAGCAGGATCAGCAGTTGGAGCTGCAGCGGTGGCTGTGACATACAGCTCACAGAGGCAATTGAGAAAAAATATGGCAGTTTATGTAGCAGTGTCTGTCTTTGAAAAGCTCTGCTGTAAATGAGTGTATGAAAAGCAAATTTGGACTTTTACCTGCATACTGTAAATCTTGATGCTTTGGGAAAAACCACTTGCGCAGATACCTGGTGGAGAAGAAAAGCTGCGATCACAATCTGATCAAACAGGCAGATACTTTTGGTAGTCTGATTAAAATAACGTTCCTACTTACTGTGGACATTCCAGGTACTGAAGTATTCTCGCAAGCTGAATACACGGATGTCCTTTCTTGCCAACACCTTTAAATTCTCCTTCAACACTCCTGTGAGACAAAATGAAAACTCTTCTATTAGCTTTCTGATGGTTTAGGGAGAGTTTACCATTAATTCTATCTCTTAAGTTAACTTACTTGACATCTTCTCCTTGTTCATCAAACACAACGATCTCATCCACACAGAACACGACACAGGCTCGGGCAATCTGTCCGGCCAGGTATGTACGAAGTTCAGTGGACTGAGCGTTATCCAGGACAGAACCCGGCAGGGCCACGCTCACTGTGTAAGCCCGACCTAAGACATGCACGTTCACATCACACATTACAGCACTCTACTCACAGGTATACGGGCTAACAGCAATCCATGAGATGAAAGTAAGCTTACCTTTTTTGTTTTGGCTTTGTTCGAGTTTTTCTCTCTCTGCAGCCTCCTGTTGTTTCTGCTTTTCTAACTGTTTGATCAGCTTGGCCTGTTTCCTCTGTTTCTGAGCCTCCTTTACTGTTATTGAGGAAGAATCAATTACATTCATAAGAAAGCTTAACATAACAAACTGGACATATCTCAAATGATGGTCTAAGGCAGTGGTTCCTAACCTTTTTCACTTTTGACCCCTTTAAAATGAGGCAATATCTGATTCTGACTTGTGCTTCAGTGAGAAGTGCGTGATTTTCTTTTCTTTGTCTTATGTGATAGCAAACTGAATATCTTTGGGTTTCCGTCACCTTGAGCTTTAGGAAATTATGAGTGAAAATTTTCAGTCTCCGTCTCTGATATTTTATAGACCAAACCATTACTCAATCAAGAAAATAACTGGTAGATTAAATGATGGTGAAGTTAATCTGTAATTGCAGCCCTAGAAAGACTTGAAGAAGTCTGCATGGTAAAAGTATGCATTGGATAGAGGAAAAAGAAAACAAATGACAAAACGTGTATAAGATATGTAATATAAGATAAATGATTTTTTTTCTCTGACTCTCATTACTTTAATCATCTTGTGATAGGTCATATCAGGTCTACAGATTGTAAAGCTCTTTAAGATAAATTTGAGAACTGCGGCAATATAATTAAACTCGACTGTTTCAAACCCCCTGAAATAAAAGTTCAACTGTGACACTTGCTGGAGCAAATGTTATAAATATTACACGAAACTTCTCTCTTAGAAGTCGATTTAAAAATAAACATAAATTCTACATTAATACTGTGACCAAACACATGTAAAAACACGATGTACTAAGATGCAACACTGCAATAAACACATGGAAAATAAACAAAATCCACACATTCATTGTCGAAAAAGACAAATAAAACATCGTATTATAGCTTTTGACTCAAATCAAACTGAGACATGCAGCTGAAATCTGTTAGCTACATGTAGCATTAGCTGTTTACTCACTCTCTGTTTTCCTTTTCTTCCAGTCCACCTTCTCCTCGGGCTGTAAACAAGAAGAAACACATTAAAGGTGACATAAAGAAAGCTACATGTAATTTTGATGTAAAGAAATTGTTTAAAAGTACCGCAGAGGAGACAATTTTAGGTCTTTTCGCTGCAGCACTGGTCGACATTTTCACAACACGTGAAGTTTATTTACTTCCGGGTTCTATCCCCGTTTCAAAATAAAAGTATGCCGCTACAAGCTGAGGGTTTTAATAATTGAAGAGCTTTTATTTCTTACTGTGACTAATATTTCTTGTTCCGTTTTTCACAATTTAAGATAACCACAACATATCAAATTTAAACTGAATTTACAGGGAGATGACAGTTTGAAAGTGTGACCTCTGTCTTTTTTGTGATTTATTATTATAACAAGATAATATTATTATAACAAACTCTGCTTACTCTATTTTTTTTCATGAGGGTAATATAGTGGGAATTATTTATTTATTGTGATCAGTTATTGCTAGAAATACAATTTTTCTTTTTGTTCTGAAATCAATCAAGGAATGATTCATTTCTTGACTCTAAATGTATGTAAATGTTGGGACTTTGCTGCAAGGGCAAAGTTTTCCACTGTTTATATGGACACCAAAAGACATTTACATACTTACATTTCCTTATGAGGCAATCAGGATGATTAACTATCAGTGGATTTATTAAAAGCTTTATTAATCTGTTTGGTTATTTGGATACATGATATACATATTTTTGAGTATACAATACAATATCAAAAAATATTTCATGCAGAGTTTAATGCTTCAAATAAAAATTATTGTACACTTTAACGAGCCTGTTGAAACCTCAGTGGACACTTTTTGCTGATTCACTGGTTAAATTTTCTCAAGACGTCCACAGCTGCATCCAGAGTGGAGTCCTCCTTTTAGACAGAGAGAGGGAGTTTGAGTGAGAATGACTGTCAAAGAGCAACACAGTGAAAGGAAAACAATCAAATTAAGATGAAATTCAATTTAATAAATTGCATTTGCTTTACTTTCACGAAACAGAATCGGATGTATTTCTCAAACTCCTTGCTGTGCTCTGGACTGTAAAAAGCAGAGACGGGGATTGTTGCCAAACCCTGCAGGAAAAAAGCCAAAATAGGGTCATTTAATACATCATACACCACACATCATGCAGCACTTATGTTGTTGCTCTAGATAGTCATTTCTTTCCATCTTGAATAAAGCTGTCAATAAATTTAGATATTTTTTTTACCTTCTCCTTAATTAGCCATTTAACAAATCTGAAGTCATAGGGTTCATCCTCAGAGCTCTGGTCATTGAAGTCCACCTCTGTCAAAAAAGAAAGTTAAACTTCGACATAGATACACTTCATATGCTAATAAGCAGCTACAACGATTATATTCTGACCAGTTGTTCGTGCTGCAAAAGGCTATGATGTGTAATTGTCTGCAGCCACAAACTAGAAAATTACATTTTGCTTATTACACACTCTTTATTGTACCTACTGCCTGTCATGTTTAGTTTGTTTGAAAATTTAATATGGTAGATCCAAACAAGTGACACTCACTGACAGAGGAGATGTCTACGATTATGAAATAGCCTCCCTCTGGCATGATGGGCTGCAAACCCACACTCTCCAGACACGAGGCCAGCTTCTTCCTCTTGTGGTGCAGCATCGCTGGCAGCTGCTGAAAGTAGCTCTCTGGAGTCCCAAACAGCTCGTATTCCCTCTCAAATCCCTGAGCTACTGCCTCCTGTTGAAGACACCGACGATGATGCCAATAAGAAACTTAACATATATGTATATGATTCTCTGCCCCTTTCTATAAGGTAGACTATCCGTTATCAACAATATCATGTTACACTGCGATAAATTTTTCAAACCCTAGATGCCATTTTTTAGTCAGACCATCCATATCCATATTAAGATTGTTGTTTATGTTATGTGTTGTTATATAATGTGTATTTTTTTATCACTGTCAGATTTTTTGAACTCACACATATCTAGACCAGCATCAACCTCAAGTATGGTGGGCTTTAACAACAGCACAATCAAATGAAATGGAAATCCTATAGAGGATTTGTGCAACATTTCCATTTCCATACAGTTCAGCGTGATATTTAGTATCTTTGGAAATGTACATTTAGTATCTTGGCTACAAGCAAAAACAAAGGTTCTTCATTTATGAGCTTTGTATGTGTGAACCATCAATGTAGGCACAGGATGAGAAACTTAATAAAAGATTTAAATTTATGATACAAAGCAACAGGAATTTGATTTCCAGAAGACTAAAAGCTGAAGCAGTGGAACCAGATATTTAATGTCATCTGATGAAGTAATGTTTTCTTGCAACAACATCAACACTGTTTAAGCTATGTGTAGTTTTGTGTTTACCTGAGCAGCGGTTGCACAATCAAACACAGACATCTGATGGATGGTTTTCATGTGTTTAATGATACGCCCAGAGCTGATGGCCCAGCCAACCTGAAATGATACAGCAGGTCATTAAATCAATGTGTGAAGAAGAACAGATTATTCTAATACTCAGACAGTCTGTGCTTCACCTTCAAGCCAGTAGCACTAAAGGTCTTTCCACCACTGCCAATGGTGATGGTTCGTTCCCACATCCCAGGAAGGCTGGCTGTCAATATATCAATATAATTAATATATTAATACTTCCTCTTTATACTTTGTGTCCATTCTGTTGAACTCTGGCCGGGTCTCACCTATCTTTACATGCTTGGCTCCATCATAAGTCAGCCACTCGTACACCTCATCACTGATGCACAGCACATCATGTTTGATGCACAGATCAGCGATCATCTGGAGCTCTTCCGTCTTGTAAACCTGTTGTGGACATGGATGTGTGACAGGTGTTTGTGTGCAAGAAGTTCAGAACAAATTATATCCAGTAAAACCACTAGATAAACTAAAAGTTAAGAGTTTAGCAAATGATGTACATTCATTTTTCCACACTGATTTTCTCAACATCTCTGAGCACACCAAACCTTCTCTCTGAGCAGTGCATCATTCAGCTGGTTTTAAAAGAGACACAACACTGGTGAGCATCTTACTTTGCCTAATGGGTTGTTGGGAGTGTTGATAATGATGGCTTTTGTGTGTGGAGTAAATTTACTGGCCAGCTCCTCAGCAGAAAGAACCCAGTCTCCACTCGACAGGACAGCACTTCCCTCAACTTTCTGTAATTTTGAACAAACATCCTTAAAAAGTTAAAGTATGAATTGAAACAAAGAAAAAGGTGACAGAGATTGCTTTATAATCTGTGTGCAAACCTCTCACCGGCCTCAAAGGTACAAACACAGCCTTTCCTCCAGCCATCTTCACCATTGGCTGGTAGCAGTCAAAGAACGGTTCAATGATAATGACCTGAAAGACACATTTGCGTACAGTTTTTTATGTAGTGTTTTAGCATGTACTGGACTCTGAGTTTGTCATGTAGAAATTAAAATTAAAATTTAAGCCAAGTAAAATTCCCTGAAACATTTTCTCTTCCCACTTGGAACTGAACAAGTGAACCACACAGAAGAATAAAATATGTGTAAGGAGGAGTTAAAGTTATTGACAATAATGTGGTGATAAATGATGACACACATACATGATTTGTTTTGTAAAAACGGCTAATAAATGGTTTGCCCTGACTTGGTTTGGTTTTCATACCTCATCTCCTTCATCAACCAGGGCTTGAAATGCACAGAAGAGAGCCTGATAAGCTCCAACTGTGACCAGGATGTCTTCAAAAGGATCGATCTCACGTCCCACAATCCTGCTGAAGAATTTAGCCAGACTTTTTACAAGAGGGGGGTGGCCCTGAGGAGAGAAGTGACAGGAAAACATCAGGTGTCTCTCACTGTTTATTCTCCACAGGATGTGAGAAATTCCCTGGACGAAACAGCATGGTGCTTCTCTGACATTCAAATAAAGATTAAACTGTGACCTGGTGTGTGTGTTTCCACTTACAAAAGCGTTGGTGTACTGGTACATGAGGGGTCCTCCACTCACAGCTTTACAGAAAGCCTCCTGGACAAACTTTGCAGGGGAGAAGTCAGGAAATCCCTGTCCGAGGTTCACTGCTTTGTAGTCTGCTGCCAGTTTTGTGAATTCAACCCTGTTGGTATAAAACTGCTTGTTGTTGTCACAGTTTACTGGAGCAGAAGGATTTATTGTTAACAATAATAAGCATGCATCACAAAGATCATGTCGCAGTTAGTCATAATGTCTCCTGCCCTTTGAGCCATTTGTGTTCCTGCCATTTTATCAAATACAGATAATGAATAATTCATACAATAAGTAACTAAATACTGTAAATGATATCGAGAAGTGCTTTAGAGTGTGAAAAGATTTCCATGATTTCATCTTAAAGTAACAGATTTGATTTGTTAGTGGACAAAGAATTGCTGTTTTTTGAGGATAATTATTTAAGTTAAATGTGCAGCTGTTCAATATTTTAGAAGAAGAAAAATTAAATGATGAAACACAATTAAAAGAGTATAAACATGAAACATGATCAACCATCAATTAAGAAATAAAATCAGATTAACTGGTGTTATATGAGACCTGCTGTCTCATTTTGTGTGTTATCAATGCTACATTTATATAAAACTTAGGTTTTCTGATTTTGAATAAATAAACAAGTAAATAAAATAACGGAAAGTTGAGAGTTTGTGTTGCTGCTGGAGGATATAGTTTAAGATATATGAGCAGGGTTTAGACTCTGATGAAGACCATTTGTCCAACAGGAGAAGTAGGACAAAATTTCCTGACAGGCTAAACTCAGAGCACCAAAATCCCAAAGGTCTAAGAAGCACTAACACCAAAATTGTTCCTCTAATTTTAATCTCAATGATTCAAAACATTAAACAGTTTATATACTCCACTACAGGGAACTGTTTGTTGACAGGTTGACTTGAACTTTTCTGTTGTCTGTACAGTTTATAGCCCATAAACTCATTGTCAAAAGTCCACCTGTGTCATTATCACTCACCAAATGTTTTTATCAACGCCGTCTGTTCTGCGTGCGTGAAGTCGTCCTGACATGATTACCTGAAAAAAAAAAGCACAGTTCAACTTGGTCAAAAAGCTGAAATTATCATATCAGTGCTTCTTCAGTTCAATACAGCTGCTGCACCCACCTGCTGATGGTGTCTTTAACTCTGAAGCTCAGTCGCCTCCACCCCTCCTTCCCCTGACTGTTCAACCTTTTGTACTTTTATATGACAGTGGTGGAAGAAGTACTCAGATCTTTTACTTAAGTAAAAGTAGAACTACCACAATGTAAAAATACTCTGTTATGAGCAGGCTGACAGTCATGCATTCAAAATTTTCGTCAAGTAAAAGAAGCCCATAAAAGAATTAGCAACAAAATATACCAAAAGTAAAAGTACTAATTATGCAGAATGACCCATATCAGAGTAATATCAGAAATTATATTATTAGTATACTTTAAATCATAGTGATGCATTGATGTGGCCATCACCTAAATGTTGCAGTTGATCAAGCTTATCCTATAACAATATGTCATAATCTATTAATTGATTAATATTTTGCAATAATGATCTAAATCTGCAAAAGAACTAATAACTAAAGCTATTGAATAAATGTAGTGGAGTAAAAAGTAAAGTATTTGCCTCCATAATGTTGTAGAAGCAAAACATAGCATAAAGGGCAAATACTTCAAAAGTGTACTTAAGTACAGGACTTGAATAAATGTAATTTGTTACCTTCCAACACTGCTGGATGCCAAATCACATATTAAACGTGTAAGAATAAATCATTTGCAAAGTAGACACATCTGAAATCAAACCGAAATTCTAAAAAATTATCTGGAAATAAGATACTTCTTGACAGTATATTAAAAATTGCTGTTAGGTTGGTTTTCCTTCTGTTTCATTCTGTTTATGTGGATGCCCAAAGACTCTAATATACACATTTCATTTATAAGGCACGAGCCAAACACTGAACCATTGAAGCTACAGAACAGAATAACAACAAAAATGAGACTAAATCCATGAAAGCTTTATTACATTTTTGTGAGACTGTTTCAGGAAAATATATACTGAGAAATATTTAAAAATATTTCTTTCACAGTTTTCCGACTGAAATCATTGCACAGGAACATTCCACGATTGTAGTACAAGGACAAACTGAAAGTGGACGGTTTGTTTTTTTGTGGCTGTGACTGTGTATTAAACTGTGCTGCAATCACAAACAGAGACATTAAATATGGCTCATTTTAACTGAGGAGGCAAACCAAGCCAGTTTCAGTAGCCTGGTGAAAGCTGGGTGGACTGTTAATGCTTCTTATCATGGACGATTCTACTGCCCTTGACTCCACTTTCTCAAGATCTCCCCTGCAGCATCCAGGGTGGAGTCCTCCTGTGAGACAAAGACAGGAAGTGTGAGTGAGAAAAACTGAAAGAGTGACACAGAAGAAAACTCAGATCGAACTCATTTCAATGAATTAGGTTGAATTTACCTTGACAAAACAGAATCGGATGTATTTGTCAAACTCCTTGCTGTGCTCCGGACTGTAGAATGCGGAGACGGGGATTGTTGCCAAACCCTGCAGAAAAAAAGTCAAATTATATCATAAAAGGTCAGAACCCCCCCCCCCAAAAAACACTTGAATTGTTGCTTTAAAATGAAATCATATATCAGTCTTAAATAATCCAGTTAAGTAGGAAGTAAGTATGTGTATGCTTCCTATTTACCTTCTCTTTAATTAGCCATTTAACAAATCTGAAATCATTGGCTTCACCCTCAGAGCTCTGGTCACTGGAGTCCACCTCTGTCAAAAAAAGAAAGCTGAGGTCAACATTAATTAGACAGCACTAATCAGAGAATAAACAGAAGAAGCAATGATAGGTACAGATGTTTGTTCTTCACTCACTGACAGAGGAGATGTCTGCGATCATAAAATAGCCTCCCTCTGGCATGATGGGCTGCAAACCCACACTCTCCAGACACGAGGCCAGCTTCTTCCTCTTGTGGTGCAGCATCGCAGGCAGCTGCTGAAAGTAGCTCTCTGGAGTCCCAAACAGCTCGTATTCCCTCTCAAATCCCTGAGCTACTGCTTCCTGTTGGAGACAGTGGATGAGAAGATGAGATAAGATAAGATAAACCTTTATTTGTCCCTCAGTGGGGAAATTCGCAATTGAGATTTTGAACTGACATATGTAGATTTGATAAAGCACAAGAAAAACTACCCTCAATATTTTCTACCAATTTCTATATGGCAGAAAAGTTGTTGGTTAAGTTGATGCCAGATTTGAAATCATACAGTAGAGATGATAGTCATTCTTCTGATTAATCCCTTAAAGCTAAATTTTTCCCTTTAGTTTTCAGCACAAGGCTATAAAAAGGTTGAAAAAAAATACCACCCTTGTGTTGATGTTCAAAATCATTAGCATGTCATTGGGTATTTTTGTCACTTTTGTTAGTGTTGGTATTGATAGTTTAAAATAAAAGTTAGGGAATTTTGGCCATAATTGCCCAATACCGCTAAAAAAAGAGGAGGAACCACTTCCACAGATGTAAAATGCATTCAGGCAGAATGAGTAGGACTTTGATTTTTACAAAAATGATCCCTCTCAATCATCACTTATGACCCACTTGAGGTGTGTGGCGCCCCCTGCCCTCTGTCTGTATTTTCTTATTTTGCTGTGCTTGGGACATTTCTAGGCGTCAACCTTTGAGCAGTAGGTGTGTAGCCCTCAGCCAATAGCAGCGCACAGGGTTTGAGGGCAGGGTCTCTATAAAAACATAGCAACTAGGTGTCAGATAGTAACATGCATCACTGAGTCGGAGAGGAGAGGCCAACTTTCAGTATTGTAATAACAACCCACAGTGACAAATCCCACTCTGCCATTCAGGAATAGTGTGTTTACCTGAGCAGCTGTAGCACAGTGATAAACACTGTTCTGATGGATGGTTTTCATGTGTTTAATGATATGCCCAGAGCTGATGGCCCAGCCAACCTGAAATGATACAGCAGGTCATTAAATCAATGTGTGAAGAAGAACAGATTATTCTAATACTCAGACAGTCTGTGCATCACCTTCCAGCCAGTAGCACTAAAGGTCTTTCCACCACTGCCAATGGTGATGGTTCGTTCCCACATCCCAGGAAGGCTGGCTGTCAATATATCAATATAATTAATATATTAATACTTCCTCTTTATACTTTGTGTCCATTCTGTTGAACTCTGGCCGGATCTCACCTATCTTTACATGCTTGGCTCCATCATAAGTCAGCCACTCGTACACCTCATCACTGATGCACAGCACGTCATGTTTGATGCACAGATCAGCGATCATCTGGAGCTCTTCCGTCTTGTAAACCTGTTGTGGACATGGATGTGTGACAGGTGTTTGTGTGCAATAACACATTATTCAGCATAACAACAAAGTGGCTTAACAGTTAAATCACCGAAATGCTGACAGGTTGCATCATTCAGCTGGTTTAAAAGTGACACTATCCTGGTAAATGTCTTACTTTGCCTAATGGGTTGTTGGGAGTGTTGATAACGATGGCTTTTGTGTGTGGAGTAAATTTACTGGCCAGCTCCTCAGCAGAAAGAACCCAGTCTCCACTCGACAGGACGGCGCTTCCCTCAACTTTCTTTAATTTAAGAAAAGAAAATAAGGGTTGATGTACACTTTTAAGTGCATGTACACAAAGACAGAAAGATTGCTGAAAGATGCTCTGGAACTGTTCTGTGCAAACCTCTCACCGGCCTCAGAGGTACATACACAGCCTTTCCTCCAGCCATCGTCACCATTGGCTGGTAGCAGTCAAAGAACGGTTCAACAATTATGACCTGAAAGACACATTCTTTGTATTTTTTCACAGAATAAACCACAAATACATGATATTCAAACATTTTTGATGTACTTGCTTTTATGCCTTACAACATTTTGACTTAACCCTACTTGGTTTTCATACCTCATCTCCTTCATTCACCAGAGCTTGAAATACACAGAAGAGAGCCTGATAAGCTCCAACTGTGACCAGGATGTCTTCAAAAGGATCGATCTCACGTCCCACAATCCTGCTGAAGAATTTAGCCAGACTTTTTACAAGAGGGGGGTGGCCCTGAGGAGAGAAGTGACAGGAAAACATCAGGTGTCTCTCACTGTTTGTTCTCCATTCACTTTTCCTTTTAATACCTGGTAAAAAATTAATTATTCTAACGTGAAATAAAAATAAACATGCTTCTCTGACATTCATATAAAGATTAAACCGTCACCTGGTGTGCGTGTTTCCACTTACAAAAGCACGGGTATACTGGTGCATGAGGGGTCCTCCACTCACAGCTTTACAGAAAGCCTCCTGGACAAACTTTGGAGGGGAGAAGTCAGGAAATCCCTGTCCGAGGTTCACTGCTTTGTAGTCTGCTGCCAGTTTTGAGAATTCAACCCTGTTGGTGTAAAAGCGGGTCAGACACTGCAGTGCTATTAGAACAATCAATGGGTCACTTCACCCAAATTAGAAAAAACAAAATCTTTCGAAACATGCAAGGTACTTTTGGCTTCCTCTAATTTTTTGCCTGTATGTTTTTAATGCTCAAATATTAGTAATTCACATTTTAAATTTCATATTGTCATCTGACAGTTTTCCTTGCAGGGTTATAAAAATGGGCACAGTTGGGTTTAGGCTGTCAATCCAGGAAGAGATGTTTTAAGAAAGACTTTACGTCCTGACTCAAATCCTCTGGAACAGTTTGTTCTGGGACTGTTTTAAACATCCAGCATATAAATAAACTCTTGGATAACAAACTCTGGTGTCAAAACCTGTGTCCTCTCATATCTGATCACTCACCAGACGTTTTTGTCGACACCTTCTGTTCTGCTTGCATGAAGTTGTCTTGCCATGATTATCTGAAATAAAAGCATACATACAAGCATATCTTTAATTACACCATATGTCACAGTTATAAACCTGTCTCTCCAGTTTAGTGAAGCTGCACCCACCTTGAGATGGTTTCTAAATAAACTTGGACGAATTACAGTCAAATTTGTGACAAGAGTCCCGATTGTTCCCATTAATGGATGTTCATCGCTTCAGAAAGGAGAGCACAGGTTTATATCACCCGGTAAGATGGCGGTGGACTGAAAATGAGTCGTTTTTCCTGCAGGTAATTATTTTAAATCACGAATGAGTGAACCGGTGACTGTCGGGACCTCCCCTTCAACCTGCTTCTGTTTCCATTTCTACTTCCTGTTTCGAGAGCGAGAAATAGTTGTTCGTCCTTGTACCCCCCTAACCGTGCTCTGATTGGCTAGTATTATTGTGCTATGACTCTGATTGGCTAGTACCAGCACGAGCATAAGGGTGTCTATTATTTTACTTCTATTTTAAACTATGATCTTTTCTTAAACCTAAAAAAATTGTTTTTCTTGCCTAAACTTAAACTTAAACTGAAAATAATAATAATTTAAAAAATGAAAATAAGTCAACCTTTGGTTTCAAGACACAAATTTCATTCTCGTTAATTTGTTAATACCTTCTAGCCTGGTTTGAACTGTTAATACCTGTATATGTCTTATAGTTAAATTGTCAGTACTTTTTATTTTAATAAAATTGTTGATACATTTTATTCTAGTTAAATTGTTAATACCTTTTTATACTTCCCTCGTTTATATTGTTTACCTATTTATCTTGCTGCTTTAACACTGTACCTTTCCCCGTTGTGGGATGAATAAAGGAATATCTTATCTTCTCTTATCTAGTCCTGTTTTATATCCATTCATCCACAACAAACTCCTCCCATGTGGACTTTGCCCCTCCTCCTCCTCCTGCTTCTTCTTGGCAGCTCATTGACAACCCAGACACAGTTTTTGGAGTTGGTGCAATCCTTCCCTCTGTGCAGCATTTAGATCTTCTCCAGATATTCCCACAACGTTCAAAAAGCACCATCATTGTTTTCTTTCCGAGAGTTTGAGGTGATACCACCCTCAGGAGTTTACGCAGGTTGACTGGCAACCTCAAGGTGACAGCAAGACTGTCACCGCACATGGCAAAGAAATAAACCAGCTCATAACCTCCACAAAAAATAGATTGTTGTGTTTACACTCGCTCAGTTTCTGTACTGAGGCAAATAAGATGTGTGAATAAGTGGATTTTTGTTACGTTTCCCCATTTCCTGCATGCTATCAATCTTCTCATTGAACTGAAAGCGATAAAGTGTGTTTCCCAATGTCAAGCTATTCATTTAAAAGACACAACAGGTTTGATATTTGGGAAAATAAATTAGTTTATCAAATCACTTATTAAGAGAGGCCGTCAATCATGTTCATCATAATGAGGGATCACATTTTATTGAACATAACACACATCATATTATTCTTTGACCAGAACAAAGTACAATATGGGCAACAGCACATATTATACTTTGTAAATAAACCATACTGCCAGAAAATGATGTAGACATGATTGTCATGTCAACAAACCAACATAAAACATGCGTCTTCTAAACTGCTGCTTTTTTCAAGTCCTCAGGCAGCACTCTGCCTTTCTTTCGCGCCCTGTCCTTCTTCTTCTCTGTTTTGGCTTGCTTGCGTTTCAGGATGTTCTTTCGTCTCTTGTCCTGACGCTGCTGCATCTTCTCGACGGTGTTCTCACTGCGCTTGTTCCAGTTCTTCTTCCTCTGAGTGCGTCTCTTCTCCTTCCTCTTCAACGAGGAGCGCAGCATGTTCTCGTCGTCTTTGATTTTGATGCCCTCCGCCTTGTAAAGCATGTTGGTCCACTTCATCCTCTCCTCCACCTCGCGGGCCTTTTCCTCATCTTTCTCCCTCAGTTGTTCCAGCTTTGCTTTGCGAGCCTCCACACGACTGAGCAGCTGCTTGTAGTTCTTCCCTGTCAGTGGTGTTATCTGGCCCTTCATACTCTGTTTCTTGAGCTTCTTTTTCTGGATTTTGTCTACATATCCCTCTTCCACTGTCTCCACCTTGTTGAAGATGATGGCAGCTTCATTCCTTTTGCTCACAGTAGGGGCATGCTTTTCTTCCTGTTTTATCTCCGGCTGCTGTTCTTGGCCACTTTTTTCAGCCAGCTCCTTCATCCGAAACTCTTTCCTCTTCCTCTTCTTGCGCTCCCGTTCCAGCTTTCGCTTTGCTCGCTTTGCCTGGACTGCCTCTGATAATGCATTCTTTGGGGCTCCCTGATAAAAGATCAGTATAACATGTTAGTATAATAGACACTTTAGGCAAGTATTTAACTATGGCGTGCTACTTCACATAATAACATAACACAACCAATTAGAAACTATGGAAGAAACAAACAAAAACAGGGACACATATCTCGCTCCCTCAGGATAAATGTGTTGGGTCATTTGTGTATCAAATCTCTGCTTTCAAGTTAAAATCAAAATAATTCAGCCGTCAAGACACCAAACCTTTGTAGCTGTGGCCTGTATCCACACAGAAAAAGTAAGAGGAGCAAGCAACAGGGTGAATTATGGCCAATCAGCCGCTGGTCACAGTTAAGAAATTGAACAAACTGTTATACATTAAATAAATCTCCATGTGGTATTCTTTCATTGTCTGCACCATCTTTAAATATTACACACCTGCCCTCTGGACTCTTCAATCTTTTCATGCAGTCTCTTGCGCAGTACATCCACTGTGGAGAAGTTGGACTCTACATTTCCTCCTTTAAGAAAAAAAAAGATAAAATGTGACTGTAGGAAACAATATTTATAACAGAAATGAACCAAGTGATGTAAAGGATGTTTGTCACTACAATAAAATACACAAAAGGCTGACACACTGATACGACAGCATTATTCAATTTCGATCCACTCACTGTACCTTTAGGCTGCTTTGCTGTGGATCCATTTACGCTCTGAGGTTTGGTCCCATTCACTTTTGCTGGGTCTTTCTGTGCCGCAGGAGAGGGTGAAGGCTTTTGCAGGGATTTAACAGTAGGTATCTTCTCACCAGCGCCCTTTTCTTTAAAATGCTTCTTTTTACACTTTTTCTTTTTCTTTGGAGGCCCAGTGTCACTTTTACCTTTGAAATGAGCTACACACAAACAAACAACACATATATTAATGATTACATACTGTATATGCAACACTTTGCATGCCATGGTGCTGCGTGCTCAAATTCTCATTGCAGTTATCAGGTTAGGAACAACTTAGTTAATGCCATCAAATTGAAAGAAAAAGTAGTGCAGATCTGATGAGACATCAATCATAGCAAATCATCACATTTCAGGAGCTGGATATTGAGAATATGTGGGATTATTATTATTTTGATTATTAAAATAGTTGTTAATCATTTTTCTGTATTCTTGTCTATTTCTGATTTGTCTTGAAACATTTACTAGAGCAGGAAAAAACTGCTTTTTGGACAGTGTAGCGCCTCCTGTGGTCAACTACAGTAATAGCCAGAGTTCAGATGACACATGGAGTTTTAGATGCTTTTCCACAACCTCTAACACATAAACTATGACAGTAATATTTGCAGTTACAGCACAGGAAAGAGCACATATCCAGATGAGGCTGTAAACTAGCCAACAGCTAGCTAACAGTTAGCCAACATTACCAAACGATCTCTTCTTTGGCTCCTGGTCTCGTTGGGAAAAAACTTTACTTGCGAGTTTTTGAATGTACGAGTCCTTAGAGGCGAGATCCATGTCGACAAATAAAAATGTAATCCAGCTAAAAGAGACACATTAGAACAGGAATTGACTGCTAGATAATATCAACACATTTCTGTAAACACGTGGGTCAAACGAGGCGGAGCGTCACCAAACCGGAAGGAGTAACACCACAAACGATCCCCCTCCTGATCAGTTATGTAGCTGTTATGTAGACGGTTGTTTCATCCATTTTCACCTCTTTTTCATTGATGTTTTGATTCAGGATGGCTTCTCTCAAATCACTGCTGGCTTATTCCACCAGGGTGTTTACAACACTAAAGAAACAGGTAAGTTGCTTCTTGTCTCTTTCAGATCCGCGTGTTTATATCCGCAATAAACTTCACTGAGTCCTGTCAAAGTCATTTTTCAGTGGTGGGAGGTTTTTGAGCTGATTTTCTGTTATTGCAGACACATGTTGTTTACATCAAGAGGACTCTTCTCCTGTCCAGACTGCAGCCCTTCAAACATGCACAAGGTAAAAAAAAAAAAAAAAATCATAAAAAACATAATGATGAAACTGGACTCCATTTTGTATTTTATTATCGTAACTCAAACATGCAGACACATAAAGAGAAGAAAGACAAAAAAAGCAAACAAGAATAAAGGAAACAACCAGGATTTTGTTGATTTACAGAAGTTAAAATAGGAAATTATTAGTTTCATATACAGATTCAGCTTTAAAACATTTTGTTAATGGAAGATTCAATAATTCCTATAAGAAAGCATCTACATTTATTATATTTGGCTAACAAATCAGAAAATTGTCTTTAGATTTGTGCAAATTATGAGACAAAATGTAAAGCATTTATTAAAACTAATTAAAACATGTACATAAAGTGTTTTATATATATGTAAATGTGTTGCAGACTGAGCCTTGTAAAGTGTATAATTCACATCAATGTCAGGTGTAATGTTTAACTGAAGAATATTTGTGAATCATCTTTTCCAAAAATGTATATGGTAATGGATATGTGTTGTGAATTTCCAGGCAGGCTCGTTCCCTTCAGGCAGCAGTCCAGCTCCACAGCAGCAGAGAGTGGAGACGACTCATTCCTCAAATGGTTCCTGCTGCTCATCCCTGTCACCACCTTTGGTCTGGGTACATGGCAGGTACAGCTTATCTACTGTGTTTTTACATTTCTTAGAAATAATATTGATGCATTTTTAGTTTGTTTGTTCCTGGATGCACTCAGATGCTTTTTTTCTGTGAAGGTGAAACGGCGTCAGTGGAAATTACAGCTGATAGATGAGCTGACAAGACTCACGACAGCAGAACCCATTCCTCTTCCGCTTGAGTAAGTACAAGTTAGATCCATTTACTCATAATGTCTGAACGGCAGGTCAGACAAAGACAGGCTGTTCATTGTCGACCACTAAATACAGCTCTATTGCCTCCTGTTTTATGAAGCAGATGATGGATTTTTAGAAATAAAAATCAGGTCCAAGAACAACAATTAGTCTGTATCCATGCTACATATTCATGTGCAAATTTGCATGTCATTTTTCTCCCTGGATCTTAGTCCTCATGAGCTGAAGACCCTGGAGTACAGACGGGTGAAAGTGCGCGGACAGTACGACCACTCAAAGGAGCTGTACATTCTGCCCCGCTCACCAGTCGACCCAGTGAAAGAGGCCAGAGAGGCAGGCACCCTTTCTTCAAGCGGACAGACCGGCGCAAACGTCATCACTCCGTTCCACTGTACTGACCTCGGGTAAGATGACACATAAAACACTGTTGCACTGACTTGACCCTGTAACTATAACACCAACTGCACCTTGCACCCAGCACTTCCTGATCTTTGTCACCTTCACCTGCAGCATCACAATCCTGGTGAACAGAGGATACGTCCCAAAGCAGAAGATAAGACCAGAGACCAGGATGAAGGGACAGGTTAGTGTTTCAGATGATGTGACACATCAGTGCCTTTTTATTAAAGAGTACTGTATTGATTTAGCATTGCACTCCTATAATAATGTTGGACTCATGATGGACATTTTTATACAATTTTGCATTAATTTGTAGCCTGTTCAGACTTCTTTAACTAACTGTAAAAATGCTTGGTGCAGGTGGAGGATGAGATGGAGGTGGTTGGGGTAGTGAGGCTGACAGAGACGCGCAAACCCTTTGTACCAAACAATGAAGTGGAGAGAAACCGCTGGTATTACCGTGACCTGGAGGCCATGTCCCAGCTCACCGGAGCTGAGCCCATCTTCATTGATGCCGACTTCTGTAAGTTCTAATGAACAACAAAGTCCATGATGCTCCGACTCAACTACATCATAGTGAATGTCAGATTAAACCTCATAAGTAAAGATAATGTTAATTATGGTGCATAAGTAAATGAAAGTGTCTTGTATCATGCAGCGAGCACCATCCCTGGTGGACCAATAGGTGGACAGACCAGGGTCACACTGAGGAATGAACACATGCAGTACATCGTAACATGGTAGGTGGCAGCTTTCTTTCTGACTGAACCACACGTCTGGGACAAAATCCTGTCTCTACTGTCCTGTTATTTCTGTTAATATCCTCTTTTTTTCTTAGGTATGGCTTGTGTGCTGCTACCTCCTACATGTGGTTTGCAAAGTTCATCAAGAAGATTTAAGTGTGATGATTAAATGCGGTGAAATTGTTGAATTACACGACTACTTTGAAATGTTGCAAATCAAACCTGATAAACTGCTGCATAAAACCAAATATGTAAATAGCTGTGGATTCTTCTCCTGAAACATTCTAGAATAAATATATATACATTTAGCTTGTGCATTCTTTGTTCTTTAAATTGATGGGAACACTCAGTTACCCCATAAAATAGAATTGTTTTGCAGGATTGTGCATTTCAATATGCAAAAATATGGTTTTAAAGTGAACAGAGGAAAAGCCACACCTTGCGCTGGACCAACCTGAACACCAAGTGGCTTGAGGTCTCATTCAATAAAACTCACTTGAATGCATCATCTCAACTCAATCATGAGTTCACCAAATTAACATATCAATTTACAGCTCTGGAAATACTTGTTCTGAAATCTAACATTCATATAAATCATTGTAAATCCCTCCATCAAGTTCTGCATTTGCTGTCAGATGCTCATTTGTAAAATTTAACACTGTATTCTCCCTTTTTCCAACTCAACATTTTCTAATTTAATGTCCATCTTTCAATAAACTGTCATTCAGATAAACGGCTTCACTTTTTCTATTAAATCACATCTAAATACTGCAATATGTTACATTTTTGTATTTGACTGATCAAACATTTCCTGACACCAGTGTTGAAAATAAATCTACAGTTGCAACTTTGCTCCAAAATATTTTATATTTAGTTGTAACAATAATTAAAAAAACAGTCTCGCTCTGTTAGGACATACATTTTTTATTCCAAACAATTTAACCAAGCTTGGTCGCCAGTTCCTTGGCCTTTAGCCTTCTCCAGCTTGTTGATGCGGGCCGTGGATTTGGGGCCCATGATGCCGCCTCCCCAGTGACGACGGATCTGAAAAACAAGTTTGAAAAAGGTTAAAATGGGGCAATTTGTTTTTTGATATCAACATGCAATTGCACTCATGTGAAGACACTTCGTTTAACCAATGAATGCTCACCTCCTCATATCTGTCGTTGTAGTTGGTCTTGATGGCTTCCACAAGCTTGGCAAGTGCACCTTTATCCTCACTAGGAGAGAACAAAGCTAGTTAATACAGTGCTCACATCATTGATTCAATGACTGCATCAACTTAGTAAGGATAATTTAGATAAATATATTTTCATTTGTTGGTTTTAAAGATAAAAACTTTGTTCCTGTCCTCAAATTTAATGTTATGACAAGTTCGATCACATTAGTGATTGTAAAACAGAGCATCATGACTAACCAAGCATCACATCAAAAACTACCAATATTGTATTCTTTGAAAATTCTGTAAAATTTCCAACTAAGTCCAGCAAACAGTTTGACCATCACTGGAAAACATTGCTTCAGAAAATTATTTCTAAGACTGTTTTGGAGAGATGAGGATTAAGATATGAACAAAAAGATAACACTCCAGACTAATCGTTTCCAAATATGTTTTAGTCAGAAATGCAGCTCTAAGTGTGACACTCTTAAATCAAAATCTGATATTGTGTCACATTTGGATACAACACAGCTCAGTTTATGTGCAAACTTACGGGTTTGTCTGTGTGAAGGCAACTGAAGTGCATGTCTTTCTGTGCACCAGTCTGCCCAGTCTAGCCTTGCCCTTGATGATGCAGTATGGAACGCCCATTTTGCGGCACAGAGCTGGCAGGAAGACGACGAGCTAGAGGAAAAAAAAAAAAATAGGGAAACCACAGAGAATGTTAGTATTTAAGAAATATTTCAAACTTCAGGTAATCCCAGAGAAATAACTTGAATCTGACCAAAAACTGATGTCCACAATAACTGTGGTCAAAAACTTGTATTCTTGGTTCGTGGTCTCTGCTCAGGGTTAAAAAGCTCGTATGTTTTGATCCACATAAAGGATTCAGGTGAAGAAATTCAGACATCATTGCCAGTGACCACTGTCTAAACTGAACTGTACCCAACATGGGTCCACTACTGCCAAAATAATGTAACAAACGAACCTCAATTGGATCCACATCGTGGGCAATGATGACCAGCTGGGCCTTCTTGCTCTCCACCAGGGAGGTGACAGTGTTCACACCTGTAGGGTTGGGGGGGGGGAATAATTAGCCTGATTAAACAGATCAGCAGACACACTGCCATAAAATGATTTATTATTTTGGCCAATGCTCAGGGTTAAAAAGCTCAATAAGCATCAAGGCAAGTTTCAGGTGAAGAAATTCAATACATCATTGCATTCAGGCCAAGTCAGATAAAACTACACTAATAACTTCATGAAAAGGTTCCTAATGTAACTAACTATTTTTGGTAGAAAACTGTTAGTCTACTTAGAGTTAGGCTGATTAAGCCATGTTCAACATAACTCTTAGTATTGGCGAACTTCAATAATCAATTTATACTAATGTGTTATCCATCAATTACACTACGCCTTTTCGTTCTTCACTGCTCACCTGCACGGAGGACTGGGGGCCTCTTGGTTGGGGTGTCTCCCTTTCCAGCTGCCTTCTGCTCAGCACGGGCCAGCAGCCTCTGCTTCTTCTCCTGCTTGGTCTCTGGCCTGTACTTGTGGGCCAGCTTGAACAGCTGTGTGGCTGAGGAGGAACAAAGTACATTACCAATTAATTTCAACCACCCAACAGTGGCTACATGCATGGTTTGTTCTATAGCATGACAAGTGTTGCAGTATTTTAAGTAATTGCATCAGTGATCTTGGTGGAAATGTCAGCACAGCTGTTCAGATAGCAAATATTCTTTCACATCATTTGCAAGGCTACAACAGTACTATTAAGGACCCACAAGTCATCTATAAATTGCCACAGCTTTGTTCTGTAGGCAGTCATAGCAAAAGCACACTCTCAAATTCCTTTAAACCATAAACCTTGAAACTTACCAGTCTGGCGGTCCAGAGCCTGGGTGAACTGGTTGATTGCAGGGGGAACCTTCAGACGCTTGTAGAGGATGGAGCGCTGCCTCTGCAGGCGGATGTAACGAGGCCATTTCACAAAGCGTGTCAAATCACGCTTGGGCTGAATATCTTGGCCTATGAGAGAAGACAAATGTTCAGCATCTGACATCAAACTGAGGCAAAGGGCCTTTTGCTTTTTACTCTAAAGTGCATCAGCGATCTTGGTGGGAAATTGTCATCAGTGTTGTTAAGATAGCAAATATTCATTTACATCATCTGCACTACTACAGTCCACAGTTCTCCCAAAATGCCACCAAGGCTACTTACCAATGCCAAAATTTTTAGGCCTCTTCTCGAACAGGGGGTTGACTACTTTTTTGGCCTCATGTTTCTTGGCCACAGAAGGGGCAGGTGCCACCTTCTTCCCCTTAGCCTTCTTTCCCTTAGGCTGTAAAAGAGAAAATAGTGTTATGGTGCGTTGTTGAAGGTACACAAACACTTAACACACTTTGACACTAGAAAATGTAAAGCTCAGTTTAATGTATGAGCTCTACAGCACATAGCATCACCATTATAGAGGCCAATACATCTAAAAAGTGTTGCCCAAGTAAGGTAAACTTATGAGGCTCCTGGATTACAATTTTAACCTAAATATAACAGAAAACTCTAATGTACTAGTTCAGCAGCATTTTTAGCTTTAGCATCCATTGCTTAGCATGCAGGTTAGCCTTTTCCAATACCTATACCTGTTTGCAAAGTACAAACTTTCAGCACTAGGCTGAAAACTAGTTAGTGTCATGAAAACTTGAAGTACAACTCAAAAGCATTTCAATGAATTAAGCTAGCCAAATGCCCATGTTCACCAGTCTACACTGCTGTTAGCATGTCATACAAAACGAGCCACAGACGATGCGCCTAGCTTAGCTGCTGCCACTGAAGCTTTAAAATCTACAAACCATGACATTAACACAATAGATAACGAACAAAGACAGTAACAACGTGACTAGACTTGAGCTACCTTTGCTAACTTTAACATTAGCATCACAATTTGTACAAAGTGAAGCAAAGCTTGGGCCCGTGAAGCCAACACAGCCGCTCACACAGTTGTAACTCACTACAAACGTTTAAATATCTTTTATACTTCTATTAGTCACAATGATACATTTAGTTACGAGATAAGTTGTGAGAGTTCACATTCACGCAGAAAACGTAGACTAAAACTGCAAGAGTTCTCCTGAAATCCAGCGTGTTCACCCACGTTAGCTTTAGCTCCTGACAGCTCGGACCGGCTACAGTCGGGTCACTTTAACCAAGATTTTATCCAAAAATATAACATCATCGACGCATAATATCAACATTAAACACAAGGACAGACTTCACGGAATCCATATGTACAATATACGATGTCAGATTAAGCATGAATACAAGGATGCAAACAGATACAATAGTTAGATTAATTCCTCAGACGAAGCCGCTGCGCACCCACCATGTCGGTTCAGGCAGAAAGGAAGAGCGAGGCATTCTGGGAAGCGTAAATACCGCGAGGCTTCCGCCGTGGTTACGTGGCCTCTCACGCGCTGATCTGGAGTCAGATGTCGCAGCTGCTCGTCGGCTCCAGCTGTGCAGTTTTAAAAACGAGGGTACTGATTCAGGAACAGTGTTACGGTGTTATTATATTGTTTACGTCACAATCAATTAGTTTTAATTTTCGATCACATTTTACAATAGAATTACAATAATACAGAAACTTTACAATAAAATAACATGTAATCCTTCAGTTTATCAGAAAAACATCAAATCCCTATATTTGGACATGGTTTTCACTGCTGATCCATATACAACATTTCCAAAATTCCATAGATCTGATTAGCATTGCATATAAGCGTATATTTCAGTGATGCAATATCATGATGACATATCACTTTTTTACACTTATCCACCACATATCTAATATGCTGTCTCCATGTTAATCTTGGGTAAAAATATACTCACAAAAATTGAAGTTATTTTCATTTAATTTCAGGTAATTTCCTTCCCTTAGTTTATTTCTTGTGAAACTTTATATAAAACTATATATATATATATATATATATATATATATATATATATATATAATAAAAACTTATTTTTTCGACTGTAAAATTCACATTTAAATCTCCATGTTGTATTAACAATGTTATACTTCTTTCTTGTCATACTTTCACCACACAGTCCTGTCATCTTAAAATAGTAATCCTCAACGACATAACATGCTGCTTACACAGCAATGCATATGTAATAATAATAATAATCTACTAACATAATGCCACCAGCCTCATGAGTACTTTTACTTTGGATACTTGAAATACATTTTGCTGCTGATTCTTTTCAACTCAAGTAACGTTCTGAATGCAGTACTTTAACTTTACAGTAAGGTATTGCTACTTCTACTTAATTTAAAGAGCTGAATGCTTCTTCCAACATTGACTCTCCCAGACTTTAACAGATGTGCACAAGCGTCCTTTGCACAACACAAAATCTTGGAGGCCCGTTTAGCCGGCGTACGATGTGACGTCACTTCCGCAAACAGGAATTATTTAACGTTACTGAATAAAAATGCTTCGTGTTGATAAAACGACGTCTATCGAGCTATTTGAATAATTGTGACAAAGACACATAACTAAAGAGGTGACATTAATCTTGACTCAGTGTCCGGGTTGACGCCTCCGTGCTGCCGCCTCCTCCCCCCGGGCCGTACGTCGTGCCGTTCCGTGCCGTGCTGTGGACGGGCGGGGGGAGATGTTTGGGGATGGTGGGCCGGGGTATCGCGTCTCTCGGCTCGGCTCATCAAAATCCCGTTCGCACACTGTCGACTGCTCGCATCCAGTATGAATGTTAACAAGAAGAATGATAAATAGCGACCATCACCGCGGCAGCTGCTTCTGTTGGTAAATAACGTTACGACTCATTCATAAGTGCTGCTGTCATCCGGATTTCGAAGCTTTAGCTGGTAAACATAAGGCCTTTTACTTTGCATATCTGGTAAATATGTGTTTTTATTGTGACAAGATGGCCGTAAGAATACTGTAATATCCAACATGTCTCAGTTATCAGCCAGGAAGGAGGTGGGTTTGATTTCTTATCGTGTTTAGATGCTCAAGCTAGCTTTAGCTATAACATCTTAATTAGCACTGTTTTGTTATTACTGTCAAATTAGCAGACGTCCTCCTGAAGAGAGTGAGTGAACTATGGCCGAGCAAGACATCTGTCCCCACCTGGACTCCATAGGAGAGGTCACCAAAGAGGACCTGCTCCAGAAATCCAAGGTGGGTTTTCATTCATTCACTGTTCTGCACAATGTCAAAGATGCCCAGTCCAGGTCGTTGGCTGTGTGTGCAATGGCCTGCACATCCTGTCAGGTTGTTGTATGATTGATGTAGCAGCCTTGTCTCCATCAGATGTGATAATGACCACATGAGCAAAATCTCAAAATATCTCAAAATAGCCTACATGCAGGAAGCTCTGTTGAGTTGCTCCTCCTAACTGAACCAAATGTGCATACGTAATAATATAATAATATCTTTTCCTTTATATTCTATTCTGTTTATTTTCTGTTCAGGGAACTTGCCAGTCTTGTGGAGCGGGGGGGCCAAACCTGTGGGCTTGTCTGCAGGTAAGATCAGATGATTTGAAGTCATTCCTGGTTTAAGCTTGTGCATCATGTCACATAAATGATGACCACAGCAAACACAACTACCGCTGCACTAATGATAAATCATTTGAGATAATAAGGCCAGGTGAATGCTTAATAATTTATGATGATGCAGGGCATGAATGTAATTATAAATGCAGTACCTCCCAAACTCACACATTCAAGCGAATACACAATGTGCAGTTACAGCTTATTTTATACTGTTATTCTTAAAATCCATTTACAGATTGAGTCAATTCAAACAGATACACAAGTAGATATTGTGATGTAATGTCTTTGCGAGATAAAACAGAGGATTCAGAAGCTGTAAGATCCTGTCTGATCCAGTGTTTCTGCCCTGTAGAATGACTGCCCTTATGTTGGTTGTGGAGAGTCCTACTCTGATCACAGCACCCTGCACGCACAGGTAAAAACCCTCTCACACTAAATATACCTGCCAGATTTGACTTAGTGGATGGTATTAATTTAAGAATACTTTGAATGATTGTGAGTATGTTTCCTCAAGGCTAAGAAGCACAACCTGACTGTGAACCTGACGACATTCAGGATCTGGTGTTATGTGTGTGAGCGGGAGGTGTTTTTAGAGCACAGGCCTGCGCTGGTGCCTGTACCTGCTGCTCCCCACCACTGTAAAGCCACAGAGCAGGTACGACTTGTCTTCTCTCCCTTCCTGCTTGATGGATTTAAATGGAGAAAATACAAGTGCTAGTTGTATTTCAAATTCACACAGCCTGTTTCTTACTCGCCTTCATATTTATAGTATCTATTAATTATTTTCCCAGGAGGTACCTCCTCAGCCAGTAGGCCACCCACTGAAAGCCGTACCAATTGCGGTGGCAGAAGAAGAAGGTTCAGAGTCGGAGGAGGATGAGCTTAAACCCAGAGGTACACCAAGTCTGCTGTTAACATCTTTTCTCCTAAACAACAGTTCAATTGGTGCTCCACCAATCAGACTCATCTGTGGTGGTTAAATTAGTAGAGCATCAATTAAAAAAAAGCTCCAAAAGTCTTTGGTCCGCAAAGTCTTGCGCACAATATTAGGTCATAGCTGCCTTATTTAATAGATATAATTGCTTTGAGTCCTAAGAATAGTTACTAGGCCTGTTTCTTTTAATCCAGACTAGCATTAACTCTTGGTGGTGTCCTCTTTGTTTGACTTGTTCTAAAATATGAGTTTGTATCTAAATTGCTGAGCTTGTACACTTTTGGCACCTTCTGGGAATAAAAAAACAGCACAGCTCTTGTTTCTCTTGTTGTTATTTTTAGGCTTGACAGGGATGAAAAATATTGGAAACTCCTGCTACATGAATGCAGCTCTTCAAGCCCTGTCCAACTGGTGAGGTCACTTCTTCTCATTACATTTGGTCCATTACTGGGGATGTTTCTTTTTCCATGTTTATTAATTCATTTTCCTTTAGTTAAACAGCTGTGTTGATGTGATTTCCCCCCCTCTTTCCTCACCAGCCCTCCTCTCACTCAGTTCTTCCTGGACTGCAGTGGATTGGTCCGCACCGATAAGAAGCCTGCTCTCTGTAAGAGCTACCAGAAACTCATCTCAGAACTCTGGCATAAAAAACGGTAATCAGCACAATAAAGTGACACAAAACTACTTGAGACAGCATTTCACACACATTTTATATACAATATACTGATGAATCATACAGTATATTCAACTAACTCTCATGACGGCTCCTCTTCCAGGCCCAGCTATGTCGTCCCTACCAGCCTGTCTCATGGCATCAAACTAGTAAACCCCATGTTTCGTGGTTACGCTCAGCAGGTAGGGGCAAGCACCCAGCAGGTAACTACACCTGGCATCACTCAACAGCTTGACACTGTCTTGTGAACCCCTGTGTATTTTTTCCAAACACTACCTAAAAATGACTTGCTATTAACAGCTACATTTGCTGTAATAACCAAAGGTTTGACTCCAGTTGTTCGGTTGTTTTAAGGGATTGTTCAGTTTTGGGGGAGTTTTCGTATTCCTTTTACATCCCCAGAAATAGACAAAGTCATCGATGCATTTTTATGTCTCTCTGTAGGAGAGGATAGATATCATCTAATTTCATTAGTAAACAAGACATTAACGACTTACAATCACTAAAACTGCAATGTGTTTGTTAGTGCAGCCAACCCTCCCAGGGAGTTTTAATAGTGCTTTTCTTCATACCTTCAAACTGCATGCAGAAACAATAAAAACACATCTGTGACGTTTTCTGACTCTGTGGAAAAAGGAGACAGCTGAATTATCCCTTGAAATGCACAAATAAATAAACAACTCAAAATCAAACCATTGAGTTTATCTGATTCTGATTCTTTGTAAGACATCGAATCATCCTCAAACACTTAATTATCTATGTAATCCATTTTTTTTTCATATTTGAAAGTGCATGATTTGTTGGAAGTGTCTGGTTTCGTTTGTTTGTGATTTCTATTGAAGTGTTAAGACTTTCAATAATGAGTTTTGCCTCATACCCACTGTCTGTAATGGGTATGATTATTGTATAGGATCTTCTTGTACCACCTTTTGACCAACAAAATGCTTTCTTCCATCATTACGCACATTTCTCTTTTCATCTATAGGTTTACAGACATTTATTTGTTACCCATCAACACATGTCCAACTTCCTAGCAAAACTCCTGTCTGAGCCATACTCATGCGTCCTCCTTTTGACTGAGTGTAATGTGTTATTCTTGCTACAGGACACACAGGAGTTCCTGCGCTGTCTAATGGACCAGCTACACGAAGAGCTGAAGGAGCCTCTGACAGAGTGCAGCATGAGTGGGGAAGGAAGTGATGGCGAGGAGATCAGAGATGGAGACCGCTCCCCATCTGAGGATGAATTCCTATCCTGTGACTCTGGCTCCAGCAGTGACCGGGGGGAGGGAGGAGGAGTGGGTGACGGCGAGCTGCTCCTGCAGGATGAGTGTGACGGGGTCAGGCCACCGGCAGGAGGGACGGTGGGGGTCAGTACCGGCGGGGTGATCTCGGAGAAGGAGAGGCTGAAGGAACGGAGGGTGTCTGGCTCACCCCTCCGTGGAGGCTCCCAAGAGATGGATGAAGATGCTGATGTGGATACAGCAGCTGAAGAGGGGGCTCCTGAGACTAGGGAGGAAGAGGAGGCAACGCCAACCACAGACACTGAGGTGCAAACCCAAGAGAACAACCAGATATCTGATACTGGTCAAGGGCAAACCCAGAGCAACAGCACCTCAGGTATAAGGCCAGCAGGAGTATGAGAGTGGAGTTTCCCTACCATGTCAATCATTTGTCTCTAAACTGTCAGTTTTGTGCTTCCGATATGCTGTTTTCCAGAGCCAGATAATGAAGCATCAATGACCCAGCCCCAGTCCACTCCCTGCAGTCCTGTGCGAACCCTTCAGGAGCTACATCCCAAACTGTCCTCCAGTCCACCTCGCTCTAGCCCCCTCCGCTCTGCAGGACCTGCATACTCCTTCAAAAAAGGTAAGGAAACATCTGGGATTCAATAGGTAAAGATGTTTCGCTGCTCATTTTGACAGTCATGAGAGACTTGTTAGAGTCAAATGAATCCATCCATCTGCTCCCTGGATTTTGGCAATATTACGTTTGTCCTCTAATACGCTGTCATGAATCTTCCAGCTCAGCTGATGCTCAGTGCCAGGAAGAAGAAACAGTCTCACTATCGCAGTGTGATCTCCGACATCTTTGATGGCTCTATCCTCAGTCTGGTCCAGTGTCTAACCTGTGACAGGGTGAGATGTCATTCACATGTTTAAACACCAGGGGGAGCTACAAATTAAGTTACAAACTCATTAATGTTTTCTATATAATATTGTATTTTTTTTTAAATGTGAAATTTAAATGAAAGTATGACCTTTGAGTAATTGTGACATTTCAATATAATAATATAAAATAATATTAATTTTTGATGATAAGAATGAATACTTAATTAAACAATTCACATTCTGAACTTTACTTTCTAGAGAGAATTTGGTTTGTGTGGTTCACGTCTGTTTTTGTAAAACATGGATGAGAAATTATTTATTTTATCCACCACACACTGATCTGTTGAGATTAGTTTTTATTTCACAACTCTTTGAGAAAACAAATTGTTCTCTGTTCAAAGCAGTTCTCTGAATGTGTGACAGGTCTCTACTACAGTGGAAACCTTCCAAGACTTGTCCCTTCCTATTCCTGGTAAAGAGGACTTGGCAAAGCTCCACTCCTCCATACATCAGAACCTTCCAGTCAAGACGGGTGTGTGTCCTGACACATACAGCTCGCAGGGCTGGATCTCTTACATCATGGACTCCATACGCCGGTCAGTGGACCCTGTTTAACTGTCAGAGGACAGGAAGAGTGACACATGAATTCATTAGAATCTCGTTGTGACTGATGTTGATGACACTGATATGATCTAATGAGACAGGTTAGAGATTTCGCTTTGACTTCGTGTTTAGATGTAAGTTGCGATTAGTTTATTGAGAAAGCTCCCTAATAAGCATTCCTAGAAGAGTTACTTGGGACTCCAGTTAAGTCATTTACATTAGGTGCCACTGTGTGTGACTGTGAACACCAGAAGATGCAGGTGAGGGCATGCAGGTATCAGGAGGCTGTGCCAAATCCGTCAAGGCAGTGCATGTGTCCTGGTTTTGTTTGCTGGAATTCTGCTGGAGTTGGCAAATGAAAAATATGTCTGATGACCTTCTGGTTTTTTTTTCATTAAAAACAGCCTTCAACCTGATCAGGAGGGATGTTCTTTATTTGTGTTGTGAGGTGGATCAGCTTGATGCATGCTAGCACATTGCTACTCACAGGAAGTGGAGAGATACCACAGCTGTTGCTCTTAAATTTGCAGTGAATAATTCCAGCCTTTCAGTTGATGGGTGTTTGTTTCCATGAAATGATTCAGATTAGACTTTTGCCAAAACAGAATTGAGGAATTCAAAAGAGAAACCCAAGTTTGTATTATTTTTCATGCTCAGCTCAAATCTGATAAAAGAGTTATGCGTGGCTCTGCAGAGTACTTTGAAGAGGTGTGGGAGTCAGTCCAGGACTGATGGGTTGGAGAGATTATGTAGACTGCGGAGAGCTCTGAAATGCTTGATCCAGTGCTCCAGCACAAGATCTGAGTGCTGAGCCACCAAATCACCCAACAGTAGTGATGTTGTGCTTTTAAGGACCGTAGAGGGGTTTTATCATTGTATTAGAAAATGTTGTTATTGTCAATGTCGCAAAGTAGTAAATTCTCCTCAGATTTTCTGAGATATCTCTCATTGTATGTGCTTTCTACTAATAAAACATAGCTGCTTGTTGGACATAAGAGTAGAATCACTTCCTTTGCCAAATGCATTTGCACATACAGTCTGTGGACTATGTCAGCTGTATTTCTCGTCTTAGATATTAGGACAGAGATGCAGAGCATGCTAATTGTTCATCATCTACCGCTTTCAAAAGATTTCAAAAGCACATCGATGTAACGGTGATGGTGCCTTTGGCATGTTCATCCACATGGTCTTTAATGTCCATCCAGCAGCAGATGGACACAGTTAGTGACTGGGTGGGGAACACAGTGGAGCATTTAGCAGCAAAAGAGCCAAATATTGGACTTACATTTGTCATGTTACCAGTAACACAACTTTGCTAACAAGTTCGCCATATCAACTTTACAAAACAATATGTCAGCGTTTACACTGTGTTTCCGCTGCCCCCAAATGGCAGAAAGCAGTTAATGCAAGTTTAAATTGAGTCTCAAAAGACTGAAAACATTTGCGGTAGCCTGAAAGACCCCTGAGCCGTGATGTCAAGTACATATTCCAACTTAAGGATGACCATCAGGCCCATCCTGCTGCTTCTGTGTAAGACAACAACAGATATCTTGTCTACACCACTGCTGTTATGCTTGGGCACAAAGCATATTTCTCTTGAAGAAAGGGGTTCACAATTGATTGATCAATCAAGCAGTAAGAGAACTCAGATGACCATCTGAGGAGCAAGTCTTTGAGGAGACTGAGATCAGGTGTATTTAGGTTGAAAGCTGCCCTTCTAGCTTACTGCCATCAAAGACCTTGTCAGGAGCTAATATTGCTCCAGGCAGCCGTGCTTTTACTGCTGCTTCATTTAATCATAACAAGTCGCTGACCCACATGAAGGTCATTTCAGTCAGTGTGATCACTGTCAGGATACAGACCAAACAGACCCTGTGGCTGTATGTGGTTGTAAAGATTGCGTCTCTTTGTATTACGCCTCTGGACAGGTTTGTAGTCTCTTGTATCCCCAGTTGGTTTTGGGGACCCATGGTAACCCTAGAGGACTGCCTCGCTGCCTTCTTTGCTGCAGATGAACTCAAAGGTAAACAAGACACACTGATATTCTATTGTAATACACTACTGTCGATGAGGAAATTTGTGTCAAAAGTTACATTTACTTTCATTCTTTTCCCAGGGGACAACATGTACAGCTGTGAGAGGTGTAAAAAGTGAGTATGTATTGTAAGTTCAGGTGGAGAAAAGAGCTGCAACTGACCATTATTTTTATTATCGTTTATTCTGCTGTTTATTTTCATGATTAGTTGATTTTAGTCTATAAGATGTAAAAAGAAATGTGAAAAATGCAATTTCCCATCTTCAAATTGCTTCTTTCGTCCAACCAACAGTGCAAAATCTTCATTTCTATCATAAATGACAAAGTAATTTTATTTAAGAAGCTTCAACCAACAAATGTTTGACATGTTTTTGAAAAATGAATCAATTAATCGATTATCAATCAATTGTTGCAGTTCTAGTGGAGACGTATCAGAACTGGTCCTTTTTTACATCACATGCTTAAAAACAAATCCTCAGTTTCATGTAGAATATTTTTCATTTACATTCATTTACACGGCATTTTGTTTTCTGCAGGTTGAGAAATGGTGTCAAATATTGCAAAGTACTTAGACTCCCAGAGGTACACTTTTTTTTATCTGATCTTTTTTATCTTATTGCTGCAGATAGCAAGTTTCACTTGTGGTTTACATAAGTGTTTTGTGCAGATTCTGTGTATTCACCTGAAACGCTTCCGGCACGAGGTCATGTATTCATTCAAGATCAGCAGCCATGTATCTTTCCCATTGGAGGGCCTCGACATGCGACCTTTCCTGGCTAAAGAGAGTCCGTCCCAAGTCACCACTTACGATCTGCTGTCAGTCATTTGTCACCATGGCACTGCAGGAAGTAAGAGATAACTTTATTTCCTACAGATAAAAGCATTTCAAATGAGAATGAGCAAACGTAAGCATCTTTTTATCTACTCTATCTAAACAGTTTCTTCTTCTGTGATGCTGCAGGTGGGCACTACATAGCTTATTGTCAGAATGTGATCAATGGCCAGTGGTATGAGTTTGATGACCAGTATGTCACAGAAGTCCATGAGACTGTGGTGCAGAATGCAGAGGCCTATGTGTTGTTCTATAGGTAAGTATTTAAAGAACCACTGATACTGAAACCATCCTGATTTATTCAAAATGTTCTTTCCGACTATATTTTTCTTGGGCTTATGCAGGAAAAGCAGTGAGGAGTCAGTGAGAGAGAGACAGAAGGTGGTAGCTCTGGCCAATATGAAGGAGCCCAGCTTGCTGCAGTTTTACATCTCCAGAGAATGGCTGAACAAGTTCAACACCTTTGCCGAACCGGGCCCCATCAGCAACCACACATTTCTTTGTCAGCATGGAGGTGTGTGTCTGAAAAATTTGTGAGGTCAAATTCCTTCTTTATCACACTGAGAAAATATATACCACATGCTTCCTTAAAGGGGAATGCAACTGATTGCACGCATACTGTAAAGGCCGGTTTACAAGTCATGGGGAGCAGGACTGTGAAAACAGCTGTATATCTGTGGCTCGAGTGGAGCTTTGTGAAGCCTGAGAAACTCTTGCTAATGTCATCTATGTTATTTTGGCCTCAGGATGGCCTTTGTAACAGAAAGCCTGAAACAAACGAGCAGTGTTGGACAAGATGTTTGAAAAATGTAACCAATAACTCATTACATATTACTAATTGAAATATAAGAAATATTGCCTGTTACATTGCTGTCTTTGCTGGAAATGCCTTTAAACAGCTCAAAGCCTCTACACCCACATGTCACATATTCTTTATTTAATATGTAGAAAACAGCAGCAAGACATGTTTTAACAAGCAGCCAGCCTATGATCAGGAGGTAATGACTCATCATCAACAGCAAACATTAGCGTAGCCCCGGTGATTGACTGCATGCAGCACTTCAGAGAAGTGCCGTCCTCAACTAAAGGCTTACCAGCTGAATGGAAGCAGAGCTACTGGTGGTAAATGTAAATAGAATGTATCTTTAAATGTCTTGTTTTGTCAGTCCAGAACCCAAACATATTCACTTTAGTATGATATACAACAGAAAAGTAGGAATTCGCCTTATTTGAAACAGCGTTTTCTGGCATTTTTGCATGAAAAATTACTTTAACAATTAATTGATTATCAAAATAGTTGGTGATTACTTTTCTGTACTTTACTACTTGAGCACCCAATTATAATTTCTCCACACTCAACACTCTAAAATGACTTGGGGTTCCTCAAGGATCGGTTTTAGGGCCACTATTTTTTAATCTCTAAATCAGTTTCTTGTGAAAGAAATAATCACTGCAGTACTCCAAAGAACAGATTCACACCGGCAAATAACACAATAGTAAAATAAATTAAGATATTATCTATAGGAAGTTGATTGTGTCATTGATCAGTATCAATTAGTCCATTTTTTCCCCATGCGTTCCATTTCAGGCTTTCAAAACAATTCTAGAGCAAATTAATGCATTCAGCTCACTCACAGTTTCCTAAAACCTGTTGCTGCTGTCTCTACACAGATTTCTTTTGCTACATTATTCATTTAAATCGTGGAGGACAGTGCTGTGAGGAGGTTACTCACCTCTCTAGACATTTCAGCTTGTTCCCAACCCAAAAACAACAAGCAAAGCTGTATCGTTTCCACAAATATATCACATCCTGATGTTGAATTCCTTATCTGGATGTGTCTTTTGGACTTTTATGGTTGTTGGCTGGTTTACATGCCTCAATTAGAAACACATGGCTTTATTGCTTTTGTGATTTACAGACCATCATTGTTCAAGAGGACAGCAGGGATGAGGGTGGGGGTTTTGTGTAGGAGGAGAAAAAATCTACCACAGTTGTTGGAGTTCTTACCGGTCTCCAGTCTCTAGATCTCTCTTGTAACTTGGAACATATTATATCTCTGTACAGGCATCCCTCCGAATAAATACCACTACATTGATGACCTGGTTGTGATTGTTCCCCAGAATGTGTGGGAGTACCTTTACAACAGGTAAACATGCACCACACTACCATTTTAATTCCATTTTCAGTTCACCACATCCTTATCTGCACAATACTGTTTGGACTGCAGGTGTTATTTGTTGCATATTGATTGACTGATTTGCATTTGGATGCATATGTTTACATTCATTTGCGTCAATCTGTTACTATCTTTTAAGTCCCTTCTGTTAAATGTTGGTGCTTGTGTCCTCAGTTTTGGAGGCGGCCCAGCAGTGAACCACTTGTATATGTGCGCCATCTGCCAGGTGGAGATTGAAGCTCTTGCTAAACGCAGAAAAATTGAAATAGACACCTTCATCAAGGTAATAGCAGCTCTGCAAGGGTTTAACTGTGTGTAATTATGTTTTTATGCTTTGTGTAGAATGTTCAATAAGCAGTTTTCCTTGTCTACAGCTGAACAAAGAGTTTCAGGCTGAGGAGGCTCCGACTGTGATCCAGTGCATCAGCATGCAGTGGTTCAGAGAGTGGGAGAGCTTTGTGAAAGGCAAAGACAATGGTACGATGCTGCAGTTAGACAAATACAGTCGTGCACTACAGTCATATTTGTATCTTAAAACATTTCTTACAATTTGTTTTCTCAGAGCCGCCTGGTCCCATCGACAACAGTAAAATTGGTATCATGAAAGGAGGACACATACAACTCAAGCAAGGTAAATGTCAGCGCTTGTTGAGAAAGATGTAAAAGTGGAAATGAGAAAAACAGACAGTCAATATGTGTTTTTTATGTGTGTTTCTCCCCTCAAGGTGCGGACTATGGTCAGATCTCAGAGGAGACATGGCAGTACTTGTTGGGTATTTATGGCGGGGGCCCTGAGATTGCAGTGAGACAGACGGTGGCCCCGGCTGACCCTGACAGCCTTCATGGAGAGAGGAAGATCGAGGCAGAGACCCGAGCACTTTGAGATAAAATGAGGTTGGAATGTTTGCTTATTGGGAAACACTGTAAAATCACCATAATTTTCTCATAAAAACTCACATTCCCCCAACATACACACATCCTCACTTAGGTTAATGTGTAACAATTTACTGGAAGCCGTGGAACAAGGATCTTTTCCACCCATTTTGCTTCGGCCAATCACATGAGCTCATGGATCATGAATTCCTTCTGGCCAGCAGGGATTAAAATATCTACACATGTGGCCAAGAATAGTGGAGGCTGCACTTCCAGCTAATAAACAGTTGTAAATCCAATCTAGAATGTCCATGTGTTCTCAACTTGTTTTTCAACTTTCCTTATCTCCAGGTCTTCTGATTCCCCTTTCCACTCCTGCCCTCACAGGAAGCTGAGGAATTTGCACCTTGGTGATGAAGCCTCGCCGCGAGCACTTTGTAAATGTAGCAACGCATTATTCTGAAGCCGTGTCGCAAGAGGGTGAAACGGTACTTAAATATCACGTAGTTTATTTATTGGATAACTCTGATCCTCAATGTTAAGGTGTAAAAATAAGACGTCATGTCACATCTCTGGAGCTGTTTTTGGTAGCTATGGTGTTTCAGTGGCTGCTGTAGTGACTAGGTGTCATATACTGCTAAAAAACTGGTGTCATGAACCACTTTGCCAAGGAGGAAAACAGAACTGCAGTGTGATGTTTGGTTTGAGGACTTGACTTTTCTTCTTCAGTGAAAGCAACAACCAAGAGAAATTCAGAAGCTTTCTGTTGTTAGCTAGTTACATAGCAACAAGTTCAGACATCAAGTGAGAGATATTGCTGAAATCTTACTCTTGCACCTCAAACCTTAAACAAACAGTATAACTGAGCCCTCAGGAATGGAAGTCTTTTGTTTGTTCAAGCCAGTGAAATGATCAGATTAAGGAAATATAAGAAAATACCACAGCAGTTTGTTTCAAACCACAAAACGTGCATGTGTTTCAAAACGGGTCGTTTTTATTTGAAAAGCTTCAAGATGCATGACACTGCAACATCTTTATTTGGACTTGAAAGGACACTTGTCTGACACGATGAGGTGTCGAGTCTGTTTGCTCAAACACACAATAACACCTTGAAGTGCTCAAAATGATGGAAATATTGAGTCGCTCCTGTCCAGCACTATCCATAAATAGGCATACGGGCATATAGATATATGAGTGTAATTTTCAACAGTAGAGAAATAGCAAATTTCTTAAAAGACCAACTAATTTAAGTCATGTATGGCAAGAGTGCAGGAGGGTTACATATCTTGTACAATGACAGTAAATTGCTGACGTGTTATCAAAGAATTTTGTTCAACAAAATATCTTAATGGGTTTTTCTGATAACAGCTTACATATTGTAGTAAGTTTGAAACATTATGATTGTGATTGATTATGATGATATGAATTACCTCTCATCAGTTCTAAGAAGAGATTATTCCAAAATGACAATAATGCAGTACCTATTTATACCAACAGAGTATTAAACAGTATTAAATGAAATACTTAGCAGGAAAGATATGATCTGACAGCGTCACAAGTAATTAGCACAACATGCACAAATCCAGACCAACAGTAATTTACGATTACTATTTGATTGATCAAGTATATTTTCTTACTTATGCATAAGATTTGAATTGTGCATGTTCCCGGTGGTAGGGATGTTGTAAAAATATTTGTGCATCTGCAAATTGCATTTTTGTTGAAGATGCATTTTTAAATTTTATGTTAAAATACACCTGTCGTCAGTAATTTGGGCACCATCTCCACCCACGCAGAAAGTGATGAATCAAAACAGTCGCAGAACCACAGCACTTGTTGTTGAGAAAACTGCATTCAGATTTAGTGCTTCATCTGCTTTTTTATATCTTTTGATCAAGGAAGAGACTGGTAAACAAGAGCGTGCGTGCAATTTACCAACAACAGCTCAAACAGCTCCTGATACTGACTTCAGATTTTCGTTTGAAGCAGCCAACGAGCAGAGTTGCTCAGAACATTTTTTAAAATTTGATAATTGATTATATGTTGTGTCGCGAGCCAGATTAATGTTTCACAATCTAGTCCAAGCTTAGCTAAATAAACCTCCTCTATCATTGTAGATTGCCTTTTATTTACTGTACAGATCTGCCGAGGCAAAGTTCGCCACTACAGTTTAAAGGTGCAATGTGTCAGAACTGGCCACCTGGCGACGGTCACTCCAAACAAATAGGCGGCTCACTGTACTGCCAGGGCTCGCTGGTTGTCATATCTCTGGAGGACAATACATAGACATCTTTGACATAAAGTCAAAAATACTATTTCTTCACATTCTGTTGATAATTTTAATTATTTTGAAGGTTTTTGAAGGTTTTAAACTTACATACATATTACATATTGTATTACATATTGCACCTTTAATCAGTTAAAGCCTGGCATTGTGGTAGAAGGAGTAACACAAGACAACAATAAGTTTAACTGTGCTAATTTACTGATTACTGTAATAAATACAAAATTTGAAAGCCCAAACTAGGAAAAAATAAATTATTATTTTCCTGTTAAATTTAATTCCTTTTAAATAGCCATATTACATAAAGTACCAATGCACAACTAATAAACTAATCTTTTCAAGAATCATCAGGGTACTAATTGTTCTTATTAGATTTGCACAGAAAAACCTCCAGACCTGTGATTTTCAATGCCTCATGATTTGAATCTTTCATGGCCCTACAGTATTCACATAAGGATACTTTCTGCTCTCCTTTTTATTTCATACCTGTTTTTTGTGGCTCCATTGAGATCTGAAATATAGACGAGCAAATTATGGGCTGAAATGTAAAGAATATGATAATGTAATCATTGATTATCTGCAATACAGTCACCCTCGGAGTACAGTGCCTTCAAACCACTACGCACCCACAATGCACCTCCACAGGTGTTTTTACATATTTATCCTCATTATGAATGTGTGGGCATGCACAGATGGTACTTTATTGACGGCTTCCTCGCTCTACTGTCAGTTTTTTAGGGTGGGAAAATTTATACCTTCCTCATTTGAAGTTCAGTTTATGATGTTTGGTGATGTAAACTAAGCAGAGGTCTAATCAGCCAGGATAAGTGAAAACACCTGTGTGTGTGTGTGTGTGTGTGTGTGTGTGTGTGTGTGTGTGCAAGGGCTTCAGTAAATTTTCCATCCACCTTGACTTTAGAAAGTTAAGCTGTGTACCATGAAATCAGCTGTATTTCATTTTCAATCAGAAAAGGTGACAAAAATTCAATTAGAATACATGACACATGCTTTATGTTAGGAGAGGAGGGCACACAAATGAAAAGGGTATTCAAAGTGCCCGTTAATTAACAAGTGGAGAAGTTGCTGAATTGTAGTTTGTTGCTGTTCTACTGAGATTCAGTGTTTCTCTGCAATCTGATTCTTATGAGATTCCAGGACAAGCAGGACTTATTAAACATACCTAATCTGATGAAGGCCAACAATTTCAAAGAAACTCAGCAGATATTCAGAAGTGTAATTATCAGAAGAGCAGCTTTATCATTCCCCTAGATCTATATCCAACAAGACGAGCAGACGTTAATATCCAAGATGTTTAAATAGACATTTTTCACTGCAGATATTTTGACTTGTCATAGTAGGAAAATCACAGGCGTAACTAATACCAGTAACAATCACTACATTAAATTTAACAGTGATAGCCATGCCAGCAAGGAGGCATGCATATTAGCAGGACCTAAATGGAAAGCAGCTGAATAGTTTCCAAGATGGTGGCGTGTAAGATTAATTGCAGAAGCCGACTTTGCAAATTGAGTTTTTGTGTTTTATTGTTTCAAAGCCTCTTATTCTTCCAGTTTTTATCTGTCTTTTTTTTTTGAAGTTTTTTTATTTTACAGTCAGCAAACTGTTGCTTGTTAACACATCCGGCAGTTACAGAGCAATATTATCATTTATTTAGAGTCCAGTCTCTCTCTCTTCTTAACTCTGTTTTTGGTCTCCACCAACTCCAAACACTTACAGAGCGATGAAAGTGAGTCAAAACTGTAAAGTTCTGGATTGGACAGTGAAGCTATGGAATGAAACTCACTATAATCTGAGCCGTAGAGTCACGCGATAATTCCCATTTGACACCTTGTGGTAAAAAAACCAACAACAATTATTATACTTTAAGTACAAAGCTAACGGTTGCATTAAAATCTAGCTCACATCACTGTAATCCTAACTTTCTCCAAGTACACCACCCTCTCAGAAGAGGACATTAAATACATGGAGGTCACCAGACCTAAATCTGTAGAGTCTCAAAGTTGCCATAATTCTCTCAATAACCCAGGACCAAATCGATTAAATACTAAATGGACAGCAGCCATCATTAATGTTATTAATTTCACTTGAAATCTTCTCGCCGTGACATGTCAAACATCAGCCATGTTGTTGAACTTTCATGCCTCCCTGTTTTGTTCGTGGATGTGTCCAAAGAAAAAGTCAATTTTAATAAGAAGGGACACTGATTTGTCTCTTTGTCTTGAGAAAAATGTTTCGTAGTGTTGTTTTTTTTCCACACGTGTTCTTCTTAAAGAAATAATATTAATACTACAGGGATGTGTGTGTGTGTGCTATGTGTAGATACATTAAGTGCAATGAAAAAAAGACAAATCTTTGTGCAATCTTAGCTCGATCATGGAAGAGACGCTGGACGGCTGTCAAACACAGAGCACTTTGAACAGCCGTGCAGCTTTTTCTGCAGTGTTGAGAAACGTCGAGTGGTAATTACTTAATTATCCCCGCCTGTGAGTTTGTTTGCTTGTTACTGCACCTCGCTGTGCATGTGAGATTTCCATTTCACATTTCACTGAAAATACGAGCATTGCTGTGGTTGGATGGAGTTCATCGATAAGGCCATGACACCCTGCAGACGCAGCAGGATGTCGTTGACTCATGTTTTCCCCATATTTTACAGCGTGTGGTCATGATAATGGTGATGCTTTGATAACATGGGGTCTAAACAGTTGACCTCAATGGGATGTCTTAATGTCTGTAGAACTGATGTAATTACTCATGACTGGTTTAAATGATTAAAATTGCCTGGTCTTTGATTTGATTTGGGTTTTTCTTTGCTGTGATTGTTTTGAAAAGTCTAATTAGAAACAGCCAGCGATGAAAATGGAAGAAAGGAGAAACTGATGTTTTTGGATAAATATTTGAAAACCACTCTGTGAATTGTTTTTAAAGGGAAACTCCAATGGTCAGTTTACGTCTCAGTGAAGATGGTTGTATAAGGGTAAAGGTCTTTTGTGGCTCTAAAGGAGCTTCAACAAGTCTGAGAAACAGACCGGGGGGGCACACTTTTTCCCTTGGAGAAACTTAAAGGTGGACCATGGACCAAAAGCAAACTCCTACTGTATTGTTTTGTTAGGTTGCAAAATTGTTCCAGGAACCCAAGATCCTTATAAAAATGTATAAAAACATTGCTTACTCACAGAGCCTGTTTCCCCCCACTCTTTATGCCAAATAAGTCAACAGGCTCCTGAGTGCTATCAATCTGTCTATCTTATCTAACTCTCTGCAAGAGTCAGTAAATGAACTTCCCAAAATGTATAAACTATTCCCAGAAAAGACGAGGACATTTACCAGGCAAGGAGGGTTTATCTAAAAGATGCTTTGGATTGCATTCTAGGAAAAGTCAGGATGTTGACCAATCTTTTTAAAATGTGTCTCAATGCTAAATTGCTGGAGATACATAAATAAATATGTGCAGATAAATCGGCAAATGCATATTTAAATGACACACTGACTTGGACATTTCAGCATCATCAATTATTATCTAGAGTAAAGATTTAATCAAAATGGATTTCTGCACTGCCTCTTTTGCTGTTTTTGTCACTGCTATAAAAACAGTTGAGTGTAAGAGACAGAGAGCGAGAGCCCCTTAATTTGAGTAAGAGGGAGCTACTCTCAAGTGAGCAGCTGTGATGTCACCTCCAGTCCCATATGTATGCTGAGCTGCACCCAGCCCAGACAGGCAGACCAAGAGGAAAACACACCGGGCTGCCGAGAGGATATGATGCACACGCTGAGCATTCCTGAAGACGGGAGAGCTGACGTGCAATCAGGTAAGAGAGCAAAACAAAATCCGGCTTATGGGATAGTCTTTTACACACATGCACAGGTGCAAGCTGCAGCATTCGTCCACATCCCATCAACCCAAAATGTTGGCATGTTTCCTGCACTGCGTGTGTGTCAGAGCAACTGAGATACTTGTTCTGTAAGGGATGCATTTCGCGTGACACCAAATACACTGATGAATAATTAAATATCCCGTAGCAGTAGTTTGTAGGGGCTATTGAATATTAAATCAGCAGATCACAGAACAGTGAGAATCCAGGACAGCAGGGGGGGAGGCTGGCTGGAAGAGGCTTTACCCCCGCTGTGTCCGTTCACTGGGACGGGATGGGTGTGGCGAGGAGCAGCCACTTGTCCTCTCCATCCTCATCATGAATGTCATTTTTACTCTTGCTGGATGTTCTCTGTGCACCATCCGGATCTGCACTATGAAGGTCAGACGATAGATTTAGGAGGGCAGCTTGAGATCTGGGATAATGGACTGATAGTTCTTCACGGAGATATCTGTGTGAGGGAAGGGAAATGAGTTGCATGGATTGTAGTTCTGTAATTGTTTCGAATATGTTGACTAATTGTATCCACAGTTGGAAGCATCGGTGTAATGTTATTATTGTGGAAGTGATCTGTGTCAGAACAAACTGGGTTTTGTCAGGGTTGTATATACATTTTTAATATTCCAGATTATGAACATTTCAGTGGTTCCCCCATTTTACCTCAGATTATTCTCTTTAGCCTTTGCAGCTCTACTGTAGGTTGGCAAAAGGTTGAAATGGATGTTTGCTTAGAGCCAAAAGAGAGAACACATTACACCTTTTTTAATGTCCTTACATTGGTCGTCTGTTAATTTTTGTATTGATTTTTGAATCCTTTTGCTTGTCTTTCAAAGTACTTCCTAATCTTGTACCTGTATCTCCTTTATTGGTTTATTACATTACAACTACATTAATCTGCCGCTAACTAACCCCCATCCATTTCTTTCCACAGGCATGTATTACATCTTATATGACAGCCAAGCTTCATCAAGCTGAGTGGAGGATAAATAACATGACACAGGGATAAATCCATGAATCAGAGCATGAGGTGGCCCAGTGGTGATCCTGCAGCCAGCTGGAGCAGAAATCAGTGCTGAAGTATCGTCAGAGGAGCGATCCTCCAGATGAGGACTGCAGCACACTGATTCATCTCTTCTGTCTGTGAATCCTTTTGCAAAAGCAGCCACTGTAAATATTTACATGCCGTGTCTGGCAGCTCTTAGAGACGAGACGGAGAACACCTTGAAGCAGACTTGTTCTGACCCTCTAACTCATGGTAACCCTGCGGGCCCTGCGGGCAGGGCTGGATGTCAGATTGTTGTGGTTTTTTGGTTGCTGAAAACAGGAGAGGACTCGATCAGTAGCCGCACTGCTGGTTTGTGGTACTCTGTGCTGCACCTCCCTTTACCTGATTGTCAATTATTTTTCCACTGCAAGCCGTCTATTACGTCAACAGATTCCAGGGAAACACTCCTCGAGGGCACTCACATGAACAAAGTCTGTTTTACACTCCAGAGTCAGACTGTAGATCTGACTCTTTCCCTTTGAGAACAAACATACAAATGTAATTCCATACATTCAAAATATGATGAAATATATGTAATCACTCCAAATGCCAAATAATTGCAATTTACCTGAACGTTTGCAAAATGTACTGATCACACATCTCTGGCTCGGAAAGTGTATAAAAAAATATATGGTCATGTTTTTACAATGTATGAAACAGCAATAATTTCTTACAATAAATTGCAGAGATATAATTCAATACATTCTGCAAATATACTGTCAGTCAAAATATTAGCTTGTATATAGTTCTGCTGCATAATGTGTGTATTAGTATTGCAAAATATATTAGTGAAGCTGAATTAGTGAGGATGAGTGTTGATACTGGTGCCTCAGTGTGTGAAGAGTAACTGTTTACACCTGCATAATCTGTTACCTGGCCTGTTTGCACACACACACACACACACACACACACACACACTCACACACACACACACACACACACACCATGGGCTGTGCCATGTGCTCCCAGCTGGTCGACATGTGGACTGTGAGAGTGAGCAGGAGCGGCCGCAGGGCCATGGAGCTCAGCTCGTACCCACAGATGCTGCAGGGAGGTTACCACAGAGTGACCGGCCTCCACTACATGTCCTCCTTCTCTGACGCCGAGGACTGCTGCGATGACAGCAGCTCAGGCAGCTCCCTCACCTTGGACTGGCAGGCACACGGGACCGATGGCTGACCCTCGACCAGGAGGCGTCTCAACACCAACATGTAAATAAACATGATGAAATACACAGGAAATGAGGTGTATTTGCAATAAATGTGGTGAAATAGAATGTGAGTGATGCTTGTTGTGTTTGTACAAAAAATCTTTATTATCCTTTCATCCTGTGGTGGAAGAAGTATTTGAGTAAAAGTAGTAATACAATGGTGTGCAAATATACTATATATTACATGTGAATTTGTAAAGCTTAATAAAGCAGTGCTGGAATGTAAGTAGATTTACTCAAGTACTTAAATGCAATTTTGAGTGTACTTGCTTTTACTTTATGCTCCTTTATACTTCTGCTCTACTTCTATTCTCTGTCACCACATTCATCTTTACTCAGCTTTAGTTACTGGTTACTTTTGAGATTAAGATTTTACATTAAGACATATCATCAGTTTATGAAGTATATTGTCATTATATGCTACAATATACTGTCCAACTGCTATATTAAAATTCTGATTAAACTTGAAATCATCAGTAATAATGAAACAATAATACTACAATAATATACCATTCTGAAAGGAGACATTCTGCATTGGGAGTACTTTTTGAGTATATTTAGCTGATAGTACTTCTGTCCTTTAGTAAAACATTTGATTTTTACTTCTTATAAAGTACTGTTTTACACTGTGGTATGTGTACATCAGATCTGAGGAGTACTTCTTCCACCACTCTACTTAAGAAGTAATATTAGCAAAACAAACATACTTTTAAAGTGCCTTTGTAATTTTACTTTTACATGTAACAGAGTATTTTTACACTGTAGTTTTGCTCCTTAAGTAAAAGATCTAAACACTTTTTCAACCACTGAGTATAAAGTAGCTAGTGCACCTCAAGTGAATACTGAAGTACAATAAATCTACTTGGTCACTTTCCACCACTGTTGTCATCATTAAAATATTTGTAAAATGAAGACACATTACAGTGTTGAGAAACCAAAGTACCTGATCATGGCACCACCGCAATCTGAGCAGCCACGGAAATTTTCCCTGTTTTGCAACTAAACCCATCAACCCTTATTTTGCCAGCAGTCTTACATGGAATCATTTTGCCAGTATGACCACAGCAGCACGTAAAAGAGGGTGAGAGTCACCCCTGAGTCAGATCATGTGAGTCTGAAGGGAGAGTTTTTTTTTGCCAACTGTGTTACTCAAACCTCTGAAACATAATCATTAGCACATGTTGTCAGATTGATTGTTAAGAGTTAAAAGAAAACTCCAGAGTTTGTTACAAGAGAAACCTTGGAACAGATTTTCCTATGTTGAAAGAAAGGAAGAAACTTAAGAGATGGTGACACTTGTCAAATGTAACTAATTACTTTTACTCAAGTACTGTATTCAGGTACAATTTAGAGTTACTTGTACTTTATTTGACTATTTCCATTTTATACTATTTCATACTTCATTGCAGACTTCTTAAACATAATCTATGTTGTATCAAATGTTGAATTGATCAAGAAAATCCCAAAGTTTGTTAAAGAGAGATCTTGGTCCAGATTTACATTTTCCTGCATTGAAAGAGAGGATGTATCTAAAGAAATGGTGACACTTTTGAAATTGTGATAAATGTAATTGAGTTTTATTGAAGTGCTGCATTTAACTACAACTTTAAGGTACTTGTACTTTACTTGAGTATTTCTATTTTATATTCTTCTATACTTCAACACAGACCATTTAACTACTATCTCTGTATCAAATGTTGAATTGATCTTATCTTATCTTATCTTATCAAATGTTGAATTGATCTTAAATTGATAAAGAAAACCACGACGTTTGTTATAAAAGCATTTTGCTTAATTACTTTTTCTCAAGTAGTGTATTTAAGTACAATTTTGATGTACTTGTACTCCACTTGATTATTTCCATTTCATGCCATTGTACACTCAACTACACTTCAGTGGGAAATGTGCTTTTTACTTTTATTTGCTTTTCTTTTCAGATTGTGATTTTATGCAGAAATCCTGCAAGTTTAAAATGTATAAAAGGTATAAAATGATTCTTTAAAAAAAGAAAAGAAAAGAAGAAGAAGAAGAAAAGACTCCTCCATCAGATGAAATATGAAAGTGTTGCTCCACCTCTTCCAGCTCCAACAGAAGCTTCTCTTCCCTCCTCAGCCCACGTGTTTTTTTGAATGTATCACCTCTGGGCACTAATTTTGGTGTGCCAAGGTATTTCCACCCTTCAGTGAGACATTCAGGGAATCATGGATGACATACTCAGTCTCCACCGTTTAACCTGTCATCATCATTGTGGGGAGGGGGCGGAGGCATCACCGACACTACAAAAAGCCTTTCCCTTCTGGCGCACTCTCACTTTTTTTTGGCGCAGCTTTACGCGCAGATCAGAGCAGCTCCTCTCCAGCTTTAACACCGGCTCAACTTGGATTACTCCACCAAACCATGGCTGCGATGATCAGAAATGAAGTCTTCTCCTGTTTTGTTTTCTATGGTGTTCTTCTGGTCATAAAAATGTACATCATAGCGATCGTGACCGGACAAGTGCGGCTGCGTAAAAAGGTGAGTGACCGTGGATCGGGACGCGCAGGAATCTCCTCTCTGCAACTTCGTCTGACTTTCACTCATGCAAAGTTTCTGCTTCCTTCCTGATAGGCTTTTGCAAACCCCGAGGATGCAATGAGACATGGAGGTTTGCAGTATCATAGAGAGGATCCATATGTGGAGAGATGCAGGAGGTGAGAGAGTATCTGGAAAAATACTTCACTTAACTTGAGGAAAAATCTGTTATTTCAAAAAAATATACACAGTTATTCTCCACTGTAGCATCCTGTGGAGGAAGTATTCTCATACTTAAGTAAAAGTACTAACACCACACTGTAAAAATACTCTGTTGGAAGTAAAAGTCCTGCAGTGAAGATGTTACTCAAGCAAGTACATGCAGGAAAACATACTTAAAGTATTAAAAGTAAAAGTACTCAATGCAGAAAAATGTCCTCTGTCACTGCTTTACTATTACATATCATTAAATTACTATTATTATTCAGGCATTAATGCAAAAGCGGGGTTTTACTCTTGCAGTTGGTTGAGGTAGTAAAAGTGTGTTAGTCAAGTAGAGGTATGTCATAGTAAACTCAACGCAGGAAACTGTCCCATGTTATACTGTTAATATTTATGCAGCATTTTTCTAATCTAAAACAGTACATCATATTTTATAAACTCATCATATGTAAGCTCTTTTTTTTGTAAAGTATAGCTTTCAAGTAATAGTGGTAAAAAAAAGTGCTATACAGTATATATATAAATTTGTACTAAAGTATAGTTGAGTAAAAGTGCTTTCAATACGCTCGTTGTCCTTCAGGTTCTATATTTGGAGGTTGATATTCTAGTTTCATTCAGTCACTGTGTTTGTGAAATAATAGATGAAGTAAATCTAATCTCGTTTAAATATTTCCTGCAAATGTTGAGTTTTCTGATCAGTGAAAGTTAAGTAACTCTTTAGATCATGTGATTTCCTCCAGCCTGCAGGAGCTGAGCTGAGCTGCTTTGTTTTAACTTGTCAGAAAATCATCCTTGACATCAGCGAGGAAAGCAGATGTTTTTCTTCTCGTTCTGTTCTCCTCGTCTGTCTGTCTGTCTGTCTGTCTGTCTGTCTGTCTTGGACCATCTGTGAACTTGTGGTGGGAAACAAACTTGCTTGCTTTTTAAAATCTGGTGCGGGATTAATGCCTGTTCATGTTCAGTTGCTATAACGTGATGTGTTCAAATAGTTTGATGTGCAGTTTGTCTGAGAACTGTTAACTCAGCAGGTTTCTTAGACTAATATTATGAAAACGTCAAACCCAGTGGGTGGAGAGGAAGCAGGGAGACAGAGGGGCTGAGAAAAAGGATTAGGAAAAAAAAGTCTACAGGAAAAGTAGTGAACATGGTGTAACAAAGCACATTTAATCAAATACTGTACTTAAGTACAAATTTGCAAAGTACAAAGTATGTCTTTTTTTCATGCCACTCTCTACTTCTTCTCCACTACAATTCAGGGAAACATCGTACTTTTTACTTCACTACAGTTATTTCACAGCTTTAGTCACTTTTCAAATTCAGATTTTTGCATATAAAATGAATGAAGAGCTTATAAAGTCAACTTTTACATACAATTACGGCTGAAATGATATGTCGATATTTGTTGGACAAAGCAAAATCAATCAATCGATTTATGGAGAAAATAATCAGAAGATTAATCCATTATGAAATTAATCATTCAAAATTAGCTCAACCTCAATCAACTACAACTGTAAAATCCTGCTTTAAAATTAATGCATGAGGAATAATAATCTATATCATGTATAATAGTACAACAGTAACAGGGGACAGTTTTCTTCATTGAATACTTTTACTTTTCATACTTTAAGTTCATTTTCCTGATTATGCTTTTGCTTAAGTAACATTTTCATGTTCAACATGTATCTCACATCACGATCAGGTCTTAACCAAGAACTGATGAAGTGAAAGTTTAATGTGTCACCTCATTGAGAAATGAAAGAATCGACAGTGTTACGTAAGCAGGGATTTCTTAGCCTCCAGATTGTTCAAGGAAATTATAACTTAATTTTGAATGAGTCAGTAGAATAAGCGGGAGATGCTTCATACTACGTCATCACAGGCAGCTGAGTCACAACATTGAAGAGTATTGTAAAACAGATGTGTGTATGTGACTAAACCGCCTTTCCTTTCCTGTAGAGCTCATATTAACGACATAGAGAACATCCTGCCCTTCCTCTTCCTGGGCGCCATCTACTCCATGACCGGACCTTCACTGGCTGTGGCCCGCTTTCACTTCCTGGTCTTCTTCTTGGCTCGGGTGCTGCACAGCGTCGCCTACCTGTTCGCCCTGCGAGCGCCGACCCGCTCTATGGCCTACACTGTCGCACAGATACCATGCATCTCTATGGCCGTGCAGATCCTGATGGCGGTCGCGCGTACGCTTGAACATCCACAAACGAGGGACGATCTGTGACCTTTGACCCGTGTCAGAATAAAGCAGGAGGACGACACACCTGGGAGGGAGCACATTAAAGACAGGAATGTCAGTGACAGTGCAATATCAGGTGTGTGATTACACCACAGCTGGTTTTTCTGAAATTTTTTTCCCCAGTATTTTTATTTTATTTCCAACATTGAACTGTGAGAATGTCTTAAAAGTTATTTGAAGTTGACATCTTGCACTGTATTTAGAATTCAAATGAAGGTTGTTGCTCATCTTTTTAACCAGGTTTTGGCTGGAATGACCTGATGGTTTTAAAAATGAATTTTAAACTCACTGACGTTTAGTTTAAGCCACTCTGGAAGATTTTCGAGCGCCACGGCGTGTTCGTCCCTGCCTCCCTTTTGTGTTTACACAAAAACGCAGACCACCCTTCATGTGGTGTCGCCTCCTCCGCGGCTTCATCTGTTCCCTGTGTGGATCTTCCATCTGTTGTGTTAACGTTTGTTTGCGTACTACGCTCAACAAGACCGTAATGACGTGTTGAAAGATTTATCTCACACAGTGAAATACAGCTTGATGCTTTGACTGTGTGAGTGAAACTGTCTCTCAAGTTCCTTTTAAGGCTAAAGAAAGGAGTTTGGACTGAGAGTAAATCTGCAGAGAAAGACAGAACAAACAGTGAGATATGTAATATTTGTATTGCATCTGTGAAACCATATTTTGAGACTGTTTTTAAAGTATTGTGATACTAATTTATTGTTCAGTTTAATGTAATGTTTTTGAATCCTTGGACCCATTTTTGTAGAAAGTAAAACAATTTACACAAGTTAACTGAACGTGCATTAACTCAGTGATTTATTCATTCTTCATTGGCTCTGACTGGTTGTTCAGAGACACATTGTTCTTGTATTATGGGGACGGGGGCCCCACTTTGTGTGTGTGTGTGTGTGTGAGAGAGAGTGAGATGATCCAGAAGTCCGAGGCAAAACTCCAGCATTCCTCCACCTATTATGTAAGACCTTTGGCTTGTGCTGTGTGTGTCGTATCCTGAGGGGCCCAGAAGGTGCTGGGAAACTCTGCAGACGCACTGACAGTGGTGTGATTATACAAAACGTGATCTCTGTATGTGTGGTCACGTCAACCTGTTCAAATCACCTGTGGCATTATGAGGAAAATGTTCATCTTTGGCTTAGTTATATCTCGCCTATGCGCGACTTTTATTTGGCTCCGAGAAAGAATTTCCCAGAGTATGTTGTATTTCCAGTAATCCATTCTCCAGTGATTTTCCTACCAGTGATGACTAAAACTTGAAATTACAGAGCTGGGATGTTTTGTGATTATGGAGCTTTTATTGGAAACAGAAGAAATATAGCAAATCCAGAGAAGGTGGGAGGCCTGGAGAAGCTTAATCCTTCACTTTGAATGACAATACATATGATGTGGGTGAAACATAAAGCTAATTACAGTTCCGGGGACCCAGAGGTGTGTCTATATCCTGTGTAGGCGTCAGCAGTGTGGTCGTCTCAACATGCCTACACCTTCGAGATGAAAGGAAACGAGGCACATCCTCTTTCCTACACTCCTCACTTTTCCTCTATTCGCCACTCTCATTTCCAGCCAATGAACTCACCGAGCGAACGAGCTGCAAGGCCTGACTCACACGCAAAAATCACAGACCGCAATGTTGTTAAATGTATTGAGTAACAGGAAATTTCTGGTGACCCAAATTTTTTACATTTTCATTGTCGTGTTTTTTCATGCCAGACCAAGTGGTAGCTCTCGCAAAAGCTCTGTTTTTGTAGCCCCATCAGGAGCTGAGTTTATGTTGGACAGGAAGGTCTATTGTTCGGTGGGTGGGGGCTCTGACTCTGGTTCCTTCGACAAACACAGCGGCAGCACTCATTTCAACCAGTGAGAAGCTTTAAAGCAAGTTTCAGCTCATTGTTTATCATTTATCAGCTAAAGAGCCTGATATACTAGAGACCAAAAGAGTTAAAAGGAGAGTGAATATTGGACTAACATTCATCAGATGGCCACAAACAAGACTAAAAAAAAACTAACATGCAAAAGTATCATCAGCACAATGTACTTAAGTTTTATATTTGTGAAGTATTGCTTTTTTGCAGTATTTGTAATTTTAGATATGTTTATCTCTTTGAGCTTCAAAACAGTTACTTAAATAAAATCCTTTTAGTTTAGAGGGGAAATGTCTTTGGTGGAAGTGATAACTCAGATATCTGACAAAACAAAACAAACAGTTTGACATTGGCATCCACTGTTATGCTCAATGATGTTTGGACCCAAATTCATCAAACAGACTTAAAAAGCAGCTTTAAAAGTTTACTGCCAAGGCAAATGATAGTTGGTTGAGTTTAGGCTTGTGAGCTCTGGAGGTGTTGAACCTGAAGCCCAGGATTTGTTAGCAATTCAAACTACACTAAGAACTACTGCAGTAGAGTTTAAAATGGCCACCGTGTTGGCAGCACACTGGCAAGAAGTGGATGAAGCACCGGAGCTGATAAAATGCCGAGGAGACGAGATGATGGATTACAGGTGTGTGTAATCATAGAGGATTGAGAGGAGCACCACACCCACAGACACACAAACACAGGGAAAAGTAGACCAGCAGCAGAAATTCTGACATCCACTGGCTTCATCTTCAACTATATTTTGCACTTTATAAGCCTTTTTGTGTTTGTCTTATTTCTGAAACTCTTTAGTAAAAATAGCTGTAAAATACATGTTGCCCTCCCTCTGAAATGTTTTGTGTATGAAGTAGCAGTAAATGGAAAAACTCAATTAAAATACTTCAAAATTGTATTTAAGTGCAGTACTTCGGTAAATGCATTTAGCTACTTTAAACCAATGCTAATTAACAATCACATGGTTCCAATTTTCACCCTGTTAAACTGTGCAAATTCACACCTCAGCTCCTCATCAGTCCACACGGCAGCACAGGTGGTCCTGAGTAAGACGTTTGACTTCCCACTTTTGCTTTAGTATAATTACAGTAAATACCACAGAGGCAGAAACACTTTGGTGTAGTAGAAATTAAACTTTAAGTGGTGTGTGTGTGTGTGTGTGTGTTCCTGTAGCTCTCAGGACTCATGCCACCGTGTCATTAACGGCTCAAAGTGATGAAAGGTTTGAGAAATTTTAAAGATCTGTTAAAACTGACGCTGTAAAAATGCCCCGTCAAATTTAAGTGTAGTGTAGTGTGATTAGCAAATTTTGCTGCCAGTGCAGGAAATGATTTTCACTTGAAAAGCTTTTTTAAAATAAGTAAAGATGTCCAGATACCAGAAGTTTTAAAACACGATGCTTAAAATGCGATTCATTCTTGTTTTTCAATGTGTGCACTAACTATTGAACCACCATGCAAACTCACTACTGGAACTGTGGATCAACCTACAATCAGCAGCTTTGATCCAGACTGAAATATCTCATCAACTATTGGAGTTGCATGAAATTTTACAGACATTCATGCTCCCAAGATGATGTCTTTGAACGACATTGGTGATCATCTGGCTTTTGTTTTCTGTTTTTGTTTTTTTGAGTAGAATTTTTAGGATAGCTGGCTCTGAAATTTCGCAGATATTCATGGTCCTCAGAGGACACATTTTAGTGTCTTTGTTGATGCCCTGACTTTTCCTCTACCACAACCAGCAGGTCAAAGCTTTTGCTTACCCATTGAAATATCTTAACATCTACTGTATGATTGGGACAAAACTTGATTCAGATATTCATGGACCCCAGAGGATGAATCTCAATTGCTTTAGTGACCCTCTGACTATTTCTCTACTGCCACCTGCTGTTCAATGTTTTCATGACTTTTCATCTGGCACCATCATCAATAGGAACTTGATTATTTCAAAATTAATTAATGACTCTTGGTCCTACAGATGAATATTTCCTGTGTAAGACATACATTTATTAAAAATGGAAAACAATATACTAACAACAACAACAAAAAAGCCAAACAGTTCAAATTTCATAAATATTTATTACATATCAATGAACAGAATCGACTACTCTCACAGCAGTGGTCTACAGCACTTGTTTAAAATAATTGCTCAAATAATAATAATAATAATAATAATAATAATAATAATAATATAGTTCAGTTTCATTTGAGGCCACATTTGATACACAAACATTTACAAGTAGTACTTGGCATTAAAAACGATGGCGATACAATATTTTAAGACACTTGGTGTTTTTTTTGTTCATTTTCTTTCGTTTTGATATCACAGAGGTTCAGCAACAGTCTAAACAGTAAATATAGATTCAAATACAAAAAAACAACAAAAAAAAAAAAAGAAACAAAAAAAAACAGTGAAAATGCCAAGGGGAGGTAGGAACAAAGAGTACTTGACAGAAATACAGGAGAAATAGGAACATCTTCAGTGGGAGAAGCAGTGTTACAAACTGTAACAGCCAGGCTTCCCCCAGTCACCCATTCAGAGTAATAAACACTAAAGTACCTTTGTAAAAATCCCCCCCATCCCATTCTTCTTCTTCCCTTTTAGTTTTTCTGAGTCGTGTTATAGTGTCGGAGGGGTTCACACTGCAACAGGCAGGAGGAGAACAGAGGAGAAGGTGTGAGGAGGAGGAGGCTCATGCAAGATCTGAAGGCTGCTGTGTTGTGAAACCACCACAGAGAGGCGCTATCATCCTTACAACAGCATAGTCAGAACCACAGCTCCCAGTTTGTTGCCCTGTCTATGAGTGGATCTTTAAAGCTTTTTAAGCATTTTCCCTGCTTCATTTTAGATTCAGTTTAGACTGACTCAACCTTAGTCCTTAATACAATAAGTATATTAATACTGTTATATTTCTACTTGCTGGCTGCTGAAAAGCTGAACTCTTGCTTCATGTATAGATGGAAACTAAGCTGCATTGTTTGATGGATGGCTGGGAGCTAAAATGCATCGGTGGCTTAACTTCATATGAAGGAGTATGGAGGGTTGGATCAGTAGGAAAAAGGATAAATGGTGTAACTAAGCAATGAACAGTGCTGACATGAGAATTTTAGTGTAAGGACTTAAATAAGCTTAAGTGTGCAGAGAATTCAAGTTTGAATAACGGTGTCACTAAGCCCGACATGAACTGGTGCCATGTGGATTGTTGATTGTGAGTGTGTGTGTCGTTCTGTGAGATACAGCATGTGGTAGCACAGGAATGTCAGTCAATTGACTCTATGTGTTTCTCCAATAGTGTATATGGACATACTGTGTGTGTGTGTGTGTGTGTGTGTGCGTGGCCACTTACTAGAGAGGAAGCAATGACAGGAGTGGAAATGGCATTTAAAACAGGTAAAATGTTTGTAAGTGAAAGCTGTGCTCGTTTGTAAGAAAACAACTTTGACCTGTCTAATCAGCCGATATCATTCAGCTGTGCGTCCACACCTTGAAATAATGGTTCTCTAACTGCCAGTGAGTGACTCCTGGGTCAGACAATCCATTTTAATAGAGATTAAGCTGAAAGACACCTCAAATTATAGTTAATTACTCAAAAGGTGATTCCTATCACTTAGATTTTATTTTGTCAGAGAGATTGGACTTTGCTGTAAAATACGTGTTTGTGGTGCTAAAAATGTGGGAAATGGAGCGAGCGTTTTCAGTTTTGTTCCAAGACTTTCTGGTCTCACGTAACACTGGAGTCAATGTGGCCGCTTTATGAAGCATAAAACACCTGAAAGAGGTGGACATTTAAAAGGCAGAGGGGGTTGAATGAAAGACGCTATCAAGCTGCATGAAACCTCCTAAAAATCTGAATGTCTGTCTCTTCTGAATCTTCAAACTTTATGGAAGTGCAGTACTATGTTGTTAGAGTCTGAAGTTTGAAACAGGATTGGGTTTAAATTTACTAAATAAATGATTAAAGTCAGGATGTCAGGAACAAACTGGAATAAGCAGGAATTTCTTGCTCAGACTAAAAGTTGTCCATCCGTCCTGAAGATTTTGAATGAGGTTTTAAATTAGCTTCTCTGCTCCATCCACACAGAGAAAATGACAAAAAATTAAAAAAGATTTCACACTTAATTTTATGTTAGTGTCGTTAGCAGTCAAGATAGTTTTAGCTCCGTTTTATTTTTACACAGAATTCTACTTTTATGATTTCAGTTTATGATTATTTGCTGTATTTTAACTTTAGTTTTGACCAAAAATTTTGTCTAGAATTCCCTTCCTGTACCATCCTCCCACGTGATGACAAAAAGCTTTTAACATCCACTCTTTTTTTTATCATCTCAGGTTGCGGTTTGCTTTATGCCTCTGTGTTTGGTATGATGTCGCAGACCTCATGGTTTCCAAAGAAGCTATTTTTTGGCGCAGGAGACACGATACTTGTAGCAAAAGGCAGGTCATGCAGATTAAAGGTCGGCTCATTCTTACGGGGTGAAATGTCGTGTGGCTTTGAGAGCCTCCGGTGAGTAAATTTATCCAAACTGAATGGAGTTGTGGGCCACCATCGTCGTCTAATGTGGACTACAATCATGGCTGCTACTGTCAGACACCGGAATACGGTGGCTGTTAGAGGTGTAGTTCAGTGGAGGATGCTGGGAAATGGCACTTGTGGGAGACTTTGCCTCCAGCCCTGTCTACCTGTGTACTGTGAATAAGGAGAGGAATAAGGACTAATATGTGCAGAGAGCATAAAACATCATACTTTCACTAAATATGGGAATAAAATGGATTTTTATAATATATCTATAAATATGCATCACAGACATGACAGACATACACGCCTGTCACTGTGGATGCATTTCCATGTATAAACAGATGTACACATACATATGCATATCATACAACATTTGAAAGTGGATTGGAAATAATCACATAATATACAACACATATTAAGCTCTAGCAACTTCAGAGGGCTTTTGTGAACGAGATTTTTGTCGTGCCTCGGTGCGCAGATTTACATTCACTTTGTGGTTTGGGATCAAACCAGTATCTCAAGGCTGTTGCCAAACTCGAAATAAACCACGACATCTTACACAACCTCATCGCCTCTTTGGGGTTTTTTTTTTTTTTTGCTGCGGGGCGACACAAACACCCAACGCGCACCGGCTGAGGGACGGCTCGTGAAAACAAACACGCACACAGACACATCTTCTAACTCCCGCTGCACCCATCTAGTCCGATGAATGGGGAGGCCCAAGATACAGGGATATAAACCAAGAAAAATAATAGACGAGAAAAAAGAATTCAACAAATTAAAAGCAAACCAGCCAAAACAATAAAATAATCGTGACAGTACAGGAGTGGGTGGGCAGAGAAATGCACGATGGGATTGTCTTCACTTTAGGTCCAGGACATCTTCTTCGAAGGATGTGGCGAGGGCGAACGCGCTGGCGAGAGGCGGGCTCTCCGCTCGCAGCACCACCTTCTCTGGCTCCGCCTCCGAGCTGGACGAGCAGTGCAGCTGGACGTCCAGGTCTGTTTCAGCAGACTCTGAGGCTGACCTGTGGCGCACAGGAAGATAAGACTCAAGCTCGTGTATCATGATGCGACGGTTATATGTGCAATGTTGCTGCTGTTGCCGTCACCTGTCGCTGTTTGTAGACGTCAGTGCTCGTGCTTTGGGCTCTTCCTCAGTGTTCTTCTTGCTCATCTTCCTCTGTTTGACTGTTCCACTGTCTGGCTTCCCACTTGGTTCCTCTGTCAGGCCTTTGTTGGTATGAGGAAGCAGAAAATGTGCATCAGTTAAAGGAATAGTTTGGAAAAAACTTGAGGACAATTAGATGAGAAGATCAACACCAATCTCATATCTGTTGCAAAAATTAAAATGTTAAAAAGCATAAAAACAACAATTTGTGGTTTAATGCAATTATTGGCTCCACTGCTTCTTGGTTAAGAAATAATCAAGCATGTTAACTAATAGGCTCCAGAGGTGGATTGTGATTTGTCATTAACACATTCAGGTAAAGTAAAGTTTACCGAGCAGCTCCTTCCGCGTGCGACTGGCGATCTCTTTGATCTCCATGCGCGACAGGGAGAGCGAGTGCGTGGCCGAGATGAGCGGGGTCGGGGGCACCATGGCGGGGGCCGGCGTCGTCAGCACCTTGTTGACCAGAGGGGACTTGAGGGGCCTTTCAATGCTGCGGCCCACCAAGTTACACAGAGGGATCTTGAATATGTGCTTGCATGCTGCTTCGCCTGGGAGGAAGAAATGGATGGAAGAAGGAGAGAGCAGCGGGTGAAGTCAGAAAGAAGAAAGGAGGCGGGCACAGAGAAATAAAAAGAGCAAAGATGGGAATAAAAAGAGACACATATAAAGGCAGAGGAAATGTATGGAAGTTAATGAGAAATGTATGAAACTGCTGCCCTGATGACCTACAGGGTTTTTTTTTTGCATGTTTTAGCTCATTATCTACAAAAATGCATGTTTATTTAAAGCATCTTTTTAGACGTCATTGTATTTTATTTTTACTGTAATCAAATTAGTTTTTTCCCCCAAGATATCAAACTGTTTCTCTAGTCTGAGAAACAGCATTACCATACAACAGTAACCAATGGCTGCCTGAGAAATCGCCGTATCTTATGGTGTGATTTGGAAAATAGTCATTGTAATGTTGAATATATGCGATTAGTAGTATATGAACTAAAATATGCAAACTGATCAAAAAATGTGACTTTAAATAAACCCTCTCACTCACACACTCAAACTCACACAAGTCTGGAGGTCGACAAGCTGATACAACAGAACCAAACCTCCATATTCAAATGATTCATAAGTGATTAATAGTCCTATTTACTGAAATGGCATGTGATCTTAAAATTAATCATCCTTCCTTCAGACAGCTAATGTAATATAACTGTTCGGTTGTAGCCATTTATAGCAGACCATCTATTATTCAGCAGAGACCATAAACGCCTAAAGTCTGTTTGGGCCACATTAAATGGATGTTTGGAGTTTTTCAAATGGCACAATCTGCTCGTGAAGCTGCAGCGTGCCAGCCTGCAGTGTCCAATCGTGCCGTCAGGGAGCGGCATTGCAGTTCAGCAGCCGCGCTCTGCTCCGCTGAGACGGGCTGGCGGTAACATGGATGAGGCTGAATTAATGCGAAGGCTGCTGCGCTGCACAAAGAGGACCCGTCTCATCCGAAATGTCAGCGGTTGAGAGGTGAGTAAAGAGGCACGCAGAAAAATAGAGGGTCACTGCTGATGTTTGACAGGTACACTGTGTTAGTGTTGTTACAGATCCTCTCTCCTGCACCTGCGCTGTCACACGGCAAAAATGGCAATAAACCAAAATGTGGGGAAAGCATGCAGTTATTTGGAATATATAGTCACAGGGATCGATATATTCCACATGTGTTTCTGGACCAGGGGGAGGTGTCGCCCTCCATCGCACTGGCAAATGAATTAAATACAAATACGAGGGTTTTAATTGAGGTCGAATTCTCCAGAGCTGCTTTGCTGCAGGTCTTGCTGAAGCCAGTGGAGGGAGGTGGCGGCTGGCAGCCACATCAGTAACAGCATCTTGTTCACATTACTGATGCGATTACATCAGATGAAACCCTCCCCAAGGAGCAGATACGGCAGGAGCACAGGCAGTTAGAGGATGGGATTTTTGTCAGCACCCCTTCCACCTTTTCTCCCTCCTCCCCCCTTTACCCCCCTCTGCTATACGCCACCCCCCGAACCCACCCTCACCCTCAGATCGTGGCTGTTTGGACGACCACTTTAGATCGAAGAGAGGGCTGACAAAAGTCTCCATGGAGACAGTGCAATCTGTAAATCATGCTGCGGCAGACGTGTCTTCTCCTTCCCTCTTTCCCTTTTCTCCCTCCTTCTCTCCCAACCTCCTGCTTGTACACAACCCCTCCCTTTTCTCTCGCACTCATGCATACCTTCCCTGCGTCCTCTCCCCCATCATTTAAAAAAAAACCCTCCGCCTCGATCGACGTTATCTCCCCTGCCTCACTTTTTACTTTAGCACCTTTCCTCCCCCCTTTCACTCTCTCCTCACACTAATGCTTTAATTAGTTAAGACTGGAGGGGGGTGGGGAGGGTGGGGAAGACATAATGTTCACTTAACATTCAACCAACGTTCAAGTCAACATGCCGCCTTGGAGCAGACAGGGTGATACACTCTGGGAGCATGTGCATGTTAGTGGGGCAGCGTTATGAGCGTTTTCATGAGCTGAGGACGAGTTGTGGGAGAATCCTGCAGTACCTTCGGCGTCCTTAGACATGTACAGGGAAAGCTTGGTACCATAGGGGATCCGTATAGAATCTGAACCAGGGATGAAGAAGAGGGTTACACAAACTGAACACACAGTAACATACATTTAGGCACACACACACACAGTAGGTTCTCTGTTAGACGTTCGACTCCCAGTGAGGCAGAATCTATGCATAACCAGCTGAAACAGGAAAGAAATCCCTTTGAGAGAAATGATTACCCGAACCAGCCTAAAAGCATAAAGCCCGTCCTCGGCTAATTGCGGCGGCGACGGCCAAAGCGTCCTCCCTGTTAGCCTTAATGGGACCTGTAAATACCCCGCTCCCCTCAGGAAAACAGAGAAAGTCTGGCTTGATGGCAGCAGGAGCCACACAACCAGGACATTTTAATAATTGTTTTCCTCAAGCCTCGTCCTCCGCCGCAGCCGTCACAATTACACGGATGCATCTGAGGTTGAGCTTTTGTCCCTTTCGACAGCTAGAAAGTCGAACGGACGACGAGAAGTTGACATTGTCGTCATCCATCGGCGCGTCGGCCCAACGGCGAACCTGTGTGGCATTAACAACATTAACGGCAGCTGCGCATCACAAATACGCCTCATTTTCAGACAGTTGTTTCAATCTGGAAGAGGTCAGCCATTTGGGGGGGAAGGGAGACTCCGAATGGTCAAATATACAATGAAAGATGGAGGGAGTGAAAGTGGGCTGGAGGGTGGGAGGGAGGGGCTCGTATTGATCCTCAATCATCCTTGAAAGCATTCTCTGCCTCTGAGGACACTTATTGTGTCCCTTGAATGGTCGCGGTGGTGGTGGGAGGTATGTGGGTGATTATGGTCTGTTCCTCTTTTTGTAATCTGCGGTTTGAAAGAATTTTAACGACGCTTTTGAACGTCTGAGTCCTTTAACGACAAATTACATTTACATAACTGCCAACCATTTTCCATATCATTCATTTTTAGATTGAATTCCTTCCCATGTTGCAATAAGTCTCCGTTCATTTAACTATTATAGGAAAATCAAGAGACACAATAAATCACGGTTTTGTCGCCTTGATTTTTGTCATGTTGTTATTGCATTAAAGTTGTATAGTATGTGGATGACTGTTTTGAAAACTGGTGTGTTCAAGGATGCTCCAAAATCTGAGAGCTGGCTGCCCAACTGCAGTCCTGTGAAAGATAATCTAGATTTTTCTTATTATCAACAAATCCCATGAAATGACAAAAACAATGAATTAATTAATGCATTGCCATTCATTGGAACCAGTGAGTTTGGGGCTGAGCATTGAGAGACGGATTATCACAGTTTTTTAATGGGATTGCTGACATTACAGAAAATATACACCAGCCTCATTCTTTAAATGTGCAAAACAAGTTTCACATTATCCTTTTAACCATGTTTGTGCTTGTTTGTCTTCTATGTTCTGAAAATATTACTCGTCAAAACACTGCTCATCAGCTGTAAACGCATGAGGGTCCTTGAACGCACCAGCGGAGAAAGTTTTCAAAATGATCCAGTCTTGCAATTAACAGTGATAATAAAACAAAGGCAGTCGATTCTTCACTGTGATTAATTACCTTTGTTATGTTTTAGTTTTCTCTATCAGCGCCTGAGTCGCATGAACTTTTCTGCCAAAGTTTTAACACGAGGCATTTCTGCATCCCTGTTTTTTCCACTGTGCTTTTCTCCCAAACTCTAATTTGGATTGTTTGTTATTCAGCCATGAATATTTAATGTTAATGTAGATAAATGCTTAATTATAAATAAGTATTAAACACATATACTTATTTATTCAATACTTCTAAATACTAGAGATTTGAAACCAAGTTTTTGTGTACATGACAAATGGCTGCCTGGTTGGAGATTAATGTGAAATCTTTAAAAAATGGTCAGCTATAATGTGAAATTAACAAGATTTGTAGATAATAGGCTATAATATTTAACACTATCAGTATATTAGTGAAAGTAAAGAAGAAAGACGAAGATCTGGCTCTTTCCCAGTGTCACTTTCAGGAGAGCCAACAATTTTCATAATTGTCACAAGACTAAATTATGTTGGTATTATACAGTGAGAAAGGAAAATGATGGGAGACATGAATGCAATTAAATATCTCTCCCGAGAAAACGACACATAATTCAACTGTGAGAAAGGAAGAAGTCTGGAGGAGAAAGGCCGTGGCTTCAGTGAACCGTTCTGCTGAGACAAGTTTATGTAAATGGACCTGGGAGCTCGGGGCCAACGCAGCGGCATCCAAAGTCAAACAGGTCTGCAGGCAACAGTGACATTTGAAAACCTTTCATACCGAAGCACTAATATCAACATCCTCTGGTGCTTTTCGCCGTGCGGGGCTTACCGTCACCGAGCGGCGAGGGGAACACGGGCATTTCGTAGCCGGTGGGCGTCTGCGGGGAACTCTGGGAACTGGTGTCTCTGGAACTGCAGTTGGAGGCCGAGCTCACCAGAGCCGATGACACAAAATAGATGTCCGACTGTGGGTGGGAAAACAGAGGGAACACAGAGAGGAAATGAGATCAATACAGAGACACGGCAAACATATTAACAATGCCAGGAAATATTAAGAGGAGAAAGGGACCAAGAGGATAGAGACAGAAGGAGAAAACAAAAAAGAGCAGCAGGAAAAAGTATTTGTTTTATGCCAGGTGCACTGTGGTCTGTTTTAAATTATCTATGTGTATGAATTATGAGTGTATTATTGCTTTGTAGCCATGCAGATTGCCAGCCATATTTCCCACCAGGGTAATAAAGATTGATTGAAATGAGAGAGCTGAGACAGCTACTTCTATAAGGCAGAGTGGGACCTTCCTGAAAACACTCACGAGCTCAAAGGACTCCTGCTATAGAGTGTGTTGGAGGTGCACACATACACATCTCCACTACCTAATTACATAACTCCTGACCACTTTTGGGCATAAAATATCAATAAAATGAAAGTTGCACTTGTTGATAAGTTGATATGTGTGTCAGCTGTCAATCACACTGACCCGTGAAGCAGCCAACTGTAGCTCTGGAACCACTGCTGTGTACACGAGGTTCCCGTTGACCACCAGTCGGATTTCAATGGAGTCCGTTGTGAAGGCCAGAATGTAAGGAAATGCACAAACTGCGAGACAAGACAACATGAGCACATGATGAGACCAGCTGATGATCAACAGTTAGGGGAAAAAAACGCCCCCAAGATTTCACCGAGTTTCGACTGGAAAAACAAGAAATTAAACTGTTTTTAAATTTACCCAACTGCCCAACTCCCACAATACGAGACATTTAAAGAGTTTCACCCAGAATGGCATTTTGAAATGCCATCATTAGTCGATGATATATGCAGAAAATGAGAATCAGGCTGAGCATCTCTCCTAGCTGCTCTAGACGCTTCCTCTCTATTTGATGTTAAAATGTACAAGTTGAGAGTGAACCGCAGCACAGCAGTAAAACCCTGTAGAGCAAAGAGCTGCTTCAATAATAAGCTACCAAGACTGAATATGGACGTGATAGTTATGTCTAAAGTTTTGTTTTATTTGTCACATATCAAAACTTACACCTGCTTTAATAGATTTTTGGCCACTTGGGGGCAGCGCAACAAGTTCAACAACATCATTGACATATCATCACCTTATATAAGAAAGACTTTTGAAGTGGGAAGGGAGAGATCACATAAAATAGAATAAATGTGTGTGATTTGGTTAAAAATAGTTTTGGGGAATTGTCCTATTTCCCACTTTCCCAGAGTTAGAAACTAATAAATGCCACAGGACAGACCTTTTTAATGTATTTGTTGTAGTCTGAAGTTATGTCAAGCAGCAATATTATGGCATCTTGGCTCAGTTGTTGGGTGTCTATGGGATCAAATATCATAATCATGATCCTGTGGGCATCCAGGAATTGAGCAGGCAAACAAAGGGGGCACCTTTTTCCAAGCTCAGCCCCAGGGGAGGCCCTCAGTCTGAGACTTTGAAAACCCCTGCCTTATATTATTGATGGTGAACCTGCCAGAAAACAGTTGCCTGATTACACATCCAGCAGATATAAAGAAATATTAGCATGCAGGAGTCGTGTTCCTGTCCACCTGATGAATTTAAGACCGATATTCACTCTCTTTTTTAGCTCCTGAGGGAAAATCACAGGCAGTAAAAACAAAAACAAAGAGCTGAAAGATGCAAAAATGCTCTTTAGAGCTGAGAGAATAAGGTGATAATTCTTTGTCGATATGAGTGACACCTCTCACATTACGTGCGTTTATTAGGTTCATTGTTAATATAAAAATATTGATTAGAGAAGCTAAACAGTCACTTTGAAACTGAGCCTCTCCAATATGTTTCGGTACATTTGTTTTATTGCTCAGCACATTTTGTTATTGCTTGTTTTAGTGTGTGTGCGTGTGTGTGAAAGGAGGGCAGATTATAGGATGCACAGCAACCATGAGCAGCAGCGTGTTGTTATCATCGGGGTCAGGGTTACAGGCTTAGGACCAATTGTGTTTGCTTTTCATCACCTCCTGCATTAATAAAAACATCCTGACACATGTGCTCGCTCACACACACACACACACACACACACACACACACACAATCACATCGGCCAATTGGATTCTTGTGGCTACACATGGTGTTTCCATGGCGACAGCAAGCTCCGGCCAGGCCAGCATCATCGTCAGGGTGGGGCATTGTTGCCGTGGTAACCTACCAATAGCATTGGGCATCTGGTTCCAGCTGAAGTGGAAGTCGGAGGTGTTGGACTGGATCATCGGCGTGGAGCCGCTAAACGGACAAACTTTCTTATAGTAACAAATATCTGTAAGAGACACAGAGAGGAAACAGGTTCAACTTTCAAATTAAATTCTTCTGTTTACTGTTTTTTTGTGTGTCTGTTTTGAACAAAGACTGAGAGCAGCATTTATTGTAACTCAGAGAAATTCAAGAGCTATTTGTCCTATTATCCAGACATAAAAAAAACAGCATATAGAAGATAAAGTAGATGGCTGCATTTTCATAATTCATCTCTTGACTTAATATTCTGAGGAAGTCCGCGCCATGATTTTTATTCCAGGAAGGTGTGGCAGCAGAGGAAAGACATTAAGGCTTTGACAGCAGAGACAGAAACCTGAATCAAATAACATCTGAAACCTTCAGCGACTCACAGTTGTAACACAACAGCAGACCCGCCTCTCCGTCTTCATACACATCAATGGCTGCTACAAAATTTACCTGCAGGCAGAGACGAGTCAGTTTAGGGGAATCATTTCAACAAGATCCAAAGGTCACATCTTAACAAGTAATGCCATGTCACATCCTCCCAAGGCGCTGCGTAACCATCCAGCAACATTAAAGACAGATTTCTACTACAGTTTGTTACTTAGTTTGGTTACTCTTTCAAAGGAGAAATGGTTAAAACAGAATAATATCAGCCGGTAAAAAAAGCGACTAACTGAAGATCTCTGTTCTGTTCAACTTTAGTGACGATCGTGTGAAAGCAAATATAGGGTTTGCATGTGTGTGCACGTGCGTCTCACCCTGTTGGCGTCTACGTGATGTAGCCGATAGGCGTCTCCAGTGCTCTCATTGATCAGGTCGAACTGATGTTTGTAGGCCACGCAGATCATGTTGTCGTTTTCCCCCGTCGGCCCGTCCACCAGCGCCATCACCACCGGCGGGTCACACAGACAGATCTCCTGATGATTGGATGGCACACACACGGATTGGTTTAATTACTTTTATAGACTAATACATTTGTGTTTGTATTACACTTTGATAGCTTTAGCACAGGGGTTTCAATGTCTGATCCCTCGACCCTGCACAGCTCCCCATGTCGACTGGACACTCACAGCCTCAGTTTTCTGTCTCTTACTTCTGTTTAGCAGACAATCATGCTCTAAGGTTTGAAACTATAATTCCCATAATGCTTTTGGGGATACTGCTATGATCTCAGACTGTACATACATTCGTTTTCTGATTTCAAAGCGGATTTATTAGATGTTTATTTAATTCGAAGTCACACTGAATCTGAAAATGAATCGTGTCTGTGTGTTCTGGTTTCATATAATATAATCTTGACTGTGAGACACAAATCGGAGCAATGAAGGTACTTTAAAACCACCTTAATTGCCTCCATGGGCCATGTGCCTCTACTGCAGCTCCAACTGTTGTTGTTGGGCCAAATTGGCTGCCAAATGCTATAACTAATGTCCTGTTGTTTTAACATCTGCATGCATCTGTCTCTGTCACTGCATGCAGTATCTTTGTCTAACGTTTCTCAACTCTTTAAAAAGGGAATTTATTTTTTCATTTTTGATGATTGCATGCAGGATTTGTTGTACCCTTATGTACTGAAACTCCTCCACCGGCGAGTCTGCTCCCGGGCCGACGGCGCTGAAGCCTTCGAAACGTGGATGTTTCCTGGTGATGAGGAGGAGTTTGTTCCTGATGGCTGCTACTATCCTCAGCTCTGAGCCGTGGTGGGTGTTAATAGAGTACAAATGACAGCCTGGGACAAAGAGGAGGGGGGAGAGAGATAGAGAGACAGAGTACATTGGACATGTGTTGTGCTGTAGGTGTTGTTCACTGGCATCATCCCACAGATCAATGCATCAACCACAGACGGCTGACATGACTCCAGCAGCAGGTCAGATGGTGTGTGTTCCACAAAGGGCATTCATAAAGGTCACAATATCCTGCTTTCGCCTGATGAAATGTTATTGGTAATTTTCTTGAAGACAAGTGTCCCTACAAAACCGAAGCAAGTAGGCAGATTGATGTGCTATTTTTAAAAAAATGACTAGAAAGTGCTTGAAGCAAGTTGTGAGAGACTTATTTTAAAATAACAATTTGACTTAGCAAAAGACTGGCAATGGGGGAGTAAAAAAGAAGCTTGCTACCAGTTTTAAAACATATAGTTGTGGCTTTACTGTTGCCAATATTTACCAAAGAAGTATCAATCTTCTCATCCAACTCTCGATGAAATTAAGTCAAACATCTAAAAAATATAAATATATATATAACAATTATATAACTTATATTAAAACTAAGATGGTAAACCCACACCTCCAAGTTTACTATAACGTCATAATGTGACCTTCTTGCTTTAGTGCACCAATGGATCTATCTATGTTGATATCGAACCTTGGCAAGCACAGGTTTTCAACACTGGCCTGCTGGGCATGAAGGGGTGTTTGCTGGGGGGAAATGTGTCAGTGTGAATTCACTGTGTGTGTGTGTGTTACAACCTCCTGAAGCTCACCAACAATCACTTTTAAATCCATATGAATACTGAAACAGATTTTGCTTGTTGTAGCTTGATGGATGCACAGTTTCTCCCATTCATACCAGCTATTATGAAATCCTTTCCCATAAAGCTTCCAGTGGAGTCTGTGCAAAAATATATTCCAAAGTTTATGTGAAGTTATATGAGAAGAAAAGAGGGAAAGATAGTAACTCTGGAAGATTATCAAATTCTGCTGAAGCCTCACAGCTTCAGATAAAGTTTGGATTGTGTTTTTGCACAGAATGAGGATTTTGTTCTCCATCGTAAGCGGATTAGGAAGGGATCTGTTAATGGCCAGTATGAACAGGAGGATTACAACAAGCAAAAACTACTTGAATGTACATATGGCACATGAAGTCGTGAACTTCATCAGTCCTAAATTGAGCCAAATCAAAGTGAATTTCTCCAGATTACAGTATATATTCCTGCATGTGTCGCACCTTTAGTCTTCTCCAGTTTATTCTCCCGGCTGTCGCACTTGCTCCTGACGAGCTGCTTCTCCTCCAGGCCTCTCTTCAGCGTGCTGAGTCTGAACACATAGAGCCGAGCGTCCTTCCCTGCAAACGAAAACAACAAGCCACCTCTGTTTTGCATGAAGGTTACTCTTAATTTGTCATCTCTTTTTTTTTCGGCATCCTCCCACGGCCAGACAACGGCGCCGTACCGCGGGGCGATTACTGGAAGGCTTCTTTGGGCTCGTGCTCTCTCAGAAGCTTTATCAAATCCCACACACAGTCGTGACAAATGTTTGCGCTGCCATCGCATATCCACTATCAAAAACCGAGTCATCCCCGTTAGTCAATATTAGGGTTAGCTAATCGTCTGCAGGGTAATTAATTACGTGCTCGTCTGGTAGAAGCAAACGAGACGAATCCTACAGCCATTTGTTACACAGTGACTTTTTGTATGTGCTATTTGTGCTTTTTATACTTGTAGGTTTCATTGTGTGTGTCAGTTAAAGCCCACTACACCCTCACAGTCAATCCAGTCCTGCAGGATAAACATACACTCTTAAATACACACACACACACACACACACACACACACACACCAGGGATTGGTTCTCTATAGGTCAGCTTCCTTAGATCCCAGCTAGAGATCAATGTGTTCACTGGGCCAGTGGAAGGGTAAAGGGTAAGTATGTACTCAAGCAACACGGAGAGAGATGACAGAGGTGAAATAAGAGAGAGGAGCTGGAATAATGAGAAAGAAGATGTGCTGTAAATACTGTTCGGCTGCACAAAAAAACCCAGAATGAATGAGGGGATGATGAAGGATGGTTCCAGAGGAGGCAATGTCTGAGTATTGGGCTTTATCCCCCTCCTCCTTGTTGTGATCTGAGCCTACCTTTGTCAGCCCTGGTGATAAGAAGGTCCTGAGGCTCGAGAACGTGCATCTGCTTCACCGCCATGGTTTTGTCGAACACCTGCACCGGGGGCAGAACCTGCGTCTCTGAAACACAATGCATAAATCACAATAAACAGATGGGAAAAATCTGAAAGATGCGTCATAATGGGAAAAAAAAAAATCCTCTGAGCAAGAAACAACAGGATGGGTTGCGTGGCACTCACCAGCGTTGAGCAAAGCCGGATCAGGGCCTGAAACGTGCACAACATCATTATCATCACCATGTTAGCTGTTGGCCTTGGCATTCTGCCGAGCGCACTATTGAATGGATATGGATGGGTGGCTTTATTTTAGAGGACATAGGGAGATATCGATTAGGGATGACCTCACCATCCAGCAGCATGACCCCCGCTGTGTCGGTGGCAGCCAGCAGAGACTGACCCCAGGAGTCGGCACACACGATCTCGTAGGGGAAAGTGCTGCAGAACGACTGGGACTCCCATGGCTGCAGCACACACACACGCACATACAAACACACACACATTCAGACATACACAGAGACACAAATAATGGAATTAATATCCACTTGTTTTGGTTTATCAAATAAACTCTTTAACACCATAATTAATAAGTAAATATATTTCTTGTTTCTGGAATTTTCTGTAAGTATTACGATGTAGAAACAAGACAGGATGAGGCAGACTGATGCTGTAATACCAAGAAAATAATCAGAGAAGAAAGAAGAAAGAAAATAATAAAACTTTTGTAGACTCTAGAGCCCGACCAATTGAATCACTGAGTCTATATGTTCACGTGGGACAAAAAGAATATCGCTCCTATATGTTGCTGTTGGATATTCTGAATTCTCAAATATGCATCAAACAGCATTTTTTTTTTACTCTGAAAAAAGGGAATTGTTTTAGAAATAATTTCAATTAGGAATCATTAAGAAAGATTTTTCAGGTGTTTAAAGAAAATAACAATTCTAGATTCATTAAGAGATTAAGATTAAGATTTTGTGCAGTGAAAGACTCTCACCTCTTTTCTGCACAGGCCTGTGGTAACGAGGCTCGTGGGGGCATCTCCTCTCACAATGGTCTTCAGCTTCAGAGCCTGAAGATGAAAGGGCATCAAAGATATGTCACACAACAGAGACGTCTGTCAGTTCTTTGTCTCGCAGTGCTGGAAGAAGTTTTTTAAAGTAAAAGCACAGATACAACAATGTATACTCCAGTAGATGTCCTGCATCCAAAATCTCCTTCAGTGAAAGTGCAGAAATATTATCAGCAAAATGTACTTACAGTTTCAAAAGTCAAACTTCTCATTCCGCCTCTGTGCTTGATATATCATTGCATATGATATTATTCACGTGTTAATACTGATGCAACAACGTATAAGCAGCATTTACTGTTGCTGCTTAAGGTGGAGCTTGTTTTAACTACTTTTTATAAAGTTAACCTGTGTTGTAGGTTAACAAACAAGCACCTCAAAACTTCAACTCAAACTCAATACTTCTTTAGGTTGCACAAATTTTACACCTACGCTGAAAAGTAACCGGTCACTTCTTAAATCATCTGCTTGATATTTAAACATGACATTCAAATCAGGGACGCTGCATGTGAATCATACATATACAGTAAAAGCATAACAAGGACAGAGATTGTCTGAGCTTGCTGAATTATGCATCTTATATTCAATCACTAATATTTAACTCCCTGCCATCATTTCCATGTTGATTCAGGCACTGAGAACTGTGGCGACGGCTCACAGAGGAGGAAAGGATCTGGGCAAGCCGACTGGCAACAGAAACAAAGTGTCATAATACATTAAATAAAAGGTGTAATTGCTTCAAATTTCAAATAAAATACAATTTGCACGAATGCTCAAGCAGCAACCATCTGATCAGATTGACCGTATCCAATCCGAGCTGCACATTCAGGCGTTTCTATTTACATATCTGCATAAACAGGCAATCTGGAGATAATGAAATCAATACCAAGCAACAGTACAGCGGCTTGATGGTGCTGTGAACTCTGCCATCCAGAAAATATCCATGAAAAATACATATTCTGACTTATCAGGCATCCATGACAACATGACATCATTGTGTGTAATGTGCATCACACGGCGAGCGATCATACAGAGCGTCAGCTTAGTTAAGGACGAGCGCCTTGTCTCTGCGAAACCGGATAATCAATGACTTGACGCATCTACCTTCCTTTGTTTTCACGCTTTACAGCACAATGTGTCGATGCGTCAGCTTTATGAGCAGAGAGCGACGGAGACAAGACAAACAAGGCAGAAAGCACAAACAGTAACACGAAGAAGAAGAACGAGCAAATGAAGATAACAAGGGAAACAAGAGAGGATGAATTCCTTAAGTAGCACAAATATGTATCTCAAAAAAAGGTGCCAACTTTGATAATCTAATTTTTCCTGTTTCACACATCATGAGTCAAATAAGTTTCAGTCACGTAGAGGAGTGATGATGAAGGCGTGGATGACTGTCTCAGGGTTACTAACACAGAGGGACAACACTCACAAGAATAACTATTATCTCACAAGCAACATGAAACAAATGATTTCCACGATGCCAGAGATCATCCAGGTTCAGCAACATGGACGCTTTTTACACACTTTTCTTCTTGGTGTTTTCAGATTTTGCTCCTGTATAATTACAGTTACATCATCGCCCAGACCGGAGGTGCAATGATGATTACATCAGCCCCATAATGACTGCTGGACTGCAGTTATTATTCCATCCTGACCCTCCTGAAAGCGCCCAGTTCACTCAGCTGTCTGTCAGGACTTACAATTTTTAAAGGACGTTCTCGTTGTAGAGTCACAGATGTGAAAGAGGCTAGTTTGAAAGACGTCTGTAGCTTCTCCTTCAACTGCAGTTTCTCTGTTTGTCTTATTGTTGTGTCAAGATTGAAAAATGCAAAAGTGTGTATACGGCTGACAACAAATGCACTGTGCCTCATTGTGCCTCGCAAATTAGTTCTGCACAATAAAAGCTGATCACCAGTATCACATCCTCCACATGCTATGACATATATCAAATATGTTCTCTGTCGTTTCAGCAGGAATTATATGACGCCTTAGACAGTGAAGTCATTTCTATGTGTCTTACTGCAGACCTCTGGCTGTGTTTGTGTGTGTTTGCATGTTTACTTCTTTACCTGCCCTATTCTGACAAATTCAGCCTGCCGTGCTTCTTCCTTCTTGCGTGCAGACTTTGGAGACTCAGGCAGCACATCGCTGAAGGACCGCCGGTTTAACATGTTCTGGGGAGAAAAAGGAACCTAAACATGGAACACCAACACACAAACACACACACACAGAGGGAAACAGAAAGCAGAGAGGGGTCTTAGAGGCTGACCCTGGCAGGGGGTGAGAACAGCAGCAGTGAAACACAGTGAGAAGTAAGTTGTGTTAGGAGCAACAGTGAAAGGAGGCGAAAAAAAAAAACAAGAGGAATAAGAACAAAAGTGATGTGAGGAGAGAGAGCCCTGCTGAGAAAGTCAGCATTGCAGTAGTATCCAGTCGGTGTGGTGCAGTATGCAGAGGCAGACCGAGGGCTGCAGTGGAAACAGCAGAGCAGCAGTGGCTACAGTCGCTGCCAGTGACTGAAGTGACGAGGAGGAGACAGACAGACAACAACTACGTCCATCCAAAAAGGGACAAGAGCAGGTCTGTGCACGAGAGCGGTCGGCAGCGTAGCTCTACCTTGTGCAGGTCGGGCATGAGGTCTTGGTAGAGCGAGCGGATCAACATGTCGAGGGTCCGCTGACGCTTCTGGGCAAACGTTGGCGTCTCCAGTGTGGCTTTCTCTCCATTGATTACTGCAGAAGATGAAGCCAGAGCAAATTAGAGAAAAAATGAAATATGGATGATGCAACTTTACTGGATTTGTTGTAATGCTTTTTTTTTCTTCTTACATTTGACTAATAAAAAGTCCCTGAATTCTTGGTGATCAGTAAATACAGGCGGAGATGGGAGAGGGGGTCCGAACAGTGGAACGCTCTCCTCTGAGAATATCTTCAACCTGCGACAAAAAGCAGAGATATAACAGCTCTCTAAGTAAAGACAACTTCTCTTTTCATCAACAACAGAAACGATCAAGATGATGTAGCACCTGGATGCTGGATACACAGCATTAATCAAGTACTCACCTGTAACTGTCATTCTGGCTATTATACCTAACTAATGCAAAAATATCTGGAAGTGAAGTAAAGGAAAAACTGATTATACAGGAGACACAATAGCAATCCATATCACTTGTTGCAGGGCTGACGTGCTGAATCTCCTCTGCTCCATGTTGCTGATTACCCCTTCATTTCTCTAACTGTCACTGTCCACCTGAAGGATACGGGTGAAGTGCGATCGGATCATAGACGGTTTGAAGGACGACGATGCGTCATCCCCTTCCTGGAATACTATGGTAACAATGTCGTTTCCGATGTGTCGCTTTCTCTCCACCTGCCAGAGAGGAAAAACCAAAGACACACATGATGAGGAAAAGCTTCACCTCAGTAACCTGTCATTCATGCATCACCCCCAACACCCCCCCTCCCCCCCTGCCATGGATTCAGCGAGTTACAACTTGAGCTCCATTTTCTTTTCCTATATTTGATTTCAAAGCAGATTTCCGGAAGTATATTCATGACAGAGATATGATACCTGCAAAGTGTAAGTCACACTGAATCTAAAAATACCTGTATCATGTCTGTGTGTTCAGATTTGATTGAGGTATAACAAGAAGAATTTAGAAACTTTAGACACTGACGATGATGGAAACAGAAAAACTACAGATTGTAAAACCAAAACAATGAGCTGAAAGATGCTAAAATGCTCCGTAGAGCTGTGAGCTGTGTCATAATTCTCCGTGGGTTCATCATTACGAGCGACATCTTTCACGTTACCTGAAGCCATTTCATCTACTCTTTACATAAGAAAATTAATTATAGCTGCTTTAGAGTTAATTAGTCTGCATCACTCTGTTGTTGAGGTAATGAAGTGATGGGGACAGTGTGTGTGTGTGTGTGTGTGTCGTGTGGAAGAAGGTGTGAATCCAACAGGAAACATTTTCCAAGCTCTCAACACCATGAACACTTTCAGAATTGGTGATAATTTCAACTCTTTGATCTCAAAACCTCAGAGGCAGCACATCCACTGCACTAACTCCTGTCTCACCTACTTGTTTTTTTATCATATTGTCTTTGCCAGCCATCCTCTCCCTGTCAATCACAATACATTTTTCACTTCGCATGTGTATTTTTTGGCCTGTAATGTCAGTGAAGTACGTCTGCTGTGTCCGTCCGACACTTTAATCCAGAGAAAGACATCTCAACTGCCATGACCTCTTGGCTTACAAACACCATCAAGTCAGAATTGTCAAACTCTTTGGTTCATGACAATGAATCTAGAAAGTGAATAAAATCTATTCTAGTGTTTTTATAGGTGCTGAAGAACAATAACCTGAACAAAAACATGTGCAAATGCCAACACACACTGCTCGAAATTTTGTCCTGGTAGGAAAATGGGAATGGGAAGAAAACAGTGTGCATGTATTTTTTTGTCATGTGTTCAGAGGATGAATCCTTAGGTTTGAAGTAAACACCTGATATCTCTAGTGGCACCATCAGTCATAATTTCCAGCTGTACACAAGGAATACCAAAATCTAAAACACATGAAATTGATTGCCCACAATCATGCTCCCCAGAGTTTGAACCATTTCTATTAAAGAAACTATGAGCTTCTTCTATTGCTAAAATCAGGCAAAAATGTCAGCTTTGCTGGCAAGTTACTCCATTATCTTAGAGACAGACTTGGGACAATAATGCTCCAAAGAGGATAAACCCTTTTGATTTTAAACAGCACATTTTCTTCCAGCATTAAACTGAGGATTTTTAGCCTCACCACCAGTGAAGCTAAACACACAACAAAAGTGTCAGGATGCTTTCTCTACATCCAACACCTTTGTATTGTGGGACGTAATTAACACCACAACTCCAATTAAGGTGAAGTGACTTTACTTTGCAGAACGAGTCTCACATGAAGTACGAGCACACGCTGTTCCTTTTTATTGATCACCAGAATGTCTTTTTTATCTTGAAAAGAAATCCAATTATGTGTCAGATCTGCTGAGCACCAGCCCTTTAAAACCATACTCACTAATATCGGCTTTGCAGAATGGAGATCTACAGTAAAGCAACAATGTCCCCTCTTCTCTGCAAAATGACAGAGAGATGAAGACCTGTGACTGCAATTTAACATTTTTTCTGGTGGTGAGAGGTGAAGGTGAAAGGGTGACGTATGCAAAATGTAAAGAATGAGAAGGAGCGCAAACTATTCATGTCAAGCATCCAAGTCTGATCCAACATGAAGCTGCTGGCTAAGCTCATCACAACTTTTTCTCTTCTGAGTTGTTTTGTCTCTTTTGGACAAGTCAACAACAACACTCAGATGCCAACCTTATGATGGCGCTAGAAGAAAAGTCAGGTCCTGTGTGGACCATGACTGTCTGTACAAAATGTTGCATCTAGTCAATGTCAATCAAATACAATGTCAATCATAGTCAACTTTTTCAATGATTAAGTGAAAGCTTTGACCTCCTGGTCGTGCAAGAAGAAGTCAGTCATCAGTAGCATTCATCTTCTGGGGATCAGGAATATCTAAACCAAATATCCAATAATCCATTCTGGGCCATTGTGGTGACACCGCCATCCCTTTAGTACACCCACCTGCTGTTTGTTCTCTTTAGAGTAGGGTAACATGGTGGACACGTGGAACATGAGCTCATGGCCCTGATACACTGTGTAGATGGACTTAATTCCTGTAGTGTCATCTGCAGATAAAAAGAAACAGAACCAGGCATGAAACACCTTCACTTTAAAGTTATGATGTAATGTGACTCAGCAGACGTGAGCTCTCTCACTCTTGGTGTCGAGCCCTCCGCGGTATCCTGCCCATCCCTGCAGCGTAATGGAGTCACCCAGCAGATTGAGGAACTTATCGAAGCTCTCACTCCCCGTCTCTGAAACAAACACAGGACTTCTGACTTCTCACATATCTTCTGTTGTTGATATAGTTTGACATTTTGGGAACTGCATTTATTCACTTTTTGCCGTTTTTACACTGAATAAGAAGATAACACCAGCAGCTGTGTACTTCAGGTGAGAACGACTGGGAACAAGAGGAAACAGCTCGTCTGGCTCTGTCTGAAAGTAATAAAATCCACCTGGAAAAACCTCTAAAGCTCATTTAATAACATCTTAGATCTCGTTTGTTTAATATGACCAAAAAACATGTAAGCTTAACTAACTGGCTGCTGCCTCTTATTGAACTGACAGATATCAAAATGAAATTGATCTTCTCATCTAACTCTTGGCAAGAAAGTGAATAAATCTCTTTAATAGTTTCAGACAATGAAAAAAGTTGAGTATAGATTTACCATTGCTGAACATCTCGTCATCTGTGAGCTGTCCGTCTTTGGCGTACAGGACGCCAAATTTAAAGTTGACAGAACCCTACAAAATTATAGACGGGTTAAAAAGTGTTTCATATTATTTTCTATTGACATACAGTGCTATTGTAAGAAATGTAAAATATAATGGAAAAGATACACAAAAGGTATTTAGAAGTGCTAATTATCAGTCTCACACTGACTGAAGTAAGAACAAAGATACACTGAGAGAGTTATTATCCAACATCAAGAAGATTAATAGCACACGTTTACTGTGCAATTACAAGAAGGTGCAATATTACTGTAGTTTGAGATGTGTTTAAATGGTTTCCCAAAAATGTAAGACAATATTACAGAATCTTTTTTAACTACATGGCAGCAACTTTTATCAGAAGAATCAATAAAGGCTCAAACAAGTGGGCATATATGGGGATGTGGAGGTGACAGGGAAGCAAAACCAGACTCTAAAAAGACCTTGAAAACAAATCTACAAAAAACAATCGACTGTACTGAGAATGCAGTGTCATCTCATACCTCCTGTTCCTCCAACACCAGCAGGTCCTGAGGAAAGAGGACAGAACAATTATCATTCACACTGACCAGGACTCCGGTAAGAGATGACACAGCCTGAGGGTGTGATACACATCAGATGCTGCTGATCAGGCCTGGCATGAAATGGACCGGTGCTACATTTCATTAATGACGTGGTGCTACTCTCACCTTCTGAATCTCCGGGTTCAGGATCTCCCTGGGGCCCTTCTCAAACCTGTCCATGTTCATTGCACTGCGAGTGAGGAGAGGAGGAAGAGGAGGGGAAGGAGGAGTTTAGGAAGCAGTAATGAAAAAAACAGGATCAATGGAAGACAAACAGCCCGAAGGATTACACAGAAAAATGAGCAGGAGACTTGAGACGGGGGATTTCTCATCCTGCTCGTACCATTTATACTCATTCAGAGTTGGAGCGGTGACGACATTCAGCCTGAAGAATTTATCTCCTGTTTCATGCATCTCGTTATATCCTGTTACTAGTCACTCACAAAATCTGCTACTGGAAACACGTTGAACATATGAATGACTATAAAGCCCAACTCTTTCCAATATATGTGAGGTTCTGGTGTAACATATGCAGATAAACCATGTGAGCAGCGGTTTTCTGAGCAATTAGGCTACTTTTATATAATTTGACTAATAACATAGTAAAAAATTTGGGCTTCTTTTTGCAGCAAATTCGAATGCGTCTCCCTCTTCTCTCCCCCAATTAGTGTGATTGAAAGTGACAGGGCGACTCGACAAGCAGTGACTAATAACTGCAGCTGAAACAATTAGTCAATTAATCAATTAGTAGTTTAGATGAATTGAGCAACTAAATGCAAAACACTCTCTGATTCCAGTTTCTCAAGGAGGATTTGCTGCTTTTGTTGTCATATTTCATAGTTAACTGATCTTTTCTGGACAAGCAATATAATTATGTGCCCTTGGGCTCTGGAGAATTATAATGGCCATTTTCCACAATTATGCAGCATTTAATAAACAAACTGACTCCATTAATACAGAAAATAATCGGATGACCACAAACACAAAATGTTTTTCCTATTCAAATTCATCACTTACATGATATAATAAATGCTTTGTAAAGGCTGTTACATCTGTTCAAAAAGTTAAGAAGACTTTTTTAAAGTACCATTAACCAAAAGACTTACTGTAGTGAAGACGTCTTTTCAATATTTTATATTGGGCTCAACAGAAGCCGTGATGCCAAGAGATCAGCTGTGTGTCTGTATCTTATTTTAACAAAATATTATCATATTCTTTGCTCACATCTACATTACAGTGTACAAAGTACAGTACAAAGACCATATATTTAATGTTTGACCTCATCAACTTCATTGATTTTTGTAAATATCTGCTTATTCTGATGTTTCAAACAAGTCGGGACAGGAGCAACAAAAGACTGTGAAAGTTGTGGACTGATCCAAAAACACCTGTTTGGATTATTCCACAGGTAAACAGGTTCATTGGTAACAGGTGATAGGATCATGATTGGGTATGAAAGGTCGTTCACAAATGTCAAACACATGCACAGGCAAATATTGGGCTCTTATTGAGATATTTGTTGAGAGTCAAATCTGGCAACACTTTTCATGTCTCTGCAGCAGCATGAGATAAACCAACAGTATTGATTCTCATACATGTATTGTAAAGAGTGAATGAACTGTGTCGGCTCTGAGCTCCAGGCTGCTCTTCTCACCTTAGGATGGACTTGACTGATAGTGTTTTGGTCGGGCTGTAGGGGAGGCTGATCTTCAGAGTGCCCTGAGCGAACAAGAACGACACAGATCAGGGATTACAAACTCTGACCACAACAGGCTTCAGTCTCCTTTTCTCTGAGGAGTTACTCGCTCAAATTTGTTGCACTGTTGCTCATTCATAAAAGAACATCCTGCAAACTCAGTATTACCCAAAATAAATTCACAGCACACAACATATTTTTCAATCAGTCAAAGAATAATTACAGGGGACCAAATTAAACTGGAGCAAAGTTGTTCTGTTCAACAACAACAACATCCTGTACCAGTTAGAGCCTCACAGAAACAAGACAAATCAATGTGATCAGGCGGTGGAGGTGCACCACCCTAATCAGGTTCCAGATGAGGCTGGAGGCCGAAATCAGATCCAAGCTATCTTGGTCATGAAGCTGAGTCACCACATTACAAACACATAATAACAAACATGCATCTCACACACACACACACACCCCCGCATACTGTGACTCAAAAGTGGAGTAGCACAGTCCCTCAAGGTGCCATCTTGTACCTTCTCATATTTAGATCTCAGAGAAAGTGCCACCTACAACTGTGTGCTCCAGTAGACAATGACTTACACAATCATGCATCAGAATTAACAGTCTAATAATGTAATATTGAGTAATATTACATTATCAGTCACACACATCAGGAGTTATTTTCCTGCAGAACCAGCACTTTTGACACTTTAAATACATTTTAATAATAGGTCCGTACTTCTACTTAAAATGTGCCTGATGGAATTTTCCTTTAAACAAACAGAATTTATGTGTGTTTCCTTGAGGTCTAACAAACCTGTTGAATGCATTTTCTTCCTCATAAATCCTGCATTGTTTACAACCATGTTTACTAGCCGGCAGTCTTTTCATGGCGTAAAAAAAAAACTCCACCAGGAACCTTTGAGTAGAACTTTGTAATGAAGTATTTTTCACTGTTGTATTGCTGCTTTGACTTTAGTAAAGGATCAACGTGCAGATGGTGAACTCACCGTCTTTCTCCAGAGGATGGCTCTGTACTGAGGAACCCGCTGGTTGTTCTGGTCTGAGAGGACGACAGACAGGTAGAAAGGATTCTTCTCTGCATCCGTGCCGACGTAGTTCTGGTGGACTGAGGGGGACAGAGGTAAGAAAATTAAGTGGAGGTCACAATAAAAATATCAAGAAGACCAAAAGTTATTCTGCCCTCGTTTTTTGTATCTTGGCCTCTTTCATGTCTTCCTTTCTTTCATTATTTTCAGCCTCCCTTTCATTCCCTCCCCTCCCATCTCCACTTCCCTCTCTGTGTGTGTGACATGGACAAAGATCTCCGGACAACACCAGTCACACATTCATGCCTCTGCCTCTTCGGTTGACAGGGTGACATCTTCAGAAACAATACTAAACAGACCTCCAAACCCAATTAGACGCAGGATCCCCGCCTGCTTTTCTGTCCCTTTCTTTGTCTTCCTCTGGTGCTTTCTTTTCCTCGAATGTTTCCTTTATTTCACCTTCTTTCTCTTACTTGGTTTTTATCTCTCTCTATTCTCCATTGCCCGTGTTTTTATGCTTCAGGTAAGCAATGACTTTGCAGGGTTGGGTTTGCAATTATATACTTATTAGTTTAGACAGCTTTTCTCTGTTTGAGAAGAAAACACATTGTAATCAGGCAGGGATTATCTTCATGCCTGATGCAAGGCAACAGGTAGGCAAATGAGGACAAACTGGGTTACCATTCTTCACCTAATCATTAAGAAATCGAGAATTCAAGTGATTGTATTGGATGCTTCATCAGACAGGAAGTGCTTATGTTAGAATAATTGGCCTAGAGTTCATAATGTGTTGTGTTGTACGATGCAGTCGGCTCTGTTCAGGCTGTGAGACACAGATGGCTCAGCTGCAGTCCAAACAGGTCCGGCCAACTTTCTGGAGACATGGCTCTTTTTAAACTGCCCATGCCACAGCGTGATTAGACCCTGGCTCGAGGAGAAAATGCATTTCTTTTCTTCCACTCACTGACTTTTTGCTGTCTAACTTTCCTTCACAATTATCTCCATCCATCTCGCGCTCTGTCCTTTATCTCAACCTTTCAGCTGGAGGCATTCTCCCTGATTCGAGTCACGGTAAAGAAACCTGGACAAAGATCTTTTGTTGCACAACTTGCCGTGCCGCCTACACCGCGAGATTGAGAACAGGCAGGGTGTTAATGAGGATGGCGAGATGATGAGGGTCAGAAAGGTGAAGGAACAGGTGACCAATTCTAATGTATTTCTTCGCGATCTCTGAGGCGGCTCCTGCGAATGGCTCCTGTCCGCCTGCTGCAGAGCGCCTGGCTCATTTCAGAAGCCAGCAGTCTGATCTTAATTGCGTTATCTGTTGGAGGCAAGCCTTTGCTCTGTCTGGTGGTGATGAGGCTGTGTGTCCCCTATGGGCATCCTCCCTGGTCGGTGTATAGGATTAGAGTGTAGTTGAGACTCTCAGTGGGGATATGGCTGGATGCTAACAAGTTTTGGCCTTGAATGAAGAGTGGTGCTGCATGAGGACGAGGCTGACTTCATAAGATAAGAAGCATCCTGTGGACCAGGGAAGAAATTCAGAGGATGTTTTATTTCCGCTTCTTATAGCCTCTCCCTCTCTTTTCCTCTCTTTATCTCACACTAACTCCATGCGTGTGCTTTTCTGAACCAGAGCACAGCAGAGCGGCACTGACCTTTTCCCAGGAAGTATTTAAAGAACCATCTGGTGTGGTACTCTGGATTCTCCAGATGGACATCGGTTCTCCTCCAGGTTCCCGGAGTGTAGTCCGAAGTCTGTTTGCCACACACACAAATGCACACACAACACATTGTCATCATGATGGTCGCAGCTTGAGTCGCAGCAGTCTTCTCTGTGCAAAAACTGTTCCACTATGCAGCACAGATTACAATACAGGGCAGGAAATCAGATACAGCCTGTGCACGGTGAGCTACAGTCTTTAGGCTCTTATTGTTGTATCATGATGTAAATGATCCTGGAACGTTCGGTAAATATTTTCAATTGAAAACAGGAAGGTTACAGTTTTGGAAGAGGCCATTTTGTCTTATATAACATGACATCCTAAATTACACCAACATGTGAGACAAAAGCAAGGCAGTGAATCACATTAGGAGAAGGGCCAACAATAGACAAACACTGTAGCTGCTGACATAACAGGCAACAATGATGATCAACAAAAGATGGGAACAATTAAAAATGCACTGAGTATGATATACTGAGGCTGTTTAGCATGATGTTAGTTAATAGAAGGACAAAGGCGTTTGAGATCCAAGGCGAAGAGAGTTGGCATGTTTCTCTATCATTAAGCATAAACACACTTTAATTTAATTTATCAATATTAAACACAGGTCAAGTGTCCAATAGTCACTTTACTAATGTAGTTTTGTCTGTGTTTTGCATACATGCATATGCAGTGTTTACTGTACCAAAAATCATCATGATTATTGAGATGTTCACCCCAACCCATAGTTCCCAACCTTTCTGATTTGGACCCCTTAAAGTCAAGCAGGGTACAAGACCCCTAATCACAGGTGGCATTTGTTCATGAGTTGTGCGCATCAGACTGATTTTCTCCTTCAAATGGCTCAATCAGTTAATGTGAATAATTTTGAGTAACAATTATCATGTATTTAACAAGTAAAAAGCAAAGATGTGAGAAAGGTCAACTACAAAAACAGCTGCAGAAGTCAGTCAAGGAAACATGTAACATTTTAGGAAATATGCTTATTTGCTTTCTCTCATAACACTCATATTTAAGTATTAAAGTACAAGTACCTCAAAATTGTACTTAAGTACAAAAAAAGTACATTGCATGTCTAACTTTATGAATTTTTCAAGTGTTTCTCAGGGTTGAGGTTAGTGGCAAACTGCTGCCACCATCACCATGTTTAGGGTTTTCAGGACAACACAAGGCAACTCGCAGATAATGACAATATATAAAAAAGCTACGGCTGCAAAAATGACCATCATTTCTGATATTCTGTCCATTTACCGAGGGCAGTGAGAGCAACATAGGGGTGGGTGGATGGGTGGGAGCCATGTGTGCACAGAAGAGTCTTATATTGTATGTACCTCATCTGACGATCCATTCTCCACCCTGAAGCGTCCTGCCCTCTGAATGGCCCCATCTGCGTCACTGGAAATTAGCTGAGAGGGAGACAGAGAGACGGAGACAGGGAGACATGTTTAAATTTAGACACCTGACAAAGCATGACTTGTGGCAGACAGTAATAAGCAGGTCATAAATACATTAGAGTTGGCCGTCATCACAGACAAAAGAGGAACCACGGCAGACACATCACCTCCATGTGATAACAGCAGCACGAGTCCTACTACAGGACAAACATGTCCGTCCTCAGCAGTCTTCCCCCGTGTAGATCATAAACATCTCCGCACCTCACATCAATAATTACTCAAGTCTTTGCAATCATCCCTCCGACTCCCTTCGCTGTAAAATCTGTTTTTACGCTCTTTTTTTTTTTTTTGTCATTCTCGCATCTGCCACCCTCCACTTATCAGCCCAATTATCTGTCTCTTGCTGACTCACCTCTCTCTACTACAGCGTCGGAGAGGAGACATTATGGGAGCGAAATGGGACAGTTAATGATAGAGGAAGAGTGAGAGAAACAAGAGAGGCCAGGCGAGGAGAACAGAGTGTTTCCTGTGTAACTATAACTTAAAGAAATGGTTCGACATTATGGGAAAATACTGCACAGTTACAGGCTTTTTTTCTGCAGAGAGACCTCAGCACTCCACATGTTGACTGTGATTCAATAATATTGTATCCCCTATGTAAATTTTAGGAGAAACATCAAAACATTAATTTAGTCATGCTGGAGATATCTCAGCAGCTATTGAATAGTTTGCCATGAAACTGGGTTCAGACATTTACTCTCAGGACGAATTTTAATAACTTTGGTAATTTTCATCGAGCACCATCATCAGATCTAAATTTCAATTTGTCCAATTCAAGCCTCAGATGTAATTTGTATTTAGTGCTAATTAGCAAACAAAACCCAAAACAGGGAATCATTGTGAGCCTGTTCTTATGCTGGTATTGCTTTTGATCACAGCCTCATGGAGACTCCAACAGGAGTAGATTGACTAGTGCTGTTTTACTTTTTGTGTTAACATTTTTTTTTTCTTCCAGAAATCTGGGAAGACAATTTTGAGATCATGATAATACCTTTGAAGATGCTGCTGGATAACAGGTGAAAAAATAGGGTTTTGACTGTTTCCCAAAGTCCGAAAGAGAGGTCCCGGCAATCCTCATAAAACCACGTCATTTTTACATTTTGGTTTTTGTACAGATTAAACAACATATAACATGTTATTTGATTGTTTGCCTCTGTTTCCTGTCTTTAAACTGTAGCTTCATATTTAGCATACAGACCTAAGAGCGATATCAATCTTTTGAACTTTCAACTTTCTGCAAGAAAGCAAATAAGCCTGTTGTCCAATATGTTGAACTCTTCCTCTAACTTTCCTTCACTTGACTTTTGGGAAAATGTCAATGTACACTGCAAATTGAATTACACGAGTCTGGAAATAATAGGGGTTTGTTATATTTGGCTGGTGCATTGATTTTGTGTTTGTACTTCCTTGTGTGTGTGTGTGTGTGTGCAGGCTGCAGTCATGTTGTTTGACCAGTAACAGTTGAGCCAATACAAGCATTTTTTCATCTGAGCTTGTTTTGACTGATGCATGACGGCTTTGTTGTAGATAACAGACTTATTACACAAGAAAGAACAAACACACCAGCTACATATTAATACGTGTATAAATACAGTTAATTATGTTGCATGTCTTACTGACATCTGAACACTATGAGTCAAATGTTTAGTCAGTGCTGCTATGAACTGTGATTTGCCACCTTCTTCTCAACCTTGTGAACATCTACAAAACCCCCTTTGATCTCTTCCTCTTCAGGCAACAGACGATAGAGTCTCTCCTCTCTCGTGACTCTCGTCCTTCTCTGCATCTTTGCCCTCTGCTCTTTGACTGCTGTGCTCTATTTTCGCTCCCCTCGCCGATAGAGGTCTCTGCTCTGCCAAGACGTGAATGTTGAAAAGAGCTCTGGCACGGTTGTGTATCCCCGCACGCACTGTGATATGTCCAGATGGCCTGACATGGTCTGGAGGAGCCAAACAAGAAGAGGATGTAAATGATAGAAGGATTGAACATGTAAAACTGCGAAATGTGCCTTTAGTGTTTAGAAGTAAACACAGACACACTGAAACCAGGGCTGCGACTGTGGACTATTTTCAGTATCCATTAATCTACAGATTGTTTTCTAGGTACTCGTCTTCAAATGTCTCTTTTTGTCCAACCAACTATTCTAAAACTCAATCATTTTCAAGCTATTTTGGAAAGAGAAAGCAGAACATCTTTATATTTCAGAGGCTGAAATGAGCAATATTCTGGCATTTTTTTATTCGAAAAATTACTTTAACAATTAGTCACTTATCGGATTAGTTGCTAGATTATTTTTCTGTGGATTGACTAGTTGTTGCAGCTCTAACCGAAAACATCATCTTCATTCTTTTTTCCTCACTCTCATAGATGCAAATAACAAATACTTCATCAATGAGTGTGTTTGCATGTGTACGAGTATCCGGCTTATGATCAGGTTTTTGAAGCATCCTGGTTTAAGAAACCTGGATAAGCTCTGATAAAAATGAGAACACTGTAGCATGTAAACACAACAGGGAACTGGAGTAATGTTGATCATACAGTAAATCGTATCGCCACTCAATTTCATTCATTACTGGTGATGAGATGGAGAAACTAAATCCAGTACGGTGGTGAAAGTTCAGACAGCCTGAAACCGAACTGTGTTCATTATCGACTGTCGAGGTACAGAAACGAGCCGGCGAGATGTTCAGGAATCAAAGACACACCCGCAGGCAGTCGATCAGAAAACTGGATTCTCTTATGATCACGTATGCGGGGATACGAACAACCAGGTTTCTCATCTTCCATGTAATCGCCACATCCCGACTGTGATCAAAACCAGGACGCTCATGTGCATGTAAATGTACTCAGTGTTACTCATTGATAACTAAAAGCAGATTGTGAATGGACGACACAACTTGTACAAAACTAAGCAGTGTTTATCAGTTTGGCAGTGGGTGGCGCGACCTGCACTCCTGCTCATTAGATCACGTCAGGCAGCACAATGATGAGTGCTGAGAGAGCACTTATCATGGGAGGAGAGAGAGAGATGGTTAAAGTCCATTCAGAACATTCCTGCGGGTGACTGAGGATGAAAGGCTTTACATTCTGAATAAAATCATTAATAACTGTCACCCTGACTTTATTGTTCATGCTAAATTAAATCTGATATGCAGGACTGTAGCCGGGGGGTTAGAAAGCTCTTAAATTAAATTCTGCAACTTTGGCTTTACTGGAGTTTGGTCCAAAAGAGGCAGACAGACTGTAACACATCAATATATAGTTTGTTTTTATGTCACACAAAGCTTTTGGCCACATATCAGCAACATGTTCAATAATTGGACACCAAATAGCAGAGGACAGAAAAGAAATGCTACGATCTTGACAAGGAGCTTTTTCCAGGTTTCTCCAAGTAACTGACAAACTTAAACATTTAAAAAAATCTACTTCTGTTTTTGTCTTAACAAAGCAAAACACTTGGTATCATTATTTTCACAATCAATGAATCAGCAACACCAGCTTCTCCACTGTGAGGATTTGCTACTTTTCTCTGTTTTCTATTATTGTAAACTGAAGATCTTTGGATTTTGGACTTCAGGTCCCTCAAAACAAAAAATATGGAGACGATACTTTGGGATTTAGTTTTACCAGACGTACTATTTTAATTTTGACATTTTGATATTCGACATTTTTGCTTGAAAAATGACTTAAATGAAGAATTGATCTGCCCATTGACTTAATTAATGTATTAATGGACTAATCGTTTTGCTTCAATATGATGTTTGATGACTTTTGCTGGAATCTTATTGTGATGATATGATGACATCCTGTTATTTCACAAAAGTCTGTTGTCCAAATTCCCAGCAAATGGTCTGATAAAAGCATGCAACTTCAACACAGGTCATGCAATCGAACAAAACTGTGATTAAAAAAATAGTGTAAAAATATTCCTATTAATATGACATTGATTTCATGCAGCCCCGATGTGCACACAAGCAAAGCACTGGCTGCATTTTCTCCCCACGGTGTGCTGTATATAATGAGATAACGCAATCCAGTGGTTGAGAGCCAAGCATGTTTATTGCAGGTGTGAAGCTCTGATAAACGACAGAGAGGTTGCTGTGCAATAATTGGCTGTGTCTTAGGAGAGGCTGCAGAAAATACTGCCTTCTCTCCTTCCATATGAATATTAATAGGCATGAAAACAAATATATTTTCTGCATATTTCCCAGTGTGGTGGTATGTGCCTGACATCTGCGTGCGTTTATGTGTGAGCGAACGAGCTCTGCCACTGTGCGTGTGTGCGGAAAATGGAAAGTAAATGTCGGTGCTATAGGCCTCTATCTCCCTCCATTTCTCTCGCCTCCTGCAACATTAACTGTCCAATCGCAGGATAATGGAGGGGAAACCAATGCAGTTCAGACAGAGCAATGCACCGCCTCCCTAGTGTGTCTGTGTGTGTGCGTCTGCATGCGAGAAAATGTGTGACTGTATTAAATGTGCATTTAGGTAAGTGTTTGTGCTGCTGTGCGTGAATAGGCTCTCTGCTGTTTTTGGGTGAAAGAATGAAAAATAGCAGGAGAAAGGAGTGATTAAGCGCTCTGGGGAGTCTGTGTGTGTGTGTTTACGTGCACACACATGTATGCATCACGTCGCCACTGCCTCTAAATCATGCAACAGTAGAGTGGCAAAGAAGGAAAAAGCTGCACTCCAACGATTCCCCGTGGGCCGGGGGAGGCAGGGAAGAGGAAACAGGGGACAAAAGGGGAGCCAGTTATGCTTCTACGCTTTAACAAACAACCCATAAAACACCTCGCCACTGCCGGGGAGAGACAGTGGAGGGATAGGGCAGGAAAAAAAAGGGAAGGGGCATCAAACGTATAGAGAGAGACGGGGACAGAATGAAGGATGAGGCCACTGGGGAAGAGAGGCAAAGAACGATGTGTAATGACAACAAAAAGCCAAATGATAAAAGAATAATAGCGGTCTCTACGACGCGTAACCCCACGGGAAAGGGTCACACACTCGTCCACACACACTTAAACAGCTCCCATTTTAGGGCATGACTTGAACATTTCACAAACACAATCGAGCTCACGACGTACTCAGAGAGTCTCTGATTTCCCCAAGGCCCACGGGACAAAGGAGCACTGCACTGCAGAGAGAGATGTGTGTGCGTGCTGGGGTATTAAATCAATACTTTTGTGACTGCTGATAGATAATTGATCTCATCAGTGGGCCTCTTCATGCACGCTCACAATCCTCCAGGAAGGCAGAGAACACGGAGGCGTAGGCAGGAGAGGAAGTGGCATCGGATGAGGGGGGGGAAGTAGTGAGTAGCAAGGGGTGGGGGTGGGGGGGGGGGAGGCAGGTGCACAGTCAGAGAGAAGATACGAGTGACTAATGAGAAAAAAAGAGATCGGAAAAATTTGAGATAAAAAGAGGCAGAAAATGAGAGGGATCAAGAAAATGAATAAATAAAGAAAGGGGCAGATTAAACAGAGAAGGTTCTGATGAAAAAAAAATCATTTTGAAGAAAGAAGTAGTCAGAGGTCTCTTTTTGCTTCACACATTAAGATGTAATACAATTATGTGAGTTCTGTAATTTAAAAAACATAATTGACTGTTTGGCCCCAGAACAACAGTTGTCTTTGGCTCAGTGTGCGTGCAAACAAAACACATCGAGAGAGGAAATATTCTTACACCCATTTTCCTTATTAAATAGAAAAATGCTACTTTAACTTTTACGCCTACTGAATTCTCATTTCTCCAAAATAAGGCGAGCTTAATTGCCTTGTTATCTCATTGTAAAACATACTTTGACATAAAATAAAACCCAGCAAACCATCTCGGTTAGTCTGTCCGCTGTTCCAACAAACACCAATTTTGATATGGTTGAAATAGTGAGCGGCTTTAACTCGCTCTTTGGAGGTAGACAATTAAATGACGATGAAACTTACAACCTAATGTTTTAGAAAAGATGATGAATGTTGAGTGATAAATCTGTCGTATGTGGTAAACTTCACAGGCAGAGCAACAGGAAGTGAGGACAGTAGAGCTTCAGCTCGGGCGCAGTGACTCCAGACACAATGTGAGTGTGTGTTTGTGTGTGTGTGTGTTTGGTTGTTTAAGGTTATACGGTAACAGGGTGGAACATGAGTTCAGCAGAGTTATCATTAAAGGTTGCACTGTTGCACAGAAAAGAAAATCTTGGAGGTGTACGGACATAAATGTCTCCATGTGTCACAAAGGTCGTCCGGTGACTCAGACAGTCCAGAATAAAAATACTACAGCTGCTGCATTTAGAGAAGGAAGTGAAATGTGGCAACTGAAATCACTGACGACGGTAAACAAACACGAAATGTCAATCTGCCTTTGCACCACATTCTGTCTGTCTTTTCCAAATCTACTCCCTGGTCATATTAAATGATGGATTATAATACAACACTTCCCGCAAAAAACATCTTTGGTGGTCAAGCGACCACGCAGTTGTCAAGTTTCATGATTTGTTCTGGTGATGTTCTACATTTTTTTTTATTCTCAAGAAATCCCATGAAAAGACCAAAACCAACAATGAACTGATCCTAGAAACAATATTGACTGTGTAGTCAAAGCCTGATTCATCTGTGCCACAGACGTCCATTGTGTTTTTAATAGTTTGTTTTTTTGACAACAACAGAGCTCTTTGGCACAGAGGAGCACAGAGGACTCACTTCTTAGTGGGATTGCTTCATTGTTGGGTTTAGTCTTTTTGTGAAATTTGTGACAAGAAGAAAAACGTAAAATATGACCGGAGTTATGTTAAAATACTTAGTTTAGTCTACAAACATAATTTAAACATTTGGATCAGTGAGATAAATATGACTTATATGATGTAGTGGAATAATGTTGTAAAAGACGACCAACTACCTGTAAAGTGAAAATGTAAATCAAAGACTCAACAACATCTGTAACTTGGTTGTTTGCCATGTAGCCATTGACTGCACCTGATTAGCATGAAAGCTGCCCGTGGCTAAGACAAATCCAGCCACTCTAACAGCAGCACGGCACCACATCAATATCTGCCCCTTTGTACTACAGCAACACTGCCGATGACTAATCTAATGACTAGGACCGAAGACGTCGGGCCCCCCACCCACCCAGGAGTCGACGCTGGGAGGGGGGGTGCAGCGGCTTCAAGGGCCCTCAAGAGTGGGCAGATGCTGCAGTGAATCCTGGGATCACATCACAGAGCAGCAGCAGCAGAGCGCCGTGCATCAGCTGCTTTAACAGACGATAAGTTATGTATGGGAGAAAATGGGAGGAGGAGGCACAGATGGAGAGACAACAATGAGGGATGGAGGGAGAGAGTTTAATCTTTGGATGTTTGGATAAGCGCCCGCTATGACACAGTGGCATCAAGGCACTTTAAATGACTTTTAATGAGGTGTTTTTAATGCTTCAAACTGCAATTTCTGAGGTTAGATGAGATACTAGTTTTCATTCTTCTGTATATTAAAATTTTCTTCTAATTAGACTTTATACTTTTGAAGTTGCCTATAAATAATCAATCATTTTCAAGGATGCAAATTCATTTTCCAAAATTTTTTACATGCATCCCTCTATTTTTGGAGCCATAGATCAAGTTTGCAAGGCTCTGTCCAAAAGAGACAGAAAGTGCCATAAAAATGAGAAATAGGAGAAAGCAGACCAGGAAATGCTCAGTTTAGAGGAGCTGCAACGACCTCTGTTCTCCCCCAGCCCAGACTTAAGTTGCAACTGGCCCCTGCAGCTTCATTAAAGTGTCAAACAGGCAATTGAGCTCCGCCAGAAAAACTTAACAGCCTCCGAGTATGGAAACCAACAAAAGATAAGGGTTTGAGACGAGTCAGCCTCTTTAGAAAACACTGCGATCATCAGCTTCATAGACAATAAACAGAGCGAGACATCTGCATGTCAAACCTCAAAGAATCAGCCCTTCTGAGCTCGTTTCCTCTGCAGTTTCTGGGAAGGTTTGTCAGTTTGAATTCTATTCAAATTGCTTCTTGATTATCAAATCATTCAGATCAACTAATAGTTTACAGTAACTAATAGTTTCGGCTCTACTTCCATGTCTCAATTTCTAAATGACTAACACTATTCTTTGTTTCTATATTTGGACGGAAGCAGACAATTTTTTTTTACAAAAACAAGTGGAAAATTCACACCTAGTTCCATAAATGAGTCATTTCTCTCAAAAATATTCAAGAAACCTTGATACAAGTGAGAATCACGATCTGTTGCAAAAATTAAAGCGAGACCATGTTTTGAAAGGAGAAGAATCACAATCATCCTTTTACTAATAAAAAGTTGAATTCAATCAGCAATAAAATGCACATTTGCTCAATTCAACACACTCAGCTCATGTTGCTTATGGTGACTAGAGCAAATTTTAATTCTGCATGCAACTGACATTACTGAGAGAGTTTGCTGACTTATGACTTTTTCTACTGTTATGCAAATAAACATCCTAATGGCTGTATGACAAAAATAAAATACAAAATATCTTGTAATTGCAACTTGTGGCCAGCAAGTTTCACAGTCTCGCTTTCCTCTCAACAAACATCCAAACAGACGCAGTCACACACAGCGAGTTGCACAACACGCTGAGGGTGAGAATTAATTCAATGTGACAGCGCAGTCAAAAGCCTCTGAGGCAGTGACAATAACACTGGTGGGCAGGTGAGAGCGGAGCCGTCTGCTCACCAGTCACTGTGCAAGACTGACAGCTAACCCCTCACACACACACACACACACACACACACACACACATATTCTGACAGTAGTCTCACATTCATTGGAGAAGTTTTATCTTCATACCTCCCACATGTTTTGGTTTTCCTGCACGGTACACCGGCCACCTCTCACCTGTCCGTCACCGCCTTCATCTCTGAGCCTCAAATAAAGGCAATTCACTGGAAAAACACCGCCACGCTCTCCACGCCACCGTGTCAGGATGAAACTGGGTTCGATTGTTGTCGACTTCAGCTTAAGTGTGCAACACGCAATTAAGCTTTTGAAAGTGGACCGTGGAGTTGTTGCTGAATGAAGTGACGAGACCAGGTGGGAGCTGCCTTTGTGTTCGTGTCGTCGTCTCTGTCTGTGAATGCAGATGCCATCATGGAGTATTTGTTTGGATGAGTGTGTGTTCTGGCACAGAGGTTAATAGGAACCTCACATGTGTTGACTAGAGTGACTTGGCCATGTAGTCTAATACAGGCTGATGGTGTGTGTGTGTGTGTGTGTGTGTGTGTGCAGCAGCAGGGTATTGATTTTCTTTATTCCTTGGTGTATTTAGTGAATTAAACTTCCTACTTTTTAAACTTTTTTTCCATGCAACATGAGGGCCCTCCAGCACTTTAAAAGACAACCACACGCGCACACACACACACACACATATCCTCTGGCGCCATTATGAGGTTTACATTTGCGTTTTTTTAATTGAAATATCTTTGATTGATCAGCTGTTGAATTTAGTATAAACAGTCATGGTCCTTGATGGATGAATTGTAAAAACTTTTATCCCATAACTTTTCATGAAGACAAATCATCATCAAGACAAAAAATCTGTTTAAGCAACACTTTGGTTTTTTGACCAAATACCTGCAAAACTAATCAGCCTCAGCTTTGTGTTTAGTGCAAATTAGCAATGATGATGAACATGGTGAACATTATACCTGCTTGACATCACATGCTACCATTATCACTGTGAACAGAGATGATATAATATTGCCATTAGCATTCAACTCAGACTTTGTCATTGGAGGGATTGAGTTGTTCTGCTTTGAAACTTTGATTATAACTGAGAATGTGATGCTCATAATGATGCACGCATACAAAAGGATAGATTTACTGAAAGTAATGCTCAACGAAAAAGAAAAGGAACTTTGTATTTCAAACATGTATCTTTAAGCTTTAAGTTTCCTTATCAAATACATGCTCATGCGAAGGCTGAAATGTAATGGGATCCTATACAGTTCTGTAACATCAAAAGTAGTTTGTTGTGTATGTGAGCGGACGCGAGTGAATCATATCGCCACAATGGTGTCCTGTGGAGGTACCTGCTCTTATTGGCAACTGCGACCGCCGGCTTCAATGATGCCAAAAATAAAACAAACACAGAGGGTGAGTCACGGCTCTGCTTACGCCGCTCTCTCTTATTAGGGAGACCCCGCTTTGAATCAGTATCTCCCACTTGTGTTAAGACAGTTGAAAGCATGTTCTTGAAATCGCTGGAACACGGCGAAGTCAAGATCATGTCGACAAAAGATGCGACACAACCGGTGAAGCGATGTGCAGGCGTAATAATGAGGTGTACTATAGTTTATAAATACAGCAAGAAACAGGGTCAGACTTTTAACATTAACTCTCTTAACTTTACAAAAAAGTTATTTTTGAATAGCAAGTGTTGTTAAATCTGCTTGTATTCTCTGTTTAGCATCTGGAGACAAATGAAGAGTTAAATGCTCTTAAGACCTTTCTAAGACAAGTCATGCAGGAAGGTGCTACAAAGTCAACAGGTGGCACAAGTAGAGAAATTTCTAACGTAATATCAAATGTCATATGCAAAAGTTAACATATATAACATTTAGTCGAGTGTGTGTGAATGTGTAAGTGTGGCATCAGCTAGTGACACCAGCTTGTTTGAGGAGAGAGTGGAAAGTGATCGGTTTGATGATTATTAAGATCCAACACCAACTGTTGTGGGATTTTTTTCCTTTTCTTTACATGTAAACAATGAATGAAAAAACAATCACTGTGAAGGGAAACGTATTACAACGGAGAGGTAAGGATTTAATCTTCTATCAAAAAAAGGCAGATTCTGAACTAATTCTGATAAAAATAAATTAGACAAAACACTTTATAATATAATTATGATATAATTACATTTAGTACATTTGAAGTGTTTTTGAGGAACTGTCATCTTATGTATCATAACTTGACTAATACTCAATTTTTGAGCCTGATATCAGTCAATAGCAATTTTTCAAATCATGAAAACACAACATAAATAGACGTTTCTTGAAGACTTGTGACAAAGATATGTACGACACAGCAATTTATAGATAACAAATAAATTTAGAAATGCTCTCTGGTGGAGACTGGTGTCACTTATCGGCCATCGTATACACCAACATATCGGCAAGAAGCAGATGAAGAAGATTTTTTTTTCCACAACTGCATGTTTTTATGGACATGACAGACAGACCAGGAACAAACACACTGAACACTGTCAACACAAGGAGCTGTTTGTTGGCTAAAAGGCATCAGGACCTGAATTTCCACCGACTCTTTCCTGACCTTTGCACAGGCCTCCCCTGGAGACACACAGCCTTAAACAGCGTGGGCGCCAGAGCCGACAAAAACACTTTCCCTCGTATGTTCACACAAGCAATTATATTTCTTTTCCGACAGAAAAACAAAAGACTTAATTTCACTGCCGCGTCAAGGACCAGAGATAATTGCAGAAATGTAAGCTTGGCATCATTTGCTTATCCTCCCTGAGGTTATTTCTGAAGATCAACCTGGGTTTATCAAGCCCTGCCATTAATTTTCCATTATTCACTTACTCTTCTATCAAACACACCACACAGCCTCTAATCCCTCCAGGAATTGTCACGTCTTAAAAACAGACTCATACTGGAAAGGATTATTTTTTCAGGTTTATGTGAGTTTTGTTTGGGTAATACACACTTTATTATTTAAGATGCATTAGTCATTCCTTAGCACTTCTAATTAGCCTAAAACTGACTATCACCGAGGAGGCCGTTCTTAACATAAACTATTCATCAAGGTCAAATAAGAGCTTGTAGAGGAAGTTGTTATGGTTCTGTTTGGGTAAATGTCCATTTTACGCAATGATCTTACTACTTCATGCAAGTTTTTCACCTAATTCTTGATCACTTTACTGATCTGAACACTCACATTTTGACAACTGACATATGGGTCACAGCAGAAATTTGTGTTACAAAAATAATTCATACTCTTTTTCTGACCCATGATTAAGGTTTGGTGGGGTTTATCCTCTGAATGTGGGTAAGGGTATGGGATGGTCGGGTTTAGACATAAAATATTTTGATTAAGGCTCACAGAAGATTGTGGTCAAGGTTAAAATAAAACAATGTTGGTTGGAAACAGGTGATGAACAACAGCAAGTCCAAGTCACACAGTTTGTGGAAAAGCAGAAAAAGCAGAATTTTGCTGATTCCAGCATCTCAAATGTGAAGATTTGTCAGCTTTTCTCTATTTCATATCATTGTATATTGACTATCTTAGCTTTGGTTTGGACTATGCTGCTATTATTAAATCAATAATGAATGATAATAATCATTAGTTGCAGACCACAACGAGCATCTGAGGAGTTCATTTCAACAGGACCACTGTCTCTTATTTGCATCAAATCTGGGAAGATCTACATCTTTTCATCCATCATACTAATCTACCAGCGCATATTGTTTCTATGATATCTATATTAATATCAATCCATCATCGTGGATCACAGAAGCCTTCTATATGCACAAATATTAAATTCTAAGTGTAGCAGAGGTGATGAAGATGAGACACCACTGATCTGATAGTGGCCTCACGCCGCGGTGTGACGGACACACTTTGAATATCGAGGCTATCAGTGAACTCATCCTGGCTCACACTCACCACAGTGTTTGGATACTCTCTCTCTCTCTCTCCCTCACACACACCCCCACACACAGCAGCACTGTGCGTAGTGTCAGTCTGGTAGCGCTGATAGGCAGCATGTGGTTTCTCCTCAACACTAATCAGTGGCACACGTGGCGCTCAGCACTCGTGGACAAACCCACAGTATGTGTCTGGTAGGAAGTACGATCGCAGTGCGAAACCCTAGGACTTCCTGTCCCTCCGGGCTATCGGGATGTACAGACTCGGCTCGCAGCGGAGGGATGTGCACTCACACACAAACACACACTTCCCCAAAGCAACAATGACTCAACAGCTTAGTAATCAACCACAAAGACACACACTGCGCTGCAGCTTTACACCAGCAGCATCAAAACAAAACAAAGGAACTTTGCAGGAATCCTGCATCAGTGTGAGCGGAGCGCCCATTGTGATCCACGCTGGCAAAGCACATCGCTGGACCACACCCAGTACGTCATGACTCATCAGTCCCCCTCTGTTGTCCATCCATGCCAACAGAAAAGAGGGGAAGGCAATAACACACACACACACAGAGAGAGAGAGAGAGAGAGAAAGGGAGGGGAGATGATGAGGAGAAGAATCAACGAGGAGGATGAGGACAGAGTCACGCTGAGACACAAAGAGAGCAACAAACAGATCAGTGCGCTGTGGATGGGACTCACCAGCTCCACCGAACCATAGTGTTTCCTGCTGAAGTCTCCACGCCTGCAGCCCAAGTCCTCCGAGGCAGAGCTGCAACACAAACGCATGGTCAGACACATGGCCCGTCTGTCGTCCATCACACAACACAGATCTACAGAAACATCGCTCATACACGAGTGGCAGCTGCAGCATCTGCTTTTCTTCAGCCTTTTCTTAAAATCTCACTTTGACTTCTTCTTCATGCCCGCTTTGTTCACCCTACGCTCTCTCTTTCCCTCTTCCCTTCCCTCTTTCTTTTCTCGCCCTTCTTCCTGTCTGGAGTCTTTGTCGTTGTGGCATGGTGACTGGCCGGGAGCGGCGGCCAACCCAGTTCTGATTGAGACACGGGTCCTGATTGAATTAAGCCACAGTGATAGATGGAGACAGGCTGTGAGAGCTGACTGCTGGTCAAACAGTCCAATGCACACACAGAGTACACAGAAATAAACACACACACATTGGACACAAGCACAAAAAAGTTACCAGTTATTTATTTAGAAATTCATGAGGCCACTCTGACACATATGAGGAAAGCAGATGTTATGACTTATTTTTCTTGCTTTAAATAAAAAATGGCAAATTGGGACTTCCTCACTGCACTCGGCCAAGAAATATTCCCACACATACAAACTGTACAGATTAAACAAATGAGATGTGAAGTTTGGATTAAATTCAGATTTCGTCACCTTTGTATTGTTGCTCTCATTTTCAGCAATAAAGTGAAGCGTAATCCTTTTAGTTAAACCACAATGATGCTCACAACCGCGTCCGTCTCAGCAAACAGCTCAACTAAATCTTGACCTCATGATGTAGAATTGTCTTCAGATGCCTCAAGGGATGTACTGGATAGATGCTGTCTACAATTAAATCCATGTTTCATTGTAAAACCTGACAAATTTCCTACTGTAAAATACATGACATCAAACATCAAACCATGCTACTGACTCAAGGGAGATTGGGTTGGTTTGTCAATCACTTGGTGAACTTCTTCTCATCTTTACTTCTGAGAGCCTCAGCCTCTTTTTATACCCAGTCATGTTACTAACCTGTTGCAAATTAACCAAATTAATTGGGAGATGTTCTTCCAGGTGTTTTTTTTTTCAGCATTACACAACTGTTAAACATGTTGCTGGCTTCAATTTAAAACGAGCATATATTTTTCATGAAACAATAAGATTTTTCAGGTTCAACATCTGATATTTTGCACTATTTCCAATTAAATAAAGAGTTTAAATATGTTTTTGCAAACCATCAAATTCTGTTTTTAATCAACATTTTTGGAATTGGGGTTGTAACCAAAGAAGTATGAAGCATTGAAAAAAAATGTTTTCCAGCGTAAACTTCAATTTCTAGTTATTACAGTCATTACTGCAATATTCTATTGATTATGAACAATCAGAGACTAATTAAAAGCCAATTAAAAGACTTTGTATTTATTAAACCACCTAAGCTCTAACCAGACTTCACCCCATTGCTTAAAACGTGATATTAGGGCTCCATGAATCTACAAATTATGACAGCAAGTGTGTGTGTGCATGCATGGTGGGCGTAGTCCTTGTGTTTGCATGTATCTGTATGATTGCCTGTGATATGTCCTGCATGCTTTCTGCTTCCTCTGTCTCTCTGGACCACATCCCCCCACTCCTCTTATATCTCCTCCTGACTCTTCCCTCTCTGGTTAGGTTTCTCTCTCGCTGCAGAGGAGATGAAGGCAGAGTGGGGCTGTTAATATATAATGTACACTCAAGCCTAAAGGACGTATCTTAAAGTGCGTCTGCGCTACAGGATGCATCCATCACTGTTTCCTTACCCACGCTCGTCCATCTCTACATACTAGTGATCGGGGTGGGGTCTGCCGGAGCTCCACCACATTTACTCCTTCATGTGCTCTCACTTCTTCTTCTCAGTGCCTGCCTGTGTTTTCCACCCTTCACCTTTCCTCTGATAGGAGGTCATGAAAAGGATTGTACATTGGAGGGGGATGATTAATTGATACCACCCCACCCGCCTTAACAATGAAAATCCCTCCATCTCCTCATGAAGCTCACTTCCTTCTCTAAAGGTTTATGAGTCTTTGATATTTCAAAATCACAACACTCAGCTGTGAATGCCCAAAGGAAAAGTGTTGTTGCCAGATTGTTGCTTCCATGTGCACTTGGGAAAATGTTCATTGTCCAATTTTAGCTTTTTTTCCACATTTAAAATGAGATATTTTAACACATGTGGGAGGTGCAGCCTGCGGTGAACTAAGAGCCGTTTGTACACAGGGTGGTTTCTGTCAGACGAAAAGTTGTGCTGACACCTATTAAAGAGGTGGAACGAGCTGAGAGAGAGCTTGGAGCCTGATGAGGAACGTGTACCTGTCGACGGAGCACTGGGAGTCCAACGCAACGGAGATGACATATTCAGATTTCAAGTACAGTAAGTACGACGCATCAAAGCAGATGAAAAGATGCTCTACAGTCTGAGCTTGTTCGCTCTGGTAGGAATTCTTGTTCGAGTCACTACAACCAAACTAAGAACTGAAACTGCTCCCAATCATGTTTAATATTGAGCAAGTTTGATCCAAGATTTATTTTAGTGATTTTTTCTTTTATCAATAATGTTCACAGAGCACTGGTATTATGATGCTTTTTGTCCTTTTTATATCCTAAAGTGCAATACTTTGGTGATCTCTTAACTTTTCATCTAGTGCCATCATCAGGTCAGAGTTTAAATGAGTCTAACACTTAACACTTAAGATGGTTTATGACCAAATGCTTCCAAGACCAATTCCATTCCTATCAGCTTCAGCTTTGCTTTTTTTGGGGCCAATTAGTAATTTCATTCAACCTTATTTATGCAACCTTTCCAATGATGTCGAGAGCACAGTTAAAACAGAATAATTACACACAAATAGATCAATGAGAAAACAAACAGCAACAGTGAGGCAGCAACAGCAAATATATTCAAGAGCCAGATATTTAAATGTTTGCATGTTAGCACAAAAAAACTACAACGGTAAACTTGGTAATATCTGCTAAACATCAGTACGTCTCGAGCATGTCACCATGCTGGCATTAACATTTGGCTCAAAGCCTTAAAAAGCTGCAAAGCCTCAGTCTTGTGATAATAAAAGAGTGATTCATTATCAGTCTGCCCTGCAACCTTATACTCACATGCTGCTTAACATGCATTTCAGATATAAGACAGTCAGACCCATTATACTGCATTCAAGGCTGCCTTTATGTTTGGACATCATAACTTGAACTCTGCACCACAACGGTTCACTTTCCAGCAGCATGGTGGCTGTTAGCCAAAGAAAAATGACTTTGAAAGCTTGGACCAAAGAGAAATAGCTCTGAAACGCAGAGAGGTAAAATGGATATTCATTACTCAAACTGCTGCCCTCAGTAATGGAGTACGGGAAAGGTTACAAATTGTGGTTTCTGTCACAAGACAATGGACAGTGGCCACTGAAAGGCTCCATACAGTGCAATGAAACCTGAGGTATAAATCACGCTGCCACCCATCATACCAAACCTCTGAGTGCTGCTCAAGAAAAAGCCAATCCTTTTATTGGTTCAGTTAAATACTCTGTGACTCTTTAAACTCTTAAATCACTCCATGAAGTGGCTCTTTTTGAGATTGTGTTAGAAAGAAAAGCTAAATACACCAAGAGACCTTGATGTTAAGAGGCTTTGAAGCACCGCTGAGTGACAATGAGGCGCATGAAAAGGCCCATCAGCTGGTAGAAAAATCAGAATTTATAAAACCTGCATACGTCCACATCCGGCAAATACATCTGACAATCTCAATAATTGAAACGTCGGTCGACTGTTTTCTGCAGCAGTTCTCTGCAGAGATGTCACGTTAAAATGTTAAGTGATGCAGATCAGAATTGTTTTGTAGCCTGTTTCCTATATATGTAAAACAGCTTCACTTTGGGAACGCTGGTAAATCATTTTTAATCCAGTTTGAATCAATCTGATGCACAAAAGGCTCGATCGTTAATCAATTCTTAATAACAAAGTTACAGTAGCAGATGTTGCCTCTTAATAAAATAAGTCATTTGCTACAGTGATGTATAGAAGCTGGAAATAGAAAGCCACATAAAGCTGTGATCATCATGAGGATTAACAGGACGAAGAGGCTGACGATTCTTATGCCATGAGGAGGAAAAAAAAGCCAACTCATCCCCTAACAAGTCTAACAAGTAACAGCAATATGATAAGTCATAAGAGAAATTCATGACAGTAACAGTATTTCATGACAATTTCAGGACAGGTTTGGCTCTTCTCTCCTCCCTCTCCGCACAATTGGTGCAGCATGCGAAGAAGCCTCCCTGCTATTGGTAGCTGTGCCATTGGAGCTGTATGGACACTATATGATCCTCCCTCTCTCTCTCTCTCTCTCTCTCTCTCTGTTCTGTTCAAGTGTCACTGCAGCCCTCTTGTCTCTTGCTGCCACTGTAAAGAGCTGCAGTGGCGGCATTTTCAGATCCATCCAAGAGTCATGAAACGAGCTGCTACTCAGTAACCTTGGACTGCATCTGAACTCAGCTGCACACTTTCAGGCCAGCTGCCTCCATCAGTGTGGCAGATGCGTTATTTCGTGGCTGTCATGCATCCTGAGCTGCTTGCACCTCCACTCTACCCTGAACTGAATGTCATGAATAATTCATCATTTTCCATGCACATACTGAAATGTCTCCTCTCTGGGAAAAAAAAGGGCAACAACTCTATTAGAATAATCATCACACAATCGTGATTAAAAGCTGCTGTGGCTGAAAGAGTCTGTTGAGGAGAGTCAATACTTCCAGACTGGCGACTTGTGGATTCAGTGGCGCACAGTTTGCCAGCCATCCCAGAGCAAATGAAAAAAAGGTCAATAAATCATGCACTTGATAGCCTACATAACGACAAGTATCACAACTCCACCCAAACAGTCGATTGCTGCAACATTATAAGCTGATCCAAAAGGGTCAGGAGACACTTTACGCACCAGCAAATGCGCACCGGAGCAGGTGTCTCCAGCTGCGTAAAATAGTGCCAGTGCTGCAGAGACAGCTTTGCATTCAACAGATGACAGGTGGCATGCATGCACACAGGGAAGAGGAGGATTTGGGTTTGCATTACCGCTGATTGAAAGTCAACAGTTTGTTAGAGGCTGGATCCACACTGTTCATGTCCCCATGCGATGTCAGTCCGGCGGACAAGGCGACAGCAAACCGGCGTCTCTTCTTCTTCTTCTTCTTCTCTCTCTCTCCGCCTGTTTCTCTTCTAAAGAAGAAGGAACATCACTCCGGTGCAAAGTCCCACAGCAGCTGATCAAAGCTCGGACTGGTGCTCGGACTCTTGGCTCCTCTCTCTGCGCGCGCAACAGCGTGATGATGGAGGCTGTGCCAGAGGAGCCGTGTGTTTACTCCCTCCCCTCCCCTCCCTCCCTCCCTCACTTACATCAATGGTGCATTTCAATCCACCACGATTTGTAGCTAGAGGCTCTGCAGAGCAAAGAGGAACCATTCAGAGCAGATTATTCTTATCAGGTGTTTTTTTTCCTTCTCCTTCTTCTTCTTCTTCTTTGAATTGCTGTTACATCACCGGTAATTACGCACAGCTTCTTGGAGCCTCCTGGAGCGCAGAGATGTCAGGATGCAGGCCCGAGCTTCACATCTCATCCTCCTCTGAGAGCACTGGCAGGACATGTGAGGGTCATCGAAACATGCATTCATGTTTGTCTGGTCAGTCAGAAGCGGAAAAAGGGTCTGTGATCAGCTTTGCATCCTGTAATTAGTAGTAAATAAGCTTTTATTTTGAAATCAAAAACGTCTCTTCATGAAGTATAAGTTGCGACTAATGGCTTCATTAATAATTAGCAAATAATTTATTAAAGCTTTAAACAACATTTATTAATAACAAGATCATGTTTTGGGTTGCCAGGTTGTGAAAAATCTATTTGGCAATCTTTCAAAATAAGTACTTATGGTTTCCCACTTCCTAATAAGATATCATGTCTGAAGCTATAAATGTTAGTAAGTCATCAATACAGGTTTGAACCCATCAAGTCTGCAGTTGTAAATGTTAATGTTTACAACCTGGCAACCCAAAAGCTCTTCTTATTAATGTTCTTAAAGCATTAGAAAATTATTTGATAACCATTAGAGCTGCAGCGATTGGTCAACGAATCGATGAGTCAATAGAAAGAAAATTAATCGCCAACAGTTTTGATAATCGATTCATTGTTTCATTTTTTTCAGGCAGAAATGTCAAACATTCCCTGGTTCCTGCTTCCGAAACGTGAGGATTTCCTGCTGTCATTTATAAGAGTAAACATCACTTTGGACCCTGGGAAACTGGGAATTTTTCTGACATCTCATAGACTAAACAATCAATCAATCATGAAAGTAATCGATGGATAAATCAATAATGAAGATAATCATTACGTGCAGCTCTAATAACCAATACATCTTATAAACCATGTATAAAGGACGACTTATTAGAAAGTGGTGGCAAATTTTTCGAACGTTTCTCTTAAAGGACGAATTGATCTTTGTGTTTCTTTGGCCTCTCAGATTCTCTCCAATCAATCACTCTGATGTGCTCTCCGGGGGGGTCTACCCATAATCCCACTCAACAGCAGGTCCAGGCAATGATGAGGTCATTCTCTCGTCTCTTGCTCTTCACCTCTCACTCTCTCGTCTCTCTGCTTTACCTCTTCAAGATGCACCTTCCTGCCTTCAGCTGATTGAATCGCAGCTTATTTAATGCTTTATGTTGTCGGTGCTGGAGACACAACGTGAACAGGAACGCTGCCACTTCTTTCTTTCCTTCTGGCCTCAATAAAACTCAACACTGTGTTTAGAAAAAACACTGAAGCGGCGACTCCTTCATTCAATGACCATGAGACTTGTTATTACTAGAGCTAGAATGAGCAGATATCAGTAAAATAAGCAGTTTTCTTATTGTGTATATAATAGCTTCATTGTATATGTTATAAGAAATTGCTGTATTTGCTTAAATTATTTTATATTATACATTTAGAAAGAGTGTCATTATTACGTACTTTGTTCAGTAAAATGTTCTGCTTGGTTGTAAATTCACAAACAACAACAAACACACATAAAGGATCTGTTGTGTTTGAGTCGAGTCACAACTGTTGTTTATGCTATGTGGTAAAGAAAAAAATACTACTGGCCGATTATATACACTAAATGTTTTATATGTTATATGAGCTGTGAAGGAACAAAGATGCGTTTTGTTTGCCAAGAAGTAACTCACAGACAAAGAGCAGTATGTGATCCCACACAGTGACTTATGCTTGGAGACAATTAGACTCCAGTGACGTCTAACTCCCTGTCTGACCTCCCATAACCTCCAATATACAGACATTCAAATAGACTTATTTGTGATTTGGGAGCAGTGGTACTGTGTAATAACTACTGTCAACATCAATCACACATGACACAACATTGACATATCATCACAAATTGATATGACAAACCCGCTTTATACATCCAGCAGTTATGGAGCAACATTATCATTCATCTGGAGTCAAGTTTCTGGCCACCTCATGAATGTGAACGCATCAACGGTTCGAAAATAAAGTTTAATTAGTCTCATCACTATCATATTACAGTTATTAATCTTACATAGCCACAAATAGACGATGCATCCTGCAAACAGCTGCGTTTAAAAAAAGATAACGCATAAAACACAAGTTGCATCTTTCTTTCACTTGTTTCTAAAATAATTTCACCAGATCAAAAATCTTTACGACACGAGGTGGCGGTGCTCATGGGAAATGCAGTCTACAATCCGGGAAACACTTTTGTCCACAGATGTCGCCACAATCAACGCAAAATGAAAGTTCCTCGTAGTTGCTTTAAGCTCTTGAACGCTCAGTAATGCTACTGGCTTGGTAAACTGACAGAGACAGGAAAAAAAGGATGGATCACACAAAGGGAAGAAAATACTGAAAATGTGAGGAGGAGGACATGTAAAGAAAACAGAGAAATGCAGCAATAAACATAAAAAACAGGCTTAATTTTTGATTATCTGCGCACACACAAACGCAAAGCAGCAGGTGAAACGTGAGCTTAGGCAAATCTGATACCTCCACAATAGCTCAGCCACAGCCTGTGTCTCCAGCTCAGTCTACACACACACACACACACACACACACTCAACATGAAAGAGTACAGGAATGCTCGGCTCAGGCTACACGGCACTCAGCTGCTCATCAATTTTTAATCAGTAGAAACCCCCTCTCTGTGGCACACCACACCACAGGAAAACACCTAAAGCTACGAACACACATGGCATTTGCTCTCTCTCTCTCTCTCTCTCTCTCTCTGTCTGAATGTGACTACCTTTAAAAATAGCTCATTCTGAAATGCAGCTGAAATCCCCAACAGCCTAAAGAAAAGGATCTCAGAAGAGACCACTGAAAATAAAGCCCTCGTTTTCTTGTGTCGGGGTCGAGTTACAGACAATCGGCTTAAGACACCTGAACGCACCCCACCTCTAATTAGAGCCCCGAGGTCAATCGCTCACACACACACACACACACACACACACACATACACACAGAGAGACATTCATACATGTTGCATAAACATCATCACACACCCCTCCCATTGTCACACTCTGACACGCACCGCTCACATGGCCTTTGCATGAGGGCTTCTGGTTTTTGCTGGTGAAGCTGATCTGCAACAAGGGAAGTCAAAAAGGGAAGACTTCCTGTTCGAGATCTTCCTGTTCATGAGGCCTCGGAGCTGTCACCCTGAAGGTGTCACTGTATTTTGCATAATGTCATTAAGCTGCTGAGTGCTGTTAAAACACCCACAAAAGCAACTTTCCATTATGCTGCAGAACCACTTGGATCTATCGAGGCCTTCAGGGTTAGTTAGGAAGTGAAATATAAACTATAACCCTCAATATTCAACTCTTGTTCAGGCAAGTGTGTGTGTGTGTGTGTGTGTGTGGGACCCAGCAGTGATGGACTATCCCAGGCTTTGCATTCCCCTGGCAAATACAACTTCAAAGATCAGGATATAAATGTAGGTGTAAGCATTATAGTGCGTGGGTTCAATCCATGCGTCCATGCCAGTAAGGGTTGCGGTGCGCGGGAACACAAAAATTGCGAGTGTGTGCGCACGAGCACTCGCGCGTTCGCCTCGGCAGTTGAAGCCCGCGAAGCTGCACGATGCGGATCAGGAGCTCTTGACTCAATAGTGAGCTAATCCCTCAGAGCTACGCCGCTTTCGCTCTGGACAGCTGCCACTCCAGCCCTTTAGTCTCACCAAGTAAGCCATGTCTGACCAAGGCACCTTTCCCACGCGGAGGATAAACAAGGCCTCTGTTACTGTGTGTGTGTGTGTGTGTGTGTGTGAGCAAACAATGTGGTCAGAACAGAGATGTATGAAAATGAGTTAAAACACATATAACACAACGCGATGCAAAGTGTTTGACTTAGTACTACAAGCATCAACACGTTAGAGGTTCTTATCTGTCACACACATCCAGAACATGCAAATCAACCGACCTGCCATGATGTCACTCTTCTCTGATGAAGCTTTATCTCTGGATAATATGTAACTGAGCATGATTCAACTGACATTTAGTTTTAGTAGAGTTTCTGGCAGTGGTGGAAAGTGTATTTACTTAATAACACTTTTAAGATACATGTTCTTTACTTTTCAGACTTTACATATAATAAGTTTATAAAATATGGTGCATTGGTTACCAACTTGTGACCAATATCTGAGCTGTTAGCGGTTCGACAAAAGAATGATTTCCCCTTGAATTGAACACAGAAAAAAAGAACTACAAATTTGCATATCTGAACTTTTTTTTTCTTTCCAACTCTCACTAGTCATCTCACGAACTCTGTACAAGACTCATCATGTGACCTTTTTTAGAGGCCTGACCACAAAGCTGGGAGATTTTTGATACCTTGATTTCAGTGTTAGTTCGAATGCAGGACTTTTATTTGGAGTGGAGCTGAGATGCAACGATTAATCAATGAAAAGAAAATTAATCAGCGACTATTAATAGTTTCTTACTTTTCAAGGGAAATGCCAAATATTCACTGGTTCTAGCTTCTCAAACGTGAAGATTTGATGCTTTTCTTCCTCATATAGAAAAGTAATTTAATGTAACATTTTATAAACAAATGGAAATCAGCAGCTTGTTGTTGTTGTAGTCATATAATGGATTAAAGGATCTGAGTACTTCTACAGTTTTTTACTGGACATGAGCAACCGATTCAGATTTTTGAATTAAACCTCTGGATGTAAATTTTAGTCTGCAGACACAAGTGCACGCAAACACACGCACACACACACACATGCAGATGATTTGGATTCAGACCTCGACCTCTTTGTTTCTCCTGCGTCCCGAGCGGTCACCGTGTGGCCTCTGCGAAATGTCACTGTGTCAAGCTGCAGCGATTGATGGTGGCGCCCTCATTAAACCTGATCAGGTGAATTAACCTTTTGTCTGTAACGATCAGAGCGGCTCTGGACACCGGGCTGCCCTTGGCCCTTTGGCTGCATGTGCTCTCTCTCTCTCTCTCTGTGTGTGTGTGAGTACTTGTGGGCAATAACAACACTTTACAGAACACGAAGAAACACAGTGCACTTGTTCTCTGTGTCCGAATGAAATCTTCACCTGCTCTCCACATACATGTCACTACTTCTTAATGCACTTACTCCTCTTAGTGGAAAAATATGACTGACCAATGTACCGAACCAGGAACGTCATTTCTATTCTGTTTCAACTGCTTACAAACGATTTGCACTTTGACTTCTTCTGCAACTCATCAGCTGGTTTTCTCAGAGCTTTGCTGCATCAGAAGCTCAAACAAAATGATAAAGATCCAAATTGTGGATGCTTTTTCTTAAGTTATATTTTTGAAACCACTGGCTTTCCACCAGATGGTAACACAACTGTTTTTACAGGGAGAGTCTGCCCTCTTGTGGTTTTAACTTTTAATCACAATTAAATGACAAAGAAATCAAAATAATCTGTTGTGTACGACCTGTGAGTTCAAATGAACAATTAATCCTCTACAGCAAAAATGATGTTTCATTTTGTGGAAAAATATTTCACCCTATTTTCTGGTAGATTGGGGTCTTCTGATAATCTATCAATTAAAAACCTTCCTCATCGAACACAAGTGGATATTTATTTATAGATAAACAAAGATGGAACCACATTTTCACCTTGTTGTTGTTGTTCTTTAGAAATTCTTGTAGATGCTTGTGTTAGACAGTGTCAGTTGATCACTTTGGTTCAGACTGAAATGTCTCAACAACAATCAGATGGATTTGGATGAACGTTTGCGCAGACATTCATGATCCCCAGAGGATGAATTGACATCTTGGCAACCTCCTGACCTTTCCTCTTACACCACCATGACTCAACAACTCAATTGTCTCAACAACTATTGGATGTATTGCCAAGACACTCTGAACAGACATTCATGGTCCCCAGAGAACGAATTGTAATAACTATAACAAGAACAACATCATCAGGTCAAACAGTAATTCTTCCAGTACTTTGGTTTATGTCCAAATACCTGCAAAACTTTCATTGCCGTTAGCCTCAGCTGTACTTCGCATTTTGTGCTAATTAGAAAATGTTAACATACTAATACGTTAAACAAAGCTGGTGTTTGTCACTAGCAAAGTTTTCAGTATGTTACCTTGAATTAAGGTTTGAAATAGTCAAATTGATCTTGTCTGGCACTGTGTCATATATGTACATTACACCCACTCTAGTTCCTTATTTGATTAATCAGAAACATATCGCAATTAGTAAATATTAAAATAGCTATAAATGAAGGGTGTGAGGGTCGTAAAGATTTTGTAGTTTGCAGTAGAGGATTAAGTGAGGCCTGTCGCTCCTGCCTTTACTTGTGGATGCACCTGTGTCTTCTACATCACATTTTCGAGTTTTACAAAAAAGTAAAGTAAACGCAGCTTATTTCAGAGCAGCTCAGAAGAAAATAGCAACATGCAATAAAATCCATACACTATTACAACTATAAGAGGCCTGCAGTCGGGGAAACTCCCTTTCAAGAATGTCCACACTACAGCAACTTAATTCAAGCCACATCTTTACAACCTCGGCTGAAAATACACCCTCCCTGCATGTTTCTACACATACTTTCAAACTGCGCTTCCATCTCTATCATTCTCTCACCCTGTCTTTCTGTTGCTCGCTCTCAGACCAAGAGGAGGCTCTGGCTGGCCTCCCTTGAAACCGCAGGGTAAAAATGTCCAACAGTAACCCTTCACAGGCTCCATTTCCTCCTCCGTCTCTCCTGGATCCCTCTGTCAGGGTTATGACGGGGGCAGTGGGCTGCTGTGAAGCGACTCGCGGCGTACACACAGACAGTGGCCATACTGTGCAGACATCCTTTGATCTTTCACGCCTTCCTACTCTCCTCCGCACCTCAACACACACTCACTTTCGCTTTGCGTCATCCTCGACAGGGACCGTGGTAAAAAAAAGGAAGTTTATACAACTTAGAAAAGAAAAAACTCCCCAGAATATGACTCTTGTGTGCAAGTGGCTTGTGGTTTGTGCTCGAGCTGCCCGCATCTCTACCGATACCCTGCTTTAACTACAACTCGCTCTACGCTGGGTTTATTCTAGCCAACTATAATGGGAAATGTTTTCCCAGCCTGCAAGTTTTCCCGGAGCAGCGCACAGTGCATTTTAATGTGTAGGTATGTGTCTTAAATCCCTAAATGGAAGCAGATGTTCCAGTCAAAGAGTTAAAGTTTACATAGGGCTGTAATCAAGCGAGGGATTTTTCCTTTCTTTTTTTTTTTTGGTATTTTTTTTCTTCTCGTAATTCGAATCTATTTTTCTGTCTAAATGAGCCTCGTGTGCCGCGTTGTGCGCATGGCTGAACTGTGCCGGCTTGTGCTGAGCTATGCAGCCACATATGGGAGTGATTACAGTCCAGTGTTTATCAGAGCTCACTGAGGGACTGACTGTACGGCTGAGCAGAGCAGAACCAGCCTTGCACACTATTTCAATTTCCCAGCTACAACCTTCTATGGAAATGGACAAGGGATACGACACTGCATGAAATCATAATTCTGGGAAGGAACATCTTTTCAGAGCTGAAACGATTAGTCGATTAACTTGCAGCTCAGTTTGATAATCGATTCATCGTGCACTGGCTTTACACATCAAAGTCAGGTCTTGGAGAGAACTACTACTGCATTTGTAAAAGAAGTTGTATAAAGCCTTTTGTGGCTGCAGCTGTGCAAGGTTTGATAAACTGCCTCATGTGATGTCACTTAAGTCAGCATCGGTTGGGGTGGAGCTGAAAAACACAAGTTTGAAAATGAAAAAAAAAAATAGGGGATGTGGCTTCTCAAACGTGAATATTTCCTGGTTTTCTTCTGTGTGTTGGTTGGACAAAGCAGAGAACTTGAAGACGTCAACATAGACTCTGGAACGGACATTTACCCAACATCAATCATTTCAGCAAGTGTCCTCAAAAACAAGACTAAAGTTTACATTTAAGTGACAAGGCCCTCTAGTGGCCATGGTGATTATAAAGAGGACGTCAGGTATTGATGTAAGAAAATGTCAATCTTTAACACAGGAGGTTTCCAGGAACTGTTTCCACCTGACAGTAAACACTGGTTTAATTTAACCATGATCGCAAAAGTTGCATAACCTTAGTTGTTTTGAGCCTAAACCTAACCAAACATCACAAAACGGCTTAATTTATCACCTGTGATTTGAAACAGTTTTGAAGGTAAGAACATATTTTATCATTTAATGGTGAGGATACGTCCACCAAACAATTAATTGAGAAAATAATGGATCAACATAATAAAAACAATCTTTAGCTGCAGCCCAAAATTATTCAGACATCAAATTTAAACTAATCTCCTTTTTCATTCTCTCTTGTTCGTGCGACATCTGCGTCTGATGTGTGTGTGAGATCTGCATCTGATGTGTGTGTGAGAGCTACATAACGTTGACAGTATGCAAAGCAGAGGAGCCTTAAGTCAGCAAAAATGTCAGAGAGTCCATCAAGTCAGTTCCCGGCTGGGTGCTTTAAGACAGACTGTAATACAGAGGGAGACCCCGGCAGCCCGGCTTTTCACAACCACTTTCACTGCATCTGTCAGAGAGCCCATCAATATGGTTAGTGCATCCTCAGATCTCAAAACATAGAAAACATGTCTGACATTCGAAACATCTGTTCTTCATTCACATACTGCTTTGAAGCCTACTGTAAAAGCTTCACCAGGAAACCACAAGAGGACAAACCCTAATACATATTTCCTTCTCTTTTTTTTCTCTCTCTTTAAAAGGCCCATGTGCTCAAAACTCCCCTCACCCGTTCCTTTACCAAGCACTTGAACGCAGCACGGTGCACCTCAGCTACATCTGGCTCCGGTCTCGTGCCAACCTGACAGGCAGCAAGCTACAGCAAAACCCCTGGCAACAGCAAAACACTGTGGGTTTGGCAACACGAGAGGTTAATGAAGACAATGATAGTGTTTCAAAGCAAGTGCACTCAAATAACCTCTGAAGTGAGAAGTTGAGGGAGGGAAAGAGTTTGAGGAGGGGGCGAGCGAGTGAGTCTGTCAGAGTTTGAGGATCTATTTTTGTTCCTCTCATGGCCGCAGTTGCAGGGTGAAGCTATCGCCGCTTTATGAGAAGGTTTGACTGGAGGCACGCATTGGCTGTAAAAGCAAGGAGGGGCCGGATTGATTAATGAACAGCACACGTTTCAAAGTCAACTAATCCAGCCTGTCGACCCTAATCTCTCCTCCCTAAGTTGTAAACAGGCGCCTTATCGCGACGTATTTGTTAGGTCTCGCGTTAGAAAACTAAACCACAGTAACACGCTCTAATCACACGTTGCCCCGCATTAGCCCGATGATAAATGGGCTTCTCCTCCCTCGTGGTCCAGTCGAGCTGCTCCCAGCCAGAACATGCCTTTCCTTAAAATCAACTGCAAATGTTCTGTTATGGATTCATAGCAAGGGAGGTTAGTTTCCACCACCATAAAATTTGCTGAGGTTGCCAGTGAATTCATAGAAAGCACTCTGGTGACCTTTTCTGATTTTTGAGGCTTCGTGAGAGAAAATCTTCCTCCGGTGGTCAGTGTTTGTGTGTTTGCTGTTCCATAGTGTTTTTACTGCCTGGTAGCGACGGCCTGTGCACATAATTTCCTTTTGTCTCTCTGGCACCGTCTTTCAGAGTCATATTTCTCCTGCCAGAGCTGAGCCAGTGATTTCTTGGCTCCTCCAAGTGTCAGTCATCATGTAGCCTAATCTCATTCACCCACAATTAGTCGGGGTTGGTTGGAAGTGGTTGGAGACAGAGGGTTCAATGACAGGCGGAGTTGATTGTCTGAAGAGACGCGCTGCACTTGTTATGAAAATGAATGGAAAAACACACTGAAAAGGTTTGTTGTTCCTGGAGGACATCCAGACTCTCCTGCTGTCAAGCTCAAGACTTCAGGGCAAAGAACTTGCCCAAAGTTGTACTTTTGCAGCAGCATGATAAGCTCAAATTTCTCAAAGAGAACTGCACTGATTTAGCAACTATAACACTGTCCGACTCACAGAGGACAGTTTTTAGAAATGATCAAGATAAACACAGCAGAAGCAGAGATATCAGCTTTTTTTATCCCACACTTTCTTTTTCCTTGGTGCCTACACTACCCACAAGGCAGGCTACAGAAATCTGCTAAGATCATTCCTTTCTAACTCCACATAAGTCCTGACAAATGCGGACACACACAAGCAAAACTGTTAACACGTGTTGCACACACACACACACACACACAAGCTACAAATCATGAATAAACTTGAAACCACCTGCAAAGAGCTCAGCAGAGGAAAATAACCAAACACCTGGTTCCAGTAGTCCATTCAACTTTTCTGCTTCCACCTGCAACTCTGCAGCGACCTGCTGCCAGTGAGAATATCTGCCAACTGGCAGTGCGCTGACTTTGTTAGATAAGGCTTAGTCACCGTGAAGCAGTGTCCAAAACACAGTCAGAAATAATAATGTGATGTGATGTGTTGTCCCAAAGCAGATTACCGTCAGGAGATTAGCACAGATCACGACGACTTCACACTGTTTACTCCTCGCTACGATTCCAAATGATTGTGTAATTGGATTTAATTTTTAGACTACTATTATTTTTACTCTCTTCATACTCTCAAGACGTCTCTGACACTGGTGGTGGAAAGTACATGTGCTCAAATACTGTTGGCTGTTCCACCAAGAGTGACTTCCCCTCTGAACTTCTCAAAGACAAAAGTCTGGAAAATAATAATATTTGCAGCAGAATTTTTCTTTTCTTATTTCCTACCACATTAAACATCTCACAACCCTTCAGATTTATCACATGACCCTCTGGAGGGCGCCGACCCCATGTTGGGACCTACTTTACTAAACTACCCAGCTGGAAACAAAGTAGTTAAAACTAGGTCCTCCTCAAGCAGCTTCAGCTGTAAAATGCTGCTTATCAATTGTTCAATCCAATAATGTCATATATTATAATATATCAGCCACAGGGGCCAGTTTTCTGCAGAACTAGTACTTTAGTTGTGACACTTTAGCACATTTTGCTGATTATACCTCTGATGCCACTTTGTGCTCTAAGATATTGGATTGGACATTTTCCACCACTGTCTCACATTGAGCCTGTGTCTGTAGCCTGGAGGAGAAAAAGAGGGCAGATCAATGTTGAGATAAAACTACCTCATGACATATTTCCACAGGGAAACATATGGAAACACTTGAGCCATTATGTGTGTGTGAGAGCATGTTATGCATATGAAAGCAGGTTTCTCACAAACTGTGTGTCCTTATGAAGCCGTCCACGTCTGTTTGGTCATGCATCTCTGCAGTACAATGAATTATCCGCAGCAGCAGCAGCACTTTCCTTGAGTCTCTTTGAAATCCCCTCAGTATAGTGGAGAATCTATTTCCTCATGCAGTAGCACTTCAGACCCGCCTCTGATTGATTGTCTGTTAAACTGCGAGTGTCTGAGAGACAGTCTGCCAGGAAGCCTTGCAGTGTGACTCTGGGTCCACAGCCTACAGAGGAGGAATGAGCTCCTTCACTGCACGGGATAAATCAAGCTAATGAGAAGGGATGTGTAATTTGAAAGTAAGTGCTTGGCACAAAGCTGGCCAAATCTCACCCCCGCATGCACCCTGAATACAGCACATGCATCTATTTAGAAAAGTGGGATCTGGCAGCCTGGATGGAGACATCTCCAAAGTCTCACCGTTGCACACGCGTAGTGAGACAAAGTTGTCGGCTGTAAGAGCAACGAAGCGAGATTCATGAGTAAATTTGCTCTTGTGCACACCTCCACAGACTGTCTGAAATAGCAGGAAATTATAATGGAGGAAGGAGGAGGGGAGGCGATGTGACCAGAACAATAACATACAGACGATATAATCAAGATAATGAGTCAATTCATTGAGAAACACCAAACATTTGGATGGTTTCGAATTGTGAAATGAGAGAATTTTCCGCTTTTCTCGGTCTGTCATTGTAGTAAATTGAATATTTTTGGACTGTAGACGAGACAAAACAAGATATTTGTTGACGTCAACTTGTGCTGTAAGATACTGAATTGGACATTTTTCACTCACACTCACTTATACCTAAAACTGTCACATATATATTGTTAAACCAAACTGAGAATTGAATTCACAGGTCAATATATCGATAATAAGAATAACCTTTTGCTGCAGCCCAGATGAAAACAAGCTTACTGAATGTGTTGCATGCTCTAACACAAGTTCTTGACAGCCTCCATCGAGGATGTCTTGAGTACTGTGAGTGATTATGCATCCGGTATCTGGTATTATGTCTTTGAATAATACCGGCTATTTACTGGTCCAAACCACAGCTCACAGGCTTCTAGAGCTCGGACCACATGGAGAGGAGGACATCCAGACAGCTGGGCTGGCACACGGTCGGTGTCCTCCTGCCCTCAGAGGCCACATATCTGAGGAAGCTCCAGGAGGCTGTGCCACACTGAGGAGTCCTACCAACTCATTATGTGTCTGCCTTCATGTGTGTGTCAGGATGTGTGTGATCAAACAGGTCTGGGTGGCAAAAGACACCAGCAGCAGACTGGATCCATCCATTTTTTTCTTCCTAGAATAAAAACCTGCATATTGTCAGCTCTCTGGTTGGACAGCACTGGGGCTATATGGCTGCCCAATCAACACCTGATTTGTGCTCTAACACGACGACCGAAGGCGTCCTGCCACCGAGCAGCTTTGTCAAGGTTGCAGGACGCAGGTGCGGACGAAATGTATCCGTGCGTAACGCTCCCATCCCGGGGCGAGTGGAGGCGTGAACGCGCGGTGCCTGGATCCAAAATGATGGCACGAACAAACGATATGAGGATGTGATTTTTAACCAGAGAGGTGAAAATCAAAGGTTATATGACTCCTTCTTTGGATGCATATTTTGGGGGCATCCAAAATTGCTCCTTATCAATGCGCACACGCACGCGCACGCACACACACACACACACACACAGATCCTGGATAAAAAACAATCCACAACGTGAATTGGCACGAATTGGAGACCAATTGTGTGGCCTCATGTAAAGTCTACTTCTATGTAAGACATTTTCTGTGAGATAGTCCACCCCTCTTGCCCTGAACCAACGTAAAATAGAGGACCTACCTGGTGATCTCGAAGCTGCAACCTTTCCGGAGGAGCAGGGCTCTCTTCCGCATGATGCCTTTGTCTCTGCCGAGGTACACATTTTTATCTGAATTCATGGATGCAAGGGGGAGCAGGTAGACTCAGGGGGAACAGCAGCTCTTTGTTTGCAAGAGGGAAAAGTCAAAAAAAATGGAGCTGTGGGCAGCGAGAGGCGGAAGAAGGAGAGAGAGAGAGAAAGCAGAGGAGGAAAAAAAAATCCCTTGACGCACGGTCCAAAGTGATCCTGCAGACTTTTCTCCCCCCTCAGGCTGCACAAACAGACGGTGTGCCGGAGCTTTCAGGAGTGCATGGTGTCTGCAGGGCTGCTGGTGTCTCCATGCGGGGTTTAGTGGAGCGAGGCTGCGGCCAACCGGAGCGCACCGGGCCGAGGAGTGTGCACGGCTCCAGAGATCCTGAAGTGAGGAGCCCACAGCGCTCCTGCAGCTTCAGCCCGGCACTGAGAGGCTGAGAGGCAGGGACTGCATGAAGCTGATGGAGAGAGAGAGAGGGAGAGGGAGGGAGGAGCGGGGAGACTATCTACAGTAAATGTGTGTGTGTGTGTTTGGAGTCATGCATGTGAAAACAGGAGAGAGGAGAGAGAGTCTACAATATCATACAGTGCTGCTATTTCTATTAATGAAGCCAGAATTAAACAGAACATTATTCATCACATTGCATCTATAATATGGATTTGGTAGCTGAATACATTCAATTCAGTTCTATAGTTATAGTTATCTCAAGAGTTATTTATCTTTGTAATATTATTTACAGAGAACCAACTATTCCCATCATGAGGGAGCACTTGGTGACAGCTGTGAGGAAAAACACACTTTTAACAGGCAGAAACCTCAAACAGAATCACATCAACAGTGCTTTAATTTGGAGGCATTAAGTGATCTTGATCTTTAATGCCTTTTTTTGTATTAGTTTCTTTTGACACTAAAATCAGAAAGTCTTTTATTTGACTGAGTTTTGAAATCATGAGCCTCCACCACATTGGCTGTCCGTTAAAGGTCATGTTCATGTCGGAAAAGTGCACTGAGGCAAAGGTTTTTCTCCATCAAAGTGAAATAAAATACAGCGTTGTTTCATTTAGCCTTTCCTTTTTGGAAGAGAGCAATGTGCAAAACCTGACCTTTTGCATGCAACCACCAAGCATTTTATTAAAAAGTAAGAAAATGATGTCATAAAATAGGCCTATTTAGTACGGAGAGCAATCTTTGTACAGCTGATTTGATGCAACAGTTTTTAGGCGATGGATGTGGATTCTGTGTCCCGTCACTTCCAATGAAAGTTCATTAGAAAGGGATTTTTGTGAACAGAAAGAATTAAGACAGCGAGCAAAACCTTTAACCCCAAAGTCTCAAGTGATCTAATATAAAAGCAACACAGAACAGATAGTTTAGTGGTAAAACTTTAAACTGAAAAATGTTGAAAAACCAAAATGATATGAATGAAAACTATCATTTTGCGTTCATAAGAAAGGGGCTTGTAAGAAAAACATTTTGCTTTTATCCTCTTTCTAACTCTTCCTCAGTGTCTACGTGTGTTTTTACAGTGGGTAAAATACTCAAAATATGTAAAGTAGTAAGTCTGTTCTCTTATATCCACAAAGAGTGCAAGAGACAGCTCAATCAGTTTGACTCGAGTACAGTTAATATTTCAACCAGATATCACATTTCAAAGTGTGCTCTACCAGAGCAGTGTTTACTTTGCTATAACAACTCAGCTGCGAGTGCACCCCGCTGTGGGTGCTATGGATTAGTTGATGAGCTCTAAAAATATAATGGTGTGGGTTGGAGTTGCATCCTGTGCCTCATTAGGACGGGACGTCGAGGGGTGATTCACAGGGTGCGCAGAGAGAGACTGGGAAGTCCGGGCCAGTTCACACGAGGTCTGATCAGTCTGCACAGACAGAAGTCCTGCCAGGTTTTATCCCTGCTTATCTCAGGTTGTCGTATTTTTGCAAAGGTTGTATTTTTTTTTTTACAGTGTTGAATATCTTAACAGATCAGTGTGAAATAAAAGAATAAAACATTTCTGAATAAACATTCAGCAGAAAACATTATAGCCGTATCAGCAGCCACACACTCAACCAAAGGACATGATGGTGACTCTTTTCAGCAGTTTCATTTTAAGTAGTCAACTTCCAGGCACCAGTTCCTGGAAGTTGACCAACAAAAGGAGGCCAGATCCATCACACCTGCTTAACGGGTTTTGATTGTAAATTGGACTCACCTTGCTCCTCCAGGATCATGGGGAGGGGCCATGTTTTCTAGTTTGATTTTTGCTGTTATTCCAACTCTGCTTTTGATATTTTTCATTTATAGGTATACTGGCATGGTTTGTGGTTGTTGTGGTTTGTTTGGTTGACCTGATTTATATTTCCCCCATGTCTCAGTTTGTGCTGTTCACTTCTCTTAGGGCTTCAGTCTAGTTCTGTTATGTTGACCTCTTTTATGGGCCCATAAAACTTTTTGTAAAAAAAATATTTGAAAAACATTTGTCAAAAATTGTGTCTCTTTGGTCTATGACACCTACACACTGTAGGCCTATCTGTATAACTGTGGCGCAGTGAAGGCCAATCTAAAAATTATCATCATCATCGACAGAGGACATGTTGCTCTCCTACATGTGTTCATTTTGTGACTATTTCACAAACTGCTGTGATACCATGTCGGACTATGCAACTTTCAAAAGAAGAAATAACACAGTTTCCTTCTTACTAATGAAAGATTGAATTCATAAAGAACAAAACACACTCTTGATCAGTTCAGTACACGCACAACTTGACTCGAGCCAGTCAAAATATTCTGTCAAAAACAAAGTTTGCTTTTGCAACCTTGCTCAAATTCTAGATTGAATCTAATACATGGCCAAGGTATAAGGGAGTGTTTTATTACTTATGAATTCAGCTTTTCGTCTGAAAGAGGAAGATTGTGTTACTTCTGTAAAAAAATGACTCACTTTAAATCTTATTGTTACCTTAAGAGGTTATAAGTAATCTGAAAGCAATGTGGCAATACAGCAGTGTGCAATCTCTTCCACTTTTACCCTCAGTGTTCAGATCCTAAAATTAGTTTTCAGACACCTGGAGTCAAATCATCACAGACTGTGGCCAGAAAAGAAGATGGGGCTCTGCAGTCGGATTCAGTAATAACTCATATAGGAGAGGAAATATGTAACAGCTGATCATCTCTGGTTTCTGCTTTGATCAGTAAATACTCATGTGGTTGTTGTCTGTAGGTTGTCGGTTGTATGTTTCACCCTTTCCATCCAATAGAAGGAGAAGAAAGCTGATTACTCCCACATATGTACAAACACACACACACACACATACACACTCTGTCTCGTATGCCAGCCCACTGTTTAGATGAGGAATTCTCTCAACATGACTCACAGCTGCATTCAAAGAAAGAGCCGGCCATGTTTGTGTGATTGGAAAGACTTCAGTTTTGTTGCTCAAACCTTCTGACTCACTGTGATTCAACAGAACTGCCTCTTACCACATCTCGCTATGGTTAGAGACGCCTTTAAATAGCTGCCCTCTCTCTAACGCTGCTTATCAATCTCATCGTGTAGCAGCACAGGACTTTCTTGTTGAGGTCTTACTTGTGGCGTTATGATTGTATACAGACTCTGAGAGACACAACATTTACTGTAACTGAGACACCATGAACAAGTGTAATTATTTTGTTTACCACCAACATAAAAAAATCACATGTTTTCTAAATGAAATGTGTCAGTGTCAAATATCTGCAGAAGTGAGTTTATGCAATGTCCTGCATTTACAAACAAGACTGGACGACACAAAGTCTGTCACCAGGACTTAACGAAAATGAGTATTCCTCTTCTGGCCTTTTGAAAATGTGGCTGTGATGAACAGGAGTAATAAAAAAAAGATGATTAGATTATATTAGATCTGCTTTTAGGCTGCAGCCTTAAAAATGTGCATGGATTTGTTTACTGTGTTTTATAGTCTCAGAGATAAAGTTGATATTGCAAACTTGTTAGCAAAAAGTGTCTTATTTGCACATCCAGCAGAGACAGGACAACATCAAACTGTAAAATAAAAGTAATAATAAAAAAATAAACTTAAGAGAAATTATTCTCTGTGTGTTTGTTACTATGAGAAATTCCTTTCACATTAATTACATATAGTCATTTGATCCATTGCAGATTTAAATAATTTATTTTGCATGGAAGATAGCACTCTTCGCTTCGACTGTTATCGTTTTTACGACATCGACCACAACAGTATCACCTTTTATCGTTTATGCGAGTTTTACGATATCAGTAAAGACAGCATGAGCGAGTTTTGGAAAAGATCAGCAGATTTGTGGGGTTGGCGAGAGAAGACTTTATGACATAGGACAGTTTATTTTATAATAATCACAGCTATCATGAGTTCTGTGATTGGTTTGGTGTGCAGTGTGCTGAAGGAGTTTTTAGTGATACTTAAACCAATGTTGTGCAACGCGACAATCTGGTTCTCTGTTGACATAGGAAAGGCGTGCAAAGTCTTCATCAGCTTCATCAACACAGAAACGACCAGCTGCCATTTTGAACTTGCATCAAGAGGCATGTGGTTCATGAGCTGCTGCCAGCCTCCTGCTCTGATTATGGCTCAGCCTCTATAACTGACCAGTGACCTCCAGATGTGCATTTTAAGGTCATTTCATCCAGACAGAAGCAGAGTGTAATTCTGTTTGCAGCCTCCATTAGTCAGGAAGTGGCAGTTTGAGGCAGCGGTGGAAAAGAGAGGTGACACACACTCACTTAAGAAAAGACGAACGATGGAGGGAGGAGTAGGAAGGTGAGGACGGTAAAATTTGAGATGAGCAGTTGGGTGAAGGAATTCATGTTGGGATACACCAAATGTAAAATCAGGAGCTCTATGTGAACTTTATCTGACACCTGATGTATGTAAGAGTTGAAATTTATAAGCTCTGTACAAAATCCACCAAACATGAACCTCTGAAGCTCACAAGTCAACAAATTATATCTTTGTTTAATCTGCGCAAAAACTGAAGTATGAAAATGTATTAATTTGGAGTTTGACATGTGGGACTGGCATTTTTATATCTACAAATCAAACATATATAAATGTTCATTCATGCGCTTTAGACCTGCTGGTAGGTGGATTTTCCAACCTTTATGTTAAGCTCTCTCCTGGCTTCATATCTAGTGTACAAACACGAGAGTGGTGTCAAACTAACTCTCAGCTGGAAAACCAACAAATTCCCCAAACTAACAAACTTGTACTCTAGAGGGCAAACAGCACAAAGTAAAAAGAGACAAACCTATTAAGCACTTATTAAATAACAGTTCTCAACAACACCCCGGCCTGTTACGGCAGAGCCTGTTGCTGCAGGATGCTTATTGCTCAATGGTTGTCTGTACGTCCCATCTTGTCAGAGCAATTTGCCAGGACAAAGGTGTTGTGTTGCACCGTCAGCACGCCACAAAGTGAGGTTTGTGAAGTCAAAAGAAATAATTGCATATAACCAACGGCCTCTAACCTGCAGCTGATGGAGATCGTGTTTGCGATCGGGAGAGAGAAGAATAACCTGGCAACATGAATATGGAGCCTCCTCTATATCTCTTCACCTCCTGTCTCGGTTGCCTGTAAATGGACTGATTCATCTGCGTCTTGCTGACCTGAGCAATAAAGAAAGAGCGAGCAGGAGAGCGGGGGCCACGAAATGTTGCCAAACCACAGCTGAGGTGAGTCTATCAATGACACTGAGTGCGACGCCAGCGGACCACAGCAACCCAAATCTCGAATACAGCGTGGTGACATTAAGCAGAGCGATGCCAACATTGGCACGTCTGTCTGGGTCGCGGGTTTTTTTTCGGGGGGGTGTTGGTGGCTGGCAATGAGGGCAGCGTCAGCAGACTGTCGTCCCCTGAGGAGGCTCAGTGGACAGCAGGGTACAGAGATGAGAAGCAAGTGCCAAATGCCACTGCATCCAATAGTCGTACAGAGACAGAAGCTATTATTTAGCTCTGAGTCACAGTTAAATGGTTTCATCGCTCTCTGAAATCTGGAGCAAATGAGTGTGAATTAAAGCAGAGGTTCTTAACCATTTTGACTTGTGACCCCTTCAATGGAGGCAATGAAGCATTTGAGACCTCATCACAGATTATAGCCTTTTTGTGGACATATTTTACGAGCAGTTTCATCTCAGCAGTTAGATGTCGTATTTCATAAGAAAAAAGTCAGGAAACACAAACATAATTTTGTGCAACAGAAATATATTTTCTCCTTCTCATGAATTCTTTTGAAGCCTCAGATTTATCTTTCTATTTGACTCTCAGGTTGGGAGTTTGTAAATTAAAAGGATCCACAGGTTTCCACTGTGAAAACGCTGCACAGATACAAGTCAGGATAATGAAGGTCAGACATTTTAGGGGACATAAACATAAGACAAACACATTTTTGAGTGGAAGGGATCTTTAAAAAACAACAATGTGAGGTTAAACTCCTCCTTGTTGAAAATTCAAATAAACCTCACTGACATGCTGCAGTCCCCTGTAATATGATAATTCTTCACTTCTGGTCCTAATATTTATTCAAATCCATTCATATGAGGCTCTTGGCTAATGATCAAATGTTTGTGTGTGTGTGTGTGTGTGTGTGTGTGTGTGTGTGTGTGCTGGTCTGTACGTAGCCATGTATGAACAGGTGCAGGGGTTTCATTGGGGTTGACACTGCTCATTCAGGCCGAGGAAATAGACCTCAAGGACAATGAAGGTCAACCTTTTGTTTGCTTCCTTTTCACTCTGCTGCCTGACGCTCAGATATGCACATACACACAATCTTACAGCTAAAAGATCACACGCTTCCTGCAATCAGAGAAGTCGCCTCACAGACCGAAATCACAATCAAAAGAAAATCTGGAGTTCCCCATACATATGCTTTTTGTTCAAGAAATCCTCTCTGTCCTCTGATAATGAAAATCAGCTAGATGGAGTCGAGTAAATTTGCTCACAGTACATTTTCCCTCTTTTGGCAACAAGTGATTGCGGCAATAAGCACATAATATAGATGCGAAATCAGGGTAATCATTCTGGCAGGCTGGATGAAACATCTGAATACTGATGTCCTGCAGTGATTCGTCCTCAATTCTCTGCTGAAAACAGTCATGACAAACCTCTGTGAAGAAGCTGACAGGCCAGTTTGGGCATTTTAAAGCCATTAAAATGTCAGAATCCCATTTAAACCGTGTACTGAGGAGAGAAAATACTCTGTGCCGAGTATTTTTGACCTTTTGCGACATGTACAAAACACAGTCGAGATGTTTTCTCTGACATCGATTCTCCAGCTGTCTCAAGGGTGTGTTTAACAACCGTAGCACAAAAACAATTACAGAACTGCCATCAATGTCAAAAAACGATTAGACAACAAGAAGCTGGATTTAAAATAATCCTGTCATGTTTATGTATTACTTCATATTGTGCAGATGAATGTAAGGGCCGTGCCTGCCTGTGAATTGTAATGTCCTTGTCCATCTGTTTAATCTGAGTTGTCCCACAGGAGCACGTCTCTGCTCCCATTCAGACATGAAATTATGAAGAATAGCCGGTTGCCAATCAGCTCCTTGACATCTTTATTCTACTTCTCTTGCACCTGTGTCAACCTCACTGAAGCTACATGTCTTATTTTTACCCAGAGTGCCACTTAGTGCTGACACTAACCTCTTCACGACTCCACTGCTTTCACTGTACTTACGTGGCCTCTTATCACTGCTGTTTCCTCTTATATACACAAGTACATTCTGTGGAAGGCAAATACATGAATACACCAGTGGTGGAAAGTCACAAAGTGCATTTACTGTGTACCGGACATAAGTACAATTTTTAAGTACTTTACTTGACTATTCCCATTTTATACTATTTTCACTGGTTCCCAACATTTTTGGCTTGTGACCTCTAAAAAATATGCTCATGTCTAGTTGAGGTCATATTTCAGATGCGTTTTTAGCAACTCCACAATAGAGTCTCAAATGTTTCCAAAAAATAGTTAACCTTTAAAAAAGCTAATTTTAGTGAAAAGTACAAAAAACATTGTCAAGTCCTACATCACACACCAACTGTTGAGATATTTGACAGGATCCATGGAAACTTTGACATGATAGTTGTGCTAAAGGAAAATCACCAAAGTCACCAAAGTTATTAGAACATATCCTCTTGGGACCTTGAATATGTTCCAATCCTTCTAATCTTTGTCAAGATATTTCACTCTGAACCAAAAAATGTCAACCTCGTTGTGGTGCTGGAGGAAAAGTCAGCACAAAATTCAGTACGACTTATCATCAGGGGATCATGAATGTCTGTACATTAACTTAACTAAATGAATGTTATGTACATTTCTGTACATAACCCATGTGGTGAGCTGGTAGAAATACAAAGCGGTTCATATGTTCGACCAAACTGATAAATCCGCGCGACGAACTGACGATCTGATGGAAACAAGATATATGATTTTCTACGAGAACATGAGGTTGCAAACTACAGTCCCAAAATTACTGGATAGAGTTAAACCAACAGCAACAAAACAAATGTAACACCAAGGCCTCACATGGTTAAGATTGTTGTATTGGATTAGGCCGCGCAGGTGTTCATGACATTTGGTCCAACCCTTGAATCTGTTTGAGTGTCAGTTAAAGCCTGAACCCTCATCAGCAGCAGGACGGAGAACGAGACACAGCAATTATGTTCTGGTGGTCTGTGATCACAGATGTCGACTTAATGACTGTGTGTGTGTGTGTGTGTGATACTATCATGAATCTGTTCTGCATCTCTGTGAGTTTGTCCCTTTAAATTCACCAAACTGAGAAAGCAAAGTATAAAGTCTTGATAGAGCGTACAAACGTTATCTTCGCTGTCTGCAGGTCTATATGTGCCTTGGCTCCTTCCTCCTACCTATTACAGGGTGACTCATAGCTTATCACTACTTTATGAAGCCTCTAAAGTAGACATGATAAAATGCACACACACACACACACACACACACACACACACACACACACAGTTACCTTCCTCGTCAGGATGCCAGTAACACTCTTTCCCACTCTCAGCTCATCAGAGTTGGGGTCGCCAAGAGTGGCGGCGTTGAACGGGCAGATGGTGCCACTCAATCGCTTCCCCTCCAGGAGCGCTGATAAGAGGGAGCCTAGATCGAGACGATTGCTTGAATTTGTTCCTGCCGTCTCCCGGCGGCCACATCTAAAATATACCAATATGGCTGTAGGATAAAGTTAAGACATGCAGACTGGGACTTAGACATAAAGGCAGAAACGGAAAAGCAACAGATTCATGGTTGACATCAAAGTGTGAGGCTGGCAATATCGTACATTTTTCTTGCTGTGAAAAAGCAGAAATCAACATTGTGTTAGTCCTTCACTCGAAGTCACTTTTCGACTTCCCAGCTTGTCTGTCAATTCCTACTGAACATGAATCGTCTTGAAAATCAGGTGGCAAATATGTAGTTTTGGTACAACTACTGGACAGATTACCAAGATGTTTTTAACAGACATTCATTCTCCTCAGAGGATGAATCCTAATGACTTTGGTTGTCGCCTGTTTTTGTTCATGAGGTTGACACTTCATGAGTTTGTCAGCACCAGATAGATTCCCATAAAATTTGATAGAGACGTTTATGGTCCCCTGAGGATGAACTGTAATAACTTAACCCTTAACTTTTCATCAAGCACCACCATCAGGTCAAAATTTCAATTTGTCAATAATTTCATTTCAAACCACACACTTTCGACTGACATTCCCATCAGCCTCAGCTGAACTTTTTATTAAGTGCTCATACAAATGCTAGCATGCTAAACTATGATTCTGAACATGTTGTAGCTACCTGCTAAACATCAGCATGCTAACACTGTCATTGATATTGCTGATGATAGCATTTAGTTTAAAGCAGTGGTGCTAGTGTGGCTGCAGACTTGACTAGTTTTGTTTGATAATTTCCAAAACCTGGGCACAGTTTTTGGTTTTAAATGTTACTCAAAAAATAGTGCATTTGTAGGGAACTATTTTCAGCCGTGGATTAATACACATTCTTGGTCAAAGGGGAACTTATCAACCAGTGGCTCAATGATGTGTTTTAATTGCTTTTGGACAACAATGACGCTTTATAGCACATAATACATAAGTAGGATAGATTGTTGTTTTATACTTTCAATGGACTTGTTGTGAATAAGGAACTATCCTGAGTGGAAAGGCCTCATCTTGCACACAGTGAAATTGAAATGCAGGAGTAGAGTCATCTTGTACTCTACTATCTGTGCATGTTAAATGAGGTGCTGCCTTTCTGCACAGGAAATCCCTCTGATGGAAACATGGATGACTAACTGACTGAATAAATGCACCCAGGTATCGTGTGTCTTCCAGCTTTCCCTTTTACTTACATTAACTTGTCAATATCTTCTTGGCTCACTATCTGTCTCTCCACTGATTTTTTTTTTTTTTTACATGAGCTTCTGACCCTGCTCACTCAAAGCAAAGTTAAATGGGATGATTCAACGTAATTACTCTCATCTCTCCGACAAGTCATGTAAGCATCAACTATGCAAATCAGTTTCTTCCCTTTCTCCAGCCTCTCTGGCTGTTGATGGCTTCCCGGGGCCGTGGGAGGATCAGAGGAACAGATGTCAGTTATTCATGAGGTCTCTGTGTCACGGTGGCTCTCAGAGATGGGATTAAGATTGTCTGATGCATCCGTGTAATAACCCCATCCTTCCTCCCAAATGTCACTCTGACCGTTCGGATGCTCTCAGATGAAAAACACCTATTTTTTTGGGCGCTTAGCTGCATCAGATCTAGCAGATGGGAACAAGTCTTTTTGTTCATGTGGGGTGTATCCTCACATGCATATGCACAAAAGGAACTCCTGTGTTTCCTTCCTGTGAGGTGAGCAGGTGCAGTCGCTTCAGGTGGGGATACCCTATCGCCACAGCTGTCAATCACCTGAGCGAGGCTGCAGCTGGAGGGCTTTTCCTGTCTCCAGCCAGTGGACAGATGTAATATTAAAAAGAAGAGAGACTTTTACAATTTCATAGATGTGTTATTCTCTCATTTGTGTCCTCTGCAAAAGATGAAATCAAAAATGATTGTTCTTAAAGTTCTCTGCCCTTTGTCACCTCCATTCTCAGCCTCTTATCCCTCCCACTCGCCCCCTGTTTAGCATCCGGCATCTGAGATTTTCATAAATGGAAGCTTAAATGTATGTTAATGAGGATTAGCTCTTTAGGTGACTCAACAGGGACACTTCAACTCAATTTATTCCACTTAGAATGTGGACTGAATTGAAGTTCTCCTTCTATTGTGCATAGCGCGTCGTCCATCACATAATATTGTGCTGATTTAGCTTTCAAACAATAGTGCAGACTTAGAGAAGGCTGATCACCATTACTGATGTGCTGAACGTCCATAGACAGATGGTAAGGATGCAAAGATATTCCCCAATTTCTTGTGTGTCACTTGTTTTAGTGTGGCATGAGTTTGCACCTTAAAATGAACTTTTGAATTCTGGGTTTTGTGTTGCAGGATCAAGACAAGGCCGTGGACACCTGAGTGCGTCTCTTCGCGCAGGAAGAGACCGGGTGGAGACAGTCAGAGACGCTGCACCAGTCAAGGCTGCAGGCTCGTCCTCTCCCACAACAATCACGGCCCGACAATCAAACTCGACCTCCGCATCGACGTCCCCGTGTGATGGCTGTTCTTTATTATTCTGCAACTCATTACCATAACTGAAGACACAGCTTTGCCCTTGAACACAGGGATGAGTGTTGGCTCTGCCACTTTCAGACACGAGCCACAAACAGAAATGCTCTTTTTCCATTTCTTCATATCTTTGAAGAACAGAATAATAAAAGTTATTTATAAAATAAGATTTGATGCTTGTGTCAATGGAAGTAAAGCAAAGGCATGTTTTGTTCATTACATACTTTTCTGCATGTGTTTACTCATTCGTCATTCACATACATGCTTTTTCTCTCACACAGACCATGAGCCAAGTGCACACAAACACACACACACACACACACACACACACACACACACACACACACACACACACTGCTGTCCCATCCTGTCTGTAACCACATAACACGAGGAGGAGGACGAGCGAACAGTCTCTTGTGGTGCATTTTTTATCAGACCGTGTAGAGACGTGGAGGTATCCAGAGAGATGTAGAGAGACCAACAACCGGGTTTCCATCTATTATCCTTTCATCACAGGCTGCTCCTCCTGCTGTCAAATAAATTGTCCTCTTGTCTCTCTCTCCTCCTGTGTGTGTGTGTGCGTGTGTGTGTGTGCAAGGGACCAATGTGTCACTGCTTTATCTATTTTATTCATTAACACATTTCCTTCAAGATAACAGTGTCTCTTTATTTCACAGCCTTTGTAAAAATCCAATAATGTCAGTTTTCTATTTTAGCATTGCTCCCAGGAACATGTGATGCGGAGGTGCTGAGCATCTGTTATTTACACAATGACCATGATATGAAGGCAGTGTGCATCTCAGTAGCCTGATAACAACTGAATAATTTAAATTACGCCCATACATTGTCTAACTGGTGTTTATTTTATCTTTAATAACAACTATGCATTTTATATAAAAAGCCTTATGGTCATTATTATTATTATTATTATTGGATGAATTAATTGCCAATCCTTTTTGACATATACTCTAAAAACAGTACAAAGACACATCATCAACTTCATTGATTCTTGTAACTATCTGCTTATTCTGAATTTGATTGTTTCTTCATGTTTCAAACAAGTTGGGAAAGTTAGTGGAATCAAAGCATTACCACAGAAACATTAACTGTGCCCTGAGATCACCAGGCTCAGACAGTAATTTGGGTAATATTTCCCCTGGGTGCCTTTTACTTCAAGACAGTTTTAACAAAGGCAAAGCACTTTTCAGTCGTACAAGAAAAGAAAGTGTAAAAGGCTCTCGAGGTACAAGGTGTTCCTGTCATGTGGATTTTAAACGCTGCTCTCAAATCTGATCAACATTCACAGATAAAGTTTTCAAAGTGTGTTAATGTGGGAATGAAAATGTCATTTTTCCTGCAGTACTGACAATGAGTGATGGAAGCTTTTCATGATATTTCACTACTCTACATTTTATTCTGCATTTGAATCTGGTTTTGGATGTGACTTTAAAAGATGTGTGCGTGCGTGTGTGTGTGAATGTGTGCAGTCCTGGCAGCTGCACCGTTGAGTGAAATGGCTGTGTGAGTTGATTAGAGTAAATAGATTAAGCCTTCATGTTCTGCCTTCCAGGTTGCATCTGCCTCCATCAATTAAAGCAAAATCTAACCAAGAAATCTCAGGTGAGGACATGCAAACAGGTGCGTCGGAGATGCATTTAGAGAGGAGAGAAAGGCAACGATTATGGAGAGAAAAAATTACTAAAATGTGGTTGAAAGAGAGATTTTAAAGAGAAGAGATGTAAATTAAAGGATGCCCTAGACAGGACAAAATGTAATAAGAGCAAAATAAATGTAGCAGGAGGATAAATGAATGAGATTTTTTTTTTATAAATGAGAAGTGAGTCTCCAAGGTCATTGACACAGTCACAGTCAAAGTACAGTCATCCATCTGTATGAGTGTGATGACTGCAGGGCGGGTAAAAGGCAGCTGCTGGAACAGCTTTCAAGCTCATCAATGCTTTGAGACAACAACATGAGAATATTTTATACTGATGTGGAGTTTGATGTGGTGGATTGTGGGTGAATGCATTTACTGCCATGACAAAGTTGCTTCAGCGATAGTCACCCCCCCTCCTATAAAAAAAAAAGAGAGGACAAATTAAAAGACATAAATCAGTCTTACAGAAATAGATAAATCAATGCTCCTTGGGTCTGTGTTTATGATGTGTGTGTGTGTGTGTGTGTGTGTGTGTGTGTTGTGTCCTCACTTTCCTTTGTGACAAGTACGAGATTGAGGGCTGCAAATGAGACGGGATGTGTCCCTCCAGAGAGTCGTGCGCATGCTGCTTCAGCATCACTCCAATCAATTTGTCACTTTACTCTGAATAATCTGATTCATCTCCATAAGGGAGGAATTCATTTTAAAAAGTGTGACCGGAGGGAGTCTTGTGGCTTTAAAACACATTATGTATTCTCCAAAGAAAGTCTGAGAAAGTGAAGCTTTTAGTGGGACTGCTGAGTAATATATTTAAAAGGTAAAGGAGATGAGCAAGTCGCTGCCATTTAGAATTATAGGACAAAGGAATTGGGCATAAAGAAGAATAATAAAGAATGTAACCTACAGACTGAAATCTAAATCAAAGTTGACCCAGTTTGGTCACTGACACAATATCAGGTTGTACTTTTTCTGATATGATGATATTTTCCAACTCATTTTGACTCATCATTGCATCAGAAGAATCATTGCATATAACAACTTTGGACACAAAACCCTCCACCCCACAGACATACTTGCATGCAGAAAGTATTGTCTCATCTGACTGTCATGTCAGCAGGATTGTTCAAGCATTTAACTGCCAATAACAATGATGCCAATATTGTTGTGCATCCCTAATTATAGATATTATCACGTTATTTTGACAAACTGTTCAAGCTCAAGTTTTTTCATAAACTGACACAAATCTATTGTTGGTTGTGCAAAATTATGTCAACATTCAAAACTGCCAAAAAACATTTTTTAATTATTAATTCTGAATAAATTATGACATACAAGTTTAAAACAAGCTATAGTAGATTTTGACACTATTTTGTGACACCGATATAAGAAAAACCACCAACACTGGGTCAACCATTTCTCTTTGGTTTGATTGGTGACCCAGTGGTTTCACCCAGTGATTATTTTTAGTGTGTTGCAGGTTTAAGGTGAAGAGGTTAAATTATTCCACAGAATAAGTAGAACAGAAATTAATAATCTTGTTCATGAATTGTTCATCGTATTCATAAATGCAGCTCCACAGTATGTCAGCTGACTGTGTTGCCTGAGGCTGCGGCTGATTAAAAGACAACACACAATCAGAAGACACACAGGAATGAACAAAAGGTTACGTTGAGTGAATTTCAGAGGAAACTGGAGCTGGTCGTGTTGTTGTCTTGCTGTTGTAATTCTCCTCCAAAGATGCCCCTGAAATGTGAACCTCTCCTCAGGATGTGATGAAATAAATTGAGTGTGAAAACGTATCAGATTTGGAGAGAGCTGAAGCAGCACAGCTGAGCGAGCTTATACTGACGGACTCACCGCTCTGTGTCACTGATATCATTACTGTCAGGCACACACACACACACACACACACACACACACACACACACACACACACACACTCACTGGGTCTGATAAGAGGTGACAGGTATCTCATTTAATGAACAGGGAGGCAGAGGATCAGGAGAAAGGCCTTATAATGCTGACTCATGCTTTAGTATAATGAAGATGGCATAAACTTGCAAACCTTAAACTCCTCTGTTGTTCAGTGTTGGTCCTGGAAGGAAGATGTATGTGATTGATTCTGACCAGCACAGACTCATCTAAATCTGTAACTGACAATTAAAGCTTTACAGAGCTGGAAGACGTTTCCTTATTTAAGTAAAAGTACCAATACATCTGTCTAAAAATTCTCCATTACAAGTTCTGCATTTTAAATTGTTGTGCTGCAAATCAAACCGACTTAAATAAAAGTACATAAGCATTATCTTCAAAATGTACTTAAAGTGTCAAAAGTACTTATTCTGCAGAAAAATTGCATTATATGAGATTGTTGCTGATGCATTTTCTGCTTTGAGTTTTAGTCAAGTGGTTCCCAAACTCGGGGTCGGGCCCCCATTCAAAGGGTCAGTAACAATAATAAATCTGGGTGGTCTTGAGATGATTAATAGCAAAGGAAAGAAGAAAAAAGTTTCTCAAATCTTTGCTTTGATGTGAAATGTTGGATACTTTCAATTCTCTGGGCCTCAATCAGACTTTCAAATTCAAAATGCTTTACATTCATTCAGTTCTGTTTCAAAGTAATTCTTTTTTTGACAACTTTTCGAAAGTGTCTTTTGATGTCATTTGCGTGTATTTCTGGACTCCAGGAGGACTTGCAGATGCATTAGTGGAACCTCCTGGGGATCTTGTAAGTGTAGCGCTCTTGGTTGGACAAACTTAAGCTTTTTGACTGCATGAACAATCTTTTACCATCACCAGGTTCTGCAGAGCATAAAAGCACATCAGCGACGGTGTCTCCTGAGCTGGGTCAACAGGTATGCTTCCTTAAACCTCTGGAAGGTCCCTGAGCAGCCTGCTTGTGCTAAACTCCTGGGCAATTTATAGCAACACTCATTTCCTACATACATGTCTTTCAAAACACTGCATTTTCCAATATGACACTTATGACACTTACTCTGAGTCGCACAAACATTACAGAAAATATTATTTTTGAGGGGAAGCATGGTGTGGAGAAGCCGGCGAGTGCAAGTGAAGCATTTTATAAAGATGCATTTTTTCATTGCAAAGCACAGTGAGCGATTCTCTCCCACAGTCCATTTGTATGGAAGCTGTGCTCAGCATTTTGTCCAGATGGCAGATTACAAGCAAGGTCACACACAGAGATAAACACAGAGGATCTTAATGAAATTATTGTTCACTGCTGGAAAATCAATGAGGGGATGTGCCTTTTTTTTTAAGTGTTACTGTTTTGGTAGTCGTGAGAAGAAGTCTGAATTCTTTGGAACGCATTAACAACATGACGGCAAACAACTGAAAAAAGAATAAAAGCGGTTCCACTTGTGCTGAGACAGGAAGGCTGGAGAGGGAGCAGCTAAAGGGGAGCTGATGGAAATGGAACAAGGTAAGTTGAAATTGTGTTTCTGGCCCCTCAGGGTTACATGGGGATGTATGAGAAATGGACGGCTTGGATGAGGAAATGTTGACCGCCATTTATAGTTTCACACAGTATGATGTGTGAACTCACAAAGTCATTTCATGCGTAAACTAAAATGACAAAACACATCAGTCATGCCTGAGAATCATTGTGCACCTTAAACCTCCATTAACAGATTTTTTGGCCCCTTGGGAAAACTGGGAAGAAGCTGTAAACACTGACACATTATCAGGCTTTTAAGTTGATATAGCAAACTTTCAGATTTTCATATTACATATCCTTCAGATATGGAACAACATTGCCTTTCATCTGGAGTCATGTTTTTTTGCCACCCAACATTGAATCTTGTTTCAGCTCCACCAATGAATATTTGTCTCTTTAGCCCATGTTTTAATCTCCTTTATACAACCATGTGTTTGACAAAGTGTTGAACCTCTCTCCATCCTCGCTTGTGAACGACTGAGTCTTTCCAGGATGAACCTTTCATACCCAATCATGATACTATCACCTGGTACCAATGAACCTGTTTACCTGTGGAATGATCCAAACAGGTGTTTTTGGATCAGTCCACAACTTTCACAGTTGCTCCTGTCACAATTTTTAAGAATCGACAGTACAGTGGAGGTTTACAGCTCAAAAAACTGCCTGTTGTGGCCGAAAATGACACAGATGAAAGAAGTGAGATTGATCAAAAACAGTAAAGGTCAGACAGATACATAACGAGCTGAGACCAGCTACAAGAGTTGGGTGATAATCCTCTGTGGATTTATCACATACAAGTCGTCATGTGATGCTTTTGTTGATATAAAAATATTTTAATGAATGATGGTTGTAAAAACACAATACATTTTAGGGAGGATTTGATTGAGACATTTCGTAACAGCATTGTCAGCGTGTAGATGATCACACACAGATCACCCTCAGCGCTCTACTCTCACACTTAAAAACACAAGCTGGAAGACATGTGCCTTCTTTTAGTGGGTTGGCCCAGGAGCTGTCAACTCTGGGACAAGGTCGGCGCCAAGAGGAAATGAAACTGTGCTCAAACTCTTTTCACACAGGACAGAAATGGGGTGGAGGCACATTTTTGAGTCCATGGGTGTGGATGACAGATATATTTAGGAACAAGTGACTAAGTGAAAATGTGTAAATTACACAATCTACATGAGTCTAACACAATAAAAAGAAGCACATTCAAACCACAGCCTCCAAGCAAACGTCCACCTTTTCCACTACAAACCAGCAGCTGGAATTTTATCTTCTCAGCCTCATCTAATCTGCAAACTACCACCTGCTCAGGTGAGCACAGGGGTCAGCTAACAGGTGCAAGCATTTAAAAAAAAAAAAAGACAATAAAACTGTGATTTATGATACAAGCTAACACAAGTATGCAAATTCTGGAAGAATCTGTGTCACTCTGCTTAAAGGACCTAACAACACACACCTGTTTTCAATCATCACTCGTCACCACTGTGGCTGTGAGCTTTTAAATCCCATCTTAACCATGTGGAACACAAATAAACCAAACTAACTTAAACTTCTGTTCTGTTATTTTTACAATTTGATTGACAAATAAACAAAAACTAAAATGAATGATTTAACACAAAGAAGCCTGACAGATGTTGGGTAACAGGGCTTAGTGGAAAAGAAAGCACAAAGCGATTTTGTGCTTGTGGAATAAGAACACACAACAGCAAAGGACTGAGGGGACGACACAATTAATAAACCCTGCAAAGACTAGAGAGATGTACCACGGAGATAATCTCTTTTCTTTCAGACCTGGCAAAAGCTAGTATTTATCTCTTGTATCTTTAACGCTTGAATGAACGCACACATTTTGGCCTCAAGCCTTCATCAAGAAATCAAACAGAAGAATCTCATAGAAGAAAAGGCCCTTTTATAGCGTGACTCCACCAATAGGAATCTTCCACTCGGACATGTGGCCAAGAGTGGGCGTCGACTCCAGGAGATGATGTCGGTCGGCCCACAGTCTTCATCAAAGCTGAACTAAAGGGCAACAATGCCAATGGTTGCAAAAACCAAATGTTTACAAAACAGCAGTCAAATCTAGTTCCTCATTTAGACCTTGGTGTTTCCTAATTTGTCCATTTAAAAGGCTTCCCAGGATTTGGGTTGTGGTCAGTACCAAAGGCTTGTAATTTAGATGGGTTACTGTTATGAAAGTCCAGATGGAGTCTAGTCATAGTTTACATCCACTGTGTGCGAATGACATATTTGTGTTGTGCTAAAAAAAAAAGGTTTTACAGTTAATGCAGTGATCAATGATGAACTCCATCTGAGATCCACACATGTCTTGGTCTGTGTTACATTAATGCTGGTTTAGGGAAGATTTGTTTTAAGGTCTGACACGTCCATGCCATGACAATAAAGGATTACCTTGGAGTGTTTTTGCAATTTTTGTGTTCAAAATCCAAAAAAGCACCTCAAAGAAACTCAATTTGAGTCCAGGAAGTGCTCCTACCTAAACATTGCTTAAAGGCTTTGTTCTGCTTGGATGGTCTGACTACAACACTTGGACATTTACCACAAAGCAAAGAAAGCACATGAACCAAGGGAAACAGGTAAAATTCTTACAAATGACACCCAGGCCTCCCCCACACAATGCAGAGGGAGAAAAGCTGAGGTGAGACGTGACCTGCTTCCTCTAATTGGCCTTATGTAACAAAGATTTCTGAAATGGGATTGACGTCGTCCTTTTTAGCTTTTGTGATTGTTTGAATACTTGCAGGGAGCTGCATGATAATGGAACCTGTGGGTGATAAGAGCAGATGAGAACGGGAGCTGTGGCTGATGTGCAAAAGGATGAGGGATCGTAATTTAAGCCATAAGACTTGTGAGGGCTCCATTTACGAAGTAATTCACTTACTAAATATTTGTCATCACAAAACAGGAGATGGCCAATAAGAGAAAATAAATGAATTAGGGAATTACAATTTTGGAATTTATGATGTGAATTACATGAGCAGCCTCCCAGCTTTACATTTACTAAAGCGTGTGTGTCTCTTGAATAGTTGAATGTGCTGTAACAGGCAGGAAGGACTATTTACTTAAATGCCAAACGTAATATTTATCAAGGGACAAAGTCAAGGATACAGCCAAGGTCTTGTGACAAAACACAAAGCGATAAACTGTGTGAGCTGTTGGAGTTATTGCACGAGGACTGTATGTGAATTATGAATGTTCTGTGTGTAATTTATTGGGTGTTTTTTCAAGACAACAAGTCCTTTTTTCCTCTTGCGTTTTCAAGCGACACGGTTAATTAAAGTCCTAAAGTTTCCGTCTCTCGTAATCATCTCGTACCCCGGCGAAGGTTAAAAGGTTGTGAAAACACAGACAGAAAATAATCAGAGCTGAACAAACTCCCTTGGACCTACAGTACGGTGACGTTCAATCTCCCCAGGCAGTTCAAGGATAACGCTGCATTACTATTCTGCACGGCACCACATCCGCCCTCACAAAGAGCGAAGGGTGGCAAACCTCCGACCCCATGTTAGCTCCTCCGTAACATGCGGCAGTCTCCTCCCTCCGTCCTCTGATCTTCTGTGAGGAGAAACCACAGCACTTTTCAGTCAGAGCTGCCAGAAATAACAATATGCTGTAATTCCATATTCCTTACTTTCTGCTCACAGCCATCAATTATCACGCTCCCGAGCCTCCCTCCGGATATTCTGCTTCCAACAAAATGGTGTTTACGTTGTTATTCACACAATATAAGTGGAATAATTCTCCACAGTTTTCATCTGCACATTTTATTTGTCCTCATATAGCTTCACTCTCTTCTGCACTTTATTAATATTTCTTGCAATGTCTCTCTGTATGTGCAGTCTGTGTGTGGATCTTCACTCCTGTTGAAGATATTAAATCTTTATTATATCTTGTTTGCTTAATCTGTACAAAAACAATGGCAAAACAGTGGAATGAAAACGGCATGTTTGTGCCAAACCATCGTCTGGCTGCAGCTTGATATTTAACAGACAGATGTGAGAGCGCTGTCAATCTTCTCATCCAACTCGCGGCAAGAAAGCGAATAAGTTTTCCAAAATGTCAAACTCAAGCAAAAAGAGTCTGAATTATAAACACGTTTTACATATTTATGTAATTTAATAACTTTATGTAACTCTTAGTATGTGAAAGGTCTATATATTCTAGCATCCCGTGGGGAACAGTGGGTGGTAAAAGATTCATATCCGCACACATTCAGGCATATAATCCCGACAAATTTGTCATTTTAGTTCGAGGTGCTGGTATTTTTTCCCCCCGTTTCCAGCCTCACCGCTGCTGGCTGTGGTTTTATTTAGCTGACAGACATGAGAGTTTTATTGATCTTCTCATCTAGATCTCAGCAAGACAGTGAATATTTCCTCAGGATTAATTTAGCAGACTGGATTGCTGCTGTGTTACAGGTTGAATTTAGATCAACATACGATAGCTGGACACCTCCTCAGCTTTCTCTCTTGGCCTCGACTTCAACCCCTCACGGGCCGAACCGGCCGAGCAGCAGCTCTGAAGCAATATCTCCTGCAGAGCTCTCGTCAACTAGCTGAACATATTGAGCTGTTCCTTTCTTTGGACAACCCCCGTGAGCTGAAAGGAAAGGAAAAAAAAAAAACACTTTCCAGTCTTGTCATCACAAACTATATTTAGCTTTTCAAAAAGACCGACTTGTATTAGATCCCAGGGTGCAAACAAGAGTGTCTTAGCTTTCAGACTGTGGCTGACCTTTTCGAGCAGGTTGTAGAAGTTGTGGGTGGATACTCTGAGTACTGAGTATTACTTCTCCTCCACTTGACTGCAGAGGAAAACATTGCTGTGGAAAGAAAATGGTTTGAACTCAGGGGTTACTGCGTCTCCTCCGAGGTCCGTCTCCAGACACGCCTCACCTAAAGCCCTCGCTCGGAGGGGCCTCGCAGGCTCTTCAAGCAACTCAAAACAAGCCTTTACGTCGGTCTGTCCTTGAGTTTGCTGCAAGCTAATAAAAAGAGATGGCAAACGCAGAAGAGACAAACTGTGTGTATAAAAGAAAACAGGATAAATGCAAAAAATAAACGTCACAATTAAGATGTAAAGACTTTTAAAAGGCAAATGGAAAAGCACAGCAGCTCATGTTCTTCCTGCCTCTCCACAGTCCCTCCGCTGTTTCCTCCTATTCCCAGCTCCATCTGTCTGCCTGACGCCACTGTTTACATATCTGAGATGACTGTCTTCCTAATAAAGCCATGACACAGAGAGACAAGACTCTTGCTCCACTACGTCTGAAGCATCGGTATTGGCTTTAATATACCAGTACACCAAAAAAACAAACAAATACAGATATTATCATTTTTGGATTAAATTCTGGTTCATTCATGAGATTAACTTTCTCCAAGTTTGATTAATCTGTGATAACACTGTAAGATAAAGCCTGAACGTCCAACATTCATAACAGTGTCACAATGAGAAAGATTGTGTTGTTTTATCTGTAATATATTTTACTCTTGTTCATTTTTATTGTTATTCTTTTATGTATTGACCGTCTTATCTGTTTATGTGAAGTGTCCTTAGGTGACTTGAAAGGTGCTGATATATAAAATGTATCCTTATTGTTGTTGTTGTTGTTATATGGTACAGGTCGTCTTAACTAAAGCTAAATTTTGTAAATGAGAAATAGACATTTTACTGAACCAATATCTTGGTTGAGCATGAGGCAACTAAGTCTAATTGTTGACTAACTGCTATCTCTGCTTTTGACTCTGACTTTTGAATCACATTATGTTGTAAATTAATTGATCATGTTTTTAGGTACTACATTCTAGTTTGACAATTTTGGGGGTCAAATTATCCCCAACTTTCAATTTCAAAGATTCTGTGCTGCTCTTTGCTTTTATAGAGGAGAACTGATATTAATAATGGTCCAACAATAATTTGGGATCAAGTAAGGAGCTGCCTTTTGATATTAGAAATTTGCATTTAAAGATGACCAACATTATGGCTCCAGTTGTATCTTGTTTTTTTTACTTTCTATGAGTCTGTATCTGAGAAGATTTTAGAAACTGCCTCCTTGTTCAATTACATGACACTATGCTGTTGCTAAAAATGCATTATTGTGTATTGTGTTGTACATTGTTTGTCTCTTATTGTATAACCATTTCTACCATGATGTCAACATCAGAATTAGACTGTAGTGCTCAGGTACTTTTGAATAATTAAAAATATCCATTAAAGCTAAATCTGCTTCATTAGCACTCTCAGCGGTTAAAATGAGCAGACATCTCATCTGTGCTTCTGTGATTCACACACGAAGCTTTGATCACCGACACTGACCGTCTCCACAAAGACTTGGCGTTAATGGGCTCATAAAGGACGATGGCCACCACCTTTAAGCGGCCATGTGAAGCCACAGAGCCAAGGTTAACAGTCAGCGTCAAGCTGCGATCGGGCTCTTTGAAAGCGCGTCGGATTGATCGCAGATCAGATGCAGTCTGGCATTGAATGCGCTCGGATGGAGGCCACCTCTCTGGAGGGGAAGAACAAGAGGAGAGGGAGTAGCTCCTGCTATCCTGAGCCGCACAGACATCCTGCATTATTGATTGGCCGGTTGGGGAATTCCAAGTTGAAAGAGGGCATGAAGACACATGAGAAGAAATCCTGTGCCACAAATAAAGCCCAACACACACTTCATCAATTCTCTTGTTTAGCCGGTACCAGAGGTGGTGTTTGTACTCCTGAGATCAGAGAGGTGCAGGGGAAATAACAGCTCTAACACCTCAGAGCCGAAGGATTTCCTATTTGCCTCCATCCTCCCACTGACACCCTGAACACATTAAGCCTGTCAGTCACCTGCTCCTGCCTCGCAGCGACTGTGTACACTGCAGAGGAGAGCTCTGTAGGCTCGGGGAGAACAGAGAAGAAATAGCTCGCCTTTAAAAAAAAGCACCTCAGGAGCAGAACGACTCAGAGGAAGCGACAAAGTCTCAGCGAGCGTCGAAAATGTTAGGCATGTGGGAAAGATTTTTTTAATGCCATATGTGAATGTGAGGAGATCATTAATGCAGAGTAAAAGGGCAGACTATGCTTGTTCCCATTCAGATCCTTTTCTTTAATGGGCCTGTGGTTGCACATATAATCAGCGGTTTGAATCCAGCTGCGAGCTCCTTGTTATGATTCCCTCGGCTTCACCTGCTTGAATACTATATATGATTGCATTTAAAACCCGATCTTCCCACGGCCCGTTCACCTCAGCCGGTGGATAAAATTATGTTTACAGTGCTGCAGTTATGGAAAATTACACAGAAGACCAACACAATCATGCAGTGAAAGGTAATTTAAGCGGTAAAGTGAGTGAAGGTTCTTTTGAAGATCAACATATTCAATCCTTTTCTGTTATTATCTTAAATTATTGTGTGAATAAGAGTCTCGTGGTTTTCTGTGCATAATACAAACATACTCTGGATAAAAAAAGAAACACAGGTAAGTGCTGATCTTCTTCAACTACTCCTCTTTATTATTTTTTTCTTCCACGTGTTATTGCTGTTATAGCTCCCTGCCACACATGACGTTGGAAAAAGCCTCATCTCTGGGTGTTAAAAGCTTTGCCTGTGGGCATTTTACACCTGCACCGTGACGCCATCCCTCTCCTCACAACTCTGCTGCCTTTTGCTTTTACTTCTACTTGTCAAAGGTTACACCAGTTACCAGTTTACTGAATAAAACACTATTAACAACGCAGTAATATCTTGCATGTAAAAAAAGAGAATTTGAATAGCTGCACGTTCAGTTTTAACGTGGCAATGAATTGTTCTTTTCATTGTCAATTAATCAATTTTCTCCATTGCTTAATCTGTAAAATAAAGATATTCACTTTACAGAATATCTGAAAAATTCCGTTGATCAACTAATCCTTGGAGCTCTGTTTTAATACACATCAATGAATCTAAAATAATGTTCCCAATGTTTAGATTAAGCTACACACACTCAAAAAATATATATACAATTTATCCTGAGAGCTCTAAATGAAACCGATTTGCTGGTTATTGAGAGTTTGACAAAGAGAAAATGCATCTACCGAGCTGCCTGTTTCTAAGGTCCTCTGTCATTCCCCAATTATCTTCCCATTGAGTCTGAGGGTTCATTTTAGAACAGACTCCCCACTCAGACAGACGCAATCCAAAGCTTTTATAGCCGTCAGCTCATTGTGTCCACTTTCCGAGAGTTTGCTTTCTTCCTTTGCCAAAACTAAAATATTTTCAATTCAATGTTGAATCCCTTTATTCTGAAGGATTACAACCGCGCTTTTTACAGAATACAAAATCAATTCTGCTCTTTCACTCATTTTCCCAGCGCTGCTTCAAAGCCTACAAGTCTGAAAAACCCAAAGTACAAGTAACATAAAACGTTCTAAAACCCACTCGACCCTGATAATACAAAAACATACAACACAGCCACAAATGGATGTGCATAAACCAGAAAAACTGCTCATGTCTATCCTGCCTATTTCCTTTATCTGACTTCCTTGTTCTTTTCTTTGCGTCCACCATCCTGTCAGGTGCTTTACAGACGGCGAGGCTCTTCCCAACATCACCAGCATTTGCATCAAACCTGCAGAAAATCATATTTCCACGTTTGCACCACAGTGAAGCGTCATACAAAACAATTTAATGTCGACTACTAGCAAAAATAAAATGTGTTCCCTCATTGACTTTGAATTCTACGGTAAATTACTTGTGACCTTAACAGTGCAAGAATTGCTACATGTATTCTGCTTAACATTCTAGTCACTACAAAGTAAATTAGATCATTAATTTCATTACAAAAATACTAAATCTGTCCGTCGACTAATAATTTATACGATAGATTATTTTTAAGTAACTGCTATATGCTATGTCTGTACTGTGTCACAAGTGGACGGAATAATTAAAGGTCCTGAAATGGAGCCCAGTGCAAACATAGGAGGGTCTGACAGTGAGTATTGCATTAAAAGCTGATTGAAGGTCGTGGTGAAAGGTCTCCAGGGGCCCGTCAGCTCAGCCTCCTAACTCCGCTGTGGGGCGTTAGGGTCTTCCGGGTTGTTCTCCAGCAGCTCATCCTCAGAGAAGCTGATGTGGAGGCAGGTATCATTCATAGGAGACGAGAAGGGCAGTGGGTGCTCAAAGGTGTCCGAGTGTGAGACGAGGACGGGGGGCTCAGCAGGATACGACTCGGAGGATGAGAGAACAGCTTCGCATCTGTCCTCCAGGGGACTGTCACAGCCGCTGGAGGCCGTCAGAAACGTCCCGCGCTCCCCGAACAGGTCGTCGTCGTCCCGCAGTGGCGACAGCAGGGACTTGGTCTCGGAGCGGACGCCCGAGTCCTCGCTGGCCGAGCAGGAGCTGCTCTCGCCGTTGCTGAGCGAGTGGAAATCGCCGGACGACAATGAGCTGGGGGTGACGTCCGGGAACGAGAGGCTGCTGCTGCGACTGGGGGCCGCGTCGTTAGCGCTGACCTCTCCCGGAGTGGACACAGCTGTGACGTCTGACCCCGGAGACAAGGTCCTGCTGGCCCGCTTGCGGTTCATGGAGGGTGGAGGGGGGTCGAGTTTAGGGATCGTCTGTTTACACCTGCCAGGGAGAGAACAGAGACGTTGGTTAGTGAAGTAGAAAGATGTGCTGTAGATCCATGAAGACATTTTTATTTCTCTCATTTTGCCAATTCAGATTCAGCACGATCATCTTCTCTACCAAGCAGGTGCATGAGAATAAGCCTCAAGCCACTTTTCCTCTCCATCAATCACATTATACCCCATTAACCTGAGCGTACCGAGACGTAAGCTGTTACTAGACAAGACAGTAACTCTCTCTCCCTCCCCGGCTCCCTGTTGTTTGGGCTGTCTGGGGACTTATCTACATCCCACAGCTCCCCCGCTGAGAAAATAGAGGAACAGGGAAAGAAAGGGATTCAAAGAAGAAAGAGTCGGGGGGGTGTAGGAGCGAGAAGCTGCAGGCTTTCCCCCTCCTCACACACAGACCAGAAATAGCTCCACTGCAGTGTCCCTGATTGTACCACAGAAAAGTCTTGACAAGCACCAGAGCACACAACCTCACACAATCGCAGTCATTCTCTCGGAAAATGAGTCCTGACACACAGCAGCTAACAAGCCTCGCTTCCTCCCCGGCTCCTCCCATTACATTACATTATACTGGTGGCGCTAACTTTGTTCCCCCGTGAAATCCGGTCTGCGGTTGAATCCTGGTCTCAGTAATGAACTTATCTGACTTGTTGATGTATTTACTGTCTCTGCTTCTGTGCGAGGTTGGTGTTGACGGCCTCAGACTTGTGGTAATGGTGCAGGGAAACATCTCCAGAGGTAATTATCCACCGTTTCCCCTGCTAACAAATGGAGAGGCACATGCGGTGCTGTGGGGTAAAAGTGGGCTCGAGCTCCACTGACTCCAATGTCACAAACGGTATCATCAGTTTTTATTAGTCTTGTGGCGACGTGGCTCTGGGGATGGTGATGCGGTCGGTCGGTGGGTCCAGGCTGAAATATCTCAACAGCTATTGAGTGAACACCTTTTACAGCTAACGAGAAGTCGAAACTGTGCATTGAAAGAAGCTTTGCTGTACATTGAGCTTTCCAAATAATTTGCAAAAATGAAAAATGAAATGAAAAAATGAATTGAAATTACATGTTCAATTAATTTTTTGTTGCCTTTGTTCGGTCAAAAATGATTGAAGTTGCACAATATGTCACTGACTTTGCTTTAATCTGTGTGCATTGATATTTTTGTCCCTGCTCCCATTTACAATTTCACAGACAACAAATTCTTTGTCTAGGAACAAGTTTTTCTTCAAATTGAGGAAATCACATTCAGGTTGTGACAATGAATGAGAGACATTGTGCTGAAGTAAAATGAAACCCTCGGATACTTGAATAGTTGTTTTCTCCGCTGTGGTAATGGTTTCTATGTGGCTCACAAACATTATCATTTTCAAGTTTTACTCAGATGTGGTTTCTTGCGCTGTTATTTTTGAATGTGGATGTTTGTGGAGATGAGTTTGCAGCTGGATGGAGGAGCAGGCCGCTGCCTCTCCGCCTCCCCGGTCTCATTATCATAACTTTGACTCAGCACTCCTCTTTTCTGTCACGCTGACACTCCTCTCCACCTCACTGCCCCATCTCCTTCCACCCTGTCTTTCCTTTCCAGTGTTTCAGCTCTGCCTTTATTACTCCATCTCCGTCTCTCCATTCATCTTGCTCTAGTCTCATTCAGCCGACCTGCCAGCTGCTGTTATCTTTTCTTTTATTTGGAAATTCAGTCTCACACAGCTATATAATAAATAAGGACAGGCAGAAAAGGTCGAGTCCATCCACTTAACTTAATAATTCACACCATATTTGTGGATTTTGGAAATGAACTTTTGTGATTTTGAGAATCAAATGTTGACATAACCTCAAAATTTTGGACTTTTTGAACAGCTAAAATGTCTTTGTGTATGATCTTGAGAGCTGCACAATAACAGACATATTAAATTACTAGACTAGAAAACGGTGATTTTATGTTGTCTACTTATAAACTCCCAATCTTCCAGTGCTCGTTATACCATGATGTTGTACAACACTAAAGATAATTAGGAGCTTGTCCAAGTCAGACCATTTACACTACAGCTGCTAAAGAAGAAATTCTGAATCCTTTCTTCTACTGCACCATTCAGGCAGCTGCTGTTGTTTCAGTGTGGAATGAAAAATAACTTGCAGGAATTGAATTGTGATACTGTAGGTGATCCATCACAGTGAGCAATTCTTTTTTTCAGAGTAACATTGTCTTTTGGTGGTAAGATGATTTCATGTCTTCTAACATTTAACTGTGAGTGGAACAAGCCAATACGAAGTGACGCTTGTCATGCATACGCCACAAAATTCATCATCTTTTTCACGTGTACTAATACCACACTTTGAAAATTGCAACTGCATTGCAAGTGAAAGTCCTGCATTCAAAACCTTATTATGTAAATATTATCAGCAAAGTGTACTCAAAGTGTTAAAAGTACAAGTACTCATTCTGCAGTAAAATGGTCCCTGTCTGTGTTTTACTATCATATATTCCTGCTGCATTTTACTGCAGTTTTATTTTTCTTGTCTGTGTTAAGGTTCTTATTTGCTTATTTCTTTTTGTTGTTCAGGTTTGTTGAACACAATTCTGCTCTGATCAGATGTAGGATTTCAATAACCTCATATTTATTCAAAGACTATTTTTGTCAGCTATTGTGAGCCACAAAATCAAATGACTTTATTTCCTTATGTTGCTCTTCTCCCGACTGCTGGTACTACAATCAGCAGTACAGTATGTGAGACCTGTAACGCCTGAGGCCGGGCTTATTACATTCTCCACCTGGAAGACGGTGATTTGATAGCATGCACGTGACACAAACACACACTCACACACACATAAATACAAACTGCAGTGTAACACAGTGAGTATAAGACAGGTACATCAAGAGGTGCTTCTCTTCTGCCTCAGCTCTGACAGCTTTACCGCTCAGGTGGAACCACCACTGACAATATAATACCAAAGCTTGACAGGAACATTTCGTCTATTGTGGCAAAAGTGCGCGAGACAAAACAAGTGCTCGCAGTCCAGCAAAAGGTGGAAGAAAAACACAGACAGTGCTACCATGCATGAGACACGTGTGACTCACTGATTAACTCCACGCTAATGTGGTCGTGAATTTGCAGAACCACATCGGCCTGTAAATGGAGCTTATTATGCAGTCATTAGTCGAGAAATCACTGGTGAGACCTACGCACGAGCCAGCAAACACCCACACTGTTCACCCACCACATGCCCAGTCCCATGCTTGTGCCACAGACATGCTGGTAGTCATGAGTAATACTCACATAGAGGGAGGAGAAGGGGCAGAGAGAAGAAGAGGAGGAGGAGGATGAGGAGAGGAAGGGGGCAGTGGCAGAGAGCTCCCCGGGCTGCACATGATGAGAGGGACGGGGATGGGGACGGGACGATGGAGGCGTGGGGTTAGGTTTGTTTGAGCAGGCTGACGGGAAAATGAGGGGGGAGGGGGGTTAGATGAGGAAGAGGAAGAGCAGGAGAGGGTCCTCGCACCTGTACCAAAGAGAGGCAACAGTTAGACTACAGAGGATCAGGGAGCTGCTGGATGTGAGGGACTAGTTAAAAGCCCACACTAGTGATTCTGCATGTTTGCAGTGAGGCCACTGTGTGTAGGATTTGAAAATTTACAACTTTGGCATGGTCAGTGGCAGTTAACCAAAAAGACAGAAATTTAGTTGTGAAGTGAGGGGAGCTACTTTTTCCCAATGCTGCTCAAGATACAACCAAGGGAGGAGTATCACAAATAGAGTAACAATCCAATATGTTTATGTTAAGGTCGGGACTTCAACTTAGTTTCTGAGAAATGAAATGTTTTCATCAGTTTAGTATCACAGATGGCTCTGAATACTACAATACCCATGAGCCTCTGCTGCAGGTGTCATGGAGAAAAAAGCCAGTCGGAGGTGCAAAAAAAAAAAAAAGAGTGACAGCAGATTCAAAATGCTTCGGCTTTGAAAGTGTGAACAAAACACCATGCAACTGTTATAAAAATTCATCCAAATCGACTTGACTTGATTCAAGTTGCAAATCCGTCATTTTTATAGGGCACCTTGGGAATCATACTTAATTTCTCAACTTATGTTTTGATGTACGCAGGCTTATACTTTCAACTTTTTATTAAAGAACCAGATAGATTTTAGTGCAACTGTGAATCAGTTTCATGCACTGAACTGAGACTCATCGAACATCTATAGAGAGAAATAATGGGACTTTCACATCTGGAGCCAGAAGTGCAAGTTACTGCACTTTTTCACTAAAATGAACACAAACCAATTGGTAGTTTGTAGTTACAACCAAACTACCGCTGGGATGGTCCTTAAAGGTTTCACTTTTCTGTTTATGCTTGTCATAATTAAAGGTCACATGAAAATCAATAGAGACCAAAGGTGTTTTAGAAGTTAAAACGACCCCCCACTGTGTCAGCAATACAGATGACTCATGAGCACAGCAGGCTAATTTGCTTCAGCATTTAATAAACAAGACCAAAGCAGGCAATCAGGAGAATAGCATGAATAATCTGCAACACTTTCTTATTTCAAAAACACCCAGTAGGAGCTCTGCAGATCCGCAGACAGAGACAAAATGAATCGAAACATCTCTATCTTGCTATTTAGTCATGTCTCTGAAAAGAAAGATTACCAATAAAACCTTTTAGCCTAAAGCCCTCGAGACAGACACAAAGCAAGTGGAAGAACAAATAGGAGGTTTAAACTCAAAGAAGGGACACTGGGCCTTTGCAAAAGCATCTTGAAAGAAATTCACACCCATCTGAGTGTGTGTGGGATGTCTGTGTGGGATGTTTAAGCATGTAGGTGGGCGAACATGAGAGTCTGCGAGAGTGTGACGGGAACCGGCAAGTGTCTGCAAAACTTAAGAATCCAAGCAATTACATTCTAAAGAGCCTTGTTGCCTGACAGAGTCCCTGTCAAATATTATTCAACGATTGACAGGCTGACTTTCTCTAACTCTCACGTTAGTCTGAGAAAACAGACGAATCTTAAATATGACTTTCTATCTCCGAACAATGCAGTGATGGAAAGCAGTGTATAAATCCAGCCGACACCCAAACGCCTGAAAGCATCGTCCATTAAAGTCCAATCCCATCGCTGCAATTAAATTACAGGCCGGCGACGCTCCGACACACGATGTTAATGATGACAAGTAAAGATTTTAAAAAAAAGGAACAGAGCTGGAAGGAAGACGACCGGATCAGGTCAGGAAATGTGATTACGCAACATACAAGACTGTGAGAGAGAAAGAGTGAGAGAGTCTATACCATACCAGAGGAAAACATGACTCACTTGTGAATAATATATAGTTGAGTGTTCATATAAGCCGGTCGCCATATGTGTCTGTTTTTGCTCTGTGTGGGCACGCTGCAGCTTTTAGCAGCACGGCTCTAGGGACGGGATCGTAGGTCTGTCCAGGCTGAGATATCTGAACAACTATGGGATAGATTGAAAAAATCTTTTTCATACATTCATGTTTTCCTCTGACTTTTCAGTCAGAGGAAAACATGATGTTTATGGTTTCAAGTGACAACTTTTGGATGAAATTTGCTGCGGACATGAACGCTCCTTTCATAATGAACTGTAATATCTCCGGTGATGCCCTGACTTGTTCTGTAGCAGGAGGCCAAAACATTGACTCATCCAGTCAAATATCTCAAAATCTACTGGACGATTGGGACAAAATTTTGTACAGATATTCATTTATAATACCAATTCTTCTCAGATGATGCATCCTAATCTGTTTGGTGAATTTTCCTCTACTGGCATCACAAGGTTGTTATTTGCGGTTTTGAGTGAAATCTCCACTATTTGATGGATTGATGAAATATGGTGACCATGAAAACCTGCATGTTAACATTGCTATTGTGAACATGTTAGCATTTAGCTCATAGCACCGTTGTGACTAAGTATGGCGTCACAGAACCGCTAGTGTGGCTCTTGACTCTTGTTTTCATGTTTTTCAGATAAAGAGGTTGATGACTCAAGAGGTTGCAAATAACACAGTTGGATGTTCTACCCACAAAGTGTATTTTAAGAATACTATTACATCCTGTTTTGATCCTACTTCCATTTCACTCTTTGTTGTGTAAAGCGTGACTCACCACATGGTAGGATATAATGCCGGTATGGTGTGCCAACATACCATATGCAGGGATCATACAGTACTGGAGTCAGTGGGCGAGCACGCATGAATATGGTCCATGTTGGGCGATAATGCCTGCGTGATTTAAAGCTAAACTGCAGTAATAATGTGAGGTGAACGGATCCCACGACCAGCGTTGGACCCGGGGGGAGGTCAGGTTGAGGAAGAGGATGACGGTGAGAGAGGATGGCAGAGGAGTATCTGTCTGCTAAGGCCACTCAGGCTGTAAACATTGATTTGCTGGGGAAATCCAGAAAACAAAAGCAAATGGAAGCAATAAAATTGGCCATGTGTTGGGGGAGGGCGGGTGCAGGAGTCTGACTGCGCCAAAGGTAATGCAAAGGAGTTTGGCAGGAGAAGCACAATAACACAATGAAGCTGAAGTTTCCATTCCTCTACATCTCATATTCCCCTTACTTTTCCTATGCTTGAATGAGATTAAAAAGATATAGTCGAGTCACATAAGCTGCATAACGAGACCAATTCTGAAAAAGTCAGAGTTGTTTTCATAACTTAAACTAAGTTTCTTTGCAAAGTTGCTTCTTGTTTTTCTGCTGAGCAGGAAAATAATTATTCCTGTTTTTTTTTCTGTGCAGCAATAACCGTACTTTTCATTATTTTTTATGTGCCATTTGTGTATAAACCCAGCATAAAATTTTATGATTACTATTTACAGAAAGATGATGTCACTCAGAAGAGGAGGTAAACAAAAGCCAGTAAAAGAGGGGGTGGGGGGTGGACAGAGGAGGGAAAGTCACTTTTAAGAAAAAGAATATAAAATGTCGGGGGTCGTATGTTTCAAAGCGACAGTGTTGCATCGTTTCTAAAGCCTGTGAGACAGAGAAGAGAAGCTGAGCAGGAAAAGAGGCACACAGAAGAGAGATGCTGGTTCTTACATAATTACAAATAAAGGGAAAAGGGGGGTTTCAGTCTGGCGCACAACAAACTCCCAGATGAAACTAATATTCAGATGGAAATGTACAGTAACAAGATGCCTCTCATTGGAAGAGATGTGAAATTCCCTTTTGTCTTTCCTTTTATTTTTTCCCTCTGCTCAAGCAAAAGAAAAAAAAAACCTGACATATGTAGTGGGTTGGATTTCAGGTTGTGAAGGGATGGGAGCTGGGATTGGCTGAAGGTCTGTGCTGCAGGAAACCACAGGATGTGAGTTTGGCTGTAGGGAGCTGAGCTGCAGCCTCCACACACACACACACACACACACACACACACACACACACAAACACAAGCAGACATACAAAACAAAGCAGACATACAAAACTCTGACATCTGCAAGCACGCCAAATACACACTACACCGCCGAGTCGATTCCAACTCCTTATTTTTCTCCTTGTCGGTTATAAAATCAACTTTAACACGCTCTCCTCTGGGGATTTCGCTGTGGATCGCTTTCCGAGAGAGACGGAGAGAGAAAACAGGGGAGACAAATTAAATGAGCGAGCGAAGGAGGGGGATAAAAGGAAAAGGACTAAAGAGTTTGTCCTGCTTGAGAGCTTGATCTTATGTAGTAAATATTTAATTTTTTTTTTTTTTGCTATAGCTGGTCTTTGTGATGGCTTGAAGGAGATTAAAAGCTCATTAAAAAGCTCATTAAAAAGTAATTACATGCTGTGGCTCCATATATGCATTGAAGGTAAAGGCTTGTGTATCACTGAGCCTCATGCCAGAGCGGCCAGACATTAAGTCAAAAGTAGAGTCGGGAGAGCACTTTACGAGATAAAATGTGCGAGACGAGCCGAGAAATAGAACCTCAAACATCCCTGAAAAGCAAAACACATTCATCATAAATTATTCCAAAGAAAATGATTCCTTTTAGTGTCTTTACTCTCTCGACAAGCGTTTTAATGCATTCTCAAAACGAGATATTTAATGAAATAGGAAACACTCGGACGGAGTTAAAGCTGATGAAGTTTCTCTTAATTCTCTCTCACAAGCGTCTCTGATTCCCTCTTTCAACCTCAAACCTGATCCCTTCTTTGTTTGTCTCACCCAAACCTTTTTCTCCCTGAGTTCTGTAATCCCCTGATTACAGTCACACTTTCATTAGCTGGAGGCTGTTTCTGCTGACTTGAGCTGTTCTCCACTAATAACGCTAAAAGCTACGGGCTGTGTGTGTCACTGCGGAGCCTGGTTACTTCAAACACAAACCAACTGGTGCCACATCGGGAATGTGTATGCACGTTAAAGGAACAATTCGGCATTTTGGGAAATATTCGCTTTCTGGCAGAGAGTTGGACGAGCGGATCGATATCACTCTCGTGTGTTTCCATTAAATATGAAGCTACAGCCAGTAGGCACTTAGCACAAAGACTGGAATCAGGGGGGACACAGCAAACACGACTCAGTCAACAAAAATCTGCCCACCAGCACCTTTAAAGCTCACTAATTGACGTTACATCTTTTGTAATTGTCTATACAAAAGTGTCCTCTCATGTGCAGGACTGTTTCTTGGCTGGGAGCAGTAAGTTCCTGGAGTCTCTGCTGCAAGAAATAATCTGGCAGAAAACCCCAAAAAACATTGATTTGTCAGGTTTTTGTACAGATTAAACAAACAAGAGATAACATTTTATTTTGTTACCTTTCAACAGAGCCAGGTCGGCTGTTTTCCCCCTGTTCCCAGTCTTTGTTCTTAGCAATAGGTTTTCAAACTTTGAGGCATGACTCTGCAGGACGGTGCGGGACAATTACTGCGTGTTGATTTGCTTATCAATAATGATCAATGATGATGATCAACATTTGGAGCTCCTGTCTGTCAAAACCTGCACTAGACACATCTGAACACACAGACATAATATACATGTTTTTAGGTTCAGTGTGCGTTACATGTTACAAGAATATCGTTGTCTCCATGTGCACCGCAAATAAATGTCCATAAATCGGCTTGGAAGCAAAAAAAAATGCCATGGAGTGAGTTAGTTACTCCATGGCAACATTACACTTCCTGTTTACATTCCACCAAAGCATCATTGAAACTGTAGTTCCAAAAACTGGAGCATGATTATCCTCAAAGCAGGAGTAAGAGAAATAATAACAGGTGTCACATTAACTATTATTATAATATTTTTTCAAGTTGCACTAACATTTTTTGAGACTACTACAGCTCAGAATGTCCCATTGATATGGTTCATATATTCCAGGACACTTCTCTATCAATTAGCATAGAGATGTTTACCTTGTGTTAAAAGAGACACGAGAGCATCAACTCTCTACCAGAAAGCAAATAAGACTATTTCTGTTATTTCTGTGTTGGTGCAGTGGTAGCAAACATTATTTTCTTTCAGTGTAATAAAAACAGTCGTCTTACTTTTCATCCATGTTGGCGGAGTTCCTCAACGTTAACGGGACGATCTCGTTGCACGTGCCCTCCTTGTTGTCCGCCGTCCCGTTGGCCCTGATGAAGGCGTCCGGGCCTCCGTTGACCGACGCGTCCGGTTTGGTGCTGTTCTCCAGGTTGAGCAGGTTCAGGTAGGACTCAGCGCAGTCCACCTGGGTCGGGGAGAGGGCTGAGGTTTGGAGCGGCCATGCAGGTGTGGAGGTGATGAGCTGGTTCAGGGTCTGGCTGTAGTGATTCTTCAGATTCAGAGACAGAGACTTTGCTGATGTAGAAACTGAGCTGCATGACGACTGTGGACCATCTGAAATAGACAAATAACAGAACAACAAAATGTCACTGTCAAAAACAACAAGTAAAAATAACAAGAGTCAAACACAACCAACTTGTTGTGTTTTCTTCTTCTTCTCCACATCTCTGTAAGTGCTGATTCTCATTACTGACAGGAGGAGCTGGCAGCGTGCCAGCGGCGGCACTTAGCTCAGTCATGTCTGTGATTAGCAAGATTAGCATTTCCTATCAGAGGGACTAACATGATTAATGCAAGCATGAAACATGATGTGTCATTTTTAAATACATGTAAACTACAATATAAACTCACACACAGCTCTGTCCGGTGTGTGTGTGTGTGTGTGTGCGCGCATGTGTGTGTGGTTAATTATTCATTATTATTTTGGCAAGACTAAACGTTCTTTCAGCTGCTGTAAATAACAAATACCCGACTCCAAAAATCCCCCTTTGGGACAAAGTGTGTGTTTGTGCACCAAAATAAAGTCTGTGAGCATGAGATAATGCTGACAGAATGTTTTTAAATCCCCTGTGATTATATAATCTGCTATTAGTTTAGCATAGAGATGCTATTGTGCATAAAAAATATGTTGTGCACACACACTGTGTTACACATAGATGTAGATGCACGGCCCCTCGGCTTATGTAAAATCTCAACATTCATTTCAAAGTGAGATCAATAATCCCATCCTGAAATATTTCCTGTAATCGAAACAACTGCAGTTGCGAATACATTTACAAGTGCACTCGGTGGCCACTTTATAAGGTACACCTATAAAATCTAATGCTGCCCAATAAAACAGCTCAGACATAAATTCTACCTTTACAAAGATAATGATTAGTTTTTAATCTAACTCTATGTTTATTATTGAGGTTGTAGTCTGCAGTGTGGTTGAACTGGTCTACAATTAATGTTGCAGGTGTTTCTAATGTTCATAGATTCATAGATGTTTTTGAAAAATGAAGATCCCCTTAAAATGATAAGAAAACCTGTTTGAGCACGAACTCGCTCTGTTTCACTTTCCTCCTCACTCTTTATGATTTCACTGGTGTTTTGCATTAGTCCTCATTATCCCTGACTTAAGTGCCTCCTTTGATGCTGTGATCAAGACATCTTCAACATTAAAAAACACTGTCATCTCCAAAAAAAATTCTTTAAACTGGTTTCACCTGGACGACAGCGGTTGCTCTTCTGTCAGGATAAAAGCAATATGCTCAATTAAAGTACTTGTGTTCACCTGCAGACGGGGTTCAGTGGTTAGCAGCTGTGCTTCAAACACACCTGATGTTTGCAGGCAGGAAGCCAGTGAGGGATCATAGTTTGTATCATCCCTTTGCCAACAGGGGAGCGAGCAGTGACAAGGCCTGCAGCTGACGAGGAACCTGACCTGACACGAGCTCATCCCTGTTCCCACCGGTCACCTCCCCAGTCACTTACTGTGCCCATTAGCTTGAGGCTCCTGTTGCGGCTGCCCCGGTTGTGTTGTTTTTGGGGAGCGGGCCTCCAGCTCTTTCAGCTGCTGCACCAGCAGCGCCAGGTGCTGCAGCAGGTCCCTGTTCTGCAGCAGCAGCTGGTGGACGCGGGCCTGAGCCTCCATACGAGCAGCCGTCTCTGCCGCCATCTGATCCTTCAACAGCTGCACCTGGAGTGGAAAACAAAGGGTGAGGTGTGTTTGTTTGTTTGCGTGTAAATATGTCTGATTGGATTCATACACAAAACCAAGATGCATTATTGTGTATTAGAGTGCATAAGACTGATGTGACACCCAACATGTTTTCTAGTCACTTTTAGACAATCTTCATTTTACAAAAGCACCTATGAATTTTCAAATTTCCATTAACAAACATCCTTTTCTGTTTTCATACCACTAATTTCAGACGTGATTGTCTAAATGCTACATACTTATGTTTCATGTTATAGACTTCAGTTGCATGCACTCAGTTAATGTATATTATAGTACATACAAAAAAAAAAAGTGTGACCTGTTATTTTTATGTCTCGTGCCTCAAAGTAATGATGGGATGGATAATTAGATATTTTGCTACGTACAATAAAACAAACAATAAACTGGATCAGACATGAGATACTAAAGTAAATATGCACTTGTTTTGTAGTTTGCAATTATTTTTTTATTTCAACACTGTTTATATTCCATCATGCTGCAATGACTATCCCTCCATTACTGTGTTGATGCTGCCCCCTAGTGGGAGAGCATCAGTAAAAGAAACACAGCACATTAAGATAACATGATGATGCCATTATAGGTTGTTGGAACTTGACTGTGAAAAACAGGCTGGAACGTGACTGAGCGAGCAATGAACTGGTTGCAGAGATGAAGATCATCTCCTCTCTATCCTGCTCAACTATGCTAAAGGGTTTTTCCAAACTTCCTGGATGTGTGATAGTGAGTATGAGCCTCCAGCACAGTAAAAGGTTAGTGTGAGTGCTCAACATCACAGGGAGGTACGGGTGGACTAAATGTCAATATCGTGACAAAGCTGCAGCAAAAACTATGTGTGTGTCTCTAATGAGAATGACGACCATAGTCCAGGTCTCCACAAGCTGACTGAAATAAACATGCAGCTGTGTGACGGGGCAAAATCTCAGATTACTGAACGAGCCGGATAATGGTTCATAATTCAGACTAAATTGGATCAGATAAATCCACAACATGAGTCAATATCAATCAGGCAGGTTCACTTAGGCCTACTGAGTTTGAAGTCAAACTAAAAACGGGTGAGTATCAAGTTTAATTTATTCAATATTGATTACTGGGTTCACGTCTCACAAGAGAGACTATTGATTTGAAATTAGCCCGTCAATGGAAGATTATAAAAAGAGCCAAGACTATGAAAAATGTTAATCTAATCAAAGAACGTGCTGAAAAGGTGAATAGAAATGTTTCTGTATTTATAGAGGAACCATTATGAATGAAGCCAGAAATAATCAACTATTTTGTTAATCAGTGAATTGTTTCAGTGTTTTTGAAGTAAAAATGTTGCAATGCTCAAAATCTTCTCTGATTCTAACTTCTTAAATGAGATTTTCTATGTCGTGTGTGTCTGTTTCTTACCTGCGCGACGGCCACCTGTGTGTGCTGCTGCTGCTGCTGGAGCTGCTGCTGAAGGAGCTGCAGGTAGTGCTGCGATGCCAGCGGAGTGAGCGCTCGAGAGCAAGGGCTGCTGGGAGTGACGCCTTGGGATGTCACGGTGAAGAGGGACATTCGATCGAAGTCCTGAGAGACAAACACACAGAGAAAATGCATTTTATTGATAGAAGGAACATATTCAAGGATGAAACATTTGGTGTACTTCCTTTATTCCCTGACACGTACTGTACCCACAAAAACACGATGGAGTTCAGTGTTGGCCCTCAAAACCCATAATGCTGCCAGTTTTTCCACCCTCCCTACATAATAGAAGTTATTTTTAGACTTTGGACACCAGATGAATGCAATTAACAAGCCAGTAGGATAGAAACCACCCAGTCCTCTGAGTCCCTGAGACCAGAACTGCGACCCACTGATCTGGAGCCCCCTGGAGCCCGACTGTAGCTCCGCACCAGATCTGAAGTAATCTCTAAACTCATTATCAGACACTCTCAGTCTCTGTTTCTCCCTGGATTTTTTAGATGAATTTCCAGATGATTTCTGGTAGCACAAATGTTTCCTAGAGAAACAGGGCGCTCCCTTAGCAGCTTTTCACTTCACCCCCTTGTCCCACATTGTAGGGACAGAGAGAGATGGTGTTTTGCATGTGGGTGGATGCTTAAGTGAGAAAATATGTTCAAGTCAGACATAAACACATAACATTCACCTCTGGATGATCCCACAAATTACTTCTGCTGTCATGCAAAATGACTTGGTTCAGTGGTGCACAGTATATTGTAACGCCTACATCACACCACTTGAGGGTGAAGTAGCACCCTGTAAAGAATAGGATGTTCAAGTCAAGTTTCTCAGAGAGGGCATCTTAGCCGGAGTCTTTCCAGGATGAACCTTTCATACCCAATCATGATACTATCACCTGTTACCAATGAACCTGTTTACCTGTGGAAGGATCCAAACAGGTGTTTTTGGATCAGTCCACAACTTTCACTGTCTTTTGTTGCTCCTGTCCCAACTTGTTTGAAACATGTTGCTGCCATCAAATTCAGAATGAGCAGATATTTACAAAGATCAATGAAGCTGATGAGGTCAAACATTAAATATTTTGTCTTTGTGCTGTTTTCAATTGAGTATATGTCAAAAAGGATTAGCTATGACATTCTGTTTCATTGATGTTTAACACAGTGTCCCAATTTGTTTGGACCCTTCATGAACACATTATCTTCTGCCAGAGTTAAAACAGTTTCAATCATCAAAAAACCGAGTCGATTCAACCCCTCAGGCGGTCCTGGAGGTGTTTCTGTTATTTTGTCCACCCTTGTGTTGTCCACCAATACAACCAGCATCTTGTGTCACATTTTTTCCTTTTATCCTGATCTCTCAATATTTCTTCCTTCATCTCGTTCTCTCTCTTTTTCCTTCCCTTTGCTTATCTCCACAGAGCAGATGTTCGTGAACACCTCAACTGGATTATGGTGGCGTTTCTCAGAAATCAAAGAGAACAGACTGGGTTTTCAGGATTAGGTGTCCCCCTTTTCACAGCCAGCAGGAATATTCAGGTTCCTCTCTCTCTCTCTCTCTCTCTCTCTCTCGCAGCATGATAACAGCTGTATCTACTGGCTCTGGTGACAAATCCAAAGCAACACATCATGACACACCAAAGCCTGCATGTTTGGATCCATTTATCCTGCCGCTAAATATTAAACATAATTGGCAGTTCCTAACTTCATAAGGATTTTAAAGTCTGCCAAATCTCAAACGCGGAGGAACAAAAATGTCTTTTTATCTCATGCAACAGTGACCAGGTTATTTCATCCCGACAGTATCTGCTGCCAACTCGAAGGGCTGCAGATCAATGATGTGCTCAGGTGCTGCAGTCGATGACAAAGCACTATTCTCTACTTTCTTAGTTCAATGAGCCATTTGGCAGCACCGTGCCCAGATAATAGCATCAAAACACTACTAAAGTCAAAGCAATGAATCAAAGCAGAATCATAGTCCTGCAGCTACAAAGCCAGAAGCCGTCTGGGGCAAAGAAAGCTGTGATCATTAAACTGTGGAAGCTGCTGCTGCCTCACCCCGACTGCTGGAGTCGGTGATAAAGGGGAACCTTCACTCCAACCGTGATGGAAACGAGCTGTCGTGAGAATGTGCCGTTCATGATATGAGTTGGTGAATGTGAGGCTCTTACATCTTGTTTTAAGGTTTTGCTGTTCATTGACCATGACAAGAAATTACAGAAATACAGCGGCTATGAGGAAAACTGAACACTGAAAGGTGAACTGAAGGAATTAGTATTCATGTGCTTTCTGTCTGCTTGTTTGAGGATTGTGATTTCCAAACACAAGACATTTACATTTCGTTTTTTAGGATTAGTGAACTTGAACAATGTTGCTGCTGGTTGTTTGATTGGTGCAATATCTCTGTTTGTGCGGGACCTAAAAATACTTGTGTGATATCACATTAATCTCAATGTTTAGTGCTGCCAACTTGGCAACTTCACCTCGAGATTTAGCAACTTTTACGACCTACTTAGTGACTTTTTTCAAAAATGTCCCAAGTGACAAATCTAGCAACTTTTTTTTTGGCAGACCTTACCTCCATTCCCTTAATGTGCACTCACACTTGCTGCTTTGACTCTGTTCTGTGAGCAGCAGCATGTTCAGTCAACCAGTCATCAGCCAGACAGAAATTTGAATGACCTGTGAATGTGTGTTGCTAATGACAAATCACTAATCCCCATTGTTTGTCCAAGGTTCCCTTTGTGTTTGTTCTGAATGATTTAATTTGACTGTTTAACATTTCATTTTTTCACAAAACACACAGTCTACAGGAGCGAGTTAACTCCAGTGTTTGAGTCCTTATGATGAAGCTGTTCATTTAAATTTAGTTTGATTAAATGCTCTCATATTATTTTAGAGGTTTTTAGTGACTTTCCATTGAAAACTGTTGGTTGGTCTGAACACAGAAAAATATATTAAGTTAAGTTAAGTAAGTTTTAACAGTCTGGATATTTATATACAACTGCATCGATGAAAAAGAGACCACTAACATTAACCAGACACTCTTCTTTTAATAATGAAGGATGAACGCTGAGTGTCCGAAAGCTACTGATTACTCAGCATTTTTTGAAATAACATGAACAAAAATAACATCTAATAGGAATCAGAAGAAAAAAAATCAATGTGGCCTCCCAATTTTTGAATGCTGTAAAACGACAGACGGCTTTAATCTTCATAAATAACTAATGCAATGTGCACTTATCCAGAAAGGCAAAATAACTGTAGTATCATAATGGAAATGTACAAAACACAAAATGTGAGGAGAATTTAAACTCACAGTTTGACTTTAGAACATCTCTATTACTGGACTGCAGACAACTATAATATATCAAGCACAACACAGTGTGCAATCTTCTTGCCCTCTGCAATTCAGTGTGTGTGTGTGTGTGTGTGTGTGTGTGTGTGTCCTGCAGTATCTTACTATAATGGTCTGTCCCGGTTTGACCACGTTCAGTTCGGCCAGACTCTGCAGAATTTCACTGACGGCCTTTTCACACAGCGAAGCACCGGCCGAAGGATCTTCTCCTCCTCGCCTTCCTCCGTGTTTGCTGTCCCCCTCTTCCTCCCCTTGCTCTGCTCCCGTCAGTTTACGACCTGTGAACGAATACAGAAAGATAATAAGCAGAAATTAACCATCACATTTTGTTTCATTTTGAAGAGTTTAGTTTGATTCAAAATACCAAACCGAATTTAAAGAAATTCATCATGTCACATATAGCACATCAACAAACTATCAACTTAAACTGAGAGAGACAAATGACTTCCAGAGCAAGTGTCAACGTCATATGACTAACATCAATGATGCTGATTCATTCAATTCACATCTTTACACAAAGCAAAGCTAACTGGTAGCTTGGCAGTGGCTTTATAATAATAATGATAAGAGTAAACTTTATTTTTCATTTCTTTATTATTTATAGCAGTTTCATACAAGAAATGAAGCTGAAAGTGCTTCACAACAACTTGTATTTAACAGACAGATATATGAGTGGTAGCTGATTAGCACATTTCACAAACTTTCCAACTGTTCATTTAAGTAGAAATACATCTTTGACAGTAAATTTATGGAATTTCATATACTTCTGACAGATCTGATGTATCCATTTTCACAGTAAAGTAAAGCACAAGAGTCTATAAAAACATGATTACCTTCATTTAAATAACTAAACCCTAAATTAGAGCTATCTTAAGCACTTACATAGTATTTTACCCCTCTGCTTGTCACACAACTGCTTGTCGCTCAGTGCCAGATAACTATTCATTGACTGGGCAAATTACACTCATTACTAGTAACACTGGCAATCGCCCTCTCGTGTTGTCCCATGATGTTAAAGTCGTAATCCCGGTAATGTTTCCCACCCTGCATGGAATAAACGCAGCACAAGGCCTCAGAGAACCATCGAATCCAGATTAGCTTCACGTTGTCGTCTGTTAACATTCCGGTGGAACCGGTTACTGTCGGGTCGCTGTGATGAATTAATAAGCTCGTGAGGTCTGATGGTTTCGTTTAGGCCCTAAAGAGGCGTGAAATCAAACAGGCGAGGCTCAGGAGGGAGATGGTCCTCGTGTGCCCGACATGACCGATCAAGGCTCGTAAACACCAAGTTTTCCTCAACAACATTGTTCGGACCAGATGTTGAAGGTAAAATGTGTGTTTTAACAGCACCATTTTATAGAACATCCAGAAAGTGAAGAGGGCATCGGTGAAACAAACCTCAGTAACCACAAAGCTTTCTGTGTTTGTGTGCTTTGGTTTCATTTTACATTTTTTAACTTATTTTTCCACTGTCCACATGTGTAGACTTGAATCACATGACTTGGACTCGAGTCAGACGTGAGTCATGAATCTGACGACTTTAAAATCCACTTGACAAAATATAAAAAGATGCAACATGAGCTTGACTTTAACATCAGTGAAGTGCGTCATGAATCAGCTCTTCATAGATTTGGATCATTATTTTGCTATTTTTCGGCACAAACCTTAGTAAACTAGTTTAGTTTTTCTTGTGTTTGGTCCAGAGAGAGATGTTGGCTCTCTCACAGTTGGACGGCTCAGACAGGCAGCAGGTGTTTGCACATTGCTAACCAGAAACTACACTGTACAAACAGACCCTGGCTCACAAAGTTAGCTGCAAACAAAGCCAGAGAATCAGTTCTCTCTTTTCAGGATTTTATTCCTAACATTAAATTTTCATCAACATTTTACTTTATTTCACATACTTCATACTTAGTCATGCAAATCAATATAATGACCCAAAACGTCTATGTGTATTTGAATGTGCTCTGCAAAGGCAACACTGTGCACAGCAGACAGCAGTAAAACCCTTTCAGGTAGGTCTCACCATGACTGCTGGGCTCCTCTGTGGACTTGTCACTCTCTCCGTCCGCCTGTCCGTCCGCATCCTGCTCAGCATGCTGCAGACTGAGCTTATGGCACACTTCAAAGGCCTGACCTACTGTCCGCACAATACGCATGGCCTGCGTCTGACAGGGGAAGAGAGAGGGAGAGACGGGTGGTGAGACGGGAGAGTTGGAGATAAAAGGTCAATGTTTGGAGGAGAAGTATGAGGCGTTCCACTCCACCAAACAGCACAGCAGTAATTTCACTGATCAGCTCCTCCTGTCTGCTTTAAGACAGTGAAATCATCTGGTGTGGACAGAAACATGCACACTCTCAGTCACCCTCTGCATGCAGTTTAATGCCTCTGATAATAACTGAGCCAAGACAGCAGTAAGTTGCAGCATGAAAACAGCTTAGAGCGAGGAAAGGTACAGAGATGCTTGTCTGAAATATGCAGCTATAATCCTTGTCCTTGAGTGCATCTATTCTGTATTCGCCGCAGGCCGTGGATCTGCCGCCGGATATTAACTGAGCCACCAAAAAATCGAATTCGAGATCAACCAGAATTGATCAACTGAGCTGACACAATGAGGAAATGAATTCTTAAATAAAAGAAAAACACAGACCACAAACAACCTGCAGTCACAGTTAGCTGGACACAGAAAACTGGCCCACAATGCACTTAACACTTACTGTATTCAACCGGGGGATTTAAATCAAGGAGCGATGACAGCAGCAAATTGGGTGTTAAGAGGAGAAAGTGCACAGGTTTTTCCAGTTAAGAAAAGGCAATCTAATCTTAGTAATCTAATGCAGCCATGAGAAACAGGCTTCATGGAGGCATTAGAGTAAGAAGATGCAGCTGGAGCCGGTAGAATCGTTATCTCTGCTTCCTCTCAGATTGGTTTCTCCCTGTGTGATTTGCTGATTGACAGTTTCATTTCCAGTTAAGTGGGTGCGGAGGTGTATTTTGCATAAAGCCTCTGTGTTGTTTAATGTGAAACACTTCTGTATCTGTGGTTGGATGTTAAGCGAATATTTTAACATTTTGTGAAATACGTTTATTCGCTTTCTTACCCAGTTTGAGATGAGAAGATTGATACCACTCTCATGTCTGGTTATTAAATATAAAAAGGAGATGGTTAGCTTAGCTTAGCATAAAGACTGGAAGTAGGGGGAAACAGCTAACCTGGCTCTGACATACAAGTGTTGATTAGTGAGCTTTTAAGACGGACTTGTTGTACCTTCTTCTTTGACTTGAAGACATTACATCTGAAGGAATTACTGGAACCATCTCTGGCGATGTAGCTGAAGATCTTTAAGTCCTGGGAGTCGTGAGACACGTAGAAAATCCTGGAAAACAAAATACATTCATTTTTATGATTATTATTTTGTTACATAATCCACCTCTATGTTATTATCTGCCTTACGACAACATGTATTAAAACCCAATATTACACCAAGGAGAAATAACTAACTTAGTGCAGATATAATATTTTATATAAATAAACAACACCACACTATTATTGTGTCTTATACTGAACAAGTTCTGTCTGCTTCTGTGCCTGCAATCCTGCAACAACACACTCTCCATCTAACACCACTGCAATAAAACATCTCCACCGGGGACCAGGCAAACAAATTATGACCGTCTACTATGGAAAGTCACATGGTGCAGAGTGTACTAAATACCTCCAGTGCACAAACTACACACCCACACACACAGAAACACAAGCATGGATAATGATATTTGACACGCACGGTGCCTTGATGAGGCGTGGCTTCATCAAATGAGATCCTCCCACAGATAAATGCATAATTTACAAGCATGCACGCACGCACGCACACACAAGCTGGTTAGACCTTTAATGCTAAGACACTTTAAAGTGGCCGCCCACTCGTTTCCATCTCTGAGATTTCCATTTCCATGAAGAGGTTGCCTCACTAGCTATAATTGCTCATTTTAAGGCAGCCAAAAAAGACTCCCATTCAATCATTCAATCTTTGCTCACGCTCTGAGTCTTCCTTCTCTTCTCTGCACCTGACAGGTAGGATTGTTTTGACACTTTATGGTTTAATTGCTGCGACCTCCATAGCGGTGACTGACAGCTTCACAGGCCCGTTAATGATTGGTTGACAGGCTCGGCAACATGTAAACAGGTGAGGTGGGGGCGAGATGTCGAAGCCTTAAATGAACGCATTTTCTTTTCTGAGATATTTCGTCAAACAAGCTGAAACTTTGCTTTAAAATACCATCTCAAATATTTAGATTACTTTATATCTTGAGAGTGCCTCCCCTGGAAAAATTACATACGTTAACATATATAAACATATGCTCCACCAACTACATGCACAAGCTGTAGATTATTCATGATGCAACTGCATTTGGCATATACAGTACAGTACATTCAGTCACACATTAGTCCTGCATGGTAAAGTACATGGGACGGCCTATAAAGCAAACCTCAGCTTTCTCCGTAGAGGTCGAGTCGGAGGATGTAACTTCCACTGAGAGACACACAGCATGGTTTGTCTGCAGTACACTGACGGTAATTACTTTGGTTAAAGCTAACAAGAACATGCTGAGTGCAAACAACAGACTGGACAGACAGTTTAATCCCCTGGGTGTATGAAGGAAGCAAGATTTTAGATTTGTTTTACAGTATGAACAGATTAAATTGTCAGAGAGTGAGAAGCGTGACTGACCTGTATATGGGATCTTGCATGATCATCATCTTGCTCTCATCCCACGTCCACTCTTTTCTCTGTGGAGGAGACAGACGGCTGTGATAAAGCATCTCACATTAAAGAAGTTACACATTTATCACTAATATGTTCAAGTTTTTGGTTCAGTGTTACAGACTCTGCTGTTTACTCATATCTTATTCCTTTTGGAGGTTGTCACTGGTGACTTACCTTCTGTTTCTTCCTCAGCATCACCTTGACTCCGTCCACAGACACCACAATGCTGACCTTCTTCTTCTTGATGTTCTTGGCCTTGAATTCATACTAGAAAAACAGAGAAAAAGAAGAACATCAGAATGGTAGGAATAGATACAAACAGTATGTGTCTTTCCTGAAATCAGCAAAGTTTAGAAATTTAGCTTTGAAAAATTAAGATGAAGAGCAGCAAATAAATAATCTAAATTGCTGCAGACTAATTGACAAATCAATTAATCGGCTAATTGTTTCACATGCATGTCCTTTCACATACAGTCATACACACCACTCTTCCCCCTCATTGCAGTGAGTTTACATCCTGCTGGACATTTGGCATCTTTACAGAATTAAGGGCATAAGTAGGAACAATCTGTCAGCATTAAAACATGATCTGCAGTGCACTCTAATATATCAGCATCTTTAATAGCTTGGCAGCTCACAACAGGGGCCCTGATAAAGTCTGATGAATATTTGTAGCCAAGCCAACTAAAAAAAACCTCTGCAGCTCTGATGCCAGTGAAATGAGAAAGGACACTAACTTCACCTTGAGTGTAATCAGAAGCAATGAGGTCAAAATATTCAGTCCAGGTGTATTTGATTATATGCAGCCAATAGCATTAAAGGTTGGCATCATTACCTCATTAATCCTCCTGGCTGATCAGTGACATGATATAAAATTACAGCTGAACTAAGTCTCTGCTTCTCAGAGGCACAAAACATGAACTGCACCAGCTAAATCAAACAACATTTAAGTGAAAGTTTTGCAGAGTCAGTGCACAACAGCTGTGTCTGCACTGAGTGAGGAACATGTTTCCACCTCTTCAGCTGCTCAGGAGCTCAGCAAGTCTGGCCTGTCGACTCAAATCAGCGTCGCTTTAAAACATGAAGCACGGTTCAACTCTTCGCTAGCAGCTATCAGGGCCTGTCAGGCCAAAGTAATCAAGTTCCAACCCCGAGTCCTAAAAAGTTGGAACGCTGTCTTAAACATAAATAAAACAGAATGTGATCATTTGCTGATCATTTTTGACATAAGCTCAACTGAAATCAGGATATTTAATGTTTGACTTCATCAACTTCATTGATTTTTGTAAATATCTGCTCATTCTGAATTTGATGCCAGTTTCAAACAAATTGGGACAGGAGCAACAAAAGACTGTGAAAGTTGTGGACTGATTGAAAACACCTGTTTGGATCATTCCACAGGTAAACAGGTTCATTGGTAACAGGTGATAGTATCATGATTGGGTAAGATAAGATAAACCTTTATTCGTCCCACAGTGGGGAAATTTGCAGGTATGAAAAGTATGAAAGGTTCATCCTGGAAAGTCTCAGTCATTCACAAGCGAGGATGGAGAGAGGTTCAACACTTTGTGAACACATGAAAACTGTCAGTAAAAGCATATTTCCCAAAATTTTGAACAATTCCTTTAATATATTTAACGGAAACAATTCATTAAATGGCATCATGTGGCATCCAAAACCTGACTTATCTGACCACCTGGGGGCAGCAGAAACAACATGTGAACACACCATTGACATATCATCACTTTTTAAGTTGATGGTAAAACTGTAAAACAAGCACTTCTTGCTCTTTTTTTTTTGCACATTCAGCAGAAGAACAACATTATTATTCATTTGTTCATTTGTTTGTGGCCACCTGATAAATATAAGTCCAACATTAACAGCTGTCTGGTGTGGCTGAAAACGACACTCAAACATCTACATCTAGATCACAAATCGAGGTAAACAGTAAAAGTTTGCACAATCTTCTTCTCTCCAGATCTGCTGCAGACAAAATAGGCGGCACGTCGCATTGGAGCTGGCAGAGTCTCCCCGAAAACAATAAATGTCCAGTGTGCTGCTCTGCCAAAGTTTTAATATACCGCAAAAGTGAATGGTCTCCAGCCAGATGAATAAGTAAAAGGGAGAGAGGATAGAATATGTTGTTAAAAAGGGAAGGGATGCCAGTATGGAGACGAGGCAAGGGTAAGAAGACAAAGACGGAAGATGAGGGGAGAGGTGAGGAGATAGGAGGAGACAGAAGGAGAGGAGGCGAGGAGACGGCCGTTGTTGTGTGAAGACCTCCTGCAAACTGTGACCTTTTCATCCAGCCGCACAATGCTGCAATTAAGTGAGCGTTGTGAACAAGTCAAGACCAAACCTGACCAGGAGTCTGACTTTTATTTGAACCCATATGTCCTCACATGTGTCTGTCAACGTGTGCACAGACTGATAGTAAATAAATGTCACCACTTAATTTTTCGTTTCTACGTTTCCAAACCTTCTTTCATGCTAATTTCCTGCTTGTGTCTGTTTGAAATGCCCTGCTCTCCCTGCCCTGGATCCATGGTGATTAAAGTTTCAGTCTCTAATTATACAGAACCGAGTCCTGAGAGAGCTGATTAAACGGAGAATAGGTTTAGAGAGAGAGGAGGAAACACACCGCAGAGACAGAGAGAGACGCTAGCCGGGGTTTAGAGAGGAGGGATGGAGAAACGCTCCAGCTGCAAAGGGAAGTGGTGACGGTGGTGAGATGAAAGCAAAGTGTCCAAGTGTGAAACCCAAAACCAGACGATGATGATTTATCTGCTTATGAACCCGGTGCAACATCCACTGATATTGAGAGGACAGCGTTTGCTCTGGGGCAACACATGAGATGAGGAAATTCAGAGAGAGGTGACTGAGCAGAATACGGATTTTCAGGCATCAACCTGCCAAATGTGGAGACCCGAAAAAAGCAGTAAAAGATTCTCAGATGACACAAAAATATAACATGCATTTGTTCACAATGTTATTAGTAGTTAAAATGGAGTAAGAAAACAAATCCAAAGCTTTATACTTATCCTTTACTCTTTAATTCCTTCCTCTACCTCCAATAAGTTGCTAAATAAACTAATACTTTTTTCAATTTTTTTTGGTCTAGCGCAAGTTTAATCACTTCTCTTATTATTCTCAGACTAGAAAGTGAATGTAATATTAATCTCTTTCATATTTTCCCCACCAAATATTTCCCATTTTCCATATTCTTATGCTGGAGTTGCAACTTTTAATCGATTAATCTCTTAGTGGAAAATTAATCAACAATTATTTTGATAATCAATCAATCATTTTAAGCAAAAATGCTAAAAATTCTGTAGTTGCAGTTTCTCCATTGTGAGGATTTTCTGGATTTACCTGTTTTGTAAATGTAACATCTTTGGGTTTTGAAAGACAAGACTTATGATGACATCAACGAGGAGTTAGGGAAAATGTGATGGGCATTTTTAAAAAAAACATTTTCTGACATTTTATAGACCAAACAATGAACTGCAATCAAGAAAATGGTCTGCAGCTTAATCAATGATGAAAATAATACTTGCAGTCATAACTTGTATAATAAATACAGGTTCGTCAGTCAGCTAACATTAATCATAAAACTACATGAGCCCTCGTGAGTGATGTTAATAGATATACTGTGCTGCTTATGAAGCATCATCAAAGAAACACCAATGGGAAAGAGTGAAAAAAGGGTTTAAGACACTACAAAGTCTAAAAAACACCTTCAAAATTCCAACTTCCTACCTTTACTGACACATCAGTCTCAAAACCTCAGCTCCTGTATTATTCACAGTTTATGCCAGAATTCTGGTGAAGCAAAATGGGATTTTACAACTTCATTTGACGTATGAAATTTTTATATATTTTGTGCTTAAGTGCCAAGTGTTTTTAAATATTCAAGCTTTTAATGCACTTGCATTGTTATGGTTTTCCTGTTACCAACAGTGGAACAAAACAACATAAACCTTCTGACGTCAGCTTCCCTAAGCCTCCTCATGTCAGGTTGAGCAAGACATAAAAAAAATATTCCTGTGAAGAGCTTAGTTCACTTGAGTCGGCTGTTACGGATTCTGAAACTTTCCGAATTATGTTTGAGAAATTTAGGAAGACAGACTTGAGGAATAGCACGAGTTGTAATGTCTGTAATGACTAATATGTGGATTGAGCAGGCATGCAAAGGATGTGGGCTTTAGGTTTCTAAGAAGCCCTCTTCAAAGATTTGTCTTAACACCTTAAAACTATGCCTCCGATGCCGACTGTGAGTGTTGCAGCGCCACAGCGATGCCCAAGCTTAAAGCAAAGCGAGTCAGAGCAGTTATTTCAAATCCTTCCTCAGTCTGGATGTGTGCATTTAAGCCGTCAGACTCATCAGTCTTCCCAGACAGCGTAACAAATTTCAGCCAGCGTTCCTCCCTGCAATCTATTATGAAAGTGTCAGGCAGAATAGTGATGGCTGTTGCTCTGTGCACAAAATGAAGGAAAGGAGAGCGGGCTCTCAGCTGAATTTTTTAGCCCACTTTAATAAATTTTTGCTGCTTTAAAAGAGGCATACAACATATTACAAGATCAAACCAGAGGAGACAAGAGCCCATTCACTTTTTATTAGTAACATCTGAGCAGGCCAAGACAAAAGGATTTGGTGTGACAGGTTCGGAGTGCTCTCTTTTTGTGGCATGAATAATGAACTGTGAGAAAAGCCCAACTATAATCACTATCTAATATTTGAAAATCGTCAAGAGCTGAAGGTGACAGCTTCCAAATCAGCTGCTTTAAGCATCTTTGTGTATTTACCTCAACATATAATTATCTACTAAACAGCTAAAATGGCTTAAGTCTTTGTGTTGCTCTGTTTTAGCTGCATGATCACATCTAAGAATGACAGTGTTGGAAATGCCATTCATGGTCCCCAGGATGAATCCCTCCAGCTTTGATGATCATGCGACTTTTCCTCTAGCGCCATCCTGAGGCTGATATTTGTGGTTTTGAGAGAAATGTCTCAACAGCTATTGTCATGATATTTGGTACACATATTGTTTCTGTCAAGATGAACTGTAGTAACTTTGGTGATGCTTAGTTTTATATCTAGCGCCATGATCAGGTGAAAATTTTAATTTGTTCAAGACTTTCTTTATGACCATATTTCATGCAAAGGTCATGGCATTCCCATCAGCCTCAGTGCTAAAGCAGTACTTCATTTTGAATTGCCGTACTTCTTTGAACACAAACAAGTAAACACATTATACAGAGCTCTCCTGTGCGTGTGCAGTATCAGCTGGTTACATTACCACAGCCCACGAGTGAAGCTTGTCTAATTATGTTTCATTATTTCACAAATGAAAATCTAATAGCTCAGTTTAGTAACTAAAATATAATACACACAGTCTGTCGACATGTATTAGTCACTGCATGGACAATTGTGAGATGAAATAAGAAAACGTCACGTTGTGGTTTTACATGTTGTTACACTTTAAAGAATTTTTTTATCTTTGGACAAAGTCAGGTTAGCTGTTTCCCCTTGCTTTCAGTATTCATGCTAAGCCAAACTGAGATTGATATTGATCATCTCATCTAACTCTTGGAGAGACAGTGAATAAGTGTATATAGTGAAATGTTAAACTAACTTAATAAATTCAAAAACTCCAACTTTGGAAAAAATACATTTACTCTAGATCTAAACTTAGAAGCTATTATCAGCCACCAACAGTGCTGTCAACAGGTATGATTATGATTTCTAATCCCTCTGTCGGGCCCACTAATCAAATTCGAGTCTTGGAGCGAACTGTAGAGGACGACCCAGAGAGAGACCCAAGACACTGACTTCCTCTTTGCAGTTCTCGGCACAGAGCTCCCAGTCATTGTGTGGAAGCGATTGCGCTGCAGATACTGTAAATAAACCTTCTGGCTCCAAAAGGTACCTGTCAACAAGCTCCTAATGAAAAGCCTCCGAGTCCTTTACTTAATGTTATTTGGTTCACGCTTGAAAGTTCAGAGACATTGCAAAGGAAAAGTTGGAAAAGTCTTTTCTTCCTCCTGCTTTTCATGGATATTTTTAGAGCGAATAAATGAGCAGGATTTGGGTTTTGCAAACCAAATAATGGAATAAGAAATTATGGGCAACCCCCCACTCACATTCGCCGATCCTGAAAAGCAGAGGAATGTGGGGTGCATTGTGGGTCATTGATGCTCCCCTGTAGTACCACTGAATCCATACAGGAGCACACAATGGGCCTATAGATCGCAACCTAGCAACGCCTTCATTACAATTCTCAGGATTTGGGGAGTTCCAAGGAATTTCACTGCTTTTTTCCACAAAGACGAGACTGTTGGGAGCAGAACCGAGCTGAGAAACACAACAGCTGCCCAACAGCCTGGCATTTAATGTGAAAAGAGACTTCTTGGAAATCAAGAGTAGCAGGAAACAATTTTAAAATTAGCACATTTATTTTCTGTTAAACTCCAACTGCGAGTGCAAATTCTTTTTTTAGAGGGAAGTCACGTGTTCTGGCAATCAGGCAGCTGCTTCTTACAATGTCCCATTAATTTAACAAAGAGTTGGAGCTTTAATCACTGCTGCTCAACTAGTCTCTCACCCTGCGAGTGGTATTTTCAGACAGGCCTCTCAGCCTCGCGGCCAAGCGGGGAGGACGCGGTGACTCCCATGAGCCTCCAACCCCCAAACCTCCGGAGTGAACTGGCACGTCTCGTCATTAGTCAGCAGGAGTGTGATAAGAGAGCAATTACCTCAACAGTCGCCCCGGATGACGACCTTGGCCTAGATCTGAAATGAGCGGGAGTTTGTGTTTGTGCACGCTGGCAGGGTTACGTATGAAAAAGAAAGAGAGCCAGATAGGCAAACTTTAAAAAGCGTGTGTCTGCGTGCATTCAGATGCTTGCTGGTGCCTGTCTCTGCCTACGTGAGTGGTTTCCGCCTGAGTGCAGACATTATGGATTGGACTCCTGGGCTCCAGTGTGTTGGCAGCCTCCAGTGAGCAGCAGCAGTCTGGTCCTCAGGGAGACAGGGTGCTAACAGGAAGCGGCCCACTTACAGGGCTGCTTAACGGGGGCTTCTGCATGACAGCCGGGTTACACGCAAGACTGGAATTGACTGCAAGGGCGTTGAGCAACTGAGGCTTTTATTGTGAAATTTTTTCAAGTAGAGTTTGGAGCACTTTTGATTGAAAGGCTTTCTCTCTGTTTTGCTGTCATTGCCACTTTTTTTTTTTTTTTTGTCTCTCTCAGCATATTTATTCTTGATTTTAGTGATAAAATCCTGGGAGACAGATAAGCAACCACAGCTGGCACCGACACTGCACCAGCTCCATCTGGAAGCTACAGCTGTGACTCCTATAGATAAATGACTTTCATTACTTGCTCTGCAAATGTGTTTATAGTGGATGACAGACAGAATTGATCAATCCTGGCCTGTGTTAATACGTCTGGACAGAGGGAGGGAAGGAGTCAGAGCCCACGAACTCCGGGCAGCCATTACAACGCTCCATGTGGTGCACTTTATTGATCATCGTTTCGTCCTTCCATCTCAAATTAAAGCGGCAAGGTCAGGAAGAAAAGCCGTCCGGGATGAAAACTCTGAACGTGATTTGGGATGAGTCAACCCGTTCCTTTGGAGAGAAATCAGCTCCACTTGAAGCAGGCTTGTCAGAGGAAACAGCTAAGCCCCAGTGCGGGCCCAGGCAGGCACTCCTCGAGTGTCGGCGCCCTTGCAGTGAGAATGGACCCACGCCTGAGTGACTCACTGACAGGCACAGTGAAAGGACAGCCAGTCCCGGAGCGCTGACGGCGGCTACTCAGGGTTAGTCACATGGGACATGGAGGAAATACAAAGGAACGACCTGAGCATGCCAAACAGTCACTCTCGACGAGAAGGAGGGCGCACACGGATAGACACTAAGTATGTTAGAATGAGAATCAGCTTTATTGCCAAGGTTTACACATATGAGGAATTTGAGTTGGTGTTTTGGTGCATGGCAATAAACAAATAAGTAGAGAAATAGAGAGGAAGATAAAAACAAGGAGTCAGAAGCATAAACAGGAAACTATAAAAAATAGAAACTATTATAGAAATGTGTGCAAGATGTCATTTAAAATGAAGGAGCTGTGCAGTTTGTGCAGGAATGTGCAAGGTATTCATCTGGGAAATGTAAGTTCACAGTATGCACTATAAGAGTATTTTGAATATGATAAGATAGTAGTTCAGAAAGATGTATCCAAAGAAAGATGTGCATTAATGTGATGCATACAGTCCGATGGCGCAGATCTTATATTAATATAACTCGTGTTGTCTATAAAGAAGGGGGAGTGAGTGTCAGTGGGAGACTCTTGATGAGGCCAGCTGCAGTCGGATAAAACTGTTCTAGTGGTATGAGGTTTTGGTCCTGATGGACGGCAGCCTACTGCCGGGGGGATTGACTCAAAGAGTTCTGTCCGGGCTGGGAGGGGTCAACCACAATCTTGCCTGAACGCCTCAGGGTCCTGGAGGCGTCAGGTCCTGGAGGGATGGCAGATTGCAGCCGATCACCTTCTCGGCCGGAGGTACGTACATCCACATGCACACTCAGGAAAACACCACAATAAATAGATTTATAGAATGTAAGGTAATTATATTATTTCATAACTTAGAAAAAAAACAAATCTAAAGTGATGTAAGACTGAGTTATAGTCTCATCTGTGGCATCAAAAAAAAAAGGAGAATCAGGCAGACATGTCCTAACATCTGCAAACAGACACAGAAAATGTCATCTTAATCATCTTCCAAGTTACTGCATTAACAGACAGTGACAGTATTTCTTTTAAATGAACATGTGCAGTTTCTGTAGCTGGAATTAAATCTACAATACGCACAATGATCGATAGTAGCTTTTCTTAGAGCAACACATACAATACTTCTCAACTGCAAAGTGAAAAACTTTTTGCTTGGACGATGGTTTAAGGACTTTATAAGTGTCCAGCTTCTTGCATCTGGACCCTAATAACAGCATATGTTTATGTCTCCATCTGCTCTGTTTTGCTTGCGTTACTTCACTTGGATGTTTGACCTTCGCTGTACAGAATGATGTATGTGCAGACTTTCTTTCTTTCTTTCACTTTCTTCCGGTGAAAACAGATGCTCACAACAAGTCTGAGTTAAAGACGTGGATGCATGAACATGATTGGAAGCCAACTGTGATCCAGTATGCAACTTAAAAGTGATGTTGAAATTTGAAACCTCCAGTGCACAGAACAGAGAACTGAGGCATCTTAGTTAAACTTGGAAATGCAAAAAACATTTGCATATTCATAGATTCTGGATTTTCCAAATTGGGAGAAGAAGTGAATGCAATTTTAACAATTTGTAACTTATTATTATTCAAAGCTGAGTATGACATGTGTCTGATATGAATTTGGAATCATTCACCTAGTCCTAGTCTTTAACCTCTGCCTTTGTCTTGTAGACTCGTACACTGGAACACCAGGCTCGTGATGGATAATCTTGGTCCACGGCGGTGACGCATACGATGCTTCCTAGGGCTTGTAAATAGTTGCATGTCATTTATAAAGTGCTTCACTGGCTCAACAAGCTGTCTGGGTATCATTCAGGATTCATCCAGCCAAGAGTATAAAGAAGTGCTTTTGGCCTCAGTTAGTGTTCCTGGTCCATTTTTCAGATCAATCAAAACTGAAAAACGGCTTAAATATAGACACGCTGACAGGTTTGTTCATAAAGCCGGAGCGTGGGGCAACAGCAGCAAGAGGTTAAAATAAGGATCATGGTGATACAGAGATGCTGAGCGAGCTTCTGTCCAATGCAATAGTCTGGCAAAGCAGCAGTCAGAGTAATAGGATTACTGGGGCGAACGCTGTCAGATCACAGACCTGAAAATCCCAGCAGCCAGTGCGGGGGGGGGGCAAACATCACAGATTACATCCATATACTGTAAAAACACAGTTTGTGCCACTATATGGTCAACGTGAGGAGCACTTGTGAGGGCAGCGGCAGCACTCTGAGGGTTTTATAAAGAGACATGTTGAAGGTTTGATATATCATTGCCAGTTGATAAAGAAAAGCTACTCGAGAGCTGAAATGATTGGTCAATTAGTTGCCTGGCAGAAAATGAAACAGTAATTGTTTCAGCTGTTTTCAGTCAAATTGCCCCAAACAAGCAGGATTAATTCTTCCAGTGCAAAAACAAAGAGATTAATGATAACCTCAAATCTGTTAGAGGCTTGTGTCTACAACTAACCTGGACATATTAAGCCTACATGATCTGTAGCTCTACATGTCTGCCATCACAAAGGGAAAACACAAATGTGGACGGACAGGACGCTGGGGAGCTGGTGTGAAGGAGACACACGATGAGAGGGAGCCAGGGAGAACAAGAAAGTAGGTGACAAACCATGCAATAAAACAATGTCAGGTTTGGGGCCAAATGCGACCGCCTGATTAACCACATGTTAACCCTGTTTTCGGGGGTTAAACGTGGGGCGCGAATCGGGGGCGCCATCTGTGCTGTCCATGCAAAACATGCCCCTTGGAAGAGGCATTAAGAGTGTGTGGGAGCTTTCAGGAAGCTCAATCATGAGTAGCCTAAATCCTCGTCTGAGAGGACTGAGACGGCTCCTCGTGCAGGCTGCGACACCGGCGACAACTTGTCTGACAGCAGAAGGTCGGGCCACCGCATGGCACTGATTGATGACAGTCACCTCCACTGGGCTCACTGCTGTTTTTCTCCCTTCCACTTGTCAAGGTAAATATGAATTCACACCAAGATAAGTGCTTGAATCATGGAGCAATTCACGTCTGAGAAAAACAAAACTACACAGCAAAGTTGGGGTTTTCATTTAATGGCTGAGGCTCTGTGGTTCAGAGTGAGTGATGCACTGCAGCAGATTAGAGGCAATCAAATGGATCAAAAGCACTGAATGGCTTTTGTGCAGAATCAAAGGACTTACTGGAGATGAGCAGCATGCAGAGCGATAACCACGATCATCCCTGCACTGTATTTGTGATATTATTACACAGCCATGCTGGCGGCTCTGTGAGGCTGCATCATCGTGCCGACATGGTCACAATGACAACGTTATCATGTTGATGTTTAGCAGGTAATGTCACCACAACACAAAGAACAGCTGAGGCTGATGGGAATGTCCCTATAAATAAATAAAATTTCAGTGTAATGATGACACAGATGGAAAGTTACAGGATCGACACAGTTATTACAAATTATTCTTTGGAGAACGTGAATATCTCACAAATTTCATGGGAATCAGTCCAATCGTGATTATTCAACCTTGTGGTGGAGGATTCATCCACTGGGAGCCACGATCATCTGCACCAAATGGAGCTGCAACGATGAGTCAATTGAAAGAATATTAATTGTCAATTATTTTAATAATTTTGTTGTAATTCTTTCAGTAATTTTTAAAGCAAAAATGTCAAACACTTGCTGGTTCCAGCTTCCTAAATGTGAGGATCTGCTGTTTTTCTTAGTCATTCATGATAGTAAAGGAAGGTTTTGGACTGTTGGCTGAGAAAAAGCAGCAATTTGAAGACGTCGCTTTGGGCTCTGGGAAATTGTGATGAGCATTTGAAAATAATCAGCAAAATAACGGATGATGAAAATAATCTTTAGTTGCAGCCCTAGTACCAAATTTCATGGCAATGCATTCAATAGTTATCAGTCTGGACCAACGTGGTGGAACAACCGACCAACACTGCCATCCCTCGAGCCATGCCAGGCTTACTGACTACATCAGTGTCTGTTGCAGGAATCCAGTTCAGCTTCTTATTTGGAAAAGAGAAACCCAAGCTATAACAGTAGGTATTGTGGGCCTGTGGTAATATTGAGTTCATGGACGGTGAGCAAAGCTTCAGGGATGTTTCGCTGGTAATAATACCGTCCAAAAGTGGCAAACTTTGTGACAGAGAGCTCTTCGTCTCATATCCACTGCAACTGTGACCAAAGGTTGTCGGAGAAGGTCAGTTCAGTAATACTTCAGATAATGGAGCCCGGATAATGTTAGGAAGTCACGACACACTCCAGAAAGACAGAAAGATAAGGAAGAGATCTGAGGAGCTCAGGCTTTATCAAAACCTCCCAAATACACAGAGAAAGTCAGAAACCAAACTAGTCAAAGACAAAGATTAAACTGATATCCAGTTGGGATCAAATTATACAAAGGAAGCAGAAGACAACATGGAAAAAGTACAGAGTTTGGGAAATTGAGATTCAGTTCCAAAAATATGCTAATGCCTCCAGTGCATATGATTAGACGGCTTATGGGCCGTCTCCTCCTTCATTATCTATTCAGGTTTTCTGCCCTGATGGGTTGATGCAAGTGGAGATAACAATGAACGCAGCAAAACAGCTTCTCAAACTTTTACTGCAGAGCGGCGTCTTATATAAACTATATTAAAGTCAATCACACTATAAAATTCTCTTGTGATCAATCAACAACTCAAAACACAGCATTGGTTTTATTGTAGCTATTAAAAGCCTACGCCGCCTAAATGACAGATGTTAATGAACGGACAGAGTGTGACAGGCAGGGACATGGTCCTCTGCGAGACAGAGATGTCGTTAATCTGAGTGACAGTCACATTAGCCTTGTCATTCGGACGGCGGAGAATACGTTATCTCGTTAGCGGCTGTGAGCGGACGGCAGGATGAACAGCAGCAGTTTACTCACATCATTCATCCAATTAGAGGAGAACAGGGGGCAGCCATTGTGTCGCCAACGGACTAAAGCAAGAAACACAATCTCGCTGACAAGTCTCGGGTTCCTGAAAGCGTCCGTGAACTGCACATCAGTCAAAGTCAACAGATACAATGAGGGAAGACAAAATGGTAAATTGCAAATGTGGAAAAGCAATAATGCAATCAAAAAAAATCTGTATACTTTACTATACAGTACAGATTATCAATAATCATCTTTCATGAAACATTGCTGTTATAAAATGTCATGTAATAGATTTCCATACAGGGTCACCACAAGTCTTCCTGGTACCTTGAGTATGACTGATAGTTTGATTAAGAGAGTTGATTAAATGAATCTAAAACATCAGTTCTGTAAGTGCAAATATAAAAACAAGATAAGTTGCTCCACACTAAGACTTAGTTTGAGATTTTGAGAAATATGCTTACTGTGCGCAAATACACTTCTGTCCATACAAACTGTAAAAATGACACAAACATTTTTATGGTTTTATGTGTCTGACTATTTCATGGCCAGACACAGTGACTTCCTTGTCATCAGTGTAAGGTTGCCAGACAATCAATGGCACAATATTTGATTTATACACGTTGATATTTGTACAGGTTAAACAAACAAAATATGCAGGTAATACACGGGTCTACTGAACCATTTCTTTCTATGAGCAAACTGATATGTGGCTGTCCCTGTTAGAAAAGACTCCAGTCTGCAGGGTAGTTCACTACTTTTCATTTAAACCATAGAATCACACAGAATTTCATTACATAATCACCCACGAGTTAAAAGTTAAGTTTCTCTTGCCCTCTTCTCTCTCTCTCTCTCTCTCTCTTCAGGGAGTCGGTTAGACTACTTTTAAATGTCAAGATATTAAAATGAATTTCCGTCCCTAATATTTGCAGCGAGCGACTGTTACATCATCACTCCACATTACAACCAAAGTTCCTGGCCTGCATCTAGAACTCTAATTCAGCCCAGATCAGGAGGCGGGTCAGCTGATGTGAGTGGATCCAATCGTACCATCCACATTGCAAACTTAATATTACTTCATTAAGGGTATTAAGTCATTCCAAATACTCAAAAGTAAGATGTGACAGCTACATAGATAACACCAGGAACTCAGTAGTGATTGAACGTGATCACAAAGCTTTTAAACCCCAACTGCTGCCTGCATGTTTAAACCAACACAGACCTGAGACGAGAGGAGGAGAACGCAGCCACAATGAAAGAGAGAAGGTAAAGAGAATCGGAGTGCAGGGAGGAGGATGAACGATAAGAGCAGGAGAATGAGACCTTGAGGCTTTCTATGTAGCACGCTGGAACAAGATGAGAGAAGTGAGATGAATGCACACACACACACACATATATACACAACCGCACACACACACACACGACTCCAAATAACATTTAGAAGTAGGGCAGCCTATCTGCCAGCTCAAAAGCCTGCAGCACTTTTCTCAATCATTATCCAACAAACGATACCATAACACAATAGGCCTGGTTTATCTGCCTACTCATGCTAAGAAAGATGGCTTCCAGGCAGAGAGGCACAACTTGCAAACCTGACATGTTTATTTTAGGTAATAAGGAGAGTTTAAGGTAAAATGTAGACTCATTTGTGAAAATATGAATTAAAACACTTAATACAAAATAGTGCTGCTTCTCAGCTTCGCAACTGTCATCACATGCATACACGACAAATCGAACAGGGCGAGTTTCTCCATACAAACTTTGAGCCCATCCCAAACCTGAAGTGGAGCTGAGAAAGACATGTTTTGGCGGCCGAGCGCGTTGCCAGAGAGACCTGAGGAGCGGCCTGACATTTGTGGTTTAATTCAGATCTGCAGAATAATGGCGAGAGGGACCGAGGGCTCAACAGTACCATTCATCAAAAAGACGAACTCGGGGCGAAGCGCGCAATTGAAATTCTAATCTAATTCAAATCTAATCGTTCTGCTGGGACAATCGGGATGACTGAACCGAATTTGTACATTTACAGATCAGATAATTACTTTGACCAAATATAGACACAGTGACCAGCGAAAGGAAAAGAGGAAAAGGGAAGAAGATAGAAATAGTTAGGTGATTTTTATTAGGGATGTGGGAGTTTAGTCGACTAGTTGATCACCAGAAAAACTTATTTTATTAACGTACACATTTACATCACAAAGACATAAGTTGCACTGAAATATCTTTCGAGTCAAATGTAAAAAATGAGCATCTGTTCGTGATGTAAACAACGCTGGTTAACTGTTGTGTCTAAGATGTTTTGTAGGATTATGTCCAACACGTATTTCAGTGATATTTAGAATAATATTTGGAATGGAATGGTTTCAAAATATTCTTATAATAGACACAATATTTCTTCTGACAATATTTAACTTTATAGATTTAATTGTGCTCAATTTTGACTGTTTTCCTTGTTTTCTTACTTTTGGATGTCACAATTAGTTTAAACTTAGTTAGGAAGATCGCTTGCTAGAGGAAAAGTCAGAGGTTCACAGCAATAAGTGGGATCATCCTCTGGGGGCCATGAATGTCTGTACAACACTTCACCTTATAGTTGTCAAGATATTTCATCCCTACAGCTGCAAGTGTGGCAGACCTAATTCAAAATAAATACATTTAATTAACTGGTAGCTCATTGTTCTATTGGGTAATTTGAGGGCTATCCATATTATTAGATACAAGAGAAGCTAATTTTGGGTGTGTTGGATTGCATCATACTGTACAATGTTCCTGTTATTTTGTCCACCCTTTGCACATGTACGGGCCTATATAACCCTCATACAGTATTCTGTGCAAACCCAAGGACATAAGGGCATTTTGATGCAAATGTGATCACATGACTGCAGACATGCAGGTGCAGGCACGCACGCACACACACGCACACACACACACACACACACACACACACACACGTCCAGTTCCTGCTCTGTTGACTTTGGTTGTGTTTGTACTTCAGATTAACTACTGAAGGCTTTGTAGCTACAACAGCAACACGCAGGTTGTCGAGCTGTTCAGATGAGTTTCTGCCTGAGCTCTACAGGGACCTTTACACGCTAATGTCACTAAGGACTTGCTGATATATTATATTGCAATACCTCAATATAGAGCCTTTATAGAGCTGACCTGGCTGAAAATGCCAACTCTGATCAGATTGTATGACATTTGGATTTTACAATCCTATGCGACTTTTTGTCAAAACACTGAGACATAGAGAAGTGTGGACATCAGTGTTGTGCTATTTACAGAAAATAACGAGTTTCAGTTCTGGAAATGCCACAAACAACACACTCTATATTCATGTATCCAATACATACAGGAAACCACAAGTTCCCCAACTTTGCGTGCTGAAGCTGCAGAAAGCCGTGGTCAGGGAATGTCCAAGAAGAAAATGTGCCTTCAGGCGCTTCAGCAGGATTGAGTTCATGGCTTTGGAAATGTCTTTTCCTGAGGATGGGGCTTGTTTTGGGTGAGAGCGGGGAGATCAGAGTGTATAAGACTTGACTAATTGTGGCGCTGAAAGACTTGACATAGCCTGAGGGCAGATGATGAAAGCCTGTGTGCTCGTGTATGCGTGCGACATGATGCTGGTTGTTGGAGGCAGGGACCACTCACCACCTGTCTGTCTATCCATGTGAGCAAAGACCTGCTGTCCCTTCAGTGTATTTATCCACCGCACACACACACACACACACACACACACACACACAGTGTAGAAAAAAAACCATTGACATTGAAGAGGAAATCACTTCACTGTGGTGATGTTTTTGTAACTCAGATGTCAGCTGGTAAAATCTCATCTAGAGAATCTGCATCTCAGCTCATTTCCAGTGTGGAGCATCGGGTTTTACAGCAAAGTTACGACTAACAGCTCGGACACACCAGCATTTGAAAGAGTGACATTTTGTGGATAAATCTGTTCATTCCAGTGGAATCGCTGCAATCAGCACATGTGCTTGCAGGGACACGGTAAATCTGCTTTTTCTGTTAGTGGTTAACTTAGCAGCTACATTAAGTCACAAACTGGTCCTGTTAGTTATTCTCTATAGCAGATTTCAATCCATATGCAGCAAAAACTGTAACCAAATTTCTGAAAATAAGCAAAAGGAAATGCAAATCAATGTGCATTTCCATCCATAACCGTTATGCGTTTGTCGAGATAAACAGCCGGTGGCACTAATTCTCCTGTCAGGTACCATTAAAACTTTGGGCCAGTCACATACCAAACAGTGAAAAACAGTGTAAAAATGGGCATGTATGTTTGTGTCATGTATTAATTCAATATCTCTCTAGGCAAATTTGATGTTTTTGTCTCTTTAGTGTAGAAGAGGCATTATTCATTCACTAAATCTGTGATGGAAAGACGCCCGAATGAATTTCACTTTCTGATGTGACCGGGCCTTTACAGAGCAGATCATGCATGAGTATACTTTAAAACACAGGCTGTGACTTATTTTCAAATGACTGTTAATGAAGAAGAATGGGAGCCCCATTCTCTCGAGGCCTGGATAAACAAAGGGTGAGTGCACCCTTTCAAAGCTGAAATCACATCTAATCCAGTACACATATAGGTCACCTACTACGCTCTTGTACATCTGCCATTAAGCTGGCATCAATACAAAGTGAAAACAATGGCCCCCAATATGTGTCATGCCTCCCTAAATACAGCACATTCACACATGCGGGTGAAGACACAGAACAACACCCGACCAACCGCCCCCACTTTGCTATAGATCTGTAAGCCCCCTGGAGTTAAGCTGTGCTCTCATTTCTCTCCTGGTTTTCTGGGACGTGCAGGGTGTGTAATTGTTATGCAAAAATTGTTATTCACTGATAATTAGGAATTGTTTATTGGGTTCTGACTGTGCAGTTTTCCTCATGTTCAAGCCTACTGTGGCTTTGAGTGCTTGGTAGTTTAGAGCATACTCATATGTGATATTATCACTATTCTGTGTGTGATGTGTTCTGCAGCCTTCATGCATGGGTGGACATGTGTTATGACTAGCTGCCAAAATCTGACCACAAAGAAGGAAGAGAGAGAAACAGGAGTGAAATATGGACATTTCTCTGTTTCTCTTGTGGACGTTTTTGTTTGCTGCCAAGAAAGTTGACTGATTGACAGATGGTCACATGAGCATAGACAAGAAAAACAAGATGGTTAATAAACATGTGTGCTTTGCTTCACTGATTTGGCAGCTGTAAAAATCTCATGGGTTTTTGTTGACAAAATCTGCAACTGGAAGATGTAATGCCAATATGCATGTGCCAATTTTTACTCATTTACCATTATGTAACTGTCCTCGCTTCAGAACTTTGTCTCTTCACAGTTTGAGTAAAGTCTAAAGCGTGGAGGCACAAAAGGACACAAAGTGGAACTAAGGTGGTGTAAAAATTTCTGTTGCATCCTCTGACGGGTCCGGAGTGCTTGTTTTTGACAGCTCAGCGTGCTCTCGAACGTCTGACACAGACCCGGCGGACCCGCGCCGAAATGGAGGAACCAAAAAATATGAGATTTGCTTCTTTCTCGCACGGCAGACAGAGATCTTCTCGTGAGACGCTCGAGACGGACACGGGGACAAATGCGGAAAGAAGGGAGCCGTGTATTTTCCAGCGAGACTCTTGGCAGTCTGAGGAAGGAGGCTGCATCCTGACGGACATGTGAGGGAGGCTTAAAATCCCATTAGGGCCGATCAAAATTCAAAGGGAAGCATGCACAGCCTGCCCTCAGCCTAAAATCTATTCCTGTCAGCACTGAGTAGATGGCAGAGATGGGCTAAATTGAGACAGTCTATTTTGGTAGGAGGAGAGTGAGGGGATGAAAAGAAAACAGCAGAGGAGGGAGGGGGGCTGGAACTGAGGGGAAAGACTGAAGAGAGAATAGCCCCAAACTTGTTTCTTTTGGTCAAGAGACAGTGGCCTCCTGTAAATAAAGCCTGTTTGTTTCCCGAGGAAGTTCCAGCATATACACACGTCCTGTTCTGAAGCAGTGAGCTGTGGACGACTACAACAAATCTCCCCATGTGGGATGCAGCAACGCCAGCCTTTGTCATTCCTCGTTAATCAATTGCGGAGGTTGTTAGAATGCAAAGGGGGATGTCTATTATGGAGCAGTGGAGCTCACACTCACAGTCACACACACACATACAAACACATGTGTGGATGTACTTGCACACCAATAGGATGGTTTCTCTGCCACTGGTCAAACTGAAAGAAGCAAATTCTTATAAACCAGCCCAGTAGGAGCAGTCGGTCATAATGGGAGAAGGTTTAACAAAACACAACTCTGAAAGGATCCACAGGATACAAAATTGCATCCTTTCACTTCCTCGCTGTGGGAATGGCAGGTGTGTGCATTTGTAAACCGGCCGAGGACTTGACTCAACTAGCACAGCTCCTCTGCTCAAACCCAGATTCGCTGTGTGTTCAGAGATGATCAAGCTGTGTTGCTCTCTCTCTCTCTCTCTTCTCGTGTTTGCTCCTGTTTCCTCACATCGACTGAGACTAAAGAGATTAGCCGAAGGGAGATGAAACGACTACGGCTCTGCCAGCCACCATGCAACCCCTCTCGCTTCCAGGACTTCCTCTCAAGTCGTTCTCCCGCTGCCGTCAGTTCATTCCTGACTCTCTTTAATGTCAGTCGACTCTGCGGAGTCCTCAGTCCCTCAGCTAAAGGGTTGTGCTTTTAAATTAAAGACAAGGCCTTTTGCTTTTCTGAAGAGAGATGAGGAGAAAGTTAGGAAGGCCAGTCAATACTCATTCACACAAAGCTAATTACATTTGACTTGGCAACCGACCCTAAACGCACGCGCCCACCCTCCAAAACGCTCATGTGTTTGCATTCACACAGTGTCGGCACCGTGTGAGAGGGGTCGTCCAAAAAAGGAGCGCTTGGCACAAAAATACAGTCTTTACTTTCTCATGTGTTTGACACCAAGGCAGCACAAACAGCAGGTGCAGTTTCACAAGACATACTTTAAAATAACTTTTGAAAGAAGAAAAAAATCTTCCTTTTACAAATAAAAGGCAGTTGGCTGATCTTATGATCTTTGTTTAGGAAGAACCAGGGCATTTAAATGTAAAGTATATTCATGCATATGTATACACTTATGCACGCACCAGAGGCGTTTTCATCTGGACGAGGAGCAATTATTTCAGCAACTGAGCTCACACATTTTACAGGAGGTTATGTGTGGGACTATTTCTTGGCGGGGTGCAGTGACTTTGTCAGGAGGAGGTTAACGCCAGAAAGAAACAAATCATTTTTTCACCTCAGTTTTAGTCCTATTTTTATACAAAGCAACGATAATCATTTCCTGGCTGCAAGAATCCAAATAAAGTCAAATAAATTTTATCCATTATCTTGCAATTGCCGCTTGTGTCCACAGTGGCCGCTGTTCAGTAACAGTTATATAGTCTCGCTTTAAAGCTTCACATGTAAAGACGACATGACACAGTGAAAACAGGACTCATCCACAAGTCTATAAATAGTAACATCTCTCTCACCTTCAGCAGAGATTACATTAAACGCACATGACGAATTGCTAATCAAGGTGTTTTTTTTCCACAGATCCTTCTGATCATCCAGACTCTCCTGCTTATATTCACCACAGGGGGCTTTATAATCATTCATGAGCCAATCAAAAACAAAGATTTTCTATATAATGAGCTGCGAGTTACAACCTAAATATGCCAACTCGTTCATTATTCATTCATCTTCTGGACCTCAAGAGAAATATACAGAGATACATAAACCCAACATGTATGCATCCACATGTGAGCTCACACTCATGGTAAATAACTGTGAACTGTGTGTATTTTTAAATAGGAACATCGCATAAATAGATGCTGGTAAACAAGTCTCGATTTGATGTAGGAACAACTGGGTCTTGTGTTTTGTTTTTCCAGAGATAATCTTTTTCTTGTAGCAATCACAAGCATCTTCCCTGCCTGCCTCTACTTGCTGTTTGATGCTCTGCCTCAGCCTGCGGTGCATCACCCAGATGATCATGTTTACTTTACGGCCTCATTGATTTGTCAGTTTGGGAATCGCAGGAAATAACAGGCGCGATCTGCAAACTCAGCCCATTCACACAGATATTCATAAATACTCTTTGTCTCTGTTCCATAGACCTACTGTTGTAGATGGGTTCAGTTTGCCTAAAATATCTCTTTGGAACAACGGGCTTCCTCTGATTTTATACACACACAGTTTCACACTTAAAGCAACACAGCAGCCACCTACAAACCCTCTCTTTTACACTACAGGAGCCAAAACAAAGTAAGAATCTTGCATTTCCCCAAATGCTAAAAAAAAAAAAAATTTAAATGTTGTGCCTCAAAACTCATGCATTTTTCAGAGGATATATGCACATTAAAGCTTTTTAGCAGCTCGAAAAAAAAAAAAATGAAATCACACATTTCTTTCTCGCACATTCACTCAGCCAGGCTTAAGAGCCTTGTCGTGTCTGAACCAAGTGAGTCACCCTTAAATTACAGAACCAGCCCGGCTGTCTGATACAGCTCTGTGTTCGCTTCTGGAGGAAAATGCTGGCCTACTGGGACAAAGGGAGGGAAAAATGATTACATGATCCCCAGAGTCACACTACTGATATAGCTTTATGGAAAAAAAAATCCACCGAGCCTGACGACGATATGATGAACGACGAGGAAAGAGTGAATGGTTGATTTGTGAAATTCTAATAATCTATCAGATCATCACAATGCAATAAGTCTTAGTCTGACTTTAATCAAAGGCAGCGGCACACACACACACACACACACACACACACACACACACACACACACACACACACACACACACACTGTGCCTTTCAAAGATACCTAGAAAAGAAATGTACTATTCAGCAAAGAAAGCCGCACACTCTTATTGCTTTTTGTTTCTACAAAACTCATCCCGTCATTGCTTTCTCAGAAGTCACATTCTGTTGTCCGGCCAGTGCATGCATCACTACATCCTCAGTACAGATTTCATCCGACAGCTGCACACTCTTTGTATTGTGTGTGCGATTCGCTGGGTTATTGTAAAGTTACCTCCATCATGGAACAATCAGCACAGGGCTGAAGAGGAGTGTGTGAGTCTGATCTTAAAACACTCATGACACGATGATTTCATCTTACCCTGATTCTCCTCATGGCTGCCACGATCTCCATCCGACTGTTGGGCCTGGGCACGTCAAGACTCCCCACGTACTGGAGTAAACAATCAGAGTTAGAGATATTATCACCAACACTTCAGCTGCATGATTAGTCTTGCATAATCAGACGTAACAAACCCAATTACAGTATGCGTTAATTCCCAGCTCTTAGTGAGAATAGCAATTGATTTGAGTGTGTGGTTTATTCAACTCCAGTGGCTCCAAAAGTGAGGTCAAGAGTCATTTTTTTTTGATTTTGATTTTTTTTTTAGACTTTTAGAAGCACAATATCAACATCTCTGTAATATGTGATGTTCACTCTTTACACTCATAACATGAAAACAAAAAACAAAAGACAAACTGAACTACAAGTCTGATTGAAAAAGTTGAGACGCTGTGTGAAACAAAAAAACAGAAAGCAATCATTTGCAGACAAACTGTTTACAGACAACAGTTTCACAAAGTGTTCCTCAGTCCATGTATTAATCTCCTATATACAATCGTGTTTTTACAAAGTGGTGAACCTCTCTCCATCCTCGCTTGTGAACGACTGAGTCTTTCCAGGATGTTACCAATGAACCTGTTTACCTGTGGAATGATCCAAACAGGTGTTTTTGGATCAGTCCACAACTTTCACAGTCTTTTGTTGCTCCTGTCCCAACTTGTTTGAAACTGGCATCAAATTCAGAATAATCAGATATTTGTTTTACAAAGCATCCCAACATTTTCAGAATCAGGGTTGTACCCAAACTCTCACATTGGTGGTAAATATATTTCCATTGGAGAGTTAATGTCTGTATTACCTGGTAAACCAAATACTTTTACTGAAATGTGGCCACTAGTGCCTCTCTATTTAGGACTAAATGTGTTTAATGTCTTGTATAAAGGACTCTCTCTTTGTGGCCTGCATAATATAAATGTGTGGCTGTAAATAAGGGGCTCCAGGGACCACAATGTTGTTAGTATTATTAGTTAGTGTCAAGTAACACTAATCTATTTTAAAAATAAATTTCTTGGCTTATAGACTTATAATCAAATATGATTTCCAGTATATATAGACATGCTGTGTTTGTATCCCAGCTGCCATCTTACTCCTTCAGTGTTCTTGTTCTGGAAGTAAGAAAGTGTGTGTGTCATGGATTTTCTATTTAAATGTGTTCACAAATATTGAGAAAGAAAACCAGATAATAAGGACAGCAGACCTAATAAAATACACCATAAGACACAAGCAGCCTTGATTGAACTTTGTTTTAACCTTTTCAGAAACCTAAAATGACTTCAGAGCTATAATCTGTGCAGTGTAAATTAGCTCAGGCAGCCTCAGATAAAGTTACACAGACTGGTGTGTGTGAACAGAGCCACTAAAACCTGAACACAGTGGAGCTGCTTCCCTCAGAGCTTAATAATTTAATGACTTGGGGAAAACCCGAAAATACACTTAGTCCACTTCTGAGCATCAGAAATAAGGACATCAATCCCATTTTGTAACATTATGCAAATGCAATTTTGAAGCACAATTCTCTATCAGACCTGCAGCATGAAAGCATGTGTGTGTGGGTTCAAACTTCCTGGTGCACCCAGCTGAAAGTGCACCTGCACAACAACCTGAACCAGACTCCGTGTTAAAACCAAGGAAGAAAACTCCAACCGGCTCACCTTGGCTTGGAAATGAATCCCATGCTGATAAGCCTCCTCGTTATGGAGAGGCACCCTGGAGTCCCCCACATCGTCCACCAGGTTGTACCTGTTCCTGGTGGGCATCCTGGGCTCCGACACTGCAAATGTTCAACAGCTGCCCCGGAGGAAGAGCTCCGGCTCGGAGGGGCTGCAGTCCGGGGTGAGAGGCTCCAGGAGCGGCTTCCCTGTGCAGGCGCAGTCCATTGTTGTGTCCCGGGTGAACCCCCTCCTTTTATTCCCTCTGAGAATAACACTTAAGGAAAAGGTTGGTTCCTGGTGACGAGTCTCAGAAATTCAATGCAATGTGCAGGATGAAAATCAAAGAGGAAATCCAGCCTCTCTCTCCAGCTGTCTGTGCGTAATTTGGCTGTTTTGGATCCGTCCTGTGGCAAAGCTGCACCCGTCTCTCTCTCTCTCTCTCTCTCTCTCACAATGCACAAAGCAAACCCCCTCATTGGAGCAAAGTTCCCCAGCATGATGCAACCCGGAGCTGAGAGGGAAAACCGGCTCACAGTCAGTCCCTCTACCCCCCTCAGGAGGCGACAATCTGACACTCTGGTTCCTGAGGGACTGAGGTGGTTTATTTTCCTGTGGAGGAGAAACATGAAGGATTTTTCCCACAATATAATTAAAATTGCATGTCTTATTATAAATACCTCCAGTGATACATTTACTCAAGTACTTGAGTACTTTGCATGCTCTCTCTGCTACTCGATTATATTATTGCATTAAATATTGCACTTATTCATCCATGTATCTCCAAATTTGTTGATTTTGAATTTATGGGTTGAAAACATTCTCCTACTTTGATTAGCTGGAAGATGCATCCTCACAAAGCTGAAAACAGGCTGTTTTTCCTCATGAAAGGTGACTTTTTAGAAATACTTGGTTCCCACAGGACAGTGAAGCCACAAACATGTGATGACCTTGTAGAATATGATCTATGGCTGTACATTAAACTACTCAAACAATATATAAAGTAGTTCAAATGAGCTCAGTTTTAAACATCTACCACAGTAAAATGCAACATTAATACAGGAGGAATCTTCAACCCAAGGCATGAGATATAAGAAAACACTGATAATGAACATTTTACTGCACAATGAGTACTTCTACTTTTGATACTTTAAGTACTTTCTTCTTATAGTACTTACATACTTTTATGTGAGTAAGTTTTGAATGCAGGACTTTTACTTATAATGGAGTATTTTCAGTGTGGCGTTAATACTTTTACTTAAGTAAAATATCTGATTACTTCCACCACTGCTCAGGCGCCTACACATATGATCATTTTACAAGTTATGATGCATTGTTATAGATTTACATTACCCAAAAATACATAGCAGTTAACTCCACCTTGGCTAACTACATTAAAGTACTGCTTACTTGGTAAAGAATCAATAATAAGCCCATGATATAATACAAATAGAGGCCATTTTGAATAATAAGTACCTTTAACTTTTGGGTATTTATCCACTGTGCTGTGTATTTATTTGAGTAAATGATCGGAGTACTTCTTGCACCACTACTTCCAAAAAAGCCTGGACAGATGAATATTTAGTCAGGTCATTTAACGTGCCCCAAATTAAACAACTTATTCATTTTCAGATCTACATTTTTCTTCTTTTTCAGTGATTCTACTGAAGGCCACAAGCCTTTGAGTAATTTTTTCTATAAAATGAATATTCAGAGTATTTGCTCTTCATAGCTGCATTACAGAGTCAGGATGCTGATCAAATGGCTACGATTCATCACACAAACCTCATTTGGTGTTTTTCATCATCTTTGGAGTTTCCCCACAGGAGCCCAAATGAGTCTATTAGAAGATAAGAGTTCAGTTACTAAACAGCCATTATAACCAGCATGACAAATCCTTTTAATGACTCCAAAATGGCATTTCTGTTTCAACAATAAATGACTGTTTGCTGCACAAAAAGTGGAAATGATGGAGTGTTTATCCTCCTGATGCTCAGACTTTATCAAGCTCCTGCCCATGTTGTTGTCACATTACTGCTGCTGGTATCAAGCCTGCAAATGGAGCATCACGGGTTCAGTTCCCATGAAAAGAATACACTCCTTTTATACAGGTAGTAGTAATGTCTTATGTAATTCAATACGAGGTTAAATAATTAAAACTAAGGTATTACTGAAATAATGTAATGGCGCCCTCTGTTGATTACACACTGTAAGTTACTCAAGTTAAAATTCAATTTTGACCATGTTTGTTTTAACATTATAGTAGATACAGTGTAAAAGAAAGGTCTTTGTCTATAATTGATAACTTTACAATTTACAGGCAGTAGATTTATGGACTAATCAAATAATCTAACAAAATGAATTGAGATCTATTAGTATGAGAAAGAGGCAGCTACAACTAAATCCCACCAAAAGGGCAAAATATTAGGATTGAAAAATCACAAAGGAGGGATAATACTGACATGATGCAGTTTAAATCAAAAAGCAAGAAGTGGTGATCTTTAACGTATTAATCAAACCATCACCACCAGTAAAAAAACAACCTTTAAAATAGCTTTTAATGTTGAAACATGATATCAGCCTGTCAGGTCAGTCTCACAGATCGACACTGGTTAAATCGTACTCGCTCTGACGTTTCAAGTTTATTTGTCATGCCTGCAATGTAACAAAACAACTGAGCAAAGTTCAACCACCCACGTAAAAAAAAAAAAAAAAAATCCAGGTGAGAGGAGAGTAACAGAAAAGGTGTGGTTTGTTTGTTAACAGGTGCAAAAGGATATGTAGGACAAACATGAAAATCAAAGAATAGCTGAACATGTAAGATGTATAATAAAAAAGTAAAGTAAAAAGAAATGAATCATACTGTCTCTTAAATTCATGCTCTTTGAGACAGAGGCCTTCTGGATTTCTAAACTGGGCAAACTATTCCTTCAAGGTCAACTGCACTGACTTTAAAATTAGTTTGGGTTATCCATATTAGATGGAAGTTATTTGAGTGTATTATGTGAAAAATGGGGTTGAAAGACTGTAGAATTTGCTGCTTCGCACCAAAAAATGTAGGTCGAACTTTTTTTACCTATTAATCGGTTAGAATGAAAGATTGTATTTAGTTAAGAATATTTTCAAAAACGTGCATTCCATGTCATTTATATTTCTCTTGTAAATGTCTGTATCCATTAGGAGTGATTGTAGTTTGTAGAAAGTACTGAAGATCTATAGGTTACATGACTGATCACCAAAGTTTGGTCTCCACTTTTCTGCACATAAAAACATGGACACAGCAGAAGTTTAACTCCCCACTCCAGCTTTGATTAATGCTACCAGACATTTCCCTATCTCTTTCTGGAAAATATGACAATTGATAAAAGACTGGCTGTCATCCATCTATTAGCAGCGTCTAGGAAGAGATTCACATCCGGCTGCATCAGTATTATGCTACATTTATCTCTGCTGCAGAGAAGCCGGATGGTTTTCAGTCTCGCCATCTGATTTTTTACAGCCGCTATAAAGAAAAAAAAAATCAAAAAGAAGAATCAGGTTTAGATGAGTCAGAGGGTTCAGCAGCATCACAGCACATCCAGTGGCTCATCGAGAATAGTCTTCATCTACAAAACTGAGACGGCCAAAGAAGATAATTGAAAGAGAAAGAGTGAGGCAAAAATGTGAAAAAAGATGTTTCTGATATGTCAGGTCAGATTGATTTATTTCACTTTTCATCATTAAAAGAATGAACCTCCCCTTACAAACAAATAATCCATCACAAAAAGTATATAACAATTGCAGTATATAAACAAAATACTTTAAAAAATGGCAACTCTAGAGTAACCTGGATTTCTGTGACGAGGCTGACATGTTAGGGAGAATTCCTCAGCGCTCTTGGCCTGAAATCCTCTTTCAGATGTTGTTCTTTGATCATAAATAAAAGAAAACATGAAAGCAAATGCATGACACCCAGAGGCATAAACCTCTAAGACGACTGTGAGGGTACGCAGACTCGTGCAATGTTACACTTGTTCCAATAATGCACACATACATAGCCTCCTTCTATAGGGAATTGATCCTCTGTAAATATATTTTAATGAATTCACCTACCACAGTGAATATTTATCTGTACATAAATCCCGCACACAAACATCACCAGGAAACACAGGCATTAGATGTATTTACTCATACCTAATTACTATCTGTCCTATGCATGATATCAATAAAGGAATGACTTTAAATTAAAGTATTTTCTTGTGTTTACCATCATTTATGTGCCATAAAAGAAAGATATTTATTTCGTCTCATAGGTCTAAACAGAAGTATGAAGGCTAGTAACTATTTAGTGGCAGGACTACTTGTGTCCCCTGAACGAATACAAATAAAATGCTTTATTTGAATTTGCTGCAATAGCAATCCAGTCCCAGTAATCACAGATCTGGTTCCAAGTGCCGTTCATGTCACAAACACCATTTCATGTACTGGAGGAGGAGAAAATAATGAAATCATCTCATTAACAAAAGGACAGCATCTGAAGTAGCTTAATCACAATTACAAACACTGTGGGTCACATTAGGTTAATGCTGATTCGTGGCATTTATAAGCTGTAAAAGAGATCTACAATCGTCACTTTGATATGCAAGTATTCAGAGCAACACGAGACAACAAACAGAAGAGACATAAATCAGAGCTCACATCACAGGTGCAGTGCTTTAAAAACATGTTAACTCATTAGTGTGACTTTCCAATGGGAGAGAAGGAAGAGATTTTAAACTTTTTAACTAATTAACTGTATTTGTGGGAAATGAACCACATCAGACACAAAATACTATTCAAAGAAGAGTATTTTTAAATATATTAAAACATGTCTTAAAAGAAAGTAAGTTCCTATGTTCCCCAGCTCAACATCCTCTTATATGACACATTCAGGAGACTTTTCAAAGGTTTTTTTTTGTTGTTGTTGTCAGCATTGTTTCCCTGGGTTCACATCATTCACCTGCAGTTTACATTCTGCTGATGTTACACACTGGCAACTTTTCCTGACTTGACAGCTGCTAACAGGCCACAGCATAACCTTAATGCACTGGTTGCCCCTCAAGACAAGGATGCAGACCTCACCTGAACCACAGTGACCAGTTTTCCTCCATTGCTCCACTTGTTGTTGCACATTGGACTCTGTGGTTGATCCAGACTGGTTGAAAAACAGTCAGATTTATTGGAATACAGCCACATTCGTCATAGATGTAAACTGTCCAAATGGTAGAAAAGTAGCCCAAATTATCATATCTCACTATTGTTACACACCCAAATAGAGCAAGATTGCTAATTTGGCAACACTGACCTGCCCTCTGACAGGCTCACATTAAGTTAGATCCACCCTCTTGAGTTAAACAACCAATGAAAAATCTCAACCTCTGATCATGCTGATGTCAAACAGGTGTAAGTTTACCTGGCCAACAACTCTGGTCAAACCACACCAAGTCAGGCTGTAGCCAAAGTCTGAGTGTATTAAATGGAGCAAGCATGTGTTTTATATTTTATGAATTAAACTTGGTAATTAGAAAAAAGTTCAGTGTGTTATAATGCTAGGCCATATTTGCTATTAAGTTGCAACTGAGGCTGTTTCAGGTGTTTGGTAAAAATATTAAGCAAAGGTCAGGGATTACAATTCATCCTCTGTGGATCATAACTGTCCACCAAATTTCACAATCCACCCAATAGTTCTTTTCATAATTTGCTAAAAATTGAATATCTGTATTAAATTTCATAGCACTCCATCTAATAGTTGTCAAGAGATTTCACTCAACAAAACATAATAAGCCAACACTGTGAAAGTAGAAGCAAGTTTGTTTAATTCACTAGTTGAGAACAGGGTCAGGATTCACATTACAACACACATTATACACATATCCATTACAGCAATGCACTCAAAACCTGCAGATGTAAGTTCAGACAAATCATGGGAGTCTTGGATGCATTTCACTGCAACATAATAAAGATGGATGGCTGTGGATAAGGAACTGAGTGTTTTTTTGTTTTTCTCATCTTATTAAAACCGTAGTGTTCACGAGTGTAGTGTGAGACTGGAGCAAACTGCTGGTGTGTACGTAGTGTTCAATCACTTGTGAATGTTGGTTGTGCACATTTTAAATGTTTCACAAATGATTTCATAGTCATGCTAGTTACCGTATATCTATGATCAATGCATTAAACTACTTAGCATCTGTACGCTATGCATTGTTCAGTATGATACCTGAGAGCTGGTGATAACGTGTGAATGATCCACTCAGTCACTGAGCAGCCAGTAATGGACTTCAGATAGAAACAGCTGTAAGAGGTTCGTGTAAAGAATCGTTCCCAAAGCATCCTTATTATTGATGACACACAAAGGCAAGGCAACAAAACAACACAAACACAAAATGTACATTGCTGACCACTGCATACCTCATTTGAGTGACAAAGGCAAACCATGGCTCTGATAACTGTGTGGGATACAGACCAATTAGTCCCTGAATAAAGACACTTCCCCTCATTAAATTTTAATGGGTTTTGGTAGAGTGTGCTAATTAAGACTTGTAATAAATACAGGTGAGATTAAGGAACAGATTCCAAAACAAAAACATGTTTTAAAAAGGAGAACAAATAAGCACACATTCCAGTTTTACATTAAACTATATACCACAAAATCTGCAGCCACAACTTGGCTACTGGCTGCTTGATCACGAGGAACCAAATGTAAACAAGCCGTTTCATGGAGGCTTTTAATGAAATTCCCTCCATACCAGAGTCCACGCTACCTGAAGTTTAGTGCAGGAAAGAAACATCTGAGCTTAAACCAACTGAAAAATAAATACATGAAAGCAACAAACAAAAATAAACTGTCTTTATCTTTGGGTATTCCAGATACATTCCCCGATGTTAAAATATCCATCATGCCTTTTTATGTATGCATGAAAATTCTCGCTGCAATTCAGAGTGCACAGTGGGTGTCATACCTGAAATCACTCTCCTTTTCTTTTGGGTTGCTCAATAATTTATGAAGGTTTGGTTTGGTTGAGAGGAAATTCTTTAGTTGAAGTCTTTCATTTCTAGTTCGTTGATCAAAGGTTATGAAATCAAACTGCCCTCAATAACAAAAAGATCTGGTTTTCCCCATCTTGTATTTTCTTAAATCTAATCTAATGCAATGAAAATCATCATCACAAATCCAACAGAAAAAGCCCACTGGTGTGCCGATACGCAAAAGTAGTCTAATGAAAGAAAACTCAAAAACAGGTTAAAATGAAGGAAACATTTGAGGTTATTTACAGTTCTGTGATGTAACTGTGAGTCGAAATAATTTTAGTAAGGCAGTTACTTTCAATAAAATGAGTCCTGTTCAATACAATTAAAATGATCAATTAATAAAAGAAAACAAATATAACAAATACACACAGGCCTTAATTTGTCATCAAATCTAATGTTTAGTCTGTCTTGTAAATTTCCCCACTGTGGGGTGAAGGTATATCTTATCTTATCTTAGTCTGTATTGACTTAACAAGTTTAGTAAGAATCATAAATGAAAATAGAACTTTTGTAGCACTAATTTTCACTATTAGTTGATTTTAATGCTAAAATGGACAGATTCTCTCTTCTGTGAAGCACTGACATACATTCGCTGTTTAAAGTAGGTCCTTTGAATTAAATGCAGACAGTCTGAAGTCCATGAATCATTTCACTTATCTTCACCCACTGCACTCTTTAAATCAGACAACTGTGAATCACAGCCTCAAAGTCATCCTGAATAACCTGAAGTTAATTATGTACATTTTACAATCACATTAGTTTCTACTAGGATTTCCTGAAAGGCTCACAAAGATGTCCCTCACATTTTTCCTGCAAAAATAGGGTTCGCAACTGACAAAAGCACAAAACAAAGGGAAACAAATAATAAATAAAACTCATTAGAAGAAGTCAAAACTTAAAAACAAAAACTACAAGGTAATGAATCAAATCACAATGAGAGATCCCATTTACTCGGCAGGAACCAAATAACAGACTGAATCCAACATCAATCTGTTTGGATACTATTAGGTCAGGACAACAAGAATGCAGCACTTTAAGTCAATAAATAAACCAATACCGTTGTTATGTAGTGACAGAAATGGGAGAGAGGAAAGGACCATGGAGGAAGAGGTAGGATGGATGGAGGACAGGGACAAAAAATCGTCTTGTAAGAAAAAGAGGAAGAGGAGGGTGGAAAGGCAGATGCCTCACTCCGGAGCCCCGTTTGTCGTTCCCGTCATCCTCTCCTCATCCCCCTGCTTCTGATGCTGCAGTCTGGCGTAAGTCACTGCGTCTCCCCTGAGCGAGAAAGAACAGGAAGGAAGAATGCGAGAGAGGGAGGGTAATAAAAAGTTATGACGAGGGAGAGGTGGGTCGAAACAAAGGAAAAGCGAGTACGACAGGAGAAGACGACAGTGTTAATTGCAGGGTTATTACACGGCTCACCTTGTCAAAAGTTAATTTGCATGAATAAATAGCCTCATTAGGGTTGTTAGATCTTCCAAGCATAAAGTAAAAATCTTATTAACTGATTATAATGTGGAATACTGGATTTAATATGAGAGTCTGTTTTAATGAAATTTTAGAAGGGTGTTTTATAGGAGTGAGACATCAAGAGATAAAAGTTATTACAAAAAGTCCATCTTGTAAAGCTTTCACTCAAATAGATACTGAAAATAAATTATATTATATAAAGCAGCTGACATTTTTTCTGATGCTTCATAACAGTTTTAATATATTACTTCATTACTAGGTGCTAATAGACATCTTACTTTTTGCCTAAAGATGCAAGGCCGTACAGAACTCCTGTAGCAAAGGCGATGGCGTTTCCAAACAAGGTTGTAAAGGAGAAACTCAAGAATATGGGAAACAGAGCCATCCTGGAAATTAGCAATTGAGGGGACAGGAAACAAGAGACAAAAACAAAAGTCAGTAAATCATATTAAGTACATGCTGTAGGTAAAAGAAACACATTCCCAAAAGTATGTCCAACAGATTATGCAATGTTAGAAATTCACATTTAAAGAATTTGATACTGTCTCTAATGACATAAACAGTATATGATGCATTGCTGTTCTCACCCACAATAGAAGAAGGCTTTCTGCCAAGGTTTGAGCTTGTCTGCACGGGCTGCTACTGCATTAGCAAACTCTATGAACTGGCAACAGAATGGGACTTCGCATAGGAACAGCACAAAGGCATTCAACCTTGAGATAGGAAGAGAGGACGCAAACACAGCAGTGAATCATCCTGTGCACTTCCATCTCAAATACTGTACAGCTCTGGCTCAAATGGCGGACGTCTGGAGGAATTCAAACACAGAAGCTGAGTAGACAAGAGCCATTATGCTGTCGCTGTCATCGTTCATGGTATACAAATTGGGCCAGAGCGTTCACACGTTCACTGAAAACAAATCAATTAATCTGGCAACGATTTTCCTGATGAAATCAATAACTGACATTTTTGCTCGAAAATTTACTTAAGTGATAAAATCAATTATCAATCAGGTACTATACTATGTCTGTTGTTTTTGCTCCTGTATATCAGCACCACATAAAAATGTCTTGGCTTATGGAATGTGAATGAGCTAATTTATGTATGCTACATTAAAGCAAGCGTAAAGGTGTTAAAGACTTACACCATCCATACTCCTGCAGCAATGTTTAAAGGGTTCACAGTGACACAGTTCCAGACTCCTGAGATGGCACAGGCTGCATGATGTGGACAAGACAAAAGCAAAAGGGCCATGATTAAGATAAGACACATGACCGATCATACCATTATACAGAAAAAAATAGCTATGGGCATTTTATTTCAAATTTTTATCTCAGAAGGGAGAATAGATCTTAAAATGATGGATATGGCTGTTAAGAGATGTTTTAAAATCCATATATCGATTTATATGCTGCTTGCTTAGCGCTGCATGTACACTCCAAACATCACAAGAATTTCAACAATGTGGAACATATGGGGCATGTACAGTATGTGGATGCAAGAACACAGCAAAGATAGAAATTAATTTTCAAAGGCAGCACATTACTGTTTTTCTAATTTGGTTTTATATCTAAAACAATTTGGAAACATCTGAAAAAGCTGAATGACAGAATCCAGCACTCGTATCTAGATGTAAAAGCTATTTTGAAACATGTTTAGCCAGAAAATTAATTAGTAATATCAAATTAGAAACATTAATTACCAGAGTGTCAAAATCAAAGCAGGCTACATTTTTCATGTTTCAGACAGATTCCTTTGATGACAATTCTCAGTATTTTTAATATAGACCTTTTTAAGCTTTTGCCATGGCTATGATTTGTGTTGAATGTTTAATGATTTATCTGACTGTGCTCCACACACAGACCCAATGGGACCTGCCTCAGTCCAATAACTGACTGTCCATGGTCTGAAATATGTGTATATTCCAATATAAGATGAGCTTAAGCTATATTTATATGCACAAGTTCATTGGTAACTAGACCACTGGTTGTGTTTGCCAAAAAGCTGTGAAAAAAATCATAATAAACATTGAACATGTGTGAATCCTTGGTGGGCTCTCAAATAATGTGTGATATGACAGCATCACACATTGAAGACGTGTCAGCTAACACAATTAACACACCAGCATTAAATCAACCATTGATTTCATTCTAAGAAGTATAAAAAAACCCTGATTATCAGTTGTATTCACACTAACATAAAGCGATAAACCACACAGCACATGAGATGCATCTGCTGCAGCACATTTTATGGCTTATTTTATAAATATAAATGCAAATGAGGACATGTCAGCTTTTGGGGTTTACTGTTAAAACTTCCATTAATACTGTGTGTGTGTGTGTGTAAGACAATCAGTCATTCTGGTAGCATAAGAGCAATCATTAATGCTATCAGTTAGAACTGTGCTTTTACTTCTATGATAAATCAAAGCGTTAAGTTTGAGAAAGGTTGATCAAAGGCAGATCAACACATAAAAGTGTATTACATTCACTGTTAAGAAGGAAAGTCAAGACCATCAACACTCCTCACTTCCATTTCACAATAAGTCACAAACATTTCTTAATTTCTATCATTTATAATTATGTGGTATTTATGAGAGAAACGCTGTTTGATATTCAACCAAAATGCTAAACAATGGGGCATTTTAAAACTTCTGACTGCCAGCCCACACACATACATTTGAAAGACGAAAGCATAAATATGCTTCATGTTGGAGTGAACTGCGAGGACAGACAAGCCCACACTGTCACAAACAGTGGAACCATGTAGTATATCCTTCTCCTTTAGACCATCCAGCCTGCTTAATAATACAGAGCCCATTGAATATGCATTGCCCCGGGTTGTTAATGTGATACAGCCACTGTGACTCTGGTGTCACTGTGAAGGAGAGAAGGCTGCAATGCTGCTGGAAAACTGCAAAGCCAGCAGGGGAAAAAAATCACTTGTCTCACACTGAGGGAAAGAGTTGAAGTGTGTGTTCATATCGTATAGTTAATTTAGAAAAAAGCAAGCTGTTAGGGAATGAGAAAGCTAAACAGGCGGTGCCCAACAGTGGCTGCTGCAGGGAGGGGACAAAAGGCTGTGACAAAGCTTTTGTCTGAGCTGAGCAATGGAAGTGTACACAATCAAAAACATGCTTTTGCAAATAGTAATCATCTATCTATCTATCTATCTAATCCAATGCACCTTCTGTCCTTCTCTCATCCTCATATTAATGCAAAGCTAAAGAGTACACATAATAAATAAAATCAAGTCTGCTGACAAGACAATATTTACCTGCTCTTTTTTGTGGAAAATAAAAGTCAAACGTAAAAATGTAAACGTCAGCTGGCAAACTAAATGTGCATGCATGTAGCTGTGGCATGATTTGGTTTTCTTTATATACTATTTATGAAGTGACACAAGAAATGGACTTTGACAACTACTTACATATTCCTCCCAAAACCCCAGCTATCTTGCAGAGCCATCGGTACCACCAGGTCATGCCATCATCCTCCGGGGTGGGTTTAGTGGACGATGCGGTCTCTTCTGAGCTCATTGTGTTTTTCTAGCTAGTAACGTTATTTACAGATGTGAGCAAACAATAGCTAAGTTAGCTCAACAAACTCACCGCTAACTTGCTTATTACGAACGACACCGCGGGTCCTGTCAGTAAAACCACATGTAATTTCAACTTTTAAGTATATATTTTTTTTATCTTTTCTTTGCTTTGTCTGGGGACCATCTGCCTGATGTTACCAGTGGCTTTTCACACAGCTTCCCCCCCGTCAGTGAGCACCAGCTAACCGGCTAGCTGATGCTAACAGCACCGCCACCAGCTGCCGCTAGGAGTTGATATCACCGCTGCATCCGTCCGAAACTCCCTTTAAAGCTTGTAAAAATGAACAAAAAACTCTCTTGTAAGCTTATAAATTAGCAGAAATTATCCCCAACTCGCTTCTGGCTCTGTAAAAACTGTCCACAAGCGTTATCCACCCGGTTTGTTTAGCTTCATGTAGCCGCTCCGTTGTTCTCCTCCCCGGCTGCTCCGCCGCTGTCAGCGGTGCATCATGGGAGGATTTCAACTGCGTCATGGTTTGTTTACATGGCATTAGAAATAATTACATGGTTTTGTTTTCAGGTCCCCAGTATGGGGTGCCAAATGTAAAAACTTGATTACAGTTTTCAAACTGATATATTTTCAATATTTAGTTCATTTTCTTCACATTTAGTTCATTTTAGACATATTTGAGACATAAATTATTTAAAAATTTGGTTATATGTGAACAAAAATAAAATGTTAAATCTAAATATTAAATCTAAATCTAAATGCTAAATCTAAATGTAAATGTTAAATCTAAATCTAAATATTAAATCTAAATCTAAATGTTAAATCTAAATCTAAATATTAAATCTAAATCTAAATGTTCAATGCTAAATCTAAATGTTAAATCTAAATCTAAATGTTAAATGCTAAATCTAAATGTTAAATCTAAATCTAAATGTTAAATCTAAATCTAAATGTTAAATGTTAAATCTAAATCTAAATGTGTCGCCGAGTGTAAAGCTAAATATTTAGGAAATATGCAAATGTCCCACGCCCCTTAAAGTCTTCTCAAACGCATAACCACGCCCACACCAGAGGGCTACGGGGATAGCGATTCAAACATGGCAGTTTCCCTGCCGGTAGAAGATACTGAACGGGCGGTTTTGGCCTTTGTCCGCTCTGCACTTTAAAGGGTAGTTCAACCGGTACCGTCCCCATCATTAACGGGAAGTGAAGTAGTTTTAATATTAGCGTTAAGTCATTTATTCATCGCTAAGATACCTTGCTAACGTGACTCGGATGCTACCTAGCAAACAGTCCGCCAGTTTTTGAGAGTGTGCCAATTAAAATTACACATTTTCACATTTGAGAAAGTGCATGATGATCATTACTGTTTGGTGTAAGACATCCCCGCAGCCCTCTTTCACCTACCGATCCTGATCAGTGGTGTGGGCGTGGTTATGCGTTTGAGAAGACTTTAAGGGGCGTGGGATATTTGCATATTTCCTAAATATTTAGCTTTACACTCGGCGACACATTTAGATTTAGATTTAACATTTAACATTTAGAATTAGATTTAACATTTAGATTTAGATTTAATATTTAGATTTAGCATTGAACATTTAGATTTAGATTTAACATTTAGATTTGGATTTAACATTTAGATTTAGCATTGAACATTTAGATTTAGATTTAACATTTAGATTTAGATTTAACATTTAGATTTAGATTTAATATTTAGATTTAAATTTAACATTTACATTTAGATTTAGCATTTAGATTTAGATTTAATATTTAGATTTAACATTTTATTTTTGTTCACATATAACCAAATTTTTAAATAATTTATGTCTCAAATATGTCTAAAATGAACTAAATGTGAAGAAAATGAACTAAATATTGAAAATATATCAGTTTGAAAACTGTAATCAAGTTTTTACATTTGGCACCCCATACCCCAGTTTGTAACTCGCATGTATTAACTTTAGATTTTAGTCACTCCAATTTCACACAACGGAACATTTTATAGTCAGAGTACAAATCATAAACTTCACTAATACATGACTCATGATGATTTCATGCAGTTTGTATCATCACAAATGATCAAATCACTGCGAGTTTATGTTTTTAGTTCACACTTCATAGATCAATAGTTAAGGAATGTTACTCAGTTACTTCTTACATTAACTGATATGCTGGACTTCAGTTACATAAAAGTTGACTTTGTGTTTATTATGCAAATGTTTATTTGATCAAGAGTTTGTTTAAAAAATAGCTTCCTATTTCTATGAGAACAGGAATCGTTCTGCTCTCAGGCTGAGCAAATACATAAAGTTAGATGAAACAGATGATCAATGTAAGTGATGGGGAACAAAATCCTCTGTTCTTTGCAAAAATGTACTGAAAAGTTTATCTGAAGCCAATATTCATTTAGTCAGAATCTGGTCAAAAAAATTATTCAGCTGCAGTTGCAACTCCATTTCCCATCCAGATAGCCTGTGATGTAGCCTGATTTGGAAATCAGAGGCAAATTAGCTTCAGGTAAATTTTGGAGCTTATTTTTGCACAAAAAAGCACTGTGAATTCTTTTCCTCTTTCATTTACATTGTAAGTGCTGGACACCTGACTATTGTTTTAAGCCAGACTTTAAAAATTGTGGACATAATCTTTAAAAATAGCAAAACAAATCTGATTTCAGTATCCCTACACATCAAAGCAACACAGAGAGTCTTTTTTCAGTATTAAATATCCAATTCATCTTTAATCATACGTTCACACTTTTATATACAACACATTCTTACCAAATCACTCTATATACAACTGTAATTTTCTCTCAGCAGCTTTTTGTTGAAGCATGTGAACTGTGACCTGTTAATCAAATTCTGGGTAATTTAATCTGCAGAGGGTGACTGTGTCTGTGTTTACGGAGAGGTAGATAAAGCAATTATTACAAAGTCAACTCTCTCCAGAATAAATGTTTTTGACTGGTTCCCTTCTGCCTCACAGCAGATAGTCAAGGGGATGGCACATGACTTCTCTCACTCTGACACCAGAGTGGACCGTAGTGTCTTCAGGCTCCTTGAGGTGGACCTCCTCTCCTCCATTATGAGTTTCCTCTTCCCAGTGGGTGTGTGGCAAAGCATATCATCGATGGACATCTGGATCACCTGAGAGGCTTGCTCAAGCTGAGTTATGATCTCCTCCACTTTCATCATGTGCGGTTGGCCTTCACTCTTCAAGCGCAGCATATCCACCTGAAAGAGGTCACAGGAGGTCACTGAGCTAACTCGATCTCTGCAGCTTGTACTGTTACTACTAATACTATTAACTATTTTGACAAATATTTCCTCAGAGTAATTCTGATGAAACTTTTTATTTTTATCTTGGGTTCATTACTCTGCTCACAGAATTTTTTTAATAGAAATTCATAAAAATCCATGCCACAGGATGAAAAAGCACTGATATTCATTGTAGGAGTGTGTTTAATCATTTAATTACTGCCTCATTAGCTAAGCTGTTGCAGTTTTAATTATTTTTGTAATAATAAGTAGCATCTGTGTCACATGTCTGACTTACCACTTCCTGAGAAAATTCAGGCTTCTTCACAAAAAAAGGGCTTTTAGGCAATATGGCTGCAGACAGGATGGAAATGGCATCAGCAACTGCTCCTGACATTGCTAATATTACAACCTAAATCACAAAAAAAAACAAAAACATATTAGTCATTGAAAAATAACAGCAAGAAGTCATGTATGCAACAGTTACATGTGCACTCTTACCTTCAAATTTTGGCATAATCGGCTGTCAGTACTCATGATTTGTGAATATAATGACTGTGCCTTTTCAATGTCATTCTGGAATCAAAAAAAGAGAAAACACATTATTGATTTGATGATATTTTAGTATTTCCCACATCTATGTGCATGAATGAAAGGAAAAGAAGATATAACTCACCTGTCGAAGTGCTAATGCAACGGCGAAGCAGAAAGCACGTCTGGGGATGAAGTTCCCTTTGGACTGTACCTCCTCTATCAGAGCAGTGCAAATCCCATATGACTCTGGGGTGTTCTGACCAACATGAAACAGAACATTAACTGACTGTGAAGGGTTTTTACAACTTAAAACATTAACTTCCATATAACTCTTGGGACTGTAATAAAATGAACTTTGATTAATTAAACTGTTACCAGTTTATAGCAGGTGCCAAATGCCAGTGTCAAAGTGTCTTTGCTGAATGGTACACGCTGGTTCCTCATGGTTCTTAATACCTCCAGGGCATCTGCAAAGATTGGAATATTAAATACATGTGATAATAATTTCTGTGGGAGAAAAACTGGAAGGTTCATCTGTCACTTACTCTCATAAGAGCCTTTAGTGAATAACATATCCATGGCAATGTTAAATGAGGTTGAGTCGTTGAAAAATCCTCTCATACCCTGGTCAGACAAGTGAGAGGAAATGTTACCAGTCGACTCTCAGAAAAGTATCAATCCTGTTTTGTTTTTTCCATGTTGACAATAGTCAGTCTTTTGGTTAATTTGGTTGACTTACCTCATCTGTAAGTGTAGCGGCAGCCAAGTCCTCCTGACCCAGCTCATAGCACAGTCTCATGAAGAGAGGCCCAAACTTGAACTCTGTATATGCCAAGTTCCGGTTTTCTGTGTGATACCTTGTGAGTGCAAATTAAAGAATACATGATTCAGATAACTGACACACGATGACAGTCAAAACCATATTGAAGATACATAATGTGTTTATGCTTTCCAAAATTGTCAATAAAAGGGATCTACTAAACCTATGAATGGCATCTCTGGCGAGCATCATGTCATCTGCAGACTGGCACAAGTGAAGGAGAAGCTTCAGCTCATTTTTCAGTATCAGCTCTTTCTTTTGCAGCTTCTGACTGAAGACCTCAAAATAATTTCCTGTAAAACGAGGTGAAAACATGAGCTCTCGTGCAACACAGCACACGACATAAAACTGCAGCTTGGAGCAAGTGACAAGATCACCTTTCGACCCAGTGATGAGGTGAGCCACGGCCAACTTCCTCTGCTGGAAGTTTTGGAGTTTGATAACATCCTCTGACAACAGATGCCTCTTAGCTGCAGAGGAAACATAACTATGAACATGCAGTTGTGTTGTGTGGTAAAAATAAAGGGTGTATAATTTCAACCACAACTGTAGAAATAATTTAGCCCAGCTGGTTAGCTGAAAGTTATGATGCTATACACCTAAAAATGTCAGAGAAAATGGACAGTATACAATTACAGTAATTAAAATCCAGGTAGTCACTTTTAGTGGCTTTTTATGACCAATTACGACAGTTTACAGTCAGCTACTGTGCTGCATCTCTGAACCCATGAGGGTTATTTACAAGGTGCTAATGTAGCTTCTCAGTCTGTAAACCAGCTAATTTTAATGTCACCTGATTATCAGACAGGACATACGTTGAGGACTTTTGTTCGTCTTACCTCCGACACAACTTTTAATCCATTCTGACTGTAAAACACTACAAAATACTCCTTTCGAGGACTCACGTACCATCGACCGACAACATTTACTGATTCTCACCAGCGCCATATTCCCACTGACTGTACCATGAAGAGGAAAACAAAGGGGATGTTATTACAGATGTTACAGTTTAAAATGCTCATTGGTGCCTGAAACAGCAAATCATATTTTGAAATAAACTGATATATGATAACTTTTTAATTCGAGTAGTAGAACAGGATGTGTAGCTATTTCTTATAAATGTTTAATTCGCAGTAGACTGTTGGTACCATCCAACATGGCGGCGCCCTGTGACCAGTGAGTGTCAGGACCTGATCAGTACTGCGCATGTGCATAGGTGAAGTCTCGGTTTTATTCGCCTTTTAATCTTATATGTCATTTATTTCTACTTTCTTACACAAATGTATATTTTATGGTAAAGCTTTTGTTCGTTACAAATTATAATGTTACAAGCATGTTATTGCTGACCATCTGTTACACACTGTTCACGTTTTAATCTACAGGTGGCGCTGTTGTACTGCACTCTGAACAAGTCTGATGTGTTTACAGTGATATTACAGTATTATTAATACAACAACAACAACAATAATACACAGACAGTTATGCACTTTTTGCCTTTTAATAGTTTTGGTTATAATTACCACAAAGATTTCCATTACTTTTGACTCTTTATGTTGGCAGTAGTCTCTTATAAATTAAAATACATTATAAATCAATACTTCATATTGTTTTATTTCTGCTTCAATTGTAAATATACCCATATAACATTGAAATGAAGCACCAACATAGAAAGAAACTCTACATAATGATGACATTGTTACTGCTAAATCAATTACTCTGGCTTTTCGAATTAAAATAATTTTCATTTTTTTTCATGTAACCTTCACAAATTCAGTGTATGTAGGAAAATTCTTATGTGCCTTCACATGGGGCTTTCTATAATATGAATACAGTATGTACCTTTGTAAAGTGCTTTCTCCTGTTTCAAACAACTCACACACCAAATCCTCTAAATGTCTCCAAGTCCCCAGAGTCTCTTTCAAACTTGGCAATACTGCATTTATGTACTCTGCAGACTGGTCTTGGAATCATTTTCATGACAAACTTCTTGTCAGACATTCAAACACCACATCTGAAACATGTTTTATGCAGAATGTTACTTCTGTTTTAAACAGTCACACTCTCTTTCTATTCCTTATGTCTTTATGAATTGTTTATGTGGCTGTGAACTACTACACTTCCATTTTGGCAATTTTCTCCAGAAAAAGGTATCATATAACTCAATATACTTACTACATAAATAAAGGTTAAATAGATTACAAAAAAGTGGTTTCTGATAGATCTGATTAAGGTCACAGATACCAGAGGTGTTTTAAAGTAAATTACCCATTAAACAACACACCCAGTTTCACATTTCACATAAAAAGGCCATGAATGATGCTACAATAGCCAAACTGTTCAGAATTGCTTGTACAATTATTATGTGAAGTCTAAATGTTTTGTTGTAAAAATGTAGGTTACAAGTAGGCCTATGATTTTATTTAAAGCTCCATTCTACTTTAATATAGGAAGCCTCTGCCATGAGTCAGTATACCCATTGACCTAAACAACATTACATAACCAAGGATTTATAAAAGGACTTGTTCATGAGAAATGTCTCATGGAAGTCTTGTTTGGTTGTTTATCATACGCAAATGCACGTGACACATGCATAAATTTGATCATAAAATTTCATGTTCTTTATACAGGATTTAAAGGCAAGATGTGATTTTCCAAAGCAGGTCGTGGGTAGACTTCTGCAGAAATTGCTAAACTTACAGCCATCTTGAGAAGAGAATTGAATGTAAGTTGTAAAAAGGATCATTATAATGATTAAGGTGCTTCTTAAATTAGCTCCTAAGATCGACTTGCACAGAGAAAATAGGGCCGGGACAGGGAGGTTCCCCATTGCTGCCTTGGTAACAAGATCTCAGCCCATCCAGCTGAGATTGCTCGCTCAGCCAATCAGAAACAGGGCCTTGGATAATTTATGGCATCCTGCAAGGTGTGTGTGTCTCTGTGGGTTTCTCTCTCTCTCTCTCTCTCTCTCTCTCTCTGCATAATATCATTTTGCATGAATTTTAAAAAGAGGGTTTCCAACATATAGCTCATCTCTAGCTACAGGTTGAGGGTTTAGTGTGGCTGCAGCTCATGTTGCTGAAATAATGCAAACATCAATAAGGAAATACACTGCTGTTTATAGGGAGGTCTATTTTAGCACCATACTTTGATTTCCCAAAGCCAGGTTGTGCCGACAGATAGGAGCTCTTACATCTCCTTTGATTTATCCCTGTGTGCACTTCCCTTTGGTTTTGGAAAGTGCCTGGGGTGTCCCATCATCATTAATAAATGTCCCCACTGAAAGAGTTTTGGCACAGAAAAAAAACAGCTGGTACTGATTACTGTGTCAGACTGTGTGCCACAGATCTAAAGTCACTGTCCTTGAAAGTCAATTAAATAGGTTAACCTCCATCTATAGCAAGATGTGCATTTATATGCATGCATGTTCAGTCAGTAAGTGATTTGCACTAATTCATAAAAGCCTGTGGCTGCGTGTTGGGGGTGAATAAATAGTAGGGATGCTCTCTCATTTGCATAACTTGCTTGTAATAATGGAATACAACATTGAAGGATGTATAAAAGCTTTCCACTTGCTGTTGTGCAGTAGATTTGCTGAAACAGCTCTGAGGGACTTGCTCAGAGACATCAGACATGTTGACTCGCAGTCCCCCACTGTACAACAGAAAAGGATGTTGAATTGTGGAGACATGTCCTCTTCTCCTGCTCTGCTCTGTTCCTCCTCTGCTTTCTCAGTCAGTTTCCCTGGGGCGTCTGATCTGAGAGGTCATTCAGTTCACCTCATACTGGAGGTGTTAAATATGCTCTCTGATGTTATTTTTCTCATATTCCTCTGACATGTTTCCTGTTCATGACATCCTTATATATTTTTATATCTATTAATTTGTTATAAGCTGCATATAATTTATTCATTTGGTACATTTTTTTCCATTACTTTTCCTTTGCATCAGAAGCAGTAATGGCGGCTCAACACTGCTGTCTCACAACATGGTGCTGGGTTCAAGCTGATGCTGACTGCAGTCCATTTAAGTATTCTGCCCTTGCAGTGTTCTCCTGGTACCCACAACAAAGGATATGCATATTAGGCATATTCCTATTATTGAGCTGTTCCACAGGCGCTGCGTTGTGGCTGCCCACTGCTACCAAATAGCAAATATGAAATGCGGCTGCACTAAGTTTAATGGCAATCAATCCACTAGTTCTCAAGCCATGTCACTAAAAGCCAAAAATGTTCAGATGGTAGCTAAAAGCAGAGGATTGGCAAAATCAGTAGGATGCATCATCTGGGGACCATGACTGTCGGTGCAAAGTTTTAGAACAATTCATCAAATAGTTCTCGATATTCGCTTGGTTTAACCATCGCTGTACCAGAAAGACTTTGACCATAAAACGGTCACCTGTTCATCTCTGTTGTTTTTCTTTGAAAATTGTTTGGACAGTGTGAGAGCGTGAGACTGAAGGTGAAAGCTTGTCTCAGGCCTGAAGTGTGAGAGTTGGCAATCCTGCTTCTAAGTGAGATTTGCACTTGTGATATCTTAAAATTTGGTTACGTTTATGATTCTGTGTAATGAGCCTCAGCAGAAGAAGCTATTTTCAAAAAGCAGTAGAGCAATTATTTTTTCCAATATCACAGTCACAATATAACACTCCGGCTTTACAATTCACAATAACACAAGTGGGCTTTATAAATAGATTAAAAAAGACACAAATCCTTATTTTTCACAACAGATTTTTATTGTGGTTGTTTTTGAATGTTTGTTCTTCAGTAGTGGTTCCTCTTACATCAGATTTGCCATATGGTTAGAGGAAATATTGCACACAAACATCAGAAAGCACTAAGGAATACTTTCACTTCAAACTAATTGCTATAGGTTACATATGAGTTTGGGAAAAGGGTGTAGAGGATGCAAGATCACAAGACAAATATACCACACAGCTGCAGACAAACATTATTAAAGTTCTCCCGAGAGAAAGATAAGGAGAAAAAGGCAGAGATAAATAGAGACAGAAATAGAGGAAGTGTAGAGAAAGAAGACAGAGAAAAGAGAAATGTCCGTTCAAGAGAAATGTCAGTTCAGAGTTTGTAGGTTTGCTGTTGGTCGTGGTGTTGGTTTGAGGTTCCCCTGCAGGAGAACTGGTCTGTAGTGATATCATGAACACCTGACATAATTTCAGTATTATGTGGTGAGCGTGATGAGTCGATTGAATAGCCCAAAGAACCAAAGCCTGCAGTCACCGAGTTGTGTTAAATGTTTCTCCAGAAGTTGGCCTGTCAGCATTGATCTGCGGCCTGTGTACTGTTAGTTTGGTGTCTGTCATGTTTGTGTTTAAAGTGTCTAGTTTCATTTCACATACTCTGATCTAAAACACACAATCACTCACTCTCAGCTCTGTGTGCTGCCTCCCTCAACGCTACGCCTCGACTGGAAGTTGCCTCCTTTTCATCCTGGCTCAAGAGCTGAAAGTCTTTTTTTCAGCCTCCCAAAATGTTCACATGAACCTGAAAATCTACACTGTGTTAGAACCAAAATCAAGTTTTATATCGATGCAGTGCCATTGGAAATTGCTGGAGTTACTGTCGTGTACAATGTCATGGCACACCTTGCAAAAATCATACAATGCTCCTTTATTTAGCTTATATAGCCCTGTTGTTCATAATGCAAGTCTGAGCAAAATCCCCATTAAAAAAAGAGACAAAATCTAATGTACCATAACTCATGCACATCTTCCAACCACTCCATCGGCCACAAAGCTATTTATAATTATAGTACAATGCTTTAGAAAAACAAGACATTTTAAGGTTTATGAAAATATCCTGCCTCACCAGCTTTACAGTGGGAAAAGTCTCGCTCCCCCATAGCGCAATGATTACATAAGAAACAGGTATAAGAAATAAGATCTAATTTTCTCTTTTTGAAATAACTTCACATCTGTAAATAAAACAGACAATCTGAAATAAAAGGCAATCCTCTATAAAGCTTGTTTTGTGGGAAATGATTTTACAGATGTAACAAAAGCAAAGGAGAACATTCGGAGGCAACGTCCTGTTGCACAATGTAAAATCTGGACAATCAAGCACAATAAATTAAACATAATTAATATTTATACATCAGCAGCAACATAAACCAGACCGAAAATAGCCCAAATATCCATTTGAAAACAAATAAAACCCAGCCGAACAGTTTCACAACGGTTAGGGGCACTTTGTCTTGCCCGTGATGAATATGAAGTCAGACATCATATTAATGCTAATCAATGTTGAGTATCCTTTCAAGTTAATTCATATTTCCTGTCATTCAACTACGTCACCATTTAACAGTCAGACCTCTGATGTGTAGAGTCACCTGCCTACTCTTCTGCTAGTTGCACCAGTTCTTGTACATTCATTTTGACTCCCTAAGGCAATAACAGAAAACATCTTGTTTTATCCTTTGGTGTGGATGACAACCATTATTCGATAATACATCACATGCAAGGAGGTTTTGTTCCTTGACAGCAGTTCAATTGATTAAAAGCTCTCACGTATTTTGATCTGGGGATGCAGAAGAAACTCAATACTTCATCAACAACATCATTGTTTGATCCGGACCAGAGTTACCATAATTGGACAATTACAATATTTTTTTTTTGGTTTCTAATTTCTTCCCAGTCGCATCCACGTATACCTAAAAATCACCTTGAGGGCGTTAAGGATGTTGTATTATATAGAAAAAAATTGTCCTTTGCACGGAGCCCCTCAAAGCTAATTTGTATTAGTGTTAGTCCTCATTGCAGATATTTATTTTTTCGATGTTTAGTATACAAGAAACATCCTTTTAGCATGTACGGGTTAAAGTGTCTGCTTAAGTTTTATGCTACATGAATTTGTTCTCTTCCCTAAATAATGATCCTTCTCATTATCAGTCGCTAGGCCTCCTGATCTCTTGCCGAATCGGCTTACATCTCTATCTTACAGGCGGGGAAGGACTCATCCTGCATGACGACGGTGCTGCTGCTCGCCAGGACCATGATGTTGAGCTCCTGCTGCTTGTCGTGGGTCTCCTGGTACCACTCCCTCATCACATCAGTGTCATGGGTTGGAATCAGAGTGACCTGACACCGGAGAGGAAGGAAGTTTCTAAGCTTCAGAGAATTCAAGCATCATCCTCACAACTAAAACCATATCTTTTTCTTTCTGCCTCTTCTTCCCTGTTGATGCTTGCATGTAAAGCTTAGTTGTATTGCCCACAAGGTTTTTTACAGGGAAATGAATACATGGAAGGTTATTTATGTCAGTCTTTTGAATAGATGGCTTTGAGGTCAGTTTATTCTGATGCATTTGTTTTATTTACCACTTCTGCGTGCTACATTCTAATCTAAATGCAAATGTGATGAAAAGAGGAACGAAGAGTCAGTAAAAATTCAATTACAAATTATTGCAAAATGTGTTCATAACTGATAAATCTATTGAACATATTCTATCTACATTCAAATGCTTCTGGAACCATAAAATTGGCAAGAAAAATTGAAGCTCAAAACTGTAATTTCACTTCAGTTAACATGTCGAATAAAACAAAACAAACAAATAATGGTGGCCAAAGATGCTGGATGCATATGGTATACTCTTGGCTTCATTTTACAGCTTCACATTATTATATATAATTGAAGCTTACCTGCAAATTGTTGCCCCACTGGGCTTTTCCCTCCAGCAGAGCATCAAGGATGGCCCTGCTGGGCTCCTGAGCTGTCTGATCGTTGCCACTGACCACGTAATAAGAGGAGCGCACCCGCTTAAAGAACTCAGAATCCACATTCTTGGCACTGCAGTGATTGGGGATGTAAACCAAATCCATGTACATGGGGGGACAGTTGGGCAGAGATGCCCCACCTGATACCTTTCCACTGCCAGTACCTGAAAGAGGTAAAAGTATACATTTCACTTAGATAAGCTCTCAAAAATACGAGCAAATTGTGTGCAATAGTAACGTGATATAAATGATGACATGGAGTAAATAGTACTCACCTGATGTGGCACTTTTGACCCCTCTGGATGCAGAGGTATTGGTTGCATTTTTGGCATCTTTCCCTTCTCCGACAGTCTTCTTTGGAGAGGAAGTCTTTGAGTCCTTCACTTTCGATAGACCAGTCTTCCTGGCTGGTGAGGAAGACTTCTTTGTGAGCTTTTTCTTCTTGGGTTTTTCCCCTACATCTGTGTTAGCATTGTGGAGGTTTTCTTCAGCCTTGAGGGCCTCTGGGTCCACCATGCAGACATCGTGGTGGCCTGAAGATGGAGCAGAGTCCCTGAGTGCCACTGGAGGAGGATCGGCATGCCTGTAGGTCAGGGTTCTGTCAGTTGGCAGAGTCTCAGAGTCGTCTTCAGAGTCAATGTTAGCATCTGCTGTAATGGAGGGGCACTCCTCCGTCCCTGGTGGAACATCTGAATCTGTCTGGGAGGGAACAGATTCACTGATGGATGTGGGTGGGGTCTCCTCACATTGCTTGGCAGAAAGCTTACCTCCTGGGGGTGGGGGTCCTCCTCCTAACTTGGCCAGAGGCTTCTCCTCATTCATGGCATTCTCTTCATTGATGAAGTATTCGAGAGGGTTAGGGTTGATGAAAGATGGTGACAGTTCTGTCTTGGGGTGACGGTACTCGCATGAAGTGACTAGGCAGAGGTCGACATCAGTCTTAGATGGAGCAGAGGGGCTCCTTTTTGTGGAGTCTGGGTCCCTTGAGCCACAGGCAGAAGTGTAATTATATGGATCAGAGGAGAGAGGTAGATAGGGGGGAGCAGGAAGTTTGGGGCTCACAGGGGATTTTGCCTCAGGTGTGGAATCCTCACATTTAAAGGGATTAGTCTCCTTTAGTGGGGAAAAGATCTCTTCTTTTGAAAAAGTATAAGATGATGATGGGGAAGGAGCTTTGGGAGGTGAGGGTGACTTGTCATATTTCTGCTGTATGTCAAATTTATTAGAAATGCTCTCAACAGATGGTGAAACTGGGCTGGTGGTGTCTTTAGCCGGGGAACCTCCTAGCACTGGGGATGGCTCATTGGAATGGGGAGAGTGTGTGAGAGATGATGCCTTTGGGGTGACTGGAGACTTGTCTGTCTGCTCAACCACGGCATTTGGCATCTCTGTCATTTGGCATGGGGTTGTAACAGAGGGAGTGGACTGAGATGCATCTGATGGGGTTGCAGAAGTGGCGAGGACTGAATCACTCTCTTCAAAAAGAAAAGGTTTCTCTGCTGCAGAACCATGCTCTTCAGATGCTCTTCCATCTGTTCCATCTGATGGGCTGTAGTCAACCTCAGTTGGGCCATTCTCTGTAGCACGTGAACTGCCTCCCAGAGATGGGTGCTCTGGGGATTGCTTGCTAAAGTCAAGGGCTAAGGAGTGGTCTGGGGACTCCTGACCAAACTCTAGAGACATGGTGGAGTGCTCTGGGGATTTTGTGTCCTGCATCTGTGTTCTGCTTTTTGTCTTTGGTGAGATGTCTGGGGAGATAGACATGGGCCTCGGGCTGTCTTCCTTGGATGGTGATCCCTCTGCCTCCTGGAAGGTGGTTGGGGTCTGAACCACAGAGACAGACAAAGAATCATCTACTTCTGTTGAGTGAGGAGAGCCTACCTCAGCATGAAGGGAAGGAGAGTCAGTGGTGGGCTCTGGCAAAGAGCTGGTGGCCAGAGAGGCTGTGGATGCTGAGGCTAAATGTGAAAATGTATCTTCTGCTACCACTTCCTCCAGAGGGGTTCCTGACTTGTCTGATGTGGTACCCTCTGAAATGGACATTTTACTCTCTTCTTTGAAAGCTGTGAAAGGATTAGTGTCTGATTCATGTTTGGCCATTGGTGCTGAGGACAGGACTGGATGGCTAGTTTCTTCAGTTTTCTTATTATCTATATCAAAGAATGACTTTTCCATCTTTGTTGGGGAATCTGGTTCAGTTGGAGGTGGGCTTTTTGGAGAGGACATTACTCTCTCAACAGGGGAGGAACTGTCTGGTTCTGGCTCATAAGGCTCTGGGGTAACTCTATTGGAGGAATCCTCTTTATCACTTGTGACCTCCACAATTATTGGACCCTGTGCTTTGTCTTCTGACACAGGTGGTAGAGTTCCTGCTTTTTCATCTACAGGTGACTGATAATAAGGTGTGTGACCAGAGGACTGAGGAGAGTTAGCTCCTTCCAATGTCTTGTCATCTGGGCTGATGGAGGAATCTGCTGTTGCTCTGGTGGACCCTGCCAGCGTGGTGGACAGCTCTATTGGAGCAGCAAATAATGATGGAGAATCAAATTTATCCTTGCGATCCACTGAGGGAGAACGTATAAGAGGTGATGTTGTGGAAGTTGAACTGAGTCTTGCTGCGTCTGTGTCGTGCTTCTCACATGATTCTTGAGCTGTGGCAAAGCCTTCAGGTTTCCCTTCAGAGGGAAAATCCTTACAGACTTTATCCTCTTCCAGGGATGAAGGTGGAGATATCGTGGAAGCGGAATGGTTGTAGTCATGACCTTCTGTGGCATCACTATGAGAGTGATCTGATCCTGGCATATCCTGAAGTGGAGACAGCTTCTTCCTATCAAACTCTCCAGATGCTGATTTTTCAAGCTTGCCAACATCCTGTGAAGGAGATTCAGTGTCATCATTCATGGTTTCGTCACTCATAATATCCTTTGGAGTCAACATCTCATCAATGGGAGTAGGCACACTGGAGATCTCAATAGTGGACTGGGTGTGGCCAGAGGTGACAGTGTAATCCTCAGGGGCTTCATCTCTGTTCTCGTCATCCGAGGGTGCTGAGCTCTCAAAGCCGACTGGAGGCATTTCATCGTGGATAGATGCAGCTGGAGAAACAGGTGAGGACACTTTGGGTGAGGCTGACAAAAACGGATTATATTTCTCTGTTTCTCTCTCACTTACATGCGGAATTTCCACATTTTTATTAGTCACATCATCGGCTTCAACATTATGTCCCAGTTGAACTTCATTGTTTCTGTCTTGGTGTTCCTCTTCATTGGGAGTAAGCTTATCTTTATCTGGTTCCACTCTCTGCGGTTCATAAACTTCTTCTGTCTCTCCCTTCTCTTCATAATCCCCTCCCTCTGATGTCTCCTCCATTACAGTGCCTTCGTCTTCAAATTTCTCACTTACACTGCCGTTGAGTTTTCCCTTAAGAACTTGTTCATCTGGAGTCTCTCCACTGTCTCCTTCAGCCTCTGTTGTGGTTATTCCCTCATCCACAGACTCCAGCGCCTCAGGTGACTCTTTGGTTTGTATTATTTCTTCACGGTGGATCATCACAGCCTCTTCTTCCTTATTTTCTTGCACTGTTGCGTCATCCTCCACCAGCTCTTCAGCTTTAAGCTCCTCAAAGTCCTTAGTGAGGTCCTCTGGTGAAGACATCATAGATCTTTCTGCCTCTGGATCATCTGCATCAGCAGCTACAGTAGCTGCAAGTTTGCCAGCATCCACCTTTGTCTCCTTCTTTGCCACCTTTGGCTTTCCTGTCTCTCTTAACTTTGATGGGATCCCTGCATCTTTCTTTGAGGCATTGTCTTTTTTCAGGGGCTTTGGTTTTGGTGCAAGACTCTTTTCTTCACCCACAGTAGTCTTTTTGATGTCTTTAGAAGGCCTTTTCACATCTTTCTTTAGCTCTTTCTTTTCGTCCTTCCTCTCCTTCATAGGCGAGTCTCTTCTCATATCCTTTTTAATAATTTTCTTTGCCTCCTCTTTCTTTACTTTTTCATCCTTTTTGGGTGCATCATCTTTCTTTGCTACTTCTTTTTTAACCTCCTTTTTCTTTTCCACAGACACTTTGGTCTCCTTTTTAACAATCTTTTCCTTCTCAGTTTTGGGTTTCATTTCAGACTTCTTTTTTTCTGGAGTTTCATTTTGAGCTGTTTGCTCTGCCTTTGCTTTTGATTCTTTCTCAGATGCCTTTGCCTTTTCCTTTTTCAGTGGGACCTTTTCCTTTTTCTCTGTCTTCTGTGTTTTTTCATGAGACGATTCTGCATCTGTCTTTGCCTTTTCCGGTGCTTCCTCCCTTGATTCCTTCCTGATACTTTTGATTGGTGATGGCTTCGGGGTCGACTTTAGACTCTCTTTGCTGTCTGTTCTGTGTTTCATCTTAGCTTGCTTTAGTGTTGGTGTTGACGGCATAGTGGAGGACATCGATTTTTGAGTGACAACTGGCTGCTTCAGGAAGTCCAGGTGCTTCAGTTTCTCTAAACCTTCAAAGATATGATGCTGGGTGGCATTTCCAGGAAAGAGAACACGCACAACCTTATCTGAGGGATTCGCAGGGTGCCACACAATGAGTGAAGAGATAGAAGTCAAGTAAGAGACAGGGAACTCGGATTCTTTTCCATTTGGCAGCAGAATGGAAGCGGTGTCTTTCTCACTTCCTGTCCACTGCTTCATAAAGTGCTGCATCTCCTTGCTGTTCTTTGATGGATTAAGCACAAACATCTCAAGCTTCCCAACACCCATTTTCTGAAATAGTATGATTGGCTCTATAGTGTTTCCAACAGGCCTCTGCAAAGGCTCTATCCTTAAATTTAGCTTGGTGAGTAACTGCTGAGTGAACGCTGCCTCCTCAACATTCCTCCGCACTCTGTAATTAGGTTCTGGGATATCCATGTTCTCAGGAAGATTGACAAACACAACACCAATATCTGGAGAAATCATGTTCTTCACCCAGTCACTGTTAGCTGTCGAACCCTGTGACTGTTCCTCCTCAAGCTCTGCGACCTTCCTCTGCAGCATGCTGTTGATACCCGGCAGGTTATCATCACCAATGTGGGTCAGGAGGATGGAGTCCACCCTGTCTAGATGTCTCACCAGCTTCCAGAAGCATGACTTCCTGTCTGAGCCGCCGTTAATGAGCATGTTGAAGCCATTGACAGCAAAGAGAGCAGAGTCACCGGAGCCGGCAGGGAAAATGTAACAGCACGGTTTGGAGAGTTTGAGGAATCCACCTGAGGTTGGTGGTTCTAGCATGTCAAAGGGAGATGGGATCTCTACAGATTCAGATAAGTACTCTGTGAACTCTGAGAGGCCCTCCATTTCAGGGAGGATGAGAGTGGAGTTTAGTTTCATGTTAATGAAGTCCTGCAGGTTGTGTTTGTCCAAGTTGGAGTTTTTCCAGTCGCCTTGTTCAGGGCAGGAGAGTGTCAGGTTGGCTTTGTTTGCTGGGTGAATGGTGCTGAGCAGTTCACCAATCTGCGCATGAGAAAAATCAAGTGACTTTAAATTTTAAGATACTGGAATCTATGATGAAATGAATAGTGCAGTTTCAGTTTGTGTATATGTACTGTATGTCAGTAGATTTTAAGATTATGATGCATTGCTAGAAAAAAGATTTCCATGCATTTTTAAATTAACTGAATAGTTTCTACAGACAAAGAACTATACTTTTCTTATCCTATAAAAAGGCCATGGAAGTCTTATTTTATTACAGTTATTCATGGCAACAATGTGTGTGTATGAACATATGTAAAACTATTATATTAGTTCAAAAAGGAAAAGAAGAAATCATCATGTCGGCTCACCTCTTCGTCAGTGAATATGTCAATGAATTTGAAGAAAGAGAAAGATCCGGACTGAAGAATCAGCTCTCCTGTGTTTTCAGTGCATTGACCTGAGAGAACCAGAAGCTTGTGTCTGGCGGTGTCTGAGATCATCAAACGAACCTGGAAATTTAAAGAAGAAGAAAGACGTTATTTCCTGTGATAACATACCACTGACTTTGGTTGAAAGTAAATGGACAATAAGTTAAAGAAACATTGAGAAAAGCATATATAGCACTAATTATTGACAGACAAACAGGGAATACAAAGCCTTTGTGCTGCAGCAATCAGCTTAATGATGTAGTGCATTTGAAATATCACCAGTTTCACGTCACTCAAATCCATTAGCTAATTAGCTGACTTGCTCTCTTGCAGTCTAGTCTGCGAAGTTTCCTCTCATCCTTCTATCTATTGCCTTTCTCTTCTTTCTATTGGTCTTTTTTTTCTACTTCAGCAACATCAGCTGTTACGGGCGGCTGCCCAGGTCAGTCCTGCTGCGCTGTGAGATATTATTAATGCACAGTTTGACTGCAGACATGGCTGAGGGGGGTGGAGGCAAGACTGAGAAAGAGCAGTGACACAAGAAGAAATCTTGTACCATCCAGGCTCCTGACCCTCCCGTGTCTTTCGATCAAATGCTGCAAAAGCTTCACTGCAATAACAAAAGGTAAAATGCTGACCTTGAAATCTAGTAGTAAACAAGGCATTAGGTTTGTCCCTTGAGCTCCTAATTGCACCTATTATTTTTTAATTCCAACCATCAGTAACAAACGGCAGTTCAAATAAAGAGGGTGGAGACAACATGGAGGACAGTCAAGGCTGGATAATAATCCTTTTCAAGATGTAATTGCTTTGTAAATGTGCATTTTTCTAATGGATTTGTGAATCGGAACATGGAATACAAAGTTATATAAAGCATAAGGAAGTGGTTATAATAGTATAAGTTCACAAGGATTATAGCTCATTTTACCTCGGTGCTGACTGCGTCATCTGAAGGGTTGATAAGCACCACCGTCTCCAGGACATTACTTTTATGGTGAAGAATTCTCTGCCCTGCAAAACAAAATAGAAAATAGTTGCAAATAAAAAGTAAAAAAAAAATCACAGTCACATAATTTCATCATGGCAAGAAATTAGGCCTGTTTTTTTAATTTCATGTCTGTGTGTTATTTTGTAGTTATGTTGCTCACGATACTAATCTCCCTCTCATGAGTTGATCACATGTGTCACAATAAATTAAATGCACATGTTAGAGAGTTGTTGATTCATCACTTAGTCCATCAACAGAAGATGAATCTGGAACGAAGCATCGTTTGTGCTTGTTTCCAGTATAATGAGATAAATCACTGATTACAGAGTCCTAATGAATCTCTCCTCTTCTGCTTCTTACATGGGGCAGGACTCAGCAAATTTATCAAGCGATTCATCAAACACACTCGATCTGGCATTTCTAATATGGCTGTGTAAATGTTAATGGTCTCTGCAGAGTAGAGCTCTTCATCTCTAAGATGGATGAAATCTCTAGAGATGGAAATATAACACACCCCTTCATACCCTGAATCCCACTCCTCAGCCAGAAAACCTGTTTCGGCATGAAATGACTCCTCCTTTGTTATCAGACTTCATCTTGCTGAACTCTTGTATTATGGGTGACGACAAGATCGTTATGATTCCTTCATTAACTCACAGTTAATTCATTCAAGGATGCAGAAAATTTCTATGAAACAATCTTATTCATCAACATTACTTAATCTGTGGCTTTTTTTTTACGCATCTAACAGACTTGGAGAAACATTAGCACTCATGTGGAGTTGTGTTTCTGATTCATTGTTAATATGAAAATAATGTACACCTTTAATGTATTTAGCATGTATTTTTCTGAATTTACGCATTGTTATAAATTAAAAATGACAATTTAACATAATACTTTTTATAAAGAACTTTAAAATTGTGAGAAATGAAAATTAATAAACCTTGATTTTAAGGCGACAACTAACAATTATTTCCATCCATTATTATGCAGATTATGTTATAGATAAAACAATGAATTATTTGGTCTATAAAATATTAGAAAATTGTAAAAAACTTTTTTTTTAAAATGACTCAAGTGATCAACAAATCATAATCAGCTAGTTGGACTTTGCTGACAAATAATATGGAGAAGACATGATGATTATTTGCCAAAGACTAAATAATTGTTTATTCTCTCCATATAATGAAGACTGAAAATGGTTCAGTCTGCCAGAATTCCTCTCATAAGTCAGAGCCGTTACATAGAAAATGAACAGCGGGGTGTGACAGGCTCATAATCAATCATTCTTGGTTTTGGATGATTGATTATGACAATGACTTTGAGCCTGCTGTGTGTGTGTCTCTGTGTGTATTAGGGGGTTATCCTCTGGTCCAGCTGACGAGACATGGACAGATTATCATTATTCACCCCAACACATCAGGCTTCACTCCCTAAACCCTTCCCTTTGTTTCCTCTCCTTTTTAAATAAATGAGTCAATGAATTCCCCTTGAGTCAACTGGGAAACGACTGTTTTTATTCTGTTAATTTAGAGCAATTTCCAGTGGTGAATCCAAAGAAAATGCTGCTGCAAACATCCTGAGAATAAGACAAATAACACTATGTTCCCAGTCAGGGTCAAAGGGCAACGAGGTGTTGCTTGGATATAAGTTTTAAATTCAGCAGCATTAAAGACGGAGTGTTCCTCGTCTCCAGAGACGTGATTCTGCAGCGACGATCTGGCTGCTGGGCCGATCCCTCCATACATATTTCATATAGTAGATTGTCATTATGGAGCACATAGCCATTAACCCTGCCTCTTCCTCCCAGAGGGCTGTCACTCCATATGGAAGAACTCTTTCAATCACTGCTGTTGATAGTGAAATGGCTCCTATACAGCACATGACTATTAGCCTCTAATATTCTGGGGAGTTCGGGGAAGGTAGAGATAATGACTCTATGACTTTATTTCCAGGCACTTGTCAGCCCTTTAGCAGCTCTGATACTGCCCTCCATTTGGTTTATGGAGGGAAAAATATTCTTTGTATGACTTTGATTAGAGCTTTTCCATATAAATTCATTCTTAATTTGTGTCAATTTGGTACATGCATTAATGGTTTCCAGAGGATGAATCCTAATATTGGCAATTCCCTGACTTTTCCTCTTGTGCCACCATCATGTTGATATTTTTAGTTTTCAGTGACATCTATTGAATAGATTGCAATGAAATGTGATAAATGAATTAATGATCCCCACTGGATGAACCCCTCTTATTTTGGTGGTCCCTTCACTGCCCCACCAGGTGAAGGTTTTCACTTATCCTGAGAAATATCTCAACATTTACTTGATGGTTGAAGGTCCCAGATGATGAATCTTAATATGCTCTCAGACATTTGCTCTTTTGAGTGGATGTATTGCTATGAAATTTGGTGCAAAGGTTTACAATCTTCAGAGGATGACGCCCTCTTACTTTGGTGGTTGCATGGCTGTAAATTTTTGTTCAAGATTGAATTGACAACATCATGATCCTCAAGTTTGCTTTATGGGGAGAAACTTGCTATAAGATGTAATTAAGGTGAATATATTTTTGCAGTGATGACGTCTATGACTGCAATGTTTTTTATCCCAGATCTGATATTTGCTATTTTAGTTTTTGCACATCTGTTCAGTCTTTGACATGCAGACATACTGTGTGATTTACTGTGTTCTGCCTGATGAACATCTTGATTTATGACACATTTTTGAAACAGCTCCTCACGGAAGCCTTGTCCCTTTGCAAGTGCACTTTATGAGCAGTTTGAACCAGACATTTGTGTCAGCCTGATACCACCATCATCAAAATCCCAGTTGCCTCTGGGACAAAGCAGCTTCACTCAGCTTTGTTCTGAAGAGGCAGCAGTCTTAAACTGATGACCAGAGCTCCTCCATGAGAACAAGCAACTGAGGAAACGGTTTTCGGCGGTCTGTGAAATGAGAGAACGATCAATCATGGAGGTCTATCGTTCATCCTGTTCATGATACTGTACACCAGCCATAATCTGTAATTACTAATGCAATAGAGGGGCATTTTTCTTTGTTTGCCTCTCCCTGGGTTACGCCCTGTTTACGCCCTTTTATGGGATGAAACTGAAATCACAGTAGCCTGAACATGTTAAGGCCGAGTGAAGCACAAGGCAGCCACCATCACCACCAAATTGCTGCGTGTCTCCGCTAACTCATCAAAAAAATGACAGATTGTGCACTGGAGCCTGATCGACTATGACAATTACCTTGATCGATATAAAAATCCTCAACGCCCAGCGTGTCTGTCTCAGTGGGAGTCGAGTTAATGTGACATGCATCACTGAGCATTCTCCTTCTGGCTGAACAGAAAGTGCAAGACTGGTATAGCCTGTCTGCCACAGACTGAACCAGGGGAACATCAATGTGGATGGCACCAAACCAAAAATAGATCAGTGGAACAACTAAATTCAGCGTCTCCTTCCTTTTGCATAAAACGAAGGATTATAATTGTACCTCCTCAGGTGGATTCCCTGCATGTGTCAGCACCTTTCACCTCGCTGTCATTTCCTTTTCCATGGCAGCAGAATAATTGATCAGGGTGACATTCAGCAGCAAAGATGGGGGCCCCCCTGAGCATGGTTTTCAATGTCACATGTTCCCGTGTCCCTGCACAACTGGATTAAAAAGGGAACCAGTATACGTAATATGTCTGGAGCTAATGACACTGCCACTGCTGTTAAGCCGGCTGACTCACAGAACAGTCAATCACCTGTGTCGGAGTATTGATGCCTCTAAACAACATTCAGTTTTAAGCTCCTTTACAGCCATAATCTTTAGGAATTAGCACCAACAGCCTGGCAGGAGAAAGACAATAATTACTATGATATTATGTCTTCTCACTACCTGTTTCTTCCCCAATTCTTGCAGCTATGAAGATGAAGGGTAATGCAGCCTGATAGATGCATGACTGATCGATCAATCTGCTGATTAGCAGCTACAGAATCGATCAGTCAGGATCAAACTGTTTAACAGACATTGAGAGAAAACAGGATTGTATTTGCGAAAAATATCAGGAGGATCTTTATCTCTGACAAATTCATTTGCAAAAGTCAACACAATCCTTTATTAGTATTGATCACTGAATGGATTTGTAGCTAGAAGCGGCCTGTTAATTCTCCAGTTGCTATTAAAGGCTTTAGATCTGTCTGCACTGAATGCTGGGAAATCTATACGTAACAGAATATATCCATCAGGGAGACACCGGGAGTCTCCTGTCTTGGCCCTTTCTTCCTCCCTTCTCCTCCTCACTGTGGGGTCCAGGCTTCCTGTGCACCAATGCAACATGATGGATGGCATGTCATCTATCAGGCAGACAGATAATTGCATTCATCCTCCTCCGCCTGATACCACCTGGTGTTTTCCTGTATAAGCACTGAGCTCTAACCAATGAATGCACTACAAGCTGAAGGTAAACATAAAAGTACCTAGCTTTTAGCTTTTAGCAGCATAAAATATCCTACCTGTCCACCAGGAGCACAACTTCCTTTAGAGATTGCCAATAAATACTGCAGCATATAACCTCTCATAAAACATATTATTATTTACATTTTTCAGTTTTTTGTGTCATTGTGTTGAAAATGCTGGTAGGCAGATTTTCCTAAATGCCATTTTGAACTATTGCCTTGAAACTGTTAATCTTCTTTGACACAGTGATAATTCAGGTTTAGATTTAAGACGAACTTCTATGAATGAATGAAAGAAATAATAACTTTATGCCAGAGAACTGTCCTTAATAAACATAAGAGCCCCGTCAATGCCAAGCTAAATATTGTAGTTTTCCAGGAAGCCCTTCATAAATCAGTTTATGTTTTAAAAGCTCAAAAGACAATGAAAATCCTGTCCTTGAGGAACAGACTTGGCAAAAAGCCTGAGGCACAAACAGAGGAAAACAAGACAGACAGACAGATAGATAGATAGATAGATAGATAGATAGATAGATAGATAGATAGATAGATAGAGACTCTATTGTCCCAAACCGGGAAATTCTTGAGTGCATTAAAGTCTTGGCTTTATTAACTCATTGATCACAGCTGAATTTCTGTCTCAGCTTTTTTACCATCTATCTTCACCCTGTTCTTTCCTCCTAACCTCCTCCTTTTTCTCTCCGTCCTACATCCCCTCCTCCCATGTTTGCTTTTCCCTCATCCCCTTTCCTTCCCCCTCACCCTCTCTGTTCCCCTCCCTTCTTTATTTTCACGGACAGACACTTGCCACTGGGGATTCTACACAGCTAATTACTCCCAAATCAACTGTGCATCGAGTCCTGGGTTGCAAGGCAACAGCACACATGGAGGAAGAAAGCCAGAAGAATGGAGGATGGGAAAATGGTAAAAACAAGGTGGGATGAAAGGGAGTGGGGATTTGAAGTCATTTTGAATAAAGATAAATCACAGTGTTTCACTCCATCTCAACTGACCGTGTTTCACCTGTTTAAGCCTTTTAAGAGAACCGATACAGGAATATTAAAATAAATCAGCTGCTTTAATCTGCAGCAGCAGTTGTTGGCTGGATGAATCTTTTGTGAAGTATGAAGCCCTGCTGCTCATGTCCAATATGGAGCAGAGCCAGGCAGAGGCTTTAACTGCTGCTGGCCATCAAGGCCATACTGCCCACTGACAGACCACATGTCCTGCCATACTGGACCTGTTCCATCTTTATGGAGCCGCTCCTTCACCTTGCAAGTGATACGGCTATAAAAGCACCATGCAACACAATGCTGAGAGGGTGTATCCAGGGAAAGGTAATAAAACCCCTCTGCTTAGTGGACTGCATGGACGTTACTGCTGACTGCGATGTGACAGTGTACGCGACTGAAAAGTGCAGCAGTGTACAAGTGTGTTTACACATGTACATTGTATTTTACTTGAGTATTTAATATTTCACTTCGCTATTTTTCTCTGACAGCTTTAAATGCTGGTTATTTTGCAGATTAGTTTTCATACAAAACAAATTCAGCTTTTATAGGATATTCAACTTTCATGAAAAAAAACCCAACCTCTTAGTAAGTCATTTTAAATTTGGAATTTATTTTCTTATTTTCTGCTGCACTTTGTCTCATTTCAGGATACAGAAAGTTCATTTTTAGAACATTTATGAAACATTTAAATTAAAAGCAGGTTAGATATTCAGACTGAACTGCAAAATAAGGTTTTTAGGAATCCGTTTTAGACAGAAACGTCTTTAAAAGGTTGAAGATTTTTGCAGATTAAACTCAGTTGATGAAGTATTTAAAATCACGCCACCTTGTGTTTTTATAATCCTCTATAGTACAGTAACATAACCTATTCTACATAATGAGTACTTTTTACTTTTAATACCTTATTTAGGTTTAAATACTTACACCGTATGTACTTTTACTGTGTTTAATGCAGGACTTACAGGAGTAATTCTATATTGTTGTAGTATTATTTTTATTTAAGTAAATGATCTTAAGTAATGATAATACTTAATATAATACTCTTTCACTGCTGGAAAAGTGTGTGTCTCAGTTTTTTTTGTCTGAATTATCAGTGAAAATGTGTTTATTTCCAGTTTACCTCTGACATCTGCAGAGAAACGAGCTGAGTGTCTGGAGACAAACAGCTTGAGTTCCTGATCCAGGTTGCAATCAATAAGGTTGGTGTCCCATGAGCGGATCCCTGCAAGACAAAGAGAGACAGAAAAACATCAACAAGGAACCAAAAAAGGCGACAAGGAGACGGAAAGACACCAACGAAGAAAAAACGTTAGCTCCTCTCATTGAAAACGAATCAATGCGGACATTAAAGTGAGAACTTGGCAACAGGTCCAACAAATGTTCAAAGTCTCACCCACACAAACATCTATTTCACCGAACATTTGCCCTCCAGTTCATTGGAAAATCTTGGAGTGAACATGTATAGACTTGTTACTGGTTTGGCATGAGAAATGAAATCTATAATAGGAAATATCTATAGCCCTGTTTGTGTTTTGCCATGGGCCAGACGCACTGGTTTGCCTCCACCAAGCTGAGTCATGGTGGTATCATCCTCTCTAATTATGCAGAGTAAAGGCCTCTGTGAAGTTAGGCGATGACATGAGCTGGGAACAGAGACAAAAGGACTTTCATAAGAATAGAGTTTGTTTGTGTGATGTAAACTGCACAGGAAATGTGGACATAAAGGTTTATGTCATTCGCAGTATTATAGGTTATTAGAGTTGACCTAAACGAAACAAAGGGTGTGGCATCAACATGAGACTTAATCGATTCATGAAACAGTGATGAAGATGATGAAATGTAGTTTTCTTTGTCCGATCAAAAAACGATGAAAGGAGCAAGAATAATTCAACTTATCCTACATGTTAATACGAAATGGTTGAGAAGAATGAACTTTGAAAATAAAACCAAAATAAAAGAAAACTCGTGAATAAAAGCTCAGAAAATCTGTGTCAAACTTCTGATGAGGAAGACTGTGTGATACAACCAAAAGCTCCAGAACAGCTACTAAAGGAGCTTGTGTTTTGATTCTGTCCAAGGTCAAGAGTAAACTTTCAGTCTCAAGATCTGACACAGTTAATAATCTATTGAATTAATATAATAATAGAAAAATCATATGAGCTACTGTGATCTGATGGCTGATCCTAAAATCAGGTGATAACTGAAAAGTAAACATCATTTTAATCTCTATCTTTTAATGGCATCTGGTCTGGGTTTGTTTTTGTCTGAGTAGCAAAGTGCAGGAAAAATACAAAAGTCATCATGTCCTCTTTAAAATATTTCTTATTTTTCTTAAATTAAAAAAAACTCATTTGGTTTTACACCCACACACTAACTGCGCCATTTCTCCTCTCTCACACAAACACACACACACACTCAGGCCACCACAGCAGCTGGAGCCTCTCTTAAAAAAAAAACGCCCTGCTCGGTTTGAAAATCGTTCCTTGTGGGTTTCCGTAGGGACCGCAGTGCGGACCGAGCCACGCCCACCAGCCGGCGAGGGATGCGAGAGCTGGATGCAGGATGATGGAGATGATGATGGAGGGATGTTCCCACCGGATGAAAGGGCATCACATCGCAGTCATTTCAGCCTCATTTTCAGCCACACGCTGTTTTAAATCTGTCAATCTGCCATAACATCAGACAGGAAGCTGCTGGTGTCTCCTCCTGCCTGGATGCAAACAAAAGCCTGACGCACCGGAATAAAGCGAGAAAAAGGCGCAGTTGTGTTGCATTATTGGCGCAGAGTCTAGATTTTCCTGCTGAATCACTGCTGATAGCTTCATTAGAGGAGCTGGCCCACGTGTGAGGATGACAACAATTGGGCCTGGTGACATTAATATGAATAATAAATGGACTAGATTGCAGGTGGGCGGGTGGTGATGAAGGTGGGTTAAAAGATGGAGCTTATGATGCTACTATGAAGGGATGTTTAAAATCCATATTATAATCACATTAACATCAATTGTAGCTTAAATAGTTGCCCAGTAAATAAGATTCCTAATGACTCGTTATTATGCGTAATGCGCTTTGGCACCGTGCGTAAAATCCAGGCGCATCAACAGCCTGCACGACTTTTTTTAAAAGATCAACTTCTATAAGCTCCGTGTTCAAGTTATTCTGGAGATGTGAAGTTCAGCTCTGGGTGGCCTACACCCACCTCCACCACGCAGCTCCATCTTACCTCTCTCTATGTCCGCAATGGCACACTTGAGGTGATCCTCCGATGTGATCTCTCCGATAACCACCAGCAGGTAGAATTTACCGTCGTTGAAGTGCTGCGAGGGGCTGGAGGACGTGGGAGATGCCCCGGTGTTGCTTTGCCCACCTAAAGTCTCCATATCTGCAGATTGCACCAGGGTGGCCATCCTCTCCTCTCCTCTCTTCTGTCTCTCTCTCTCTCCTTTTTACGCACGCAGGATGCAAGCAGCAGCAGCAGCAGCAGCCTCCTCCCTTTGTTGGCTGCAGCGCGCCGGTGTGATCTCCAGACATGCAAGTGGAGCCTGGAAAGGAGTGGCTCTAGCTTTTTATACCCACAGACATTGTGTCATATTCGGTAACCGGGGAGAGGAGAGGGCGCCGGGGCTTTTTTTTTTTCGCACACTCACCCAGCAGCTGATGTCATCCACAACGAATCAAACGCCTCCGGAAGTCACTGAGGTTTTGATGCTTTGTGTTGCACATTATCATCAGAGCTGGACTCTTATTACTTGTTACTCATTGCAAATACTCCTTTAGACACTTTCTCTCAGACTTGCACAACAGACTTGATTTATAAGATTGTCTGGTTTTAGGAGGTTTTCATGGTTTGTGCTTGCTGCTCAGGAAAATCTTCAGAGATGATCATGCAGATTCTCTCAAAGCCTGAAACAAAACTGAAAAGGCCTCAAGAGGAGCAGCACCTGAAAATCACTTTAAACAAGGCCTGTATTACATTTACACATAAGAACTATGAATGTCGACTCACTGTTTGTGAAAACACTCACCCAACTATTTTACACACAAGTTTAATCATGATGAGCAGTATTAAACAAGTCAAATTACAAATTAGGGATGGTTTTGTTTCTCTCAAAGATGGAATTCAAGAGGAGCAGAAGGATTGTGAGTCTGACCTGAGCATCGCTTTAAAGAAGGCTTGTCTTGATTTTCCACATAAAAACCATGAACGTTGACTCACTACTTCTGTTATGATGTTGTCTGTCAATTGGTAAAGAGGCACTCCACCAATTTCACCCACAAAGAGTAGTTTAATCGTGATGAGGAGTATTACAGTAAACAAGCCTGCATTACAAATTGTGAATGTGGAGTTTATGAGTCAGGGAGGAGCTCATGAAAGATGTTACTGAGTCGCATTATGAGAAATGTTGGTTCCAGCATTATTTCTAAAAACTGATCATCTTAAAATCCCTCTAATTTCATGGCAGTGCAACACTAAATTGCTGGACTTTCCCTTCTCCATTTTTCCATTTCACTGGTGTTAAAAAGGATTCAAGCTAATTTTTCTGAGGACATCTTTTCCAGATGTGATGCTCCTGCAAATAGAGGTTTATTCTCTGTGTACATCTGATTGCACTGGTGTGATGATTGGTTTGTTTTAGTAGATCATAAATAAGAAGTTTCGTCTAATTCTGATGATTAGAATAAGGATTAATGCTGAAACTGTAATGTTTTGTTTTATTGTTTATGAGCTTTAACTAGACATTTTCTATCTTATCTATCTATTTGTGATAGATAGATATTACAGTATCAGAAATGGACCTAAGCATTGTCCAGACCTGATATTTCTGTCTTCATTCAATCACCCCCGTATATGCATCAAGTGTTTGGTTTCTAGATCTGCCAGCATCCTTCATATTTAGAGATAATTGACATATTGATGTCTAATTACAGTATCCATCTTTCATCTCACTCACAGTCTAATATGGAGTTTCAAGAGATTCACTTGCAAAAAAATAAAATCCCCTTTGATTGTGGAAAGCTTCCATCTAACAAAAAGCAAGTTTTCATATGAAAGAAATATGAAATCAGAGGGAGGTTAAAGATGGACAACTACAAATGGATAACAATGAAACGAATGGAGATCACAGGATTCCAGTCTGTCATATTTCATAAGAAAGGAAACTGTGTGTGTAGACCTTAAGTGCAGCTGGCAGTGAATAATAAACCATCCTATCTTATGATATAGACATAAAAGGATCATTTCCCAGGAGGATAATCTAAAGCAGCAGCTGAAACTTTGCCCTTTGGGGAAGCCAGAACTTCAGAGCTGTAGCCGACTGTTGCAAGAACAAACAGATTTGACACAGATACAAACACAAAAGGACACACACACACATACACACACACAGACAGACACACATGCAAACCCTGACTTTCATGCTGGATTTTCCTCCGGCGAGATCACGTGATTCGCCCTCATGGAGTCACTGCAGGTGCGTTATTGACTATCAGGAACAGGAGTCCACTCAGCAGCTCCTGGATGTGAATATTTCAGGGCCTTTGTGGCCTGGTGCGCCAGGTATGGTCATATTCTCCTCAGGCCATGGGAGGTCGAATCAAACATTCATCACACACAGCTGGGAAAGAAAAAAAAAAACGCATTAAAAATACAACAGGCTGCCAGCAAAAGTCTCACAGACAAGGATGGGATGAACATATGTGTGTGTTGTTTTGAAGAGGAGGATTGACGGGTAAGATCGCTATAGGATTTTGCTTGTGCTCATGTGTTTGTGTGTGTGTGTGTGTGTGTGCGCAGAAAGGCAGTTCAAAAAAAGCGCATGGAAGGATTTTAATAATTCAAAAACCTTAAACCCTTCTGGGTCTTACAAAACATCAAATCCTGCGATGCCTCAGGTCACTTATAAAAAACAACAAAGAGGTGAGATGCACCATGTAATGCTCAGGCTGAGTCTGGAAACCAAAGAGATTTAAACAAACAAAAGAAAACAGACAATACAGAGACAGGAATGTGAATATAAGAAAACAGATCGGACAAAGTGACGTGAACATTTAATGGAAAGTGATTTTAGTGGGTTATACAATATATCTGTCTCTTATATTATTTGTTTTATCATGATTTTCAATGCTGTTTGTCCTTTTCATATGAAATCATTTTGCAGCTGTTTACAACAATGCATCTGCTCTGTCCGAGCTCTCTTTGTTCCCTCGTGCTGCTTTGAAAATTCACATATCAAAGTATTGTGTGCCACACCTCTTTCAGCTGGAAAATGCTGCTCATCGGCATTCAACCTCATCTGACACCCCTTGGTGGCCGTGTTATAAAGTCTGATGGAGTTACTTCAGTGTAAGCAAAGTACAAATGTAATGTGGATACTACCTCAGGGTTTGACCATCTTCTCAACTCTGGTTAGTGTTTTATTTTAATTCTGCTTCATTTTCATTCTCTTTGATACTGTCGACCATTCAATTTTATCTGACTGTTTAGAAAAGTGGGCCTGCATTAAGGATAAAGCTTTTGACTGCTTCACTCCGATGTGACAGAAATTTCACCGCTGAAATTATCTTATTTGTGGTGGTGTCCCCCAAGGGTCAATTAAAGGTCCTCTTTTATTTTCAACAGCCCTCCAAATCAGAGGTGTTCAATACATGCAACAACAAATCAAATCAAAGAATTTTCAAAGTGAACTGACAATACTCATAATCAATCATCAATCAATCATAATTGACTGAATGAGTAGCCTTTAACAGTGAACCTCCCCTCACTGGTAAACAATTCACATTACGTTATTTCCTTGTACCTAAAAATATAGTAAAAGAGATAGAACTTGAATGAAGTCAGTGACTATGAAATCTTGAACTGTACTGAATTTGAATCAGCAAAGCAATTTATAATTTCCATCACTTTCATTTTTTAAAGGCTTTTTTTTTACATTTTCTGGTTCTAACCTGTTCTGGTTTAAATTTTGTGTCCTCCTCATTGCTCATGTTTTATGTTTTTTCATACTCTGATTATTTTAGCATATTTTATTGAAGCACTTTATTTTCATTTTAACAAAGCCCAAAAAAGAAAATTCTTCTTATGGCTATACTCCATGCTTTCTGTACCTGACACAAGATTTCCCTAAATCAGACGTATTAATGATAAATACCTATAAAGCCACATTATAACATCTGATATGACAGGATTCATTTTCATGATTTGTTGGCATGGAGAAAACCATCTGCCCTGACTTGGCATGAGGCCACAATTAAGACCTTAATGCAGAGAGAAAGAGAGAGAGAGAGGGTTTGTGGGTAAAACATCTTTTCACTGGCTGCATCTCTCCGGCTCCTCCTGTGCACAGTTGGCACATAATGTTCATGATAACACATATGCCATATAACATTTATGCTAATCGCAATATTAAATACATTTATTTTTGCCATTTACTTTAATTACTATAAATCACTACAGACCTTTAACACAGTGGGAAAAGCACAGGTGTAATTAAAAACAATTAATGTGTCATATGAGTGCCAACATGCACAAAACCAACACCCAGCAGGAAGCTTGTGCCTGAAAAAAAAACCGTTCACCTTGAGAAAGGTTGAGGTGCATTTCAATATTCATCTTTATATTATACAGACAATATGAATATTTGAATTAGAGTGGTTAAACCTCCTAAATATTCCTTATTTGTTATTCAATGAAGGCAGTAATTGGATAGTTTGACCACTGAGAGAAATAACACTTTTAATACATTTATTTGAATTAGTTACATTGCAGATTGAGATTCTAAACATGATCAGTTTAAATGAAATATAAAACATGATGCATTGTTATAAACTACCCAAATATTGTATTAAGTAGAGTTAAGTAGTTCAACTCCACCTTTACACCATTAAATGCAAATACAGATCACATGTTGAGCATCAACAATATTAATCAAATAATTTAATAACACGAGCTATATGCTGTATAGCTTATAGATCTTTACTTGTAAAGAAGTATTTCAACAGTGTGGTATTACTATTTTTACTTTGGTAAAAGATCTTATCACTGACATTGATTCCTCCATCGCATCCGTATTCCTCTCTTTAACAGCTATACCAGCCGGCCTTGGGTTTCATTTATGGATGTATAAATATATATGGATGCTACATTAACGAAAGAAAATAGGTCTTGAAGCAAACACAAGCAGAAAATATCCTTGAGAGGAAAGAACAGGAGCACAGACTGTACTCCATCACAGAGGAGACCCTCGCTCTGCCCTCCCTGGTATCTCTGTGGTGTTTCTCTGGGCCGGCCGACACCCTGCTGAGCCGACAACACCAATGTGTCAGTGTGTGTGTGTGTCAGCGTGTGTGTGTGTGTGTGTGCGTGGGTGTCTGAACATGCAATTGACTGAGAGAGACAGAAACAGAGAGGCAGAGGGGAAGTGAGGCAGAGAGTTCAATCAATCATATGAGCAGAGTTTCACACGCTCCGTTATGACTCTCTACACACTAAACACGCAGTATTCTGTATATCACGAGTAGTATTTACCTTTATATTATTTGTGTCTTGTCCAGATATATCAGGCAGGACATAATGTGTCTGACCTGTTTTCTGGCCCTAACTCTGTGCACAGCAGTGGTGTTGGATGTGTGTTGCGTGTCTATGTGTCTGAACCACTTGAACCCTGTTGTTGTCTGTTTTGAACGACTGCTGAGCTGCAAACATGGCTGCCGAGATTTCAGCAAACCGGCCGGCTCACTGAAGTTCATCATTAGATTTGCTAGTGGCTGCTGCCTCTGTCTCTCCATCACTTTGGTCCAGACTGAAATATCTCAACATCTATTGGATGGATTGCAATAAAATATACAGTGCAGATATTCATGTTTCCCAGAGGGTGAATCCTATGACTACGGTGATGGACTGACTTTTTCCTTTGTCCTGACCTTTCATCCCACAGCAGGTCAAACCTTTCACACGAGGAAATATCTCAAAACTACTCATTGGACTGGCACAAAACTTGGTGCAGACATTCACGGTTTCCAGATGATGTATCCTGAGATTAATATTTGTGGTATTGAGTGAAATATCAGAATAAATATTGAGTGGATTGGCCTGAAATTTGGTGCAGACATTCATTGTTTTCAAGACATTCAAGTTTTCTTCTATTGCCATCATCAGGTCAGCACTGCAGTATTTAAGTACTTTGTTTTGTATTAATTGTACCACTTGGAGAAAACATACAGCTTAAGTCGATACAGATGTTGTCACCATACAGAAATCTATCACTTAGCCTTATTAAGATTCATTCACAGATTTTCTGTTAAGTCCAGGATAAAGCTCGTTGTATTTTTTAGGCCGACTCTCTCGAGGTCGAAGAGACGGAGTCACTGCAAAGTCAACAGCCTCCATCCACGCTCCTCTAATCTGCACTCTACTCGGCGATATCCTGCCAAGACTGAGAAAGGAAAGGTATTACAGACTCTAGAGAGGTAAAATGGCTTTTTGGTAATGATCCCAGGAGGCATTAGCTCTGATTTAAGGAGCAGAGCAACGTCCAGATACCACAGAGGTTTCAAGACGTTCAAAAAAAGAATCTGTGCATCGCAGTGGTGCAAAATCTTTGTGAAATTCCAGGATGACACAGCAGAAAGATGTGGAGTAATGTTTCATAATGTCATCTGTTTGTAATGTAATGACTATATGGGCAGCTGTTCAGTGTCTTGCAGATGAAAGTTCAGGAGAGGCTTTGCCATAGTTAGACTGACAGCTCCCTCTTGTGGCAATGATAGAGAATGGCATCCTGACTCAATTAATTCAGAAGTATTTAGTTGTTAATGTTTACATTTTAGTAAAATTAACAAAGGCTAAATCTGCTTATTCTGAATTTGATGGCAGCAACATGTTTCAATCAAGTTGTGACAGGAGCAACAAAAGACTGTGAAAGTTGTGGACTGATCCAAAAACACCTGTTTGGATCATTCCACAGGTAAACAGGTTCATTGGTAACAGGTGATAGTATCATGATTGGGTATGAAAGGTTCATCCTGGAAAGACTCAGTCGTTCACAAGCGAGGATGGAGAGAGGTTCACCACTTTGTGAACAGGATTGTATGAAGGAGGTTAATACATGGACTCATGTCTGTAAAACAATTTGTCGGTAATTGATTTCATTCTTCAAGTTTTACACAGCAACTGTTTTGGAATCTGGGTTGTATTTATTCATCTTGATGTTGAAATGAAAATATTCCACTGAGCTGACGACTGAAACGTGATCCCACTATAAACAACGTTGTCCTGACCTGACACGTGAATGAATTACACACTGGGGATGTAATTACCATTACAACCTCTCTCAAATTGCCAGTTTGTCTTTCAGATTCTGATGACTAAACTTTGTGTGAGTGAGCAGTTTAAGTTGTTAAATAAACGTTGTTCACCCGATGTCACCTCCTTCTCGGTCGAAGCTTCCCGCTGGTCCTGCCTGAAACAGCTTACTATTACTTACTATCTCTGTACTTGATCTCTCTGAGTCACGGGCTTCACCCCGATGAAGCCTTGATCGTTACAACATGCACTTCCTCTTTGATTCTCACTTCAGCTGCTCAAACTTGTCATTACCTGAAATTCACACACAGAGGAGAAGTTTTTGGCAATGACCTCCATGTAAATTACAGAAAGCACAGAGACGTACAATCTGTGAGGTCTTGTTTTTGCACCACATGAGGTTTTTATAACCAGCCCGACTGTGTGTCAGCTCTTTTTCCACTGGAGCAATTTGAGGGAGGTTAACTGTGAAGTCAGCCTGCTTATTATCTGAATTTCTGGGCCTTTACATGGAATTCAAATGCAACCAGAGAGTGGAGCTGTGGAGCCATAAGATGAAGAGATAACACCTGCAGGAGGAAAGGAAACTACTGCATCCTGCGAGGGTGTGTGTGTGTTCCTGTACGTTTATCAGCGTGAGAATCATTTATTAATCATTTACAGGTGGCACAATTTATGAAAGTCAAATTTTACTATTTGAGTTTATGAGAGTTTACAGGAATAGTTTTAAGAGATTTTGGGAAATACACTTATTGACTTTCTTGCCAAGAGTTAGATGAGAGGAGCAAAATCACTCTCAGCCTAGCTTAGCAGAAAGACTGGGAACAGGGGGAGACAGCTAGCCTGATTGTGCAAAAGTGTGCAACAAGACTCAGGGTAGTCACTGCACAACTAACATCTAACTAAATGATTCAGCATATTTTCTAAAATGTCCAACTAATCCTTTCAGGTAAAAAATAGATTTACTTTCAGATCTGAGTAAATTATGCATTTGGACTTGGAGGTATAGGGATTCGATGGACTTGCATCACGTGTGCATGTACACCACTTTACACATGTGCACTCAGCTTTGTGAGCCAACTGTTTCCATTTCAGCAAGGACATTAAGACAACAGTGGGTTACATTAAATCCATTGACACCAGCTCAGAGGAAATACTTGGCACCCGCAGCATAATATCCCACAGGGCAGGACCCTTCCCGGCATCTCACAGTGTGTTGGAGCTGCTTAGTGATGAAGTGCAAAGGAAAACAAAGAGAGCTTTCTCACCAATGTCTTTAAAACCCATAGTTTGGCTTTAAAAAATATTATTTAATGCATATTTAAATGGGCTTAACAAATAGAATAAAAGATAGTTACTTGATAAAGACCATTGATATTTTCCATTACAGGGAAATGAAGGAATAGAGACGTCCCATATTTGCACTATAACTTCTAATTTCTAAAGCAAAGGGCTCCCATTTTATCTGGCCAGTCCTTCCTGTGGTCAGTACAAAATGATTAAACATGGTCTTCTGTGTTGAGGAAACTCTCACGTGTCCATACTGTGCTGTCCTCGGCTCTGTGGATCTTTGTTCTGGTTCCTGTCAGTTGAAAGGCTCAGTCACTTCTTATCGGACTCCTTCGCTGTACGATATCCACCATCAGGTTGACTGATGTTCGTCCAAAGCTCTTGACCAAACTGCACACACACACATGCACACACATACATTCCTTTGGCTGACTTCATTTTGACCTATGGAACGGTTTAGATAAGTATGAATGGGACTGGTGGGTTATTTTATTTTAATGAGCATTAGCTGTTATTATAGCAGCAGTGCAAATGCAGGAAACATTAACCTCCCATTATGCTGTTTCAAAATTTCATTCTAATCTTCCAGTTGTGTGTGAGGAAGTTTTAAGAGCAATGCAAATGCAACAGTCCTGCAATATAGCCACATTTTCTGAAGGTTTTAATGTTGTTGAAACTGTTTTGATGGAAGCTGTTGATTCAACCTCAACAATTTGGAGTAAATTAGGATTCTGATTCTGATTATATTATTAATGTAATGTGATTGTGTTGTAACTGGATGTTAGATTTGATCAACAAAAACATGACTATAGAAGTTTTACATGTCATCATCGATGTAATGTCCCCATCAAGAGGAAGGATATTAAAGCTGCTATAATCAATATTTTTTTATTAACAATGGACTATGTGCAAGGTGTTGCTCGTAATAAGAAACCTATGAAGTGTCTTTAAACTCTTGGTTTCATTGCAGCATCACTGTCTTCTTCACCTTTATCTGTGTCGTTTCCAGATGTAACAGGAAGCTATTTTCAGAAAAAAAGCTCTAAAACTCCAAACAGCTTGCAGATAAAGTTGGTGACTAGTTGGTGAACAAAGTGGAACATTTAGCTGCTGAAGAGTCTGATATTTCCCTCAGGAGTTGGAGAGATAAAAGAAGAGTAAAGGGAGCCCCCAGGCGGCTGCAGACATCATATCTTGACACTGTCATTATCAAGCTTTTTGATGAGTTATATTTTTGTGTCAATATAGTAATTAGCGACCTATTTCAAAAAGCCAAACTGCAGAATAGCATACAGATAATGATGCATTCATTCAGCTGTTTTTTTTCTCAATGCTCAGATTGATTGCAAAACTCAATTATATAAATATAAAGATCTGAAATGTTGACGCACGTTTATCACATTCATCAAACTTTGCTTGGGTTTTTCCTAAAAGTTCAGGGTTACAGAAGTTTAATTTGGGAAGTTTTGAGGAAAACACACAGTATTTACAAAAGCTTACACAGACATAAGTTGGAGATTCACAACTGCTCATATACAAACTCCATATTTTTCTAACTGGTGCATGTCGAAATCTGCAGAAAGGTCTCTCTCTGTTTGATTAGTGAGCTCACAGCGGCTCAGGTCAAACATCTGGGCCAGTCACACTGGGACATAGTGATGCTGAAGACAGCCGAGGAGCTTCTGTGGAAATGGCCTTTACTGGAAACGTTGCCCTTGAAAGGTTCATCGAGGGGACCAGGGCAAACAAACGACTGCACACCCACACATGCATCACATTAACAGGATGGATAGAACAAGTAATAATAACATAATAATTTCACAATATATATTCTCAGGAAAAATCAGTGATTTACTCACAGTTTACTATAATCAGAGCCGGGGTTTGTACTGTATGCAATCATGATGTATCGTCAAGTACAAAATACTTTGAGTATACAGTAATTTACATACTGTATGTTTGCAATAAAGGCAAAAGAAGTTCATAAATTCTCATTAAAGTCTTTGAAATGAAACGTTTATAAGCAGTATATTAACAATTAATACACTGTTTATAACACATTTATAATGCAGTTGTGTATAAGTGTTTATTAACTGTAACAGCTGTAACTCATCTTGTGAAACGTCTGTAACTGGTGTATCAGACGCGTCAGTCTCCTGATATACTGAAGGTTCTTTCTTGCCTTGAAAAATATTCAATAATAAAATGAATAAATAAACTCAAGGTCCACTTACTGAAATTGTCCTGGAGGCTTCAGCTGCATGTCATGGCCTGCAGATGGAGTTCAGCTCAGTTGCTCAAGAAGCAATTATAAATTAAAACATGTTTCATTACTTTTACTAAATGAAATGAATGAGTAATTCATATTATATGAATCATATAAAAATATTTGTACATTTTATATGATTACCACTGTTACCAATGCATCACAGGAGGAGTTATAGTTGTTAATAAATACATTAATATAGACTTAATACCTGTGCTTACAACTACATTACAGAGCATTATAAACCATTCCCTTGTTTATATAGTGCTTATAAATGCTAAATGGGAGATTACATTAAGCAGAACCTTCAGCGATACCTTTACCCAGAAACAAAGACGGCCTCTGTACCATCTCAGTCAACATTACACAACCGGCCAAACAGCAAGAAGCTGAGTCACTTCTATGATTATCAGCTTATATCCCTCAAATCTGCTGACCTAATGAAATTAACTAAATACGGAGGCTTCTCCAGATTCACCATCAGCATCTTTCCTGTTTGAGCCCACTGGATTAATGCCTCTATTCTGTTTTTATGTGACGGGCTGTGCACTTGCCAGCCTGGTTTTATCACTGTCGTTGTGAGTTTTCAGTTCCTTATTCCCACCGGAACAGTTAAGGGAAGGACCACTGTTCATTTTTTCCTTTGCCAAGCAAAACTTGCGAACGATACAACACAAGACTGAATCAGAAAGCGGATGTTTGAACTTGTGACTCTGTTCAAAAGTTTTTTCGTTGGTTTAATTGTCATCAGGAACAAGTAACTTCTCTACATGACATAGACCAGATTTTTGAACTGAGGTCACAAGGTCTCTTCACCCACCAGAGACGCAAAAATTCTGTAAAAATTCGGATTAATTTTGATAATTCTCCATGTTTAACTAATTGTCTTCTATCTAAAAACAGCCCGAGATTGTTCTTTACTTTAAATGAATGTCATTTATATAACTAATGTAGCTTTAAACATGCATTAGCTGGGTTTTTTTGGCCACTTGATGTCAGCAGAAACATGCTTGTAAATACAACATTGAGATACTATCACATTAAAAAGTAGGTATAGTGAACTTGTAGCTTAGCAATCAGTAAATACAAATACAGAGCAACAAGTCCAATACTCAAATATCCTTTTAGGTCTGTTTTGGTCTCCACCAGCTACTCGCTAAATATGTCTCTGTCCGTTTGGTGGCTGGGCAGGTAGCGAACACTGGATTTATCAGAACCTTTTCACTGAAAATAGCAACAAACCAAAACATCAAAGTTGTTGGTCCGAAAAACCAGAAATAATGAGCTGAAAGACACATCAAAGCTACATGAAGCTGGTGATGCCTTTCACATTTACACAGTCAGCTGATCCATTCTTAATATAAAAATATTGATTAGAGCGGCTTTAAATCATAAAATATACGTGGAATCTCAGGTCGGTGTATTCCTAGAAAAAATACAGAAGACACTGGGGGTGACCTATGTGTCCGACCTGGTCTTCATGTATGCATATGCATGTATAGATTTATTTGATAGTGCATGTTGGTTATGATTTTTGAATGTGTCACATGGCCCACCAGTCTCTGCTCTTTTTAAATGTCAAGGGTCAATCTTTGTACGTCAGTCTCTGGTCTTTTCCTTTGGTCTCAAGAACCTGAACCAGACCCGATGAAGTGTATCTGGTCTGAGTGGCAGTGGTGGTAAAGCCTGGCCAGTGTTACTGTCCTCAGCCGGTGGGGATGCCAGCTTGAGACTGCACTGATCTTCCTTCCAAGCCCACAGCGTTTTTTTGGCAGAGTGTTTACAAAACCAAGTAAGGCCAGCTTTTAAAAGGCCGAGGGCAGACATCCTTGGGAATGTTTTTTGAAATCGTCAGGACGCAGTCGAACACACATCACGGTCACTCGGGAGGGAGCAGCCGCTAAGTGACATTTGTCAAGTCGATCCAAAAAAGAGCCACCAAATCGCTTAATCTCACTTCTCATTTGGTTTCTCTGCGTCTCTGCGTGGAGCCACAAAGAGAATTACTTGTAATCTCTCAGGGTATTATAATAAACAAGGGTTTATCTGCGGGTAAGTTGAGGAAAATGTTTGATTCTTTTGGTGAGAATCTTTAAAAAAAACACATTTGGATGAAGACCAATCATGAGACGCATGACAACATCTCTATAACACAACCTTCTTTTTGTAAATCTAGAGACAACCACAAGGATGATGGTGTATTAATGCCATGTAGATCTGGAACTTCCCAGCTGTATTACTCAAAGTAGCTCGAGGGTTTAAGAAAATAAACATGTTCAGATATGATATAGTCAAGATAAACATAGGGAAAGTATTACTTGGTTTAGTGTTGTCAGAGACAGCATGTGGTGCACAGTATTAAAGAGTTGTGCAGGTCTCCTGATCCATCATTCCAGGGGCATTACACATGGCAGGGAGCCTTTTCATGGCTCTTCACGACTGCAGAGATGGAATGAAAAGCTCTCTCGACAGTCTCCACACACACACAGCTTCACTCCTCTGAGGATAAAAGAGGGCAGCAGCGCGAATGAAGCAATGAAAACTTTTCTGGGAAAACATTTATCTTCAGCAGATCACGCGCTTTAATTATTTGGCCTGGAGTCCGAGGTCGGGAGGGGACGGCAGAGCTTGCATCCTGATCACAGACGTGGGCCAGCCAGGGTCATTCAAAGTGCCGTGTAGCTCTGACTCCTTTCCCACGGAAACAACGAACAGTAGCTCAGCTCAATCTGCTGCAGGACTCTGCAGTAATGACCCTGTTTCATATCACATCATGTCACACCTTTGTGCATGTATGACACCAAAATATCAAGTGAAGAGAGCTGAAGGATTTTATTGTGAAATGTCATCTGCACAAAAATATCTACCTCAATATTTCTCCTAGAATGTGATCAATAAATAAGTTGATCTGATTTTCTGCACAGGTCTTGTTTGATCACTTCCTATTGTAGCCACATTGAGGAGTTATTGTTGGAGGAAGTATTCAGATCCTTTACTTAAGTGAAAGTATTAATACCACACTGTAAAAATACTCTGTTACAAGTAAGAGTATGTGAGTATAATCAGGAAAATGTGCTTGAAATATTAAAAATAAAAGTACTCAATGCATTAATGTAAAAGCAGGATTTCACTGTTGATGATCATTTTCATTATGGACTAATCTGCTGATTATTGAAACTGCTGATTGAAAATTTGTGAGACTGGAACCATGAAATGTTTTTACATCGAGTAATATGAGTAATTGATTAATCGACTTATCGCTTCAGCTATTGTGTAGCTTAATTAACAAAACATTATATTCAATGAGCTCTTCATAAGTTGTATGTGCAAATATCTTAATTATGTATCAATTTTAAGTAACTAAAGCTGTCAGATACATTTTGTGTATATTTAATATTTCCCTCTGAGATCTGGTGGAATAGAAGAAGAAAGTGGCATGAAAAGAAAAAAAGTACCTCATATTTGTACTTACTTGAGTACTTCAGTAATGTACTCAGTTACATTCCATCACCCAGTGAGTCATTTCACACAGAATTTGCATCTTAACTTGACATAATTAGCACACAACAACAGATCTTTTAACCTCACACGCATGTGTTTGTATAAACATAAAGTACAAAAAAAGGAGAAGTGTTTTAACACGTAGAAATTCGTTTTTTTCTTTTTCTCATGAGAGGTGGTTTCATTTGTTTACCTGTGCAGTACATTCCTTTACATACATCATCTCCAGAACATAACATTCTCCTTACACATCATCACTATGTCACATAAATCTGAAGCATACATTCCCTTTCATGCCTCGACTGGCTGTCATAACAAATGGCATTCGAGGATTTGCTATTGTATTAAAGGGGATCAGCATTGGTAAAGAGCAGAGGAAATACTGCCACAACAACATGGACTCAATCAGAAAGGCAGTTATGGTGAAAATATGCTGGCAACCTTTTTAATGTTTCTCAGGAAAGAAAACAAGAATGTTTCCAGACAATGTAATTGGGTGATTTCCTAACATTCCTACTTCAATTAAAAGTGCTATTTTCTACTAAATAGGCTCAAGAGTTTGTCCAATATGGTGTCAATTTACCTCAGGCTAATGATCCATGCATCTCATTTCTTGTGCATATCTTCATATCTACCTCTTCCTGAACTCTGTCGCTTTCCCTGTAGTTTCATCCTACTTGTTAATACAAGTTGCAGCTGTTGAAATGTTTCTTTCCAAATCACCGGCTGAGACGTTTCAACGCTTTAGCAACTCCAAGTGATGTGGCTCAAGTATAAAAGGGTTCTTAGTGATGAGATCAATCTGGGTAAGTATCACTTGTGTTGGACAGTTTCTGAAATGATATTAAACAGATGTGGCCTCTATGAAATGAGGCTTGTGATGTACAGACTGATTAATGGAAACAAATTATATCTCTGGACTGAAAACTTGGTTATGACTTCCTAATGTCTAATTCGACTTTTCACAAAATTTACATTGATATAAATTCTACACTTGATGACTGTCTACTATAGGATGAAATTTAATCCAGCAAGCACCATCATTAAGTCAAACATTTAATTTGACTAACACCAATAAAGATATGGATTAAGAATAGTTTAATGTGTATTATGCAGGAGAGCCGGAATGGTGTTGGAGGGAGGGATGAAGGGATGAGGATAGAGATCAAAGTTGATAGATGGATGAAGAAAGAAAGAGGTTTGGAGGGGAGGGATGTGAAAACTGCATCGCAATTTACATCTGCACGACACAGAACACACTGACAAGATGTCCAAATTAAACATACAGTGTGATACAGTCATAGAAACTTTCAGTATGTCAGTGAATACAACACAGTGTGGCCTCAAAGTGTGAAGATGCCACACTGTGTTGACTTTGAAGCACACAAAAATGTTCTGGCCTACGTCCATCGCTGCCCGAGGCACGAATCTCTTAATTATTTGTCGACAAATAATATGCAAACAAACCATTATTATATTATGGTGTTTGTAGCATTTTTAAAGTCGGGCTTATCAATTAATCTGTTTAAAGCCCTATTGGGGAGCAATTCTTTCCATTGCCCTCTTGCTAATAAACAGTTCATGGGACTGTGGTGGGTGGTCGTATGTCTGTGTCCGGAAAACTGTAATTGATAGCATCAACTCTTAGTCATGCTACAGAGGAAAAGAGGAGATGCATCTGCATGGAAATAATATTGAAAATAAAGATCTGTGTGCCACCAGAGCTTCATGATGATCAAGTCCAACCAGAGCTCTGAGGAAATGCCAGGTTATGGAGCCTTGATTGTTGCAGTGGAAGAAAAACTGACCCACAATTATCATCCCGGTCCAGCCCTGATTAATAGTGCAGAGATCAAGAACATAGTAGTTGTGTCCAGAAGAAGCTGATTTTCATTCACCACCTTCAGATTTATGTGAGATTTGACTGAAATGTGATGATGCACGAGTTTTTAAGTTGCGGGTGTTGGTTCCAGTTGACGATGGCGCAGCAGTGGGATTCATGGGTGACGTCTCTGGGATTTAAAAAAATAGTGGCATAGCACCGGGGTCGAGAATCTTAAGAATTTGGAAAGGAATTTGCTGTCACAAATCGTATCAGCAAAAAAACAGGAATATCAGCCCGTTAGGATTTGGCTCTGCACAAACTCGGTGACGTGCATGAACGTCTAGTTGGAGACACTTGGCCTAGATGCTCGTAAACTGTGTACAAATATCGTCATTGTACTATCAGTCATTATAAAAAATGTGCTCAAAACCTGTTCCCAAGCCACACAAATATATCCCAGTGCCCTGGAATGTGCCACTTCTCAAAGCTGCCAGGAAAGGAGAATCATGGCAGGGTCAGCAGTCTCTCCCGTAGGATTCACTGGGGGTAAAGAAAGTTGGACATGGGAATGTTTGCAAGGTGGCAATAATTTAGAAAAGGGAGAGTAAGTTGAGAATAATAGTACAATCAAGAGGAGACTTCTACCTAAAACTCAAATCACAAGTCCAACAATGTCAAGGTCAGTACGAGCTGATGTGTGCAGACGACCAGCTGTTTTGTGATCAGTCGTTGGTTCCAGAGGTGAAGTGCTGTTTTCGTTTCGAATTTTTCGAATTCTGCCATAACTGACCACACGCACGATCAAATGTTAGTCTGACTTTGTTTCATCATGTTGAAAATATTCTAGTCTGGCTGAGTAGTTTTAGGATGTTGTGGGATGAACACAAGTAGTTTATGTTTTTCATTTATGTACTTGTGGCAATAAAAATAGATACATTCAGAAAAAACTAACATTATTTATTGCACATGATTTATTTATTTTTATTCACCATGTTCATTCAGTAAATCATTTAGCTGATTTATTTCCAGTGTTACTTTTGGGCCCCTGTGCATGTGATCATTGACAGTAAAATAATGATGACTTAATGTTAAGAAGTCAGCCAGCATTGCTCAGGTCTGTCTGCTGTTCACAAAGGCTTGAGTCTGCAATCATAGTTTCAGTCAAATTACTTAATAAATTCCATCACATCAGAGATCTAATAATGTGTCATGCTTTGCTTTACCTCCAGGCCAGTCAGGTCAAATGATGCATATCGACCCATTTAGATTCAACGACACTGTTTATTTAACCTTGAACTCGTCACCGTCACATTCTGAAAAGACTACGCCACAAAAACCACAACAGGATTCAGCATTGTGGAAAGCGAAAGACAAATTATGACGTGTAATTTAAACACAAGTTGATCTCACCACAAGCAAACCTTCATGGAAAAGACAACACCTAGGATGGAAATGACAGCTGAGCAAATAAGAGTAAGATCTGGCCAAGAAACATTTCAAGACAATCAGCAAGTAGTGTAAAATGTGGACGCATTGATGCATCTGGGATTACACTGAGTGTCTCTCTAAAAGCTCAACAATCGGCCTGAGAAGTACATTTCCTCAATCTTCAGACATTGTGATGTAACCTGCCAGACAACAAATGAGAATGATGTTATCATACAAAGGTTTTTTCGATCCAGACATCAGATCAGATGTCAAACCAAACTGGAACTAAACATCCTGTTTAAACCTTTAGGCTCTGTTTTCTTTCACTTGTGGTATTTGTTGTCACCTCATCTGCAATTTATGCTCAGTTTGGTGTCAAAACACTGAGGGAAGTGGAAGAAAACTGACAAGTGCAGCAGCAGGCGTGAATAAAGAGTTTTAAAGGGTTGTTGTCAGTGGCTCTAATCAAGCAGAGGATCAGATTCACCTGTGCTGATTAAGGAGTCGTGAGGAGTGAAGTGAGAACATGAGATTATGATTTTTAAATACTCTCAACAACAGCAACAAAACAAATCTACAAAAATTAGTTTTTTCATTTCGATGACTTCTTGATTGTTGGTGATGTAGTGCAGCGCTCTGCTGTTTGATGTCTGTCTTCATCTGCATTGTCGTCTGTTGTGGTTTTATTTCTCTGACACTTGCCACAGACGCAAAGGGGATTTCCAAAAGGATATTAATCTAAATGAATGAACTATTCCGCTAAAAAAAAAAAAAAAAAAAAAAAAAAGTCTTTTCCTGCACGTATTACTCCAAATTGACATAAGCACTTAGGTCATAGCTGCTGTTGATGCTGTTGCTCTTGTTGCAGCTGCGGTTGCAATTGATATAAGAGAATAAACTAGTTTCATTTTTGCTACTACAGGAAACAACTGCAAAACAAAATAGAAACTTTAGATTGCTATGAGCCTAAAGAGTGATTGTACCATTTCCATTTAATTACTGATGTGAAATTATACGAAAAAACTGGGCTCATTTGTCTGTATGTCTGTAAGATGGCCTATTTCTCCTGCACATTTTTAAGTGTTTGTGCAACAGCACTGAACAAAGGATGAGCTTTTAAGACTCTAATCAGCCCACTGATTAGATTCACCTTGGCTAATTAAGCAGGTGAAAGAAAGTAAAGATCAAAAATGTGTGCAGAAAAATGAGAAACTAACACATTTTGTCCATATTTACTCATTGAAATTGAATTATGCACCTTGTGTTTGAGTGTTTCTGCAAGTGTGTGCGGTTAAAGAAATGTTTTGGGTCTCAATATTAAAAAAAGAGGAAAAGTCCATAATCACACTACAAACTGAGACATCAAACCTTTGGTAAACATCTCAGCACCAAATTCCACCCACACAGGATTTTGTTTTTTAATCTTCCCTATACATATCTGCCCCCAGAAGTTAAATTCCACTTGTGTGAACATGACCCTAATTACGTCTGACCTTTTCTTCACATTTGTTCCAACCTTTTACGCCTTTAACTTTCTCACGTTGTTTGAAATGTACTTATGTAAAATGGAGCAGAAACAGTGTCGATTTTTCTTGCAGTGAACATTGTGACTCATCAGCAGGAAAATCACAGGTGGATAAAGTGACGTTAATGATTTAGTTGTCCCAGTTGCGAGGATGCTGATTATTAGTGACACCTGTGTTTGACAATTGCAAAAGCACTTTTATGTCGTAATGCTACAAATTGCAAGAGAAAAATACTATGATGGGTAAGAAGAGATATAATAAATCTACTTTTACTGAGCATTAGCAAAACATTTTATCCTGTCTTATTCCCTCATGTAAACGCTGTCAGCACATGGCAAGTGTGGAAACTTTAAACAAACCTGTCTTACAGTCTCAGTCTGTTGGATTTAACTTTAACAGAGAGTGTGAGAACAAGCAGGTGCAGACATTCACTCCAACATGAGGGGACTGGAGTTCAGCCAAGTGCAGCTGTTTTCTGTCCATAAGGTCAGACGTGATAAGCCACATGAAGTGCACGTACAGCTGTGGCAAAGTGGTGAGATTTGCATAAAATGAAAGAAAGGGAGAGTCGTGTTTGGAAAGAGAGATTCCTGATGAACCATGAAGGTGCGCCGCTCAGCCCCGGACACACACGGCTGCCAATCGCACAGCCCACTCCTTGTGTTTTCACGAACCTGGTGCTTGTTTTTGTAGCAATCTGCCACAGCTTGGTGATGAAGATGGATGACACCTCGCTCGGTCTTCCCCTCCGTCTTGTGCTGCTGTCAGTTTTGGAGCTCAACCTGGCCGAGCTGGTCTGACACTCAGGAAGCCGCCTGTGCGAAACTGCCCGCCTAAAACAGGAAGTGCTTTGTTTTTCTCTGTAAATATTTCATCACTTTGCCTGCAGGCCCCAACGGCCCCCTGCTGCTCTGACAAGGACACATGAAAACACACATCTGCCTTATATGATGTAGCAGTATATCTTTCACACGCTGTGGCTGTTCTGTATCCGCTTGCTGCTCCAATTTCATCCTGAGACAACCTTGTTTGCTGCTTTCCATATATAAAACTGCTCTTACTCTGACACACTCATATGTATGAATATATGTTGCAAGGCACTGCAGTCTTAAAGATGCAAATCCAGGTCAGCCAGTCACAGGTGACTTTAAAATGCTGTGGGGAAAACAAAGAACACGACTGTCCTGTATTGAGCAATAGCCTCTGTTCATAGTTTATATAAGGAAGTGAAAGATGCATTCCTGGAAATAATCATCCCAATTGTATCTTTCATATAATTTAATTAGAATTTCTCATCACAACTACTTATTAAGCCTTGAGGAATAAAAGGTGTGGATGTCAAAGATGATTTAGAGGCTGATAACACATCTGACAGTTCTTTGGATTTGCTGATGTGCTACCCTTGACTTCTGATCTAATGTGTGGCTTGCAATTTTCTCCACCTTCTTTCCAACTAAGTTAAAATGACGAATATAAGAGCTGATTGAGTCATTTGGCTCATAGATAGAAAGAGTGATAAGTTGTTCACTAATTGTAGCTGGATGTTTGGCAGCATAAGCTTCACTCAAAAAGGCGTCACATCTCAGATACTCACTTCTCTTTAAAGCTGCAACAATCAATGATTTTACGTTAACAATGGGTTAAATGATCACATGTAATATGAAAGATGCTGCAGATAACGACAAAATCCACAGAGAATTATCATCTGATCTGCAGATGATGGGACTAGCTGTTTTTCCCAAGTGGCCAAAACCAGAAAGCTATAAAATCACACAATCATTTTTCCATCCACTAAATTCTGTATGTATCAGACTGCACTCACTAAACCAGTATGAAACACAGCAGGAAGCAGATCACTGGCCTTTTAAGGACGCTGACTTCACTTCTTCTTGTGTGTTCAACATCAAAATACAGCTCTGCTTGAGCAATGTGTCTCTTTGGCACCGAGTAAATTATTTTACTGGCTTTTCCCGCAAAGCTCAGTCAAATTCAGATAAATGTAAGCAGACAGTGATTTGTCTTTTTGTCTTCCCGCATTTTCACTCCAACGCCTCGATCCGTCTCCTCCTCCCTGCCTCTTTTTCCTCTCACTTTTCACTGATAACGGCCACAGATGTGATGAACTGTGCAATGAAACTGAAAAAAAAGCAACATGGATCATCCCTGTTTGACTGCATGAGCTCATATGTCATCTGCAAAAAGACTAAAGCTGTAATATTTAAAGCAATCTTTTTCATGCAGTAACTTTTAAGCGAGTGAATCATTTAGCGAGTTAGTTAGTTAGTTTAGGTTTAAAAAAGGTTTTGAGGAGTTCGTGCTTTCTTGACATCTGTTTTTTGGTTCTTTGCAGTTTGCATTTCATACTTTCAGATCTGTTGCAAGTGGCATTCAATGCAATACAAGAGAGCTTAAAAATAATGAGCAATTGATAGGGTACCTTTTACCTCAGTCTTTTTCCTTTAGCTTGATGGGGTGTCAAAGATCAATGTCTGTCCAGAGGACCGGAGTTTTGAATAGATGGAAAGGAATCATACCTGTGTGTCAGGACGTGAGATCAGAAGGTCGTAGAAAGTGGCAGAACTTTCCTGTTTATTCCAATAGACACAACTTTCTGTGGCCAGGCAGGGCAAAACTCACTATACAGACACATCCTGTCCTTAGAAACACACAACCATTTCAACCTTTAAAAAAATTTCCAGTGTTTCCTTCTAGGTTTTTTAAGTTGAAAATGCACATAAAAACAGAGGGATGGAAACACACCTACTGTTTTAAAAGTGAACCAGAAGAATAGTATCGAAAAACTGATCATAATCTTTATACTGAATCTCATTTAGGATTTGAAATGCCTTTCATGTTGCAGGTGGTCAGAGGAAATCGTTCTACGTATCTACTAAGTATCTACTGTATGTTCGTCTCTACGACATCAGTGTCATATCACTACAGCTTCAGATATCACGACTGAAATCTGAGCAAATAGAAAATCAAACACTGCAAACACAGGCCAAGCCTCATCCTCGGCTTTGGCTCAAAATGTATATTTATGCAAGAGCCAAAAATCTGACAGTTGTAACAAATATTTCTTTGTTTTGTTAAGATGATAATTTAAGAGCACCTTGGTAATCAAAAGGTATCTACAAGGGTTTAAACATGTGTACAGCCTGTGGGCTTCGACTACCCCTATTTTAAGTAGGTACGGCGAATGAACACATCGACCTGCTGGAGACGACAACCATCGTCCGCGCTCTTTTTCTAGAAACCACAAAAATCCCCAAAACAAAACAGAGTGAAACAGACAAAGTGGCCTAGATTGATGTTTGCTCATAATAGACTCCTATTTTTATATGCTGGTTGATGAATGTGTGCAAAGACAAGCGCCCGAGGACACGCAGGGAAAGGATCTGAAATTAAAGTGATTATTTTGCAAGACAAAGTTGGAATGCAGGTGAGTCTGAATGCCAGTTTATTTGGACAAAGGTTCCTTGTCGGTAGCAGTAGCTATTAGATCTTAAAACCTGTGAGATGCCCGAGGGATAAAATGGTGGAAAGCACCAAAAAGAAAACACGTCCACAGTGTGCAGAGAGAGAAATTGCCCGCGAATGTGAAACAAACAAGTGTGCAGAGGAACACACGCACCCACAGGCGCACACACATGCACATTTCTAAACAGTCTAACTGGCATGTGGAGCGGAGTTCTGAAGTGCAGCCGTCATCATCGGAGAACGTGTATTATCAAGGTATGCAGTAAAGGACAGGTGTGGCACCGTGGTATGATAACAGATGCCAGCGCCCGCTGCTGAAGACAAATTCTCCCATTAAATTCTGATGTGAAGGGCAAGTCTTTGAGATTCAGAAACATCATCGTAGCTCAATTTAGAGACGGAATACAACAGAAAATATGACTTACAGTTTTAAGGAAAGGCATCATGTCAGGTGACACTTTTTGGAGTTGAATTGGCTGTAAATTAGTAACTGAAGGAAGTGGAAATGAATCAGAAATGTCTCCATACCTCCGTCAAAGCTAGAGGGCGCTGTCCTGCACCATCCAGCTCCAGGATTTGTATCTGACACCTTCACTACTGGTGGTTAGAAGCTCTTTTATATTGGAGGGCACAAACGCAACCACTTCAACAACTCGGGGTGAAATTGTTGCATTAGTTTGGCGCTGAAGGTGTTGGGAGGTGGTTAGCCTCGACCAAAAGGTAAATCGAAAGTTCTCTTATTTACACGTTGTGTCTGCTTAGCTGTTAATTAGCCTCCGGGAGCTTAATCAGTTCTCAGGAGTTCTTCATGTGCCAACTGAGGAACTGTATCTAAGCATCACTGTCGCATCATACTCAATCAATTTTAAAGTAACTACAAAAGTTTTAGTCCCATTAATGGATCCCTGGTTTGGTTGTTTGTCCTTTGGAGGAAAAACCCTCTCCCAGATATAACCTGCCCATCATTCTTTCATAACCCGGGTGGGCTCATGTTTGGGGTCTCCCTGCAGCCTAAACAGACAATACTGCACTACAATAATAACCTTTAAATCCTATTTTAGGGTTTAAATGTTTGCTCAAAGCGATGTGCTTCATCGCTCTTCAGACATGCAAAGTGCAAAGTGATGCCCATGCTTCAGCCGTGTAAACAGCCAGGGTCAGACGAGGTCATCTGGCGAGTGTTTGCCGAGGCCTGTTGGAATCTGTGCCGGGGCCTCGGTGAAGTACAGACGTAGAACTCATAGCTGCGTTGGATGAAAGGTGCATGAAAGGTTTTGGCATGCATCTTAATTTGGTAATTATATAATGCATCTACTGTCTCTGTCTCTCGCTCAGCCTCACACATACACAAATACTGTGAAAGCTGTGGGGCGTGAAGTACTTGATGTTTGCTCTTCGAGCTGCCAGAGGGAAATAGTTTGCAACTGTCGGGGCTTGTTCCTCTAAAGCTTATGTTAAAACCGCACCTGAGTGTCAAGCTGATGAACATAATTATAGCCATAAGTGTCTGAGGTTCTTTATGAATGTACTGATTGAGAGCAAAAACTTTCATGGGGGATTAAAAACAATGTCTAAAAGAAGCAGAAGTAGAGAAATACATGGAAAAAGACGGTGGGAAAAGCTCAGCGCTTGTCACAAATTTCCCCTGGAAACAGGAAGTCAAGAAGGAGTCTCCAAAACATAAGTGACGGGTCAGATGTGTGACAGTTCGGCTTGTCCCCTGCAGGACTGCTGGGTCTTATCTCTCTCACACACACACACACACACACACACACACACACACACACACACACACACACACACACATCCTGCAAAAGATAAAACTCATGTGTGTGTTGACATAGTGCAGAACAGGCTGTATGTTCCACCTACAGAGTCAGTGCTGTCGGGCGATGAGTCACGACTCAGACACGTTACATCTGCTCAGGGGTGGGAGTAACTAATTACATTTACTCCTGTTTTTGTAATTAAGTGGCTTTATAGTATAAGTGTACAATTAGGAGAGAAAGTTGAGGAGTCTTACTTTCTCAAACTAGAGATTTTTTCAGCTCTTCGTAAGCATCAGAGACTAAAACCTACAGAGAGCAAATGTGAAGTAAAGTCAGTGAAGAAAAGTCATCTGGTTTTACTTTGTGCTCTTCAGTTTGTCACTTTTACATTTAGTGCATAACTTGTTTTTAAGGAGAACAACTCCTTGGTCCTTGTTTCAAAATGGTTAAACATTATTTGCCCAGGTGATTCCTTTAGGACACACAACCAGTGTGCATAATAAAAACCTGGCTGTGTTTGATTTGTTATCAGACAGGATGAACCTTTCATACCCAATCATGATACTATCACCTGTTACCAATGAATCTGTTTACCTGGGGAATGATCCAAAAACACCTGTTTGGTTTTCACAGTCTTTTGTTGCTCCTGTCCCGACTTGTTTGAAACATGTTCATCAAATTCAGAATAAGCAGATATTTACAAAAAACAATGAAGCTGATGAGGTCAAACATTAAATATATTGGCTTTCTACTGTTTCCAATTGAATATGTATCAAAAGGGATGAGCAAACTATCACATTCTGCTTTATTTATCTTTTACTCAGTGTCCCAACTTTTTTTGAAATATGGTTTCGTGTGCTTTTGTGAAGGAAGGACAGCAATCAAAAGAAGTTGACATTATCTCACAATATGTTAGACCCTGTTTAAAAAATGCATCTAAACCATGTCTCAGTCCAGCTGATGCATTTAAAAGCATCGTGCATTGGCGTAGCATCCATTGGTACTGGACTTACATTTTCCTGCCTGGTGATCGAAACATATGAATTTCTATACAAAGCCTGCAAACTGTGCAAAGACTGTCACTTCAACATATAATATTAGCCTGATCAGTTTATCAGTCGAAACATTGAATAACCAAACTAATACCAAGCAAGTAACATCAATATAGTCAGTCACATATCAGTACAGTCAATTGTTCAAAATGTCTTCGAAGCCATGATCTGCAGTCTTTTCGTCCTTCATCAACACTCTTTCAGGCCAACAGGCTGAGCAGCTTCCACTTTTTGCCACCAGTTGTCTCTCAGTGTTTATAGATTCCTTTAATCTCTTTACAACTGATCCCACTGCTGATATAATTTTGGAATGCTTATTGGGCCTAAATCCAGTTTGTGTCTTCCAAAGAGTTCCACCTTTAATCTGTGCAGAACTGGGGGAGTGATCCGACTCCCCGGGGGGGTTTACTCCTTACGAACGACATGGGAAGTTTGTGTGGGATGTGTGATTAGCTGGACTTTCTCTGGAGCAAACACACAAACATGGACGCAGCCATTTATGACTTTTCCTTCTTTATTGCCGGTTCCCCCACTTTTTTAAAAAGAATCATTAATATTACTGAATTTGATTGAAGGAATGCAAGAATTGACAGAAGAGTACAGACACATCAGGACTTGCCTTTCTGTTATCTGTTCCCTTATTTAGAACAAAGAGGATCTTTAAGCTCTAATAAGACTCTCAAACTGTTGGCACTCGACGCTGTGTGAGAGCAAAACATGCATAGTCATAAACCGCAACAGTAAAATAAACAACAAAATACAGATCTGCACTTGTAGGAAAGAAAGTAGGAGAGAATGTCCTGGCTCCCACTTAAAAACAGATTGATTATTAAGCTGATCATTGATTTTCTCCTTAGTAAATGTTAATCTCCGTGCTCTCACAGGGTTGAGACGCAAGTGCACTTCAGCAGCTAATAAATTTCTTTATGGCGTTTTCATTACTTCCCCGGGGAAGAGCGGACAAGCTGAGGTTTTGTCACATGATCTGACTCATACGTGACCCCGCTCTGCAAAGTGGACCTGAGCTGAGACGGGGACGGGGGGTCGAGGTGGGCGGGGGGTGGCGAGGAGTGGTAGGCTTGGTGCTTATACCTCCTGGGGGATCTCAAAAATGCCTTTGGTTTTCCCAGCCTGGGAAAACCAGCATTTCTTTTCTGTATATACAAGGTATAAGTAAGTAAGAGTGAGAGTAAGATTTAAAATAACAAACATAATTTTTCTAGATGTCAGTTCCATGTTTCTTACATTTCTGGAAAAAAGATCATCCCAATAATGTCTTCCAGCTGAGACTTTCTGTTATCAGTCTTTATCTGAGCAGATGGTCTTTAGGTCTTCACCCCACATCTGGGAATAGAGAAAAATGTATCATGAGCTAGGAATGCACCAGCAGTGTCATACTGAGAATCACTCTCCTGCATGGTGATGTCCAGTTACTGGAAATGGATCAGAAAGCTGAGTCATGTGAGTCTCTCTCTGCTTTTTGTATGTTTGAAGATTGTGTTTCATTCTCCTGAGGCTGTTTTATTTGCAGAAGGCAGGAAAGACAGACAGATTTTCACATGACCCCATACTGTACGTCCATATAGAAAAATAAATAACCTATGAATATGTCTCTGTCGTTTGCTCATTTTTTTCAGAACTTACTTGTTCACTAAATCTGTTGTCAGGGTTCTGAGTCTGCAGGTGCATCATGCAAACACGACTGTCTGCACGGTTTTATGTTCTGCGATCAAAGCAGGCTTCCTTCCTCTCAGGTTGCGGTGCATGATGACCTTTCTCTCTCTCATCTTTTTTTTTTGTTTTGCATCAGTTACATAGAGAACTTCTCTGATTGTTTTTGCCTCATCCACTTGCAAGATGCTCTGAAACCATCCACAGGTCAGGCTCACGCTCCCTGTGCTAACACATCATCTGAGATACTGACCGAACACTGGTTGCACAGGAAAAGTTTGCTTATTCCGATCATGCATACGTGTGACTTTGAACTTGCCTACAGCATGTAAAGATTTTACAACACCGAAAATATTTGACTAATTTGTGAAAGAGCCGCAGCACGTCCCTGAGCTTACATCATTGTTCTTGTTTTGCACTAATGTTTTGCACCCTTGGGTGTTTACGATTGTTCTCTCTGCTGCCAGCCGTCGTGCCTCAACAGTTAAACGTTCTGCTGCCACTGCATCATTGTGCCAAAGCCACATCAATTGTAAACCAGACTGCACTACCTGATTGCCCATTTTTGTTTGGGGAATATGGTCGCTGCTGCCCTGAAGGGAAAAAACAAGTCCAACCCAAGAAACTGCTATTATCAAGCAGAGGTTAAACTCTTTTAAAAATAACCCCGTGCCTGAAAAACAAGATAAAAGTATTGTATAAATAACCACGTATGGGAATGATTTCAAGTCAGTCTTCCATGGGAATAGCTTGAAATCCATTCTGTTTATTTGCATACAATTTAAAAGATCTGATGTAACCCCAGGAGTCCTTGACAATTCAAAGAGTGACAAATGCATGATTAAAGGGTTGGTTGACATTTTTTCCCAACTCTGTCTTGAAATAACACTCAAATGCTCATGTGTGGGAGGATTTTGTCCCCCATCACTTACACTGGAATCGTGTTAGAAAGAGATCTCTTTGTGGACAGGAGGAACAATTACATCAACCAAAAACATATGTGCATGTGAATATTGTTGCAGATCAGACTTGGGAAGATATAACTTTATTCTTTAAGGCCGTGTTTGCAAACAGGAAACAACGAGAGAGATGGTGAACACACATTTTGTAAAACACGGGCGTCAAGAAAGAGGACTTCCACCTCACACTGCATCGAAAGGCATTAAATTAGAGGCCATTGCGTGCAAATATTAAATATTAGGAAATGAGAAAGTAGACATGGAGTAAACAAAGCAGACTAAACATTTCGCTTCCTGTTATCATATGAAGAACATGTCTTTGTTAAACAGAAAGAAAACCTGGTTTGAGTAATAACAGTATTATATAAGTATTTCTGTGAAGGCTCGGGTACAGTCCCTCAGGTTTTCAGTATTCCCATGAATGAATGAACCACTGTGTTCTTATTTTGCGGCTCCCTTTTTCATGTAAGTGCTTAAAGAGATGGTAATAATCAGTATTATCTTTCAGTTCAATTATCCAGAATCTAAATGCAAACTGCAGCTACTTTTTGATGTTTGCTGGCAAAAGTCGATCCTCAGGAAGGTGATGAAGAAGCTGTGTGAACAACTAGTTAATAGCAGTAACATTAACATTGTGTAATCTTAAAAGCAGCACAAAAAAAATGTACCGAGTTTAGTGTTTACATCCGCAAATGCATTTTTGATGTTACTGCTCGTTGAAGGATTTATATCAAAGTCAAATATGGAAACACACAAAAGTAGGGGTTTGTATCAAGAGGTCTGTGAAAACCATCAACAAAAATCACATAAATAGCACAGACATGGTTTCTGTTGTGGATGACAACTATAATTTGACTCAGACATTTCTCAGTGCCACCTGAACCAAAAGTCTCTTGTAGTGAAAACCTGTTTCTACACACACAGGCAGTGACATAATGAGCTGTGAAATTGCAAAACAGCTTTTGCTGACAGGTGATAAAAAGTGTCTGTGACCGTCTGCAGACTCACTGACAAGAACCTGATCTTTTCCATATTGGAAGGAATAAGGGAAACGCAAAAGAAGAAAAAGAACAACGAAAGAACGAAAGAATTTTAACGTTTCAACACGGTGTCCAACACATGTCATTGAGGTCATCACCTCTTCCTCACACCGCAAGATTCCCACAGTAAGAAGATGATGTGATTTGATTTTGACATTCTGCCGCTATTTAGATGCTAAATGTCTAATTATGCCCATTTGGTGTTTGGCGATGTTAAAGCAATGTACAGTGGGTTTATTGGAGCTTATTTCCTCCAGGAAATAACTGAAAACAAAGACGACTGAACTATACAGCCAAAACAACAAACTAAAAGAGGCTTAATTGATTTTGACAATCACTCTGGATTTTGATTCTTATGTTTTCACAGCTTGGGGAAGAAGAAATCTATTGTATTGTCTGAACATTAGACGACCCTGATCTAACCGTTCCAACAAACATTTTTAAAGCCGACTATAAAAAACATAAAGGAACCTGAACTCCATCTTATCAGAAAACCTCGTCTTATCTTTACCAGCAATGTTGATCGAAACAACGTGATATTAACGTAACAATACTTTTTTAGCCTCCTTATATTTGCTAAAAATTAAATTCACCTCTGCCTTTATTCTACATGTACATAACATTTAAAGGAGTTACAGGATTAAAGGCGTTTCAGTGCCATGAAAGACTTTTGTCACCTTCCTCTTTTTTCATGAGAGAGTGTCTTCACCCCGAGGTCAGAGGAAGTGGTACCTCTGTCATGGTTTCATCAGTGTTTGGTGGAGTACGTGACACATTTTTCAGCACGCACCGCAGATCACTCCACCGCCTCACAGTAGTGTACAAACACTAACATCCTGCTCTAAAAGGCTCTGTTTATGGGCATAAATAACAGAATTGATTCGTCAGTCGGTGCCTGTTTGATTCGGTGAACAAACATTTAGATATTTATCTGCAGCAGCTGTTGTTGGTGAACACAATCCGATCCCCTCCCAGTAAAACATGACGCTGACAAATCAAATTTTAAAAAATGCCTATGTTCTCCTCGTCTTGTTAGTCTGCTCTTTGTTATCGGTCTACTTATATGTAAGTACGGAGATCAAGTGCAAACCGGAGTCAAATTCCTTGTATGTCTACGCATACTTGGCCAATAAAACCGATTCTGATTCTGAAAAATAATGTCTCGTGAAATATAGCGTCACAAAATAATGTCTGACGTAGAAGAAGCTTCAGTGCTCAAGTCTTAAAGTTGTTTGTATGCTTCTTGAAATGAAAAACTTTATGTCCTTTTTGGTTCCGACAGTGTTAACTTAAAATGCATTGAGGTTTTGCTCAGCAACTTAAGTCTTGAACTGACTCAGTGGAATGTTTACAAGATGGAAAACTGTGGTTAAAAGGTGCCGTTACCACAAACCAAATGAACATCGACATGACGCAGTTGTGTCTTCACATGCTTCAAACCAATTGCGAGCTGACGAACAATAGTAATTAAGAACGTACATGCAGTCGGTCAGATATTTTGGACTCATTTGCATCCTCTTTGAAGGTCCGGAAGCGCACTTGCTGCTAAATGCAGCATCTTCATCGTTTCAGTATCACACCTGTTGTCATCATGGCTCCACTGAGTCACTCGAATTTCTTTCTCAGCAGTTTACCAAGCCTGGGAGAAATTTATTCTAAAGTTCAGCTTTGGTCTTTATTTTCCACTTGAATAACCTACAATGGAAGAATGGTGTTTATAGGTTTGTAGGTCTTATGTAAATGAATTTTGTTAGTGGAAGGTGCTACACATGATAAACCTGTCAGGTCCAGAACAAGCAGTCAGATCCTTTAATGAAGTCAGTGTAGCAGTGGTTCAATGTGAAAATGTTTCATTATAAGAAAAAAAATCCCACATTTAAAATGTTAAGAGAACAGAAGTATTAACAATAAAAGACTCTGTAGTATCAAAAGTGAAGTCAAGTGTTTTATGCTATGAATTATTAATGGTGATGTCTTAACATTTAAGCAGCATTTTAATGTTGTGGCTGGTTGAGCTAATTTTAACCACTTGATGCACTAATGTATAGTTTAAACTGTAACAACGCATCACGTTTTTTTAAATGATCATATTCTTCACAGGAAGTAACTAAGTACATTTACTCAAGTACTGTACTCAAGTACAATTTTGGAAATATTATAACTACCCAGCAGTATATGAAGTCGTTAGAATTAACTTGACCTCTATTTGAACTTGTACTTGAATGTTATTTTGAATGAATGTACAGCAGTTGAGTATTTTTGTACTGTGGTATTCTGTATTTAGAAACTTCTTCTGCCACTGCTGCTCAGTAACTAGTAGCTACAGTTGTCAAATAAATGCAGTGGACTAGAAATAAAATAAAATAAAATACCTCAACAACTGTGTTTAATAATAATTGTGTAAGAACTCTTTGTTATGTTTCACCACTAAGGAACAACAGATTTATGGAATCTGTGTCAACTTGTAGACTAGATCCACAATGTTGCATAAAATCAAGTGATGCAAATTTGATGAAAAAAAAAGATGACAGGTCCTAATATAAATACTCTGGAACCGTTGGCCAACTCCCAGTGAGTCATGACCTTCTTACTTTGTCGCTGATTGGACACATTTTTGAGGAGAGCTCCAACTAATCTGCCGTCCTGTTTCCTCACCGGACACATGCAGAGGTTGTTCATTGTCAAGCTTAAAGAGAGAATCGTAATATGTTAAGTAGGTTATGTGGTGCAAACTGTGGCCTCTGTGTTTGTGTGTGACCCATTTTGAGTGTTAAAAATTGGATTCATTTTACTGATGCATCAATGTGCCAACAGCCTTTTAGGGTTGTGACTGCTCAAGGTGGAGCTAGTTTTAACTTCTTTATGTGCTGTTGGGCAGTTTTGCTTTTAACGATGCAAAAGCCCCGTTCATACAAAGACAATGGCAGCAATTCATCACCTGAACAACTGCATGTACAGTATCCCGAAAGAAGAAGTATGAGGCCTGTTGTTGCAAAAGAATGAAGAAAAATTAAACCTGATTTTTTTTTCTTATGTTTTGAGGAAATAAGGGGCTGTGATTCCATGATTGGAGACTAAGCTGACTTGATAATAAAGAGATTTTTGCAAATGCATCATAATTTTAAAAAGTTAGCATATGTCTTAATTAATATAGTAACTATAAATCAATGCAGTGTGGAGTAAAGTACAAGTACCTCTAAACTGTACTTAGAGTACATGAGAAAATGCACTAACTTTCTCTCCACCCCTGGAATCAGATTGTATCTCATATATTCTACATGCCTGGTTGTTTCTACTTGTTTTTACAGGCACACTTCTCAATAGATTCATTGATCTTAAACCAGTCGACAGTTCTGTCTTTGTTGATGTCAACTGAGAGATAATGATGATGAACTGCGCACTTGAGTGACGATGAAGAACTGAAACCAGGACTGCAACCTCGTGCACAAACGCGGTCTCTCTGCTGTTTTGCTGTCTCAAACGTCTCACTGGTTAAATGAAGCGCAGAGGAGGAGCTGTCTCCAGTGGGGCAGCAACAAACTTCCCTGTCAGTTCAGAGGGTGACAGCAGCGTGAGGAGCAGCTCTCAGACTGGGAGCATCGCTTGCAAACCGAAAACCACCTGAGTGAACATCGTATCCTGTGTTTTTTGTGAAGAATTCGGGCGGATTATGGATTTTTAATCTCGTGCGTAAAAGAGAAGTTTGGTGCGTAAAAGTGAAAATCCGTGCGTAAAAGGGACATTTGGACACAATGGATGTGCTTCTTGTTGGAGCACCTGCATTAATGGAAAGTGTCACTACATTGGACATGAGAGAGGAACTTTTGCTGAGTGTCAAACAGTGAAACAAGCCCCTGCAGGTATGAACTCCACGGCAGCATCGGGCAGATTCCAGCCGCCCACCATCCCGGCGATCATGTTCATTTTCGGGGTGGTGGGGAATGTCATTGCCATAGTGGTTCTGCGGATTTCACGGAAGGAACAGAAGGAGACGACTTTCTACACCCTGGTGTGCGGGCTGGCGGTGACAGACCTGCTGGGCACCCTGCTGGCCAGCCCCGTCACCATCGCCACCTACGTGAAGGGCTCCTGGCCGGGAGGCGCGCCTCTGTGCCAGTACGCCGGCTTCATCCTGCTCTTCTTCTTCTTGGTCCAGCTCAGCATTGTGTTCGCAATGTCAGTGGAGAGATATCTGGCAATAAACCACGCGTATTTCTACAACGAGTACGTCAACCAGAAGCTTGCAGCTCTGGCTCTTTTGGCCATTTACATCTCCAGCATTGTGTTTTGCGCGCTGCCCAGCATGGGGCTCGGCCAGGTGAAGCTCCAGAAGCCGGAGACCTGGTGCTTCATCGACTGGCAGAACAACCGCACAACAGTGGCCACTTTCAATTTAATGTATGCAGGAGTGAACTCGGTCATCGTGCTGGCCACTGTCATATGCAACGTGATGGTGTGCGGGGCTCTGATCCTGATGCACAAGCGCTTCATCCGCCGCACGTCTCTGGGCACAGACCCGAGGCGCATCGCGGAGCTCAGGCGCAGGCGGAGCTTTGGGAGATTAGCCGGGGCAGAGATCCAGATGGTGATCCTGCTCATCGCCACCTCTGCTGTGGTTCTCATCTGCTCCATACCTTTAGTGGTGAGTATTGGAACAACTTAAAGCGGCCACGTTTTGTGCCAGGTTCGTGCGTAAAAGTTAGGAGTAAGAATGTTGGATGTTTTTCCACAAATGAGCCACAGTGAGAAAGAAAATGCTTCAGGGTACAAATGAAATCCATTCAAAATCAAATGGAACCCAATTATCTTATCTTCGATCTTGATTGAACATCAAAACACCACGGAATAGTTTGACTGATAAAAACAAACACGGGGTGGTTAATCATAATCACATGTTACCTGAATTTTGCGTTCCAGTTTTAGACCTTTGTGGTTAGATGACGCATTTCTCTGATGCACAAGTGAGAAGGTTCACACACCCTCTGCGATCATTTCAGGTGTTTACAAAAACAGCATTCACACAGTTTCGGTATCATCACAGTGGGGACATTTGTGACTGAGCATTGATCATCAGCAACTCTCATGGGTTGTTTGCAAATAGTCAGTGAGAGTTTGCTCATTTTAGTTCTTGGCACCAGACTTTATTCAGCCTGAGAGAAAAGATAAGTGGAGACCGTGAGATTTCTCCTTGTGTTTGCTTGTGCAGTGCAAAACTCTGATTCCAAAAAAGTTGGGACTCTGTGTAAAACATAGATAAAAACAGAATGCAATCACTTTCAAACAAACTGTTCCTTGATCCTTTATACAACCATGTGTTCACAAAGTGTTGAACCTCTCTCCATCTTCGCTTGTGAACGACTGAGTCTTTCCAGGATGAACCTTTCATACCCAATCATGATACTATCACCTGTTACCAATGAACCTGTTTACCTGTGGAATGATCCAAACAGGTGTTTTTGGATCAGTCCACAACTTTCACAGTCTTTTGTTGCTCCTGTCCCAACTTGTTTGAAACGTGTTGCTGCCATCAAATTCAGAAAAAGCAGATATTTAGAAAAAAAAAGTTAAGTTGAGGTCAAACATTAAACATATTGTCTTTGTGCTGTTTTCAATTGAGTATATGTCAAAAAGGTTTAGCAAATGATCCCTTTCTGTTTCATTTGTTTGCACAGTGTCCAAACTTTTTTGGAATCAGGGTTGTGAGAGTCAGTGATCGAATTAAAGGAGAGATTCATAAGTTTAAAACGAACTTAAAATAACTGCATTCATCCTGTTCATACTGGACGCCTTCCAAATATGCTTCCATTGAAGATATGTTGGACAAAATTCACAGCCCATGTTTTGTGTTAAAATACATTCCAAAGTTCAGCTGAAGATATTACTTGTAAAGTCGCTGCTTTTTAGGACTAAATTCCTTCTTTTTGTTATGACCCTTCCAGGTCAGCATGGAAACAGTGTGCAGGAGTGTTTTACTAAAAAGACAAAGTGTGGAAGACAGACAGCTGAAGCCTCACACTAACTTCAGATGACTGTACCTTTCATGTTTTATGCTATGTTAGAAGGAGACATTTTAATGGCCAGTATGAACAGGAGAAATGATGACAACAAACAAAACCTGCTTCAGTGTAGTGTAAGAAAAAATGTGAACTCATCCTTTAAAGACTTCACTTATGTAATTTATGAAATGTCAGGACTTTTTGGATTCTAGCTTTGTGATAGGACTTCATTAGACTCTGGGGAAGCCTAATGGCCAAAGGCTCTCTTATGATAAATGATGGTGAGAAATGTAGTCTGTTTTCCTTGGCCTCCTGCCAGCTCTGCACTGCTGCGCTTGCACAGAAGTTACATTCAGCCAAGTGCCTTTTTAGTTTGGACCATTCCATGCCAACCATAGTAAAAATAAACAATTGATTTATTTCTTCTAAATGAAGTGAAGACAAGTTTGTGCTTGGAAAAAAAACAAGCTCAGCTTGTCTCTGCATTTGAAACGATGTTTATTTATGTGACAATCAAACTTGTGGATGCTTGTCAAGTTCCTAAATTTGTCAATCATTGCTGTTTGCTCTTCTCCACCATCAGCTGAGGATCTTCGTGAACCAGCTGTACAGAAACCAGAGAGAAGAGCCTTTAGGGTTGAATAAGGACCTGCTGGCCATCCGCATGGCCTCTGTCAACCCCATCTTAGACCCTTGGATCTACATCCTGCTCAGAAAGACAGTGGTCCTCAAGCTGTTGGAGAAAATTAAGTGGCTGTTCTGCAAAATGGGCGGGCGTGGACGAGGGAACGGCGGGCAGTTCCTCTGTGCCGACGGCCGCCTCTCCTCCTCCATCGTCTCTCGGGATTCTCCCTCGTTGGTGTCACGCGAGCTTCAAGAATTGGTGAGCACCTCGCAGACCTTCCTGTACCCGTCTGAGGGAAACTCCAGGAGGTCGTTTCAAGTCGGGGCACAGTGCGGCTCCAGCCCGCTGGCCGAACAGACGTTACAGGGCCCCCAGGAGGTCGAAGGGCCTCAGAGGGGGCTTTCACAGAGCGGTTTGGAGGACACGGCACCAGACAGGCCGCTGAAGGACCTCCCAATGTGCCCCAAGGACCCGGCTCTGCACGTGACCTTCACAGACGAGACTGCAAACATACAGGAGAAATGCATATGAGACAGGAACTAACAATGGAGAAGTTGACGGCACAATCATCTGTAGATATCTAATGGACTGCTAATAAAAGGATGTTTGGCCGATGTATTACTGAACTCAATACCCATTATTGATGTATTACTCCTCGTCATAACTCACCACATCACTAAACATGCTTCATTACAATCACAACAGTTATATCAACCAGACCACTGAGAACGACATGACGTTGTGGAGGAGCTCTTTTCTTGCACTTTTTTTTTTGAATTTTAAAAACCACTGCAAGGCTGTTGGAAACGACAACCTGCACAATGACTGTAAAGATGTTACAATGTGAACAGTGCTCCCTCACGTTAATTTATTCTAAGTATGAAATTATTCATTATTGTCTTCTCTGTGAGAAGGTGCAGATAGTTGGGAGCCATTTTTAATACAGTACATGAACCTGTTTTTTTTTTTTCGGTACATAACATTTGCAAGTGTTTGACAGAGCAGCCGTAACATCAGAGCTGGAATCACACCATCCACTGAATTTCATCATAAAAGGCAGCTATACTGTGACTTTTCCACTAAACAGACACTGGAGGATTTTAGGAGGCCTCCAAAAGTAAAGTCTCGATTAAAAAAAAAAGCTAATTCACTCTTTTCAGCCCATTACTTTTTAGGCATTAACCCAACTTCCTCTTATTTCAGGTTAATGTAATGTGCAGTTCCTCTAATCTAATCAGACTTTATAGGGAAATTAAGAAGGGGAATGAAAATTGAAGACATTATTAAGTTGCCTGTGTGTTAAGTTTAAAGGTTTTGCCTTTTCTTACAATTGTGTAACACAGCATTTAATTGTTGCTCTAAAGATTGGTATAAATATCATGTTAATATTTCGATGTTAAAGTTTTTGTTGTAGCGACAGCTGGTGTTTCCTCTCGTCAAACTGTTGTACCAAACTCATAAACTGAAAATAAAAGTTGATAAATATTCATATAAATGAAGAATTTGTCACTCTTTTGCAAACTGAAATCACAAGGTTGAGTATGACAGTGAAGTATCTATCACAATCTCTGCTAGTATTTGATATTTATGCTGTAAAATAGGAGAAGATAATTATCAGCTCGATCAGTCGATAAAGCGACTAATGGATGGACAGAAAAAGATCGTCAATAATTTTAGAGTTTGGACAAAACAATTTTAAGACTTGTCCTGAATATATTTGCTTTTTTTCTGACCAAATGATTAATTGATTAATCAAGAAAATAATCTGCATATTAATTGAAAATTAAAATAATTGTCTGCACAGAAACTTCAGTCATGAAAATCTGTTTAACTTGAACCAGAGCTGTACTCGTGACCTCCTCTATGAAGCTGAAAATGAAATATTGATCAGTCTCTAATAGAATGACTTTGTTAATGGAAATAAATGCTGCTCACTTGAGGTTAATGGATGGCGGTCGCATCTGTATCAAAACAACTGAGCTCGCTGCAGAGTTATGTGCATTATTTTATCACGTGCATTGCATTATTTTCAGCATGACTCACGTCAATGTAAAAACAGATGTTGATCCAGAGATGGCTCAAACAGATCATGAGTGAAATTCAAACTTTGAACAAACCCACTGCAATAACATGTAGTTTTGCCAGCATGTCACTGTCACTGTCACATCCCTTTCATCTCCTTCTACAACAGCACCAATGGCTTTAACACATCTCTAACCAGAGGTGGCACGGCCCCGTTCACCTGCCGACAGATGGTTTCTTCACCCCAGAAGGTTTCCAGGTCCAAAGTGGCCGACGTCCAGAGCCTTCCGGGAGCAGCGAAAACCTCCCTCCGAGAACAATATCCCATAAAAGAGAGCTGTGACCTCAGGCTGAGAAATCTGTTAAAGCTGTGAGTCTTTCGGGAGGCAGGAAACAGTGATTGACAAAACAGTCGTGATAGGATTTTAACAGAGGGCGAAAGGAAAAAAGATTCTTCTTGGAAACTTGTCTCCTCTTTCCCCATCACATCAGTTAACGCCAGTAAGACACTACAGTACATGTGACAGGCTGTTTTAGACATTTGCCACGAGGAGCCTGTGAAAACAATCGGCTTTTAGAAGACGCCACTCAGAGAGCAAGTGTTCATAATGAGGCCGTTTAGCACAGGAATGCAGTTAAGAGCAGTGGGAGATTCCAGGAAATGATGGAGATAAAAATAATAACAGTGTTTGTGCTATCATACTTTGGCCAAGGTTCATTTCAGGGTTGAAGTGCATGAGGATTTAAAATGAGGTCAGATTGAAGATTTGTTTAGGTGAAGGTAAGGTCATTTGCATTAGCAGAGACTAGAAGACGCAGCAGAGCGTCCAGATAAAATCACTTTCCACCTTTACAGCATCGCAAAAACTGAACACTGAATGACCCAAAGTTCCTATTTTCTGGCTCACTGAACTTAATTTCTTCATCCTTTGTATTTCTTATATCTTTAAAATACCACCACACTGTTTCTGCCTGATCTACATTGAAAGTTTGACTTAGCTGTAGCACTAGATGACAAGTCAGAGCATCACCAAAGTTATCAGAAACTACACTGATGGGGACGTGAATGTCTGAACCAAAATTCATGACAATCCATCCAACTATTGTTATGATATTTCTATCAGCACCACCTGTCAACCTCATGGTGCTGCTGCAGGAAAAGTGAGGGCATCACCAAATATGGATTCATCATCTGGGAACCATGAATGTCTTTGTGCTAATCCATCAAGTAGATGTTGAAATATTCACAGCAGAAGTGAAACTTTGACCTCCAGGAAAAGTCTGGCCTTTAGGATTCATTCTCTTTTGCACCAAATTTCATGGCAATAGTTGTGAAGACATTTCACTAAAACAAAACTAATGTCAACCTCCTGATGGAAGCTGGAAGAATTCATCCTCCAGGAACCATGAATGTCTCTGCCAGAATTCACAATCCATCCAATAGCTGTTGAGATGTTTGCTCAATCAATCAACTGATCGACTGACAGACCAACATTGACAACTGAGCCAAAAAAAAAAACATAGAAATCACTCAGTGTGAACTTTAAACTTATTGTATTCAAGTGGAAACAAACTTGTTAACTTGCATGTTAAGAGCTGACATGAGGTACTAAAATGGTGCAAAGCAGCTGCAAAGTTGGATTGTTTGAGCAGAAAATATAAAAATTCAATTAAATTGGTTTTCTTTAGTCCTTCACATTTTCAACAAACTCGTCTTCTTTGTTTGTCTTCATAATGCAGCGTCAGCCAAAAACCTGACTCACCAGCAGCTGGACCATGCAGACACGAGTGTATTCAAACCAAAGTCCCTGACACACCCTGATTACACACAGGTGACCTCCATTAATCTCATTATGCAACTTCTAGAAACAAGAGCTGCACCGGTGAAGGTTTGGGTGTGTCACAGGGAAACGCTGTAATGATTTATGTAATGTTTTCTACAATAATCATTTAGATCAGTTTGTAGAGATTAGTTGTTTTTGTCTCTGCAATACAGACCTATCTTTAAGCACTTTGTATTAAGTTGTTTTTCCGTTGTTGCATGTTTGCATGACATGCAAGAGGTGTTGACTAACCACTGAAAAATATCAAGCATGTAATCAGATCCAGTTCTTCGAGTTATTAGAACCTGAATTACCTGGAGACGTCTCGTGGCCCTTTTATAGAAACTCAATTATTTCTATATTTGCACACCCCTAAGCTCGGGTGCAGCAGCTGCTTGAGAAGTGAGATTCTCTTCCCCTGAAATGAATGTTGTCCTTTACAATGTGTGACCTTTAAAGCACACAGAAAGCCTGGGTGCTACCACAGTACGCCTTCAGATCAATGATTGATCTCTGTATAGTTAAACAATGATGAAATATACAAAAAGATACCACAAAGAAATAAACATACTTCATGGTTTCATGTTTCCTGCAGATCAATTCTGCTGCATTTGTTCAAGAACATAAATCATTGTTTTTTAATCGCTCGTTTCCAGGAAGAGGTTTGTTTCTTCAAATTAAACTTACCGACTTATCTACTTGACCTATTAGTCTCACTAACCAACTAATAATGGAGAGTTTTATGCTTTGACTCTTGTGGTTATGACGAAGCATTACTGGAGACTTTAAATGGAAACAATGACTTGGTGTGACCAACACAGTTAGAAAGGAAACATGGAGCTCTCAGCAGCAGCTTGCTGTTCACTGTGTTTTGTCTTTCGTGTTCTTGTAACTTGGTAAAAAAATCTTGCAAATCATCTCCAGAAGAAATATAAGTACAAGATCAGAACTGGACTCAAAAAGTCCCCAAGGAAAGAAAACAGAAATCTCACATTTCTATTCATGTTTATTCACTCATGGACAATTTGCTGAGCATACACGCTTTTTCAGCAACAGCCTGTTTCACAAACACAGACACATGGAAACCTCACAGGTCATCAGCATTCGACCATCAGATTTGATGCGCCAACAGTCAGAGGTCTCTGTCAGATCTCGGCAAGATTCTGTTGGGACGTCTTTCACAATGACGTGAGCTTATTATTTATGCTACGTCCTACATCGCCCCAGGTCACATGAGTTTGTTGATATTCAATACTCGACCTGCACATGCGTGAGACAGATAACATCCAGTGTTAAGCATCGACTCTGGCGGTCACTCAGAATTCACATATGAAACTCTCGTTGTAGCGTCAGAAGGTCGGTTCTAATGTAACTGTGAAGTACATTAGCTATTTGCTTGAGTGTTGTTTGAAGGTTGTGCTGTTCAGAGAAACACTCCTCACTCTCTGTAAAATAAACGTCCACATTAAGATGGAACAGATTTAGGAGATGTTTAAGTTACAACATCTTGGCTGCCTGGAACCGAATGTGACTTACAGTAAAGAGCCAGAACAGATAAAAGTATCTTTAATCTTGTATGAAAAAATTTACAAGCACATTTAACGTAATTAACATTAAAGGGATGGAAAATGTAAAACAACAAAACTCAATTGTCTTCTGTTGCAAATAAACCACAAGAATGAGTGAGTTCTCATGATTTCTTCTGAATACCATGTTTCATGTCGCAGCTTCACACACTCAAGTTGTTTCAGAAATAAAACCATTGAATCCTGAAAAATGTGGCCCAACCAAGGCGATTAATTCACGCTGAGAGCAGTTCAAAGTCCTCTCGCTTTGACAAACTGTTCCTTTGATGATGTCGCCGTGTCCTCTGATCCTCCTTCCCCAGCCACCACATTTTTTATATTCCCCTCAGCGTCTATGACCACGGCAGTCCTCTTCAGCTCCTCGTAGCGCGTCTGTCGCTCAGCTATGGCCTCGCAGGCGAACAGCACCTCGTCCGACTCAAAATCATAGTCCTGCTCGAGCTCGGGGGCGTTGAGGATCTGTTTTTTGGTCTCCTCCTCTTGCCGTATTTTCTCCTTGGTTGCCAAGTGCTGCTTCTGTAACCTGCATGCCCACGCCAGGTCTTCCTGCCACAGGGTGCGCTCCGAAGGCCACAGGCGGATCGCGACCTGGAAGGACCTCACGGCCTGCAGGGACAGCGTGAGATCAGGATTCAAACACAAGGTTTTAGGGATAGTGACTGTTCAATCTGCCAGTGAAGATGAGTTTATCATCTCCAATAAGTTTAATGCAAAATTCTTTCAAGCCTGTTTGTTTGTGGTGTCACCTGTGCAGGCTCTCTCTCTCTCTCTCTCTCTCTCTCTCCTTCACAGCTCCAGGTTTAGGGTTTGGTTTGACCTTTTTGCTGCTTCAGTACTAACACACGTCCCTCACTCCTCCATACACTCCACTCACAACTGATGCAACTCATCTCGACACCCCATGCCTTTAAGAGTTATGTTTGTTTATTTCTAAGAAAATACTCAAAGTGGCACTTTAACCCATCTTGTCTGCCCTCTTTGTCACATGCATTGACCCAGTTCATAACAGGAAGGAAAAGAACAGACTCAAGAAAGAGAAAATGGGGAATCACTGCACTTGCATTTGCATAAATGGGCACCACTCAAACATGTTGATGCATACAAAGCTCTTAAACATGACGGAACAAGCCTCGCTAAAAATAGAAGTGCATTTTTTCCCCCCCTTCCTTCCCAATAGCTTCATTACAGAAGGAGGTGTGTCTATATTTGGTTTAGTTTTAGCTCAACTAACTTTCAACACTTCCCATTGTTTATGATGCCGTAGGACAGGTCTCTCGCTCGCGGAGTGACATGCAGTGCCATTAGCTGGAGGCTTTTTGAGTTCAGCCCTGTTTGCTTGGCTCTAAATGGGGCGAACATTGTAACTGTGATCTGCAGGTTTCATACACCCACAGGTCCCGGCGTGTTCTGGGGCAATTTAAGCAATCGTCCATGCCTCAGGCACCTGGGTGTGCTTTGAAAGAGGGACTTCATCTCAGAGGCAAGGAGTTTGCAAAAAGCAGTGAACTGAACTAAGTGATGGATCTTAATGGATCTTCAAAAATGAGGAAACAACTAATTGTTACAGCTGCTGCTATAGCTGCGAAAACAGGTTCATTGCAAAATCAAATGACAAATCAAAAATGAAACGGGGACATTCCCAGGAAGATCATTAGCAACTGTCTAAGCAAGAAGTCATCAATTGTGCAACACTGCTGAGTGTTGGAATAGTTTGTATGTGCCAGCTTGAAATTTGTTGTGTTTGTACCTGCAAAACGGCGCCTTTTTGACTACAACCCAACAATGCATTTGGCTCTAATCACAGAAGTGAGCACAGTCTCAGTCATCCCTAATAAACAGTCGTCTGCAATTAGTACACAATGTTATAAGATGTTTTTTTCAGGTTCTATAGTCTCCTCCTCCTTTCACTGAAATTCTGTGTAATATATTTGTTTGCAGCCCTGAATGAGCAGTTCAACAGCTTTTGCCAACGTGCCTTCCTCTCATTTTTCTTTTGGACTGGATGGTCAGCCGTACTCACCAGGTCCACCTCTCCCAGGTTGAGCTGGGCTCGACCCAGAGTCTGCCAGCCCTCCCACCAAAGGGGGCGGAACTTCACTGCCATCTCCGCTGCCTTCACGGCGGGGAACACTTCCTGCAGAATGGACAGCACCTGTGGAGAAACATGACGTGGGTCAAGACTCTAAATCTGTCTATGGTGAGCATGTAGTACCTTTAACGAAGGAAAAAAGTGTGATTCCCACTGTTAACACAGAATGTGCAAAATAAAAAAATAGGGCTTAAATCTTTTTTCTGCATTTGTCTTGAACAGTCCTCGAGGCTGGTCTACACAGGAGGCATTTCAAGTACATTTTTAAGCCTCAAGTCTATTTTCTCTTATTTCACACACATAGCTGCAGTGATTTTTGCATTTGCATTGCATTTTATGACATTATAGAACCAAACATTAGGGACATTATAGAATCAGCGGACTCTTCCTTAATGAAAATGATTAGCTGCAGTGCTGCTGGTTTGACCCTTTCTCCATATGAACATACTGTACAGTGGAGAACAACAGCACAGTCACAGAATTACTCTCTGTAATTTACTTATCTATGCTCACATGTAACAGCATTGCACTGACCTCATTAACCTCTTCAACCGTCAGCCAGCAGACGCTTATGAATCATCTTTTTTCAGACACTAAGTAGATAAATTCATGCAGTTTTATGAGGATGCTTTTTAATTTTGCTGTCTTGTAGAAAACAAGCTTATTGCATTGTGCACACATTTGCATAACAATGTGAAAAAACTAATGTGAAACAAAAAGTTATTCAAGAGGCAAATTAATTATGTAATCTTTTGTCTGAGGCTGTGACAGAAACAAAAGTGCCTGAACAACTGTATCACACATATGGGTTTGTGTAAAGGAAGGAAGTGGATATTCAGAGTTGGTTTCAGTCTCTTTCTCATTGGTAATCTGTTTGCTCACATACTGTTCTGAGACGCGAGTGACTAGCGAGAGACTAACCAAAGAAACCACAGAACAAAATGGATGAGGGGAATGACCTCTTAAATGTCTTTCTCTGCAAAAAACTAAGATGCAAGAATAACACCACTGCACAATAAAATAAATTCATAGGGGTGAACTGACCCCAAACAGGTCTGGGATCTTGGTAGGAGTTTTTATCATCGCCTTGAAATATATAGGCCAATGATAAGCCACTAATACTCAGAAATGTGTCTGTCTGAACAATGAAAAGCAAAAGTGATCCAACCAAAATCTGTCTTTGGTTCATACTGATGATTTAAAGACAATATCACAATGGGATGTAACAAGAAATGTTAATTGGAAAAGCCTAATGAACCTCATGACATAACAGTTGTAATGATCACAAGGGTCACGTCTCACTATCAGCAGGAAGACGTGATGGCAGTTTTAAAAATGGAGTCAATTTCCTCCTGAGCTCACTATCGTCTGCTGTGATAGACATACACAATACTGATCGAGTTAAATAGGTTGAAAGTGATGAGGGGGAAGTAAATGAGCAGCATCAGTGCAACTATCCTCGTCATCTAAGAGCCAGTAATGGGAAAATGATGAGGTCCAGTCTATTTTCAGACTAATGAATTTCAATAACATGGGCACTGATAATGGACACTGTTTGATTAGATGTGCTACTCACGTGTAGTCAAACACAGAGGGGCTGATGTCATGGTTCAAGTCTTTCATAGCACAGGGGGATAAATCCTTTTTGTGGTGGTGTTTTTCAGGCCTGGTCATCTAATGATTTCCTTCTCAAATATCTTATAATGGATACTATTATATTAGGCTTACAATAGTTCATGTCATATGAATGGTTTTGGCTATAAGGAAAGAACTGATTCTGTTAGCTGTAGTAAATGAAGAAGAAATAATGGAGGGAGCTCTCCCCACATGTCCTGGCTGCTCCACCTTCCCCAATTATACTGAACCATTTTTCAAAAGATGCCCATGTATTAATCTCCTTTATACAACCATGTGTTCACAAAGTGTTGAACCTCTCTCCATCCTCGCTTGTGAACGACTGAGTCTTTCCAGGATGAACCTTTCATACCCAATCATGATACTATCACCTGTTACCAATGAACCTGATTACCTGTGGAAGGATCCAAACAGGTGTTTTTGGATCAGTCCACAACTTTCACAGTCTTTTGTTGCTCCTGTCCCAAACATTAAATATATTGTCTTTGTATAAAAGGATAAGCAAATGATCACATTCTGTTTTATTTATGTTTCACAGAACATCTCAACTGTTTTGGAATCAGGGTTATAGAAGAAAAGGAAAAGCAGTTGAAGAGTGATGGCAGAGTAAGAGACAAAAAAAGACACAAAGATATCAAGCCAGAGAAAGAGGAAGTGAAAGGAACAAGAGAAAAGAACAAGGAAACAGTGCCAAAAGGGCATTAAAGGTGTTGGAAACATGCTGCAGACTCTCAGTGGTGTCATCAATGTGCTGATATTATATATCAAGCTTCGGAGCATAACGACATGGCAGCTGAAAGACAGTCAATGTGGTGCAGTGATGTTTAGATGTGCAGACATGGCGTGCCAGTGGTCAGTAGCAATTCCAAAACAAAGGACATGAACGGAATATGTGTTCAGTTATCTTGAAATGTCAAGCTACAAAACAAGTTGCAACACATGACTCTCTTGCTGTGTGTTGGCTGTGAGTTCCTTTGTATATTCTGAACACAAACCCTCTGTCAGATATATCACCCTACCCAGATGTAAAACTACACTCCCAAACTGTGAAGGCAGCTGTTGAACTGCATCACATTTTGCCACGCTTGTACTTTCAGTACTGTTCCAGTGAGCAGTCGAAACCTACTGTGTGTGTAACCCAAATACTGGCTGCTTAAAGGACAGACTGTTCATACTGGCTGTCAACAGATCTCTTCCTAAAGCAATTTGAATGGAAGCAAAAGTGAATTTACATTAAAACTACGTTAAGAAAGGATCTCTCCAGGGCCAGAGAGGAGGAATGAATACCACAAGCAAAAACTATTTCAATGTCCATATGGGCATGTGATTATTATTTTAAAGGGGAACTCTAACAATTTTACACATTTGTTTACAGGTCTTGGGGGGAAACTACTGATATGTGAATAAAGTTGTCCAAAACCTTTTGTGGCTCCAAAGGGAGCTGCAAGAAATCTCATAAATTGCGACATCACTTGAGGCAACGTCATTTGGAGTCTGCTCTTTTAAGACAGACTTGTGTGAACTAATCCTTTAAAGAAAAAGAGTAGTATGATAATGGTGGTATGGTGAGAAAAAGGGTAAATAATAAGATACAGGTTTACAATATACCTGAGACTTCATCTCATACAGATCTGGGTTGTCTGGAGTCAGATGAATGGCCTCGTCCCACTTCTTAATGGCCTCCCAGTGCCTAGAGAAAACACACACTGTGGTTCAAACAGCACATGGTAGAACTGGGAGATTAAACACACAAAAAGAGTTTGTTTATGGCATCATAAACTATAACCTGGCTACTACTGGTGCACTGTGAAGCGTTGCAGTTTAATACACTACTAAACATGAATGCATATGAATCTGCAATATTTATAATGCATGAATGTTTGTGACTATGATTTAAAGTTACCCAAAGCTATGAACGCACCACACAGACCTGCTTTACTACATCGAGTTAAACATGTCTTTGTATTGACTTTGGCTGATGTTCAGTTCTTTGGCTAATGCGAAACTAAAACATGACAGATTCAAATAGACAATCATGTGACACTCAGCTCCATCGTCTTCCCTTTGAGATTTGACATATGTTATGTAACATAACAAAAGCTAAGATAAATAGACTTTTATGTCATATTTCAGTCAATGTTTACTATCACCCTTTCCATCTTTTTTCTACATATTAATTATTACTTATTTTCACTCAAATGAAAAGTTCTAAGCAGAATTGATTGATATTTGTTGACTTATAGAGTGAAAAAGATAAAGTGGCACCCAGAACAAAATGCTACATGGGTTTCTTGACGCTATAAAGCTGCAGGTGTTCTCCACAACATCTGTCATGTTTACATCTTTGATAGCTATATGGGGAAGGATATCCTGAAAATTTCAAAAGTAATTAAAGCCACACGCTGAGACCAACAACACTGATCAGTTATAAAACTGGGATTACAGTCAGAACCAGGATCAAGTCTGAGAAAACATGCACCACTGTTATTTAACAGTTAGAGAGAGGCGTGAGGAAATGGAACTAGTGTGGAAATCTTACCAAGATGAGGAAAAGGACACTGCAAAATCATGTGAGGAAGTTAAGCAATAAGCAATAAACACATGTAGCTAAAAATGACACCTCTGCTGTTACCACAACTCTGTACATCAGTCACGGCAAGGGTGGAGGGACAGACAAAAAATAAAAGTCAGATAAAAAAGAAGCTGCAATCATTGGAGCGATGTAAGTGCACTTCTGTATGTGATATGAAGGAATGAACAAATATGAAACGAATCAAGATGTTTGCAGCTTGTTGTTGGGGACTGTTTCACGCACTGCTGCCAATAGGAAGGAAACAACTCCAGTTACAATCAATCTACAAAACCACAAAAAATACAAAAAAACCAGGCTTTGGAGGATGTTGTACATGTCAAATAGCCTGAAAGGACCAGATTACATCTTGCAATCTCCGATTCAGTTGGATTCACTGACTCAGCACCGCAGCCGGAAGCCGGACAAATCAGCAAACTATGTGGAGCATCTGGATGCTGCAACTTGCGGCCTCACAAGACTCCCACACTTCCCAAACACCTGTTTCAACTAGCTGTTGAAGAATTCTCATAATTGTGCAACTGTGTGGGGTATCTTTTCATCTCAGTGTTTTTTTTTAAAGAAATTTGATGATGTTTCGAAATCATCTGGGTTTTTTTCAGTTTGGATGAGTTCAAGCTGAGTGGAGGAGAGAAAAGTCAATCATTTTTTGTACAACCGATTCGAAATTATGGTCTCAAGCCAATGCCTGTCGAGCCTTGTTGGAGCCTTTGCTTGGCTATTACAAATGTTCCAAAGCCTAAACTTGCTGAATGAGCTTCGGTCAACTCTCAATTTAAGGGTGAGCTATAAGTAGCGGCGTAGAATAAAGCTACATTTACAAATGAATATACAATCTGAATCGTATAATGTTGATTGTTTGGTTTGTTCAACCATTCATTCATGAGTCAGTTAGACGGGGTAATTTTTATGTTCCTTTCTTCTGTGCAGTTCATGAATAAAAGTGTCATACAGTATATTCATGTGTATACAACAATGACAGGACAGTCTGTCATCCTTATTAATATTCTACTCTGCATGGCAGTCGATGTTACAGAAAATGTTTCGGTGTGCTGTGTCTCTCTGTGCTGTATTACTGTGTCTGTAGAGAGTTTAGAATACTTTTCTTCTGTACTGTTCAAGAGGCAAAATCTCATGCGCTGTTAAGAATGTACACTGCCAAATCAAGCTTAATATTGACTGTGGTTGGTAAAACATTGGTAATTGTGCAAGTACGGGAAAGCTGGCCGAACTGTGACGAGTGACCCCAGCAAATCTTCATAAAGCAGCCAAAAGCTTCATTTAGTCATCACAGGCCCACCTCTGCACACGATGTGACTCAAGAGGAGATTCAGGTCACAAGCAGGTACTAAAGAAGCTCTTCAATTAGATCAGGAGCATCTATACCTTGGTAACGACTGACTGACATCAGAGGTCAATGTTGTTAGAGGAGAAAAGTCATGGTTGATGTCCCCTTCCAGACATCATCTCAAATCTCTGAACAGCTATTACAGAGCACCATGAAAGGCATCATTTCCGTAGCAAAATCCACTTTCTCCTCACAAATACAATTACAGGCAGTCAACATTACATTTACTAGACCGGGGTGGGTGGGTTACAAAGTGATTATTATTTGGCTTAGAAAGGTCAGTTATCATGATGATATATCAGATAACAGTTGCTGAAGGAGGTCTATTTTGTTTTTGTCACACAAAGGCAGCTTGATTTTTTTGGACACAGTATGAGGCTGAGCAGCTGGAAGTCTTTAAAAATCACTTCAAATAATAATACTGGTTACCATTCTTCAACATAAATCTCCATAAAAGTATACTTCAGGGGGTGGAGCAATTTAAGCATGTCTTTATCATTTTCTGTTACATTACATTACATTGCTCCATGTTTTTATTTCCCCCCCTGATAATAAATATAGGTTGACCGACCTGAACACATCTCCTATGGCCAAAATATAAATTACTGTTGTTATATCTATATATATATATAACTTACTGATTTCATCCTGAGATGAATACAGCTCTTTGGCTTTTGAAATCCAAATCTATACAAGAACACGATTGGAAACACCAAAACACACCTTTCACTTTCACACACACACACAAAAAAAACATTAAATAAAATACAGGGAAAAGCTCAAGCTTAGATGGCACTATGTTGACTGTGCCTTTGAAATCCAAAATTTAGTGAATGTTTACCTCTATTAGCAAGTCAGTCGAAAGCTGTTGGCTGTGTTAGATGGGTCTGTGTGCTCTGTGCAATGGTGCCCCCCCTTGGAAGAGCTCTGACATCACATGTCCATAGATTTTTGGCAAAGTTGAACTCCTTTAGGTCATCCTGTAGATAATTTTAGTCTGCCTTATGACCAGTTCACTGGCCATGGTGATAACTGAATATTCATCAAAGGTATATTAAGCCCCTGATATCCACTTCATCAGACCACATAAAGAATCCAGCAGCACATAGACAGGAAGCCCTCAGTATCACAGAATAAAATAAGATTCAAGTTATATTCCTGCTTGCTCTAAGACTGGCAGAGCACAGAAAATGTCTTTCAAAAGAAATACTAGCACATGCATGAAGTGTGTTTGTTCAGCACAGGTCTTTTTTGATCAAAACTACAGGTGAGCAAATATCCAATGCCTGGGATTTAGCATTTTTCTATTGATTGAATTAAAATCTGCAAAACCACAAGTAATCCAACCACCCACCAGCAATTAAAATGTCTCAGTGGAAATAATATGTGTCTCTGTATACAAGCAGAAGTTGCAAAAGTGACCAAATAATGGATGTTTGTATGTCTGTAACAGACACCAGCCAGCTTCAAACAGCATCCCTCACCTGCCTTCCTCAGCCAGCTGGGCACCTTCATCCTGCAGCCTCTTACTCTTGGCTGCACAGTCTTCCAGCAGGACCTCCCGCCGTCGTTTGATGGCGTGCAGCCAGTCCACCTCCTCATCCGGACTTGGCCCATCAGCTTCAGCCTCATCTGCCTCAGCCTCAAACTGCTGCACCACCGACTTTGAAACCTTCTCACCAGCTTTCCTCTTCCAGCCAAATGAAGCCATCCTGGAGGAGAAAAGAGATGTTCACATGCTGTATGGCCAGAAATCCTATTTCAGCTGAAATCAGTACTGGAGACTCAATTTGGGGTTAGACTTTTATTTTGAAATATCACAGAACTAGCTACATTTTTAGCATAATTTTCCTATTAGCTTACTAGACAATCTGAATGTTTTAGCACAATAGCTGAAGTTAGATATTTATCGTATGTAAGTACAAGGCATATGGGTTGTTATCTACTAACTACAGCTCTAAAACTAGTTAATAAACAAACACAACCCCGTCACAACAACGCTAGCTAGCATTAATGTTAGCCAAAGCAGCCTAGCTAACGTTAGCCAAACGTCGTGACACCTCAGTTCGTTCACTCAAACAATAGTAATTTTGACATTTTTATAGTTATTTTAAGACAGTAAAATGTACTCAGGAAGGGAAAGTATACGCACAGACTTCTACAGCTTTCTGTGAGATTAACTGGACAAGCTAACAGAAGCTAATGGCTGGTGACCCTTCAAATTCATGACCCGGAAGCTGTACAAATGTTTACATCGTCTCTTAAGGAAACACGAACTGTATTTTTAAAAGCAAGATACTAGCATGTTAATAAAGAAATAAAATAAATACAAGCATTTTACTGAACTGAAAATACTTTTTTTATTTTCAGGAAATGTCGTTACTTAAATGTAATTCATGTCTTGGACTGACGCTCAACTTGCCCACTAGATGGCAGCAGAGAAATGACTTGGCATTTTGTGTGCAAGATGCAAGATGTTATTTTTAACAGAGATCACAGATTAAATCTAAAATGATCATTGCTTTCCATCAGTTTAATGCTAAGTTACATGGAAATACACCAAGACTGTTTTAAAATAACCCGAATAGCTGAAGAAATTAGTGTGATTTCAGAATAAAACACTAATGACTTGAGCTTCCTTGTGTGTAAACCTGTGTATAGAAGGGTATAGATTTTTATTACTATGCGTTCATTCATGCAGCATAAATGCAGTGAAACTCTGCAATATTCAGTTTTCCTTTCCCTGTTTATTGTATGACTGTGATGTTGAACTGGAAACCAACAACTGACTTAATTTTTCCTCAGATCAACCAAAAGACGAGAAACCCACAGAGAAACTTCAGCAATTGTGTGCAATTTAGCAGTTTATTAGGCAGTTGTGTATACAAACGATTTCAACACTGTCCACTCAGATTTACACTGGTCCATCTGGTAGGGTCCCTTTACACATCAAACAAAAATAGAACAATATTTCTTTGAAGCAGTTCAGATAGACAGAATTGATCTGCTAACAGTCCACTAGGACACTACTCCACAAGTTGTCAACAAGGTCACAGATTCACACATTCACCTTTCCTACAAAACCCATCATGAAACCCACGAAAGGTTTTGTAATCAAAACTTGCAACTGCCCTTTAAACTAAACGTTTAGTTTATCTTTCCAGGACCATAGTGCGTGTGTCTTTACCATAACCACTATATTTTATAAACTCTAGTTTAAAACTGAGACATAAAGGTCAAATATCAACGAAATATTTCTGTCCAAACCTGCCCCACAAGACAGCAAGAGAAACGTGATCATAATTGTCACTCTTTGCAATTTTTGTTGAATTATACCTCTGAAATGTAAAATCGCTTATATAAACGAGATATTTTAGATGTTTAAAGCTGTGGAGAGCTAAACACTGGAAACAAAGACTTCAGCAACTGCAAACACCTCTTAATAAAACTAAATTAAACTAAGTGTCTGATATTACAATGTGAACATGCAAAGTTCTTTGTAACCTGGTTTATTTGGCTGAAGACAAAAATGAAAATGATGAATGAGAAACCAGTTTGCCTTTAAAGGTTGCTTTGTTTTTTCCTATTGCTATAATTAAAAGGCGGGAGCAGTTACTGAGGTCTACAATAGTTTGGCAACAACATAATCAGATGTTTAATTTAAGTTTTGCAGTTAAGACTTTTCTTTTTTGTTTTTCTGTAATGCAGTAATATTGAATTAACAACATGACGAAGTAACTTCTTGACTTTAAACCTTAAAATTTCAAAAAGGTGCCAATAATTCTGACCAGCACTGAATTCAAACTTTTACTGACATAAAAACTGATTCAACAGTACTGATAATGATAAGGCAGCCAAACAGACAGCACTTAAAACTTTAAGACTGTGGACAGGAAATGGAGGGAGACACATCATACTTGTGATTAAAGACATATTCAAGACTTTGTGAGCTTGCAAGTATCAGGTAGTGTCTGACATGTTTGTTTTTTTTATCAAATATAGATCATCCACACATTTGGGATTTTAAAGCATGTGTGATGTTTTTTTCTTCAGAATCAGAACTGCGATCTACCCAGCAAGTCTTTTTCAGGTTTAAAGATACAGTACATAAACTCTTTTTCAAGGTCGACCTTCAAGGGAATGTGTGGGCAATCAAAAGATAAACATATCCAAAAATGGCAATACTTTGGATGTATTCAAGAGCCAATACACATTATCCATGCACTGCATGTAATTGCTGCTACTCATTTTCAAATTGAGCCCTGAGGCCTATACACTTGTGATGGATTGGCATTTACAAATTGAATGTAGGCAAAAGGCATTTCACTCAGTAAATCATACTCAAATCCTAATCCTTAATCTAAACAATAGAGAAAGATACAACAAAAAGTCAAAATCAACTTGTCATTTTAATATGTGACAGTGAAAATGATATATTTCTAGATTTTGACTGTCATGGCAAAATACCTCATAAATGGTAAAAGCAGGCTATATTTATCTGGAAAGACAATCAAGTATCAGAATAATCGTGATTGAAGGAAACAAAACTGTGATATTGATTTAAAAACCAGACAGTAAAAAAAGGAAAATATATACCATCCAGCAATAGATCTTAATGCAATAAAGAAAAAAAACAATTCCATTTCCAATAGAACCAACACTGCGTCCACTTAACGCACTGATAAATATATTCACGTCTTTATATATAAAAATGTATGGGAAAGACACATTCAAACAAATTTTTTACAACAAGGACAAAACCATGACAATTTAGTCTCTGACAACTCAGAAGAAAAAAAACCAAACATAAATCTGATGAAGCATTCTTTTTGTCCCTGACACAAGACAGAAATACAAGGGTCATTGCACTTCTTCAGAGTCCAATGAATGCGATGGGCATGACAACCCTTCTTATAGCCAGTGCAGTGCCCCGATACATCTGCACCACTTCTCTGATCCCCACTGAGAGAAATACAAGAGCAGCAGGAAATAAAAGATACTTGTGCAAAAGTGCTTCCTGCATCCCATAAGACTGCCACCCAAATACCAAACCCTCACCGCGTGGCTTCCTTCTCTGCAGGCAAAAACTTGATCTTGTTCTCTGTACTTGGAAAGCAGTGCTCACTGGCTACAGTACAGAAAATTCAGTGTAATCACTTGCGCATATATGAATAGGTGGGATGTGGACATTTGCTATTAAATTGATCCGAAAATTGTAAAACCCCCCCCTCTTAAATCTTGTTCTGTCCTAGCTATTAAGTAGCTTTGTCATTCATCTTTCTCAGTAACCCCTTCCATTCCCTGCCAGCTCAGTATACTTCTCTTCCGCTGAGGGAACACTAACCTGCATCAATGCCATGGAACAATCACTTCATCCTCAGCCGGGATGAATTGAGCCATGAATCGGGTGCATGCTTATTGCTATAAAGACACTCGGAGAGGAAAAAAGGCTAGCGATTGTTTTGCAAGCTATCGTGCAAGTAGTTTAATAAGATTTGCACACATCTCAAAGAACTCGATGGTGTGGCTCCCTGGTCGAGGGACAGACGTGTTGTCCGCCCCTCCCGTTGAGTCGATGGATGAGGTCAAGGATGAAGCTAAGGAGCCTTCTGCGGCCTTGGTGGAGTGCACAAGGCTAGACATAGCTGGAGCGTCTGCCCCGTCTACATCGTTCTTAATAGTGGTGCGGTAGTTGCCCACAGACCCAGAGCGGAGAGGGGTAGCAGTTCCAGATTTTGTCTCCAACATATCATCTGAATAACACAAGACACAAAATGTTTTCTACAAAATACACATGCAAACAAAATGTTTATTTACTACAATGTCAATGTCTACAAGCAGGGTATCTGCAGGTCTTGGAAAGTCTTAACACACATTCAATTCCCTCAAAAAAGGACTTGAAAGGCATTAATAAGTTACCAAATTCAATTTACATAGGTCTTTCCTAACGCAACAATTTTTGGGAGGTGCTGTTAGGAGACTTTATTCATCTACAAATCTGAGTTTTAGTCAGTTGTTGGAACTACAGAAACACTTGTGGTTGTAGAGGTGGCGTTACAGAGTGGAGGTTCTTCTCTCACAAATGATCTTTGGTTAACTGAGACACTGCAGAGAGAGCTCTTAGCCAGACAGTAGTCCCAAAGTCTCACTTTGGTCCGTCATCAACTTACTCACAGAATTAACATTAATTAGGGACAGCTGATATGATCTGTCCCCAGAGGCGTTGGTCATTTTAGCCAGTGAAAGCGGTTAGTGCCAGTTAAAAAAAGAGAAGCTGCCACCTGCTCTTTGCTAATGTTAACTGGCGTTGTAGCTTAGCAAATCTGTGCATTTTGCCAACCTTTCTGTCTGAATTCACATTCACACTTTCTAATTTTCACTTGCATATGCAGCAGAACGCTGGCTCTGTAGAGCCCTGCTGTGGTAACAAAGAGCTGCGCTGCAACACTTGCAGGCTGAGGTGTGATAAACTCTCAGTTCAATAAAGAAGGGATTGAGGTTTTGATGAGCTTTATTTTAGCCAATACGATTCATCAATATATGCCAAGATCGATAAGGGGTATTTTTGTCTGGACTGATTTTCTGTCATTCTTTGACTGGCATGATCATGAAAGAGGTATGAAACCTCATGCATTTCTGAGCACTCAGCTTTTGATTTTATTGTCAAATTCAATCAGCCTTCCATTCCTCAAAGCCATCCATTACAACTGCAGCTAAACATAAACACTAAGGCTGACTTTGCTGTGGAGTGAAGTCAAAATTTAGGCTCATAACCTTTACACGGCAAACCTGTGCGACGTTAATGGCCTATAACAGCACTCTTATCTCATATTTTCCTTTGAGGTTCCGCTGCACACCTACACAGACTGCGTAAAAGCCCTCAACCCTGAATCAATCATTTATGAGGTCTGCACTGACGCAGCTTGCTTCAGGACAGAATCCAGGTAAACACTATCTTGATACAGGGAGCTGAATTCAGGGCTTACTAGAATTTCCAGTCAGTGTTAACAGGTTATAAATTTTACAAAACTGTAACTAGGTTTGGTTTAAATGATTCAACTACAACAATTACAAGTACAGTTTCTTTTTGTGATTATCTTTTAAATTTTAGGTTAATTGAACAGTTTAATGTTCAACTTTCCAAAGCTTTCATTATTTTTGCAAATATGTACTTGAAAGCATCAATTTTCTGTGTTTTTCACACACAAATTAGTAAATGTAATTGATACAGAACAGTGCAGTTAAAAACTTACCATCTATGCTACGGAAGTCAAGGAGGTAGGTTCTACTGTCCACCTGGTAGAGTTGAAGGCTCATCTTGGTTTGCATCCCAGTAATCGGATTCTTCCTTCTCACACGTAGATAATATGGATTCACAACCTGGAAGAGTTATGAACAATGACTGTATAAAGCTACCTCTTTAAAGGTATCACATTATTTCCAGTTAAGTAACACAATCTCAACTTTAACCACTGTTTAAATATGTGACCCCATTTCATTTTACTGCATTTCAACTACAACAACTGAAGCATCATTTTAGACCTGTTGTCCTCTATACAGTCTCTCATGGAGTTTCTTCCTTACCTTCCACTCATAATCCAGCTGTTTCATAGCCCGGCACACTTCTGACATGATATCATTGGGTCGACTCTGACTGCGGATACCCAGGTGCCACTTGGCCCTCCTAACACCCTGGTGCTTGGACTTCTGGGGGTTCAATTCATCTAGCGTGTGGCGGGGCCTAGGGAGCGTCTCCGCCACGAGGAAGGGTACGCGCTCAGGGTGGGGCTTGATGATGCCAGTCACAGCTGCACCAGATGAGCTCAGGTGCTGGTCGTCTAGAAAAGAGTCGGGGGGGCTGGACGCTAGGTAGAAATCCTTGGCTTCGTTCATGATGCGACGATTGTCAATGATGAGATGGTAGGCGACGGCCAATGGATCTTGATGGTTGCGACTATATATGCAGGCCAGGACTTCCTCCTCTGTGCACTCAAACTTCTCACAAACCTCCTTCAGGGCCTCGTCGTCAATCATGTTGTTGCTGTAGGAGGGGTCCTCAGGGAACAAGTACTTGGGCAGGTCCTGTTTGAACCACTCATCCTCTCTGTAGGAGGAGATATTATTTGTGTAGTGAGGCAAACCACAGACCATGAATGCAACTGTGTCAATAAGACTAGTTTTACATATTCAGTTCAAAAATACAATCTGCTCTATATTCTGGACAAAAAAAGACTTTGTAATTAATCTCATCAGGCTCACCGAATCTCTTTGATGGTGGCTCTTTTCATGGGGTCCACCTGCAGCATGTGTTTAAGGAGGCTTATTACTGAAGGGTTCAGATACTGCGGTGTGAAAAAGATCCCATCGCAGATCTTTTTAAAGAGTGTTGGCACGTGGTCGTCATCAAAGGGAAGCGTCCCACACAACAAGGCATAGAGAATGACCCCACTGCTCCAGATATCTACCTCTGGACCAGCATATAACCTGAGGACGAGTAAAAACAAACAATCCTGTAGTCATGAAAGCAACATTTTCATTGTATTTGCTTATTCAGAAACATCTTGTAGCAACATAATTGCAGAATAATTTAAGTTCTGTGTCAAGGTCTACTGATGGCAAAACAAACATTACCTTCCTGAGATAACCTCAGGAGCAGCATAGTTTGGAGAACCACAGCTTGTTCGCAGGAACTCTCCATCTGACATCATGTTTGATAAACCTGCACAGAATTTTAGCAAACACATGTATTTCAAACACCCCTGGATTTAAACCAGTAATTATTGTTTTGTTGGCAAACTTTTTGACAAACAAAAATCTGACACCTGCACCCTTTTAATGGTCAAAAACTTCCACGTGGTCCATTGAATCTACAGTTAATGAACCCCATATGTACATAGTTTTTATATTAAAAAAATAAGACTCCTAAGTTTGGGACTGAGACAAACTTACCAAAGTCTGCAATCTTGGCGTTCATGTGTGCATCAAGCAGCACATTTTCAGGCTTGAGGTCTCGGTGCACCACCATGTGTCTGTGGCAGTAGTCTACAGCTGAAATTATCTGCTGGAACAGCCGACGACTTTCCTTTTCATCCAACTGTCAAAGCAGAAATTATCCATTAAGTGAGATCTTCGCTGTGACTCAGTAAGCACATCGCAGCTGACTAAGCAGCGCTTCGTGTCGTGTTTTGATATCTTTTGCAGCTGCTGTTGGTTTTTTAGTTCACAGGTTACTGTATCTGCACCAAAGGCTGCCAATAACACCAAGCACATAATGCACTTCTGTGTTCTGGTTCTCTCACTGATAATAAAATATGCAGCATCTGCTACAAATGACGAGATGGAAAAAGTAAAAGAAAATGTGGAACATCATTACACCAGATTATAAGATGTTTTCCAGTATCATAGTGCATTACCTTTCCATTTTTGCAGATGTAGTCGAAGAGCTCGCCTCCTGAGACATACTCCATCACCATGAAGATATCTGTAGGGGTGCTAATAACCTGATACCTGCAGACATTTACACAAAGTTGAAATTATGTGGGTAAACAACAATTAGAGGATATTTCACTGTTTAAATATAGACAGATATGAGTTCTTGCTTCATACTTGTATTTGAAAAAACTATTTATGCATGCTTTTAAATCTCCTGGATTTGGTATCCAACTGTGGAATAATTTAGAAACATCAAAAGTGGCCAGAGGAATTTTGTGTTCTCCATGTCTCAGCTATCTAGGCCCATGGCTTATGTATGTGGCTCCATTTCCAGTAATAGCACAGCAACAATATGACTAAACCATAATATCTTTAATACCTTTATGCCTTGATGTTATGAAAAGACCTCTTTAATAAAAGGCACCATGTGACATACTTTTCAAACCTGTGTTTCACTGCATGATGACATGCATGCCCTCCCTCTAGCTTGCCCTCAATTGTTTTTCAGTAGTAAATATATGTTCAGGAATTATTTTAGGGCAATGTCCAACCCACTTTCAACCCTGGCCAGGAGGAGGGTCACAAAGCCAGGGTGGCTTTTGTGTGTATCACTATGTCAGTATGAAAGAAGCGTAATGCTTATTGCAACTGTTCATACAGGTTAGTGCCTCTGCAAACATTCAATGCCATAACAAACAGAATGATCCCTGAGATTTCCTTTGTATCCATATCCATTAATGCCTCCAAGCAACAAAAGCACATTTGTCAACTAAAGTACAAATACCTTATACAATTTAATTTCTCTGTGATACAGAACATCTGTAGTTTGATCCATGTTGTGCTGAGACATGATTTGAATTCAGCATCAATACCCTAAAATATTTTACATGACTAATATAACAGCAGCACTGGTTTAAACTTGATCGACTGACTTAAGAATGTGTTATTCTTACTGCCTATTCCTTTCAGTTCAGGCTTAGTGAGAAATTCTTGCACATCTATTTACATCTATTACACTCCACTGGCATCAAGCAGAATAAGCTAACAGCAAACCTGAAATATACGTATGTCAGGAGCACAGTAACCACACTGTAACCCCTTTGGCTCTGAATCCACAATCAAAATACTAAAAAAACAGCAGCAAAGTCATGACAATGTGACAGTTAGTAGTAGATAAGATATTGTACTGATTGTATTGTTGTTCTTATCTTCAGTCCACCAGCTTTAGTCCATCCACCATAAAATTCCCCCAGTTTATCTAAAAGTAAATGCAATAATGACTGTTGTAAAGTCTACAGGAACAAATGTGTCTCAAAGTTAAATTTAGCAAAGTTTCAGCAGATGTTGACTAACTGCTCATCTCCTGTGTCACGATTGCCACAAACATCCTGGACAGAAAGTGAAGCAGTGCTGAGTATTATTGCTCCATTAGTCTTCGCTAGACATTATTCAGACAAGACAGGCAAAGCTGTGCACTCTGCCCCAGTGTTTGTGCACTCTGTCAAAGATAGGATCTCTCTCTTTCGCTCTCTCTCTCTCAGTTTACATTCTTGTGCATGCATGACATGGAGCTGGTATTTCAGCCAATCGGCCTCACCCCCTGGTCAGTATAATGACCACTTAAATGCGGCAGTGGGCCCTTGCTGCAGCCTGTGGACATTTGCATACCAGACAGGAAGTACCTCCGCATTTTTCTAACTACATTTTTAGATCAGAGACTCTTTCAGCAGCAGTGTACCACCACAGCATTTTGTGCTCTTAAATGGAGTGTTTACATCAGGCTAGTCATGGTTACCGTCACTGCCTGATGCACATGGGCATTAAAGCAACAACAGCATACTGAGGCGACCTCTGATTGGTATCACAGTCAGGTCAGACGTAAAGTAAAACAAAGGCTCATTTAAAATCATATTCATGCATCTATCTGCATGAACACACGCAGATGTTGCCAGCATTGCTATAAACTATTTAATATGTTTGCTTTAACAAGAATACAAATTTTGATCAGAAGTGACAATTCTTTCCTGCTGTATTACAACTGCACTACAGAGACTCATTTCTCCACAGTTCTTTGAATACTAAATTTAAGAAGAAGAGGTCATACAGCAAGGCACCATGAAAGAAAGTGATAAAGCACTTTTTTTTACATTAACATGAAAGGTCAGCAGAGGGGACAACCAAAACAGGCTGAGGAGTGAGGGGAGAAGAGACTGGGTCAGGCAGATATCGTCCTAGATGGATGTATTCTAAAACACACCATTAAAACCTGGAAATAGCTCAGTGGGTGGCATTAATGTGGCGGCAGGGGGATTACGGTGCAGCGAGCAGGGTGTAATCTAGGACTTACAGTTTAATTATGTGAGGATGCCTGAAAAGCTTGAGGTTCTGGATCTCCCTGCGGATCTTTCCCACCACGTCCAAACTGCGGATCTTCTGCCTGTTCAAGATCTTCACTGCCACTTGGTGCTTGGTCAGCTCATGCTGGCCCACTGCGGGATAAAACCAAATGAGCACACATGAGTAACACAATCACAACCCAGGATATGGAAGATGAAGAATACCACAAATGAAGGAGGACAGGAAAATGAAAGCAACGGCTGGAGGGAAGACAGCACATGAAAGTTAGAGAGCAGCTGCTATTGATTTACTAGTACTGGTAGTGAACTATTAACCAAGTAATTAAGACCATACAGGGCAAAAACTCCAGTGTACTGTGGTTATCTTCCAACAACAACAACAACAAAAAAAACTGAGTGCAGAGAGATGACTCACTGGAAATTAACTGACTGTAAACAAAGCTAGTGGTTGTTCAGTTTTTCTGCCGAAAGCCTGGTTCATTTTATATTTGGTATAATCATGTGTTCCTATGAGGCAAAAGGTGCAGTCAGCAGAGGAGGTTTCACCCTTTAACAACCACATCAGACGACAAAAGGGGAACAAGAAAAACGCGAGCAAATACAGATAGACTGAAATCCAATATGTAATTTAGCCCAATACCTGTTGGTACAAGCAAAGATGAATATTGACATACTTATCCGCCCTCTGGACTGACAACACGGGGCGTAGATGACTCTTCAGTATGGGGGCAAATGCAGCTCATAAGGAGAGCAGAGTTAAGATCCAACTGTCTTGCATTGTGTTAAAAATGAGAAGATGAAAGGACAGAAATGGGGACAACCAAATGCTCCTCAGAGGTTTTACTTCCCGGTGTCAGTCTTGACAAGAGACTTGTGGCTCTCCGGCTAGCTGACAAAGCAACCGACGCTAACTGTAATATAAGTGGCTAAAGAGATGCTAATGCCATTAGACTTGCACTTTGTGTCTGTTAAGGGAGACTGCAGCTACATCCTGAAACCGTCATGTTTGTCAAAAGCAAGTTGAGCTAACTAGCAGGACAACAAGTGTGTTGCCTCCCTGGCGTTGCGACAAGTTAGCTTCGCTAGCAGGCTACATCATCGGCTAAGCTAATTCACCATCTTTCAGTTAGCAGGATGCACAAGCGTCAAGAAGAACCGCTCGTACCTTTAACCTTCCCGAATGTCCCCACTCCGAGCGTGTCTCCGAGAATGTAATGTCCAATTTTGACTCTTCCTTCGTGTTTTGTTTTTTCCGTCGCCATCTTCCCGCAGTGGCCTTGCTGCGGGGTTAGCTAGCTGCGGGCAGAGATGGACTGAACTCCGCTCCGGTCTGTACGGAAGCTGAGAGGCGTTGCGCGATTCGTCCAAAGCGGAGGAGGCGTAGTAATGTTGCCTTCAAATGCTCCCCGGAAACTCCGGTTCTTCTTGTGGTTATTGTCTTTCCTGTTGGCACTAAGAAAAATATATAATTACATGTTGACCTCTTTCGTCTATGTTACAATAAGATAATGTTACATCATATGTTCTACTTGGTTCTCTCATTTCTCCAACTTTCTTTGGGATACTGTTGAAATACCTTAGATAAATACCTTTAGTTTCCCTCTTCCATCCTCCTCCCACTTTTTCCATTCCTATTTGATTATGCTTTTGACTTCAGTCTTAATATAATTTACTGTCATATTTACTGCTATTTTTTAGTTGCATCTTTTCATTATTTGTCAGCCAGTTCATTCCCAGTAACAAACTTCAAATCGGGGTGTGATTATAAACTTGTTAAACTTGGTTTTGCCTGGGATATATTGGGCACATAGTTATTTTGAAATCAGGGTCACAGAGCGAATAGAGGGAAAATGTGCATGAGACATCCATGTGATAATTAATGAGATATAAAAGTAAGACAAAAATGCAGCATAGAGGGAAAAAAGGAACAGATTGTCGGAAGAAAACATGAACAAATGTGACAAAATGTGACATTAATTATTGACAGCTAAACAGCACTATGCAAACAGTGGATCAACTCAATGCTGTAATGCCATATAGGGGTCATATTTCTTTATCAGTCAGACCGACCTTATGCATTCTCTTATGACCTTTGTGTAAGATACGGCACATATCTGTGGTAAATTGCTATGGGAGTTACAGACAAAGAGGTACATATCTCATCTAGTATTCCATGCTTCTATAATTTATTTTGAGTTTCATGATAATGTGATTCTGTGGTCACACATTGTGGCTCAGTTTTAAATATGTGCCACGCCCAAGACCAAGCAGGAAAAATTGTGTTTGCAAAGCTTCCTAAAATAAATTCTTCCTAAGTTTTTCTTTGAGTGTACTCTTAAGTGTCTCAAATGTAAGACCAGCACTCTGATGATTTCAGAGTAACAATGCATTTAAAACATCTTGTCCAACTCATCATGTTACTGAAATGATATCTTCCTGTCAGAGTTTTCTAAAACATGTTTTAGTAACTTCACTCAAGAAAGTGTAATCCTCCACAGTGTATCACATAAATCCTCCTAGTTTCATATACTCAATATGACAAGACTAGTTTGAATCATGTTGAACTTTATGTGAGTGTGCAGCTCTTCTCAAAAAGACAAGAAGAAAACAGATATGAGATGTCTGTTTAATACTGTCGTGGGGAGTTAGGATGAGTTAGGATGAGAGTATGTGTCTCAACAAGGCCAAAATGAGAAGCAAACCATTCAGTTGCACATTGTTCTGTCTCCTATCTGGTAAAAACATTTCTTGTATTTTACTTGATTTTTGCGAATCCTTAGTTTGCTTTAAGGCTTGGTCACAAAATTATGCAAATGTGTTATGAGAGTCCAGTGGGATGACTCAGTGTAATGCTCATTCTAAATTACAAAGGACTTTTGTTTACATAGACAGGAGCTGGCCAACATAGTGTGCTTGAGAGTAAATCAGTAGCTCTGTGTCTAGAACGAAGCAGGAAAGCTGTGTTAAAGAATGATTGCTGAACCACATTTCATGTTGCACAAACACAACGCTAATAGCAGAGAGGAATGCAAAAAATGAATCTGAATGAATCTTAGCCTCTTGATCAGTAAATCTCTTTTCATTGTGCTATTACGTTGATTGTGTTATGTAATTCCTTCCTCCTATGCTCTTCCTACCTGGTAGATATGAAATGCTGTTTTAGGTTCTCATGTCTTGTTACAATATTCTATTTTAGGAAGCTATTCAAGAGTTGGAAAGGTGAACATTTGGTATGATTAAGAGCAGTATGGAGACTCATTTGCCTCCAGAGTCTGAGATTTGCACCATATTCATGAGGAGCATGATTTAAAGACAATTCTGTTTATTAAAGCTTTGCATAGGAAAAGTAAGTGTTTATGTTAGAATATGTAGCTGATGGTATAGATTCTCACTGTGGCATTTCATTTTATTGCCTGTCGTTCTACTGTCTAATGTTTTAACTGGGTGAACTCTTGACACAATTTGACAGCCCTGATCTTCTCTGACATGTGAGACAGGTGCAAAAGTCAGTCAATCAGTTCTGGTCTGGGTTGGATGTCCATCTCCAGAAGAAGTAAGTCCTGGCCAGCTGGACCTTGCTGCGTAGTCTCAATGATGTTCCTTGATTCTGAACAGAGCCACTTTTACTGTATCTCAACTGGAAGACTGCGAATCCTCATGGACACGTTGTGAATAACAATCAGCCTGTCAGGATGTGAGGAGCTGCTCAGTGACAGTAATGGATGACCAAACACCCTCAAAGCATCTCAAATCGAACCCCAAAGCACAACGAGGGACAACATGATGTACTGAACTTTAAGGGATATCCAAAATAACTGCAAAAATCTGTATGTTTTCCAAACTCAATGCATAACTCAAAGTACAGGCTGAACAAATAGAGGTTTCAGTCTGTCAGTGAGCGATTATTAAAGAAAGAATGGCCTGGTGAACAGTTTCCATGACACCCCAGAGAGGTCTGGTGGGAATTAACAGTTAGTACCAAAAGTCCTTGTCAATGACGCTTGGTGGATGACTGTGTGTGTGTGTGTGTGTGTGTGTGTGTGTGTGTGTGTGTGTGTTTTTCTGTGCTCCCTGCACATGCTTTGAGATTAGAAGATACTGATTGAAAATTAAAATTTTTATACCTTTTAGGCAAGACATCCTTGAAAAGTCAACACAGCTCATAAACTGTAGTTGGGTGTGTTTAGTTCTGTCTCTGCTCTTTTTCATCATGTGGAAATTTAAGGAGCGACGACCAGTAAGTGTCTGTCCATAAATTTGTTTCTGTTTCTTCACATTCACACATTTTTAACAGCTCAGCTCTGATCACAAACCTACAGATGTGATCACCCAAAGTTTTCTCAGTAGCGACATCTTGTGGTTGTTTCCCAATCTTGAAGCTGCTATTTGCCCATTCAGGTTCTGCTCAGCTCTTCTTCTTATTTGTGAATAAAAGAATGAGCTGCTCACAATGAGAAGAGCTGCTAAAGGAATGACGTGAATGCAAGGTTGGTGTATTTAAAGTGACTGTATAGATTCTGCTGCGTGTCCTTCAACAGGCTTTTTTTTTTAGCATTTACGATAGGAAGTAGGTCAAAGGTCAAACCCAAAGGGGAAACAAAAAGTCATTCAAGATACTGTAGCAGCTTATCCAGAAACAGAACTCCTCCACTTTAACTATTTATACTATACAAAAAATAGGTCTGTGGTGCCACCAAAAGGCCAACAACTAGACTAATTCAACCATGGATAGTTCCTTGACAGATAAGATGACAAGCGATTGTACATGATGATTGCAGCTTCTATGTAACAAGAGAAGCTGCGAGATAAACAACAAATACACTAAATACACTAAACAAATACACTAAAATACTCTTTAGATGAGATAAATACAAAAAGTGAAGTAGGTGTCTGGCAGAAGCTGTTTTCTCTTCAACATGAACCAATGCTTATTGTAAGTGTTACATTTACATTTATTTACCTACAGTGCAGTGCAATATTTAAATGTTTCACAGTTTGCTTTGGTGCGTACAAGCATGTCACCCAGTCGCTGTCTGCTGGTTCTTCAACAGCTCAGTAATCAAGGCTTTGTTTTAATGCTATGTCATTACAAATTTTATGGATGAGATATGCTGACTTTTAGGTCCCTAGTATTAGTCAAGCTCCAAACACATGAGCTGGATCCTACATTTCCCACAATGCAACTCAATAGTGTCTTTTTATTAGAGCTGCACTGCCTCCTAAATGTCCACTTCTTTCAAACTGCACACAACTGTTTTCATAGACTGAGTAGTGGTCCTACACATGAAGTAGTAAACTGAATTTCATGTGTAAAATCGGTGAACTTACCCTTTAAAAGAAATGACGCTTAATGTGACGTGGTGTTCTTTTATATTATTATACCACTCTTTGAGAATAAAGATATCCTTATTTCTCTGAAGGCCTGTTTTATCTGAGCCACAGATTCTGCACTTTTATCTGGGATTTTGCAAATGAGCCTCAATTACACTTGACACTTGCTGCTGCTTGTACTTTGACATTATAATTGTATTAAAGTTGCTGATAACGATCTTAATGAAGCCCCACAGCTCAAACCGGATCCTTCAACACTTATTGGTTTTCTTATCACAACCAGTCCATTAAGATAAAGCATCACACGCTTCTATTCTGTTTGTGTTGGTAAAGGAGAAAATGTGGTCCCTCATTTTTCATGAATCCATTCAAGGCAGTGCTTTGCAGTCAGAGCAGTCAATCAATTTGTCATTAAAAATATCTGACTCAAGTCCTGACTCTGAGCGACCAGGAGATGGCAGCGTTGATGCAAGAGAGCAGACAGTGAAGGGGGCGATGTCCTGCAGGGTTGCATTCATTCTTCCTTTGTCAGCTGTGGACTGTTAAATACCAACAATTCAGAAAGATACCACTTCTGAATACTGGTCTTGACACAGCAATAAGTCATAAGATAAAAGAAGTGAGTCAATGACTATAATAAATACTGCACGTGCTAAATCTCCTGGACACAAAGCTGAAGCAGACTGAGGACACAGAGAAAGAAAAAGTTTGTGAATGAGAAGGGAATGAAATGGTTAAAGAGACTTTCTTTCAACCAGTCTGACACACAACTTACATTTAAGATCTGAAAAAGTAGATGAAACACAACAAGAAGCACAAAACAAACTGGAAAACTATAGGAAACACATTTGACAAAATTGGACCCAACGTGGGCCCCCAGGGGTCAGTGGCATCACAATTAGCTGGATGATTTATTTTTTTCTTCCATGAGAATCCCAGCACTGTCCAGCTCTCGTTATTTCTGTGCCTACATAAGCTCCTGGCGGTTTATTACATGCAACAGTGATTATCATTTTAATTACAGAGGTGCTTATTATAATCCCACTGGATCCGCCTGTTAGCACGCTTGTTAAAGTATTGCTTACACTATTCCACGCCCAAGCACCTGCTCTCCCAGCGAAATATGAAATGAAGTTTACATACAGAAAATTAAGCAAAATCAGACAAATTTGAGCAGCTTTTTACATTTTCATGAAAACATTTTATTGCTCAAGAGAATGTATGCATACAGCTGCACGTACATCAAGCAACATGGAAAGTGGATGAGAAAAACGTGGAATGAAAACATTACAATGAAACAAAGATCCCCCACACACACCATTTATATCTGCCTGTGAATGAACTGGAAGATGCATTTTCAGCACTGATGCCAAAGAGATGCTGCAATGTGACCCCAAGCTTGATAGATAATATTTATGACTGTGGAGTTCTTTGTAACCTTTGTCACCTTCACTGCACAAAACAAGGGGCTCCAGTAAATAACATTACTGCATTCATGACTAAATCTCTCTCTCAGTGTCGTACATCATCTCCTGCTATTAACAAAATAGGTGAAATGTGTTCTGATCAAACACTGGGGAAAATATTTAACCATAATTAAACACAACATGTCATTTTTCACCCAAAGTCAAACTTAGTCAAGAGTTTAAAAGAGATCTCCATTACTGCAATAAACAGGCCAGTGTACGAAGAATTTTAATTCCTTTGGTGTCTGCAAACAATGTGCATCTTAATAACATTAAAAAGATGTCTTATAGCTGTCAGGCTAAAAACAAAACATAATAGTTTAAAACATTTTAAGTGGGTTAATAATATTACAAGTATCAAATTCACAGTAAAGAGTGAGATACAGGAAAAATTTAAACTGGAGAGACAAACACTGAGGCACAAAATACAGAATTCACAGGACAATGAACCCAGTTGAACAGAGAGATGGATGGCGGGTGGAAAAAAAAAAAAAATACAGGGGAGAAATATGAACACAAAACACAGAAATTAATAACACACATATATGAATTGCAAGTAACCTAGTTTTTAAAACCACCAAATAAACAGGTTAAGCGCTTGCTGTGATGTAAAAAAAAAAAAATAAAGAGAAGGGAAAACAAACGTAGAAACTACATTTAAAAATTCACTCACTCAGAATGTTGTGGAAACACCATATCAATATAGTTCAAGAAACATCATTAAAACTATCAAATAACAAAGAACATCATTTCACGGTTTTCTGGAATTAGTGAGCTAAGAGGACTGCTTGAACCGAACACCTGCGCGCACTCCCTCCTTTTTCAATCTGCGTGCTGAAGCTCTACAGTATCTGCATGTTGAGGCACTTGGAAAGAATATGATTGTACTGTGTGAAGAATATTATGTACATTTGTTATGCTTGTGTGTCTGTAAATCACACTCCTTCCAAAACTAACATGTGCTTAACCTTACAGATCTAAAACTGTTAAATTCGCCGTACTGAAACTGAAAGTCCCATGGTCAACATGATCTCGTATTTATCTCTCAGCTAGTGTGACGGAATATTCAAAAAACGCATAGCAGTACAGACGTCTACAAAAAATGTTTTTCTGATCATGAGATAACCTGGTTACTGATTCCAGATCAGTATCCCGGCTCCGATGGCTGGCGACTTTGACCCAGAGGAAATGGGCTGGGCCTGTAATCTCTGGCACCTGATCTAAAGTGAGAAGCTGACCAAGAATCCATCCAAGACCACTGAGGACAGTGCAAAAAGATGTGTTGGAAAAACTGCTTCTTTTCCTTGTGCTTCTCCAAAAGCATCCTACTCTCACATTAAAATGAATGTGTCCCAAAAGTGAAACAAAAAAAACGAGGAAGGAAAAAAAAAAAAAAACCTCTGGAGAATTTTGAGTCTTCCCTTAAAATATAACCATGAAACACTTACTACAAAATTTAATTCATCAAGCAGATTACGTGTACAACTATCAATGCTACATTTTAATTAAGGAAACAAAAAAGATGAATGATAATATTCACAGTCAAACATCATTTAGTGAGTCGTGGGCTCAGTCTTCCAAATAACAGACACCTTGCAACACACCGTATATCACAAAGCAACATCCTTAAATCACTGGTCCCACACTAACACAACACTCCACATGTTAACAGGACGACTCGACTTCACGCAGCCGCGGATGGTCCCTCTGCTCCGCTGGCAGTCCAGAGGCTGACATCTCCACTTAAGGCAGGCTGGCAATGTCCCGCTTTGGAGGGGGTCCTTCTGGTTTGCAGGGAGAGCCGTTGGCTTTGTCCTCAAAGATCAAGACTCTGTGGAGAGAGCGAAGCCATGAAATAGCAAAAGAGAAAAAATTCATTGTTTGATAAACTGTAGTTATTGAGGCCAATGCCAATATTGAAATTTGTGATTAGAACAAATTTATATATTTTGTATATACACATTATGTAAGCAATCGATCTTTGGAATTATGACCAAGATACATTCTGACTGGAATGACTTGAATTAATAAATTGGCTGAGCTCCAGTAAACAGTAACTTATAATTAGGGGTGTGATGAATAAACAATTATTTTCATTACATTTACGAAGCTGAAACCAGCAAATATTTGACATTCCTGTTTGAAAAATGACAAACTGATTATCAAAATAGTTGCTGATTAATTTTTTTTTGGGATCGACTAAATTAATCAACTAATTGTTGAACCTCTAGTTATAATGTTATTTGATTGTAATGGACGTGAGCATGCACGAGCCCAAATCCTGGGCACAATGATGGATAAAGAATCTATGTGACTGCACTCCAAAATTAAAGTATAATAATAATAATAATAATAATAATAAAACAATTCAAACACATTAAATCTGCAGCACGATCAAAACTCGGTTGGAGTAGGTTTTTAGTGGAGCTGCTAAATATTTGGTGCTGCATTGCTCAGCTGTTCTGGGTATCTTTATCTGTGGTGGAGTTCTGGGTCTTGTTGGGGGCAGTATGGGGTGCATGTTTTTCTCTCAATGGACTAATCGATTTGATAATTTTAACTGAAATTAACTTAGACCGGCACAGATAGAGAGAGAGAGAAACTTGTTTGACAGCTTCAGCACCATGGAGAGAGACATAAAGAAAGTAAAATGTAAATGTAAATTAGGAGAGAGGAGGCAGCTGAAGAGGTGAATAAGAAAAGTTTAAACAATAAAAGCAGGTTGTGTGAGTGAGGAGGGCTAATCAGCTCCTGGACGATACATAAAGCCACAGTTGCAGTCGAGGTATGAAGTGACTGAGCAGTAAGTGAAAGGAAAGGAATGAAGAGAAACCACAAAGGGACTGCGGGGAACAGCAGTTTAGGCCGTACACAGCGGAGTGAGCGATCTGACAGGAGCTATTCAGAGCGAATGCCTGTCTTTAATTTCCTTTTTTGGAAAACTCTGCAAAGCTCCACTAAGCCCATAAGGAGCAATGATCCCAACGGCGAAACCGGCACTCAGCAACTCAACTCTCATTCCCTCCTTTTTCTTCACACCATTGACACCTCGTCTGCTACAAAGACTCTGAGCTTGAGGTCAACATCTTATTTAACGATGAATCCAATAACAAGTCAAATGTCCTGTTTTTGTAAATAAATTACACATTGCATATGTGTGAATTGCTTTTTTGTGACTGTCTCCATTAAAACTAAAAACTATGGATGATTTTAGCATATTGTCACATTGGACTAATCTGTTCTTTGGAGATACAAGAGCTTAGTAGATAAAGTGACCAGCTGGCTTAATCTTGTTATTGTGTACCACAGACTGCACAGTCTACTCTACATCCAGATATCTGTTTAATCTGAACAAACAGTTTCATGGTTTGTGAAAAGCCTAAAAACAACCGTGTTGTAGCAGAAGAAGAACCTTCACAGCTGTTGCTACTCGCCAACCAAAAAAAAAATTTGTAAGGCTCATCTGTCATTCAAAATCTTGGTTAAACAAATGGGAGATGCATCCCCGTGCACTTGTGTATTTCTCCAGTAGTGACTTAATTCAAAGAGCTTTCACACACTGGGTCCAACTGTGGAGCATGACCGCAATCATTTCCTCTAATTGCAACTAAATCAAGTGTTGCCCTGCTAAATGCTTTGACTAACACTACTCTGAAGCCGTTTTTCACCCCCAACCTCCCCCCCCCCTCCTCTCCTCTCCTCTCCTCTCTCTGGAGACAAAAACAGCAGCACACAAGAGAGGCGTTGTTGACCTTTGCAGTTATCAGAGAGTAGGGAGCAGTGGGCGGCCAGCTGGAGTTAAACAGGCACAAATTAGAAACGCCAAGATACTCTGTGACCAGTGTTTCCCTTTTTAGATTAGGACAAGGAATATGTATAAAAATATTACTCACACTACAATAAGTGCATGCACACTCCTTACCTGTTTGTAAATGTGATAACTCTTCAACATTCTGCAGAGTCGAGCTTATGATTTCACAAGAGGGAGCAAAATCCTTTAACCAAATACTGATCCAAAGTAGTAAAATTAACCTAAGTTACCGACATCTGTCTAATTTTACTAGAATCTTACTAAGTGGAGAATGAGGCTGAGTGGGAATGAGACATGTATAAATACTGGCTGGGGGATTATGGGATACACTTTCGAAAAATGGTTGAGGGCAAAGGAGGAAAAGTTATGCGTTTTCTCTGCTTGGTGTTTTGGGGATTATGAGATTTGTCTACTAAAGGGTCCAGCCAGCTTAGTCCGGCAGAGCTGACATGCAGCAGCCAATACACTCTCAACCAACCGCAAGGCTGCTTTAAAAGGCTTATGATGCATTCACATGGATTCAGGCAGACGGGAGATGGCAGACGGACAACACCTTCTGGATGGGAGGGGAAAAACAAACTAAACAGTCCGACGTAATGACAGGAGGGAAAAACACATGCATGACGATATGTTGTAATGGTGATGTTGTGTTGTTAATGAAGAAAGTAATAAAATAGATTAAATAAAATTATTTCCTGTCTATGATGTTATGTAATTTTTCTAGTAATGCTTGTGGCTTTCACTTAATACTCAATGCAAACTTAAAATTAATGTTAAAGTGGATATGTAACTTTTTTGGTCCTGAAGCTGAAAATAGTTCATCCATCTCCACAATTTTTATCAATCATGGATAATAACTGGAAAAGCAGCTAATAAAAAAGGACTGAAGTTGAATTTTAGTGAAATAAAGGTCAGCACCTGCAAATTCTTGTTTAATTTCCCAACATAAATCACATTTGTTGCACTTTTACGCCATAGTTGTGCTCATCCACGCTCCCATCTTGCATCGATTGCATCTTGCTGGTCCACAATAACCCTTTTAAAAATAGCACGAAATATGTCACCTTATCTTCCTGGAGCCAGTGACAAAATGTGTAACTGGAAGGAATTTGAGTTTCGTTGACAGAACATGATGAGCTTTGATGTTTCAGTCTGTCTTATATGTCTGTCAGTGGTTAATCACTGTCAGTTGCCTAAGCACATGATCTGAGCTGAGCATGTGGGTAATGACATCATCGCCAGTCATCCCAGAATCCCCTGCTGACGAATGAAACAATTGGCTGACACAGCGCACGATTCACATCCTCCCTCTCAGATACGTGAACACACAATGAACCAGCAGATGGTTTATACAGATGATTGATCGACTCTGCATATATGTAAAACCCATGCACAGAGGTTCACTCACAGTTTGAGCACAGCTGAGCGTTTCCCCAGCATCATCTTCACAAAATCCCTGTAGTTGATAGTGTTGCTGCTGCCGCCCGTCACCTCGACGATCATTTTTTTCAACTCTAAGTGGGTCTTGGGCACCCCCAGCTTCTCCATCATCCGCTTCAGAGACATCAGATCTGTGAGAGGAAACAGGTGACAATCAGATTCATGCTTAGGTCAGAGAATGTGGATCATGTTTATGTATTTATCAGTAGGTCTGCCCCCCGAAAAAATCTGTGAATCCAGTCATCGAATCAGTCAAGACCTCCAGTGCACTTGCATTTTGTCAGCCAAATCAATGCACTTTTGTTTTTTAGCTGCGTCCAAACCACAAAACTAATTGTGATGGAAGGGTGGTTGAAACTCAGGTCACTCCAGTCTGTTCGCTGCTCCGACGCTCTCTGCTCCGGTGATGACTGAAGTCGGCTAAACCAGTTTTGAACCAGACGGTGTTACGACCTCCTCTACTGCCATTCAATGTGATTGACAGAGCTGTCAGCAGCCTGGTGGGAGAGACGCTGTGTGGTGTGCTGGGATTTTAGAACTGAACAACAAGCAGGAGGCAAACTTCTACTTTCTCTGACTGACTGTGTGGAAATCTGATGTTTTCACATCACAGATAATAAGAGAAGAATTAAAATGCGAGTCTTACAGGTAAAACAGGTGACTCATGTAGGCTGATACAGGAATTTAGCCGTGAATTTGTTTTAAACTGTTTTATTTGTTTATTCATTTACATGCAGTTTTGAATGTTCAACTGAAATTCTAAAAAAGGGTATATGAGCTTGATTTAAACAGAAACACGTCTAATTCATGTCTAAGTCATAATTCTGACCCTTATAATGGTAGCCTGACATAATATGACAAAATTCAAAATATGTACCCATGACTCTATTGCATTTAAATAAACTGCTAAAGTGGCTACAAAATTAGATGTTGTAATATGTAAAGCTGTAATCGATTCATTGATTCAAAGAAAATTAATTGTCAACTATTTTGATAATCAATTAATCGTTTCAGGATGTTTATTGTTTCCAGCTTCTTAAATGTAAGGATTTACTGCTTTTATTTGTCGTATATGACACTAAATGAAGCTTTTAAAAAAAAATTGACATCTTATTGACTAAACAATTAATCAATCAGCAGATTACTCAATAATGAAAATAACTGTTAGTTATATAAAACACTTATCAGACAGGCGCAGACGTATCTGTGCTCCCACGCTACAGTTCGCCTCACATCTGCTCAAGAACTAAAGACCTTTCACACTGGTGTACAGTATGGTCTCACTTTACACACAGGACACAAACATGACACATGAGCCTGTTTAAACCTTGTGCTCACACAGCTCAGACAATACACACACAGTATTAATTACTGCTCCCTCATGTCTACAGAGCACATGGGTCTGCTGACAGTTGCTATCTGGGGTGCAGTTGGTGTCTTTGTGCTACTATTACTCACCGATCTCTCCTTGGTCATTCAGGTCAAACTCTGCATATTTATCTGCAAAACAAAAGCACATAAGAGATCATTAAAAACACTCACTCACCACATACACTAGTGCCACATTTTAATAAACACCATCCCCCAGCTGGCATTTTACAGGTCAGCAAAACCGTTAAGCCGTCTGTGATCTCACTGTCTTGTCTCTGCTGACAGCTGACCTGGCAAAAGGAAAGACACAAACAGCTGATAATGACAGGTGTGTTTTTTCTGTGTGTGTGTGTTTTGGACGTCTGTCAGCGGAAAGCAGGCAAAGGGCAGCTGAGTGGGGCTGACGTGTGAGACAGATTAGAGAGTGAGAGGGTCAGGAAGTTAAAAGAGAACTTAAAAGTTCAAACACAGCAAATCAAGAGGGAAAACAAAGACTCACTGGCTGAAAACTGTGAAGCTTGGATACAGTTTTCCCTCACAGTCACTCACTTAAATTGAATCTGATCCTTCTGGCCTGACAAAATGAAAGCTGATGCTTCCAAACAGATTCCACACGATTAAAAACATGTTAAAGATTACATTATACTTTACTAGAGTTTTCAAACATACCCATAACTATATAGATAATTTGCAAAAGGGGAATTGGGGCTGTCTTGTCCACCAAACTCAACATTTTTTTCCTGGCATCAAACACTACTGAAAAAGGCTTTGTTTTTAAGTAGCAAAGAGCAATGTACAATACATGCAGTTGTTTTTATCTTCAACACACCTTAACTACAATTATAAGATATTATTCATTTCTTCACCCAGGAGCCTACAGGAGTGTCGTGTTTTAGAAAGTGAAAGTAAAGATGTCAATCTGAGAATTTACCAACAGTGAAAGTCATTTGAAAATCTGCAGGGAAGAGTAGTCGTGGTTGCAGCCGATCCAGCAGCCCATGTGGCAAAAATCTAAGTGTATCTTAAATTGATGATCGCAATTTTTTTTTTTTTTTTTGCTGGCTGATCCAAAAAGTGATGAGGCGACCTAATGTGAGACGAAGAGGAGGACATGCATCAGGAACACAACACTGTGATGCGGGATGTGTGAAAGTTTTTAGGGAGGCCTGTTAGAAAAATGTCTGGCTAAAGCCATTATCATTCCAGTAGAGTCCTGGCATTAAAATGGCTAAATCCCTGCAAAAGGGATTTACCTCATTATTGATCCAAAGCTTTGTCAAAACTTGCTATTTTCAGGCGTTGAGGCTGCTCACTCTGAGTCTGTTGTTGTTTCACATAGCCATGAGGATTTTGGTAACCCACAGATACCGGACGGGGACGAGAATGTCGACTGAAGTAGTCGGCCAATGGCAGGTTTACACTGCCAGCCTACTTCCTGTGAGTCAGACCAGCTGAATACAGACACCAGCTGCAGAGAGAACAGCTACATTTTTCATCTTCATCGTTAATGATTTAATGTTAATTACCAACAGCAGCTCTAACCTCTAGTTAGATAATTATGAGACTCAGTTTGTAAAAGCCTGTCATGCTGTCATCCTGCATTACTCTCTCTCTCTATATATATATTATATATATTGTGTAAAAGAAGCACTTTATTAACATCATGCAACTGAAGTGGCTGCTGCTGTGAAACACCAAAAGCAGACATTTCCTGCTTCTTAAAATTTTACCATTCTCTTTTGTCCAGAAGACCACTTTAGTTAGATTACACTTGCTATTTCTGTCCCACACTGGAAGCTCTGTGTGTGTGTCGGGACAGAGAGAAAGAGCTGTGTGAAGCCACGAGGGAGCGGGACAGGACAATGCTAACTCTGTTCCTAAACTCAGAGGAGTGGGCCTCTCACACACACACACACACACACACACACACACACACAGTTTCTTGAGTGGGCCACTTGTCATACAGCAGCCTGTTGATCATCTGCAGCCACAGAAAATGGCTCAGCTGAACAAAACTGAAGTCTTCAGTGAATCCTCCTGACCTACATTCCTTTAGCGACTAATGTGACAAAATGACAGCGCCATTTTCTGCCTTAACTCTCTTTGACATTCATAAGGAGGTCCGTGGTTTAAGTTTGATTTAATCTGCGTTGTTTGATGGTGGTGAGCCACTTTGGAAACTATCATGTCAAGGGGCTTTCCATAGTAATTAAGATAAAATAATTTAAAAGGATGACGACTTCCTCTTTGACCAGCAGATAAACAAAGAATTTTCCCATCCTTTTAAAAGACACTGACCTCAAGGGCAGATAAACACTTCTGCGCAGCTTCTGTTCATTCTAAAAACAACTTGATTTCCGTTCTCCTTTCTAACGTTCTACAGACAGATAAATTAAAAAGAAACGTGTAGTCAAACAAATTATAAAACACCTGAGAAACTGCCACACTTTAACTTGGCACAGGTAAAGTGAGCTGTGGCCATTTGGCACGTTTGGTAACTACCTCAGTCCCGGAGCCAAACACACAGAAACAAACAGGAAGCAACACAAACCAATTTCACTGAAATGGTCTCATTTTTTTCTTGACATTTCAGCCAAGTAAACTTGTTGGTGGAGGTGGGAAGCAGCACTGATGGCGGTAACAGCCACTGATCAGTCCAGCATACAAATTTTAAACTGACTTGAACTTGATGTCGACTCCATTTATCCGGTGTGATTACGAGGTGAGCAGTAGATTAAAGGGAGGTTTTCCAGCTTCCTAAATGTAAAGATTTACTGCTTTTCATTGTCATTTGTGATAGTAAATGAAGGTTTTGGATCGTTTGCTGGACAAAAGAAGTAAGTTGAAGACATCATGTCACACAATTTTTGGACATTTTACAGACTAAACAATGAATTGTAAAAATAAAGTCAGATAAATTGATGATGAAAATAATCCTTAATAGCAGCCCTAATAAGAAGAAATGAAATGAATTATGAAATGATCCATAAATGCTGAAGGAACCACTTGCTGCAGCCTTCATGTAAACATTAAAGTAGAGTATGTTTAAACATTTTTTGCTCATGAGTTGCACTGATGTGATCTGGTTGGTGGTTAAAAGCACAGTGTTTAGATTATGACCTCTGGGTCACTGGGACAGTATGGAAAAAGATGGGAAGAAAAAAAAAAACAGCAACCCTCTCAGGACCTGGGTGTCAGCTCCCCTTTCTGCTTATATATTACTGCTCCATTTCCTCCAGCGAGCACAGATTGTAAGTAGGACACTGAAGCATGTTTCTCATTTCAAGACATATGTCCTCTATTAGAATAAACAGCCTTATGTTATTCTGTCTGGAAAATCACATATGAAACAAAATATTCTCCATCAACCCGAGAGCATATATGAGTAATATCTGCGCAATGGGGTGGAGTTCTTTGATAAATCATCTAATTTTGTTCCTGTAATTAGCTCCTTGTTGCTGTGTTTTTCTCTATTCCCAGGAGCGATGAGTTTACCCGGCAAACTTCTGAATATTGTAACAACAAGCAGAGGAACGCCCCGGCACATTCCTCCAAGGCCACGGAGGACTTTGCCTCCCAAACCTCTTAGAAATCACAGCAGTCTGTCTTTCCCACAGTGAAAAACAAAATGCTGAAGACTTGCATGTGTGTGTGTGTGTGTGTGTGTGTGTGTGTGTGTGTGTGTGTGTGTGTGTGTGTGTGTGCAGGCTGCCAACAAACAAACAAATATGGAGGCCGAGACAAAAGCCAGGACAAAAGGAACACACCCTCACAAAGATGACCACATGCTTGCAGATATGAGGGGAGGATTGGAGTTGCTTACTTTTGAGACTTTCCAATTTTTCGGCCAGGTCTTCTTCATCCCTGTATTTCTGGTCTTCCAGGTATTCCTGAGAAGGAGGAGAACAAACAGAAGCCGATTATGAAAAAAACAGGTTTTACAAGTTTGACTAAAACTGAAACCCCTTAAATCAGCTTTGGACTCATTTCTAAACTTTGCTGCAAAACTTCCCAGCTGTGTTATACAACACACAATCAAAGAGGAAAGACGCCCACGCACAAATTGGAGCAATAAGCACATTAGCCTGATTGCGTTGAGTCAAAAACTTCCAACTTGAGAATGATGACTCACAATCTTAAGATGCTCTTCCCCCCCCCTTGATTGTCATTACTTATCACTGTGCTCATTAAGTGGAACACCTCACAAGGGTGTGAAGGGAAAGAGCCTGAAGGGAGCTATTCTAATGAAATGATAATGACGCAATCTGCCATGTGGGAGTCAGCTTCAATCTACATGGAAGGAAGACAGAGCAAGAGAGACAGAGACAGAGCTTGTTCTCTGCATTGACCTCTGTGTGTCTGTCAAGCTTGTAATTAAGGGTGAAGAGGATAAACAGCACAACTGGATGTTTATCACAGAGGCCTGACTCAGTCGTGCTGAATCACAACTGCAACCCCCCCCTCGCCCTCCACACAGGAATGTGCTCTCACAGTCACATTGTTATCAAGTTAGCAAGTATATTTGAACAAGTACTATAAGGAATGAAATCTATGTCAGTGAGAATGTTTTACAATACAGAGGTCAAACAGAGTATAATGCATCTCCTCTAGCTGAATATTCTGATTTTTGATTATTTTAGGGCTGCAACTAACGAGCATTTTCATCATCAGCAAACTGTTTTTGATTAAATGTTTGGTCCATAAAATAATGAAAAACATGCATCATATTTACTCAGAGCCAAAGCTGATGCCTTAAAATGTCTTGTTTTGTCTGACTAACAAACCAAAAATATTCTGTTAGAATTACAAAATTTTTTTTAAAAAGTCATATTTTCACATGAGAAAAAAATTGAAGTATTTGTGATTTTTTTTGCTTCAAAAATAGTTCGAGTAATTGATTATTTGACAAATCCACAGTATTTAGGAGATGAGGTTTTCATGCATGAAACCAGGAGCTGGAGATAACATGGATAAGATTTTTCACTCTCACAGGATTCACTTATGCAAATGCAACCATATTAATATGATGGAAAAGATGTCAGTGTATAAAAACCCTGGATTTAATCACACAGCTGTTATTTTTAGACCTGGGTGCTTAGGAATTAGGGGTCATTCCTCTTCTCATTCCTCCCATGAACAGATGAAGGATATTAAAATACTATCTCTATGAAGGAACACACACAAATGTTCCAGCTGCCCTCTTGACCTGGTTTCCCATGTGAGAGCTGATGAGTAAAGGAGGGAAACAGAGATTACACAGACAACTAGTTAATCTGTGGGAACCACTACAGAGGCCAGGACAAAGAGCTCATTCAGACACCTGTTTCTAAACACAGGAGGAGGAGAGAGGAGCAGCCACAGTGTGAGTGTGTGTGTGTGTGTGTGCACAAAATATGGGTCGACCTCAAAATGCATTTTATCAATCTGATCCCAGTGCAGAGATGTGTGTGACAGCATGCAGCCACTCAACAAGTGCAACAAGTCTGCAGGGGCCGATCAATAAAATACATCAGCAGCATCGCTCCAATAAACGTGTCTGACATTCAGGGGGGGTGGATTAATTATTCACACAGCTGCCCACAGTTTAATCTTAACCGCCTTGAATCATCAGTGTGGAGGCAACAACAAGGCCAATGTCGAGTCAAGTGTATGTTCATCACATGCACCGGCGAATAAAGAGAAGAGAATAAACCCACCTGGTTTATTTCCTCCAACTTGTGCCTTTGCTGCTCCTTTAACAGTCCAAAGGCTTTTCCTCCTGCAAACACAAAATCAGGTTATTTTAATAGTAAGCTAGTTAATACGGCAGGAGATTAGCTTGGACGGTCCGGCCTGCCGATGCTATATAAAGCTTTAAGCTAGCGACGCACATAAAGACATCGTTATTTTTTATTAATTATTACCTTGGGTGTTTTTGTTTGAAGGCATCCCGGAATTTATCTGTGATGTTTAAATCCAGAAAAGGAGAGATATCCGAGGCAGAGGGTCCGCCTGTCCGCCGGGCTGCTGCTGCTCCTGCTGGAGGTCTGGGCTCAATGGGCCGCTCCGGCACCGGTGGCAAGACGGACGCAATGAGATGAGGGACATCCGGTCAAACCTTTCAAAATAAACTACTGACCTCCTTTACGCTCGATAAGATAAGATCAGCTTTTATTGTTCTCCAGAGTGAAAATTCAGATGCTGCTGCAGCACAAGGACAGAAATAAGTGTAAATGAATAGAGAAAGGTGAAAAATGAATAAATATAGAAAATATATAGACGTATTTAAAATAAAAATAAGAATGGAATAAAAATAAACAGAGCATTTAAACTCAAAATTACAATGCAAGTAGTATACATAGAGTACTCATAACCAGAATTGTACTTGAACTAATACTACAATACCGTCTCAAGCAAAGTGACATACTAAATTATTTGGTTAATAGCACTAAAGCCTGCAAAGTATAGTGTTTTTGTGTAAGGTAACTTGAGTAAATTGACTGGTAATTCTGGTGCAATGCTCAGTGCCCATTACAATTTCTCTGAGCCCAAGGTCAGGTCTTCAATTAGCTTGTCATGTCCCACCAACAGCCCAAAACAAGAAGATATTAAATTTACACAGATTACAAAACATATATACAGAAATATCAAATATTAATAAACATCATACTAATAAAATGGATAATATAATAATAATAATATATATAATGTGGATACATGTTCCATAAAAAATCCATAAATATCTCATCTCATGAATATCTAGATTGGCTTCTTCTTTAAATGATGATGATTTATTGTTTTTTAGTCCTGGATTTATCCCAATCTTCTGCCCGTAACTCCTGGTTGGTTTAATAGCAAGAAGTCTACATATTCACATACAGGATAGTCATATCAGTAGATCCATGCACATTACAGATGTCATAAGGCTGCAACAAAGGACACAAACAAACAATAGAATGCATCTATGCCATTTATGATACAAATTTTATGCTCTTGTTTTGAAGGCTGAAACATCCAAATTCCGGTGTCATTGTGCAGAAAATGCTCATCAGTGAAATGATGCTCTTAGAATAAACTGGGACGCTTCTTGCTGGTTTCTGAGGAAACTGCACATAATGAGGGTGTGACCCAGACATTACAGGCACAAATGGATAAACAGACCCAATCAAGCGCGAACAGAAGCTCATTTCAGTGAATTAAAGGCATTTCAGTGTACAGAAATACATTTTATAACAATAAAGGTGAGACAGTCATAAAGGTCAAAACCATCTTCCAGCAAATTCCACAATCCACAATTCAAATCTTTGAGCAGTAAATGTCCTGTAAACACTGTGATATGATGCAACAAAACAGAAATTCATCATCATGTTATAATTCATATTCTCTTTGTCCAAAGCCTTCAGCCTAATGATCATTTCTTTGTCTGCTTATAATTGGATCTGAAATCATTATGTCCATAGTTGTCCTCAGATGAGGCTTTATGCCTCTTAATGTGATGCACTCGTGTCATTTCAGACTCATAAAGACCCTCTTGGCTCACACAACAAAAGAGTTCGGGGATTCATTTTTGCTTTCTGGATGGAGGAGGTTTCCAAAGCATTCTGGGAGGATTTCATGGTTGCAGAGCCAATAAAATCCACCCATCTCTTCCCCATCAAAGCATAGTTAACAGACCTCCACTATTTTTTCCTCCTCATGATTATGAACATGATGAAAGTGTGAAAGAAGATCTTCCCCATCTTTGAATTTCATTCCTGGTTTTGTTCCTACTATAAAATATGAGTTAAAAAACATTCTTTACAAGCCATGAATAATTAATGTATAAGTGATGTGTAATTTGTGTGTTTAAAATGACTGTCTTACTATATCATCACGTGACAATGATGAGGTAATACATGTATGAAGGACTGAATGTATCATGTCAGTTAACATCGTGTGCCTAATTCAGGTCACAAATAAATGATACACACTGTAGTGTCTTTCATAAGTTATTGTTCCAACATTCAGAAATAATCAAAAAATGCAAAATTGTTGAAGCTTCAATAATACAAACACAATCTTATCTTTCTAACTACTAGTGTGCTACAGATTAAACTTTCCAACAGTATATGAAGTAGTTAAAATGTCCCCCACCTCCATCAGCTGTAACATTAACATACTGCAAACAAACTAACAAACATCTATGTTAAAGTATCAGCGATAACATTCCAGCAATATGACATATAATAACATAGCTCTCTGAAACAAGCACATTAACGTCAATACTACATTTTGCACTCTACTTTTACTGAAATGAAACCTTGACTATAACTTGTGTAGTTGTATTTTTACAGAGCAATATTGCAACTTTTACAAAAGTAAAAGACATGAATATTCCTTCCCCCATTGTTTACCAGTGTAGATACTACAGAATCAGGTTGTGTTGGTATCATTTGGGGTAGTTTGTCACCCTCTTGTGGGAATTCATCGTAAAAGCCTCCATATGTTTTATGTGCCAAAATCTTAATTTGCAAACTAGTAACTAAAGTTATCAGATAAATGTAAGGGAGTAAAAAGTACAGTGAAATGACAAGAAGGTGATAATCAAGTTAAGTCACTGAACAACCAGGACTCACTTTATGGGCTTTGTCATCTGCACAAGCCTTTTTTTTGCCTCTCAGCTGCAGTGTCTTTGAGGGTGTCACATTCTTTAATTGTTTAATAATGTAGGAATTGTGTAAAAGTGTAACTGTGGACTATTCTGCCTTATTAGCCCTTTTCCGATAAGCTTGACTTGTTGCCACTATTTCTCACTTTTGGGGGCACACTTATTCCCTTTAGTCGAAACATTGTGAAACGACAAACCTCATTAATGAGATGACAATATTTTACGTGTGAAAACTCAGGAGTAAGACCCACACATGCCAACATCACAATTAAAATTTAGCAGTTTAAAAACCAGAGAAGAGAAGAGTTTCCCTGAAATGGATTTGCTCTGAACACACACTGAGTAATAGGTTAGCTGAGGGCAAGGCCTTTATCAGGATTCAGCACATTTCTGAACGTTCAGTAGAAATGAGACTGCACAGAAGAGACCTGTCTTTGGAAAACAGGAAAATATTGCACAATCAGAAGTCGCGTCTGTATGACGACATTTTAATTCACACGCAACATCTTACTCTGTGTCTGATAACAGGAGCAGAGTCGTGTCTTTTGCCACCGCGGCTGCACAACAAAACACAGAATTTACATAAATGACAAAATGTGTTCTGAGTGTTAGGGGAGTCTACTTGAAAGCCAGTTTATTCCGTTTACCACAGTGCCTTTAGTTTTATCACAGGAGACACTTTTTACACTCACGACTCTGATTTACATGAAGAGGTCAACCGGTCTTCCTTTATAACAGCTCGAGAGAGACTAGACTCCATCACATTAATTTATGAGACTCAGCTGAAGCTACTCTGGAGCTTACATCTACTGTTTTTAAATTCATTAATTCAGCGCTAGATCATACGGCTGCTTGGTTTTAAATAAATTATGACCTTGGCAAGACCACAGTCCGGTAGTAAATCGAACAGACTGCAAAGCGCTTTCAAATTATAATGTTGCCCTCCCAGTGATTTTCAAGCTGTCTCATGTTTTTGTTGATGTTCAGAAATGGGTGGCCCACACATGTTTTCTCCTCGAATGGTTTGTAGTACATGATGCTGACAGTTTGGCCCGTGGAAAAAATCTATCTATACTATTCTACTTCCTCATTATTGATGATTTATTCTCTGCTAAAAAGAGAGATTGGTCTAAATGAGGCAACTTCGCTTTGAGGTTGTTACAGGCAAATTTCAGGCAAGAATAATGAACTGCAATCATGTTAAAATTGGAATGGTCACCATGTGATTGTGTAAAGGTTAACTTTCGCTTGTGTTAGAAAATTAGGAAACTGCAGTTGAAACTGTGAGGTTGCAAAATTACATGTGTTATTATGACACAGACATTTTTGAAGTGGCACTCACCTCCTGATGAAGTGCTTTGAAAAACTGGTTCTGCAGCACATTGCAGACGTCCTAACCAGCCTGGATATTCACCAGTTTGCATTCAGAACCAACAGACCCACTGAGGATGCAATCTCCACTGTCCTCCACTCAGTTCTCACACACCTTGAGAATAACAACACCAACATCAGAATGCTGTTTGTTGATTTCAGCTCAGCATCCAACACAACCTCCTCCATAAAACTGATTGCCAAATTTAGCACTCTTGACTTGAGGACCACACTCCACAACTGGATATTTGACTTCCTCACAAATTGAGCCCAGACAGGTCTGATTGCCGGTCACACCTCCTCCACTCTAGTGCTCAACACTGGAGCCCCCCAGGGCTGCGTCCTCAGGCCCCCTCTGTTCATGCTGTACAACCAGGACTGCAAACAACAATGAGAATTCATATCGGGAGGAAATCAAAATCTTGCAGAGAACATCCCACTGTTCAAACGTCAACACCAAGGAACTGAGTGTTGATTTTAGAAACAAAGGCAGAGACACACATCCCTGTCTGCATCAGTGGAGCTGAGGTGAAGTAGGTTTTAGGTTCCTGGGAATCAGCATCTGAGAAAACCTGTCATGGACATCTCCACCCGGGTCAAGAAAGCTCAGAAACTACTGTTTTTCTTAAGGAAACTTAAGGCAAAGTTCCCATTCCAAGTTCTTGTTAACTTTTATAGAGGAGCCTCCTGACTGGAAACATCACTAATTTTAAGTTTTCAAACAGTCCAGAACATCCTTGGTAGCCATCTACTGAGCATCAGTGATTTGAGTCTGGCAAGCGATACAGAAGTATCTGTTCTACCACAAGGCTACAGAGCAGCTTCTTTCCTCAGGCTGTGAGACTCCTCAGTTCATCCTCTGCTCTCCACAATAAAATAGTTTATTTTTATGACTTATTATTTATTCATACATTTATATCATTTTTGTTTTGTGAGTAGCATAAAGACACAACCACCACTTCCTCGTACAAGCCTGTGTCATAGATGATAAATAAACAAACTTTGTACCTTGTAAATGTTTTTTCATTCCAGCTTGGATGAAAAACAGATCAAAAAGGCTTCAGCTCCACAACAATTTAACAAATATTAATTCAAAGGAATATTGAAAGTAAAGAAAAAAGTTTTTAAGGCAGCTCGAGATTTACCAGTACAATTTTGGAAAACTCGACCAGTCAGTCAGGTTCAAACCCGACACAGTCTTGCCTTGAGGCAACAGCACTAACCACTGATCTACCATGCAGGCCATTAAACACATACTCTATAAATATGAAATTCATGTGCTGTATAATTCATTTTCCATTTTCATATTAATGTAATGTTAAAACTGAAGTGACATATACAATCTTCTATCTCTTGTAACAGTGTCAAAAAGGATAATTGTGTTCATAAAGTCATCCTTAGACCACGAAATGTCAGTGTTTAAGTAATAAAAATTAGACAGATGTGATTCAATGCAAACTCCAGACTCTTAAAAGGTAAAAAGGAGGAAGGAAAGTCTTCACACAGGGTGTTGAGCCCTATAAGTCCAAACATGCAGCAAGAGTTTCCAAGAGTGTTTTGTTTGTTTTGGGGAAAATATTATTGATGATTGAGAAATCGATTAAAAAATAGTAATAGTACAAAATAATGATGATCAAGCTCTTATAAATTTGGTATCATACTACTTAATATTGTAATACAATACACAGAGCAAGTAATTGGTGTCACACAAGAGGTTTGACAACAACTTCTTCATTACTACAATAAACTAAAATACTTCTTTAAGATCATAAACTAGTCTGCAAAAGTTTATCATCCATTATCGTCCAATCAATGAAATTTCTGCCTAATATTCACAAATGAGCTCTAAAAACTAGTGTCGAGCTGTTTTAGGAAATTATTTAGCCTTTTTTTAAGATGAAATTTGAAATATTTATGTCTTGGAACAAATACACTTCGCATATCTGTGTGCGCCACAGACAAGAACATTAAGTATAGATTTATTGTGGGGTTTTTTTTTGGTCTTGTGATGAGATTTATTTTGACAAAAGCAAAATTATAGACACACAGCAGCCTCACAGTGCGAGACAAATTCCACAACTAGTGAGGTTCCCATGCTCCTTGTTGTTGTTCTTTAAAGCCCCCTGAGACCCCCGGTTCAACAATGAACATCTGGTGGTTCAAAGTGTCGGCGGGGAGGACCATGGAGAATGAAAGAGAGCTGCGGCAGTCTGCAAAAGTCTGTTTCAACAACAGGCTCACTGGACCTGGCAGGTATTTGTGTGAGGTGGTGGTACATTCAAAAGTTTGAAAGGAAATAGGAGGTGAAATACTCATCTGTAGTTTGAGGTCATTCGAGTTTCTGTCAGACTTAATGATCTAACAGAGGCTGGATGGGAGGAGGTTAGGAGGGCAGGCAGCAGGTATGATGGTAGGAAATGAGTTTTTTTGGCACCTGTACAGACCGAGATGTTAACTCAGAATCCCTGGATGAAACAGGAGGTTGTAAGCGAATTAGGTCAGGGGTTAAAGGGTAATTGCATCCTTGGAGGGTGTCAAACTTCATCTTGAAGTAGGAGACGCAGTCCTCAGTGGTCAGAAAGAAGGGATGAATGGCCGCAGGGAACTGAGGTTAGAAAAGGTTTGAGCAGGATTTGGAAAGTGAGAGGAAGGAATCTGGTGGAGGAAAGTGAACTAGGTTAGTATGTGTTTTGCTGAGTTATGATGAGGAAGGATAGCAAAGAGGGCGAATGAGGAAAAAGCACCAAGACAATTTAGATAAGACATTAGTTTAATCAGAAAGAACATATGGAAGCAACTTTGAATTTGTTATACCATCATCAGAGCACATATCAACAAAGCACCTCAACTAAGCTTATCAAGTCTCAGTGATCCACAGGAAGATAGAAACAATATGAAAGAAGCAATGTTTTGTCGTCTTTTCAGTTGATATCCTCAAACACACCACGTGAGGGCAGCATTGACTCACACTCCTGTTTCATCTCGGTCAGTGGGGCCATGTTTATGCAGCATGCAGTGCAGCATTTCAAAAGCAGAAGGTCAAGGAAATCAGTCACAGAAATGACATGTTAAGGAATCCCAACAGCAGAGAGTCAGTAATAGGAATCATGGTAACACTGAAAAACACAGAACATGCACAAGAGAAAACAATATGAATGCTCACATAGAATCACCCAAACTTCCTCTTATGTCCATCACAGGTGTTCACTTCACCTCACCTGGTAAATTCACTCTTAGTTACATATGCTGAATATATAAAAGTCAGTAATATTGGCATCACAAAACTGGAGTTAATCATAAGCAGTATAAAGGCCAACTAATGCTGCAGTAGTCAGCTAATAGTCTCCTAAGCATATATACTTGATAGAGTAAGAGACTTAGTTCACCAAGTTTCATGCTGAGCTGCTGAGCTTACAAAGATGAATGTCAGAAAATGTGGCTAAATTCTCTCCTAAATCACAACTGAAAATCCACATCAAGTCTATCATAATGTGAAAAGACTGAACAGAGGAAAAAGAAAACTTTCAGATATTGCTCTTCCCTCACTGAACCTGTGTATTAAAACAGATTAGTTTCAACTTTACTTCAAGGACTTCTATGATAATGTGGGTCTATTTATGTTTCACATGTCGACTGTTTAAAGTGCATTTTGCAAGTGTTGAAGTAAGACGTGGAAACTTGACTCCGAGGTCACGTATTCGTACTCAGATTATAAGTATCACTTGCTCATAAACGTCGTTAGGCGTGACTCTCGAAGTGTTAGCTGAAGAAAAACTGACAGATCTAATTTCCAGACTGATACAAGCATACATTTTCCTAAAATCACGTCCTTGATGATTAACTTCATAATTTCCATTAATCATTCCTTATCAGTAAACAATAAAGAAATTAACAAATACGACTTGCTGTTTAATTAGATGGCAATTAACTGCTAAACAATGACTAATGCACTGCTTAAAAGTGACTCTTTGTGTTACCAATATTCATTAGCTTCATCTTTGATTGGATCACGTAATTACTTTACAGCATGAAATAATGATAATCTAAATAATGATGTTGGTATCACTTCCTCACAAATATGCTGCCACATTCTGAGGCTCTGTAGGAAAGGTCCAGACTGAAATAACTCAGCAACTACTGGGATGATGACATTCATTGTTCCCACATGATACATCCTTGTGACTCTGGTGATCATCTGACCTGTTCTCTAGCACCAGCACGAGGTTGACATTTGAGGTTTTGCATGAAATGTTTTGTCAACTATTGGATAGATTTCCATGACCTTCAGACATTCATGTTCTCCTGAGGATGAACTGTAATAACTTTGGTGGCCTCTTTACTTTTCATGTTCATATTTTGTCCGATACTTCAGTTTATGCCCAAGTAACTAATCCAATCATCCTCAGCTACTTTGTGTCAATGCTTATTAGCAAATGTTAGCATTTGCATTAGCATTATATACTGAAGTATTGCTGACATCTAACATCTCAGTTCCAATACATCAATCCATCCATCCATTTTCTTAATGCTTGTATAGGTAATAGCGTCGGCAGAGCAGCCCTGAAAACCCCATTATGTCAGCTACCTAATAATAATTGTTTATTCTGGTTCAACACCATTCATTTTTCTCCATCTCTGCAGCAGAGAACTCATTTTTCTGCCGCTTTGACAGGATTTCCCATATGGGAAATGTCTTTGTGGGTGTTCAAAGCACATGGGCGCCGTGAAAACACCACCAAATATTTGATAAATACGAGGCAATCGTCACCTTATCAGATTACACCCGCACACACAGTTATGAACAAACTGATAAATGAGGACTGAAGTGAAGATGCTGCAGCTGGACCTGGAGGTCTTCCTCTATGACTGAACCCTTCACCCTATCAAGCAGAGTGAAATCGGCCGCCCTGTGGAAGAATCTCTTTTCATCTGCTCGTGTGTGCATCTTCTGGTGACTTCCCAAAGCTTGTGACTGTGGGTGAGCGTCAGATTTAAGATTGACCCGTAAATTGAGTTTTGCTTTGTGCCACGAGCCTCATACAAAGTCTGAATTACTGCAGCCGATGCCCTCAACCGAGGTCAGTTTTGTGATCCTTCTTACCGTCGCTTGTGAATAAACCGCCTTTTTGTTCAGTCGCTTCTTGAATTGCAGCCTTATCGCGGCGGAGCGGGTGTTTGTGCCTCTGTGACCCTGGGAGCAATGTTTTCGGGAACATGAGCTCCAGTTAGGGACACCTGAGGCGAACTGGTATCAGATGAGGAGTCAGTAAACAGAGTCGTGCCCAGAATAAACACACCGGGGCCCATTTTTGGAGACAGATCCAGGGTCCGAGGGTGGTGACCCCTGCAGGATACAGAGAATAGATCTTCTAAACAGTGTGACACAAAAATGTAACACACTTTTCTTCATTACCTTTCGCCCTTAATTGTGAGTCATGCTCAGATCAAAGTATTTGTGACCTTGATTATACACTTTATAATGATGTGTTAACTCGGAGTGGGCCGGCATAATCGACATCAGTACAACAGCCAGGTCGACCTTGTGTGTGCTCCTGCAAATGTATTCAACAATTCCCTTAAAAGTACAGCATGTAAAGCACAGAACACAATGACTGTCCGGTGAATTCAAAACAGAAAAGCTCAGTGATGACAGTAAAGCCCTAAGGCTTGTTTTTATTGCAGCTCTTTTGAAGCTGGTGTGTGTAAATGTCTGTGTGCATGCGTGTGCTGTGTGAGAATGGTTTGAGATGTCGTCACACCGAGATCAACAAGAGTAGTTATAAAAAAGAGCTTGATCCAGCGTCAATGCTGCTTTCGTCTCTCACTTTCTATTTGTTTTCAGTGGAAAATTTTGGTTTCAACTTTTTGAGCTTGTCCCTCCCAGGTTGGACAAATATCTACATGACCAAAAAATGAGCAAACAATTAAAGTTTCCATAAAAGAAGAAACATGCTTGAGGTCTGATGCACAGTCGGCATTAATTGAAACAAGTCAACCAAACATCCACCTTCTGTTTTCTGTCCTCAAGCTGGACTTCATCCAACAGCAGGACGAAAAAACAGATTGAACCACACTTGCAATGATGATGGGATTAACAAACTACTCATGAATCTTCTTCTTTATTTACATATCTCCTATATGGATCATCAGCTTTTTGCCTTGAACATGTAACTTTAGCCTTTAGATATTATTTACGTAGCCACAAAAACTATTTAAACAAACTATTTACAAGATTTTCTTTTTAAAATGAGTCAGCTGAAACCACTAAAAAGTCAATCGAAGATGTTTTTCTCAACCAACTCATGGAGCTTGATTAATTAACATTAACAAGCCAGGCATCATTTAAGTCTGAAAAATGAATGGTTGCTGGCTAGAAATGCTTTCGTCCACTTCTGCCTAAAATTAAGAACTAACTAAAGAATAAACTTTATCTATTCAACCACCCCACTCGTGATTAAGTCAGTAAACAAATAATAAATCAGTGGAGTGAGATCTAAAGATAAACGCTGCCCTAAGCCTGCAGCCAAAATTTATGAGCAGATATTTGAACCCAGCAGGATCTTCCACAGGTTTCCACAGGCGAAGTAAGATGTGTGATCCAGACAACACGGCACAGTGAAAAGCCTGGAGAGAGTATGATGACGAGTCTATGATGTGAGTAGAACTTATTTATTATTTAGTTGACTAGTGATCAACCTACGCACTTGTGTTTTGTGTTTAGGAGGCCCATGCACAGACACATATAATGCAGGTGTGTCATTGTACACCATCATTAATATTCTCATCTATCATGGTGCCAGATTTTGTCAAGCAGGCTACAGCTGATCACTATCTTTCACTTGACGTTATGCTACATGTGACTGTGATGCACCGGTCGGCTTTGCGCTGGACTGACTTTGCCTTGTAAAGCCACTCCTGTGCATCAGACATTGACGGCCCAGATAAATATTTACATTAGCATTTGCATGTGTTAGCGCCGCATGGACATTTAAATTCTGTCTCAACACCTCACGCTGCAGATCATTTCTTTACATGATAAACGACAATACGATTAGCAATGTCATGTGCATGTCTCCACACAATGTATTGACAGATATGCAAATATGAGACTCTTTCAGAACTCATAAGATACAAGATGTTCTTATCAAGCTGCTTTTTTGAGTCGATTTGAAGGTTTCAGGATTTTTACCTGACAACAGACGACACTTACAGTCACGTGTCATCTCCCATGTGATTGTCTGTATAGACCACCACGCTGGGGATGAGCGAGGTTGGAGCCTTTGTTGTACCATATTCAGTTGATGACGGAGGGCAACAATGCCTCCTGATTGGACGCTGCATTTTACAAAGCGCTTGGGTCTGTGGTGAAGGACATACGCTGCAGACAGATGCAGAGTCTTGACTGTTTTTTTTCCTGAGTGAATAATCTCCTCCCTCACCAGTCTCTTGATACCCCTCGGTAGTGAAGTCTGGCTGAGTGGGTAGTGTCGGTGTCCAAGTGTCAGCGGTATACTTTCACTGTGTGAAGGTTGAGTGCATGTAGGGATTAGTGGGAAGTGGTGTTTGAAGTGGGTATTACCCTTTTTATTCACCTCATGTGTATCTTTTCTTTATTTGCCTGGGACGTCCAAGCAGCTGGAGAGAGTGGCATGTTGGGGCAGAGCAGAGAGGCAGAGAAAGGCCGAGTCAAAGCTTTTCATTCTTGCACCTTATTTCAGCTGTATAATAAAACATACAAACAATTCAATTCCCACACTGCTGGCACATTTGTTGTGTTTTCAATGTTCTGTACAAGAGGGTTGTAAACCTTGTAAACGGTGACATCGCAATAAAACCTTTCTCGTGGTTGTGCAGGTGTACGCTTGGCTTTTTCAAAATTGGCACTTAGTTGGCAATTACATCTTTTTATTTCCTGGCATTAAATGCATTAATTTAAAACCTGCATTAACTCGGGGCTGCCTCTTGGGGGCAGCAGAAACAAGCTGCAAAACTGACATATTCTTGCGTTTTAAGTTGTTATGACGAACTTGTGTCAGCAGATGAAGCAATTAGCAATAATTTGAAGTCCAATATTCACTATCTATTTTGCTTTGTTTTGGTCCGTTCCAACTCCTTAGGAAGAGACACTTATGAGACTGGCGATAATGAACCAAAGCAGTTACGTGTAAAACCACAATAATTAGCTAAAAGAGGCTGAAAGAGGTGAAGGAAGCTGCAGAGTCAGGTTTTTCATATCTGTGGATTTGTCAACATGAGTGACCCCTTTCACATGAGACATGATTATTTGATCTATTATTAATATAAAAATATTGTTTGTAGCAGCTTTAACTAACAGAAATTAAAGAAAAATCTTGAAGATGGAAGATTATTTCTATTTCTCGCCTCATACTGAATGATAATTATGCTCTGTGAACAGCAGTAAACAGTGTTTACAGAACTAAATAATGAACACAACACAGACAAAGTCCTCAATCACAATGAAACACTGCTACAAATGCACCTGTTAGGTCTGTAAAACACATAATAAACCAGTTGGGATTTTGTCTTTTTTTAATGCTCAGACCTTCACAGCTCTGCATGGGCTGTTTTTCGGAGAAGTGGAGTTATTGAGGCTATACAAGTTCCCCTGACAGCAACAGTCCAACTAATAAACGCTAGATAACGCAAACTGCACTTACCTGTCGAGGAGAAAAACAGCTTGGCTTCAGTTTTTATTCCTTTAGTCTCTCTCAGGTTTCTTCCTCTTTCAGCTGAAATTCCAAAGTCTATTGTTGTTTATGACCCGACTCCATCATTGTCAATTTGCAAGGCATGCAGGAGATGTTTAGGGACCCAAAACCGAATGTGTTTCCATCATATTTTACATTACACACCTGTCCTTGGGATTCTGAGCCTTTTTTTTTTAAACTGTGGATTTTAAGACTAAGGAAAATACACTGAACTACAGAAATAACACCATTTCATCTCTGTCGTCAGTTTCTCAATTAGGTTTTCTCAGAACCAAAACTACACGGCTCGATATCACTTGGCACAACTGAGAAACCATTTAGGTGAATAAACTCTTATACAAGAAATAATATTGTTCACAGATTCCAGTCATGGTCCAGCCTGCGGTATAGCACTGAGTCAGCTCTCCTCAGGCTGTCTAATGACCTGGTGATGTCTGTGGATTCTGGTAATTGTGCCATTTTATTGTGCTTGACCTCTCTCGCCACTTTTGACACATGGCAATATACTTGTCTCATGCGGTGCCTCAAGAATGTGTCATGGTTTGCCTCCTATTTTCATTTTTATTTTCTGTTAGAACTGAGAAGTCTTCTCCTTCCTCCATGTCAAGTGGAGCAGCACATTGCTCCATTTTAGGACAGAGTATATGTTCCCACACAACATTCCTCATCGCTGCATCACTGACACAGCTGTAGTTAGCAGTGAAACAGAAGTAAACAGAATAATGCTTCCAAGATATTCATGGAAAAAAGTTCCAAAAAGATCCAAAGGCATCCGACTGTTTGTGGCCCTTAAGACTCTAATATACTTCTGTGCCTCTGTCCTCAAATGTAGATGCCCATCACCAGAAAACGTCATCTTTAATCTCATCTTAACATTTAACAAACAACAAACACTGTTGGAAGTTTTTATTTCAGATTGCAGAATAGTTCCAACCTTCATGGCTTCCCTGCTCAATTCTGGCACATCTCTTTACACAGGAGTCAGTTAGTTAGCCGTGTCTCTCCTGCAGTCCAATCTAATAACCACTGGCCTCGTGACTGGCAGGAAGAAGAGGGAGCATGCTGCATCTCTGATACAGGCCTCCCTTCACTGGCTACCAATGGAATACATGCATGATTTTAAGATTCAGTTTTTCTTGGTTTGGTACTGGTTTACATCCCTGACCTCATCTGGCTACACTCCACCACCATTGTCTTCTCTCCTCTCCAGTCCGAGTCTATTTGAGTCTGTGTCTCTCAATGTTTATGTTCATATTCTTAAAGACATATTTTACTAAATGTTGCACAAACCTGATTCCAAACAAACAAAACTGTGTTTACAGGCAATGGTTTTACAAACTGTTCCTGAGTCCATGTATTAATCTCCTTTCTACAATCATGTGTTCACAAAGTGTTGAACCTCTCTCCATCCTCGCTTGTGAACAACAGAGTCTTTCCAGGATGAACCTTTCATACCCAATCATGATACTATCACCTGTTACCAATGAACCTCTTTACCAGTGCACAGATGCACACCTGTCTGTGATCATCACTCATCACCACAATGATTGTGACCCATTAAACCAGACCAGAATCAGGAGCAATACAAATATATGCAATTTAAAGTAAGTAAAGACCAAAAGTAATGACTGAACAAAATAAAGAATAAAGCAGCTCTTTCATAACAGTTATTATCTTCAATATAAGGGTATTCATATCTGTAGCCAACATTTATGAATTGCATTGGACGCATTAAGTACCTTTCAATCTAAAAAGTCATCTTTCTCCAGCAGGTGCTCGTGTTTCATCTTAACATTTATTCTACAGCACCGAATCTCCAACAGAGAGACTGAACCATGACTAAAAAAAGCTGCTCCACCTCTGAGATTTCCTAAACTTCAGTCACTATCATGCAAGTGAATCTCTCCCAAGTACAATTATATTTGCATGACTGCTTATCAAAAAGAAGAAAAAAAAAACTAACCCTAAGGAGCTAAAAAAAAAGGATTTCCATTTAAATTGATAGAAAATAAATGAGAAAATGTGATGAGAGACAAAGAGCAGAGATAAATCTGTGATACAGACATCAAGGACAATATCTATACCTTTGCTCTGCCTGTGTTAATTTTTACATGAGTCAGTCTGAACTTTTATCTTCAAACTTTAATTTAAAAGCATATCTATTTTCCAAATGCGCTGCAGCCAAGAACAACCAGTGTTGGGACACATGTTGCAGTGACTCAGTTACTTTTGGCAGTAACTAGTACTCAAAGGAAGTATTTTTTTGAATTAAGTAACTAAAGTATTGTTGATGAAAAGTTTGTTACTGTTTTTTATGTATCTCTCAGAAAACTGTCTGAAGTCATTCATACTCCACCCAAGCAATCGAGGCTGGATTTTAACTGTTTGGCTCCGACTCCTGTGACCCAGGAACAACTTAACAAACTAACAGCACAGAAGATATGCAGCCTCTCTCTGCTGTCGAGTCACCGGCTTTCAGGCAGCGGGTTAGTGAGATAACTTGTCCAGCCTGTCTGCAAATAGCCAGGAAAACTTTTTCCAACTACCTGGACAGCAAATAGGGGGGAAAATGGAAAATGAGCTAAAGAAGATGTGCAACAAAATCAATTCAAGCATTTCAAAGTAGACATTTAAAAAGTAACTACAAACTTACTTGGTGGAAGTACTGTCAGGAGGTAACTAATAATTGTAACTATATTACAGTAACTGGCACAAAACTGAGAATAGAACAGAAAAGCATGAGTCAGATTCACATGACAACTTGAGCTGAGAGAATCCTGGGACCTAAAAATGGTCTCAGTCCAGAACAGGTGGAGAAAATTTCATGTAAGTGCATCCATCATTCATTAAATCTACTCATTCCCATTGTTATGTTTTGCAGACTCTCAGTGTTTCATATTCTAATTAATGATAAATACCAAGGAGAAAATCTTTTCAAAACACTACTTGATGGCTGTTGGAGAGATAATTAGAAAATACTTTAATACCTCCTTCATAATAACTGTTAATGATTGTACCATTAGTGCCTTGATAGAACTTTTGATCTTATTTAGTCTTTGTTGATTTGCTTTGAATAATTTATCCTCAAGCTGCACTAAAAATGTTTTCATATTAACAATGGATCACAAGATGTATAAAGTTAAATGTGTCCCTATTAGAGACAAACAGCTTTTCATGGCATTTTAGTGTCTTTCAGCTCATTGTTTTGGTCGACTCTCACCACTCTCATGAGCCCCGATTCCAGATGTAGCAGGCAGATGTTTTCAACCAAAGAGTGCTGATAAATCCATTTTATGCTCCCAGTCTAACATCAGACAGGCAAGTTCAGGACTCACTCGTGAACGCAGAGGAGAATACAGGAGACAGATATTTCCCTCCTGAGATGGTGGAGACCAAACCAGGGCTAAAAGGAGAGAGAACAGTGGACTAACATTTGCCAGAAACACGACTCCGAACAAGTGATAATGTGTCTGCTGGATGTGTAAGGCAACTGTATGTTAACATGATTTCACCTTTATAAGCTGTCAGTGTTGTGCTTGCAGACTGTTGCGCTTCCCTCATGTGGCCAAAAAATCAATTCGAGCTGCTTTAAGTGCATAAGCAGAGCCAAAAACACGTTTTCAGCGTCAAACAAGGCAAATTATTGATCAGCTTTCACATCATGTGGACTTTGAATAGCTTCTGTTTTTTAAGACTTCCCTGTCGAAACATTTTGGCACCATATGCAACTTGTTTGCCACAAAAAGATTTTTCATTTGTTTCTAATGTGCTAATTTAAATCTCTTCTCATCAATTCGCCAACTCTTTAAAACATGTTTGCTCTGCAGACAGACACACACACACATACACACCGTAGCTTTCACAGTTCATTTGGGTGCCGTTAAAGCTTAACAATTCCCAGCAGAACCCACAGTATGTTCCTCTTTAATGGGAAATGCGAGAGGACTTGAGGCATGAGGTGTGACTGTAAATGAGGTTACAATTATTTCATCATGCAAACCCTTTTCTTTATAGTCTTAACGCGAATGATTCCACTTGTTGCAATGCAGGAAGCGGATCTGTTGCCAGTCTCGTCACGTCACCGTCTGACTTCTTCCTTCATTAACGCGATCATTAATGGAACCACTCGAATTCACTGAAATAAAAGAACCGCAGTCACGTTTTTCACAATCTGTTTCGATCTCATGTTGCTTCGAGTTGAAGAGGACACACAGAAACATTTAGGAACGGATTTTGTGCAGCAGATGATAATTAAACGTGGGTGATTTACTGCAGAGTGTGTTGAGAACAAATGCTCTGCAGTTGAACAGAAGCATATAGTATTTATAGTATGACAACAGTGTAATGTGGCAGAATCAGAAATGTACCTGAAATTATGTTTAAAATATATTTCTGTATTTATATACAAATGTATTGATGACAACTGAAAAGCATCTGTTTGCATATGTTTACATGATTTCCAAAGGTGAATCACAGGTACAGAACAAATCCCTCTGCAGTTATTTGTGCAGGGTTGTTTGAACATGTGGTCTCTGACATATTTAGGAATCATCTGACTTTTATTTCCAGCGTTGTTATGAGCCTGTTTAATCTACGTCCTATACACATTCACAAAGCAAATAAAAGGGATGAGGACGACAGCAGCTCTTGGAGACGTGGCGGGGTTCGGGATGGGAAAGTGAAGATATTTTGGTGGGGCACAAACATTTTTAGTTGCCTTTCCTGAACCCATTTGATGACTGGCTGTGAAGTGGGACGCGAGGCACAGTGGGGGGTGTGTCAGCGACTATCTTTGATGTTAAGGATTTGCACTTGTGTTGCCTGCTCGGGACGTGTTAGGTATCTGCGTTATGTGCTGTTTTTTTTGTGGATTTTCTCGTCTTTTGTGGATTTTATAAGTGCTAATTTGACATTGATGTATTTTTTGGGGGAGGAATTAATAAGGATGGATGTTTTTTATTCTTGTTATCTATCCTCAGGTCATGATTGTGGCATGAATGACATCTAACATATGACTGCCAGCGTGCACCCTGATGCACAAAGAGGGAAATGTGAAGTTAAGTGCATCCTATAGATGTCAAGGAGCGGCTGCTAATTACCCCCCCCCTCCCCCCCACCAGTCGCCAAACAGCATCTATGATTCACTGTTTGGCTCTTGGCTTATTATCACTGAACCAACTCCAACGTTCAGCAACAGTTTTTTTTATTTGAACAACTTCTTACCAAAATGCATGATATCCTCCTCAGCTAATTTAACATTATCTGCCCACAACATTTTACTTCTCTGCTCATGGCGATTCCCTTTAATGGACTTTGGTTTTCTCTGTGGGAGAAAGTATTTTTTGGCAGAACCAGACTTCAGAGTTACATTTGTGCAAATGGGAGAACTTTGACTGATGATGTGACTAATTCAAGAAAAGTTGTAATAGAATTTTTTTCTGTTGTGAAAAACTCAAAAAAAGGAAGAAATTTGCTAAAATTTTTTCCCTGTATCACAACAATCAGCAATGAAGTGCATTTACTCATATACTGTACGGAAGTATGTATCTGAGGTACTTTTACTTTACTTTTTTGTATTCATATTTTGTGCTACTTCATACTTCTACTCCACTACCTCTCAGAGGCAAATGCACATTTTACTTCATTCTAAATTAATAACAGCTAAATAAACAGCTTTAGCTACTAGTTTCCACTTAGAACCATGCATATCCAAATTTGATGATTTGGATTTTTCTGTTAAAACTGAAGGATTACGTGTTCCTTTATGGGTTGAGAAAAATCTCCTACGTCTTAAGATAAATAAACTATTTTAAAACCCTCTTGGATTAGCTGGATCGTCGCAAAGCTGAAAACAGGTCTGTTTTTCTGGGCTCATTAAAAGTTGACTTTTTAAAGGTACTTTGTTCTCACAGGACACCGACACTCAAATATATGATGATCTTATAAATATGATGCACTGAGATTCAACTCCCCAACAGTATGTAAATTAGCATAAGAGCACAACCTTAAACATCTACAGCAGCAAAATGCAACACACACATTAACACAGCAGGAATATAGACCCAAAAATATCAGATATAACAGAAAAGCACAGAGCAACCATTTTACTGCATAATGAGTTCTTTTACTTTTGATACTACAATATAAGTACATTTTGCTGATAATACTTGATCTGAATTCTTCCACCGCTGACAACAATACAGCTGTAATGTTGATGATGTTAAAGCCTGTACTTAACATGCTTTTTACTATTTCTATACATATAAAATTGGAGCTGGGAGAACAAACACTGCTTTTGATAGTGTTGTTGACTCCAGACCGACTCTAAAAATCTAAACCAAAGATTAATGGCGGTCCAGCAGGTGGTGCGTCTCCTCAGTTATATAAAGAAACGCTGATGGCAGAGTGAAGGAAAGAACTGTGAAATGACAACCATTATGAGTAAATGCCATTGTTGGCCAACATAAAACCGTCGGTGCACATTACCACAGAGTAACGAGGTGTCCCCAGCTGCTTTTATTGTGAATGAGAGCAGCTGGTGACTTCGTTCTCCTATGTGAACTGTTTCTGAGGCCACCTCTGTTGGACCGATGCCTGCGGGCATGAAATTACAGAAAATCTAGACAATAACAGCTAGTATGCATCAGTAAGAACGCTGCAATATTCACCACAATATGAATTATGAATATTGTAATAGCAATGACTTTAAGGTGCTATTCTCCATCTCCATGCTAACTCTCAACAGTCATGAATTTAGATTTCATTTTTATATGGTAATGACGCTCTCGTCGTCGCCACTGAACTGACAAAATGACTACTATTAATTCCTAAAAGTTAGAGCTGCATTTATAAACATGATGGATTTCCATGAATGTTCACCTCGCTGCCATCAAAATTTAGATTTCGGTCGACATTTCTACTCGTGTTTTACCAAAGTTTTTCTGATATCGACTGTCTTGCTGGTGGAGAATTCAGTAGAGACGCTGTTCTGTTTCTCTGACCTTGTGCAGCATGTGGTACATCAGCATTAGATGTGTCAAAGAATAAAAAAAACCCTCATATACAGGATGTGCATATTTCATTACTGGTGTGTCCAAAGTAAAAAGCTGACTGCAAATGTTATGAAATATTTAATTCAAACAAGGCTCTGCAATCAATGGGTGAAACTACTGTACGTCTGCCGCAGCATTTTGTTGAGTTTAAAGCACTTTTAGTTTGTGCTATTGGAATCAGTTTGGCAACAAAAATAACAGTTTGACATTTTAGGAGATAGGCTTTCTCGTCAAGAGTTACATATAAAGATTGTGAGCTGGCCAGGCAACAACTGGAGAATCCAGGAAAAACCAGGCCAAGTTATTGTCCAGCACATAATCCCCTTCATAAAACTACAGTTTGTATTTTTTAAACTTTTTGGTTTAGTACATATTAAACAAAAAATGCACATATAAAAGCATATTTCCCCAAATGTCAAACTATTCCTTTAACTTTCACAGTTGCACAATTGTAGTACAAACATTGACAGTGCACTATTTTAGCACACAAGACGTGAATCTACTGAACGATGCTACATTCAATTTTGAAAAAAACACAAACCACAAGAATGTTTTCCAAGGATTGAATACTTATTTTATTGTTCGAGAATTCCTTGAACCATCTGCAAACTTTTTATCAGCTCCTGCATGACCAGTGTGTATCTCACTGCTTTACAATAGTCCTTTCAAGTATACTTCATTGTGTAATGGTTTCTATGTGAAAAACATGGTTACAATGACTTTAAGTAGATGTAGATGTATCTGGAACATGCGGATGAGACCATCTGTCTATGTCTGATCCCTGAACAGTTATTCAGCATTTATAAAAAAAACAACAACAGCAAAATGTGTCTTAAATCATTTTGGTATACCATCAATTCATGTGTCTTGTCAATACAATACTCGCAACACTAAGATAATTAGCTTTCACATTTTGGTCACCAAGAGCCAGACAGTGTGACCGACCACGACCCCAAGACGGGCGATGTTTGACCGTTTCATAGTGACGCAGAGAGAAAATGGAGAAACCACAAAAACAGAGAGGTAGGCGCGGTAAGAATCATGAACACAGGTTGTGTGCTGTTGAAGCCTGACCCGAACCCCACCGAGGCCAAGAGGACTAATTGTTAATTAAGCCCGGCTGATGAAAAAGAGCTCAAGTGCAAATGAATGTGTCAGTCTGGAGGAGCTCTCAGATACACCTTTTACCCCCACAAAGGAAAATCAGCATTATTTTAAACTTGACAGTGCACTCCAGCAGTTCAGAGCGGCTGGTTATTATTCACGGTGAAATTAAAGTTCTGATGTTGTTGGTGAAAAAAAAAAAAGAGACAAAAATGAAGGAAAAAACAAAAAGGAGGAAGAAGGAGGAAGATTACGTATGAATCATGGGAGACAGTGGATAAGTCCTTTTGGTGGAAATGTATCACTGTATCGAAGATGTAAAATAAATTATACCTTGGGGCAAAAGGTGGAAAGAATATGAGAGGATATTACTTTTTTTTTTTTGAAGCCGAATAAAAAATGACCACAGTCCCTTTTATTAAAAAAATCCACCCAGACTTTTCTGATGTTCACCTGCCTAATCAATGACCTAATCGCGGCCATCTACAGCATCTAGCCTTTGCCTCTTCCTGTGGCCTGAGGGCAGGACTGAGGCAGGTTTAAGGCAATGTCCGTGAGACTGTCTCTCTCCTCCCTGATCTCCTGTAAGTCCTGCTCGATGAGGGACATCCGGCTCTGCTGTTCCTTCGCGGCTGAATGCAGCTTCTGGATTTTGGAGCCCAGCGTCGGGCTCTCGACGCTTCCGCGGAGCATGCTCAGCCGGCGCGCCGTCTCGTTCAAGATCCGGTCAAATCTCTCCAGCGGCACGTTCCCATCTGGTCCAGACATGCAAGAGGGAGGACAGAAGGAGAAAGACCACAGATAGAGGGAAGTTTTTGTTTTGTAGTTTGGCAGCTTTATAGGAGTGATTCAAATGGAGGATCAGCCTGAACGATGACCTAAATACAGTGAGCATCTTAACATATTGACCAGGTTAGATCTAGTTAATTCTACGAGTCGTACAATACATTATAATCCAGGAAATAGGTTTGAATTAATAGGATTAGAAAATACACAGCTGATTCTTTTAACAACCTGAAATTTACCCACAAAGAAAACACGACTGGGCCCAATGAGCAGCAGTTATTCTTTCTTTACCACGGGGATAAAAATCTGGGAAATATTTCCATGTTAAATGAGGCATTAAAAGGCACAGAGCTCTTTAGTGATCTGACATTTAAGGTGTAATGAAGATTTATGAGTTTTATAGATATGGAAGACTAAAAAGCAGCCGCAGTAAAAAATCATCTCTAAGAGTGTGACTTACCAATCTTGCTGATTAGCTCAGTTAGTGTAACAGAATAGGCCTTTAACTGGAGCTTGGCTGCTTCCATGTCTTCTTTTAAGCTGGTCAGGGACACCTCCGGCTGGAAATATAAAGACATACTCCAGAAAGAGTCTTAAGCAGCGCACGGGAAGCACAGATCAATATGCATAGATTGTGCTGCTCAGATGTGTATATATCTTTGTTAGGTACCTCTGAGTTGATCAGGGAGCTGGCGGCCTCAGTTAGCATCTCCTGCTCAGCCAACTGTTGTAAAGCAGAGTCGAGGTGGGAGCTGAGGTGTGCAGATGCAGTCCTGGTGTGCTTGGCCTGGGTCAGAATGGCTTTGGATTCCTGCACATAATGAAATGAGGAAATATTGTTGCAGTATGTGCAAGCTTGTTAGCAGGAGCGCAGGGAACAGAACCCAAATGCAGACACCCAGGGACGAACTGATGCAGCTCATTTATTTCTTTCCAAAATGATAAGACTTATAGGATGGTCAGGCAGGCAAGGGTCAGAAACAGAACATGCAATCCAAACAGACAAACAAATCAAAATAGGAGCGGGCAAGAAACAAAAGACCAGAAACAAGCAATGTAATCAAAAGGCTTAATCAAAAAACTGGGCTGGAACATTTGACATTAGGTACAAGGACAAACTGGCAAAGAGAGAGGAGAGCACACGGACTGAACACACAAGGACGGGAGGGACACAGCTGAAACTAATGAACAATCTCAAAGGTGGGAATAAACACAAAGACAGGAAGTAAAGATGACAAAGACACCTGAGTAAAATACTCTTCAAAATAGAACAGGAAATAACAAAACTCAAAACTCAAAACCATTTAGCAGGTATAATGTTTACTATGTTCACAGTCTTAGTTTAGTGTGTTACCATGCACACATTTGCTAATTATCACTAAACACAAAGACAGCTGAGATTGATGGGAAGGTCATTTGAGGTATTTGATTGTAAAACAAAATACTGAATAAATTACAAATTTAACCGGATGATGGTGCTAAATGAAGGTGTTGGACTGATTGCACACACACCTTTGCAACAGCGTGCGCCGTTTGCTCTGCCTCCTTCGTGGTGTTGCTGGAGAGGCTGGAGTTCTCCAGAGCTGGTTTTAGCATCTTCTCAATCTGCGAGACCCTTTTCCTGACATCGGCCAGAACCTTCTGCTCCAGGGGTTTCTCCTTCTTCATCGCAGCCTGAGTCTGGGTCTGCCGACGGGGCCAGTCCCTCACCATGGCTGAGCGGAGATTGGGAAGGAGGCAGGTGTTAGGATTACAGGCCTTGAAAACTTTGCATCAAAACAAAATATTTTTCTGTGAAATTAAAGCCATGACTAAAAAGGCAACGACTAAATTTTAAGTTAGAAAAAAAGACATGCATATGTATTATTTGTTAAGAGGTTAAAATTACAAAACTCAGTTAATCTGCTTCGTGTACATGTAGGACTCCATCATTCATAGTAAAAAGCTGATTAAGAAAAGCCTTTAAGACGGATTCAAGGTTGTATTGAATTTTGAAAAGTTCTTCTTTGCTGCTTTACTATTTTAATGAAAGTCTGAGGAGACAAAATCACTTAAGATTCAGTCGACATTTAATTCATGGAGTTGACACTAAAAGATCTCAAAACATTCCACTTCATTACATTTTTCATGTGATACGCTGCCGCATTCAATATAAACCAAGCAGGTCAAACCATTAAAATGACATATTTATTATAGTAATACTTGAGTGTGTCGCTCTTATGTTTGTTTTCAGTGTCAGTACTTGACATTTCAATTTGAGTAGAATATTTCAGTTGGACGTTCGACAAAAACAATAATGCAAGGCGTTCAGTAAAAGAGAGCGAAAAAGAGAAACAAGTTCGATAGAAAGACTCACTTTCTAGTTCTCTGTGCAGAGCGATGGCATCCGACTCCACCTCTTTCCCTGCCACCACGGATGTCAAAGCTGCGACCTTTGCCCCTTGAACGCGAGCTTGCAGCTTGAGACATGTGGGATAAAACATGACCTCTGTGATGTGGTGCTTTTTAAAGTCAGCATACTCACATGAGCACAATGTTTAGCACGTTCACCAACCTAGTTTTGCAAAGTCAGGATTTGCAAATCATTACTGAGGATGATGATGTCATTAACCAAAGTAGTGGACAAAAAAGAAATTATGACCTGATGATTTGGAAAGTTAAGGGATTGCCAAATTCACAATTCATCCTGAAGGGAACATGAGCATGAGACATTTCATTTAAAACTACAAACGTGAACCTCATGGTGCTGAGAAACAGGATTCATCCTTTGGGGATCTTGAATGTTTGAACAAAATTTTGTTGCAATTCATTGCATAGTTGTTGGGATATTTCAGTCTGGACCAAAGTAGTTCACCAACCAAAAACCTTTACATTAAAATTCACTAAACATAAAGTCACATGCTGCAGTAAATGTAGTCACCTCCCTGATGTCATCCACCATCTCCAGCTTCTTATTGGCAGTCTGTTTTAGAGGCTCCATCTCCTCTCCGATCTCACTGATGAGATTGTCTTTGGTCTGAATTTGCCGGTCCAGCTCTTCTGTCTGTTTCAGCAGGTCCTCGCTCCACTGAGCAGGAGGCACAAATACACAAATGTAATGCTTTCATTAAAACAATCCCATTTTGCTTTCTCTCTATCGCTAAAAACAAAAAAACACTCCGCCTGCATTCGGCCACATTAGCCTATTTCTGTGCCATTTCGTGCTGTTTTGTCTGCTCGGAGATGCTGCAGTGGTTAATCAGCCTCCTCTGGAACAACATGTGCCCCCGTGAGCAGCGAGATCCTGCCAGGATCTTCTCTCCTGTGCCTACTCAGTGTCCCCCTCTGCTTGCCAAATGTTAAATTAAGAAAAAATGGAGTTAACTGCCCACTCTTCAAAAAATGAGATACTTCTATACGAGCTTGGTTAAATGAGCCATAATGGCTTCTTATATATGTGCAGCCATCAAACCGGCCGTAACTAGACTAAATGATTCACTCGCGGGTCGATAATGTAACATAACAACGCTTCAGATTCCATTTGCACCCTGCAGGCGCTGTCCAAACTGACCTCTGCTGTGTGGTTGGTTGGGTGTGTTTGGTTGCTCTGTGTTTGGTCAGGCTCCGGTGATGGGCTGGCATCTGTCAGAGCCAGCTGATGTAAGGATGATGTGATGTTACCCAGGGCAAGCTTTAAACCAGCAGCTTCCTCCTCCAGGGCCAGCTGCTGGGCTGCAGTATCATTCACCTGCGCTGTCAGGTTCTCTTTCTGCTGCTGCATGTGTGTGATACTGAGATGAAAGAAAGTGGAGAAAAAAAAAATGTAGTAAAATAAACCATTTTTTTCAAATAATGTTTATATTCATACTAGGATGAGTTCTGCTCATTTGATTTATTCCTATTAAGATAATGATGAGAGACACTAAGCTCATTAGAGACTCGCCCATAATTCACATCATTCAGCGCATTCAATTTCATATCTAAGGTTATTTAAAAAGGATCATGCTGTGCCTTATTAAAATCAATACACATCTGCGAACAAGACAATGCAGCTTGTTAGAAGCGAGTAAAGAGGTGGCGACATTGTAAAAGAAGGCGTGATGAATTTATGAAAGGTGTTATCCAGTGCTGATGTTAAAGTGCTGCTTTTATCAGCTGTAATGATCCAATCTGTTTTACCTCAACAGAGCAGAGACGCAAAAATCACAGCGTGTGTGTCGCTCCTGTGATACATAATTTCACAATAATTTATTTCACATGTTTGCAAGAACACTGGAATCCAGGAGGTTGTTGTGAGTGCATTTGTTAAAGTTCTTTTCAAGTACAGGCAACTAAAACTACTTGGTTCAACTTAGGGGAAGACTGCAAACAAGGTTCAAAGGTATCAAGCTGACTGTATGTGGGAGACGGGACGAGGACTGTCAGCAGAAGAAGAAGCTCACATCCTCTGTTTGAGTTAAAACGATCAAAACAACAATGTAAAAACACTCCATTAAAAGTTAAAGAAGTATTGTTCGAAAAATGAAATTTAAGTCGAAAGCAGAAAACTGGACCCTGTGGCTGATTATTATATATTACTTTATTAGATTGTTACGACTGATGCATCAATGAACATGTAGTTTTTTATTTAATCGAAGTTGGAGCTAGTTCATACTTTATGTACAGTCAGGTAGTTTTGCAGGGTTACAGTCCCAACTAAAGGCTCACAAGATAAATTTGTGGGGCCTTGTGATGATTGATGCTGTGGAAGAAGGAAAAAACAATAATTCTGCACTGCAAAATTGAAAACACTTTTTTATATTCTTTGGGCTTTTCTCAAATTTCTGCCTTTTTCTGCTAAACTTTTCACCTCTTCAGGTCTTGAACAGAAACTTTTGCAAAGTTTCGAGGGCAAATTACTCTTCTGTGACTCATTGGAGCTTCAACACTGCTTCTCTGTAAGGCGAAAAGATTGGGAACCACTGGTTTAATCTTTTTGCAGTGGTGGTTACAGATGCAACAGACTTTTAAACAAAACATTTAACCTGAGAGGGCAGTGAAACACTGGAGTTACTCTTTGACAATACATCATATTTCATAATCTTATCATATTATCATTTATGTAAAATCTTAATCCAAAAGTCCATTGATCATCGCTGTTCAATAAATGTAGTTGGGTAAAACACACAATATTTTACTCTGAAATGTAGTGGAGAATATATACTTCTACTACATTTCATATATACATGTACATACTGTATATAGGGTTGTATATCAACACATTTTCTCCTACCAAGATTCAAATAGTACGGCAGCTGTATCCATAATAGATTTCTGCAAACATTGTGGGGAGACAGTGAAAAGTTTTGCCGTGGGTAAAGACAAAGTTTTCCTTGAAATGTAGTGGAGTAGAAGTATAAAGTACCTCCGAACTGTACATAAAAACAGTACTTGAGTAAATGTACACTTTAAAGATGTATAATGTCACATGACTTTTGCTTCCAGCTGTACTAGTTAGTAAAAAGGGTTTGAACACATGAGTTTCAACTTCTGTTAAATATAATATCTGTGGCTATGTGTTACATGTTTACAATCCATCTGTTAATTTGTCATCCTGATTTTCCACGTTTAATTTTACTGTTTCACTCTGTAAGAAGAGTTTTTGGGGGAGTTTTTCCTCGACAGTGTCATATGCTGTTTAGATTGTAAAACCCACCTCAGGCTACTTTGTGATTTGTGATATTGGACTATAAAAAAATAAAATTGACTTAACTTTAAACAGGCCTATTATTGGTGGCAGGTTGGAACTTTTAACTCTCTGATTGGATCGCTGTCCCGCCAATAAAAGTCCTGCATCTGATCTACTTAAGTCACCAAATATTGTTTGTATGGGAATTACAATTTTATGTTGCCCATCTGTGCATAAACTAGTCAATTCACACCCCATAAACTGACACACACACACACATGCATCCACACACACACACAGACAGACAGACAGTCGTACAGCAGCGCTCGACAGATTAACAGAACTCTCCTGAACCAAGCTGACTACTGTTAGAAGGGGGTAATCAATTTTGAGTTGCTCGCTTCTTGCTCTCATCACGGCCACCGGAGGGCTTTTTGCATCATTCTGTCTAGCATTCAGGATAATCCTCAGAGCAATCACACGCTAGGAGATGCAGCGAGCGTGCGGCAAATCCAAGAAAGCAATAGGCTTACAGTGGAGAGAAGCTGTCCCCCTGTGGCTAAATGTCTTACTCCTAAACTCCAATGTGCTTTAAAGGCTTCTGTGAAGAAGAGGACCTTGAGCTGTAATACAGGGATAGGTGCACTTTGTTAGAAATATACTGCGGAAGCGCAATAATCCAGGGAGTCATGGAGCTTGTTGGGATTTTGCAATACAAGATGCTTTATGTGAATAGGAGACATTTTTTTTTTCTGCTTGTGTTTGCGTGGGTGTGTGTTTGGATTCGTTGTTGTGCTCACCGCTCCGTTAGGTTCCTGATGTACTCCTCTGTGGAGTTGTCCTGCAGTAGATCCATCAGGAAGCCGAAGGTCTGCTTTGAGGCTTTTACCGCCCTGCTGGCTACGGCCTCTATGTGGTCCGCCGTTTCCCTGTGACTACGAGGGGGGGAAAAAAGGGAAGACAAAGTGAACGGAGGAGAAAAAACGAGAAAGTGAGGATCATAGACTAACAGACCATTACAACTGCCTGAGGAGAGATGAAATGGATTTCAGCATCGATGACTTCCCCTCACTGGCTCTCCAGTCCGGATTTCTGTAACTACCACATAATAGTGGTGCATACTCTGAGCAGCCGAGGGCATCGATTCACAGCCGCCTAACAACAATATAAGTGACAAGCTAAAAGACGGAAGCCAGGAGAGATGAAGTTCCACAGATTACTACAGTGGTCATTTCTTATAATTGGCCACTAAAAGTCTATTGACCCAACTTACCTTTTCATCAGGACCTGTGAGTCATTGACCATGATGTTCCATTTGTTAGGTCCTGACCCCACCTCAAAAGGAATGATCTATGAAAAAGACAGAGAGGAAGCAGGTCTGAGAAATGAAAGAAAAGCAAAGGTTTGTCCTTGAAGAGACTTCAGACTCTTTATTAAATCATGTGAACTAAAGTCTCCATCTGATCATTGAGGGATTTTTCACACTACAGCATTTTTACAACCCTGATTCCAAAACCCTAAAAACAGGATCTGCAGAAAAACTGTTGACATGACTCTCTCCATCCTCGCTTGTGAACGACTGAGTCTTTCCAGGATGAACCTTTCATACCCAATCATGATACTATCACCTGTTACCAATGAACCTGTTTACCTGTGGAATGATCCAAACAGGTGTTTTTGGATCAGTCCACAACTTTCACAGTCTTTTGTTGCTCCTGTCCCAACTTGTTTGAAACTAGCATCAAATTCAGAATAAGCAGATATTTACAAAAATCACTGAAGTTGCTGAAGTCAAACATGAAATATTTTGTCTTCGTACTGTTTTTAATATATGTGAGTATATGTCAAAAAGGATTAGAAAATTATCACGTTGTGTTTTATTTATGTTTTATGCAGCGTCCAGCTTTTTTGGAATCAAGGTTGTAGACCCAGTGCTGTTTGCATAAAAATTATAATTATTTTTATAGTTATAAAAATCTGGGTGCAGGTCATGGGCCTGCCTCAGGATGGACTTTGCTTTAATTTAGCAAATAATGAAACTCCACTAATGAACCTCCACACTTAAGTTTATGTATTGAAAAAGCAGCAGCATATGGAAAACCCTCAAAATAAATCCCCTGAAGTTTTGTCCTGATAAATGTAATGTTGTACAGTCAAATGCAGAATCCTTCCCCGAGTGACATTTAATTTGAGAAAATGCAAGTAAAAATGGGGAAACTTAATCAACAATTGACACTCTAGCATTTTCCCCCCCTTCATTTTGGGGGTCTGCTCTTCTTATTAATATGAAATTAAATTGCTGCCGCTCCAGGCTTAGCCGAGTGATAAGGTTCGACGGAGGTCTGCACTCACACAGACGCACAATCAGAAATAGAGAGTCATATATTGGCAAAACTGACTCTCACATCTCCCTGAACCTAAATAACACGGCAGCGGTATCCATAATAGATTCCTGCGAGCGCTGCGGAGAGACAGTGAAAAGCCTCACGGTGGGTGAAGAACAAATTGTTAATTTTAGCGTCCATCAAACAGTCTTTGGATTTTCCTTAGGTGGCATGAATTTGCCACTCAGACGGGGGGAGGGTGGTGGAGGTGTGAGGGGGGAGATGAGAAATACTGTTTTGCTTTGGGGGATCTTTGTGGATCTACACAGAGGAGCTCCTCCATGAGTGTGAACTGCAGCATCTTATAGTCAGGACAAGAAATCAATTGCTTTACATACAATATGAGCATGCTTCTACCCAGAGCATTTTGATGCAGTAAAACAGCTGGAATATACGATACAGAAACACAGTGTTGAGGAGACGATATGTTTGATTCTCCTACCATGTTGTCCAGGTCCAGTGTTGCCTGCTTTAGCTGTTCCTGAGACGCTCTGATCATGAAAATAGTCTCTGTGAAGGTCTGACACACACCCCGGCTCCCTTCATCCTTCCTGCTCTCCTTCCTCTCTTCCTCTGTCATGCTGATGCTGCAGTTCAAAGTAGATGTAATGCCATGCAGCTGGGCTAAGAGTCTGACTGTCGAAGCTTCCAGCAAGGAAAATTGTTTTATGAAGGCCTCCCGTGCTTCTGAAAGAACAAAGAGCGCAGAGCAAATAGAACCGCAGTAAGTCTTTCACGGATTATTTCAGCAAGAATATTATTCTTCCGTGTCTTTGTAGTTCCTATTTTAACACATTACTCTCATTTAAGGTGTGAATTCAGACTCTTCCTGTTTGTAGTCAAATCCGCTCGCACTTCTGCCCAGACGTTAACACTTGTCACAGTTTTGCTTTGTATTCTGCGGCGTTTCTAGTTCAATCGCCTGCACAACCAGTCTGGAGCGCAATTAGTGCAATACGTCTGGATGTTTGTCGCTTCTTTTTACGACATTATTTGCCATCTCTTTGACTTTGTGTGCTGTAAAATGAGAGATAACAAGTGTGTGTGCTCCAGTGTGTGCCTGCACACTGAGCCTGTCGCTCCCACATATTCATTAAATTATTATTGGGCCACCCATTGTCTTAAAGTGCGTGGCTGCTAACTATGTGTGTGTGTGTGTGTGTGTGTGTGTATAAGTATGTGGGTGTTGGGAGGGGGATTGTTAGACAACTGTTATCGTGATTGCAACTATAATCATAATAAACCAGGGATTAGAGATGCACCGCCTGTCATATAAATAGGGATTAAGTTGGTCACACAGCGCCTTGTTCTATATTGTTATGATTTGTCTCCATTTGGCCTGTGCAGCTGAGCCTGTAAGCCCTTTCCCCCCCAAAGATAATGAGGATATATCAGCATTGTGTTAAAGTAATTGGGAGAGGTTTGTATTGTTGCCTGCTTCCTGATTTAATCGCTTTGTTGTGTTGTATCTGCAACAGTGTCACACCGAGGAGACACAGACAGAGCAACAGCCCATTTGCAGAATGCCGGGGGCGTTTTCACGTCAGATTTCTTAGCCATGCTTGCAGGTCTTGTATGTAGTGATATGGCATGTTATTATCTCACAGCCAAAATGTGACACAATAGTTAGAATGGCGAATAAGCGAGATTCACATTCCACAAAGCAAAAGGCTGTCAAATGTCTCTTACATGACCACATACAGGAAACATTAAAAAGAGTGACAGGCCAAGTGGAATTATCTCGGCTTCTGGCTGCTGTTACCTTGGAAGGCCAGAAAATCCTCCAGAGCATTGGGTAGAGTATCCTCCCTCTGGTGCTCATGCTCATAAAGCCTGGCCATGTGATACTTCAGCAGGTGGTGCTGCTTCCCAAATCTACCTCGGCAATCAAAGTGAGCCAAGAGCTTCTCCAAATCCTGCAGGTGAGTCCTCAGCTTTTCTGCCTGTAATAGCACCGAGATTTATCACTGACGGTGTCAATGAGAATACAGATTTTCTGAGACAAAAAAACCAAAAAAACAACACAGGGCGGCGACAACAAATACAGCACAAATATCCAACCATCCAGATATGTATTTATTTATTCAGACACGGAGATTGAGATAGGACTCTGATTCTTTGTACACCATAACATCAAAATGTAGTATTTCAACAAAAGCAATGAATAAATGAATATCAACAACAGGATAAGGATAAAATACGGTTCTCATATCCGCATCCACTCGCACTATTCTCTGCATACCATGTGGTCGAAGAAAGCACTTCAGGAGATTACAAGATTAGACTTCTTAGAAAATGGGGCCGCGAGTCTGCAAATGGAATGAAGGTGCTGTGATTGGCACCAATTTGTTGACCCTGGAAGTTAAATGGTGCAGACCTATAAAAAGAGCATGTAATCCTGCTGCGATCGCACCTCGTTTCATACCAGGAAGCGCGTCACACGTGTTGCACATGTGCGATTGTCAAACGTGTGCTCTGTGGCGGTGGACTGTATTAGTTAGCACCCAGGGTGTTAATGAGCTCCCTTCTTCAGTCAAGTCAATTTAACACCAGGTATAACATATGCTCCACAAAAGAAAAAAAAAAATACTGTGCTCTTCTGCAGTGATTCATTCTTGTCTTTGAACAAGTACCACATATCTTTCTCATTATTTTATCCCATTCTGTATTTTGCTGTTTCCCAGTTTCTTTTTAATATCTTTCTTGATCATCGATCACACATCTCTGTCTTTTTCAACCTTCCTCTCTTTGTGCTTGTTAGTCGTTTCCTTCCTGTGTGTAAGCCAGAGGAAAATGTGAGCAGAAGGATAGAGAGTGGGAGAGGCAGAAGGGGAGAGCTGGGGGAGACTGAGGATAGTGAGAGTAATTGCAGGTGTTCAGAGCAGACAAGGCTTGGGATGTTCGCTGAATCGCTAACACCATGGAAATCACAGCGTGCATTCACACAGGTACGAGCCGGTCCGGAGAGGACGCAGAGCCACTTTAAGCTGGAACAAGAATATGTAGAGAGAAAAGACAGAACATGTCGGTGGTATTGGATTGGCCTCAGAAGCGAGGGACGAAGCACCTTAGCATGCAGACGTGGGTTGCAACAAATCTAAAGGGACAGAAAGAAGCAGCATAGGAGATCATTAGGGCAAATGTCTCTTTCTGTTTCACTGCACATCTACTGTTTACTTGCAATCTACAAATACAAAGGAGCCATATGGCTGTCATGAGGGTCTACAAAGGCAAGATGTGCTGGGGGGGGGATTATGCTATTTCAAGAACAAATTGCACCTCGTAATAGCAAGAGCCAAGACACCATTGGTGTGTGAAGAATTCATATGAATATGAGCAGAAATATGTGCAAACACACATTAATAAATGTGAGAGGAGAATAAAGAGGAGATTCAAAGCAGGGCGCCTGAGTACATTTACTGCAGCACTTTTCTCCCATTACATCTCAGAGGGAATTACGGAGCTTTCATGCTATATTTATCTGGCGACTGCAGTTCATTGTGCCTTTGAATATCAAGACTTGACAAGTAAAAACATCGGTGCTGAAATTAATTAATTGATTAGTTGATCAAGAGAAAGTCATGAATCAAGCGTTCACTGGTTCTGCCTTCTCAAACGTGTTTTTTTCCTTTTTCATGTTTTGGGAATTTTGACATTTTATGGGCTTGATGTTCAATGATAATCAATGATGAAAATAATTGTTAGTTTCAGCCCTAAATTTCTATAAGCTTAGAATATGATACATTCTTATATTCTAATATTATCAAATAGTGTAAAACGTGTACAGTAAGCTGGTTCAAGCCACTCTGAGTAGAATTTTAAATTTTGGTGGCCTCAGTTGGTTTTTCACATACAAACATTCACAAACAACCATAAACTCACCTGTTTCTTGACAAGGCCGTAGCAAACCGGGCATTCCTCACACTGGTGTGTGGCTCTGTTGTGGAAATAGTTCAACTCACATTTGTCACACTTATAACCCACGAAGCCCTGGCGACAGTGGCAGGTACCGTTAGTGTGACACTGCATGGAAATGGAGCCCATTGGGTCACAGTTACAGGCTGGACGGGAACCACATGAAGACGAGGGAGCGGCGGGGGAGCAGAGGCAAACAGTTAGAAATCTGTATTAGAAGACGTATCGGAGGATTAGAGGACGGTACACAGTGCACTTGTGATGCCTGAAGTAAAGTCCTGTACCTCTGCAACCTCGTGATGAGAATCCAAAGAAGCCCACACGGCAAGAATCACACAGCCTCCCCTCCACTCCTGCACGACACACACACTGGCCTGTGATTGGATGACACGCGATGGACGACGAGCCAATTGGATTGCACTGGCACCTAAGGAAGGCAGGAAACTGTCTTAATAATAGATTCAGTTTGTAAGCTCAGTGATTATACAGTATGTGATCGCTATACCTCTCACATCCTACACCTGGTTGGAGGTTGAAGAAGCCAACTTCACAGTAACTGCAGTCCCGCCCGGTCACATGACTGAGGCACCGACAATATCCTGTCTGAGGGTGACATTCATTCGCAGGCCCAGAGGTTCCAGCAGGATTGCAGCTGCACGCTGGAGGAAACAAATAAAAGAATTTCATTATTAAAACAAGGAAGATGCTCCGTTGTTAATGGCTCGAGTCAGGTCAATGTACCATGTTAGCATGGAGGCATTTTTATCGATTTGATCCCAGAGTGCTTGGGGGAAAAATGGAAAGAAATGATGGACATCAACAGGGAGATTCATGTTTCTCCTTCTGACGTTGTTCTGCACAGAAGTTGACCGGGGGCTTAAAGAGGATGAACACATCACAGCTTTGACTCTGTCTGCCTTATTTCGCAGTTTCATTCACTCACCTTTTTTAATTCTCCCAATTTGAAGACTCTCTTTTGCCTTCTTTCTGTTTTTTTGTTGGGTATCTTTCGACTCACAGCCATTTGTTCGGCCCATTTTCAGCTTTCGCCTTTCATGACTCAAGAGTGCTACAGCTGTCAAATTGGAACTCCAGAGCTGATTAGTCAAGTCCATTTGAATGCACTATTTTCTGTGTTCCTTTAAAAGCCGAACCCAAGGCCATGTAGCCCTTAATGGAATTTGTTCTGAATGTTGCTCAGACTATTACTTGACTCCATCTATCATGTGCTAAACAGAACAATCTGAATCCTAACAGAGATACTGATGGCATGTCAAGCATGTCTTGAGTGGGGTTTTTCCACAATAGTTCAATCACCATGTTAATCAAAAAGTCTTAAAATGACATTTACTCCTTTTGTCTCATTGTAAAATCTTGATATGTGAATATTAAAGTCTCTTATTTCACTGAGAAGTCCTTACATAGTGTGATGTGAAAGTGATGATTTATGCACAGAGAAACTTTCCCCCTTCAGCAGGTGAATGTGAAAACAGCCTTTTAGTGTCAAACTGTGCACATATGTAATCCTGCAAAGTGAAGGTCAAACATCCAGATGACACTAAACTAAACTAAATGAGTGGAGGCAGACTTAAAATAGTAATCTCTAATTTCATTTTAATAAATGCCTATCAAGTTACTGAGTCTGTGACCCGCTGACAAAAGTACTACAATATTTATATATTTGCAGTATTATGGACTTTATGTCTGTGACTTCATTCCTAGAAAAAATGCTGTATCAAGGTACTAGTATTTCTACTACTACTACTTCCTACTGCCGCAGCTTCACATTAAAAGTATTTAAGTGGCGAAACACGAGTCTGCTTTTATTCTGAAGTAGTAACCAGAAATGCAATTCATTTTATTCACTGACTGATTTGTTCATCAAAAATGCCACAAATCATATTTAAGCCCGACGACGTTCCTTCCATTTATCCGGGGGACACAGCGAGTATGAACCAACATGTTGGTCAGCCGGTGAGTTCATCTAAACAAATCTGTAGTGTGCCAACATTAGATGGCCAAGTTACAAGAGGATTCATGTCAAATGCTGACAGGACATTTTATATGGCTTGAGGATGTTGACGTTATGGCAATCGTTACTTGAAACAGATTGTCAGATATATAAGCTGCTGAATTAAATGAGGTTTATGTGTTTAATGAGCAGAGTTGAAGCTGCAGGCTGGAGGCGGAGGGGTGGGTGGAGCTGGGGACAATTTAGATCTGTTCATACGACATGAGGGCAAAGGTGCAGAGTAAGCAAATGTAAGACATGAAAAAAATGTGTTGATTTGATGAATGTGAGGAGGAGTTTAACCAACGCCAGGAGAGGAACTCCAACTCTCTCTTTCTCCATCTCACACATAATGAATTAATCCACCAATGTTCCATCGTGGTCCCGTCTCAGTTACTCACGCTTGCACTTCTGGACCGCCGTCTGGTTCAGGGCGTCCCCGTAGAATCCCTGCCGGCAGCGTTGGCAGTGGTCGCCCTCTGTGTGTCTCAAGCATTTCAGACACCGCCCGGTTAGGTGGTCGCATATTCCCACCGCGTTGAAGTCCACGTTGCCGTTGCAGTCGCACCTCACACACGGTCGAGCCGGCCCGGATTGTCCCAGGGGGTCCCCGTAGTAGCCGTCCTCACACATCTGACAGCGCATCCCTACACAGGGGGGAAGAAGTGGGCAGGAATTAGATGGATGACTGGGCCAGAACCTTGTTGGAGGTCACTCCCATGAGTCTGCTATAATTACATTAAAAAAGGTGTGTCTGATTCACAGGTGGCATTGAAGAAGGACAGTTCCTGCAGATGAGCTGCTTCAAAGCCACACGTCAGTATCAAGCTGTCTTGTGGAAATATTCTTATCGTTTTGCTCTTGACACAAAGCCCATTTTTTTTACTGTGTGGTGCCATAAAAATCATCTTACATCGCTGCTGCTTCATCTCACCTGTCTGTCCTGCGGGGCAGTTGGTACAGACCACCTGTCCTGTCTCGGCAATTTGGGCACAGCTGGTACTGTCCGGGCAAGGGCACGGCTGACAATCACCAGGCGTGCCAATCAAAGCTTTGCCGTAGTAGCCGTCCAGACAGTGCTCACAGGTCGCCCCGGTGGTGAAGTCAGAGCACTCACACACACCTGAAACAGAGAGTGTAACAATTACGCACTCCTACTACACACACACACAGGCCTGCTTGTATTTATCATTGTTTTCATGCTTTGGATTTGACACACAGAGACCACAGAGGGTGATGTTTTCCCCATCGCCAGCAGAGTGCGCTGTGTCTCTGACCAAAGCTGCAGCCACTCCATACAAATACTCCACTCCACAGCCCAATCCGGTAAGAAAACATTCCCCATAGCCCACCGTGGAGAGCAGAAGACAACTAAATTCACCCCGACTATAATTGCTTTGGGAAATATAAGAGCCAAATGCGGTCCGAAAGACCTTCAAGAAGTGCAGCAATTCCCCGACCAAGTGGGAGAGATTACCAATTCTATGATGTCCTAAAAACAAACTGTTGTTTCAGAAGCCTTAGGAAAACAATTCACAGCCTCAGACCACTTTAAAGGATTTGCTCACGTGCAACATGTGCTGATACACATGTACATATGAATTCTCTGATGAATCGAGCAGATTTACAGTCCTCATTATGCCGTATTTCAAATCCAGCAAAGTACAAACAGTGCTGAATGACAAAAATGCTAATCAGAAGGAGAAAAAAAAAGCACAGCAGCAAAGAGACTGACATGACTGTAAAACAGCAAAACAATTCAGTGTAAAACAGCCTTGTCTCCTGCTGCAGCTCAGTGACCAACAGCGGCGTCACACACTGAGATGACAGGACCCTCAAAGCCTCGCGCGCGCTTGTGAGTTTGTGCAACAGCAACTTCTGAAATGAAACTGTGAAAATTTGACATAATGCTATGTGGCATTCTAATTTAATAACCGACTGACTAAAGCTTACAGAGGGCCGCGAAGTAATAAGTGTTAACATTCTTGGAAAACCACAAAGAAGAAGATGCTTGCAGAGTTAAATTTATCACAAGATCATAATGAGCAGACATTCATTAAATTTTAATCATCACTTATGCATTTTAAAGTGTAACAAAATAATAGCTGCTTTGATTCTGCTGTGTGCAACCGTAAGAAGATCCCTGCCGCCCTGCGTGACGTTTGGCTTTTAGTATTCGCAGAGCACGTGGATATCAGAGAAGTTACAATAATTTGAACCGTTTTTACAATTTCAAAGTTTCTCAAATGACTTCAGCATGGGTTGATAACAATAATTGCGCTGATTTTCTAGAGAACGCCAATAAGAGCTCGATGCAGGGCAAATAATCCACGGGCGTGTGATTTTACAGAGCCCTCATTAAAATTTCCCGTCACTCCCTCATAGCCTACGGTGTGTTTCAGTGAGGAGCTCTTCCCTGTGCATTTTTAAATCAGCTCACGCCACTGAATATTGGAGTACAGAAATTCTTGCCTCTAGTTATGGGGTCAGTGCAACCAATGTCTCCCATCACTAAATAAAACCCTGTTGACTTCAGACCTTTAAGTCAAGTATATGAGACAATGGCTGCAAAGCTAAATTGATCACAGAGCCATTAGGGGGAACAATTATCCCATTGCCCGATGAAGTGTAGACTTCTGGGTAAAAATCATTAGTTCTTCGGGGAGGTGAGGTGAATAATACATGACTTCCAAGCACGTAATGCCAGTCATTTAAACAGAGTATTTAGTAATAATGATTGTTCCGAGCATAAAGAAGTGAATCTTTCTCGAATTTCACAAGGCATTACAATGACACTGATGGCGTGCAGTGTCAATCCCCAATGAGCCATAGTAAATTTAATGGCAGCAGAAATGTGCTGACTTTACTGAGTGTGAAGATGACTGAGCGTGATATGAGGCGGCGGAGCCACCGAGGGCCTCCTCGACGCCATTATCATTCCATCGGCTCCTCTGAAAAGCTAACGCCATGCATCACAAACTTCGGCCGAACGGGGGGCTCGCTCGACGCGTGGTGCTCTTCACCGTCGCGCTAATCGCCATTACTTCATAACATCCCCCGCAGAATAATTTTATCAATGAATCAATGACCGTTCGTTCAGCCGTAATGAATTGGGATTTCAGCGAAGCTCCCCGTGGAGATGTACACTTTGAATCCTCTGACAAATCCACACAAGCCCGCCATTCTGCTCTCGCCCTCTCGTACTCCTCCCCCTTTCACTGCACTTCAGCGCTCCGCTCTCCGCCTGAACTCTGCTCGTCTCTTCTGTCATGGTAAAGCAATGTTTTTATATGGAAAACAAGCAGTGTGGAGTTTTTTTTATTTTTTGAAGAGGTGCCCTCCATCATATCCACATCATACCCCAAAGAGCTGCTTTCTATCATTCTACCTGTACCTCATCCCTCCACTCTCCTCATTGTGCTCTCTACAGAAATACACACACATCCAGGACTAATGCACTTCATTAAGGAAGCCACTTGTGGAGAATAGGAATATATTGGAATACATCACTGTGTGATAGCTGCAGGGACAAAGACAGGCACTACAGAACAAATGACAGACCGGTGCCTTCGTCATCTACCTCTTTCCACATTTCTTTCCCTCAGTGTGCTTATGCTCGTGTTCGTGCTCATTCAGTGTTCCTCTCAAACAAAGTGCGATGAGTAGCTCTTCTAAAGATAGTGGCTATCGTTGTTTATGGTGGTAACAGCTCCAAGATCACGTGTGGATAGAAAAGAGGGAGAGAAAATCCAGGAAGAAAAGGATTTAAATAAGTATGTTTTTGTTTAGGAGATGAGATTGTGTCTCTCTTCTCTTCTGTTTTCACAATCTTGTCGCCAAAATCGGATTTATTTACTGACCAATTTGAGTTTCTAAAGATCGTTGCATGTCATCTTGGGTGGTCTTTCTGGAGGAGAAGGGCAATGTGTGGGGTCTCTGACGATGCGTCAGCCTTGAAATGCAAGTAAAACGAGTCACGTGAGCTCAAAGCAACGTGGCTGAGTGAGTGATGTGACAAATGCCTTTAAAGCGATTATGAAAAAATTACAATAAAATAATTCTGAGCTAAAATGGGGTTTTTTTCCAATTTCTTTTTTGCTTTACATAAGCACAATATGGATGCGATGTCAAATACAGTACATGCGCTTTTCAAGACCTCCGCATTTTCCAGGAGGTTTGTCTTCTTTTGCCCAGTGGAACATTAAAAAGCTTCGGGCCAAGGGAATCTTTTTACTAATGCATGTGAACACCCTGTTTTAATGAAGGAGAGAAGGAAACAAACCAGAAAGAAAGACACAAGATTTTGTTTGCAGCTCTGAGGCCTTGAGGGTAGAAGTTGGGGGTAAATCTGCTGCAGGACTGTTTGATGGCGATGTTGCTCTCTAATTTCACACAGATGTGCTGCCGGCGCCTGCTACTGCCGCACATGTGGTTTGTCAGTGGGTTCTGAATGAGTGGACTGCTGCAGAGGAAGAGAGGGAGGATGTTGAAGGATAGAAGGAGGGACTGTATATTCTGTCCACCCCCATACATAATGTGCACAATACGGATGACTGGGGAAATATGTTTTGTCACACTGTGACTGTGGAAAATAAATGCATCAATTCTTGTTTTGTGTACAGAGGCTGTCAGCCAAATTGCTGTGGCCAAGGCCCCGGGGTATCAGGGATGGGAACTCTAACGGCAGCGGCTGTAACTCATGTTGTCGGTCACCTAGTTCTTATATAGGAGCTGGACACACGATTTACTGTGTATTTTACTCTGCTTGAACGTCAGTGCACTTGTGGAACTAATTCAATATGCTTCTAAATAAATGTTTAAACATCTTGTAACTTTACTCAGTTGATTTAACAACAAGAGTGAGACTTTCTCTGGGACATAAACAAGCATGTGGTAAGTTTTTCTTTCAACCCTTTTAACCATGCAAGTGAATGCGGCCTGTCTGTCACCACTTTGGTCCAGACTGACGTATCTCAACATCTATTGGATTGGATTGCATGAATTCTTCTGGTCCCAGATGATGAATCCTTTGGCGATCTTATGACTTTTCATCCAGCAGCACCAGCAGGTCAAACTTCTCATTTATTCTGTCAAGAATCTCACATCTACTGGATGGAGTGACACAAATTTTTGTACAAACATCCACGGTCCCTGGATGATGCATCTTTGTGACTTTGGTCATCCCCTGAATTTTCCTCTAGTGCCACCATGAGGTTGACATTTGTAGATTTTAGTGAAATGTGTAAAGACATTCATGGTTCCAACAGAACTCTAATTGTGTTCTACCAACTTTGGTGACCCCCTGAAATTTCATCTAGCTCCATCGTCTGGTAAAAGAAAAAGACATGATTTGTCCAATCATGTGGTTTATGACCAAATACCTGCAAAATTAATGGCACCCCAGTCAGGCTCAGATGTACAAATGTTAACATGCTAACATGCTAAACCTTAGCAGGCTGTCCTCCAACTTTGAGGAAGTGCAATACTAACTTGCAGGAGTGTCTGTTTAATTGTGTCTTATCTCTCTGTTTCCTTTTATTTACATTTTAAATAACCAACCACAATAAGGTGGAACAGTTCAATACTTTTTGTAGCTCCCTCTGTAACATTCAATATGTAGTTTAGTACTTTTCCAGAGGTCTTCTTTTCATGCCCGCTGTTTTTAGGCAGGATAAACACTTCCTCATTTTCATTCATTCTGGTGATGCATCAGGTTGGTTGTGCTAAGTTGTCCTTGTCTAAACTGATTTCATCATGGGAAAGGTTGAAACCTTTTCAACCCAGCGATCTCTGACAGTGTGACTGGAGGCCGAGGCAGCAGACAGAGTGTGCACATTGTTTATCTTTCTGTTTATTTTTGTGTATAATAAATGCGCTGGTTGTGAGCAGATAAGTAAAGCGTGCTGAATGGGATCAGCAGGAGAAATTACATGGTAAGATTCACTCTAACTGACTACATCTGTCTTTTTCGCTCATTCTCAGTTCCTTCTCCCCTCATATTCCATCACGCCGATACAGGCCAGGCATCTCAGGGCTTAGCCTGCAACAAATACAGCCCACCAGAGAGATTAGGGGGCTGAATACGCCAGAGCTAGAGCCAGCTTCACTCTCTATCAGTTTGTCTGCCTCAACTTTCTCCCATAGATTTTTCTAACTAATGACCTTAGAGAGCTGGAGATGGCATTTAAGCAGGCATTTGGGAAATGCACGCCCCGGCTTCCTCCGTCTCATTCTAAAACGGCCCTTTGTCGGTAAACACTGACTCACAGTATCCTCCAGTTTAACCTAGCATTCTAATGAGAATTGCAATGAGCAGCATGTTTGGTAATTTCTTCATCTGTACCCTAATTGATGCAATGAGACAGGTACTCTGGGTGATGGCCTTTATTAGGCCGACTTCAATGTATTTTGCTGCAGGAGCCCCTGGTGGTCCGTTCCCCTTCACAGACCGAGACCGAAAAACGCTTCAGCTTCCTGACCTCCTCTGCCAGACTGCAGTGGGCGTGACATTTAGCTATGCAAAACCAATGCGCATTATTCAAAAATTTGGCCCCGCACAAATGTCAAAGTAAGAAACAAGCATATGCTGTTATGAAACAGAACAAGGAGCAGAGAGAGCTTATTTATTCTGGGGTTTGTGGAGCAGATGCACATGCTGCATGCAGGTACTTGTGGTCAGCAGAATGCAGCTAACTATGGTTGGCCTGTTTTATAGCTGCAAGATTACAGCTCGATCCAAAGTAAGTGGTGAAAACGTGGTTGAACGAGAAGCCAATGCATTGGGAGAATGATCCCACAGCAGTGTGTCTGCGGATGCACAGAATCACTTAGATTTGCATCGATCCACATCTTCAAGTCTTTAATGCTTTCATGCGCATCACATTGTAAGAATGCACAAAAGGTTTTCGTGCATGAGATGTATTGAAAAAATTGGGAAGTGAGGTTAATGGGCTATAACCTAATTAATATGTGATTTCTCATTAATAACGTGCCATTGATGAGGAGAAGAGGAAATTAATCAAATGATTCCCTCGGTTTGGTTCAAACACCAGTGGCGCCTTTGATGGTGTGTCGCTTTTGAAAAATATTAAATTGTCGTTTTGTGCCAAATTAGCCTTTTTTGTGTATGTTATTGCTAATTATGTTGTATTGTGCTGCAATATGCTCATGACTGATGACAATGGGGAAAGACATTGAGACAGATAAGACCTGTCTCTATAATAAGGTTTGTATCTAAAATTCATGATCAGACCAAATTTAAGTTCTTTCCTTTTGAAGACTTACAGTAAAATTTAGACTGATTTCAGAAAATATAAACAAGCGTGTTTGCATGCTAAAATTTTAGGGGTTTATGAGAATGTAAGTAATAGTAATTTAGATTTTGACCTGATGGTGAGCACTAGATGAAGGGATCACCAAAGTTGTTACAGTTCATCCTGAGTAGGACATAAACAGAGGGACAAAATCTCAATTCAATCCATCCAGTCATTTTTTTGGGATCTTTCAGTCTGGACCAAAGTGGTGGATGACTAACGTGCAGACACTGTCACTGCGTTCCCTAAAGCCACACTGTGAACCATCGTGGCTTAAAAAGCAACTGTTAAAATCAAAGCAGCAGATGCCGAGATATCTTGACTTTTAGTTCCCAAAACACTGGATCACACACTTGCAATTAGACCCTCCCAGCCCACGTCTTTCACACCCCTGCCTCCAGTTCATAACCCAGACTTTCTGTTAAAAATGAGTACATGTCTCAGACTTAAGAGATCTACCACTAAATCCTCACAAGACATTACACAACTGCTCACTTTGCCGTCGTCTTTGTTCAGACGCAGAAAACACCCTCATGACATTGTTGTCTGAAGATGTAAGTACACGTGTGGTTCACCATGGAGGACTGACACGGGTCCATTAGGGAGCAGGGCGAACAGAGGAGCTCTAATCCAGCACCCTAATGCTCAATACCCAGCAGCGTCGAGAGCATCATGTGTTTCATTTGTTTAGGTGATTAATGAGCGCTCCCCTTCGGCGTCGGCTGCAGAGAAAATTGAGTGTCTCCATTTTATCTATACATTGCAATCATCTCTCTCCTTCCTCAACACCCTCCCTCAAGCTTATAAATTATGGCCTCTACCCAATTTGGTACGAAAGCATGTCCAATACACTGAAATGAATGTGTAAAACTGCGGAAACACACGCGCTATACACACATTTTTTTTTTGTAACCGAGGAACATACGTGTGACTTCATCAGCCCTGCAGCGTCGGCGCTCAGCAGAAATTGCATATTGCTCGTTCCACCACAAATATTAACATTTCCAATCTGTTGTGTTGCGCTACAGCAAATAGAAGCGACACAACTTAGAGAGTGTTAATAAATCATGATTATGATGCACCATTGGCTGCAGCTTCCCTCGGCAGCCAGTGAATAAACTCCATCCCAATTCTGTCTGTGGGCACACCCTGCATGATGATGCAAGTCGTTAGGTAATTATACAGCAATTAGGATTCTGATAGGAGAAACAGCAGGTTGGTCCGCCCTCGTGGTGACAAATGATGAACAGGGTGTCTCTAATCGACTTACTTTCATAGCTCCCCTTGACCTGAACTTATGGATTTATGGAAAGCTTCTGCTGTTTGTTTGCTTCCTTTTTTTCTGTCTTAAAGAGAAGCCATCAAGCCTTCAGAAGATGATGTGCCACTGTCATCCATTTGAAGAAAGAGAGGATAATTTTAACTACCTTCCTTTTCTGATAGTCAGCTAATGCTATTCAACCCGAGAGCTTCATGCCAAAGGACACAACACGGGGGATTTTTGATCCATGACTCAGAGGACACATCGTGTTCCATATTTAACACTCATTCATCATTTGCATGGCACTTGTGCCGTGTAAATATTTTTAAAACACCCTGAGAAGCGTGTGTGTGTGTGTATAAAAAGATCTTCACAGTGTGTGCGGACCTATTGGGGTGACAGGTGCTAAATGCTGCTACCTGTAAAAGTGTAAACCAAAGCTACTTTTGATGTTGAACAGTTAGACAGGTTAATTAACAAATAACAGGGTTTTCCTTCCAACAACTCAGAACACAAACACATTTACGTTCCAACCATCATCAAAACTCTCTCCTGTCTTCTAACACTTCTCAATTTTTTTTTAAGAACAGAAAAAAAAAAGTCTTTTCACTTTTTCTCTCACATCCGCTCTCTCATTTTATTGTTGCACTAAATCCTGTTCTACATGAAAGCACTTACAAATTACACATCATGTGAAAAGTTGGATACTATGATAATACAGAAATACATCCATCGAAGACAGGAAGATGGAGAGGGAGCAGAAACTTAGTGTGAACAGGAAGGCAGTCAAGGACACTAAAAACAAAGTCAAGGTGAGCTGGGAGAGCAGGTGCAATCGTAGCTGAGAGGAAGAAGGAAGCAGAAGACGGCAAGAGGCTGACTAGGGGAGTCTGGGGAACAAGAGAGAACAAGTGTGTGTGTGTGTGTGAGAGAGAGAGAGACATCCAGATTGAGAAGAGACATAAGAGACACAGAAAATCTGCAAGCAAATTAGACATCATTAGCCAAGAGGCGGTTAACAAGTCTAATTAGGGGGGAGGCAGGCAGGCAGTGATACCAGACTTGCTTCCGGACCTTCAGACTTACACACACACACAGTCACATAAACACACACAGTCACAAACATAACACACACTCACAGCCAAAGCTTCAGGCATCTCCTAACTAGGTCAGATCTCTGATACTTTAAGGCTGAGGGTAGAGGGGAGAGATAGAGAGGAAGAAAGAGATTGAGGAAAGATAAAAGATGGAGGGTGGGACCTTGGATGGGAGAGTCGTCTGCTCTCGGTGAGATGGAGAGACTTGTTTAAAGCTGTCAGGGTGAGATAGTGTGGAAAAGACTCAAGGAGAAAAAGAGAGCGTGCATAGCGCACAATCACAGACACACACACATATAAATAAATGCAAAGAGGTTGACTTGTTTACACACCCAACAGCTGCTGTTTTACTTCCGTCATTTACGGGACGTTGCGTTTAGGATATGAATCTGAAGGAAGGCTGCAGCTGCTGTTATTATCTCCCATAAAATGACAGGTGCATTAAATACACACTTCTAGTTTAGCAGGTATTATAAAGATTAGTTGTGTGAAATGAGGATAGCGCCGTATTAGTACAGCCATCCAGTTCTCAGCTTGAGTGATAGCTTGCCAATGCTCCTGAGGGATGACTGAGTTACATTCCCTTGAAGCGATGATGACTGAATGTCAGTTCTGGAAAGACACAGAAAAATGCTTCAGTCGAACAGCCTGCATGTCTCTCTGTTCCCTCTGCTCTCTCAGAGGAACAGTGACAGAAAATATTGTCTCAACAGCCGCTGATGATCCTTCATCTCATGTAACGCTGACTGAATGCTTCAGAGGAATGGCTTTATTGCCTAACTACGATGGCTTTAATATTCTAGAATAATAACATAACATAACATATTGTGGGTTTAACAGTGAGCAAAGCTTGTTGCCAATACTAATAGGGGGAATAGTTTTGAGCACTGACTTGTCTGTACTCCTGCTGTGTTTTTTTACAACCCGTTTGATGTTTTGACTTTAAATATAATAAAGACAGTGAAACATAATGATGGATCTCTTGACTTTCCTTCTTAAAAGAAAACTTCACTGGCGTAGTTTTGTATTTACATGAAGCGACTTGCAGGAGACAGCAGTTGATGCAGATTTCCTGACATATGGGATGGATGGATGATCGTAAAGATTCCTTCATTTATGACTTACAAGCCTTAATGATAAATACAAATATTGTGCATTAATAGTATAACATTACAGTATATCCATTAAAATCTAATGTGACATGTAAAGTAAAGTAAATCAGTTGTGTGGTTGCTCAAAGGTGTCGACTCACACAACACTAATTTTCCCATTAATAAAATCTAGAGCACTTTTTTCTTCCAGTGAGGAATTTTTGAGAGCACTTTATAGAGGCTGAATTTACACACTCAAAACTTGGACACACCAATTATAATTTTATAATATCGATTCATCTGTGGAATATTTTATTGATGAATGGATTTTGGTCAAGAAATGTCAGAGAAAGGTGAAAGACGTCGATCAGAGTTTCCCAAAGCCCAAGATGAAGTTCTGAGATGTCTTGTTTGGTCCAAAACTTTTGACTTTTCCTTCTTAAAAAATTACTCAAACCGATTAATTGATTATCAAAATAGTTGATGATTACTGTAATAGTTGACAACTAATTGAATAATTGTTGCAGCTAAAGTGCAAAGATAGTAAATAAGGAGTGATTTCAGACCCAGTGCATGCATTTCAAACTTAACTTTCTGTTGAATATTTGTAGTCACAAGCTCAAGTGACTTTCTTAAGTATATCGATATATTTTCCTAAACTTGACAAAGCTCCTCCAAAGCCACAGAAGACATTGCACAGCTGCTTTCACGGGCTGCAGAGCTCTCCCTGTGACTAGTAAATTGACTTTGGCAAGTAAAACTGGTGGAGTTCTCTTTTAAATATAAAATATTCTGCACTTTATGATTTATGATTTCAATATTCAGGCTTTTTTTCTACATTTGCAGGAGTCACTGAAACAGAAACACAGTTGACTAAGCGAAGTGGCACCGAAGTCATCATGCCCTGACTTTTCCAGATTCATCACTTGACTCCCAAATATACTGTAAATGTTACTTACCTGTCTCGGGGTGACAGGTCCCGTGCTGGTGGCAGTTGCACGGCACACATGTTGAGAAAGGACCTCTGCCGGGATCTTCCCGGGTGAATCCTGCGGCGCACTGCTCACAAAACTGACCAGCAAAACCCGGGGGACAGGAACAAGATTCCACCCATGGGGCAGGAGGGCTGGCTGGAGCAGAGGAGGTGACAGCCGAGGTCAGGGTCACCCCCGCGAGCTGGGATGTGTCTGCAGAGAAGACACGAAGAGGGCCTGGTCATAAAAGTGATGCTTACAAAGGTCAGTAATAAACTGATAATTGTTGCCTCAGAGGCCAGTTGAAGTGTTTGGGGCACCTGCTTTTCTAGAATTAGGGGTATATGTGTGTGTGTTTGAGTGTGTGTCTGTGCATATTTGTGGGTCTCTGTATCTCGTTAAGCAGTAGGTTATTAGCATTTGTTGCGGCGCTGTCCCTCCCTCCCCATCTCATTACAGGTTCTGGCCTTTGTTTACAGTTTACAGTCTGACACACACACACACACACACACACACACACACACACACACACACTCTCACACGCGCAATAACAGATTCATCCACCCACACACTCGTAAATGCCACACTTAACGCTCACTTGCACACGCACGTGCGCGTGATTTCGCCCACACACGTACACTCATCACCCCGGGAATCTTTGATACAGCAAATGAATAAATCACTGCAGCAGAGCAAGACGAGAAGAAAAGGAGACAGGAGACTCGGTGGAGGTGTGTCAGACGTGCAGTTCCTGTGGGGTTTCGAGATCCCTCTCTCCTCTCATGAATAGTGATGGGGCCAGGCCATCCTGAACCGAATCCCGTTCACCCTGTGCTCTCTAAAGCACAGCCACAGAACACCAAATTACTTTTGTTCCTAGTCCGTTGCTGAGTGTGCGATAGATAGATACAACCCCCGAGTCCAAAAAAGTTGGGACGCTGTGTGAAACATAAACAAAGCAGAATGTGATCATACAAAGACAATATTTTTCATGTTTGACCTCATCAACTTCATTGATTTTTGTAAATATCTGCTTATTCTGAATTTGATGCCAGTTTCAGACAACTTGTGACAGGAGCAACAAAAGACTGTGAAAGTTGTGGACTGATCCAAAAACACCTGTTTGGATCATTCCACAGGTAAACAGGTTCATTGGTAACAGGTGATAGTATCATGATTGGGTCTGAAAGGTTCATCCTGGAAAGACTCAGTCGTTCACAAGCGAGGATGGAGAGAGGTTCAACACTTTGTCAAACACATGATTGTATGAAGGAGATTACATATTGCATTTTGTTTACAATAGATCGAAAATAAAGTGAGTGTGAATGAGCGGCTGCATGATGAGGGAAATCTGAGTGGAAGAAAGAGTGAGGGGTGAGAAAGTGGAAGAACCGGAGGAGAGGCTGGACCTTGACTTCTAACAAGTCATGATCCAGCCGTTCCTTCAGCACTGATGAAACCCGGTTCATTTGCACCTCTAATCAGTAAGGCAAGCCTGTCCTCTTCCCTCTCCAAGACTCGCCTTAGCCTCTACCCTTTACTCTCCTCTACCTCCTGAATTCTATTAGCTCATTCGGCGGGGGGAAATGTGCAATTAAAACCGTTTTCAGACACTGTACCCTATATTTCAGTTAATTAAAAACATTTCATTTTAAGTCACGCTGTGCAAGTTCTCTCCATCAATCCTTTCTCCAAGAAACCTCGTCAGACCGGCCAAGAATTTAATTGCCTCCGCTCGCTGCAGCCCTGCGGACTATGACAATTTAGGTCTCCTTAGGTACCTGTACATTAAGCCATTGACTTCTCATAAACTCCAATATGCCTTTGCTCTCTGTTCAAAACTCAATTTTTGCAGCGGAGAAAATGAAAGACCTTTACTGTAAGTGCCGTCAAAGCCTGCTTTATGGTCAAAAGACAATACTGTCATTAAAATAATACAGTTCTGTTACAAGAGACTCTCTGTGGTGCAGGGAAGTGCGATGGTTGGCGGTATTTTGACCAAAGTATGCCTCAGATATTTCATTAAGACCCCGGGGAAGTGTGTTAACTTGTGGAAAAGGGGTGTAATATGTCACCTTTAAAGAGTAAAGGAGAATGTGAGAGGGAGAGAGGAGAAAGATGAGAGGACAGCTTTATGGGATTTTGAAATTAAAGTTTGCCGTGCAGCCTGCAGCGATAAGGCACTTCTGAAACTGTTTGAGAATGAGTTTGAGACCTGACACTAATCATTAACGGAGTTTCTCTCCTGTGATGTGCAGCAGATGCAGCGTAAACTGCGTGCTTGACTTTGTTTGCACGTTCATGTGGGTGGTTACAGGAAACAGTTTGATGGAATATGTATGACTGTGCTTCTGTTTCTGTGCACACACCAGCCTCTGCATGCACAAGCGCACGTAGGACGACACAAGCGCGTGTGTCACAACGCCTGCGCTGAGAAACTAATTAAAATGGTGTAAGTAAGTGTGAGAGAAGTGGTGATTTTGGCCAGCTGTTCTGTCTTCTTGGCGCTCTAATCTGCTGTAATGCCTCTCAGATCCTGCCTGTGCTTTACAATACACACTATCAGATAGAGAGGGAGGAAGGACACGATAAAAATAAGAGGAGGATTTCAAGAACTAGTTCCTAACGTCTGGGAATAAATGTCCTGCTTTTTTGCTGAGCCAGATTTGGAACAGTTGAACTATTCCCTGAATACAAACACTGACATTGTTTTAGCAACTATCTTTGGTGCGGCTTTAATAATTTGTGCGACTGTGTGATGTGAATGTATTTTTTATTAGTAAAAATGTGAAGGTTTTAGAATTTTTCTGTGGCACTTTAAAGTTTGCTGGTATTATTTGGAAATTGCTGTGCATTCGACATTAATATTATGATTGAATGCTCTCGCAGATATACATGTACACACAACTGGGCTCCCAGGGGCTGACACAACACACTGTGAGGAAGTTAATAATGATGCATGGAGTATGATCGTAAGCTGTCATTGCAGTAATCAATTCAAAAGACAAATATCCTAAAATTAAAAAGCAAAATCCAGCTTAGACTAATTGTGTTACACATTAAAGGCGACATAGAGTCTATACACACACTAATACACACTAACACACTTACAGTTGTGTCCTCCAGCGTTGCTGATTCTGAGAGCTGTCAGGTTGTAAAGAAGACGTTGGAAATCAAAGGCAGGCAGCGCAGGTTTGAATCTCACCTCATTTTCCTGAAGCCTGTGAAGACAGACAACATATCATTCAGTGTGTTTATGCATTCAGATGCTGACAAACTATGATTAAACACCAAAAGCATCACATTTTACAGGTGCAAAAAACCTAAGTGGAGTAAATGTCTTTATGCGGATGATTTATGAACAACTGGAGCCCTTTTTCATAGCAATTTAATTACTCTGCAGAACAAAGCAGATAAGAAATGCCCTGTCACAGCTTGACTTTTCATGGTAGGCTATCTCCAGCACCATCAGCCGAAACACATACTGTGCGAAGAAAAATTGAAATGTGCTGACTTCAACACATATTCAGGGGCTTGATCATTGCGCTTTGCCATCTGCTGAAGGATGTTCTGCAGAGCCAGGCTGCACAGCTGACATCTGCCTGTTTTACTCCAGGTATCGTGCACTCTTTTCCATCTCGATGAGAGGTGCTGTGTCAGCTCCGCACGGGCCGCGGCGTGTTACACAATCTTCTCCCCGGATCCTGTGAAGGATCCGACGGCGAGTAACAGCAGCATGAAGGAACATATACTGTGATCTTCATGTACTGTAATTACAGCTACCACCAGTATGTGATACCTGACAATTAATTAGGTTTCTCTTGTTCTAGAAAGCCATTAAGTCTGTAGTTAAAAATGTTAATAAGATGTTAAAAAATGGATTTTAGTCCAGATGCTCTGCAGCTGTTTTCCAGTGGGTTCAGGTTAAAAAGCCCTTTGGGATCTTCCCAATAACTAATTTAAGAGCCAGCTAAAAATACAAAGCACTGGCCTCCTGCTGAGGGAGGAAAAGAAAGAAGACCAGCCAAGGGATTTTTGGAGACTTTTGGCCACACCAGAAATTATTCTTATCAATGGCTCATAAACTACTGTGTCTCTGAGGTGTTAGTATTTTTAGCCACACCACTTGTGTGGCTCCGTGGACAGCAATATCAGTATATCCCAGCAGTTATGGCATGGATTGCCATTACAATTTGTGCAGACATTCATGATCCCCAGAGGATGAACCCCTGACTTTTCACAAGGTTCACATGTTTTTTTTTTTTGTTTTGAGTGAAAAATCTACTATTGGATGCATTGCCGTGAAATTTAGTGCAGACATTCACGTTCCCCTCAGGACGAATTGTAATGACTTTGGTGATCTCTTAACCTTTTATAAGGCACAATCACAAAGTTTTTTTTTTTTTTTTTTGTCCAATATAGTGAATGACGGATCATCGGTTTTTGGAAAGTTACAGAAATGGTTGGACATAGGCCCCCAACACCATATCAGAAAAGGGAAGGGGGAGGTGGTTTCTGAAGTACTTGACCATCCGACAAGCAGGCTCTTCGTCCTGACTATTTATGAAGGCATTTGTTTGTTATAAATGACACTAATAAAGGGCACCTTGTTTGAAAGTGGTACCCAATTATAATACATGAACCTTGTAATTAAAGGCAAGAATCATAAAAGAATGGAGTGCGAGACCTTTGGCTTGTTGACGATATCAGCCTAAGTCAGGCCTTTCATTCGAGAGCGTTCAATGGCATCTATTTTATTTGGTCAACAGTTCTCACCTCGACTCTAACTCGCTTTCAGAATGCTTTATTTTGCACAATAGCCTCTGTCTTATCATTTACATTTATACTGTGCACATGAGAGCAAATGTGTGTGTGTGTGTGTGTGTGTGTGCATTCCTGGCTTGCCACACAGACTCTCCACTGATGCAGCGGGTCCTTGTTCCCTGGCCTGACATGTAGGCACAGTAATAAAGAGAGGCAATTACAAACTGGGCCTCAAAGCCATGGTAATGGAGCTGGTCAGACAGCGATAAGCAGAGTGTGCATGAAAGTGAACAAACTCCCAGTCAGGCTTTCCCTATGGAGCGTCAGTGTCCCTTTTAATCAGCACCAAGCAGAGCACGGAGAGCCACGCTGTAATTAAGCCTGCTCCGCTGAGGATGAGAGGAGATCATCAGGAGAGAAAAGCCCAAAAGAATAGTGGACACACACACACACACACACTAGAGAGAGATAGAGATACAAGGTGAGCAGAAGAGCGAGACATAAATGGTGTGTGAGGGACGGAGAAAGACATAGAGAGATGAGGATAAGTAGGCATGTAAGTGACTGTAAAGGTGAAAAATACAATTGAGTTACATGAATAAAACGTGTTCGTGTTATGAGCATATTTTAATCTGCCTCTGGAAAAAAAAAACACATTAGACACATTAGATTGTCTATTAATATCAATTCATTATAAAACTATGGACGCCTGAGCCCTGCTTACTGTTTACGTGAGGCTTGCCCATGAACTGGTGCATCTTGGCAGCAGTTGATTTATCTTAAAAGCAAACTGAGCTATCATACCTGGTTTTAACATGTCGTTACACTGTTCCAAGCAATGTGCATGCATCAGAGTTTGAGCTGTGACCCAATCTTCTCAAGTGTAGTAGAGGCTGTAAATAATTCACTGGATAGCTGTCTATTCGATTTATTGGTTAAACTATTCACCTCATAGGTTTTGACCCATAACCCCTGTAAAGCCAGAGAGATTAGTGACGTCTTAATTTTCACCTGTTTTAAATGTAAGGCTGTAATAAGCCAATCGTTGCTGCCAGTTATATCAAAACCTGTAGAAACAGAGTTGGGACAACTTCCAATAGGCATAGCAACTTTATTGTCATTGACCCTGATGGTCTGACAATAAAGCTGTTCTGCATATTACTGCAAAGTGTTCAGTTATACGAGAATCTCACAGAAGTTAATGGTGAGTTGGATTACTGTTCTGGACTGAGCGATCACATTTGACACTTTGAAACAGAAATTTTCCAGGCGAACCTAAAGTCTACATATGTACAATCCATACATCTAATCACATCTAATATTTGTTCGTTTTCAAACAGTCCTGGTTATCCTGAAAATGGGAAATGCAAGCAGCACAAGAACTGAGTTTTTGTTCTGGGACTGTAGGAGTTAATAAATCAGAAATAATTCATAGGTTTACTGAGGCACACAGTAATCCCATGTTTCTTCTTGCTTCGCTCAGTCACCTATAGCAAAAGTTGTTTTTTTCTTTCATTTTGGCAGCAAAGTCTGCTTTCTGTTCAATATATTCAGCTGACCCTGATCTATGATCAAAGTCAGTGAATTTTCAAAACATGACAGAAATGAGCTCAGCGCCAGATGGACCACATGCCCGCGCTACTACGAGCGCTCTGCTGACTGCTGCAAATTGGCTCATACCATTTAAAGAAATTCATATGAGCAATTTCCTGAAACACTTTTGGCAGTTAAAGGAGTGAACAGCTGATCACCAGTGACTAAGTGTATGTAGAACGTCTATTGTATAAAGTAGCTGAGCATCTGAAGGGTTCCTTATGGCATAAATATTATACAGCTACGAGCGTGGCAATGAAAGCTCCCCGCCTACTGGATCCCAGGGAACAGAAAGTGAATAGAGGGAACATCAGGGAGAGTGGATGCTACCTTATATAAGCCATTCACCTCCTCCTTTCATCAATCCCCTCCGCTCGCATCCCAGCACTTCCATATATTTCTCCTTCATCTGATTTTGAAATGATCTTTGCACCAGGTGGGAACACGCAGCCACTTAACGGGCTAACATATTTACCAGCTATGAATGTGGATGCTGTCAGCTGAGAGAGGTGTGTGTGTTTCTACTCATGTTTATTTATGATTTCAAATGCCTTTAGTGAAACACGGAAACACGTATATTCCCATTTTCCAAACGTGTTTATTTTAATGCATATGTTAGATCGGATCGTTGCAGACAACACTGCCAGATGGCCACATGGATTAATGTGTTTGTGTGAAAGCTCAAACTTGCATAAATTCTTGACATGTTTGCATGTGTGTGTGCGGCAAAGAGAGGCAGAAAGAGACAGAGGGAATATAAGGGAATGATACAGAGTATGTGGCGGAGTGCATCTGTGCATGTACCTGAGAAGTGTAATGAGATCTGTGGAGAACTTCTCCAGAGAGGAAGACTTAATGACAGTCTGTGTCCCCCCAAGCACCAGTGCATTTCAGAAAGGGAACCAAAGAGCTTCTTTAGCCAGGGCTCTTGGTACTAAGGGGAAACTCATTACTGGTGCGCAGACACCAGAGAGAGGCATGGAAGTATTGGAGGGGACAGAAAGACACGAGCTGTATCACAGTTTAGGGGCTGGATCCTCCGATGGAGCAAGAACTCCATGAAACCATAATAAGATCAAAGAAGCCAAACTAATGGTGCATCCAAGAGCTCAACTTGTAAAGTCAAATATTTACGAGTCAAATTTACACTTCAGTGGACAATAAAGTGCAAAAACCATTTGTAAAACTGTTTCATGATCAGTATGAATTATGTTTCATTTTAAAGAAGAAGAAGAAGAAGAAGAGAAGAGAAACAAAACTAAGATGGGGATCATCAAGTGGACAGACACATGACTTTGTATCTGCTGTATGTGTAAAATCGGCAAATGTTGGCTGACAAGTTCATCAAATCAGCATAAAATCAGTTATTACAGGTTTTAGACTCGATGGATAACTAACAAATTTTATAGATAAATATTCATAAAACAAGGAACAAACAGTGAAGTTTATGCCTTGTTCCATTATTTTCAGTGGAAATAAATAAAATGGATGCATATTATTTACTGACTACATGAGTTAAAGTGGATCGTCTGAACTTACACTTACACTACATGTATATTGTGTGATCCTCCAAACTATAATTTTATGCAGCATTTATAGAAGCTGCTGAAATCAGACAGTGTTTGTCAGCCCAGTATGTGAAGCTGGGAAGCTTCCAAAACCTACAAATGGGCCATCATCATTAAAGATAAAACCTGACAGTGAATTATCATTTGTGATTTTAGTGGGGCAGCAGTTTATTTATCCATCTGTCCTGTATGTCTGTGCAGTATAGGTTGCCAGATATCATTGATGAACACAGGTTTTGATTTTGGCTTTTGCAACGAGACGTCAGGATGCTACACACTGTAACTGGAGCTGTTCAGCGAGAGGCAGCATCTCGCCTTTAGCAAACATCTGCATAAATAAATAGAGCAGGTTTATTTCATCATCCTATCATCGCCTTGCTATTAACACATTCTGCCTCTCGTTCCCATCACCCGATGCTCCAGCTGGAGTGGACATCTCTTCTTTCACCCACTTCACGAAAACCAATTTCAACAAGACTGACCCGTCCTTTGTCAAATTCTGTTTTCCACCTCCACAGACAACAGTACAAGCATACTGACTCCTGCCCAAACCACCAACAATTGTAGTGTGATTCCAGACAACCGGCTGCTGTGTGAGTCCGTCCCTGCAACCACAACCCGATCCTGCAGGTTTACACTTTACAACATCCATCAAGTCAGAGCTTTCCCTCGCCGAGGACTCCGGCCAGCTCTTTAAGCTCTAATCGTCTCCCATCTGAACTAGTGCAGTACAACTTACTCAGAATGATATAACCTACTGGACCTTTTCGTCAGCTACTTCAAAATTTAACATATCACTGCTTCTTTAGATTTCTTTCAGCAGCAGCCAACAGCCAGCTGCCCATTGTTATCGAGACTGTAAGAGCGCGGTCCCAGAAGTATGTGGAGGCTCGACAGGACTGTTTTGACCTAATGGACTGGAACACACCCCGCGGAGCACGCCGAGAGGACAACGCAGGGCTCCCCGGTTGTGTAACATGTCAATTTCCATGTGGACCCTTCAATTCCACTAAACAGTTTGCTGTTTGCTGTGCTTCATTTTAAACGAAGCTTGGAAAACAAAGAAAATGAAATCCCTTCTTAGGGAGGAAAAGGGCTTCCAGGGCTGGCTACAGGGAGGAAGTTAAGTTGGTCTGCGGATGCTGAGGAGGAGAATTAAAGATAGAAACACAGGGGCAGGATTGAAGACAAATTGCAACAAAACATTGTGAAGGAGTTGCTGAGTGGGATGAGAAGGATTACAGGCTACAAGACGGCAGGCCAAGTGGGGGAACAGAGCGAAAATAGAGTGAATGTCTTAAGCCTGATTTTAACAGGTTCAGTGTGGGCCAGCTGCACCCCCTCCCCCAGGTGGACGGGCCTGATGAGATCTCACCACAACGTGACTGATTGCACCGCCGCTACCCCGCAGACCGTCGCGCCAGGGTTCACCTCTCAGCCTCCAGATTGACCACTTCGCCGTGAAGGGCAAGAAGGAAAAAGGCCCGCAGGAGTCTTGGTGGAGAGCAAATTGTTGCAAGGAGCCGAAGCCTAACGTGACATGAAAGAGCCGGCAGAGGATTTCCAACGGCGTCTGTAGCTCAGTCCTACAAAAAGTTGAGCGTTAATAGCAGCAGCGAATTGAACTGGTTTGAGAACAGAGAGGATCATAAGAAATGAGAGTAGGATGTTCCAGCACAGTCTGCCTTTTTGGTATGCTGGTGAGGCAGAAACTGAACATCCCGAAGGAAATAGGTGATTTTGTGGCCAGGCCGGAGACATTAGCTCAGGATGGGTTCATATTCTTTCAAGTCTCACATGCCCATATGTACTGAAAGAGTTACTGGTGGCTGCAAATGTTCCTCATCCAGTTAAACCGATGGGCAACAATTCCCAAAATGTATTAATCTTCCTCCTGTGTTGCTCAAAAAGAGAAACAAAAAGAAGGAATTTTGCACTAAACAGATCTCATCTTAGCTTCAGCTTAAATTTAAGAATGCATTTCCACACAACTATGGATTTTGGAATTGGATTATGAATGATCCAGCCCAGTATGGACAGGGGAAACAATTACAACTCCTCAATATACATAAGGATGTGTGAGTATTATTGTAATACAAAACCTATCCTTTACCTTAACTGCATCTCAGGTTTGCTTGGAACAAAGAAAACAAAAAATAAAAAATGTCGACTCAAATAAACTCAGGGTCGCGCTGCAGGAAAAACAAAATGCAGGCTGGCAAAAGACAACTCAATCAGTGCTTTAGTCTCAGTTTCCAAATAGAGATGCTAATCAACTGTTTCCAGCACAAACAAACTATTACAACTGACACACACACACACACACACACACACATAATATAATCTAACAGTAGACACAGAGAAAACAAAAGCAGCAGACTGCCAACTACAAGTAATGTAAACACCATCAGCTCTGTGTGACAGGAACTGTGTCGCAGCTTGATTTTGATTACTGTCATCTTCATCACAATATCCAACCTCTGATTGCTGCAGTGTTCAAAGAGGTGCCTCAGATAGTTACAATAAAATCTGCAATGTGGAAATAAGAGTCAGATCTGTTAGGCCTCGTCACAAGGTGCTGGTGAGCAAATCAAGAATGCATGTGAAATTGCTCCGTGAGTTTATAGTCGCCTGTGTATTTTTGTGTCCACGTGCGACTGGAGGTGTATGAATGTGACGTGATTGGAGAACAAATGTGCTTCTGTGTGTAGGTGTGGGAGGCTAAAGTGTAGCTCTGCAGCTGAGTGAAACTACTCAGTCATTTAAAACTGCGACTGTTAAAAGCAAAGTGTTGTGGTGAGGTCATGATGTTTTAACTCTGGATAAAAAAAAAATTAGGCAAAATATTTCATTCAAACTTAACTTTGCTGTTGAATTAGAAAATCACTGAGGTGAGCACACAGTTATTAGCTTTAGGAACACATCCCACCAACGAAGCTCCTCAATTCCTTAAGACAAGAACAGAGCTGTGACTTCACACGTTTCTGCACCTACATGTGCAAATTCAAACTTGCACAATCTGTTGGATTTCATAAGGTGTCAAACTTTATTTAGCCTCATCCTGTATGTATATTGTACCAAGACAATACCTGGATCTTCATTGGATTGATATTTCAATAGTTGCACTCATGCATTTCTCATAATAATTTTATCTTTGAACCTGCCAAAGTATAATAACCTAAATATAAAGTCTCATAAGTCAGCTCATCTGTTGTAAAGTCACTAAGGTGGCAGACTTTAATTTCAAATCACGGGGTGAAAATCACTCCTGCCAAGCTTCATCCTGAACTACCTTACAAATTTGGTGCAAACTATTATTCTAATTATCCTAAAATTGCCACAATATTTGAATAATGCATTCATATTTCTTCATATTCTCTGCTCTTTCTATGCCCCAGTTTCCCTCATCGAGATCAATAATGTTCCATTTCATCCACCGGCTGTCTGTGGCTGCTTGTAACAAATTTAAAGCCCTGGTGTTGGCATATCAGGCTGCAAACAGACCGCTGCCCACATACTGTACCTCCAGGCCATGGACCCACTCCACACTCCATCTAGTGCCCTGCATGATGTCGCTATATTCCACTTAGCTCTCTTTTCCCTGCTACGACCCGGCCTCCCCCCTCCCTCCTCTCAGCCTCCTGGAGCCTGACAGCGGCGTGACCTCCCCACTACAGTCAGAACATCAAGCTCGAACACGCTTCATCTGTTGACGATGTAGCTCATACTCTCGCTTTATATTGTAGAAGCTTTCCTATATTTGTGGTCTGAGGTGACCTGTCAAGCAAGAATCCATCTTATATTTGCCTGATTTCTTCTCCAGCATCATGGCTATAGCGTCAGTTGATCCAGCCTGAAATATCTCAAAAACTATCTGATGGATTTCCCTGATATTTGGTGTCGGCATTCATGGTCCCCAGAGGATGAGTCCTAAAGGCTTTGGTGACCCCTTGACTTTATATCTAGCACCTAAAGCGGGTTGAACTTTTGCCACCGAAGATTTCGCTTATCGAGGGAAACAAATTTTGAGGAGAGGATGAGGCCTAAAGAAGTTTTTGAGTGAAAATTTGAACAAATTCTGGATGGATTGCTGTGAAATTTAGTCCAAACATTCATGACTCACTTAGGATGGATTCTAATAATTTTGGTGATCCCTTAATTTTCCTATAGTGCTATCATCAGGTCAAAATTGTCCAATGCTTATGTTTATGACCAAATACCTAAAAAACTAACAACATTCCCATTAGCTGCACTTTGTGTTTAGTGCTAAATAGCAAGTGTTGAGATTTCATATTCATAAACAACACACAGGTTGGCATCTGCAACACATTCACATCTATTCTATAGCCAGAGACCATCAGGTGTAAGTTTCACTGCTTCCTTTGCACTTTTGGTGTCTTTCGTGTCGTCTCTCTGCTCCACACATTTCAACTCACTTCAAGTGAGACCATCTGCTAAATGTATAAAATGTAAAAGTGGAAATGTTGCTCTGCCTCTCTGTACCTGCCAGATCTACATGACAGCCGGCGCATGGGGGAGCTCGCTCATCACTGCATTCATATCCCGACATTCTGCTGGGACCACGACAGCGCAGTCAATGTGGGTGAGCTGTAATCAGTACATGGGTGTCCTGGATTGTGTGTACTCTGCGGACGCTATATATATTGTAACAAGGAACAAGCCAGGCAACGGGGAGATTCACAAATGCAGAGAAAAACAAACATCCTGACATCCACTCTTATGTGCACATTCAGACAAACGCTTTGGTATTTTCAGTTTTCAGTTCAACAGTGAAAAAAAAATGCATGTGCACAGATTCATATACTGGCAGCAGCACGCCTGCAGCCTCGTACCTGACGATGAAGTAGCGCCGCGGTGTGAGGCCCGGGTCGTGGTCAAGCACCGGTTGGGGTGAAAGGTCAGCAGACAGGGTGATTCCAGAGCCTTGGAGGAGCAGGGTGACATGGTCGGGGAGCAGCTCAGCCGTCTCGGAGGTGAAGGTGATGGAGAGGAGCTGGCCGTAGCTGTAGACTTGGTGACCCAGGAATTTCTCTAGTGGGGGGGTTGGATGATAGAGAGGTGAGTGGAGTCAGCTTTATTACTGAAGTCTCAGCCAACTCGCTGCCATCGGTGTAGTAAACAGAGATGGAGCTGTGTGCGTGCAAGTGTGTTGTGAACTAGAATTTATTTTGTGTACATTCAGAAACATCCTGCCTGCTCCTTTCTTTTTCACTGTGTGTGTGTGTGTGTGTGTGTGTGTGTGTGTGTGTGTGTGTGAGGCCAGAGGGGTGCAGGCTTTCTGAGCCCACACGAAGCACTGCAGGAGTCTATGTGTAATTACCCACCCTCTCATCTCTGGCTCATTACAGCACATTAACAGGACTTCAAAGATCTTAGCCACCACTAGACATCCCCCCCTACTCCGCTACCAACCCCTGCCACTGTTGATAAAAATATAAAAACAGGCAAAAAATGACCTCCATCAATATCCAGATATGAAAAACATAAACAACACATGCTATTGTGAAATGTCCTGCACCAGCTTGAAAAATGAAAAATCATAACAATCTCTAAAAAAAAAACAACAACCATGCTGCCATTCTCTTCCGGCTCTGGGTGAGCGAGTGGGCAACACTGACAGGTTGCATGCTTGGTTGCCACCTTGTTTTTGAGCTTAATCATGTGTGAAGTACATCCTGAGCTCTTCTGGGGGTTGGGAGGGCTAAGGACTTGAGTGGGTGATTTTGCTCGCGAGGAGCCTCTGACGTCATTCGGAGCAATTCAGCTGTCTGATCGTCTAATATCTGCTCAGTCAACAGCCCCCTTTTATCGTCTCTGCCGGGCCCTTATGAACATCTCCAGCCCACTCTCGCTGTGACATCTGCGGCCGGATTAATCAGTGTTTTTATCTCACCTGAAACACTTTTGTAAGGCCCCGCTTTTTGACACCTTGGATTGAGGTTGCTGTTGGAGTTGTAGTCTTCAGTGATGTGTTAAAATAATTACTTAATGTTATTACTTTTTTGTAATTATATAATCACAATTTCAATTAAGTCTAAACTGTTTTTTTCCATTTTCATCATTTCATGTATTTCATGGTCCAATAAATAAGGCTATTTGCTTTACCAATCATTTAATTTGGTCGATTATAAATTATATTGTAATATTAGTATTCTTGTTGTATCTTTCCAGCTTTGATTTAAGCTGCAGTGGTTCTTGCTTTTTGCTCAACTCCAACGTCAGGGAGTTAAATTTATCCTTCTTTATGTGTTCAAGTGGCACATTACCGCGTCTTGCTTCTTTCTAATAAGCTGCCGGCGCTCACACATAAAATACCAAACTCAAAAAGTCGAGGTGTTGCAGCATTTTACATCAAACCACACATCCTGCATCATGCATGTTAGCTTTTAAACAATTCAGCTGTAGCGTGAGGATACATGAATAAATGAAGTGCACCAGCCTGTGTTATTTAGCCTGTATTTATTATTCAACTGTGCAAGTATTTGTAGGAAATGGAAAACAGGAAGTGATGAAGGAGGGAAGGCTTCAATTACATGACTAATCAATAGCACTTTCTGTTCTCAGCCCAATAAGGCATCATTCATGTCAATGTGACTTCAGAATCAATAGAAATAGATAATTACAGCCAATCAGGCGCAGGGGGAGCGGCTTAACAACCACCAATCATCACCCGGCGACAGACAAAACACTTTCTCAGGTGAAATGAGCTGCCACACATCTCAGTGTAGTTTCACAATCAATACATATTGATGACAGGGAATAAAAAGAAAAAAAAAAAGAAAAAAAAATCAGTCAGTCCAGAAAGAAAAGAGGCTCAGATTAAATCCATCACCAATTAGACAGAAATGCCTTCAATGAGCCCTCTCACATCTTAACCGGTGGAAAAACAGCCGATATGGGTCAGAGGTCTGAATGAAATAAGAGATCAACAGGCCAACGCTCACACCAGCACGAATTTAGACGACTCAAGTAGCACAGACCACTTGATCTGTTCGAATGGCAAAAAAATATTTACTTTCTTATTTATTGTAACATGCTGTCTACAGATTTCAGAGGCAGTATTTCAAAGTAGCTGAAGTACGTTAACCAGCGTTATTGCAATATGCATAAGGATTGTATTTATATTTATTCACTTAGCAGGTGATGATTAAGAAGGATGATTAACATTAGCTGCACTGGCTGGTGTGGTTTTATAAAGACTGTTAGCTGCATGTATTTAGCCAGTAAAAAAGGCTTGTGTGTTCAAGAAATGTGGCGAGGAAATTGTTTTTTGTTATATATGTATTTCTTCTTCCACTTTCATTGTTTAACTAACTCAATTATGCAGTTTTATTTCTGGCTTGTGTGAAAGAAATGAATTGCTATTTGTCAGCTGAGCTCCACTCGGCACCTCTGTGCAAAATACCTTTTTGTGAAACATCATGTCTGCGCCCTCATCTATGAGGTGCTGTGCTTTTGCCATAATAAAATCTGGTCTCAGACAGTCAGTCACTCAGTCACACCGTCCTCAAGCTGCACTCAACAGAATAGCATCCGCCAGCAGACGCTCATTGTTGCATTAGGTTTAAAAATGAGATCAGTCTCAGCAGAGCCACTATTTTTGGGGAACAGAGAAGAGGCAATTACCTATATTTGGGGAGCGACGCGCTGTAATAATGAGTAATGTAAGAAACTCATGTTCTCAGAAAATAAAAGTCAACAGATATTACTTTTGAAATGATTAATAAGAAATATATACTGCACATTCCTTGCATAACGGTGGGTAATGAGCCCAGTAATACTATTGTGTGACCAAGCTAATATTCTCTCCTGAAGTGCTCCCTTATGGCTGCGAGTGCTTATGTTTCAGATGTAGCTCGCTGGCCATTATTCTGCTGGCGTCTGATTTGCGTCAGTGTGCTTCCCGGGTGTTATTTTTCTGTCTGTGAGGACGGAGGTACCAAAGCATAATTACTCACAACCCTAATAGACCATCCAGGAATGGCCCCACTGGCGGGCCCCTCTCCAAAGTAATGAATCACTATGAAAAAAAAACAATGCAAGGATTATTCATGTGTAAGCGTGATCTGCTGTCTGTGTATTACCATGGATTTATATTCATTATTTTATCTCACATGACAAATTGGAGGGAATTAAAAAGTTTAGCAATCTCTAAATGCCACAGCGTGCCGGCTGCACATACGTGAGGATGTTTCTCAAAACTGAAATTCCCATTTTCTTTGTAGCATTCAGTGTAGTAGAGAAACCATTGGATGATAAATTGATTAGTTGATCAGTTTTAATAAAGATATTTTGTTTTGCGTCTTGTTGAGAGTTTAATCCGAACATTGATACCACTCTACAGAGACTTACAGGGAGGTCAGGGTCAAATCCAGAGTAGGAGGTCTAGATAGGCTAACAAACTTTTAAGTTCGATTCCATAATTTCATTTAGCAGACGCTTTTATCCAAAGCGACGTACATCTGAGACTTAGAACAGCCATCAGGGCAATTTTGGTTTCAAAGTGTCTTGTCCAAGGACACTTCCATATGCAGGCTTCAGGGGCCAGGGATCGACCCACTGGCCTTCTGATTGGTGGAGAAGATAAGGAATTCACAAAAGGAAGTGTCAAAAAAAAAAATGCCATTTTATGCCAGGCAACTTCAGGAAGTCACTGCTCTGAACTAAGAAACTGATCAGTGGCTTCATATTTAACATACAAACACAAGAGTGGGATCAATCGTCTCATTTATTTCTTGACAAGGAAGCAAATGTATTTCTTAACATTCTCTGGTTTGAGCTTCTCCACTACAAAGATTTTTAGTTTTACACACTGAAAATCTTTGTGTTTTTTGACTGTTGGCCAGACAAAGCAAGTTATTTTAAGATGCCGACTTGCTCTGACAAACATAATAGAACAAAAACCATCAACAGATCAATTGCTAATATAAGTAATAGTTGCAGCTGCAGCCAGTCCAAATAAATGACGCATGTACTTCAATCGACAACTTCAAAAAACTGAACGGAATAAAACAAAGCTTCCACCTGTGCCACTCTACTCCCATTTTGTTTCTGTGAGTCTGTCAGAATGATGTGAAGTCCACCGACCGCGCTGCCATCGACGCTCTGCCAGGAACGCATAAAGCCACCATCACAACAAGTGATAGATGCCTGCATAACTTTTGGGGAACGACGGAGGAGCTCGCAATCAATCAGGAGGTTTAGACTTTGCTCCGACCAAATTAAATCAACTCAATTTCAATTAAATCGCTGCCGCCTTGCACAAACACTGGTTCCATTGAGGCTCTAACATCGACCACCGCGCAGACAGTCTGAGGGCAAAAGGCTGGATGGACCGACTTTAAACTTTTAAATAGGTCCAACGCTGTCAGGACGCCCGGTCTAACACTAAACTGCACTGCCTGCAGGCGCAAAATACGTGACCTGAAACCTGATTACATGAAAGAAAAGTTTCATTCGTATTCAAGGAGGACACATGCACAGTGAATAAACCTATTCAACCCATGGTGATGATTTATCTTGGTTATGAATCTAATACAACAGAAATGCAATGCACTATTTTAAGAAACAAAGCTGGTGATCTTCAGGGAAGTAAGACCGGACAAAGTGGAGTGTGGAGCAGAGGCCTGGTCTCAGCTCTGAGCATCTAACCCACACAAAAATTGAGATTTGGCACGAATATCAATGAAGGACGTGCTTTTCTTTTATTAGTGGATGTTTTGATAAAATATAGTATTGAATTAACACATAATGCAAAGGCTGATGAGGAAAGATTGTACAACTCTGGACAGCTATCATGAATTTCTCTCTCAAGCTCTTTTTTCATTCCTCGTACATCTGCTTCTGCCATTTTTTGCGTTTGCAGCCGAGTGCAACGTCATGAATGAGAATGAAGAGATGGCCTAAAAGATTCACTGTGTTGAGACAACCGAACAAGCAAAAGTCACGCAGCTCTTGGAGAGAGATTGGGGAGCTGGGGAATTGCAGCCGGGGGGGAGGGGGTCTGTGATGGCAGACTTTTCACCAGGTCTGTGAGTGTGGTCATTTGGAATGGGTGTCAACACTTTCACCTTTGGACGCCGTCAGAAAAAACTTCATACAGCTGAGTTTGTTTCGAGCATACTGAACTGTTAAATGTCCCTCTTGAGCGCAACTCGAGCACTCCTTCACCTTCTAAGTCTCTTTCTCTTCATTCCCCAATTCTCTTCTCTCCTTCCTCCTCCTCTTTCCATCTCTCCGCTCAGTTCTCTCATTTCCCTTTTCTGATTTGCTTATGTTTCCAGATGCCACCACACTGGATCAGAGCAGAACTGGGCGCAGGTAGCACTCGGGTCGTGTGAGGCTCTTACCTGCAGTTGCAGCTTGAATCGGAGTGACAGGTAGCCTCGAGCTGCTCTCATGGATCTTTGCTCTCCTTACTCTCTCTGCCACTCCTCAACTGAACACAAGAGCAACCATATGCTGCTCTCTTGCCTTCTACTACAGGGTTATTGCATTAAAATTCTGCCTTTTTCCCCCTCCTGTCTTCCCCTCTTTCCTCGTTTCTTTCGGCCTCCCTGCTGCTTGAGGCTTAGCAGGTTGGCCTGCGCTGCAGATATGAAAAGGATCAACATTGCAAGCTCCTCAACAGATGGCTGCAAGGACTTATGCTAGATGATGTCCCCTTCAGCATGAAAGCTGCTCAGCCAAGAGGGCCACAGTTGCTGTCCAGCAGATTCAAGTGGTGACCACAGTTGTTGGAGGCAGGTCAAAGCAACTGTTTAGGGAGGTACTCCATGTTTGTCTATGATAGTTCCTGGCAGCTGCACTCAAGTGTTCAGTCTGTTGAGTCACCGCAGGGACTTGAACTCCGCCTGTGTCAACTGTCAAGCAGATGTCCAGGATCAGGAGGAGGACAAGTGGCAGCGCACATGCTTTAGAGGAAGACTGTGTACCCAAGTGCACTCACCCATACACATTCGCACATGTCTACCTATATGTATTTATGTCTAGGCACTTTACATGCTAGTAAAGAAAGGAAAAAAGGGGAGAGGACAAATCACAATGTTTACAAAAATGAAGTATTTTCATGAAGAAGGAGCAATTCTGATGTCCTGATTGCGTGATTTGACAATCGGGGTAAAGGGATGAAGAGGTGAAAAGAGTGAAGGCATAAGTGCCTCGTTTGCTTGATTGTCACGAGGAATTCAGGAAACTCAAGTGAAATTCTTTCTCCCTCTCTTTTTCTTTCTCGAACTCTCCCTGTCTGGTCCAACAACTCCTTGTCAGGCGCTGTTATGGAATTACCCTCTCTAGCGTTGGCAGATATTTCTGGAGCTACGCAGATCACAAACACTCCTCTCTCTCTAATAATTCAACAAAGAAAAAAAAAAAGATGATGATTGAATCCTGTCCCTCATGTGACAGCTGAAGCCCAAGACAAACCGCGGTGACAAATACATTCATGGGAATCACAGAAAATGCATTTTGTATGATGTTCGATGCGGAGTTGTCACTCAGAATTATCTCTTACTTTGGTGGAGAACACAGTGGAGGGATTTCAGCACAAATACAAATTAAAAGTAAAAAGAGCAGAGACACATGGCGGCGGGAGAGAGAATTCCAGAGCTGCTCCCAAAGCCGCTGCCACTCCGGTCTAATCTTTAAAGTAACTCTACACATGCACTAGGAGAGAGAAAGCGAGAGAAATTGAGATCATTAATAGGGATGGCAAGGCAATAGATTTGTGCATTTATTATGTGGAGAAACAACATAAACAAGCACTGCGAGAAGTAGATAAGCAGGCTGCCACAAAGCTGCTCTCGGCCAGTTGGGCCACTAATCTGCGTGTTGTGGCCTACAGAGACGCCACCATGGACCATGTGAAGAAGAAAGCAACTTAAAAAAAACCCTATTAACTAGTATATACATTTATAATTACACATGTATATAGAAAAGCATGCAAGCGTTCATTATGGATTCATGGGCATCGCGTCACGTCTGCACACACACACACACACACACGACAGTCAAGTTCGCACATCCGTGTCTTATCAATGCATTCATAATGACATTCTACAAATTATGCTTGACCACCAGGCTTTGTCGCATCGCGCTGTAAGCATTTCATCTTTCTAAAAAAAGATGCCTACAAATGGAGTCGTTCTCTGTGATTGCGCATGTTGGGGCATTAAACCTCCAGGATGCGGAGAAAATGGGATTGCTCCCGTTTTGCTTCCGGCTGCGGACTCGCACGGTGGCTGGAGGGGCTGCGAGTTGATGGCTGGAACCGACTTAGCGGAGACAAGAAGAAACCAAGCCAATTTTCACTTTGTTGCTTCTCCAGCATGGCCAAGACATCCAATTCCATCAGGCCTTCGCTGCTGGGGCAGCTGATAGAAATGGGCCCTAAGTCCTGTAGCCGGGCCAGCTTATTCCCTTATCTTCTAATGGCTCTGATAGCGGATTGGAGGAAATGGTGTCAGAATAACTGCTGTATGACCTGCTGCCAAAGAGCCTGATTAATCTCACTAAGGAACAACAGGAACAAGCTATGGCTATTACAGATGCTCTACTAGCACTAATATAATTTACATATTTGCTAGAGGAGCAACAACTGGAGGATTTATGATCTAATAACTTAACTGTCAACAATACTAACACATCTCTTCCTGGGGAAGAGAAGGTAACCCACCCATTTGCCCGACTCGAGGTAACGATCTGTCCTCATGGATGAGCTCAAATCCCTATTATTTTGTGCTCTGACTCACCGGGGGCTTTGTAGAAGCCGATGTCTTCCTCGGTGAGAGGCAGCAGGTAGACTTCACCTTCCTTCCACAGCAAGGGGTACTCCTGCCCTCCGAAGAACTCTCCCGACCAGCCGTCGTGATCTGGAGGTAAAAGAAGGCAAACCATGAATCATAGCTCTTCTCTGCATCACACACAGCCAGGATATATATATATATATATGGCAAAAATATAGTGTTCACAAATAATTTAAAGTTTGAGTTCTTGCAGAGGTTGTGTTTCTGTTGGTTTTATTTTATCTGTGACCAACAGAAGGAAAAAAACAACAACTGGATAAGTGACCTTGAGAACTCTCTGGAACTAAAGGAAATACATGTAAATACAGGAAACACAACCAAACAGTAAACAAAAGTGAATTCAGAAACCCTGCAAGTTGCACAGAGTTAAGTTAGGACACTTAAGTTTGTGCTATAGTTGTGGCTTACACAGCTTATATTAGACTGTATACTATGTCAACTGCATATTATCTGCAATAATATCTGAATCATGCAATCAGAAAGTAAAAGCTGAAATTAACTTAAATCATTTGCTCATTTTCCAACATCATTTCCACACAGTGAGCGCATTCCAGTTTTTGTGTTTTCTGAGTTTGCAGCTCATTTCATATGCTGAATGAGTGTTTCTCAATTTGCCGGCCTTTCATTCCTTCGCAGCGTTTTTGTGCTGCTCATGTGTTGTCAAACTATTGAAGACGATTTCCATTTTGCTTATATTTTCTCTCTTTTGGCATGTCTTTTCCTAAGTAGCGCTGCATTGAGCTCTCAGGGCCACCGTGACTGTAAATGAGCCAGGCAAGTTTTCATCTGCTGTCCCTGGCCACGTATTAAAAGACTTAAAATAGAGTAAAACAACATATCCAATAAAGTTGATATATACAAGGACACATGCACAAGACAGTAAAAGTACAAGTATACGCTCACAAATTAATAATAGCACAGTAAAATATGATAGTTAAGAAAAGTGAATAATAATTTTAGCTGGGTTATAACAATCTCCCTGCAACAAGAGAAACTCATTAACGACTGATGAGCTTTAAACACTACCTTCCATGAAGTCAGAAGTGATGTTGGCAGCAGCGTAGTGATTGGACGAGGAGCAAGCCAGCGAATGTCCATGGCAAAAACACGGTTGGCAGCCGGCTGGGTTTACTTGTTGTAGGTTGAAAAACCCTGGCTTGCATCTGTAGACACACACACCCTCGTGTATTAAAAGTTATTAACATGCACATGCTGCACACACAACTTCGCACTACTGTTCTCACTAATCTGAGGTGTTCTCAGGCTGCGGTGTTAAGGAAGAAGGGAGCGAACGGGGCTCAGCTGCAAGGATCCTGACCCCACAGACACTAGCTGGCATATGGGTGGGACAGGAACACCGCTAAAAATCAGCCACTACACTAGTCACATTACACAGGAGAGGGGCCTGCCCAACGAGCCGTGAAATCAGGGGAAAAAAAAGTCAACAAACTGGGAGCACAGAATTATTCAATAGTTTGAGACCTGGGGCTGTGTGTATTGCTAATGTCACAGCGAGTTTATCAGTGTGATCCTGTATCCTGGAGGAACAAGATAGAAACAGACGGGGAAGCAGAGACTTGGTTATTGACATGTTGTTACAGTTGTGCTCACTGTCCAAATGACAGATAGCCCCAGAACTCTTTTCAGGTTTTAGACAGATTATTCTTAAACCTTTATTTTTTTAATCCTCTGCTGCACCTGTAGGACGTGCTGACCTTTCTGCTGGGTGTAATTTATATTTTACAGCAAACAAATTATTTTGCATCACTGTCAAATCTAAGAGTGATAATATAAATGTTTTGTCCTTATTATGAAGTTCAGACATGTTCAAATGTTAGAAAAGGCTTCACATGTTCTTATGCGCAGGACTGTTGCCTCAGTAACCGTGAGGTCACCTGCGCACACACCTGACGTAAGCAACAACCTTATAACACACCTGTCACAGCTCTGTCCCTCCGCGTTTGGCTTACAGAGACAGCGTCCGTCCACAGGAGAGCAGTCGTCCACACTCCCGCTGGGGTCACACTCGCACGGCCTGCAGACACCGGGCGACATGAGGATGGAAGATACGGGAGTTCACAGGTTATTGAGCAAGAATTTTAAAGACAAGGACAATTGAATGTGATGAGGATATTCTGTTTTTCACAGATGGGCAGCTACACAACAGCAGCCCTGGAAACAGCGGGGCGTCTTGCTCAAGGACACTTCAACAACATGGATGCTTGTCTCGGGGCTCGAACCTAATCACAAGTCGACCCTGTGAGTGCGTTTTTACACTCAACAAGTCTAACAAATGACCAAGATGCTTGATTTACTACACAATCACAAAAATTAAAAGGCTGTGTAAACAACCTTGATAAAAAAAAAACGAGTGTGTGGGTCAGCAGCGACTCGGATCATGTCAGAATTTGTTTGATCATTTTCATTGATTGATTGCTTTTGTTTGAAACTGTAACACGGAATCTATTTTTAATGAGGTGCTATTACAAATAATTCAATTATCCCAAGGCGAGCCGTCTCTACTTGTTTCTGCTCCAGTGGTCTGCGTAATTCACACCTCCACTCAACAGCCTGATTTTGCTGCATGAATGAGGGACGGCGGTGTGTGTGTTTGTGTGTGTGTGCATGTGTGTTGGCATGTGTGTGCATGCATATATGTTCGTGTTAATAGAATTTTGGCTGTGAGATTAATCCTTTGTAAACTCAACTCTGATATCATTGCACACTTCTGAATTATAAATTTATTGCTGAAACTGGTGATATTAAATAAAGGCAATTAGTTTCAATGGTTATAAGTAAGATTTTAATCAGTAATCAGTAAAACATCCTTCATCTCGAGCTTCGTTTTAAATGCACTAACTGATGTTTTCGGCCATATATTTTATTACATCTTTGGCTGATATGGTTAACTGTTTCCCTGCACATCCACCAGGTTTGGAGCAACGTTAGCATTCATGTGGCTAATGCAAGTGCAACATTTGCCACCATTCGCCTCCACCAGCTCCTGAGAACAAATATTTGGTTCTTTATCTAAAGCTATTTTTTTGTGTACAAGGATTTTTTTTTAAACTTTTTTGCAGCTGAAAACTCTTCTGCCGAGAGACTGAAGCTAAACAGTGGAGCTACGAGAAACTATCAAGTTGTCCAATAATTCTCTGTTCTTCATTCTGTTCGTCACTGTGAGAGACACGTTTTCAAATTCAATAGACATTTGATCCATTGTTCATACAAAAATATTGATTGTAGCAGCTTTAAAGTCACAAGAATAAATATCTTAAGTGTCAAAAGCTAACACTGATTTTCCATTTTTCTGTGACACTTCACTGTCTGTTGTCACAGTTTCCACATTTAGGTGGTAGAAATAATATTAACACCAAACATTCATTGATATGCGATTCAGCACCATCACAACTTTCATTCCCTTGGCACGTAGAGGGGGTCAGGGAGAGCTAGAACAGACTTCTTATGAATATAAATGCTGCAACATGCTTCTCATATGCACACACACACACACACGCACCATCATATACATTGACATGCTGGCTCGTATGTTCGCATATTTAGAAAGAGAGCGGTCAAGTCAGAGAAAGTTGAACTGTGCTTTTCATCATCAGAATGTATGCAGCAGGTCAGAGCATCTTCACACTGCAACAAAGGACACAAGCCTCAAAATGTAAATGAGGGCTCATACGTAAGGAATGAAAGCGACTCTGATTACATAACCTGCTGAGCTCCACATTGAAACGACCAAAATCAGAGCAATGTCCAAATGTAGAAAAAACATTATTTGAATAGATAATGTTAGTTAATTTTGTTGTTATTGCAACCAGCCATCAATTTGTTGAGATCTTTTTCCAATCAGTGATCAGTTTGTCTCTGGAACAAAACACAGAACAACATCTCTTTAAATAAAGAAATGGAAGCATTTACACTAAATAATTCAATGTCACAAATGAAGTGAAACACGAGAATATGCAAATATCACAAAGCTGAATTATGAATGACTGTAAATAACCTTGTAATAAATAGTTGGTGGCAGGAAAAAGAGATTATGGATGTTTGGGTCAATGAAACCAGATTAACATGGTATAATGTTATGCAAAACAAGACTACACCGACCTTGCCCAACTGGATATAAAGAATTATGCATTCAGCCGTATTGGAGGGAGGCAGTTTCTCCTTGGGGTTGGCTGCAGCTAAAGCTGTCTGAAGTTTCTGAAGGCTGGATCCTGTCACCATGTCAACAGATGGAGGAGGCCGTATGTCTATTTGGTTCTGAGGGATCTTCAAACACCAGGTCTTTTTCTGCTGGTTGGGACCGACTGAAACACTGACCATGTGCAGCAGGAATGAATTCATGGCAGCATAACTTCATTTTCTGGGCTTAGGTCACCATGACACTGAGTATTTGCCATATGTTTTCATTTAGCATTTTTTAAACATTAGATTGAAGAGGGACACATATTGCATGGTCCTCCAAATATTCAAGATATATTTTTTAAACTCTTGAGGGAAATATCTGACTCTTTAGCAGCTAAATGCTCAAATATGTTCACCGGCTAGTCACTAACTTTGTCTGTCTGACATTTGGTGGATTAATACGAGCTCTGTGAAAACAGTGCATCTGAAATCAGTGAATATGAGGGTGATGAGAATGAATCAAAACAGGAAAGTTATGGGCTGTAAAACCAAAACGATGAGCTGAAAGACACTCAAGAGCTCAGAGTTAGGTAATAACTGGTGATAGGTGATTAACTCTGCAGTTAATACAGTGTAAGATTTGGTTATTATGAGCACATGCTTCACTTTATCATCTGTTTACTGTCCTCAACTTGTGGATTCCTCTAAACAACAAACACATCTACTTGTAGATTGCATTGAAAATGAAATGATAACAATCCATTGTTTTGTCCAGTCCAAGACTAATGAGAATTTTGCTTCACAAAAAAACATTTTGTGTTGTAGTTTAGAACCATACTGATTAATCAGATGGTGATAAACATCAACGCCGTCCTACTGTCTCGTCAGATAAGACAAAAGAAATGGACATTATTTTTAGGAAGGGGATGATAATATTGATTAAACAATTCAGCTAATATATGTGTAAGAGGCAGAAGACAGTGCCACACAGGAATCTTTCGAGACCCTAAAACACCCTGCTCAGAGTTTGATTGAAATATTTGTTGAAATCTTGACTAAAATGAATGTTGATTTCTTTTCCCCAGTCCATGTTTCCATGTGGAAAATTACAGCGCTGTGGGTTGACAGGCTTGTTGGAACGGTTGTTAGCAGTTTGATACTGTATTTGGCACAATGTGGCGCTCGCTGATAAGAAGGTCACTAATTCACAGTGGTGTCACATAGAGAAATGAGAATCCTCTTGTTTACGGCTGCTTTGTAGTTTGATAAATTCAGGCTTGGGGAAGTTAGATGGTATTCCGGCAAAACAGGGAAGATTTATTTGGTCTGTCTCTGTGGTGCCTGTTTATTTCTTTTAACCCCTTCTCTGTTTTTGTATCACTTGTTTAGTTTAATCCTTAAACATCTGCTTTGTTTTTGTGAGTCTTGTCTCTCAGTATGTTTGTGCATGTGTGTTTATGAGGACGCGTGTTGCTCACCTGCAGCCACCAGGGCCGAGCGAGTGAAAGCCCGCCCGACATGTGTCACACTTCTCCCCTGTCACGCCAGCTCGACACGCACACCTTCCCTCTACATCACACTGCAGACTCACCGAACCTGGGAGGGACACGGCAGATGGATCGTGCATGAAGGAAAAATCGAATGGAAAAGGGTGCACAGAGGGAAGGTTGGAGTATTTCCAAGAATATGGTGGGAAAAAACCTTCAGAATCCATAAAGGTTTTTGGTAAATTACATGAAATGGATCAATATATCATTAATGATTTGTCATAACTGGGATAACGGGATACCTGTTATTGAATTCCTGTTCAAAAACCCCAGAGATGAGCTTGGAAGAGCAGGATATAACCTTGCAACCACACTGTAGCTGACATACTGTAGCTTTAGTTAATGGAGAAAAAAGACCAGCTGGGGCATTGTGGACATGAGAGAAAAGGAAGCCTGATGGAGTCGGCTATAACCTTTTATCAATATAATGGACTCCAGCAGCTCCGTGCAATCACCTAACACTGTTCAGAAAACACAGAGGAAAGGATGGCTGATGTTGTTCATTCCTCCCGCTGGTTCTCTGTCTTTACCCTGATGATGGTGTAATTAAGAGCCCAAACATTTAATGTCCCTCCACCTAAAATTAGACTGTGTTTAATGGCCGCTGAGAATCTTCATTGATGACGTTCAGCCAGTGAGCCGGATCAATTTACAACAGCTGAGTAAAGTCTTGGATTCCTTTAATGGTCATCTGGGAGGCGGAGGATAAATCTGATGAGATGTGCGAGACATGAGATGAACAAGACGGTATCAATTATGAATCAGAAAAGATTCTACTCTTAGGCAAGGTTTGGCAGCTGAGTAGTCGATGGGTGAGGATAAATATTAATGTGGCGTTATTAATGATTTAAAAACATTTGGCCATAAAATTTGCAACAATTAATCCTGTGAGTCCTTTTTGTCTGCAGCTAAATCTTTTGGTGCCTTATTGTGCCAATACAGCAATCCAATTTAACCATAATTCAATTTTCTCATGCCAGAGAAAACTGGTGAGTCATGATATTGGCATGGATCATAATTAGGATTTTAAGTTATTATCAGAGCAATTAAAGGATTTGCATCTGCAGTTTACCATTAATGTTGCAGTTGCAGGGCAGGCAGGGCTCCTCGGCAGACTTCCTGTAGTGGTTCTCTCTGCAGCGCTCACAATGGGGCCCATCAGTGTTGTCTCTGCAGCTCACACAGCGCCCCCCACTGCCGGTGCTCCGGTACTGCTCCATGTCGAACACGCACTCCCCTGACCTCCCGCTGCAGTTACACTCTGCGAGCGAGGGAAAGCAAGCAAGAAAGAGAAAGAGCAAGGGGTCAAGCGAGGGGAGACGTGGAAGAACGAGGAACCGGCGGCCACGGGGGAGGGAGCAGGCAGAGGAGGCAACAAGGTAAAAAGAGAGGAGACAGAAATAGATGGAGGAAAGAGACAGAGGGGGGATATATGTGTGAGAGATTATGTGTTCTGGGATTGGATCATAATTTAGAGGCTCGTTGCTAATCTCATTTCACACAGGCCTAATGAGGAGCCAATCGGCTGTCAGGGGGCACTTAGATAACAGTAATTCATGTTTATACAAGAGCAAATTACTCAACTGATAACACACCATCACAGCTCTCATACCCCTCACATCAAATCCCTCCTTAGTTTACCAGTTACCCTGAGGGGGGATTTAGGTGAAATTGCCCATTTTATTATGAATCAAGCTCTCCGCTGTGCTGGCAATAACCATATGATTATTCCTTCCTGTTAATAAGGAGTCTCAGCAGAGTTCAGTGTATTCCAAAGGTAAAAAATGATCACCAGTTGCTTCCAAAGCGAACGCGGCACAAACTTGGGATTTGGTGGTGAAAGATCAGTGTTTCATTTGGCTCTGACTAATGTTACCTTCATGATATTATTATGAGTGAATGAGGGTTCGACATCAATTACAATAAGACTCCTCTCATATTTGTAACATGATTTTGACTAGTGGGAATCTGGATGTCATTAAACCTGCATTGATGCATTTTTTTCACTACTTGGCACAGAGCAACAAGCTATAAACACACCGTCGACATTTTATCACCACAGACAGTTGATATGACAAACATGTTAGCAAACAGTTCACATCTGGCATGCACAAAGCAACATTTGCATTCATTTGGTGGTACATATTTTTCAATGCACACATAAATGATCGTATATGCAAATGTAAAACAATTCCACATGTACATAAATAAGATTCACAATTGTTTTTCTGTTGCTTATTGTTTTATGTACATAGTCGTAGAATTCCACAAATATGTATATTTCAAAGTTTTAATGAAAAACACATTTGGATGTTGTTGCATTTACATCCTGTTGAACCCACATTTACATTTACTGCTTGTCAATTGTGAACCTTGCTGTATTTGCGTGTTGGTGTTTTGAGCTCAATTCATGAATGCATTATTTTCAATATAATTATCTGTGTGTAGCCAATCAGATCCTTCTGCTTCAGCCAATCACATGAGCGCAGATTCGAGGATCTCATTTAGCGTGATCTCATAATGTTACATCTACCCTGCAGGTCAACCTCACATGGTCTCCACAGGTAGACAGGTATACAATATGTATATGTAAAATATGGATCAGTGCAGCTTCAAGCATCAGTCCTGACATTGCATTTCTGATAGATGAAATGAAAAGACATTACAGAAACCAGCAGCCTTTGCACTGCCAGGAGAGGCCTTTTGAACACAGCATGCATCTTTTGACAAATGCCGAGTCTCTTGTTATCACATCTGCAATTCCTCTGCTCACAGGGCAACAGCATCTGACAAAAACTGACACTCAACATAGAAAGTCGCTGCAGCATGACTCCGTTCTGATTGGCACCAGTGGGCAACTAGAGCACAAATACGTCCAGTCGGCTCGACTTGTCAGCTCCCATCCCCTCTATCTTTATCGTGCCGGCTAGTGGTGCTGCCACTGCTGGTCAGGCGAGCAGATAGTCAGGTGGCAGTCCTGTCAACAGCAGCCTGAGCCTCTGCTACGTTTCCTTTAGTGCTGCAAACTCCTGTTGACCCTGACAACATCTCATAAAATGTGATCTAGTCCACGACGTCTGCCGTTAAACATCTGATAGACTCAGGCTGTCCTCGAAAGCATGCAAAATAACCTTGCTTGAAAAATTCTGCATAAAAGATTCTTCTTATTATTATTATTAACATTACAAGCATTATTATCATTATTACTATACAAAGTTCACAAACATCAGGTCTATCAATATAGGTTATAGCAAAAGTTACTTCACGTGTGATCCGAAGCGAGGAAAATTAGTTTGTTTAATTATGGTTCTCCATCCTGAAATGAGCCTCGGGGCGAGCTGAACATCTGGCTTCTCATCTCTCTCAGCAAGTTCAAAAGTATATTTGTTAATGTTTTAATTACTTGCTGCTCCTGTTTCCCTACCTGTTTTTTTATTCAGCTTTTGTTTTTATAGTTTTTCTGTTTTTGGGATATTTAGTTTGGTCGTCTGCACTGAAAAATAGGTATGTGACTATAATTATTTTGGATCATTCCCAACAATGTTTTATATGACTCTGTAACTTTTTTTTATGTTGTAATGAACAATAACAGAGTTTGTAGCTCAGGTCATATTGACCTTATCAATCTCCTATCTTGAATTAAAACTCATGGAAGCATTAAACAAATTATAATGAACATGCTAAAATGCTGCGGCATGTTTTCCATTCAGGAGGAGTAAACAGTAAGTGTAGTAGAACAGTTTAAAGGTGGTTTATGTGGGATGAATATTTCTACAAGCAGTGCACACATGCAAATTGTACACTTGTCAATCACAAATCACTGAGTTGTTTTGCAGCAGGTTTAAGACAAAGACCTCGACGCAGCTTTCCACAGTTTGACCATCTCGACCACATTTAGGTCTTCACGCCCACAACCACCTCTTCTGCATGCTGTCATCCATCCCGTCCAGCCTGTGCATCACTGCCACTGTGGAGGAGCCACACAAGTAAGGAGGCAGACTTGGCTCCACATTCAGTTTGAGCACAATAGTGTACAAAAGACTCTTCCCTGTGTCTGAAGGAGCCACTTGCTCAAACACTATGCCTCACACATTTTTGGATGAGAAATCTACAGGATTACAAAGACACACTTCAGAATATGACACTGCAGGATATTTCAGTGTTGACCTGAAGCCTTCTCAGCCATGAATTCTAGTTTTCTCAATTTTCCTTCTCACACAGACACAAGGACATTTTGTGTAGTTGCATTATATGCTAAGATGAACAATTAATGAAAAGAAACTGGAGCACACAGCTTTACACAAGGTTAGCTGCTATGGTTCATGGTTGACTTGTATGGAACTGTAGCTGCAGTTCTGTTGCCTAGAAATGTTTATATGCTACTAATGCAACAGCCAATACATTTGGAGAGGAATGTGGTGCCACCTGGATCACATTTTTCAAAAAACATAACAAGGAAACATTTTTGATGAACATCAGCAAGTTGCAAAATGTTCATGAATGCATCTGCAACATGTTCACCGATTTGGAGTACGACGATGATGTAGAAACTAAAGCATGATTAAAGGTTTTTATGGTTGAATTTAGGCAATCACAGTGATTGGTTTAGGTTATGGAAAGATCATGGTGATATAATATTTGTAATTTATTTATAATTATTTATAATTCATGATTATATAATATAAAAAAGTAACTGAAGTAAATTTTGGAGTGCCCACCATCCTGCCCGACCTCCTCCCTCCTACTCCAAATATCGTTGCCAAAGGACACAACATATTTGGTTTTAGTAATGTAATTTGTAGGAGTTGGGGTTAGTATTAATGGTGTCAGGCTGTTCCTGCAGTCTGGTAGAAATGGTTTATTGTATTGTGTCATACACATCGATAACAGTGCTCAGGAAGCCAAAGCCAGGTCCGACCCCCGTCCTCAACTACTATATGATCTGCACATGTTGTACAACTTTACTGTAAGTGCACTGTTAGTCTCCACTATAGAAAAACTTTCTTCAACTTTCTTTTCTCTATGTAAAAAGAGATGAACCAGTGCCTTCAGGGACTCTGAGAGAGGGCACTAACCTCTCCTGAGAGGCCTTTCCTGCAGCACTTCAGACTCCTGCTGAGGGTTTCCAAGGACTCTTTAATTTGCATATCGTGCCCATATAGATGTGGACGTTGCCCGCGTATTGCTCCTTGGGGCTTTGTCTCAGAGATTTGCCTGGACACACAGTGACAGCCATGTTCTTCTATATCTCCAGTGCTTTTAACCGCGCGTAGCCCCTCACAGCTCAGAATAACCTCTCATTGCAGTATGGTACAGTAGGACTATGTTGTAATATCAAGGCGGATTCAAACTTGTTATTCCTTTTCATAATCAAAGTGGTGGCCAGCATCAATCTGAGTGGAATAAGAAGTTTAATCAAAGATCCCCAAACACCAGAAACCAGCTGCAAATACTTCCTGAACTAGATAATGTCACACATGAAAAGAACATATGTAAATTTATGAAAGGATGACGACAGAATGTGGAACCCTGATTATGAGATGGAATATTAAAACTAAAAAACTATAAATGTTTGATTTTGATTTAGCGATCAATAAAACCAGATAGAACGAATGAATGATGACAAACAAGCTACACTAACTTTTCCTGACTGAATTATGAAATTTAGTGCACGGTGAATCAGCCATCTTTCAGCTGCAAGCCATGTTTCTGGGAGGCTAAAGGAGGTTTGCCATCTTGCCTCACCTGCATGAGAGGTGATGCAATTCACCATCTTATTGTCTCCTGCCCTTTATATGAATAATTTCTTCACACTGTTGCAGAATGCATCGCAGAGAAGGACCGCGATCCCTGCAGGCGCAGTTATTTCTCATTTTTACATTTAATTTGCTGGACGAATGAGATGTCGGGACTAGCCAAGAGAGTGGAGGACCAGCAGTGATAAGAAACCGGTCTGTGAGGGATCATGCTCTATACGTATCTGCACGACCTTTAGTGTGCTGTTACAGACAAATCAGACCTCGGCCCAACCCGCACAATATTCTGTCTCTCACCGTTGTGCTCGGGTTAAGATGAGAAATTTTGATAAGAGGTCTTGCAAAAAAGCAGCGTTGTTCATTGTGCATCATTGTTTAGTCGCTTGACTGTAAAATCCTCATGATTAAAATCCTTTCTCCTCTCCACACAAAAGAGTGTGTAATGAGAAAGTCTGCAGTGAGGCCTACACATTCAGACATGCAATTTATATGTTCTAACCTTTAAACCTCAATTTAATCTTTAAACTTTTTAGCTGAGTATAGCAAGAGTCATAATTGTGTTTTAAACTGATGAGGCACAACTTAAAAAAACATGCTTAATATTGTACTTTTTTTTTTAGGTTGAGGTATTTGTTGGGGCTGTTTCCCTTTGTATTTAAACTAAACTAACTGGCTGCTGGCGCTAATATTCATCATACAGACATGAGAGTGGTATCGATCTTCTCATCTACTCAAGTGATAATTTTATGAAAAATCTCAGCTCTGTTGGCTGCACATGTTTAACTGCTGCGAGTTAACAGAATGAAAAATAGTGAATAACTCAATTTTACTGCACTTGAAAACAGTTAACCTTTTAGTCACAGTGATAGTTTTACATATACACTGACTTTTATAATGGAAACATTTAAATAATACGTCAGTTAGAAGTGATTTTTAATGCTTATTTATCCACTTTCTGACTCTACCCGACACAACTCCCTGCAGTTACAAATGTATTTTATAGTGACTCCAAGTCACAATTAGCTACCTCATCTAACAAAAAAAGTTATTATTAAATGTTAAATAAGTAGATGTAAGAGGGCAGCTGTGGCGCAGGTGTATAGTGGGTTGTCCATTAATCACAGGATTGGTGGTACCCTTGGCGATTCGGTGAATGAATGCAAATTGCACTGCGCTTTTGTCTGCGAAGGTATAAGTGCAGTCCATTTAGCATTTACATGTATCATTGATTATACTCAATAGCTAAAGCCCTTATCCCCCACGATGCACTTTACCAGACATGGAGTGCAAATGTAGCAATGCGGATCGGGCGGACGTGACCATGTGACAGTTGAGGCGGAAAGGACTCAGCAGGAAATGAAGTGGAAGGATGTTGACAGGTGCCAATTTACATTTTGGGAAGAACAGAGGAGTTTTCAGATTTAGGTGGAAATGCAATGTGTCAACAGGTGATCAGGATAGAACATACTGTGCTATGCTGGATAGGGTTGATATATATAGATGAGACTGGAGGGGAAGTCGAACTATGTTGTTCCAATTTCAAAGTCTAAAATTGTATAGAAGATTAGAAAATAAAAATCCCTCAATGCTACTTTGTATTATGTTGACAGCTACTGTCAATATATTTCATAACTCTTTGTGCATCAATATCTCGCTGGCATCATTGTGAGAGTGCAGGCGGGGGGTAGAAGACAGACAGAGCAAATAGGAAGATCAGCATGACGAGTTTGTTTTTGTGCCTTGAACTGCAGCAAAAATAACGGGGAAAATGTTCAGTGTCGCCAGAAGGAAACCTCTCTGTTAGTTCAAAGTGCACAATTGACTAATTGCATCTGATCAGAGCAATAAATTGGTGATTAGTTTTGCACAAAGACTGGTTTGATGAATATTGGAAATGTCTGTCGGGCTGTAGAATCAGTGCACAGGTCATCAGTTTGACCTCTGTTTCATCGCATGCCGGCTGACAGACATGCAGACTGATGCTTTGGACGGAGACGGCATCACGTTATAACACTCAGGGTCAGAGAATACAAACATACAAAGTCACCTTAAAACAATACTTTTACTGGTTTCCAGCAAGTTGCTTTAGTTCTAAATTCTAAAAATGTCCATGAATATGTTACCATGACATTGTGGCAGTTTTCTACCCATCTGTTGCTCGTGTGTCTGTAAACGTGAGAACCATCTATTTAACTAAATGTCTCTTTTGTGCAGAAGCATTAGGAGTTCAGTAGTAGATCAAGATGTCCTCTTGCATTGCCCTAAATTAAAGGCTAGAATAAGACAGCAAACGCAAGAAAACAAAAAAATACAAGCAGCGATTAAACGGATTTCAGGCTTAAATCAGCTTCTGTATCCATCATATCTCAGAGTAGGAGTACTACCAGGAGGGTTAGATGATAAGTATCTACAGTATTATGAACCGTACTATTGATATTCAAGCAAATGATCAGAGTCACCCAGCTACAACAGCAGCCTTCAACCTTAAATCAGTGGCAAGAAAGGATTTAAAGAGTCTACCTACTGGAACAGCCTCGGGCTAAGCCGAAGACACCATCAAACAAACAAAGGAAATTATGAAGACCTGCAGCAACCTGCTCAGGCTATAAATGATTTCAATCTCCGAGGGGGCAAATCTTGATGAGAATGACATCCCGCTGCACCCCTGATACACACACACACACACACCGACTCTTGCACAACCCTTTGCATATGTCTCCATGCCTATTTTAAGACCATAAAGCAAACAGCGAGAAAAAAAAAGAAAAAAAACAGCAGTCCAATATCAAGTTTTGATAAACAGCTTGGACTGAGATTACAACAAAACATGTTCACAAAACACTCCCATGAACCCCCCCCCCCCAAACTTCCATTTGCCACCTGCTGCTAATATTCACACAGCAACAACAGCAAAGATCGCTGTAATAATCACACATGATTGTCCCCACTTTTCTGCCTTTCGTTCTTTGAAAGAAGTTCTATAAGCCGTCCGCCTAATAAATTGAAATTCCAGATATTAGAAGTGCTTTTTTTTTTAAAAAAAATCAGGAAGACACAAGCATTTCCTGTTTTGTCATCAACTAACCAATCACAGTCTAAGAATCAATACCGACGTCCTTCATGCTATGACGAATACATTAATGGTAGAAAATGGCAAAGAAATGTTGCTGTTAGTCAGTTTTTGGTCAATTAATATGGAACCATTCTGTATCTTTAAAACATGTTGGACTATGCAAATTTGCTTAACTGAACAAAACATTATACCGACACAAGTTATCAAAGGTCACCAGTGGAAGTACTTTAACATATTATTGTGCTTATTCATCACTATTTCCAACATTCTGGTTGATAGATTGTCATTTGTCTAACTCTCTTTTATCTTGTCCTGACATGCAAAACCTGACAAATGAAACGCCTGATTCATATCATTTGCACACATGTATAAATATCCAAACACATGCTGCACTGACTGAGATAAACACACTTTACAAACTGTGTACTGTAATTGGATTTCCCAGGAAGTCCGTATGTGATACAAGGTTGCAAGTTAATTATTTGAAATGGAGAGATAACAACTAATTTGTGCAGTAAGTTTCAAATCCTCGCACTTAGATTTACTGCATGTGGTGCCAGAAGAGCATGATAAAGAGGATTTATCTTTGAAGAGTTAAAGAGGCAAAAAAAAAAAAAAAAAAAGAAAATAAGTAGTTTATTAATCATGTGTCACTTTGTGTTTATTTTGTAAAGTTCAGGTTTTATCTTAATTATTGTCTTATTCTTGGAGTTTTCTAAACCCCAAAAGGTCACGAGTCTGTTATAGTTTATCCTCCCCACTAAAAGACTATTTGCTAAAACACTGCCCGAAAGAAACACTTGACATTTTTTGCCAGATTTGTTGGTAATTGTCGTGGCGGCGACGGCGTTCGCTGCAAATGGCCGACGTAATTGTGCCGCACGTGTTTTCTCTTACCGCCACCTTTCAAGATGTCTTTCTTTGTGCCCCAGTAATTGGAGGTGATGTTGCAAAGTGTTTGTGAATTAGGTGCCGCCTCGTATTTGCATGACTGCACCATATACATAACCATATCTCTGTCAGCTTCTGGTGCTGTTTGTTGTCAGTTGTTGCTGCTGTGCTTAAGTAAAAGGCTTTAAGAAGAAGAACTGCTATTATACCTCTTATATATAACATGATATGTCATATTAGTTCTTCCGTGACCTGCACTGGTTCTATCACACTATTTAAGAACAGAATATGCAAATTAGCTCTACATGCTCATTTGTTAAAATAAATGTCATGTCTGCATTTTAAATATGAAGCTACATAATTTAGCTTAGCACAAAGACGTCTAATTCTTCTCTGACTAACATGGTAGAACTCATTTGTTTAATCTATAGAAAAACTGAAGTGTTAAGACAACACATTGCACATCGCATATTTCTTAATTCGACTCGAGGAAGTTACTTTTCCCAACCAGGAATAGTCCAGAAAACATAATAGATATACTCGATATAGATATTTACATAAGGTGGAGAAGAGGGTTTTTTGTGTGTGAGCATGTGTGTGTGTTGACAGCTATGTGGCTGATGTTCTCACACGGTAAAGATATTATACATGTTTCTTTTAAAATTAAGTTACCATTTGTTCAGCGAGTGATTATAAAGCCTGAACATCTTCTATATTTAGTAGAGCAGCCATCAGCCTCATGAGATGGAAGTGATAATCTCATGGTTAAGGTTATGGAAAGATCTGCTGGAAACGGGAAACAAACATCCTGTTTTTGAGTCCAATATTTTGTTGATATCAACATGATAATGTTATAATGACGTCACCTGGTTTGTTCTCATTTGTTCCTCTCATAACTACTATAGCAGACAGTCTGTAGCTCTTGTTTCCAAAGTGAATGCAGGTACGTAAAGATGAAAGAGCATACGATGTTATAAACAAAGCATATAGTAAGTAAATCTATCAAACTTGTGACTATTCTGATTATACTGATTTTCTTCAAGGTATGTTACACATGAGACCTGCCTGTGTTCATTTTTGATAGATTTTTATGATTTTCCAGGTCAAAACTGGATCATAGCAAAACTCATAAACAGCAAACATAAGAAAATATATCAACAATTAAAAACAGCAAACATATCGAATGTATTGAATTTCAGCAAATTAATGCATGTTCTAAAAATAACGCCATGCACGATTTTCTTTTTGCCTTTTCTCTCAGTTCCTGCAAATCCAAAGATCGTGTTCCCTCTATTCGATTAGTCCTGCTTTATTTGTTCTGAAAAAGCACCACATCCCTTCCACCTCATGTGAAAGCAGTGTAAAATTACTGCAGCCGAAGCAGCCTCGCTCTGCAAATGGTGCCGCCGCTGCTCCCCACATGTGATATCAGGTATAACTAAGGGTCTCAGCCTTCTCGAGCCCGCGAATGTTTCACACTTTAGACCTCTGACAGCTCGGCCTGGAGTCGTTAGCATGAAGACGTGTCTCCTGTAACTAGCAGGTCGAGGGGTGGGACCGTCCTGACGTCGTTTCACCTCTTGGTAGCAACAAATGAGGACAGAATAACAGCATGTGTGCAGTTTATAACTCCAATAACAGCACAGCAAAATAGGAACAGGAGACATAATATGAAAGAATTATTTTTTGCCAAACATAAAATGCCAAATTAAGTATATTTTGTCTTTCAAAAACTGAATTGCACCCTGAAGACACTTTTTTTTTCTTACTTTTGAATCATTTCATAATCTTTATTCATGTTCCTTTTGTGGTTTAGATGATGCTTTGTTTGAAAGGTAGTTTCATCATTTAAGCCTTTTATGTTAATAGATTTATCAAACTGCCTAAAAACATGTTAATAATGCAGATTCTTGATGGACACTGTTCTAGCCTCGATTGCTGAGGGTAATAAAATATTGATTGTGATCTTATTTTGTCTTGAAACATAAAAACAACTTGATTACTACTCTTCATCATCACTTATTGTTTGCAGGGTTTTTATTTCATTTATATTTCGTCACTTGGTATATTTAGTATATTTAATTTCCTTGGTGCAAATTTGCAGATCATAATCAGCAGCAGATAAAACTAAGTCCTTTGTGAAAATGTTTTGCCCAAACACAGAAAGAATATTATGGTGGCCTGACACGGAAATATTAAAGGTTGGCGGGGCAAACTGAGGCAAAATGAGTTTTGTGCTGGATAGAGATGTGCAATTACACCCAGCGTTCATTGTTATGCGTCCTCATTCTGTGTCTCTTTTATATGGCGTGTGTTTATTTATTAATATACTGCATTGATTAAGTTGGGTGCAGTACTCTATTTAAGACGCCATCTGCTTGGAACCAAGAGTAAGAGTAATTAAAAGAAGCATGCTGCTTAATAGAATTCAGCGAAAAACAAATACAATTTGTGAGCCACTCTCCTTTATGGTTTTTATCCCTCAACCAATTACAATTCATCCTCGACAGCATTCAGTAAAAGTGCTCAGTGTGATGAGCCAAACCTGATAATATTCGTGCTAAGTCATACATGCAGAATTGCAATCGGGGATGTCTGCAAGCATATGTGCACGAGACCAATGCGTGTGTATCCACACGTTCAAATATCCATATAAAACAGAAGCTGATTTAAATACATACACATTTTCCAAGCAGGCCAATACTTACACTTTACAATGCCGGCTTTTTTATATGATTATGTGCTGTAATGAAGTCACAATATTAATTTCATGACTGTTTGTTCTCGCTCAAAACGTGATAACGGAGATGTGGTGGCAGTGTCGTATCTGCTCGCTCATGCAGCAAATGCCAAAGCTGCACGAGAGGAAATCAACATTTCAAGATATATTGGCAATTGATGTAAGGTTCACTGGTAGATTTTACGAGACCTTTGACGGCTGCAGCCTGTCGCTCAAATTCAACGCTGTGGGCTGCACCCAGAGGGTTTGTGACAGCGGCCCAGGAGCAGGCTACTCACTTAAACACTCATTGGCGGATTCCCCGGTGGCCCTGGCCCAGGGTCTGTCCTGGTAGAACGGGTGACATCTCTGGCAGTCATCTCCCACTGTGTGATGCTGGCAGGCGCAGACCAGACTCCCGTGTTCCCCCTCAGAGCACTCGCTGGCGTGACCGTTGCACTTACATCTGAGGGAAACACAGACAGATATGTAAAAGATGCAACTTCTCCTATGCAATCTCTCTCTCTCTCTCACAGTCAGTGGAGTAGAAGGCAGAGGAGAAGGGACAGTGAGAAGGTGTTTCCACCGTAAGGACTTGTCACTTCTTATTATCTTTCACAGGCGTAAACATGGCCTGAGATGAGGTGGAGTTTTCATTCCCCTTCAGCAGCTGCACTGTTCAACTGTGCTAATATGCTCACACTGTCTGAGAGTGGAAGAACCAGCATCAAGCATCTCTAATAGCTTTAGTAAATGCATTTGTGTTAAACGTTTACCTACATGCAAGCATTTTGTTTGCACCTCATCTCTAAATTATTGTGTGTTGTATACGTTTTAAAAAGTGAGTATTAATGAGATGAGCAGGATTTATTAAGTCCATTTTCACAAGATAGTTAATATCAGTTAATTTCCTTTCTCCCTGCATTAGGACATATCATTTCCTCTGAAGCACGGTGGCAGCTACGCCGAGCTGTGTGTAATACTTCCTGGCAGCGTCGCCAGATTTCGTCGAGTGGCTGTGATAGGGGACGGGGACTTGTCGCTGAGTGGCAGGCTCTGTCAAATTTAGCCAGCTGTCCCGCATCCAGACGTATGCTTGCCCGAGGCTCAGACCCAGTTATTTCCGTTGTCGCTGAGACAACAACATCCTAGTAACTCCAAAGTGTTTCCAATCGTATCACATCTCTCTGCTCGAGCAGACTTGAGCTGATTATTCTGACTGAATATGTTCTTGGAGGAGGGGGGTCACCTGAAATATACAAGTAACATATGTGTTCAAAAAGTGAGGTGCAATTTGAGTCCTAAGATGCATAAACAGCAATTTCCATATATGTGGATTGTTGCCAGCAAAATTCTAGCACATTTTTCTTTTCCTAGAAGTCGACCTTTGCTTGTGTCTGCAGTGATAGTCTGTATAAATCTCAAGCAGTCTTTTACAGCAAGTGTAGCACTGATGCGTAAAGGCATGTGCACAGAAAACACTGGTACAAGGCGATGTAACATGTTGTCATGTGGGTCTGTCTCCCTCAAGTGTTGTGACATTGGTGGGCAATTTGTCATGCCGCTGCAGTGATCCTAAGTGTTTATGACAGGTGTCAGATCAGATTTACATTCTTTCTGAAGGCTTCATCGCAACTACTTAATCGTCCACTTCTATCTGCGGCGCCAAGGTGCAGCCTGGTCCTTGGCACTGTGTCCTCTCTCATTACTTTGAGTAATAAAGCAAAAGAAGTGGAAGGAGGATGGAGGATTATCTCGGTTTATTCTAATCTGATGGCAACTTGACAGACAGCAAGGTGGGTTTTTTTTATCAGTTTTCCAAAAAGCTGTCCAAAATAAGATTCAGATTGCTTGCCTTGCTTTGCACACGAACTAAATCCCTGTTACATAAACCTGTCTCCTAAAAATTGTGTGCATGTATGACATGTTTGCATATTCAATCATGTTTTGAAAGGTTACACCAGATAATGTTTTTTTATACTCACAAGAAGGAACTTTTATTTTAAGCATATCTGGTTCATACTGAATGTATCTGAAGAAAAAAATGTGGTAATGGTTAAAAGCCGAAAAAGTCAAAGCTACCTTGAAGCAGATGTTGAATTTTTCAATCTTCAACCAAAACCATGATCTTTCCCTGACCCTGTTTTACAAACCTATTTCCACCAATATGTGACATGAACCCGAGCTCATCTGTCAAAACCTGTGCTTTATATGCCCAAGCACCCAGCGCTACCTCCTCAGGCAGTGATTGTGTTTCCTCAAAAACATATTCGGCAAAGCCAATTAGTGTTATATAAATGTATTTTGCAGGAAGCAGGGTTGCATGTTTGAGATAGCTGGAAGCTGGAAATGATAAAATACACTTGGACAAAACTTTTGGATTTTTCATTTGGTTTCAAAGCTCAAGGTTAACCTCTAAATTGGCTAATTTTAACACTTCACAAATAATACTGGTTATGCAGGGTGACACATCTCTTACCTGCCGCCCACAGAGAAATCAGAGATGGCGTAGAAGTACGAGCGCAACACTTTAGCATCCTTGAAGAACTCGTCTCCAAAGGTGTTCAGCCTGTCCAAGGAGATGAGCAGGTCAGTGGCTGTCACCCATTCCTGGAAAAGAAGAGAAAGGCAGGGAAGAAAAAAGGAGCAACAGGGTGAGAGAGATGTTAGAAAGCACCATTTGAGGTCACCTACTTCAAAAAAGATGAATGACAGCGAACCAGAGGAGGGCAGTGCGTCGGCTGCTGTCACTCTTGGAGAAGCCAAACTGAGAGGGATGAGCATATGGAAGAGAGGAAAAGAAAAGAAGAAGTTGGAATAGGGAGTCGGTGGATCAAGGAGAGAAGGCAGGGGTGACGGCGTGACGGCGGGGGAGAGAGCAGATGTAATGGGGAGATAATGAGCACGGCGTAGGAAATCGAGTTAATGTCAGAAAGTGGGTTGAAGAAAAGGGGATTAATGGAGACAAAAGCTGAAATATGAAAAAAGCATGAGAGAAGAGACAACACCCCAGCAGTACTTCAGTGTAATGGATGGGACGTGGCAGAGCTAACATCCCTGATATGATTTAAGCTCCTCTGTTTGAGCCCGCTGCAAAGGTAAAGACAGGATGAAGCGAGAGCGGGAGGAAAAAGAGTGAAGAGGGATAGCACAAAGAGAGGAAAAGCAAACGGGAAGTGCAATAGTGGGCTTGGAAGATAAAAGCGAGGCCAGGTAAGGGGAGAACAAATGACATGAGGAATCTCTCAGCAGCGAACAGAAGCAACTTTAAAACAAATAGCTGGAGAGAAAGTTTCTGTCTGTTTCTTGGCTGGGACTCTGTGGCAGTCCTGAAAAAGCCTGTAATGCTGTACGTTTTGAAGCTTCTCCCCAGAGGTGTCTTTGAAGTGTGGCGATGGGAGAAAAGGAGATTGGAGCGGATGGGCCTCAGACTGGAAACATGTGTGATGAGTTTGTTCATTCAAGTTGTTCTCAAGTGCTGTTTGTCTTTGCGGCGCTAAAGCCCATCAAATATGACCAAACTGGATAAGACTGGATTTAGCTTATTCAGTACAAACTGTACACACATTATAAGTGTGTAAAACATACCAGATATAATACATCATATCATTTCCAGTTGCATGGCTCTTGTTCATATCCTGCAGAGGATGAATCCTACCGACTGTGATGATCCTCTGACCTTCACCTGCAATTCCCATCTGCCTCAGTGTTTGCTTTGTGTTTACTGCTAATTAGCAAATGTTAATGTGCTAACAAGCTAAACTAAGATGATGAACATGGTCAATGTTATACCTGGCTAACATCAGCAGGTTAGCAGGTGTGTGTGATTAAAGAGACCATTCAGAGATACAGTATTTTTGGGGAATTCATCCACTTGGGTCAGAAACTAATAAATGCCTCAGGACAGACCTTTTTATATATTTGGTGTCTGAAATTATGTTAAAACAACAATAACTGGTTATCTAGGCTGAACTGTTGAGTGTCAGTGGGGTCAAATAGCACAGTGATGATCCTATAGGCATCCAGGGATTGAGGGAAACTAAACTAAGGAGGGGTCTCAGACTGTGAAATCCCCTGGAATCGAGCTTTGACGGATGTGGCAACAATTCATTTTTCATTTTTGAAAAAGAGACAAGAAAAGGCAAAAATGAATTTAGCTGTTTCTATCAATAACAAAAGGCGCCGTTTGGCAAGTTGCTCTCTCATCATATCAAGACAGTCCCTGCTGACAAAAGCATTATGCAATGATAATATCTGAAGCAGTCAACTTTCATAGATTATCAATCTCAAGCAAGTTTGGAATGTCTGCAAGCTGATTTTGATATTGTACAGAGAGAAACAGAAACCACTATATAGCAGCTCTCTGTTAAAAGAGCTGGTATAGTCCTTTAAGCTATTGTACCTCATTAGACTCTGAATCAGGACCTAATGAGTGTTGAGCAAATGTAACAACATTTCCATTCTTTAGCTTCATTACAGCTACAATTTAAAGCCGTACAGTTAAGTATTACTCTTGTTCAGCATGTGAAGAAAATGGCTTAATTGGTCAGCGGCGAGAAATGTCAGCACCGAGCCCTCGGATGCTCCGTTCACAGGTACCTAACGTGATCGCGCTCAGTTTAAAATAGCCCGAGCAGCGCTGCGGTGAAAGTTTAGAACAAAGTTAGCTTTAAAAAAGCTGCTTCTTTGGGCCTTTTTTTTTTGTTCTATCTGCCATCACCTTTTCAAAGGAGAAGGTCTTGGGATTCAGACCACCTGCGATGTCCGTGCCTGCAGCTCCGAGAGACGTACTTCTGGGGTGACGAGGGGTCGTAGCCCCTGTTGGAACATCTGGTGTGAATATGCAGCACATGTGTTCTTAATTGGTTTAACCCTTGCATGGATGGAGCGTGACTACTGGACTTTAGTGCCACCTGTGGTTGAGCATTGTCAATAAATCCTCAGACTATTCTGAATGGAGCTTGATGTGCTCAGCAATGTGCAAAATAAAAATCTCTAATTAAGACAATTCTTTAATTTTAATTAGCCCGACTGGAGGCTCCCTTTCTGACTTTTCGAACTCATCCCACCTTCAGCGATCTCACCTGAAATGCCCTCTCACTCCACCTGATACCTCATCTCTCTATTTCCCTTCTCTCCCAGTGCCTCTGCAGTCTCCTGCTAGCTGGAGAGCACTTCAGGATATCCAGACAGTTCTGTGCCGTAGCAGCTCTTCGAGGAGCTGCTACTGTATTTTGTAGTAAGCGTAACTACAGTGCGGCAGAATTGAGTGCAGCCGGCTGGCGTGCTATTGTTCCGGCCCGTGCTTATCGACTCTGCCCCTACTTGACACGGCTCTGCTGGCTAATGGGGTTTGCACGATGCTGGGTGAACCCTGATGTACCGCAGTTGCCAGGGAAAATAGAATTCTTCATTTTGTTTTACACAACCTGCACATTTTGATTTTCATCCGGCGGTTTATGAGAGGAACTGTGCCGTTTGAGATGGGAAACTTAGCTGCGAGGAACATATTATGGTAAAATGAGGGGCAGCGAGGTTGAGAAAATGGAGAGGGGATAGATTACAGGTTCACTGTGCAATAGAAACAAGCGGTCAGAACAAACTGTCTGCCTTCTCACCCATGCTGGACTTGTCTATTGCCAGATTATCACCTGAAATATAGTGAAATGAGTATAATGTCCTCTAATGTCCTCGTAATGATACTGCACTACATGCCCCCTGCACAGTAAGTGAGGTGGAAGTGGAGCTACATGAAGGCCACATTAATGAAACAGAAGCAAAGGGGCAGTATGTTGAAATCAGTTATGAGTAATAGATTTCTTTATAATAAGATTAATGCAAGCTGAAAGATCAAAACACTGCAGTGAAGGTCCAATGTAAACAAAGGGACGACTGACTTGTCCAAAAAGAGTTTCATAACAGTTCATCCTCAGGGGAGCATGAATGTCTGCACAAAATTTGAGCCAAACTAATTTGTATTTCATGGTGATCCCCGCAAATCTTTGCTGGGTTCTCACAACAGCAAGACTCATGTAGGGACAGAAAAAAGTGGATCATCGCACACAGAGAAAACCGTGTCAATACTTTTCATAGATTTGTATTTAATGTATGTAAAGTGCCCTCCACTGGATATTTTGTTGTCTTTAGTTTTCGGTCTGTCTCTAAGTTGTGGAACTTTTTCATTTCTGTTATGATCAAATGACTGTTTCCACAACGTAATGAGGAAAGTACAGAACGGACATGACCTGCCCTTTTGTTAAATCCTTAAATATAATAATGTTAAAATGTATGAGATTCACGCCTCTACTAACACTGCTGCGACGCTGCTTTGTGTCCAACACCAAGTTCTCACGCTTTGACACACACATAGATGATAAAAAAAAAATGTTATAAATGCATTGTTAGCATTTCAAAACTCTTCCCCACCAAATCAAAGCACATCCTCTCTTGCATTCATCACAGAGGACGAGACCATTACATGGAAGAGTTATTAGTTATGCTCGGCGAAACAGTGCTAATTGTGTAAGGAAAAGCAGACATATCTCCAAATATCACTTACTGCACTGAAAGGAAGCAGTTTCTTAGGGTTAATTAGTAGTCAGCCCATTACTTATTATTTGTGCAAACCACAGCAAAAGCTTAATTAACTTTGATTCTCGCTCCCTTGGAATTTGGGCTCGCAGTGCTACAATGATGCTGACTTAGGGATAGGCTGGAGTGGCAATGAGCCAGCCCTTTGCTTAAGACAATAACGCTGTAATGATCAAATGAGCCGCTGCACACACACATGGACGTGCACAAGCTGCACAGAGTGACTTTTTTTGGCGATATCAAGCATTGTTTTAGAGGATGTCTCCGCTCAGGGGCTTCCAACCTTCACCCTCACCTCTAAAATCTCTCTTGTCTCTTCCCCCCGTCTGTCTCTACCTCCTCTTTATCCATATGTCCCTTCCCCCCTCTCCCCTCTTTCTGTTTCGCCGTGTTTCCTTGAACTCTGAAGCCTCTGGCTGCAGGCAGGGACGGGAAAGAGAGCAGTGTCCCTCATTCCACAGTTAATAACTTTTTAATTTAATTGCTTAAGTTCACTGTGCCCTCAATATGTATTTTTCCCCTTTTACTCATTGTCATTCAACGCCAGAGCTACAATTTGCCACACAGCTTTCTAGAGAGAGAGAGAGTGAGAGAGGACGGACTGGTGGCAGGGGAGACAGACAAACCGTTTTAATAGATGACTGAACAAATTAAATTTGAATTCATGCAGCAGCTTTCATCTTCTGCGTGATTATTGAAAAAAGAGAGCTTTACAAACTTGACAACAGAGCCCGCTTTGAAGTAAGCCATTACTTTAGAGAAAACATCTAAATGGCATGTTACAAGGTGAGTGTTGTTTATTCCAAATAAAAATCATTGGGCGGTAAAAAATATATATAATAGATCACTAAGACAGAACACTGTATTTAAGCAGATGACACATACATGACAAAACCACCTGCGCATTAAAGTGTCACCAGGTTTTTCTTTCAATGCAGTTTTGACCTCTCAATGTGACAAGGAGATATATTTTAAAAGCAGCAGATGAAGCGTGTGAAGTGTCTATATTGAAACTACGTGCTCCTCAGACTGAGGCACAAGCAGCGAATCTGCAAAGGGATTAAAATGCTAATAAAACAGGCAGGATGCAGTTCCTGTTTTAAGCCTCATGAAATATGCATGGCTCTCTATGAGCCATATGCAGACAGAATGGCACAGTGACATGCCACAGAGAGGAACAGGGATCATTTCATGCTCGGTTGACAGAGTGTGGTTTTAACCCCTGACACAAATGTCCAACCGTCACCTCCCTGCATGAAGCGCCCAATTGATGAATGTGATTTCTATGATTAAAAATTCCTTAAGTGCCCATGCTATTACCTGCTACTGAGGCATTTTGAAAGCCAACCTGGTCTCATCAATCTGCATAAAAGCAACATGACTTTACACTTTCAAATAGGGAGCAGTGCATACGCCAAAGTCCAATTTTGCATGCAGGTCATACAGCCAATCCTTCCCATTTACTTCTGTGGAGAGCAGATCCAAAAATAAACATGGTAAATGTGAAACAGTCATAGTTTGGTTCGGTTTAGGCAACAAAACTACTTGGTTAGCTTTAGGAAAAGGTTGTGGTTTGGGTTGAAATAAGGACAGATGTGACGTAAGCTGGATATGTAACATCAACTGACACATGTTGAACATTAAAACAAGTCAATGTTGACTTTTGGTCCTGTGTTTGTTTCTCAACCCCAAGAGCACCTTTTTTATAGGAGGTATTTGGATGCATCTGCTCTTTGCAAAAGTGGGAGTGAGGGATTGGTGTATCACCTGCATGCAAAGCTGGACCTAGGCGTTTGAACTGCATGCAATTTGAAAGTCTAAAGTCGTGTTATTTGTGTGCAGGTTGAAGCCGACTGGGCTGTTAAAAACATGGACTGCATGTCCAGCTTATCCAAGACTATTCATTAAAGCCGATGTTGAATTTAAAATGGATCCCTCGTAAACTTTCACCGGTTGAAGTGTTCTGATGGTCGGGCATAAAAACACCGCGACACTCAGACAAAATATGTTGTGCTGTGGCCTCCTTTGTGCCCCCAGGGGTTTGATTTTACTGCATTAGTTGGATCACTGCTCATGTCTATATAAATGCAATACTGCTACAAACAACAGTGAGAAAAGCTGGGCAGTAAGTGCTCGGGGCATTAACTCTGATTACATCAACTTTATGAAAAACACATTCTGCCTGAGCAACGGCATTCACAAACTCAGAGGCTGAGGCTTGTTTTATAAATGTGTATTCATGAGGCTAATCGGTGATTACAATCACAACGCTGACATGTTTCCTACTTCTCTTCCGCTTGCACAAGAGCTCTTCGGGGTTTTGCATTCGGAGGAATTAAAGAGTTCACTCCGAGACACCTAGCAGCAGGATGCTTTTGGGTGCTCTCCGGTTCTTTTACCTCAACAGGACACAGAAAAGGTCGACTGATAACAGCGCAAGGCGAGCTCATCACATGTAGCTCATTGATTCATAAAGGTCATGAAATGTGACACTTATCCTCTGTGATTTTTCTCCATATCTCATATTAGCTTCCCAGTCAGCCAATATCACCTGTATGTGGCCATATAATCATCTTCACAGAAGGTTTGACTGAATGAAGTGGCATCTGAAGATGAGGGATTTCTTCAGCTGCCAATGTGCTATTTAGCAAGATTGCCAGACTCAGATGGCAACAGATGTGCACTTGATATGTGGACAAACATAATAAGAGGATTTATAAAAAGCTCTTGAGGCTGTGGCATAATTAAAGTATGGCAGCGTGTTTTCTGGTTATGTTATGTTGTTGTGTATGTAACAAGCTGATGCAGGTAATATTTAGCAGCTTAGCCTGTTAGTGGGTTAACGTTTGCCAAGTCTCACTAAACAAGTGTCATCCGTTTGGCTGATATTTGGTCGCAAACCAAAATGTTAGACAGATCTGAATTTTGACCTGATGGCAGCACCAGAGGAAAATCAGGGAATCAGTAATGCTTGTATGCAATTTTGTGCCAATCCATCTAGTAGATGCTGAAAATCGTTCAATCTTTGCATCTCATTGCCTCCATACCTGACAGATCTGTTTAGGTGGGCTTCACCACCAGGCCCCTAATGTTCACAGCAGAGGCTCTGGAGAGGGGGGATCCACATCTCCTGGAAAATCCCTGCAGGCTGAGATGCTGCATCCCAGAGCAGCCTGCAGTATCATGGTGACAGTATCTGGAATCAGCTGAACAGGATGGCGAGGGAACAAACCAGGCTACAGGCTTTCAAATGGAAACTAAAATCTGGACCCCGGTGCACTGGACAGACTGCACCGACTGTTTGATATGTTTTAATTGTTCGAGTGTTTCTTGCTAATATGTGCACCCATGGCTGCCTGGAAAGCTGTATTGATACTGATATGATCGTGCTGGTGAAATAAAAGTACTTCGACTACTGAAGAAAAGAAGCTTTTGTGTCATTTCCTTGCATGTACTTCCCTCCCTGCTGCCCTCTCCTCCCTCCTTTTCACATCCTTCATCTTAAATTCAATAAACCATGCTGTTGTGGGAATTATATTTTCCGCTGACCTCTACCCCGCCCCTTCTATTGAGTTGCCTATTTTCTCCTTATTTTTCAAGTATTTGCAGCTCAAGCGGGAACCAGTATGTCACCATTAAAGAAGAGCATGCCCCACTATCTTTTTCTTTTTTTGATGATTCACTGGGCGGAAAAGAAAACTCGTTTGCATTCCACCGGCTTTGTTTTTGCATCAAAGGGGACGGCTGATGTGTTTTTGTCTTTGCTCACTACACCCATCTGTCCCATCACCCTGCTAAAATGGAGGGGGAATGAGAGATTTAATGAAAGAAATGGTGCAATTGATCCGCCTTTTATTCTAATGGGACGCAGATCACAGTCAATTACGGGTCTTCTCATCTTGTTGTTTAAGAGGAAGGCGTAGAGGGAGAGGTGGAGTGAAGGAGAGGGGGTGTTTGGCGGGTCGGTTGAGAGATTTGCCACCCAATCTATGTATTCTTGGCTTATATTGATCCCCCGCAGCTTTATAATCAGTGGGTCGATGTCATCCAAAGCATACTGAAATACAGCCAGCAACGCCATTAGTAGTCAGGTTTTAATGTAACTAAGGCTTCCACGCTGATCACACAGCCACACACACTCGTTCTTTATGTGGCCACGAAAATAGAACCATCTAAAGGTTCAATAGGTTAATGACAAATTACAATACGCCCTGTTGCTGTTGTTGTTAAAGGCTATTTAAGCTTTTTCAAAACTGTGACAGGTAAAGGGAAAAAAAGCTTCCAATTATAGAGGATTGCATTTTTGTACATTAAATGCAATCAGGAGCAATCAAGGACTTAAGTTGTTGAAACAAAAGTTGCACACCTGCAGAGATAGAAACTCAATTATCTGTCAATTATTTCCTTTAATTGCAGCAACATTATAATGATGATTTGAGTCAAATGCATTTTTGCATTGCTAATCAAAGCTTCCATAACAGCGGCCAGTAATACAATAATGTGTATTCAACAACAACAAAATATTAACTTTAATCTCTACTTAATTAGTACTTAAATCTGCTGCAGTAGATATATCAAGAATTTATGCACTCATGCATTTCATCATGTTCCAGAAATAAAATTTCCCTGATGTTCAAAAATGAAATTATTTTTTTCTCTCTACATAATTATTTTATGTGTAACAGCAGTTTTCACATCTGAATCTATGAAATCTGAAAGCGAGCCTCGATAGCGATCTTAATTACTTTGTACATGCAAACTAAATTATTCAACACTTTTATCATACTTTAAATTTTTACCTCAGGAAAGATCTGCTGTCCTGAGAGAGATGATATTACATGATGTTCAATTCAGAATTAAGTCTTTCAAAGAACCACCACCAACAGAAGAGAATCAAATTAGCTACAGACTGACATGTGCGCGCAAACCTCTCACACGCTGACTAATGCATTCATTGATTGATTTTTCCGTCCAGCTGATCACAGTGGTCCCACATACACAGAACAGCAGGAGCGAGAGCAGAGATGTCGAACGAGGAACAGACACCGAAATCAAAAGCACCTGTTGCTGTTTCCCGTTTGGTTCGAGCGCCGCCGATGCTGCTGACCTGGACAAGGAGAGGACGGGGACAAGCTGGAGCTGTGGGCGGACACATCTGGGAATCAAACTCTCCCAGATAAACAAACCCGCTGAAGACTTCTTGGATGAGTCCTCTGAAGTGTAAAAAAAAAACATAACCAGTTCAATCGATTGAGTCATGCGGGTGTTTATTGGAACGGCGTTGCCCCTGTGCCAGAACAAGAAGAGGAGGTGTTTTTCAATAAGGGACGTGTTTTTTTAGATCTGCTGGAAACTCGTTTCTGAAGTCACTGAAGTCTGTCAAAGGTGCAACAGGTATTAAAGGCAGAATGAGTAGGATTTGTCAGGTAAACACAACATAAGTTGGTCCCTCCTACCTGGTTCATTCTTACTATCCTATATTTCTATCTCAACATCAAACCCTGTGCACTGGCTGGGGGCTACACACACGTTACCCAAAGGTTGATGATCAGAAACGTCCCGAACAAAGCAAATTAAGGAAATACATGCAGACAACGCCACACGCTACTAGCAGGTCATAAGTGGCGACTAAGAGGAATTATTTTTGTAGTTTTTTGAGAAAATCCAACTCATTCTGCTTTGAAGATGAAAAAGAAATACTATAATACTCTTTTATAAGACTTTTATGTTTGATTCAAATTCAAAAACTCAAACATGATTTTGAATCTACTGTAGATTGCCAAAGAGTTGGCCTACAAATGCAATAGTGACTCCAACTGTCCAGTCAAAAGTTCAGTGTTGGGGTCAACGTGAACATGAATACATGGAATTTAGCACAAACTTGATGGCTGCAACAAAGAGGATCATGGGAATGTTCGATCAAAAAAGAAATTATTAGACAAAACTTTTGATGCCGCTACATAAAAGTTCACTGAAGTTAATACACTTCATCCTGATGTGTGCACCAAATTTCATGACAAACCATAAAATAATGAGACACTTCACTCAAAACTACAAATGTCAACCTCATGGTGGCTAAAAGAAAAATAAGGGGATCAATAAAGTTCCTCAGATACATCGTCTAGGAAACATGAATGCACCAATCTGTCCAATCACTGTAGAGATATTTCAGTCTGGACCAACCATCCTTACAGTAAACACCACCAATATGGCTAAAATACTTTGATGATTTGGTTTGCAGAACATCTTTTTGTGCATATTTTATTTTACACCTAAGGTTCGATAAGACCTTACAAGGCTACAGTACAAACACTGCACCTCACAAAGTGATTTAACCTCATCATGAGACTTTATAACTCACTGCTTAAGATGCCTGAAACCAAAAATGTCCTTCCCTTGTTTCACACCTTCCTGCATACAGAATGTAATGGTATGAATTTAATGTGTTGTGGACACACAAGAATTATATACGGCCTCCACTGAATTATGTGACAGCAGCACAAATTGAACATTTGGCCTGTGGAAACGTGGGAAAATGAACAAACAGCGGAGCGTAATCAAGTAAAACAATTCACTTAAAGTTGGAGTTAATAGGCAGCCAACAATAAACCAACATTTAGCAGAAGTATAAATGTTCTTTTCTTTTTCCTCCCTAACTGAACCCTGGTCATTAGAGATTAAGGAAGCGACCACGACGCCCTTTTCTTCCTCTCGCGCCATTGTTGACTCTCAGACTACCTGTTTCTACCCATGCCTCCTTCGTATAATCCTTCGTCCCTTAATTCCTTAATCCCACATAATCCTTTCACGGCGAGAAGAAGTATTTCTCGCTCTGTTCATGCACAGTGCCTGTATTTCCAGCTGAAAACATAATGCTCACTTTAGAACATTTTCAGGAGAGCAGGCTCAATCCTGTATGTCCTACAAACCTAGACTCCGGCTCGCTATTGTCCCGGCCTGCAAGGAGTCCAGACTTATATAACAGATGGATAGAGAGGCCGAAATAGCACAGTGGTAGAAGGCTGGTGTGAAGGGATTAATCAGAAAAGGACAGTTAAATAATCTCTGAACTAGAAAACCAGGCTGCAGCTACCTTTTCTTGTAAGCACCTCAAAACTGCTCTCATGCAAAAAAATAAAAAAATGTAGGACTACCACATCCCTGTGCAACTTCCACAGATATATTTTTGACTACGGGTTAAGTGGCTATTTCTAATATGCTTTTATGATGCATTCTCCTTTCTTTGTTGTCCTAGAAAGACAGATCTGGACGTTCAGCTCAGGAGCCAAATCCTGCAGATTCCGCTTTTATGTGCTTGTATGTTCTTCTTCCTCTAATCTAATCCAGTAGGAATGAAATGCACATTTCTATTTTCACTTGTTGCGGATGCAGTGTCTGATGTCTGATGTCAGTTATAGTAGCGTATGCTTGAGAGCTGATGTAGCTTCGCCGCTGCTGTCTGTCCTCCATCTTCTCCCAGTTTAAAGTGGGATCACTCGTGAGGAAGACGAGCTTCTCTCTGCTCTGCAGGAGGCTGCAGAAATGTCACGCAGTTAAAGTGCCGTGGTTGATGAGAGGGGAGGTTTTATGAGGAGGAAGCATCCGGCACAGAAAGCATGTGTGCGTTAGGGTGTTGGGGGGGTGGGGTTAAGGTATGTGTGCAGGCAGAGATACCATATGTCGGCCTTGGGGTTTCTTAGATGCATCACACTGTTACGCTTTTAAAATCATACATCTTAGGGGGATTTAAGCCTGAGTGCAAATTACACATCAGCTGCAAACTACTACAATCACACAACGCCGTATGTTTCTGTAAAAGTTAAGTCGCTTTTATTCATCATGTCACACTGCTATTTTAAATCTCACCTCTATATGTAGCTTTTGTGCACAAAGCAAATATAATTTCTTTAAGGGGAACGAATAAAAGAATTATTCAAACACGCCAGCGTTGGAGGACAAAAAGCAATCTCTCTGCTTCGATTCAGGCTCCAGTTTGCTTCGACGGTTTCTCATTGAATGTTGCATTCACAGATTTGAAACACGCCGTATTTCACAGCCGAGTTTCAAAACATCACGAGCGTGCTGGGAGAAACATTGGGATTCTGGTGTGCTATAGCTAAATCATCTTTAAACTGATTTATACTGGTTATATACGGTAAACTGCAAATACACTGTCAGGCTGAGCAACACACATCCTCCAAAAGTCCCCTCATTGTGACTTTATTACTTTTTGGAAAGGCTTCTTTCTTCGGGAGCGGCTGCGGTTACGCAGGGTTACACAGCATATCCTGCACATAAAGACACCCTTACTCTTTATATTTAATGATGTGGAGGAGGACAGCTTCCTTTACAGAGGTGGTAGTCTCGCATTGCAGGACCTATTTCTACACTTTTTTCCTCACATTTCAGGAGAAAGGTCAGACAGAAGAACATTTTATCATTATCATTGTCTTGAGGAGCATTTTGCTCGGGCAGGAGGGTCAAGGACTGTGGACTGATCATCGTGGCATATAGTCCCCGGAGATTATCATTGAAGATGTATGTCCGCTACATGGTAGGAATGCTTCTTGATATTGCTGTCGTGGAGATGGTGAATAAAAATAGCAACATGCACGCAGCGTAAGGGACATTGGGAAAAAAAGTGAAAAACACTCCAGTGGGAGGCCTGTGTGTCCACATCCTGTGAATCATGCTATGAAGGTGGTGGTGGGGCTAAGAAACAGTAAATTAGACTTTAAATGAAGTTTATTCATCATGTGACTCCTGCTGGGGTCATTTACAGTGTTTGACTGTATTATTGCTGTTGCCTCTGCTGCTAGTGATGGCAGCAGCGTAGCTCAATAAGCAGACAGCAATGTGATGTTAACCTGTCTACTGGAAATTACTTTAATATTTGCACTAATTCTTTGCAAATACTTTTTGAGAGAAGCATTATGCTACGTAAAAGACAAATTTCAAGAACATGATGAGGAAATGCATTGAATCAAAGTACGATAACGGCCAGACAGTATCCACCCGTAGCTGTTTTTCATGGTTATGTTTAAGCACTCGAAGCACGTGGTTGAGGTTAGGAAAAGATCGTGTTCTTGGTTAAATATTTAAAAAAAAAAACCCAGTGACTGAAATACAAAACAGGACGTCTTTGCTTTATCAATATTTAACTGAAACCATGATCTTTATCTAACCTTGCCCAACGTGCCTTTGTTGCCTAAACCTAATCACACACAGGACGCAAACACCGGTCTCTGGTGTGAAACCTGCACTTAGTATGCCCACCATCCACCCGAACCACATCCTTTTCTGTGGTGCAAGAACAACTTCCTTCCCTGAAGAAAAAAAACTGAATGTAATCTAGGTAGTGATTAGTTTTCCTGACAAAATGTTTTTGGCAAATTAGTAGTATGCAAACATAATTTCTTGAAGATGCGGTTGGATGATGAGGCAAGAAAGCAAATTGCATTCGCACGTGAATTTTACCACTAAATGGTTTGTGTTCGTTGTGTTTACTCTCTCTGACAAGTTTCTCTCCATCCTCATCTCATCTCTGTACGTTCATGAAGCAGATTTATTTCAGACATCTTCAACTCAAGCAACAACTCGGTCAATTTGTGCCGCCACGGGCGAATTTTCCATCAACTTTGTATACAATCATGCCGCCTTTAAAATTCACTTCACGTTCAGTCTAAACACGCAGATAGATTTTATGGTTGAAGCAATGAAAATTAGATATAAGCAACTATCTTGGAATAGATGTCGCTGTAGATTTCTGCATCTGGCTAGTTGTATTCAATCTAAATGGCCAATTTGATTTGAGATTTCTTCCAATTCTACTTCTCTCAACTTCATTTCCTGATCTTCTATTTCTGGACGCTCGTATTTACGCATTTCATCTGCTCAAAAATGGAGATATTTTTTCTGTATGTATCGCCATGACATATCTGTCAGTAGATGGTTGCATCTCCGCTCTAATTATTTAACTTACTTAATTTATTGTGACAAGGTTATTTTTACTATATATTTTGTTCATTACAAGTTACAAGCAATGCTGAGACCTGGAAACACTGATGCATGTAATTTCCCCTTATGGCCGACATAACCACTGATCTACACACGCGACAGCTAAGATCCTCAGTAATAAATAAAGAGTGAAGTCATCTTAAAGTTTTGCATGGACAGATGCACGCATGCACGCTCGCAGCCCTTTCAAAGAAACGGGAGAGGTTGCATTAAGTGCTTTATTTACTCATTTTTTTAGCCACGCTATACTGTGCCCAACCCTCCCCGGCTCTCTCTCAAGAGGCTGCCATTAATTCAGCACAGCCCTCTCTCATCAATGCTAATCAGAGCTAAACATAACAGTAAATTCCCTTCAGCACGCTTTGAAAAAGGCTGGAAGGCAGGCGTGCATATGCGTATAGATGGTTTGTTTGATTGCGTAAAAGCATTGATTGAAAAGTGTTGATGATCCAGTCTTTGCTCGAGGTGGTGTCCAGGAGCATCGTGAGCGGTAGCAAACGTTAGTAGCACAGCAGGTTATATACGTGATGAGAGCAGCTTTTTTTTTTGAAGAGAGTTGTTCACATTGTCAAACTGAGACACCTTCCTTTTCTGTAAGTAAAATTCTGATAAGGTCAACGATCAAACATCCAATGTCTTCAGGATTTTGATATTAGATGTATGAAAAAGAAGTTAACAGTTGGAGGTTTTTCTAGTTTAATCGACAGAAAACATTCAATATTTATTTTGTATTAATTTTTTTGCAACTGATTTTCCTTTGTGTGTGACAGCTTCCTAATTAGTTGTGATCCAGCTGAAAAACCTCTTTGACTCATCTGTTCCAGCTCAATGATGCCGCATCAACCAAAACATGTGGTAGAAAAAGAAACATAGCCATATATACCAAACATACAATAAATGTGGCCTTACCTGCAGCACCAGGCTTTGATCGAAGTTGTACGCACTGGGTCGTCCCTCCAAGGTGGAGAACGCCACGTTTCCTCCGGTGAGGGGAGAGATATCACTGAACTCATCCGTACAGAGAGCAGTCCTCTCGTCGTCTCCCGGGCGGATGTAAGCCTTTGCATCCTTGCTGTAGGTCTTCTTACAAGAGGCGCTGTAATACTGGTAAGGCAACCAGGGCCCGTCCTTTTCTGTGCGCTTGTAGATGGCGAAGCTCTCCGGACGGCTGGTGTAGAATTTCAATCGTATATAGGTTATCTCGAAAGCCTTCCCTGTGGAAAACAGATATGATTAGCTTTGAATGGAATCATTGAAAGAATTACTGTTCGAATTAGATCCATTGTAGTTACACAGTTAGATCAGGGCTGGTTATGTAAGAGACAAATGCTGTGGGGTGATAGTTTAGGGCCCAGGAGCACAGACAAAAAAATGGACATAATTGCATTATAGAAAGAAGGAAAACACTGGGGGATAGGCTTAATTTCCCGTTCCTCCACGCAGGGTAAATGAATGTCATTCCTGCAGGAGTAGAAGAATACCCCGGATTATTTTCTCATTATCCAGATCATAATGGGCCCCAGAAGTGAAACATAGGTCAGAGAGACAAAAAAAAGTGGTTTTTTTTCTTATATTAACTGTCGGACAGAAGAGGCCAACGAGTGCAAAATCACAGAAGGGAAAAGCCTGTGTTGTCTAATCAATGGTTAGAATACAGCCTGATGCAACATGTGAAGTACGACAGGCAAGAAACAGATGTAATCAATAGAAAAGTGATTGGTCAAACATGCAAAACACTAATGAGTGTCACAGGGGATGAGTGTGGCAGAGAATTAAACACATCATTGATTGAATTAGATGAAGTTTTAGTGGGACATCAGTCATTTGGGGGCATGGAGAGAAACAGAGAGAGGAAGAGAAGTGAGACTTTTCATAGGTTTGAATTCCCCCTGAAGCGACGATTCAACTTCAATCTGCGAGAACGGTTTCAGAGCACAATCTCTGGAATATCCGAAGCAAACGAGGAGATGTACCCAGATTTCCATTCGTGTTGGCGTTGGGGGATTTAGCAGATCCGACTAGGTCGCACTGTAATTGGTGTTGCATTGTAGCTGGAGAAATGTCTGAAAAGTCATTTTTGAAGGTGCATATTAAGTCGAGGGATGAGTCTCGCAGGTACATGTTTAATTAAATGAGGGGAGAAGTTAGGAAACAACGCATTTTGGCATCGTTTTTGCATATGAATTAATGCATGTTTTTTTTTTTTTTTTTCATCACGACACTTCCTGAATGGAAATCTGGAGGGAGGGAGTCATTAATTTTCAGCATAGCTGTTGTACTTTTTCAGTCTGTTTGGAAAGCCGACATCTTTTTTTCGCTGATCTCAAAATCAAACACAGAATCAATGTTTCTTTTTGATTGAGTGGTGTCATTTCCTCTCGCTGTTTACTCCCATTGTTGCTCAGTGTGGACACTTCAAACAATAATCTTGGAGCCGTATCAGGGACACTTGCAGAGCTATACTTCCTGAATATGAACACACATTAAGAATCTGCCAAATGTTGTGCGGCTTTACGGGGGATTAATTTAGCAGACACAAACCGAAGTCATATTGAGACCAGAGTGAGAAGTAACATGGAGAAACTCTCCTAACAGGCTTCTTCATTGCACTCGTGGGGATTTTTTTTCTACATAATTAGATACTAAGTCTCAGCCGCTCTGCACACTCATAGAGGGATGCCATCCACTGGTACAGCCATTATGACATCTGTTGCTTTCCTCTGCCAAGTCAGAACTAGGCATCGCTGTCTCTTGTCTCTGCAGCAATCTCTAATGGCATCTTTCCTTTAGGAGAACTAAGATCATTTAGCTTTCATTTACTCCCTGCATGAGGTGAGCTCAGCGCTGCGGGGACTGAGGCGAAAATATAAAAGAGGCAGAAGATGAAATATTTGTGAGATATCTGTGATGAAGTGCAGACTAATTGCAAAGGATATTTGTATGTTTTTACGCATAATGTTTAATGATTCGTCCGCTTTCAGGAGCTTTATGTGTTCATTAGAATGCACGTGGCCACAACAGAGAGTTTCTTTAACAAAAAAAAATATATAGAGAGAGAATCTTTTTTGGATATCTCAGTTTGAAGCCTCCCTTTGTTCGAAGAGCAGTGAACAAGTTTGGAAACGCAGTAAAACAGCCTGGTGCGACTTTACTGGGCCGATCCAGAACCGTGTGGCACTGCAAATCAAACGACAGCTGTTCACGTTGTGTGCACACACACACACACACACACACACACACACACCAATAAAATGACTATTTGGACGACTTTAAGAGTAAAGGCTGGGAGCTGCAGAAGTGCAGCGTCCGACCCGCTCTGAGTCATTAGCGTCAACTTAACGCAGCTGCTCTCGTCCGACCAGACTGAGACTAAACTCACCGCAAGAGCTGCAGACTCAATATTTACTATGTATTTACTCCAGGCTGAGATTTTTGCGATCAGTAAATACATGGATGAGTGGGTTCATCCTCTAATCGTGCTGCGTCTCGAAGTTTTAAAAATGAAATCGAAAAAGCAGAATTGTATCTCACGTATGGGCGAGTAATGTGGTTGGGAGAGAGCATCATGCCAACTGTGGCAGACTTTTAGAATTGTTTTACATCTGAGACAGGATGTTGCTTTTCTTTGACGCCGCCGAATGAGAACCAGCTGCAGACATCAATGTGGGCTGTTAGAATGTGTGTGTGTGTGTGTCTCTCAAGCCTTTGTGGGAAAAACCTGACCCCAATTCCTTACCAGCAAACCGCCCAGCATTTTCTTTTTTCTCCCCCCTTCTTCTTCCTCATTATGTTTTGTTTACTCCCCTTGAAGCAGCCCAACTCCCCCCCGTTTCCTTCTACTCGTCCACAGACCCACTCTGACCTGGCTGCAGTATGCGTCCCTACATCCTACTGCTGTGTTTATCATCCCAGCGTTTGCCTGTATTCCCTTCAGAGAGAGCTTGTTTTGTTTGGAGAGGCGAAAGAAAGCAGTAATGTCGAGGACACCCCCCGCTGGCAACCCAGATGGATCACAGAGTTTTCATATGGAACAAAGAGATGCCACACATATAAAATTTAAAGACGTTCAGTTAGATAAAATTCTGTGTTATGAAAGTTTTCTTCTTTTAGGAATGCTAGGATAAAAGCATCAGGTATAGAAAAACACATGTTTGGGAGATGTGCGAGGGGTCAAAGGTCAATTTAGTCAGACGGAGACAGACATGTGGGTGTTGGGATTGTTTGAAGACTAATAAACCCTCCAGACAACACAGAGCAGCAGCAGCAGCGCCGGCACCATTCCCGAGGAAAAGAAATAGCCGGAGATTATAAACAACAAAGCCTCAAAACACAGCCAGACATCTACTTACTATTGGAAATCAATATTCTCCATTTGACGGAGGGACTTCTTGCTTTCAGAGCACGTGATATAACAGTTCCTGTGCGGTCAAAGCTCTGACATTTTCGACGTCTGTCATCATTTTGTCTCTGTCTCTTGTTCCTTTGAAGCAGAGCTTTCTGATGCAGAGCCACCTACAGAGTGGGGGAGGGGGGGGACCTGAGCGGTCAAGAAAAGTTCTCGTTTTGAAAAGGAACCGTCTTCACTGACCGATTGCTAAAAATCCAAACACACAAAGAAGAAGGTGATTTTAACCTTAGTTAAAGCGAACAATAGATCAAATTACTCACAGACAATTGTCCCTTCAGCTCCACTGAGCTTTATAGCATCTGCAATCTCTTTGTCCATTTTAAGCTTTAAACAGGAAGTTGTTTCTAGCTTAAATCCATAAAAACCCACTGTACGCCTCTTAAACAGATTCCAACCTTTATGCCGATCTTAGATAACCATCTCCTGGCTCCGGCTTCATATTCAATGGACAGATATGAGAGTGGTGTCGCTCTTCTCATCTAATAACAAAGCCAATAAATGTATTTCCCAAAATGTCAAACTACTCCTTTGAATTTAAATGGAGGAGTAAGTGTTGCCTATGTAGGTCAATTTGTTTTAGGTTTGCAGGCCTGTTAGCAGCCGCCTGCGGTACAATAGAGGAAAGTCACTGGTGACTCCTCTCGATTTGGTTATATATTCAGTATTTAGATGTTATGCTGTTTGCCATTTGCAGAGCCAGGAGAGTAAAACCAAAGAAGACTGACTGAACAGCAGGGACCTATGTTTAAACTGAGAATAAATTCCATTTAGTAAATATCATCATTAGTATTATTTTGTGTTAATTTAGTTCAATAAAAATATTATGGGGAGGGGGACCCTATGTTACAGACACATACACACACAGACACTCATGTTTACATCACTTCACAAGGGGAAAAATAAGTTATGGGGATTTGCATTTTGTCCCCAAAAGGACGGTGAGTCCCAACAATGTGACTTTGTAAACAGATTTATGTCCTCACAACATGAGCAATACATGGACCACACACACACACACACACACACACACACACACACACACGCACTTGCAGCTCAGCAAATAAATGGAAGTGGGAAAGGTAATTTCATAGAAAGATTTGTATTAATGCTTTGTAACATTAATCGCCACAATTTAATTCAGTTAAAGTGACAAATGTGCTCTGTTACTTATTTCAGCAGTTTTCCACAGCGCGGTAATGGGATAATGATGCTAATGGCTCAAGCCGGTCTCATAAAATTTTGTGAAATGAGGAAAGTCTTCAAATGCAAATATGTACACGGTGTACAAAAAGTGAGTCCAATGCATTTTCTCAAAGGGAAAGAGTGTGCGAGAGAGGTAATCCTAAAAAGTTGTATTACCAACCCGGGAATAATGCAGCGTGACAAAAGTGGTGGATGGCTGCATATTTTCTTTGAACTGTGAGAATCCAGGTTCAATACCAAGTCACAGTGATCAAGTAAAGTTTAATTATTTAAATTTATAGTTTTCACATTTTACTTTACTTGACTAAACCCAAAACCTTTATCTCGCCTGATCTTACCGTGACCAAGCTTTTCCTAAATCGCTCCTCATCCTAATCATGGGACAGTCAACCCAGATGTTTTACTTGTTCGTCAGGCTTTTCAAGTGCAGAACAAAAGTGTCCAAACTAAACTACTGTCAGAGAATCCACTTCATGTTGGAGAAACATATTTACATAATTTGTGCAAACAACATTAATCTGTTTTTAGGCTCATTTCACAAAATGCCATAAGATATCACAATTATGAATCTGCTTCTTTCCCCAAAATCATTATGCTCTTCTTATCACTCACATCATTATTCAAAATCTTCATTTCGCTCGACAATGCACTTGTGCTATCAGAGTTGTATCAATTTAAAACCACAGCGAATGGAAAAAGCAAACAAAAAGTCTCTCACTTGCTACAATAATTGAACAAGTGTTCTGCTGCCAAATAAGTTGCTGGTTCAAACTGGTCCAGCCAAGAAAAGTTGTTTGTTGTTTCGAATTTTAAACATATATTTTTTTTTGGGTTACGATTATGTTTTGACAGTAACTGTTGTAATTATAGGCCACATTTCAAAAGCCCCAAAAAGTTAAATTTTGCTAAAAATGCATTTCTGAGGGAAAGTTTTGTGAAAAGTTGCATGAAGAGAAAATGAGCATATTTTGAAGTGACAGCAGACCTGCTGACCAAGTTCCTGCCTGTGCAAAAATGACTCTGACTGGGGGGGTCAATGGAAGTTACCTCCTGAAAAGTAAGAGTATCTTTTGAATCCCAAATGTATTTTATGTAAATGCATGACTATCTTCAGTTGGTCCTAGTTTCCTTATCACAGACATTTCTGCAGGTTATCAGCTGCTCATTACCTGGAATTTCTCTTAGAATATTAAGTGGCTTCTGTTTCATTTACAGTCACTTGTGCAGTATATGTGTTGCAACAATGCTGAATGAAAACACTGAGTTGAGCCTGTAGCAGAAGATGAATACTCAATTCGTAATGTGATTTAATGTGAAATGTGTCAAGCTAAAATGGTTATGTAAAGGCTGATTTATGGTCAGGCCCAAATCTCGCTGGAGACATGTTTCCATGAAGGCTGTATTTTACTGGATCTCTGGCCCAAATCAAACCCTAAAAAAAGCCTCATCACCTTGAGTTGTGACTGAATTGTGGCAGCCAGATTCGGATGGGTTCATCACCAATACTCCATGGCAGCATGTGGGCTGAATGAAAGTAAACGTGGGCCAACGCTGGGCCATCACTCAGTTGCTATCTGGGCATGTCAGATGCAACCGTGTGTCCTCATCCACTTTAAATCCGACCAAATTCTCAGACAGGCCCTTGTGGCTATGTGCTTGCAAACACTCGCAGTCTAAGCTATGTCTGAGCCAAAGTGGGGGTTTTTTTGTGTTTTTTTTTATTAAGACAGCTCAGAGCCTGAATAACACAAATCATGTGTTAAGCACAGCTGTTTTGTATTAAAGATTTCCCCAACAACTGACTGCAGCTACACAAAGTAAAGAGTTTGTTACTAAACTCAACTGGTGTGAGCAAAACTAGTATGAATCCCATCGCAAGCCTCTTAATGCTGGAAACCATTTGCAATGAAGCTATAACTGATATTCATCTTCTATTCCTGGATCCAGTAAATGAAGTGCAGATGGAAAGCTTTCAAGCACTTTAAAACAAAACAGAACATTATAAACACCATTACAGGAACCATGAGCACATACAGACGTGACCTAGATCCCTCCACCCTCCTCCCTGCAAAGTCAAACCAAAGAAGTCTGGGGGTCACACTGAACTCGGGATGTGCTGCTGTGCTCTTACCCAGGTGGAGGGTGAGGTTGACAGAATTGGGGTGCTGGATGCCATAATACATGGACTGGCTCTGCCACCACGTGTTCTCCTCGCTCCTGTGGAAGTCTGTCAGGAGGCTGGCGTTGTGGCTCAGGTCCGGGTCTGAGGCGTCGCAGTAGTGGCAGGAGCGCGTCGAGCCGGTCTGCATGCAGTAGTCCTCACGGGGGGAACCGCACACGTTCGATGCCACCACGGTTCGATTGAAGGCCACGTTCTCGAACTTGGGCATGCAACGGCTCGGGGCGCCCTCCTCGTCGTAGCAGGAGTCCATTGCGGCCCAGACAAGGAGGTGGCAGTGCAGATGGAGAGAGAGGAGAAGGGCCAGGAGAGGTGAGCTCACAGCAAAGGATGCATCCATTTCTAACAATCCCATTTACACTTCACGCACACACTTGCACATTCATATACTCTACTCTACTCAAAATGCATGAAGACAAGAGAGAAGTAATCCAACAGGAAAGGAGTCCAGCCTGAGAGCTTTGTTTGACTCTCTGCTCTGTCCCTGCTAAGTCTCCAACATATGTTCTCTCTCTGTGGAGTGGAATGAAGTTTGTGCAACTCCTCTCATCAGGGGCAGCAGGAGACAGGCAGAGGAGGGACTGGGGTGGGGGCTGCAGGGTAGCAGAAGCCCATGAAAACTTCTCCACCTGCTGGTCAACCCATGAACCGCACCATCTTTCCCTTTAGCTGCAGAGCAAGACTTGGGTGAAACATTCTCGTTTGATAGGAAAAACACATTCTATAGTGTCTTTAAATAATGCAGAAGTGAGGTTGTTGCACCTCTGGGCATTGAGATAGTGAGTACCAAAGCACCTGCATTCACCACTTACAGGAACACACAATATCATCGATATGGTGATAAATGGACTTGGCAGTTGGCCTCAGAGCAGAACGTTCTGGTACATGCTGACTCCAGTGATTCACAGCAGAAGACTAGAAGTGCTAAAACTGTCGGGAATATTTCAGCAGGCGCGGGTCATCTCCATAAAGGGATGTCGCTCAGGGGAGTTCTGTGACCTAAAGGGACAATTTATTTATAAAAATAGTGTGAACAGAGTGAAACAGCTGCAATACTTTCTCAGCTCTTTCCGCTCAAGGCCCGGCTATCATGAAAAGTGAGAAGTGGTTTGCATATCCCTGAAATTCACACCGACCGCTCAGGGTCCGATGTAGCCCGTCCATCAATGTATGATTGACTCAACCATCATATTAATAGGTGGAGAAATGATGACGAGTCATTGTAAATCATCGTAGTCACCAATATGAACAGAAAATGAACTCCTGTCAGTTTCAGCAAAACAGACTTTTGTTTTTTACTGTCAGGTGATGAGTAAGTGCATATCCTTCACTACACTCTTGATTACAAGAAAATGGTCAACATAGTTTCCAAAACAGTCACTACTCTCTAACACATATTTCACATAGGCAGATGACCTGTAGGTGGGCGTGCTAGCGTGTTAATTATTCCAAATGTTTACAGTGGGAAGTAGAATCCAGTCTGGAAACGCGGAGCTGAACCTGAGAGGCTGAGTCAATTACTTTTGTGTGGGTATGGTGACAAAGACATCGCAGACCAGTGGCCAGACTTGACCACAAGGACACCAATAGGTAGCTCTGTATTTTGGCTGCGAGCATGCATCTTACAATGTGTAAGTCTAGACCATATTCAGCAATACATCATTCAATCGAACATCATAACTCATTATTCAGTCAAATTTTAATACACGAACATAAATATCTTTCAGCGTGATTAAACTTTCCGAGTACAACATCTCTGATGCAAATCACCAATTTACGTCCATAAATCCACTTAGAAATCAGAGGGGGAAAAAAACCACCTCAGAAGCCATCCAACCACAGGTGTCTACATTCATGGTGTGCAAATGTGCAAGCAGAGTGCAGGGAAACAAGAGGTAGGATCCAAATGCAGACAAAAACAGACAGACAGGATCAGTTCAGCGATTTAATGGGAAAGTGCAAAAAACTTACTGATTCACTTGGCAGGCAAAGGTCCAAAGGTCCAGGTAGCACAAGGCAAAATCCAAAAAAACAATGGGAGAACAAAACACAAGGAGAAAGACTCAAAGAAGCAAGGTACAAGGACGAACTGTTCCAGAGTGAAAGGAATACACACACTCAGTACACAAGGAGGAGAGGATCACAGGTGAAACCAATCAGCAATCAAACAACTCCACACACCTGAGGACACATTCTTTCAACTTAAAACAGGAAATAACTTTGGTACAACTCAAAACCATGACACAACATTCAACAGGTGCTGCTAATAGCTTATCAGGCATATTTGAATGGTATCACTTTACTTTTCAGCAAATTGTTCATATATATTATCATATTGTTGTCCAGAAACAAATATGAATATTGGAAAAAAAAAAAAAAAAAAAAACCTCCACACTATGATAAACCAGGCTAAGATTTTGTGAAATCACTCAGGCTAAGTTCAGCACGTGGTCGTGGAGAGCTACAGCCAACCAATACAATCTACTCCTCTTTCTGTGGATGATTTTATTGTTGCTGAATTTCATAAGAAATTTGGCACAAACATCCAGAAATCCAATGAGCATTTAAATAATGATGGGATCGGTGTAGACATGGGAGAGTTTGACGTCGACGGAGAGAGGGAAGAACAACATAAGAAAGTAATATGAAGACAGATAGCCCGAAACACAGAGAGACAGGCAGTGTGGACAGACGCATTTCGATGCTGTACATTTATGATCCCGCTGGGATTTACTGCAAAGTCTTTCCCATATCTCCTTGTGATTGCCTTGATTTATTAGGGCTCTATCAGTACTCAGGCAGGGACATTGTAAAAGGGACCACATCAATTTGCAGTGAAATCCTCTGCTGGCTTTGGATGAGAGCAGGTCTGGCTTCAAATCTGTTTGGCAGTATGTGGATCAGCCATTATGAGGAAGAATCTAATGCCTCTGCAAACAGAGTTTTATTCATCAAGCAGGTTCATTATCGCACCACCTGTACGTGCAGAATGTGAGAATACAACTGTTGAATGAGACAACAGAGTGCTGGAGACAAAATAGAGAACGTATGAGCTGAGCAAGGAATCGAGATGTGGGGGGAAAAGTTATTATACAGAGGAAAACAGAAGTTTTTCTTGAGGGCAACTGCAGATGAGTTTGCCTGTCCAGGTCTGCTGAATCAGAATGAAGCTGCAAATTCATCTACAAAGAATAATGATTTTGACTTTAGCGGTGACACATCCGGCAGCTGGAGAGCTAAAATCTAGCAAAAATATAATTCAGTCAGACAGAGTCAAAACAGAAGGAGTCAAATTCCTCACTTCAAAACTTTGGCCTGTATTTGAGTTGGCTGAATGAGCTCAGCATGGGGGCTGCTGAAACTACGGGGAAAGTCTGCAAAGCACCCAAGGCTATACTATTGCCTGAGACCCCCTATTGTTTTGTGGCCATTCAGACAAGTCAACCACACGCCTTCCTGTGACGCAGAGACAGAAGACAGACCACACAGAGACTCAGCTTGTCAAAAACACTCTTCTGACTTCATACACACTCTCTGAGAGTCACGTGTCAAATGCGAGATGCAGGAGATAAATGCAGAAACCTACATCTCGTGTCCATGCACTTGCACTTTTTCTGAATAAATCTCAGTTGCATGACCAAGAAAACACTGTCACGTCTTTTTTAATTACCTAAAGGTGGACATCATGATGTAAACTGATACATCTCTGTTTAGGGCATTTAAGGAAACAAATGTGTTTGCAGCCATCTGGATGGCTTGGGTAAGATCTGGCAATGATTTGTGTTTACCAGAGCAAAGCCAGCTCCTTTTGAATCGCTGCCTAAGCCGGTGATCGAACAATGTGTTTGAGTGTCATGATATGCTGGTTGCACCCTTTTTTTTGCAGCTGAAAGTGAATATGGACAGAATATTAATTTCAAATTGAATGTGTTTCCATGAGATTATTGCCAGTGTGTGCAAACTTCTCATCCATCTGTTTTCTCTGCTTTAACCTCTTCTGTTTTTTTGCCAGTGCATCTTTGTTTTCCTTTGCACTCATGTCTTTCTCCCCAGCACCATGTAATACCTCAAACTCCACTCTGCCCTCCCACAAATTCTTCTCCTTTCCCCTGTGCATCTTACCTCTCATTCTCGTCTGCAGCTCTCTCAATGCCACAGATCCTTTAGCCTCCACCTGCCACCTACCCCTTTCATGCTGCAGATTGCTGCAGCTGGCTGTCACGACGTGAAGCTTGTTGCGCCGACACTAGCAGGTATGGCCTCCTTTTTATGATGACACAATGTCGTGGCGATGAGTTACGCTCTCAAACAGTGATTTGATGTCACAGCTGTCAGCGCTTCACTTAGCAATGCAGGAGGCGGCTGCCATATCCCCGCTGGGAGCACGTTATCTGACAAACTAATGAGCGCTGCACAACCGCCACGTCGTCACAAAAATTTCCCGGCGTCACACACCTTCATGAAAGTCTCCTCCAGCCTGACAAAACTGTATTACATTTATGTATAACAACTCTGTTTATACTGTATGGTGTCTTGGTCACAACATTGTTACACTAAAATGTTCACATGCTTGTGGCAAATCCAGATGTACCTACCAATGTTTTGTTAGCTAAATATTATGAATGAAATATGGAAATGAATGCACAGTTAAATTAAGTCATCAGTGCACTTGTCAAGCTGAGACCGATTCAACCTGTGAGAGCAGCTATGCCTTCGATGGCACAGATGAACTACTTCAGAGTTCATTTCAATACATCTGATATCAGTATTGGCTTCAAAAATGCTACTGAGGTGCATTATGGGAATTTCATGATCCAGCATTTTTGAAGTCTGGCTCACACTTGAAGGCAGGATATCCAGGCCTCTGCTGCATTGATTGATCATCCTAAATCTGTCTCCTGTGAATCGGCCAACTTTATTGAAGTGCAATGCTAAAGAACTGGAGTGAATGTTTATTCAAATTAAATGTTATACAGTAATTTAGAGATACATTAGTAATGTTGCTCATAAACACAGTATAGAAATTGTCAGAAGTACTGGATCATAGAAATATCAGAACACTAGTTCATGCTTTATCATTTTAAGTCCTGGAGAGTATCGCTTTGATATAACTATAAAATCTTTGGGACTTAGAACATATGTGGTAAGAATAGCTGAAAATACTTAATTTCTAATATCACTTTAAAATACTTATGCAGTATAGCAACTTATGTCCTTTTGTCGCTACTACTCAACAGTAAGTTTATAGTTTTCTCACATGATATCAGTGTCATACAATTCAGTTCAATTCAAAAAACTTTATTTGTCCCCGGTGGACAATTCAATTCAATACTATATGATACGGACTGTCAGTCTCTGCAGATGATGCAGAAGATTTGTCCTGCAGAATATTCATAAAGCACCCACATCAGGATCAGCACCAGCCTGGTGATACTGGCCTTCATGACCAGTTCACCACCGAGAACCTCGAGGCCACGCAGGGCCGTAATCCATGCGCTAATCTGCCAAATGGCAACAGCATTAACATCACTTCAGAGCCAAGGAGAGCACACGCCACAGGTCTGAATTCATCAATAAACAAGATTTTAGTCTGTAAAATACTATCCTCACTGTCAACATCTGACTTCAGACGATTAAAATCAGCAGTATTACCAGTTGTCCTTCCAACACACTAATCTTTTTATCATCACAGAGAAACACACACATCTTTTTAATTATTACTTCGCGTTGTTTTTCTCAAAAGGCGCCTGCCGGTTCAACTTATAAATTACTCAGTCAACTCAAAACAACAAACTGAATACAAGTTAATTTCCAGTCGTAGCTGTCCATCCTTCTCTGCTTCATACTGACAAAGCTGAATAAATTAGACGTGTTTCTCTCTCCATCCTCTGCGGTGGTTTTAGTCCTTGTAGACTGTTGCACAGTGGAGCCAAGTCTTCCTGAAAAACTGTAATAAAATATAAAAATCCAATACATGATACTACACAATTCAAGGCATGACTCATTTATGGCAAGCTAAATTAATTAAACATCTTTTCACACACTGTTTTAAGATCTTAATTTGAAAGACCTGCGAGCCCACAAAACCAAGGTCAGGGGGCCCAGACAGCAACACGGTAGGAAAACCACAACGGCACCAGAATAGAGAGATACAGGAAACCAGCAGATGCATATCCCACTGAAAGATATTGATTTTGAAAATACTTTCAGCCTTACAGAGTGGTGAGTGCTTTAAATCAGTAAAAAAAAAAAAATGGTACAATTAAATGTACGGTAAAAAAAAAAACTGATGTAATGGGCTCCTTAATGGTGCCCCTTGGTGAGTGTGGGTCCATAAAACCCACTATTGGACCATGGGTGTACTTAAAAAGAAATGTGATAATGAACTAAAAAGAGGGTCTGGAGTCCCATTGCGCTTAGCATGCTGATTAACCACTGCTGCAAACATGAATATACTGCACCATCAGGCCTGTCTCCTCACAGACGGATATCCCAGGAAGTGACCGAGTCTTTTCACAATAACCTTATGCATCAGCCATTCAGATTAAAAATGTACAATCATCTGTAACTTCAGCTCTAGACCCTCTTCTAGTACGACCACCTGTTAACATACAGGTGTCAGAGAACTAATAAGTTCATGACTATGACAATAGATGAATGGATATTAATGATGAGGATAATGTTTTGGCATAAGAAATAATGGATGTCCGTTATCAAGAGTGCGGGGAATCAAAGCATGTTGGCAGTCTGAGCACAGTCACAGTCATCTGTCATGTTCACTCTCAGCCAAATAGTAAAAAAAAAAATATCTGGTTCATTTAGATTTAATTTCACACATAAAATTCCTATGTAAAAAAAAAAAAAAAAAAAAAAAAAATTTTTGATGTGGGTGTTCCAGTGAGTAAAACACAGGAAGGCTTTCAAGCTGTCACAATGAGGAGTCCACGCTGCTGCTGCCTCCGACATGATGTGAATGTGGAAAAAGGACCAGCTGCAAGCCAAGTAAACAAGTGTGGGCAACGCTAAGAAACACTAAAAATGGCCGATTATCACCGAGACTCGATAACGCTTCAGTCACCGCTATTTAAAGAGCTGTGACTGCAGTGTGAGTTTTTAAGTGTCCACACGACATGTTTCATTTGCTCTTTGGATTGACAGGCGGCGATGGCGGTGATCCTGTGGGCGCGTGGGGATGAGCGGCGCTCGGATCAGCTTACGGAGTAGTGGTGCTCAAAGCTCTGCTGCGATTTTAAGTGACAAAATTTCACGCGGCCGTCGTTACGCAAAACCAGAAAAAAGACAAAAAAGTGCCAAGTTCAAGTTGGATCCAAAATGCGCACTCACGAGGCAGAGGTAGAGGAGCACAAACAATCCTACTCGCTCATTGATCAAAGCAGCCATCCGGGCAGGAGGATGAGTCACAGGCACATGCAGGTACAACAGGAACAAATATATGGAGAGCCACAGGGCAACATAGACCTTCTGACAAAATGGTGAAGGCTGCCTGAGGAGTCTACATATATATACAGGTTTTTACATTTACCAACAGCTGAGGATGCACATACTCATTACTGCAACTGTTTGGGAGTAAATATCTCATCCTTGCATTTCCAAAACTTTTTTTTTTACCAGTTGTCAGCAATGGCTTGTGAACGTGACATGTGGAATTCCAGTGAGCATTCAAGTTTTGTATTTCTGTCCTTTTAGTATCTAATGAGGAAAGAAAACAACCACAATTATCTTTCATTTTAAGTCCACTCATCCTATGTGTCTCTAAATGTCCTTTCTGACTCTAACAGTGTTTGTCTTCTGCTGAATGTTTTTAATGAGCTCTGACTGTAAACCTTAGCGGAGCAGTGGACAGAATTTTACGAAAGTTTTGATTCGCACATTTTTTTTTTTAAGGTTGACTTTTTTCAGTAAGCAGGACTTTATTTCAACAGTGCTCATAATTGTATGAGTGATTTAACAGGAACATGTTGGAAAGTGCATTGTCAGTGGGAAATATTGCAGAGGCCTTTTTTTTTTTTTTTTTTAACTCTCTGGCTGCCCAATATAACTCACCCCACTTTGCCGCTCTATATAGAGGTAGTTCACATCTTCCATCCAGGGTGATTTGTCAGCTTCCAAGGTTGATGCAATAAGAATTTTCCATTACGGCATTGGGAACAGAATCAACAGATCGACCCGGCTCTCCAAAACTGTTTCAAAGTTTAATGAGACCTGCAAACATGTCCGTGTGACACTTGTGCACAGGGGTGCAATCGAGGGGAGAAATCTACTCGATGATTTAGGGGTCCCAGAGCTGGACACAAGCCCCTGTAACAAACCAGGGGATTGCAGATATTTATTGTGTATGAGCTGTTGTTAAGCTGTTGTCAAAGGCCCAGAATTTGCAGCCTCTGCTCCAGCATCCTTCAGAGATTCCTTCTGTTATTGTAATATCAAAAGCACTTTCTTTTCTTTAATGGACAGCAGGGAAAGCCGTATTTCCTTATCTCGCCGTCCACCCACCTTCTTGAAAACCAACAGCTTTTTATTGGTAACATCCGTGGGTTTAGTAATTAGTTGACTGTTGATTAAAAAAGGGCTTTAGAGAGAGAAAGAAGAGATCCAGCAATTACCCAGCATATTAATCCCCTTCAATGGCTTCATTAGAATGCTCCACGCACCCTGGTTTCAAGTTTTACATTTAAATTTGACTCTGAGATTTTTACACTGCAATTTGCACTTTTAATTTGCGCCTCCCATAATTGGACGTAGCCGCTTTGTGCTTGAGTTGGTTTGTAAGTGGAAGCGGTGTCCTGCCCTCCCGTCTGCGTGACTGACTGCGTGGCCCCACAGGTTTTGGGAAAAAAGAAGGAGACAAACAACTTTTAGGTGGCTTTTTAAAGCTCATTTCCTTTATTCTGACTACTTTCCTAGGAAGAAGTTCACCATCAAGGGGATGGGGGTGATTTGAGTGATTTATTTGCTATTCCATCATTAAAGGTCCCCTCCAGATATTATTCATGACACACAAATTCTCTGCTCAGAATAATAATTACAATAACGAAAAAGTGATTTTACCTCATTGAAAAACAAATACTCCCTCTCCCTTATTGCAAAATCCTGAATATATGAATATGCAAAAATATTGTTCATTAATAAAATTGAACTGCAGGACACAAAATTCATCTCAGTGTGTGTGATGGAGGTTTCAAGTTCAACCTTTCAAACAGCACACCTCGTGCAAACTGGACCACGATTTGATTCCAAACTAATGTCACAAAAATAATGCTTGTAGTTGTCATGTGTCTTCAAATCAGATTTAAGGTGAGCACAGAAAAACGTTCCCCCCGTCAGCAGATGAATGTGAAAACAGCCTCCCAGTGTCAAACTCTGCAGATACACATCATTCTGCACAGTGAAGCTCAAACATCCAACAAGATGCCAAACACAGATTTCAGTGAATGGGGGTAAATGGGATGTTAGCTGTATTATAAAGTACAAAATATGCTCCAATTAATCTTAAGCACATTCTATAAAACAATAATAGAAGGAACAAAAAAGGTGGCCTCCTATACAAACAACACACAAGGTGAAAGCAAATAGTTTTTCTCCAGTAAAAAAAAAAAAAAGTCTTTTCTTTTAATCAGAACGCTTTGAGAGTACATGAGCACTCTACCTCACCTTGGCCACTTCCAAGAGGAAAGAAAACAAGAACTCAAATCAACATTTTAAAAAGTTCAGGGGTGTTTTAGCCTTCAAATGTCTTTCTGGCGAGGATACACCCAGAGAGGAGGAGGCTGCTCACAAGATGCGACTATGAGGGACAAAAATTCAAAAAGTCTTAGAGGCATTCTCTCACACAATAATAATATTCTGCCACAATCACTTCCTACTGTATTTTCAACCCAGAATCACAGCAATTTCATAAAATACAAGATTTAATCTATATGATTCGTGTACATGGGCGAGAATTGTAAAATCTTTTCATGACACTCAGCACAACCTTTAAATGGAAAATTCATGTCCATGTTCACAAATCCCATGTTCCAATTTTGTAAATATTTCACTAACTAATTATTTATTAACATGGGACTGAAATCTGAATTCTGCTGCCAAAGTCCTGCATGTTGAACAGCCACCATCCACCCACCTGCAACTCCAGCACGGTTCATAAATGTAGTCTTTCATTCAGTACAATTCATGACTGTTTCGCCAGCCGCCACGAAACTATGTCGCTACTTTGCACCTCAAGAACCGAAGCGATTTCAGCTCCACTAATGAATACAGTCCACACACCATCGCCCCGTGTCTCGAAAGTGTGGAAAGTCAAATGATTCCAATACATCCAATTAATGCAACACTTCCACGTTGCACACTTGATGGAGTGGTTCCTCCATCAAATCAGACTCCACCATTGAGATAACAAGTAAGGTGGTGGCACTAATATTGATCTGTGACGCATGGAGGGCTGGAGCAGGAAATGGTGGAGCACTGTTGCGGGAGATTCATATTGTTCAAGCTTCTACAGGACGATGAATTTCAAGGAGACGGAGCAGAAACTGATTATCATTTCATCTGATTATCATCCAGTCTGCACCCATAACTAATGGGATATGTCTATTGTGACAGATGCATATGATTCATTCATTCTTAAAAGCTACACTTAAGGCTCTTCTGAGTTGTTCTATAGATCATACGCTGCTTTTTTCAAGCCCTCTTCTTTCATCCCCACTCATCTTTCATGTGATAATTTCCATTACTTGAGGTTCTTGTTTGTGCTCCTACCTACCCACATGCATTATTTACACACATACAGGCTCATACACACATGCAGGCGAGGAGACCAGGTCATTAATTTAATGGCTGTTCCACCTTAGATGGATGGAAAAGGGGAATGTGGGTGCTTATGTTCAATCTTTGCAAATTTGACCTCAGCGGTACGTGACTGCAGCCCGCCTAACACATGCAGTCAATCCACACACAACACCGCACCCTCCTCACCTCCATCCTTTGCACTTTTTTCCCTCCTTCTCTCACTGTATGCACATACAAGACGTCCATACACACAAGCATGCATGCACAAACACACATACGGACACACCAGGCCGCACCTTAAGGCTAACAGTGTCTGCTTAATGGAGTTGGTGATATATCCATTGGGTGCTCTGCTCATTTAAAAGTCAGTGGAGGGAGGAGAGGAAGCAGGCTGGGAGGAGGAGGCAGGGATGGGGAAAGGCTAGAGGCGAGAGAGAAAACTGCAACACAAGGGGACAGGACATATGGATGGAGAGGAAGGGGCGGAGGGAGTGTGAACAATAGGTGCAAATGACAACATCAATCCAGCATCAGGGGCATCACAGAAGGGGGGGATGTGTGTGTGTAAACAAGGCCAAGGAGGTGTCCTGAATAATGTGGAGATCTCACCGGGCCCATCCTGACCACTGTTATTTTTTTCCCCAGTATTCTATGCATCCCAGAAGGTTTTATTGTGACACAAGCCAGAGATGAAAAGACACAGAAAGTGAGAGGAGAAAATAATTTCGCCCAGTGCTGGCCTTATCCAAATGGCCAACCCTCCTGTAAGTGAGAGCGCCTGAGCTCTGAGCCTGAACTGTACGGAGGATTATAGCTTAAAGCATAAATTAAAGCACTGAAATGACTGAAATGTCCCATTTACATCTGAGTGCTGCAACTTAATGATCATTTCAAAGTAGGAAGTAAGGGATTATCACTGGGAAGCATTAGTATTAATGTCCAGGCTGTTGTTGTTCCTTTTCATATGTTGATACGCACCCTCTGATTCCTATAGGCCGACTTTATAATGACATTATAGTGGTGGCCATTTGTCAGCTAATGGTTTTCCTTATTGACCTCTCTAAAGCTTATCTCAGCGTGGTGGCTGCACTCCCGAGGCAAAGATCTGTGGCGTCCACTCGTTAATTTCTCTCTTTTCCTCACATAACTGTCCTATTTTCTCACTCCTTCCTCCTAAAATTCTGTTCTGCACGGTTGACCTGACAGGGTTTGGTCTGTGCACATCTCCTTCCTTTCCTCGCTGCTTAATGAGAGAGCATGTGTGTGTGCTTGTGTGTGCAGTGAGTCTGTGCATGCACATGTTGTCTCACAAATACAGTGTATTTTGGAAGTGCCATGGGTGTGATGAATAGCTCCAAGGTGATAATGCATGCAGCTGTTCCTGCATGCTGCTGTAATCACAATACACATGTCTCCTCTCTCATTTTGCAGTTGAACAAATGTGTATGTTGATTGGAGCTTGCAGATGCGGACTTGATGTGTAATTGTGTGTTCAGGATAAATACCTCACTCTTCATTTCAGTGAAATAAAGCTAAAATAATTTCTATAACACGTCCCTCCCGCACAGCTCCCACATTAACTTGAATACATTTCCGCCTTTCCATGTATTCTGTCTTTCTCCGAAAGAACCTTCATCCCATGCCAAGTGACAGAAATAAGCACAGCCAAGCCTCTTCATGTAAAAAAATAAAAGTCATTACATCCTCCGCCAAGCACTTTTGGTAGCACAGTAGAAAAATGACACAATCACAGTGAAAATTGAGTTATTCTGAGTTGCTTGCTATGTGTTTTTTGCTCTGACCCTGGGAACTCTTGGCAAAAATGTTATTTCAGTTCTGTTACTCAGTTTGCACTTTATGCAGTTATGTATGTCGCTTCTTCCGTGTGCTGCACACGACATCATCCTGCGCTCTGTGGTGGTGTTGATGATGCTAAAGGAAATTAAATACTACCACTGTCTGACTCCAGAGGGTTGTACATGACTTTTTTAACGCATGTCCAAACTTAAAAATGACTTTATACAAGTGTAATTTCCCAAGATATTTTAAATCTCACAGAAATGTGATGTTCCAGCTGAAGATGGAACTATTGCCAGATAAAACCTTGTTTATATGTGACAGGAAAGGGGAGGAGGTGGTGTATTGATTTATGTAAAGAACTGCATTGTTGCATGTCTACTTAATTCTTCTTCAGTGCCTAATGAATGTGACTATATACTCTGGACGCATGTGCTGGGAATGCTCACACCATTGCAATTGGTATTAACCCTTCACATACACTGCACTAGACTTTATGGTGCACATATGCATCGCTGAGCTGCTTATCACGGGCGACCTCAGCATAATTGATTCCGCAGCATCTCTTGAAGCTTAAAGAGCTGATATATATATAAATCTAAGTCAGCTGATATCCAAACCACTCATACCTAACATAAAACATGTTGCTAAATCCAAAACAACAGATGTCATTCTAATCAGTAAAAATGCCAGGAAAATGAAAAGCCAGTTGATGCTACAAAAAGAAATTTAGATTCAACTTTGATGAGCAAGATTTACTCATGGTTGCACATAGTGTATCATTCCGACTTTGAAAAAACAAACAGACTGATAACCCAAATCTAGAATTCTTGCAGTTTCAAATCAAGCCCTTGAAATGTTGATAGAGGTGTCCCTCAAGGATCAAAGTTGGATACTTTGCTATTTGGTTAATATATAAGTAATATTTATGATAGGTAATATTTAGGCTGATAATACCATCTTCTATGCTTTTGACTGTAACAGAATATCAGGCTTTTCCCAAATCAATTCAAAACTTCGAAAGTCCAGAAATTGCAAATTTCCCCACTGTGGGACGAATAAAGGTTTATCTTATCTTATACTAAATGTGTAAAAAGTTCAAACTGGCAATTCTGACTCCATCCTATACCATCCCTGGTGATCTGATTGATATAGTACAGCCTTATAAACACATATGTTGGCAACTCCAATAATAAATCCATCCATCATCTATAGCCACTTATCTTTTGGAGGTTCACAGTGGTTGGAGCTGATCCCATTGGGCATTGGGCTGACATTGGGCAAGAGGCGGGGTACACACTGGAACCTGGTCTTATATTAAACATCTTGTTCATGAAGTAAAAAAAAATAATACTTGCTGTTATTTCTGAACAGTATTTATGATGGTATAAGTATCTGTATGTCTGATTGACTCATCTTAGTTGTGACCTTGGGTGAATGTAATTTGTTTTCAGGTCTCTCATACAAAACAGAGCCTGATCTCAACGAGACCAGAATAAATATAGCTAAAAGAAAAATCTACAAGAAGCGACCTTTGACCCGGCAATCCACACTGAAACAGAATTTACATGTGCTCCGGGCTGACCTCTGAGATCTATACACAAGCGTAGCTGTCTCCCAGAAATAAAATAAACTGTTTTGATTAAGAAAGACTCTCTGGAGTAGTTCGACTAGAAATGAGCTTGTTTAACAGTCAGTATTTCTCATCCCAATTGAAAATCTATGCCAGATTTTGGATCGACATGTTAGACGGTGCTCTCCACCATACACCAAATGTGGGAAATTATTTGGAAGGCTGGTGTTCATCCAACTTTTAGACTTGTGAAATCTATGCCAAGACGTATTGAAGCTGTTCTGGTGGCACGTAACGTTCTTACAAAGACACTTTCTGGTGTTTTTTCCTATAATTTGACACCAATCTTCTGTTTTACTGCTAAGAAAATTGTGCCAGGTGCAACTACTGAGGCTTGTCTTGTTTCTGAGACACTTGAGGTGATTGAAAAGTAAGTTTGAAATAAAATTTTAAAAAAAAAAATCTATATACTGTATATTTGAGATTTATGCTGTAAGATCGTTTATTTCATATGCTGACATTTCATGGCCCGACTCAAAGATCGTTTTCAAACCTGTATGTCAGTGTTGTGTCGACTCATGTCGTCTGTGGGCGTCGTGGGCGTCGTGGGCGATTTTAGCCGGTGCAAACTTTGGATGAGTGTGTTGTGTAAAAGCACACTTGTGATGATCTAAGCACTTCTGTAGTTTGAATCATTAGGGATGCTGCAGTGTACCATAGGAAAAAGTCATCCTGAGCTGAGGACAGTACATGCCTCAGCATATATCAGCCTGCACACTCATACTGGGCCATCTCCAGTAATTCATTATTATTCCTCCCCTCTGTTCTCCCGATTCCTCCACTTCATCAGTCTCTTTCTAACTAATCCGGTTGTATGCTCTCACCTTTTCTATCAATCAGGGCGTAACCTCTGTGTAAATGATGTATTTTCTGTGTATATTATACTCATCTAAATACTGCATGCTAAGAACCCTGACCCAGGTTAACACATCCCTAATGTTTCTGTGGCGAAGCTATGATTTATCTGTACCCGACGGATCAGAGGCAGACAATGCACTCAAGGACCAGTCAGGTGGTATTGTGCCATATATTGAAGGGCATTTTCTATTTTTTATGCATAGCTGACAGTAGAAAGATGACAGCAAATGAAGGGACGATGATATAGGGACGCCTCCTCGTATTCACATGAAAGCGATTGTCAGTAAAGATAAGAGATTGATTTGGCCACTTCTCTAATATTATTGCCTTCATGTGGTTGGAAAGACCTGGATGTGCGTCACACCTGCTCTGTGGCTTTCTGTGATGGGACATCTATGTGGAAACCAGCAAAGTTTAAGGATGCTGTAATGTGTTGACACTGTTATATTTTTATCGCATGCACACAACTTGATCATTTATTTGCCAAATTATAATATAATGTAAGAAACAAGTAAAGCAAATAATGTAATTAAAAAATCTATGAAACAGAGTATAATATTAACGTGATGTTTTGTGATCACACTTGTGAGATACAGCCTGGGAATATCGTCCTGATGTATATGTGGCTGGTTCTAATCAGGATAATAATGAGGTGTATGTTATGTACTTTTTTACCTTTATCTGAGAGAGACCATCTGTGGAAATCATTTCATCCACATCAAATAAAAGCCTTCAGGGAAAAAGACAGTTGCTGGTGCTTTTTCCTTTTGTTGCTTTTCTAAAGTTGCTACTCAAGTCATTCTTCAGTATTTATACTCCAACTCAAGTAGTAATTTTAATGACTGCCTCTGTTTCTACTTCAGTACTTTATTTTGGAAAGTAACAGTACTTTTACTTGAATATTCTACCCACCTCTGCCCCCCACTGTCTCTCTGCATCTGAATGATGTAAAACTACTTGAAACTGACAGCTGTCAATAAGACAGCGATCTGAGGCTAATTGATGAACAGAGAGGAGGAGAACTGAGATGAGAACAGACAGATGAAAAAACACAGAGAGGAGAACAGAGAAACATCCTTTCAGTCCTGTGAAATTAAAGAATAAAAAATACATTAAAAAATCTGGACCTAATTTCTTTCACTCAGAGCTAGACCAGATGTCGACCAGCCTAATGAAAAAAAGAATACAGGTTTTGAGTTTTTATTATGATTAAAATCAGCTTTTTGACTTGTTGCTGTTCTCAGTACGTTCTGTTCTGATAGATTCTGTCCTCAGGTGTGTTCACTTGTCTTTACTTCCAGCTATTGGTTTTGTCCCACCCCTAGGATTGCTGATTGTTTTCACCTGTTTTCCTCTCCTGGTGTATTCAGTCTCTGTGTTTCCCTCTCTCTCCTTTTGCCAGTTCCTTGTGTCAAGTGTTCCAGCTTTATTTTCCTCATGTTCCTTTAATTCCTAATTGATAGAATTCCTTCCTAATAAATAATATTGAACCAGCTCAGCCATTGCTGTCTGCATTTGAGTCCTGTTTCCTGTTTACCTGCTACCATGTTGGCATTATATGCAAAACATGTGACACACATGGTAAAAAATCTAAACATCCAATTAATATCTAGTCAATATTTGTCACATACAGTGTGATTTGTCTACTTAATGTGTCCTTCTGTTAAGGAGTCTAATTAAATTAAGAGTGCGAGTGTAAGACAGGTGTCTCATTAAACAGCATAATGAAAAATGCTTAATAAGTCATCATTGTCTACAATATGTGCAGATACTTTTGACTGAGTGACATATGTGGCACATGCTGCACAACAGCTGCTCTCTGCATTCATTCAGTTTAAAGTTTCAGCTGTTTGATAATTGAACGACTGTACTCAAAAGTTCTTGCTGCACATTCCCAACACGTCATGCTACTCCCTCTGACTACGTGGAGGATGAGTCAACCGATAAGGTACCAGCAGAGGAACAACAGCACTCGAAGCAAGTTGAATCAGGATTCGAGAGCGAAGCAGATTGAAACAGCGCGGCCGGTTAAACAGCCACAGCAAACAGGATGAGAAATCTACACTTATCTAATATTGGTGTCGTACTTGACATCAAGTATGAAGACAGAATAGGTCTCTTCTTCGTCCTGCGTTGCTGAGAGTTGACTATTTTTGTTGTACGTAAAAATATCCGGCCATGTGAGCAGCTGGAATTGTTTAAAGAGTAGAAAGTATATGTGATCATTATATTTTCCTTGTCTTCATTTCATTTGGTTTATCAAAGATTTGTGACATTTGGATTTATCATAGGTGCAACATGCTGAATGCCAAAGCAAAGTTTATTGAAGGACTGTGTCAATTATCTGTTCAGTTGAAGTAACACATGGACTTATCCTGTGCATGCAGAAATAAAGCTATATTATGCAACTTCCTCAACTCCATTATTAGTATGAGAAATATAAAGAATTGCTCAGTTTCAGCTCAGTTTGAACATGGAGGTAATCTGGGAAAGTCATCCACAGTTTCTCTTTCCCTCACTGTGGTTTGGCAACGCCATGGATGGCTTATCTTGAGACATCTCAAGTATAGGCAGAACAAGAGATAATTGACATTTCACTCCTTCACTCAGACGTCAGCCATGAACCCTTCCTACACTCCACTGGACTAATGCACCACTCACTGCTTTTTGCCTCCAGTTGCCAAACTGCGCAAACATGGTGGCTGTTTTAGATGCATTTTTCCCTAAATCTATTTCTGAATAAATGTCAGGTGAGGAATATGCCATGCAGCTGTAGAATCATGCTTCAGGTGACGTCCTCAGTAGCCGTCATGCCCATTTAATGTTTGGCCCCTCTGAATGGAGGTGCCTAATTTTTAAACCCACTGGTGATGCCACAACAGAGGAGGTACACAGTTAATGTAAGATAAGATATTCCTTCCTAGTCCCACAATGGAGAAATTCCCAATATGGCTTCCTGACTCATAGTCTTCACGCATGCATGCTACCATATTTGTCTCTGCTCTGAACTGGGTTCTTTTTTGACTGATTGCTTGCATGAAGCTCAAAGGATAGAAACATGTATTTATCAAACCATTTTAGTCATTTGTTTTTATTTATTTATTTGCCAGCTATCTTCCCCTGCTTCCAGACTTTATGCTAAACTAGATACTAACTTCTGAGTGTTGATCCCATCTAATAGGCAAGAAAGCAAATAAGAGTATTTCTCAAAATGCAAAACCATTTCTTTAAATTCAACTCACAGTTTCAGCTGTGTTAAATGAGTTTTTAGCCGATTTCTCAAAAGCTTTAAATCAGCATTAACATTAGAAACGTGTGCAGCTGTCCACACGGTCTGAGGCCGACCGTGTGACATCCACCACATTACATGCAATTTGAATGCAGGTCGCATGGACATTCACAGTTGGGCAGAAACGGTGCATTAATTGCACATTGGGGCCTGGGAATGTAATGCATTATTACAGTAGTGGATAGTTCAACTGTTGTAAAGTTCAAGTGAGACAATTAAGTGCCATATGTTCCTGGATGATATATTGTGGGATAAAGCTAATATATTCATTCTTCTTTCTCTTTTTTTTAATTTCCATTGAGCATGAGTGGGTAAAGGAGTGGAAGGACAGTCCTCTTACCCAGGATTACAGGAGCTCTGCGTGTCCTCACTGATATTGCTCTCTTTCACACACTAAGGCTTTGGAGCATATTTTCACTCCTGCTCTCACTCTAATGATCACAATCCCATCATCTCTCTCTCTCTGCCCCGCCGCCGAGGCCTCGCTGTCTCAGCTCCGCAGCCTTCCTTTTAGTACACAATATCCCTGCGTCATCCTTAATGTTTTCCTTTCCTCCTCTCCTTTTTATTTCCTTCCTTCCTTCCCTCTTCAATTTTCTCCTCATCTCCAACTGTAGCCCCCCTGCTGCTCCTCTGCTCTCAGGTTGTCAGATAAAGGTGAAGATCTTCTTTAGAGCGCTTGGCTCTGCTTTTCTCCTTCTTTAGGTTTTTTTCAATTTTTTTGAATCTCCGAACTATAGAATTTTCTTTTTGAGCTCTGGTGGTGGCATTTCTGATTGGGCTGGACTGAGGAGGGAGATCTTTGCAGTATGTGACCTTTGTGGATTTCTAAAGCTCATTATTCCTCATTGGGCTCAGCTGTGGCGCTGTGAGGGGCGGCACAAGAACTGGTGACAGCCGCTGCTGGGCCAGTGCAGATCCTGGTCAATCTTTTCCCTTTCTTGTGCTTTTTTTCTCTCTCATTCCTTCTTGTTGTCATTCCCTCTGCTTCTCCTTCTGACCTTTTAACAGTAATTTCACCAACTTTCTTTGTATTTCCATCCCACTAAACCCCGTTCTACGTCTTTGGTCCTTTCTTTCCTCTCAGCTGAGCTTTGACAGAAATGCCATAATCAGTTAGTCCACTTTACACATTCACACTCACTATTAAACTTTATTGTTTTTATTTAAGATTCATAGTCGTATGGCTTAGAACATGGTGTTTTGAAATCATCCATAATCATCCATCAATTAGCTAAACTCACTTATTGTTAAGGGTTGCAGGGGCTGGAGCTGATCCCACCTGACACTGGGTGAAAGGCAGGGCACAATCACAGCGCTGACTCACAGTGACACTGAACCATTCATGCTCACATTCACACCTATGTACAATTTTAAATCGCATGCATGTCTTTGGACTGTGGGAGGCACCTGGAGGAAACCTGAGGAGAACACTCCACACAGAAAGGCCCGATGTTAAAACCCTGAACCTGAACATGTTCACTTTTCTACAACTAATAGTTTACATGCAAGCGTGGGTTCGTTTGCAAAGAAATCTTTATTAAAGACAATGCTAACACCTGAGTGGACAGCATTGATACATGTCTTTCTAGAAATATATCTCAAAGTTTTGTGATGGCTGGTAAGATGCAGGGATTCAATTCTGCTTCAGGGTAAGAAGAGAGGCAGAAAAGGAGGAGGCAGTTAGAAGATAATGGCATGTACTCGGTACAGAATATACCATCAGAACCAATTCACGTCTGTCACAACTCTGATATATAATGCTGATGGCGAAATTTGATTTGGCAGTGTGGCTGCAGTCTTGTGGAATGGGGAAGGGAAGGCTGTAGGCTGTATGCCTGCGAGGAAGAGTCCTTGCAGGCATACAGCATATCAATAAGGAATATATGATAAATAACATCTTGTGTGCATCAAAAATAGGTCCCCAATCCTCCAACACAGGAGCCGGACCATTTGTCAAGTCACTAAGTGTGTGTTTGGAATCATGATTAGCCATGTAGATATGCATTATGAGTGCACACAAGATATCCTTGACTGCCCCTCTGGTCCGTATTGACTCACTGGCAGCTTTAATAGGACGTGTGTTTTCTCGGATAAACCACCACTTTCCACTGATGCACCTAGTATTTGATCTGCTGGGACTAAAATAGGCTGAGATTTCTAAAAGAGGCCTTCTTGTTTTCCCTTTGAAAATCATTTTAATGCCATTTCGCCAACAAACAACATGTTGATATTTTGAGATTTTAAAACAATACAACCATTTCAAGCAGTTTTATGATGATTCAAACTCGATTACTCATGATGCTTTTTAGGGCAAGAAATAACAGCATGGTGTTTCCACAACAGACAGGTCACTGGTGATGAAGCAACTTTTGATTAATAGCTTTAGATGCATTACATGTATTTGATTCAATTGAATGTCAGTAACTTCCTCAGTTAATGATTCTTAATATCTAATCTGAAATCTACATGAGTGTTTTAATATAATCAAATTGATTAATCAAATTAACTTTCTAATTCATAATGTTGACTTCAGTGATGTGGTTTGCAGGACTGGGATTAAATTAATGGAGCTCATTATGCAATCAATTAAGTCCATTAAAAAGGTTTAGAGAGCATTTAAAAACCTTATTTTACAAATTTACGTACTGTGATATGGTTGAAGCGTTCGTGCTTAGCCCTCAGCTCAGCTCGCAGCTATTTTATTCAAGTCAGTTTGGCTTCAGTCGCATCCATGGCAGCAGTTTAATGTGTCTGTCTAATCATAGCATACAGATTATTTTAATGCTGAATTATTATTGTTCTGATCTCACAGTCCTGATCAACTTACAGTTTGTGGCTTCATTACTGACATAGCCTGTGTTCGGCAGATTTCAGTCCTGGCTGATTTGACGACGCCTGCAGTTACTGGTGGTAACAGCAAATGCAGTTTAGTCCCAGAACTCTGTGGGCTGCAAAACAAATTATTGTATTAATAAAGAAGTCAGGCAATAGTTGGTCTTTTTCCAACATTCTGTGAGCAACCATGATCTGATTTTCTGCTGCATGCGGCATGAGTCTACGAGCAGCAGGGTACAGTGAGAGGAGCTGGTTACCTCGATGAGATGTCGGAAGTTTGCAGCCTGTCGCCTGCAGCTCTTCATCTAACAGCTCACTGTGGCTGCTCCTTCTCGTTCCATCACTCCCTGCAATATTTCAAAACTGATCCGCTGTCAAAAAAGGGCAGAAAATGACCCTGGTCTTGGTTTGTAGATGCATTTTTGATGAGCGATAGTGAAAGTGCAAATGTGCATTTCCTTCATAATAAAAGTCAACTCATGTTTCGCAAGTTAAATGCTTTTAATGTGAAGCTGCGGCAGAAGGAAATATTTGGTTTGCTCTAGCAGTAACTTGCAACCTGTTTGTACTACTGCAAATATACACAGTAAATATTGCAGTACTTTCATCAGTGGGCCATAGACTAACTCACCATCATGTTGCTTCATTTGACGATATTGACTCAACAGACATTTATAAAAATCAAAATTATCACTTTAACAAATGTAGGACATTAATGAGCAGAAAACCCTCAGAAGGATGACGTGATGTGTTCGATGTAGCGTCGACGCACGCAGTAGTCAGTCCAGATCCTGTTCACTGGAGTTATGACATAAATTCCAAACAATATTTACACCCATCCAATGTATATGTTTGAGTCCTCTGTGTGTTTATGTGCACACTCAAGGATGTTTACATCACAATGTACCGTAGTTGGACCGTGACAGATTCCATATGGACGTGGCTGTGCTTTTACGCATTTGTACACACACTTGTTTCTGTTGGCTGTAAATGATTGGTAAACATCCTCTCTATATACATTGAGTGCTATATAAGGTCAAGGGGAACGTGTGATGCAGAATCATATTTGCAATGTCGGCTTTGTCCGTTCACGTGAAGTGATCAAGGGGCTAGTAATTCAAAGGTCAACAGGGCGGCTGTGGTGGAACGTGCATGAATAAATAATACATGTTGTATTCAGAGGGTAAGTGTAGTCACTTCGGACAGACACTGCAGATTAAATTTTCATGCAGTTTGCACAGATACTTCTTGGATCCTCGCACCAGATGGTTGAGATGCGGGTTTTAATAAAGAAGCTGTTTCCAGTGAAATCGATAACAACCTCTCCACACAACAGAGCGCAGCACCTGGGGAAGGAGTCCCACTGCAGGAACAGCAGCTTGCCTCTCTCCTTGTCATGCTCGGCAGATTCTGGCATGTAAGTACAGCGGCTGTAATTGCAAGTCATTGAGATTCATTAGCCGGTTTCCTTCCACAACAGCACAAAATCCATACAGAAGTGCCCTTTTGGTGATTGTGCCTTTCCACCTCAAACGACTTTGATGGATGAATATGTTTGAGTAGAGTTCACACATGTTTCCTAACATCATGCTGCAGGAAACACACGGCCAATTGACACTTTCTTGAACATAACACCCGAATGATTAGTTAGACATAAGCGAGACATTGTAAATAGAACGCAATTAACAGGGAGATATCATTGTTAAATTGGCGATGATATTTTGAATCACATATTCCATTTGTGAGCTAATTTACAACAAGGTTGCGCATGTAACTCACTTGGATTATCACTTTCGTTTCAAACCTTTATTTAAACTCCACTTACAGATGAGTTAAAAATAAACAAGACAAAACAGAGAGAAAAGAAGATTTACGTGTTAACACTGAAGCTGTAGAACAATTAGATCTGAGGAACAATTCTGAGATGTGAGATCTAATTCTCTTCTTGACATTAACAGCTTACACTAGCTGACAGCAGTAGTCATCCTATTTCTATATGCATTGTGTCATGAATTTTATAGACAAATTACTATGTCAATTGGCTGCTGGCAAATCCAATTTGTCTCTCAAATTTGACCTTTAGGACTGACTGTCCACACTTTAATTTGCAAGCAATCAAGCTGGAATGCATCTCATGGCATCGTTTGCTGCTGTGGTAACAACGTGGGCTCACGTATGTATGTACGTGAAAACAAGCTGCAGGCTCGAAGAAATGTGTCCTTTTGCACGTGACTCTGTGGAAATATCAGAGACGGAGGAGATGCAGCCATGTTTCACGCTGCCGTCACAGCTAACTGCACTCTGGATGTCTCAGTGAATTTGAGCTTCGAAACACATCAAAAACTCAAGAGAATAACCATGGAACTAAGACGTGCTTAATTGGATTTTAATTTATGCTCCAGGCTATTTGTTGTATCCATGTATTAAATACCACTTAATGCAAATACAGCAAAAATTGAATGTAATGTACACATGACAACATCAAACAACTTATTATGAAATCAGGCTCATTTTTAGAGAATAACATCTTATATTGGAGTCAGTTTTTAGTTTAGTTAGTTTTGGTTAGTCCAGGCTGAATCATCTCAATTATTGGATGTATTACCATAAAATTTGGAACAAGCATTCATGTTGTTCAGAGGATGAATCTCAATTACTTTGGCGTCCCCTGACTTTTCATTACCATCATCAGGTCAAAATTTCAATTAGTCCAACACTGTATTTTGGTTTATGATCAAATACCTGCAAAATTAAAGTGATTCCCAAACACTGTGTGTTCCAACTGAGTGTATTCACACTTCATTGGCTGAGCAGAGCCTATAACTGAAAGACACCAGCAATATTTTTATAAAATGTGCTGCTCTGCAGGCAGTAATTGCTTTGATAGTCTGTCACCTCTTTCTGAGCTAAAGACATTCAGCTGTGCTTTGTGTTAAGAGCTAATTGGTAAATGTTAGCATGGTGACACACTAAACTAAGATGATGACGATCAACATCAGCATGTTTTCTGTGAGCGTGTCGTCATGCTGATATTAGTATTACCTCAGATCACCACTGTGCCGACAGTAAGCACAGCCTCACACTGCCGAGAGCGGCTGTATTGTCTTGTTATACTTCATTGTGTCATTGTGACGTTTTTCATTTTCACCAGTCTTCAACCCTTTGTCCTTCAAGACAAACAGTCCACTTTAACTAACAGATCGTCTCACTGTCATATTTGCTCGGGGCTTAGCGGGAGAACATGGACGCATCTTACATAAGAGCATTAAAACAAACAGGTGTCACAACACTCGGTCTTTAGGCTACTTATGTTTTGTTTAGGCAGACTGGTGTCTTTGTGTTCTCTGGACTGGTCACACAGACAGACGATACCAGGGAAATAAAGAACTCAGGGACTCAGAAAGGCTTGTGGAGACGGAGCAGGTAAACAAAGAGACGCAGGGAGATGAAGAGATAAAGAAGAAGTGAGTGTGAGAGAGAAAGAGGCGGACGATGAGAGAAGTGAATGGCAAACACAAGAGAGAAAGGCAGAGCTTGGATTTATGCACATGTGTGTCTGCAGTTCTTTATTGCACATGTATACGGCTGCGCATTCCTCTAATGGACGAGTCATTTTGAGATGCAGTATAGCAAACAGAAATGATATGGTGCTACCACTGATTACCTTTAGTAGTTGGCTCCATTCAGGAGGCTGTTTAGGCTGTACTCTCTGTGCCTCACTCCTGTATGTCTCTAACTCTGATAAATTGCGCTGTTTGGGCCTTTCTCAGAACTACGGGTCATATTTCATGCCACACGGCCCAGGAGCAAGGGGGGCTAGGAGGTAAGGAGGAGATCTAAGAGGAATACGAGAAGGAGGAGAGAGGAGAGGAATGAGGTTCACACATGTGCTGTTGATCAGTCGTGTCCCCGGAGTGAGAATTTCAGGCTCGGAGCCAAGTATAGAGTAGCAGCAGGCGCCTTGCCTCCGGGGTCATTTGCTTCGCTTGACATCCATCCTAATCCAGGAAGTCCGACCTGTTGCCATGCGCATCCCACAGGTACTTGATATTAAGATAAGCCATGGATGTTTTGAAGAATAAATATGATCCCCGGCGTCATTGTTGTTTCATATTTATAGGTAATGTTTGCCAAAATGTAAGCTTAATGAATATCCTCGAGTGGGTGAGCATTGGATGTGAACAGACACAACTGTTGGCTTCGGCTGCCTTTCATTTGCAAGATGGCTTCATTTGGTGTGGGATGATAGAGCCGCGGCTGCTATCAGCGGCTATTTATGATAACCAATAAAAAAACATCTAATTTATGTTCCTCCGACTGGAGCCACCGATTTTATTTTCATTAGCAAACAAAATGAGATAGTTGCCTCACCCGTGCCGGTGGGGAGCATCGCACCGTATGTGGATGGTGACAAAAATCTAAAAGTGATTCCTCGAAAGCTCAATCATGGTGGTTTGATGGTTGCGTGTCAGCGACTATAAACTCCAATCGCTTAGCACTGACATACCCTTTTATTCTGTTACAAATAAGCTGACTGGGCAAAGATACTGGCGCACACACACAAAGCCGTTCCTGTGTGAGTACATCCACTACAAAGAGGCGTTGTTGAGCAATAGCAGCAGCAATACTTATTAAAATGTCCTCCTCTTTTCTACTGTTTGAAATGTTTGTTTCCACACAAGGTGCAACATCTATTTTCTGTCACTTGCATCTGTCAGTCTACTCTCTCATGCATAACCGAAGCATGCTGAGCAGTCACTTAGGCAAAAATGGCTGCCTATAATACACAGAGGGGGGGCCGAGCGTGGCTGCAGGCTCGACAATTTTACTCTTATGTGTTTTGAATGTCTGAATATAAAACAGATACAATTTACTGTACTGACAGCAAATAAAGAGAAGAGAACAGTCATTTGTATCTCCGGCGCCTAATGCCAGATAAAAGCAGAATTTGACAGAGCATTTGTTGAAGATAGCAGGATGAGAGCGGAATGAGAAGCAGTTGGAGAGAGGAAGGAAATAAGTATGTAATTCTGATAGTTCAGGAAGGAACTAAGAGATAGGGCGAGTTGGAGGGAGGGTGCAAAGAGATAGAGAGAAAGGGGGGAAGTAGTGGGAGAGATGCAAATGCCCTGCGTCGATAAGCGGGGAGCCAATCTCAGCCAACATATGGAGCGGCGTGGAGAAGGAGCTCCTTCAGCACGGGCCTTATCTGCACAACGACTCCTCTTCAGCCTGATTGAATGACTAATCTCCTGGTCTGACAGCATAACAAGGCTGAAAGTACACAAAGACACAGGGCCCGAGGAGATGGAAGGAGCCGGCCAACCTGGGAACACCGCAGGGCATTTAGCCTCAGGATGTCGGCAGAGAGACGCAGAAGCGGAATGAAGGAATGAAATGATTGACGATATATAAAAGGGGCAAACAGGAAAACGCTGTGAATTACTATTGCAAACAAATGACATCTGAGCAAAATAGCGGAAAAGGCAGGTAATGTAAACAAGTAAAATAGGGGAACAATGATACACGACTTCAGACAATGGTTGCGCAGAACCTGCTTCCTGTTAGACTATGGATAAGTGAACATGAATATTGAGTCATTTGTCACTCGAATTTCCCCAAGGAGAGTCACCTGCGGGCTCGCCTGAACTCTCCCTTACCCATCACTGCCCGCCACTGATTTTCTCATTTAGACCTCCACAAGTAATTAGAGTTCATTATGAGCATTCCTGATGCAATTACTTAGCTAATGGAATCTAATTAAAAACCTGCAGTCAACTGCCCCCATTGTTTTTGCTTCCTACAATGGCGTTAATACGTGTTATTATCGAGACCTTGAAATCATCGGTGGATAAACAAAGAGGAGAAGGATGACAGCGGGATGCAAAACGATGTCCCCCGGCGTTTTATTTTGTTTCGAGTTTTAGAAATCGTGATGGAAATGAGAGCATATGCTGACAGCTACTTAAAGTACACTGAACAATAAGCGGGGCCCGCTGTTGTGACTCCCCGATGACAAATTTGACAAATTTCAATAAACATGTCAAAGTTATTTCTCGCCGCCATTCATCAGGAATGAATCACTTTCACTGGCCGCGATCTTGCAAGAGGGATATTTAAACTCCATCTATTTAGTATCACGCTTCCAGAAAGTTGGACAAGAGGCAGATTGAAGAAGGAATTGTCAGCATGAAAGCAGCAGAGACGAGATGTGCTGAGTTTTAGTCCCTAGTATGAGTCAACCTCACCAAAGAACGGATACTACACTTCCCACACTTCAACTCCTTTCATTATTGTCCCTCTGTGGTAAATGCTTTCATATATCAAACTCTTTGCTTCTAGTTTGTAACACAGGCTTTCTGTCAAAGTTTGAGTCTCAAGCCCAACATTAGTAACCATAATGGCATTATCAGGGCATTTTGTCAGACTTTTAAAAAAATGACTTTTTAAAGCTTTTAAAACATGTTCATGTAATCTACAGTACAATAACAGAGGTAGTAGAACTGTATGTTGACTGTCAAGACAAGAATCTCACGACTCCCCAACACAGCCACATCTAATGTTGAGCCCATTTCAAGCCGCTGAGAACTTGCTTTCCAATCTTCAGTATTTGAGTATTTGTACTGGGGCTGAAGATGCGGCTGACAGATTTAGTAGTAAGCTAAAAGAAAAATGGTCATATTTTGGCAGAAAAATGTGAGAAGCTGATTGAGAAAATAGGTTTCAGGGCTTTCAAAGCAGACTGGGACACGTTGACACACATGACTGTACTGTTCAGGTCACAATGTTGCAGAAACAGAGTAAACTTTTTTTTTCTTTTGTAAAAAAATCTCTGTCAGTGTTTACGCTGTTTGAGGAGCTTAGTTTTGTGAACTGTGACTGAAGATACTGGTGAAAAAGGTGTATTATATAAAGTGAATGTTCAGTGGACATTTTCACCATCAGCCTCACATCACTGTGGAGATAAGTGCTCTCTCTCTCTCTCTCTCTCTCTCTTGATCATGATTTGCATTGCAACTCTAGGGCTGAAACAGGATTATGACTTAAAGTAGTTCTTACGACTGAGAGTAAAACATGGCGGTCAGACAAGGTGGGTGCAACGACTGAATATGAGCGCTACACTGGTACAAGAGTGCGATAAGGGACTTTATTACTTTTTGAAAACATGGCCAGTGGCACGCTGAGATGGCTGAATAAGAAATAAACCAAGTTCTTTAAAACAACCAAATTCCACTACAAAAACGAGATGAGTGACACACAGTCCGAAAGAACTGTGACTGTGGACTTACATCATGTCGCTCCCAGATCCTGACGCATAAGAGCAATGTTTCATCTGTGGCTTTTCCCACTGTTGAGAGATAAGGAGCCATGTGGCGACGCATGTTTTCATTTGAACATAATCACATTCAGGAGCATTGTCACAAAGGCAACCATGCAAGACGTTTTCTGTGCAGATCATACAGCTCTTTGATATGACCAGATGTGAATCATAAAAGGACGACTGATTTCTGGAAAGGAGCAACATTAAAAGATCACACAAAGAGACTTAATATGCCAATCATTTAAAGATGAATGAAGCAAATGTGTTTGTCATTTTCTTTTGCAGTACAGCCTTTATGCTCATGTATAATACAACTGACCAAATAAGAATTTACAAAGCCATTTTTTCAATATCAGTTAACAGTGCATTGAATCACATTTCATTTGTTCTGTTTGACCTTCAGTTTCACAGTTTTACTGAACGAACCAAAAAGCTTCACAGTGAAAATCGCTGCATAGTTCATCAGAGTAAAAGATCTCAAACAAATAAGTACAGGATTGTGAGATGAGAAATGATTTTGTACAGGCCACATTTCACTGAATATCAAATTCACTGTTCTGTTGTCATTATTCAGTTAGTGGGAATGTGTATGTATGAATGGATGTCATCTGCATAAGAATAGATGTTGAAGATCGTGAATGATGGACACCAGTGCAAAACTATACAAACTGAACATGATTCAGCTCACGATGGATCCCTTCTGTGCACCGCAGGAAATTTAGATCCATGATACAAGGTTGAATCAAATTAAAAACAATACCTGAGAGTTCCTCCCACTCTTATTCTCCGACAGAGGACTCATGTGTCAGAGCAGCATGAGAGTTCAGGTAATCCCAGATAGAAATTTGTTGCTTCAAAATCTGGCCTTTCTGAGCTCTATGTTTGAAAAGCAGGCTACATTCTTAAAAATGCTTTTGAAGAAAGCAGACAGTTTGTGGAAAACCAGCTTTTCAAGGCTTTTGCTGTAGATCTACGAGATCTGATTCTGAAATTATTTAGACTGGAGGAATCAAGAATTCTTTAACAAAAGTCTGGCAGAGAAAAATACCAGTATGAAGAAAGTTAATCATACTCAGCAATGCCACATTTTCTTCAAAGTGGTGTTGGGGTCGTGGTGCACCTTTGCATCATACTTTATTTGAAATCTTAGTTATATGTGTGTGCAAAAGGTGTCAGCAGCAGGAGGACAGATTACATCAGAAACAAGATGGTCTTTATTATGTGAAAGAATATAGAAATATGCAACCCTGACACTATGACTGAGCTTTAAAATGGCATATTTTATATGCAGTTTTCCTCTCCTGCACTTGTGTTGTGAGAGATGAGGTGATGAAGATAATGTGTTCATATTTTTTCCATGTCCTTGGTTCAGTGTGATTGATTAGGATGAATTTTCATGATGATTAGGATTTACACATATAGGTCAAACTGACTCATATTATTATTGTTACTATAATAATAGGGCTACATAGAACAAAGTCAGTGGAATGAGCAAAAATAATTTACTCTGGTGGATGAATGCAAAGAGTGAATCAGTCAGTTTTTCAGCAAGATTACTCACATCTGATTCCTTATTTGGTTGTAATATTTGAAACATGTTCACAAGTCACAGCTGAGTTTCAGTGCACTCTAAAGGTTGGCCTGCAGCTAGAGATTACACGCCCACTAAACATACTGACTCACTCCCTCACTGAGTCAACAGCCCATCGTTCACAAGTTGAAAGAAAGAGCCGGGCTGCCTTCGCTTCTTGCCCAGCCTCTGCCATGGAGCTGTGAACAAATGACTTGTTTGTAACAGACTCCTGACCCTCACTTACCTGTGAAAACAACTAAAGTGCTAATAGGTTTGCACGTCACTTACGCTGTTATATAAATGAGATTTGTGACACTTTCTGCATTTCAGGAATTAGGAACACTGTCATCACGCAGCAGAATTAACCACCACCTATCTTGAGGCACCAACATGCTTTGAGATGAGAAGCTTTCACAAACATGATTGATTAGTTAAATCCAAATCCAAAGAAATTAGATGCATTCAAACACAGCAGGGATCTAGTTCATTTTCTTTAAACCTGATGCTGATATTAAACAGGTGAGACAGTCCTCTGAAGATGTTACAGTAGACAGACAAGTAAGTGTTGGTTTCTTTTAACCATGACCGCCATTATTTCCTGACCTTAATCAAGTGCTTATTATTGACAATCTTTCTCTACCCCTAACCAACCAACAAACCTTAACCATATCATCATATCACCAGATCATAAAATGCTTTCTTTCTTTTTTTTTCTTTTTTTTTTTTGTTAAAATCAATGATGTTCTTTGTTTAATTGGTGAAAAAAAATGGTAAAACAAATACAGTACGAGACTATTCAGTAGCCGTTGTTGGCAATGAATGTCATATCAAGTATCATATAATATCATCTGATTTTAGAGACTGGCTGAAGTCACTTTTAGACATCATGCTATATTTCTTACTGACTCTCCATGGCCACAACAGTTGACTAGAGCTGCAATACATCCAAACAAACAAATTAAAAGCCATCAGAATCAACAATGATCCAGACAGACAAACTGGACACAGTGATCTGATGACTGAATGTGGCGAGACACACGAGTGCTATACACTCATATAGTCTGAAGCTCCATACGAGGGATCGAACATTTACACAAAGCCTGAAGATGATCATACCCACAACAGCTTCAATAACCTTTGTGACCTCTTCCCCAGCTAGTTATACTTCATAAGTCTTTCTTTTGTGTTACTTGTATTCAACCTGATTTTTCTGCATTAAAACATAAAAAGCCTTTTTTCTGTCTCTGTCCGTGGTTCTGAAACAGTCGAGTCCTCCTTTGTGTCTCTGTCCACGGTGCTGAAACAACTTTATTATTCCTCCATTTTCACCAGAAAACACAGTCTTGAGACGACAGGCCCGTATGATTAATGGAAACTGTGTGACTCACTGAGGAATACTGTACAATCACTTTTGGCATTACTGTAGCACCAACTATTTTTTTCATGTGAAAGGGATCAAAGGAGTTGAGTCCTGCAACTCAACTAAAACCTTTTTTTTTTTTTTTTTTTAAACTTTCAATGAATTTAGAATTTGACCACGACATGTACGCTACTATATATGAAGTGTCTTGATTATATTTTTATTAGGGATGACTACGAATGACAATCTTCTGCCCTTTGTTTAAGCACTACTTACTGCAGACTCATTATTCTTCCATCTTCAGAGTGTTTCATATTTATAAAAAATTCCCTTTCTTTTTTTACTCAGCAAAACTCTGCAGGTTATTTTTCAAGGCTGTTTTAACTGGCTTGCCTTTAGGCTAAATTAAGAATTTACATGCTATGTGTTTAATGCAAATATCACACACACACATGTCTAATTCTCTCAGCAATTGTTTCCTTTAATTGGTCAGTATTTGGTTTGTTTGAGATTATTATCTACTTCATTCCTCATGCTCCCTTTGTTACTCCAGTCTTTGAGTTTATCTGCCTTCTTGCGAAAATCACCGCTCTCCAAAAAATATCTGTGCAAGGTTATTTAACAGGAAAACAGAATTTGAACCGCATTTCTCCAATTGTACGTTCCTGTTAACTGGGGATCGGGCCCGCTGCGTGATGAATACACTGACAGTGGAGATGGAGATGGGGGGTGCACTTGATAATGAGGCATTGCTTTAGACAGCTACAGGCATGGTGCGCTTTAAAACGAAGTGAGAGAAGAGGAGGGTAGAGGAGTATAAAATAGAACATGACAAGACTGTTGGATCTCCACTTATTCTCTCCAGCTGAGCTGTAGTTTGATCGCAGCACTGGGACTAATTTCTTGGCAGTTTTCAGGCAGTCTGCCTTTGTAGGCGGGCAAAGGTTTAGATGGAATAACTTGAACATATTTCCCACCAGTCCCCGGGCTTGAGAATTGGGACAGTGAGGATTGCTAATTGAGTCAATTATAAGGGTATGTGTGAAGGACAGCTGAATGCTCATGTTTTACATGAAACTCTGCAACACATCAGAGGGGACTGTCTGATCGACTGCATGTGTGCACGTCTGCCGAAACACTGTCTGGCTTCCTCGACTAACCAGTTCTTGAGTTAACTTGGGACTTAACCTCATGCTTGTAACTCTCATCATCTGTCTCACCCAGCTATTCAATAGATGATGCTCTGCGTGGCGACACCGCTCCCTCAGCCTCACCAGTAATATCAGGAAATATTAGGATTTACGATGTTTCTGAAGGCTGCCAGGCTCTCGCTGAGGTTTGATATTAGATATGTTTTCCTTCAGCCTACAGGGAACCCTAAGACGCTCACTAATGGACTATAATGAGCTTAATTTGCAGAGTGATAAGGCAGTGAGAGCACTGAGGCATGTCTTAGATATTTATATATAAATCACTTCACTTTCTAGTGGTGGATTTTCTCTCTTCCTAATAAAAAGAAGGGTCATTTCGATGCAAGCAGGCTGACTCTGGCTGCCCTGAAGCCGTGTGATCCTCTCCCACTGCAGGATGCAGCTCCCGAACATGGACGTCCCCTGAAACCTGCTGCAAAATTAAAAGAAAAGTCAAAGTGAGCCACATTAAGCGCAGCCATCGCAGGGAGAATGCAGTGCTGTAGACGGAAATGAATAAATGATGTTACCCCAGAATGCTGTTTATCCAAACTTCCTGTTTGTTGCAGGGGTCATTAGCTGTGTTATTGTGAAGTGAAAAGCTGAGTGCTGATCATCATAAGATGCTGATAGCAGGTCTGTACAGGTCACAGAAATAGATATTTTTACAGCTCCTAAATGCATTTTTATTCACAAAGGAAACTTGCAATGGCAGCATTATTATATGTCACTGAAGAAGATGAAAATAATCTGATTGCACTACAAAAACAAGCGTAATGTCAGGGACCTGTGCTGGAGATAATGTATGTGAACTTACACCAGAAAAGGTAAACAGAAATTTGTTTGCGCGATGCTCGCGTGCACATCTGCGCGTGCGTGCGTGCGTGCGAGCAGCCAAATGGGTTTCACCTGGCACTTTTGTAGGCTTTTATCATCTGGATGTAATGGGCCCCTGCTAAGCATGAGCTGTTATCTCTGTGGGTTCACAGAGTGTAATCCCTTTTTCAATATTCTGCTTGGGTTTTGGAGCGTGATTAGATGTTGCAAACGTGTAGGTCTGTGAATGCTGAAAAGCGAAAGGGAATGGAAGCGTAACGCAGTGAGTTTGCCTTTGTAATGGCTTGGCGAGGTTCAGAATAGATAAGGAAACAGACTCCGATTGAGGCTCGTGCAATAATTTGAGTTTGACACCTGTCGCTCGTGAGGAACCTGTGGATTAGACCTTGGTTTCACCCCCTAACCTGTCTTCCACACCCCCTCGAGGATATAATTATTTTCCTCTTATCCTCCCTATTACATGCACAGACACACCTACACTCATAAGATACTTCAACAGTGTCAAGCTTTCAAGTGGGCAAACACAATGTGCTTTTCTGATTTAATTAATGCACCAATTAAGAAAAAGGAAAACTGGCTTCCCAAGGGCAACTTTGCCCAGGCTCTGCTAATTAAATCTTAGAAACATGAGTGATATGCTTCCTGATCAGATGTGACAGCGAGTTCCTTGGTGCAGACAGACACAATAGGTAGGGCCGCACACTCACATGCACGCACACTCAGTAGGACACACACACACACACTGTACACGAGCAGGTAGAACAGTAGGGAATACTTTGCTATCTAGCAGACTGCCTGGCCTGAGTAAAGGCTAAATCTCTGTTAAGGTGCAGGAATGTGCACAAAGAAAAATAAAGAAATATTTATGCACCATTAATAAAAATGAAGACAAAACAATATACTCTTTGCCTAAGTCAGCATCTTGTTAGAAGGTAGAAAATGCAAATAGTAAATACACTGTAGATTTTGCAGTAGTAAAAGCATTGACAGTGAGGTCTGCAAAACCCCCAGACTGGTCGTGACATAGATTTTTTTTGGAAAGACATGTTTGCATGTTTGAGATTTCCCAAATGTGCTTTTGCGATGTCACAAATAAAACTCCATTCTCCTTCTGAAGCCTCAGAAGCCACTCAAAAACTCAACAAGAAAAAAAAAAAACAGTCTGCATACCAATGGGAGTAAGTGGTATGTTTTTCTAATTCGGGTGAGGTGACCCAGTGTTTTTCCCTGCTGCAGATCACATTACAGAAACAAACCTTTGTACGAATACACTTTATATGACAACCGTTTACTCACACCACAAGCGCCGCCGCCATCTGCTACTGTATGTTTAACCTTTGTCTTAAATTTTCAACGTCGAGTCAGCTGCATCAGCATCTGCTAATGTTTGTATCCACTTTACGCAGTAATTGATAAAGTCTTTTCATTCCCACATAACTTCTAATTAAATGCCACAGCTATAGCCAAAAGGGCAATTAATGAATTATCAGTGCTGGAGAGCAGCAACAATAGAGCAACTATTACAATGCAAAGACAATCTAATTAAAATTTTGTACTGCCATCATCGTACATTAGCATTTGAAAGGGGACCTTGTTACATAGATTTCCCTGGCTCGTGTTGTCTTGCGTGTGGCTGACAGACTGAAATGTGACCTGTGCTGGACATGCCTGATCACTTTTTTTGTGCATGTCTTATTCCTGTTCTCAGAAAGAGGCTCAGAAATAAAAAAGAAACTATGCACTGTGTAAAATGAATCTGAACGAACCCAGAGATTTAAGATGCTGCTGCTTAAATCTCTTAATTTAACACCATTTAGATGAATCCTTTATTCATTAGTTTATCATTGTTTTACAGTATTTTCAATGTAAAGAGGAAAGTATTGCAGAGCTCATGAATATCCTCCACTTCATCTCAGATTAATTTTGCAAACTTCAAACTGGCTATTAGAATTAATTGCTTATTGATAAGTTTTGTCCTTCCTTTCCTTTCCCTGCTCTCACCTGTCTGTCTTTGTTGCGAGCTTCCATCTTTCCTTCATTATTATTCTTCGTCGGCTTCGCTGTGGTTCTCGGAAAATTACCAAGTCAATTTAGAACCACTCAATAACAACCTGATGTACTTTAAAACGCTACTATGGGCGAACGTGGGGAGGAGAATCAACACTTAACGGATTTGTCCTTGCACCTTACCCTCGCTCCTGTTGATCCATCTCTCCCCCCGTCGCCTCCAGAGCATATACAAAATCCAGCCCAAGGCCAGTAGGTTGTGTTTGTCTTGGAGCCTTGAGCCGCTGCTTGATTACCCTTGACCAATAACCTTTATGTACTGATGCATTCAAACCTTTGCTTTGTAGTAATATCTGCTTTCCTTTTCCAGCTCTTTATGGAATAAGGTTAAACTACAGGATCTGTATGTGCACACATACAGATACATGCTCTGCAGTTGAAACATGCTTTTGAAAAAGTGTAGCTAGCTACATATTCATATTTCTGTTGTATATTTGTGTGTTTTGTGGACAGTAGTTGGCCAACCTTTTTCCCAGACTGTTCCCTATTGAGTTTGTGCTTCTGGTCATTAAAAAACAAAGCTTCTCCTCCATGGAAGATCAAGCATTAGATGTTCATTAAAGGCTTAGTCACAGCAGCATTTAAAGGGGTGAAATTTCATGGTTACATTGATGCATTTCAGTAGAATTGTGCAGTTTAGTGGGTTGACCATCTTGGCAGGAGTCAGAGGATCCAAAAGAAACAAACTTATTAACATCTTCAACCAGAGTATGAATTGCTCAACAAAAAGCATCATTTCAAATAAACTGTGTGAGCCTGTTGTCCCATTAGCTTCCAGTACCTCCTGTTTCGTAAAAGACACATGAATGAAGTTGTGCGATCGCACTTTAAAACTGGACTGTAATGTGTTGCCAGCTCAGATCAGATGACTCACAGCACCTTCGGTTTAAAGCTGTTTTTGTGTCTCACGTCTGATGTTTTGCTTTATCACAGTCCTATTTTGCAGGGTATAAGCAACAGATAGGCAGGCAGACAAAGGGGCATAAAAACACTTTATACAGCTACTTATTATGTGATGAGGAGCGGCTCAGGAGGCAGGCAGCGGGTCAGGCCTGATGAGAGGATCTGCAGAGCTGGGAACACAATGACAGAGCCTGAAAGCTGGTTCACAAAAACAACACAGGCGCTGAATCCTGAATCTGTATTTGTGGATCCGGCCTTTGGAGTCCAGTCATATCTACTGCTGCGTGTCCAAAATGATCACATGTGCAAGGACACTGAGCTTCAAGGTTATTAAGCGGACTGTGAGATAATCGATGGCATGAGCTTCACCCTGTAATTCAAGTATTTTTTTTAACCACATATTGAATTTATGCGGGCGATGCAGTAGCAGAGTCTGTTGCTTTCTGGCCACAGTTGTCTTATTTATGTGATAGTATAATGTTTGATCTGCACAGTAAAATCACCCATTAATTTAAATGGCTAACAATTGACAATACAGTTAATTCTATACTGACAGTAAACTCTCAAGCAAAGAGCCTCAGACAAAAACGTCTGACCATGCAGATTAACCATAAACTAGTTTTGTTGCTGTTGTTGTTTGTTTTCAGTTTTCAGGGTTCGTTGTTTCACTGCTGGAGATTCATGCACTTTAAGTCTGTCGGTCTGCAGGTGAACACAAGTTTAGATATTTGTATTCAGCCAGTGAATAAGACCTGAACAGACAGAGGGAGAGGGCACAAATGTCCCTCTACCAGGTGTAGGACTCTTTTCTTTTAGTCTGCTTTCTGTACTTTGCAGTCTTCTTCATGTTTTTGTCAACCTGTCTTGAGGTCCTCAGAGTGCTTCTCAAAAAAAAAAAAAAAAAAAAAAAAAAAAAAATGCGAGGTGGCTGGCCATGAAAGAGCAAGTCAGAACTTTGAAAATAAATTTAAATGGGTGCCCTCCGCTGCTAAAATGCATTTGCTCTGATCTGCCTCTTTCCCCACTGTTCCGCTCTCTGCAGTTTATCATTTACTCCGCGCTGCCACAACCCTCAATGGTGTCGCCTGTGTGTTCTCATTACCGCACACTGCATACACAATCAAAGCCTGAACACACACACACCGTGGAGCCCCGGGTCAGAGACGGCTCCACCGAGGTTCAGCACAGTGAACTGCACTCGTTCCCTCACCAGAGACAACTGGAAGGTGTCAGGACTGAGATTTTGCTGCATGCAATATTGTTTTTCCTATAGGACGATAGCAGAAGAGAGGAACTTTTTTTTTCCAGAGTGTGCCCCTTATTGCCGGTCGCACTCCCATCAGTCACGCTCGGATGGCTCCAGCTACTTTTGGCAGGCTTGCCACGTGTGTGTGATTTTGAAAGAGGGTTGAGCCTGCAGAGAGGCTGCACCTATAATGTGTCTATAATTCTGAAATGTTGCTTCTAGGAAGGTGTTCCAGCACCGGAGAGAGAAAAAATAAGGTCACCTTGGTCTAGTATAACTATGAATGGCCTCTCCTATCATCTGAGGAAAAAGGAATTCCTGTTTATCACCCCGGTGAGTTGGGAAGCAAACAACAGAGATTCTAACATCTTATTCGTTTGTAGCACAGCCGTCGATTTTGTTGACATAAAATTCAGTAAATGGCAACGTCGGCTTTGATGGGATCTCAGCAGCAAATGCAGTGAGGTCAAATTTATGTTGCCACCCAGTCTTTCTTGTTTTCCTTTTTAACCTTTATTTAACCAGCGCAGACAGAAAAAAGATCTCGCGAAAGCAAAGAGGAGAAGCCTTCCTTCTGTTGCATCTCTAAAATAATCCTAACCTTTTCTTTCACTACAAAGAAGCGTAAAACCTTGCAGCTAAATATTAAAAACAATTTCAGTAGAGATATTGAATATAATTCACTTCTCACAAATATCAGAGAAAAAAAGCCTTAAAATAATAATAATATAAAAACTTGCATGAACTCACATAAATCGTAGAGTGCGTTTCATTCTTCAGTAAAATCTCTTTTCGAGAACAGCTGTGCGCTGAGTGCAGAGACGAGTGGAAGCAGTGACCCTGGGCTTTGTCTGAACCTACGCAGCATGGATTTTTAAAATAATAATGTGTCACTATATCAACTGTTGGCGACTGCACAGACTCTCAATGGCCCAAACACGTCTTCTTATATCCCTGCAGCAATTTGTCCTTGTCAAACACACCTTTGAGTTCTTGGGTATGTAGAGTAGATTGATCGCCATTCAGTGTGTTTAATGCACAGATTCATGATGTGAAAAGCACCTGATTATTCATACTTATAGTAAAGGGTAAGATTGAAGATGTTTCCTATTAAATAAGTGTCTTGTATTAGTGCTGCATTTCAAGGCCCATATAGTGGAGAATCTCAATTTTTCATCTCTTTTCATCTCTGATTGATAAAAGTATTATGAGTCATAAAAAACAGTGTTCAACAGCCCACGAGAACTGAAACTCCATCTAAACTTCTTCTATTTATAATGTTTTACCTGGGAAATCAGTTGTATACAGAAAGTATTTTCAAGCTGGGTTATTGATGTTTGCTTGTTTTCTCTCTGTGTGTCACAAAAAAAAAAGAAATAACAGTGTTAAAGGATAATGCAGAGGTTTTCATGTTTATTAACACGTATAATCTCCGAGGTAGAAAATGTGCCGCAAAGCAAAATCGATGTGTGATGACAGTGACATATGTTATATTGTGGTGTGGACAGTGTTTCAGCTGGGAGCAAAAATGTAATTTGAACTGAGCGTCCGCATGGATGTTTGTTTTTGCTTGGCCTTGCAGACGGTGTAAAAGAACGCAAGATCACAGGACTTAGAAACAAATACATGCCGATATAATTGGATCAATAATGGATACTGGCAACAGAAAATATTGTATACATTTTTTTTTTTTTCATACTGAGAATCTGCATGTTAATACACCAGCTCCGTTCAGTCGTCAGTACTGAAGGAGAACTGGGCTCTTACTTCCCTTCAAATGCAGGCTCATCGAGATTTAATTTTTACATTTCTGATAGTTTGAATTGGATAAACACGATTGGACATTTGTTGAAAGCTGGACTAAAGTGCTCAACTAATGCTACAAGAAAAAGAAAAAAAAAAAACAACAACTGAATCCTGGACTCGATGCTTAAAGAAAAGAGTGATTAACTGTATTTAATTATAACATATTAGAAGACAGTTAGATTATTAAGAAACACTAAGTGCATCAATCTTATCTTATCAAATAGGTTGTAAAGCATCACCTCAACATATGATGTCAAAGGTGAAAGGTCAACTCATTCATTTCAGTACAAAACCTCCAACAACGAAAAACAAGATTGTCACTACACCATAAGTAAAACCCCTTTATGTATCTGATCCATTCAATATCATAACCACACGTACTGACACAGAATGGACCAACAAACAACAATAAGAGTTAACACGGGACCTTGTGTTTACTTTTTACACAGAAGCAGAGGGATTGTTCTTCCATTGTCCGTTTTTATGCTGCTGTAAAACCAGAAAATAGAACAAAAACAGGGCAGGTGTAAAAAAAGAAAGACGACATGGGTGAGATGAGGTAACAGCAGCGTGTAGTGAACAATAAGATGTCTTTGTTTGCCTTTATCTCTTGTTCCAAACAGCTACTGAACACAAAACAAGCACAATTATACCGACATTTAATAAAACACGCATCTCCTCTTTTATTCTCTAGATATTCCCAAAAATGGCTAACTGAATTTGCGTAGCTGAATCCGAGTCTCTCAGTTCGCTGATTGAGGCCAAACATCAACCTTGAGAATGATTAGTCTCTGGGAGCCACAGTCGTGGAGGGATGATGGGATATGTTGGAGTAAATCATCTTTTTTATAAGTGACAGATAATAAAGTGTCTGCAGAGAGTCGAAAACAAGTGTATACATAAAGTACAGCTACCTCCATGTGTTTTTCTGACAAAATCTCTCATTCAATATTTATTTTCCTTAATGAGGTTGAGGTTATATGTAAATGTAGCTAAGCTGCTGATGTACTTCTATTTCCAAACATTCAGAATGCTAATTATAGCCTAATTTCCAACACATTTCAACCAAGTATCATTTCATAATGTTAAATATGATCACTCCAATGTAATTGAAGCCCGAGCTTTGCCTTTTTTTTTTCAAACTAATTGATTCATGTTGGCACAGCCGCTCGTCCGTGTTTGGAAATGGAGGTGAAAGCTGAGAACTCGTGAAGATGATCCTCACGTGTAACCAGAGTCTTAATCAGTTTTTGGGTTCTTATTGGCAGCGCGTTCATTTGACAGTGACACAAAATCTCTCAGCAGCGAGATATATAGTGGCACAAGGTAATTTCCTCCTGATTGTAACCACAGTGCGACGTTAGTGTGCAGTGAACGCACCGCGGGGTGATGAGAATCCCACCCATTTCCATTTGTGTGTGGGACATGACTGGAAGCCTGAGATGCTGGTGATGAGTATGTAAAGAAATGGACGAAGAGAGATGGAAAAGATTTTTTTTTTTTATAAGGACGGTGGTGGTGGACGGTTGATAACAGAGGCTGACAGTGTCCTCATATGGGATGCTAATATATTCTGGGTGAAAGTGTGGTGCTCTGCTCATTAGTAGACTCCTAGTTTGACAGAGGTGTTGGGGTGGCAGCCATTCACCCTGGGTAATTATCCAAAGTGTGTGTGAAGAAAACCATTTTTATCTGCAACCAAACTCCACGAGAAAATAACACAATAGTACAGCATTTATGTGAAATATTTGTTGGACTTCGAGAAGCATGCATACTCGATCACAAAGGCAAATTCCAATGTTAGGTGGTTTTTCATGTCTTAAGATCTTGTTTATGTTGTGATTCGATAGAAGGAGTTGATATGTTGGATTAAAAAAAAGAAAAACTGTGATCTACAGCCGAGCAGCTGTGCGAGGCTCGACTTAGGAGCGGTGTTGCTTTGAGCTAAATGTGAGCTGTCATCCAATAGTTGTTGAGACATCACTCAGAACCACAAATCAACCTTGTGGAAGTCCCCGAGACTCATCCTCTGGGGAGCACGAATGTCAGGAAAATACACTGCCATCAATCCGGTGGCCTTGTCGCTGAGATATTTTAATCTGGATGTGGTTTTAAACACACTGCAAACCCAGAAGAATAAAGTTGTCACTCGCCTTCACAGGTTTTTAATTTCACTATTTTGCTATTGAGCTGTGTAAACCTCATGTCAGGACCTTGAGAACACACGTTTCACAACAGGAAGATATCAGCGGCCGCTCGCTCTCCAAGACACCGACTCCTCACTCCACGATTCTGTTTCCTGCTGTGGCTCAAAATTACCAGGCTGTGGTCCGTCGAATGTGTATTAGGCCCCTAGTTTTCAGGCTAATTTGCACTGACACTCGCTCACTCAGCCCCTTTCCCTTATGTGACATTTGAATTTGAAGTGGCAAACAAAGTGCCTTACAAAAAAAGGGAATGGAAAAGTAAGAAAAATGACTTTTGAATACAGGTCTTTAAAGAGTTAAAGCCTGACTGGCATTGTTACGCCTCTGCCTTAATCATGTCAGCAGGACAAGTCAAACATGACATGTAAAATAAAAGATACTGTAAGGCTTCAAAATAATTCAAAATTCCAGTGTTGGGTGATTTTTGACTTCACAGTTTTCCCTTCAAGTAAAGAAAAATCTACAAATATAGAAGAATGTGTCTTTGCTGTTAATTCTGGAAAATGGTGAAAGTTTACTTCTGGTCATTTTAGACCAAATGAGGTTGTGGTGGCAAATATCCTGAGTGCACTGAATTGAGCGAGGGTGCATTTTATTGCTTATGAATTGAACTGTTAATGTTTTAATGTGTTATTTCCTCTTTCAAAAGTGACAAGGTCTCATTTTAATGTGGTAGATGTTCAGTTGCACAGACACATTTAATTGTGTCAACTGGAAAGTGGTAAACGAGACATTAAAATTAAAGCAACACCGCTGCTGTCTGTAGATATCAAGCTATAGAGAATTGATATTTGCTTTATAACCATCAGCTAGCTGGCTTTTTGGCTACTGGATAATTTGGCAATGCAACAAACAAATCTCAGCTGAGAATCCAAACCAGTACAGAACCAACAGAGAAAAAGCTAAATTCCAGGAACAGAACATCGAGCAGTGAAAGAGCTCACAGACTCACTCTGTGAGTATGTGCTGACATATGTTAAGGCATTATGTCTGCTAAGGGGTATTAAGGGATATTGGTTTTGTCTGTGAGGGAAAAGAGAGGAATTTTGGTGATGCATATAAAGTAAGATGGTCTCAAATTAATTTTATTCACTCACTCATTTTATGGCCTATAACAAGGTGAGGACATGCATCACTGGGTCAGACTCTTACAGAACTCGTGCACCAGCTCGGACACAACAATTATCTCATGTTGGCTATAAACTATTTTTGCTTGAAATGCTCAACTGTGTCCTGGGCATCACCATTCAATAAGTTGATACATTAATTCTCTGATCTCTGATGTCTCTGTCCTGTAGCGAGTGATGGAGAGCGAGCTGTAGCCAAGCTGTTCTCATTCCCAGGTTGTCAAATACCGATGTTTGATGTTGATGATGTTTGCAGAATTTTTCACTCTTGTGCTACATCACCTTGCTTTGATAATACTGCCATGGATAGTTTTACAGTGTTGTCGCCTCCGTGCACTCCATACGTTAGTTAACAGACTACTAATAACTACGTCCTGTGGATCTCAAGAGCTCGCACTCAACACTGCATTTCCTCATCCTCAGCAATGCACTGACAAAGTGTAAAGTTTAAAAATCAAAGGATGGACATAGAGACAGACAGACTGACAGAGACTCCTTCCATCAGTTAATTGTGTGTTGCAGAAATGGTTTGCTCTCCATCGTGCTGAAATGCTCCTTAATGGACTTTTTATGTTTTTATTTGTACGAGTTGCAGCATGTTTTTTTTTTTTTCTGCAGAAAGTAGTTGCTCATGCAGAAGTACATTTCAATGATGTCCTGTTGATCAGTACAAGAATAATTAAAACATAGAGCTTCAGTAAAGAGCTCTTTGTGGAGGGGGGCATTTGATTTCCATTTGACTGCATCACAGCTCATTATCCGCTGACTGCAGTGAGCTTTTCTGCAGAGAGAAGTATAAATAACCCTAAACACATGGATTGCCTGAAAAAAAAAGTTGAGATGAATGTTTCATCACATTCTCCATCGCAGCAAGGGTGGGCCGAGAGGGATAGAAAGAACGATGCAGATCCTCTCCCGGCTGGTGACAGGCTGCTGAAGATGAATGGAACTCGTGTGTGCAGTCGAGTGGAAAAAAAGAGCCGGAGGTAAACCCATTGTTTGACACTACAGGCAGTTCAGGTATGGAGAGTGCACTTGATGAGGTGTGATGGCCCTTAATTCAAACCTCATCAGGCAGTTGGATGGACAACCGCTTTCACACGCTGTTTGACTTCCACTTGTTCTGTCGCCTCGTTCGGGTTCATTCGAGAACGGAGGAGAGCGCGGCGACGGCTTGTATTTAAGAAAAATCCCTACGTGTGCCTAAGCCGCTGAAGGTGTAATCTACGGTGGCTGAGAGAGCTCAACACGCTGCAGCTTAGGGAAACGTGCAAATTAAGAAAACATCTTCGCCCGTTGTCAACGCCTGTGCAGACACATTACAAAAATGTGTTGCAAATTCAGAAACAGACCATAATCATGTTTCCAGAGGACACTAGCGCTGAACACGTCTTGGACACACTACGATTTGTGACTCATCGGGTTTGTGTATTATCTGTTTCTGTTGTGGACTGACTTCATGCTACCACTTTACTCTGCGCATGCACAGAAAGTGACTGCTGTCTTTTTCTGAATTTGCAGCCCTTTTCTTTAATGTGTTGTTTCATTTGCAGCGTGTTTCTGTGTTTGGCTGTTGTGTGTATTTGCAGCACGTTTCCTAAATTCTGGGCAGGTGTTGTCAAATTGATGAAGATGTTTTCTTAATTCGCTTATGTTCTGTCTATTTGCACGTGTGTTTCTAAAGCTGCATTAAACTGAGCTCTCTCAGCCACCGTAGTGATCTGTAATTTCACCGAAGCATTTTAAAATCTGCAACACATTCTTCCAGTGAGGAAAACAAGTGCAAATTAAGTGATGAAAAAGGAACAGAAATACATACATGCATTATGTGAAATGAAAATTCAGATAGTAGCTAAAGCGGATGTATACATCGTAGGTAACGTCACACCTGAACGAAAACAACTTAGCAGTTTAATCAAGGCAGTGCAGTGTACTGGTGCAGAACATCACACCTCTGTCTCTTACCCAGCCGAGCAGAGTGAGGGAAATGAAATCAGCAGGCTCGGATGTGGGCTGTCTGTAATCAGGTTTCACCGCCCTTCCCTATCGACTGCTGGGTCAAGATCATATAAGCATGCTGCTATGTCTGCCCACCATCCTGCCTGTCTCCCTCGCTCGCCCTCTTTCTCAATTTCGGTCTCTGTGTTTCTCTCTCTCTGCTGTGCTGCTCCGCTTGTTTGCCTTGGACATACCAGTCAATGAATATAATTCAGTTTTGGCATCAATCAGAGGGCGAATGGGATCCAATTAGATTTATTTGAGCTCACATTTGATTATGAACAATGAGCGAATAAAGCTCCACGTTGTTTCATGATTACTGCATTGTGTTATGAACACCGTAGTCTTTGCTGTTATATACTGAATGTGGTGTTTGTAGCAACACATTCCAGATGAGACCTTGAAACCTCGAACGGCATTTATGCATATCCTCAGTGATGGTCTGGCCGAGGCTGTTTCCTCTTACATTTATATATCAGGAACCTCAACGTAATTAATTTCTATTATAACTAAGAACAATAGCAACTATGTGCGATAATATACCTATTGTGGTATTGTGTGTTTGCAGGGAGGGATTTTATAGTGCACAGGAGATGACATAGAGTCAGCATGTAATGAGCCTTGATGAAACTTAATAGCAGTATTGTGAGATGGGGAGCGCTCCATTTCACTGTGATGGAAGAGCCTGTCTCTTAAAGATCCATTTGTGTCTTACCAAGGTCAGCATTTTGTCTTTAATGAGAATAATCTCATGGAGGTGCAGTAAATACTGGAGCTGCCACCCGTACTTGAATATACAGGAACATTAATAAAAGATATTAGTGATGCACAGAATGGACAGAAACAAATAGAAGCGCACATGTAATTTGTCAAAGTGAAATTTTGAAAAAGGGTTTTTGAAAAGTTGCAGAATTTCAACGTTTAAACATTTAGTATTTGCATCAAGAGAATCAGAATATTCTTTATAACCAGAAATATTTATAGTAACTGACACCTCAAATACTGCACTCATGTGAAGGTGGAAGTATCATGGCATTTTTCATTAGCATGGGCTCAATTTCTGCATTGATTTGTTTGAATTTTTGCATCAAATGCTTCACACCACGTCTTATTTCTGGGTTTACCTTGCTAACAGGTTTACAAATTATCATCCCAATGGTTAATACGTTGCGACTGAACTAGTGACCCAGCTTTGGCGAATAAACAGAAGCGTCTCCGGGGCTCTGTTTATATCACTGTCTCCCAGACAAAGAATAATCAGCTTAGGCAAACAAGGCTTCAATCTCTGGAATAAACTTTAATGTTCCTCACCTCTGAAAATCATTACCTCGTCAATCAGCGATGTGCTTGTTTTCATCCAGCAATTTCACAAGAGCTGAACAAAAGCTCTCTTTGTGTTATGTACAGATGGTTATTTTATTTGCTATTTTCTATTCTGAAGTCACTTAAAGAAGCATTTATAACTTCATACCATGTTTCCTTTAGGGGAGCAATAAGAAACATTATTGTATGGACAGAGACTTGATTTTTAAACTCTGGCTGAAGCAGAGATGTCAAGGTTATTCTGTCCCCTGAGGCTTTTCCCCCACAAAATAAATCTGTAAGGTAGCCACTAAAATCTTAATCCCACCACAAAGACTGTGTGATAACATATTGTGGAAAGTGACTGGAGAAATCCCTGTTTATGTGTCGCCATCTCTCAGCCCAATTATCACTGGAAATACTTCAGACCCTTACAGTACATCCAGCTTCCACCGCCTGTTAAACCCATGTGTGCATCTGTACGTTAGTGTGTGTGCTTCCAGAGTCCAGACACTAAAAGAGGGATTCAACACTGGTCACCGCTGTTACTGCAAACACAGCCCAACTAAAGGAGGCAAGATGCCCAAAAAAGTATTTTAGCAAAGTCACTCAGCACCAGAACAAGAAAATAAGTTAGTGCTATAAATAAATTCCTTTCTTGTTTGTTGGTGAAACAAACAAAAAATGTACGTTATGTTGTGATTTTTAAGAAAAGTTTTTAATATATATATAAATATATATAAATATGATTGTGACGTGGAGTGTGGATGGCCTCAAATGCAACACACGGGAATAGTGATAGTTGGTAAGGCCTTTATTAAAGGCAAAAGAAATCTTTACAAGCAAAAACCCACAGAAAGGGTTGTGTCCAGAGCAGAGCCGACGAATGACACGAATACAAGCATCAGAGAAAGAAGAACAAAGTGAGAGAGCAGTGGCTTATATAGAGTCCTGATTGGTAATGGAAAACAGCTGGGTGCACAGGTGAGAGGATTAGGTGGGAGTGGCTGACAGGTGAGGTGAGGCAGAGGCAGGGTGAGTGGAAAAACACTGAATACAGAATGACAGAGACCAGAACACAGAACTAAAACAGACAGAACTTATACATTACAGGAATGAGACTGACAGGACTACGGCATAACAGACTACGACAGGACAGAGACTGAGAACTAATACAGGTCTTAACTGAGACTGAGGACACAGAACTAAGACAGAAAACTGAGACACGACATGACAGCAGAGACAAGGAACTAAGACAAGACTGGACTAAGACAGAAGGAGGCACAGAGACTGAACTAAGATGAGTTTGAACAGAAACTAAAGCTGAACAGAGGAATGGCTGGCAGAACTGTGACTATGATTATGATTATTATTACTCAGTAAAGTTGCCCTCGCAGTACGTTTAACATGTACAAAATTTGATGTTTGATATGGGTCTCAGGATTGAGTATGATCAAATACCTCAATAGTGCCCCCTACAAAATTTCAACCACCCCATGGTACGTTTCGCTGATAGGTAAGAAATTTGGTCGGAACATAAAACATCCCATGATTCTTGGTGCCATGACCCAAACCCAACAGGAAGTCAGCAATTTGGAATTTATTTTGAAATTTTAGTCAAAAAATGTTCATACTTTAACAAACTTACATTTGTGACCAAAAATACAATATATTTCCATAATTGTAGAAAAACTATGTTGTCACATACAGAGCAGCCTAAAGATTAAAGACGATGCTGGTTCAATCCCTGCACTGAATAGAATAGAATAAATGTGGGTTAGGAAAGTAAAGGAGCATTGTTTGCCACCGCTGAGGTGCCCTTCAGCAAGGCCATAAACCCCCGACTGCTCCAGTGGAGCTGCTCAGTGGCTCAGTGGTAAATATGTGTGGGTGAGTGCGAAGAGAAGAAACAGCAAGACATAAAATAATACACTAATTTTATCTTCTACATTTTAAATATGCAAAGTCGGCAAAATGCATAAAAAACAGTTGTTGCTCCAAAATGGCTCCAAATGGACAAATAACGGTTCATTAGTCGGTGAATTAAATCTTAGTTTGATTGGAAGGTGAGAGGTTCAAGACATGTCGAGATTTGAAGCGAGTGAGATCAGCTTAGAGTGTCAGCGTGGCTGCAAACCCACTTTAAAGGAGGCAGTGCTCACTCCTCCCAGACTGCCTACCTGTCACCTGAAGCGCCATCAAGCCCGCTGTGACAAACTGACATGAGAGGCATCTGGAAGCTGTCGTCTAGCCAGACAGCCATGTCATCTTATCCTGCTCTGGCATGGCATTCAGGAAACCGGGGGATTAAACCCAACGTTAACTTCACAAGCGAGAGAGCGTTCCAAAGACTACTTTGCATGATGAGACAATCTCGTGACAACTGGTGTTTGTTTGTGTGGTGGCGGCATTCGCAGCATCAGAGACATTGTTAGATCAAAACCATTACAAGTGTAATGACTTGTGCCCGTAATCAATGAGCCTCATCGCCAAGATTATGACCATTTCACAGCCTGAAGGATAAATGACGAAACATCATTACACATTCATTCAATTACTTCTTTATCTTTTGAAGCCAAATAACAGTTTATACTTAACATAAGACTAAGTAATATGTTGTAGTCAACCATGTAGCCTCATTGCTTCCCATCCTTTCTTTCTTTAACAGGTTCGTGACGTTGAATAGAAAACCAAACTGCAGACACGCAACACTGTGAGAATGTAATTGCTTCGCTGCTTGCCAGCCTTTGATATCTCTGCTTCTCTGCAAACCCAAAAAAGCTTCCCCGTGCTTGAACATTTCCACACACCTCGGCACAGAACCATGACATTACAGCTACAGCAACTTCACTTTCAAACCTCAACTGAACTTTTTCCGTTCGCTGAAATCTGTCATCTCCTCATATTCACCACAAAATAAGCCCGATGAATCCAGACCAGTGTGTTTTTGAGGACAACCATTATGCCACGCTGGAATTAGCCCGTTTTTTTTCCTCCATCTTGCATGAAAACTAATATTTATTTTACTGTGCTCTCTTGGTTTCTCTTCCACTTGAAGACCACTTGTATTCTCACTGACACCTCTGCTCTGACTCATACCCAGACATCCAAGAGGGTTTAATCCTACGCAACCACATTTTGGACATGGCCTGTATTGCAGGACATCCCCTGAGGGATCAGGGACACCCTCTGGCACTTTGTCCAACTTCTTGTCATCTCCCATCTGTACTCCCCCCCCCTCCCGCTTAGCCCGGCTCCCAAAATACTCTTAAGCCTCTTAAAATTCATTGAACTTAAACAAGTTCTCCCATGTCCTCTCTCGCTTCCTCCACCGGTCGCCTTGAGCTGGTTATATCAAATTCAAAAACCTGGTGTTTGCATGCAGCAGCCTCACAGCCTTTGGCTTGGGTTTTGCTATCGCGTGCTATAGATCTCACCTCCGTGCAGTCACCTCGTCGTCTCACGCACAGCTTGCATGGCTGTAAACTCCTGCTAATTATATTACTTCATTTGTCACTGCCTACTCGCGCTCATGGATCATTTAACCTTCGTACCTTTTATTGTTTTCACTTCAGGACTGTTTATTACAGAGCATTCGTCTCCACCGGCTGCTGATGTCGAATCAAACACGTGAAGCTCTCTGCAAGACTGAGCGGAAAGGAATACGATACTACACCGAGGCGTGTGTTTCTGAGTGCATCCTGCTTCAGCTGCAAGGTGACATGTTAAAGAAAGGTGTGATGTTTGTTAGCAGTTGTTGGAGGTGATATTGGAGTGTACGCTCTGCCTGAGAAGACATGTCAAGGAGAGTTAACACAAAGCACAGTATACGTGAGGTCGCTGAGTTTGAGGAAGGATTTTTTTTTTCAGGCTGTAGCTGTGAATTGGATTATTGTATGATTATTGTATTGTATATACGGTGTGAGCATTCTCCCAGTTTGACACTGTTTTGTAAGGATCTACGAGCCACGTTATGATCATGTTTCTCCTGCTTTTTACTCCCGGTGATTTATTTGCAAGATGGTTTTAATGCTTTGTTGATAAGCTCACTTGAAAGAAAGTTGGAGTCATGTGCTTTTTAAAATCCTTTTAACCAAAGATGCAGGTAAGAGGTGCTTGATCTCTCGATACAGAGGGATGTTGAACTTTCAGTGGAAATGTAATAAACCGTCTGAGCTCGATCGTGGCTTCACATTTTTTTGTGTGTTAACAGTTAAGCAAGAGCAAAAAGAATAGCTCTTAATGGTGCTGAATAAGAGGCTCCCTGGGATTTGACCAACAAAAGTAGTGCCATTTTTTTGTTAGATGAGTTTTAAAGAGGCACCTCTAGGGTTACGATGGGCTTTAAAAAAAAATCAATTTTCAAAACAACAAAAGATTGCTGAAAAAAGATAATTTGACCGAGAATCTTTTTAATCAATTATAAACGCATTTATCTCTTGAGCCTGCTGATCAAGTAAATGAAAAATGCAATTAGGCACAGACGTATAAGCACAGATGATTACTCATTAGAGTTTGGAGCTCTTTCTGACGGACATGTGCAGTTAATAACTCTCATTTGTGTAAAACGCTCTGATTTACTGCTTTGTCACATTCAGATGAAGTTGTATGAGATGGTCTTTTGTCAGGCTTGTCACTGCGGGAGGCCACATATAGATGAAATGAATTTATGCAGTTAAACAAAAAAGGCATTTTGAATCTGCCGCAATGCTTCGATGCAGTAAAAGAACTGTGTGTTTGTTGCTTTTATCCCTGATGAGAGGATGCAACAGTACTCATCTATCATACTCACACGCATCACAAATTGCACTTAGTCTGTTGTTTATGTTTCCTGAATATAGTTTTTAAAAATGAAAGTGAGACATTGTGGTTTAATGAGCAGTTAGCTTACACATTAGATCCATTTAGTGAACAACAGCTGGGCCCAGGCTGCCGTTCGCGGGTCCTCAGTGGGAGGAGGTCGACTTTGTAAACGCAGAAAATACAAACTAAATAAATTAATTAAAAGCAGTTAATTCTAAAGTTCACCGCAAGTTGTTCTAATTTTCCCAAAACTTCACACATTTACATATATACCAAATAACATGTTAGTAGCTACATTTGCAAAAACACAACAGAAATAAAACAACTATGACACATTGAGCTTGAGGATTCATTACTGACCTTGTAAATAATAGTTTGACAAATAATTCTGTGCACTAGGTTCAGTTACTCTCATGCAACTGTGGCGAACTCTGCAAGGGACGAGACAAGACACTGAACGAACACTAGAAGCAAACATCAGCTGCCTGTGAACACAAGACCGAAACCGGTCGCAGCTTCGACTGTGAAGGTGTCGGAGTCGTTGACCAGGAGTCAGCGACAGTCGAGGGACGATCAAGGAGACAATTTACACTCAAAAACACAGACTCTCTTTGAAGAGACACCAGAGTTATGATCTGACCACCTTATGTGAACGTCATCACATGTCAACAAGTGAACCAAGGTCCTCGACCCCTGAGCAAACTCCATCCACCGATTAAGAGATGCTGTTTAAACTTTCAGAACAAGCAGGCGCTGTTCGTGCGCACAGGGGCAGAAATTTGTAAGAATTATGAGAAGTACATCTCCATTAAATACTGAAAAGTTCAATCCTGAATGGCTTCAAGTGCTACTTTTAGAAAAACTAAGAGATAAAGATTTTTTTTTTCTTTTCAAGGGGCCAAAGTGCAGAAAACAAACAAAACAAGAACCTTAACTTGAGTCATGAGTTTTCATAATCCTTTTCTTTGTTCTAATGAACTGGTCTTATTCTGTTGTTCATCATGAAGCTCTTTCAGTTCTCAGAAACTGAAGGTACTTAAAATAATACACTTGTCTTTATCTTCAATATCATTTCCATGCATGTTCATGACACAGTGTTGATGTCATTTATCAGGTTTTTCACATTTAACCCAGGAAGAGTGGTTTGAAAATGTCTGTAATTTTGTAGCATTTACTTTTGTCCATCTTAGCTTCAACCTTTTCTCTTTCCTGGTTCTCTCTTTCACCTTCACTGACTTTTTTTTTGCTCACAGTCACACACACTGATCGAACATTGTGTCGATGTGTACGTGCTTGCAGCCAATTGCATGTGATCGGGTTAAAGCAGGTGAGGAACTGAAGGTCTACGCTCCTGAGCGACTGTGTTGTTTTGATTTACTGATTTCATTTTGAAATTTTAACACTGGCCTGACAGTCTGGGAATTCTCCCAGCGCTCCCGATGGCCGGTCCGGACTGTCCTCCGACGCGACACAAATGCGACACAAAATCCTTTGTCCTTTTTCAATTGAGTGTATGTTGAAAAAAAGAATTAGAAAATCATCACATTCTGTTTTATTAAGTGTCCTAACTTTTTTTTTTTTTAGAATCAAGGTTGTAGAATATAAAGGATAGAGCTTTAATTTCCAGATGAACAGAATGAGAAAGCATTTACCTTGTATATAGAGACATTTTGGTCATGTGACACAATGCAAGACACCTGTGCATGACAGACACAAGAAACCCGATTGACCATTGTCGTCTTTTAATATGTATGAACTACAAACATGGAGAATAATGGAGGCAGACCATTTATCATTTATTTCAATAGTTTCCTGGTTCTTTGTCTCAAACGTTGCATCTCTTATCTTCCATGTTTGTAGTCAATAAATCCCATAAAACTTTAATATCCAGCTTGTGTTTGGGATAAACATAAACATGTTTGGGACTAATTGAATTGACTATATCACTTTAGTGCTCTCAACTTCTGTTTGCCTGAAGAAACGACCCACAGCTCGTGTGTGATATATTAAAGTGTGTTGATTGCAGCGTGTGGATGTTTGTTTTTCTGTTGTCACAATTTTTCAGTCCCTTTAGATTTTTGTACCTCACCTGCATATGTCTGGTGTTTCTCTATTCTCTGTGTTGCATCAGTCATGCGCCAATGAAAAAATAAATAAGCTGGGACACTGGGACATCAGGTTTCTTTTTCTCTTTCTTTCCTTCATTCCGATGACTGAGGGCCGTGTTTGTGTTTGCAACCCACTGGATTTTTTTTCTTTTTTTTTTGTAGTTCATTTTCTCTACACCCTTTATCCAAGTACTCATCCACTCATCTTTCAAACCTGCTTTAAAGTCTTTTTGTTGTTTTCCAAAAGCCTGTACAAACAGTGGGGCTGGAATAATTCATATGGCAACTGGGATGCATTTGGGTGCAACACTTCCTGAGGCTGTTCACCATCCACCGTCCTACCTTTGTGTTCCAAAGAGTTTCCTGAGCATGCAGCTGGAGAGTGAGATACCCCGCCAGCTCATTGCCTCATCCTCCTGTCCTTTTCTTGTGCTCTCCCTCTCTTTGTACGTAGTCATCCAATTCCTCCTCAAATCACCTTGTTCCTCTCCAAATCCACTGTTTTCTTTGCTTCTCCCAATTTCTACATGACGGCAATAGAATTCATTTTCAGTGTATTATTTTTTTTTCTTTGTTTTGCATTCAAAGCAAGCTGTTCTTCTTTAATTCCTAAAGAGGTAACAAGGTCGTCGTATTTTGGCTGGCCACCTGAAGCAAATCAGCTCTTATTTATCAATTACCAGTTGGCCTAATTGGGCTCACTATAAAGGAATGACGGTGTGTCTTCATGCTTTATTTGGCTCGGTGCACTCCCATTGTAGCCAATCCAATCATCTGCGAGCAATAGATCAAAAGAGCCAATATGAATAGAGGTCCCTTGTTATTGAGTCGTAAATTAAATACACATTTCCTCGGCTCTAAACAGGACCTTGTATGTGATGCATCATGGATGTGACAAAACCAGTAAATCAATTTATGGCAGTCTTTCACAACATGGATGGAGGGGGCTAATTTATTCGCATGCATGCTTGGCTACTATCGCAGCTCAGTTAGATAGAAGAGGAGAAGTCTGACTGTCTACGGGTAATAGTTCACTTTATCGCAAATAGATTTTTTTTTTTTCAGTTTGAAAATGCTTTTTTGTTCTTCTGAATAACCAAACATTGTTGTCTTTTCATTAAATAGCAGTCTCATATTGCACGTGACTAATTGACAAGCCTCTTAATACATATGTGAATAACACAGTATAATCCATTTCTTCTGTATCCATGTGCAACTAATTACATCATGATGTTGTGCAGGAAGCTGGTGCACAGCTCAACTAACATCCACCCCCAAGCTCTGATTATCAATGTGCCATCCTACGAGATTTCCATGTCAATACATGCATTTAATAAAGATTTCCCCCGTCCCCTCACGTCTTTGACAGATCTTCTCTGTGAAAGGTCACGACGGCGAAAAGGAAGTCCACAGAAAATGTCTTGCCGTGTTGCGGCGATGCTCGTGAGGCTGCACAGGATCTCCCTCTCCTGCAAGGATTAATGTCCTGTTTAGACAGGCTGTTCAAACAGGTATCAAGTTACTGTTCAGGTTTCAAGAATGATCTACTGGAGGCACATGGCCCTTGTTTTTGATGAATATCAGGGACCCAGGTTGGAAGCCTATTGTTTAGAAGTGCAACTATGAGTAAAGTACAATGGAGTAAATTAACATTGACAGGGTGTAGAGGATGTTTGTTGGCTAATAATGGTTTTCTTTTTGCAAATTTATGTAAATTGTGAAATTCAATAATAAGAAGTGTCGCCAGAACTTACAACTGTTTCATTACGGTCGTGTTGTGTAAAGTGTAAAAACAATGATCAGTCACAGACCTGCAGCATGAAACCTGTTTAATTGGGTGAGGGTTTTTTTTTTAAAGCAGCATTTCTGCTTGCAAGTCGTTTTTTATTCTCCCAGTAGATCAGAAAAATTTAAATCCTACAGACAGACACATAACGGACAGTCTTCCACATAAATTGAGTCATCGGGGAGAGACAGACAGACTGACAGACATTTGCAGGTCTGACAGATTTCCACGTACAGTAAATTGCCTCATCACAAGTCAAGATGTCGGCTAAGAAAAATCTTAGTGGGGAAAGTGGAAAAATGCAGTGAACTGTATGCACCGTTTGACCGAGACAGTATTGAAACAAATGAGACTTTGAAGTTGTTGCTTTGTCTGCTGGAGAAAAGAAATATTAAGATTAATGTGTAATTTATCTAAACATGGAAGCAGCTGATAAGTCTGTCTGCTTAGCGTCAGAACAGCTTGTTTTCCCATTTTTTAAAAAAGCATTTGAAGTCGCACACAAACACAATAATCATCAAAAAAGCACCATAGTTTAAATTTGTGTTTCTCAAAAGGAAGTCCAGCCTCGGGTGTCGCTTTTATTAAAATGGTAATACAAGCACACAAAACTTTGCGTCGTGCAAGACAAAACATCTGGCACACCAAGCCAAGCCAGGACTTTCCTTTAGGTGTGTGATTGAGGGGGGATGTGTTTTTAGTTTGCAGTAGGTGGATGTCGGTGATGCTGCAGACCCTCCCTGTGCCAGACTCTTTGTGGGAGAGGGTGAGTAATTATTGCCTGCTCCAGTGCAAAGGATTGGCTGTTGGCCGCCTCTCTCTCTCTCTCTCTCTCTCTCTCTCTCTCTCTCTGTTGCCCTGGTGCAATGCTGCACCGTTATTGATAAAGTTGATAAAGAAATGCTTGGGCATGCACCTGACAGATTAGACCTGAAATCCCCTAGGTGGGGAACAGCAGCAGCCAGACAGCATACACTAAGTCCCCTGACAATCAGCAGCTCACAGAAAAGTTTGGCTCAAGTGCAGGGACCGGGAAGAAGATTTGTTTGCTCTGGTTTGTCTTGTTTACAAGGCTGCTTTTAGGTAAGTGTTTATGGCAGATTCAGAGGCTGCGAGCAGAAAAATGGGAGCTTTGTTAGCTGAGACAGCATTGATTGGATATAAACAAGTAGTGACTGGCGTTTGAGAAATAGACTAAAGTTCCCATCACTCTAAAGACTAAACAGACTTAAGTCTAAACAAACTAAAATTCCCATCACATCCCCTCCCGTCTGCGATGAGCTCTTTGAGATGCAAATAGTGCGAAGCCGTGATTATTCTTGTAACTACACACATGTGGTGGATTTGTAAAAGGTTTTCTTTGAGCTCTCTGTTTGGTGGAATCATCCATTTGATGTAAAGGGGAAAAAAAATACCTTTGAAAAGATGGAAAAAATGATTGTGAATGGCTGATTAGAATGTATTTCAGCCAACATATGCACGTCATCAACACACTGTCAACACGAAGGCCATTAGAAAGACTGTATTTAACATCACATTCGCATCTCATATTTGTAGCTATTTGCCAATTGCATTATGCAGTCAAACTATTAAGCATTAAATAAAGTATCAAAAACAACAGATAGATGACAGTTCAAACCAAAAATGCATCATATTTTAATGCGTTTTACAACCTGAGCATGAAGTGCATTCACATCCATTTAACTTCAGAAACTTGAGCTGCCACAGATTTTCCAGCAATGATGAATCCATTTCACTTTCTGGTGAAAATCCAATTAATGTCCACCAATCTATAAATTAGACAGGTATTTCAGCTGTCAGTCAAGCTCTCAGCTGAATGACATGGTTGGTAATAGTGGGTCTTGGGCATAAATATTAAAATTCTTAAACGGCTGCACAAATTCTTTGCGAGCACTTCCAAGTAGAAACAAGAATATTATCCTAATGGGGCACTCGGAGCAAAACCGGAAAGATGAGAGGAGGTGAGAGGTGACGTTTGTGTTGTTTTCTCTGCTTTATTATGCAGCCTAAATTTAATTAAGTATTACTGTGTGAATGACAAGGAGGTTGACAGAGCAAATGTGTTCTCAGAGTGCAATGCCCACTGGGGAAAAAAAAGAAAAAAGGATGTGTTACTGCATATTCACACTTGTGCACGCTTACAACTCTGGAGTGACAACTGCTTAAGGAGCCTATTTTTAGTGATGCGTCACAAAAAGATGCACAATATCCTTAGTTACCAAAGAATAAGTGAACTGAAGCAGCGCTGTGGGTAGACACCACTCACAAGTCAGTGAGATGCAATGAAAAAAAAAACAGTAACTAAAGTGCCTGTAGGAAAGTTATTATAATCTGTTAAGCAGGTGCAGCAAGTGCAGATTCACACATATATTGTATAGTAGGAATTGGTTCATAGTATCCTCTCATGATTATCTAGTATTTGTTTCCCCCAGAGTTACTCAGACTCTAGCTGTTTAATACTCATTAACAGCTATTTCCTGACTTTTTCCAAACATTTTTTTTTTCTCGTGCGAACACCAGAGGAGGTAAATTACAGCAAATAGCACAGACCGATCCATCATACTTAGCTGTATTTATCAAGGCCGCGAGAGGATTTGTTTTGATCTCCTGCGGGTTACCAATGTGGCTAACAAACAGAATAAAAGCTAATTGTGTGTACAAGCTGTTGACTCAATACCGAGCAGTGATATCTTCAGCAAACCGAGTCAGAAAAATGCACCGGTGTAACCTTACATGTTGGATGGTGCAAGATGCTCGGTAGCTGATAGGCCTGAGGGCCGCGGGGCACGGAGCCAGGTGAAGGCCGGGCGTTTTGCGGCGAAGCAATGAGGTGGCAGGTGTTGTGTGGTTTGGCAGGAGCGTCCCGGGCTGTCTGCCCGTGGGCGCTGATTGACAGATGGGTAAAATAGTGGACCCTGTCTGGAGAATCCCCACCGTGTGATGGATGGAGGCGTGACCGGGTGGCACCAGAGCACATTTGGATGCAGGGTATTAATCTCGTTTGACAGAGGAGGAGCCGGCGAAGATTCTGCCAGCTAATGTTGCTCCAGGGCCGGTTTTTAATCTAACAGGTTTCTGCTACATGTGTAAAGTTATCAGTTTATCTAATCTTTTTCTCTGTGGCTTTTCCGGCATTACACATCTACCACTATCACTGAGCTAATACAACATGTTGTGGGAAATGAGGAAGAGGTTGGGATCGTAACCTCCCATAAATGTTAGAGCTTTTGTTAAAGTTGTGTGGAGAAAAACGAAGCTGTTACGAGAAAAAAAAAAAAAAAAACCTCTGGCAACATTACCTATCATGCTCCTGTCATTCATCAAGGTTTTTGCTCCATCAAGTTGTCCATCCATCAGTGACAGCTCTGATTCCATGGAGGCTTTCTGGCTATATATTCTGATTTTTTTTTTTAACTTAAAGAGACACATCCAGTGATGTAATATATCAATTTCAAAGTGAGAATGCCAACAAAACATCTGTCAACATCTATGTAACCACCACGTACGTTGTCCAGAGCCGAAGCGAAATCTCAAACTGAAGCATTTGTTGATCTCTACATATAAATCAGAGCAGTCAGTAAATAGGGTTTTCATAAATTGTGAATCAATGCAACCACGAGAGGTCCTTGAACATACTGTCATTTATGTGCACAAATATATTGGACTGATGGGACCAGTAATGTGCAGGAATAGCTGCAGACAGATGGAAACAAGCACACACACACACACACACACACAACTAAATGCATTATTACTTCCAGGCTGAACACAGATACAGTATCAAATGCAGAATAGTATAAGACGTACTGTGTATTCTAAAACGGTTAAATCCATAAATTAACTTACTTGGCATTTGTTGACTCGCTTAAATTCAAATTTCCTACCTGTGGTACAGTTTGCCAGAGTGGCTCATCGAATCTCAAGGATATGAAAAATTGTTTCTGTCAGGCAGAATGAGTCGTGAGATGTAAAAACTGAATTTTTTTATTACTGGCACGACGGCCCCACAGCGGTGAGTCGCATTAGATGAGCCGACGCTGCTTCGGATAAATACACCACAAGACAACAACAGGGCCATTTTACTGGTTATGATCGGTTGACTCAAATTTAGTTCATCAGTGTACTTCAGTTTATTATTTGTAATGGATGTGTGATGATTCAAGCCCTCAATTTAGACTGATTCAACATTGTGCAGCAAATAATCTAAACAACAACACTGAATATAAAAAATGTCATATCTGTTACCATGTGACTGTTTTTTAAGAGAGTCTATCTACAGTATATGATTGATTTGAGATCATAACAAATCCGCAAACGTGCTCTTTCCTGATCTTGTCAGCGCAGACAGACAGCCTCTCAGCTGGATGAATCTCCAGCAGTTCACCTGTCTCCTGAGTGGGATGGATGCTCCTTGATCAGTAAACCCAGCAGATGGGGATTCCCCAGGTGAATCTGAAAGGATATGGAGCAGATGAGTCATTTTTATTAATTCACATTTCGTTCATGAGGGGGTTTAATCGTGTGAAAAAACGCGTTCCATTGCAGTCCCTTACCGGAGTTATATTTTTGCACGAGGCAGCAAACATTGTTAGACAGGCAGAGTGAATATCAGTCGCCACAGGCCATACAGACTGTGCGCTGTTATGTGGGGAAAAGTGGCAGGTTAGACACAGCAGCTGGTGGATGACACATACATTTATGTCCCATTACAAACCAGCGAAGAAGGCAATATTCATCAGTAATTCTGTTGTCTGTCAGATAGAAAAGTGCTGGATGTCCCAAAAGTTTCCCCGGCTAAATGAAAACAAAGCTGAAATAATTATTTTCGGTCGTTCAGAAGACATAAAAAAAAAAAAAAAAAAAAAATCTTGGCTCCATGTCTACAAATGTCAAACCTGCAGCCAGAAACCTGGGAGTAATATTTGACAGTGACCTTTCATTTGAGAAACAAGTTGCAAAAGTAGTTCAATCATGTTTTTATCGACTGAGGAGCATCTCAAGAATCGGGTCTTTTCTCTCTCGGCCTGATCTGGAGAAGGTCACACGGTACATACTTTTATATCATCCCAGCTGGATTATATTCACCGCATTCAGGTTCAAGTTGAAAAAACATTCTCAAACCTTCAGCTGGTGCAAAACGCAGCTTTTAACAAATACAAGAACATCTCATCTTTTAGCTTCTTTCCGCAGGTTACAAGCAAGTTTTAGAATTGATCTTGAATTTTTATTGATTACCTTTATCATGGTTTAGCTCCCAGTTATATAGGCTGAATGATCCCACCCAGCCCTCCTCACCACGGGCATCCAGAGGAGTCACTCGTGCAGAGACTGAGAACATGATCGCTGCTAAATGTGTTTGATCAGGACGTGGATCGATCAAAGCAGCGGCGGGCGAGTGTTTGTATCACCTGGGTGCACTTTCTTATTTAACAGCAACAGTTTAAAAGGTTAAACTGTGGGCTGTCGAGACGAGTTAAACACATCCTATACAGTAATTTAAAATAATTACTTTGCAAATGCTCGCAAGAGATTAAATTAGATCTGGAGTTATAAAGCTGAAGGTACAGAGAAATCCTTTATTTAACAAGCTCTGCATCTTCTCATGCAGCTGATACAAATAGAAAACAGCATTATTCATTCATTATTTACTGTTAGAGATATTAATAATGTCCTGCTGTAAAAATAAAAAAGGGCACAGCAGAAAATGGAACTAATTGCTCTCACAGAGGTAAAGACCGTCTCACAATGTGAACCGAACAAAACACGCTCGTGTTTTTCCTCCATAACCTATGATGCAATAATGTATTATTACCAAATGCGGCTTTATTATTACAGCAGGAATCCAATTAGAAATGTAGTTAGGCCCAGTTAATGTCAAATAAAAACCAAACCCATATGACTGTTCAAATTGGCCATAACCCATCTTAAGTATTAGACACTGTACATTAAATTCCACCTCATGATCTACAAGCGTGGTTCTTCATCTCCCCGGAAAACATCTCAAATATCGTGGGGGATTAGTTTAATAACCCGCATGTATCATCGGCAAAATGAGCAGCTCAGTCAGTCAAAAGTGTCATTTAACACTCTTGATTATAATTTGATTTGCTCTCGACTCACACGCTGCATTTTTAATGGGGCTTCCATATTTGCTCCAGATCACCTCAAGATCAATATTTGTTAGATTAGCCCTCCTCCCCGGCTCTGCTCTGCTTCCAGTCTTCAACACGGGCGAGTAGTCTCAGTAATGTATGTTTTATTCTTAGGTATTAGCATCAATCAGAACCCTTGTTACCTTGAAAACACTCAGTTGGATTCGAGGAAAAGATTCTAACAATAACAGATCAATTTTTGATATATATTCCCCATTTGTACGTCAGGGTTACATCATTAAATTGGCTGAAACTTGGCTGCATTAAATTACAGATGGAACAACATGTGTTACTTATATGAGCGTCTTCTTTAACAGCATGAACCTGTTAAAGGTGTCCGCTCACTCCAGGTGAGACCACACGACACAGCGGCACAATCATGTCACACTGGCTTTGCTTTATTAAGTAAAGAGTGGACAAACTCCGGTTGTCCGTCACTGTGCCCCCCCTCCTCTCTTTGCCTCCCAGCTTCTCTCTGTGCTGGTATGTTTGATCCCAGCAGGACTCGGTGTCACACAGGAATGAACTTTGCTCTTACACAAGTTACAGCTGATTCCGTGGCGTCTTGTGACATCGGACCATGAGCCATCTGTGTCCTGTGCGGTCGGTGTCCGCGTCATGGGCATCGGCCGTGTTCGGACTGCCGAGCAGGATTAAAGCCTTTTCATTTGTTCTGGAATCTGCTGCGTGACGGGTGTGAAACTGTGCATCCACGACTATTAAAATTGATGATCCCGCTGTCTGTACTTGCTGATTTTTGATTGATTTCTATGCCAGTCACTCATTTCCCAGCATCAACCATTGTCTCGCATTAGTATTCCACTCAGCATCCACCTTTAATGCCCTTCTGTGCAGGCAAACATGTGAGCTTCTTATAGCCAAAAGAGAGAAATTCATATGTTATCATTTTTGGTGAAGGTGACCCCGTGTGTGTGTGTGTGTGTGTGTGTGTGTGTGTGTGTGTGTGTGCATCCACCATTATGGTGTCATTGCACATCCATCAAGATAGAGACCTTATTTGCAGACTGCCAATTAAAAAAATGTTATTTTTATTTGCATTTGCATAAAGCAGGATTAATTATCCTCCTATCATCCACATGTCAGGCTGACAGCTAGACAGCAATCTATGACACACACATGACAGTCGAACTACACACAAAGTACAGGAACACACATCACTAGTTGCAATGTCTCCCTTTTGTCTTCTATTTTGCACCATGGAGTTGATCAGACGGCGGAAGATTCTATCATCCAAGTTTCAAAAAAACAACACCTGATGAAGGCACGAAAGATTCTGTCTCGACAGCAAAAAAATAAATTAAAAGCACAAGGCCAGCGCCAAGCTTCTCAGATATAAATAAAAAATAATATGGCCTCGCTGCCAAAAAAACAAAGGAGGGGCCAGATGAAGAGCTAACTGCTTTTAGGCAAAAAACAACCCGACTGAGTGAAGGTGTCCTTTATACCCACAGTATATCAGATTGCCTGCACACAAAAAACCACACACTGTCAGCGAAGGTCTAATTCTACCTTCTGCCAAAGCCATTATTCAGGGAGTGCTGCGTGATGAGGCTGCTGGGAAAGTTGATATAGTACCGTTCTCTGACAAAACAGTAGCCGGGGACATAAATGAGATGGCGCGGGACGATGCATTTGGACTTTTTTGGAAGAGGTGAGAGCCAGCTGATGTTTCATATTGTTTCTGAATGAAAACGCAGATGTAACCGATGCTGCACAGCTGCTTGTTTACATTCTGTGTCTCAATGAGGAGCATTTTGTGGAAATGACAATGTTTTGGTCGTCGGCCCACTTGGGAGAGAGAAGCTCCATCAACACATATGCACATGACTTTGTGGTCAAAATACATTTTTAGATGCATTATTAAACATCTTTGCTGCTCAGGTTTGGACTTAACTGAGGTCGTAAAACTGGATCTTTTTGACGATAAACAAATACCTTCCACACTTCCTCTCTGACAACAGGTGTAATGATTGCCATCTATCCCCCCAATTACTCTCAAAGACGTGTGAAATTAACCAAGAACACATTGCTCATCGCTTCATCTCCGCATTTGCAGCGTTTTGTGGTGATTTCCTGTGATCGCTCGGTGCGTGATCTGATGGCTGTGCGGATTAGTTTTGCTATCTCTGATTCGAGTTGTTTGTCCCTTCATCATCGTCTGTTTCCTCGAACAGATCAGAGCTGATTGGAGCCGGCCTTAATCTGAGCGATCCGCATTGCTAAGGCAGCTGCTGGCTGACCAAGAGGTTGGCACCGCCGCCACCTTGTAATGACCACGACATCTGGTGTGGCACAGACTCCCGTCATAGTGTTTGAAGACACGGGTGTGCTGGATCGTTCCGCTTTCTGTGTCTGCCACCTCGTAGTAATGAGCGTTACTCTGGGTGGCAAACTTTTAGTTATATCAGCTTTACTGTGCAAGCGTGTGCCATTGCATTGTACAAAAATTTGAACTGTAGAATAAATCATGAGGCAAAAATTATCAGCATACTATTCATCATCTTTTGTTTCTGCTCCCCATGCATTCCCATCACTCAGCTCCTGTGCCATCCTGCAGATCCTCTCTCTCCTCCTCTTCTCTCCTCTCCTCCAGTGCAGATCTTCTCTTGGAGTGTTGCTGCAGCAGATGCTCACAGGGCAAAAATCTGGATGGATTACAGTTTCTAACAGATGCTGCTACTGTTTCCACCAACCACGGCGGCTACCCCAAATGAAGCAGAATGCAGATATGCATGCGTGCGTGCACATACTGTACGGCATTTGTGTCACTTGAAGGCTGCAAAAATTGAAGACAGCAGTTACTTGTAGGGAGGATGGATTGGTGCAGCCAACGTAAAAGATATGGTTTTATAGACACAATTTGTATTACATGCATTACTCCCACAGATAAAATTCAGAAACAGACTATTGAGTAGTCATTAGAATTCATACAAATTCAAACATTTTTTTTTTTTTTTTTGAGGAAACATTCCCTTCTGCTTTTTGAGTGCAGCTTAATGCCTCCTGCAGTGTTCGCTGCTGGATGTGGTGAAAATACAATTACAAAAACTCTGTTCTGATCTTAATACCATCCAGAGCCTCCCTCGCCCAGCTCTCTGACAACCCGGTCCGACCAAACAATTCGTGGGAATCCTCTCTGCCCTTTTCCACCCTCTCGCTTCTTTTCCTTTGTCATCCTCTGGAAAAAAGACTGTTGACCGGTGAATTATGTGCTGCATTTTTCTGCACCCCAAACCCTGTTGTTAGGCTTTTTGTGGCTCAGGGAGGGAGGATACACACTCACAAAATGGCCATTTAGGGCGACGCTCACACACTAATCAGAGCCGCAGAACAGCTCATCCATATTCATACTCAATTTACAGATTTGAGGGTGTAGAAAAATGGGTAAGCGTATTGAAAAGACATCATATTAAAACTTATTATGCCATGTTTACGTGCTCTCTACTACTCATTGACAGACTCAATAAAACAGCAGTTAACAGTGTTTGCCCTCTCTCAAGGGTACGAGCAACTCCGCCTGAGACTGTTATTCAATTTAAGAAATACCAAAATAATAGGAAGGAAGCCTGATGGCGGGACCAGCCTCATTTGCCTCTGCATGCTGCAAATACTCTTCCTTCCAGGAACAGTGGTGTGGAAATATTTCACTCTGACAGGATTATATATGATTTGATATATTGCATTCAATCTACTATATGTAAGCATAAACTTATTTCCCGATACAAAATAATGAAAACAGGAAATGAGAGATAACCTTTACAACACATGCATTCTCCCACTCTCACTAACAAACGACCTGAGACACACAGATAAATATCATGAGCCTCTGCCTAAAAAATGTTGTTTCAATCTGATGCGTCTGCAATAAAATATTGTTTTGTGAAAGTAATTTGCAACAGATGGCTGGGTGTAATTTTAGACTGAAGCGGCGAGAGCGGCAAAAAAAATGCAATTCGAGAAACCGATACGAGGAGAGCAAATGCGGTTCGATGCTGAGATGCATATGCTAGGAGCAGAACATTTTCAAACACTTCACTGTGGTTTTAGGGATTTGGTGAAATGAGCACTGCAGGTGTGTGCTTTGAATACAAAACTGGATGATATGTAACTTTCCATGGCAACAAATTATATGGAGGTGACATTAATAAGAGCAGGTATTTGTCTGGCATTGAAATAATAGTGATGAAAAGTAAAAGTAAGGGTGCGTTTTATTTCAACTTTGCAACTTGTGCTTGTGGTTCTGAATAATGACAAAAAACTTTCTTAGCTTTAACCAAAGATATTTTGTTGCTGAAACGTAGCAGGAATTGTAATTGCATGAATAAAATTAACTTGTTTTACAAAGTGAAGCTTGAGTGACTCTTCTAAAACAAGAGAAAATATGTGATTATGGTTCAATCTCACACTGCTTTTTGTTTGTTTGTTAAATACTCCCAAAATCCAGTCTCTACTATCTAATCTCCAACAAGAATAATGATTCCACAACATTTTCACAAAGCTTTATTCTAATATCGCTTGGTCGACATTGGGAGCAGGTTTAACGATGCACCTGTAGAAAATGCTGTCGAATATATAAAGAGCAATTAATGAAAAGGACTTTCCGAAATGTGGTGAAACGTAGCTGCAGGATATTCAGGACAGAAAATCGACCAGTGAATTAAATCTGCTTTTGTACCGTGTTAACAAGAGATCATTGCATTTTCAATCCCATATGGATCCTGCAAGGAAAAGTCAATCATATTATTAGTTGTATTTGCTTTCCATATTAATAAAAACATGTCTATTTAGGCTTATTTACTCTCATGTTTGGGAGCACAATATTAGAAAATTAGCTCCAGTGTAGCTACAGGCTCCCACTGCCATGAATAATTTTGCTAATGTGGGCTGAAGCTGCATATTGTCTTTTATGCTACAACATGTCCAAAGTGCCGGAGGGTTCACATGATGAACTGTCATGTTGTGCTTGCCTGTATATTTAATCTATACTGTAAAATGTATTATGCATATTGGAATAAATTCTGACTCTTGCTCTTTTTAAACAAATCTTATGGCGCATTATGTTTTATTCTGGGACCGCTGACTCGAAAACGTGTGCTGCCCATCTGACGAAATAAAATATTCAGCGCAGGCATCTGTTATTCTCTTCTTGTATGGATCTGTACTGCGAGAAGACCAATAAAGCAGAACCTGGCTGCTTGTCCATGCACATATGTTTAGGATCTACTAAAGTTGGATGAGACATTGCAGATGCATTGTATGAGAGGAATCAAAGATATGGGTGATGCACCATGAATATAGAGAGAGGAGAAAACAAGGGGAAATAGACAGTGTGAAAAGAGAGTGGCTCTCAGTGGAGACCACAACACCTGTTAAGTTTATATGAACAGCTGTCCCAGTGGCAACCTCTGGGATGACGGAAGCCCGCAGGCTTTTGGGACTGAGTGCAGTTCCGTTGTAAACATCTATAATGTATGCGCTGAAGGTGTGCCTGAACGCAGCCTGTAAAACACAGGTGTCGCTTAAATTCTCAGGTTTTCCCTTATTGTTCCATGCATTGATCTCTATTTGTCCCTCATCTGCATGACTGACTCCATCACAGTCTGGCTGCTGTGAAGCTGGTTATCTGGAGAAAAAAAAAAACTGATGTGGTAAAGTTCTTTTTATCACAGATTGAGTTTTATGCCCACTCACTCTCAAGTATGAGTCATTGAACGCTGTCAGTTGTGGAGAAAGACAATTAAAGTTTAATGCAGTTGCTAATTCGCTCAAAGAATTATTTCTCTGAGCCATTGTACTGCATTCACTCATAGTATTGTAGGAAATCTGTTGCTCATTTGCACTGGTTTACTAATGACTCTACACTGGTTTTCTAACTTGGACCTTCACAGGTTAATTGGATAGTTGATGTTTTAACCCCCTGAAAAACGAGACGCCCACCACCTGCTTACCGTGTTAAGAGGTCTGTCATCCCTAATACCTTGCAGGCAAATGTAATTAATCTCCCTGTAAATAATCAGCTGTCTCTGTGATCTCCTCACATCCGTAATTCTCACCTTTGAGAAACAGCGTGAATGACGACCAACCACTTCCTGTTTACAGTGGGCCGACTAAATTTGATGAAGACAGCGGTTTAAGTCAGAATCTCTGACTCATGTGTCAAGTGTTTGTTTATTTTGGTCAAAAATCGATCTCTTGGATAATGGCTATTGTGGACGCTCCTTCCTTTCCTAACCTCCACTTCTTCCCCACAAACTCACTCCCCGATCCTCACTCTGACTCACCATCTGTGACTCACCAATTACAAACGGCTCCATAATCCTTTTCTATCATATCCATTTATTGCAAACTGCCCTCAAGTGTTTTCTGTTGCTTCTCTTCCTTCTTCCTCTGGACCTTCTCTCTCTCCATTGTTTTTTTTTTTTGTTTCTAGGTATCTGTAATATTTGCGTTTCAGTTATTGGAGTTAGTTCTGGAGCTCATGTGCATATTTATTCAAGCATGTGTGTTTGCATGTAAAACCCTCTTTCCTTAGTATTCTGCGTGCGTGCACATGTGTATCACACCATGTGAGATTTCAGCCAAATAGGGAAGAGTAAGTCTGCTACAATGCCTGCTCTTCATTCCCCTGTGGAGGTTCAATCAGGTGTGACTCATGGTGAATAAAGGCTTGGAGGACAAATGGAATTCACAGTGAGCCGTCATGCTGACAAGCTTGTCATCTTCTTCTCCTATAATTGTCTTTCCATGTCTCAGCAGGTCAGCGGAGGTACAGCTGAAATATGTAGCGTTGCATTCATGTCTCCCTGTCATGTCCAGGGAAGGATTTTAAAAAGGTGAGGGAGAGATTTTGATGGTATCTTTAGATCCTCTTCAGCTCACACAGAGTTACAGTAAATGAGCTTGGATTCCAACTATTAATCCCGAAACGTAAATTTGCTCTCGTTTTTGACACAATGCTTTTTCATTCTTCTTCACATAAGACTCCGGTCAGCAACTGGATCATTGTTAATGTGGTGCCACATTTCACTACCATTAAAATCCATCCCCGCGATGTTGTTTTACACTTAAACCTGCATTAACAGTCTTTTTTGGCCACACTGATTTATTATCGCCAATAAAGATGATTTTTATTTTTTAGCTAATAGCTGATGCGAGCTGAAAAAACAATCTATAGAGCTGAAAGGAACTGCAGAGTCAGGTGATAGTTATATGTGAACAATTCTCATTTGATCCATTGTTAATATAAAAATATTGACTACAGCAGCTTTAAGGTTTAACATGATGTGAGGTGCAGAAAATCTGGTCGGGCTGCAACTTGACTTTATAGCGTTCTTCTCTTCAGCTGGTTACCTTAATGCAACAGCAAACTCTCTATAATCTTGTTCATTTATAATCCAGACAGGTGGAGTTTGTCTTTTCAATGAGTTTTCAATGGAGGGCCAAAGTCTCAACACAGCCTTTAGAGATGAGCAGTGGCCCCGCCGGTGTAAAATCCTGGTTGAGAGCAGAATTGCCGACCCTGAAAACAACAAGATCTGTGAACAAACAGGCTTTTCTTTAAGCCTTTGTGTGAAAGAAGTAAAGCAAACTTCTGTTAGAGCTTTAATATTCTTTATGTTGTTTTGCTTCAATTCCTGTGTTTTGTTTATAGTGGTTTTACTCATTGTTTCACTTTCACATGCATCAAAATTATAAATGCTGAGTACTTTTTTTTTTTTTTTTTTTTTTTAACCAGGAAATATTGTTTTCTTTTCTTCTAACTTTGCTAAAACCCAATACTGGAAATAGAAAAGCACTGACGTTGGAATAGTTTGCAAACTGGGGTTGCACATTTGTTGAAGGTGACAAAATACAGATGTGACCATAAAGATTTATTAATACGCCAGAGAAAGAAATATTTCATTCCTTATATGTTATATGGGCTGTGCTCCAAACATACAGATTCATTTGTTTTCCAAAGATCTTGCACAGTTTGGTTTCTTATGCTGTCAATTAGATTCAAGATCAAACTGGTTAAACTCCCCATTAGAGACAAACTATTCTCTTATTAGTCCAATAACAGAATTTCAAACAGACTAATTTGCGATCGAGAAGAAGTAATGTTCTCTAAAAAGTTCAAATCACAAATATAGGGCATATATAGTATTTCATTGTATTTTACAACTGGAGACCCTGAACAGAAGTAACAGCATTTTCTGTAAAACAAGCTCTTCTTATACAATTAGGAAAAATGTGGGGTTAAATGTGCAATTGGATTGGTGAGATTTCTGCAGGATACATGTGTGAATTAAGTGAAACCACCTATTGATCCTGCTACAGGGCAGCGTGGCGAAGGCACAGCCAGCTCAGATCATGATCATATATCAATATGAATACAAGTCCCACATGATTTATAACACAGCAAGAGTCTGATTTCACCAGCGAAGGAGTAAAAGTGAAGAGGACAGAATATAGAAGCATTTTTTGTACAAGATGAAGATGATTTATGCACTAATTAAAAAGAAATTGCTGTGCTGAGGAGTTTTTGCAGAGGAAACAGAGGTCGTCTCATTCGGAGTGAACTGCTTTGACTTGAGTGAGAGGACTCATGTTACAGTCCAGGAAGCTTCGCCAGCATGATTGACAGCTGTCGATGTTCCCAAAGTGTAGAAGTCAAGTGGTTGATGTAATGTTAGGATTAAATCATTAAGATTTAACCTATATGGATTGGAATAAACATCCATCTATTCATTTTCTAAATAACTCCTGTTCAGGGTCATGGGGAGGAAAAATGATTTACTTTAAAGACAGCTGCCTCAGTTTGAAAAGACTTTGTAATCCTTGTGTAAAATTTTCTACCACCGATCACTGTTTGTCTATAAGACTTCTGTGACCATTTCAGTTCATTCTTAATTGGACCCAGGAACGAGACAAGGTCGAGGGTGAAAGGGTAAAAGGGATTTATTAAATAAGGAAACTCCAGGATACAAGAAAAACAAAGGGTGACTAAACACAGGAAGTCCCGTTGGAGCGGAGAACAGGGGCAAAGACAGGGACGATCTGGGAGCTTGCAGGTGAAATGAAAAGTCCTTTAAAGCTGCCAGTGACAAGGTGAGATGAGATGCAGCTGTGAGATACAGAGGGCCCCAGCACCTGAGACCACGCCCCCAGCACCTGAGACCACGCCCCCAGTACCTGAGACCACGCCCCCAGCTACTGAAGCAAAGTGCCAGAAGAAACAGAAAAACACAGAACCACAAACACTGTAGAAAAAAACCCTGAACCAAAAACGCTGGAGAACAAACACAAATGATCTCAGACATCTGAACCATGACAACTTCAACTTCAACAGTGTTTGGTTAATGAAATAAGACTCCTACATTTAGATTTGAGGCTTTTTAATCAAAAAATAAAGTAACTACATTACTTTACCAACCGAAAATCCACATGTCCTTCCAACAACTCTAAGTCAAATTCAACTACGGTGCATGACGTTAAACTTAAATCCTTGTATTATACTTTTATTAAACTAACTGTAACACATATAATACTTGATTACAGGAAAATCAAATAAGTCAACACTGACTTGTGGTTTCACTCAGTTGTCTCCCGGGTAAAGGTCATGTGTTTGACCACCCCGACCTCCTGCCTGTGAGGAATTTGTTGACCTTTGCTCCTCCTATAATTACGAAAGGTTGCCACTAACAATAAACCAAAATATGTCTGTAATAAGCTGCTTGGACAGATGGTCTCTACCTTTCCTGGTGAGGACAACGTTCTCAGACCACTCAAAGCCGAGGTGACGCGGGAATGATTTAATTCTAAAAGGTCAATAACTGATTATACTGACCACTTCTCCGCTGTCAGCCCAGCGGGTGGCCTCCACCTCTCACTCTCTCCATCACCTTTCACTTTCTCGCTTTCTTCTCTGCTCTCTGAGGTCCTTCCTCTCTCGCGCTCTGCCAGCCCGCAGCTCGCTCAGATCTTACCCCCCATGTACTTGGCTATAGAGCTGTATTCATATGACGGCTTGTGATCTTATGATGAAATGAATCCTAAATGTCTCCACTCTGCGGATGCCTGGGATGATTCTTTCTTTTTAGTGTCTCTCTGTTGGGTTAGGGATTCCTCTGCATTGGTGGGATGATGATGATGATAATAGCCCGCAGCTGTGCATCATCAGAGTATAATCATCACCTCTGAAATCTACGCTAAAACAGATGCACGACCTGACAAGTCTTGACAAGGCTTTCTTAATTTCAGCGACATATTGTCACTGTCAGCGCTGTTTTACAGGCCAGTGGATGCTGCATTGTGCAAGGGCATTATTTTTCTCTGCTTTCGTATTTCATGAGCAAAGGTGAAATGAAACAAGGCGATAAATAAAATGATTTGAAAATGGAAAAGCTCTGAAGTGCAAAAACATTCATCTTTTAACATGAGTCAAAGATTCTTAATGAAGGTAGTGCATGTTTAGTTGGGCTTAAATACTCAGTACTCAGTACAGACTAATTATTGATTACACATTACTTATAGCACTTGTAGCCATTTTGTCTTTTAGAAGACACCTAATACGTTTGGTACTGAAATGTCCCGGTTCATTACACCCGTCATTATACCCTTTCATCCAGCTCCCAGCACAACAGTGAACAAGCTAAACCCAAAAATTGTAATCTATTACACTACTCTTTACAATCAGAAAACCTGTTCCTAAGTAATGTATAAGGGAAGGGCTGGGACAAGTTATAACTTTTCTGTATTTCTATCTTTGGACAGAGATGCATTTATTTAGAGTAACTAAAATTTTATTGCGAACGACATACATGTCACTGTCTTTCTGATCACCACCATGGTCCCTCAGTGGTTTGCTCCGTGGTTTCCATTGTCATCTCACAGCACAGGAGAGGTTTGAATCGTGGTCGTTTCTGTGCAGAATTTGCACAGTCTCGCTCAATTATTTTTGATGCCAAAAAACAACAGCAACAACAACAAATATTCCTGCCATTGCAATTTAGAAAGGCTCAGAGTTGGAGCAGGTCCCTCAGAGCTGCTCACGGCCCCTTAACCATTAGTAGAGGTCAACTGCAGGGAGACAAATGTCACCATGGGGGTCAGAAAAATATGACTTAACTTGACCCCAGTCACATTAAATTAGATTTGATTTGCATTATTGCTGTAAAATAAAACTGAATTATGTGCTGTCATAAAGATCTAACAGCAGAAACCATCTCTAAAACATGTTAGTGCCAATTTTTTTTCTACCAATATAATTATGTGTGTGTATCAAATATGGAAAATTGGAATACACTTTTAAGAGGAGGCCAATATGTATTTGTTGTGACATTAACTTGAGGACAGTGGGATACAAACATTTCCACTTCAATGGTCACTGGGAACGTTACACAATTGCCGTAGTGGAGTGTGTCTCTTCATGTCGTGCACCATAAAGAAGAAAAGCCAGCATCGAATAAAATACACTTTCCGATATATCAACATGCTCCTCCATTAACCCAACACACACTATTGCACAGTTATGTCCACCCGGCAGGATCAGAGGAGGTCAAGCCAAGGTTATCAACATTTGTCTTACATATTGATCAAAATGTGCCACTGGGAAATGAGAGGTCAGAAGGTGGCAAACTAAATCAAAGGCAAATACTAACAGTGACGAAACGGGGGGGAGTGTGTCCCTCCGTCCGCTCCCCCAAAGCCCTTTTGTGGGAGCAGTTAGCCAGTGTAAATTACACTAAAATTTTTCAAGTGACACCAGCTCTGAGACCAATTAGGTTCAAGGCCGCGGGGCAACGCTGAATATATCGCTGCTGTACCTCTCAAGAGCATGTTCCAGGTCAGAGAAAAACACCATACAAAACAATCACAGTCACATGAACACACACACACACAAAATAAAGAAAAAAAATAGTTCTGTAACCCCATCTAAGATGCATTATGCATGATTTCTAATGAGGTGGGGTGATTCAGTGGGGCCTGCTTCTCACCTATATGTGACCATTACTTCTTTTCTGCACAGCTTCATGCATTATTTTACAAAGAAACCATATTATTAATTCAGCCATAGTGATGCTTCACAGCTTGTGATATTGATCACAGGATATGAGGTCCGATTGCTTGTTCAAGCACATTACAGAGCGATGAAACGCTCGCCATCAGGGGGAACTTGAACTGATTTCTCCAGTTGAAGTGCTGGATCACATTACAGTGTGTGTTGTGGGAATGTACACAAAGGAGATAACAAATACAGTACATGACTTATATGTATGACTTTGTCTCCTGTCTCTTGTAATTACACTTTTCAGAAATAGGCAAACAACTACCTCACTACGCACCTTAAACTTAAACTTATAGAACAATGTGAACGATATTCTATATTTGATTATTACCACAAATACTACAAACAGGTACTGCATGTGTAGCCAAAGCTGATATATTTTATGCTTCTATGCCATATATCTCTATCTTTATTCAAAAACTCTTAATCATATCAACATGCACTTGTTATTATAATGAACATGAACTCTATAGTTTATTTTTAGTAGAAATAAATACTCACTAACAAATGTGTATTCATCCACAGCTGAAAAAAGTCCCTGAGAAACTAACTATGTACTCCTGTTCGAGTAATTAGTGATCAATTTTGTTTTTTATCAAACTACTTAGTTGAGACATAATTTTAAAGATCTTACATCTTCAATAGGAGCCAGTGGACTCAGGGGTTGAGTGCCACAGATCGGGTGAGAAAAAGTGGTGAGAGACGGACTAACACATGGCTGGTTTTGGTCTTTTCAAAGAATCGATATAAAAAGAATAAAAAAATAACACCAGACTTGTCTTTGACCAAAATTTTTTCAGAGTGAGTTGAGTGGATTCACTTGAAGGAGCCAACATGTTTTCTGGAAAAGCTGTTTTCTTAGAAGCCAGATGTGCATCAATGTGTGAGCGTTCTGTTTGTGTGTCTTACTAATTTACAATCCCTTCCTCCCTCTTTGATTCCTCACACTTACAACGCATGGACGAGATGTGTGGACAGAGGAATCGTTCTCACATGTGTTTCTCGAATGGAACATCGTTGGTCGGTTGAACTGCTGGCTGTCAGCCCCTCGCTAATATGCTAAATGTTGCACAGCTGTATCTCACAGATTTCCAAACACCCCACAAGCTGATATTTATTAAAGGCTGCGCGGGTAAAGATCAGTCCAACCATTTTTACATTTTTAAATGTGTTTCAAATGCTTGAATAGTTATAATTTATTACAGCAGGCTGCACCGATTCAACAATGAACCTTTTTGGTTTGGGATGTTATTTCATTAAAATTCATGCACATAAAAATTGCCCTTGACTTTCCCTGGCTCCATTTTATTCTTTTACAGTCCCATCAGATCAGCTGCAGCATCCAATTACTAAACAGATTTCAGCCCATCACGAGCCAGCCGATACCTTTTTAAATGATAAATGATGCCCGTGTGTTGCACAGATACAGATTTAACAACACACAGCAGTAAAGAACTTATAACTACAAATACAAGGATACCATAATATTCCAGTGCAGGTTTCAAGCATGCGAGCTCTGGCAAAGACAAAGGAAGCTCATATGAATCACAACAATCAGACATTTCGACTTCAGCGTCTCGCCACATCACAGCTGAGCAAACTGACAGGGATTATCATCACAGGCCACAGGAGAGTGTTGGACAGGTGGCTTAGACAGGTCAACCTTCATAATTGTCTCAAGGACCACTGTAATCCATAGAGTCCCGCTGTGTTAATAACGCTGACCTTTTTTTTTTTTAGGTGAGACCGATTCCTCTCAAGTGAGATAATCTCTGTCCACATAGCACGAGGCTCGGCTGCTGTCTGGGATCACGGGCTCATCAGCAACAAGTAGGCGCGATGGGAACTGAACTGCTACTTCATCAGCAGTAGGTTTAATAATATCATCATGGCAAGGACTAAATATCACTTTTGTCCAAGTTGAATCACATTAGAAAACTTGATTTTCTACGTATTTCTGAAGCCTAGAATCCAGTAAAATGTTCTCTTAAGTATAAATGTGGCTGTATCAGAGATTTTTTTTTTTGGCTTGCAAGTTCTACCAAACCTGAAAGAGTGGAGGTGTGTGTCAGTCACTTCGACACAAAGGATTACTTTGTCGTTGGAAAGCAAAAAAGAAAACTTTGCATTCGACTCAAACTTTATCAGATTTTTTTAAAACACACAAAAAAAGGCAGTGAGGTACAAAAACGTCTGTGATTTCATATTATCAAGAGATTTTGTTATGCTTTCTGCAGCTGCAGCTGTGACAGCCGTCGCTACATATCCCCCCCCCCTTATAGCCTGAATTGCAAACAGTAATGCCGATGGAGGAATAATCATTTCTGTAAGCGGCAACGCTCACTGACATGAATTAAGCGAGAGGAGCCCCGGAATCAAGTCGAAGATTCAAAAATGTTTTTTCAAAGCAAGAGTGTTTTCATTTCAATTTCGAGGAGCGCATTTGGTATCGGACTCTGAAGAGAACAGGAGAGCAAATCAGGCCGACACACTGTGAGCATTTCAGAGGCGAAAATGAAAGCCCATTTCTCCTCGCTCGACTACGAGATTGCACCGACACCGAAATTCCCATTTTGTAAAGTCTGCGGGTTTTGTTCAATGTGAAACACAGGTAATGCTTAACAAAGCATTGATTTGAAGGTTAGGTTCATCAGAACACAATGTATTTTAAGACAAATAAGTGATATAAGTTTCATACATGGGAAGAGAGCGTGTGTTAATAAGAAAATCTCGACAGCTGTATGATGCTGAGGTGAAGCTGCGTCGTGTGTCTTCAGTTGTCTTCAGTTTCTCTGACAGTGGAACCAAACTGTTAATTATAAGCTTAGCACCTTGTCAATACACTATTCTGTAAGTCATTATCATGTTTCTGCCTTCCTTTGTGTGTCAGACTTAATCTTAATTATCTGAAGTTTTTACTTTGAAGCGACAGCTGAAGATTGTGCTCTCAGCAAAGCCACCAGACTTCTTTGACAAAAACTGTAATTTTACCTCACAGAACGTGGGAGTCGCTGGTCGACCTCTACCTGGATCAGTCCGTTTGTCTTATTGTATGACTTCTGCAAATTCGAAATAACCCTTTAAAATACCAAAATCGCACAGTAACGCCGGTAGACCAATATTTTCTGTGAAGTAAAAGTACTGTTTTAGTGAAAGAAGTCTGGCTTTGAAAAGAGAAAGAGAAAACATTTGAACTGTCCCTTTAAGTTACAATAAAATGCAAAGAACTTATCTTCATTTGAATCAAATGTGTGTAAATGCACCTCACGACTGAATCATAATGTATCACGGTCCAACAATAGTTTGCATCAGGTCCACACATCTTCCCACCGAGCTTCATGAACCAGCATCTTTCATCAGTCGTTTCTTTCATGACGACTGTTGTTAAAGATGAATCCCACCATTTGCGATTTGTAAGAATTCATGAATATTTACTCTCTTTGGCATCGAATCAAACAATAGATTTTTTTTTTCTGCTGCACTCTGTATAATTGCTGCAGCTTATTAAGAACGTGCATTAGCGTATCATTAATGTGTCATGACACTAGACAACAGTGTGTGGTGTTTCTTTCATCCTGCTATCGAATGAGAGACTTTTATAATGCATCATTATTAAGCATGCGAGCAGCAAATATTGCATGTTGATCCTCGTCCATTCGTTGTAAAGGTGCAAGTAGGTATCTGCATTAATTTTTTTTTTTTTTTTTATTTGTGTGTGTGTTTATTCCAAACTCTTTATTCACTCTCAGACAGTAATTCTTTGCAAATGTGATTAGATGTGAGTAGAGCTCATCAATCTGTGAAGATAAGACAGCTGCCCTGGAGCAGTAGATTACAGCCAAATGAATCAGTCTGTGGTGGAAAACAGCACCAAGTAACTCTACCCACTACCCAACTACCACTTTGTTCGTGGCTCCCGTTGCCAGCTGAGAGTGAGTCATCTGGTATTGATGCTTGTGTACCCCCAGCCGAAGCTTTGTGGACAGCCACTGGACTGAGATCCTCACATGAATCAGTCACAGTGTGAGCTGCTATATTTGAAACGCGCTCGCTTTCATCCGTATTTGTGCGCCTGTAAACCCGGCCCAGCGCCCCGAGGAACTGTGTCCATATTGGTCCGTTTCACACATCACGATTTACATCCCATGCCAATGTTTCGGGGGGGGAGGGGGAGTATGGAGGTTGTTGTCTGACTTTCATGCAGGAGGGTCAACAGCTTTAACCTTCATCAACTATATCCTGATCTTACCTTGCTTTTTAATCATAGTAGCACTGTGGAGAAATGTTTTCAAGAGTGGGTTTGTTTCTTCATGAACACATGGGCAAAACATTCCTGCCAATGGTTTCACATTTTTTTAACCAAACTACAGTAGCGGTAAGATGCCAAGAAATGCAGCAATGCACCAGAAAAGACAGGGAAGAAGAAGAAGTTTCAAAATTAAAATACATTCTAATGAGTCACACTGAATGCAAACAAACACCTGGCGTGTTTACAAAGACAACACCTTTAACCCTGACTGTATCTCAGCCATAATCCATTTGCCACAACCACAATCTTTGCATGAAGCACGATTTGAATTTGAATTTGAAGAATGCTGCCATTGGAAGGAAAAAGAAACGCAGTCGTCTACCAGCCTTTACACCTGCTTCAGTGAGGAACTGTGACACCTGATGAATGCAATCACTCCCCGAGCAAGACGAGAGCAACATATAATTTTAATCATGAATATGATGCCTGACCTGGCTGGGCCTTTATGTAAAGAGCCGGTTTTCTCGAAGCACTGTGGGCTACCCGGCAACTGCACTTCTTCAAATAGGACATCAAATAACCCAGGCTTTAGTTTAGATTCAGCACCACGTCTAGGGAAGAAAATAGAGCACAGGCGTGGAACCCGAGGGGTCTACAGAGTGTGGATTGATTGCTTTTAACATACCTCATCTCGCTTTACCCTCTCCACAGCGTTAGGCAAAGTCAAGGGCTTTCCACATGTCCGATAGATATATGCTGCGCAGTTGAAATTTACAGGCAGAATTTTGTTTTCCATGTTTTACACTTCCTCAAGATCAAATTTGAGCTGCTGTGAAAACCAGCTCCTTCTTGAAGAAGACTACTTTGGAAAATTATGTTAAGTGCTGGTTTGCGTTTCTGCCTCTTTCTCACTGATACGATTAAGTTAGAGAGAAGGACGTCTTTAGTTTCCCCTGCTTTTTATTTAATAACCTGTTATCTATGAGAATCTGTGAAATACAACTGTGACATTTTCAATAAAAAAAAATCTCAGTTATTTTTGCTGTTATGAATAAAGGCTTTTACAATATACCTTCTATAACAGGAGCGACACTACGCACATTTATTCATACACTTATATAAATGATCTTCATGAGACGAATCACTCAGTTTTATCATGTCTTCTGCTTCAGCTTTGTAAATTCTGGGAAAATGAACCTGATGATGTCATTATCAGTTATCTCATTTTTAGCATAGAGGCTGTGTTACAAACTGTGGGTGTGGATTTTGAAAGCCATGGGTGTTAACAGTTCAGAGTGAGCCTAATGAAGAAATGCTGTTGAGTTATATCACAGGAAATGTCAGATCCTGTGTTTTTGGAGCTTCACACTGAACGTCAGGATCGCTCTGTCTCTGCAGCAGTGATTCTGACCAATTGTCAAATCTACAATTATTTTATTGCAATGCTAAATCACTGGAGGAACCCATTTTTAGTTACATTCACTATGACTTTACTTGAGTATTTCCATTTTATGCTTCTGTAGGCTAGACTTGATCTCAATCTTAATTCTTCTACATTTACTTGACAGCTATAGTTACTAGTTACTTTAGAGATCAATATTAAAAACAGACGCGATCTGCTTAGAAAACATGATGCAGGATAGTAATAATTAAAATGAGCTCCAACTCTTGCTGCAAAGTTAAAATGCTGCTTACATGCATCAGTATTGTAATCCAGCATTATAACACTGTTGTGGTGTAACTAAGTACTTTTCAGAGGAACATTTTATGCAACTTTATACCTGCACATAACAGGGAAATGTATTATTTGACAGCTTTACTTCTTTACAGGTTAGTTTTCATACTAAATATATGATCATCTCATAAATCATGAGGAATGATGAAAAATAAATCTGTAATTAGGTCTGCAGGGCAAAAGAAACACGTTTTCAATTCAAATCAACTTGGCTCAAATATTTTCTTATATCCTGTTTCATTTTCATTCTAGTGCAGCAATCTGCCTTATCGCTTCCCCTTTCAAGACATAGAAACTCATTTTTCTACCATTTGTCAAACAAGTTGATTTAAATGAAAAACTTGGTTGAAATATTTTCTGACAGATTTGTTTCACTCGCTTTCAGAAAAGTTTTTTTTTTTTTAGGGCTGCTCTCTAGACGGAAACGGTTTCATAAGATTGGGTTGTTTTGCATATTAATCTTGCCCACATGTGGGAAAAGTAAAATTACCTCCAGCTTGTCCAACACGACTAAAATACTTCAGCGATAATGACTTATAAGATACAGACCAATAAAGGGTCCATTCTGCTTAATGAGTACTTGATGGTATTTTTGCACCTTTACTTAAGTAATATTTTGAATGCAATGGAGTATTTTACACGTTATATTGCTACTTATACTGAAGTAAAAGTTTAATTACTTCCTCTGGGGTCCACAATCTTTTTTTTAAGGCAGAGCTTTAATTGTTCATCACCTCAGAGGAGGGAGAAAAAAAAAAAAGAGAGACAGGACGAGATGGAAGAGAGGAGGAAAGAGGTGACGTCATTATTGCTTTCGCTGACAGGTGTCATTACATCCTCTTATAGTCCTTCCCCACTGGGTCATAGGCTGCGCTTCAATCACATAGCATCAGCTGTATATCTCCCCTCGTTCCTCGTCCTCTTCCTCATCCATCTATCCCGATTACACCTCTAATGGTTCCTCTTCACAGCAGCCACCAACTGTAATGGAATTATGCTTGAATGAACAGCCGTGTCTCTCCACTCCTCCCTTTTTCTCTCCTTCTGCCTTTTTTTTTTTTAATCCTCCTCTCTCAACACGCACACTCTCACTTCTTCCAATTTTCATTTACCAAAAAGCTGTTTGCACGTTAAATACTCCAATGCATTCAACACCATTGAGGCATGTAAGAAAAAAAAAACAAAAGTACTGTCAAATTTTCAGATTTAGAGTTTTTTTTTTTTTTTTAGTCAGAGGAAGGAAAACACTGCAGAGGCCTCTCACATACAGTCCATGCAGTGAAAGATTCATCCTCTCCAGCTTCCGCTTCCACAAGAAAATGCTTTTATAATCGCTCACATTTAGCACTATTCTTCGATTTCACCCCCCCCCCCCCACCCCCTCTCTCGTCTGTCTCCGTCTCTCCGAGTCTGCATTGTGACACTGTAGTTTAGCCTCTCGTTCTCCTCAGGGAAAATCATCCTTCCATCGTCCAACCTCGCGAGCCTTATCAGTGACAGGGGAGAGATGAATAAGGGATCAAAAGAACCTTTTCTTCCCCTTCTTTTTCACACTGTCAGGTTATATTTACTCCGGGTCCCCGCGGCTCAGCACAATGCCGCACACACCGATTACACATGACGGGCTTTTTCATTTTTGGGAATTGGGGGTGGTGTCGTTATTGAAACATTTTCAAGGACAGACCGGGAGCATACCTGTGGGGTCGAGGGTAAATATTCCCCGACTGAAGCCGAAAAGTTGTTTTTACAATAACTTGATTACGCTGGAGTTAAGTGCTTCAGTTTCCAGGCCTCTGCAGAAGTTCGCAGCCTGTTTCACGGCCAGTCTTTTCCCTCACCGCGTCCCTCAGAGTGTATTTTTACAGCACACTGAGGCCAAAATGTGTTAACATGAAGTGATATAATTGACAGACAAGTATCACTAAGCTACTGTTGCCTCATGTGAGACCAATTATCATCTTGAACCACAAATGGACAGCTTGTTTGGCAGCTCGATTCATCCGCGGATTCTCTCAAACAAAACCCTGCTGTACGACAAAAAAAAGAATCCTCCCCAAATCCCACAAATCATTGAAAAGGAAACAATAGCGAACAGCAGCACTGTAATGACCCGTGTCTCTCTTTTAAAGGATGAATGCAACCTTTTTTTTTTTTTCACTTTATTTGTAAAATCCATACCTTCGCCGTCCCAGCTGTGCACGCCACCAAACAACCCTCTGCCATTAAAACAGGATCAAGGTTAATAACTAATCCTCGATAAAACAGGCTATTTAGTTTTTGCAAAACTAAAGCAGGCCAAGATACCCAGTGTGTTTGAGTGTTTACCCAGCCCCCCATTACAATGTGCTAAAACTTTGGCTCTGGTGTTGAGGACTGGCAATAACCCACCACTTAATGAGTAAGGCCTACTGCTGCTCCTGCCAGGCGATAATCTTCTCTTGGCATAACCAAATCAAGCACAGAAATGTTCTTATCAGGAAGGAACAGCAGACACCCCCCTGCAAACACCCGACGGACCCCCGACTTAATTGATTTTCACCGTCCCAAGGCTGCTCATTCCATGCGTCAGACTATTTTATTTACTGGACTGCTTGTTTGGGTGCTAGATTGTTTTCTGCCTGTTTTCTTGCCCGTTTGATTTGATGATGTGATTCAGGCCTTGATGGCGGCTGTGCAAAAAATAGCCCAGACGTGGGTGTTTTTTTTTTTCTTCTTTTTTTTCTTTTTCTTATATTCACTTGCGTCTCAAACATGTCCTGCAACTGTTCTTCAAACATGTTTCAGAACAATTAAACCGATGGGTAGATTGTTTGCAAAGTAACCTTCCCACTTCAAACTGCTGTACAATGAAATCATAATTAAATCTTTGTTCAGGTAGACGTTCTTTGTTTTGTCCCTGGAGATTCTGCACTGTAATCCAGTTTGGAATAACGCAGGTGGACATTTTTTTTTTCTGTATACTTTTACAAGGTGAATACTTTAGTCATGTGACCAACAACTAACATGTCAGAACAGCTCCAATCAATAAGAGATCAATCATGTTTAGAGGCATTAGACTAATCTGTATTAATGTATTTAAAGCTGGTCATGAAAGACTCTTTTTATTTTTTGGTCAAGCTTAATTTAGATGCCACCCTGATTGGACATCATTAGATCTCACAAAAACAAAGCTCGGATTTATTCTCCTGCATCTTTTTATCTAACTGCCAATTGTATTTTTGTTCTTTCCTGGAGCATTAATCTCATTATATTCCTCCTTGTCTTTCTCATAACATATTGCAGTTGGAGGATGCAGTCGGGTCACAGACGCCTCCTTTTAAAATAATGAAAACGATATCTGCTGGTGTGATAGGCTTCTAATTGTGTAGTGACAGACTCACTTCCACTGATTGGCACTCGTGCTTTTGTTGCACTTGTGAAAAACCTCTCAACAGAGCGACAAGGGACGGACTATCGGTACAACTCAGCGCTGATACAAATGAGTTTGGGATAATGAGGCCGCTCTCTCTAACTGGAATTAGGTGTGAGCATGTTTATACGCTGATGGATGAATAAGTCAAATTTGCTTTTATGATGATTATATGAGACGTTTGTAGCAATCAAATGAAACATTACTTCAAAGTAAAGGTGTAATTTTCCACATATTTTGGTCAATCTGCAGCAAATTATTGTTATTATTATACATGTCTTTGCTTTTTCAGTTGTCTATTTTAACAAAAAAGGCAAAGCAGGTGCAGCAATTTCTCAGCTGGCCTATAATTTTATGGTCCTGCAAATCATACACATAAATTTGTTTAAAGCAGGAGTCCTCACTCAAAGCCGAAGCTGAGAAAGGCCGAGATTTCACCAACAATTTTTGGGATTATCCACATTTCTCTCCCCATTTGTAATGGCCGGTTCCCCTAAGCTATGGTGCTTGTTACTGCAAACCCCCGCTGTCGGCCTGGGGACTGTCACCTCCTCCATGTAGGAGCCAAAGCAGCACCTAGAGGCACCGGAGCTTTCAAGCGTTACAGGATTTCTCTGCTCCTGTCGGTATCATAAAAGTTATAAAAACTTAAGTGGTGCTGTAAGACATGAAACTGAGTTGTAAAAAAAAAACTTACACAAGATAATTCAGACTTTTTATGTTTAACCCTGTTATAGAGAGAAATGCAAGTACTTTCATTTAACAACATTCAAATTACATATTAATTGGCTTCCGCTGTATTAATGCAACCTGATATCTCGGTTGCTGTCCTCATACAAACTTCATGTCACTCTGGTAAAACTTGGCAAGTGATTTTTTGTGGCTGCTTTTGTGATCTCCTCCATTTTCATTTTTAGACGTCGTCAGTCATTTGGTTGATTTAACTTGAACCAGGAGAGTGTAGAAGTTGGATAATTGTTCTTTCATTGCTCCGTAGTCAAAGTCTCCTCAGTGGGATCAGCGACTTGGCTGCCCGACTGGATTCGTTTCCTGGAGGTTCTTTTTTTAATTTCACTTCCCCGTTTGTCAGATTGACAGTACATTATAGCAATTTGGCTGCGCAACAGCCTTGTCAGCAGTAGAGCATCAGCTCCGGCACTCTTTTACCTCTGTTTCCCACCGTGGAGCCGAGTGTATGAAGAGGATACAGGATACAGTTTGGCATTCTGTTTACCTCAGGTAAATTTGCATACACAGGGATTAAAGTTTTCTGTCTATGATGATTATTCATGTGAAGTGTCAAAGCAGCAGGCAGCTCCAAAAACCCATTTTACGCTACCTGTCCAACACCAGACAATGTTAGCGACTAGCTGGTGAACATAGAGGAGTATTTAGCAGATGCTTCCCTCAGGAGTTGGAGGAGACCAAACACAGAGCTTGCATCAACTGGATGAGTAAATATGAAAGTGTTTGCTGACACTTTCAACCTCACCAAATTTATAAGGTGATAATATGTCAATTTGTGTTAACGATGTGTTTCTGTTTCCCCCAATAGTTATTGCAAGTTCAAGTCTATTCGGCAAAATAAGCGAATACCTGCTTTCATCACCAACAAACTTGAGATAAGATATTCCTTTATTTGTCCCCAGTGGGAAATTTCCTTTTCTTTTTTAATATAAGATATAACTTAGAAATGTAACTTCATAACAAACATATAGTATGTCTCCAGATGAATTTGGCTTGTGCATTTTGAAGTCCAGTTGTCACGATAGATTTTGAGGTTGCTGAAAAAAATACAAATGTTCATATTAAGCCCTTAAAACCCACAGTTGCAAAATAGATACATCGCTTTTCCAAAAACAAACCTGTAAATGTTTTTTTTTGAGTCTATGGCAATCCGAACCATAACTTGCTGCTATCTTATCTGACATATTTCCAGCTACCAATCTGAGATGACAGCGCACTTCTTTTCCTCCGCTGGTACACAGTAGGGAAGGGCTGACTGATCAAGCAAAAGCAATCACTATGGATATTGTGGTTTTCTGAGTACAGCTGTCATCCGATCTTCTCGGGCTTATGTCTGGGACTGGAGAGATCCCGCTTTGTTTTCATTTGCTCTCATGAGAAAAAAAAAAAAAATCTCAGCATTTGCAAGTTAGAAAGCAAAATATAGATGATACATGACAGCGTGTGCTCATTCTGTCCCTCTGAGAAAGCATTAAACAAGGGGACAGAGCTGTTTGTAACTCTACCTGTGATAAAATGAGCTCTGCAAAATGACAGTTTATGAGAGGCCCCCCATCTGCTCTTCATACTTGAAGTGCGTCCTTTATCTTCCCTGAGCATCGTAATCACCTCTATATTTAGAACAGAGTTTTTTTCTACTCTTCATGTTCTCCTTTAATTTGTTTGCAGTTTGCATTTATTTGGTCTAATCAGGTGAATGCATGTTCTCGCTCCACAAGCAACGCGGAAGCACTCGTGCCAACTGTGCACAAGTTCCATGTTTTTGTGTCTGATGACCCCTTGAAAACAAGATGGTGCATCTCAAATGAAATTTGAAATAAATACACATACAGTTAATTTAGAGCAACTTAATTTAGAGCAATCACATCACGTTACACTCGTCTTGTTTCAGTCTTGTCAAGAACAGCTTCACTCTAGTCAAAGGTATTTTTTCATCAGCATTTACTGACCACTCTGTTATGAATAAAGACACTTTCTCCATAACTTTACTGCTGTTATTTAGTTTACATCACTCTAGTTTTAACCCCACAAGCCCGAGCAGCTAACAGATCCTGGTTTCTGCAGCTGTGGCTCTGTGTGCCTGAACAGCTGGCGAGTAGCTCTGCAGCCCCACAGGGAACAGTCCTGTCTCCTTTCATGTTTGCTCTCTACACTGCAGACTTCAAATACGACCAGGAGTCATCATGTCTTCTGCAGAACGCCTGCGATGACTCTGCAGCAGCGTCAAAGCCGAGCGGGAGTCTGAGCGCGGGAACCTGGTGGACGGCTGATGTGGTGTGAGCCCATATGTCTCACTGTGAAGAAGACAAAGAAGAACTTAGTGTGAACTACGACCCTTTTGTGGAGCAGCTGATTATCGACAGAGGAGGTTAAATGATAGTGGATGATCTCTCCGGCCCTTCAAAGACAGCATTGTCAAGATGGTTTGATGTTGGTCACTGGTGCAAATGTGCACATTTATTTGCCCCCGCAAGCAAATCCTCTAATCACACTTTGATTGGAATTCACTTATTTCATGCCAGAAAATTGCACTATTTTAAATTCTGGGAAAGTTTGGTCAAAATTTCTGCTACTATGAACAGCTGAGCGGGTAAAAGATGACCTCATTTCCAAAAGGCATGAAGTTAAAGATGACACATTGCTTTAATATTTTAAGCATGATAACTTTTGTATGTCCATCTTGTACAGTTTCAAAAGGGTCTGAAACAAAGGTTGGGTTCCCTGCGTGGTCAGGACTCAGTAACATCCCCTTTGGCAAGTATCACAAGTCTTTATGTTCTTGTCTGGAGAATTTTCGCCCATTATTTCTTGTAAAAGGTTTTCTACTTCTGCAAGATTCTTCATTTTGCATGCACTGCTCTTCTATCCATAGATTTTTGATGATGTTTAGGTCAGGGGGCAAAACCTTCAGTTTGCACCTCTTGATGAAGGCCATTGTGGATTTTGAGGAGTGTTTGTCCTATTGTTGAAGCTATCCTCTTTTTATCTTCAGCTTTTTCACAGACAGTGTGATATTCGCTTCAGAATTTTGCTGGTATCTAATTGGATCCATTCTTCCTCTACCAGTGAAATGTTCCTCGTGCCACTGGCTGCAACACAAGCTCAAAGCATGATCGATCCACCTCCGTGCTTAACAGTTGGAGGGGTGTTCTCTTTCATGAAAGTCTGCAACCTTTTGTCTCCGAGCATAACTTTGCTCATTGTGGCCAAAAAAGTAGCTTCGTCAGTCCACAGTACTTGTTTTTTTTTTTTCCAAAATGCATCAGGCTTGTTTAGATGTTGCAAACTTTTGATGCTGAATTTTGTGGTGAGGAGGAATGAAAGGTTTTCTTCTGATGACTCTTATATGAAGGTCACAGTAGAACAGCGCACCACCACTAGTCGGCTTAATCGTCCTGAAGGTCTTCTGCAGTCACACGGGGGTTTGATTGGCCTTTTCTAACAATCCTCTGAATAGTTTTCTATGACAGATCAACCCCAAAGGGCGTCGGCGGCATTACGCCTGGTGTGTCAGAAATCCAAAGATGAATCATCACCAAAATCTACTGTTTTTTGTTGAAAGAACATTGTGAAACAGCCACATAACGCAAAGACAGTGATTCAAGCTATGTGGTTTCAGTGAAAGCAGAATCGATATCAACCATCAACACAATTTTAGAAACAGTTGTATTCCAACAATTTTCTGTTGAGACCTGAAAGAATCTTCTTAACAACTAACAAACCAAAAGTCATAAACATTCACTGACAGATTATAGAAAGTAGATTATATTGTATTGCAATTTAATGCTGAAATTATCTTGAGAATAAAAGAAAAACCATCTGTTTTGTTGTCACAGAAAGAAACTTGACACTTCAGCTTATCACCCGACTTGACTTGATGGAGACACAGGCCAGTAGAAAAGAACAGGCCAAAAAAGAAAAACAATACCAATACTAATACCTTTTGCACTGTGGACCGACGCATCTATCACACACTTTGATGTGAGACCGGGTTGTAAATTTATGTCATTACATCCAAACAGCATAAAATAAAATCAGCTTCAGAAAGAGATGGGTGTTCTTTTTATTTTCTAGAAAGTATTGTTATGCTTATTGGTTCAGTCGTTGCAACAGGCTTCTTCAGTTGCACAGTATCAAAGGGCCATGACAATACATTAACCCAAACTAAGGCGTTAATTGGAGGACGGCCAAGAGCTGGCAACTGGCCAGAGTTGAATTCCTGCATCTTGTGATTTTGCATGTTCGTCCCTTAGGAGACAAAACTAGATGGACTCATTTAAAACATTTATTTTCACACTGCTTTTTTGTAAGACATGTGCATTTTTATACATAACTCCATAACTCACTGAGTTTCTTCAGTTTATTTGCTATTTCCTCATAACATTTCTTGTTTCAATTCATCCTCTCTTTCTTAAACAGACGAGGCCTTGGTTGCTTATCTTATGTGTTGTGCAAACTGTTCCCTTAATCTCCTCGTTAATTGACGAGCAAATGCATTTGCAACCAGGTGAAGGTCATTTGCAATCAAACAGGATGCTTCTACTATTAGCTATTAACTATTACTCTTCATCTTTGTTTGTTTTGTTGTTTGTCATGAGTTGGATGATGCCTGGAACATCATGTTTTGACAAATCAACAGTTATATTTTGTTCAGTAGCGTGCGACCAAAAAAACATTCGATGAGTATTTTGCAAATATGTTTAAGGCGACCATATTGTTGATTAAAAAACAACATCCTGGCAGCATTATGTTCCCACTCCCCCAACATAAGGTGCTGAGCTCTCGCAAATTAGTCACATTTGAACACAATTCTTGGGAGAAACAGTGAGGCCAAATTTAGAAAGTGGTCACTGACTGAGTGACGGCAGGGTTTTAACTTCAAACAAATATTAATAGCATGCAGTGTGTTTAGCCAAGTATCAATTATTCAGAGTGTTTATATCTATTCTTTGTTGGCAGTGTTGTTGGATGGAGATTGAAGAAAGAAGACCAGATATATCGAGGGGAGTTAATGTGTTTTGGAGAGCAGATCCTTTCTCCTTTGGCCTGCTCTCGAACTCAGTAATTTACAGTATTTGTACACTGATTGATTTTTCTTTCTGTCTTCACTAGATGCAAAGATGAAAGAGTCTCTTTCAGCCACGGCCACTCAACCTACATATCCCTCTGCTTTCAAGGTTCCTTTCTACCTTCCTCTCTAGCCAGGAATGGATTCAGTGGGTTGACACGAGTCCTGGCCTATCTGCCATCAACTCCAATAGCTGCAATATTTCAAGCAGCATGACTGTGATATTATGATTATTATATATCATTTTCATTCTTCTCTTTGGTTCCGTCTCTTTGGTTTCACCCGAAAGTGCACCGACACAGGCTGAGTAAAGGAGTCGAATTTCATCTCCCGTCTTTGGTATTTTCACACACATTACTGCACAGCACCACAGGAGAGACTCTCTCTCTCTCTCTCTCTCTCTCTCTCTCTCTCTCACACACACACACACACACTCCATCGGATCCTTTTCCAGAGCTCGGGGGTCACAAGGTGCAGCCTCGTAAAAAATTCTGACAACAAACTTTCAGATGCAGATTACATGCTGCAAATGATGTACACGTTGCATTCCTCTTTCATGATTTGAAGGATGGTTATGAGAGAAAGAGGAAGGCGGTGTATGTGATCCACAAAGGAGGACTGTCATTGGTTGCTGCTGGTGCATGATAGAGGTTAACATCACTGAAGTGTTGCTAGAGAACTAGACGGACGGACTGCCTCGTTAACCTTGAAGATTTACATCTGCATTTACTGTTATATTTACATTCACAGCAGCTCATCTTTACATTCACAGGTGTTTGAAGTGATTACATTGATCTATCTTTTGTAAGCATTGAGCAGTTATGTTTTCACCTACAGCAGCTCATGTTCAATTATTTAAACAGCTTTTAATTACTCTTAAACAGTTCCCATCTTTGCACTGTCTCAGTCATTTTTTTGCACTGTATTAGTACATTTTGCACGGTCTTGCTGTGTTTGCACATGGTCACACACATTTTGCACACATGATTGCACTTTATGTGGTCTTGTGTAGATTTATGTTGTCTCTTGTTATGCAGTCCTTATGTTGTTCAGCTCCTGGAGGACCATTGTTTTATTTTCACTCTGTACGAGGTGCATATGGTTGAAATGACAATAAAGACAGTCAGGCTCCAGATTAATGCCACAAGCCAACAGACACACAAAAGACAAAATAAAATAAGAGTGACATTGAATACTTGCATAGTAGGTCTGGAGAAAAACTATGCAAATAACTGAAGAGATTTGCAAAATTAAATGACTGTTGCGAGGTGTAAATAAACTTGAGGCTGCAATTGCATGTGTGGAATGAGCCACTTCAGAAACCTTTATCTTCAGATAAACAGCAAAAAAAAAAAAAAAAAAAAAAAGCTGAAGCAAAAGTTGTAACAAAAAGGAGACTGGTTTGCAAGGCTTTCCATGTGAATAAATTCTTATACTTTTTTAGTCACAACCAAAGAGGAGAACATCCAAAAAACATGTGAAACTGCAGAGTGATTCAATGAAAATCAAATAAGTCATGTTGAGGGTTGGGCTACACGACAGGTACAGCAATGTCCCAGCAGGGAGTAAAGAGCCTTAATGGAATTATAAGACATTACAAGAACAAGTATTTTTGGATTACATACCTACTTAATTCCCAATCCCCCAAAGAGGTACAGATTGGATTTAAACCACTGTGGGAGTTCAGCCCTACGTTTAATACAACATGAAAGACCTTATGTTCGTTGGGAGGGCAATAGGATCACATGCTTGTTGTTACTGGTAGGTAAGCTTGTTTGATGCCATGGAGCACATTGAGTTAAAAAGGAAGACAGGCAAGAGGGAATATGTGACAAAGGGGTGTTGGTTCCAGAGGAAGATGAGGTTGCAGGTAAACAACGCACAGACTGATTTCTCCTACTTGCATGTTTTAATAAGCCTCTTAAACTTTACTTGCTCTTTCCTTTTATGACGCGCGTGTTCTCAGTCCTCATAGCTCCAAGAGGAAGGGTTCAGCGTTGGGTGGAGCACTACATACTGCACACACAGAGGTGCCCAGGAGCTTCGCCCAAGGGAGGCCTGCGGATAATTACAAACCATTCGACAAACACAGCTCGGCAGCTCACGGAGACATCCTGATGGGGAGCCAATAGGCAAACAGAGCTCTGACGAGACAGAGACGACACAACATGGCGTACGTGAGTCACACAACAGAGGCTACTGGATTGGAAACATGGATCGAGGCTGCAAAGGCGACAAAGGAGCACCTGACTCACTGGAGAGGATGGAAGCTCAGAATATGATCCATCCTATACATCCTGAAAACTATCATGTAATAATAGCTTGGAGACGGTAAAGAAGAGGGCATGCTGGTCACCGTGTTTCCAAGCTCATCATCATTACAATCACATATGTAATCACATCTCCAAGATATAAGTCTCATTCCCCCTGTTAGTAATTGTCACCTCTATCTGCAACCAGACTCCCTGGAACCTCGCTTCTCAAGCATGTGTGTTTGCAACTGTGTGTATGTGTGCAGCGTTTGATGAAATAGCTTTGCCCCACAGGGTTGATATTCTAACTGAAAAAGGGAGAGGGCAGAGCGAAGAGCTCTGCAAAGAATCCGCTGTATCAGTAACCTCAATCATGTCCCACACCTATGGCTAACCTCGGGCTAAGTTAGGGAATTAACAGAGCGGCCGGGCAGAGATGCAACACTGCCTTTGACTTTGCACTTCAGAGGTGCGAGCGCTTTGCCCCTCCCCTGGAGATTCTTAAGACCATCATTATACATTAATAACAGCAGAGAATTCTCCCTCAGCCTGTACTGCCTCTGTTTGTGTCCCCTATTGATTTTTCACTGAATTCTTTTGATGAGAGTATAGGGACTGACACTTTGATTACCATTATTCGGTGTGTGTTGGGTGTGCACTCGTGTGTGTGCACGTGTGTGTGTATCGATATGTGCATACATGCTGCTGAGAATAGGTTTCATTTCCTGCACGTGCTCAGTAAACCTCTCTGACAGTGCATTATTCCATATCCAGCTCAATGCCATTCTGCATTGTTCTTCATATTCTTTATCATCCTTTCCTCCTTCACACACTTTTTTCTTTCTTTTCCTTTTTTTTCTTTTTTTGCAACTCTGTCGTTTTGCAAATTATAGGCTTGGCATTTTGGGAAGGGCAGTTCACCCTGTTGGTTCTTCACAGTTCTGTGCATTTGTCCTGCTGCCACTCCATGCGTACAAATTCAAACCAACACAGCCAAGGGGAGGAAAAAAAAAAATCTCAGACAGCAACGTTGAACCAAGTGAGCTTGAGCCGAACGTCACACAAAATACAAACATGCGCTCGTTTGGATATCGGGACACATAAAACAGCAAAGCCAATAAAAGGCTGCATTGTTTGGGCTAATTGTAGCGATAAGCAGCTCTTCCTGGGAGACTTCTCCTTTTTCTCTGAATGTCTCTGGCTGATCGGGTTTCAGTGACATTCAGAGACGGGGCCAGAACTGAGCCCGCAAATGAACACACACACCTGCAAGTACACACATTACCAGACAAAGACCCGACCGCCAGCTGGTGTAACGCAGGTTTGCTCGGCCGTATATATTTCGCAGTCCTCCATTATACCTTCTCTCTTGACATTAAAGTCATGGCTCGTTCATTGTGAAGTAAATTGCTATATTATTTCAATATTTGTCAAAAGCCCGGAAGGATACACACCAAATTGAATACCCCTGCAGTTTGTCAGCAAATGTGCAATGTTTGCACATTTCTCTTTCTTCATCAAACAGGAACCACGACCTCGGGGTGCAAAAAGACATTTGGTGTTAACTGCCTTTTGTTCCAGTAAGCACAATGTCAATATGTCTGTTTTTACATATGAAGTGTGACATATGCACTAAGACGTGTTTATGAATTCTACAAAGGAATTCACCAGTCGCCTTACTCGGATTGAAAACAAATATAATTTATGCAAATAGAAATCACTGAAATTGGTGTGTTAGCAAACATGTCGAGTCTCCACAATTTCCCATGTCATGAGAATGTTTTTTCCTGAATGTGAGCTTGATTTTTAAATAGCAGTACGTGACCATATTTATGCAGATCAGGGAAGTAAAACAGCAAAAAATGTGAAAAAAAAAAAAACACAACTAAAATGAAAACGTATGAATGTGCAGATACTGTGTACAAACAATGAAATACTTTCTACTGTATGTTCTGAATTTACATCCTTTCACGTATACATGCATCCACATACTCGCGCACATAGCTACAAGTAATGCACATTCACATGCAGTCATACATGCACTTTTACTGTATGTGCACATTACACATTACATAAAACTGAGCAAATGCACACAGATTAATAAAAAAACTCTGTAGGTTTAAATCCTATAAAAGCAACCTGGTCAGTGGCTTCTTCAAACTGTGACGCTGCAGGTAACCCTCCAGCATCATTTCTGGAGGCGCCCCTCGAGGGTAATGCTTTGATGCGCTGTTGAAGTCAGGTGATAATAGTATAGGAGGCAGTAGAAAGAGTGTGGAGGCATATGGAGGTGGTCAGATGGGTCAAACACGGGACAGACAGGGATTCGAGTCCAATGTGAAACCAAAAATAGACAGATATCCTTTTAACTTATCTAAGTAAAGTCACGTACCAAACGTAACTAACATACTTATTTTAAACCAGGATCTTTTCCTGAGCCTAACCAAGTAGTTTTGTTGCCTGAACCTAACCTGCAACCATTACACAAAGTTAACCATGCATTTATGATTGTTCTTAGCAAGCTTCATTTTAAGAGCCCAACCAGATGTTACTAACCAGACGTTGCATTTTTGTTATTGCTAACCTGACCGCTGATCCCTGCACATGCAAAACAGACAGTGTGTATAGCATCTCAGTATGAGGCGTAGTGTCACTGACCAAGCTGCCATGTTTGACGAATTTGGAGACCATGTTGACGCTCATTGTGATTCTTCAATTGACTCCTTATGTTCTCAGTTCAGGATCCCTTTAACTGACCTATGATAACTTATATTTCAGGAATGTGAGCCACCTATCTTTAAATCATTATTTTAAATAATAAGCAGTTGCAGTATTTGAATCAGAATGTGATGACAGCGTTGTTCACTTGTGTTGCCACTGTCGATCACATCTAATCAAACCACACTCTGGATCAAATCTCTGAGTCAATAAAATAGCCTAAACGTTAACTTTGATTGCTCCTCATTTGGTCATGAATATTTAACATTAATTAGAAATCCTCAAGATTTGAAACAACATAATTCAGACGCCCCTGCTCTCACAGCAGGATCCTGTGTGCTGCTTGTAACTCGGCCCATTTATTAAATGAGTCTTTATTTGAAAACACAGATGCAACAGAAAGTTCAGAATGCTCTAACATTCAATCAGAAGTTTTGCTCCTATGGGCTGTCATCCCTTCCAAACTATTTCACCTTTAACACAACGTACCCTCAATCCACTGGTGGATGTCAGACCTGCTGACAATGCACATTGTGTAGCAGTGACCCTATTTTGCATTATCCCTCCTTTCCCCCCCTCCTCCTTCTGAGAGCGGGTTCATCGCAGGCGAGTAATCTCACTTGTGCCTCGGTCCCTGCACCGATGATTAGACCTCTAATCATCTGTCTATCAAACTACCTTAACTGAGCAAAAACATGACCACTGGTGCGGGCTACATTATCGACAGTAATGACTCCGTGTCTGGGAGTGAGGGGGGTCTTTGTGTGCTGCTGTGCTTCCTGTCACCAGCGACCGAGTACACTGAAACCTGTCCATGTGGGAATTGATTTCTGCAGGAACCTGTTGGTTAATTTATACCTGAAGTTCAAACATGAGAGCTTTCAAGTTAGCCCAGCTTGGTTTGTTCAAGCTCCCTGTGATAGTCCTGTATAATGATCACTGGTTTATTACACAATGAGAGGAAGGCTGAAGGAAAATCTTGCTTCTGTGGCTCGAGCCTTTAAAACCAAATCGCATCCTGGTGCATTTGCTTCCATTATTATTCTGCATTATGTTCAGCTCATGTTGAAGTGGAGGCTTGCTTAGAGGCAGCTGTATGTTAGTGAATGCTTACTGTACATCTCACAGTATCCTTTTACATCCAGTCTCGACCTTGTGTTTTACAAACCCACCTACCTGCGGACTCACCTCGGATAAACTTGAGTGAATCTAGTGCTTTTAAATCTGATTCCTGTGAAATAAATAAAGCTTCAGTTTAATATTCTGTTTCATCTTTTCTCTACTACATTGAGGCTCCTTTGCTTTAAAACTCCCAAACAAGCCCTCCTTCCTCTCACAGGCTGTCATTTGAATTAGAAGTGCAGGGTGATGTCACACCAAGTCATTAACACTGTGAGATCATTGCTGAACCCAGTCAGGTATCTGTGACATGACGCTCTTTGTAATCTGCTGCAACTTTTAGTAGATTTGCAGGAGGATTTTATTCAGAGGATTGTGATGCATTAACCCGTTTCTCACTCTGTTGTTGTTGTTTTTTCTGCACAACTAAAGCATGCATGTGCAACAATCTGCGGCTGTTTGGGTTGCGGTGCAATAGGAGGGTCCAGCGTGGAGGTGGAGGTGGAGAGGCAGGCGGTAACGCAGCCCCGGAGCGCGCCGCGCGTAACGCAGGGACGCGCTGACTGACAGTCGGAGGCACGGAGCGCCCCGTGCGGCACACAGGCGGAGCATCTCCTCATCCCCGGCTCGTCAAAGGCATCTCTGTGCACCAGCAGCCGGAGCAGCCTGCAAATAAAGGAGGCTCTATCCATCCATCCGTCCATCCAGGGCTCGGGATCGGAGCATCCTCGCCGAGTTTTATAGGAACGCTGCAGCTCTGCAAAACCCCATCCCCGTCCTGTCTGCACCTGGACCCGGTCCTATCTGCACCTGGACCCGGTCTGGACTAACCTGGCGTGTCAAAGAGTCCTGGAGACCGGGCTGGACGGACACGATGATCAGGTTGTACTTTGCAATCTGAGCCAAAGAAGATTTTGATCCCTTTTTTTTTGGATGGAGTAAAAAGGACTGCACCCGGTGCTTTCAGGATCATTTTGGGGGTTCATTTTTTATTTTGTTAAATCTAATATTATTGTGATGCGTCTGTGAGATAAGTTGCAAACAGTGGAGCCTGTAAACACTCATTTTTACTCTTTTTAATCGGAATAACAGCCAGAGAATCCGGAGACTCGGGAGGAAATTTTGGTGCGTAATTTGTGCGTTTTTGTGCGGTTGTTGAGCCGCAGAAGTAGTTGTGCATCCCATCTTTTTTTTCCACCCCATTTTTTCCAATGGAGTAGGCTAAAATCAAAGGTAAAGACTTTGTAAGAAAGAGAGGTTTAATTCTCTGTCGCCTGGAACAGACAGGCGGGTCTGATGCGCAGATTCTCCGGAGGATGGTAAATGACCGATGGGGAACCATGAACAGCTCTTCTGAACTCGAAGATGGGACTCGGCATAAAAACCAGGTACGTGCACACAGTCCTGTGGGTTTGTGAGGGGTGGTGCAGCTGCGTGGTGCAGTGTGTCCACGCAGGGGTTTGGTGATGGTGGAATCTCTGCACCGTGGAGACTATCCGGCCACTGGCACTTGTCATAATGTCTGAACCCACCCGCAGATCACACACACACACAAGGCTCCTCCTGTGTGTGTGTGTGTGTGTGTGTGTGTTAGTTGCACTACTTGGGATACAAACAGATGCACAGAGAGGATTGATGGTAAGAATCCCAGCAGGAGATTCATGTGTTAATAGGTGCAAAATTCTTTGCGCATTTTGGCTCAGTCTTGCACACACGCACTCCTGGGCTGCAAATTGCATGTGTGCAAAATGACATGTGTGTTGTTTAGAGTATTGAAACATGCCACACACACACACACACACACACACACACACCCTCCAATGTGCATTAACACTCCACAGCTCTTTAGGCCGGTCTCAGCTCGGATGAATGGAGGCAGGAGCTGGATGCTCCAGATGAGCTCACTTTGTGGAATAGTCAATGTGTTTTCACAAGGTCAGTGGAGGGTTATTGACAGGTGATGGGGGAGAGGACTCCCCTGGAACAAGGGAGTCACATTTCGGGGCACTGACAGAGCCTGGCGCCTTTGGAAACACTCACATTTAGCTTCCATATCCTCTTACCTGTGAGGGTGGGTTTAGTTATTGTCTGACACATTTCTGAAAAACAATGCATTGGTGCTGATGTGAAAACTTACTGCAAAATGTCTTGACACAGCAGAGAAGTAAAGGATGTAAGAACCTGGCACTTTTTGAAATAACTGCTGCAGCCTTAGTTTGCATGTCCCAATTAATGTACCTGTTATGAAAGGGAAGGGAAATGACTCCAAAATGAACGTGTTTGCTCACAGTTGTGGTTTGTAAGCATGTGGGTTGTGTCATTCACAAGTTGAGAGGGAAACACTGTGGCACATTTTCATTTCCAGAGCTTGACAGGTGCCAGACGATATGAAGCTTCCTTCCCTCCCTTGTTGTGATTTAACGGCTCAGTCTGAGTCATTTACATGGTGGCACTCTGACCCAGGCCTCTATCAGGTGTAGTTACATTAGTATCGACTTAAAGAGGGATGTGATTAATTTTTCATACATCACAGTTGGCTGATTTTCATGCAACCTCTTTCCTCCTGAGGTGGAGCTGATCAATGACTGAGAGGATATGACCAACATTTAGCCTCCAAGCTGCTTCGCCTCTTTTACATCCACTTAAAGGTCATGTGAATAGCAAATATCTCTGCCCTGGGTTTTAATTTGACGATTGTGTGTCCCGTAATAACCTCGAATCTCTGTCTCAGATCAGTAATCTGGAAAGAAAAAAACTGAATCTTTGCAAGGGAAATGATATCTGATGTGATTCATTTAGATTCATTTCTGTGTTCTTGCAGGAAAAAAAAAAAGTGAATGACTAAATGAAGCTCTGATATGCTGAGTGGTAAGCCTCGAGGATGAAAAGGCAAAATATGTCCCATAACCCCAACACTCACTCCGGATCAGACGGCGTCGGGGGGGATGTTGGATGAGATGAGAGGTTGTGGGAAATGGGGACGGCTAATGTTGCTATCTGTCCCTCTCCTCCCTGCATCTATCCGTCTCCTTCTCCTGCTTGTTATTTCGCTATCACACACAGACGCACATAAATACTCTTTCTCTCTGTGTGTGTCAGCCCGTCTCTCTCTGTAATCTTGAGCAGTAACAGCAGACCTTTATCTCCAGCCCTGTGCTATTGACACAGTCATTTCAGACCCAGTGGGGAGGGATCGGTTAATAGAGATCTCTTGCGGTCCGTGTTTGTTTTGATATTACAAAACATGGGCCAGTATTTGTCTGCTAACTCTGCATATTTGATTTGTTGCTGTAGGTGTGCTGTCACCCGTGCCCTTTTGTAACAGATGGAGGCCAGTTAGAGTAAAGCAGAGATTCAAATGCAACTGAAAATCCTTGAGATCTAATTCACTGGATAATAAGCAACACGAGGCTGAATGGTCAGAGATGCTGTTAATGTGTGTGTATATTTTTTTTTAAAAGACATTTGAAAGAAACAAAATGGCTACCACGTTATAGTGCACTGAAAAGTCCATGCAAAGTATTTGCAGTCAAAAGGAGCTGAAGCTGATACAAGTCAAGGTTGCTGCTTTTCATTATCACCGCAGTAATATGAGGAAAATTAAAGTGAAGGGTGTAAAAAATTTGTAAAGTTCTTGTATAAACGCTTCATATATTTCGCGGCTTTTCTCCAAGATTGCTCAGGAACAATTCCACACAAGGAGCACAATAAACAAGGGATGTGATATTGTGCTGTAAAAACAGCACTATTGATTTTTTTGGAATGCTTGCCAGATTTCCTATAGGGCTGTTTGCTATAGCTGTTTTCATGGGATCAGTCTTAAATCAGCCGTGAGTGTGAGCAACTTGTCTTTTGTCTCAATTTAATATCTTAAATCTGATATGTGCACACACACGTATACCATACCTTTACTGTATATATGACTGTTTCTTTCTCCTCTTGACCACACATCGTCCACACACACACACACACACACACGAAGCATAGCTGAGAAGTCGGTGAGGCCCAGTGGGGTTGCCCACTCGGTTGATCAATAACACTCTGAGAACTCCAAACTTTCCAAAGCACTGAAAGGACTGTTTGTGTATGAGCAGAATAATATAGCATGGAACTGCGCCTCACCAGCTCACACACACTGAAATGCACGAACACACACATTGCACTAAAGAGGTACAACTGTATATATTTTGTCGACAATTTTATAGCCCAAGCTTCACTTTAGCACCGTGGCTCAATGCAAACAGATCAAAGTCACATGACATCAATAAGTTAGCAAATCAGCCAGCTGTAGGTCAGCGTGTTTATGCATCTCCAACACATCAGACACAAAGCTGTAAAAAAAAAAAAAAAAAAAAGGAGGAAGGTTTGCCTTGACAGCACACACACACACTGCACACACTGTAGGCCCACATCCATCAAAAACACACTCTGCAGCGACCCAGCTCAGAAATTATATCAGGGTTGCATGACAGCCATGACACACACAGACAAACACCTCTGCCAGGATTTATCAATCTGCACTAACTCACTTTAATGCACCTCAGCCCTGTGTGGTATAGCTGGCAGAACCTGGGGGGCTTGACCATCCTTCATGTACATCTTTCTACATAATTAGGGCTGAAACCACAGACCTACATTCATAGAATCGTAGAATTATGTAGAATGATGCCGTTGTTTGTTGGTGATTTTCTTTAAACCAGTCAGAAAAGTCATTTGATTAGTTTTCTTAAGAAAAACTGAACAATTATCTTACTTTAATTCAGTAATTAAGATTTTACATTGACATTGCTCAATTGTATTCAAATGTAAGTAGTTTTATATTTAGCTGCACAGTTGGTAACTTATAATAGCGACAAACTGCTGGTAAGTTGCGATTATGAGTGTTTTTGATTTCGGACTGAAGATACATGAAACGTTGCAGCATCGCACTTTGCTTAAGGTAATGATAATGTTAGCTTTGCAGGCTGAAGAGAACAAACTGCTCCACAGCTCCAAAGCCTGGAATCCAGATTTATAGGTTTTTTTGTTGGGTTTGTTTTGCGAACACTCAAAACCCAGAGGCTACTTTCTTTTCTCAAACATCAAAAATGATACTGAGTGGTGTTCCTTCGTCCTTAAAACCATCTTTGGCCGACTTTCTGCAGACGCCGGCGTGCCAAGAGTCAGCATCTTCACCAGACAACCTCTGAGATTTTGTTTTGTTGTTTTGCCAACTCAAGGAATTAACGTTAATTAGCTATAACTGAGTGCGTTTGCAGTCGCCATCACAGCAGATGAAATCAGCAACTGACAGCTTGAACTTTGACTGGCAGCAGCTTGTTAAGACACTGTTAAGTAAATTATAAATAATGTGTCGCCTCTTTCACCTCGTGATATGAAAATTGCAACCTTTCATATCACCATTTTGATTAAGCCCTACTAATAATACTGTACATGAAGCTCAGTATATGTTGCTCAGACTTGTACTGTAATATTTCACTTTACAAGTATGTGAGACATGTTTCTTGCTAGATGTCGCTAACATGTGAAATGACTTCTCAATGACAGCGAGTCGAGGGGTGAGGACTGTAGCTTTGTACTGTACGGCTGTGTGTCCCTGTGCACTGTGCGATGTGGGCTGCCTGCTTTTGTGGGTATCCTTGTCAAACTAATGAACCTGCTGAGCTGGCTGGAGGTATAGGAGGCAGTGTGGACTGAAGCAGAGCAAAGCAGTGAGAGTTCTCTGGTTCACTGGGCCTGTGATTTCCCTGTGGGGGGTCCTTCTATGGCAGCAGTGCAAGTCTAACAACCTCAGCTCCTTTCTCCCCCCACCCCGCTCCGGGTGGCATCGAGGAAACACCCGCCAGCGAAAGTTTTCAAACCCCCAAAGGGCTTCATGGGTTTGTCAGATCGCTATTGTACCTTTTGCACGGTTCAGTTTGTGTGTGGGTGCCTTTGTCTGTGCAGATGTAAACTCTCATAAGAAGAGTCATAGTGTGAGATGTTTTTAACACTTGTAGTATGTGTTTGACAGATGTGAGAGATTTTTGTGTTTGCTTATGTGTGTGTACATGTTGACTATGATTTATTTGCACATCCAGCTCTAGATCGCTGCTGAAACAAGTCAACAGAGGAGAGATTGAGCTTTAACAGTTGTGCGCTGTAGGCCTGAACCGAATTATTATAATCGCTGGGTTTGCGCCAATACCAGTGCCGGGTACTGGTCCAATACTGTGCTCATGTACTCATAATCATAATTGTAAAACTACTCTGATACAACCGCACTCGATACCACTTTAAAGCAATGTGACGTTAACCTCTCTTTAGTCGAGCAGGTAGGCGGAGGAGGAGCAATGTCAGCACTTTGGAGATATTGTATGATAAGCAGTGATGACAAAAGTGGAGCAGACTGCAAACCGTGCTCTGCTTAATTGTCAAGAGGAGGGATGAAAAGAAGCTCCTCTAACTCAGGCAATATGACAAAAACGTCTAAAGAAACAACACAACAAGGAGTCAAGCAGTTCAAGGAGTCTGTTAATGCTGGCAGCAAAAACAGCAACTAGCAAGTTTGCAGCTGGAGAAGCGAGAGAAAACGTCCAGAGACGATCAACAGGCTCATCCAGGATGTTGCTCTTGATGACCAGCTGTTGTCTTTTTGTAGGATAATGCAGGGTTTTCACCACGTCACAGAAACCTTAACACCAAAGTTGCATGACTTTGTGAAAAAGCACATCAGCAGCCTGTTGCACATTTCGGCCTTCGGCTTCACCACTGATATCTGGACCAGTGACTCTCATCAGTTTAACTGCACACTGGGTTGATTGATTGATTCCCTGATGTTGCAACTGCAATAAGCACAATATGATCTTCTTTGCATATCGTTCAGTGCCAGTACACAATCTAAAAAGACAGTTAAAAGACAGTTTGATATACTCGTGTGTGTCTGTTCATGCCATGCTTTTGTGATCATGTGCATCCATTGTTCATTTTAAACAAGACTATGGGGGTGGGACTGGAGGGAGAGTTATCTCATTTAGCAGGAAAAACAATCACCCAGTGTCATTGATTTCACTTTGGTCCTGCTCTTCATAACAAAACCGCCTTTATATTGGCATGCACCATAATGACTTTCAAAGCCTTAATGTTCCACTGTGTTTTTCATCTTCCAGTGGGTATGTTCTCCTCACACACAAATGCCTTTCTAATCACCTCTCTTCTTTTGATCCCTTTTTTAAATCTTTCTAACATTATCTTCTTGTTAGCTTTGGGCACATCTCTATGCTATATAAGCCTGAAGCCCATTGCTTCAGCATTGTTGAATTGTGGGATCAAAACCTAAGTGGTTCAGAGGAGTGGAGGCCTATTGTTAGAATGAAGGTATGAATGTGTGAGAGGAGTGTGTGTGTTGGTGGATCAAAGCGGTAACGAGCCATTACTGTCAAGTTGTTACGTAAGTGAAGAGTGCTTTTTACACAGAAAGTGATTTAGTGCCTTAATGGAGCCGCATGTTATTTTGTTTAGGTTTCTGCTGGAGACAGATGAAGCCATTTTGTGTAACGTGAACGTACAGTAGCCATGTCAGAGCAGGGGCGTCGCTAGTCTGAAGGTTTTAAATGACAGCAGCTGTCCCATGTGCTTTTGGCCTTGCTCAGCCTCTCTCCGCCTTTATTATCTGACCCCCACGCTCTTCTGTTCCTTTTTCTCTTTTTCTCCCTTTCTATATCTCTCGCTGACACAAAGGGACGGGACATTTCAATATCAGATTTCAGGTGCTGCAAGGTGGCCACGAGGCCTTGAGAGACAAAGGGGGCGAGGCAAGAGAGGACGGCAATGGCAATGAGAATGAAAATGGCAGTGATGAAAGCAGAAGAATGAAAAAAAAAAAATAAGAGCCAGAGTAGAGAAACAATAGAGTAACCCAGAGTAGAGTAGAGAGGACACAGGAGGGTTGGAAAGTATGAATCACAGTGGGTCCTAGATCAGCACTGAGCAGGCGCATTGGCTCCGCAGACGAGCTGGGGGCACATACACCTTTAGCGAGATGACGCAGATATATTCCAGCTGCTCAAAATCCCACATACCTCAAACAAAAGACTGTTATCTGATATACCACACGTTGCTGTTGGAGGAAAAACAGTCTTTTTCCACAGCCGACTCTTGGATCAGTTACGAGGCTCATCACAGAAGCCCCAAAGCATCACCAAGGGCCTACTCGCATCCAAAACAACAGCTGCAATAGAAAGTAATTGTACGTAACTGATTCGTGATTCTTGGTAATTGTGTTGATTTTGTGCGCCACACATGCTTTAGTGCGCATTTGTGTGAGTGTGTGGGCACGCATGTACTTATTATGTCAGCATACAGTATGTACAGTATATATTTGCATGCGTGGGCGAGCAACAATGGGGATGGTCACACTTTCCCTCCTGTGTTTTTGTGCCTTTGTATTGGATGCGAAGAAAGTAAAGCTGAGTGGGAAACATTAGGAAGGTACGGCGGGGCAAGGTTATACTCTACCTCCCGGAGCATGTATTGATAGATGCGTCAGCAAGCTGACCTGATGGGCAGGGTTTCACGGCAGAAGAGCTAAAAGTGTGAGAGAGAGTGAGGGAGACGAGGGAGACGAGGCAGGCGAAGGCATTAGATTTCCATCAGCAGGATTCAGCCCCTCATGCGTGTGTGTGTGTGTGTGTGTGCATCATGTCTGTTCAGAAAGAAATAGTCATGAGCGTGAAACAAAAACACTCTCAAGGAAAGATAAATGTGTGCACCCCCCTTACTATTTTCCTCTGCAAGACTGTAATATCACCATTCTGCAATTCATCATTCACTTCTCGGCTAAATCACCATTAAAAATGCATTGGAAATCACCTGTGAGAGGCAGATGAGAGCTATGCAGATGGAGTGAAAAGAGTGGGCTGTAAATGAGGTAGAGTGCCGGAGTGAGCGATGAGAGAGACACAGTGTTACAGAGTTCAGTCATCTTGATGGACAACTAGCTCGACCCATTCCGCTGACAGATCGGGCTCTGTCTCCATATTTGCAGGGAGAAGTGTCCAATTTCCTCCTGGCGATTTCAATCTGAGCGTTAAAGAGCTCCGTTCATGTGACGCTGGAGTCTTGATCAAACAGAGATGTGAGATTAGGGGCGCCTGATTTTAAGGGGACATACTTCCCACAACATAATGGACTTGCTCTTTTTTTTTTTTTTTTCCTCCCGGTGCTCGCCATTAATCAACGCTCGCCTATACTCACGCATTCAAGCGCGCAAGCACAACAAATCACGTACACACACGCGAGCGCGGTTCCCCCCTGTGATGGGTTATGTGTCGGATAAAGAATGCAGACCGAACAGTAAATAATAAGGGAATTAATTAGACTCTGAAAAATCCGGTGAATAATTTATGATAAACGGAAAAGTTTAATCAAGCAATCAATCTGCTCTGGCCACCGGATCTGGAGCAGAAGAATATTACAGGACCGAGGGACGAGGACGCGGCTTTAACTCAACATAAACCGGTTAAACACACAATCACAGCGAAAACCGCTGGAACACAGAGGATGCCTGGAGGCTAGCCAGAGCTCATTGTTAAAATAGTGATGTTAGTGTGTGGCATCTGTTCCACTGCTAGAATACAGAGGGCCTTTCTTTTTTCTTTTTTTTTTATCTCGGTGTTAAACTGCCAACGCGCCTGTGATTGAGCTATGTTGCTCTCTGACTCGCTCATACTTGGTAGTCTCCCCAAAAATCACATTATTGGTTCTTCTCCGAGCCAAATGGAGTCATTTCCTCAGCAAACTGACTTCATATATTTACCTGCTAATGACTTGCTTAAGCTAACGCTGACAACATAATAGCATCATTATGGGCCAGGCACCATCAGGTGTCTCAAGGTTAATAGCAGCATTAATTGACTAGAAGGATGAAGGCCGAGAAATCCTTGTTGTCCCAATTAAGTAGTATTCTTGATGTATGAATTGGGTGAACGAAATTAAAAATTGCCTCGTTACCCGACTGAATGTGTCAGTAAAACCTGTGAATGCATCATTTTCGCAGACATATATTCAAATTCAGGGGCAGACACTTTTCTTTGAACGAGCCAAACATGAAATTGATGAGCTCATGCACCAAAAACCAAGTATAATTCCCTCCCTTTAAAAATGTATGACGCAAGGATGATAGTGACCACGAGCGATATCTCATGGTCAGAATATCATTAGTATCATCATGACACAATATTCAGTCGACATTGGTTATTAGTGAATGAGTTTCTGGTAATGTTAAAGCATGCCGGGCCAAACATGATCCAGAGAACTTGACGCCATTACTTGAGGTGCTTCACTTCTCTCTGGGGCTTCCAGGGTTTAGCCACTTGTGCATATATGAATCTACAGAGATGAGAGTTTGGCTGCCAGGTCGACCTGTTGCCTGCACTGATCTGATGCCTGTCAGCTCGCTCTCTGTGGTTCGACACTGTTTGGCTTCCATCGACTGATTTATTGATTTATGGAAATTACTATCAACAGTAACTTCTTACAAAACTTCTTAGGGAAAAGGGAACGTTTCTCCAAAGCTCTGATCATGTGGTAATATTGATAATGCATGGGAATTTGTCTGTGAAATGATTGGCTGTTTATGAGCCAGGGCGTATTTGTTATGTGCTTTCATGATGTTTGCATTTAAGTGAAACTATCCCACATTCTATCTATTGATGAAATGTCCATCGTCAGTATCGCTATTGTTTTGTTGCCCGGGCCTAATATCATCCATGCATTTCAAAACAGTTCCGCTGACAGACGACAGCATGTTCACTCAACTGAAACAAAAAATAATAATTTGTTTTTACATCTGTCGTAAGCGGAGTGAGAAGAAAAAAACGTCATGAATGAGTTTAGGTGACTGATAGGAGGATGAGAAAAGAATTAGGAGCGAGGATAGTTTTTAGGAGAGAGATAAAAAATGAAGCGATGCGTAAAATTTATTCCGAACGAGACAGACAGACAGAGAGGGAGGCACAAAGAGATGCAGAGATGTATTTATTGCAGCTATCCGATTAAACAGTTATGACAAACTCATGGCTAATATATTAACAGACTTATCCACCAACATCCATTATTTATTCATCATCAAAAATTCAATATGGCACGCTGTGTGCCATTATTCAGATGTGCTGGGGGAAAGTGGCACATCTGAATAAATGAGGAATTGTAGGACTCACTCCCATGGCTTGTTGTTATTCCAAAATCCTCTCTTTAAATTATTCAAACATTAAATCAATCAAAAAATGTAGAAGATGGATTGATGTTGAAAAAAAAAACCCTTCCCTTGCTCACATGGCTGGATTTATAATATCTTCAGGAAGAAACATTTTATTGTTCTTGGCCTATTGCAAAAAAAAAAAATCAGACTCATAAAACTAAAAGTGGTTCTGTCATACACCATCTGGTTTGTTTTTTTTCACAAGCAGGAAAAGAAAACATTATGTTTTTTGCACATTTTAACTTGCATCTCATTTCAGGCCACTTTCTGACCCGCTGATATGGCTGCAGCAGAAAAACTCATATTTACTATATTTGGTTTGTCTTGTTTCCTCCGGTGAAATTCTGCACCTCTCGGCAAGACCCAAGCCTGAATGAGATTGGATATGGAAATGTAGAGTGCTGCAGACCGGTAGTTTCTGCTGATGTTGTGGAACTTGGCAGCGTGGAGAACAGAACATATTCCTCAGAGAAACAAACACTGGCGCGTACAGACACCTCAGTGCGAGCAGACACATGAAACCAGACTCGTGCTCTTACTCTTCAGTTTATATAGTGCATTACAGACAAAAAGTAACCACAGGGAAAAAGGTGCATATTTAAAGTAAAGATTTTTCAACATGTCGATTGTGCAAAGGTGAATAAGGCAATATCAACACTAATAACTACATGGTCATAATATCATGTCAAGTATTGGACAATTAAAGCTGTCGATCCAATGATGGCGTGATGGAAAGTTAAATTATCGCACAGTTCATCATCAGGGGAACGCGAACGTCTGAGCAAAGTTTGATTGCAATCCACGCCTCAAAAAGTTAGTCCGCCATCCCTCGAGTCATGCTGCTAATAAAGTGAGTAGCTATTAAGGTAAAAGCACATTCAATTAGGCAGTTTACAGAGTTGGTTAGTGAAATGCCAGCATATTTTTCTTTGCTGACATTTTGTCTGATTTAGCTCTAAGTCGATGCAGACAGTCGACATAATGACCACTTGTGCAATACTATTCAATCTACTACAAAAGTAGTAAATAGTTGTCAGGCTTTTAACGTTAATGCTCAGTTGAGATTGTGTCAGTGTTTTGGGTGCTTAAGCCTATTTTTTGTTGTAGTATATGACTGCAGTTGTTTCTCTTATTGCATCTTGGACCAACATGTTGCTCAAACACTGCGGTTTTCAGCCACTTGACTTATTGTCTGTGATATAGTCAAGTGCTGTAACTGGATCTGTACAATACAGTGGAATCCAATACATTACAAATCGTCCAAAAACAGAAGCTTGAATCTCTTTGAACTTGGCCGATAACGGAGGGCAGGCTGACCAGCTCTGATCTCTTTTGTAAGTATCCCGCTGTCAGTAATAATCCCAAATATCTCTTCTAACTTCTGTGCTCTCTGAGCAAAGATATGCTGTGTGTTAAGGGGATGAAAATGACGACAAGAAGATCAAGTGAAGCGTCTCTTTCATTTATCAAAATCGAGGTACAGCCTGTCCACTTCCAGTAGTTCCTTCATTCATATATACCGGTTTTGGAAAAGCGTATTCAAAATAAAGAAGTGTCAGATTAGATTAGTAGTCTTGAAATGTTCTGTTATAATGTGGCCAAGATATGACGTTATAAAAACCAGAATATAAAACAATGGCATGCAATACTTTTAAGTTTCAGTAAGAATAAGAATGGATATTAAAAACAGGTTTGGAGGATAAAGGATTTTAGTATTAACCAGTTTTTGTTTAAAGGGGAGGAAAGACTGACAGTAGCATGACAGCAGCACAGATTAAATCACATTACAGCCATAATTGTAGCTTTCAGTTTTTATCGTATAAACTGTAGTTTCACTTCAATCATGGGAAGATTATTAAATCCTAGCATGCTCTGCCAACACTCTCCATTTGTTGCGAGAATTCATTCATGCTACAACCAAAGTCAGTGTTTGTCCTCCATCTGTGCATTCTTATGTTTTCGAAATCTCTTTTGGCTGGTGAGACGTTATGTAAAATCTCGTGGATGCAGACTGAGAACAACTTTATAAATATAGCTTAAAAACTGTTTCTTTCTGTACCTCGCTTTTCATCTTTACTCTCCATTAGATATCTTAAATAGAAGTTTTCTGGCTCCATTCGCAGATAATCACTTACTTGTGGTTCCATTATAAGTCAGTCTGGTGTTGTAATATCCCTTATAGAGTCTGTCGGCACGGCGTGGTCTCGACCATTTGTCTGCTACCTTTAGCCAAATCTTCCTAACAGATGCAATGACTAATAGATGAAGTTTGCAGGAGGAGGGGATGGACTACAGAGAGTGTGGGAACGTATTAGAAGAAAAGTCTGATACCCAGAGATTTTTGAGAGAAGTAGGGCTCGGAGAAACTGTCTCGGTTAGCCTTATTTTTTCATCATTGAATCTGTGACTACACAGAAAGAGTAATTGTCACATAATCACCGACAAATCTTGAAACTTGTTCCTCGGCTTTGTTTGGGTTCATACAGTGTCTTTCTTTAAAGTGTCTTTCTTTAATCCTCCCCGCATGTTAAACTTATGCTCCCTCTCTCTCTCTCTCTCTCTCAGTCGCTCTCACTTGGGGAATGAAATCTGGCAAGCTTCTCACAGGCGTCTATAATGTGCTAACATAAGAAATCAATCAGACTCACAGTATTTCTACAGCCCCTCAGCTCACATTGATTTATTGCAAATGTGTTGAAGATGAAGAGAGAAGCTCTTTAGCGCCGCGGCGAAGGGTGGTCAAGGGGAGTGGATGTGGGAGGGAGGGATGAGGGGACGATGACAGGCGAGGGGGGAGGAGCGAGCGAAGAGGAGGGGTCTCCCTCAGCTTGACCTTTGTTTTGGTAGGCCGACGTCGTTCACCTCGGGGTCGACGCGCTGTCTGTCATCAGCCGGCCGGGAAGAGAAAGTGATGATAAGGTGTTTTATATTTTAGATGCTTGTGATGTGTTTGCTGTGTGCTGTGGTTTTTCCAGTATGTGGGGCATGACAGCTGCTGTCAGCCCGTAGCGGGACAGGTCAGGGGTCACGGAGACAGCGGCGCCATAGATACCTGCCAGGCGCTATCAGAAAACTAACTTAAGACAACTGCTCCTTGGTATTTTGCATCGTGATGTTTCCATCTCGTGAGTTGATACGACTGCTAATATTTGTTTTATAAAGCGTGTGAACCACCTTCGTGTCACAGTCCACTTAAAACTTTGACTTGACTTACGAGCATCGCTGTAAAAAATATGGGATCCTTTTAAAAACATCTGCTGTTGTCTAAACTAAATTATGACCATATTAAAGCGGTAATTTGTACCTAATGCATTTTGCAGTGCCTTTTTGACTGTTGTTACTGATTTCAGTCACTTTCAGTCTTAGCATTTTTTTTTTTAAACTCCAAACAAATTATCTTGCCGTTGCCACTCAATTATGACTCAGAGCAATTTCATATTTCATGCTTGCACTGCTCTGGAGAGATGCCTCACTGGTAAAATTTGTTTTCTATTCTGTACATCTCGAGAGTGAAAGGCTTGTTTATCCCTTTTGGAGAAGATGACCGTCGTAGGAGGGGGGGGAGAAAGAGTAAGTAAGAGCTCAGTAGTAGCTTGGTGTATTTATATCATGAGCATACACTTAGAGACACCGAAGGGGGCTGATGGAGATGAGGATTGAAGTGGATTACCGAGAGAGGACAGCACCACTGAGAGAATGAAATCTTATGCTTATGTTGGGCTTTCATAAAACACACGAGCGCCTGAATGCATGTCCGTCCGTGGCCGTGTGCGGCTCAGCCGAGCGGCTCTGGCCATCTCTCTCTGCGGGGGCTGATTGAAGGGGTTAAAGAGGAGATTAAAGTGATAATGTGCATCTCTAATCCGCGGCACTTTCAGAGAGCAAAGAGGCAAAACTGCCTCCAACCACCGAGCCGGACACGGAGACGGCGCATCAGTGGCCGTCAGGGTCAGCCGTCGCCATGGCAACAGATTATTCAGAATAATTATGTGCCATATGTGCCTTGTCACAATTAGAAGTTGGCTGTGAGCTGGGTCACGGGTCAAACGTTGATCAGAGTATCCCCCCCGCACTGATTATTAGAATAAAGTTGAGCTTGCTTATCGCATCTGTCACATGAGCCACAGCAGCACAACCTGCTAGATATTCTTAGAGATCTGATGCCACCCAGCTACATCACTTTGTTGCAGTCACTTACTCTAAATGTCGTTGCACAGTGTGCCTATTGAGCTTTCAACAGCCCTTTCTTCAATAATAGATCTTACAAAATGAAAATCTGGAAATGAATAAAATGGATTTATGATTTCAATCACAATACCGAGCTTCTTGAATCGACTTTTTGGCTGAGTGGCGAGGGAAGGAAATGACTGTGCGAGGGGAGTTCGCAGATGTGAGCTGACACAGACTCGGGAGAAGAAAAAAAAAAAAAAAAAAAAAAAAACTTTTGTGGTTTGTTCTCCCGACCAAGCCTTCCATTAGGAGTCCAGACGTTTTAACTCATCACTGCAGCTCTCCCGCAGGAGTTATACAGAGAATGCTTCATTTCCTATAAAGCCGTGTTCACACTAGTACCCTGGGAAAAGCAGCAACAAGGTGCAAAGTGGTTTATCCATTATAGCGGATCATTTATTCTGTCACTCTGGTCCATGTGAGAAAAGTCATATGGAGTGAGACGTTTACCATTCTGTAAAGGAGGACTTGCAAAATCATCTTTTAAAATCACTGTTAATTAATTTGGAGAAGTTATTCACCCGAATAATAGAACGTGATAATCGGGCTCAGGTGTGGCTCGGGAGATAAAGTCGACAACTAATCAGAATCAGAAGCTCGGTGGTTGGATTCCTCCAGTCTGCGTGTCGAAGTTGAAGAAACCCACATTGCTGTGTGTGAATGGGTGCAGAATCACGGCGAGACACTTTGTATAGAAAGCGTCGCTGCTGATGAGCAGGTTGGCGCGATGTGGTGTGAACGTTGACGTGTGCTGTGAAGCTCTTTGAGGGGTCTGTGGACAAGAAAAGTGCCATATAAACACAGTCATTTACTGTTCTTGCCACCTCCTGTTTTCTTCTTAACAACTGCTTACTTTTTTGCTCATTGTCATACTGCAGACACATGGTGCAGCCTGCAACAAAACATCCCCAAGTCACCCGTGGCAATCTCTATTCAGACTGCGTCTCAGTTTGTGGATTTGTTAGGAACCAGTCGGAGGATCCCTGCGGAAGTGCGAAACGTGACAGCTTAGCCAGTTTTTAAAACACACGATACCTCAGGCTTATTACTGCGAGCTGTCACATTGTGTGAGATGCGCAGTGACAATGTTTTCCTCTGATCAAATTTGTCACATCATGCCAGGCGGGATCACAGGGTGGAGGCACTGCCGGCACGTTTAGGAGAGAGCCCGGATGTGTTCAGACAAGCTACTTACGTTTAAACACCAATTAAGCCCCATGCACTACTCACATCTATGGTCTATTAGATTGTCACCCATCACTATTAGGAGACACTCGGAGCCCTCTGGCATTCTGGGAAAATAATTACATTCTTTCTGCGTCATAATTACTGCCTTGAAAGTGCCTCTTTCCAGCACTAACAAAGCAAGCTCTCACTCTTTCTCCGTCTCCCCGTTCCTCTCTCCCCGAGCTCTGCCTTTCTCATCTCTTGTCTGTTGTCTCTCAAGACACTAATGAAGTGGTTTAATCTCGCAACTCCAGAGGAATTGTCAGGAGAGGACGGCATTAATTAAGTTCTTGTGCGTATTCCTTTTAAAGTTTCCACATTTTCAGAATGGGCCGACCATATAAACATGTTTACCGACATCACTGACTGATGCTCCACGGCTCGTAGATTTGGCAGAGCGGTGCAGGGATTAGCATGCGTTTTGGTGGAAATTAGTTGATTAGTCAAAATGAAACTAATGCAGTTTTGTGCTGTGAAAAGTTTGATAGCGCACTGATTTCCCATTTGCAACTTTACTCGACTTGAAAAAAAAAAAAAACAGAATTCAAACCATCTAGAATCTATTTTTGCATAATCCCTGTAGGAAATCACATTAAGATTCACTTTGCTGAGCTGTGCATGTGATTCTGTTATTTTAATGAACAATTAGAGAATATATGCATATTTTTTTACCCCATATGTTATGACCTCCACATTGTGGCAAGTTAGACATGAAGTAAGTTTGAGTATAGTTCCTGTCAGTGTACATCGTGGCTGTAGTATTGATAGTGTGACTGATGTTTAGCACCAACTAACCACGCTCAACTGGTCTATTTATACAGTCACTCTATTTTGATTTAACCGGCGCCTTCTTCACAGTGTTCATTTGGATTATGTTTTCTTTGACATTGCTTTACTGCATCCATGGAAAAAAAATGACAGTTGTGGCAGTTCCTTTTATAAACAGCCAGCGAGCAAGCCACTGCCTCTGCTCTCGTATTTGCCAACCCCTGAATCCCGAGGATTCAGACTGTTGACTTAAGATCTTAGCTTTTCAGAACAAAGTGTACCTTCATTTTACATCTCTCTCCCACACTTCTCCTGTATTTCACTGGCTAAAGCTGCCACAGGTCTTTTCTTATTCTGACAAAGACATTATATTAAAATATGGTGTCAGTTTGGACAAATGAACCACTGTTCAATATGTGGTACGTCATGTCTCCCACTCTATTGAAATTTGAGAATTTTGCTGCATGAAGTATTAAATCGCTGCAGAATTTCAGTTTAATATAACTACATTAGATTTGAATGTTGCATTAACCGCTGTTGAGGAAATGTAAAGCTTGCATGCATCTGAACAAGCTGAACTCATTAAATTCATCACCGGCTTCTGAGCCACTGCATAAAAACGGGGGCGATGGGAGGAATCATCTCATGAACCACAGGTCAGCACGACACCAGATTTGACAGGTACATTAATTGAATGTGCCTTGACTTAGTTTGTGAAAAGCTTAGTTGAGTTTCTTACAGATTATCCTCGGTTTATTGTCAGAAAAGAAAAGAAAAGAAAAGAGTGTAAAGTACACTCTCCACCAAACATGCATCTAGTATATGTATCTGCCTGGTGCTTAATTTCACACTCTTTTTGACACTAATAGTTTCCATTAAGTGACTTTATATTTGCTTTCCTAATGAAACGGAAAGCAGTGCATAGGTGCTTGCAGCTATCTGTTATTTACTCACTTATTGCAGTGGCTCTGGCTGTGTGTGATGCATAATTCCTCATCTCTTTAACTTGTTTTGACCAGTTACTGGGGCATGACTGAATTATTTAAAATGATTATCTGGCAGATTAGTGAGAGTCTTTTACATTTGTCTGCATTTTCCGTTCATAGTTTCAGAAGTAAACATTTAACCACGCTGAGACTGAAACCGTCTCATTTTCAACACGATTTCATAAACATGTCCGCGTTGCTGATTCCACCTCTTGAAAAGGCAGCGATCAAACCCTCTCTCTCTGCATCGAGAGGCCCCTTCACGAAGCACAAATACTCCCATTCTACAATATGTGCAGCACTCATTGACCGCAGCCTCTGAAGGGTTATTTTGCACAGAAATTTGTAATTCTTCCATTATAGTGAAGGATCTTTTGAGAAAATTGCTTTTGTATTTACAAGTAGTGCCACTACCAGTCATAGCACTACACTGCTGGCATGCTGGATACCTTTGTAATTGCTAATAGAGTCTAGTCAGAAACAATACTGTCACTCTTAATGATGGAAGTCAGGTGTAGGATTTAAGGAAAAACATGGTTTCCCATTCACCTTAATGAACAGAACTTTTTAGAGTCTTTGTCTGGATTGATTACAAACTTGCTATTGTATTTCTTTATTTAATTTTTTTATTCCATGCTCCATTTTTGGAGGTGGGACGTTGCGCTTCACACGTTAAAGGAACTGTTTGTTTGCGATACTACAACTTGGGCATATGATAGGAAAGTTGGGTTCATATAAAAACCTGTGACCTTAGAAGACCAATATCCACTGCAGCACGACCTCCCCAGGGGGAGAGCAAACACGCAGCACTTACCACCCGATAGCACTCATCCAACACATCCTTTAGTCACGCACGTGCACGCACACACACACACACACACACTGCTAAAAAATACTTCACATAAATAAAGCACTGCACACACACACGCATACAGATATCCACAAACAGTGTGAGTAAAGGAGCAAACACCACATTTGTCTTGCGCCATCAGCATCAAAATCTGATCTCTTTGCCAAGGTCGGACTGACAAGATGTAGGGTATCCCCTGCGCACAAACACAGTCACAGACATACGCAAAGAGATAGATGGACGGACAGATAGACACACACATACACATAAGGCCTCCCTGATGTGCTACTTGAGCTACAGCCATAAGTCATTTTGCAAGGTGGCTGTTCCATGAAGTGCAGACACCAGTATCCATAACATGCATGTATTATTTATGACTGTCTCTATGCTTTGCACATAGCGATGTATGCAAATATATACATTAAGGAGAGGCGGCTCTTCATTTTTGCCTGTTAGAGGAAGTATCTGCCTTCTTATCACACTGCTATTAAAATAGCAAGACTGGGGGGCGGAGATCCATCTTGTATTTTAATGGCACGTCTCTGTGTGTGTGTGTGGCACATAAAGGTGTGTGATCGTGTTTGCGTGTCTTGGTATGTGTGGATCTTGTGCCTGTGTGATTGTGCTGGTGCACTTAACTGTGCTTGCAACTGCAATCTGGACTGTAAGTGGCCTGCAATTTCAAAAAGCGAAATTGAAGTGGGGACTGGGAAGGAGGCAGAAAGAGATGTAAGCCTGTGAAGTTAAAATGTGAGGCATCCTTGATGTGAATCATTTTGATTATTCCTGACAAAGGTAAAGCGAATAGCATCATAATTACATCCTTGCTATTTCATGCAAGAATGAGTGTGTGCCTTTAACAAAGATATCCGTGTGTGTGTGTGTGTGTGTGTGTGTGTGTGTGTTGAAGCAGCATCAGCAAGGTGGCCGTTTGGTTCTTAAGGACCCTCGCAGCGCAATAAGAATGTTTTTACTGTCACAGAAGTGCTGCTTTTGCATTTCTAAGCCCCCATTAGAATACATTTCTGCCTGATGTGTGTGTGCTGATGCGTCTGAGTCTTTTGGCATTTTCTGCAGTCGTGCTCAAATCCTGCCTACTGGGCTCGCGTCTTGCACATGAAAGTTTAATTTCAAGTCAAGACAAGTCAATTTTATTTGTATAGCCCGATATCACATTCAATGAGTCAAAGAGCACGAGGCCACAGCAACAATAGTTCCCGACTTCGCCCAAGCTCTCAATGAAAACTGCGCATAAAATGGTACCAGCAAGAACAGAAAAATGAAAATGTCCTCAGAACAGAGAAAAGAAATTCAAAGAGAGATCCTGCGTCTTCAGATGGCTGGGGACGGGAGGAGCAGTAGCTGGGGAAAAGGCAATTAGAAAATGAAAATAAAGCTGTCACAATTACTATAAATAGATGTAGTAGGTAGGTGGAGGGGTGGTTGAGCTTTTTAAATGACTACTGTGAATGTTTGGAACCAGGCCATGTTTAGGCTCTAATGAATGAACATCAGCAGATAAGGGGGGGGGGCACGAGCAAGAGCAGCCTCAGATCGTCTGCATCCTGAGAGAAGAGAGGTAACGATATATGCTGTAACACCCGTGCGAAATTGAAAGCCCTCTTTCAATCTTGCCGTTTCACTTCACGCTCACAAAGCAGCCATTCTGACCTCACGGTGATTGTGTGCTTTATAATAGCGGCTGCGGTGATATGTTTCTGCATTCCAGTGCGTGCGTGCCTCAGGGACAGTGGGTGACAGACTCGCTCCCCGTGTGTGGCCGATTGCAGCGTGAGCTCCAAGGACAAGCAGTGGAGGGTAGAGCGGGTGATTTGTCTCTTAGGATTGAACTCATCTCCCTGGTCTCCCGCAGGCCTCTCCTCTGTCTTCTCTCTCTGCATGCTGTCTTATTTTGAAGGTGAAGAGCATTTCTCTCAGTGTTTGCATGCATCTGTTTTAGCTGATGCAGTTGATTGTGTTTTTGGGGATGTTTAAAAAAAGCGAGACAAACAAAATCCACAAGCTTTTTCCTCTGTGAGCTGTATAATGGAGCTGAGGTCATAATATAAATGAAGAGTTCATTTGCAAAAGCAGATAAAAGCCAGACAGATAAAATGAATAAACCAGTTTGATTGGTATTCCCTTGACTGCACAATAAAACACACACACACACAAAGACACACCAGTCCACCATATCAGTGTCACGTTTGGCCTCATCTTGGTTTGAGTCAGGTTCAAAATAAAGCTACTGAGACACATTCCAGGTGATGGTGGCAGTTTGGTCAGGGTTAGCCATCAAAGCTTCTTGGTTAGGTTTTGGAAAAGTTCATGGTTTGGGTTAAGATATAAGTTGACCTCCATTACGTACATGATGTAAATTGAGTGCGTTACTTATGTATGTACGTTAAAATGTGTTGGCCTTTGGTTTCACACGGGACACAAACAGTGATCTCCTGGGTCAAAGTCCCATCCGTCCACCACGATCTCTTCCATATGTGGACTTTGTCAATCGATATGCTACATTTGCTACCGTCATTATCGCCCCCTGCTGGTACTGCACCTTCATGCACACATGTACGTTTCACACCTAGTGGAGGCAAAACACAACATCCATCCTTTAGTGGGTCTGTTACATCCTTTTGCGAGATACTGGGCTGAAAAACACATGATTCAGGCGAACAAATCAAAATAAAGATGTTTTTGGAAATGAAGCTGTCAAATTCTCTTCCACAATTCTAGATTATTCAACGTAAACACAGAAGCCTGCGTTCAAAACAATAGTTAAGCATCAGCTCTCTTCGTGGCTTCCTCTCCGGCGTGGCCCTCTTAATTGTCTGCTCTAATTGTGGTGCGTTTCGATGTGTTTGTTTGTTTTCTCGTGGCCAGAGGGCAGGCTTGATAAGGTGTGTTGAAAGAATATTTTGTTTACACCTCTGAAATAGCTAATCTGTGAGCAGATGCGACCAATCAGCAAAGGAGAAGCAATCCTCTGCATGTAGAAACTGATAAAACGGCCTCGTAAAAAAAACACTCAGCTCTTCTTTAGTTATTCACTGAGTTTGGCCAAAAAGCAACTGGAGAGTAAATATGAATATAATTTGGACAGAAAGAATAGTGGATCTGGTCATTATGGACGTCTCATATTACCTCATGTACTTATTGTCACCAAATCGCCGCAGTGTCCCTCCCGGTTCCCTGTCTGACCATTATTTATGTGCCAGTGTCCAAATAGTCCATAAAAGTGTCCAGCACTGTCTTCAGCCATCAGCTGTAGAGGGAATAGCGGCTTTGAAGTCAGTAAAAGCTGCCATACTGCCCGTCACATCCACAATGACAGCGTCCTCTAAAATATCCAGACCCAAATCTCTGTGGTCTGCAGAACAGAATATAGACGCTGGCAAAGTAAACACTTCTCTCATCATATTCAGCAGCAACAATCTCTCCATGCTATTGTTTTGTTTTGTTTTTAATTCCATTTTGTTTTGTGAATATTATTTTGTCGATGTGATCCTAAATGTCTGTTTCATCGGCTTAATGCGGAAACGCCACATCTACTGCAAATTACATTCATATGTTAAGTGGTTTGCATTTTTTTGGTTTGGAAAATATTGCCATCATGAACACAGCAGAAATGTCAACTGCTAATTTGAGATTGAGACATAAACCTGGACTATCAAAGCAATCATCCACCAATATCATCCACCAATATCATCCACCACCCAACACACGGAACCATAAAACTGCTGTTTTGCAATGTACAATTATGATTCCAAAAAAAAAGTTGAGATGCTGTTTAAAAAGTAAATAAACAGTAAACAAACTGTGTTTACTGAACAGTTTTACAAAGTGTTCCTGAGTCCATGTATTAATCTCCTTTCATACAATCATGTGTTCACAAAGTGTTGAACCTCTCTCCATCCTCGCTTGTGAACGACTGAGTCTTTCCAGGATGAACCTTTCATACCCAATCATGATACTATCACCTGTTACCAATGAACCTGTTTACCTGTGGAATGATCCAAACAGGTGTTTTTGGATCAGTCCACAACTTTCACAGTCTTTTGTTGCCATCAAATTGAAAGGTCAAAGGTCAAACATTAACTATATCGTCTTTGTAGTGTGTTTAGGATTGGCCGATGATCACATTCTGTTTCACACAGCATCCCAACTTTTTGGAATCAGGGTTGTAAGTCAGTTTATAAAATCTTGACTTGAAAAGCAAACTTTCCAATAAGGTGCACAAAGTCATGAGCAGTTATCAAGTAACAAAAACATCCAACTGCTAATCAATAAACAGTGAATAAGTAGATCTTGAATAATCTGAGTTGAGGACTTTATTATAGTAATGATAAGTTATATGAGAACAGCATCATGTTAATGATCCAGTATCTAATGAGTTTTTAGATCTAGTTCCTAAATATTTGTTAATCTACATGTTCCATATTAATTATCATTTGCTAAAGTCAGTTCATATTAGTTACTATTTTTGTGTCAAGTGAAGTAGCACATCACTATATCATTACTATAGGATTTATTAGGTCATTAAATAGTAGTTCCTCAGTTAATAAAGTAGTGGAGACCCAGAAAAAGAATTAAATTGTCAAACTCAAAGAACATTTACTTTAGCATTCACTTCCAAATAGCCACATATTTCTTTGCTAAATAGTCCTTGATCGAAGCCCAATTACTCTTTTATTAGTGCATTTCAAAGGAGATGGGTTGGATGTTTTTTCAGGAGAACAAACACATTTTTTTAATTATTTTTTTTTACTACAAAGCACATCACGGGCTCAGAAAATAAGTCAGCATTTGTGTGAGTGTCCTGACATCTCAATGCAGTGTCAGGATAAAATAAAGCCTGCAGTGACTTGTGAATTTAAATTACATATACATCATTTATCTGAATGGCTTCTTAATTTCTGATGGCAGGCAGGAAATCCCCAGCATTTAGGATTTCACAGCTCTATCCGTGCATTCGTTCATTCATTCATTCACTGTTAACTCTTCTCTCTCCTCTGAGAAGGCACAGCAACGGCTGCACATGATGCAAACTTAACAAGATAATCTCTTATATGTAACACTGATGAGCTGTGTAATTTCCTTCACGGCTGTGACACGATGTCCTTTTGCTTTCATTCTTTCATTCGCCCCCCCTTTTCACTCCGTTTTTCATCAATCTGTCAGTCTTAGTCCCCTCATTTAGCAGTCTGCAAGTCCTGTTAAATGATCAGTAAGCCCACAAGTGAATATATGCAAAGCCTCTTCCACTCCATCGGCTTAGTGAGCACTAGGTTTAAACACACCTTGCTAAAGTCCCTGTGACACACACACACACACACACACAAGTTATTCAGCAAACTGAACAAATATATTCCGAGAACAACACATCCAAACAATCCAAGTGTTCTTAGACAGTGCAGGGATTCTTGTCCCGAAGACTTATGTCCTCGCCTGCTCTCATGCAAACACGTAGGTACGCTCATTCAGAAAGAGATGCACGTACACATCCAGTCACACCCAGGATAAGTCTGAGCCCCTCCTGTCTTCTAAGACGTGGCTCATCAGATAGGATTCTGCGTGTAAGGTCCAACCAATAAAAAGCCCAAATATTCTATTAAGTGTAAATCCTCTCCGCTGGTGGAGCTTGTGGAGTCAGATTAGGACTAGACAAACACTGCCAAGCAGTCATGCCCGCACCGGGACCGCTGCCAACCAGAAGCCCCACAGATATTGGCATGTCACCGCGACTGTGTGTGTGTGTGTGTGTGCATGTTTGCATGTTTGTGCATGGTAGCAAAGAACCCCAATGTGAGCATTAGCAGGCAAGGGGATGAACAAACTAAAGCTCTGCTACGTGCTGCTCTGTGTAATGGGAAGACTGTGTCAGGGATCTGAGTGGGTTGCAGCTGCAACACACAACCTTTTGTTCCGTGTGCATGTGTTCATATGTGAGTATGTTTTTTTTCTCTCTTTTGGGAAAACAGGAGTGAACCTTTATGTCCATATCTGTGTTGATGCACACACACACACCTGTGAACTTGCAAAGCAGCATACAATGCATGCACCTATTTTTATTAGTCAACATGCAGATTCATTCCAGTTCACTTTCCTGTGTGGTTGACTTGTTAGTTTGTTTAGCAGCATCACTGTGGAGCCTGTGTTTATTTAGTGATGGTAGCTCTGTAGCTCCTCTGTGTACTGCAAGCGCAGACAGCTGCAATGTTTTAGGCAGAACAGACATAGATTTCTATCGCTGACCCTAAGGCTGCTCATTAGAATTCAGCACACCTCTCCCAAATCTCCCTCTCTCTCTCACCCCCCCTCCCCCCCCTCATCTTTTACTTTTCTCTCCCTTGCTGCCTGCTCTTTTTTTTTCCCTCCCTTGCTGTCTTACACATTGGAAGAGAATGCTTAGAGCAGAGGGGTGAACTATTGGTCAGCCATCATAACAATGACTGTGTGAGCTGCATACACAGCAATTCGCACTCACCGACACCTGACAAAGACGACCGCTGCTGCACGCCGGCCTGCGTGCACGTACACACGCACGCACAAATGCGCTATATTATATTAACACAGGATCAAATGAACGGAGTCGCTCAATACCTTGTGAAATCAGAATTATCGCCCAACTCTACAGCTCCAAGGAGCTTTTAAGCCTCTTTAAACTTGTATTTTTTTTATTTTTTTTTTTTGTTAAGGCCCACGCAGTTACTCTGTGGCTCCATCTGAGCTGCTCTCATTAGCCCCCTTTGGCAGTTGCTTCCACATTTAAAAAAAACTGGTAAACTCAGTTTATACTACCCGCCAGCGCCAAAGGGCAGTCAGACAAAAGTGGCCAACTGCTTGAAGAAAACTGAGCAATTAGCAGCTAGAATTTTTCTCAAGAGTTTTTATAGGCTTAAACTGAAGGAAAAGGAGAATTAATATTGAATTTACATTTTTAAAGTTGCTTTTTGTCTGCAAACCAAAGTCAGCCTGTTTGGGGTTTTTTGCCCCCTAGTGGTTAAAAATTGATTAATGCAGCTTTAAGGTTTTTTCGCACTGATGCTGAAAGTAATGTCATAACAAGTGTAAAAAGCATTTTCACAGGCTTGCAGCACGACACCAGACTCTGATAAAGAACATATCAGCATTAATTGCTGATGTTTGCTGCATCTCCTCTTAAGCAGACAGTTGTGTGTGCACATGTGTGTATGTGTGTGCGCTTTCGTGTTAGTGTTGTTGTCCCAGGCTAATTGAGCAATTCCACAGTGGGAGCAGCGGAGTTTAAGGTCACGGAACGACGTGCTCTCCTGGAGCAGTTAGAAAGCCCACCCCACTTTCATAATTACTCTCTTATCTGTGCAGCAGCCGGAACTACTCGCAGACAAATTCACGTCGAAGCACAAAGAGGCCGCATATACTGAAGCACATAATGTTCAGATATTGTATACAAGCACGGGCATTCAGCTGCATATGTGAATGCTCACTTCTACTCACATTCAATGAAATGCTCTCTTTCATTCTTTTTTTTTTTTTTTTAGAGTAGGAGGAAACTCTGTGTACTGAGGATCCTGCAATCTCTGGGAAGACGTATTGAGCCTGTCATAAACTATTGAATTCAGTGATACCTTGGAGATGTACAGATGCCTGTTCAGATCCGTCTATGTCAGTGTGCTGTTGCATGTGTGTTGGTGGTTGTAGTTTAGCAGCACCAGCACCATTTATCTCTAAACTGTAATTTTATATTAAATATGAGGGTTTGGTTTTGAAAATGTTCTGCACCCGGTAGTTAGATTTTTCATTTATATAAGTGTAGATCCAAAACCTTTGTGTCTCTGTGTGTATTTGTGCATGCATGTGTGTGTTTGTGCGCATGTGCTTGCATGCCTGATTGCACATGTGACTTGAACAAACGCCAACACTGGTGGCCCTGTCTGTTTGTCCCATGCAGACGTTCTGTGAGTGTGTGCCCAGCTCCTCCCAGCTCAAACATCGCTGGTCAGACTCAGAAACTGCCAGGGAGACCCCGGCCAAGGTAAGGCCCTGTCCACCACCACGTACTGTCCACACGCACAAGCAAACGCATGCACACACCAACACATGCTTTGGTTTCATGGCTTTGTATCAGGATTTACAGGAGTTACATTTGGGGCTTTATTATAATTAATTTAAAAAGTTTGTTTAGAAGAAAAGATATTGTATTATTTTCAACATATTTTTTTTTTCTTTCTGAGTTCATCAACTTATACAACATTTGTAACCGATTACTTCTTGAATCAGAGTCGGACTGAAGCTAACAATTACTTTCATTATCGATCAATCTGCTGATTATTTGTCTAAAATATCTAAAAAAATGAAAACAGAAAATAGTGACAGCTTGTTTGGTCTGACCAACAGTCCAAAACCCAAAGATGTTCAAGTTAATATCATTGAAGATGTTTGAGAAGCTGGAACCAGTGATTTTGCTCAACAAATGACTAAAACTATTAATCAGTTATAAGTGTTGTCTCATTTTCTGTCAATCATCTAATCAATTCATTGACTTATTGTTTCAGCTCTAAATCAGAGTTCGAATTTGATTTTCCTGGAACAACTATCAAACTATGTATTGGAGGTTAGCATAGGTTACAGTGAACAGGATATAAATAGATGAATGGAAATGATTCAAACTGATATAAAGCAGTGTCCTGTGTACAGAATCACTTCATTGCTTCATATATATATACTGTATGTCTTGTATATATATTCCACCACCTTCCTTCCATGAATAGTGACTTGCTCACCTGCCGGGAGGATTAGGCATCATTGACGACGATTTTCATCACAATCCGCTTTCTCACTGCTTTGGTGATGGCAGTGCGAAGGATTATTGCACATTACGCATCGCATTTTGCCACCGAGCAGCAGCGATGGCACAACCTCAGCTCGAGTGCTCAAACACACGAGAATTAGACAGGATTAGGCCCAGCAGATTGTTTGAACCGAGCGCGGTGATCACGGCTGCACCGGGGGAAAAGGAGCTTGGTTGTGTGGCAGTATTTGGGAAGAAGATATGTATTGGATGCTGATGTGGAAGTGTGATTCAAGCTGGAGGTGAATGAAATGGAAGTGGAATGGGTGAAGAGCCCTCTCTTTGAAAATTGTGAGCTTTGCATGTGTGTGCCAGTTTCAGGATTTAAGTGTGTTGCAATTTGTGCTAGTTTGGTAGCATCACCCTGAAATATTTCCTGTGTATCAGCACACAGTTCATGGGGCTTATGTCCCGGTCCTGGCCCTTCGACTGAGCACCAGGGGCCTCCAGAGACTCGATCTTAAAAAAAATGCTGCCAACTCTCACACATTAACCGTGAGACTCCCGCAATTGACACTATTCACATGCTCTCACGCCACGCTTCAATTTCCTCATGCAATGAAAAACAAATTTCTAACCGATGATGTTGAAAAAAGGATGCTGACAACACACGGATGGACAAGAGAGAGCAGCGCCGTGCAGCAGCGAGTTATTCAGCCCATCAGCGGGAAAGCGAGAAATATACACAGATGTATTATATTGTAATTTATTCCCATGCATGCTGCTCAGAGTAATCTGAGTGAGTCAGCGGCTCTTCTGGCAGCGGCACAGCCTCCCCCTCCTCTCACGCCGCGTGCATCCAGGCAGGTGTAAATGAGTTACTATGATTAAGGGGAGCTTTGTGTCTTTGTCCCTCTGAAACTTTCTCACAAGTCCAGGTTTTTATAACTGTGCAAAAACATGAATGTAATTGTACGTCAATGCTGAAATCTGGTAATATAACATAATTTGTGGTTAACATTATACAGGATTAACAACAAGCTGCCATTACTCTCAAATCAATCTCTCAAATCTCAGGCCAAAGAAGAGGAAGCCTCAAAACCACTCCTTCATGAATGGGAGAGAGTCCAAGGCCCAGGTCCAGGTCTTTATACTTTATTTCAATGACCTGATTATTTTCAGTTTCACTTTGAGTTGTCATCAGCTGGCAGGACATCGGTGTTCATGCATAAGTTGAAGAGCTGCAGACTTTGGATTGAGACAAAGCAGGAGGATAATTGGATAAATCAAGAAGCGTTGCCTCTCAATTGTCATATGGTCATCGTTCTTTAGAGCCACCTGATCTGAGGAGAAAGAGATGTAGTTCAGCTTGTTCTCGCATCCAACCGCTGCACACAGAGCATCTGAATACAAAATTAGGGCATTTAAAAACTTGATTCATTAGTGAGGAAAATTCTTGTACTTGACTTTATACTTTTTCAGACTCCTGTGGATTCACTAGTAAATTCTGCATCGGTATAATCCACCAAGAGACTCTTTATTCTGATTAAAGAGCCACATTTAAGAAACTATCCAACATTCATGTTTGGGGAATAGAACTATTATATATCACCAAACTACACTGAAAATTGGGCTATTTTTAATTTTCTTTGGTTATCAACAAAGGTTCTTTGGACTTAAGTTTAATATTTCTTTAGATTCTCACAGATACAATACTAAATTCAGCATAAACATAATAAATCAAATTCATTTCAACATTATCTTTTTATTCTATCGGAGTAATATTAACACGCCCGTGTGTGTGTATACTGTATATGTTTGTGTTTGAGAAGGAGAAGGAGAGAAAGTGAGCGAGCGAGCGAGCGAGAGAGAGAGAGAGAGAGCTCTTGCAAGACTCCTGCTGGTTTCCTGCTTATCTAATGAGCAGACAAAGCCTTTCGTCCAAGAAGTGCCTGCCAATGCTGCTGTGTGGGAGAACAACATCATATTCATAGACAGGAATTCTCTCTTGTTCTCTGCCTCTCCTTTTCTATCTACCCATCAGAATTCCCCCGCCGTCCCTCTCGAATCCCGTGGCGTGGCATGAGTAGAGACAGGAGAGGATCTGAAAGACTGCCACTAATTACAGAATGGGCTCCCGCTGCGAGATTGAGAGACTCATTTACAAAAAAACTGTGTTAAGAGGCTGCTCGCCGTGTCATTACCCCACTACAACTCCTGAGCTGAGTTGAGAGATCGTGCCTTCAGTCAGGACATGAATCAGGATGCTGTTGGGTTTTATTTTTATTGACCACTGAAAAAAAAAAAGAAAGAAACAAAGGCAGCGGCAAAACCTTCACTCCTCACTGACATGCCGACTTTTTCTTCCTTTAATTCAGTCTCTTTGACTTTATGTCAGTCCGACCTGAAAAACATAGAGAGGAATTGTTGCTCTAAACTCGTACAGTTGCATCATGGTATCTTTTCCTGCAAATCAATTATACCTCCACAAGTACAACTGTGTATCCCAGGGGACCAAAATGTACCTATAAGCAGCTTTATGAGCATTAAGTGAGCACTTTGTTCTCCCAGGTGCCAAAATCAATATGCATCTTCCTCTTAAACCTTATCTTAAACCTTCAGAAACTTATGAGGTGAACATCTGGGGACATCATTATATGCACATCTGTGAAAAGTTCCAGAAACCGCTCCTGTGTGTGTGTTTTTAAGATGTCTGTCAGCCCTGTGTGTGTGTGTCGCTGTCAGCATAACGGGGGCCATCGTATATCTCCTCCGCGTTAAGTTAACAATCAGTATGCTAGCAATGAATATTTAGTGCAGTGCTGATGATGGCTCTCGCTGATGTCCTGGCCCGCTGGCGACAGAGCTCAGCGAAACTGTTCTGATGTTACATTGCAGCCATTCTGCAGCGAGAGGCCATTATACACATTATGTACAGCACAGACTTCCTGCAACACACACACACAGCCAAGCCCAGCCACAATCACTGAGCTGCACCTGCACTCAAGACACGAGGGGAAAAAAACAAAAAAAAGAAAAACTGTTTGACATGCAAAGAGAGATTTCACAGTGCAGTCAGGGTCTACATGTTGAGTTAGAGCAAGGAGACAAAAAAAAAAATTGTTACGTGCGGCAATACTCCCCTGGAGCTCTTTCTTGTGATGATGTATTTGGGTGAAAAAACACGAAGGAGCGGGAACGTTCCTGTCAAAGCAATGCTCCGACTTTTTTCATGTGCAATATGTGCATGCGCTTGCCTGTCGGTTGCAAGTGTTTGGCAGAAAAAGGGCTGCATGGAAATGATGTGTCTGTGCGGTGTTCACGCATGTGCATACGCATCAGAAATTTAAGTGGCATTAGTGTAGGTTGTCTGTGCAGTGTATGCTTATATGGATGTATATTGTATAGCGTGTGTGTGCACGTAGCTTCTAACCCATTTGGACAAATAGAGCCTGGAGGCAGTTTGCTTCCATGCGTGCCAGCGGTGTCCAGAGTAAAGTTGGCTCCCGCAGAAAAACAATAATGCATGAATTTAATCAGTGTAGCTACTAAGTAGATCCAACCAAAGAGCTTTTTATATTTCAGTACTTAAAAAAAGAAAAAAAAATCAACAAAATATGCAATATGTGATGAAAGTGGTTTTGTTCCTCGAGAGTGAAGGAATGATGTATTCTGGTGCTTTTTTCTTTGCGTAGATTGGTCCAACAGTTTGTCTTCTCAGATTTTTAAATGCAGCAGTCTACCAAGTTCATTTACTGTCTTATTCACAGAGTTTTCTCGTTTGTTTTGTCTTTTAAACTCACCACTAATTTTTTTTGTTTTCTCTGCAAAATTTTCGAGGCCCCATATGTGTCTGCCCATGTAGGTTGTGAATGAAGCCCGGGGTTGCAAATGTGGCCTGTGTGAGAAAACCGCTCTCAGGCCTCACATGAACTCCTGTTGCGTGCTCATGATTGGAGCAAGGACGGCTACTATTAAGTGTGAGAAATCATCCTTGGATATCAAATCGGACCTTTTTGTCAGCACATCAACACCATGTGGGTTGCAGGTTTTGTGCACTCTTGCTCCTGCATTGACGAGTCGCTGCGGGAGTTACAACTTTTTTATTTCTTCCACCTAAAGACACAGTGGATGGGAGTATTTCCTCGACTACCGCGATTGATTTTCCTCAGATTAAAGAAAGTGTAAACCTCCCTCGTAAAGCAGACCGTGAGCTGTCTATTAGCAGGCTTTTGCTGTGCTTGTGCAGCCAATTTACATATTAATAAGCTTGCACTCGCTCGCACTTCCACATACATGCAAACAAACACACACTCACACTCACCTGCCCACATATTCTCACAGAGAGAACATCCTCCAGTGTCGGAAAAAAAATCGTCTCAGTTGTTGATTCATTCGGAGGAAGAGATGGGGGAGCTCGGTATTGTTTATCATGCATAGGTGGCCCATATTGCTCTCTCCCATCCTCTGCTAGTTCTCTCGACCTGAGTGGAAAAATGGAGCCGGATCATAAAGGGCCATCATACAGGCCTTTTATAGTCTCGTTAATGGAGACTGCGTTACTGTTAGAGGTCTGCTCTTTCCCTCTAAGAGGATTCTACTCTCTGCTCATTCATTTACATTTCTATTGGCTGTCTGCGTCACTTTTGGTTTACTTTCTCATCTCGGGCTACCGTTGTTTCAGCTTTTTATTGTTTTCCTTCCTGCCTCAGAAATGGAAAGGCGGAACATCGGTGCCTTGACCGTGCGTTTCCCAGAAGTGTCTCAGACGAGCATCCTCCCTCTCTACCGCACCACCACCGCTACTCTGATGATGCTTGGGCAGAAGTTGTCTGGTCTTTTCTTAGTTTTAGAGAATTGTGATGTTCAAGGGGACTGACAGTTGAAGGAATCTACATTATGTTGCCACATAAATCATTCAGAACTACATTTTGACAGATGGGAATATGGTTACATCGTTGAGTACTGAGCATCTGGCATTCAAAATATCCCCAGTGATGGATGAAAGTCATTTCTTTTTGAATAAGGCAGGTGTTTTGCTGTAATGTTTTTGTGTTCCAGCAACTGTGATCCTAACGTGCACTTTTTCTCTTCCTTCCTCCCTTATTCCTTCCCTTCCTCCTCACAGAGGATGAGCTGCAGCTACCTGCTTTGCACTATCCTGCTCTTCGTGGCTGTGTTGCTCGCCGTCACTGTAACTGGCACCATCCTTTTCATGAACCACTACCAGGCCCCGCCCATGTCCGACGGCCTCCCCCACATCTCCACCAACCAGGATGAAGCCAATGCCCTGGTCACTGTCGAGAGAGGCGACGGTTCTCGCATCAACATCTTCATCGACCCCAACTGTCCTGACTACAACAGTAACTTTTTGCGCCTGGAGGGCGTGCAGACGTCGCTGCTCCACTCTCTAACCGACCACGACTCGGACCTGAAGTCGGTGAAAGGCCAGGATCGGGCTCTCCTCGTCAGTCTGGCCGAGGAGGTGGCCAAGCTGTCGGCCCACGCCGGGCAGCTGAAAATGGACTATGAATCCCTACGCAGGGGGCAGGGCAGCCTGGGGCAAGATCTTAACACGCTGCAGACGGAGCAAGGCCGCCTCATACAGGTGAGACACGTCCACATACACACACCACACACACACACACACAGACACAGACACACTGTAAAAATGTCAGTGACACAATTGACAAGCAACATTTTTGTAAGGTCACAATATAACATTTGATAATTAAATTCCAGCTGTATCTTTCCTCACAGTTTGTTTGATATGTGCAACAGTTACTAAGCCTGCCATAATAAATAATTAAACATGTAGTAGCATGTGATTGCATCATCCTGAAAATACAACTTCCTAATATGATATGACTTCTATTCAGCAGCAGTAAACCTATGTGGTGCTCACTTGTGTAAAGTGGTGGAAGTGTGATGATTTAGGGGTTAGTTGGACACAGGGGAGAGGGTGAAGGGGTAAAAGGGATTCATTAACCAAAAAATCTCCAGAAGACACACAAACACAAAAAGGTGTAGAGAGGCTGGTGGCTGGAGACACACTGGTGGAGTTGGTAAGGATGAACATAGGAAAAACAGGGAAACACTGGAAAAGCAGGAAAAAACACTAGAAACACTGGAAACATGAAGCACTGGAAGTTAAAGAAACACTGGAAACATGAAGCACTAGAAGTCAAAGAAACACTGGAGAACAGGGATCAAGACAGGGACGATCTGGCAGCTTGCAGGTGAAATGAAAAGCTGCCAGTGACGAGGTGAGATGAGCTGCAGCTGTGAGATACCGAGCACCTGAGACCACGCCCACAGCCACTGAAACAAAGCCTGAACCAAACACACAGAAAAAACACAAAACCACTAACACTTCAGGAAAAACCCTGAACCAAAAACACTGGAGAACAAACACAAATAAACTAAGACATCCAAACCATGACAGGAAGAAGTATTGAGAGAAGTTGCAATACCTATAAAGGGTCAAATTAAATTCACTGCAAGTAAAAGATGTATTAAAAATCTTATGTACGTACAGAAGTATTAGAAAAATGCATCAAATGTAAGCATTTTATAAAATGAGCATATGTTTTCTGTTAAACCTTGATCTCCAAAGTAACTAGTAACTATAGCTGTTAGATAAATGTATGTAAATGGAGTGAAAAGTACAATATTTGCCTGTTAAAAATTGTGGACTAGAAGTATAAATTAGCATAAAATGGAAATTATACTTGTGAGTACTTGAGTAAATGTACTTAGTTACTTTCCACCACTACTTGGTTACAGCTGTTAAGATGTCAAACTGTGACCTGACAAAGAAAGAAAAGGTCATGTACAATTTGTGAACTGTTCTTTCAACATAACTGAATATTTTGTGGTGAAAAATATTGAAGAGCTTTGTTAATTTGTTCCTTTGTTTTTTTACGACTGAACGTGAGGATGGTTGGTTTAGCAGTAAAAGCAGATCCACTGAATGCGGAGACTCGCTGCTGTAGTCAGAACTTTAAGTACTGTACAGAGGTGCTGGAGGACTGGATTGTGAAACACCTATCAATACGTATCGATTGTGAAACCACCTTAAGACGTGTGACAGCTCAGTGGACTTGTGGCTCTTCTGTCGGCCGCTTCCTTTTCCTGCCTGCGAAATCAAAACACCATCATTCACTGAGCCGACGCCAACTCGACCGTGTTAATTTCTCTTTAGCCCAATAAGGGCTGGATTAAAGTGCAGAAAGGGTTCATGTTCCGCTGAGTATAACTCGCTCAGGCCACAGGGGAAGAAATGCCCATCATGATTCGAGATGTAAAACAACTTGCACATTAATTCAATAAGATAAAATATTGTTTCCCTCGATATGTGAGACAGACTCCACATTGGATGAAAATATAATTAGACCCCCTTTAGTTTCGCACTGTCCACATCGATTTATTGACAATGCATTTCCTAAATGTGCGTGGAAAATCTTCACACTACATGCTCTTTTAATTTTGGCCCATCAGGCTCAGTCTCTCCATTCTGCAGTAAATAGATTTCATAGCTGCCAGCTATACAGCTCAAACAACTGAATGCATTCTGCTGCTGCCAATCCTTTCTTTAAGCCAGACCTCTTTAGCTCAGGGTTCAACACTGTTTCGAGATCACTCAGAAACTCTCTGGATCGGTCTGCTCTGTCTTCCTCTGATAAGAAACCACGGTTGCTGATTGGTAGCTAAGCGAAACCCTCCAAAAGAAAAAGAGGGGAAAAAAACCCAGCACATTAAAATAAAGCACTAATGTCTAATCGTCAGAGTTGCTCACCTGGGAGACTGCGCCCGCATTTGAATATCACTTTTAATTAATTGTCGCCGTAGCCGATTTTTCCTGCGGGTGCTATCACTTGACCGCTCCCTCTCATCTCAATGCTTCATTAATGTTTCTGATTATGAGGCTGGTAACGTAGCCGTTGACGACCCGCCTCTTCCGCTCGTAGCTGGGAAACGCAGACAGGTGATCAACAGCTGATTATCCCGAATCACCAATGTTAGTTTTAGTGGGACCACAAAGAGAGAGAGAGAGACCTCAGGACAAGAGCGAGCGATATAGATGTTGGCTGCTGGCCGAGTCCTACAAAAGAATCTTTTTTTCTCTGGGGCAAACTCTGAAATAATGAACTTCAATCCAACATGCAACATGCTGCTGACAGTATTGTTAAGTGAATGTTTGAATAATACAATGTCTCATCCCCTTCTTTTGTTTGCCTGAATGCTGCCTCCACCCGACTGAGTGTAATTGAGAAAAACATGAGCTGTATCGATGGCTGCCAGTATTGGTGCATCATCTTTCCCTCTCTCATGCATTGGACGGTGCGTGTCCTCCAGCCCACTGTGGCAATTACACGCATGCCTTTGCTGCTGTTAATGTTGTGGGTGGCGTAGTGCAGTGGGCACTGAGGCTAAGTGGAGGTGGTGCTGGCAGCCCAGACACTCCAGGTGATTGATTTCCTCTTTGGAGGCGAGGCATGTGGCGCGCACATCCGCTGTTTCAGCCCGACACCATGGTGTGACTGTGTGATCTATGGGCCACCTGTGGCCAGGACTTCTGATTTATACGATGACACAGAGCCGACTGTGCCAACGTTAGTAATGGCTCAGTGTGCACCCTCAAGAACAGTTTCACCCAGCCATATAGAAAGAAACCCTTCAAAATGCCCCCGAGGAGATAAGCCGGGGGAATCTGATCGCGGTGCGTTTAGGACCAATGTGTTTTGATTTTTCACAAACTGACATATTCATTTTTCACCGTGACTGCTCGCAGCCTCGAACAGAAAGGTAAACCAAAGGCACACACATTTGCATTCAAACGAATCAAAGGGAGGAAAGACCAGTTAAAGGACGATGCATGTAGGACCATAGCAATAACTGGTTAGGTTTCAGAGTGATGGACAAAGTGCAGCATGTTGCTAGATTCAAAACTTGAATCTTATGATACTTTCTGTCGTCAGTATTTCTGTCCACAGAACACAACAATTCAAACGGTTATTTCTAAATATGACAGCATATTAATTCAGTGTACATCAATGTTGTAAAGTGAATATTTGATATATTTAATCAGGACTCCCTCATTTTGCCGTTATGACTAATCATTTTTCTGGTCACTGTAGAACTCATATATTTAAACTGATTATTATTTGCCCGGCGTGCCCCAGTGTCCTTCCTCTTTCTCCAGTTAGCCCTGACTATTAGAGGCCAAGGAATTGAACCCTTGGGGGCTTTGCATAGCTAAGAGTCGTGATTTCTCAGTACAATCTACCAGATTTTTTTCTCATTATGTGTCATTTAGTACCTTCATTAGTTTGGTCTCTGTGCTATGATTTTGCCATGAGCTTGAAGAGAGATTGAAAATGGTCGGAAAATCCATTTACACACACACACACACACACACACACACACACACACCACCTGCTTACTCGTCGAACAAAAACACAGACATTTTTAGTCAGTCTATCAAAGCAATAACTCCCTGACATTTGCCTTTGCCTCACTGACATAGTTGCAGGTCAAAGTCTAAAAAAAAAAAAAAGAAAGCTGTTTGCTTCGCTATTTGCTGACAGTAAAAGAACCGTGTCGCTCTATTAACAAAAAAGGAACATGAGCTCAGGATCACAGTTTATGTAAATTCAAACAAAATCCAAGGTGCTTCCAGTCAAACATGCTCACGTTACTGTGGTGTCGGTCTCCTTTTACCTTCCTCTGAGTAACGTCCGCAAACTTTTGTCAGCAGTGTGAATCACATTAAAAGTTTTTAATATATTTTTTAAGATGTGGCAATGTAGGCAACCATGTGTAAAGCTAACCGGGGTGAGCGTGGAACTTTTATGACCTGCACTCGTTCACCCCTTCAGCATTTAACAATTGGAAGTGCCAGATTCTCCACAGCGAGAAGAACTGACATAAAACGTAGTTCACATTTTCAACTGACATGACATTCAGTTCCCCACAATGTCTGACTACAAAAAGACTGCGAGGAGGTGAAGGCTGCGAGGAAGAGCACGACTTACTGATTTCCTTGAACCGCAGGTCACAGTTTGAACTGAATTATGTGCCTGTGGAATATTAATGATTTGGACAAGTGACACCCTCAACCTCTGCTAAGGATCTTGGGGCGAACCTCTGCCGCTGTAGAATAGGAAACCATATTGCCTCAAGCTGTTCATTCTGGTCGACGCAAAGTCCTTTGAGGACTTGGAAAAGTGAAAATTACAGCGTGCTCGTTGCAGCATTTCAGCCGGGGACGCGATACAAATAACTTCAAAACCTCAGCGAGAGTGGATTATGATAAGTCACATGAAATATGGAAACCTAATTCAATTAAGCAAAACGTGTAGCTTCAAAGATACAGCTCAGCAATTCAAAGGGAAAAAAAGAATATCATTGTTTTGGAAACTTTCATTAGAAGAAGACAGAACAATGCAAATGTAAATACACACAGTACAAAGGTATGTTAAAGTAATAAGCCAAAACATGTTATCTTTTAATTACAGAAAAATATAATAAGCCATTTGCCTACGACATGAACAGTATCCTTTAGAGATTGCTTGATTCACTGGAAAACAAATGGGAGGAAATGAATATTATATTATGTATAATGTGAACAATTACATTAAAGATGTTAAAACTGTGACAGCAGATTATCAGACAAATATAAAATGCATACTGATGAGAGACTGTTGCTCAAGTGAGACATATGGCTAATTAGTGCACGGGGACATTAAAGGGCCATCCCACCACTTCATCATTTCATTAATAAATTGATTTGATTGCACAGCTGGACACATACACACACACTAAACCACACATGGGCAAAATCAAAAGCCTGATCGCATCTGTCTGTGACATGAATCTAATTTGCTATGAAAACGTTCCCTTTATGTGCGAAGACTCTGTCGAGGTTATCTTTTATTCATTCTTTGCTTCAGAGGCCTCCTATATGTCGAAGATCTCTGACTGTTTAAACAGAGGGATGCAGTAAGTGAGGCACTAACATTTACACTATGTGACACTTTGATACAAGAAGTGAAGTAGTTTGCCTTCTGGATTCAACTCGTGTATTTTTCTTTGAAAGCCCCTTTTCGCTGGAGCATCGGAGAAAGAACACACTGAGGAAAACAATTAGTCACCCGGATACTCGTGACGTGGAGTCGGATGAAGATGTGTGTCTGTCAAAAGATGAAAGTTTTCTAAAATCCTGGATGAGGGTCTGAGCAGAGAGGTGGCTCAGAGCTACACGGCCGGCAAAGTGCAATACAATAACCCAGGCCGAGGTTAACAGTCAGCTTGACTGGACCCTGTGGACATCTGATATCAACTTGATAAATTTATTTTTGGAACTCAGCATCTGGCAGCATTTATTTCTGGGATCTGCCCTGTTGTGGGATGCAAGGCTGCAAGAACTGATGATCATCTCCTCCGTGAGACAGAGACAGTCTCATTACAGCATATGTTTACTGGTCCTCTCGAAGCACTGGTTGCACTGGTCGGAGTCCAGCAGCAGTTTGAATTTTTCTCATTATATTTCAAACCTATTGGTTACTCAGATTCACAAGTGAAGTCATGGAATAGTACAAATGTGCTTGAGGGTTTAAATTATTTTCGACTTGCAAGGGCTACACCAGTCAAGAGATTAAAGAGAGGGCGACTTCTCAATGGCTCCTCTCACTTCTCTTCGTTTGCTCCTCGGGGCTCCAGTTGACTGGACGGCCGCTGTCTGTGAAGGGAAGATGTCGTATTAGGCAGATGGCGACTCAATGACTGTTTTTTTTTTTTTTTTTTTTTTTTTTAACTTGCCAGCTCCAGCCTTTCAACTCCTCTCTGCTCTGTGGCTTCACCCCACGGGGAACATGTCTCTACCTTATGGAGCACCTGATGAAGGCGCCTTTGTCGTGAGCTTCGACAAAAGAAATATGTTTAATGTAGTGTAAACCACTAATAACCAGAAAACATGATTTTGAAAGCAGTGCAAATTATTGTGTCCATCATGTAGAGATTTATAAGGGACATTTAAAAAAAAAAATCTAACCCCTTTCATGAGTCTGACACAGAAACACAAAACAAACCTCCCAAATGTTTAGAGCTTGACTCACTGAAACACAGCTCCTTGTGTTAAGGCTGTCTAATGAGAGTTAATTACACCATGATCCTAATTGATGTGTCAGTCAAGGCTTAGATTTAAGACTCCTCTGTTTTTGTGTCTCCCTTTGAACACACTCTAACAACATGCAGCGTGCACTTTAATGGAATTACAACACTGAAAGTCGTGTCGAATTTGGACACAAGACAGAACACACTTAGAGGCAAACTCATTTATTAAATAAAGTGAAAACCTTTGCTTTGCCCCTCTGCACATACACACACAAAAAAACTGAGCAATAATACACTCACAAAGTGGAAAACCCAGATTTCTTTGCTTTATCCTTCCTGGCTGCAAAGCACAGTGGGTCATTTTTGTATTGTATGCATATGTGTGTGCGTGGTGTCGTCTTTGTGCTCGCATGCGGGCATGTACGTAAATGTGTTGTTTATGTCTGTGTGTGTAGGTTAAAGCCCCGGTGCCCATGTAATATGATTGCAGTGCAGCTCGCTGTGCCTCGGAGGTGTATTGCGTAGTTATTGAGGCCAGGGAAAGGCTACTGGGGTTTCTATCTAATGCAGTTTTAACGCCTGAATATGCTGCACAGACACACCTTTGATAGAAGACTCTGAACCCCTTATATATGACTTTGAGCACTGCAGGTCTTTGTGTGTGTTTGCGAGCGTGCATGTGTGGATATGGATGGAGAGTGGGGGGAAGATGAAAGAAAGGGTGTGAGAGAGTTTGTGCGAGCACAAGGAGGAGCAAGAATATTTCTCATACCTGCAAAAGTGTGTACACATGCGGGGCCCCGACAGCAGGCTGTGCATAGGCGTCGGCCAACTAGGGCGATATGCGAAAACGACCTTTCTGCAATGAACAGCACATAAAGGGCTGCGGGTAAGGAAGTGACCACAGCAGATCAGAGAGGTTACCCTGCTCTCTGCTAGCACACACATTCATCACCAGTCTTCCCACAGGGCTCTTTGCGTTTCACATTCGCCATGGTGCATTATGGGATAGGGTACCATGTGGTGTCTTTGCTGCACAGGGCAGTCTTTGCACCTGTGTGTTTCCAAAGCTCCCTAAAGGACGATGCTGCACCAGTGCTTATATGCTGTTTTACACCAGTAGCAACAAACTGAAAAGAAAGATATTAGTATTATTTTCCAAGAATAAAACTTTTTTTTTTTTTTTAGAAAGACAGCAGGCCTTGGTTTTAATTTTAAACTTTTGTCCCCCAACTTATTTTTTCAAAGTCACATTGTCATCACATGGCCGTGCAGTTGAGACTACTGTGAGATCTGTCCTTGCTGGAATGTTCAAGGATGCTCCGACATCTGAGCTAGCTGCTGCAAAGCACCGCACCCGCAAGCTATTAACATGGGATTAAATCCAGAAGACATACATTAGGCAAACATGGCCATTGTGAACTAGATCACGTCAACTTTTTGCGTATTTAAAGACTTGGCACCGAAAACGTCAAATGGCAGATCAAGGGGAGAATTAGCCCCTTCTTGCAGGTGCATTACTTTGCGAAGGTGATGTAACTCTGACAAAAATCAAAGGCAAAAAATGTTTTGGATTACTTGTCTCGAAGTCATAATCCTTACGATTTCTGTTCTGGTTGATTTGGCAACAGTGTGCTTACTGGTGATAACGCTCAGAACTTCTTAATACAAATCCCAGAGTTCAGTTTGAAATGATACACATATTATTGATCACTGGGGGCAAGAAACACACTTTGAACAGCAGAAACAAACCTGAACAAACCAAACAACTCATGCATTTCACTTGTTGTCCAGCCATGATGACAGTTTTCAGACTTCTTTATATTTCGCACCGATGCCAATATGTTTCCTCTTTAAAATGCCTGGAACCTATTTTCCTGATCTTCCAATCATGACACGACTTATGTAAAAATGGCGTGTGATATACGCCTGTGTCAGCTCTTGCCTTGCAAAGTTTGTCCAGACTTTCATTTCTGTGAATAAGAGGGTGTTGGACTGATTGATTTGATCGTCATAGATGAATAAATGCCTGCTTTAAATAATATCAAAAATTGGGTTTGAAAGTATGAAAGTTAAGGATTATAACTTTAATAAAGATTTTTATAATGTAGTGAAATAAATGGAAAGCACTGCCTGTCTGAAAGGTTGTAAAAACCATTTTGTGAAATAGTCAGAAATAATATATACAGCTTGTAGTTATTCATCCAAAAAGCACAAATCTACAGGTTTGTTTTAACCACACTGTGACTAAATGTAAGTGTGTCTTCCTCTCTCTCCCCTGTGTGTGTTGCAGCTGCTGTCTGACAGCCAGATCAACATGGTGAAGGTAGTGAACTCGGTGAGTGATGCTCTTAACGCCATGCAGAAGGAGAACGTGGGCCTGAAGGCGCGTGTCAAGGCCGACTTGCAGAGGGCGCCGGTCAGAGGGGCCCGTCTCAAGGGCTGCTCCAATGGTAAGAGAAATGAGGCGTGGCTCGACCATCTGTACCTGTCAGGCATGATTGGATTCTTTCTCTGTAAATTTGTCTGTCTGATACTCAGTTTGTCCCTCTGTCTGTGTATATATATATTTCATACATCACTATTGTATATGTTTGACCTTCTGCCGGTGTTTTCCTCTCAGTGTCGAGATCCCACCCTCTGTTAGTCCGCCAGTCTATAAAATTATATTCCAGTGTGGTCTGTCTGTCATCCATCTAAACACCACATATGCATTCAAGCCAACCTTGCCTGCTGATATCAGTATGTTTCCCTGGGCCACATCTCATCCACGTTATCCAGTGGCCTTGGTGGAGATGTGGAATTTTTTACTGTACATGAGAAATGACTTGGATGTCCACCGGGCTGTGTTGCTGAGAGGCAGAGAAAGGCCCGAGGCATCATCCCATTGGAAGGCTTTTAACCAGGAGCAGTATACCCTATGGCATTCCTCCTGTTGGACATGCCTGGCATAGGTAGCCAAGGAGCGCTGAGCGAAGGCCACTCACGCGTGCAGCAAAGTGTATTAGAGTGTTATTGTGTGAGCGGCACAGCTTGAGAATGTGGATGAGGACACATACCATAGTAAGAGCAGACGTAGAACAGAGATATGTTTTCGAGCTTTTGCTCTGAGGAGGTGACGCTCATTACACGAGGCCTGTTTTATCAATATCCCATCTCGTAAACCGTTTAAACCTGTGACATCACCAGCCTCATTGATGCAACTGAGCAATTAGCTGGAACACCTGCTGTCTATCTGCTGTTGTTTCCTACTATTCCCACGTGTTCCTTGTGATGGTTAGAACATGTCTTTTTTTTTGGAGAAACTCACATGTTCTAAATTTCAGTGATCAACGTCACAGTACAGATGTTTTCAAACCGAACTACGAGTTTTATTTTAGATGCATGTAATGTTCCAAATCTACATGATATAATTATCTATCTACCTAAGGTCGGATCAAGACCTGTAAGATGAAACCAACCAAACCAAGAACGAACAAAGAATCACTGCCCAATGAAAACCATGAATAACCCTGACTCCAAAAATGTTGGGACGCTGTGTGAAACATAAATAAGAATGTGATATCTTGCTAATCCTTTTTGACATATTCTCAATTGAAAACAGCACAAAGTCAATATATTTAAAGTTTGACCTCATCAACTTCATTGATTTTTGTAAACATCAGCTTATTCTGAATTTGATGGCAGCAACATGTTTCAAACAAGTTGGGACAGGAGCAACAAAAGACTGTGAAAGTTGTGGACTGATCCAAAAACACCTGTTTGGATCATTCCACAGGTAAACAGGTTCATTGGTAACAGGTGATAGTATCATGATTGGGTATGAAAGGTTCATCCTGGAAAGACTCTCCTGTATCTCCAGTTTTGGTGATAAACTGACAAATGAAGTGTCTCTTTATGGGTTGAAAATATTCTTAAACTAAATAAACTGTTCAAAAAATCATAAATTATCTGAATTATTAATTGGACGTGGTTTTCATACGACAGCACATGAAGCTCTGTCCGTGTCATTAAGCCTGAAACCACCTTCCAGAATCTTTAACCAAATTATGTGAAGCAATCAGCAAACAGCTGGTTGAAACACACCAGGATTCTCGGGGGCAATAAATTATAAATCAATTGATAGAGAAATGATCCTTCAGATCTTAGTACAATTGTTTTCTCACAGTCGGCATTAAAGCTCAATTGTGGAATAATTTCTTCAAGCTTTGTTTTAATTTATTGTCTCCTGGCTCTATATTAATGGCAGAGACTGAAAAAATATCGTTCCCCATTGCTTAGGAAGTCATTAGTCAATTTGTGAGCTGCATAGCATTTCCCCTCTGTATGCACATTATTTGGGGGGAACACAATTACAAGAGCACCTCACAATATGATGCAATGACATGCGAAGTAACATCACTGTCCTGAAAACTCTAAAGAGGATGAATATTATAAAATAATACTTGCATTACACAGGATTATATGTTCGTTTGGGTTTTATGTTTATCAGGCAAAATGTCCATAATAAGGGATAATTATATAAGAGCTCTGTGTGCATTAAAAGCCATTCCTGTACAACATGGTGAAGTCAGCATCCAGTACAAGGATGTAATGGTGGTTACGTCAACCCTGGCTCATAGGATGCTCCTGTTCTCATTATTTCATCCTGAGCTTCCTGGAAACAGGTGTCCAGTTCCGTCAGCTGTCTCCCAGAGATTCCTGCTCATTATTAATATTTTTTTCCCCCCACATGAGCAGTTCTCCCATTTGCAGCAACTCTGTATGGGAAAGCCAATCAGTCAATCTTAAAGTTTAAAACAAAATAAAGAATGCACATAAATTATTGAGATCAAACACAATTTTGTCTTTCTCGGCATGTGGGAGATATTCAGACCTTTTCATTAGCAGAGTCGATTCAGTGACAGCACGCTGGACTGTGGGATAAACTATTCGTTGTTGGCATATGATCATTCAAGAGATTTCTGTATTTCTGTATGTTGCTTGCAAGGTGAAGGCGAATTAAAGAAGAAGCATTTAATTTGAATTCATTGTTTAAAGGGGTTCATCACATCCATTGTTCTTAATGTTAATCCTGTCAATGCTGCTGTCAACTATTCAAAGCCTTCCCCGTGACTAATATTGGTTTTTTTAAATGGTCTTAAAACAGCAGCGGTCCTACCCACGCCCGTCCTCACAGCTTAAATCTCTGACCTGACATGTCATTATACTGTCCTGGGCTCATGTACAATACAGGGAGGAGGAAATACCAGCCTAATATTAGAATAGCTATTATTTCCAATGGCAGACAGTCGCGCCTTTGTGGCTCAATTTGAAGCTTTTGCCTTTTATATAGAGCCGTGAGTTCACTTATTAACCCAATCTTTAAGAAACAGAAGAAGCTATAATAACTATTTCGCAAAGACAGTGGTGCTAAGAAAACTGGTGTTGATTTCTAGCTGATCGCCACTTGATATGTTTCACGTAAATATCCAAAGTGCTTCACATTGACCTATTTCAAGAATAGATCTCCTGAAGCTCCGTAAATGTCAGGGGTAAAGCTGTGCTGCATTCAGACTAATTGACCAGCCAGCACCAAGGTTCAACACCGTGGACGGCGCTTCACGTTTTCTCTGTTTGCTCTGCAGGATTCTTTGAAAGCTTTCACACACGGCCTCTGTATGTCATAGTAGAGTAAATGTGGGATAGAAACATGCACACACGTAAAAACAAACCTGTATGTTTCGGCTTAGCTGGATGTTTTGTGCACATGTATATACACTCCACCAAATCCTCCTTGAAATGTTGTTCTGTGCAGGTTTTTTTTTTTTTACTCCTCCTGCTCCTCAGAGCCACAGTCAGGACAAACTACAACAAAGCAGCCAGCGGCAAGTCAGTGTTTTTGTGGAGCACAGCCTTGACATTTTATTAAAGGCATCTACGCCGAGCTAGAGAACAGCTACAAAAACAACAAAAAAAACATCAGTGCTTATCACAAAACACATCTTCTCTAAATGCTCATGTTTATTCATTATGCAACGTATCCATGTTTTTATTATTACGGCGCTCTTGTGTGGGTTAGCTCGCTTTTGGCTGTCTGTTAAGAAATCAGAGCTCTTGCTATTAGCATTTTGTTGATAAGATATCTGATGTACAGTAGATGCTTCAGCAGGATAACAGAGAATCTGAACTGACATGTCACCAGTTGTAATTCAGTGTTAATTCTGACATAATCGCTCACTATAATATATCTGGTCACACTGCTGTACAATAAATTAAAAACTTTTTGCACACACGTCTGCACAGCCATGTGCATATGTGTTTAAGTACGGGCACGAGCATGAATATCTCTGACTGCCTGTCTGTCCCTCTGTGCCTGTGAATATCTGAAGTATTCATCTCTGTACTGTTTGCATTGGATTCCCATAAGAACATATTAGATTCTCAAAGTATATGAATCCGAACCTGACGGCAGTGAAGCCCTTCTTAGCTCTGTCGGTTGCAGGGTTTGTTTGAGTTGGATGAATCCGCTGCAGAAGGCCTGGTTTTCAGATCTTGGACTTCCTGACCTTGTGGCTCCACAGTCGAGATGATTTTCAAGTCCATTTCTGCTCTCAACAGAAAACATGCAAGTGCAAGTATCGGCTTGACATTTGGTTGATTCCTTTATCGTTGTTGTTTTTGCTGCCACATTAATTATTCAGTTTTATGAGTATTGCATTTTAGAGCAAAAGCCAAAATATGAATAAAAAAGTTAGATGCAGGACATGTGCAAGGCTGCAAACAAGCATAATGATGAGCAGTGTTTGCTGGAGTTGCGACGACATGGTGCATTTATTTGAGTTCAGTTCCTGCTGCGCAGCGCCTGCGATGTCACAGTGACTCACTTCGAAGGGTTTATGCAACTCAGGATTTTGTCACCAAACAGATGAGATTCAGAAGGGATAGGGTCCCACCACTATCACATGCACCAGCATATACACTCACTCAACCAAAACCATGCATACACCACGAGGAACTCACTACTAATAATACTAAAACAGATCTAATGTGCTATTAGAAACATGTCAGTGAGCCACACCATTGTACTGGGCGACATGTTCCTTTATTTCCATAAACACAAGCTGAGTCTAGCCCACATCCTGCTGCCATTAATGCTGAATAATCCACCAGATCCACAGCCAACAAATGCACTATTTACTCCTGTTTGAGTCACGTTTGCAAAAAGAAAAAAAGAAAAAAAGACTGGCTGGCTGTTTTTCGGACGTTATTCCGCCCTTTTATAAAACGCATTTCAGTTGGAAGCAGAAAGTTCAGAATGTCAAGTATTGAGAGACAGACGCATTGTTGACTCTGGTCTTTTCATGAGTTTTGTTGACCGTAAGAAAATACAGAAAATCCCCATCCTTATCCTTTAACTGGTTTAGATTTTTCAGGGAACTCCAGAGCGTATAAAGTGCAAAGATTTTAAAAGAGCAGTGTTTTTAAAATTGAATTCTCTGGACACACGCCAGGAAGAATGTTGAGTAATACAATTGTGCTCCATCATGAATAAGTGCCCGTCTACAGGTGGGAATGTAAAGGCTCAGTGTTGCAGTTAATGGACTCCAACACAGGACTCACAGGCAGGAAGATTAAATCTACAGCGCAGAACTTGGGACAAACACTGCTGACGTGCCTGCTCCATCTTTACGGTTGCTCCTCACTTCAGCTCCGGCAAACCAATCTCTGCTGATTGACGTAACCACTGTTGAGCCAGTGCAGGAGTGTCACCACAAACATCTGATTTAAAAACTAGTATACTGCCCATTGCAGAGAGATTTACCTGGTCGTGATAGCATTGTGTGAAGTCGTTTGGCGAGAGCTTGGATGTAATGGGTGTTCATTTATATAAAAAACGGCCAGTAGCGCAGTTTAAAACAAAGTTTACTGTGTCGGCAATTCAAAACAGGATTTTGGCAAGAGGGGCGAGGTAGGCAGGGAAAGACATCATTTACACCTTACATCTATCTGGATAACAAAAAAATACATGTTCAGGGAAGGTAAACAGATGAAGAACGTGTAATAGGAAATTTATCAGAACACATAACTCCACCTCTTCCTGGGAGCTTAACCAAGCCAGGTTCATGTAGTAGCAATAGCCAGCAGATCTTCCCTTGCAGAAATGTTGTTTAAATCTTAATTGCATTGTTTCCAGCCCTTTTCACCTCATTTGCAAATTGAGATCTGATCACAATATAGGCAGAGTTCAGTTAAGGAGAATGCTTATGAATATCAAGCATGTTGATTGGAAGCCACAAACTATATAATGCATCCAGATACAGATCACATGTTAATACCAGGGGGTTTGAAATGGGGTCAAACAGTCTGAAGTGGTGAGGCCAAGACAGATAACGAGGGGATAAGGAACAGGTGCACAGGTGAGTGTGGGAATCAGGTGCTGACTGAAGGTAGAAAACACTGATGAGGACTAAGACCTTCTGCAGAGCAGGGAGCGAGTAGCAGGCTTTGAAATGACAGGAAGAATTAGCGACTGACGACAACAATTATGCAAGTAAAAGTTTTGTAGCCATGACAGGAAACTTTTCGTGATACGTCATTTCTGTCAGACGGCTGACGACGGCTCGCTGGAACGGAAAGGTATGGAACGTGAAGATGATTAGCTCATAATAAACGACCAAAAATCTGAATATCTGTGAAATTTTGTGCAAACAGAGTCGTAAAGCTAAAGTGGACCTGGTTTATCAGAAAGAAAGAACAATTTCTCTGCTGTAAGGGATCATTAACCTGAAAAAAAAAAAACTTTGAAAGCCCTTGTTATAGAGGAGCGAATTCTTAAATAATGATGATGGTGTCTTTTTTTAATGTCCCGTGGAAGCGAGACAGTTTCCTGTAATGAAAAGAAGAACTGGGAAATTCGACCATTTATGTGCGCTGATGATGAAAGTAAGAGCTTAGCAGTCGAGGCTTACACGGAGAAACGGAAAAGCTTTGGGGAGATCAAACATTCCATATCGTGTAAAAAAAAAAAAAAAAAATCTTGAATGGCCTTTTCAAGAACTCTCCCGGCTGTTTGAAATTCAGGGGTTTTGACCCGGCGGAGGCTGGCATGCATAATCTATGACATTGTCCTCATCACAGAGTTCCTCTCCTGCTTCCTGGGGAATAGATTTTGTATCCCTCGTGTAGGACGGGTTTCGCAGTCGCAGACAAGGGTGCTTCTGTTCTGCTCTGCTGTAGCTTACAAGCATCTCCGTCTCCGTCCTGAATTCTCTCTCTGTCTGTCTCTCTCCACACTCATCACTCAAACGTATACGTCTAATCACCAAGCCACACTCCTACCTCTCTGACTTCCATATGCCTTTCCTCCTTTTTCCTCCAACTTGTGTTATCTCAAATCTGCCTCTGTGCTATACATCTGCTCCCTCTCTGCGACGTCACGTCTCCAACCCCGCGCCTTTCCGTCTTCATTCCAACCTCCTCGCCTTTTTTTTTTCACATTGTTATCTTCGCCGCACTTAGAATCTGCCGTCCCGCTGTGTCATCTATCACCCGCTCATCCATCTCATCATCTATCTTTTTCGTGTCTTTACTCTCAACGCAGCCACCTCCTCGTTGCTCTCTTTTATCCCTTTCAAGAGCCATCGTCTCGGAAAAAAGAAATAACTAAGATAACACTTTGCATTTTCTGATTTCACTATGACAAGATGATTTCACAACATGCCGAACTTTCACGTGTTGCGTATGTGCCTCTCTCATGTTTTCCTCATCCTGTCTTTATTGCATTCTTTCCCTTCGCGAGCCACGTTGGGCCTCATTTATTTCCCTGCTTTCACCTCTCCCCAGGCTCGCGCCCCCGTGACTGCGGTGATCTGTACGCCAGTGGTCAGCGAGAGGACGGCATCTACTCCGTGTTTCCCGTTCACCACCCCGCAGGCTTCCAGGTCTACTGCGACATGACCACAGACGGAGGAGGCTGGACGGTGAGTCAGACGAAAACACACACACACACACATTACAGTCGAGACACGCACAGATGAAGCTCTTAAGCTGTATGTGCATCTACTGAAAATAGAAATATTCACTCAGTCACTTTCTCACCAGGGTTATAATCAAGATGAAAAGATGGAAATTGAAGGGAACTGAAGGTTTTTGCTTTTTACAAATCTTGCTTTTATTTACTAAATAACCCAGAAATAAGAATGATTCCCTGAGCATTCACTGAATTTTTCAAACTGCAACACCGGCTCCATTCAAATCAGAGCAATCTAGTACATGAGGTTCAATACTGTTTTTTTTTTCTGAGCACCTGCTGTGATTACAGTTGTACTGCCTTAGGAATCTCATGTATCAATCTGAAAAAGGTCTCATCAAAGTTTTATCACAGAGGAGCGAGGAGATCTTAAGCACGGGTTTCGCGCCAACCCGTTTGAAGACGGTCCATTATTTTTTATGTTTTGCTTTTCATTTAGAGAAGCAGAATATTAATTAGTCATATCTAAGCGAGGACGTCAACAGGTAGAGCGCCGAGAGTAAAATGGATAAAAACGAGCGAGACAAAGAAAGGTAATAAAACAGAACCCGAGAGGCGCAAGAAAACTGAAATAGATCCGATGAATCATGGTGACATTTTTTTGTTTAGTAGGCTAAGTAAATGGCGCCATAATCACAAGGGTGGAGATTCAAAACCAAGTGTAAGCTGTTACTGTGACAAGTGATCATAAATCTAATATATGTGCTGATGCTGAGATGTCTTTCCTGATATAAAGATGCGATGACTTACAGTGCCGTATAGGGCAGGCGAATTGTACAGCCAGCTCATAAAAATCCATTTTTCATTGTGCATCAAACTCAGGAAAATAGAAACTTTGATTTCTGACCTGTTTATGTTTTGGCTTTGCAAATCTTGCATTCTTGTCTTTGTGTAGTGATATTTTTTGCGAGGATTTTGCATCCTAAAAAGGTAACACGGATAAAGATGCTTTGTTTAAGCGTGTGTTTCTTTTCTTGATCAAACACCTGTCAGTTGTCTGGCCTTGCTCGAGTAAACATAGTTGTTTAAGTGAGACTGTATACTGGAAGCGCTTTGTCTTTTGGGAATGAGAGACAGCGAGGTGAACAAACATTGACACGGAGCTGTTTGAAGTTATATTTGGAAGTGGTGGTTTAGATGTGTTTTACTGCGAGTGCACACAAACACCATCTTACTGGTTACAGCCATTTATTTCCCTTTGTTCTGAAGTGTACTGTAGCGGTCCTCAGGGAGAGCGCAGCGGTTCTTAATCGAGAACTAAGGCCTCGTAACACTTACACAGTTTGAAATTTCAGCTACATGAATCCGTCACAACTCATTTTTTCCAGGTTGTGACACATTTTAGTGAAGCATCAAGGGGCTGATTTTTGGAATCTGTCCAAAACCTATTCAGGGATTGGTTTGCAAAACATGTACAATGATCTGGCAGGGACGTCTTTCACATCACGCAGTGATGCAAGCTGCATGAAAATCGTCCCACGTGCTTTAAGGGAATAAATATATCTGCTGCATTTTGTTATAAAATCCACATCTGCTCTCTCCTTTCAGCTTGTGGGTGTGATGCTGCCTCGTTGACAAGGTTTTGATGAATATCTTTAAACTTCTGAGGCTGGACATTTTAAAGCTTCCTCCCTTGAATGTGTGAAAATGTTATATAGGTGCAAAAATGACTCCATATTTTCTCTAAAAAATCATTTCTCAATCCTGCAAACAGCTTTGCTTGTACTCTTTGGCTGCAAACACATGCAAATGTATCCGTGATTCCTATTGTTCCGAACTGTTAAAACGAGTGCAGCCATTAATTTTCTACAACAATAATCACCAAGTGTAATTATAATACAAGCTAAATGTGTTTAGCTGCCCACTTTGTATTGCACTACAAACACATCCAGTGCAGCACAAACCAAACTTCTGCTCTGTTGTCACTGTTATGTTGGCATGACAGGGAATTGTGTGTGTGTGTGTGTGTGTGTGCACTTCTAAACCGGTGACTAACTGTGTGAGATAGGCAAGGTCGTACCCTCCTATCATCAAATAAAACGAGACTGTCAGAGTGACAGAGTGCTTAGCGCAGCATGGTGGAATAGAGCTACATACCAGTCTGTCAGTGGGTAAACGCTCGGCTGTATGTGTCTGTGTCTCTGTGCATGAATTAATGTTTGTGTTGAAAAAAGGAAATAGAGTTTGCACCTACAGAAATAGCTTGTGAGTGTGAGTTTCCCTCCCTTTCGCTACTCATGTTAAGCAATGTGCAGTAGGGCTGATTTGAGGGGAGATGAGGGGTGTTGCCGTCCCCCTCGTTAGCAGAACGACCAAAATGCATCCCCCTTGTTAACCTCGCTCTCTCCATCCCCGAGTGGCAGAGAGAGTGCAGGGGCAGAGGGGTTGTTTAGTTGAATATGTTAGTCTAATCTGCATGACTCATTGATCCTTTAGAGTGCGAGTCAGAATCTATGGCCCCGACCACGGCTCTGAAATATTAGCAGCCTAAATGCGTATTGATGAATCAATGGGGCTGGTGTTGAAGTAACACAGATTTGCAATTGCACCTTTTTCGAGAGAGAGGATCATAGAGACACACTGCTGCCTCTTGTATTCCTATAATATTCTTTTGATCAACAAAACATTTTAGAGGAGGCATGACTACAGATGTAGTTTTTACTATAGCGTTAGGGTTAGTGTTGAGCTGAGCTCGGGCCGCCCCCGCTGTTAAATGTCAACAACTATAATGCATATTGTCCTATAAAAGGATTTACACCGCAGCTCAGATTGAAGTGATAACGTAGCACTTACTTATCCAGCCTGGTGTGTTGAGCTGATTGTGATAACGCTCGAGCCTCATTAAGATATCAGCGTGGCGTGATCTGGCGGGGGCAGGTAGGGAGACGGGACGCTCGGCGAGTTGAGTGGCTTACTGTCTGTCTGACGGCTGAGCTTAAATAAGGAATGAGCCATATGCCGCCACCTCATTAGCATACTTTGACATACCGTAGCGCCGTTGCAGAGGCTGCCGCAGACAGACTGAGAGATGAGCAGGTTACTTAGAAGAGGGAGGGAACAGAGGAGAGAGTGCGACTCGGAGGAGACAAAGAAGATGGAAACTCAAATCCTGTGTGGAGAGAGAGAGCAAGTGAGATTGAAAAGCACAATAGAGGAACAACAATTTCATTTCTTCCACTCTCTGAAAAGCATTAATTCCAATATGACCCTCGATAAAATCTTTCTGTTCTATTGTATTTGCAGTAAAAAGGTGGCCCTCGGGAGCCTCAGGGATAATGCAGCTGTTAAGTACCGGTGACAGGAAGAGACTAGATTTAGATGTCGATCAGTAGAACTGTAGCATCCGTCAGCGATGACCTTTAGCAGGATGCTTGTTCACACGTCTGTTTCATCATACATCTCTGTACAGTATTCAGATTTCTCACCAAAGATTTGTTTTGCCTGTGTGAGTATGTTAATGTCCACATGCAGGGTTTGTGGTTCGTCGTCATCATGATGCCCAACAAGGTTTCCTTTACTTCTAAGAACATGTCACAAACAATCCATCACGGCTGTGTACCACACCTGTCAGGTTGTTTCAGAGAGAGAAGCAAAGGAAAGGATATAAAAGAAAAACGTCTGGTTTAAGTAGCTCTGATGTGTTGAAGAGTTGACGGATGAGAAAAAGACAAATATACAATAATGAGTGTAGCGTGTTACACAGGCTTCCTTGGCTGCATGGATGCAACTGTAATACAGAATATGAGGTGCCATCACATGAAAATATGGAAGAACATCCTCCAGGGCATAATGACTCATAGATCACATATAAATGTGGCTATTTTCTTCCTTTTTTATGTGATGAATTCAGACAAAAGTAAAAATAAACAAGGGGGAACAATCTATATCTATAGGTACCTTCTGCTTGCTACTGAGTGCCAGGTGTTTATTATAGACCCATAAGGCGTGCCAGATCTCCTGCCTCGCCAGTCAAATGTGTTTGCTTCGTAGAGCTGCGTATTACATCAACACAGAGACAATAAATACCATAGCATGTAGTAAAATATGTAGATTGATTTTAAGCTTAGAGTCATTTTGTCAGCCGTCGGAGTCGGGAAATTCAGATTTGGGTGCAGCTGTGCGTCTTGAGTGGAGCTGAGGTGGATGGAGCGAACAGTAATCACTGCGGCGAAGTGTAATATCCTGTCAATCAGAGCAGACGTGACACTAAACAAACCCTCTCTTTAAAGTGGAATAAATAACAAGCTCGCTCATTCAGATGAAAATGCGAATTCGTAAGCAATCAAATGCACCGTTTCTCAATTTAATACACTCAGACTTACTTGATCGGATATGACCAGTAGCTTGACAATGTCAGCAAACTTAGATAGATGCTGTGACACTGATGAGAACATTCTCTTTAAGACTCTGATGTCTTTAAAGCAAGTGTAAGAATCACTTGTGGCCGCTGTTCAGCTTCAAATCTTAATGGAAGATTAACTTGCAAATGATCAAGAAACTCATGGAAATTGTGACTTCAAACTGTTCAGTCCTTCAGTGTCTGTTCGACTAACTAATGGGAAGAGAAGAGAAGAGAAGAGAAGAGAAGAGGCATTAGTCCAGGTTGATGTGGATGCTTGTCAGAGGAAATTGGTCAGTATTTCTCCACCGCCATAACTCACGCCCTGGAGACTGTCTGACCACAGAGGTGGGAGGGATGATGGCGGACAGGACATAAAAGAAAAGAGCTGTCATTACCAGGCCCCAAGCCCCATCAAAACACACCTCCAGAGACACACACACACCACGCACCCTGCTTACCTTAACACAAACAGTGTGTTGGACTGCACAGGAAAAAACATATCAAAGAAGTATATATGTTTACATGCAGTAAATGTGTGTTCGTATGTGCTTACAGACCCGCCCACAGTCACACACACACATCCTAAAATATGTATACACACACACCCCCCACTCAGATAAAGTAATCCTTTGGGCATGTGGTCTTCCTGTTTCTGCAAAAGGAGATTTGAAATGCCATTTAAATACAGGCTTGCGGCTTAGGGTAATGTCTTCTATTATTACTATTTTATTTGTTAAAAGGAAGGGACTAAAAATGACCACGGCATAAATAATGAATGAGAGTAGATACAGTATATCAGAGTGCAGTGCGGGGCAGCGTTATCAAATGGTGGCTTTTATCAGAAGCACCGCAATCACTCTCAAATATTCAATTCAGCTAAGAAGCGAAATGTAAAAGTTTGAGATTGAATGTACGATTGTGTGCATGTTGTATCACTCTTTTAGAGTCTTGGAGTGCCTTTCTGAGTATGCGATATAGGCTTTTCAGTATCTCTATCCGGCTCACAGCCTCTTAAATATTTCATTTCTCTTAGTTTGTTGGTTTGAAAAAAATGGAAATCCAAGATGGATGTTTCCAGTTGTGTCTTATCTGTAACTGTTTTGTGAAGCTGGGAAATTGAAAACTTCAGAGTACAGTCTAACTTTTGTTCAAAATATAATTGTCTTCCTAATGTTTGGATTCTTGACTGTGACTTTATTCACATGGGTTTTTTTTTTGGCTTTTCTTGTTTACATTTCTGGATGCAGACGTCTTGTCGTGCCCTCGTAAACCGGCATTTATTGTGGCGCTGAGAGGAAGCAGGAGCTGTCTACCAGCGGCATTATCACAGGTGGTGTCAGATTTGTCCTTTAGGATATTAGTGCCATTAGCTGGGGGTGGGTGCACGTTACGGGAAGAAAGGTTAGACAGCGATGTGAGGGCTGCTTCAGGAACATTCAGAGATTTCACATTTCCTCTCTGTTACATGTGCAGACACACAAATTCAACTCCTGGTAATCGCTGCTGTTGGGCCGCTACAATTTTGGATGTTTCATATCCCATTATAATTTTTTTTTTCCTAGTAAAAGCTTAAGCAGTCGGATTCACTACATTTGCATGCAAAAGAATCTGCAACTGAAAACTCTGATACAGTATTTGGGCTACAAAAGTCATATTATTCCGAATCATCATTTTATCATGAGTTTGGTCGTGTGTATGTGTGTGAATTTGTCTGTCCACACCTAATCTTGCATACTACTCGATCCATCAGCCTAATATTTTTTTAATGCACATTTATGACAGTTTGCTCAAGGACCTCTCATGGTGGCAGTGATTCACAGTTTTTGAACAACACCTTTTTATTGACCGTTCCATTTTATTGTATATCGCCATTGACTGACGACTCCTCGCTCCTCTTAGCTGACCAGTAGGGGTCGCAAGTGATCAACAACTGCTTTAGTTAATGCATCTTGTTTCACATCAGCCTCACTAAAGCAATTGTGTGTATACTGGTTTCATATTTGTGCAAAAGACTGTGTGTGTGTGTGTGTGTGTGTGTGTGGCAGCTTTCTCTAAAGCCTTAATTATTCTGAGCAAAAAATGATGATCTCCCACTAAACAATGTTCCCCCCTCATTATCCTATAGCACTGATAAAGTTTGAGAGAGGACAGAAGAGGAGAGGAATTATAAGAAACCAAGAGGGCCAACAAATAGACTTGTGTGTATAACCAAAAATGATGAGTGCAGATTATGTCCATTATTGGCTATAATCAAATGGGCCAACAGATGCTGAGAGTCTGCGGGATTATGAATCGGGGCAGAGAGAACTGTTTGGCTCTGTCCGGAACTGTAGATAAATAGATTTATTCATTGCCTTTTTATTGGGCATCAACCTCGCGTTTACACGTGTGTTGTCGAAAAATGGATTTGAAGCGTAAATAAATACTTCAGGTTGCGGTTCCGCCTGTGAGACGCAGCTGCGACGCGAGTAGGTGCACTTACATCGCTGGTGTTTTGGATTGTTCCCGTCCATGAGATCTGCACTCTGCTGAGTCTTTTCTTCCAGTTTAGTCATGCAGGCAACTCTCAGGATTTCAATGTCAGATGAATAGTCCACCACTTTGGTCCCGACTGAACTATCTTAGCAATTATTACATGACATTTTGTACAGATATTCACGGTATCACATGGATGAATCCTAATGACTTTGTTGATCCATTGACTTTTCATCTGTGAGGTTGACATTTATAGTTTTGAGTGAAACCAGGGCTCAACAACTACTGGAACGATTGCCGTAAAATTTGATACAGACACGTATGTCCTCTACAGGATGACTTATAATAACATCAGTGATCCCCTGACTTCTCCTCTAGCGCCATCATCAGGTCAGACTTTCAAATTTGTCCAGCGTTTATAATCAAACACCATCAGAAGTAATGACATGACCGTCGACCTCAGCTGTTCTCTGTGTTATTGCTAATTAGCACATGTTAGAATGGTAGCATGCTCAATTAGGCTGGTGAACATGGTTAAAATTACATCTGCTTAACATCAGCATTGTCATTATGAACTTGTTAGCATGCTTAGCTCAAAGCACCGTCGTGCCTGGGTGGAGCCTTGTGGAGCTCCAAGCACGTCTGCAGAGTCTTACCTTAAAGTCTTTCCCTGCGCTGGATCCTTGTCATGCCCATGCACAGATTTAAAAAATGTTCAAAAAGCCTTTGCAGAAATCTACCTGCGTTAACCTGGCTTCTCTTAATCCTTTAACCCAATGAGAAAAACCAGGTTTCTTGTTTATATGTTATACCGCTGAGAGCCAGGAATAATCTTTTTACTTAAGCACATGTAAATGCAGAAATTGCGTTTGCATGCGTGTGCGTGTGTGTGAGAATGTGTGTGTGTGTGTGTGTGTGTGTGCGCATGATTGTGTTTCTCCTGCTGTTCTTGTTTGCCGCTGCTGTATTCAGAGCACATCTGTCTTTCTGATAGGATTATAAAACATTCACCAACAGATGTTTGCAGTCCTCTTTGAAGATAGCAATTCTGCAGACTGCTGTGGATTTATGAGTGCTTTCATCAGACAGTGTTGAATTTGTCACCATATCATCAATATTCTTAACAATGTAATCAAATTGTTAGCAATTCCTCTGCCAGTCTGTTTTGATCTGTCTTAAATCTATGAAAGGAGGTGTGAGGCAGCTGATTCTAATAGCCTCAAATCTTTATTTAATTATTTCAAAATGTATTTCATCATTGTGTCTTATATACTGGAAATATATTTTTCTGTATTTTCCATTTTTCTCTCTCGGCTGATGTGTTAATCACTCTCTGAAGGTGTTACCAATTATCTTCAGTTAGTCAGTATAGAGCAGGGGTACGATGACATCTGTTGCCAAAGCACCAAACATATAAACATAGTGTGCACAGTGTGCACATGCCAGGAGCTAACAAGCTATTGGCACCTTTCCTATTTTCCACCCAGTCACATGCCAGATTGTAAATCTCCCCCCAATCAGCTTTGGAGTGCTTGCGCTGATTCTTCCCTGTGTTCTGGTCTGTCAGTCAGGGTGTCCGTCTGTGCACGCTGTGGGCTCCCAGTAGTTGACAGAAATCCTGCTGAAGAGCTTAAGGCTGCTTGTTAAGTAGCCTCCGTCTACTGCAGAGATTACAGGGATCTTAATGTGATCATAGCAATGCAATAGCTCCTAGCAAGTGTTTGGGTGAGATGGTTGGAGAAGATTGGAGATTTTCTTGTTGTTTACCTTCATTGCTCAGATTGCATTATTTGCATGTTGCTGTTTTTCTGATTCTTTACTGAGTATTTTTTTTTGCAGGTCTCACTTCTCTGAAGACCTGTCACAGAGTTCTCTTGACTAGAAACAAAGAGACTTTTAACCATCACTGCTTCGTTTATGGCCTCTTGCTGACACAGACACTCTGACAAAACATGTTACAGCTCCCCCTCGGAGGCGCTTCCCTTCATCTGTCCGCCTTTGTGCTGCACTGTTACCTTAGCTGTGAAACTTTCAGACCCAAAAGTGGGGACAGCGAGTAAACTGAGCATAATATGTTATTAAAAATTGTGTATTTTCATGACCGGAGATAATTTGGTGTAGCTCTTCAACATAGTCAGAAACAGTTTTCACCCAGTGTTATGTTTGTGCATAAGCTTGAATGTTTAGGTGAAGAAAATGAAGCTATTGAACTGAAAGATAAACAGAAGGCGAGAATATACAGTATATTTAGTAATTACTGTTTTTGCCGCCGCTTCGTCTGGATTGATTTTTTTCACTAACTCATAAACACTCACAGTATCCTGAGCTGCCGCAATTAAACAAATTCCTCATACTGACGATTTTTCTTTATGATACAGTAAATATGTGCTGCTGCAGAAACGGTGGAAGTGATTGTGAAAAAAAAAAGTTGCCTCTGAGAGGCGGGCTGTTTAGGCTTTGTGGAGCATGTAGAACCGCCTGTATAAAGAATTAATTACCTAAGAGCTGCAAGGAAACGGGATAAAGTAAAAATACTGCAATATGGAGAAAGGCTGATGGAGAGCGCGAGAGCTACGAGAGGAGAGGAAGTGGCCCAGAATCATCCTATATTTTTACTGAACAGATGGTGAGCACACAAAAAAATGTGCTGCTATACAATACGATAGCAATAAATAAAGCCTGTGCGAAGCTTCGAATGCTGCACCTTTGTTCAAAGTGTGGCAAGAGGTGTTGATTCAGGTCTGTGGTGATTGTATAGATCAAGTTTTTTTCTTAATCTGATCTAAATGTTGATTAAATATGCATCCGACACATTAAAATAGCAGCTGTAGCTTACTTCTTATTTTTCACAAGCTACTTGATGCAAATACTAAAGGTCCTGGTTCAAAGCTTAAATTATTGACGTGTCATGAATGAAAATTTAACCTAGAGAACACGACTCCTGAAATCGTCGTGACGCAATCCGCCGGAGAGGAGACATTTCACTTTGTGGGATTTGCCAACCTCTCTGTCTGAACCCTCTCTGTCTGAACTCGGTCGCCGGCGCGCAGATAATTTTTCCACATTCTCACACACACGACTGCTGCACCGTAGGTTCCGGCTATGGTTAAAAAAGAGCAGCGCTGGAAGGCCGAGGTGACAAAGCGCAGAGTACAGGAAGGAAGGGATTGATTTTGAGCTGCTTTTTTAGAGCCAATACTGATCCATTAAAATATGCCAGGATCGGCCCCCATTACCGACCCTCAGGATCAGCTCGGGACATTTCTAGATTGCACCACGGAGTTGAAATAATAATGCATTACTACATCAATATCATATGAAGAAGTACAAACATTTTTTTTTTCATTTTTCACATTTAGGACCCGATGTGTGCGACTGCACCGGCTTCCATTAGCTGTTATTATTATGTTTGCCGCCAGTATCCCAATATGAGCCGAGGCTGTAGTCAGTATCGATTCGCAGGCCAGTTTTTGGATGGTCCTGTACTTTATGTTGTGAAACACCGAGACCTTGCTCAACCCCTTAATAAAATGGCTGCTGTGTCACAACTGCAGTTCTCAGTGTGTGTGTGTGTGTGTGTGGCCGGAGCATCACCTGCCCCACACCCAAATAGAACGAGTCTGTGAGCTTCTGACCTTGACAGAAACAACTTTGATGTCGGGAACTGCCCTGCAGCCAGACATTGTGTGTACGGATTTGTCATTCGGGATGTTAAGCTGTGTCCCAGTGGAAGCTGTGTGGCGGGCGAGGTGATGCAGCGGCACAGGCTCAGTGGAACACATGGATTTAAGCCGCAGTATAAACACTGCATGCACATTTATAGACACTCTACCAGCTTACTTTTGTTTCTTTAAAGGTGAGATTTAAAATACTTTGGCTGTAACCGTCTTTTTTTTGCCCTTTCCTTTCTACCACGGCGCTGACCAACGTTGGGAGTTCTTTATGAGTAACCATAATGTGAGAGTCGGAGCAGATGGTCCAGTCTGCTTCTCTGCCTCTTGGCTGCATATCTCTGCATGTTCTTCACTTACATGTTTTCAGTGATAAAAACTGGCCAGAAGCAACAGAACTTTTTCACGGTACGCGCAAACTTCGACATTAACATGAACACCCACGCGGTTGTACAATCCCGCGTGTACAGTACACGGCTACAGTTACAGACACAGATCAGTAAAAGCAACTGTTCTTATGCAAACATTAGGAACGCAGGTACAGAATTTCAAGTCACCTTTCTTTCTTTAAATGTAAACATGCCGACGAGCAATAAACAGACATTTGTGTTTTTATCACGCATATTGTCACCCACTCTCAAACTCCCATGCTCCCCCGTCCTCCTCGTTTTGACCACTGCCTTTCGCCTCTTGAAACGAAAAAGAAAATGACTCTCTGTAAGCTGCATGTCTCCAGGGAATACACACTCACACACACACACACACACACACACACACCCAGACCTTCAGGGTCAACATGCAATTAAACCTCAGAGGGGCTCTCCAGTCTTACAAGGATGCTAGACATGGAAGGAGGCAGGGCCAGCAAGACAGGAGTGTTAACCTTAATCTGAAGTGAACTGCTGGCTGGTTAACCTGCAGCCGTGGAGAACTGCTACATGTGACCACTGGCCGGTTTCTCGCCGCCGCAGTGAGTCACAGTAGCAGGTAGCGCTGGAACACCGGCGTCTCGGGTTCTCTGAAAGCCAGCTTCTGATTTCTGTTGACCTTATAGCTGCCAAATTGAAGACTACAGCTATATCTAAATTTAACACGAGGGGTTTGTCTCATAATTGTGTTTCTTAGTAGATGTGGTTTATCTGCGTCAGTGGAACAATGCTCATATGAGACTGACTCATTCTCTGTTCTTTCCATCTCAAGTCTATCAGACTGTGTTGTCTTATATCAGGTGGCTCTACAGCCAGACACAGGGCTTTGTCAGAGCCGTGATAATATGAGGCCATAGATGATTATCGTTGTCTAAAATCTTTTCATAAAGGCCGGCTGAAGTCTGTTTGACTTCCTTGCACTTTGTGATTGAGGGGCCACTTGTAATTTTCCTGCCTCGCCTCCTAAACCGCTGCTCTTACAATGAGCATCTGTGAAGGCAGAAAAAAAAAACAATTAGCAGTGGATGAAAAGCAAATCCTCATTTTCAACATAGCGTTATCAATTTGCGGTCTCCTCCATTTCAGCTAATTTGAATGTAGGGGTGAGGAGGGGTGAGAGGCAGGAGGGAGTAAGATAAGGAGGCTGGAAGGTCATTATTTCAAGGAGAATTTACTGGCATGAATGTTGTTTTTATTGCAACCTGCAGTTGACTTCTACATTCATGCTTTACAGCAGCGGATTTACCGGATTTGTTTTTATTTTTCTGCAAATCTTTGACATTAATCTCACCAGTTAACATTATACGATGCAGGATTTTCCTAAACAACTGCATAGACTCAAACAAAAATAATGCCTGTGTTTTCTTCTTCTTCTTTCTTTCTTCCTATGTTGCTGTGTTTGGGGGCGTTTCTGGCTCTGGTCTTCAGTTGGTTGTAGCCCCCAGCTAATAACAGCGCACAGGGTGTGAGGTCGGGACTCGGGTGGGGCCCAGATACACAAACACACAGAGCAGAGATGCAAACAGCAGACAGGATGCAATCACAAAAATCTGGCAATGTGCACCTTCCTGCAGGGCCCAGTCTTCTGTCAGACGATCAGATATGAGGGGGGAGCTGACAAATCCTGCATAGAAAACACCAGGTTCAGGCTTCCTCACAGTCCTTGAGTGCCCTGCTGACATATCAGTAACATGATGACGGTGCATTGTTTCCACTGTCAAATGCCACAGTCTTTTTTTTTTTCCCCCCAAGGTCTTTTGATTAGTTGAATCAGGACACTGTTGCAGTAGTCGTCTTATAAACAGGCTACTGTCCTCTGTGAAATCATGTCATGTCACCATGACATGATTTCATTGAGATAAACATGTTATTGTGAATCTACATCTTTTTATAGAATAACATTATTATAAGCTAGTGTTTTAAATGTGTGATGACGTGAAGTAAAGTCACTCAGGGAACAGTGAAAATGAAAACACAGTACACTGACGACACATTCACGACATTGAAATTGATGATCTTTTCATTTTCATAAATGTATTGTTTTTTAAAATTCAAGTGACTAAAAATCACTATATGTCTAGAAAATGAAATCCCTGAGATCTTTTTTCATTTATCCTCATTCAGCTGTCACTGAGTGGACTTGCCATGTGTTAACTGTAGTAAGCAGAAAAAAACATGTTACCACAACATCCCTGTCACTCTGACTTATAATTTACAGCATGTATACAATATTAGTACCATATTATTAAGTGAAGTACAGTTTAGTTGACACCACTCCATCTGTGCTTGAAGCTGTTTTGCAGAAATACGCTTGGAATGCAAAAATGAGCTCCAGCCTTGTGTATGAATGATTGATAACATTATTTATGTACACTGTATATCACACATTAATAATTAAATCTGTAGCAATCATATATCCATTAGATAGATACAGACGTAAAAATCCAACTGTGCTGCAGATCTCAAACCGCACGATGGTTTCTGAATCGACAGGGGATCCAGTTTCTCTCATAAAATCATTTGTGAATGAGTAACACAGGACTACAGTAAATGACTCCTCATGTTAATAACAGGCAGTCACATCATCATATTAATTAGCTTCACCTCAGATTTAATACAAGGAGTCAAATTTCTGTGGAAGTGTCGACTTAGATTTCCACATTAGCTTAAGAAATTTAAGACGCAATTAATAATAATCGCTGATATCATTACGGATAAGTGGGACACTAGTCGGATGATCTGATGCACTGTGACTGGGGCGAAGCCTGTGAGAGTCTTATGCAACAGCTGATACAAATCCCTTTGTTTCCTTATGTTTAATTGATAGCTTTGTGCAGCACTGTGCAGATTATAACCTCTGTGCAGGCCAGTGGGCATGCAGGAGGGCGGAAGGAACAATCGTCAATTGTGTGTTTCAGTTATAAAGACATTGATGTATAATTGACTTATTAAAGTAGAGTTTGAGCTTGGATGTAGTAGCTTGCAAGACATGAGGATCATGCGAGAGACCTGTAATCTTTGGAACGTTTGAAGAGGGTTGAGGTTCCTGACAAAGCTTAACTGATGAGAGGAAGGGGCTTGAATCTGACAATAGAACTCATGTTCAGATCATATCTCTTGAAAAAGCGAGGAAATCAATCGATGGTATTATGTTGGAGGAGCTGAGGATGGGGAATCTCGTGCCCGAGGATAGAGGAAGAAAGCTCCCTACATCCTTAGATGGTGCTGATAAGTGATGATGATACAGTAATGATGAGTAAGGTGATCACAATGAAGACAATTATGAGGATCAAAATGATGAGGGTGAAGATTTTGCCATTGATCTGCGGGATTTTGTTCTTTGTCTGAGCGGATGTTAAAAGCAAATATGGCTGCTGGTGCCATCTGGTGCCTTATGGTATGTTAGGGGATTAGTCATGCTGCACATAAACTGTCTCATGGAATTTTCTTTGTCATTTCAACATTAACGCAGCCTTCCAACAGCGAGTCCTAGACTATTTTCCATCTGCATGCATTTCCTCCTCAGGAGCACGTTTCCAATTTCCCTTCATCCTCAGCCTGACACTTGGTATGTCAGCACTTTTAATGGAGTGTTTCATGGGGTGATACAGATACTGCAACCTCATACATGCACACACACACACACACACAGAGAGAGAGACGAGCTCAACTGCTAAATATTTGCTATTTGCTAATATGTCCTTTGTTTCTCATTCTGAAAGGGTTGCTATAAAAAGCCGAGCAGCATTGCTCTATATAGAAAATTTCATCTCTCTTCATGTATTTAGGATTATTGTTTTATGAATATCATCTCTTTTCTGGGATTTTAATTAAGGATGCAGATTCCATGGCGATTTGATTCAAAGTCAGTCGAAAATTTAATGGATTCCTTTTATTAGCTTTCGACAAATTGCCTTTTTAGTGGGAAGAGCATTTGCATTATTCATTTGTGAAAGAGCGAGCATTTATGAGTTCATTTAGTTTAGCTCGAGATGAGCTCAGCGACCAGGAGTGGGACTCAGAATGACTCATCACAGAGGAGGATGAAGCACGCCGTGTGAGATGAATCTCATGTGACCTCTGACCCCTTGCCTTGCTGTCTTGGCTGTGTAGGTGATCCAGCGCAGGGAGGATGGCTCAGTCAACTTCTTCAGAGGGTGGGAGTCCTATCGTGAGGGATTTGGCAAGATCACCGGTGAACACTGGCTCGGTAAGTGGCTCAGGTGTGTGAATGCGTATGTGTGTGTGTGAGTGTGTGTGTTCAGCAATGTGTGACTCATGCACATGTTTACTGCAACCTGCAACACCACAGCAGGCCAAACCCTGGAGAGTGGATTTTCGCCCGACTTCGGTCAACCGGCTGTAGTTTTATCTTGTGATTTTATAACCCTTTCAACAACATAATGATAGCCGCTATGACATGAAGTCACAAGTACAGCACTCCAACTCAAAGCAGAAAGAAGAAAGACACTCAGTGACAGAGCGAAATAGCTAGTCATGGTGATGGAGCAAGATAAAGAGAAGCCCAAAGAGAGGCAGGCAGAGAGAAATTAGATGACTTTGGCCCTTCATATCATCAGGAATTCAGTAATAGCTATAGTTCTGTGGCTTAAAGAGGATTGCAGAAAATTAAAAGGTGTGTCTAAAGTTCACCATGAGAGCTTTTCATTCAACACGTTTTTTTTTTTCCACATGACAAACACAACAACAGTATCATTTCTTTTTTTTATTGAACCTCACAGCTTCTCAACACTTGCCTTGCGCTCAAAAATGTGTATTTTCCAGGGTTATTCTTGTCCAAATCCTTGTTTTTCTTGCCGGCAGCATAAGTCCATGCCTCCCCTCAAATTTTGACAGCAAAAGAACGCCAACAAAAAAATGAACTCGACTGTGAAATTATCAACTTCATCAAAGCCAAATCCCTCGTCTTCACGCCACTTCTCATTACATCTACCAAAATATTTCATCGTGGGGAAGGGGGGATGCTCTTTAGCTTCATCGTGGTCAGCTGGAAAATGGTGGCGGTGATATCACATATTGTATTTATTTCTATCTGTTTATGTTCATAGAAAGAAAAAAAAAACTTCCAGATGTCTGAAAGAGCCTAGAAATATACAGCTTGTTCACAGAGTGGTCATAAAGCTTCTTTTTAATTGGTTTGACATTTGTTCAGGTAGCAGGAGAGCACGACACATGAACAGATTGACAAGAACATGAAAGCACGTCTCTCACATCAGGTGTTAAGTATGAAGATTGACCGGAAAAAGCACGTGTGAGGGTGAAGGCAGGGCAGGTGAGTTTGACTCTGTGGCAACATGTGATCACTGTTTTCATAGACTTAACACCTCGCTGTGATCTCTGTCTTTAATTGTCACATAATCTAAGCTATTATCCCTGCGTACCCAAACAACCCCAGTGACCTGTCTCGGTGGTATGTCGGGTTTTTTTTCCCATGTTACCTACAGTCTGCATATAGATTCAACCTACGCTTTAAATACGGTTGTTAAAAACACAACCTTGGGCTTGTGCCTGAACGTCTCACTTCCGAACCATTAGCCACTATTCAAGCACTCATTCTTTTAGTCCTGATCCCACAACCTTGTACACTTGACTCCCACGTAGCACATGCTGTATATGCTGTGATTCATGGGGACCCGAAACAGTGATGGCGACAACACTCTGATGATGACTCATCACATCAAAGTTGATGTAAAACAACTTATCTTATAAACTTCATAAAAACTGTCATTAAACAAGAAAGTTCATCGCCCAATCAGCATCCATGGGGAAATCATCGGGATAATAAGCTGTTTCATATTCTTGCATTACTGATCACCAAATCTGGTCGGCTCACACAAAAACAACAGTCCCAAAAAACGCTAAGCATTTGCAGAAATGTTTCCTCAGGAAATTTGGCTTGAGCAGCAGAGTGTTAATGAGCTGCCGCCCCGGTAAGTCCACGTATCTTTACAACCTCTCATCACAGTTCGCTCGAGATCCGACCGGTCGACTAAGTGGAGCTTGAAGAAGTTTATTTCTGTAAAAACACACGCTTGGTCACGGTCAAGGTCACGGACGTGCAATACCACAGCTGAACTGCTCTCCCTTCAGCTCTCTAGATTAAAGCACACACACACACACACTCAGAGCAACGCTGTGGACATTTATAAGAATCTGTGGGCAGCTCAGCATGCAGCCATGCTAAATATTGCAGATTAATGATTGCACATGGTAAATTATTTGTTTCATTTTGTGCCTTATCTTTGTTTATTACTGTTATCAAGCCAAGCAAATGTTTCTTGGAAATTACAGAGGACGTGTGATGAACTCACAAACGCACTCAAAACTAACAGCTGCAATTATTCTTCTTATATTTTACACTTGACAACATCTGTTAGTTAAAGTGAAACAACATTATTGCATCACATTAATCTGCTTAAATGTACTTTGGTTTCTAAACATCTATGATCTAGGCATCACTTTAGGCTATTTGAAGCACTTGTCCATCAGACGTTAGTTTCAGTAATTAATAATTCACATTATGTTAATGAGGTTGGAAACATTTGGGATTGCCGCTCTGTTATTTTATAATATTAGATGCATGGTTTTGGGTCCCTCACCACCTTCACCGCTGTGTCCTTGCTCGACGCAGGACTGCTTGTATATACTGTAGCGTTTGCAGAGTTTATGTGAATTAATGGAGATCTAGGTCTCTTTGCTGACCTGAGGCCATTACAGAGTGCAGCCCATAATAAAAAACGTGGTTAGAGTGCCAGCTAGATCTCCCAATGGGACGCTGTAGGAACATGGTGGGAATATGGAAAGCTCAGGATTTAGCAGACTGAATTTGAATGAGCCGGCAGGCTACTTTGAACCTTTCAGAGTACCCTTGCTCATTCAGGGTGTGCTGTTGTCTCGTCACCCCCATCATCGATTACCCTCAGGGCAAAAATGAAAAATGGATCCATGCTTGCCTGCAGCCTAGATAGAAATTCATTGCAGCTACCTCCGCCACACCAAAATTGCTCACTAATGCCACCCACCAGCTCCGAAGATCTGTACGTTTCTCGTCATCCTAATATGCAGGTACATTTGATTTCATTTAGGATTTTTGCCGCGCTGCATGTATCGAACTTCTAATAGTATAACGGTGACAATAAAGATCATCAGAAGAAAAAGAAGCGTCATGATGAGAAGCGAGCCAGACAGAGTAAAGGAATCCTGCAATCTGTGGTTCTTTTTGAAAGTTTCTAAGAGACGTGCGGGTTGACACCATCACACATGTGAGAAAATTCTCGCATATTTGGTCTCACATGCATGAAGCAAATGAAAAAGGTGCCGGTTCTGGGAAAATCAATAAGGATGTCTTTTCATTTGGCAGTTTGGCAGCTTAGGTGTCAATTAGCTGAAATATAGATTTTATGTGGAGTCTCAATTCTGAAGCTGCCACAGTGGTGTTTCACTTTGATTTAAGATGCTGTTGTTATTGCTTAATGATGAAGGTATAGATATATCATGAATCATAGATAATGATTGGGTCTGCAACCTCAGTTTCTGCTTATATGCAGTCGTTGTTGATGTAAAGCTGAGTCTTTGGCCCTACTGTTTCTTTTCCTCTTGAAATTGAAGGGCATTGTGCATCACTAATTTGCAGTTGCTGTTCCTGGATACTGTTTACGTCAAGCAACAGAAAGAAAATAACAGAAAGATATAATTCCTGCATGCTGTTTGTATAACTGTAAAAACCAACATATTGCTGAATAATATCTCCCAAAGGAGAATGTGTAAAGAGGATAAAACTGGGTCGAGGCAATTCCATTGTTGCCATCAAATCTATTAGACACCTGGTCTCTGAGGTTGATGCAGACTTGTCCACCTGTAATACAGGTCCTGAAACAGTTTAATGCCGTCCCAAAGAGACTAACCTAGATTTCCAGATGGCCTATTACAATAACATACCTTGGTCTGTGTTGTTGAAAGCAGCACTTAAATCCAGCAGAAAGAGGATAGACAAATGGTCTATTGTCATATTCATGTCCTCTCTCCGGGCTTCGCATCCATAAACTGTAGCTATAATTATACGTGTGTACAAGCAAAATATTATAACAGAAACTCAAAGGTGTCACTTCAGCTAGTGTGTATTGCACAATTACAGAATATCAGTCTAAAGTTGACACAGACAATTTCCACTGACATTTTGTCCTTTCTTTTTGCAAAACCCATCATCAGAGCAGTGACGCCGAGGAGAAAGTGTTTTGAAGGCTGTTTGTGAGAAAGTTTACTTGTTAGGTCTATGAAGGTGTAATTCTTGGAAAAAAGACAGAAGCATGTTTGAAATTCCACTCAGACATTATCCCAACATCAACTGGTTCGTTTAAATTACACAAAATGACATGTTTTAAAATCAGTATTATCTCATTATGTTTATACTTAATCAAAAATGTTGCTTTACTTTGTCTCTGTGAGGAGAAACAGGAACACTTAACATTCCTGAGCAGTACTCAATTTTATTAATCAGTGGAGCATTAACAGCTTAATCAATACCTCTAAATGGGATTCTAGTTTTCTGGTAGCTCAGAGTAATAGGAATTAATATTAATTTGTTGTCATACCAACTGCTGGATTGGATTTCTGTCATCTGCTGATTTATTTTTATTAAGTTTGTGATGTATTTTTCATGCTGCAGTCATTTTGGACAACTTTTTTCTTTTTTCGCATTTTGAGTCATATGAAGTCTCTATAAGTATAAGAATTATGTGAATAATGCAAAACTAAGAGGTGAATCTCTTTTCTTTTCTTCTTGAAGCAAAAGGAACATTGCTGTCTGGTTTTTTGAAGCATTTTGGGAAAATCCCTCATTATCATTTTGACACTACGAGAAGATGTGTGAGAAATTCACACACAGGGAGTTTTATGGATTCTCTAATTGAAGCAGCAGTAGTTTTCTGAAAACACTCCTGAAGCTCCAAATGCATGAAACTTTGCTCGCTGGGCTATAAAACAGAACCAGCAAAGACTCCTTTCTTTGAGTAACCTGGTCAGGTGAATCCAGCTTGGACATTGCATTATGTATCTGGTTTTCTTCTCGGAGTCCGTGTATCGGAGCCGGTGTATGGGGAAAATTAGGAGAGACAGAATCTGCTTTTACATCAGTCAAGGTTGGTGTATTGATGTCACGGTGCTGCCCTCACCTCCGAGCTCTTTTCATTTACGGTAAGCCGTTTTATTCACCACAGGAGTGTTCCTCCTTTATTCTGGCCAATGTTTACATCCCGCCTCAAGCCTGTGTGAGCGAGGAGCTGCAGCGCTTGGCTAACCAGATAACCGGTATGGAGCAAGAACACCCGGACTCTCTTCTCATTATTCTGGGGGATTTTAGCAGAGCAAACCTCAGCCATGAACTGCACAAATACAGACAGTATATTAAGTATCCCACTGAGGACAGAAACACACTGTCACAGGGTGTTAAAGGACGCTTGCTGCTCTGTCCCCTGTGCAGCTTTTGAACCCTCTGATCTCTCATCTTCTTCCAACTTACAGATGAAAACTAAAATCCAGAAAGCCTTAAGTAAACATGGGAAGACGGGCCAATGATCTGATTGAGCTTGCTGATGCTGTAACATCGTGAGGTGAGATGGAGAACATGCAATCCTACAAAGATTTTAAAATACAGCAATAAAAACAGGTTTATAACTAAAGTCAGGCAAAAGATGGGATTCAAAGAAAAGAAATTAGAGCAGACAGAAGAAGCAACACTGACAAGCTCGCAAATTTCCCTGGTCTCAGCTCCATAGATTTCAAATGATTTCCCTTCATCCCCCTCTCCTCCCATCCAACCTGCATGCTGCATCGGTGAAGACGATGTCTTGCGTCTCTTTCAGAGACAAATGACCAGGAAAGCCCCAGGCCCAGATGGCATCTCACGCTTCTGTCTGAAGGCCTGCGGTGACCAACTGGCTCTCATCTTCGCACAGATCTTAAGCAGATCACTCAATTTGTGTGAAGTTCTCTCCTGCTACAAATTCTCCACATTCCTACTGTCTCCCATAAAGCTTGCATGACAGGAACAATGACCACAGGCCTGTTTCCTTCACATCGGTGGTCTCTACATTCTTTGAAAAACTGGTGATGGCCCACTGAAAGCACATCACAGGCCCCCTGCTGGATCCCCTGCTGTTTGCCTACCAGGCACGCACATTGGTTAATGAAGCAGTCATTATGGCAGCGCGCTCTATCTGGCAACATTTTGAATGGAGAGTTACTGTATGCAAGGATCCTCAACTCAAAACTCACTCAACTTACTCACTTCCACCGGCTTCCTGGAAGACAGGAAGCAACAGGAGAAGCTGGAGAAACTTGTGTCCTGCTCTGGCATTCCCCAGGGGTGTGTATTCTCCTCACTGATCTTTTCCTTCTACACAACTGGCTGCATCTCTGGGGACACCGGTCTTATCTGAGACTCAGCTCCTTGAGCACATTCAACACTGTGGTCATGGGAATGGACATTTTCCGGTTTAGACCAAGGTTTGTAAAAAAAGCACAGGGTGTACTACCTGTGCCAGCTGAGGAAGTTCCTTCTGTCATACACACCTAACTTGGCCTTAAGAACAGGTTAAATCCAAACTGATGAAAATGTCATGGCATCAACCGGACTACGATCCAGGACTTCCGCACCACTTGAGTCAGCAAACATGGTTGCAGACCCCTTTAAGCTTGGCCTTGAATTATTTAACTCCTCTCTTCTGGCAGGTGCTGTATATTAAAGGATTGTTTATACAATCCAATATCCACCTTCTCCCGTAGGAGTTTCAACTAACGCCCACTCCCGCAGATGTGCCACGCCACTCCTGCCTTATCACGTTCACAGATTCTGATCGCTGTCTCTCACAATACCATACTCTGCTGGAAATCTGCCCCATCCCTCAGGGAAAACAAGACACATGTAGCCCTTATGGATTGTTTTAATCTAAAACAAAAATGCTAATACGGTTACTCAACTGTTTAATAAGCCAGCTGTAGAAGACGTGAACTGAAAATAAGCCTTATTAAATTCCTTTAAAAAAACAGCTCTAGCCTGAGGCGGCGGGAACTAAAAGTTGATGAAAATGTTATGGATCGTGTCCTTGTTTCTCTGACAGTTTATGTCATTTCCCACACAGCAAGAGATGCAAGCCAGATGTTGTAATATCAGACTTGAGAGCAGCAGTGGTGGTGTTATTGTTTCAGATCAGATTTTGTTTAGGGATTGCAGTTTTAGCAAAATGTTGTTGATGTTGTTGACAAAAATGCTTTCATCCAACTGCACAACTAGTGAACAAAGAGCAAGTATGGAAACAGCAGAGAAACTAAACTGAACTTAACTTTATTTGGAAGCTTTCATATTTTCATATATGAACTTTCATCCCTCTCTCATCCTGTGATGATCACTGGGTAAATGGATCTGCTTGTATTCCTGTTGCAGCCCACTAATTCAGACCAAAACAAGCAGGCACAGAAACAATTTCTCTCCATGTGACTTTACAATAATGAACAGAAAACGCAGCCGCATGATGAATCAAAATATCTGCTCAATATTTGTGTAACACAATCTACCCTTTACATTCTACTTGCTGTGCTCCCACTATATGCTCCCAATACACAGCACCATCACATTATTGATTACACATTATTATTTATTTAGACTGTATATACTGTTACCAGCAAGACCCTGTATTTACAGTGTGCTGACCGGTATATAGGATGTGTTTGGCTGTTTCATAACTGTGCATCTGTCTGTGCACAAGAAGAGGCTCCGACCAACAAAGACAAATTTCTTTTCTGTCCGAACTTGCAAGCATATTGACCAATACAGGTACCTCTGATTACCAGCAAATGGGTTTAATAAAGGAAAGGTGAAAGCCCCATAGACAAAAAATAACAACTCACATTATTTCTCTATTATTACATTTCAGGATCACATACAGCAGAGTCATTTTTCCCTTCAAGTAATTAGTGATTCTCTTTTTGCCGAGGATGCCCAGAGCACGTCATATCATCGTATTTTTGTGATGGTCCCCAGCAGTGTGAGAGGGGGGGAACAGTGTAATAAGACCCATGCGTCTCGACTGCTCTGCCTGGAAGTCGTCCTCCATCTGACGAGTGCCTCGTTGTGATCTAACATTCCTCGGCTGACTGCCTCATTAAAGATACACTTACAGCTGCCAGTGAAAAAGAAGTAGGAAAGCAAACCCATTTTTTGCCTCCTATACAGTCTTTTCTCCTGCCTGTCACTAAAATTGCACCAAGTTCTGCAGGAAATTGCAGTGTTAACCACTTTACATACTGCTCACCTTTAACGAGCAGGGCATATGCAAGTGCTATAATTGAGCTCTCAGCCCGCCCTGAGTATTGTAAGCTCATGTGATTATAGGGAGGTGAGCCACAAAGAATAAGACGTTTGCGTATTTGTGTTAGTGTTTATGTGAAAGTGAGGGTGCAGATGGGAGCCGGGCGGGGGGATGACTATAATTTGGAGATGGGCGTTTGACAAGCTGGGCTGTCTGTGTCAGTCCTGAGCGAGTGAGTGCCACTTCACATCTAACGGGCAGCCTGAAAAGACAGAGGAGACAAAACAGGGTACAGTGGCAGAGTTGGACAAATGTTACAGCAAAGGGTTCAAAATGTAACCGCGTATTTCTTGTAAGTAACTTCATCGATGCTTGTGAAGTCAGACACTCACACACAAACACACGTGGTAAATCAGGAGGTGTACCGTGCAATTGCCAAAACTTGTCTCTTGTCCTTCTTTTGCTCTTTTATTTCCTCTCCTATCTCTCCTATCTTTATCTCATTTCTGTGGCAGGAATCCTGCCCATGTTCCTCAGATCAATGCGAAACAGCGCACAGTCTCTGGCAATTAACTCCCAGCCTCAAGAAGTTCTCAGAGCTTAGAGAAGCAGTGGAGCCACACACAGCAGGGGAGCCCATTCGTCTTGAGGCTGGAGAGAACACGCTGTCCGCACACGTCGCCAGAACACACATGCGATGGGACTGAAAAGATGGATGTGATGGAAAAAAGGGGCAAAAATGCTTATTCTGCTGAGCTGTTGGGAGAAAATGAATGGCAGGGCATTGAAGGGTTACAGCCCAGTGTTGTTGAACCACAACAAAAGATCATAATAATGCAGTGATTTAGCCGTCGTTGTTGGAAACTATTTGCGCCACCATGCAGTTTGAAGGTGGTTGATCCTTGTTTGACTTCTGTAACGCTGCATGATGCACAACCACGTTCTCTCTTATGAAGGGCTCTTCAGGGCATTCACAGCCTAAATGGAACGAGGCATTTATAGACGTGCTGCTCACCGGCGTCCGAGAGCGTCACAAGTTTAAAACAAGTGGCCATTTTTTACTATCGAGTCACTCCACGTTTACCTTATGCAACTATTTCTCTGTTTATCATTTTCCTTCCTCCTAATCTTTTTCTTTCCCACGGACCCGTGCATAAACACATCCTTACACACATTTATCCTCCACAGCTTGCCTCTCCCACAATGCAGCATCCCGAGGCTTGTATTTATATTCTTGTCACACAGTGGAAAATCTAAAGAGGACTGTATCTACAAAAGAGAGCACAAATCAAAGAACATCACAATTCCTGCGAGGATGACGGCCCATTTTGCCTTTCTTTGTGCGTGTGTGTTTTTTTTTTTCAATTATTTTGTCTGCGGACAGTTTTGTGCAATTGAAACGAGCCAGAGATGGTCGACATGACCAGGAAGCGAAGGACCGAGGGTTTGAATAAGTATTTGATCATACACACGGGGGCTATTAATAAACCTCCCCTTTTACTTTGCATAACCCTGAAGTCCAAGATGGAATTGCATCACAATCCAGCAGCACTGATTACTCTGAAAACAGTCGCCTGCTCTCAGAGATAGAAGAGAAAAACCAGGCTGAAACATTTGCTGTAGTCGTGCCTTGACCTGTCAATGGTTCCTCTGTGAAAATCTGCCAAACGCTCCAATCATGTGTTGCTGCTTCTTCTCCCAGCTTATCAGCGGCACCACTGACAGCAGCAAGGTCAAGGGTCAACACCCTTCACCACTCACAGGTTAGTGAAGAGAGGGGGATGGAGTGTTGATCGATCGTTCTCTGGGAGATTTATTACTCCAGTCTTTAATAGATTGGTGACGCTTCTGCCTCATTTAAAGGCGAGGCTTTTTAGCTGCACAGCTCGCCGATGCATCCCATACGGTTTGCAAAAACATATTATATATTGAGACATTAAGAGAGTTAGACAGACAGGACAGGCGGGAAAAAAATGGAATGATGATAAGAGCAGAAAAATTGGTGAGGTAGCTGGAATAAGGGAAACAGATGAGCGACTTTAGCGAGGATTTGTTAGTGATTATCCTGGAGTAAGAGAAGGGAAGAAGCACGAGTTCAGGAGGGAAAAAAACCCAATAAGTTGTTCGGAAAGAAGAGATGCATAAATTAAAGCTGAGTGAAGACGGGGCTAAAGCTAAAAAATTAATTTAAGAAAAGTCATATTTGATGTTTTTTATTCATAGAGAATTTATAAAACGAGTAATGGACTACTGCCAGATGTGGACGACTTTAATATATGTTTTTTGAGAGTTATAAATAGCGTTTTCCAATTACAGCACTCCATGAAAGTATATTCCAGCCAGGACTATTGTATAAGGCATGCACGTGTACATGCACGTGCATGAAAGCAAAAAGCAAAAAAAAGAAAAAGTACGCACAAGCTCATATACATTCACAGCGACAGTGTGTATAAGAGGCTGACTCGAGCCTGGTGTAGAGTCCATAAAGGCTGCTGCCTCGCAGGAAGGTCACAGCTTAGAGAAACTCTCCACGAGGCTCTACACAGTCTCCCCCTGAACTCTCTCTGTTCCTGTTAGAGGGAATAAATAGCCTCATTATTCCACCAGGTGCTCACCATCCATCCCTGCGTGTCGCTTCCATTGTTTCTAAAAAACTCCTATCACATTGCTGTCAAAACTCTTCATTCTGTTTGCTTCTCACAATAGTCCCCATAACCATACCGTAAGAATTATTGGACATTTTGAATTATCCTCACAATATAATTTTGCTGTTTATCTGTTGTGCAGCATAGAACTAGTCCTTTGATGATGTTCTGTCTGAGGAAGCACATATTAAATTCAGAAGCATGTGAGCTGTTTACGGCGGGTGACATTAGATCCCCCAGACTCCAGAGAAACAAGTTGTCAGTTTACATATCCGACAACACATCAGCGTGCTCTTTTAACACGAGTTAGCTGGTGCTGTTTTTCAGGATCATTAACCACTCACGCCTTCATGTCGCATGTCGATGGGATTACTCTTGATGCACACAATGTTGTCAGCTGCATCTCTTTAGCTTATTTCTAAGTCGCATGTCGAGACGACGTAGAGCAACCGATGTTTGTTCTACCATCTCCTACTGGTTGACACCCAAAATTGAGAATTTTCTTTTGGAGTTCAAATGGTTTTTTTTATGTATTTATTCATATATACGATGCAGAAAAGGTAATTATTCTTCAGGTTGTTTGGGCTCTATTTGTACATTGTGCTGTTTTAAAGCAAGTTAAACAATGATGATTGGACCATCTTGTATAAGGCCTGCAGCTTAATGATGCAATAATCAGTCATTAGTAGTAAAGTACAGCAAAATATTTCACAAATAATTTTGTTTGTACATTTGCAAATCAGTCATTTGGCTGAATGATGTATAATAATATAACAGTCAAGGGCACAGAATATATTTTGCACCCTTGGTTCACATTTTGTGCAAATCTTGATAAATAATCATCCAACCTGACATATTATATGTTTACTGCCAGCTCTTTACACTTGGTAAAATAGCCTCCACATTTGTTCCCATGACTTATTTTTAATTGACTGAACTGTCTGATGTTCAAGCCACCTAATTCTAGAGGCTCGTAGTGCATTCGTTGTAGTTTCCCTGCTATCTATAATCAACTTTAGTCACGGCGAATAATACATTTTTCAGTAACACTATAATTCCTAATATGTGGGACCTTTCACAACACAATTACAGCATATTGAACTAAAGCAAAACATTGCTTATTGTGATCGCCTAGAGATGACCCGAACATCAGGAACACAATTGTTTGTTAGTGCCTGGTGCAGCTCTTCACAGTCAGCGTCTGCCCACACACTGCACCCATGCGGCTCGTACTGCCTGTTCGCTTTTTACCCTGCAGATTTCCTCCCTCCAGCCGTACCCACTGATAATTATAATCCAGAAGACCATTTCATGGGGTAGTACAACCGCAGCAGTTTGCTAACGCTGTTTAATTCCTCAGTATGACGCAGTGCACAATTTAAAGAGTGTTTCAGTGAGAGCGTTTCATACAATTGCTGCCATAATAATTGGCTCCACATGAAAAGGGCTTTATGTAGTTTATGTATTACATTGGTCCCCGGCTATTCACTCGATACTTGGAAAGACGGGCATTATCCTTGGAAAGGTAAAATACTATGCACTACATAAATGCATATACTAGATGAACGATGTCTCTCTGAGGACAAGTGTCTCTTAATGTGGGCGTGTGGGTGCTACGCATTATCGCACGTAGCCTTCTGTGAGCTCGTTGAACTAACTTAGAGTACAAAAGTTGTTCAACTCCGTTTTCACCAGCTAAAGTCTGCCTCAAAAAATTAAACCTTGAAAAGATCATTCATGCTTCTATTGCATCACACCTAGATTATTGCAAAGTTCACTCTGGTCTTAGTCACACTCTCACCTCCAGCTTGTTCAAAATGCAGCTGCGAGGCTTTGAGTCAACTCCAAAGGATGAAACCATGTTACTCCCATCATGCCTCTCTTCACTTTTGCTGACTTTTCAAGCTCTGTGGGATCCTGGACCCAACTATATTTCTAACTTACTTGCCCCCTGTGAGCCTGTACGTAACCTCCTCAGCTTGGACCCTCCTGAATCCAGCCTCGTCACAAAAGCTGACCAGGCTTTTACAGTAAGGACCCTTTATTTATGGAACTCTCTACCTGAGGATCTCAGGCTACCGACTTCAGTCCCCTCTTTTAAATCTCATCTGAAAGCCCATAAAAGCCTTCTCTCAGCAAACATTTGATTTATTTTGTTTTATTTCATCTTACTGCACTACTCTGATTCCACTAGTTTTTGCTTTTACCGGTTATTATATTGCTGTATAAATGCACCGTGTAGCCCTGCTCCCTTTTCCTGTTTTACCCTGTTTGTAAAGCACTTTGTAACTACATTTTGAAAGGTGCTATATAAATAAATAAAGTAAGCACATTAATATCTTTGAAACAATTTCAGACTGTTTCTCTCTCCCATCATCAAAGCCCTACACATACTCACATACTGTAAATGCTAATGCAGACAGATGCCGATGGATATTTAATACACGTTTTTAAAAATGCATGAGAGCGTCTCGCATGTAACCACATGTGTGTGTACTCTCCACTTAACTGCATCTCGAAGGCAAAAGAAATCTACACGGACAACGTATTAAACACTGCTAACTGCTACAGTATGTGGCATTTGAAGTGTGAGTACATGTGTACATGTCCATTATATGTGCTTAATATGTTGATTAATGCACAAGCTACAAAGTGCAAAGCAAAATGTAACAGAGGTTGTGATTAAGATGAGAGTGGAACTGCCAGGAAATAGCAGAATATATGATATGATACCATATCCCGCATGACAAAGAGGAATATAAACTACAATATCTCCCAGGACTTGAATCCCCTGCAATCCATTATTTAGAGCATATGTAAGTGTTTTCAGTTAAAGCTCCTCCAATACTGCATTCATATCCAATCAATTATTCAAGATTGTGATTCCTCTTCAGTCAGTCCGACACACTGATGCCGCCTGTCCAGGGATCCAGTCATGCAGCCAGCTGAGGTCTTGCCAATCAGCCGCGATGCTGACACAATGATGCCTCAGCCTCCAGCTCTGCCTCTCCTTCTTTCAGGAGGGGATGCTGTCTCTGATTGGTGTGGCTGTACCCTGGCAGACACTCCATCTGCACTAGATTGCACTGCCGGAGTGGAGATAGCTGCAATTTGCAGCAATTCTGCCAGTAATTTCGATATGTATGAGGACCAGAGCAATTCATAGCCCTCTCCACAAGGCCCAGGTACTTTATTTGATGCCTCTCATCACCAGCCTACAGGTATATTCCTCCGCCTTTCTACTTGTGCTGGTACGAAAGTCTGGTTTGGATCGTGCCGCCGGAAAACGCTCTTTAATAGGGGAAGGGATTTTATTTTGCAGAAGAAGTAAAAATGAATGAGCAGAATCTTCTAAAGATATGTTGAAGGAGCACAGATGGTTGAAAATGTGATTGAGGGATGATTGAACAGATCTCCTAATGACAGAGACACAAGTCTTTTTAAGCTTCTCGGCGCATAATTCCCTTGGCGATTTGTTTCATGTAATAATTCATTTCATCGTTCGTCCGGACTTTCTTAAGGGCTTTCAATTAAAGAATACATAACACCATTTCAGTTTGTACAAAACTGTGTCACATTGTTCATGCCTGGTCAGACGTTAGACAACAGCACAACATACAGATTAACAATTCATCATTTCAAACTCGACTCCTCTGAGCTGAGGCGAGCACACGTTTTTGCAGCATTGTAAATAAGACTCTAAATAACGGCTGACGGTAAATGTGAAAAGCATGTTTCTCTCACTGAATTAAACAGACGTCTGACACCCCAGTGCTACTTTACACTGTTTGTAAGAGTTACTACCTCTTCTGGAAGCTCTTGATAGACACTTTCTCCTCATTCAACTCTTGAGCCCAGTCTTGGGAACATTTGTGTACACACTTTTGTAGGCCATACTATTATTAGTTTTTTTTTTTTTTTAATACTGCAATGTGGCCTCTATTTCAGCCTCATTTCATCCAGTCAGGGGATTTGTGGATTTTTTTTTTTTTTAGTAGGCTGAATGGTCAAAAAAAAAACCCGTTTCTGTTGATCATATTAGTATTTGAAGAAGAGTGTCGTGACATTTTAGAAAATCATACAATTCTAATGATGCCTGGTGCTTAATTAGCGCTGAACTCTTGGCAGCTGCATTACAGGCAAACAGTGCTGGAGGGTCTGAAGCTGTGTGGCCCCTTTGGACACTCTCTCCCTCTCAAACCCCTCATTACTCTGGAATCAGAGGATGGAGGGAGGAGGGAGCTTAGTAAGACCATCACACTGCCCTTGCCCAGCTTTAATGGTGTCATGTGCCCATGATCAAAGTCGTGGTATTTCAATGTTGGACTCCATCATGCTTTGCTTCATGTCGACTCTCCCCCTCTGTTCTTCTCTCTCTGTCAGTGTCTTTCCTTCTCATCCAACACATTCTCTCTCTCTCTCTCTCTCTCTCTCGGCTCAGAAGTCCTTTTAATGCATTTTACATTTTTACCTTTTTACCCCTCAAGGGCTCAAAATTAAAAAAAATGTACTGTACTGGGGTTCTCTAGATTTCTACCAAGTCTCAATCCAGTACTAAATTCTATTCAGTCTGATCAGGTTCAGACTGGGTCCATGTATGAATATGCTGAATACCCAAGTGAATTTACAATCAAGTCTGTTCATGGGGAGTGTTGTTATCATTGTAAGGCGAGAATATATATGTTCTTTTGCAAGTGTCAATCATGACGTGCAGCTAATCATGAACTTCAGCATGCTAACATGTTTATGCATCAAACTATGCATCTTAACCATTTGGCATCAGCAGGTCGTGCTTATTGTGGTCACCGGCTTTTATTATTAGACAACAGAAAAGTTAAAAGATGATCCAGATTCTTGCAGTTCATCCTGAGGGGATCGTGAACTTGTGCACCAGATTTCATGGCAACCTAAGCAGTAAGTGTCACACAGTTTACTGAAATGAACCTCATGGAGGATTCCTCTTGGACCTGCATGAAATTTCATGGTTATACATCCAGGGATCTTTCAGTCTGGACCAAAGTGGTGGATTTACAGATGATCCAGACTGCAGCATGGTTAAAAATGTTCAAACATGTATTACTACTTTTTCAGCTGCTTGTTAATGATTGGCTCATCGTGCTGGGTTGACCATATTTTGGACTATCTTTGAGTCTATGTCAAATCTGTTTTGACTATTCTTGGTTTCCTTTCGGATTGTGTCTGTTTTCCTTTACTGTATTTATGCACATTGGGTTCAGGGAGATTTTCCAGGGGTCTGTTTCGGATCAAATTTTGTCCCCATGAAGACTTCTTGCAGATGGATCTGAACCTGTCTGATACTGTGTGTGTGTGCTGTGGCCAGTTATTGTCAAGTTGACATATTCTGATGCAGATTTACCTTCTTCTTCTGTCTCCTACTGCTAAACCCTGAAGCTTTGCGTCTGTGTGAATGCTGCATACCCAGTGGATCTTTATGCCCTGCCTGTTGCCAGTCTTTCCCGTCAAGCTGGGGCTGCTCTGCTCATTTTGTTTTACCTGAGAGCACCTCTAAATATTAATGCGGTCTTCTCTCTGAATTACAGCCTTACAGGCCTGCCAACTCTCTCAGCATTTGTCTACCTGCCTCTCTTTCTCTCCTCCACTTTCCCTCTGTATCTCCCCTTCACTCCTCTTGGCTCAGTCTTTCCACCCCGAAGGTTAATTTCTGATGATATCAGATGTGATGGGTTGTTGGCTCGCATTCGTCTCTCTCATGATTTTATGACTCTAATCCTGCCACTTGAGCAAAATCCCCTCCTTTATTTTGACCGGTGGATGGCATTTGGAAGCATTTAGTTTCACAAAGGCATGAGGTTGAAAGCAAACCAGAAATCTAATACTGACATCAATCTGAGCTGTATGGCATCAGATAAATTAATCTTAGCCAACACTGAAATCAGCTTGACTTCGGAGATTGTAATTGGTTGTGTCACCCGTGTTTTACCTGCCCTTCTTATCTCTTAACAAAGGGATCCAGTTGGAGTGGGATAAACAAGCAAGCCGGCTTGGCTGGGACTCGAGCAGCAATTTTTGTGGATTTCTGACTGATTTCTGAAGAGCATCTGGAGTGGACCAATAGGATAACATCCAGCCCACTTAGCCACACACGCTGCCGTTGAAATCCTCTCAAACAGACACTAATGATGAGGTGCACCGGTGGAGTGCTGCGAGAAATCAAAGCTAATAGAAAACATTTAAACAGACTCAAAGACAACACAATCGTGAGCAAATGCAGCAACAACTCAACAATCCTCAAAATCAGCCACTTTGAATGCTGTTATTAGAAAAGAGCATGTTTGCAATGGGGAAATATGGAAACACTGGAAGCTTTCAAGTGACATTTTATCCATGATTACCCGCATTATTGTACACTCATGCCTTCAAAGGCACTCACTCTTAATTTCCAACATTTGTCAACATGTGAACCCAAACTGCATATGCTATATTATTACCATCAGTAATCACTGTCAACTGCGTAGTCATAGCAGACATTCTGACTCCCGTTTCTGTGCTCAATTATGTCTGCACATATTCTTAGAGCAAAGGCGATGTTTTATGCATAATATATCATAACAGGACCTGAATACATGAGGAAATTTCCACGTGGATCCTGCCGGTGAAACGCTGAGATGATGAGAAGGAAATAAACATGGAAGGAGTCGGTGATGATGTGAAATAATTATTATGTATCTCTAGTTAAAGTGTAACTCTGTTGGTTTGCAGAAGACAAACAATATTGCGTGATTGATTTATTCCTAATTGGTTGCTTAGTTAAACTGTGGCAAACATGTTACTTGGAGGAATAAATGCATGACATTAGTTTTAGACTCGTCGCTACTATGCATCATCATGACCTGCCATTTGGTTTTGCATCTAGACCATTAGACCAACCTCTGTCTGTCGCCATCTATTAAAATAATATGCACGTTCATTAATAATAAGAAGAACGATGAGCATCTGTGTGCAAGAAGCTCCAAATGAAGCTCACTAGCAGCAGTTGAACCATACAAACACGAGATGAAATTGTTCGAGTTACATTAGAAGCAACATCGTCGCCTCCTCCGTGTCCTACTGTGAGCTCACGCTGGCAGCAGCAACAAGAGACAAAGCAACCGGTACTCATTCATTTCAAATGAGCGCTGGGAGACGCGGTGCGACTCAGAGCGGAGTGACAGCTGGCGGAGAGATTTCAGCGAGTCGGCGACAGGAGGAAGTCGAGCAGAGTTTAGCTTTAAATGAGCAGAGACGTGGTTTAGTTACAGGCACCCTGTCTTTCTCAAAGACGAAAAACATCAACACGGCTGTCAACAGTTTAGAAGAACTATAACTGGCCCTGGTTCGTGTGCTCCCTCAGTGTGGACAGTAATGACCTGCAGCTTCTCGGCGATACACTCCCACGAATCACTGCAGGTCTAACCACATGGTTAGCCACAGCCCACAGCTCTGTCTAATCCACAGGATCAAGGTTTGCACTGACCTGCAGCTGACTGTGAATAACTAAATATCTCTAAGGACCGTGTATACTGAATGTAATGATGATATCAGATATAAAGCCACAGAAATAGTTAATGTATGACGATGCTTTGGAGCAGTGTTTCCCAGAGGTAGCTAATTCTGCTCTTACTGGGTTACGTGGAAAGAAATTACAATTTGACTTAAAATATGTATCCACATATAGAGTCAGCTGTAAGACCTGAATACCGTGTGCATATGTTGCAATTGAGTGCATGGAAGTTTTATTTAAGCTAATGAAACTATAAGTAGCCTAATGAATAAATATTGAAAATGATTAGCCTCAAGTATTGAATTAGCAGTTTGATAAATGTTTGACATAATCAGCTAAAAGTCATGGATAAATGGCAACATCCCAATGGCACCAAGTGGAAGAAAGATTGAAAGGTCAATTGTATATAAAAAATATTACAGTGCTAAATAACATCCAGTTTAATATCAATTCAAATGAACACACTCAAATATGACCAGTGGTGTTGATGAAGAGGTGCTTGAGTTCATCTGAAAGAACTGCAACATCAAGTCTGACGTCAAACTGCTGCAAGTTAGTAAGTAATAAGTCACGTCCTAATATAAAAACAGTCGATGTGACAAATTCATATTTGCTGTGTTGCATCTGTGGGAGCTAACATAATAATAGTTAGTCATAGGTTGCATATATAAAACCTGCAAAGACTTTCTCAATTCTCTGGGGAGTTTGGAAGTTTATTCCAACATGGGCCGTATTTTAGAATACTGAAATCTTAAAAGTCATCGAGGTAATAGTGGAGCAGCTGATATTGATCGCTGCCACTTGAAAACCCCAGCTAATTTATATTATCCTCACTTAATGCAGCGAGGCAGCTAAAATATTGTATTTGGTTGCTTTAAGCAGATAAAAACCACCAAAATACTTTCTGCCACTTAAATAATTTTATTGCAGCCGGAGCTGTCCCTGATGGAGAAAGAGAATTTTAAAGCATGGAGTACACGTGTTTCGTGGTGGATTAACATTTAATTATAGAGCGCCGCCATAATAACTTTCTCTCTCTGACTGTCTCTCTCTGTCATTTAATAGCTCCACCAGACTGCCACAGAAACAGCTTTGCTTTCAGTTGCTGTCTGCCTTTCTGATCCTATATGACTTTGTCTGCATACGCTGTCCATTTAAATACGATCCTTGACCGTGAAATGACGAACAGAAGTCTGGGCTTAGAACGAGATATGTCACACTTTCATGATTATAGTATTAACATATCTGTGTTGCAGAATGAAAAAGTCACAGATTAGTCGTATAATTCCCTTTTCATACTGTCATCCTACACACCATTCATCAGATCTACAGAGGCGCACTTTCACACCTGCAGTCACGCTGAACCACCTCCATCTGTGGCACAGTGAGACAACTCCCATTAAAGTCGCTGGGTTTAATTCAGTGAAAATGCTGCGGGTCTGAAATATGCAGCTCGGCGAGCTTTTGTCTACTCAGAAACCCATAAGGATTCAAAGGAAACAATATGTATTAATAAAATATTGCAAAATGTATCTATCTTCAAAGATGAAGCGAGCGACTCCTGAGAGCAGTAATGAGGGCGCTGTGGGCAAAGTGAACAAACATTCCCAAGATCATTATTCCCAAGTTAGACTCAGCCTGGGGAACGGCACCGTGTGTTTGCCGCTGAACAAACAGTGCCGCCGAAATGTTCATTCAGCTAAAGGATATTCTGCGTTCAAGCCTGGAAATGCTTTTTGAATATAGTGGAATCAGCCTCTTCTGCATTTCTTCTATCAGTCAAATGCAGGATACTTGCACGAGTGCAACCGAGCCAGCAAGAAAAAAAAAAAGGAAAAAAAAAAAAAAGAAAGTGCAGCCCCCACAGTCTTCTCTTCCTCCACAAGCATGAAAGAAATGGGACAATGTTAGCAGCCGTAACGGGCAATATCTCGTTTGATCTGCTGCTAGTCTGAACATTCACCATTCATAGTGAAAAGTGAGTGGGTAGGGTTAAAGGATTTGCACTTTCCAAGTTCTTTATATTTGCACGAGGGGGATCAGAAGCTTATACTTCAAAGCATATAGCAGAAGAACATGTATTAAAACTATCCGCCCGTATAGGCAACATCAAAAGTCCTCCACCAGGGTTTTAAAAAAACATACAGTATTGTCCGCTTTATGATAAACATACAGTTCTGAGGAGGAATGAATGGGAATTTCCAAGAGCAAACTTGCAAACAGACACAGGCAGGTCAGAGGTGTGACAGTTAATCTTGAATTTCTTTTGCTTTTTGTCCCACCAAATGTCACAGTTGGCTCTGGGGGAGCAGCAAGCCAGCGAGTTCAGCGCACACCTGTCTCTGTTTTTCTCCCCACGCTCCTGTCTTTTGATGACAAGGGGCGAGCCGACGATAGCAACTCTTTTTTATTCCCTCAGAGCGGACGACGGCGAGCCCCCCCCCCGTCAACCAGCCCCGGGGGCAAAAGTCGCGGCTATGGAAGGAGCCCATCCTCCACCAACTCCTCCCCAACCCTCAATCTCCGTAGAGTAAAACAGCTTGACAGGAAGATTAGGCAAGAGGGAGGGATGGAGTAAAAAAAGAGGAAAAGAAAGACAAAACAAGGGAGGGCTTGAGTTATGGTGGGAGGAAGTCGAGGAGGAGGAGACGGAAGAGTGCTGCTCTTTTTCTCCTTTTCGGCTGAAACAGTCTCAGGAGCTGCCCCCCAGCAACAGAGGGAGAAAAGCATGATGAATAATTAACTTGGAGAAATGTCACAAGCAGCAGAGAGAAGTGTAATCATTTCTCTGTTGGGTTTGGAGATCTGTTTTTTATTCTTTTCCTTTATGCCCTGTAGTGCTGCACTACGCTGAGATTGTGAGCAACCCGTCCCCTAAAAGCATCCAATACATCCCCCTACATACTTTTCAAATAAAAGCAAATAAATCATTAATATTTGGTCCTTTTAGCAGCATCACAGAGACATCTCGCAGACGTCTTCTGCATTTTTAATCAAGTCATTGATGTCACTCTCATTAGCTGTAAAATTACATTTAAGGAGCGGGAATCTCTGGTGGTAATAGTTTAATCAATGTCAGGAAGGCTTGAGCTTTGTTTCTCTTTGCTTCTGGAGAACACAACATGCCCTCTTCAGAATGAATAAAAGATAAAAAATGACAAATTACCGTCTTCATGTTCCAAACAAGCTAAATTTGTCCTCTTCATCATAAACCTCAGAGCTGGGAAAATGAGTTATGGATTACCGTGACCTAGTTTAATGAGGTAATTGCAGACATATATCATTTTTATTTTTTTTCATAGATTTACTTCCAGAAAGGACCAATAGTCTGCTCCCACACGTATTAACGTGTTCTAAATTTAAGATTGGCCTGCTTTTCATGTGCAGCGGAGAGGATAATCTTTGACTTTTTGCCACCTGAATTGCTAATATTCATAATAATGGCCACGGTGAAGGTAATGTTTAGCTTTCAGCGGACACGCTATTTTTAACGCTGCACGTTTTGGCCTCTCAGCTCCGTCGTTGCTGCGGCAGACAGGAGACTGTAATGACATGGATGATTTAATGCCAAAGAATGCTTAAAGATTTTTTTTTTTGTCCCATCAATATGTGTTAATCAGGCAAATTCTAAATGAGATTCCTTATCAGTAAACACATTGATTTGTTGAGAATGAGATGCTGTTTTTGCCTGTATCATTTATCTTCTTTTTAGATGACATTGAGTAATTACGCCTGTATGCTGCTCGAGTAATGCGGAGATTAATCTGTGGAAGGAAATTCAAAGAAACTACTAATTCATAATTTGTTATTTGAAGTGTTGAAGTTATAGAGATGTGCAGTCACTGTTTGCTCAAGAAAAATGACGCGAGGCAGGGCTGGATTATCCCACTAGGGGGCCCCGGGGCTACGATAAGCCGTGGGCCCCTTCTGAGCCCACCCACACAGAAACCAACTAGTATTTGTGATAATTTTACTAAACAATGCATGAAATATTAATATTGAAATTTTAAAATCTATTAAAACTAAATTCCGACACAGGGCCCCTCAACAAGACCTCGACAGCGAGAGAGATAAAATCCAGGAGCCACCTCGTCCCTTGCTATTTCTGTCATTGCCACACAGACAACCTGATGCTCTCGGGGGCCCCTGAGGGTTCCTGGGGCGGCTGCCTGCTTCGCCTGGTTCCTGATCCAGCGTTGCAGAGACAGAAAAAAAAACCAAGGTAGACAGCACAATCAACAGAGAGAGCGATGAAAAACAATGCGCCCTGGTGTGGCCCAGATCTAGAATAGAGGGAATAAAGAAAGCAGACCCTAATTGCTGATCTAAAACGCGTAGGAGGACAGAAGTTTTTTTGGACTAAGCTTCCCTTAAATGGCAAATCAGCGAGAAGAGAGACGAGTCTCTCCCCAATGGAGCAATCAGCATGTTAATACTGAAGCAAAACACCTCAAAAATTCTCCCTTGTATTAGAACCCACTTTAAATAACCTAACAATAGCATTTAATTAACAGGGAGCTACACCTGAGCGTTTAGATTTTAACCAAAGAAGTCTCTGTTGTTATTTCACTTGTCTTCCTCTTTAATTATTCTGAATTAAAGTCTCGCTGAGATTCTCTGGGGCTTTAATTAGGGACTGAATTAAAGTTATGTAAATGCAGTTGGAAGCCGCAGCGTCTTTAAATAGAGTTGTGTTGCATCTGGTATTTTATTTTCCTTTTTTTTTTTTTTTTTTCCCACTGAAAGAGAAAACATCCTAAGTCTTTCTTTTGAAGTTTGTCAAATCACTCCAGGGTACTTTTCCCTTAGGTGTTTGTGTGGATTGATACTTTTTCTCCAAGGGCTGTGACATGAAAAGTATTTCTGCAAAGGAGCCGTATTCTTGTTTCTCAGAACGTGAAAATGTGTTGCGTTTTTCAGCGTCTTTCTATGTGTCTATGCACTTTATCTATGTCCTTGCATAAGAATTAACAGGAACCCGACGTGCATGAAGTCACCTGCCTATGAATGTATTAATGGCCGGTTCTCCGCCTCCAATTTGCTGATCCACTGTGAAAATGAAAAGGACGGGATCAACCTCCCATTGGGCTAGATTAAATCCAAACTAAGTGCCTGGGCCCAGACTGAAAGCTTCTGTCTCTGAATAATAATGGGTTCTTTCAGCTGTGTTTGTCATCAAATTAGCCCTCTACTTCAGACGAGGCGCTCTCAGAGTGCAATTCTCGACAGCGACGGCATTCAAATTAGACGAAGTCAGTTTGAGGTTTGTAAGCTTTAAAACTGAGAATGAGTTTCATTTGCGGAGGTGATGATTGCCGCGGGAGGTAAAATGACAGCGTTGGAGTTCATGAAAAACACCTTCCTTCCTGCGGTGTGTCTGCTTTCATGCCGATTCTGAGTCATGTTACAGGAGAGACCGTAAAACAAACCTTACACCAGCAATTTCAGCCTACAGCTTTCTCTACATGCTCTAAATCCAAACCCCTTTCTTAACCGCGAAGCCTTTGAAGCCTCTCCATCAGTGCACGCTTTCAAATGTTATTTATTTTTTCGTCAAAAAAAAATAAAAAAAACTGCAGCGACTGTATAGAGTGCATTTGTAAGCATGTAGGAAAGCTGTTAAAAGCTGAGTCTTGAGGCTGAGTTCACTTTTTGTTTGTCTTCCTGCATTGAATTTTGTGTTCAAGGAACGCAGGTTGAGTTCCTCCTGCTCCCCTCTGTCTGACACACTATTCAGCTCACACCTTTGATCAACCCAGGAGAGGAAAACTTGCCCTGGGAAGCACCATCACTCCGGCACAGGAGGGGGCAAGGAAGAAGGGATGGAAACCCTTTTTTCCTCCTGGCGCTTTCTGTCTTACACACTCTCTGAAGGATTGAACAACAATTAAAAGATCGGTTCGGGGCATCCGATGAAGAGATGGCAAGCTGGAATGTGAAATAGCTGAGACAGCTGGATGTGAACTGCAAGTGTTCCTTTCATTTATAAAATGGTCTGCAGAGGGGATTTAATCGCAAGTAATGACTTCAAGCACAGATCAGGGATTTATAAAAACACACTTTGACGTGAAAATGATCTTATCTTTGCACAAACTGCAGATGCATACTAAAGCTAATTCTCTCTTAAAACAAGAAAAGGCTATTTAAGATACAGTATATGCAAATGTGCTTCTTCCATTCATGGCAAATTGGGGCCATTAATGATGCTTAATCATGTGCACAAAATCAAAAGTTAATAAGGTTTTATAGATGAGAACAAACAAATTATTTTTACCTTTAACATCAACCCATTCCTGCTAAAGAGCAATCGCACTAATGATGACTCCAACCACTTGTTCCACCTATTTTTTAGTAATGCCTCCTCCAGCATTACATCAAATTGAGCCTTTATCTCACTGTTTTAGTGAATATACCCTGTGAGAGCATCTTTTTTTTTTTTTTTTTTTTTTTGCTCAGAGCTGACCTGAAGGGAACTGAAGTGACTGCATTAGCACTGTAGTGAGCGCTCGAATACTCTTTTATCCATTTGTTCTGAATGAAGCTTAAGGCCTTTGGAAACACAACTAACCACATAACTGACGTGACTGCAGACGACACTTGACTTCAAAATACTGTATACCTAGAGGCCACAGATGTAGTTGACTTCGCCGGCAAACATTACACTTTATTCTTCGGTTTTGAAAGGATAACCTTCGTATCAAGTCAAGTATCCTAGCGTGTGCTGGATGAGTCTTTGATGTTCTGAGACAGAGCAAGGAATTAATCGAGATGTGGTGATGAGTATAAATACTGTTTCATCTGGAAGAATGAGAATCAACTGGTTCAAAAAGCAATTCAGTGTCCTTGTTCAGAATGTGAAGCCCTGCTGGCTAATGCCACCATTCAGTCTTTCTACTTGAAGAATAGTAAAAAAAAAAAAAAATTTTTTAAGATAAACGTGAATTTCATTTTTGAAAATAGTTTTAATCTCACCACCAGGACTCGTACATTGTCAGGTTCGATCTTACAGCATCTCCTTCATCCGGGACATCTCAGCTTGTCAAGCAATTACAGGCACAGTCACAATCTTTAACAGTCAGGGTTGGCGATGGATGACGTCTAACCAAGCAGTTCTCCGGACCAATGAATGAGGCAGAGGAGGGCGACATCTTTACAACATACTAGACATTGTTGATACCCATGAGTCATGTTACATGCAAATTTGTTGCTGTAAAAGTTTGGTGAGTTTGCAATTCTGTTGTATCAAAATCTAAATTTCATGCTGCAACTGTCAAAGTGAAGCTGGTGTCAATACTTTTCAAATTTCAGTGGATTCAGCCGATCTCTTCATCTTCATTGTAAACTCTTCTGTGAGCAGCAGAAACACTTTTAAAAAAAAACTCTAATCTTGTTTTTTGGAAAGAAACACATGCAGCAGGAGACTCTAAATGGGAAAAAAAAAAAATACCATGTTACATCTTATTTCTAGAAAATATATGTTGTGTGTTGAGAGGCTGCTGAAATAGCTTTAAATTGTTTGCTGGGAACAATGGTAGCTCTTTGTAATGGATTGTTTTTGGTCTGTGTCTCGCTCTTTTTCCCCTGCAGGGCTGAAGCAGATCCATGCCCTGACCATCCAGGGGAACTATGAGCTGCGTATCGACTTGGAGGACTTTGAAAATAGCACCGCGTATGCCCAGTATGGCACCTTTGGAGTCGGCCTCTTCTCTGTGGACCCTGATGATGATGGATACCCTTTGACTGTGGGAGACTATTCTGGCAATGCAGGTATGTTTTCTTCAGTGAACTACGTAGACTGTGTTTAGAAGATTTCCTGTGCTTGTATTCTGATAAGTACACCACTATTTTTTCTTTTTTTTCTTTTTTTCATTTAACCTAATTATGAGCCAAGAAGCCACAGCAGTGGGCGAAAGCTCCAGCCAACTTCCACTGCCTGCTGCCTTTCAGTAGAAATAATAGCATGTTATTTTTACAGTAGGTGTGTCCACTTGTTAAACTGTGTCGACTGCTGCACAGAGGAAAGAGGCTGCAAGTGTCTGCGTCTCCGCTCCTGCCATCAGATCCGAGCCAGCTACCTGTCACCTTGATTAAATTACAGCCAATTAATTGCACTGCTTGACCTGCAGCGTAAACAAAAACCTGCCGCCGAAATGAAGAAGCAATTTAAAGGACCTTTGGGGAGCGCACGGAGAGAATGGGGACAGATATGAGAGATGGAGCAGGGGAGTGAAGTGGAGAGGAGGGGTTTGAAGAAAGTAGGGTGGAGGAAACGGAGGAGACAGGTGCGAGAGAGGAGAGGAGAGAGGAGGAGGTGAATAAAAATGAGGAGAGGTGGCGAAGGAGTCAGAGAAGCAGACGAGTGAGAATGAATGACTTTTTCCCAGATATGGTGCCGTCTTCAAAGTCCTGTAATTCTCCTGGTTCGTCCTGACCTTGAACTCATCTGCCTCGTTGGATGTTTGAATCCATTCAAATTAAGTCTCTCTCAGGTTTCCCTCCAGGCAGCGCTACTGTTGTTATTATCACTAGTAGTATTTTGCTCTGCTGTGGCTTTCTGATCAGCTGACAGGTGCTCATTTGGGCAGGGAGCAGCTGGATCTTAATGGGCATCAGAGGAGGCTGCAGCCCCCCCTCAGCCACCAAGGTGACATCCAGCGCCTTGCAAATGAGCCTTAAAGTGCTTCTGTTTTGTTTTTTGTTTTTTTCCACCTCTGCTGGACATCATCCCATTTTTTTCTCCCCCGCTATCTTCCCCCCTCAATGTCGAGCGCCACACATGAACGTGAATATCACACACGCCTGTCAGATTATCTTTTCTGCTGACTGGTTTCCATGGTAATGCCAAATGGAGAGCAGAGCAGGGCAGAGCGAGAAGGTAAGGAGCCGGGCGGCCACATCCTGGGCAATTAAGGGCTGTTTGATGCCCTGACGAGCTGTTAGCCATCACCTGATGGCTGGCGAGCCGTCTTTCATTCTGCTCTCGGCTTTATCTTTCCATCCACTTCTGGTCACAGTGTGAAGCCTGCTTTAGAAAGAAAGGAAAGGACAGAGAGCGAAGGGGAGGTACGGGGAGTTTATTGAACATTATTAGCTCTTTGAACATCCATTTGCTGAAAACTTTAGGTCTGCCGCAGTATCTGCAAGGATTCTGCTTTCATTTTCCTCGTAAGCCTCTTAGAGCGGAGGCTTGCAAAGCAGTTATCGATGGAGAACAGGGGTGCCCAAACTTTTTTTTCCTGAAATTTAATAGTGGGCCACAGGCCAAAAGCAAGCACCCATTGTATTGTATTATATTGTATCGCAAAGATGCAAAATGTTAAGAGGATCCCAAGTTCTCTTAATTGTCTGACTTCCTGCACAAAGTGCCGCTCAGATTATGAAAATAATTAATATTTATGGATTCTACATATTTAAAGAGCATTTCTATCTCACAAAAAATAAAACAGCATAAAGAGTGATTTATATTATAATTACTTTAATTATTTTTTTCCAAATCAGACCTTGTGTTGGACCAACTTTGACCCAATGGCCACACTTTGGGCAGAAGTCTTTGTGATATTTTGAGCTCAGCAATTCGATTGTGCAGATCCGACTTTCCATGCAGACCGTGATTAGGGGCAGTTCGGTGATGTAACTCGCCTGCGCCGCATCCCTGCAGTGGTCTTACATCATGGTCATATTCACAATCGCAGACTGCAGGGAAAATGCCTTCACACTGGTTATTGCATGTACGAGATTTCAGTGCCAGTTACATTGAACAGATGAACATTGATCCCACAAGAAGAACGACATCAACATACAGTATGTGATTAAGTTCATTAAGTATGTCTTCTCTCTCTTCTTATGACATTTCTGTCCATTAACTGACAGGCATCCTGATTAAATCATTGGGGGTGTGTTATTAAAAAGAGGAAGATATAAAGGTCACCAGAGAACCTTTGATAAATTGGCTACAAATCTGCCGGACCTCCTGCTTTGGATAATGAGAAGCAATGCTCTGGAGAACTGCGGAGCTTTAGTTTTATTCTGTCATCTCCCTCCGTTTATGGGAATGATTAATTGAAGATTCCTATGCCATTTTGAAGTTAGTCACTTGTGGATATGTCTAATTACTGGTTTCTGATATCACGTCCAAGAATATGTTGGAGAAAGACACAGAGGAGATACAATCGCTTTTTTTCTTCAGTCTCCCAGGTGCTGTTGATTATGAGAGCTTGTTCCACTCCTCTAATGCCAATATGAAAATTATTTTATCAACGTACTGATGCATTAATATTTTCCCGCCCTAGGTGATTCTCTGCTGAAGCACAACGGGATGAAGTTCACCACCAAAGACCGGGATAACGACCACTCGGAGAACAACTGCGCCTCCTTCTACCACGGCGCCTGGTGGTACCGCAACTGCCACACCTCCAACCTTAACGGCCAGTACCTGCGCGGTCAGCACACCTCCTACGCCGACGGCATCGAGTGGTCCTCCTGGACTGGCTGGCAGTACTCCCTCAAGTTCTCCGAGATGAAGATACGACCCACCCGCGACCCGGAGAATAAATGAGAAAGAGAAGGAATTTTTTGAAACATTACAAACCACAACTTCTGACAGCTAGGCGGAGTTACTTGTCTTGATATTGTTTATTCACTAAAACATACCTCTTTGAGTTTAGTTGACTCTGCTCTTTGCCTCCTGATGTCTCTCCCTTTTTGCTCCTCTTCCTCCATCAGCTACTAGTGTCATGCTGGCTACCATCCCCCCCCACACACACCCCGTCCCCTTTCTTGAAAAAATAATGTAACCGTCATCCCTTTATTTTTGATCATCCAGTTCACAAAAACAGCACAACCAGAGCACCACAGTCCACTGCGCTCGCTTTACTCAGTCTGACATGGTGGTCCGAGCATCCCCTTGCCGAATCACACACCAGTGATTTCCTCCTGACATGTAACTCTGACCTCCCATCTGTGCTGACACGGCACTTAGACTGCGGTTCAGTCTCGCTGCCCATTGCCGTATAATCTGTGGACGGAGAGGCTTCCTCCAAATATAATAGAAAGAGAACAACCCTTCACACAACATGAGCGGGAGATGCACACCCTCCCTTTTCCCCCCTCTGCAAAGGAAGTCCAGAGTCCAGCGAGAAGGGACAGCGCAGTGGTCCGCCGTGTCACATTTACATCCCCGATCCGTGCGAATGAGACCCAACGGGGCGGCGGCGAGAAGTGCGGGGTCCTAAGATAATGAGCGGGAGACGGAGGGAACGAGGAAACGATTTGACAAGAGTTAAATTAGTCGAAGCAAAGGAGGGCAGAGCGAATCAAAAGGTGAGAGAGAGAGTGGAAGAAGAGGAGGCGCGGAAAAAGGAAAAGAAATGAGAAAAAGAAAGAGACAACGGAGGATCTCATTCATCTGACTTGGGCCATTAGGGAGCATATTGGGCACTTTGTCTGATCTGCCTGCCAGCTGAGTACTGGCCAACTGATGCAGCACTCACAGATGGTAACCCAGCACTTTGTGTGTGTGTGTGTGTGTGTGTATGTGCATATGCGTGTGTGTGTGTGTCTATGGCAGAGAGAGAGACAGAGTTCTGTAACACTATCAATTTCCTGTCATGAGTTCAGTGGAGCGTCTCGACTGACTACAATGTTTAGCACAGACAGACTAAACATGATGCATGGCTGGCATACCTTCACTCTCTCCATCTACGTAGTTAACGTGAAATAACAACGTCTGTACTGTGTGTACGTGTAAAGACAACACTTTGAATGAGACCAGTGGGACGACAGAATGAAAGAGGAATCAAAGACTGTGTCATACCAACCCACGTTGATCTTATTTTCTCGGACCTGTTGAGGAAATCTTACATTTTGGCCAACAACAGCCCTCCCCACCTCTCTGGTTTGTCCCCCGTTTTGTTTTTCTTTCCCTCCTTTCCAGGTGTATTATGGGATTTGTTTTGCGTGACACACTTTCTCTTGTCATGCAAACGGAGGGGAAAGTTGCTGTATAATAAGATTTGACGCTCTCAACCACAGTCTTTTTTTTTCTTCTGAGTAGGATTTCTGCAATGTGTTATGGCAAAAACAAAATTGCCTAAAGCAAACAAAAAAAGAATGACAGAAAAATATTTAAAAAAAAAAAAGTTGTGAAGAAAAAACACAAAGGCAACCTGTGGGCAGAAAATAGTGCAATTCAGATTTTTCCGTCTCTCTCTTTTTTTAAGTCGGTGAATCAACTTTTTTCAGTTTCATCGAGTTTCTTTGGATGTACTAAAAGCTTTAAAAAATATCTGTAGATTTTATTGTACAGTGTGTATGACTTTTAGAGCATGTGAAGCCGTTTTTCTTACTATGCTAAAACACAAAGAGTACTCAAGCACATGGACAAAATCCACCGGTTACAAAAAAAAAAAAACAAGTGATGTAATTACAGAACTTTTTTCCCTTCCCCTACCTGAAGGACAGGTGGGAGTGGCCCTCGCCGCTCCGCAGGTGGAGGAGGAACGTGACCCCTCAAGCACACGCCCGTTCAAATCTGCAGCACAAATATAAATCTTTTACAGAGGCACAATATGAGAGAGATTTCAAACTTCTCGGCACGTTAGCTGCCCTGCTGGACTCATGTGATCTTTCTTTTGGCTTTGTGGCGCAGGGCGACAGTTTTCGAATGTGCGCTGAAAGGTTGACGGTGAGTTAACGTGTAGCACCGAGCGACGTTGCACTGAATACCTCTGACACTGGAGCAGCTGTGAGTTTTTCTGTCATCACCGGTGCTCGGACGGATCCTATCGCTGTGTGTTTCCGCGGCCTCGAGTGTGAGCTCGACGTCACGCCGCGGCGGACTGCTGCCGCCTCTCCTCGACATCAAAGCACAGACACATGTTACAAATACTTGCTGATGTAATTATGGCACAGAGGTCTGATAATGTCAGAGCAAATATGAAATAAGCTGGAAATGTATGAAGTCGCTTACGGGGGAAGGAACTGGACTGCGTGTGGGAACGTATGCAAATGTATGTGTGTGTGTGTGTGTGTGTGTGTGTGTGTGTGTGTCTCTGTGCTAGACAGAGTGTGTGCGTGAGTGCGTGTGCACATATGTGCGTCTCCAGTGTCTCTGTGTGTACACATATATGCACATGCTTCAGTTTGTACATGCCCATGTGCATGAGCCAGACGACAGAGCGGGAGTGCGTCTCTCTGTGGAAATTTTGAAGTAATGTGATGCTTATGTACAACTTTGCCTCCCCTGCTATTTGTGTTGATAACAGAGAGATTTACATAATTATAAAGAACTATTACTTATCGTGATTGTGAACCCATAAGAGTGGACACCACCTTCTGGTACTGTGTTGAACTGCGCTCGTCTCCTAAAACCCCGAGAACCTGAAATCTACTCACCTCAACACGACGTTGTGCTCACTGTATATGTTAATGCTATGTTGCCCCTTGTTATTTAAATGTAAAGACCAGTATTATTTGCCATATTCGCCCCTTTCTGTGTTTTTGTTGAGCGAATGCCTTCGTAGTCACTCTCTCTGCTGCAGCTTGCTAAGTCTCCAACGGAAGAGATGATAAAAGAGTGAAATCAGAGGCTCTAATCATTCCCAGTTATCCCGCTCATTACAGTGCATCAGTACCCTCCTGATCGATCCCCCAGGTCCCCAAACCTTCTATCTTTCTTACTGTGTACCTCCTTAATTGCCTTAGCCTCTGCTGCCAATTCCCCCTCACTCCATAGCTCCTAAATTCTCCTCCTCGTCTCTCTCCGGCTCCCGACTCCTCGCCTCTTTATTGCTCCGCTTTTTGCCCCGCTCCCGTCCCCGCTCCCCTCTCAGTCGTCCCATTCCTTCAGTCCCAGCGCAGAACTAACTCTGTTTTCTTTTTCTTTTATTTTTGGTGAAGTACTATAGATTGTTTTGCTGAATCTTGATACTGTGTTTTAATGTTCTTGTCAACATTTAATAAACATTCACATTTTATAAATGGGGAACACCCTGAAGTGTGTGAGGTTATTTTTTCTCTCTCAGTACATCCATGCATGTTTACTGCTGTGTGGTTGGCATTTGTGAGGTTTCTAATCTGAAAATGCTGCTTTAATGAAAGCAAATAAAAACAGGCAATGCACATTTAGTAGCCTTTTACCTGTCAAAAGAAAAGTCTGTTAATGTTTTGGAACATCAACCACAATAAAGTAAGAAGGGAACATGCAGCGTGGAATGAGAGGTTGCTGAACCAGAATTTAAAAATGCTTCAGGGGCCATGCAGAGAATTTGGCTTTATTCACAAAGGTTTTCAAATAAGATCACAAAGTTTTCTTCTGCCAACCCAGAGCAATAAAGGTAGATTGAATTTTGTTTGCCCAAAGATTTGTGTAATTTTGAAAGAAATGAACTCTGCAGGAACATGCGTTTCAATAATCAATGTCCCAGTGACTGGATATTTTACAGAACTGTTAAAAGTTTTCACTGATCTATGCTGAAAAAATGAATCTCAGTGAAAACTAAGTGATTTTGCATCATCTACCTGTGTGGAGCTATTATCACCATTTCATACTTAGAAAGTGGCAAAGCATATTTTGATAAAAATAAGGGGAATTTAATTAGCTCTTAATTAGCTTTCACTTCATTTGCAGAGGTAAGGTGCTTTGGCCCTCGTTCAGTCCATGGTGCCACGACAAAGTGATATTTATATTTGTGTTAGGAGCCCAAACATATTCAAGTTCTGAGTAAGAGCAAATGTAAGGGGATACATTTAAAAGAGATTAATCGGGAGGATCATATCATAGCAGCAAATGAGGAAGTGATACTTGTGAAAGCTGCACATTCAGGGCGTCAGCTGAATCAATTTAAACTTGGTTTGATCACTACAATAACAGACAGAAGACAGAGACAGAACGGTAAAGTTGTGACCCAAAACAAAGAGCTGAAAGAAGGCATTCCTAGTGACTTTATTACATGTGGAGTGATCTGCAGCTGAAGTCATCGTAAGAAGAACGGTGACACTTTTAGAGCGACATCATTTTGTGAGTGATAGACGTTCTTTTTTTAAATACAGCTACAGAGAGGTAATAAACATTTGAATCCCTCCCCGTGCTCATTCTGACTCAGACCGGGGTTCCTAACAAAAAGCAGGTAGCCAGCTGAACACAATAATGAATAAAATGTTAAATGAACTGTTGGATATTAATTGCACTGGCAGTTCTTTCAGGATTCCCAGCAGCGACTGGTTCAATGAAGCAAACTGCATTCGTATCCCGCCACTGCAGCCCTATAGGGAGCACGATGTGTATCTATAGTGCACCATAGACACCAGACGAGATAAGGAAAGCATTTTCACATGTTGATAATCAGTAATTTATGCTTGTCACAGATGTCTCTGTCAGGTATTTTCTTCTTCAAAGCTTTTTTTTTTTTCATTAAAATCAGCTGTTTCTGCAATATAACTCTCAAGGCTCGACAAACAACAATACTTTGAACTGACACAATGTCGACACAGCACCGATATTCATCCGTTAGTTTGCTCTGTGAAATGTTAGCATGCCGTTTCTTTCCTGTTCACGTGGAGTCCTGAAATGCTGCTGGCATGTGTGAAATGCTATAACTCAACAGCTATTTAGTCTTTAAGTGTCGCTTGACTGATTTTATTGCCTTATTGCTTTCTGTTTACTATCCTTATTACTTATTGTATCTTGGTTGCATAGTCACTGTAGATTCTGTATCCTTTAGCCCACTCTTTAGAAACGTATGAGTCCAATAGCTCAAAAACACCACATGGTTTAATTTTATTTCATATAAAATACAGCTGGAAAAACCAGCTATAAGTTGAGTTCTGGGAGCATGTTAATACTTCATGAGAGTGACTTAGGTCTAGTTACGAGTTAACTCAAATATATTTCTAAGGTTGAGCATCCTTCAGATCCCCCGGTGTTTTGAAATCCCGCAACACAATACAACCTGTCACTGATGAAATTTGGAGTGTCTGTGCATGGCCGAAAGCCAGGCCAATATGGCGCATCTACTAATTGCCTTGAAGGAGTGTGAGTCATGATAGGAAGGGTGCGTGCTGAAGGAGTAACACTGAGGAGGGATGCCAGCCGTGTGATCTCGCTCTTCAATTCATAGTTCAAAAGACAGCAAATGATGTTAGCGACTGAGTTCCTATCTCTGCAGAACCACGAGATGCACGGGGCATTCAAGGCTGGTCTTGATGCTCCGTGCGTGCTGGCAGTGTCATCCACTCAGCCCCTTCAAAGTGCAGAACTGGCAGCGGACGTGTTGTTTGCTTATTTATGGAGCGATGTCAAGTTGTTTTTAAAATGCCATACTGAATGCTTATACAGCGATCGTCGAGGAAGGATTACCCTGTGTAATTTCAGGCACCCGACTGCTTTCTGTTCAGTTCACACCTGCTTCTTGTGAATGAATGACTCAACATTGTGGAACTCAAGACTCAGTTCTTAACTCATCCACGATAACTCCCTATTAACTCCTCAAGATGCTAAGCTGATCGACTTTCAGCTCTTGCTCCATGCTCAGGAACGAGAGTATGGATCTCCTCATCGAAAGCGAAAAAGTATATTTCCTCAAAATGTCAGACTATTCCTTTAATTGTACAATCAATTTGTGAAAAAATGCACAGGGTGAAACTGGAAGATAAAGGAATTCATCATAGAAACAGCTGAGTTTTCTAACAACCACACAGAGCACTAGAATGTGGTGGCGTCATTGTGTTCATGTGGTCTAAATCAATTAAAGTGTGCAGCTGCAACCTAAATAAAAGAGAGGAGGAAAAATAATGGTTGGTAAAAAGATGATAGATACGGAGCCCTAGAGCGGCCATAGAGAGAAAAATTAGTATGTCAAGGTGTTGAGATACAATTCGTTTGGACATTTCGCTGTTATATGTTATTAAAACTTATATATATATTAATATTCATTGTTTCCTCTGGTATAAGTTCATCATGCAATAACCTCGGATCTTTAATCTTGTGCACATGAATTAACCAAAACGTTGGAATGAATGTATGTATGAATGTATCTCGTGCACACGCAATAGTATTTTGAGCACTCGCCTCGATATATATTTTTTTTATTTTGTCGTTAGATATGAAGACTTTTTGTTTGCTCACTAAGACTCATTTGCTGCACCTTTGCCACATAGTTGTGTGTCGGGGGGGCATTAGCATTCCTTCCCTGCATCTCTTTTCAGCAGGCCAGCAGGGTGAGCATACAGATTACTGCGGTGTCCTGAAAACCAACCAAACACATGAGTGAAAGAGAGCGTTGCATTAGTTCAGGCACAGCACACATGTCATGCTTTGCTGATCTATCAGGTCGTCACCACACACACACACACACCAATCTCTATCCTTTGTCACAAAAAACAGTCTTTTCAAATTACGTCCTCATTGTTTCTATGCAAACTGCTGCTCCCATTTTGCTGCAAGGTAAAGCTTTACTCCAACATTTATCTGATCCAGTCCATCCATGGGCTCTGACACCGATAACACAGTGCTGTTGTTGCCCTGGCTTCACTCTGTGAGCACCCATGGGGGGATTTGCATTACAGCCCGGCTGTATCTTCATCATGCTTGCTGGGAAGGCAGGGGGCAGCTTACTGCAGACACATAAATGTCAAATGGAACAGTGCTACTGTTTGTTGTCATAGAAGGTTTTATCTTTTCACTGGTGTGTTTTCGAATTAAGTGCATGTTGCTTTTGTATTTAGTCACAGTTGGTGTATTATAATGTCAGAAGCACGTTGATTTAATCTTCACCAAAACTGCTGATTCTGCAGTCTGCAAATGGCACATTGGTGAAAGTGTAAAGCTTATGTTAAAAAAAAAAAAAAAAGCACATAAGGTCCTTGTCATCCGCTTCATTTGTTTACAGGGAGGTGATATTGAGATTTTACATTGTGAATGTCTGGTGAATCAGTCCATCGGGAGACGAGACAAAAAAGACATGAACTGCGCAGCCCACAAACAAATCACGGGGGACGAAGAAGCATCTGTCTGGGCACAACAGCTTTTGACCCAAATCGATAGTATTAAAAACTCATTTTAGGCTAGATTTCACAAACTGAATGACTCTATCAAAGGACTGAAAAAAGACACCCAGCCATGTTGAACAGGACGAACAATGCTGAGACATGAAGAGTGGAGCCGGAGGACCAGAGCAGCTCCAATAAGAAAGTTATTAAAGACAAAGACATGGATTACTTGAAAACCAAGACCGGCAAAGTATCCTAAACCTTCCAAACATTTTTGCAACTTAATAGGCCACCAAACATACCTGGACAATTTAATGAAAAGACATTGTCATGTGATGGCAGATTCAGTATATGAACCAAATAACACAATTGATATATTATCATCATTTTCTGTCCGACTGTTTGTGTCTGGTTCGTGGGCTGGTTTGGTCTAATAATATTCAAGCGCTGCGTTGATTAAAATCAGCTGAACTGCCAGTGCGACCAGTTGAGTGGGCCACGGACGATTCGAGCCTACTCACAGCAGCTCGGCCAAGTCCAGAGTTGAATGACCCGCCTCCCTTTAAAGCGCCTGAATGTTGCAGATAATTGCGCCCACTCGTGTTGGTTCGTGGATAAGAAATGGATTTTGCTATCTTTTCTTTTTTGCTCGACGTGTGTTTGCCTTGTGGCATCTCGCATGTTATTTGTTTGTCGTGTGTAACCCTCGACTCCCACTCCTCCAGTACAGAATATAAATGTTATGCTCTCAGCCAGGGCTCCTACACAAAATATTCAGTTTGAATACATATGAGTCCTACATATGGGGTTGGACAAGTCTCCTTCCGAGGTGTCGGCATCCTGATCGCAAAGAGAATGTCTTTTAGATTAATAGAACAAATAGCTGACAAGGATGGGAGATAAATCATAGTGTCAGCTTTGTTTACAAAATCAAAAATGCATCGTTATTAAAATTCATGCACCCAATTCTGGAGAAGCTGTATTTTTATCAGCCCTGAATGTGCTTTTCATCAGATTCATCAGATGGGAGGAGGCTTCAATATGGTGAGTAGATCCCCTCCCTTCAGACGGAGACCTCCCTGCGGCTTTTAACAAACTCAAAAATGCATCGGCACAGACTGAGGTATTGCACATATTGAACCCACACATCTGCCTTCCTAGGTTCATAACATAAACTCACAAATATTTCATTCATAATACATCATTCACAGTATTATTATATCAGACCATGCACCTCCGTCAGTTATTTCCTCTCCTCTTGTCAATATGCACGAGATTAAACTATGGAGATTCAATAACTCTTTTTTGAAAGATGAATTTTTCTCTAAAATAAGAGAGAAAATGGCTGAATTTATTGCCATTAATCTAAACTCTCATGTGTCCAATCAGTATGGGAAGCTTTAAAAGTCAAGTTCTTCCACTAGAAAAAAGGAGAGGAAAAAAAGAATCTAATGACTAAACTTAAGATTTTAGAAGGCAACACGTTCCAACCAAAAAACCTTTGATTAAAAAATTTGAAATTACTAATAAGAGTCAAACAATTCCACAGCGAGAAGACATCAATTGTCTTGTTTCAATTATGCAAGAAATATTTTGAATCTGGAGACAAGGCTGAAAAAAAAATGCATTCAGACAAACAGAAAATAAAGATTCTGTCCCAGCGAATTGTAATTGGTTCATGACACGTGAACAAACAAGTTTATTGAGCCTTTAAAGAGTTTCAAGAGACTTAAACGGCCCAGTATTTTAAAAGTAATTAGAGAGGATATAAGAAGATGGACAGTCCTGCTTTTATCTCTGTGGGGCAGAGCAGCTGTGATAAAGACGAACTTTCTATCCAGACTCTGTTTCCTTATATCAGCCATACTATTAAAGTTTCCACAGCAGTGGTTTAAGGAAATTGACAAATTATTTTCAAGCTTCCCATGGAGGGACAGGAAGCCTAGAATCAACCGTAAGAAGCTGGCAGTGCCCAGAAACAAGGGTGGTCCGGGTGTGCCTGATGTTAATCTTTACTATTTAGCATACATTGCAAGATTCCCACTGTCATGTGTTCACAAAGATAAGAATTAATATGCAGAAGGTAGCTGGGAGTGGACGGAAGAGAGGATCATATTTGAATACAACAAATCGATCTCTATAATGTCATTACCTTCCCAAATATAATGCTAAAATATTGCATCCACTAATTGATTTTTTTTTTAATCACAAAGGCAGTACACAAACACTTGTCGATTAATGACGTGTCTCTATCATCTTGTCTAATGTGGAATAATCCACTGTCAACACTTGGCAACACCAAAGTATCACTCAGACCGGACAGGTTACAAGGAACAGAGATATTTCACCATTAGGTGAAAAAGTAGCTTGGCCTGAATGATTCTGCATTTCTACAATACTCACAGCTGAGATCTACCTTTGGAGAATCCACATCCAAGGGAATCACACTGACAACTAAAAGTGGCAAACCGAGTGTGTGGGACTGTCTCAGCTATGCATAAGTTATAAGTCTGTCCATCCCTGACAGCACCATCCTCCCCAAACTGCAGTGGGAAACAGACATTGAGACATTGGTTCATCAATATGACTCAATGCTGAAGTGTTCAATATGTCCAACTGTGTGAGATATAAAATTATTCAAAAGGGCTTAAATAACTGAAGTGCTTCTGAATGGTGCTGGCATGGATGGATTCGTGTCATGGTTTGGGTTTCTCAGTTTATTTTTGTGATTTTTGTAGTTTACTTTGTGTGCATTTTTAGTTTAGTATCTCCAGTGTTTTTGGTTTAGGATTGTTTCTTTGTGTTTTGTTCAGGCACTGCTTCAGTGGCTGGGGGCGCGGTCTCAGGTGCTGGGGCCCTCTCTGTCTCACAGCTGCTTCCAATACCACCTCGACACTGGCAGCTTAAAAGCTCCACTCATACTCCTGCAAGCTGCCAGATCATTCCCTGTCTTTGTCCCTGTTTACCAGTGTTTCCCTGTTGTCAAGTGCTTTGCGTTTTTTGTTGTTTCCAGTGTTTCCATTTCTCCAGTGTCTTCAGTGTCTCCAGCGTTCTTAGTGTCTCCAGTGTTTTTTCCCTCGTCTGTGCCACTCAACCTGCTGTACCTGCCCCAGCGCCGACCTCACACTGCTCAGCCTCCAACCACTGAAGCTGCTCCTCAACCCTCGTCTGTGTCTTGCTCCTGGGTCCAACTTACCCCTAAAATGTGACAAGCTTGACCTGAATGATTCTGCATTTCTACAATACTCACAGCTGAGATCTACCTTTGGAGAATCCACATCCAAGGGAATCGCACTGACAGCTAAACTTGGCAATCTGGGTGTGTGGGACTGTCTCAGCTATAAGTTATTAAGTCTGTCCGTCCCTGACAGCACCATCCTCCCCAAACTGCAGTGGGAAACACTGACATTGAGACATTGGCTCACTCCTTACTGTGGATCAATATGACTCAATGCTGAAGTATGTCCAACTGTGTGAGATATAAAATAATTCAAAAGGGCTTAAATTACACCTAATAAGTAAAAAATGGACTGAAATGCTTCTGAATGGTGCAGGCATGGATGGATTTATACATTTTTGCACTTATTGTGGCCTTGATAGAAAGATTCTAGTCTGAGGTAACTGATATTTTACAGGGAATAATGAATGTTCATATTCATAATGAATGTCCGTATAACTGTTGGAAGCATACTGAGGAATAGAATGGAAAATATATATGCAAGATCTATACAATGCGAGTATTTATGAGCTGGAATATCCATAAACCAGACTGCTATAATAAAGAAAACTGGCTGAAGGACTTATTATCGATGGAGAGCGCAGCCTCAACCCTCAAAGGCTGTGATAATGGCCGACGTGCCCCATGGACTCTCATTAGAGAATATGTGAATAATAGAATAATAACCTGACCCCATGTATGTATGCATGTGCCACATGATTGTGAGTAGGACCTGAGCTGGTGTGAGGTATAACCTGTGATCCTGACTGGGACATGATGTTAGACTGGCGTGTTAAGACTGGGCAGATTAGTGGTGACTGGAAAGCTGCACATTTCCAATCATAAGAAAAATATGTGAAGCCACCTGGTCATCAGAGCTTGATGGGAGATGGGAGTTCATGCCTTGGCTCATGTCAGGCAGAAAAAAAGCACAGACAGTGAGTGAGTGTCTTTCACACAAAATCAAATTTGCTTGTACAGACAAACTGCTGAAGACCAGAACAAATCGCAGGCTTCGGTTTGGATCGCTGAAGTACGCCACGCTTGTCATCATGTTTGATTGCTCCCAAACTCTTGACTGCAACCGGTCAACACTGCAATGTCATGTGATTGGTTGCAGCTTGAATATTTTCTTGCATAGACTTATTGAATTAAATCTGGTTTAATAGCTAATAGACTCATTTTACCTCCTTGTTTATTTCTTGTTTAGGGCCCTATTTTCTCACCACATGATTCTGAAATGACTTCATCTAGCTGACCTTGAGTCATATGTATGAAAGGTGCAGATGTAAATGCATATCAAAAGGAAACTTGACATAACTAAGTGTGTACTTATACTATTATTTTGTTTCAAAAGTCTGACAATTTTAGGTGTTAGAATTAGAAATTTGATCGCTGTTACGCCGGCTGGTGAACTAATGTGCTTTTATTTTTCACACAGCATGGTGCAATTATGACTGCAGAACACTTTTGAACACAATGTAGGGTAGACAGATTATTATGCCAGCTCTACTTATTTTCTTCATGTGCGATCAGTAAGTGAATTGCCAACACAATGAGTAATGACCGCTCAGTGGCCGCCTTAGCGCTGGCAGAAGACCTTGCAAAGAGAGCATGCTGATTTTTTGACAAATGACAATTAATAGCTCACGGAGCACTTCAGATTTCCGAGGAAGCCCTGTGTGTGCGTTTGTGTGTATTTTTGTGTGGATCTGAAAGCTTTCGCCACAGTCTGAGCCTGTACGTGATTTTGCACTGCGGTCTCAATTAATTACATTTTTTTTTTTTTGTTCTTAAATGTAACTTTGAGGTGACATTAATTAAACTGCTTAAAATAATCACACTCTCCTTTGCGCATGAAAGTCATCCATTTCAACCTGCATCAGCGTCTCCTTCAGGTTTGAGACAGATCAGCCAGCAGTGTTACAGCCATACTGAAGTACAGACAGTGTTTTTTTTTCTTCCTTTTAAAGTAAAGGTTTTTTTTCCTGTCTAAAATGCTGTTATTTTACATTATGAACTGCATTAGTGACCCATTGCCACTCTCTTCCTCTTTTTAAAAGCATCTGCCCCGCTGCCCATCCTGTTTTCTCTTCTTTTTTTTTTCCTGTCGACAAATGTAAGCAAAAACAGTTGCAAGCGTCCATTACTACAGGCAGTTTAACAGGCTTTGCAAATGAGGTTGGCAGATATAATTTTATTCCTGAAGCAGCGTTTGTGTTTTCTGTGATCTCGTTGTTGTTGAGGATGAATTTCATTTTGTGCTCCGTTGCTCCATGTATAGTGACCTGAGGAATCGTCTGTTGTTCATCAGTAGAAGAACCCTGATATGTTGTGGTAGTTTAAAGGTGATACGTCAGGTTTGCTCCTTTTTTGTCTTTGAAAAATTGAATTGATATCTCATTGTCAGATTAATTGATAAAGAAAATAATTCTTAGTTGCAGGCTTGCAGGAGTACAACTTCTTTGCAGCCACCTTCAAAGACTATAGTGAAAGGCTGTTTCATGCTAAAAAGATTCTTTAACTACTATATGCATTACACCATACTGCACTGGTAGCTGTGTACTGCTGCTATAAATCCATTCTATAATGATAAGGGCTTTACCTGTGATAACAGAAGCACTGCAAATGTACTGATTTCTAATCTTCCATTTCCTTCTCCCCTTTGTGAATTAATCCATGCACAACATCTTTTGTACTTGTTGTCCTTCTGCAAACCTTCCTGTTTGTATGAGGCCTCTGAGTCGAGTCCTCAGAGAGCACCCAAACACAATACACAACTTTTAAATTTATTTTCTTATCCACAGTCCCTAGGAGCATGAAACTGCTTCTAAAACTGTACCGTCAGATCGTCTCACCATCTACATTAACACCATATGCATTCATTATCATACAAAGCCACTTGTCCATTAGACTTAAATCTCTCCCTCTAAGCATCTTTGTTCTTTTAATATTGCATCTGTATATGTAATTAAAGTTCTTTGCAGCTCGAGCCACAGAGACGCCTCTTTAGTATTCCTTGATGTAAGTGTCACCTTCGTTCCATGTCGCCCGCGTCGCTTGGGCGGCTGATGGTGTTAGAGAAGAATTGGATCCGTCGCGAGCACATACAAAGGGATTTGTGATCCCTTCAAAGGCCTTGACAATTACAGTGCCGAGATGCTGTCGGTTTAAGAAATGTCAAGTCTGCCACAATAACACCATCTAATTTCCACTCAACCGGCCTGAATTATGAAGCAACTTATCAAGACATTTTATGGAATCACGTGCAAATCGATTTTTGTTTTGTATCTTGGAGCATGTGTAAAGCAAGTTGGACAAAGTTATTTCATCACATCATCCATGAGCATTCATGAACCTGGATGGAGAAATAAAACCAGCTGTCAAGACATTTTTCAAGCACTTTTTTAATTTAATTTCCACACAGCACGATAAAGCAATACATTAACTCTGTTAGCGATGCTGCAGCCGAGGCATTTCATCATGTCACAGTCGGTTCCTTGGAGCCTGTTATCACATTAAGAGTTTCAGCGCTGGGCATGATCAAACAATGACAGGACTCATTGCACCGATTCGCATGTGAGCAGCTGACTCTGCTCGTGCTCCTCACGCAGCCTTGACGTTACTGTGGTTGGCTCTGATGAGCTTTCAGGTCTTCAGCCTTGTAAATAAAGGTCCTTCTTCTCTTTTTGCAGAATTCACTTTGAGTTTTGGCATGGCTTTTATTTTCAGGGATTTGGCCCTTAGAAAAAGCAAATAGCTTTTTTTTTGTTCTCGAGCTCTGCTATCACATCAGACTGGAAATGTCAGGGAGAGACCATACAGATTCGATTACACCTTGTATTGTACTGCACTGTGACTGTTGCCAGCTCTTGACATGTCAGCACCTTAATTAGAATAATAATCCAAGTAGAGAACAGAAAATGGGTGAGGAAATATTGAGGCAATAGCGAGTCTGGCTGTTTTACTCGGCCTTATACAACAGACATTGTTCAATAATGCAGCAAATTAAAGCAATGCTTGAATTTTTTCGTCAGCAAATGCGAACTTCAGAAAATTCAAAAAATCTTTGTAATTTAATGTTAAATTAATTAAAGCAGATTTTATTTTAGTTGACTAAGTAATTCTTGGGAGGCATAATGATTATGATGAGTAAGTAGATCTGCTGCAGTGTTTTACTGGTCTAAACTGAGTTTCAAAAATGCAGACATTTATTTTACCTGTTATTTGATACAAGTAGATGTCTGACCTTCTGACAAACAGGAGACAGCAGGTGAGTCCGGTGAAAATCTCATCCAGCACCCAGACAATCAATACTGGCATCCCCCAGGGATGTGTGCTCTCCCCACTGCTCTTCCCCCTCTACACCAACGACTGCTCCTCAACAACCTTGTATATAGATATTGCATGTTGTTGGTAATTGTTGTTTTTCATATATATTTGTATAGACACCTATTTTGTCACCTACTTGCCTTTGTATAATAGTTCAAAGAGTCAAATTCCTTGTATGTTGACTAATAAAGCTGTTTCTGATTTTTCTGTTTGTCAATCTTTAATTTTCGTCATTTGAACATAATTTATGTTCTTTCAATTTCCATGTCTTACACACTGATAAAACTGGCCTAATTTTAAACCGCTTCATATTTATGACATATTATGCCATGTTAGTTTGAATTATGTGAATCACTACATTATAAAAATAAAGGTTGTTTCTTTCATTTATTATTATATATATGTTTAACATGGTGCTGTACTGAAAGGTAGTAAATAGACCAGACATTAAATTTCTTTGTCTGCCAGTTTCTCTGTGAGAGAGCTTTTTCGTCAAAAGCTGGATTCCACCTGTGTCCATTCAGTGATTCGAGCTGAAAGAGCCAGCTGTCCTGACCCAGTCGCTGAAAATCCAACTGAACCTTCCGAACAACAGAGTCTGAGAAAACATTTCTCTGACACTCATCGTTTCCATCTGACATCAGACATGCAACCGCTATTGGGAGGCTTTTCGAGGGTCCAGCTTTGGCAGCAACAGTGACAACCCCTATAACTGAACACTCACACCGGGGGTGACATCGGGAGACAAACCGAGCAGCAGTCATTCATTTCAAATGAGCGCTCAGACATGAAGAGCGACGCAGAAGAGCAGAGCGGCACAGGAGGAGAGATCTCAGCGTTTTTGCAAACAGCAGAAAGTTGAGCAGAGTTCAACTTGAAGTGACGAGGCGTAGCGACAGAGCAGGAGTGGGCTGCGATGAAACTTCTTTTGATTTCAGTTCCCCTATGACTACACAGCTTTCTCTCGATGTATAGGTATATTGTTAAAACATAAATAAGAATGTGGATTGGAATATATTACCAAGTACATGTAGCAAAACATTATTGATTAAACAATTACTGTCAGTAACCAAAGAAAATTGTGGCTATTAATATGCAACTTTAAGTTTAATTTATTATACTAAAGAAAGGTTCCTCCTTCAGGTTTAGTGTCATGGTTCTGAGTTTTGCCTTATTTGTAGTTTTATTTTTGTGTTTCTTGTCATTTAAACTCTGATGTTTTTGGTTTTGGCATTTCTTCTTTTGTATTAGTGTTTTTTTCTTTCTTTGCTGTTTTGTGTTCAGGCTTTGTTTCAGAGGCTGGGGGTGTGGTTTCCAGGTGCTGGGGTCCTCTTCGGCAACACCTGAGCTTCATTCCCCTGATCACTGGCAGCTTTACAACCCTGCTCATCCTCCTGCAAGCTGCCACATTGTTTCCAATCGTCTCGTGGTGTTGTCGGCCAGCCTTTGCTTATACCAAGCCTTGTGATTATCTTCTTTGCTTAACTTAATAAGTGTTTTCTCCTTTGCCCCACAAACGGCACCACCAGCACCCACTTGCCAGCAACATTTGACCTCAAAATATTTTTCTATTACATTAAACCAGAGTTTTTGAAACGTTTCAGTACATGAATATCAAATAATTGTCTTTATATACTTGCATGAGTCCATCCATGAGAGGTCCAGCATATGTGAAAATATCATAGGTCAGTTAGTCACGTCTCCGAGTCCCCATCTCTCTGTGCCATGTGACGTTGTACATCCGACTAATTGATGGCGCTGGCAGCCAGAAGGTCCCAGTGCGGTCCTGAAGGAGCCGTGGATCCAATATTCTGCCTGACAGACACCAGCAGAGATAACCTGGAATCTGCTTATTACTGGTGACACCTCACAAATATGGAGCAGTGGCTAATAACTAAGCAGACCCCAGGAGAGGCTTTGATGGAAAGATGTTGGCTGGAGGAGAGTGAGGTTTTTGGCTAACAGGCTTTTATTCAAATGCCACAAAGGGTTCTCGCTTACGCTTTAGGAAATGAGGGACTAGTCCTTTAATGCCAAACTTATGTACAATCAATCAAGGTACAAGATTCATTTATTATTCTAAAAGGTCGGACAACTAAAATACAAGCTCTTTATGCCGCTCACAAAACAAAGAATTACATGAATGAACGAACAAATAACGTGTTATAAAAATAAACTTTGGTGGTGAATGTTGAAGTGTGTTCTCTGTTTGTGCATCTGGACAAAGGAAGGTACATATTGACTCGAGTCATATGAGCATCATAAGAGTGTCTGTCGGCGTCTGTGGGGTTTGACACGCTCGAAATTGAAGCAGTTCTGTGACACAAACATTTTAAACACAAACGCTTTATCAGTCAGTGTCAGTGTGACATGGATTCATTTCTGTAATGTATTCTGTCTTTAAAAGGGTCATTTACATCTGTAATGATTGTAAATTTTAAAAAAAAAAGTATATAGTTAGTTTTACATTTGTAATCCAAATTCTTAGATGGAAAGGAGTTTCATCCTGTTCGCACAAATACAAGAGCTTTCAAAAGTTACAACTTGTGGCTAGAAATCAGAAGCAGGTTCAAAGACAAACAAATTCAGTTCATAGGTTTTGTAATTAATTCATTGTGGTGTAGTTACAGTAAAATATTGACAGTCAAATTGTGCCAGACCTTGTAGATCTGATGAGTTAAAAACTCTTTACACAACAATGTTCTGAAGCTGAAGACATTTTAATTAGTGTGATTGAGTCTTTTTGTCAATCATTTGCTGGAGGGTATCATAGTACGAAGGTGAGAAGGTTTGCTGTTAGTAGAATAATGCAGTACGTGCTTGGGCAAGAAGTTTTCATGCAGGTAGGGGAGCGAGCTCTGCAGCACTGTTGACCTCATTGACTCACTGGTTGGTATTTTCTAGTCCACTGGGGCACATCAGAAAGCATAAGTTTACTCTGTCAGGGAGGAAAACAGATATTGAAGAATTTATGTTGTTTACCATAAATTCCAATAGTGACCATCAGAATGTGTACCAAAAGTTTTCAAATATCTCCTGCAGCATAATCCACTTCTCTGCCATCCGTCTGTAAGCTATGCGTGTTTCAAACAGACAAATAAGGTCAAGTTCACATTCAGAGCTGTATACCAGGGCCACCTGGTATACAGAAGGAATGACCAAACTGTTATTTTGAAATCAAATTTGGTTGATCTCACTGGACATTAAAAAAAAGTGCATGAAATTATTTGTTGTGAAGACCTTTTGAGAAATCAAAATGTGCTCACATCTTTGATCGTAACATTTTGCTGCATGTGAGAAGGACGTTAATCTCAAACTCTTTCCCTGTTGATGTGGGAGGATTACGTGAGAATGTGTGTCCGAGGCTTAGTGCTGGCTGTGGCTCAGGAGTGGGCCGTCCCCCGATCCTCCTGTCCACATGTTGTATCCATACTCTCTAAAGTAGTGACCTGGAGAGGGATTTGCAGATGAGTGTCCAAAACCACAAGGCAGTGTTTCTTTGTTCCATGTTCTCTCGACTTCTGCTTGTATGTCAGGAGAGCAGGACTTCCAATCCAAGATCTTTGCATATGCCTTCAGGTTCAGGCTTGTTCACCTGGGAGCCATTTGCTCCCTAACACTGAATGAAGGGCCTTTGCTCTGTGTCCTCTGTGTGCACTCAGCTGCTAGAACAGTTTTTTAGGAAAATCTTCATCTGCCGCGGGTTCTCCTCTGACAGCTCAGCGGCTAGCTCTTGGCTGTACGGTGCGATTTGCACAGGTTATGAGGCACTTGGTCGTGCTCACGAGGAGGGACCGGGAGCATTGCCTCTTCAGCTGAACTCTGCAGGGGCCGCTTCACGATTCTTCATTTCTACCTTTGCGCTGTTACGTCTCAGGGATGAGACGTCTGTTTGTATGTCTCGCTTGGTGTAGCATCTGTGAGGGCACCATCCGGTTCCATCATCTGTCATCAGTCGCTGAGCTCAAAAGGGAGCCGAGTGACAGGTGCGCTGCTGGTTTATAGGGCACCACCTGATTGGGAGGTGAGTGTCTCTCTCATCGTGCCGAGGCGAAGGAATGACGCCTGTAAGAGGACTATGCACATACTCACAGAACTGGAGTTACATACAGGTAACTAGTATTTTTAGTGCCTTTTTTAAGGAATGAACACAATCCTTGCACCCTGCCAGTGAGGTTTTTTTTTTAACCAGAGTTTTGAAATGGTTCAGTACATCTGTATGAAATAATTGTCCCTATCTCCTTGCATGCTTCCAGCCATGTGCCTTTGTGTGCAAGAATTATATTGAGCAGCTTCTCTTCTTCTGTTAGGGAGGTCCAGCATATGTGAGACTGTCATAGGCCAGGTAACCGTTTCTCCAAGCTCCCAGGAGTCCCCGTCTCCCAGTGGCATGTGACGTCGAACGTTAGACTAATTGATGGTGCTGGCAGCTGGAAGGTCCCAGTGGGGTCTTGAGGCAGCCGTGGATCCAGTATCCTGCCTGACAGACACCAGCAGAGATAACCTGCAACCTGCTTATTACCGGTGACACCTCACAAATATGGAGCAGTGGCTAATAACTAAGCAGACCCCAGGAGAGCCTCAGATGGAAGGATGTTGGCAGGAAAAAAGTGAGCTTTCGGCTAACAGGCTTTTATTGAAATGACACAAAGGGTTCTGGCTTACACTTTGGGATACGAGGGATGAGCCGGTCCTGTGCTGCCAAACCTATGCTCGTCTGTTTGTACTGTGTCAGTACAGGACAAAGGAGGATACATATTGACACGAGTCGTCTCTCTGTCTGTGGGGATTGACGCTCTTGTAATGGAGGCTGTTCTGTGATATAAAAGACTAAAAAACACAAACACTATAGACTGTGTCAGTGTAGTGTGGTCTGCATTTCTTCTAATGCTAATAAAGGGACACACTGTATAGGTAGTTTACTATCAATATCTGTAAGTGTAGCTAGAAACCAGTTAGAAGGATAGATCTGTGGTGTTGAGGAAACGTCTGATGTCGTGAACACGTTGGGAGCCTCGTTTTCCTCTTTCGGTAGAATATGCAGTACAGGGCAAGAAGTACCGAAGTTTTCATGCAAGTCGGGGAGCGAGCTCTGCAGCACTGTTGACCTCATTGACTGGCTGGTTGGTATTTTCTAGTCCACTGGGGCACATCAGAAAACATACTGTAGCCATAAGGTTACTCTGTCAATGTAAGCAGGTAAAGCAGGTTCTGCAAACCATAAATTCCAAAAATAATATGCACACACGTCTGTGAAAGTTGGAAGTTACGACATTAAAACAGCAGTTTCAAGGTTTTGCAGGAAGGACATTATCTCGTCCTCAAAGCTGTTCTCCGTTGAAGCGGAAGGATTTCAGGAGGAAGTGCAGCTGAAGCTTTTTCAAACGCACTGATGTGATGAAACTCTCCAAAGTGGCCACCAGCAGCTTCCACCGCCAGAGACCCGCAGGGGTTTGGAGAGGTCCACATTTCCCCTGATGAGGCGCCGCACCAAAATGATGTTCAGTTTATTTGGCTCTGCACACATATCCGAGCAAACATTTCCTCTTATGATTCTGAATGAGAACAGAATGAGCTGACCTGACAGCGATTCATCTGTCCAAGGCCCAGAATCACTGTTCCCATTAGGAGCGATATTTACTGGTGAGGGAAATTCAACAGCTATAAAATCATCTTTTGCTCCAGATTCAAGTGTGCAAAGTGCTTAAAACTCACTCATTAAGACAGTCGATTAAATTTGAAGGCTCGTGGCCCACGACTATGTACTTTTTTTTTTTCCTCCTGTTGTCCCTGGCATGAATAGCTTGGACTCTCCTGGTACACAGCTTGATGGTCGAACACTGACACAGTTTTAGTTTGGACAGGATTACACAAGGAGAAATCTGTGCTGGGAACGCACCACAGACAACTCTGGGCAGCTTTACAAGCCTCACAAAAAGTTACAGTCTGTACATCAGCACCTTGTAACCCCTTGACTCACTCTCAGGGGGTTTCAAAACAAAACTATTTCCTCACTCCATCCTAATATAGGGAATATATACGGCAGGCCTGCTCTTGTTTAAGTGGAAAATTATGTGCATACCATTTCAGTGAATCCACTATCATTTCCTCCTGTGCCCTCCAAGCTCATAATTGTCTGTGAACAATGCCCCTTTGTCTACTTTTTCGCTCACTTTGTGTTTCTTATTCACAGCCTTTTTCTCTTTCGCACATTCACAGACACACTCCACCATCAACAAACGCAGCAACGCTTGGCACCGTGACTATGAACCCGACAAGAGATTTTTGATAAAGCCAAAAGTCTTGCTGCAGGAGGAAAGTTTTTTTTTATATTTCTAGGTGTTATTTTCACGTTTTTCACGCTGCTGTTGCCTCACAGAAATACGACGAGAGGCGATTTTTAACATGAATGTGAAGTGAATGTTCCTTTATTTATTTACTGATGCTCTCTTTTTTTTGAAGAGTCATCTAACAGTGAGCTCTTGTTGCTGACATTTACCACAGCTGATGGAAGATTTCGTCGTTCGTTCTTATTTTTCTTGAGGCTCTTTTTTTTGTGTGAGTGTGATCTCACGTTTTCTCCAATGTGTGACTTCGTTAACCCTCAGAACGCTTCAATTAAGTCACTGTTTGGTAAGTAAAATGTCTTCCTGCTCAGCGTGGCTGCTCTCATTTATGCTCACAGCGTTAATAAGTTCACTCCTTTATAAAACAATGAATTAGAGATTTAGCACTTCAGATTAGTCTCATGCCTAATTGATCATGAGTAACATTTAACTCTGTTACAGTTCGTAGCAAATGGGACATTAATGCCGTCTCCTTTGTCTCTCCCGTATTTGCTCATGCAAATGTTTACGCTCCCCTCTTCTCTCTGTATTTCGGTTAAAACACCACACGTTTATCCGCCTCAGTAATTCTTTGTCTCTCGGTATTCAATTCAATTTGCTATACCAGCTTTCCCTCCAGGCCTTGCTTGAAGCCTGAAGGTGAAGCTTGGGATTTACCAGATGATCTACGCTCCAAATCTCACCTTTAGTCACAAGCTTTAGGTCGTGACCAAAGGGATGAAATTGCAGATACAAGCAGATGAAATTTGTTTTCTTTGCAGCGATAGGCCGGGGAGCTCAGATCCTCTGATACCCTATCTAGGCTCCTAACCTATTCTTGCAACAGTTACTCCTTTATGTTGAATGGAGCCTGCTGAGGTAGTGAGGCCATCTGATTAGGATGTCTCCCTGAAGGCTCCCTGTGGAGGTATTCTGGGCACGTCTGACTGGGAGGAAGCCCAGAAGACTCAGGAGGGATTATATATTCCAACTGGTCTAAGAATGCCTCAGGATCTCCTAGAAGGACATGGCTTGGGAAAAAGATGTCTGAGCTGCCACAGGACCCTGATGAAGAGGTGGATATATGAATTGAATGGATTTTTTTATGGCTTAAATGTTAGAAATGAATGTTGGAATTAAGTATAGCATTTATTTAAAAGTCATTTAAGAGCACATAGCTCTCTTCTGTAATGAGAATCTGATAGCTGAAATCTGATATTATTTAAATATTTAAAAGACTATATGTGTATCTGAACATGCATCAAATGAGCCATAATGATAAATAATCATGCTGTTTATGGAAAAATACATAAATTGAGGTAATATTAGCTTTGCTCAAAGACAAATTATACAAAATTGTAAGTGAGCCGCCTTTGCTCAAGTGGCATTTACGTCTGAAATCCCATCAAATGTGCAGGATGGCTTGTCCTATGGTTTATAGACCTACAGTAGAAAAGGACAGTTGCTTGAGGGACCACAAAATCTTTGGCATTTTGTCTCTATTATAGTTTTACTGCTCTCCTGCGATTGTTGCATAATAAAATTAAGTAATAATTCCACAGCCTTCATTTGCAAATTATGTAACTACCTTTTTTATTGTTTTCAAAATTATGCAATTTTTTTGTGCAGCATTCCACCAAATTTTATTAAAATCTGTTAAGTGGTTTGTGAAATATCCTGCTAACAGACAACCGGGCAAATGGGAGCGAAAACAACTTGCTTGCCAGAGGTAATTGCAGAGCATTTACTCCACTCAGAGCTACGACTGCTCTTTGTACTCTCGCCGCTGTGTGTGCATGTCTGCCTGCATGTATGTGTGGTAAAAGAGACAGATAAAATCAGACATAGCCTTTTTGAACAGGCTCCAATGTGCAGCAAAAATGCTCTGTGGCCTTGCCATATTTTTACTTCACTCCTGTGCATGTAAATAAAGAAAAACATCTCTCTGCTGATGCTGGTAACTGAACATAACACACAATCAAAACAGATGAGCGGGAATTGGATTTAAATCATTTAATGACCCATGACTGCAATCATGCAGTATATTTGTGACACCGGCTCCTTTCTGTTAGCAGCAGCTCTCATTGGTTGACTCTTGATCAAAAGTCCTCACAGGCGTGGTTGCAGCATTTGCATCTGTCAGGTGGATTCTCATTGCCAACACTCATTCATCTTTCATCATTATAGCTGATGCCAGGGTGTTGTCTATTTCCTGAGATTTGCCTGTCACATTTGAGGATTTGTGAGAGGTGTTTGTAAAGGTAAAAATGTGAACACAAGGCAGCCTGAGATGGATAAGAAGTCGAATTCTTCCAGTTGTGCTTTAAGGCAGGGATATGAACAAGTGCATCTTTGTGCTATCTAGGTTCTGTCATGTCCTATCAAAAGCCATGCATAGTGAATAAAGCAGCGTGCATGCTTTGACTTTTCAAGTTCCACCTGACTCTACACATATACACACGGTCAGCTTCACAAAGACAGCTGAGTGTTAGACATGCCTGTGGAGAGAGCAAAAATGCCAAGAAGGCAAAGGTTTTATTGTGTGTTTGTGTGTGTGTTTCATTTTTTATTATTGACATTTGTTAGATTCTTTTGCCCACACATGCATTTCACCCAATCACAAGCTAGATTAATTCACACGCCCTCTGCCTCTCATTTCATTTCACCACCAGTTATACTGATGGTCTCAGTATATCTGTCTGAAAGCACATGCAAAGAATGAGTGAGGAGCTTGTGAGAATTCTCTCCCCTGAGTGCAGATTTTTTTTTTTTGCACAAATCTTTAAGGTGGTGTCATCAGGTCAAGAGATCCTTCTTTACTTGAAGTCTTGCATACAACAGAGCTCAGAAGATGTTTCTCACAGTAAGATTGGCACATGCACTTCTGCACACACACAAAAAAAAACTGTGCCTCAATATACACACAAAGGCTGATACACTATACACATACTGCAAATGGTTGAGTGCAACACTTGTGTGGTCAAAATGTCAACAATATTAAAGTATGTATGACGCAGTATGCAGGCATCTTATGGATCCATCACACACCAAAGAAGTTTGCATTATAACTCCAACAACCTGGATCCAAATCCTTCACAGCAGAGACACATACAGCTATTTTCCAAACACACCAACGTCATCTCCTCAAACTAAATAACACCAGAGCAAATCTCTCCTTTATACCACTCTCTCATGTGCATCAAACACACACACATGAAAAAATGCTCAAGGACACATCAACAGCTTAAACGATGACTCGAGCGCAAATAAAGCAGGTAAATTTGTGTCAGTAGGCCAGACTGTGACTCATGAGGGCTGGAGGCAGGAGGTGAGGGAAGGAGGCGGCTGCAGGTACGGCTTGATTGACACATTCCTCAGCAGTTCATTGTGCTTGCAGAGCATGTAGTGAGCCTGCACTGCTATTGGCTAACGTAACTCTGCAGTTTGTTTCATGAATTATAGTCGGCTGGCCTATGTGGACATGCCAGCAGTGGTCCACGCTGATCCCTGGTCAACCAATAATTCATACTTTAGCTGGCTACTTACTAATTAATGCTAGAAAGAGATTAAACTGGTCAGTTTTCTCGGGCCCAGAGACATTAATTGGCCTTCTCATTTTAACTCACAGTGGGTCCATTTTTCATTCCTGTCCATACTCCGTGTAGTCGTTGAGTCAGCAGAATCTAAACAAGAAGCTGGTGACACTCATATTTATATCTCTCTTATGCAGAATTATACGCTTTTAATGAATTACAAAAACCTGAAGAGTTTTTAAAAAGTAAACAGCTACACATTTTCTCAAGGCTCAATAAATCTTTTATGCATTATCTCTATCCATTCTTTGAACATTTTATTGTAGAAAATGCTTTTCCAGCCCACTTCACCGTTTAGTGTCCATGAAATTCAGAGTCATGCTGACTCTGTTGTTGCTGTTGACCCTGTGGAGTTCAGAGAAAATGCAACCATTACTGCTTCTTGTTCCATGTGAGCCTTTTGATGATATTGGTTGTGTTATTGTCCTCTTTCGCTCCGGGCAAAATATACCAAATAGCATTACCAACCTTCCATGAGTTGAAGATATGCTTGATGTGTTATTGATTTCCTCTTTTAACCAGAGAACTGATGTGGATCAATCAGTATTCATAAAGACGGCTCTTGAACTTCAAGGAAGACTGAACATCTGCGGTTACATCATCTTCATGTATTTCATATGTTCCTCATCTTCCCGTCCATGCGTGACCCTGAACGTGATGGAGCTCTGTCATCATTATCATCTCGATTCTCTTAATGTTGATCAGAGGTGCTCGGAGGCTGCACGTGAGCATCAAATGTGGAAGGTCGTGCCATTGAAAATCTGCTAGATCCTTGAGCTGATCTGATGACACTGATAAATTATCTAGTTAAAATTATTAGTTTTTGTAGGTGGAGGTCTGGATGTTGAAGAAATGTCCATCCTCTGTAAATGTAATCAAATTAATAAAAGCAGATTGAACATTGTTGCTGGTAAAAATGGTCTATATACAAACCTATGGGAGGAACATAGCCAATGCACCATTGCAGTGTGCAAGACAAGGGTCAATGAAACTATCTCTGAATGTTAAAAGATATGTTTTGCTTTTGCTGGTGATGCATAGTCATTTTATTGCACTTTCTTACATCATAACTACCATGAGACTGACGGGACTCGACCGGTATTGCAGAGCTTGGACAGCTCTCCGTACTGCACCAAGATTAAGGCCAGTAGACTTTAAATGTAGCAGAGAGAATTAAATTACATAATTTTCCCATTGAAATAGGAATCTCGAGTCATTAAAGCTGCCATTTTCTGGGCCATCCATGAAGTCAGACTTTAGTGACATCGCCATTTGTCCATTTCTGAGGGAAAAGCTTGTTACTGGTTCCTGGGCTGATAATAATAGAGCTGATGCAGCTTCAACAGCAGTCTCATCTTGTTTTTCTTCTCCCTGCATGACCCAGGAATGACTTCACAGTTTCTGGCAAACACCTCTTTTCTTTTCTCTGTTTTTGAGAGAGCACTTATCTCTATTTAATTTGCCACAGAAACGTATTTCGCTCTTTCACACTCCTCCTTTGTCCCTCCAGCTTCTCTGCATATCATGCCACGCAGAGTTCAGCCACTTCTTTACTGTCTCTGAGAATAGCTTGTTGTCGCTCGCTGTTTAAAGAAAATGCAAATGATGGAGGAGTATTGTATTTTTATGCACACCCTACCTTGTCTTCTTTTCCAGGTACACATTCGGTGTATGGACTTCAAGCGGCGCAAACACAATGTACATGATTCCTCTTCTGAGAATGGCACACAGCGGCGAACCTGACAAGTCGTCTTGGTTCCAGTTATGTGGCTGAGGCTGCCGCAAATCTTCATTCATGGATCAGCTCACATTAGATATGAAAGAGAAAGAGTCTGTAGAGCTCAGTATTTGAATTTGCATGAGGAAGATTAAAGAGTGCGGCCCATGCTGTGCAATGTCACGGATACATATGATGGATGAGTCATATGGTGTGTGTTCATAATTTTCTCATTTGTTTCCGGACATTAACAATCACCTACAGAGCCCTCGCTCCATCTGTAGCTTGCTGTTGAATGTCAGGAGTTCATCCGTATCATTTCCTCTGAAGCATTGAGTGGTTGCGACCGCGATGTTGAAGGTTATCTGCGTATATGACGAGGATGTTTTATCCCAGTAAGTTTATTGTCTTTCTGTGAAAGGATGTTTTCTTGAAAGACTCAGATGTAATATGAGATGTTTTTTCACATCCGGAGCTCAATTTGTCATTTTTATCTGCAACACTAATCTATAATAAAAGCATGAGTGGTGTCAGTGTTTGGGTGTGTCATACTTATATTTTAGGCGTGTGTGTGTGTGTGGAGATTAATTACATTTCATTAGTCATACAAGGTTAACGAAGAGTAGTGGCAAAGGAGAGATGGAGATAAAGTGATTTTTGAGAGAAAATGCTCTTGCGCTGTATTTACTGTATATTGATTTTTTTTATTATTTTTACTGCTTTCTCCCTTTTTTACACCACTGAGATCTCATCAGTCTCAGTTGTAGATTACAGCTTCCCTCCCTCACCGTTTGCATAGCCTTCATCCACCCCATGACCAAAAAAAAAAGTGTAAAGGAAGCTCCTCTAGCAACACACCCCTCATCATTTATTAACTAAATGAGTACTGATGCGGCTGCTGATTCAGCTCGCTATGAATTCTCCAGGTCTCTGAGGACCCGCGCCTGTTGAAATAGGATATACCCACATGTATTACTGAAGTTAATATTTTCAATATTGACACGCTCGCTGTTAACGTTGTTTGAATTGAATTAACCTGGGGTGGATTGTAAGAGGTTAGCCGGCCGATATTAAAGCTCTGGCCTTGGATCAACATATCTGGGAGGTTTCGAGGAGATTGGAGTAATGTGCGGCCCCTTATACAGGAAGGTGGCCTGAGGGGAGAGAGTTTGGCTGAGGCAATAAGGCAGAAAATCTAATATGGTGGCATGGGCTGTCCCACTGGGCTAAGCTCTGTCAAACAAAGAAGGTAGGCATCACTCTCTCTCTGCGTGTCTCCTCCTTTTTCCTCTTTCATATGCTGCTTTCCTTCCTCTCTGTCGTTCTCCTTTCCTTTCCCGACATCGGGCTTACGCACTCACTGATGCATGCTTGCGCACACAAGCAGTTACACATACATAAAGTGATAAGCTGTGAGTCCTGTCTGGCTATGACCTTAATCTTATTGCAGACTTTATTGGGCAGCTTCACCGGAGAAGTAACCTCATTTTGCCGGGAGGAATACAGAGTCAGCTATTTGTTTGGCTGCTTGCACAGCCCTCTACCCCTTTGTCTTTTTCCCACTGTCCACCCACACCTCTGTCCACCCGTTTGTTTTCCCAATACAGTATATCAACCCAGCAACCAAGTATACACACACACACACACACACACACACACACACATTTACTGATGGTTTAGTGGCTCGCTGTGCACTGACGGATATGGTTCAATAGCTTTAGGCAAAAGAATAACATTGTCAACTTTCTGCTGAATTGCAGACGTAACGTCGATACGCAACACAGCCGTCACCATTGATGCCGTGGAATTGGCTGCACTCGTGAACAGGTAAAGGCCAATTGCTGCGAAGCCTCTGAAATGGCCATGACTGAGCACAAAAGAGAGGGAAAAAAAAATGTATATTACAAAACTTCTCTGGTATAAGTGCTGAAAGAATCAAATAACCTTGCGCCATACTCGCTTTAATTTGGGATTTTATTTCATCCACTTGGCACTCATCAGCTGTTCTTTATTCCCTTTCTTCCGTCTGTTACTGTCTCACCACGACGGGTGCAAGGACAGGTCCTATGACAGATTATTCATGCCCATGCTCATGAACAGACTTTCCTGCAGACGGCGGATCGCAGGCTTATTTCCATACTTGTCGACATCGCTCGTGCTCTCTCCGCTAACTTCCTCATCCTGCACAGCTGACTGCACAGTGAACTCCCAGGTCCTCCGGGGGCACCAGTCCACCACCTCAGCCTGCCCGCTCCGGCACTCAGGTGCCTTGAACACTTACAGTACAGTATAGCGCTATCATGTGGGGAAAGAACAGGCAGAGCCCTTCTTGGCGATGCACACACACGAAGAAGCCAGCGCTCATGACATGTGTGTTATATAACAGCTGTGAGTGATTGACTGCTACTTTTGTTTGATTTCTTCCTCCTCTCGCTGTCTCTCTGTTTGACTGTATGTGGTTGTGTCCATCCATCAAAACCGTCCTCTTCTGATCTTTTGTTCAAACGCTTCAAATAGGCTATTTGAAGTGTAAGTGTTCTTGGAAAGCAACCTCTTGTGGCCGTGCAAATAATGACAGATCTGTGAGAGGCAAAGACAAGTAGCTTCATGATAGTGTTGAAAAAGGTCAGGTGGATGTTTGGGGGAATAAAGGATTTGACTTTGATCATTCCTTCACCATAACCAAGACATTTAGGTTCCTAAACTTAACCAAACCTTAATCATATCGGTGGTTGATCAGGAAATGCTCATCAATAATTTCTGGGGTTGCCAGATCAGAAATCGTGCATGAATGTTTGTAGAGGGTCATGAGGGTCATTTTGGAAAGCAGTGATGAACAACTTATTTTCTCGACTTTAGAGGACTTGTTGGTTCATCAGTCACATCCTCTGTTAATTTCCTTAACTGCTCTAAAAGAATGGCCGTTCTATTAATTCAGGAGTTTAAGTTGTTTGTGCTACACCCTCATTAGTTTAAGGCAACAACAACTTCAACCGCACTCAATTACTGATCATATTATCATCTAGATTTTGGGAAGGTGGGGGACAGGGTGCGAGAGCGACTTTATGAAGCACCTATTGAGGCGCACAATGGCCTCATCCATCTTCTTTGCTTTCCTTTCAGCTCTGATTAAATGAGTGTGATGGATCTCGCCATCATTAGGGAGACTGAGGGCTGGCGGATTGGAGCCATCACAAATCAGCTTTATGTGGGAAGAGCATGGAGTGGCAGTGACAGCTTTACAGCTCCTGTGGTATTAATGGAGTGGACCGTTTTACATCGCATGGCCCTGCAGCCCTTTTCACATCAGATGTATGGTAACCAGGGGTCATTATAGATCTCAAGGCTTATGGGTATTTCCATTGGTTCTGTAGCTTAGTCAGCACATTACTGTTTGTCCAGAGTGTTGAAGTCACCAGGTATTCTCATCCTGAATTCTCCATGTTAATGTTGACCTATTGCCTCAAGACATGAATTTAATAGTAGTGTGCATCATAAATATGTGCCTATAAAAACTAAAAAAAAGTTCACCTATGTTCCAAGTTTTCCGCCACTGCTGAAAGGCACTAACGAGAATAAGGTTCGCCAGCGGTGTGAAATTGCGAAGCACAAGAGGAGTCCATGTTTTCTCAAAATACAGCCAACCAGAGTGTCACTTTACCACAGATGGTGTTCCCTCCACGGGTCTCCCTCACCCCGATTTCACACAGTGGATGCACGCCTTTTTCATGATCCAAATGTAGAGACTCTCTTCTGCTCAACTCACAGCGGAAAACATCTTTGTTCTGGAGCATAAGAAAGAGGTCAGTTGAGTCGCACGTTCCGAGAATCGCATCTTATTCAAGCTTACATTTAAAATTTCTGTGTCTCTCTCTGTTTAATTTAGCAGCAGACACAGCGAGATGCCATCGCAGCTGTAACTAGCAGCGTAAGTGGGTCTGGCTGAGATGACTGGCGTTTAAAAATGTACAGTATACTCTCTCCATAATGTGAGCTGCTTTGGGAAAAAGCTTTGAGAAAAATGGAAAAAAATTTATATACTTTTACTCAGCTGATGTCAAACTGGTTTTCTAAATGTGACACGTTTCACATTTTCAAAAGCTTTTATCCCCCAGTTTTGTCACGACTCCATACTGTTTGCTCTATTATGCAAAATATTTTTTGAGGTTTTTTTTTTTTTCATTTTGATGTAACCTCAAGTAACCTCAAAAAACTTATATTAAAAGCGCATACTTTTTCTACTGTCTACTGTATTGCTCCTGTGCAGAAGACATGTTTAAATCATCACATGTGAAACAGCATATAACATGGATATATGCACAATGACAGATAAGACATCACATGTAAAACTTACATTATAAAATATAAAATAAGCATCTTTCAGGCACTTGTAGTTTTTGCACACTTTTAATAACAGCTGATATTTTGCATATAAAAAATTTGGTAGTATGATCAGATGGCAATTTTCCCATTAATCAGATTGTTATAGATATTGTATGCATAATAAAATTTAAAATACTGCTTGCATACAATCTCAATATGAAAAAGCTAATTTGGGGAAGTTGAAGGAGGTGAAGCTATTGATTATGATGCATGTGCACACACACAAATAAACAACTGTTCATATCCCTCATTAACACACTTGAGCTTCAAATATTCCTTCAGCTGCAAAAAGCCGTCAACAAGCATGAAGCCACCGAGCAAAGCACCGCTGTCATTAGCAGCAGGGATGGAGGCAGCGGAGAGGCTGTGACAGATTCACCACACCTGGAGTGGAGGTCACCTTTCCCGGGGAAAATGGCATTACAGCTGCAGTAAATTCAGGCAGATTGTTCTCAAGTGAGCGAGCCGGGGAAAGCAATATTAGAGCAGCAGAAAAACAAAAACAAAAGTAAGCCAATAGGAGACACAGTGGGGTGTCAGGCTTTTGCTTTCAGAAATGAGTTATATCCAAACCATAGGCAGCCGCTGAATACAGAATAGAAGACACACAGAGCCCCATGCCTGCTGTATGCAACTTCCAACATTGTGAAGTGTTCCTTGAATCTGTGTTTATGTCTGTGTGTGTTCGTGTGTGTGTCTATCCTTTGATATGTGTGAATCATAAAACAATGTCTCTGTGTGAAACCTCTCTGGCAGAATTTGCCTAGTGTGAAAATCCATCCACCCAACATGAGCTAACATTTTACTCATTAATGTCTTGAGAGGTTTGCACCCGAAATACCAAACAGTGTGTCTTTGTGTGGAGATGACAGCGTTTGCAGTGTCGAGTGTGTCTGTGTGAGCGCTTGTTTGTTTGTTTGTATTTTTGTTTGTTTGTTCGTGTGTTTGGTTTTGCCATGTGCTTTTTTTTTTTTTTCCAAAGCTTTGTGTGTTTTGACGTCTACATTGTGCACGCTCAGCTGAGGGACTGACTGTAATCTACACTGTGCTGTCGGTGACTCATTCTTCTCACTGCAACTATTCATACATATTCAATGGTTTGTCACCAATGAAATGGTGATTAGAGCGTCCATGAAAAGCGTGGCAATGTCACAGAACGTGATATCCTCCAATGAACAGAGTGAGAAAACTCTAGAAAGGATTCTTGTCATCCAAAGTCTACTGACTAAACTATATGGTAACAGTAAAACGTGAGAATATAACTGTTGGACTGACAATATTCTGACATGTTAGAATAGAATAAAATCATTTTATTTTTTATATTTATGTAGAAAACAATTGTTAGAACAAATGCTTATATGTAAATAGGAATTTACAAATGTGAACTGCTTTAATTAAAAGGCACAGTGGCATCAGTGTGCTAATCTGCTTACAATGATGTCTTAGTTTAGCATATTAGCATGCTAACATTTCGTAATTTGCACTGATTCATCCTGAAGGGCCCATGAATGTTTGTTGGTTCATTGCAGTCCATCCAACAGTTGTCATTTTACAAAAAGCAAAATCAACCTCATGGTAGCACCAGAAAAAAAGCCAGTCATCAAAGTCACTAGGATTCATCCTGTGGGAACATGAATGCTCATACAATTGCAATCAAACTAAGAGCTGTTGATATTTTTTTCAGTCAGGACCAAAGTGGAGCAACCAACATTATCATCCCTAGAGTCACACCACTAGGAGGCGCTGTCTGTCATCAGAACTAGTGCTACGATATATCATTTTAAGCTGTTGCAAGGCTTCAGCAGTAACTGGTAGCCACATGTAGGTTTGTTGTCAGGACACGACATCAACCGACAGCTAAAACAAACATATCTGATCCTGTTCTTTATGACATATAACAAGCAAACTGTTATAATCTTCTGACCAACTCACTTTAGTTGAGCGCATTGGCAGCCAAACTCACCACAGCACAACAGGTCACCTGGGACAGGTTTGGCACATTCAGCAAATCCACCTACTAAACAGAAGGTGAGAGACAGCACAACCAACACATACAGATCCTACAGCATCGGCTCCGTATGCCTCCTGCACAATAAATCTCTCACGCCCACTGGTCTCCTCTGAGTTCTAAACATGAACCTGGAGAGAGACCTGAGCATAACACCAGACAGTCAGGAATAAATTTCCACTCCCCACCCATCCTTCCTGCAAAGCAGAATGTGGGAGGATAGTAAGCCAACAAAAGCAGGTCTAGTCAATGCTGCACATATGCCCTCCTCACATTCCACTGATCGAGCCGGTTGATGCCAACAGGGATGGTCTTTGGCTGCCAGGATGTAAGCTTCATATGCCATTACAAAGACAGCGGGCCAGCCTATGTTTAGAGGGCTAAGCATGTGTTCGCACGCCGTCGTCCTCCCCTCGACTCGAGCGTTGAGAAAGCCAGAGATGGAGGTGTTTATTTGAAAAGGGTCAAGCTGATACTCTCATTGATTTTCACGGCGTCTCATCTTTTCTTTTCAGGAAAGTCCCAAAGCAACAAGTATTGAAAGAAAGTGGTGTTGTATCCAAACCGACCACCGGTGGAGGCAGCTTTCTTCACGGGAGGGAGGGCATCTTGTTGGAGAGTAAAGACGAGGCCACAGATCTTTGTTGTCCTCAGAACAAGGGAGTAGGACTTGCGGGACTTTCACAAGGGCAGAGGGGCAGCGCTCGGTAGAGCTGCCGCCACATGGCCTCACTGTCATCACAGCACAGCGCGCCACACGAGATTGCTGGAAGTCGTCCCACCGCTGCGGGCATCTTGCCACCGCCAGACGGCTGGTGTTGTTGTTGATGAGTGAGATGATACGCTGCCAGCATGGGTCAACCTTGCTGACCGAGCCAGGGCAGGAAGAGCACGAGATTATTCTGATTGGCTCGTAGTGCAGATGGGAAATTATCAGCTCATAGATATGCGACAAAGATTGGCAAACTTGTCAGAGCCCATCCAATCATTTTCAACTCTTTCTGGATCGCAAAGGAAGTTATGGATGTCCTTCCCTCTACCCGCATACTCCAGGGCGGTCCCAGGATTTGTAATTGCCCCAGCATGTTTGGAAAGTGTCTCCTCCATGTATTTAGTACCTCAGCTAACTCCTTCCAGCATGAAGGAGGTGTAGTACTACTCCTACCCCTCCTGGGTATCTGGGTAGTCACGCTGTTGTGTATTTTTTTTTTCTTCATAGATGCAGATATACAGCAAAACTGCTTCAGTTAATAAAAAAAATAATTCAGAAGCTGTTTCTTTGATCTGACTGTCACCTCTTATACAGCCTTATTCCACGTCATTTCAGCTTTGATACTTTTTTTTTTTTGGCATGTTCTTTGTTCACTCCAATGTAAACTCAATAAAAGAGTTTTTCTTGCAAACTTACAGAGCCACTAGAGGAGGACAGCCCTTGGTATTTCTGCCGTTGTGAATTTCAAGTGAGCTAAGACGGAGGCTGTCACCACTAAGGGTATTAGCAGAATGTGATTTGGTATTTTCTGCTTTATGGAGCCCCCTGCACTGTTATCTGGCAGTGGAACAGAGGACTTGGGGCTGTCATTTTGCATGGCATCAGCAGAGACACTGAGCAGATAGTGTCAGCGCTGGGAGATCACAGGTAGAAAGGGTCTTTTCCTCTGGGATGGGGAGATGGTAATAAGACAGCATCAGAGAGGCAGGAAAATAGAGGCCGACAACCAGAACTTATCTGCAGTGTCACTGGCTCACTATGTGGAGCATAAAGGAAAGGAGAGATGTTTTGTAACAGAAACATGTTTCAGGAGCTAAAACCACAGAAGCATGTCCTGTATAGATTATAACCTCCTATCTGTCCCCCCGTATACGACAGCTTGTCAGACATCATCGGCAAACTATTCTGTTGCCTGTACTTACATGCAGCCCGTCCTCATCAGAAAAATGGCCGTATAGGTCGTCTGTGCAAGCAGCTTATTACAACCCATGTTTTAGAAAGAGCGAGAAACTACATATAGAGGAGGATTGGGTGGATGGATGGGTCAAACAACTTTCAACCAGGAAACCAAAAGTCTGCATTGACTTATTTTAAATTATGTCACACATGTAATGCACTTATTTAAACCCAAACCATAATCTTTTCATAAACCCAACTGATTAGTTTTGGTGCCTAAACCAAACCAAACCAAACTGACCATAACCATGTGACTATAAATGTCCAATATGATGGTCATATGCATATCATGATATGAAGGTCCGTTACATCTGTCGATCCAACATTCATATATGTTGTTTTGGGAGTCATGAGCAATCATCCTATTCAGCCATGTAAGTATGAGGACATTTTGCTTACATTATATCTCGACCTTCAATTGCGCTTACGAGTAGAGAATATGATTATAATACACACAGGTGTATAGGAAATTTGAATGGAAAGGAAAGTGAATGCAGCAGAAAACATAAAAGATCAGATGACGAAAGACGGCGAGGACAGAAATAGTTCAGGAGAAAAAATGAAGAGTATTAGATCTGATATTGTAAATGTGTGTAGATCCATTAAATGTCTAATGGCAGAATATCTCACAATGTTCAGCCAGTAGTTTTCCAATATAATTGGTAACTTAATGAACTTTTCTGAATAAACAATCTAGATTAGCATAGATAACTTTTCCTAGTTTTATCTAGTCCGGTATCTCTGCTTTGTTGCTCTTGACAGATTGGACCTTGTTTGTTTGACTGCAGAAATGTCAGACAGAAAACAGCCAAATGTCACAGCCAGACTTCCAGCTAGCAATCACTCTCTCTCTCTCTCTGTCTCACACACACATATACACACACAGTATTTCATATTTACACTGAAGTCATCCCAAGACCGCTCTCTTGAGAAAGGCAAACGTGTTTCTTAATCCACCTGCAGAGGAGGAATCAATAGTGTTTTGCTCACCCACGCCGAAAAAGATTGCGAACGCTGTCTCATCTGTCCAGTTTACACAACTAAATTGTTTCATGGTAGTAATCCAAATATCAGGTCTGATGGCAGACAACAACCACAGGGCTGGAGCTCAACAAAGTTTTACACAGAGTTCTACAGCTTTCTTTTTATTTATATAAAAGATGGTTTTAAAGGGACGCTTCAGAAGTTTACCAGTCATGAGAAGAACAAGTCAACTGGTGCAAACCATCGCATGAAGACGTCTGAGCTTTGTCAAATCAGAGAAAATAACCTAGATGATGCCATCAGGTTATTTCAGTTTATACAGCAAAAAGCCTGGATTACAAACTGCGGGGGCAGAGTTTGAATGTTGTAGTTGTTTAGCAGACAGGGAGCTTCTAATGAAATGTTGCATCACGGTGCATTATGGGAAATGTAGGATCCACAGTTTTTGAAGCTTTGAGCTTAAAGCTCCATAAAGCAGAGAGGAATTGCAGATTCAGATGACATTTATCTGGAGATTTATCATCATGAGCAACCTCTTTTACATGTCACATTAGATTGTTATTATACATTATTATACATACATATTGTATTATCGATCATAAGCACTAAATAAAAGTCAGGATAGTGCGGCCTCTTTTGTACAGCTGCTCTTTTTGTTAATCTCTTGCAAATCCAACTTTATGAAAGATCAATCCTAAATCGCCGGAGTGACCTCTTTAATCCAAATATCATGGGTGATAGTAGAAAAGGGAAGCGAGGGATTGGTGAAACAGTGTTTAAAAGTTTGGATTTGTTTCCAAAATTAATCTCCAGCATCTTTTTTTTTATTATTTACAAAAGAGTCCTATAATCGGATAAGACACAGTTTAGAGCAGAGAAGAAAGATAAATGGGCACACGACAAATAATCTGCGAGTGTATCTTTGTCAGGAGCCATCACGCAGAAACTGTATCACATCATCTAAATAGCTCTTGACCCAGTATCTTTCTCTTTTCATGATGTTAAAAATATAAAACCTACTGCAAAAAAAAAAAAATAAAAAAAAAAGCATCTGCCAGTGTTTATGTGTCATGCATGAATAGAAAAGTGCTCAAATGTGTGTGATTGTGCACATCATGCTCTTACAGTCTGCTGTCAATGTTTCCACTCCTGTTCTCTCACTCACGTCTCTGGCTGCTGTGCGATATTCATCTTTTCCCGCAGCGTCACTGTACACGTCTGCTCTCAGAGATTTGCAAAAAAATGTTCAAAGGTAACGCTTTATTGACTCTCTCTTTCCATCAGTCTCCCTCTTTCTCTCTCTCTCTCTCTCTCCCGCTGCATGTGTCGTGCTAGACAGCCATGTAAATGAAGAGACATGAGCCCGGGATGATGCTTTGATGCTGGTGATTCATTCTCATGAAGAGATGACGTCCCATCAAAGTCGCTGAATGAAGGAACCTGCCACATGTGGTTTTCCCATATGTGGCTGGACGGGCGAGTGTGAGAGCACAGATGTGTGTTGATATATCACACAGGAGATGTTATGTCTAATGATTTGTGTATGCACAGACAGCCTATACAGCTCTAAATACTGAACTGCTGAATACTTTACCTTGGTTGAATTTGTGCAAGACTGAACAGACTCAACAGGTAACTTTGAGACCTATGTGCCATTTGTGGCTATTGATTGTTTTGTGGCGCTGGTGGAGTCGCAATGCGTCCGGTCAAATGGATCATGAAAGTCCCCCGTGGTTATAATTTTTCACTTCTCTGTTTTCCTCTTCTCGTGCCGTCCTCTCCCCTCCTGGTTCTCTCTCTGTCTTTCGGGGGAGCTCCAGCCAATCTAGCTGCCACGGCACAGAAAAAAAAAAAGATGAGCATAATTTTTGCATGTCTTTTATGATGCTACCCCATTAAATCGGAAAGTGTTAATTTCTAGCGGTGCTCATTTTGGCACCGCTCGATTCCCCACGGTGTCGCAACAGAGTCGGGACTTTGGCAGTTGGTGTTTTGCTTCCCTCATCAGTAACAGACACACAAAGCCACTGCTGCATCTGAGGAAGTCAGCGGCTACAGAAGGACCGTCCGAGCCTCCCCAGGAATACTGTTCATAGTTGGGTCCAATAACAGCAGTCGGTGCCAGTGTTGGAAGTAGTGTGATGTTCTTGGTTGAGCACAGTTAGCACCTATTTAGGGTGGATGCACAAAAACTTCTCTTGTGAATTTGAATTTTATTTAAAGCCGCTATGTGCAGGATTTGACTTCCATCATTAGTAGCATCCAAAAAATACACAGGATGACATGCATCAGTTTAATAGGAGGCATAAACAAATGTGTGCAACAAGATAGTAGATCCCACTGTGTTTCATACTGAGCTTACATCTAACACCGCAAGAAATGAACAGTCATGGTCACATTTTCTAAAGGTGAGGCATTAGTAACCTTGACGGGGGCACTCGGCGTGGTGGGCTCTATATTCAGAGTCTTTTTAAACGAACGCATGTTTGCAGTAAGATGAGAAGGACCCCGTGGCTTGAGAGCTACCTGTATTTATAATAGCTGGACCGAGCACTCTTTAAAGAAAGGGGTATGATGTGGCGTCTAACTGGTAGGAATAAGATTTTGTTAAAATGCATTCTTTTGTAACCACTTGGGGCCAGTGTAACAAGCTGTAAACCCAAGACTTACATATTATCACCTCAGTAGGTTATTAGCAGCTCGTCAAACACGTATTTATGAAACAGACGACTTGGTTAAATTAAAAGTGCAGATTTTCAAGCCAAAATGCTTTATCTTATACTTATACATTGCCAGTAACAGTTCTCTATATAATATTAAAGATGAAATTGTAATGTAATTATTTTCTAAGTATATTCTTTTTTAAACTTTTTTTTTTACCGTATCTTAATATGGTGATATAATATGGTGATATAATTTTATTTATAATGGTGGAATGAAAGACTTAATTAAAAATAAAAAAGACATAATTACAGCAACCAAAGTTAAATGATTAAGTAAACTTCACACTTGTGTTTTCTTTCGGGTTGTGCAGAGTTGCAGTGTTACACATTCTGATAAACTACTTTTAAAGTTTTGAACAAGTGAAAATAAATGACTGAGGGCTGCATGTTTATAAGATAAGATAAGATTTGTCCCACAGTGGGGAAATTCACAATGTACAGCAGCAAAGGGGATAGAAGCAGTTAAATAGTAAAAAAAAAAAAAAGAGCAATTTAAACAGGCTAAAATGAAGATATTCACAAATTTACATGAGAAATTCACATGTAAATTTGTGAATAATCTCATATTATTGTAATAAAAGATTGATGCTCGATAAATTTTTCCAATATCTTACTGATGCATAACTTTAATAAAAATGTTCATCTTTATTTGCAGACAAATAAATAAGATGAACCAAACTACTTGTGGTTGTTTTTAGAGATGGTAACAGACATTTTATACTCATGCTACAAATCTTTAAACCTGTGCACCACTGTTTTTGGATCTGGCTCTTTTGCTTCTAAATGCGTCAACATGTTCACCAGTTAGTCGCTGTCTTTCAGCTGTTTAGTGCTGGACAGGTCGTGTGCGGCTGGTTTATTAAAGCTTTTATCACTAATAAAGATAGAGGAAGTAAAATCATGCAGGCCATCACTGAGAGACCCCTTTCATAATATACTTAATAGGTTTTTGGAGCAGCTTTTAGGAAATTATTACTACGTAAGCGATTGGTTCAAAAGAGCAAAGTAAAGTGGAAATATAAGGGGGATGAAGAATCACAGGTTGGATCTTTCAACTTTTAAACTTTCCTTTACTGTGTCTTGATTCTCCAAGTGGGGATGGAGATGAAAAAAAAAATCAAAAACAAAATGCGAACACGTCATCACAAAACTGTGCAGAGGTTCATCCGGTGTCTACAGAAAAATCTACTGGAAGAGTCTAGACGAGACTTTTGGAAGAAGTGAAATGAGAAAAGTTTGAGTTTCAAAGCCTCACTCAGAAAAATCAGTCATGAGCAAAAGGGAGAAAAAAGAAGTTCAGTAGCGAAAAGCGTTTCCAAAAACGACAGGAAAACATCGTCGGTGTGACAGTGGTGGAACTCTTAATGCAGGAAAAACACAGATTTATTTCACAGTCAGACAAAACACACTGAAAATAAATATATAATGAGGAACAGCCATGTGTGGCTAACAGCCCATGTTTCTCTGCTCTAAATTGACATATTGGAAAGACACACATCTGTTTGATTTAATTAGGTACGATTGCTGAATGCAAATCTAAGATAATCAGTGTTTATGCAACGCTCTCCATATTTTATTTACTCAGACTATATATAGGTGTGATATTTGTGCAGTGCGACTATGCGGCAGACTTGGACATACATCTGACTCTGACTGAGCCTCACTATGTTTTTGATGAGGTTCCCTCAGGGACCCTGTATGAAACCACTACCTTCTGCGTTTGCTTTCTGTGTCCCGCTTGTCTCTCTTGATCCGTCTGCAGCTCGCCTCGGCGCTCTACACGCTCTCTCCACGGGAACAATGATCGTACCACGGACTATTGCTCCGCGTTTCAGACGAACAGAATTAATTAAAACGAACTTTTATGTCTGCCGCTAACAGGAGCTGCAACATTTAAGAGGGGATGGGACATACGGTACATTCTGCTCTGCTTAAGACTGAAGATGAACCAAGATGCTTTAATTGCTTCTGGATGAATGTCAGTAATTTGGGATGGAGCTGCTACATGTTGCTGCTCCGTCTACATGTGTTGTACATATATGTATGGAAATTACGGTTTATATAGGGTGAGAATAAACTTTCGATCTGTGTATCAGCTTCACCTAAAGGGCCTCGCTCACTTTAACTTCCACACATGGGTTGAATGGGAGGAACTCTTTCCAAATGTCAAATAGCAAAGAATCTTTTTTCTTCTCTTTTTTATTAACGACTCCTTTACAGGGAGATGTTTTCCTGACCTTTCAAACTTGAACTGCTTCACTTTTTGATGCTGTTTGTCTCAATAAGTGAAAAAAAAAAAAAAAAGCATTGGCATGTTTACCCTTCCTCTTCTGTTCTTCATTTTAAATGACAAACAGTAGCATGAGGGCAGGTGTTGCAAGCTTGCAATCAACATTACATTTGTTTGCACATTTCTGTTTTTAATGGGTAGCTTCTGAAATAAAAGCCTCCTCGTCTTTGCTAGATTTTGTCTCGATTAAAATGACTGACAGCTGACACTTAGCACCACCCACCCTGTTGTGTTTTAACGCCTAATGACATGACTGACACATGTAGACGGGAGGAGAATTTCTGAGCGCCGCGCCGTCAGTCTCGAAGCGAACGAGGAATGTATTTGCATGTCTTCACCTTTCATGATTTTCTGATGAAACAATATGTGCTCGGAAAACGTCCGCTGACCACTTAGCATGCAGGCGGAGCGGCGCTGCTGCACAGAGCTCGGCATAACAACCTATCCGGGCTGTGAGGAACAGAGGCTGTGGACTGTGTGCCGTTTTACTCAATACACTGTGGATATTTGTTAAATAACCAACTACATGAGTTCATTTGTGTTTGGGAATACTAATGATTATGTAACGTTCGTTCCAGCCGCCGTGCCAGAGGATTGTGATTGGGGGAGCTGTGGAGGGGCTGGATTGTCAACATGTTTACTCAATGAGTTTTGACACAACAAACAAATCAATAAAAGGACAACAACAACAAAAGAGAGATTCAATGATCTTGGGCAGGTTACAGGACTGAAATGCATATTAATAAATGAGAGCTATACAACAACACAAGCACAATTAATTACATGAATTTGGAATTTAGAAGAAACAAATCATGCATGCAAAAAATTTACAATGAGTACGAACCAACACACTACGATATTAATGCAGCTCATTCAGACTCATTCAGGGTCATTCATTCATCCATAATCAGCTAATTAGCTGAATTGATTCTGCTGCTAACGTTAACATTATAAAGCACGTGCACGCCGCGATCACACTTGCAATGATATGACCCAACCAATCAAATCACACAACAAAGCAGCAAAGGTCAAAGGTCATCCTCAATTACGTCACAAATGAATAACATGAGTTTAATAGTTCAGTGTTGTTGTTGCATATAAGTCAGTCAGATCTTCAGATATAAATATTTTTCATCGCAAAATCTACTGAGGGTTTGTGAGGAGGGGGCTTCAAGGGGGGTCTCAGTCTCCCTCAGTGGGAGTTTAAGATCCTGCTTCCCTCCACAGAAACCTTTAACATGCTAAAAAACCAAGACAAACTCTGCTAAATTCGTTGACCTTCACTCTTTCACTCACCCAATAACAAACCCAAGCTTGATCAGTTATTACTGACTGAAGTGAAGGAGTTTTTCTCTGCTTTGAAATATCTAAGGTGTGTTTGTGAAACTCCAGCAGTTGACTACTGAGGCTGACAGTTTTTTTTTTCCACCCCACCTTCATCTACCCCGCTGGCTGTTCTCGCTCACCTGTACTCCTGTCTTCACCGTTCCAGGTAGAGCTGAGACTGATGCAACTGCTTTCTCCACAGACTTTGGCAAAGCATGTCTTCAGGCAAGATATCACGAGGCCTCCATCATCTCTTTATGCCGTGCAGTTTTTCAGGACTGCAGACTTTTCAACTGTAAACTTTTGAATGGCTTCTCTAAAGTTTGGGAAACTCAAGGAAATCCCACGTTCGCTATATATGTAGATGGGATGTGTGTGGATTTTTGTGCTTATGCTTCCTGTTTCTTAGATATAACGTTGAAGCTTCACATAGGATGATGACCCGTCTTTGGGTCAGCCTCTTATGTAACTCAGTGATGTGGGGAAGAAAATGTTGTCCCAGCCACGATTTGCCAACTTCTTTCATTCATGGAGTAGTTTTGGTACTTTTCCAGCTCTCCCACTCTCAATCCACCACCCCCTTCAAATGTCAGAGAACGCCTGCCTGCTGCATGGCGCTGCCTCTTGGGTAGCGCTTGTGTTTTTCATCTAAAACTAATAATAACGAGACAGGCCCTTGGAGGCGCTTTGTAATTTTTCTTCCCTTTTTCCCTTTTTTCACAGATCACTACGTTTCTTTTTATACCGCTGCACATAAAAACCCTATTATAGGCCAGTCAGGGAGTACTGCCATCTCTAATTTTCACTTGGATAGTGATTTTATTCCAGTTTTATGTCATGATATTTGCTACAAAGATTTTTCTGTTCAAGAGCCTGTGAAGCCTGCTTCTTTTACGTGACAAGGAAGTTGAAATCTCCGATATTCTTGTTAAATAAAGAATGTTTGCGTGTTGGTTTCATGCGCTCTTCCAGCGAGACCTCACTCAAACTTTCCAACAGGCTTCAATTATTTTGTGTTTTTTTTTTTTTTTTTTTTACTTTTGTGTTGTTTCCACAAAAAAAAGCTTGCTGTCAGATTTGCAAAATTTCAGTCAGCGCCTCAGTAAACAGTAGCGAGCGGTCAGATCTGTTCAGGTGTCATAAAGACTCACTGATATGTTTGACAGCGGGTCAGTTGATTTGTTCTACTCCACACAAACTGCACCAGGAGTAGCAATAGGGTTTCATTATTATAGGCATTGATTTTCAATATGTGCGGTGCCGATGAGGAGGAATTCTCAGGTCCACTTGATATTATTAACCGCATCCCTCCCCACAACAGTTATTACCTGGACCGCTGCAGTCAGCAAAATGTTTTGACAAGTGATGAGATTGAGTGGGCGGAATGAGCCACTGATGGACAGACGTGAAAGAGCTGAAGGGGGAAATGAAACACGGCTGATACGTTCTGTTTGCAATTTGTCCCTACTAGCAAGGTTTTCTGGATTATTTTAGGGCTTGAGTGAAAATCGATGGACTCATTGTATATCAGGAGTCCATATATCTAAAAGAGAGTGAAATTGGAAAAGCAATATTCTCTCTATGTAGCAAAGTCTCCTGTGTGATGCAGTTAGCAATGACAACAAAACTAATGGTCCTCTGAAGTCAGTCCCAATGGGTTTGGAGTAGGACAAACACATGAATCAAATGCTATACTTGGTGCCCGGCTATTTCCTTGGAGTGTGAAGTACGCTCTCACTTCATTACTCAAAGCCAATGACTTACATTCATTCATTATGTAGCCTACATTACAGGTTGATTATCTGAGGCATTAATAACACATGGAGCTTGATCTAAGTTAAATATGATTGATCAAGCAAGTGGAACATGCTTTTTCCCACGTAATTTCCTCTTCACGTACAGTACTTGTGTTCAAATGACGTGTCGTCATGATTGGGCCTTTTAGTGGACGGACACAGATGTGAAGACGGACATAAGCTGATAATGGCGAACCAGTTTTCTGTGTAAGTGGATCGTGTACGTTTCTCTTGGCCGTGCTGATGGTATTTTTCTTCACATCCCGGTGTGTGCGGAAATGCATGGTTGTATAAGAGTGGACAGAAACGGACATGTTTCAAATGTACTTCGTGCAGGTGTGTGACAGTAAGAAACCGTTAAAGAGAAGAATCGGACACAGCGGAGCGCGGAGATCTCAGAGCAGCTCGTCTGTCTTCATCGTGTCAGATGGGGGAAGCGGGCCACCGAGCCACTGCACAAACAGGGAGCAGGGGTCATGTGGACAGCGGTGGGAAAATCTAAATAACATCCCTTTACCTATCCTGGATTTTACCTCCAGCTCGCTGCTGTCTTGTTTGCTCCTGCTGTTGTTGTGTGTCTCTCTCACGCCAGGCCGCTCTGACAAATATAAGCTAACTGATGCAATAGGAAAACCTTTTAAGGCTTCTTTTCCTCTCCGCTTCCCATGCAGTTACACCCTAATGGATCTATTTTCCAGCTAAGAGCATATCTTACCTAATGTCCTATACAGGATTAATAAACAATTTATGACTATCAGTCAGGAAAAAGACTGATAGGCAGGTCTTTGCACATGATGTGAGTGCTGAAATGTCTTTCTTTTTTCAAATGCAATCATAATAAAAGTCCATCAATGTATATTAGGCGCTCATTTCAAAAACAAGACGTGCCCATTAATGTTTATCTTCCCAGCCTTGTTTCATTATCTTACTAGTCTCATTTCTATGCGTGCATATGTATCTTGTTACTGTGTAAATCACCAGGTGGTGTCCCATTTACAAATATATCACCAATTAGTTTAGCAAATGCTTTCGATTAGAAGATAAACGCTCTGAAATTGGGTGTGGGATTCCTCCAGAGATGGAAACGCGAGCTGTGTTTGCAAATAGTTAATGAAATGTTGTGTAGTGTGAAAGCCAACAGGGGAAGCTCCCGCGCAAGTCATAGTTTTTGAAGATTAATATCTGAGAAATAGCCATATTGTTGATACTCTTTAATGCCTCTCAGACTTGGAGATAGCAGAGATCCAGCAGGAAACTCCTGGAAAGGGAGCAAAGATTAAATCTCCGCTGGCAATCCCTGTGCAACTTTTACACACAATCGGCTGACTGGCTCGTTGCCAAGACATCGCAGAGAATTGAGCGGAATTGGAGAGTGGCGAAAATATTTGGTGGCAGAAGAGTGTTTTCAGCGGGGTCTCTTAGGTGTGCGCCGGCTATGAATGTGATCCGCACATTCCTGGTGGATGATTTTGTGTTTGTGACTCCCTGTTTCCCCGGCCATCTGTTGGTCTATTCCCTCTCTCATCTATATGGATAACAAGACATGCATTAGAATAACTAATACAACAGGCCTCATATGGTGCATGTGCACTAACAAGGTGGTACAGATTGCGGGGAGATTCTTAGAGGTGGCGCTCTGCTGAGGGTTAAGGCCATTCTGGGGACTGCGGAGCAACAGCAGCATCATGAAATAGTGGTTTATTATACAGTCGTGTGGATGGTTATACATAATGCGTTCTTGCCTCTAGACTTTTCGCCTGTAAATAAATCATGTTTGACCTGTTTTTTTTCCTAATTTATCAACCTTTTAAACAGGTAAGATCGCCTATTTTGTCTTTCTGTCAGCATCTGCAGTTGAAATTATACAAGAGAGCAAACTGTTGGAGAGGCAGTCCGGCCCTTGGGAGGAGGTTACGGTACCGCCGGTCCAACAGAGGGAGAGCTAGATGGAGAAATAAAGAGATGGAGTTGTTGAGGGAGAGTCCTCGGTGGAGCCTCCGCTGGTGAAATAAAATGCATGGCCGTGGCTGAGCCGGGGGGAAGCAGTCCCTCAGGATGAACTCTATATGCTAAACTTGAGAGATCTGAAGTGTTCGTGTCCTGAGGGGAAGACTGTCCACTTCCAGATGTTGAGTGCACAGTTGATGATTGATGCCTGCAGGGAGCGTAGTGATTGTAAATGTGCACACACACACACACACACACACACACACACACACACACACACACGTAATTTGTGTGTATGTTAGTCAGGGATTCTCACTAAATATTTCAAAGGGCCATGAGAGAAAACAAAGGGAAAATGGATATCAGAATCTGGAGCAGCGGTCCCAGAAGAGACACCGAAGGAGCCCTCTTCTCCCGGTTACAACAGAAATAAAATCGTTTGATCTCGATCTCGCTCCTGCTTCTATTGTTATCTGCCGTAAACCTCCGCCCTCCCGACTACACTCACTGCAGCGCCGTGAAACTGCGGAGGCCAACAAATATGCGCAGATAAATAGGCAGAGCAAATATGTTTACTCATGCAACCTGCAAAGTACTTGACACCACCAGGGACGCACCGCTAATTTGTAGCATTTTTATACACCTTCCCACTTTAATTAGCAGTTTTGGCGAACAGCCTCCCTCCACCTCCACCACCACCTCCAACAGCTAGTCGCACACCTGACTTTGCCTGGCTTCTCAGAGCAGTTGCAATTAAAGACAGTAGCTACTTCATATGCGTTGTCATTTCACTGCGCTCCAATGGAAACTAGGGGTGCAAGAGGTGCAGTTTGAATTCAGCTCATAAAAAAGCTGCAGCTGGTCGGTGATTCATATTTTGCTACACATGATAAAACATAATCAACAGTTTCTGAGAAGCTGAGTAGGCCGATTTAAAACAAACACATCATCTTTTTTAAACCATGGGTCCATGTTGGCTGCCCTTCGCTGAGACTGACTCAGAAGTGTGAACGGTGTTATGAAAGAAAAAAATCTACCTGTTCTAGTTTTGGCTGCATGTTTGTGTCTGGCAGGTTTAATTTTAGCGCTGCCCAGGTTTCACTTTCCGCTACCCAAAAATTCACTCCTGCAGGACATTTATCAATGAAGAGAGATGATGTTTTGACAAAGTCTGTTTTATTAGTCTTCATCCGCGTTGGCTGCGTCATCTGAACCACAGCAAATCAGTCCCAGTCGCTCAATCGATACAACCCTCAAGGTATCGACCAGGTCTTTAGGTTAGACCACTTCCTAATGGGTCAGGACACCTGTGTTTGCTGTACCTTGCAGATTGGGTTGTTCATCCTTGATACCAAACATCCTTATCAGTTTCTGGTCACACACACACACACAAATGCAGCATCCTCTTAAGCTGGTAATTTCCTTATCTCCACATTGCAAGAACCAATCCATTCAGTAGCATTGATTTCAATTTGAATGACCATAAAAAGCCTCCTCTGTCCATTCCTTCCCTCTATCTCTTATTCTCTTTTTCCTCCTTGTTCTGTCCTAACCTTCCCTGCTCCGTCTCTCCTCTGGCTCTAAAGGGATCCCTCCTTCTGGACGCTACAGTAGGTGAGCTCTTGTTAATTGCTCGCAGCAGTTGGAGGTTATCAGCTGGGCTGGCAGTGAAGGTCTGAATAATAAGCTGAGCTGAACAAGGCCCAGGTGGAAAACAGTTAATGCAGGAGAGAAGCTGCTGCAGAGATGATGAAGTGTGAAGGTTCACGAAAAACAGGTTTGAGCATCTCAGAGACCAGATGTATAAATATGCGTAGATTCATGACTAAAACTGTGCGTACGTGCAAAGACAGAAATAAGCATATGGACTTTTTTTTCGTCTGATTTATAAAGTTGCACATAAGCATGATTCTGTTTCATAACCGGGTGCACGATCCTCATTCCCTCTTTCACAGTTGGATCACATGGATGTAGAAATGCCTTTAAACACCTGTTTGCCAATCTATATTTTCACCCACACATTAGACCTGTCAATGAGAGGAACAGCAAAGAAGTGTAGCTTCAGCAGTTGTGTCACGTCAGCAAAGTTCTCCGACCACACCGGAGCAGCTGTGGCTATATGTAGAAGCCACGCGACTAATTAATCACATACACGTGAAAACCATCATGGTGACGCCTCAGTCATCACTGTTAAATGTCAGGATGAACATTGAGTAATTTATAGAACTCACGTTAAAAAAAGAATTTATAAAGTGCTTCATTGTTCAGGATCAAATGAAAAGATCATTAACAGGTTAATTATCAAATGTAAATAATAAGAATACCATTAAAAAAATGTGCCTTTTGAGTGATGCTGTACTGAACAAATAATTACACAATCAGTGAAATTGGCAAACAACCTAAACAATGTTTATCTCTCACTTTATATTCCACCTCATCATATCACCTGCGGCCTGGTCTGAAAAATGCACAAGCTGCACGTATGCAGCATGTGTGGGAAATGGCATATGCATGTTTTTTGTGCTAATGCATCGTTCATACATCTGGCCTCAGGCCGGTGAAATAAAACATTTAAGTTTACTCAAGGTCAGAAATAGGAAAAAGTGAAAACTGGGCAGAAATTATCCATTAGGATCCTTTTTAAGAGCAGGACTCCAAAGGCCAAACTCTGGACCACTAAGACAAAAGCACAATAGACGATCTGAATAAAAGGAAGTGTGTCGGTATTTATGCAACTGGGCTGATGCAGAAGTGGGAGCAGGCGCGCAGGTGCACGGGAAGGTCAGGTTAAAATGGTGGGAACACAGGGATTACCGCTGGGGGAGATGGGAAAAGGATGTGGCAGGGGAAAAAATCAGACAAGGACAATGTAAGATAAGGAATGAGGAGATGAGACGAAGTGGTTGCAGGTTTATGGGAGACTCAAACAGGGTAAATACGAGCAAGAGTAGTTGGTTGGCTGATTAGCTGTTGTACATAAAATTTTGCCCCGAGCGCGCCTCCGGCTGCCCTTTTCATGGTGATTCCTGCATTTCCATAATGCCTTTGTCTGATGGTTGACACACACACACACACACACACACATACACTCCCAGACACACATCAGCATCCTGACTATACACTCAGCTCAAAGTTTGATCTGCATTGGACAGCACATCAATGAAGGTATTTATATATTTTCCAGTGCCATGTTTTTCCAAATGACCTTGCCTTTGCAGACAGAATTTCTGCAGGACTCAACTTTTAGATTCTCAACCTACGGCCTGTGGGCCAAATCTGGTCCACGATAGGGTGCCGCCTGACCCGCTGACTGTTTTATAATTCACAATGAAAATATATTGATTCACACTGTGATATTTTTTTTCTACCAATTAGTCAGAGCTGTACAGACAGACAGATGTGCCAGTTATGTATGATGAGATAAATTAGGCTGTTAGTAACAGAGAAGGCTGATCTTTGTGTGACGGCCTTTCAGGCTGCGCAACATGCAGAAGGATCAGACAGTGAGTGATTAAGGCAGAGGAAGACGACTATTAGCTGAAGAGGGACAAAAGTTATGCAGAAATGAGGATCTCAGAAATGTGTCTTTCACACTAAAATAGCTTAAATATCATTCTGTCCCTGATAGGAGCAGTTTATATTTATGATTTATGTTTATGAATGATTCCAACATTTGAGCGATTGCATGATGGAAGAGGTTCCAGCTATGTTTAATGTTGTATAAACTTTCAAATGTGCACAAGCATTTACAACTAAAATGCAGCTTCAGCTCATTTACCTGTCATATAGGGCTGGCTTCGATCCTTTTACCAAGTTAATTTAGTTCACAGGTTCATAAGTCAGTTCATTAGAAAGTTGGTTTGAGCTGTTTCTAGATTAACCGGCCCCTGGTCTCCTGTCATTTTGCAGACGTGGCCCGCAGGCAAAGCGAGTTGCTTCAGAGGTTTGTTTTGCTTCCATCCATTTCTGTGCATTATCAGAAAAATCTTTGTATTTGTATTTTTATGGATTCAGGGTGAGAGTGCTTCCATGCATGAATACTGTATGAGCTTGACACCACCCCAACCGTGAACCCGCTCAGTTTTCATCATCTGGAATCCTCACCAGCTTCGTGCATGTGTTTTTCAATTCATTATTTTAAATGTTGGCGTCGTCAATCACAGCTTCCCAGTGGAGAACATTTAGAATAAGTACTTTTGAGAGGATTTGTGGAATTTAAGTGAAGAAATGGTGCAGCCAAGAGCGGCGTTGCTCTCTTATTTCAGATGTAACCCCCTTTTCGAACGCATGCACGCACACACTCTTCTTCCATCAAGTCTCCACTGTTCATCCTCCACTTTATTGCCCGCAGGCACTCTAACTTGGAGTCTGAACTTATTATGCTTCTCCCTTCTCTGAATTTTGGTGCACTCAGCTTGTGAATGGAGAGGGAATGAGCTCATTCTACCTGCGTCAGCACGAGGAGCGGTTATGCTGCAGACGGCTCGGCGAGGAAGGTGTAATGAGGAAGCATAGGTTTTTCTGAGGTGGAGGTGGCCCCCCGCATTCGGGATCGGCTTCTCCCCTCTCAACCGATCAAGCGTGACGTGATTTAAGCCTCCCGCCGCTGCAGGTGAACTCCACGAGAACAGATTTATGAAAATGTTTAACTTTTTCCTGTAAGACAGCTCCAGGCTCTCTGTCCTCTCTCAAACCCAATCAAGCAAAACGCTCCATTTTTCTCTCTTTGTCTCTCCTCTTATCCTCCTTCAGTCAGCCTGTCCTTACTGTGTCTCTCCATTTTGGACGCTATCACACCTTTGTCCTCGCCTCCAAGAGCTAGGGAAATAGGGATGACAAATCTTTCTTCTCAGCGGGGATTGCTGGAGGGATTTTTTCATTGATGATGGCTGATTCTTTCATGCTGTGTTCGAGGAAGGTAATGCTCCCATACTCGGCTTTCTCCTCGCGGCGAGCATTCAGCCTAAACGCTTACCCATGGTTTTGGATGGGAACAGTGTGCTTATGCCACTAAACAAACATAAATACACTATTTTTGCAATCATTTCTGGAGAGTACAGACGAAACAAGCAACACGACAGTCAGTTCGGCTTTCTGATAAATGGCCTTGTGTGCTCCAGTTGTTGTGACATAGGGGGCAAAAAAAAGGGGGAGAAAGAAGAAGATCGAGGAAGAGAATGGAGGGAAGATGACAAGATATGGTGTTTGTCTGATCCTTGAGAGGGGAGAGGTTTCATTACCTGGGGGACTTCAGCAGGGGGATGTCTAGGCGGTGGTGTATTTTTTTCTCAATGCTTGTCAGAGTTGTGGCGCTGCTACATTCACTTCTGTGTTTTTAGTCACTCAGGGATTTCAGTGGCACCAGCAGGAGCCAGGCAGCCCACGAATCAGCTGTGATGGATGGCTTTGTCCGTCCTGGAGGATGGAGGGGTCACCAGGGTTCACGGCAGTGATGGAGACACTTCCCTGCTCGGCCCCCGTGACTTTTTTAATTAACCTCTTTGGGAGGACCAGTCTCTTCCTTTAGAGTTAATCACAGCCTGGAAAGTCCCTTCATTTGGACTTATCTGACCTCGGTGTGTCCGGCAGTGTGCACAGTTTCTTTCCTTACGTCCTCTACCTCCCACTCAATGCAGTAATGGCACTGCCACACAGAGCGGGAGACAACAGCAGCGAGAGGCTACTTGTTTGGAAAGATATTTAAAGAGGTATTTAGAAATGCAGCCCTTCAGAGTTTTCATTCTCTGTAACCTCTCCATTTCCACACACCTCGAGTCTTGGCTGCTCTCTGCTCATCATTTGGTTTTATTTCGCAGCAAGGCAACTTCATTGATCCCACCGAGAGACAATCGCAGTTTAATGGCGAATTAGGAGAGGCACCTCTCGCCAGATGCATTAGTACTTTTCTCCTTCTCATCTCTCATTTTCTCCTCCGCCGCTCTGAAGACCTCATGGCCTCATTATATACAAACAGACAAGAAGCGTAGACAGAAATAAAAATTATCCTATTTTTCACATTAGACTTCTAAGGGACAAACAGGCCTCAGTAGTCCTTAGGGGAAGAGAACCCCTCTGAGTGATGCCCCAGAACAAGCAGATCAAACGCCTCTCCTCCGGCTCTTCGCCTTTCTTCCTATCTCTATTTTGGTTGCCTTCTTTCATGTTGGGGAACAGTGGCTTAAGTGGCTCTATTGGAGCTCTCTGATGGGCTCTCAAATGAAGCCTGTGTGAGCTTGGGAAATAAATTGGTTTGTTCTGAGGCTGCGACGCTCCATGGCGCCCCCTGCCGTTCGCTCTCTGATCTGTGCTGTGGCAAAAACAAAGTACGCAAGGCTGGCAGGGAAGAGGTCAAGAAAAAAAAAAAAGGAACGGGATGAGTCATGCAACTTTGCTTTGTCGGAGCATTTACATTTCATTTCAGTCGATGAGAGTTTTATACATGCAGAATGAACACCCTGCATTTAATGTATTCACGGTGGAAGAGGGGACGGAGAGAGACATGCATGGACCCACAACTCCCCCATGTGGACATCATGCAGAAAAACACCTTTTAAATATCTAAGCTTCAATGAGCTGACTTTTCTATTTCTATGAACTGACCCATCAAAGCCTTAATATTCCAACTCATCACCAATACTGACATCATTTGTCTTTTCTAATCTGTTTTCCTGCATCTACTTTCCCACTATACTTCAGTTTCATATATGCCAATGAAATTCCAAGTATGAGTTTGGTTTGTTCTTGCTTCAACAATCCACCTCTGAATTATTCATGTTTCTGTAAGATCCCTGTTTGTCTGTATCTTCTGCATTCGGATGCAGCCGAGCAAGGTCTTTTCTGTTGAGCTTATCTGAAAGGACGAGCCGCTGTAGTCGCTGTGTGTGGCAGCGATGTGTGTGGTGTGTGTACCCACCGCCCATAGATCTGTATATGTTTGCGTTTGATTGGCCAGAGAAACTGGTCTCAGTCACTTAAACAGGAGGATACGCAGACTTTTTCTTGCATGTGTTGGTTTCTGTGCTGTTTATCTGCACACATTTTTATCTTGTTGCAGAATAATCAGCACTTTCAGCGTGAAAACAAACACATCTTGTCCAGGTGCTGTAGAGTTAATTATTACATACCAGGGAAAGCTAATACTTCCTCTTCCTCTTGTCTTAAAAGACTGATAACAGTTATATGACTTTGCAACAAGTGTCTCTTAAACTTTAATATCATTTACATAAATGGTGCCTTTGAAATTTTACCATCTGGGCATTGGCTTTAAGTCTTTAAAGTTTATCACTCACTGCTGTGACTGAAGAGCCTATAACAGTTTATTCGCTATATTCAGGCTGTTGATTGTTTAATGTTGTGTTGTCCACATGGTGAACAATAAAGTATATGTGGACCATATGCATTGTGTTATCATAAGCATTTAATTTCTTCCAAAACAGAAGTCTATTAGGAATCTTAAAAACATGTCAGCATGTTACATGAACCAGACTTTGGTTTTACTTCCTCATTGTTTAGAGTTTCACAGATCCCACTGCTCTATATAAGTTTTGAGAGATACCACTAAAATTCAAGTTGTAGCCAAAGTGTTTGCCAAAATCTGAGCTTGCTCATTTGAGGAAAGTGACACAAAGTTGACCATAAAGCATTGTTATTACACCTAATAAGAAAATATATTATAAGATGTTATATGGACTATGCATCAACACATATATATTCGTTTAGTTTGTCAAAAAGTCATTGACAGACAAAGAAGTCTACAGTGATGATGTATGAAAATCCATAACAGTGTTTTACACTAGATAACATTTTCTGTGGCAGATTTTTAGACACGTTAACAGTTCAAACTTAAACTTAGAATCAAGGCAATAAAACATGTTAAGTATGTTTTTCTGAGATGTTAACAGTACATTAAGTAAAAGCAGCAATGTAAAAATACAAAAGTACTATCAGCAAAATATATTTAAATTACTATTAAGCAGAATGAGAGTGTTACATAGCTTAATGCCACTTGATGATCATTACTGTTTTTATGGCTTAATGCTTGAGCAGCTTGACGTGCACCTACTTTAAACACCAACTGTTGGGTAGTTTACTAAATAAATAAATAACTAAAATGCATTACATTTTATAAGCTGATTATATGTTTTGTATGCAGCATCTTAATCTGCAAATGTACCAATACAGCTGTCAAATAAATGCAGGAGCAAAAATCACAACGTTCTCCCATGAAATGTGGAAAGTAGAATTAAATGAACATAGAAGTAGCCTAAAGTACAATACTTGAGTAAATGTATTTAGTTACTGATTACAGGAAGCATCAACACATTATAGGAGATTGAATAAAAGAAAGATTATGTTTATTAAAAGGTAAATATATGTTTTTTGATTTCTCTTCATAAAACTGTTTCCTGATGTCACAGCCTCATGTTCCACCTCAACACACCCTGAAAGTAGTTGTGTTTATACTCTAAATACACTAAAGCCGATTATGACCCAGGCCTGGAGGCGGGGCCAGGGTGGGCGAACCGGCCCTTCTGATTGGTCGCCGGGGTGTCAGGAAGCGCGAACCGTCCAATGGGACGTCGCGGAGCTGCAGCACCGCCTCTGACCGTCCGACCTGCAGCACCTGTCAACACTGTGCACTCCTGCTATAAAGGTAATGAGTCTCCAGAGGGTGTTTGTGTTTAACCAGGACTGAAATGTAAAAGTGGAGAAAGTCTGATTTGTTTCATGCATGAAATTCTACACAGGTTTCCTCCTTATTATCTGCAGGACTCTGGGAATAAGATTTGGTGCCAGTAACAGGATGGAGCTGCTTTTCCAGAGATGCCACAAAGAAGCTGTCTTCTATTCTGTCTTTCGGTCTGTTCTGCTCATGTTATGTTTGGTAAGAGCATTATTTTATGGATTTTTATATTTTAAAACTTTCAGAAAAGTCTTATAATCCATCATGCGTTGATCAGAAATGCAAAATTGTTATTAATTATATTTTCTTTCTGACATGATCTGTGTTGGATTTTTGTGCATCTGCGTCTGCTTGTGCAGAGAAGTAGGACAGATTATAAATTGGTCACTGCATTCAAGCCAAGGCCTACACTCATTTATCTGTGACAGACAGCGCCAAATAATAAGAGGATAAATACTGAATCCAATCCAATCCAAACATGGCAATCCTCTCAGAGGGCAGCACATAATTAAATTGAGTCATAACTTCGCCTCATCCGCTCATAAAGTGACATGAAACAGCCAAATGTCAAAAATAATTTACGACACATGACGACACCTCCCACAAACATGCTCTTAAAGTCTGTTTGGCAACTTTGGTTTTGCACACTCTTGTTCCTCATCGCTCGCCCAAACTCTCCTGCAGCTCCTGGTCCTGTCCGTGTCCATGTACCCTGGGTTGTGGTCCATCGGGGTCCAGCTTCGTTCAGCCCTCACAGGCAGCTATGTGCCGGGACACCACTCTGTCCTTCTGGTCAACAGTCCCAACGAGCAGGCGGCCAAGGACATCGGCAGGTAGAGCGGTGAATCACACAAGGTTACATCTCACAGTCTGCTTTAAAAATGATGAGCAAACTTTGGAAACATGCTTTCATTTTTATAGTAATATTAAATGATTCAGCTCAAATGTGTCAGAGGAAAAGTTCCACATTTTGGGAGATGGATCCCCTGAAGATCAATAAAGTGTCATCCTGTTTGCTTTTCCACACTAAAATAAGATCGATACAACTCTCATGTACATTATGGAGCCAGCAGCTTGTTAGCTTAGCTTAGCACAAAGACTGGAAACAGAGGGAAACTGCTAGCCTGGCTCTTTTCAAACAGCACCTCTACAGCTCACTAATTAACACATTATATTTTGTTTGTTTAATCTGTGCAAAAATCAAATTGTGCAAACAACACCTAAAAACAACAACCTCTGAAAACCATGTTGTCTTCACACTTTGGTTTTTATGTGGATTAAACAAAAGAGCTGAAAGAGATTTATTGGAGCGCTTCAGTGATGTTGATAGGTAGATTTTTTTTATCTTTGGACAGAGCTGCCTGTTTCCTTCTGCCTCCAGTCTTTGTGCTTAACTAAGCAGCTTCATATTTACCCAACAGACATGAGAGTTGTATCAATCCTCTCATCTGACTTTGGCAAGAAAGCAAATACAAAATCAAACTATTCCTTTAATCTGGATGCGAGTTCCTTTTCTTTGCTACGGATTTGGAAATTAGTTCAAGTGATCTAAACGATTCAAAGTCAGTCATCCGGGCCTAAGTTTGACTTTCCTGTCCAGAGAAGAGATACAATCTTGTCAAGCCCACAACTGCTAGAGTGCTGTGTTTGCACTCTCATCTCCTTTGTTGGCATTTTAGCTGCATGTAAATGAGCTCTATTTACCACGTGTCAATAGAGAAAGGAGCCAAAGTGCGGGTGCCAGATATGTAAATCACCTCCTTCAGAGACACTGGTTAGAGAGAGGAGGGGGGTGCACGGCCGAGCTGGTAGTAAACTATAACAGTCCTTTCTGGATTCAGTGCGTAAACGTCCTTTCCTATATTGAAGAGCGCTGTGATGAAGGGCTCGCTCTCCTGCTGTAATTGATAAACAGCTGGTGGCTCGTGTCTAATTTTTCTTTCCTCTCTCTCCATGTCTGCCCCCTCCGTTTCCATCCCTCGCCATCCTGTCTCTTTTTCCAGGGCGGTCATGGAGCGGCGGCTGGCGGCCAGTATTAACATTCTCTCCAGGACCTCCACGATGTAAATCATATTCGCCCTCTACCTTGACACAACTTTGTACCCAGTCGAAGCACAGGCACAAAGAGCGGCTTAGTTGTAATGCCCTTCACAGAAATGCATAAACACATGTGTTCTTTCTCTCGCTCTCTCTCTCCACCACATAGCTTGTTTCCTCGCGAACCACAACCTGAATGGGCTGAATGCTTTTATCAGTTTTGCCCATCACTAGAAATGGAGTGGCAGTTAGCCTTCGAAGCTCGCGTGTTTATATGCATGGGTTTGCGTTCCTGTTAATGCATAACCACAACAGGAACAAGGAAGGGAAAATTCAGGGTGTAGAGGACGAATAGGCAGCATTCAACCTGTCAACCAAACGGAGGCTTTGCCTAAAAATAGTGGCTGGATTATTTTCTGGGTGACGGAGGTGGTGGAGGGTTTTTATGTGCAGGTGTGCAACGACTGTGGTTCACTTAAATCCAGGCTTATTTAGTCTTCACCATTTATTTTGACATTTCACATGGAACATTCTTAAATGTGGGTTCTTAGTTTGTGTTTTGCTGTCTGTGTCTCACAGTCCACGGGGGAAAAAAAAGGACCGTGTTTAAAGCAAGGAGGCAGTTTTTGCGCTTGACACCATAAAAGCCTGTCGGGAACAGTTTGACAGAATCGCTATAAATCCCTGTGGCCATAATAAATGTTGGGCAAGGTTTGATTGCAGTGTCCATCTGGAAAATACAGTTTTTCATGAAAGCTTTTTTGCAAATTTAAAGCCTCTGCATCATGTACTGCTGCTTTTAAGTCCCTACTAATTTACAATCCTTCATGTACCTACATGTGTCGTACACTGTAACACTAATATCTTGTGTTGTCTGGTTCTTTAGGTACTATTGGAAAGGTGAAATCCAGGATGCAAGTGAAATTCTGATGGTAAAGAAAGTCCTTTTGTGATCTACTCAACAGACGTGTTGGAATAAAAGCAGAAGTGTAAGATGAGATGTCACTGTTGTTGCAGCTGGTGAAAACAAAGACCTCCAGGATCCAGCAAGTCATAGATTATGTGAGGTGAGAGGTTGCTTTATGTCATGGTTATTTCAGATCATTGAAAACTGTGCATCAAATTACTGCATACGTTCCAGACTGAGCTCCTGCTGTAGACATGTATGAAAGGTTAATGGTGTTTATGTTCTCCTTGGGACTTATTGTGCATTTAAAATGTCATGACTTCACTGTAGAGCTCAACAAATAGACCCTCCAGCGTGTCCTTGCACTGTTCAACAACATCAGTCACTGGTGAACAAACAACTACTTTTTATTCATAAAAAGCTCATAAGTCCTCATTTACTGTTGCCGCACGTAAGAGTAACTGGAACAGGGTTTATTTGCTTAAGCTAGAAAAACCATTTTTAATAAACATCCACATTCAAGAATAAGTTATTTCCCATGTCTGATGTCAGTGTTCTATCATGAAAGTAAGTGATCGTTTCATTTTAATTTTCAGCCGATCTTTCAGATTTTGGATGCCAGATGCGAGATCCCGCGTATTAACTTCTTGTAATAACCATTCCATTGCAACACCATCAAATAACCATCAAGTATTAGTTCTTCTCATTGCAGCGTCAGACTGTTAGAGTTGCCAAGTTGCTGAGATCTCTTATAATATGGAGCAGCAGACTTTATGAAATGCATCATCAGCACTGGATAAAGACAGGCCTTCTTCCAATGTTGTAGAGATTTTAAAGCAGAGAAAATGCTTTTCCTCCTTTAGGTGTACAGGAGCTTCACTCCAAGTCAAACACAATAATGATAAAAGCTAGAAAAGAAAGTCTGGGTTAAAAATAATTGGTGTTAGTAGAAACTCCTAATGGCTGCTTCTTCCTGCTTTGCCACAGTACAGACGCTCTCCTCACTTGTTCTCTCCTTCATTGTTATCTCTGCTACTATTTCACACTTTTTTCTATTTGTCTCAAACTACAAAACATTCACAGTAACTACACCCAGTAACCCAAACACTTAGCAGCTTAGTGGGCTGCTGACAGAATTGTGCCTTGGAATATGAAATCCTTCTCTGTTCAGAATTGAATCGATGAAGGGCACAAACTGTCATGAACTGTTGTGGAAGATTGCTGTATTCAAGTCAAGGTTAGTCGAACCGGAGAAGTCTTCTGAACTCAGTGACACTCAGTTAGCTCATCAGAGCACAACTGGAGAAAGATTTAAATATCTCTAAAAGAAACTGTCTTTTTTTCCAGAACTCACTGAAACAAAAGCAGTGAATGTATCTGCTATAAATAAAATTCCTACCTGCTGGGATAATCTGGATGTAAAAGCTGCTCATAGGTGGAAGGCTGAACATTCATAGAGGGCAAAATTTATGGATTAAGCTCAGTCAACTTCGACCCCAGACAGAACACAGTCACCTCCGACATTACAAGTGGAAAACAGGTTCGAACCATTAATAAATCTCCATTAGACAGAAGTGAAGATGAAAAAATTGGAGGAGAGAGGAGACAATTTCTCAACTGATTGAAGAACAACCCCAAATGAATCATAATATTCTACTCTGAAGGACACTGATCTTTGCAGAGATAAGTCAGAGGAGCTGAATCAGGACTTCATTGAATGGTTTAACTGTCTGGAAAACTGTTTTTTATTCGTGGACCAGTGCCAACGGTCAACAGAGCGATCAACAGGTTCAACAGACTCTTATCACAGAATAAATGGCTCAGCAGAACCTGCGGTCTGTAAGGGATCAGCGATATTGATAGCTGCAATCTGTTCTGGGGACGGAAGCATCTTTTCCGGCCAGGTGGCTTCCACCCAAGCAGATGTGGAGTTAAAGTACCGATGGACCATTTTTGGTTTCATCCTGCTGCACCCAGCGTCCAGGCTGAAGATGGTGCACCCTGACGCGCAGCGGCCTCGGGATCACACTGGTTAACGCTGCCATTAAATTCACCCCCAGTCGCTGTCGACAGCCCAGCTCAGATCAGAGATAAAGGAACTAGATGTGATGTTAATGGATGCCAGTGAGCATCTCGACTCGCCACCATTCAAGCCAACACCGAGGAAATCTGTCAGGGCAGAGAAGAAAGAAGACAGACAAGGTCCCTGCATCACTTCTACTACCCCTGATCTTTGAACACTGGCTTTCTCTGTGTCAAGGAATTGATTTTAAAGTTCTCCTGTTGGTTTGTAAAGCAGTGAATGGTATGGGACCAAAATGCATTTCTCTCAGATGGTCTGGGACAGGTCTGCAAACTGAGACAAAACTGAAAATGTTTTTTAGGAACAAACTCCCTGAAAACTTGAGGTCTGTTCCAACTCTCATTTCTTTTATATCAGAGCTTTTTCTGTTTGCCACTGAATTTTATGAAGTTGAATGTGAGACTATTTATTCATATCTTGCTCTGCACCGTAGCCACACTGTCATATTTATCCTGTCTTTTTATATTGTATTTTTATTTTGCCTTGTGTTTGTTTTATATCTTGTCCTAATGCCTTTATGTCTCATGTAAAGTACTTTGAATAGCCTGTTGTTGAATACAAATAAATTTGCCTTGCCTGGCGCAGATATCAGTTTCTGCTCAGTTCATCTGCAGTATATGAAGAAGTTCCATCTTTCTGACATGTTTGTGTTCGTGTGGGTCCCTTCAAGGTCCGTCCACCCCTATGCAAACCCAGAAGTCCTCAGCTTCCCGGTGGAGGACGGCAGCCTGGCCTACATGAAGTGGATGGATGAAGCCATTCCAGACGAATGATACATCATTAAACTGGAAGCCAATCTCTGCGTGGACTGCCGCCGAACGGGGAAGCCGAGCCATGTGCACAGGCTGCTGTTTGAAGGCTTTGGATCGAAGGGTTCAGAAAAGCGCTCTGTTGAACCGAAGTTCAATCCATTTCATTTACACTGTTTTGTTGCTCCGACCTTTTCACTGTCGGTTCCACTATGTACTGTGGAGATTCAGTGATCGCTGGCAGGTCATGGTTAACACGGCATACCAGACCTCTTCAAAAAGAAATGGTTCCAGTTCATTGGACAGTTTTAAGGCAATGCACAAAATATATATATTAAACTGTAGGTCACCATAACACTACCACAAAAAATGTGTAATGGACTCAATGGAGGAATCAACACTCTGTATCATGCATTCTTTGCCTACACCTCATTTTGCATTATTGCTCACACACTGTTCCACTTCTTATAGAGATAACACTATCTTTTAATAGCAGTGAGTATTTGCATTTGGTGAAACATGCTCTCTAGCTTTTTATTCATGCATTCGTTTAAGATTACATCACTCTTGTAGGTAGCGTTAAGGTTTGCATTTAAGGCACGTGTAATAATAGTTTGTGCTGAAGATTAATGAAGACTAAAATGTGCTGATGTACTCATGTACTGTTTGAACATATCACTGCTCATGCTGTAACATGACCTTATGTATTTTAGTTTTGTGGATTCAAGAGTCAAAAGATTCCTTATAGCCATTTTCAAACTCACTGCCCCAGACTTCAGGAAGCCGGATCAGTGACACTCAGAAGGACAGGCTAATGTACATGTACCTACAGTTCAATAGATTATTGATCTGTCAGGCTGCAGAAGATTTCCTTCATTGATGCAAACGATGCTGTAAGCGACACACGGCTGTTTGCCTTGTGTACTGTATGTACAAGAGAAAGGGCAACACTGCTGAATCTCACTCCTGCTCCAGGTTAGTTCAGCCTGTACTAATAAAACATTTACCACCATCTTGTATAACCTCAAACAAAGCTGCACAGATCTATTGAGGATAAATTAACAAGCGGATCTGAATGACAGCGCTTGGCAACGTTGTGCAGCTTGACCCAGTCTCTCGCTTGTATTTCTAATGAGTTAATTATAAAATGTTTTTCGCTGTTTTGTTTGTATCTTGGAAGAAGCGATGCTGATCTGAGCAGCCTCCCTTGGATCGCGCATCCCTGCTCTCCACAGGAGTTGTCTTGCAAGAATAAAATTTTAATTGAATAACAAAAATACAAACTAATTTGTTAATCAGCTCCCCGCTACACTTGCACAACTTGAGAGCATCACAGGTCAGAGTCTTATCCGGATTCTTGCTTTTGCAAATATGCACTGGAGATGCAGTAGGAGCACAAGGGTGGCACATCACTGAATTTTACTACATGCCTGTAAATTTTCTGTTAATTACTTTTCAAAAGGAACAAATGTGCCGGTGATACTGTGCTGTTTGTGTGGTTGTACAGGTCAGCCATGCATGCTTACCTCATTAAACAAAAATACACACTAAGCCTCAGTCTGCAGAAAGCGTTTCCGGCACGAGGCCCCAACAAAGGAACTGCAGACACGGTTTAGTCGGGTGTTGTGTCTGTGGAGCCAGAATAATCCTCCCCATCAGGTCCGGAGATCAGGCCATGTCCTGGCAGAGTGTGTTTTCTGCATTCTTATTTGGGGTGTGGTGCCTTTTACTTCAATGCATATGTTCCCATTCACTTCAATGTGTGTGTTCAAGCTGAGTTTAAAAATGTTGTACATACACACAGGTATTTGTGTGCCTTTGTGATGAATGACACGATGTGAAATAAATATTGTAATTCATTACTGAAAAAAAATGATCATGCAATTTCATCAAATGTTCACTAGATGGTGCTGTTTTAATATAAAAACATGCAGTTCATTACTAAATATTCACATGTGAATCATATTGATGCAGGTTGTTTGTCAGATGCAACAAAAACACTCGTTTCCCACCTCAGTATAATTTTATCATGCAGCCACTATTTCCCACTACAGCTTCTCTGCTACCAAGAAATAATTTGAAAGAGGTTTTTCTCCTCTGCTTATTATAAAATGAGACCTTATGCAGTGAGCTAGAATGAAGATAAGTGTATAATGTCTTTCCCATATATTGGCATTATTATTATTTCCAAGTACTTCCAACTTCAATAAGCACTGCTTTCTGTACATCAGATACATAATTAGTTTTCACTCCTCTGAATAATCAGACACTGTGTATAGAATCTCTCTCGCTCGCTATTAATTATTTTCCACTGAATCTCTCTGTACATCTCTGTAAATACCTCCTCTGCGCTGCATTCAGTCAAAGCCTAATTGGTTGAAATACTATCCAGTGTATTTCTACATGAATATTACCCAAGTTGTGCAAACACATAGACATATGGTTGGCTCTTTCTCTTCCTGTGTGTCATTAAATTCTCCGTGGGATTCAGAGTTAGGAACGGGATAATTAAGAATAAGCTTTGAGAAACAGACGCTGATAACATGCTCCCACTGAGCCATTCAATAAACTGAGCATAATAACACACACACACACACTATCTGATCCAGCAAGGCGAGGATGGAGAGCTCATATGGGATTTTTGATGAATTGTGTATAAATTGGGGATGGAAAGGCGTCACTGCAGTTTGGAAATAACACTATCAGGAAAAGTGGCCTATAGCTTATGTGAATGTCTGGATGGTGACAGCAGCAGCAGTGAGGTCAATGGCTTTTAAGGCTGGCAATTACTTTTTCTCTATTAATTTAACAGGATGTTCCAGCTTTCCCATCACAGCTGACATCACATCTTGATATGACAAACCATCAGGACACCACACATTGGGTTGCTTTTACAAAAGGTCACCTGTAGCATTGTCCAGCAGTGATCCACTGCTTTGGGTCACGGGCAAATACAGGTTAGAAAGACCGACACAGATTGTACTGAGCTAACATTCATCTCAGCACATTGGTCTGTCATGAGTGGATGAAAGCAGGAGGTGAACACTACGACTCAGAGAGGTCAACACGGTGGAGAAAGAGGAGCAGAGAGGAGTCACAGTGTTTCAAAAGATGGCTGGAGCTGCTCTTGTTATAAATAATGGACTCGTCAAACCTACCTAGAAATGTTGCTTTAATAATTTGGTGTGTTCGTATATTTTGAACAAGTTTATTTGTGTGGCACCTTTCAAAAACAAGACAAATCAAAGTGTGTTAACAACTATGACTCAAGCAATTATGAGTCTGGCAATTCAATTTTGTTTGCATATTGATTTTTGCTTCTGTAATTGATCCCTTTTTCCCATGATCCCATTGTGAACAAGTACAACACAACATGGTGCGCAACCCGTGACGAATTTTAATAGGAAGCTCATCAACAACATAAAGCAAAATCACAGTAAATCAAGTGTGGTTGTACTTTTATCTGAATCATTTTAATACGTTTAAATTTTAAATCTTGTTTAACTTTAAGATTTGCCTGAAAAATTTCACCTCTGAAAATATATATATATAAAAACATGAGTAATAGTTACAGCTTCCACTATTCGTGTTAGTTCTTCCTTCATTTTAGAGTAGATTTCTGTACCTGCAGTCGCCTGATCTGGTCAGAAAGTTCATTTGGTCTCATGTTATCACTTTATCACTTTAACACACATAAGAACAGAAGAGTGTAGCTGCAGGTTTGGTGGCCACGGATCAGTGTAATCCTCGTGCAGAGTGGCCCAGTCTGGAAAAAGGGGCTGGAGCTGCCTGAATACTTTGTCGGTAGGAGGAATATTTTAGCAGCAGACAGTTTGTTAATGTGCTGGGAGGAGAGTGCTGAGCAGCTTCTCCAGGCAGAAAACTGTTTCCTGGGGAGGTGCAACATGATCATGCAGCAGGACGGATGATCTACTTTTTTTTTATCTGAATGCATATTTTAGAATAAAATTATCTTTCCTGCTTTCTTAAAAGTTTTGCTTCCCCCCCAAAAAATGTGTATTCAATAACACGCCCTCGCAGTAGAGCGAGAGTTTTAAATAGGTTGAGAAAGCTTTTATATTTAACAGCATGGATTCACTCGCTGCCACGGAGGATGAGGAGCTTTGTGTTTGAAAGCTAACAAATAATAGGCTGTGTGAAAGACGCTCTGCCTAATGAGCAGAGAAAACAGGAAACAAGAAACTGCAAAACTTCGAGGGCAGACCGCAGAGAACGAGGAGGGAACGCTGGTGCGACCTCAAGACGGACAGCTCTGAGAAAGGACTTTGAAGTGATGCCAAGCGGGACAGCTGACCGACCGAATTAATCACTACATGAATTTACATGATTAATCATCGAGCCTGAGCCGTTTCTGAGGGCGAGTAGGTGCCCAGCCATGCGTGACGGCATGTGAGTTAGCAGACATGCGTAATTACACAGCTTCTGGAGCATTCCTCAAATTCTAAACTGCAGATTGAACACACATACTCGACCTGGTGTCATCTACTGGCTGCTGGGTTTTAATCGAGTGAAAAAGGCGACTCTTGTTCATCTTGCAAGCAGTCAAGGATGAAATTATTAAGAATCTCTGACTCATCTAACAAAGTCTGCTTTACTTAAATTAGATGCTGGTTTGCCTTTTAAAACAAGGAAAGCCTCAGTTGGACTTTCACACTTTTTCTTGCAGGTTGTAGTGAGATGTGCAAGTTTTAATACAGCTGAGTGTGTGGATTTCTCATCCGCTCTCATGTAGACACGGCATTTTGCCGTTCGCTGAAGATCTCGCGCGGCCAAACAGATGTTGTGGTACACGCAGGCTTTGAATTGGCATCCTGCAAGGTTACATGGGAAGGGGAGGGCAGAGTAATGGCTCAGCGCCTGGGTGAGTAAGCCTACACTAAAGGTGATTGCTTTCTTCCTTTCTTCAGCACCTCCTCCTCCTCCTCCTCCTCTTCATCCCTCCCTCCTCACGCTCCTCCCACCTCCCTGCCTCTGTGCACCTCATAAATCACCATCTGCACTACATGTGTTTTCTGCACAGACGCTCACAGAAAATGAGAATGAGAGGAATTGAGAATGTGATTGGAGACACTTGGCGAGGTGATAAAGAAGCCTCGTCCCTTCTCCTCCTTCCTCCTGGCTCTGCTCTCGCTTTTGCTCGCTCAGTCCCTCAGCTGCTACGCGGACTCCGTCATCAAAACACACAGTGAGGCGTGCTGCCTTGCTCACTCTCTATAGCTTGTGGAGACACACACACACTCACACACACACACACTCTCACACACTGGAGCCAACAAGATGCAGCAGCACGAGAGCCTGTCTTCTGATTCCCTGTCAGGTAAATGCAAAATTAGATGTGTATCTCTGTCATCACTCCCTTTTCCTGCATCACTATCCATCTTGTTCTCCTCCTTCTAAATGACACCTGCTCATTTCCTCTCTCTTGTTTCCCTCGCTCCCTCTCTCTCTGTTTGTCCGCTTTTGTGTGTTTCTCTTCCTCTTGTCTATGCCCACGAGTGCATGTGTTGTGCTATAAGAGGTGATAATGACTGTTATTGTAGGAAAACAGGAGGCGCACCTTTCTTCCATATGGCACTGCTGGAAGGAGTACATTAAGGTGGAGTCGCTCCTGCTACTACGACCGCCTCTCATCCAAAGCACAGCTGTGAAAGTACATATGGACGAGAGAATATTCTTCTGACCTAGATACAATGACAAAGCTTGTGCTACTTGGGATCTCCTGGTTTTCCTTGAACTTACACTGTGTGTTACAGTTGATTGTCATGAAGTGTTTTCAGTGTCCTCCAGAGGAAATTCAGTTCATATATGAAATGTATAAAGTGGCAGATGGAAGCAAAGTGGCAAAGTGGATGAGTCTGTTCCAGCGTGCGGCGCGTGGCCCGTGGAGGTACAGTAGTCGTCCTTGATGATCAGGACGATCCTGCTGGGTATTGAGCCGGGAACACATCTTTCATTAGTTATGTAACTCGTTTGATTGGAGCCAGTAAAACGTTAACCCGGAGGTGAAAATGAATTGTTGGCCAGGCTCGTTTTGATTTGCACAAACCGAACGCGAGGTTGAGAATTTAATATCAGAAGAATTTCTAATAAGAAGTTGTTTTCATCCCTCGTCGCACAGCATCAAACTCATTAAGGCGACTCAATGCGAGTTGGAGAATTAGAAAAACCAAGCAAATAATGAGGCTTTGTATGGTGAAGGGGAAAGTTTAATTTTGGATTCAATTTCAACTCTGAATGACTCAACGACAGCTCAACTGATGTTTCTGGCTTCTCATTCACAGACGTTTTATCAGCCGCATTATTTAACAAGTGAACAACTACCTGAATTGCTGCTGAAGTGACCATGCATTTATGTATTTATGGGTTTTTTCTGGAAAGGTCAGGAGGATCATATCCCAGCATGCTTTGGGCAGGAGGCATTGAAATAAGTTCATTACAACGTGAACAGAAAGACACACAGGCTTCATTCATTTGTGATGAGAAACTCTTCATGTTTAATTAGATTTTTCTAAGGGTTTGCTCCATTATTTTTGTTAATTGAGGCGGGCTTTTGTGTCGTCCTTCAAGTTGACCACAGTGCAAATTATTTGTTCATCATGAGCTGGTCAGACCACAAGAGAGGAAAAGAAAGTCTAAGTGCAACATGATTCATCACAGTAAATTAGATCTTCATTTTTGTTTTGACCTGCCTGACCACACCAAACCAAAAAGTAAAATGCAAGGTGCACAACGCATCTTTTACTGTCTTGAATGAAAGACAAATAATTAATTGATTAATAATTGGCACTGATGGGAAAACAAGCAAACATGAGCTTTAATACAAAGATCCTGATCTCTGACTCTGTCACATGTTCGCTTCAGGTAAGATGCAGTTAAGATTGAAATAGCACTCAGTGATTATTTTCCCAAAACAGAAACCTTGTGTTTGAGTTCCACAGTTGGAGATTGTTTAGCTGACTAACAAAAATACTGAGTTTTCTTTCCAAGTTGCACAGTGGCTTTTGGAAGAAATCAAAACCTAATGTTGTTGTGGCTGCCGCCGTGTTGTTCACGATTTACCAAACGCCTCAGAAACATCACTCCTGTTCCAACACCTCGTCTGTCACCAGTTTCATCCGAGCTCCCGAGTGAAATCATTATCAGTATTTTCTCTACTTCTGGCTGATTCACGTCACCTCTGCTCCACTTCATCTTGCGAACAGAGAGCGGAGCGACACAGCAGCACAGCTCTGAGGTGACTGTGGTGCAGATGCACGCTTTGCTTCATGGGCTTCTTAGACAGATGGGCGTTATTAGGAGTGCAATCTCAGCATGAACAAGAAAGGCATAATTTACCCTTAAGTGTGTTGTATTGGCCTACAGCAGTGGAAATAGCAGGTGGCAAAGCAGGATTACATAATGTGTGTGAGTGCAAGAGAGAGGAAGTTACACATGGGGAGAAAAAGTGTAAACCACTAATACAATGATTTAATAAAAAACATGAAACAGAGACATAAACATGCAAAAATATCCTCTTTTTGTTTTGCATTTTTTCGGCTGCATGCGTCTCTGTAAAATCCTGGAGACAATACATTGTTTTCTGATTGCCTTGGCACAGTTTCCACAACAGTTTCAATGTTCAAAACTCTTAATCAAGAGCCAAACTGTGCTGAAAAGACCTAGCAATCATTTCATGAAATATGCACACAAACACACACACAAAGCTTGCATATGACAAAATGAAACACTCTGAAGAACAGGAGCACGTCTGATGAAGCACACACAAACATGTTAGAGCTGAATTTTTCCGTGTGATACACCCTTTTCTAATTATTGATTCTCACACTTCACGCCCGTCAGAGAAAATTTTCCACCAACGCAACCATCCAATAAATACAAACACAAAACATTTGGTTTGTGGTTAAAATTAGAGCGAAAGCAGCTCAAGTCTAACTGCAACTCCTGCTCAGTTTACTGACTCATTTACAAAACTGCACAGCTATTAAGTCAGTCTGTTCTAGATTTCAGGAAGAACATATTTGCACAGGACTGACTCATCTAATCCCTGTCGGCGCTCTGTAATAATGAATCAAAAACGTCATCCTTTGCAAAAGCTTTTCCACCTCTTGTTTTCAGGGGGACCATCATCTTAAATTGCCCCTCAGGGATAAATAAAGTTTTTTGAATTGAATTGAATTGAATTGATCATTAAAAGAAGGAGTGTAACAGTTTAATCCATTAGAACTTTCAGTTCCTTCAGCCAAGATTAAGTTCATCCCAAACTCTTAGAAGACAAAAAAAAACCTTGAGAACACGCACATGCACTTCAAGAACTAATTTAAAGAATGACAACAGTTTCAAGTTATAAAACATAAACGAAACAGAATGTGATCATTTGTTAATCCTTTTTGACATATACTCTATTGAAAACAGTACAAATACAATATATTTAAAGTTTGACCTCATCAACACTGATTTTTGTAAATATCTGCTTATTCTGAATTTGATATACGTTTCAAACCAGTTGGGACAGGAGCAACAAAAGACTGTGAAAGTTGTGGACTGATTGAAAACACCTGTTTGGATCATTCCACAGGTAAACAGGTTCATTGGTAACAGGTGATAGTATCATGATTGGGTCTGAAAGGTTCATCCTGGAAAGACTCAGTCGTTCACAAGCGAAGATGGAGAGAGGTTCAACACTTTGTCACATTAACATGTTTTGTGTTTCTGGAGAAAAAGAAAACCTTGTGATTGTCCTTTTTTGTTCATTTCTCTCTCTGTTCTCTTGCGCACTTAAATGATAAACAGTGGTGAGTCAAGCATGAGCCATCATAAAATAACAGGGGAATATATTTTAATGTTTATCCGCCCAAAAATTGAAATATGGGTTCTGCACAGTAACAGGAAATTAAATTCAGACTTGTTGCATGATCATCACTGCCTTTAATCCACAGAGGAATACAACCAGTACACACACAAGTTTCATCTAAATGAGAATGACACACTGCACCAGGTGAATCATCCACACATTAAAAACTACTGCAACAAGTCTGATGCTCCATGAAGCAATAGATAAAGAGAAAGTTGAAAATCTAGTTTCTCTTAAATGGTGCAACATTGTTCTTTAAAATAGGTGAAGCTGCCGGAGAGAGGCAGGATGGATCTAGGTGGGCTAAATAAAACAAACAGATCTAGGAGGGCAGAACTGCTGCAGGTATCCTGGGGCCACAGAATGGAAATATATCCTCTGCAAACCACAGGACCCTCGAACACAACTTGTGTTTCTTCCCACTAAAACATGTAGCTGGTGCTCTTCTCTAAATGGATTTACTCCACCGAATGTCTGCAAAAGAGGGAGAATGGATTATCAGTATAGAATCATTGGAGCAGTTTCATCGAGGGTGCACGTTTAAAACCCCTTTACTTTTAGGATCAACCGTTTTTCCATCTTCAGATAATCAGAAAGTCAATATTCTTGTGTGTCCTCTATCACAAAATCCTAAATACTGCAATGATGGCTACGATAAAGCAGAACGACCCGCTCTTCATAAACACAAAGCGACTCGCTGTCAGAAGATTTTATGAAAGAAGCACAAACAGTAAAACTCATCTGCTGTGCACATCAGTTTTTTAATATTACATTCAATTAAATCAAAGACAAGATTCTTTGTCTCTAATTAAGATTCTTTAATTAATCACATTATAATTTAATATACTTAACAGTAGTTTCATTTTCTCTATTCTCTGATTATTGTCTTTTATAGCTTGTATTTACTTATTGAATTGGGACAAATATTACAAATGATCTTATCTCACTTTCAGTATTTCCTGGCCATTAATTGAATCAAAGGCAAATTCTTTAATACAGCTTGATAAATGGCATTTTTTTGTAGTATTCAACAACATCATCGTCAAAACTTATCTCTCAAAGCAGTTGAGTTTAGCAGCCGGGTCACAAAGCTCACAAAGTTCAGAACGTCTCTTTGCCGATGGAGGGTCAGACAAAGGATGTTCGACCAGCTGCTGCTGAGAGAGTTCAGAGTCTGGGTCAGTTTGCGTATAACAAGCATCCTCCATCGCGGTCAAGTGCAGCGCTGCCTCCGCGACTCCCACTCAGCGCCTCAGAGACGTGACTCAAAATCTACTACGAAGTCAATGCTTGAAAGCGAAGGTGACCGGAGTTCACAGAGAAAAGGCTATAAAATGGAAATGAAAACCTTTTCTTTTTGACCTGCTTGAATCCATTGTTTTCCCTTGGCATTCAGGTGCAATCATTTTAATTTTGCACTCGGCTTACAGTTTGTTTTTTTACTCTTTAGTGCGTTTAATCAGGGCTTGTCATCACAGAAACAGGGACACGGTGTTACTTGTCTTTTTGCACATTTCGTTTTCACAGTCTCACTCTAAGAACTAAATGTTGATACGTTGGTTCACATCGTTCTTTCAAATGCCGCCTCAATAACAACTCATGGACTAAAATAAATTTGGTAAATGGAGAGAACAGCAGCTGGTTTGTCCCAAGGCGCAGCCGGCTTTGTCTCTATCTATCTGTGTGTGTGTGTGTGTGTGTGGGAGTGGGCCTGCTAACAAGCCAATCAACCTGACTGCAAACAGGTGTGCGAGCTGACACAGTAGGAAGGAACCCACTCAGCCCTCCAGACACAACAAAGCACTTCAGCAACTGCATTTAGTTTCATGATTTTATCTTTCCTGCTCCACTTCCACGGCCAGGAACAATTTCACGTATCCTGTCTGCATTTCAGGTGTGGTATTTCAGATTCATTGTGAGTTTTATACGCTTTTTAATTCTGCTCTTTGTTGCAACATCCATTTCTTGCTGAACCTCTAAAATGTGCCTTTTCTTGTTGCGACTGATGTGACAATTACCTGAAATCTAACTTGTAGATAGCAGGGAAATTCTGACAATACAACCACACGCTTTTCTTCTAGCAAACTTCCTACTCCAGTCTCTGTATTTCAATAAAACCAGAAACACATATAAAACTCGCTTAATAGAAAAATTGAGAGACAGCTGAGGCAGAATTACAACCTTGCTTTACTTCTTATTACCCAAGTGCTGCTTTTCCATCTGGATCTGTGTGTATGAGACCTGGTATCGATTCTTTTCTCAGCAAACTGCACAGTGGTGTTTCATGCCACGCTGCTTAAATACAAACAGATGTTGTGCTGAGGGCACGAAGGTCGGGACGTGTCACTCTGTTGTCATCGTATCGTGTTGACTTCGTCGCCCGGGTCGTATCTGTGCCACACTTCCTGTGTGCTTGGCAAGAACAGTCGCAGCGATTCATAAAAGCTTGAACGCATTCATATGTAGAACGCTGAACTTTGATCATTTCCTCACCTGGCTGAGTGCGGCAGATTAAATTTTAATTGATGACCAGGAGCTGCAAAACCGCTCGAGCGTCACATTAATGCTGTGGATGTCAAAAGCAGCAGCAACTACAGAGACTTTTCCTCTTCTTCCAGCTTGCTCCATTGTGCTATTGACTGGTTGACACAGCGTTTCTGGCCTCATGCCAGAAGTATCTTCATGCTCTGAGAGGGCGTTTAATACAGCTGTCTCTTTGAGCCTGTTGCTTGACAGCTATGCTTCAGTGAGGTCCACATGAGTGTTAATGAGTGGTTGTCAGTGGAAGAGTGACATCCTCTACAGCTATAAACACTGCTTGTACACTCTTATGTTAAAATGAGATTACCAACTTCTTGTTTATTTGTGCATTTGCATCCTGTCTCTGTGTTACCTGCAGCCCAAGTTGTGATTGCTGGAAACTAAAAGTGCCAGGCACACTTTTATTTGCATGCATGGCTTTTCCAGAAAGCTCTGAGAGGAAGTTCAGTAATAATAATAAAACCTTATCTGTATAGCACTTTTCTGAACAAGGTTACAAAGTGCTTTACTATTGCGTGAATGCAATTGACCTTGCATTCAAAAGGCAAGGCAAGCATTTTTTATTTTTTTGTGTGGGAGTCAGGTTTTGAGGGCAGATGATCAGGTTCCCATTTAAAGTGACGTAAGTAGCAGATATTAGTTCCCCCTGCAGCCTTCTGGTTCAGCCCTCTGCTAACTTGAATGGGGAGAAAGTGATTTGATGCTGAATTGATGATCCTGATTGATTGATGATTGATGATGAATAGTCAATTTGGCTTCAAAGTCTGGTGCATTTCCTGGGGGCTTGGTTGTTGTAGACTACTGGGATTGTAGGAACTGGAGATGACCAACAGGGGGAGCACTGTTCTGTCAGGTGGGGATGTTTGAACAAAGTTGTCCATATTGCAACTGGACCAGGTGGTATTTATGCTGCAGGACGCATTCAAAACCGGGGCTTGGCCAACAGAGGCATCAATAGTAGCGGGAGTGGACGTAAAGGAATTGTATTGGCTCTTTGGCTTCAGTCACAAACTCTGCATGTTTGCAGCGTTGCTTTATATGAGCAGAAAACAAGATGAAGCTTCCCATCAGCAGCGCAGCAAATCCAGGGGCTCTAAATCTGTCAAAGCTGCATCAGAGCATGCTGGTGTAGCCAGCGGCGTGCAGGCAGGCAGGATTTATAACTTACTATTCAAATGGACGCATCTCTTCCTGAGTGCTTCCTCAGTGGCTCATGATGAGTGCACGCCACATGGCTCTGTCGCCATTCTCAATTTCTATCTCTGGCAATATTTTCTGCAATATTGCTTGTATTGCATGCAGCTATGATTTCTGCAAGTGAGAATGATGCTTCAAGATTTAGATTTCAGAAAAACAGTGTGCATTCAGCAGCAAAGTAAGTGTGGCCTCAAGTCTGAGCTCAGTCGACAATGTCCACCCAAGCTACTGTAATAGTCTTCCTGTGTGAAGTAGGAAAAGCAAAGGGTATAACTCTAATAAATCATGGCTACAGTCCCATTTCTGGTGTCAGAAGCCGTGCGGCACAACAGCAGGTCCTGGAACTGACACACCTAAATGTAATGTGATTAATTATACCTGCGTTTGGCAAGTCCCCTATGAAAGAGGTCTCTTCGACATCGTAGGCTTGTGCAAGGTGGAAGTAAATAAGAAGAGGCTGCAGCATCACCAGAAAGGCAGAAATCTTGAACTGAAAATGTCAATTGAATCAGATTTTGGTGAGAGAAGTGCCCTTAAAATGAAACCTTCACTCGATATTACAAACCTCTGCAAAAGGTGAGCTGAAAGGCCAGAATCCATAATCTGTAGGAGTCATAGATGCAGAGACTGTTACGTGATGCCAAGTCAATATTAACCTCTGTATTTTCATAGCACTTGTGTGATGCACATGAACAAAACCTCAAGTATCTTTTAAAGAAGTAGTTACATTTATAACCCGGCTAACATCACTTTTCTTCAGATAAGACTCCAAACGCAGTCGTCTTGGTAGAACAACGAGGCGGCCTACATACTCTTCTGTGTGCTGCTTATGTTGGATCACATCCTCTCTCCCATTTTTTTTCTGTCACTCACTCACATTGTGTTCTGTTGTCGGAGCCAGGAAACGTTTCAAACTAAATGCTACCTCTAAACTTAAAATATTGATCTAACACCATTAGGTTTTAGCCTTTTTACATTTGCTCTATCGATACCTGACAGGACGGACTCTGCAGCAGCTGGGGAAAGGTGAGGTTTATTGTCGTATTGCGGACCACAGCTATTGATGCAGGGGGAGTGAAATGCTAATATGGTGCAACTATTGATCTTAGTCAGCCACTAATATGTAAAACACATGAAGGAGCAGCACAGCACGGCTTTAAGTATATGCAAATATGATGTGGCCACACTTGTCATCCGAGTTACATTAGAGCATCGAGCTGCTATCTGATGGGAGGCTCCTTATCTTTTACACACAGAGGGAAACACACTCATGGACATGAGCATCAGCGCACACACACACAAGCCCGATGAATGCGTGATCTGTTGTCTCTTTCCCCTTTTCATTTGAGCCTCAGTGAAATGTGCTTGATTACATAACTGTCCTACAATCAAAGGTAGAAACACAAAGAGAGCAGACTAATGTGGAGCCTAATCATGGCCTCTTATTTGGTTCAAAAAGATTCCTGGAAAGTCGGGACGCTGTAAAACGTAAATAAAACCAGAAAGCAATCATTCGCAAATGAGCTGTGTTTACCAGCAAACTGTTCCTGAGCCAATGTAGTAATCTCCCTTATACAGTCCTGTGTTTGACAAAGTGTTGAACCTCTCTCCATCCTCGCTTATTCATACCCACTCATGATACTATCACCTGTTACCAATGAACCTGTTTACCTGTGGAATGATCCAAACAGGTGTTTTTGGATCAGTCCACAACTTTCACAGTCTTTTGTTGCTGCTGCTCCAACTTGTTTGAAACAGTACTTTGTTATTAAATGGGCTGCAGGTTTTATGTTCTTTCTCAATTCAAGTGTGATATTTTTTGATTGCATATGTTTTGTGCAGCATTTCTGTTTTCTTTCTCTGATGTGAGAACATGGCTCCAGTTTGTGCCTCTCTTGTATTGGGGTCACAGAGGAAACCATCAGTTACGTAGGCTGCAGAATGGTGATGTATCACAGTTTATGTACCTGCATAGGAGCGAACCGCAGCAGCTTGAACAGCACAATCGGGAGAAAGGAGAGATGCTGTGTCTGTATTCATCTAGGATCTGTTCATTTTGAAAGGCACATCGCAGCTGAGGCACATCATCATTCAGCATTTGGAACATTATGTTCGGCACATGGGTGTGTTTAGATGGAAGAGAGGTTGTTAAAAAAGAAAACTGTCCACATTATACCCTATGGGTGTGGCTGCAAGTATGGATTATTTTCATTATCGATTAATCAAATTGCTTTTTTATTCAACCAACAGTCCAAAACCAAGAGACTTTTCATTTACTAAAGAAAAGCAAAGCAAAGAAAGCCAAGTAAAACAGCAAATCTTTACATCTAAGAAGCTGCAATCAGCAAATGTTTGACATTTTTGCTTGACTCAAACGATTAATGAAAACAGTCTTTCAATCAACTAATCGATTAACTGAATCATTGCAGCTCTACTTATCGGAGCATCAGGTTAATTGAACAATCCATTTTGAATTGAAGGTGCTATGTTTAACAATTATCCTCCTCTCACATGTGCACCACATAAAAAAACAGTTCTTAGTTTAACATACATTACATACGTACATTAATGCTAAACGATGCTGTAATATTCCATGAAAGACCTAAAGATGAGCAAATCATAGAAATACACTGTGCAATAAGTAAATGGATCATTTGTTGTGCAGCGAACAGAATGTGGTTTTCAGATTCAGCTTGTACTTATAATTGCCTTTTCCTGATTGAATGCTCTAATCATGGAGTTAGTTGTTTTGCCCCACAGAACATTATGGTTTAGAAAATGACGGCGATATGTTGCTGTGGAGGAAAATGGAGTTTGCAGTTTGCGTATATATTCACCTACTGCCTCAGACAGCAATGGCTGCAAAATATCGATTGAAGAATATGTACCTGTCATAACCCTGATCGATAAATCAGCAAGGCCATGAAAAAAAATCCATATCATTCCTGTCACGTCAGCAAGTTGTCCTTGGGTCCGTCCGTCGATCGGAGCCAGTGAGCTTGAGAAAGACCTGCTTGAGAAATGTTGTGCACGACTGAACCTGAGTTGTTTTTATGGAATTGGTCTCTTTTCTTTTTTTCCCTTGCTTTCTATTGTTGTCGATGCTGAACAGCTATGTTGGTGAAGAGATTAACACCATGAGAGTAAAAGACTCACAGCTCATCTGCTTCACAGATGAATCTCACTCTTGTTTAATTGAAGGAAATGAAGCGAAACTGCATCCTTTATTTCTGTCTTTCAGTCTCTTGCCTCTCTCATAATTCTAAAGCTTGTGGAACTGATGCTGAATTACATAATTTAATCAACACTGGGATGAAAAACCTGTCTCTAAAGAAGCTCTGCTGGATGGAAAACTGTGTGCTTGACCTGTTCCTGTCCACAGCGTGACTGTAAGCTGATCAGACGGATGCAGGAGCTGTATCTCCGTGTGTTTGTGCATTAATGTGTCTGCGCACTTAGTCTAATGGGACGGCGATGAAGCTACCTGGGATGTGAATCAGCCCCTAAGACAAACTGACGGGGTCGTGACAACCCTAAACTTCATGTGCCTGTTACCTGCGTTTTGCACATGGAGCTCTAATTCCACAATCTTGCAAATGAGATGAGATGCATGCAATGTATGAATAATATACGTCGCATTTCATTGAATATTCACTGTGAAATTCTGCATGTTTGAAGAGTCTCTGAAAGCACGCTCATAGTTTCATATTCTGTTTCCGAGACGAGATGAAAGCCTTCAGTTTCAAAGTTGCAACCAGGAGCACAAACACATCGGAGCAAGCTGTATGAAATAAACAGGAATTTGTCTTGCTTGATTAGTTGCTTTTCATCAAGCACGTTGTTCATCACATCATGAAACTTCTTCTCAGCAAGAGCGTCAATGTACTGTACCATTCAAACAGCACACCCTGACCCACATACTGCGCACATTAGCCTCCAGCTGAACTACATACCAGCTACAAAAGCTGCACCAACAGGTGATCTGGATCTTCGCAGAAATGCTGGAGTGGATGTTTGAGGATTTTCTCGCCGTACGCAGCGTGACGAGAGAACGCCCGAGATGCTTATGAGCTTTTGTTTCACAAAACAGATCCGTAATGAAATTCTGGGATTATGCTCCGCGTTGATTGATGCAGTCACGACGTCTCTGTAACAGTAACCCATGTGTGAGATTTGATGGATTGCATTTCCCCCGCGAAGAAGCATATGCATTGCTTTTCTGAGATTTATGTCACGTCATCGTTGGAGATGCGGGAGAATCCAATTTATGCCCGTCGCGGTTGTTTTATGTTTATCCTTTCTTCACCTGACATCGACAGAATGATGGAGGTGAGAAAGAGTGGAGAGCGTGCGGTAGTCATTACCTCTCCTGTGGCATTTCTAATGAAGAAAGGAATTTTCGCGTTTGCCGAACAAAACAGTTATTTGCACAAGCTGAAAAGCAATTCTCTTCACATAAAGATGAAGGGCGCATTACACAAAAATCTTATGTCCACTCTTTTCTGCTACTTCAGCCCTCATTGTTCAGGATGTCTTTGAGAACGTTTCTCTCCATTCCACTCCATTATCTACACAAACAAATGTCTTATTTTTCAGGCCACCTTTTGTCTTTCCTCTCTGTTCATATCTTTCTTTGTGCGATTCTTCTTTTTCTTCCTCTCTAGACGTGCGGTGTCCGTCCAGGCACTGGATGTCACGTGGTCACTCCTATGACGAGCAAACTGTGTGGAACCCAAAGTACTGTGTGGTCGCCGACTGTCAGATGCTGCTTCTGAACGAGGAGGAGGTGGTGAGAGCAGACAGCACAGTCTCTTGTCTGTCGTGTCCTTCTGTGTCGCCATTGTCCGTCTCATCTGTTCATGTTCTTCATTTTTTGTCCTTCTTCTGCTTTTTAGCTATATGTTTTTATGACACACTTTAATATTTATGTATTTTTATGTCACATTATGTAGCCTGTTTCAAATGTTTCGAGTGAAACTCAAAGAAACTACTTGTCATTAATATGTTTAAATAATAATTAGAGATAATAATTAGAGTTTGACTGATTAATCAACCAGGCCAATATATGGACTGATATTAGCAACAAGAAATTTAGGTAGGTTTGAAATCATTTAGAAACAGTTTCACCATTACACATTTTGTCCACTAGAGAGCACTGAAGTTTATTTTACAGTGAAATGTTGGTTATAAATCTCAAAAAACACATCAACATATCAAAACTTGAGACTGTTTGTTTACGTGAAAAGAATTTACTACATTATTAGCTGATATTGTCATCAGATCATTTAATATCCCAAATATTAATATTAGTAAAAGCGTTAAACGCACAGTATGTCATTTCTGCCACCAGGGGTCTCCCAATCAAAACAATTAAAACAAAAGATGTAGTTTGACGATGTCGTGAAGTAGCGTGGGATCATGGGAGTTGTTGTCTTCATGGTTAAACAACCAGCATCGCCGATGAAAATCTATCTGATGTGACTCATGCAGAAATGATCATGGATGAAATAATGTGTTAATTTTTTTATTAATGTTTAACTTTAGTCATGTTTACAGACTTCCTTCCTCACTTTCCGACATATCAGCTTGTGTTTCCCTTGTCATCACTGACAGGGGAACAAATAAAATGTACTGTTACCTGGAATAAAATTATTCAGTACATAACTCAACAAAACACATAACATAGACAAGAAAGTTACATCAGACGCCTTAAACAAAGATGTGCAATACGCATCTGCCCACAGAGGAAAACAAGCTCCTGAGTGAATCCTGTGTCGTGTGAAAACTCAGTCTCCATTGAAATTCATCCCGCAGCAGACACCAGATCAGTGGCCAGGTTATGCAGAGCAAGCTGAGTCTGGCTCTTTGCCTCCATTGTTTTGATTAGTGTCAAACTGGATTATGCAACTTTGTGTGAGATTAGAGGTGTTCGTGTTGTTGGGAACAAGTCAGGAGTCAGCAGGGTAATCTGAATTATATTGTTCAGTCTGCAATATCCTGTCCGGGTTTAACGGCTTTGTGTGACCTCATTTACAAATCCATCACCTACGCAGGTGTTTGTTAGGTGTCTTTTCAGTACTGTGACTAATCACTAGAATCAGGCAATATTACAATATTACATATTTTTAAATATTGTAAACTATATATACTATATTCTTAATTTATTGCTTATTGTGGTTGTCATTGTCTTAATGTAGCTGCTGTAATGTAATGTATATCACATTCTTCTTTAATTGTGTAAAACAGAAAGTTTAATTATGGATTTTTGATTAATTTGGACAACAGACACGTGCAGACTTAAAAGATGATATCACCATAATACCACAATATGATTCAGCTACAATTTGTTAAATCGCAAACGTGTGTCGACCTCACAGTGCAGAGGATGAGAGATGTGCAGAGTAACAGAAAATGTGCTGTAGTTGTGTTGTCATACTGGGCTGCACCACTGCATGACCCACTGCTTTTAAAATAGTTGTTGATCGATTATTGATTAACGTGAGCCCGTTCATTCCAGTGAGAACTTTTACCAAACGATTTCTCCCATTCCTGCATGCACCTCCTTCGAGTAGCTCTTGCACATCAGTGTCTGTGACCAACTTGCATGCGCATAAGAATTACATGTGCACAGTACTTGATATTTCATTTCTTTTGCAATGCATGTGTGAGGTAAAAAGTCCCAGGGCATCACATGATGTGCAGTTTCAACTACTGCCACTATCTGAGAATCATCGGCAACAAATTAAATTAAAGCTGCATTGGGGATTTTTCCTTTCTCTTCTATAATTTTTCAGTAACAGGCAAAGAACAGTGCATCTCTCAGGGAGTAACGCATAGTTATTTGATTTGCCAAACATTTTTTACATGACTGCAGGAAGTGGGGTGAAAAGTGTGGTTTTTCTTTGTGTGCGAGCACTGAGGTATGCTGAGCTGAAGCAGAGCAATAATTGCAGGGAGGAATTATTTGAATCGACCCATTGGCAGCCTTTCCACCGCAGTGCTTTTTGTTTCACAGCAGCAAAGAACAACAGCTTTTAAATGCATCCATCTAGAGACCCAGACTCTGAAAGGTCACCTGCAACACCGCTGATTTCCACAGTGTCATCAAACTGCAGGTCAGAACGATGACACAGTCTTATAATGGGCTGCAGAGGATGTTATGATGGCGTGGGTTAGACGGATAAAGAGTTTTCAGTCGAATCAGTCGGAGCATCGACGGCTATAAACAAGCAATCATGCAGTCCAGGTCAAACATTTACGTGCTCTCCTGAAGGACACGTTTGTCATTACAGTATTAGGTTTATTATTATTAGTCATTTCACCAACTCTTCATTCTCTGACTATTATAGATGTTTCTCCAAGTGTGTCATCATTAATAATCAGAAATCAGAAAATGATTTAGAGGAAGAACATCCTGTGAACAACACCCATTTGTTCTTGCATGTGATGCAATGTATATACCAACAACACAGAATGCAGTTTTTATAATGCGGTTAAATAATTCAGATTCAGCCACCAATTAAAACTGCGAACAAACGCCAGAGCAAACAAAGATGTAAGGTTCAAAAGTGAGATGAAAGAAACATAGTTGTGTAGAGAAAGACTTTCAGAGTCTCTGCACAAAAAGTTTTGATTGATTCTTGGCTGTGAACGGGTTTTTGCTGTAGGGGATTTAGTAAACAGTCCCTCTCTCTCTTTGTTCCTTTGTCTGCCTTTTTGTTTTATCCCTTTTTGTCTTATTGTGTTTTTGAGTCTTAATTTTTGTTGAATTCTTCTCTGTCCTTCTTCAGTCGTGCTTCTCTTCCCTCGCTCACGATTCTCTTGTGCTCTTGTGAAAACCATAGAACAGAAGTGCAGTGTCATGGACAGCTGATGCTGATATTGTCTTTTGTAATGAAATGTTTACTTAATAAATGACTATCTTGTTTGCCAAAGGTAATTAGGGCCTCGGCTGATTGTACAGCCAACGTGACATTTCCCTAATCGTAAGACAAATGATGCTTCCACAAACACAAAGAGGGTTTCAGAGAGTTCAACATTCAGCCTGTGACACATTTCTTGGGCTGCAATATGAAAGTAATAAAACTAAAAGAAGGTGTCATTCCAGAGAGGTTGCTCAAATTTGGACTTTTGACCTTGTTGTGAGTCCTTCATCTGCTCCTCAGACACAAGTGATCAAGCTCAGCTCATCACTCTCGTCTACATTTCTAAAGCTCTGCATGACTGCCAGCAGAGGGGGCTCATGATTAAAGACAAAGAAGTTTTTAATGCAAGTCAACAGTCGAAGTTTGCTGCAGAACTGAAGGTACTAGAAAGGGCCACTGTTTAAATTTAGCCTCAGTTCAAGAGACCATTTGCTTTGCTGTGTAATCAAATCAGCGCTTACATCAAAAGCAAGAGTAAAAAGATAAGTCACTATTTCCTGTTTTGCTCAATTAACCATTTTACATAAAATTCATCATAACAATTGAATTCATATTTGAACTTTTTTTTTGACAATTTGGTTTGTTACTGTGTCTTATTGCTTTGGTGTCTCTCCTCCTCTCTTCTCCTCTCTTGAATGAATGGATTATTAAATGGTTAATTATTATAATAAAGTCACAGGTTAGACTCCAGTCATTGGTCAAGACCAGCGTTCCTAGAAGCCAGACACACGCCGGCCTTTCGGTGCGACGCCGTGTGTTTCACCGACAGAATCGTTGCAGTCAGTGTGGGACTCAAATTACAGCTCACAATGCTTAGTCATTATGGCTCAGACCACCAGACGCTGTCGTTACATCAGAGGCGGTGACAGTGAAAGCTGTCCTTAAACCCAAGTCCCATGAGGCGAGTAAAGAGGTGACTCTCGGAGAGATAAACAGACGGACATGGAAACAGAGAGATGGAGAAAACAAGACGGACACGGTGCCGCATTGAGTTGAGACGTGTGAGGATGTTCGATAAGCCATTATCACTCCTCTTGGAGGACATCAGGCCCGTTCCCTTTTTTTTTTCTTTCAGTCACCACTTTCTCACCAGGGCCATCCTTTTTCCTTTGTCTGTTTAATCTCTCGGGGCCAAACATTGGGTATGCAAGCTATAGGAAGATATGGGCTGACACAGACCGATGCACTGCTAATGTCTCGTCTGTTTCATCCAACGACTGCTCATTTATCAGAAGCTCAGCAGCTATTGTGCGCTATTGGCCCAACACAGCATTAAACATGGTGACCAGAATAACCACAACAACGTAGATAAGGAGCCTCGGTGACGAAGGCGTTTCATGAAGACGCCATTTTTCTTCTTGTTAGCTTTCATTCTCTATCTGCTCCGTGTGCCTACTTTGTCTCTGGGCCTTTTGTTGAATTTATTCAGCCCCTTATCTGTCTTCAATTCCTTCCTCTATGTCTCTGTCTCCTTCTCTCTCTCTCTCTTCCCTCAACAGATCCGTCCCTTGTTTTTGCAGGAGAGGCGCTCTGCGTCATGCAAGACCCATCTCCTGCGACGCACCATCAGCGTTCCAGTGGAGACACAGTTTCCACAGTTTCACAGCCAGATGTCCACAGAGAGCGGTGAGTAGCCCGAGGACACACCTCTGCAGTGGTCGGGATGCAGCACACACACACACACACACACACACACACACACACACACACTGGGAATACTTTAATTGCTTTCTTGAAACCATTTAATTAAATTAGAATGATTAATCACCTACAATTTAAATATTTAACATTTGTTCAACATGGACATATAAAAATATAATTATAAGACTCTGGAGACTGAGGTGAAGTTAGTGCTTTTTTTTTTTTAATGGCTCGACTCGAGTTTGGGCTTTTTTTTCTACAATCTTTGTCCGAGGCTGCTAAATATTATTGAAGTCAAAGTTACACACTCGTGCAAGTATCATCTGCAGAAACACAGTACTACTACCTCAAAACAGGTGCACATTTAGGAAAATACGTGTGTAGATGAAAGACTCTTCTCCACTCGAGCAGATGCTTGTTCTACAAAGGTCAAAGTGTAACTCAAGAGAAGCGCTTCTCAGACATGCAAGTGAGCCGTGCATTTATCACAAGTCTGCCTTTTAAAACTGCTGCTCTTTTCTTCCACCTCGTATCCACTAGATGGAGAGCTTGCAGCTTTATAGCGCTTCATTGCACATATGATGCTTCCTCCCAACCACTAGGACTGAAAAATGTTTCGGTCTCTGTTGAACAGCAGGTGTCATGTCGCCTCTTACAACAATGTAATACCGGTGATATAATGCCATCACTTTCTGGATGTGCCAGCATTTATCTCTCCGGACAAGATGGAGCAGCTCAGTAAAAGGCGGTGAAGCCTGTGGATGTGAGGATGAATCAGTCAAAGTGAGACACTAGGTGGCACTGAGGGTTGACGTTGGAGCATTTGTATCCCTCAGTTACTGTTGCTGGGATCTGGCACGCAACCTAATATGACCAGGCATTAAATCAGTGGATGCAATGGTTGTTTAGTTTGAGTGCTCTTTCATGGTGGCATTACATTATTTTGCAGCAGAGTACAGAAAATTAAGTTTAGGTTTTATTAAGTTTAGTCAGGAGGTGTTGTTGCTCTCTCTCCCTGAGACAGTGTTATTGTATAATTCCTGAACAAGATTCTTGCATGACTCTTTGTGACCGCAGTGATTTTAGTAATGCTTTCTGCAGAGCCTCTGTGGTCAGGATTTTTTTTTATAAAGATTTGAACCCTTGACCAACAGAGGGAGCCATTTAGTTCACTTTTAACGATAAACATAACTTAAGGGCACTTCAAAACATGTGTGTCCTAATCAGTTGACATGATGAAAAATATTTAGAATATTTCTCCTTATGTAATAGTTTATTTTAGTCAAAGAATTAAGTCATGTTATTTAATACAGCTCTTCTGGACACTTGTCTCTTTCTATCACTTCATCTCCCGAGTGAGGTCACATTCTTGTTGACAGGATCGTGACGGCGAGATGATAAGACGAGCAGCAGCTTCTGTCTCCTCAGAGTTACCCAGCATTCTCTGCATAGCTCATATTTAGCTTTAAAGATACATCAGTGCTGAATCACCGTCAAAAAGCTGAGTCGCATCCACTTGTGTAACCTACATTCACTGATAAAAGTGATGACACGATGATGAGAAAAGAGCCGAAGACGCATCATTACGCCGGATCTATGATTAGGTTGATGTTGTTTATCTGAGAAGAGACAGAGGCAACGAGAATAAACACAGTCTGCCAGCTCGTTCACTAATTACAGGGTATCTCTGCAGCCCTGCCAATGACATTCGAAACTTTTCCATGATGATGATGTAAGACCATTTCTGAATTGCTGATTCAGATTTCCGTAGTGAGGCTACACTTTTCATCATGTTAGCCAGAATATATTATAATACATTAATACATCACTGCAGTGGTTCTTATGTCAGCATTTTAAATATCTAATGACTGTAATTTCATACATTAAGCTGCTCTGTCACTATTTGGGGTATTTAGTCAAATTATTTTTTCTCCATGGGGCGTAAAACTTTTCATTTTTATCACTCGACTTGTTGCATTTGGATTTGAATTTAAAGAGTCAGAGGCAGCATTGCAAAAATAATACCTGTTAATAAGAAACGCATGACCAGGACTTCAAATGGATCCTTTAAACGTGTTCATGAAAGTTGCCTTTCAAAAGGGAGCAACCAACATCCAATAAAAGTGCTAGCGTCACCTGAAACACACAAAATGTAAAGCTGATGAAAATTATTGTAAACTGATCATGAGATATCAGACATAAATGCACGTTACCGTTGGATGAGATGCTGCTTAAGCTTCATTTAAACACACCAGGAAAATAACACCTCATATGAGAAAGAAGTGTTTGCCCCTTTTCTGTCACCACATCCCTGAAAACCAAACAGCAATACATGTTCTAGTCCCCTCTTCAGTTTCTAACCTTTAAAGTTGCACTTGTCCGTGTGTGTGTGTGTGCGCATGTGTATGGTTTTCAAATCACGTTCAAACACTACAAACGCTCACACGGTCTATGTTTTCCTAAATTATTCATTGGCGTGGGCCCCACCTGCTCTTGTCCTTGTGTGACACAGGCTCTAAATAAGCAGCATGATGAATAAAAACTACACTTAGATGAATAGGAATCCGCAGCGAATCAGAGAAGGCTCTCATCTCGTCTCATCCTCCGACTGAATAGCGAGCGGCTGCCTCCTCTGTTCTTTTGAACTCGTCGAGGTTTTGGCACAAACATGCCAGAGACGGAGAACGCTGCTACGCTCCCACCAGAACAACTACGCTTAATTTTACCGAGGTGAAAGTTTTTCTCTGGATGCTGCTTTGGGAAAGTTCTCATCTCTGGCTTCTATAAAGATGCCGGGGCGTTTGCTGCCCTATTTTCCAGTTGTTTTTTTTTTTATTTCTCCACAAATATTTTCACTGAAGCCGTAGCACTTTAGATCGGATTAAATAGAACTGGATAACTGACCAAGGGCTGTGGGATGATTTTTACATGCCTCGCAGCCAAAATACTGGCTCAGATTCTCTGTGATGTCTAATTTGATAACTCTCTTAGAGTTTATAATTCCAGCTATCTACCATTATGCAGAATGGTATTTGTTGACCTTGCCAGCACACCACTAAATAATTGGATTGCCTTGTCAATGTCTTGTTTTACAGTTTTAATAAAGCTATCTCAAACATGGGGAGCTATCAAGAGCATGAGATAGTTGAGATTAAAATGTTTTAGCTGAAGGTCCAGGCTCCACTTGGCCGAGCTGAAAGCACAGCAGGGACATGAGAGCGAGCTGTACAATTACCGAAGTAAAAATAGGTAAATATAAGGACGCAAACTTATAATTAAACCACTGTCCATTTATCATTGCAGCCACACTTTAATTTCCTCTGACATCCTTTAAGTGTTGGCAGCACAATAGTTTCTACATTTGGATCCAAGTGATAAATGATACATGTGTTTACTCATTTGTTAACCAGAGCTGGAAGATTAATCAATAATTTGATAATTGTTTAATCCTTTCATTTTTGGAGCAAAAATGCAAAACATACTCTGATTCCAGCATCTCAAATGTAAGAGCTTCTCCATTTTATATCACTCCTAAATGAAGTTTGGGTTTTGGGGTGTGTCGGACAAAATGAGCTATTTGAAGTTTTTTTTTTTTTTTTTTTCACTATATTTTGCATTTCATAGACTAAACAACTTTTAATGGAGATAATCATTAGTTAATGTTCTGGCAGTTGTTCGTGCCAAATTGAAATGAGAGTAGAAGCCGGCACAACCCACTCGGTCCACCCATTGTTAACACCCGGGATTCAGGCCTGTGTAAGTTCCTTAATTCTTCTGGCGTGTTGAGGTTTTTCCCAACTGATGTTTCTAAGTTCTCTTTATGATCAGAAGAAAATATGCTGAGAGTGTAAAACGGATCAAAGTGGAAACATCCAGCCACAACCCTTTCCACCAATATCTCTCTCTCTCTCTCTCTCTCTCTCTCCACCACCACAATGTGGAAACTGCTTCTCTCTCTCTCCTCCTCCCATTCTGTGCTCCGTCATGCTCTCTCTCTCTCCCTCTCTCTCTCTCTCCCTGCTCTCCAGAGAGGGGCTCATTCAGACAGATGTAACACAGCGGTAGAAGCCTGAGCTGAGCTGGCAGGCTGCAGGGGCCAGACCAGAGCCAGCAGCTCTGACTGGAGAGAACAGCGGAGAGAGAGCAGGACGGCAGCAGAAATAAAACAGCAGTTGTGGTGATAGTTGCACTTCAGTTACAGAGTTCGACTTTGCCTCGGGATATGGGTGTGTTGACCTGGGCGCTTGCCACCCTGTGAATTTAAACATGGAGCCCGACACCAGCGCCCATCCAGAGGCACAGCATGGTGAGTGCGAGATACGAAGCGTCGCAGGAAAAGATGATGGGAGTGATCCTGTGGAAAAAGTTGAAGAGCGTGTACGAGGGAGTCTGGTCACATGGTTTTCCTCTTAGCCTGCTACTATGTCGAGCCACCATTTGGCTCTTAAACTGTTGACTGGGGCCTCTGTGGTCTGAAGAATAGGACTTCAGTGTGTTGTTGGGTGGGGGGTTAAGGGGTGAGGGGCGTCGCATGACAATGTGATGAAATCAACAGCCTGCTAATGACATTTTGCTCTAATGACCTTTTCATGATTACTTTAACAATGTTATAAGGTTTTTGCTGCATCTGTTGAGCAGGAAGCTCTCCTCTCGTCCTTTGAATGGAATAATTAGCTGTGACACATGTGAGGGCCGTGGGCGTTTCTGTTCCAGAGCAGCGAGGTAATTTGATGGTTACGTGAATCTGTATATTTGTCGGCCGCGTAGAGGTTGCAGCGTGTGGGTGTTTGTGTTAGAGACGCAGAGCGGCACGAAAGAATGAAAGTGGGAGAGGGAAAGAGGAGGGGAGAGACAGAAAGAGAGAGAGAGAGTTATGTACACAAATAAATCCAGGGGGATCTGGACTGCACTGTAGGCAGCGAGAGTGCTCTCTCTTTCTCTTCCCCCTCATTTTCCGCTGCCTCTTTTTTCTCTGTCTCCACTGCTCCAAATGTTAGAGCCTAAACTAGACAGTTAAAAGGCAGAAAAAGTGTATTATTAACTGGGCCAGAAAAGACGGTGTTTTGTCTTCATGGCCGATGGGAAGGACTCCGCTGCGCCGCTGATGAAGAATGTGGTTAACAGAATGAGTCAACAGAGAACATATTTCCAAGAGACCATAGTTTCTCTTCGCCAGAGTCTAAGCCACACTGCTTTATGCACTGGGCTCTGTGCCACGACGGAGACAAAGAGAAGGGAAAGAAAACTGCTAAAGACCAAACTTCACCACTTTTATCCATCTCCTGAGGCGTCTGTTAACAGTCGAGCCCAAATGAGTGAGAACATTCAGCCTTTTCTCACCTTCACAGTGAGCTTTCCCAAAAGTCACCCTCACACAGTTATTGACTCCTCTCAGGCAGTCGGCCGGCCTCTCTCGCAGCCTCGGAAGATATAAGAGAGAGAGTATAAATAGAAAAGTGAGAGTAGAAAAGGCAATAATCTGATATCATCCGATTACAGTCTCACCTCGGGCTTGTGGGCCTCGTGAGGAGTTCACGCTTCCTCAGGCTCGTAGGCATCAATTTACACTCTCGCACAGACACATGCATGAGCTCACTGCTGTTGTTTGTAACAAATATAAGAGCAAATCCTTGGTTTGCTTTTTCATATGCATGCTTTTTTTTCATGAATTGCTTGTGCATTTTACATATAAAGTAGGTTTTGATCTACTGTCTGCATCTCCTGGACTATTATAGCACAAGCACTGCAACTGTATTTGCTGTTTATGAAAGCAAATGACCGCTGAAGATCCTCTTCAACTTTACAGTACTTTACGTAATAGTCTGAGTGGAATTGCAACCAAACAAGCTAATAGCAAAGTGATCACTTGAATAAATCAAACAGCAGATACATGAGCTCAATCTGCAAGTTGTTGTGCACCAGTTTTCTCAGAAATAAGCTCAGTATCCAACTACAAGTATTTCTCTTTACAAGCTTTACAATCAGGCATCCAAATGAGCACATCTACTCATAGGAACACAGAGATGAGAGGAAGTTTAAAGGGAGGGAAGTAAAGTCCTCATCCATGGCCTTCATTGACATGTAAATAGGTCTGCATGTTTTTGTCCTAGTTGAGAAAGGTTGAATGCTGGCTCATGTACCGGAGGAGAAAACACACGGATGGTTTTTTTGTGTGTGTGTGTGTGTTTGTAGAGAACTTTTATTAGACAGGGGGATTAAACCAGTTGAGATTTCTCCTCTTTCGCTATGAGGCGTTTTTGTGGAAAAACAAGGGGCTTTTCTCTCATTTTCCATTTTAGGTGAATTAGGGTTTCTGACTGCGCTTCTAAAATTCCCAGATTTCATCCAGATGAAAGTGCGGTCTTGTGGGTGAAAGCGCTGCAGGGCTTTGTCTCGAAGAATGTTCAGCTTTTAATAAAAGATTTATTCTTGCTTGTGTTGTCATGTGCTAAGATCTAGTCAGACGTTGGAGCTGGGTGGCACAGGCTGTGTAAATTTAGTAACTGGGCTGTCGGCCTGTAAGTTTGAATCCAGTTTTAAGAGAGGAAACACTATCGTACAGCAGGTTTCATGGTAAAGTTAAAGTCATTCTGGTGCATAAGAGACTTTCTTCACTGTGTGAGGTTGTGGCCTTGGCAGATGAGTGTTGTCTAAAGAGTTTAGAGACATGATGTTTAGTCTGTCCTGTTTTCCAGCTGTGACGTTTGTGTTTCTGTACTGAAGCAAATCTAGTTTTTTTTTTTTTACCTTTGGTGAAAGACTTTTTGACAAAACAAAGTCGGTCAATCATCATTTTTTGCTGCCCAATGAATGTGTGAGCTGTGAAACCAAAACATTGAGGTAAAAGAGGCTAAAAAGTTCATAATATTGCAGAGTTGGCAGATTTTTTTTTCAACACTGTGAGTGACCCTTTCACATTAAAAGCGGCTTTACGCTAAACTTGCAAACACAGACTTTCTTTTGTCCCAGGAGGGGTAGCTTTTCATTTGATATGGACTTGATGGCAGTTACAGAACAACATTATCTTTCATTTGGAGTCGTCGCGCTGGCCTACTTATGAATGTAACTCCATTATTCACTTTCTTTGGTGACTGCCAACTCCCGAGGGAAGTATCAGCCCTTAAGCTGCGAAATAGTCCACCATGTTTACCAGTTAGTCCTAACTTCTATCTGTCGGCTGAGCAGGTCGAGTGCATTGGGTTTGAGAGCAGCAACAGTGGAACAGCAAAGTCTTGGATCAGACAGCGAAACAATAAGTTGAAACTCAATATAAAATTCTGTAAAGCAGAGTAGAGCTGCCATCAAGTGATGATTCATTATTATGATAAGGATATGGAAGCTCCCACAAAACAATCGTCCACCAGCTTCTCTGCTAGACTCAGGACAGAAGCTGAAAGGGCAGCTCTCCTGCCACAAGCAGAAGCACTAAAGCAGAAACAGGAAGTAGAGAAACAAGAGGCTTTGCAAACTCTACTACTCCAAATTTTGGAACCATTGAAATTATATTTAAATATTTCATTTTGCAGAACAAATGTTTTGCACATTTTGTTTGTTTGCCCATTATCAACTTTACAGTTTACAGAAATTTTGCAAAAATTATTATTCTGTTGCAATTGGCAGATTCTTTTCAACAGGTACAACAAAGCATATAGATCAGATTGTGTATAATGTCAGTTCTGATTTCTAGATATTGAAGCCTCCTGAATTCAAGCAGACTGATTTGGCAGCTTTCAGCTGATTTATATATATTCTTTACTAATAGGTGTCTGACCCTTCTGCTCCATCGTTATCAGAAGCATTTAGAATATGAACAGGTGAAAATGAAAAGGTTTGTCATGCTTCTCCAGAGGTCAAGACAAGTAGCAACACTTCTGCTTTTGTTAGTTCTGAAATGAAAATCGAACTTTTACTTAAAGTTCTCTCATCAGTGAACCACAGCTCATTAAATAACAGTTTGTCACTCTTAAGACCTTGCATTTAAACATTCAGATGGAGTCTACATCCAGTTGAGACTGATTACATTTAACACTTGGCTTTAAAATTCTTCTCAATGAGTCTCGAGTGGATGCTTGCGATGGGATTTCGCCTCCATGCTTCGGTATATTTGGCTTCATCTGTGGGGAAAACTGAAGAAGGAGGGAAAAAAAACAGGAAACAAATCACCCACGTTTGCGTTCAGCCTTGCAGCCGCACGACAGGATCACTGTGGCTGTTTGCATAACGGATAGTCCGACACTGAAAAAGCTGGAAGCAAAAGAGGCAGAAGGAGAGAGAGAGAGAGAGAGCTCAGTGCTCTATGTTTGGTAACTTTGTCGAGCTATATATATTTACTACAAACTCCATTAGGTGGTCCTTCGAGGAGGTCAAGGACGCATGTGTGTTGACACCGCATTACATATTTAGATGAATGTATCCCTGCGTCCAAATCCTGCTGCATCCTCAGTACATTTCAAGGCGCTTTTACTCCTGTGTTTCGAGCTGTGATTGGTATATTTGTCCTCCAACTTTATTCCTGCCAGCTACTGGTAATTTAAACTTAGTACAGAACTATTCTGAAAGCATTTGTGCCTCTTGCATAGTTGACCTTTTGGCCAAATTGTCCCAGGAGCTAATGAGCTTCAAGAACTAAACTCGGACTCATCACTTTTCTTTGGTGCAGTTGTTTGTCCACTCCAAAGCAAATCAGGCCGATCCCAGATGACAAGTGGCTGCTTGGTTTGAGTTTGAAGTCATCGTGTTGTTCTTTGTAATTTACAATCTTGTGATTTGTGATGGCTGTTGTAAAGGAGACAGTGAGCGGACGACACACCGACATGTCTGTCTTCAGAGTAGCAATCACCAGAGTGAGATGTTCTGTTTCTTTGTCCGTCGCAGTACGTAAATGGTCTGTTTACGGTACGTGACCACAATGACGTGATCGGCGAATTAAATTAGACCCGTCTCTCTTTGCTTTGCTCTTTTTTAGACTCTCGAGTTTTTCGCTTTATAATTGTCATTTAAACATCAGTAACATCAAACAGAAATTGTATTCCAATCCTGGTTCCTAGTAATCTGAATAAATGCTTGTGTTTAAACAGTCAGTGACTTTACCTACCTCGAAAGCACAAAGTAAACTTGAACCTTTAATTGAAATGAAGGTTGAGTTAAGATACTAAAAATGTTCATGCGGTCAAAAAACTACTGACTCCAGTGAACTCACACGCACTAGTTCCAACCAACTTTATTTTGGATTTACACTGTCGTAAAAATAAGTCATAAAAGTGATCTATCCTGAAAGTGCTAGAACATCTCTCCACCTCTGTTTTTCTCAATCTGATCCACTTTGGCAGTTTTATAATGGAAACATAAAGTCTTGTCGAGCTGAATTCAGAAATGCAAGAAATCCTGCATTTTCTAATTGTATTGTTATGACAAAGAAATGGAGAACTGCATTTTTGCACTGGCGAATATGAGCCGAGCGATCTGCAGCTGTGAGCTCCACGCAGGAGATGGCACCTGAAAAGTTCATCAAACGCTCAAAACTACTCTGGCGATGGTGGATATAAATAACGCTGTAAGAGCAGAGCTAAGCAATAACCTCAGAGAGCTGACTCGCGTCCAGCAGCAACAGTGGCACGACTCCATTTGGCCCCATTTGTCAGAAAGCCTCCCTGATGAGAGACTGTCAGTCAACAGAGCGCTGCTGGGGAGGGAAGGAGGGAAGGAGGGAGAGAGCGAGAGAAGTGCAGAGTATATGAGACAATGGAGAGTTAATGTGCAAATGTAAATCATGCCTTTGCTGTATGTTATGTAGATGTTGTGTGGTGTGTGTGTGTGTGGGTGCTGGTGTGTGCGTCCATGCACTGGTGTGTGTGTGCCACGGCAGGTTTTGTTCTGTGCAAGAGTGCAATGTGTGTCTAAGTTGAAGTGACTGCGAGGAGGCAAGAAAACGAGCCAAACGCAGCCATGAGCTCGTTACACGCTCAAAACAAATTTATGTCGGGAATGTGCTTTTCATGTCTCTGTACGTCTTATGTAAATGTGCCACACTGAGCGAAGAGTGCCAGAGAGGGCGAGAGCGGCGAGGGGACGAGAGCCGTAAAATATCAACGACGTGAAACGAAGTCAGAAAGAGCATGAATATCGGCCGACTTAAGCCTTTTCCTGGGAGATTCTAATCAAAGTAAGATGCGAGAACAGCAAGATAAACTGATCCTAATCTGTGTTTTGTTTACCCTTCTTCATTGTTTATGTGGTTTAGCCAGTTACAGATCTGCGATGATCCACCAGAGTATTTATTTCAGCACAAGCGCTGGTGGGAAAATGCAGTAATTTGAGCCTGAAATGAGAGAAGCAGCAACAGACAAACTTTTAGAAGTTTGACTTGAAGCTTTGTTTTTTTACCATCGCAATTAAATAAATCCGTCATCATGAGGTCAAATGTAAAAATTTCATCATGCCACATAAGTCGCTCTTTGTAAAATGTATGTAAAACATTTTTACACAAAGAGGTAGTGTTTCAGGATTTCAGAAGAGGCGCTGACGGCTATTATTGTATGTGTTTCTTTGTGTTTTAATATTAAGATTAAGCTGCTCTGTTGGCGATTCTGTAAGTTCTGCCAGAGACACTTGCATCAAAGAATTGTTCACATAAAGTTATGCTGTTAGATTTGACAGAAAAACGCTCGGCTCTTTGACGAAGCATCTCTCAAGCAGCATTGAGGATTCTGCCGGAAGAACTAATCCTCCTGGCAGAACAGTCACATACATGATGAGATCTATCATGTGATCTACAGAAACTGGAAAGTTCAGAGGCAGACTCTGCAAGAGAAGAGAACTTAAGAGGCATGAATGATATGTGATGAAGATGCTGGTGAAGCGGGGGTAGATACGTGGTATGCATGTTAGACCGCTGGGCCCCAGGACGCCCCGCTTCTGGCCTTTTTATAAGTTGAATTCCCTTTGGTATCCTTCCACAAAAAGCACTTGCTGGCATGGTCGGCATGGCAGCGGCTTGACCCCACGTGCCGCACACAAGTGCCTTTGTCTCCAAAATGGCAGTTGTTGGCATTCCTGCCTGTCCCACGTCCAACTCGTCCAACTACTGAAGCACACGTTCCTTTATTTCTGCGCTTTTACTGGCAAGAAACAAGACGAGTTGTAAAGCTGATTTGATGTAGTCGGACTGTTTATTGTGTAAATGTTTCTCTGACTCAGCGGTTTGAGGAGCGCAGTGTCACTTTGTTATGCATTAAGTTGTGAGTATGGAATGACAGAGTTACTTCCAGAGGCAGATCATTAGGACACTGTAAATACACATTAGTCCAACTGTTTGTTTCCTGTGTTTGTCGCTGACGGCTCTTTTGTCACACTGACACTTTGCATCTTTTGCTTTCTGCTATACAGCTCTGTCCTTTCTTCATCTCTCCTGTATATACTCTCAGTTGCTCCATTTTTGCTGCCGTGATTTGAACTTTAAAACTCAATCCTTGTCGTGCATTTTACTCCCAAGTCGAAACAAACACAAGGTTGAACATAGTCGTCACTCTGCATGTTCATTTTTCACATGTTCTCGGACGTAAACACACACAAATGGACTCAGGAAAATAAACAGAGTGACGGGGTGAGGGATTAGTGAGACGGAAAGGGAGACAAACAGAGGGGAGGATAAAAGGAGAGGCGTGACGGAGAGTTGTCTATAGGAGTGGACTTCACCGCTTCACTTTTTGTCCCTGTGTAACTCTATAGCCTACTTACCAAACTACTCACTCACTGTGTCACTTCAGCCTTTGGGGCTCTGTCTTTCCCGTTCTCACTCTCACTCCCTCTTTTTCTGTGTTTTTCCTCCTAATTGTTTGTTGAAGGTAGAATTAGTCTTTAAGCACGCATTGTCGTCTTACCGGTTTAACCTCAGTCAGCTCAAAAACCACCAGGCCGCCGCATGCTAATGTAAACAGTATGTGGTCCTACTAATTACAATGTGAGTAATGGGTAAGTGTGAGGATCGACCAGAATCAGAAAACGTAAGAATCAGCAGGAGCCAAGATGGAGAGTAAAGTAAAGGCATGTATTAAACATTAAGCCCTGCAGTAACTATATATGGGATCTGATAGTTCATGAAACCAGTTCAAGCTGCAATATTAAATGCAACAAAAAATTACAAACAATAAAAGTTACAAAAAATAAGGGTATTTATTCGAGGTTAAGTCAAAGTTCTTAACTTGATCTCAGCTTGTGAGGAAAGGTAGAGCCCCTCGAGCTGGAAGGTGTTCAGTTCAGTCCTGCTTGAAGTGGGTGTGGAATATGTGAGTGTTTCTCGGTTCCCAGCTTTCTCTCTACAGGCAACAGCTTCTATATCCTGCAGGCTGAGGCTCACCATCCACTACTGGAAAAGTTTTACTCTCAAATCTCTGCTGACATCTCTGAATTCTCCTCTGAAGGTTCAGTAAACTCCTCTGAAGTCGGAGGAGAAGCTGACCTGTGAGTAAGGTCAAAATGAAATGACATTCAAGCTGATGCTATGAGAATACACAGATGACTGCAATCGACGCTCTTATTCTGAAAGTTCTGTTGCATTCTGATTTCTATCAATCGCAATTTTATGAATTAGCTTTATGAAACAAATAACTTTCAGAGAACTCATTGACAATGATAAATCAATGACAGCTATTATGCAAAATAAGAAACACTTAATGGTGATATGACGTGTGTCTTGCATCCAGTAGGTCTGTACTTAGCACTTTTAACTGGGATGATAAGTCATTGGAAAAACATTGGAGAGAAAAAGCCATAATTGTCGTAATCTGTTTGGGGAAATTTGGGGAAGTGATCGAGTCAGTCTTGGGAAAAAAAAAAGGACTAATCAGATGCCAAAATGCAAATACCTCTCATCACCAAGCTTTGGTGCACAACAAACAAAGACAAACTCACAGCACAATGTTTAACTGCAGTTTTATAGCTGCTCTGGATGCCACACAAGGAAGAAACATGCGAAAGCAATAGATCAACATATTTATCCAATCCTCGACAATGTCACAGACTGTCTCTCTGCACCAGAACAATTTGTATCATTTCACATTTACTGGGTGTGTGTGGAAACGGGTCTGTTTCCATTTTGGTTTTGGAAGCCGGGACTCGCTAAATGTGGACTGGAGGAAACGCAGAGCTGTCTGTCATCGGTTTATTCGAACCCGTCGGCTCTTCTAATGCCCTGTTGCAATAATTGTAATGAGCTTAATTACAGATGTAAAGGATGTTAAATAAAGGAAACATCTTGTCACCACATTATCTATCATCTGTTTAATGTAAACAGACCTGCTCATTAAAGAACTAAATGGTCTATTAAAGGTTAAGCAAGTGCAAATGTACCAAGATTTAATGTTAGTATCACATGGTTTGAAAACAGGTTTCCTTTTCCTTTTTTGTGTTCTGTGCGTTCTGGTTTTCGTCAGCCCACCCTCTTGGTTCAGACTGAAATATCTTAACAACTGTTGGATGGGTTGCCATGAAATTCGGTCCAGACATTCATGGTTCCCAGAAAGTGAATCCTAATATCTTTGGTCGTCATCTGGTGTTTCCTCTTGCGTCACCGTGAGATTGACATTTGTGGTTTATAGTGAAACATCTTAATGAATATTGCATGTCCATCTTAAGATGAACTGTAATAACGTTGATGATCCCTTCACTTTTTACTTTCGAACAAACAGGCCCGTACTTTGTGTTAAGTGCTAAAATGGCTTTCACCCTGAAGATAGTGAACATGACCAGCATTATACCTGTTAAGTACAGATTTACAGAGTTGTTCAATTATGTATTTTTTCAGACACAGGAAAGTGCACATTACAGCAACAATAAAGAAATTGTGGTGATGAATCACAGCAGACTGTATTTGAATAAGAGCCAACATAACACAGTTTATTATGAGGAAAGATCCTCATGATATTTTTACTATCACACAGCCTGAAGGCTTTAGTGTGAGTGGGACTAGAAGAGAAAAGGGGAAAAAGGGGTGTGAAGGGAAAAGTTGAAGTTGAAGTAGCCAGAAGTAAACTGGTGTGAATAGCTGGAGGAGGAGGGAGGGAGGGAAGGAGGGAGGGGGGGGGGGGGGATCTGCTGTCACTTCTGTGGACAAATGCCTCGCTTGACAAATGTCTGGCCAAGGACAGCAGCCGAAACATGAGAGTCCTGTTCTCCGGCAGGAAGGAGGGAGGGACGTGGGAATAGACGAGGAAACATCACATTGCCTCTGCAGTTTTGGCGTAGTTGTGTGTTGAGTCTTTCGCTTCAAGTTTGGAAACTTGTTTGCATTGATTTTGCAAATTAACAAGTTTATCTCTTAATGAAAAGAAAAACATGAGGCTTATTTCTCTGCACAACAGCTTGTTTTTTCATTTGCAGTCGTAGGTGTTTTTTTAAAATATAGTTTCTATTGAATCTTTAACATTGAAATATCATTAAAATGGTCAAACAGCAATGTTCATCCACGACACTGCTGCAGAATGTGGCAGCAAACTTGAGCTAATGCTTTAAAGCTGCAGTGTGGTAGTGAGACCCGGCCTGGCCCCGCGGTTTTGGTCAGCCGCAACAAGGCCTCCAATTGGTTGGACGTGAGGTAGGAATTCAGCTCTGTGAGGTTTAAGCTCCTCCCACTTCTCCTCCTCCTCCCGGCCTCGGGCGCTGAGGCTCGACGGCTTTCCCTGTGCACAAACACACACACACACACACACACACACACTCTCTCTCTCTCTCTCTCTCTCTCATATGAAAGGGGCCGTAGAGGAGAGAGACATTTGAAGCAAGGAAGTGAGAGAAAGCAACAAAAGACAAAGAGAGATCTCTCCTGTCTTCTGTTTATGTGTGTGGGTGAGATTTTTTCCTGTGTGTGTGTGTGTGTGTGTAAGCCGGCGAGAAGGGGGAGGACCTGAACTCTGCTAAGAGTCAATATCCCTGCAGGAGTCCACAGGAGCATACACACTAACACCCTCACACACACACACACACACACACACACACACACACACATCAGAGGCATACTTGCTCAGTCCTCTGCAGCTCCTGCAGCCTGAATGAGTGCAGAAGGAGAAACAGAGCGAGGAAGCAGGAGTGCGAGAGAGGGGAGGAGGAATCTCTGGAGTTACTACTTGTTGCTCTTGGCTTTCTGTGTGGATTGAGGATGATATTCCTTCTGCTCTCCTCGCGCCACTGGGACCTTGTCTGAGGTGAGAACCAGCATTCCTCTCTTCTTCTTTTTTTTTGACCTTTCAGTAATTGAGAGAGGAAGAGGGGGACAAATTTTGTGAGCTTGTCTTGGGGATTGCTCTCTTGGTGGAATGGCGGAGGGGGGTTGAGGGAGAGGAGGAGGTGTGGAGGGAAGCTTTTCACGTGCCGCAGGGGAAGCAACAGTATCAGGCTGATCTGTCAGGGAAAGAAGCAAAATGTGTTTTAAGGAAGAAAGGAGTGAGGAGAAAATGGGGCTGCTGAAGAAATGTCAGGCTCAGAGACACAAAGAGCTGTAACATGTGAGTCAGAGCTTCTGCAAGTGGGACAGCAGAAGATGAAGGAAACTCAGTCCAGCTCTTTTCTGATTAACGCCTCCCTTCCTTTGCAGCTCGGGTTTGCTTCCGTGACATGGATGTGACATTTCTTCATAACCTATTCTGTGTGTGTTTGTGCCGGAGGAGTCGTCCCACTCCAACACACAAAGGCACAAAGGTGGTGTTTAACTACTTTAGCAGCGTGTAGCCTTCATTTATCAGCTCCTGCATGATTACAGTGTCTTCTCTGACTCCTCCGCCACACGTAGTAGCTCACTTGAGTGTGCAGCCTCATCATCATTCCTCCACCAACATGTGTTTACATGCTGGAGTCTATTACCCACACACACAAGTACTAAACGTCAACAATTTAGAAAGTTGCTCTGTTGGAAGTTGGAACGTCAGTAATTGTAGTGACATTAAACATTTAAGTCAATTAAACACTTTATGGCCTTTATGGCATCTGTTTGAGTCGATTTGTGTGGGGAACTCCTTTTAGAGTATTTCACATTTCCTGCACAGTTTTTAGAAGTTGAGATTTTTTTTTTTTTGTCAGTAGTAGTGCAGTGTGTCCGGCCGTGGGGCGGGCATTGTTGTCCTATTATTAGAGCAAGCTGGGCCGTCCAGCAGCTGTGGGGAAGGAAGTCGGCTCAGAACAGCCGGAGAAGAGGGATTACTGGGAACACTGAGCGGGAATTATGGAGCGACTGGAATGGCATTCCTAAGGTGGCCGAGTCCGTGGAGGGGAAGATGAGTTGGCCAGACTAGGATCAGTGTTTATCATGAGACAAGACATAGAGGATGGAGGTCAACGGTGATCTGCACTAATACGCTCGGCTGTAATTGTAGATTACAGCTGTTGTACAGATGGATAAGTTAGTTGTTGATTTATTGACATGGGTTCACTAAATGTTGTTGGTTATGATTAATCGATGAATCTTTGAGTCTATAAAATATTTGGAAATTGTGAACTTCTCTGCATCAAAGTCTTGCTTGTATTAGTTCAACAAAAGTCAAAATGTTCAACCACATAAAACAGAGAAAAGCAGCAAAATTTGAGAAGCTGAAACCAGTGAATGTTTTGCATTTAGCTTGATAAATGACATGATTTAGCAATCATCCAAATATTGAATGTTCTGTCAATCAACTCATCAGCAAATTGCTTTGACACACCTCACTTGATTTGCTATATTGTGTTGCAGACTAAAGTGTAAGTAGCAATTTTAGCTTGTATAAAAGGTGATGAATAAAATGCAACCTCATATAATCTGTCACCCAGTCTGCTCACTCACTCTTTGTCCCATCTTTATCTGGGGCGGCCCAGACGGTGGAAGCTGACCAAGTGTTCTTAGGCAGTGAAAGTGGAAGGACTTCTTTACAGATAGTGATTACTCTGTGATTGACTGCTGTGATAAACTGCTGCCACACCGGCTAAAGAGATAATAGCATCCCAGTATTACTCACATATCTCTGCTATCTCTGCCTCGCTCCCCCTGTAAATCTCCCGTGTGTATTCCAGTGAAACACACTTGCTCAGTCAGATAAATAAGGCAACGAGGGAGTTGTTATCCAGAACTTTTGCCTTTTTCTTTTCTTACTTAATGTGGTTCATTTTTGCGCGTATAGTTTTTGGCATGTTTAAAGTCGTCACTTCTTCCACACCTGTAAGTGTGAACGTGGGCCGTGATGCGTTTAATGAACAGGGAAAAAGCTATTGTGAAACAGCACAATTGCGAAAAGATTCAAGATTAACATCGCTTGTCTTGAACGTACTTGCTTACATATTTTTTAATGATTGAGAAATTGAAGATCAGATGCCAGCTGCAGAAAGTCATGACGGATACTGTGATTTGATTTAGAAGTTTTTAAGTTCACTTGATGCACAACTGCATAAATACAAGACTTAAAACTGTTGTTGTGTAGGATTTATAGCAAAGTGTGTTACACCACATTACAAACTAACCAGTCACCTTAGAAGTAATTATTAATTCTATAGCATATTGTTTTTATGTGGGGCGACATTTTTTTTGTTTGCATACCGTGCATAGTGTCTCCTCCTCACACACCTCACTACAGCACAGGAGACCTGCACTCATTTCCCCCCTCTCCCTTTCCAGCTTTCCTTTCCCCCTCTTCCTGCCACCCCAGCTCTCTGAAGAACAGCTATGTAATTAGTCAGAGGCATAAATCACAGACAACAGAGGGGATCTTGATGCATGTTTGACAGCAATGTTGGAGGAGCAGTTTCACTGTGCGTGTGGATCTTTGGGTTTCGGGGAGTAGAAGGGGGTCGAGAGTGTTTGTCGTCAAACCGTGCTATTATGTACATGTGTTTTGGAGGATGCATTCATCTGATCACACGCTCTGTGTGTGTGTGTGTGCGTCAATTTCTTTTTGGATGGCATGTTTGGGCATGCAGCTGTAGCCTTTGTGTCTGCGCTGGCACTTATTCCTCATTAAGATCAAAATCAATTAGCCGTTTTATTGTTTTCCATCCTGTCGACCATTAATGATGGAAAATTATTCATTATGTCTTTGTTATAGCAATCAAGTGCTTGACATCTGAATTGCTTCACCAAAACACTCATTAACCAACAAATTGCTCCCACTGCTCATTACTGAGGAAACACAGTGCACTCACACACTGAGATGCTCAAAAATCATGCAAGTTAAAGTCTATATGTTAATCCTTTATTGCATTTAATGACACATTTGAAGAAAGTTTTCTGCACAGGAGGGGAGCTTGTGATCATCATACGTCACTGCATCCGTTTGCATGTTGGTCTGTGATGAAAATATCTTAAAATGCCCTGATTAACGTGAGATCCGCACATTTCTGCTCCCGAGAGGAAGCCAGCCTATTAATTCTGGACCCCGGCCCTGGTGCCATGATGAGGCCAAACTTTCAGCTTTCACAAGTGTATCTCTTGACCTGTTTGTTGTAAACACACAATATTACATTGCACATATTAGCTCTCTGCACGCTGTGTGATCTGCATGCAGTTGTGATCGGAGGCTTCAAAGCTGTTGCACACTTTTCGTAATAACATAATAACATGGTGATATATCGACTCCCATTATTAATCCACCTGGAGTCCATATGCAGTTGTTAATAATTGAATTCTGTGGCCCCTCTGAACAGATGTGGCCCCTCAACAACAATTTTAAATCTGACTGAGCTATTTTACCTGCCTCCGCTGAAGCTGCCAGATAAAGTGATGTATGGACGCGCTGTGTGTCTGGTTGTATTCATGTCGGCTTACAGTTTGACGAGGCACATTGCAGCGTCAGCATGTTGCCACCACGCTTCATGCAGATGTAGTTACAGTAGATGCTTCTGTGTTCTCAATACATTTGCTGCATGGTGGGAAAGTCTGCAAACAGAGAAAAGTGTCTCTACCTGGGACAACTGGGACTTTTTGGAGTTGACGTTTAATGATCCGGTTGGGCATTAAAGAATCTTTGTTTGACATTCAAATTAGTTTTATTTAAATGTAACACTTCAAGCTGTGAATGCTCTCATATCCCAGTGCAATTACCATCACGGCTTTCATTAATGTCCCTGGAGTTGTTCCATTATTCAATGTCTGTTCAGCAGACATTTTTTTTTCTCTGGGTGTCATCATCACTACTGTCTGACTCTGGTGATACTTTATAATATGGGTGCAGATCATAGGCTTAAGTAAAGCTTGTGCTATCAACTTAATCAATAGTTGACCGAAGTAGCTGGATTTGAATTTGAATTTGTGTCTGCATCTGTGTCTACATCTCTACTACAGACTAAGCAGATGTGTGGGTCTGAAAAGGGTTTTTTCAATGGTTAAATTGGTTGCATATGATTTAGTCTTTAAGCAACCGTGGATTAACATTCCTTAACTGATGATCTGTTAAGTGTGAACTAATCACCTCAAGTCATATTGTGACTTGATCATTTGTTACTGGTGAGCAACAGGAATTCATGATACATCCTGCAGATATTCATGCATTATATCACCATGAGTCATGCATTAGTTAAGCATGTGATTTGTACCCTGTCTCTGTTAAATGTTGCTACCAAACTAATTATGGGATGTTAATGTAGTGAAATTTAAATAAAAAGATGTGTAAATGAATTGCTGAGGCAATGAGTCACATCCACTTTCACATTATGGGGGTTTTAACAGCTCTACCTATCGCTGTGCCAGTCGGCCCATTATTCAAAGGACAAATGTAGGATGTCTCACACGGAGTGGATGTTCTGTGAGATTGTGCGCATTTATTTGCATCCAGTGTTTATTTGTGTTGCGTATCGGTATGACATTTTGTGTGTGTGCCATCGTGCCTGACAAAGCCGTGTTGTGTAAGGAGCTGGACCACCCAATGAGTTCTCAATGAGCCAAGAGACAACAGAGCAAATATTTCAGGTCTCCTGCCCGCGGAGCTCCAGCACTAGTTCACTGTCTAGTTTAGTAGCTCTGTCTTAGAAGTTAGTTTTAGGCTAAGATTTATTTCAGGTGTTAGTTTCTTTGTGCACCTCTTCCTGTTTTTTTTTTTTCCCACCTCAAAGTCGTGCAGAGTGGCGCAGGAGCAGCAAGTTTATGTGACCTGTTTGTGAATGAGTCACATCATGGTGCACAACAACACTGTGGTATTTACACATCTAGACACATAAAAGCAAACAATTATACAAAAAGAACTTATGTCACGCTGCAGGAAAACACGTGTACATAATCTGTATGTGTGATTAATAAGGCACATTTCTGTAACCTTTTAAAGGACAGTTCAGGTTTGTTGAATCTTATTTTTGTTGATCATTTCTCGTAACTTTCTACTCAACAAGTTGTTTTCGACGTCTGGAAACAAAGCCGCTTTTCAAAAAAGTCTGACAGGATGGGACAGGGAGCTGTAAACAAGCCACCGGTTTCACCAGATTCTGTAATCCACTCAGCCCATCCTAACTAGAAAAACAGCTGTGTTATCATTACAACCTGTATTTACATTTATTGTTTGACTTCTAGTAGTAATAATTGTGGTAATGATCTTGTGTAGCTAGTGGTACAAATTTTGACAGGAGCAAAGGAGGAAGTCGGGTTTCACAACGTTAACCATGTGTTACTATCCACCGTCACAAATGTCATTTTGGGAGTCGTTGACAATCAACCTATTCAGTCATTTAGGTGTGAGGATGTGACTTTACTCGGAAGTGAAATGCAAAGTTGGTCAAAGTTGAACCAGGAAGCCGCTCTGTAAACCGCCAATAGGTTTATAGTTTGAGTTGTCAACCTGTCTGATCGTCTGACTGCTGCTGTTTTCTTCTTGGTCAGACTTCCTTTAAGAGATGTCGTGGCCAAAATGATGGAAGAAAAGGCCCAAGATGTAATAAACCTCAGTTTCTCTTCAGTGGCAAACTTGTAATATTCTGTAAGAAAATGTCCCACGGCGATGCAAAATGATGAATCTTTGCTGTTTGGTTTCTTGCTCTTTCATATTTTCCTCCTCCTTCTTTTTGAATCTGCCTTGACATTGATGTACAGATAAACAGGCTTTCATCCCAGAGTTGCAGACAGACTGGTAACCAATAAAATCTGTGGGGACAAAAACCCATCACTGAACCAGGCCCCTGGCTGTCAAAACAAAATGAAAGTGGAGTGCAGAGAAGAGCACGCGCTGTTTGAAAGCACTCGTCCTTCCACTGCACGTCCTCAGATCTGACCAGTGAAAAACCCAACGTGAATCATATGTTTACAGAAAACGGCTTGACAAAGCTGTTCGGCTATGATGTTATAGTTGACTGTTTTCTCATTTATGAGGTATCGCAGATTAAAGCTCCTTGAATTCAGGATTAAATGCTAAATTGTCTCATATCACTGTTTCTGTTTCAGCGTGTCTGAAAGCTCACACTTATAAATATTTATCTGAGGCTGGCGAGGGTTTGTCTGAACTGATCTGAGACCTGCGATGAAACAATAAATTATTAAAGACGACAATAAAATGTTGCACTCCAATATACAGTATATTTAACAGACAGACTTTTGTATGACGTTGACACAGACAAAACTCAAACTCCTTCCTGACATTCTGACCTTTCTTATCACACAAACTCACATGCGCCCAGACAAAAATGCAAAATTACATTTAAGCCTGTTTTGCCGTTCTTTTAACTACATTAAGTCCTTTTTTTTATAGGCGACATATCACAAGGCTTTCATTGTTTCTGCTGTAGCCAGCAGGGAAATCAGTCTGTATTCAAATTAACAGAAAGACACATGTTGCTTCATGCGAGACTGATTAAAAGGGCAGACTGACCACATAAAGAACAGTTTGATTTTGTTAAGTTTATCTCTGGACATGGTGGTAAGTTATTTACTTGTAGTCCAAAGCAATGAGGATGGTTTTCCTACACGAGAGAGAGCGACATGTTTAAGATTCACTCCTGACACTTTCTGAACACACCTTTCATGATTGATTATCAAGGAGGATTCACAAAGGAAACTATTCAAGTTCTGTTTATGAGTTCTCCTTCTCAGTTTATCTTACAGTGTTCTCTCAGTTTATCACACACACACACACACACACACACACACACACACACACACACACACACACACACTGTGGGAGCGAGAGAAATCACGTCGATGATGTAACAAGGTGGCCGAACGTGCTGAGACAAAACAGAAAACAGGAAAGAGGGGAAAACGAACTCCGCTCCCAGAGGTTCCCCCTTCCCTCCTACGTACCTCACTTCCTGTCGCATAACTCCACACCTCTCACTTCACACACACACTCAACAAAACCGTTTTTATGACAAATCACTGATCGGCTGAATTTGTGTTTACGTTTGTACGTTTGAATATAGTGTGAAAGTTTAAATGAAACTACATCTGAGTTGCTTGTCAGTGTCTTTATAGAACCGACTGCAATGTCCCAGATAGTTGTACTCCTCCTGTGTCCTGCCCTCAATCTCTCTGAATAGCCACACACACACGCACACACACACACACACACACACACACACACACACACACACACACACACACACACACACACAGTTGCACCTTTTGTCACTGCGGCTGCACCACTTTGAAAGGAAAATGTTCAGTCCCTGTATGAGTGAAGTGCATGAAGTTAAAACACAGAACTGCATATTTTCCTCCCTCTTCCAGCCACAAATTCATCTGCGGAAGGATACGGACATGCACACAAACACACCCACAATGTGTCTGTGCATGTGTGCTGCAGAGAGACAGCGAGATTGCTGTTTATAGCTCGAATGTGGATTCCCACGCTAGATGAAGTGTTGCTGATCAGAGGGATGACTGCGCTGACAGGCCGCCTTCAGCAGCAAATAGAATTCACTTTAAGTGCCTGTTGTGGTGTTTATCCTGGCTGTGTGTGTCTGTGCGTGTCTTTGTCTGTGTGTGTGTGTGTGTGTGTGTGTACCTGAGGTGTGCCATGCTGAAAGAGATCAGGAGGCTTGTTGCCAAACTTTGTCTCCAAGTAACAGGCTGAAACTGAAAAGCTGCAGCTGTTGAAGCTTAAAAGTTTTGTCAAACTGAAAAAAGCACCTTTTTGTATTTTCAGTTCTCTAAGTTACCACCTATTCATTTTACTTATATAAAGGAGCAGGGCTGTTGTCTGAACTGGTCTTTCAGCCTGACACCTAAAAATAGAGTGAGACCAACTTTTATGGCGCAAGGAATTAATTAAGTCCAGGCAGCCAAGAGGGATAACTAAGTCAACACTTCCTGCTTCAACTTCACAGTAAATCCTTTCTGCAGCTCAGGGAATATAATCAAATTACCAAAGCAATGTATGTGCTTTTATGAATATATGAATTTAGTATCGTATGTATGTATCGTCAAATATGAGTGAAATCTAAGCGTGTAAAATGTTCTTGGATGTCTTTAATTGTGCAGCAGCTGCAAGAAGTGTCAGGATGCATTTAAGATAAGTTGAACAATTAAAGGAAGGAATTTGCTTTAACAACTATTGGAGGGAGTTTATTTAAGTTACTCTATTTTTACACAGAGACAGGAATTTCAGTGATTTGTGAACCATGAATTCCAAAAGAAGAAAGAAAGAAAGAAGAAGTAGATAAAAACAAAAAAACTACTTTAGCTTTTACAGATTCAGTTTGAGATGTCTCTGAAATTTCATCAACACAATGGAGGTGAATGCAGTTTAGTTTGTGATATAGCATTTTTTTTAAAAAGTGATATCATCATCATCTCACTCATCAAACATTCCAGAAACAGTGTCATTGTTATTTGGGACAGTCCACATCCACAGAACACTGGAACTACTTTCTACTGAAGAAATAGTCCCTATGAAAACTGTCAACCCCCCGACCCCACCCATATCCAACCCCCCGACCTCACAAACCCCAGTTTAATGTGTCGAGTCATCCTCATCGTATGGCACAGCCCTCGTGTATGTTTGCCTTTGGCGAGCACCTCGTCTGTAATGTCCAGCCTCTGTGTGTTTGCTCATTTGTGCATTCATGCATAATAATCTTTACAGAACATTGACTCACTTTAGCTGCCGCAGTTAGAGAGATGGAAGAGGCGGCTTGTTCGCCAGGCTGCGTACGAGCAGGTGAGAGCTCGACTAACACATTTGCACATATCAAAAGGTCAGCGGCTGATGGATGGAGAAGTTTTACAGTAGCATTAATTGCCAGCCTCGGTATTGCCTGTATCGCTGCCAAGTCCCGAGTCGCCCCTTCTTATCCTCACTCGGAGGGCCACTTAAATTTCACATGGCCATTTAACAAATTATGCCTATTGTTCATGTGACAATGGAGCCTCTGTGGCTGAATGGGAAGCAGCGACCCTCACATGGGCCGTGACTGAATTCCATAAATTCCAACATATAGAACACACAGAGTATTTCTAAATATAACAGGGCACAAAATCAGGCATTGTGACATATGAGATCAGCAGGTATTCAAGTAATCTGCTCATTTAATGCCACGTCAACATGTCGGCACAGACGTGCTCTGCTCTGCGCCACATTTGCTTTGTGTGGTGGAGTTTGGTGTAAAAGAAAAGAAAGTGAGCAATTAAAGGAACGTGAAATGGTTATTCTTCCTCGCATGTACAAAGAGAGAGGGATGTTATAAAGAGCAGCAATAAAAAGCTGAGGAATGAACTGAGAGGAGGATAATTGAAGCACTACAGTCCCACGTCTGTAATGACATGTTTCGCTACCTATAAAACCGACTTCCTGGCTCCCTCGGACCTCTAATTTTTTTTTCTTTACGGCCTGTCCTGTCCAAGCGAAGACTGTTACAGATGCTTTAAAAGAAGGAATTTAGATTGATTATGGCCACAATATTTCAGCAACTTGTATAAACTAATCATTTGCTTCGAGTCAAATGCCATCAATACCGACAAAATTCACATTATGGATAACAGATGTGAGTTTAGTTTTCTTTGTAGCTGAAACCCGCCAGCAGACTGTTCAGGGGATTATGGGAAAATTCCTGAAAAGCCTCCTCAACACAGTGCGACACTCATTTCTGCTGTTTTTTTTTTGACCTGGGATCTAAAGGGGAGTTGCTATGATTAAATAAGAACAGGACTAAAAGGAGATGGACGGTGAACACCTGTGGAGCTTAAACATGTGTGTGTGTGTGTGCACATGTACAAAAACTCATGCTTCCCAGTGGGATCAATGAAGTCTCAGTTCTGTTTTAGATCGAGATGAGCGATGCTGATGTGTGTTTGTGTGCATCCATGCCATCTATGATCCTTTCTCCTGTGTGTTGTTCCTCCCTGTGTGTTTGCCGCCCGGACGCTTATTTGGTTGATGTGCAGAGGATTGATCGGAACAGATTTCCCCGTGTAAGCGTTCACTCAAATGTCAACAACAGAATGTGAGCTATTCTCCCTGTAATCCTGACATTGTCTCTGTGATGTGTGTCTTACACGGCCTCACTGTGTGTGTGTGTACCATCACTCAGTGTGTGTGTCAGGCGAGAGAGACAGGGTGAAAATAATAAGTAGAATTAGAGCTAAAATAACAGGTCGATCAGCCGGTAATTAAATGCCAACTGTTGTGATAATCAACTCATTAATCAAGCGAAAACACCAAACATGGTTCCAGCTTTTGGACGAAAGAAGCAATTTGAAGATGTTACTCTATAGACACTAGCAAGCATTTTTGAAAAGTATTATCTATTCTAGTACATCTATTTCTGTGAACACTGTACTGTCCAAATACTTTATGTGGAATTTATTTTGTGAATGAAGTATCATCATATTGAAATTGAACTGAATGGTGAGAGAGAAAAACAGGAGGAGACTTTGAGGATGTTTGGTCTTAAATAATCCATTTCGCGGTCATTACATTTACACAATTCACACACACACACACACACACACACACACACTATCTACCAGCATTGGTCAACAACTTCAGGCTGGGTGTTGTTTGTATTGTTGAGTGCTGTATAATATGAGCTGTGACTTGGTAAACAGAAATGTGCTGAAACAAATAATCCACACACCAAGTAGGTCCCGTTAGAATGGTTTTAATGCCGTGACATTTGGGACACGGGTTTCCAATGTGTTCTTTGATCCAGCTCCATCCTATTGGACACTGGGATGCACGTGTCTTTTTTTATCGTTTCTTAAACAGAAATGGTGTCGGCAGAGCTCGAGCTCATCTTCCTCTGGTTTGAGTTGACTGCCAATAAACACGATATGATACAACATTATAGCAAACGATATCAAACGTAGAGATGTTTTGCAGGTTGACAGCGTGTTGTGAAGTTGAGCTTTTTCAAGTAATCCAAAACAGCCATTGCTTTGTTGACTTAATTGCAAATACAGTTGTTCGATTATTGTTCTTTGTTGGACATGAAGCCATGTTTGTTGTGCAGAGACATGATAACACAATCTGTTGAACTTGGGAAACTCTGATTACAGATAATACTATGAAGCTTTATTTATAGACAGAGAGCAAGGACGTGATAGAGACAGGGAAAGAGAGATAGATAAGCTTGGATGGAGTCTACTGTGATAACAGACAATCATCATGTATTTGCCTGGTCACCTGCAGAAACTGATGACAGCATGAATGAATGAATTCTTGTTCATCTGTTGTTGAAGTGTAATCAAGTATCTGGTGTGGGATTCAGAATTGTGGACATTTTATAATGAAGCTAATTCTTGTATATATGTGTGACAGAATGAAAATCCCTGTGTTGCATTAGGCATTTCACTATTATACAATTATTTTCATTTTACCATATTACTATTATTGTGTGTGGGCATGTGCAGAATCTGCATATGAACACAAGTTGCTTGTGGCTGAGCATGATGGTGCATGAGTGTGTGTTCGCCTTTGTGCCACTTTTGATATTAAATCTGAAAACAACGTTGCCAGAGGTCTGTCTGTGCTCGTCTCAAGTGGTCGCTTCATTAGCGAGACCTCTCTCATCTCTTCCTCGCTCTCGCTCGCTCCTTATTTGTGCTCTTTATTCCTTTTAATCATCGCGAAAAAAGAGTTCTCCCCCTCTCCTCCTCCTCCTCCATCTCGCATATCTGTTTGTCTCTGGCCGGCAGTGGCACACAGACTCCTCTGTTCTCTGTCTGTCTCTAGCCTTGTGTAATGAGTTCTGCTTGGGACGGGACATTCTGCGATTTGGCCTTTACTCTGGGGCCAAGAGGGAGTGGGAGGCATGAATAAGACGAGGATGAAAAGACAGCATGGATGGATGGATGGCACCAGTCTGTCACTATAGCAGCAGGAGGATTAGTTAGTGTGGTCAAATTCAAAAAATTTAGTTTTATGCCGCAAAGATTTATGCAAACTTTTAATGACTGGATCTGTGGATATGGGAGCAGTCCATCACCTCACTGTCGTTTCTTTAACTTTCTGGTTGGATGTGGTTTGTTTCATAGTATATATAGAAGTGTTTTATGCTTCACTTCACTTGATTGAAAATGTACCTTTTAGATATGACATTAATCAAAAGCACTTAAATAATTGTCAGTGGTTCAAGACAAAATTGAAAGTTTGAAATGACGTCAGGCCTCTTGGTCTATTAATTCCATTATAAATCAGACACTAGACCATGTGACTTAATGAGGATATTTTATATTGTGACGACTAACGTGCTAATCTTGTTTTTTGGTTTAAAGGTCTAACCTTGCTGCAATATTTTTCTTAAAGGTCAGATTTTTCCACCGGTGAAGTTAGTGCCTGTGTGTGTGTATTCATTAAGAGTCACTCCGGCGAGCCAGAGACTTTAGACGGGGCTTTGATCTTCTCACGGGCATCTCTTTAATCCACTCAAACCCTCCGCTTTCTTTGTGATGAAAACATTTGCTCGAGAACAGACGCCTTCCTCTTTTATCTGTTATTAGAGAGGGGTCGTTGCTGTCCATCTGTTTGTCCTTTCTCAGCCAATTTTTTGTGGATTAATTCAGATTAGGATCTGATTGGACGATGCTATTAAGATGCTAAGATGTGGGAGTGGGCAGGTAGCCAGCAAGATATATCAAAGTCGAACCAAACTAATATATCCACTCTAAAACCATGTGATCTGTTTTCTGCGTTTCTCAGTGTGTTGCTGTCTAACCAAAGCCAGCCACAACAAGAAAACTGGATTAAATCCTCTGGTGCAGTGCAGTTGTCGTCATTTTGATTTTATAAGGGACAATGTGGCGCAGTAAACACTCATCCTGTCGTATGATGATCCACAGTCGTTCCCATTGTGCGTTTTATGCGTCTCCATCTGCTAAAGCCATCAAGCAACTTCAGGCCAGTTTGAAGAGTCATAACTGAGTGTTGTTACCAGCAGTTGTACATCACCATGTTGTCCAGAAGGGGTCAGTATTGATGCAGCTTTGATCTGCCATTTGGCTCTTTCTCCACCGGATATGTTGCATGTAAATGTAGATCCACATAATCAAAGTCTGTTCTTATGATGTAACACAATGACTCAGGTGTGTTATGTTAATAGTTTGCATGATTTAGATCTAGAGCTGAAACAGTTGAGAAATCAATTAGTCGACCAACAGAAAGATTATATTGCAAATATTTTATCTGATGAGCAATAAATAGTCATTTTCAATGCAAACATGCCAAATATTTCCTCATTTGTGAGATTATGCCTCTTCTCTTTGTGTTATTGATAGTAAATTGAATATCTGTGTATTTTTGACTGAACCAAAAAGCAAGATCATAACATCACCCTTTAAACTGTAATGATCTGACCAACTGTACAAATAGACCAAATGGTTAAATTGAGATCATTAAAATCAGAGTTAGTTGCAGGCCTGTCTACAGTAAATTCCCATGTAACATGTTCACTCAGTTGCCAGTTTATTAGGGGGCGACTCGGGAGGTCTATGGTTTGATCCCCTGATCCTCCAATCTGCATGTTAACAGTGACCTTGTGCAAGACACTGAATCCCAAATACTCCTGATGACTGTGCCATCAGTGTGTGTGTGTGTTTGTGAGATATGATAGACAGTACAGAAAGTGCTGCATCACTCCTGATGAGCAGTTGCCACCTCGCATGACCGCCTCCATCTAGGAAAGTCTAGAAAAGCTCATTCCATTAAGTCAGATCACACACAGTCAAATACAACTGTCCTGCATTAAATCCCTCCATGACGCTCATAATGTTCAGTTTCTGTTGGAGCTGTTTGAGGGAGGTGTTGATTTAAGTGCATGGTCATTTTGGAGGCTGCAGGTTTTGGTGCTGCTGAACTGCATTTCATTATAGTGACAGGTGCTGTTTGTCCATTTATATCAGTGAGGTTGGGCTAAATGACAGAAACACCTCTCTGTATAATGCAGCACCACCACTTCAGTATCAGAGTCAGAGAGACAGACTCTCTTCTCCTGGTTGACATCTGTAAGAGTCTGCTGCTGTTTACACCAAAGTAGTGGTGACTTTATTATATATAATAAAGTCAAATTGTCTTTTAGAGGGTAAACTATTATCAGCCCAAGGAGATTCGAGCAGCAGTAGCTATCAATTGTGTCTTATCCACCACTTGTAATCCATACTAATATGTTTTGTTGTTTCCAGACCAACAAGTTTTGCCCAGACTCTCAATCCTTGAATCTTTATGGTTTCTTATCACACGCTGGCCTGCTCTGTTATTTCAGAGCTGCCTAATCCCTGTGACTCCCTCCGAGTTATTTTTTTTTTTATTTATTTTTTTTGCTCAAATGGCTGGCTATATTTCAGTCGTAATAGTCAGTATGTGCCTCTCTCCCTGTGGAGACAATAGAGTGAGTTGTGTTAAGAATCGATACGTCTCTCTTTGTCTTTTTGTTTGCTCTCAAAGTGGAATTCGTTCTATTTCCCCTTCAGCTGCTTCATTCACCTGCATTTCTAAGCAGTGTTTTAGAGCTGAAAAGGTTCAGTGACTTTTGACTTTCATTCTCAGCAGTATATTAATTTATTCAATATCTCAGAAGACTTTTTGCTACCTTTGTCGTGTTTTATGTTCATGCACTTATGTGGGTAATTAATTTGACATTTGTGGGTGAATACCAGAGCAAAAAGAAGCGCTTATATCATTTTCTTGCAGTATGAACCTGAGCACTTCATCAAAATATTCTAATCTACGGACAGGAGATAAAAAACGTCCTTGTTCTTAAACAACTGTCTTTAAAAGTTAGCATTGGTTTCTCTCTACTATGCATTGCTGAAGTTGAACACATTGAACTCTTTCAAGTACCCACACTCTTTCAAGTCAACCTTGGACATATGTGACTGAGAAATGAAAAGTGCAAGTCTAACTCTTATTTTTCTTTCTTTTTTGTTTGCTGCCACGTGGATCTGACTCTTCCTTCCGTCGGTTTCTTCAACAGGTAAGACTTTTCATTTCATTCTGTTCACGTTCTTCATCTACCAGGTTTCTTTCTGGTCTCAAGAGGTCGAAAGCAAACACATTCCTTCCCATGTAAAGTATTTTATTGTGTTTGGGTATCACTGAATCATTTAGCCCCATATGCTGCAATGCATCTTAACATTAGACCTTTGTTGCGTGGAGGTACGATAGTAGTCAGTGTTTGTCTCCTGCTTGATGATTCAGGACTCGGCACACTTCACGAGTTGTGCTGATGACAACAATAAACTAAATGCATCTTGATGTATTTTATATTCGAGTCATTAGCTTGTCTGCATCCGCCTGCGAGACTCTGTTGCTTCCAAACCGTTTCCACTGTGCTCTCGTAAATTAACAATTCAGCATGCTGAGCGACTGGAAAGTGGGCTATTAAAATACCTAGTGGAAATGTGTGGGTTTGAAGTAAAGCCATCAAAGTGTGTAAAGAAACTTGCAAATCAGTATTATCTTCATTACACCACATTTAATTATTTAAGCAGGAAGTACTTTCAAGTAAAAATACACAGAATTTTGGACATAAAGGATATTCAATATTGTTTTCACTGTCAACAAAAAGACCAAAATGTGTTGGTGGGTCTCACTAATTTCCTGAAATAGCTGTAGTAGTTTAAGCAAACATTATCAAACAAAAGCAATAGAGGAAAGGGACTATTTTCAGTGGCGGATTAATATACATTGGTACTATAACTGTTTGTGGTACTTCAAAATAAACTACAATGCCCATATTCATCATAATAAAGGAGCTGTTAGAACTTTTTCAGTGCAACAGTGAAGTTCATTTATATGTTTTTAATAGTTTTGGGACAACAATAGTGGCACAGAGGAAAAATCTATATAAATAAAATATTTGTTAATTGATCAACTGATTGCTGGTGTTGGCCTTTTTGTGAGACTTGTTGACTAAAAGAAAAATATAGAAGATCACATTCAAGAGACTTCTCCTTTAATAAGTTGTATCTAGCATTCAAATATGGATAATGAGCTTTAGCATTTTAATGTTCGTCTTAATTGTGATAAACTTTCTTTTAAACCAAATCGGCTTTATAGCTTTATGGAGACCCAGATCTCTGACCTTTTCATATTTCTTCTTGTTTTGTATTCGGCTTCCTCTAGTTTAGCCAATAGTCAACGTTACAGAGCAGTGTGGGGAATCATTGAGAGTTCCCAACATTCACATTAAAACAAAAGCCAGTAGTTTGCTTCACTTTTCTTTTTGACCTTTTATTGGCCCTTTCGCTGCTCACTGGCGTCTTTGTCGTGGAACCAGAGGAGGCCAACGAACTCTGCGTGACCCTGATTCACCGGTCTGCCCATCTATAGGCTCCTGGTCTGTCGAACAAGAACTCATTGTAGGTACCTATTCCCACAGCGACTATTACGCAGGCAAGACAAATCAGCCTGCTTTGTAATGAAAAAAGTAGCCTTGGCCTCACACGTGTCTCTTTTGTGTGCGTGTATTGGACTTACTGTTGACCATATGAGTTCACTTGTAACCCTAATTTGTGTGTAATTACATGACATTACAGACTCGGTCTTAAACCTCGCTGTTTGTGTGTCATCGGTTTGTCCATGAGAGCGAGTTAACAGTGTCTTCCCTGCTCGGCTGTGTGAAGCCCGAAGGCCTTTACATCCCCTCTGCTTCCCGGCACAAGGCTCCAGCTCGCTCTCGAGTGATATATACCGACTAATGGTCCTGCTAAATACCCTCAGCGGGACCGAGGGAACAGTCAAGCCTATGTTAGACACATACAGACACGTACACACACTGTTGCATTCTGTGGCTGTGAGTTTATGAGCTGAGGTAATGACAAAAACTCCACACGGTGTGTAGCGTTATGGTCCCCACGGCTCTCGCTGGCGACAAGCGGCATCGCGGGGAACGACTGAGTCGTCGTGAAGGAAAGGTAACGCAGAGGGAGAGAGAGAGAGGAAGACTTTGATTAGCTTCCATCAACAGATAAATTTATCTCGGGACTGTGGGAGATTACAAAGAGGTTGACATTTGCGCTCGTTTTCTCAGGCTTGTTTGTGACCATGCATGTTTGTGACTGTTTTAGATTGTGGGTCAGCATTTTCTTTTATTATCCTTATTGGTTTGAATTCAGTTATAGTTTTTTAAGTATAATGTACTGTTGTTAAAGACTGTTCTCTGGTTCTGAAGGGTCTCTGGGAGAACTGGGACGTTGTTGCATTTGGTTTTGGTACCAGACAGGAAAACCAAGACTTGAGACTTGGAATCAGAAGGAATCATTCCACTGTATATAAATCACAATTTCTGATTATTTGCTCAACATTAATTCATACAATCATAGGTCACAGTTTTCACAAACTGGACGACAAATTGAACAAAGTCACTCATTGGTTTTACTTTCTTTCAGAGTAGATTTCTGTCACTCTGGAAGCTGCAAGACCTCAGATGTTAAAGCTGTATCTCGAAAAGAAGATGATAAATCAACAATGGTATACTCATGCAGTTTTAATATTAAAGTAACACATACATGCATCCTTGCAACTGTGCACAGAGTGTCATTATGTCTGGTTGTGGACTATGGTCCATCTGCCTGACCCTGTCTTTCAGAGCACGCTCTGATTGGCTGTCTGACATTCTTAACAGCCTATTTACATCTGCTTGTGATAGGCCATCGCTCCCTGCCATGCCTTTCTTGCCTAGGGAGGCAAATTAAAGTGGTCCCATTGTAAAACCAGGAACACGGCTGGGACTGCGGCTGGATCTGGAGTCGCTAACAGTCGTGGGTGGTGGTATTTTTTTTAAAAGTCAAACTTGTTTACTGCACCAGATGTCGTCTTATCTGCAAATCTGTAACAGATTAGTTTGGTTGATGGAGGGAAGTAAAACATTGTGTAATCTGATAGTTGTCTTGTTAACTCCATTCCACTGAAGGTCTTATCTATGCCTGTTTTCTGTGCAGCCCAAACTTTTCTCCTGTTGTTCTCAAACACAAAGCACACACTCTCTCTCTGTTACACACTCACACAGTTGAAGATAGGAGTCCTGGATGTATATAACTGTGTTACAAGAGCCTCCTTTACTGCTTTATGAAACACAGGCACTGGCTGTCTGACTGTCTATAAAATTCCTTCAGTGCACTCTGGCACTGGGAACAGGAACAGCTTTCCTGTCATTCAGGATACATGCTCACACAGTATTCCGGACATCATGCCTCTGGGATCTCGCTGTGGGAAACTTTGAGGGGGAGTGTTCAAAGGTGGAGCAGAAGTCTGAGCTTGTGGGACAGGACACAAGGCGGTGAACAGAAGTGGATGTTTGGTGGTGTCACAATGGAGTGGATTTGATCACGGCGCAGTCCACGAGGGTTTAAGTAGTATCTGCAACAGGACTCTTAAGTGAAGTTTGCGATAAACAGAGTTGCACTCCACGAGAAGTTTGTTGGAGTTTTATCTGAGCTGATACCAGACTGAAGAGGACTTGCTGAGATATCTCGTTGTTGGAGTGGAAACTTGCACCATGGCTGGGGTCACTAGGAAGGGATCTGGGAGACCCTCGTACTACTACAGATTCCTGGGCAAGTCCCGACTGCAGCGTCAGCGCAGCCGGTCCCGCAGCCGCACCAGACCGTCTGCAAGCAGGGGTAATAAATACTACGACTGCTACAAAGGTTCACAATGCAGCAGGTTTCAAATGCGGCACAAGACTCGAGTGAACTCTTGTAACTTACTAACATACTGTAGCTGTAGGTCATGAAAGTCAGAAACAGATACTGGAGCTCACAAACAGGCCAATAATCACTTTGACTTGTCTGATTCTCATTAGCAAGTGCATATTTGTGGTGGTGATTGGGTTTTAAAAGTCTTTCTCTTTGCACATGCAGGGTACATTCTGTGAAATATGAGAAGATGCAGTTCCTCTTTTCAAACGTTCTTCTGTTTTATTGTTCAAATGAGAACTACTTTTATAGTCTCATTATTTTTAGAACTTCTTTCTGCTCGAGTGTGCTCATGAGAGTAAGATGACAGTGTGGCGTCACTATTCACAAGGTGATGCCACTTTTAAGTTGCACCTCTGACACTTGACAGTTCACAGCTCGGTGTCAACCTGCCGAGCTCCACCGTGCTCAGGCCTGCAAATATTTTAGGCCGAGTTCACGCTGCAGCATTGTGGCCCTGATTTTGCACTCGCCAACGTTTTTTGGTGTTCGCCGACAAAAGCCCCCAGATCAGAGGCAAATCGGTGCTCGCTCCCACGAGAGCTGCGTGTGAGCTGTTCAAAGATGTGATCCGAGAGCTCACTGATGCCTCACAGACCCCTGAAAGATATCAAGCAGGCCACATATCTGGCTGTGTTGGGGACGGGTCAGGGAGCAGACACAGGCTGGGGGAGGGAAGAGGATGGAAGAGAAGCAGAGCAGCAGCCAGAAACCACATGCAACACAACAACTGCAACATGGCTGGAAAATCAGTGCACAAACAACTTGGACCGCTGGCATCTATTTTTGAAGGAAAGAAAAAAGTCCTGGCATGGCATCGTGTCATTTCCTGTGTCACTTCTCGTCTTCAAGTTTCAAGACCAGAACACTTGTCGGGGATTCCTCTTGGTGAAAGACCTTGTAATTTGTGAACCCCCTGATCAGTTTTGTAGCGTGCAAACCACAGTGACTTAAAGATGCCCTGATCACAGGACAGAAAGGTGTGTAGTGTGAACAGTGCAGCGACCTGATGACTTGGAAGGTCATGTAGTGTCACTTGCATTAGCAACTAAGAACTGGTTTAAATCAGTTAGTTAGTTTGCTGCAGTGCAGAACTACTTCTTTTTCTGTCAGTCCATGTCCTCGAGCTCTCTGTTTCTTCACTTTGCTGCTGCTCTGCCTCTCAGTACTCCTGCACTTACTGCTGGAGGCCGTGTTTGAACTGCAAGGTTATAGTGATAAGTCTGCCCCCGAGGCTCAGCTCAAGTTACTTGAATTGAGAGAAAAGAAATAGCTCTAAAATCTTCAGCCTGCTGATTTTATTCCAAGTTGCCATCCAAGATATTTAGTGAAAAACTGTTGCGTATCTGTTGCTCTTTTGCTGCGAATATGATGCAAACTTTCTCGAGACAAATATCTCAGGCATGATAACATCAGGCTCACTTTTGCTGAAACTGATTCAAACTTTTAAAAATAACTGGCATTATGAATAAGCTTAGTTAGTCCTCTATAGTAAGAGGCAGACAAAGAGAGAGAGAGACAAACAGAGTGTGTAGGTGCCTGGTTTGTATGTCTTCACTTTGCTTCTCTCGCTGATGAAAGAGGAGCTTTGAAGTCTGTATCATTGGGTTCTCAAAAGAACACACACACACACACACGCATTTGAGCTTCTGTACAAAGACACACTCTGCCTTGATCTTTGCGGCTAAGTGCAAGCTCACTCGCAAAAAACCTTTACACATTAACGCAGCGACACACAGACGGGCTCGGGAGGTCGTTCCCTGATGAAGCAAAAGATCTCGAGAGCAATACACACTTTGATTTTTGTAGTAATGAAATAGTTAAAATAAGTTGTGGATGTGACCTTAAACTGTGCGTCATCTCACAGTTTGTCAGTGCAGTCTCTAAACTACAATGTGGGTTCATTGGCAGAATTCATGAGGTGTCTTTTGACCTAATGTCATGACTCTAGAGGATTTAGTTTAATTGAATCAATAGGCAGAAAGCAACTCAGCATCTTTCAAGTCTTTGTTTTGGCTTCACAACTTGAATGGTTTGGTTCATCAGTCTTGTTTCAAGCGGCTGGCAGATCTTCAGCCACCGTCCCTGTCCAGCATTTGACAGGTAAAGAGACATATTTTCCAAAACAGAGCTAAAAGGAGTGACTTCCATTCGCCAGGTGGCCAGAAACAGCGGCTTCAAATGAATATAATATCGCTCCAGATCTGCTGGATATGTAACAGGCAACGTGTTCGCGAACACCGACTTGAGGTGATAACATGTTAGTGTAGTTGTTTGTGCTGACCTCAAGTGGCAGGTCTTTGCATGCACAAATACGATTAGAAACTGGTTACTCATGTTCAATATATTTGCATCCTCCAGGGAAAAATCAAGCTTCTCTAATGCCCTGGTTATGGAGGCCAGGTTTCTTGTTTATGCGACACAGATGAAATCAGGTTACTGCAAAAATCAGATAGTAACCTGGTTACTAAAGCTTCATGGCAGCTACTTTACTAGCTTAGCGTTTGGGCCCTTATTCTCAAGCTTATCAGGACGTCCGATTTCACATATCTGTATTAAATTTCATATAATTGTACTTGTATTTTAACTGTTTTGTGAGTAAACTATAACTGTATCACTATATTCATTAGTATTGAAGGTTTTATTATCACTGTCCATCGTTCAGGGTGTGTGTTTTTTTCTAATTGATTGAAATAAAATATGCGAGGAGAAAAATAAACTCTTCTCAGTAAACACTTCTATGCGCCTGGAGCTAGATGATGTGATATTGCTGAAATGTGTCTCATCGGAGAAGCCCAGTTTAAAGATGGTATTTTTGTTCAGCCATGAACAGAGTTTATCAGGAGGAAGTCCCTGCAGCCCCTCTCGATGCGTAAACCGTCACTGGGACAGATCAGGTGTCGGCGGCATGAGCTCATGTGTTATTGTTTTCTCAGCATGTGTGTGTGTGTGTGTCAGCGCGTCATTATCAGCGAATGGAAAATCTTATATCAGTTCGGTTCACGCTCGCATCACCCTGGATCTGTTTCCCCTTCTTTCGCCGGGGTTGGTGACATTTACATACAAAATTGCTGCTTATCTCGAACAGAGAGCGGCAAAGGCAGAGAGAGCGGCATTGTCTGATCTGACTTGTTACGCCGACGTGTTTTGAAACAATCAAACTCTTTGTTCCAAGCTGTCCCGTGAATGGAATAACATCATTTTTCAAAACAGAATTCATCATCTGTCTCTGTTTTTTTTTTTTTTTTTTATCTATTGACAGAGCTTTTGACAGCTTTAAATTGTAAAGGAGATTCCATTGAAAAGTTTTCTCGGCTCTCGTAAACTTTTGTGTCTCCTCAGAGAGAGAAATTTTGGTGGAAAAATTAGGTCTCTGAAACTGTGGATGTGTTTATCAAAGTTAAGTTTCTTGCTTCCTGTTGGGCAGATTCCTAACTCGGCTGAGTTGAGCTGTTACTTCTTGCCATCACATTGTTTGGTATCAGACAAACATTGCTGTCAGCAGCGAGCAAGGTGTTTGTCTTTTTTTCTTCCCCGAGGTGTGTCACCCTTGGGTGGGTTTCTTCTTTTCTGTCCATTGATCTCACTCTTTTCTTGCTGACTTGTTATTTCACTTAAAAGCTGGCAACATCTCACATAAACACCAGCTGGCAATTGTGTCAGAAAAGCGTGCGCACACACACACACTTTTCTCACTGTACTTTTAAAGACATCCAGTGATTACGTTCCTTCTTCCTCCTCTGAAACACTTAATCATATTCTGCTTAGGTCATGTTTTTCTTAGGCTGTGTTACTGTCAGACATAACTGGCTGTTTCCCCCAATCTTTATGTTAAGCTTATTTTATGGCTCCAGCTTCATATTGAATGAAAAGACATGAGAGTGTTATCGATCTTCTCATTCAACTTTCTTCATGAAAGTGAATAAGCATATTTACCCAAATGTCTAACTTCCTTTAAAAGTTTAATAATTTGCTGCTAAACATTTCTTACATTAATAAAATATCAAACTGAAATATTGGATCATGAAGCCAGTAGCTGCAGCTGCATCAGAAGTCAGGTCACGTTTCTGTAGAGTTCAGTATCTCATACAGTCTCTCAATGGGCTTCACAGATCCACATCAACAATGGTTGCAGTCTCAAGGAAGAACTAAAAGAATAAGAAGGAAAAATTACAGGAAGGCGAAAGAAAAACTGAAACTGAACCGATTTGATGAAACATGATGGCTGACACAGAAACATCTCAATCACGGAGCTGACTATAACGAGGAACTTTGGATTGAAAAAAAATATTTCCATTTTGTTATTTGTGCTTTCCCAAATAACATATTCAGATTCAGGTACATCCCTGATATAAATAGAGGTTTAACAGTAGTAAACTTCCAGCACAATCTGTCCGATAAGCTTCAGAAAAGGGGTTTTCAAAAATGCACGTGCGCCGACAGATGTAGGTTCTGTAACTGTTCCGGCGAGAGCACGCACGACCCACCACGCGCTAACAGGAGCAAAGCTACAACGGCGTGAAGCCATGAAATATCACAACAGTAAAGAAAGAGTTACTGCGAGCAGCTTGCGAGAAACTGTTTGAACTACTCAATAACAACTCAATAATGCATTACCACTGACAGTTATTGCACGTAATCATATTCTCAATGGGTCATTACCAAGAAACACTTTTGATCTGTGCTACCGCGTCACGCTTAGATTTTGTCAGGTTGTTTATGATGTAACCAGATTTTGTGTGTGAGCGCGTGTGTGTGTGTGTGTGTCGGCTGATGGGAAGTGAGGACAGAAATAAGGCTGAGAGATGGGAAACGTGGCCAGAACAACACAGACGATCATGGTGACTCAGTTTCCGATGCCTAAGTCTTATTTACATGGAAACACAGGACGGCTGGAAACAAGTGTGTATGAATGATTTGCGTCTCAAAGTGTTGATGTACTTTGAATATGAACACGATAGTGAGAAAAAGAGAGACTCTGTGCTGAGTATTAGACCTTAACTTCACGGCCGGTTGAACCACTTTTCCTGTTTTCTCTAAAGCAGATTAGCTCTTTGATCTGTTTTTGCGGTTTGTGCCCGAACATCCTCGCTGAGATTAAGGTCATGTTTTAGTAAAACAAAGGCTCCTCTAATCAAGATCGGCAACCTCATTCTTTGATCATTTTGCCTTAATTTTCAGCATATACAATCAGGCCAAGGGCCGGGAGAATATGTGAGATAAAAGTGTAGAAATGAAGACATCACAGAGTAAGAGCACTCTGCTTTGACAGCTCTGTGTTATAGGATGAGATGTGAAAATATAATTTTCCTCTGAGAGAATATAATGGGAGGCAGAGACATGAGACAGACAGGCGGCACGGTTAATATAGTAATGATCAGTGAGGTGAAACTGCCAGAACTCTCCACATCATCTCATTGTTTAACCCAGGATTACTTTCTGATCTTAGTCTCATCCCTGGAGTCCGCGTCCTTGCCTACCCTTTTTTTCCCCCTTCAGCCCGGAGAATGATGGAGACGGGCCAGATGACGCAGTACACCCCAAAGAGTCCAATAACAGGGGGACAGGTGCAGGCTAATCCTCCTTAATCCGTAGATATCAACTCAGATTACAAACCAGAGCCAGGGAACGGGTTTGGAGAAATAGCTGTAGAACGACAGGAGATCATTTCCATCGCTCACCCGAACAGAAAGTAAGCAGTTTTTTTTCACGTGCACTTTTCTCCAACATGCGTTTGCTTTGTTTAGTCAAAATATTTGAAAGCAGTCCAGCTCATATTTTAGTTGGAATTTCAGGATAATACGACCGCAATAAGCAATTTGAAAAGAGCCGTCGTGTGCTATTTGGACACCAAGCAATGCACGGTGTGTTTGTTTCATGTCTGCTTGTAGATGTTGTTGAAGTTAAAGGGATCTCGCTCGGCCGTCGCAGGAATGTTGCTGCTGTGTCGCCCTCTGCACAAACACAAACTTCCTCCTCCTCCTCCTCCTCCTCCTCTCTCCTTCCATAACACGCTGGAGACAAAGACATGCATGTGCCAAACCAAACATGAAGCAGAGCCCTTCTCTCGCTTGAACATGGTTGAATATGGAGGTCTTGTGTTTGTGAGGGAAAATCCAGTTTAATCCCAATATCTTTCCTTTTAAACCGTTTGTTGGGTGACAGTGCTTCACAAACTTAATACTGGAGTCTGGTGTAGATTCAAGCAGCCGTGATCATTGTCAACTTTAAAAAGTTAAGTGACTGTTGACCGTATCTGCACCGGCGGTTTTGTCCACAGAGCCGCTCCAAGGAGACGGAGCAGCACCTCTTTATCACCCCATCATCTCTGCGCTGAGTAAATATCACATCGCGGAGGTCAAAAGTCCAGCGCTGTCCTCACAGTTCAGCCTTCACACATTATAGTCTGTGTACCCACACTGCTCTCTCTCACCCCCCCTCCCTCTTACTCTCTCTCACAGCAACACATGTTTTTAGACTAAGCCATCAAGCTTAACAATTCAAAGCTGTGCCTGTATTACAGTATGTGAACTCCATTACATGGTTCGCCGTCCAGCTGGGAGTCAAGATATACCAGTAATGAGACTTCTGACAAAATGAATTAAAAAACTTCTCTCTGGCAGATTGCTCTTTGATTGACATTAGCTCACGGTTTATATTCCAGAGGCGGACGGAGGTTGTTTTTTTTTTTTTTGCAGCAGCAGCAGCCGCTATCAGCCAGTCGAGACAAGTTCTAGTTGTCTCATATTTGAGGGGAGAAACAGAAAAGAGATGTATTTGTGAAGGAGGGAGGATGAGAGACAGGGTGGACCAGGAGAAGATAGTCCTCCAGGTAGAGAGAACACAGTAAACACAGCTTGACAGCCTGTGATTTTTTTGTGCTGCACATTTCACTGGTCCACAGAAAACGTGTGTGTGTGTGTGTGTGTTTTTGAATTCTCTTCAGTTTTTCCCTCCTGTCATAACACAAGAACGCTGCATTCTCTCTTTGGAGGCTATTTCTCAGCCCTCAGGGTGCAGACTTCTTGAAACGCAGACACGCGCTGCTATTGATAACAGGATTCTGCAGCCTAACTGTTCATTAAGTGGGTGAACACAGTTTGGATTATTTTTCTGCCTTGTTCAAATACACACTTTAAAGCCGCTATAATAAATACTTTGATATTAATAATGGATCAAATAAGTATCTGTGTGTGAAAGTTGTCCACCTTACTCTACAAGTCTGATCCTAAGCATCAATATCGGGACCAATAATGTAATTGATCGGTATCAGCTTTATTTAGATTCACTTAGCAGCTTCTCATTTGTAGCCAGCGCTGACTGTTGCTTTCAAAAGTTAAAATAAATGTCACAGCTCATATCAGATGTCGCTATTAACATTAATTCTATGAGTAACTTGATGATGGGCCAAGTTTTAACTTGCCTGTCAATCATGAAGGAAGAAGCACCACAGTGTAACACCACTTTATTCGAGTCACATTCTACCTTAATGTTTAATTTATATCACATAATTCATTATATAATTTTTAGCTTATAAATGTAATATTTTTGAATCAGGACCTCCAGCATTTAGATAAAGTAGCTCATGAAAAATAAGGGATGCCACTTGTAGGAGCTGTTATTTCAATGTGTCAGACACATATGTACTGGAAATATTGGATTTGGGCCAAAAAAGCTTGAACAGGAAATCCTCAGTTTTAGCTCATTGTTTTGGTTTGATGGGACGACAACATGCAGCTGTTTTAAGTGAAAGAGCTCTAAAAGTCGACTGTACTTCAACATGGAGTCCCAACAAACAGAAGACAAAGGCAGCAACTATTTCTTTAAGGAGTTGATGGGAATGTAAACAGAGTGAATGTTGGACTTAAATTTACCAGGTGGCCAAAAACAGGACTCTAAAAATGCTTCTGTTGCTCTGTATCTGCAGTTAAAGATACGCTGTAGAGTTTTACCGCTCCTATCATTATGGAGCGTTTTGATTTGTGTTGTGTGTCAATTTTGCACACGTACACACAAAGGACACACATTCCTGCTGCCACTTTCATGCTATTCCACTGATTGACAGTTTGTGGGCGGTAATGTGCCAAGAAACGTAGCATTGTATCCAGAAGGAGAAGGAAGGGAAGAAGAAGAGTGCCAGCCAGCAAACATCGACGTCGCATTATATTCAGCAAATGAGCCGTGCAAATGTTTCATGAGGAAGCAAACGCACCCAACATGTTTTGGCATCGAGAAAACACACAATGCGTTTTGTTGACAAGCGGTGATTTTATAATAACTTTGCTTTTACAAGAACTAGCAGACGAAGCGATAGAATAGAAAAGTTGTAAAACATGTTTGTGCCTTGAAATAATGCTGCAGATTATACACAGCATGTGCATGTAAATGTTATTGCTCATATAAGAGATGACGAATCTTTTCAGTGGCTTTCTTTGGTCAAAGAAAAAGGACAAAAGTCAGCAGAGAGATTACTGTAAAACCAGCAGCACACTGTACACACTGAATGTCTTTTTCAAGTTGCTATCATTTGTAGACAGATTAAATACCCTGTGCAACAACAACTTGCTTAGAACAACCTGTGTGAATTTCCTCTTTCATCACAGAACCACTTACTGGAGCACAGCCGGCTCCTCCAGCGATAAAAGATCATAAAGAACATCACTCCAGGCTAAAGAACAATGCGCGTTTGGGAAGTCGGCCATTATTATATCGGCGTGGCAGCCGAGCCAAAAATAAATCCTTATGCTAAATGTTCATGTTCATTCCTGTTTTCCCTCTTAAATGATTAACCATCAATCTGTCTTCTAACAGTTTTTATGACACCAGCCTGCCCAGCGCGCACTTTACACATGAATCTGTCGCGCTTTATTCATCCTGTTTGTCTCGCCTTTACAGCAAAGCACGAAACATTTGAGAATATTGAAAGTCACACTTTGTTTTCAGAGGTGGGAGAGGAACCTTTCCTCCCCCACCTTGGTCTACAGTCGTTTTGCAAGCAGGAAGTTGGTGAGGTCTGAGAGGAAGGGAAGGGAAGGTTAGCTGGCAGTGGTGGCTGGACGGAGAACGCCTGGCTGGGAAACGCTGAGGAAATATGCAGTCTGACCTGTATCACTGAATGTTGATGGGAGAAAGGAAATCGGGAAGGAAGATTGCATTAAACACGATAGATAGATAGATAGATAGATAGATAGATAGATAGAAGAGTGGAATCAATCTCATGCAACTCTTGACAAAAAAAGTTGGAACTATTCCTTTAAGTTTCAGTCTTTCATTTTGTCTAAAGTTTTGTTTCATGTTCACTATCTTCGTTGGCCAGACCAGGACACACACACACACTCCTGTGCACACCTGAAATCCAGGAGCCTATCATCTAGTCTGTGCAGCTTTAGGCCCCCCAGGGCCCCACCTCTTTGAGGGTCCCACCTCTTCGAAGGCCTGGAAGTGGGTGGAATCGAGACCGAGAGATGGCTCTATTTGTGATTAGATGGCGATGGAGGAGGGAGAGATAGCGGTATGAGCTTTGGGGGAATGTGGAAGGTTAGAGGATAAAAGGAAGATGGGCGCAATGAAGAGGTAACGACAGATGAGAATTTGATTCGATTTGACGGAGGAGATGAAGATGTGATGATACAGTGGAAAAATCTAGAGATGGAGTTTTGAAGAGAACATTAATCGGAGAGAGCGCACGGAGGGAAGAAAGTGGATCGGCAAAACGGCAATTATATGATTATGATAAGGAGGAGAAAGTGGAGGATAAGGAAGAGAAGGAAATGATATTCAGGGCGTAGATTGGAAAGAAGGTCAGTATCATAAATATATGACCTTACAGCCTCTAGACTCTTGACACAACAGCTGTCGTCTCTGTGACCTTTGACCCTTTGATTGACTTCGTAAATAGATCCCTGCTTGCTAGATGCTCCCAAACACACATCCATCCACCTTAACACACCAAAATATCTTAAACAACTGTTCGTCAGACCTCTCTAAACATAACAGTCTGAATCAGTACAAAACAGCTCTTTGATGACTTACTTCATTCGGGAATTTGTGTTTTAATTAAAGTTTTATTGAGTGTAAATGTCTGTTTACTGTTTGCCTCCGGTCGGGGGTTAAAGCCAGACACAGGAGCGAGTTATAGGACGGAGAATTTTCCATGCATTTGTAGAGATGCATTAAAGACGCAGATGGTGAAAACATGTGGAAACACACACATCAATTAGTTCACAGCTAAATGATGTGTTTGCGTGCGTGAGCTTTCCTCTCGTAACAGCCAGCTACTGTACAAGTGGGGAGATTTCCGTGAAGACATTAAGAGGACTAGAGGGCTAAATCCAGTAAAGTTGAGCAAGGAAATAATTTGGGACGAGAGAAGAAATTCACACTGCTGATTTGATTCAGTCAATGTTCATGATTACCTTATCAGCCTGATTTTCCCATGAATGATTTTCAGATTTAAAAGGATTAAGAGGCAGCAGATATTTAATCAACACAGTGGGTGACAAGTCATTTTTGAATTTTGTTTTTTTTTTAATGATAATTGATTGAGCAGCTTTTTATGTGCCCACTTCCCCAAACATTCGTTTCCTGACATCTTTTACAATCATATTGCATTTCTTAGTAATTCCAGACAGCCATGTTGGCATTTCATCCAGAGCTGCCACCCAGCGAGACAACTGAACTTACGCAGACTGAGTGTCAGATGTTGGAAAAACTCTTCTAGACAGTCTTAGAGTCTTTGCCAAGTCCAGACAAACATCACTAATATAATTAGAGGCACTGATGAGTCCATTCATTTTTATGCATCAAACAGCCACCAGGATGGGACAGAAGCTGCCAGCCTGCTGCAAATACAGAAACTGTTAGTAATACATTGAACATGTGGTCATGGCTTTTTGGACTTAAAGCTACAGCTGTAGACTTGAGACCTAAGTCTTAAAAATGAAGACTTGACACGACTTGGATTTAACTGCTGAGATTAAACTACCCTGATTCCAAAAAAGTTGGGACGCTGTGTAAAACATAGATAAAACAGAATGTGATCATCTGCTGATCCTTTTTGATATAATTGAAAACAGCACAAAGTCAACATATTTAATGTTTGACCTCATCAACTTCATTGATTTTTGTAAATATCTGCTTATTCTGAATTTGATGCCAGTTTCAAACAAGTTGGGACTTGGGAGACCTGTTTGGATCATTCCACAGGTAAACAGGTTCATTGGTAACAGGTGATAGTATCATGATTGGGTATGAAAGGTTCATCCTGGAAAGACTCAGTCGTTCACCAACAAGGATGGAACGAGGCGCTTAACTCGTCTCTGTGATCCAGAGACTGAACTAGTTTAAAATCAAATCCTCCTGACCTCCACAAAGCAACGGGTCCCTGCTCAGAGAATCCAGATGGTTCCGCTTTTCAATTATAGAGATTTGATTTCGCAGCAGAGGACGCCTGCTCTGTGTCCGAGCATGTTGTGTTTGTCTGCTGTTTGTCGCTGGGGACTGTGTTTATGTTAATGTTAGGTTGAGAAGTACGTGGGCCGGGACGCGAGCCAGCGCTCCGCACAGCAGGAAGCGCTGTTCGTCCATTCGTTCTTCAATTACAGCGTGCACTAATTCAGTCGACCAGCCCGTTAAACAGCAGACAGCTAATTCAGCGAAGCCCAGACCAGCGAATAGAAAGGGTGGCGCTGACAAACAAAAGTGTGTGTACTGACGTGTGTGGCTTATTAGAGATGCTCTATATGCAAATATCATATTAGGCACAAATGCTTTTGGCACAAAATTTTGTTCATCCAGTTTTTGGTAATATTGCTGCAGTGTTTGATCACTGCAGTCCTCATTTAGTTCAGGCCAGAATTGATCCCAAAATATGCAAATTCATGCTTCTCTCGTTTATTTAGTTGCATATTCTGTAGTGAAAAGTTTAAAATGGAGATTGATGCAGAAATCAGCAGTTGGTGGAATCAGTCAATTTCAGCATTATAATGTCATTTATTGGTTTAATCATATTGCAGTTTGAGTTTAAAGACTAGTTTTGAAATAAGAAAACATTTGAAGATTTAAACTTTTACATCCAAATTTAAATGACTTCATATAAAGGTTTATGAAGATTGTACCCAAGTGTTCACTGTTTACTTATTATTATTATTATTATTGATATTTTATTTTTAAGGTTTGATAACTTTAAGTGTTGAGAGACTAGAAAGTTGCAAACCAAATCTGAAGATGATTAGATCAGCAGTCAGCAGGGAGTCCCAATAAAAGGGTGAATACTCCTAATACATATTATATACTTACATATTGCAGTGTAATATGTGTGTGTGTGTGTGTGTGTGTGAGAGAGAGAGAGAGAGAGAAGAGGAGGATTTGCTTCATAATGCAGTTTCATCCTTATTGGAGTCACACTGCCACACACACTTAACACTAATTTCATTAGTTTGCAATGTTGCAGACAGTCATAGATCTCATTTAAATAATCTAACACAGCCTCAGTGACCTCGTGTGTTTCAAAAGATCAGATCAGCATCTTTGGGCGAGTTATACACATTTTCTGTTTAATGTTCGTATGTCTTGTACACTGTGTACAGATCAGCGTTGAACCACCGACAGGCGAACACGTCGAAGAGTTTGTTCTGTACCCCTGACTTAGCAGCGATGGCTAGCTGAAATCTGCAGAGACACGCATGCCCGACATCACTCGCATTCCTCTCGGACATGTCCAGATCTGCTGCTTCCTCACACACACTCAGTCTTTGACTCCAGAACGCTTTCACCGCTCTTTCATACTGATCTGATACCAGGCTGTACCGTGTGTCCAGGATGAGAGAAAGGAATTAGAAAGACACAAACAAGATAAAAAGATGACAGATAAGTTCAGTGAATAGAGAAATGATGGGGAAGAATGGAAAGCAACTACTCACTGAATGAAGTCTTTGATGGAGAATGGGGAAATATAATACAGTCCAGTGTTCACGTGTTCTCATACAACATTCGCCTTTGATCTGTTGCGCACAAACACATGTTGGATGGATGGTTTAAGGTTTGGGTTTGTCCTGGTTTCATATGTTTGGCCCATATCAAAACTTAATTAAACTTAATTAAACCCAGGTCTTAGTCCGAGCCCATCTGACAAAGCTCAACTTTCAGTTCAGTGTTTTAGGTCAGTTTGAAGTAGGTTCTGTTTTGAGTTTGTTTTGTTCCTTTTTGTGGCCTTCAGACAGTCTGGAAGCAGGTTGGTCAAGTGAATGGGGAATTTTAAGACTGATAGCAAACTGATGGCCAATTACACAGGATGTGCTGACTGAAAATGCAAGAGTCTCCTAACGTATCTCCACAGTTAACAGACTCTCAACAAGAAAGCGAAAGCATTTCCCAAAATGTTGAGCTGCTCTTTGAACATATATTTCATTTTAAAGATGTCTCTCTGTTTCCAGAGTCTCCTCCAGAGAGGTCAGGACGCCGACGCAGCATGCCGGGCAGCTCCTCGGACAAGACCACGCCCACCATGGAGGCCACGTCCGCCGCCGCCACACCTTTCCGAGTCACCGTGAGTACTGTGAGTTTGTTTTTATGTTTCGTCTCTGTCCTCTCTCCCGTCTTTCCCCTCTGACTTTGTCTCTGTCTCCACTTCAATTTGCCTGAGGAGGCTCTTAAATGTAGATCAATGTCTTCAGAGGGCTGGTCTGGTGGCCAGATGGACCCGTGCCAATCTGAAACTCATTTACATCAAATGTTGGAATGGGGCCTTTGATGTTTGGCGTCTACACATCACACGTCTACACATCTTGGGTTTTTCGTTCAGCGCACCAGCCTCTGCTGCCACTTTGCATCCTGTGTGATTTTTTCATTGCATTTCGCCGAATAATTTTCACATGCATCACGTAGGCTGACACACACACTCCCACACCTGTGCACACACGTCTCAGTCACTCATAAGCAAACTGTCTGTCCTCATCTCTGTCACACACACACACACACACACACACAGAGAGCAGGCCTTTGTCTGTCATCTTACTCTAATTCAAATCCGGCATGCTTTCTGCCATGTTTAATTCAATAGATAAACAGCCGACTAATGAAGCAAAAAATTCCGCTACGAGTCATCAATTTAAAGCTAATTAGCAATTAGCAGCGTGTATTTCCATTAATAAATAATGAGCGGAGAGATGACGACCTGGAGGTGAACTGTAAACATTAGTTGTGAGGACACGAGCGCTAGGTCTCTCACAAACATCCCTGCAACCTCATGCTGACTTTCAACCTTTGTAAAGAAGCAGGAGACGCCTAATGGATCAAGATAGAGACTAAAAGACAGTATATTCTTTCTGAAAATAGAAAAGATCTACTCATTCCTTTCATTTTCTACATTTTGGTGTCCTTTTATCAGCATCAGCCGTCTTCAGGTACGCCTTAAATAAGTAAATAAAAAAAGCAAAAAGGCCGGACAAGCTGGTGTCAGGCCGTCTGCTGACTGAGAATAAAGTGTTTCACAAACTTTATTTTAGGAGTTGCACATTCAAAATTACCTCAGCTCGATGATCTTAACTCACCTGTTCATATAAAAAAAGTGGAAATGATGAGTCGTTACCTGCTGAGTGCATTTGCTCTTTTTCCGTCTTCCTGACAGTTTTTTTTTTTCCTATTTTAAACTCATTTTTTTATAAGACAGAATTCGAAATGAGTCAATGGGAATTTAATCAATGAGTGGATATAGAGAGATAAAAAAAAGAAGAGAAGAATAAAAAGCTTGTAGGAGACAGAAGAGGTCAGATGGAGGGGTTAAATATTGATTAAGTGTCTCTTAAGCAGCTCCTTGTTCTCTCCGGGGAGGAGGGCGAGAAGACGAGCGCTGCAGCAAAGTCATCCTGTCTCAATCACATGAGCACTTCACTTACTTCTGTGGGCTTATTACTAAGCAGCAGCGACTTCTTGCACAAAGAAACCTTCCCCAGACAATGTGTGACCCTTTGCTGCACTTTTACTTTATACTGCCCCCTTCTGCCCTATAGTGGTAGCACAGTTCTCCACTTTTTTACAAATACACTTTTTGATGGATGCAAACTAGGAAACGATTAAGATTTGATCAAAATTTTGTTGATCATCAAATACTGATCAAATGGATACACATACAGTAGAGGAAGACACGTTATGTGGATGGATGGATTGAACAGAGGCATGATGGCACACACACACACACACACACACACACACACACACACACATGCAAACAGGAGGACATGCAGGCAGCAGGTCGTCTTCCTTCTCCTCCTTCTCTCCTGCCACCACCATCTCCACCACTTTTAGCAATGACAAACCAGCCCTCACTTTTCTCCTTCAGTGAAAAGAGTTGTGGTGACATCTAAAGTACCCCTCCTAGGCCTTGAGCTAAATCTGTCAAAATGTTTTTCTCTCAGTGTCTGCACACACAAGTGGATGCCACACACACACACACACATAAGCACATCCTCCAGCACTTCTCAAAAACAATTTCTCACCAGTAGGCATGAGAGAAAAAAATAAAATCTCTCCAAAGCCTAATCTTCCACAGCCAATTCAAAAATACCAGAAGATTGCATACCTTAAATATAAAAGTTACAACTTGGTAGCTTCTCTTATTCAGTGCTTGTTTAAACAGCAGACAAACAAACCTTATCTAAGTCTGTCACGTCCACATCCCGCTGATTGCACTAGCTGGCTGGATTGATTCTCAATTGTGACTTAGCTCCTTATCCAATCTCTCCCTGACTCCATCCTCCACACCTCCCCTCTCCTCTCAGATAATAGCAGGGGGTCTAATTGGACAGGTATGTCTCTTGTTTTCATCAGGTTGTGCTAGAGGGGGACAAGAGAGGTTGATATGGAAGCAGGGAACACCCTGCTGATTGTCCAGGCACTGATTCTATCAGCTCCCATTAGGGAAGCCTGGAATTGCTGAGCCAAGGGAATAGAATTAACTTGTTGCAAGCATTTGCTTTAATTTCATGAAAAAAAAGAAAACTAAAAAAAAAAAAAAAGCCCAGCAATAAAATTGAGCTATCCTCTTAGTGCTGATTTAATGGGCTTGGACAGGCTGAGATTACAATCAAGTATGCAAGCCTGTTATGCACTCACACACACACACACACACACGGGAGGTGCACACATGCACAGAGGTAAGCTTACACACATTTACACTGTAAACAAATATCATAGTAAATATGGACAAACACAATATTTCCACAACCATCAAATTCCCTTTAGAGCTGCTACAATGAGGCAGGAGTGGAGCTGCTGAAAAGCTCTCCTCCCCTTCCAGGACGCATGTTGAATCAGATTATTCCGTCCCCTCCTTCCACTAATTAGCTGTCAACCGTAGAAATGTGGAATAATTAAAGAGCTCATTGAAATTCACGCTAACATGCGACACTGTAGTGGCCCCTGTCAGGTTGTACTGGCTGTAATAGCCTTATCATGTTCCTGTGTGTAAGTAGGTGTTTGCAAAATGAAACGTAGAGAGGCCAGATATCACAGCAAAGCCAGTCATATTTATGAAAGAGCGAGCACAAATTAATTAATGGAGGGACCTCAACAGTATTAATGTCCTGTCCTGTTTTTTCATTCATGCATTGATATTTATAGGCATTATTCAAACAAAGCTCATAATTCCCTTGAGTACTTTACCACACAATAGAACAATGACATGATGTATGGCGTCTCATGAGGTGTCAGCTTTCATTATGTAGTGCTTGTGTTGCTTTCAGGAACTGATCATAAGACATAATAGGTTGAGGTCAAGCTTTTTACATGCATGTTTTTCCAGTCATCAGGAAAAGTCAGGTGTCAGTGCCCTGATGTGTAACCTCACTAAGACAAGGACTGATCCGAACAGAAGCCACAGGGAGGAACAAACTTAATTCTCCTGTATTTGACCATCTTTTGTTTCAGCTCGAGCTTAATTCAGTCTGATGCCGTGCTCTGCTGAGCCCTGATCCGCCGGCGACCTTGTCGCTCATTTGCTGTACTTTTTCTCCTCACTTTCCCCCTCATTTACTTTCATTCTATTGCTTTTTCTATCAACTCATGCTCTGCCACCTCCACATTGTGCTCCACTTTTTCCATTTATCCTGCACCTACAGCTCATCCCCGTCTGGCAGGCACTCACTGTCATTTTCTCAATTTTTTGACCAGTCTCACCTATTTCTGTGCTCTCTCTTTTATCACCGCGTGTCTCTGCTTCTATTTCCCTTCCTGCACGTCTTTTTTTTTCTCTCTTGCTCTCAGTGGCACCATACAAATATAATGTAAATACTTCAATACTTTTTTAAGTCTTCAAAAATAAATCATACCTCCAAAAGTAGCATGCAAAAGCAAACAATGCATATTCAAAAAATGCAGTTGGTAACTGGTAACTGATCGTCGGATGATGCGGTGGCCAATCAGATTTCAGGGATGCCACACCACCTGGACACACCTGCATATGATCTCAGTCATCTCGTATGAGCAGGTGAAGTCTTGATCTGATGTTAATATATCAGTCATCCTTACTGACTGATGCAAGTGGGAAAATAGGCCATTCACACCTGCTGACCTTTAACCTGGAGAAGGAAAAGGCAGAACAAAGAACACAAAATAATAAGAGAAATTATAGGTCTCTTCCCGGCTTCTCTCTCTCTTCCGCTCGTTTCTGTTTCTCTTCCTCCCTCCGCTCTTCAGGGTCCATCCATCAGGGGAAGGAGAGCAGTAAAAGCAGAGCAAGCGGCCACTAATCAATCGACGTCGCCTACAGGGACAGGTTTCTATTCACTGACTTATTTCTGCGGATGGGGAGAAAAAAGAAAGGCATTTTAATTTGTTAGCTGTGAATATGCCAACAGCAGCCGGCACACACGCTCTCTAGGGGCTACAGGGAAGAGGCATGGAATTACTATGAATTCGGAAGTGAGAGTGAGTGATATCCAGAAACGACGAAAAAGGTGTGTGTCAGTGTTTTGCGCATATGCGTGGGTGTCGTCGATTTTTCTACCGCACTGCCGTCCTCGCCTTGTCATGTCGTTGAAGGAGCAGATCTGAGACGCTACACGCGTTCGAAGAAAACAATATTCCTGCTGCACAGAGTCTGACTCATGTTTGTCATTGTTTAGAACGGTTCCTATGTTAATCTAACCACGCGCCCACACACTCACACACACACACACACATGGAGTGAGTGATGTATGTATACAGCAGATACTCGAGACAGAGAGTGAGAGTTTGATTCAGCGGCGGTGACTCAGCCCTGTTCATTTAGCTAATTGCCCCTGAGCTGTAGGCTCACATATACCATGTCAGATTCAGCTGAATTAAGAGTTACTCACATAACCACAGAGTGTGACGGAGCTTCAGGTGGAGCTTTATGTTTACATTTTTGCAGGCTTTATGTGCATGCTGTTTAACACCAAAAGATTAATTCTATTTTTTTTTTTTTTTTTTTTATTTTGAGAATTGCATTTTACAAGGTTCAATATCTTCAGAAATATAACTACTAGAGTCATAAAATTTGGTAGGGGTGGTAGGTAAGTCCAAATGATAGAAACGCACAAGCACATGTTTTATTTTTCATTTCTGGCCCTTGAAAATGGAAACAAAGTGCAAAATGGTTGGAGCCCAGACAGTTCTGTTTCCACATTTCCTGCTAAAAACACAAAGTTTAAAATGACGCTATGATGGCAAATATGACAAAATGGCGACTCATTCTTCCATGAAAATTTGTCTTCCTTCCATGTTGTTTTCATGTTTAAATTGAAAAAGACGTGAGGCTTATTATGCTCAATCGACTCCTCATGAATAAACCTGTACTGAGCGATGAAGACAGAAAGTGGAATAAGTCACACTAAACTTTTTTGGAGTAAACACGGTGACAAATTCTCCTTAAAACAACTTTGTATGCAGTCTGAACTTTAGACACAGCTTTTGTTTGTGGTCACGTTTTTGGCACAAATGAAACAGAGACACTCCCAAGCTTAAAAACACTGACATTAGCAAGTCTTTGTTCTTCGCCCAAAGTGTTTTGCTGATGACAGATGTTGTTCATCAGGAAGCTGCGGCTCCTCTGTGATCAGCTGTCAGGCTCGTCTGAGAAGTCGCTCTCTAATTATCCCCGTCCCATTGTTACCCGGGGGCGACCTATTCACACGGTGGGTGGTAATTATACAGGTGTGTTAATGGCCTGACTGGGACGCGGGGAAGTCTGTTCGCTGCGTGTCGCCTCCACTTGTGAAATGTTTGCATGTGTGAGAATGAGTTGAGGTCAAAGCGCCGTGGGTGTGTCTCTGAAGGTTATATGAGTTTTATTTGAATCGCATCGTGTCTCCTGAATTTGTCTATAATTCAGTGCATGCATCAGCTGTTAGTGTTGTAGGATTGGAATGAAAATGCACACCTGAGTCCAAACTGGTTTCTCTTGCATACTGGCTCTCTGGTTAAGTCTTCTCCGTGCCACCCTCCTAAGTCGCTCTATCAAACTCGAGTCCTCCGTCTTCATCCCGATCTCCTTCCCTGCAGTGAACGATTTTTTTTTTTATTTTCTTTTTGCCTCTCCAAACTTGCAACAGCCTGCCATTTCTGCACCACATCTCATTTGTTCATATTCTCTCTCGCACTTAATGTCAGCCAGCAGTTGCCATGGCGACGGCGAGGTGCTTGGGGGAGTGTGATTGCAGATGTTAGAAGAAGTAAACACACGGACTCAGACAAAGAGAAGAAAGGGGAAAACTAATAAAGGGGTGTATCCGCCGAATTAGCGTGTGAAGATGATTATAAAGCGCACGGCGTTCGCGCGTCGCTAAATTTGTCACAAAACGCCGGCGTGATTGCCTCTGTGAGAAACAATCTATAATTTCTGCATGCATATTACCCACCAGCTTATTATGCTCTTTGAGAATGTGTCTGCGAATGTGTTGGCAGTTTTCCACCTCTTTGTATTCAGGGAATGTTTTTCTGTTTGACCTTGTCCTCGATGTTTCCAACTCTGATATGAAGATCTGTGCTCGTTTGTTACCCTTTAACTATTCATGACATTCTGCGTCACAGAATTTAGGATTGTAAATGTCGGCGTTAATACCTTCTGTCCCGCTGCCAAGTTGAGCTTAATGATTGACATCTTGGAGATTTCCCTCGCAAACTAGCCGTGACTCTGCTTCTTTGACTGTCTCTCTCTCTCTCTCTCTCTCTCTCTCTCTCTCTCTCCCAGGGCTTCCTAAGTCGACGGCTGAAGGGTTCGATAAAACGCACCAAGAGTCAACCCAAACTTGACCGTAACTCCAGCTTCAGACACATCCTTCCTGGATTCAGGAGCGTGGACAATGACAGGTAGGCGTTTGTTGGTTGTGGTGATGCTGGTGTGTTTGTGTCTGTCCTGTCCTGTTCTGGTGTCTCTGGTTATTCAGGTCACCGTTGACATTTTTGTGTTGTGTTGTCAGTGTTTCGTGAAAACCAGTGAATCCTGAGTCTGCAATCTGTCACTTCTAATACGTCTCGCTCTTCCTCTCCGTAATGCATGATGATGAATCTGCCGTCCTCGCTTGTGTCACGCTGTGGTTGGTTTTTAGTTGGACTGTGTCATTCAACAACTAAGATTGAGCTTGAGCTGAAATGGGTTTCATTTTGCTTCATCTCACCTGAGGGCTGGATGGTAGAAACCTCTTACCTGCCTCTCTTACCTCGAGATAAGCAGCAGATGTTTGTGAACTTGCACTAAATGTATGAAATGTTATGATGAACATGTCAGATTTTACAAATACCAACATGGGCTACTTCTTTGTGACCTGTGGAGAAAGTCCAGTCCAGACTCCCTTAAAAAATCTTTGTTGGTTGTTGCTTCAGGAGAAACTTTATAAACTTTGTGATAAGCTGCCTACGACAAATTGTTAATTACTTGGACCTGCTTGTGAATTCGGAAAATATTATTTATTAAATTGTGTCAAAAAACATGCACATGTTGGTCTTTGCAAACAGGGAGATGTGCATCTTTATTTGCATATAGAGCCGGAAATTCAAGATCCAATCACAAGTGGTCACTCAAGACGCATGTGTAGTGTAATGCCAGTTGTGAATTGATGTACTTGGAGCTTCCACTTGTAATTACAGGTCTAACCAGTATAAACAGCAGATACACTGGCTCCTCCCGGTTTTGCTGAGCAGTGAATGAGACAATCTCAGATAGGTCAAGGCCACTCAAAGCACAACATCAAACAGATAGACCAGGTGATGTAAACTAAGTCGACAACTGTGCCAACAGGGACAGGAAACTAGAAAGCTTTATCACCTGAAGCAGGTACAGCAACAAGCCGTTATATTTCTTTGTGCTTTCCACCTTTTTTATAGAGACATTACACATGCTGTTGCTTTTTTAATAGCAGAAGATGTGGTGCCAATAGGTATGAATGTAACTGACTGAAGTTATGAGCTCATATAAGCCAACCTTTCTTACTTTAAGACTTATGCAAGATTGATGAGTTTTGTATAATTTATTTCTTTTGGATCAATGGATTTTTCTGCTGGCAGCTCACACAATTGTTCATTTTTCAGGTTCAGGGAATTTTCAGGTTCTGAAAACTTTTGAAGTCAGAAATACTTAATTTATACCACGATACTGTGTGTATTGATATCAACTGGAAAAATATGTCCGTGCCGCGCTCTTATTTTGAGTCTTCTGCCAACAGCGTGATCCGTGCGATGGCGTTTCGCTTCAGGCTGTGATAATTGCCCGTTTCTGATAACTTCTCCTCCTAGTTTCCTCAGGAGCTCAGCCACTTGGCAAACGTTTGCCCTCGCCTAACGACGTCAATTAAGATTCCAGACCAGGCCGTGTTGACCTGCAGCCGCACTCCCTGCTCACTCTGGATTTTTGATGGTCCTTTCATGCATGCATCAGTAACAGCTATAATTCCCTGCACCTATCTTTGCTGCGTCTGGAAAAAAGCCAAGGTGTCCATCTGTGGAGTTTAATTAACGGGGGTGCCGCTTTTGAAGAGATGTTCCACGGCTCTCGGTTTCAAAACTTGGAGCCGACTCGACGCCACTCTTCATACTTTTAATGAGGCATTAACATCACTGTCAAACTATCACAAGAGAACACTAGCAATTGTTCAGCGCGGAACATGGTGAACTATTCCTCTGGTGCGGTTGGACAAATTGAGCTCATACCTCCTCGTCTTTGTCCCGCTGTCTTTTCTCATTCTCTTTCCCACTTCTGCCCATTTCTTAAAAGCGTCTATCTTTCCAACCTCGCTCCCATCTATCCATTTCAAACTCATCACTCTCCAATTTCATCCTCGTCACCGCCCCCTCCTTTTCTCTATTTTTCAAACAATAGTGAGGTTTTCTTACCTATCAGCATTTATGTGTTTGCCTCTGATAAAGAGCTCAGCAAATATGGGACAGGAAATTGGAACGTCCAGGAGGTGTCTTATCTCGCCCGGTTTAACACACACACACGACATACACCTCGCTTGCAAATGCACACATTAACTCCTATATAATGATGAGTCCCCATAGTCTTATCCTCATGTAGCCGAAGAAGAGAGAGATGCCACCGCCAGAGTGCTTTCAAGGACATTACACGGGCAAAGGGTGGATATAGTAGTGTGTGTGTGTGTGGTGTGAAAAAGAGGTTGAAAGCATGAAAAAAGAGTAATGTGCTGTGAGAGGAGTCGGCGACACTCCCCCGTAAGCCTGGCAGCCGCCTCCCCACAGGGCGGAAGAGACTGCAGAAGAAGAGAAGACAGGCTTGGGAACTGGCAGAAGATGGGAAAGGAGATGATGAGAGGAAGGAGAGGTGGAGGGAGGAGGGAGGGAATCCTATACCCTGAAAACTCCCTGGTGTGCAGATGTGCCGGCTTGAATGTGCAGGGAAACATTTAGTATTCACTGTACATCTCTAACATTATAGGTTATGTTGAGCCGTGCACTATATTCCAGTGAGCTATATATTATTAAAGTTCATTAATATATTCTCATATTCTTCAAGCATTTTTATCATGATTAATTTGTGAGCGCAAACACGCAGCATCATACGAACACACACGCGCACATATTGAGTGTGTGTGCTAGCTGTGATGACATTGTTATGGCCTGTAGCCCGAGGCGGTCTCAGGAGAGCGACCTGCAGATGAGGAGCAGCTGGACTTCTCAAATGAAATATTCATCTGTGTTAATCAGAGGCAGGACACTCGCTGAACACTCCTATCTTTAGCGAAGCAGAAACGCAGCAGTGTGTGGACGCGTACGCACAAACACATACTGGATTGTTGTGTTTGCACTTCATTACACCGAACCCATCTTTAAAATACGGTCAGGTTATTTTTCTCAGCCTCTTCAGATGTGTGCACAATTTCCGCTCGAGCTTTCACTGACGCAGTTGAAGTAATTTTTAGGGCAACAGAGCAGGAAACCTATTAATTTTGCATATGCTGATTTAAGGCCACAATCAATTCTTAAGGATCCCGCTCCTATTCTTAAGGAGGAAAGAGAAATGTGAGGGCTGCACTGTAGATGGTTGATCCAGATGTTATCCCCATGATATTAAACTCATTTCTTAATCTGCACCTTTTTCTGGCACCATGTGTGTTTTGTGTTGCTCTGCTCGACATGTTATACTTGTATCTGAGATATCATCTGACCCTCACTGCTCTCATCTGATCGGCACTGACCTTGTCCGGACCCTGATGAGCATCACGGTGTTTGCAGCGTATCGGCTTATAGGCTCATTAGCGTCAGCAGAGCGCCTCGTTTGGACGGTGCAGCATATGGTGGGGGCTGATTTTTTTTTGATGAGCACATGGCAGATATTATTTTAGAAACAGAAAATAATTCAAGCACAGGAAGAAAGCACTTGCCTTTTCCTGTCTACATATACTGAAATGCAAATTTGCATAAAGGACAGTTTTATTCTAAGGTAGAGTTTTTGACCACTTGTAGCGCTGTGGAGCTGTTTTTATGTTTAGGTCCATATTTTGTTTGTAATGTGCCAATAAAAGCAGTGAAGCTAAAAACCATGAACGTAAGCAACTCAGGCTTTAAAATAGTTTAAAAGATTGTTTGAAAATCATGAGGAAGGAAATTCAATACTTTTATAAATACAGTGATTTTTGATTATCAGTGAATGTGTTTTGTGAGTTTACAAGAAAACTTAACATGATGCTTTAATTATGCTCCAGTTCAATCTAATTGAAAAAATAAATACTGTCCGGGTCTGTTTCCTTCAGTCGTGTCTCCTCTCTCTGCTGCTGCTGCTTTCCTCCCTGTTGCATCATGTCAGATGTCGCTGGTCAGTGTAATTCAGGGTCACCTATGTATGTGTGGTTTGAAGCAATAAGCAAAAAGTGCTTCTGTGTGTGTGTGTGTGTGTGTGTGTGTGTGTTTGTGTTGGATCTTGACTGACAGTGCTGTTCACCTACTGGGCCCTGCCACACCCACAGAAACACGCCCCCTTTTGCATAAATACATGTTTTCACACGCGCACACACACACACACACACACACTGATTTTACGTGTGTGACATCATTGCTGTCGACAGCACCCACCATCCTCCCGCCCATCCACTGTGTAATGGGAATAGTTGTGTGTGTGGAGTTTGCGGCCGCAGCAGAGGTTGGGTGGAACTGACTGATTGTGATTATGAGTTTGTGATTCTCTGCCTGTAATCACATGCATATCTGTGTGTGTGTGTGTGTGTGTGTGTCTTTGGTTAACTACAGCTCTCAGCACTGTGGGCACCAGTGACTCATGCGTTTTCATGGAAAGACTGTTTCTGTAACACAGCAGGAAGCTTCTCTTGCCTTCACTCACAGCTCGGGATATTAGCAGATCAATAAAACGGCTGAACCGATTTATTATATCCGCCTTTTCCTCTTCCTGTTTTTGTCCCCTGTCTCGCTCAGCATATGGTTTAATTATGTTTGCATTGAATACTGTACTGTACGCTGAGCGGTCGTACAGATGCATGCTGGGAGAGGCTTCTGAACTAAATAAAGGGTTATAGGAAATGGATGGATGGACACAACAAAGACATAATAACACAAACAGAAAGCAGAAGGAAAGATGGCAAATAAAAGAATGAAAAAAGGAAACAAGAAAAGAAAAAGAAGACTTGTTAGGATATAACATAATGTCATTGTTTTTACAATTCACATTATCCTGATGCAAGGATTAAAAGTACTGAGGTCATCAGTCCAATTCACCACAGTTTTTGACTTTGCACCAAAAAAACTTTATGACTTTTTTGATTATTTATTCATTACAAATTTGATCTCCCTGCACGATTATAAGGGAGATAAATGATGTTTCAAAACCTTCTTTTCACTCCAAAAGGAAAAATTCTCAGCAATTTTATTTTATTGAAGACATTTGATTTGAAGTTAGTCACATTTAAAGATTGAAACTGCATTTCTAATTAGTGTTTAATTACGAACCAATTTAAAAAACCATTGTCCATTTCCTGGAACAACACTTACCTCCGTGTCTTTACTTGCAGTTGCAGCTCTGGAACTTGTTCCTCTTTTACATTTAAAAGCACTGACCTAAACTCATTATTAGGGTTTGCATTATCTTACTCATCTTGTTTTGGATTGACAGCCACAGTTTCAGTGTGTGTTGTGAGCCTGTAACTCTGAATGACTTCTTATAACAGGATTCAAGAGCCCTCGATACAAACCCCCCTGTCAGTTTCCATGAAGCTGCACCGATGGGTGCTGTGGTAATTGTTGCAGGTGGGGGTGCTGGAGTGATAGATAGAGAGCAGCATGGTGAGAGAGTGAGAGACATCCATCCATAAATCCAATAAAGTGATGCCATTTAGAGTTATTAAATTCTGTAAACATTCCCCAGGTGGTTCCACTGTAATATCCAACCTTTTTCTATTGCTCCCTCCCTTCTTCCCTCCTTCCCTCCACACCTCGCTCACTTACTTACTGACATTCACTTTTTGCTCTCCCAGCATCCCAGCATCTATTAACCCTTCACGTTTTAAGCGGCTTCTCCCGTTTCTCCTCTCGCTCTCGAATTCTTCCGCTCTCTCTGCTTTGCCATCATCTGTCACTTTCGTCCTCTCTTATCTGCTCCCTTCATGCTAATTTGTTATGTTTGGAGCTGTTGTTTCGAGCCGCGGTTCACTGGTGGATTTCTGCTTCATTAAACCCAATCCAGCGCTCGCAGACTCGTCCCTGGATCCTCTGCTCTCCCTCTCGCTGCCTTCTCTTCTTCATTTCGAGCCACTGCACCAGCGTCCTCCTTCTCCTCCTCCTCCTCGCCTCTCCTCTTGTTCAGATTTGTCATAATTTGCTCATTCCCAGACCTGTTATCTCTCCTCATTTTGTGGGGGGGGAAATGTCTCTTTCCCGCTCCCCTGATGCTGAAGGTCATGTGCTTGTTGATCACATGTGATTAACTTAACTCCTGTACAACACAGACTACATGATATCAGCCTGATTATGACCCAATCCGACACATGTAGGGCGTCGGGTCGGGCATCAATCATTTTATCGTGTGTCACAGTGGATGACAACTGATGACGCATCTGGGATGCTTCACGACATCCCGACAAAAAGACGAGCAACTGTTTTTGGTTGCCACAACGATTGTCCACAATGTGTTTCAAACAGGATCGCAGAACACTCTTCCTTGCACAACTGTAAACATGGCGCACAACTGTAAACATGGCGAAACAAAAAATGAATGGTTGTTTGTGCTGCGAGGGGGAACTGTAACACAGAGGTCAAAGGTCAAAGTTACCCTTTAGGCTTTTCTGAGGAATAAGCACCCATGTACACCAGCATTGGTTGTTTACTTTCTCGTTCCCGGAAGTCAGTTGCAAGCACCTTCTTCCTGGTGACATCATGCATCATGAAAGATGATTGGTCAGAAAGAATTTCCGACTCTGTATTCACCTAATCTGACACAATGACCGTCATAGCAGACAGAAATATTGTGTAGTTTGAACCCAGAATAAAATTGTATTGTCAATTTATTATGCCATTATTTATTCACTTATTCATTCGCTGCATGATCTTCTCAAATGTTGAGTCAGAGTTTATTGGTGATAGCAGGCCTGGACACTGTCATAATGTAATAATGGACTTAGTAGTGACAATAATCAAATGCCCAGTTACAGATTTTCTTTTTGCAAATCAGAAGAAAAAACAACAGCAGTGCTTTCATTACGTTCATTGCAGCAGTATAATTAGGCAGAGGAAGAGCGCATCCTTCTCCCTCTCCTCTCTTTGGCGTCCTTCCCCTCTCGCCATCTCATTTGCAATGCATCAGCATGATTCTGTGTAGATGAAACAGAGCTCTCAGGGTAATAATGTGTTGAACAGAGCAGGTTTCACCTACCACTGTGCATGATTAAGCTCTATCCCGTACAGACTAGGATGGATTCAATGAACCCGTCAATAGCATCTCGAAACTTAATGTCTCTAATTTGCTGATGATTATAAGGCTTCATTGCATTATCTCTTTCTATCCGAGATTATAATGAGGATTTTATTAATTCAAGAGTAATGCAGTGTTGTTTAGGTACTTAGGCGGAGGTGGGTGTTTGGAAAAGGTTGATTTGTCCTGCTTTCATAAACTGAGTGCTCTTCATTTGCTTCAAGGACGGAGAAGGCTATTCAGTTTTGAAGCTCTAGCACCCAGGCTAAATGTGTATATTTTTCTGATTCAGTATTCTGCGAGAGTCAAACAGAGGTTTTGTAAATTGATATTCAAGGTTAGACGTGCTGGTACCCGAAGTAGCTTAAATACATTAACTAAGATCAACTCTCTTGAATGAGGCTGGTGTTGGTGGTTCAGACTCTTACAGACAAAGAACATTGGCACCAACTTACTGAAACTCATTTGCACAAACACACTTTTGTAAGTATTTACAAGTCAAAATGTTAAATATCTTCAGATGAAAATTGTTCTCATTCTATCTAAAATATTTAATGAAGTGAGAATCAGAATCAGTTTTATTGGCCAGGTATGTGTACACATAAAAAAGGATGTGACTCCGGTTTCTCTTTGCTCTCTTACTTGCACGGAAGTGGACTAACAGACGAGGTGAACATAGGCAGGTTTCTCCTAAACCTTGAGACTTTAGTGCAAAAAATATATAGCAGAGTGCAAAAGTATGCAGAAATATGTGCAGCAATAAATATGGTTAGTCTCTGTAGAAGTATAATATAGTATAATATAAAATACATTATTTACTGGTGAACGTTTTGTTACTAACTTGTGAGTTTAAAGTTGCGAACTACGAGAGGCCATGAGTAGTAATACTGTCATAAAATCTTCTTTGTAAACTGCACGAGTCGAATGATGCACAAATTATAGCCTCCAAAATATCCACACATGTTTTGCACAGTCCTTCAAACAAATCCAAGAAAGCTTTGCGGTTGAAGGCTCCATTATGATATGGTAATGTACAATTAGATTTCCATGGTTCGCAGCACAGTTTGAAAACCTTTGCCTTGTTATTTACCTCCTTTAAGGAAAGCGCGCGTCCCTCATCCCTGTAATAAAGAGACACAATGTGTGAGATTTGCGTTGGACCAGATGAGTCTAACTTTCGCTTCGGTGTATGTGTATGTTGCTTCTCTGATCACTTTGCCATCTGCATAATTTGTTGCCGAATCATCCCCAGAGCAATCCCAGTGGTGTTGACACCTGCCCAGCTGGTAGGTTTCTGTGGCTTGGTTGATGTTTAACCCTGCTGGGCCTTCTGTGAGCCCGGGCGAGCATGGCCAAGGGTCTGCTCTCTTTCATTCTCTCCCCGGGTAATGAGCTGTAATGGATAGGGCCTTGGGCGTGACAGGAATACAGAGGGCCCCATCAAAGCGGCGCCCCGTGCATCCCTTTTAAAAGACTGCTCAGTACGCATGCAAACACTCGTTTACGCATTCATTCCTCTCTTAATCTAGTCCCGTCACAAGCTTTTCAGTTATTCATCACGCAGCTGTATTATAGATGTTCTAACTTTGTTGCCTTCTTGCTTTTTGCTGCATGAAAACTAGAGGTAAAGTGTAACACGAGAGTAAAGAGTTGGTCATTTATTTGGGTGTTTTATCCATAAATAGTTTTCATATCCTGATGGGAAACTCTGACATATCACACTTGAGAGTTGGCACCAGAAGAGTAGTGAATTTACATCCAGTTAGAGAAGTAACTTCTCTCATGTCTGATGGCACCGGACTCTTCAACCTCCACTTTTCACCTGAAATAATCCAAAAACATTTTGGCCAGAGAAAAATCTATTTGGGTAGGACGTGCAAATACATTCTATATACTGACTAAACTCGTGCACACACACACACACACACACGTAAAAGAGTTCAGTGGCGCTGACAGTCCAGATGGTTCTCAGTGACTCTTACAGAGCCACTAAATTACCATAGTGATGACTCTGGATGGTTTCTCGCCACTTTCTCTTCACTAACGGGCGTCTCTGCCACTTTACTGCTCACCTCACACACTCATTGTAGGAGTCTGTGTGTGCATGTGTGTGTGTGTGTGTATGGTGTAATCTTTGTTTTCATTCTGCCATGGACTAATAAATATTGCAAAATTCAGACTTTCAGACTCAGCCTCTGAGATGCTGTGGTATGAATTTCACTGCACCAAACTGACTTAGAGGGAGAAGAAAAATCTTCATCTTCACAATTTATTTAAGTCTTAATTACAATTAACTGGTGATAATGAACTATAGTGACATGACAACATTCAAATGGCCAAAATTAAGCTCCAGAAAATGTATAATATTTTTTTTTTTGTCTTGTTTTTTGATGATCAAATATTCAAGTATAGGAAAGCAGATATGATGAGTTCAGAGATGGTTTATGATTCCACTTTCACTCTGATGACTAGAGCTGGAATGATTAGTTGATCGAAAGAAAATGAATCACCAACTATTTTGATAATCAATGAATTGCTTTAGTCATTTTTCAAGACAAATGTCAAATATTTGCTGGTTCGAGCAAACAAAGGAAAACGTCAATTTGGGTTCTAGGAAATTGTGATTCTTCGATTCATTTTATAGACTAAATCATCAATTGATCAATTGTGGAAATAATCAGCAGATTAATCAATAAAGAATCTTTACTTGCAGCCCGACTGATGACTGCACCTGTGGTACAGGGTGATATGAGGAGAAAGAGTAAAGGGAAATGTGTGCTGCATCCTAACTTACCAAAGTTCCAGCACTTGAAGCAGGGAAGTTTTGTTTTTCCTACATTGCCACTTACCATCTGTCTATCCAGTATGTTTAGATAATTTGCAAAAGGCAACCTCTTTTCAAGTTTCAGCTGTCTGATCAACATCATCCTTCCTCACTTCTGTTCCTGTTTGCGATGCAAGCCAGCAGTGATCTGGCAAGCTGGCTCTCCATCCAGATTTTCGATTGGTCCTTCTGACTTTGCAATCACAGGTGGCTCGAATCACCAGGAACTGAACACAGGCTGCATCCAGAATGACGGCCTCGTTTACTCCTTTACTCCCCGTGCAAAACTCAGGACTTAACTCTATAGTGAGCAGTCGATTGAGATGTTGGATACTAATAAATCACTGACAGATACAGCGTCATCAAAAGCGACGTCTATAAATTGTCGTGCACTGCATTGTGGGATTGCAGAAAGTGGTGTACATGCCATGGATCCTACTCTTCTTCCATTGACAGGCCAGACTTCCTAAATGTGTGCAAACTGGCTTGCAAAGATCAGCTGACCACCCGTCAGACTGTGTTAGCTCATGCAAACCGGTGCACAGTCTTTGTTCACCAGACTTCAGTTACTTATTAAAACAGAAATGCTTCAGTCTTTTCAGATCTCCTTCCTGTTTGTATCACTGGAAACCTTCAGGGCGTAAAATCCATGTCTTCCCACCGTCTTATGACCTGCCTTCTTACATCAACTCCAACAATTCTGAAGGTTTCTAACTTTATTGAATTGCACGTCTCTGCTGTTATTTCTACTTCACATTTTTCTAAATGAAGTGTTATATTCTAAAGTGTGTTCAGAAGCCTTGGTGTGATGGAGCACTTCACACTTTGATTCAGCGCGGATGAAGCCTAAAGGGCTTATGGCGCGCTTCGCCGGCCGCCGGTCGCTCCTCCAGACGCTACCTCATCAAGGTCAGACTGTCGTGGTGTATGGGAAACAATAAAACTAATAATAATAATAAACTTTATTTGTTTAGCAGCTTTCACACAAGACATGCGGCTCAAAGTGCTTTACAACTAAGACATTACATGTACTAAGTGCTTCACATAAAAAAGACACAGAATGAACATAAAAAATAGGAAAATTAAATGGAAAATAAAAGTCACTTGATAATAATAGCAGAACTAATATCAACATGTACGAAAACAGGGATAGAATGACATAACTAACATGAAATAAGATGGAGAATAAAACCCTCTTGACAATAAAAATAAGATAAAAAATAAGGATGAACATAAGATGGAACATAAACCCACTGAATCATGATGGAGATAAAGTTAAAAACACAGAATGCATAAAATCAGAAATACAAACAAGAGTTTCAGGCCTGTATCAAGAAAGTCATATTAAAAATATTTCGCTTCCCAGATATCTATACGCAGTGTGTTCTGTAGCTTTGGGGCATAATTGACAAAAGCTGCATTCCTGATTTTCTCTCTGCTGTTTGTGACTCTCCAATAAACCAGCAGCAGATGATCACAGTGTTCCTGAAGGCAAATAGTGAACAAGGGAGCAAGCAATGTAACTTCACCCATTAAGGGCTTTGTATATAAGGAGGACCTTAAAATCAATTCTAATTGTTACAGGAAACCGGTGCAGAGCAGCTCAAACCAGACGCGGTGTGCTGTCGTCCTCTTGGTTCTGGTAAAGAGCTGAGCTGCAGAGTTTTTGGATGAGCTGAAGTCTCTCTGTGAATCTGTTTTTCAGCATCTTTTTGATTTATAAAAAGTTTGCACTTTGCCAGGTTTCTGATGATGTTTTCACTTGACACTTCGATCTGAATCAACGACCAAGATTTGTAACTCCGGTTATGTCCTCGTTTAACTTCAGGAAATTATTGCTCACCCATTCATTTGTGGCCAAAAGACAGGTAGTAATCTGCATTAAGGCTTGGCCATTGTGACCCAGATGCACTGACAGAAAGGAAAAACACACTGCAGATTGGCTGTTTTATTATTTGAATGTTCCAGCCTCATCACACGTCTCTATAGTAGATCACATTCAACTAATGTTCATTAATGTGATGCTGTTGCTGTTATTTATCATTCTTTCTGATGAATACACCCATTTTTATGCTCTGTTAATAAATCACTATCGCTGTAATATTTAGTATCTCATAATGCTGAAACTGAATCAAACTCAAAGAGAAGAGAGAGACTGGCATATGTGGCGTAACAGCAGCACGGCTCCGCTGGTGCAGCCTGACCTAGTTAGAAACAAACATTTAAGGTGCCGAGCCGCCTGTTTACCTCCCTGCCTGCTCACAGCTCCTCCTTTGAGCACGAGGACGGACGAACGCTGAAGTCAAAGGTGCTTCACATTCCACGCTGCGCTCTCCTGTCGCACCCATTTACATTCACCAGATAAACATCGTAAAACAGCATTTTGTTTTCGTCAGTCACGAGCTTTCAGACTGATTCCTGGAGTCCGATTCCCACTGTTGCATTCTTTACTTGGCTGCACTGCATTGAACACTCTCTATATTCAGAATTGTAAATATAGGGACAAACACTGAAGTGAAAAGAGAGATGAGATGGCGCCAGACAGATCTCAGTATCCCTTAAAAAAAAAGGGCTGTGTTCTCTGAGTGCTGTCATTGTTAGCTGGATTATGTCTGGGTCAGACGTTCGGCTTTTCATTGTGCATTTACAAACCCTCTCAAATAGCTCCCTGCACTCAGACTGCACTCTTGTCCTTATATCAGAAAATGTTGTTTTTTTTCAGATGGCACATTCACAGCATTTCGAGTCATTGTTCGCGAAATGTGCTGCACTTTACCGAACCGCACATGACATATTTTAAGTTTTGTAAGTGAGATGCAGAAGTTTCTCTGTTGTGTTCATAATTGTGCAGAATTAGAGTGGGTTTTTCCACTGGCTGTTTCAGATAATGTTACCTTTAAAGGTAATAATGATAAATAATGATGCTTAATAATTAGAAGGCTTCGACATTTTCATTTTTGACATCTGATTTGAGGGCAGCAACTGGGACAATTAAGCATCCGACGATCAAAACAACGATGTCTAGACGAGAGAGAGAGCGCGCATTGCAAAAATAAAATACTTGTTCTTCCAATTTATGCTTATGCAACTTGGTTTTGTTTAAAAATGCCCTGAGCCAACACAGCCTTGCTTTTGGGTTACAGGTGTGAAATTTCATAAGCACTAACATATTTTACATTTAAGCGACAAATCTGTTTCCACCTCCTGTTTATTTCTGAGTGAACTAAGCAAAGAAAGACCTTAGAACATGATGCAGTTCACTACCAAACACTGTGCTCTGTGAATTCACCCTAGAGTTTAAGCAGCCATCACTTTCTCTGTAAGAATAAGTAATTAATCTCTAATCCACAACAGGCCATGCTGAGATTGAATTAAAATCAGCCTTTTGGTCAAATGCTGTTGCAGTTAAGGAGTTTAAGTTCTAAGAAGTCTTTAGAGACTGTAATGAACCTTTGTTTGTATTTATTTACTGTATAAATCTGTATTTATTGAATACTTATAGATATATTTAGTGCTTTCGATTTGCTGAGTGACTGAACTGTTTGTCAGCTTCAGGAGGAAACAGGTGGCCGAGATGCTTTTCATGATTTCATTAAACCCAACAATGTGACCAGTGCTTTTGTTTAGACAGGGTGTGAACTCGGAGCTCAGTATCTGTACCCTCCTCCACAAACCCATTGTGTGGTCATTTGGTTTACACGTGTGTGTGTGTGTGGGGGGTGTGTGCGAGGGGTGAGGGTGATGTCATGTTTGATGACATCATTGCAGACGTGCAGGGAGTGCAGATTAGTGGCTCTTCTGAACCGGCTCTCCACAGCTGTCCCGCCTTATCGGTGTGTCCCGCCCCGGCCCTTTATCCCCCTGTGCCAGCTCTGCCAGTGTGTAAGCTCTAGAAATAGCCTCGAACTCACCCTTATCTCCTCTGCCAGTCTACCAATCCCGGCTCAAATTGAGCATGGCAAAACCCTCCCACCCACATTCCAGTCTCACTACTACCAACCCTTTGGCCGGCCCCGTCGGCCAAGTGGCTCTGCCAAAGCCGAGCTCCAGCCTAATATGTACAGTGTTTTTCTGTCTGAGCCTCAGCGTGAGTCCCAGCTGAGCCGAGTCCATGCTCAGGGCAGGTTGGCGGCTCATGTAACCCCCCACCACCACCACCACCACCACCACCACCACCTCCCTGCCAGCAACAGTGGAGGTAGCAGCAGCAGTAGAGGCTGACAGGGCCGGCAGCACACCTCGCACAAGAGTTGACAGGACAAAGAGCACACACACTCCCACTGGAGCCACACAAGGGGGGCAGGGCCAAGCTGGGCTGCAACACACACACATGCATGTGACCCCCCCGCCACCACCTCCCCTCTTGCACACCATATGCAGGCTCCTCCCTGCGCAAGGAAACAGAAATGGGAGGTGCAGTCAATCACTGACAGTGAAAGGGAGAGGGTTTAGCTGGAGTTAGAAAGAAGGGGGGAGAGACAGCAGAGGAGAAAAGGGGACAAACCTCCATCATTCCCAAATCAGAGTCAAGTGTCGGGGCACCCTCAAAATTCATTCATGCGGACCGAAAGAAAACAAACAGAAGAGAGTGTGTCCCATTTCAGAGACAACACAGGAAGTAGGGCATGCTCCGTGCAGGGTGAGCGAGAGCGAGGGGTGGGAGAAAGAAAGGAGGAGAGGGAGCAGCGAGAGAGGGAGAGCACTGTAGAGCTCGCTCTCCACCCCTCGTCTTAAAGCAGCAGCAGGAGGAAAGAGAGAAGGAGTCAGGCAGAGGAGGAGGAAGAGAAAGCACAAGTAAGGAAGCAGAGAGGCGAGCAGCAGTCTGCATCGGCAGCAGGAGGGGGGGAGAAAAAAATGGAGCTTTGAAATCGCCTCTGCCCCTCATCCATCTCTGCCTTTTATTTTTCCCTCCCCTCTTGTTCTCTGGCTCAGTCTCGGCTTCTCTCTCTCCGCCTGCCTTTGATTGTTCTGTGGAATTCTGACAATGCCTGGTGAGTGTTATCCTGCTTTTCACATGTCACTCGCCGTCCTTTGTGTGTGGGTTTGCTCGGGTTCACGCAGTGGGAGATGATTTTTTTTTCTGCGTATGTGTGGCCACGAATAGAAATGTGGACTTGTGTGTGTGTGAGAGGATGCTTCATTGAGACTGTTTACGCTCCTCTGCCTCTGTGTGCTGTGGATACTCCAGCTGTGCTCTCTCCTCTTCCTCCTTTTGCTCTCAGTGACAATGCAAGGGAGGCTGCTCTCCTGAGCACACACACACACACACACACACACACACACACTACATCCTGCGTACATTCAGGATACTCAGAATTATATAATTGCTTTCAAGTCCCAAAGGGTTTTCATTCAGAGCAGTGCATGTATTATCATATGTAACACCAGAGAGGATGTTGCAGAGACCACATCCCAAATGTAGCAACATCGCACAAAGCTGGCCTGTGTGACGGAGGGCAGCCAGCTAACACAAATCAGATGACCGGGCCACGCTGCGAGGTCAGCCGCTGGTTTTTTGGCCCATCAGTCCAAGTCGTATGTTGGAGGCAATTAGCAGTTTAAAGGATGGAGAGTTTGGGAGTCTCGGAGAGCAACAGCTCATGTCATTCCAGAAACATTGCAATGTCTGCACACGAGAGGAGGAGAGTGAAAGGATCCTCTTGGTGGTTAGTCATCATTTTGTCCCAGCCTTGGGCAGTTTGTAATCCATTACACTCTTGTATTCTATTAGATTCAAAGTAATCTCAAAATATCTTATTCCAGATATATTTAGATTTCATGGTTGGATTATTATATGTATTTACAGATAATGATTAGATTTTTCCACAAGCATGTGAAAATTCATGGTCCACTTAATGCATCATACACAGTTTTACAGCTGCAGCAGAAATCACACGGGCGTAAAAGACACTGTACACGTTACTTACATGCATGGAATTAGTCAGCAGCCGACACATCGAGTATAATTAATTTAAGTTATTCCAGTTAGTCGAGTTGTTCCATTTTAATTTGTCTCATTACGATAAAACACAGAAGCAGTCAGTAAGTGTTGAACGCAAACTTCCCTGTCTCATTATGCAGGAAGAGTTTGCAGAACAGCACTAAGCCAAACATTTATTTTCCTCTGAGGTGACTTCACGGGAGGAAGCCATCTTTGGTTTTGTAAACACATAAATGATAGTTTGATGGTTGTGTCGCTTGTTTACTGCAGTGTGCTGATATGCTTCGGTGTGAGAGCTCAGCTGGTGGTCCTCTTGATTGCAGCCCGCTGTTGAGCCCTCCAGAACTAAACCGAGCTCGACTCCTGCACATTAGGCTGGAAGCATTTGTGTCAGTCTGTGTTTGTGTGCATTAACAGAGCGATTCTTATTTCTCTCCCTCCTAGCCCGGGGTAATGTATCTGCTCAAATGCATGAGCAAATGTTTGTGCTCACATTCATATATGCACATATGCATATGTTGTGAGTGTTTTAGCATGTTCCAGCAGTTCCTATTTTAGGTCAGAGCCTGCTAACCAGTAGCCTAGACGAAGGATGGCTGAGCGAGAAATAGAGCTGTTAGTCATTTTCGCAGCCTTAAACATGCAGTTTGAGGAAGAGGGAGAGATGAATGTGAGATGGAGATGAGACAAACAGTGTGAGAAAATTGGAGCAAATAAAATGAGTGAAATGAAGACAAAATGTGCCGACAGTCTGCTGTTGTTTATGTTCCAATATTTCATGTCCTACTTGTGCATTATAGCTTATGGATGCTGCTCTTAATCCCAGCTCTTGGACTCAACTTATGTAATGCACATATCATGAACACTGATATAGATTATAATGCAATCACTTCCTCGATATATCTGTGTTGCAGGGATATATATAATAAAAGTATAAAGGGAATAAATGTAGAGCTAAGCTTTGTACAGCGTCTACTCTTTCTCATCTCGTTGCGTCATCCTCCGAGTGCTCTGTCTCTGTGTAATTACTCTGTCATAGATCATCTCTGTGATGTCCATTGATTTTCTGAGAGCTGATGAAGTGGAGCAGAGCATTTGATCAGACACATTCACGGGGAGGGAGGCGCGGGTCAGCGCCGCGCCCAGGGACCGCTCGAGTGGGGGTCAAGAGGTCTGAGCCACTGGCGGTTTAGAGAGGGGGGAGGGAGACGCAGCCACGGTTTAACACTTAATCAACAACTCTTAATCGTGACCACACAAACATGGGCATCCAGCAAAGACAGGGGTTTGTTTAGGGTTATTGTGTGTGTGTGTGTATTGTCTGCGAATAGTTATGTAATTCATGCAATTTTCCAATGTATTGTCACTGTCCAGAAAATCAGGTAACTCCAAATCTCAAAGACTGAGTTGTTCCTTAATGGATTGAGAACATTCTCTTGTTTCTTAAACTAAATGAAGAATTTAGAAACCATTTGGATTATTTGAAAAATGCAGAGTCACCAAGCTGAAAACAGCTGTTTCCTTTGAGAAGCTGACATTTTGGAGCTATATGAATGACATGTTGTTTTAATACGCAATATTCATGTTTGCTGTTTTCTTTATCGTCCCCAAGTTTCATATTTGCAACAACAATAGTTAAGTTTCAGTCTCAGTTTCTGTTTTGCATTAGAGGATGTTCGAACTGGCATCAAAACGGTCTAACACATTTTAAATGGTTCAACTGAATCCAACAGTTGCATTCAAATATACAGGATTCAAACATTTATAGGAGATTATGGACATTCGACACACACAGTCACATGGATAACACTGAGGCTTGTATTAGTCAAAAAGATGAATCTGAAAAGGATTTCGAGCATGAAAGGGAGAGAGAAAGACACAAAAATGTCTTAATTTCCATGGGCTTGTATTCACGACTTAAACGCTTTGAAATTTGCGGCGCGCTGCAGCAAATTGGAGGTTAGAACATCGTCTTCAGTCTCGCCGCCGTGAATGAAAGAGGGTTGAAGCGGGTTGCGCCGAAGATGTACAGTAAATTATGTGGATCTCCTCAACCCTGCCTGGGAGAGGATGAAAGAGGAGCATATGCTCGTGATGGGGCAGCGTTGTATGCTGTCAATAATTGAATCACTCATTCGCTCTCTCCTGCCCTGAAGGCCGTAGTGCAGAGTCAATAGGAACAACAAGAGAGGAGAGCTCTCAAGCATCGGTCTCTTTCCGTCCTTCCTCTCTCGCGCTCTTCATCTTTGTCTTTATGTCTCTATTTTACACAAACAAACACAGTGAAGCACTGATGTCACCGCCCCGTCTCCGGTTCATCTGTGTGCCCGTCTCTCTACAGTAAGCTGCTTTACATAAATGAAATGGAGGGCAGGCTATAGAGGGATGAATGAAGGGATGGAGGGAGGGATCTTTAATGCCTCTGTTGCTTTTTCTCTCTCTCACTTCTCGTCCTGTACCTCCTTCAAGAGAGGTGCTACTTTTAGATTAGGCTCATCTTTGAACAACATTGCAAACAGTGGTTTAATACAAGAAGTCATATTCAAATGACAGTCAGTGGTGGTATAACAAATCTCTGACAAACTTTCTTTTTCTCATACGTATCATCTATATATATCATCATGTTGCCCAGTTACTACATGCGAGAGGTTACCTTCCAAATTTAACATCAGAAGTGTCTAATTAAATTTCACTTGTAGCCCAGATTCAGCGCCATAGCATTAACAGTTATTATTCTTGGTCTTACCGTCTCACAGTCATTTTCATATTCTCTCCACTTGAGTCACTGGAATGCTGATGTGAGTTTGCTCTTCTCTCTCGGTCTGATCATCTTTTCCTCCCTCTGCCTTCCTCTTCCCTGCCCTCTATCAACACATACTTGTCCAACATGTCTCACCCTCTCTCCATCCACCACCCACTTCTCTGCCATGCAGACTTGTGGAAGCTTGCCTGGAACGTACTGCATCCACCGATTATTTTTTTTCTCCGCTTCCCTCCCTTCTTCTCTTTACCTCCGCGCAGGCAGGTGGTGCTCTACTAAACAGGTTAGTGGTTAGCGGGGGAATGACTTCTCCGAGGCGAGGCCTCTCTGGGACGGCCTACAGACAGACAGTTAGTGGAGAGAGCCCTGTCTCTCCCGCCCTCTCTTATGACCCCGTCCTGTTGCAGTCTACTGCTGCACACATGACCTCACCCGTATCCACCCACACACTCCTTGGCACGATTTTACATGGATTTTTCTGATTCTGATTCTCTGTTTGTGTGTGTGTGCGTGCACAGAAACCGTGTCTGCAGAGACTAATGCACATGCAAAATAACAAAGTCGTGCACCCACATGACTCACTGAGCACAGAAGGCTATTGTTCAAAATATTTTTTCCCATGAATAATCTAGATTTTGAGATCGTTTTCTGCATTATTTTCCGGCTACAGTGATCACAAACTTCCATGGAGAGAATAGCCTTGCACTGTCCCACATTATATTTGGGAGTAGTCACACTCCAAACAACCCTATGAGCTATGATATTATCGTGACCCAGACCAGAAGAATGAGGAAATCCCCCTGAGTGTTTAGTCTCCAAGCTTTGCCTTGGCTTTGTAGTTAACCTTTAGCCAGCCATTCTCCAAAACAGCAAGGCATGCAGGTCTGTTTACTTGTGATAAGAGCAAGCAATTCTAATCCATTGCATCGGGAGGAACAAATGCATTAAACCTCCTCCAGTTTCACCCCTCAAATGGTACTTAAATTGTTTTGGAGCTGGAGAACCGGTCCACCTATAATGGAGTGCAAAGACATTTTCTGCTGTATAGTTCACAATGAATTCCACTGTGGAGGTAGAAAACTGCTATCAGCTGCTGCAGAGTTTCACTTAAGTCCTTTTACATAGTGACGTCTATGTAATTTCTGCCGACTGTTGAATGATTGAGCTGAATTTTTCCCCCGTCGTTCAGTAAAGCATTATAATAAGAAATACCGACAGTGGTCCGTGACAAACTGGACCTGTTTCCCTGTAATTATTTCACAGGAGATGACTGGCGTTTCTGGGGCTTTGGCTTTATTTGGAGCTCAAACATGGGTTTGAATCGAAGCGTCTCTTGACAGCATGTCTCAGCTTTGACATCAGTCTTCCCTCACTGACTCGCCAGCTATGTGAAAACAAGCATACAATACATCTGGCATTGCGTCTCCTCCCTAAACCTGGCTGGCCTCATTTTCTCCCGCTCCCTCTTTTCCTTTTTTGTGCCTTCCTCCCCTCTTTTTTTTTCATTCTCCCTTTTCCTGGAGTCCCCCTCTCCAGGCCAAGGACCCAGGATTTTCCCACAGAGTGTGCTGCTGAAGGCTGAACCATTGTTTCCTGCTTCAGGGAAACAGGGAGGGAGGGAGGGAGGCTGACTTCCTGGCTGCCAACTCGGGGTCTATGTCAGTGTGAGAAAAAGCAGGGGAGACAGAGCTGATGATGACGGAGGAGCTGTGGATCCTTTGGCTTTAGCTAGAAAATTACAGACGTTGCTATATTTCTCTCACAGTAACGCCTAAATAACTTCATAAAAGGCTGTCGGCTCTTTCGCCTCCTTTTTTTGGTTTAACTTTTTGCTTTCTCTAATTAAGGACAGAGACAGTAGGAGTCAGCGCTGCCCTTTACTGTACCTTAGATGCACGGTGAGCACTTATTTTGGCAATCTGAAAACACATTTTAGATTATTGTTATGCAACTACAGATGAAGTTGAAGCTAGATATAAAACATGCAGAAAAAGAAGAGAGATGTCGAAAGAGATCAAGATAAAGATCAACTTTACATGATATTATTATTTGAAAATGATAAATAGCATGAATCAATTGTAGCTGTTGTTTATTTTGAATTTTATTATATCCAACCCATCTTACCTTCATCCATGAGTCCACGTCACGAGCGTGGTATTCCTCGCCTTACTTCATCACAATAAAAGGTTACGCTGGGCAGGCCCGTCCCAAATAAGAGTACTGTCTTTTTAAAAAGGGATGTGGAGAGGGGTGTGTTCGTAGCAACAGACATCCTTTGGGAGCGGTGTGGTGTAACTCAGAGGGCAGAGACTCCAGCCACGTTCCCAGAGACTCAAAAATAGTTGGGAAAACACTGAGACCCGCCGCTGGTGAGGAATGCGACCCAAACTGAAGTCGTGCGTTTTGTGGATCCGGCTCAAAGAGCTTCTGCTGGACAATGTTTCACATATTTAGCAGATCGTAAGTGTCGTTTGTCTTTAATTCTTCATTCTTGTGTGAGCTTGCCGCTGCGGATGGTCGGAGCACAGCTGCACACTGTGGTTTCTGAAAACCTCTGGCTCCTGCATCCACCCACGGTTCACTCAGGACTGAACATTGTGGCTTCAGCTAACTCTTTCTCGCTGCCCATAGGTACGGAGTAAAGTGCTTTCTGTGTTGAATTATGAAAGTAAAGAAAGGTCAGGATAGTTAATTAAAAGAGAGGAAAAGTGCTGCACATCTGAATAGTTGGAGAGGAAGGCGCTGAGAGAAAAACGAGGACACGTTTAGACTTGAACACGAAAACTATTCGGTGCCAGAGGCAAATCTCGGCTTTAAAGTGCAAATAAGATCTCGGTATTGACAGCACTTTACAATTTAGAGCCAATTATGTGCTAAAGTTACTTCACCTGTCTAAATCTGGTATTAATAAAAATGCAACCATGAAAGTGGGAACAAAGTGGGAGAAGCAGTGTTTGCAGAGATCATAGAGCAGATATTGTTTTTGCCATGTTGCGTGGGAAGAAAGTCTCTGCCCTCTTTTTTCCTCCTTGTGAACCTGAGTGTTTGCCTGTTTCTTTGTCCAAATGCCACAGAGATGTTTGAATATTCAGGTCAAGAAGTGAAAAATGCACTTCCTCATCTCCTCTGCTCCTTTGCACATGATGTTATCTGTTCCCAAAGCACTTGACAGTTATGCAAGAGAAAAAAAGCTTCATTAATTTATATTTTGCTCGGGTTCCTCGTAAAAATTAGAATGACAATCGTGCTTTTATTTCTGTGGAGTTGGGCCTTTCTTTGCTTTACACAAACACAGCGGTGTCGTGTAAGTCCACACACTTTAGCACGTGAGCACAGATGCACACACTAATAACATGACCTTGGCGTGCCTTAAGTATTCTCAGCCTCACGGTCAAGGCTGAGTCATACCCTCTTATATGTCGCTTGTCTTGCTCCTAATAGTCTATTATTGTTGCTGTGCAGCTTTGTGGTGAACTCATACTTGCATTTCCACCATTAAATGACAAATCAATAATGGCTAATGAGGAATAACAAATAGGAAATGTTAAAGTGCAAGATTTGTCAGTGTGTGTGTGTGTGGGTGTGTGTGTGTTTGTGCCAATGGAGCGAGTAATTAGTAATAAAACATCTACAGTATAACCAATAATAGCGTTTTATGGTGTAATACCTCACTGATTCATGTCTTGCTCTTCTCTAGTTAAGTCAGGTTCTAATGTTGAAGGACAGACTCTCAAACCAGTCTGACACCTCACCGCTCTTCAGGGTTTAACAGTAAGAATCGCTGGATGGCCCCAAGCCAGATGATAAGTCAGTTAATTGGGCAGGCATTGGCCCAATTAAGCTGGCGTTTTCACTATCCCCCGTCTTACCGCCGTGATAACTTTATTATCTTTGCCTCCGTCTTCTGCAGCTGCCCCACTCTCCTCTCCGCTGTGGTATTTCAGTGCAGGATTAATGAGCGCGTTAAGCCGAAGCGGTGGTCGCAGGTACTTTGAATTACAAAGCGAAAAGTAGTCTTTTGTTGCCAACGCTGTTTTCTTAGGTTTAAGATAATGAATCAGCCGAACCTGACCTGCCAAGGTTATTTGTTGGCAATTTCAAAGTGGACTGAGTTGGCTGGTTTTTTAAAAGCACCTATAATTATCACAAACACATACTCAACAGGAAGCGGCCATCATTGCACGTATTTCATCAGGTTTCTGATTCATTTCCTCACAGTTTGGATGGATGTAGAGATGAACTGCAGTGCTGGTTAGACTGAAAGAAATGCTTCAGCAAAGTAAAGATGCTATTCACAGTTTGGGGAACACATTTAAATAGTATATAACACAGAATATATACAGCAGTAAGCAGAAATCAATAGAGTAACATACTCAGTTGATTTTAGTTCATTTTGCCGGTTTATGAAATAATCAATTCTTGGCCCATGACTTCACCAGCCATCACACTTGAACTATTTATTTATTTATTTATTTATAGTGGAAGTTAAAGACATTGTGGAAGTTAAAGACATTCAAGACAGTCAAAAACATTTATAATGCTGATTTGTTTATTTATCTATTTATCTTTTTTTGTGCAAATGCTAGTGCAGCCTGTGTCACTTTGCTTCAGCCCATCTCAGATGAACTCCAGAGAAGCATCCAGGCGTTTCTGGAAATGCAAACTCTGTTCACTGTCAATGGTTTTCCAAAGTCTTCCTGAGCCCATGTAGTAATATCCTAGTGTTGGTTCATGGCCTTGTCCCTTGGAGCCACTCGAGTTAACATGGAGAGATTTATCCAGGTTCTCTGAATCTTTTGATGATGTCATGTGTTGTAGACAGTGAAATCAGTTCTTCAACCATTGATGCACAGTTTAATCAGTCACAATCATATTTACTCTTTTGTTACTGGCAGCGTCTTCAGGTGTACGTGAGTGTTGCATGGGGGAATCCCACATGTGTGTGAATGCATGTGGGTGATGAGTCACACTAGGCCAGCGACATGAAGTCATGAGACAGATTATTCCACTGGGCTGTATGACAGGAAAACAAATTGTGTGTACTCTACTAAAGCCACATTCAATCACGATAGTTTTTCTCCCCTACGCGTCCCTTACTGTGCATTATTTAAATCAATATACCAATCATATCACATTGGTGAGTTCCCAGAAGGCCATTAGTCATCTGTATGACATTTGTCCTTTCCCATCTCACCATAGCTGTTACTTAAGGAGTTACTCATTAGTGCGACCTTTGACCTCATTATAAATTGTCTTTGTAATGTGTTGGTTGTCCTGTTTTGGCTTCACTCCCTGGTGTAATTACTGAGTAGAGCGATGGACAGACACCCACACACAGTATGACAAAGTCCATTGTACAGTAGAAGCTACACAATATACTCCGATGACCTTTTGACTCTTAAAACTCGCCTGGGAAAAGAAATAAGATGAGTAAGAAGAATTCACCACATGTGTCACATCCTGCGGAGCTCGGAACAAATTAATACTCTTATGAAATCACCAGAAATGTTTAAAAAAAAAAAAATCATCACAGGTAATTGGCGTGCTGTATTTTGCAGCTGCTTGTCAGATCCACCGCGTCCGGCACTTGTATCTCACAACCAGCTGTTCTGTTCTCTTTCGCTCAACCGCATGACCTCAGAGCCGAACCGCAGCCAGAGCAGCTCTTCATCGCTCTGTATTGGTCTCCTGCAGTGAGCGTCCTAGCAGATGTTACACTGAATTACCTCCCGGCCTAGCAGGGAGGCTACGCTCGCACTGTAATCAAGCTGTGTGTGTGTGTGTGTGTGTGTGTTAGCAGACAGGCTGGCTCGGTGGCTGCGTTAGCTTTCCCAACAGTTGTTCTCCAGCCACCTGATCTCAGCTACCAGCCAGTCTTTCCCACAATGCAGCGTGTCTGCCAGCGCTGTGAGTCAGGCATCCCTGCAGACTCCTAAAAAGGGGCCTAGAGGAGCAGATCGTTCAGGAGATACTAAAGCTCCCTCCTTTTCTGTGTTTAGTGGGAAAGGGTGTGTGTTTGCATGCGTCTCATTCTTGCCTTTAAAAGCTTCCTTCCTCCCTGTAAATGAAAGGCCGTCTTTGTGCACAGCTCTTCCTCCTATACTTTCAGATAATGCGTGCTCCCATCTATAGCACTAACTGGTTCTTCTTCACAAAAGTGGTCACACCATAGCTTCAGTGTTTATTCGGTGCAGCGAAGCCTGGGGCCGCGTCTCTCTCTTCCCTCTCTTTCCAACATAATCTCTCTTTTGTCTTGCGTGCATTAGACCGCCGGCGGTGCGAGAACCTAAAGAGCCGACGCCGTCAACCAGCGCAGGTGCTGCAAAGCGCTAATGCACTGGACGCAGACTGAGCCCACTCATCTATGTTGCCCGTCTGTTTTAAATGTACATCTTCGCCTTTTCTCTTTCGCTGTCATTGTTATTGCTTCCATAGCCATCTACGACTCAGCCAATCAGGACTCAAAGAGGTCACGGATGGATGAGCAGAAAGGGTGTTCTTGATTGAGAGCGTCGGTCTGAAAATTTCCTTCAAGGGTTATTGGCAGAGGGAATTATAGCGAGGCTGTCACATTAGCTGCTGCATCTCCGGCTCAACCTCTGTGCTCTTCTCCAGAGATCATTCTCTCTCCGACTTCGACGGCAAATGAGCTTTGCTTCACTGTCCTGTTGACTGGATCTTCTAGTCGCCCCGATTGGTATTTGGGCTCCGAGGCCTGTAGCCACATGTCAGCGGTTCGGCTCACACATCCACCGTTCTGCACCAGAAGCCACTGACAGGACCCCCCCTCGCCTCTTTCCCTCGCCTCCTCTTGACTACTTTTATTCCTGTCTCTCGCTGCGGGGCCAGACGTTTGTATTGTTGTCCATATTCTCCTGCTACCCATCGCCGAACTGTTCGCTCCAGTGCACACGACAGTGGACAGATGGCAGGTTGATACACAAAAGCATGCATTTTACCGAAAACACAGGCCATTGTATTGCTGAATAACACGCGCGACGGAAACATGAATTATCAAGAAAAACTCTGACACCAACTGTGGCAAGAGTTTAACTTCCTCTTTGAGCTGGTAGTGCCTCATTATTCCCGCCAAGCACTGAAGAAAGACTCGCCACATCTGCTTGGATCAAATGAGCGATCAGGCCCGTGACAGAGCGCTCTGCAATGTGACAGACACGTAATTGTTTCATCACGGCCTGTGGTCCTTTCCACTGAGTCAGCGCCAGAGCGGTGGGAATAATGGACACTTTATTGTGCAAAGCTTGATGCAGGAATAATGGCGTATTTGTCCGGTAGCCCGTCTCTGCAGTGCGCGTGTTTCATAATCAAGCTCGAACAATTACCCTGCGATCGTGCGCGCGGGACGTGTTTCGCTGTTAGCTGTGATTTTTTTTCCGCTTTGATGTTCGGGCCCAGGTGTTTGCAAAGCAGTTGGTGTTTGAGCCCCATCTATAAGCCAAGCCAGCTGTGAGGAGCAGTTCATGAATGTTGAGACTCAACAGGGATATAAATATGATGAAAACTCTGCGTGTTGCAACTTCACCTCAAGTGCACCATTACAAACCACTTGTCCAACCTCTGTACTACAGCTCTTGGCAAATCACCACATCTGGTTTCACAAGTGCAGTTTGCCAAGCTCATGTCCAACACGCAACATTCCTGCTTGTTGCTGCCTCCTATACCGTCAGGCTGTGTTCATGGTTGGCTTTCATTGTAGACAACATGTGAAACTAAAAATACAGATGGGTGACAAATTAGAGCAAATGTCTTAGTGAGGCTCCCAGAAATAAATCAAACCTACCCTATCTTCAAAATGCCCACAAGGTTTTTATCAACACTAAAGCTGTTTTGAAGGTATATCCAGAATCCTCGAAGATTTTTTAAGCATTTGGATGACAAAATATTCCTTTAGCTCCTCAATTAAAAAAAAGATTTTAACTTGAGTCAGGTATAACAACTCTTTTTCCTATGCAGGTAGCACAAAATAATTGCTTAATTTGAAGGACGTGAATCAAATTTAAGAAAAAGATTAATCATCAGTTATGTTGCATGTGTCTGTATTCATGTAATTTTGTGCTATTTTAGATTTTTATTCAAAACAACCCATTTAAATTTTTTTTTAGAAAAACTGATGTTCAGGTACAAACTGGTGCTAGTGATGCATTTTCACAGTCAAACCACAGTGAACCCTCCTGTCCTGCACGGAAGCATCGTTTGTTATGTCTCTTTACTCATTTAATCCTTTTCCATTTTCCATTACATAACATTCATTTACCTAACACTTGTGTCAAAGTGACTAACAGTAAGTTCATCTAACCTCCTTAGGAGCTAGATGTCATCAAAAACGCAGGTTTCAGTAATTTGTCACCCCCTACGTCTTTCCTGTCTCATGTGTTTGCTTGGCAGAGAGCATTATTAACAAGTAATTGCGGTGCCAGTCTGCGAGTGGAAAGCATATTGATTGCTGCAAATGCCGGTCTAACAGCAAAGCAAAAATGCTGTGTAAACACCGCGCAGGGCGGTAACCACACTACACACTGTTAACAAGAAGGCTTAACATCAGGCCGCTTAATGCTGCCATTAACAGGAGGCCTCTCTTGAGAAAAGTATTTGTTGTTTTAGGTTATGTCAGAAGCTTTAGCTGTGGTCATTAGTCATTTTGCATGTTGGTTATTACGGGAACGTGAGTGGAAGCACAACACAAAGAGGATTTTATTTCCCATGTGAAGATTAACACCATTTCACATGTGTTTTAACATGCTGTCGCTGTAGTGCATGTAAATATAGTGAAACAATGCTTGTCGCAGCCCAGGTGGACTTTCAAAGTGCTGTTATTTGGATTCTCAGTATGTTAATTCATCTTGAGCTATCGGTATAAACATGGGCTCGTCCCTTGTGGTGCAGCCGGCAAGCCAGTGTGTTAGAAGTCTAAGTGCCCTGACGCCTATATGGGCCCGAGGTTTCAGACTATATCAGATCTCAGACAGGCTATCAGATGAACTCTTTCTACAGGATGCAGAGACAAAGTACAGTTGGTGCAGCCCAGACACACTCAGAATCCATTTCTGCGCCCCGGTACTTACTCCTAACTGAGTTTGTATTGAACCTCAGCCGGACACAGGGCGTCCACATCTCGGGCTGCGCTGATAGGATTCTGGCCTGATTCAGCAACTCCAGACAAGTTGGGACGCTGAGTAAAACATAAATAACAGAATGAAATCATTTGCAACTAAACTGTGTTTATTGCCACAAAGTGTTCCTGAGTCCATGTATTAATCTCCTCTATACAATCATGTGTTCACAAAGTGTTGAACCTCTCTCCATCCTTGCTTGTGAACGACTAAGTCTTTCCAGGATGAACCTTTCATACCCAATCATGATACTATCACCTGTTACCAATGAACCTGTTTACCTGTGGAATGATCCAAACAGGTGTTTTTGGATCAGTCCACAACTTTCACAGTCTTTTGTTGCTCCAGTTCCAACTTGTTTGAAACTGGCATCAAATTCAGAAAGTGTGAATATTTACAAAAGTGCTGAAAAGGATTAGCAAATGATCACATTCTGCTGTTTTACACAGCAACACACAACTTTTTTTGGAATCAGGGTTTTACATCCACATATTGTGAATCACCAGCCAACTACTGTAGGTGATTGAGTAATAAAAGTCTAAATGTAACAGATAACTGATGCAACAGACAAAAAAATCCACCTGAACTGTGTTGCATCATAGTGTTATTGATCCCATTGATCCCACTGGTCATTCCTCCTCATTTCAACATTAAAACCCTGAGGGTAACTGAAATATCCCAAAAAAAGTCTCTACATTTGGCAAAGGTGGAAAAGTTGGCAAAAAGAAAAAAGGCGCAGGAGGTACCTGCTTCTGCATTGTCTTCTGCACCTTTGAAGCTTTCATGCTTTTCTGCCACTCATTGTTTCACGCGTTCGCTCAAATGCAAATAACGTGGGTGATGATAACCAGAACGTCCCTGGTTGAGTCTCGATGGGAGACTTCGTTTTACGACACCTCCCCCTCCTCCACCACTATAGCACCTGATAACACCACAGGGTACATGATGATCCAAAGAGACACATTCATTCATGTGCGATCATAGTTTTGCAGGCGCTCGATTAATTATGTAATCCTGATGATGTCACATGCACTGATTCACACAAATTCAGATATTTCCTTAAAACTTTACTTTGCATGTGCAACATTATAATGAAAACTGTCATTTTATCCAGTTATGTATCCAAACCTAAGCTATTATAGACACAGTATGAAGAGCTCTTTGCAGCATCTCCTGTAATTCTGACAAGGTCTTAACAAAGCCTGTTCTTTATGACTTGACCTTTTCAATTATGTATTTTACTCCGGGGCTTTACATAGTCATGTCTGTGTGTAGGAGCCGCTGGAAGTTTCTGAACTGTCAGAGGATTGTGTATCTCCTGCATAGCGTCTGAAATATTTAGGTGACCCGAATGAAGCCCAGAAGACGAAGAGGGCTGGATTGATTGTTGACCAAGAGAGGAGAAGGGAGATAAACACGGTGAGAGAGATAAACAGAGCGGTGAAGGAAGAAGAGAGTGGCGTGGAAGGATGTCTGCCAGAGAGTCTGAAAGAATCCTCTCAACATAAACTATAACCCGCCACCTCAGGTAAACACTGAACGAGAGGAGGACGGGATAGGAGAGAAATGGAGGCAGAGACGTGGAGGATTGTCAAGGACAAAGAAGGACGTTTGCTGAGAATAGACGTTGTTGGGGGATGGGAAGCAAAGAGAAATGAGGCTTTTAATACCAGTTGTTATTTGCAGAGGCTGACATGAAGAGTGTGTCAAACTGGGTGATACAGAAGTTATGAGCGGATTTCACACGCCAGACAGTCTTTCATTGTCATCATTACAAAGTGGCCGACAATAGGCTGTAAATTACACGTTACAGTACAATTTAATACAGTGTCGTACAGATGACAGGCAGCATTATTATTCAGTCTCCCACCATTTCCACTGACACTAATGTTGTAATATTATATGCTGGGAGAAAAAAGAAAATCATGATGGAAGAATAATATACATTGCTATTTGAAGATGCATCCCTCCCTCTGCGCTAATTTCTCCTCACAACATGCAGAATATGACTCTCAGAGGATCTCTGTTGGCAAGTCACACCGGCTGCAAGCTCCAGTCCATTTTCACAGGAAAGATCCTCGCATGCATCCTATTAGTCTTGATTAAATATTAGAAATGCATTCAGTTCAAGTTCATTAAAATGTTTGATTGTGTTTGTAGTATTGCCAGGTTTTTTTTTTTCCTTTCACGCAGTCTGTTGGTGAGACATAAAAACATCACGATGCACGTTTTGGGACTGTGGTTCACATAATAAGTTCCCATCCCTTCCTGTGTCGAGCTAGAAAACCCCTGTTTTCCCCTCCTCTCGGCTCACTTGACTCGCTCGCTGTTCTGCCCGGTACCCAGCCGACCAATCGCAAAGCAGAGCGAGGTGCAAACGCGCTTCCCCTGCAGCTGTGCTTTGGAAACGGCTGCAAGCTCCTAAAACTGGATTCTCATATATATATTTCAGTCCTTGAGGTGTTTGCACATGTATTTCAGAGGATTAAATTTGCCTCTATATGTGTGTGTGTGTGTGTGTGTCAGAAATGAAAAGAGATCATTATCCACTTCACATTGGACTGTGGATTTGACAACAAAGCTGGCTGGCTGTACAAAGGGCTGCATGCGGTTGCTAATCTGTTATTACGGGTGCTGCATTTTTTTCCTGGAAAGCTCCTCTTTCAGTCCACAGAAGAGATGTACAGTACACACACACACACGCAGGCCGTCTCACATACATGGGATTAGCGTGTAAGCCGTCCATAGAGGGCACTATTAACAGGATGCCCTCACTCATTACACCAGCGATTGACCCTCAGTCTTCCTCGTCCTGCCAGCGTCTGAGTGTCGGGGTTAATGTTTGTTTCGACGCTGCTTACAACCCTCCCGAGCGTATTCAGCTTTTCATCCTCTTATCACCGTGAGGCTGACATGGCAAAAGCTGATGGCTAATAGAAACGCGGGAGCTCCAAGGGTTTGACTTAAAAACAATTACTTTTACACTTCCTGACATGTTGGAGAATATGGCTTTAAACACTTCAACACAACTGGTTGGAAGAAATAAAAAATATCAGTCTCAGTAATGTGGACCATTTATGCACAAATATAAACTGCATGGAGACACATTTCATCTTTCCTGCTGGCATCAAACACAACAAACAGAAAAGCTATTTATTTTGCATTATAATCTTGTGATGGCCGTGAATAGAGCTTCAGGCCCGTCTTTGTCAGATTATTGAACTTTCTAAAGTGCACTCTGAGCTCCAGTCACAATGCAACAGAGAAGAGTTGACCCGGTTTGTCTGTTTGCTAAATGGAGCTCCACAAAACAGACAGCAAGTGCTTCATCACCACGCAGCATTATCACATCATGGAAATTATCTGAGCCTGACCATTAATGATAATCAATGACATGAATTGCTTCCTATTTATAGTGGATCCGCTGCATTCGTTTGCAGCACAGCTTGACTAAAATCTTTCTCGCTTCTTCGTTCAGTCATTGAAGTTGTAAATGAGAAGCATCCATTAGCGAGTGAGTTCAGAAGTGGGTGCGTGAACATGTGTTGGTATACGTAGCGTGCGAGCTCGTCACGCCGAGGACTCGCTGACTTTGAGGCGTCGTCTTTGTCATCCTCACACTCTCTCGCTTCACACTCACCACGAACGCTCGCTAAATACGCGCCGTGCATATGCTCCCTCTCTCTCGCTCACTTCCTCTACTCAGACTCTGCACGGTGACTCAGTTCTCTCCCTTTTTTTTTTCCCTCTCTTAGATCTCATCTGATGCCAAGGCTGAAGGAGTCTCGCTCCCATGAGTCATTGCTCAGCCCCAGTAGCGCTGTGGAAGCCCTGGACCTAAGTATGGAGGACGAGGTCGTCATCAAGCCCGTTCACAGCAGCATCCTCGGGCAGGACTACTGCTTTGAGGTGAAGAGGCCACACGTACAGTACATGAGCACACGAATAAGTAATATGTGTCTTCATAAAACATTCCCACTACTGGCCCTGCTGCGTTAAAGCATCCACAGGCAGCCATACATCTGAAGTTATTTCAGATATCTAAGGCTCCGAAACTAAAGGTCAGGTTCTGCACAGACAGCGTTTGGAGCACTTCCAGATCATCACTACAAAAAATAAGCAACTACATAAAGTTTCTGGTTCTTTGAGCAAAAGTCAAAGCTGCACTCAAGGTTGCACTTTAGTAAGAAACATCCAATCACCAAGCTTTAAGCTGCTTTCATCAATTTCTATTTACGATGGGCCAAATGTCTCATGTGTAAATCTCATAGTGATGAACTCATGGAGAATCATCAACAAACTCTGCAGCTCCGGTTTAGCGTCTTTCAGCTCAGTGTTTGGTTTTTCCAACTTGTTTCTCCAAGTCTGCCACCGAGCAGAAGCTAAACATTTTGCCCTGTAGACGCCAGATTCTGCTTCAGCTGAAGCTATGATGCAAATTTTTGTTTCCTATTACAACAAAGTTTGCTTAAACTCTTTTTTCACACCTCTGACTGACTTTTTCTTTCACTACTGATTTTTCTTCTGATTATTTTCTAGATTAAAAGGTCAAAGAAAACTGTCAGAAAATAGCGAAAAAATGCAAATTACAATCACTTAAAGAAATCTGAAATGTGAATTAACAGCTGAACTATTAGCTGCTCCTCTCGTTTCACAACTCACCTCTCATATCCTGATTAGCTGCTGATGGTTAATTATAGCCAAAGGTTCAGATGCTACATTAAAGGTCACATCCTTATGATCGTCTGTGGACTGGAATAATTTCCTCTAATTACTGTAAGATTCACATGTGCATGATACGTATGCACAAACATGTTTTCAGCTGTAGCCTTCAGTAGCCTCAGGGTGAGAAAAATTAATGAATCCTTTCTATCCTTCAGTGTTGACTGGAGAGTCCAGAAATCTCCACTAATCTTTATTATTCCTGCTCATTACATCATTTGGTTTCTTTTTTTCTCCTCTGTCTCCGTCCCACTGTGCATTTTTTTTAATCAGCCATCCTGCCAAGCAGTCGTCTGTCTCCTCCGTCCATTCACGCCAGTCATTCCTCAACTCTGCCAACTCTGTGTTTTTATTGTTGATAAGCTTCTTTGCCATCAGAGACAAACTAGGAATTTATGAACTAAGTTTGGTAAAAAAAAAAAAGCCTGTTCTGCTTATTCTCTGTCATTGTCATGCATGAGGTTTGATCATTAAAGGATTCCTTCTCTCTCTCTCTCTCTCTCTCTCTCTCTCGCTCTCTGCGGTAGGTCACCACCTCCACGGGAAGCAAATGTTTTTCCTGCCGTTCATCAGCCGAGAGAGACAAATGGATGGAGAATCTGAGGAGAGCGGTACAACCCAACAAGGTAAGCATGTAAACACACAGTAGGAGGGACGAGACTCGGTGTAGTAATCAACACAAACAAGTTGACGTACAAGTGTCCCAATTCCAAACCACACTTTGCAACACGAATGAGTGCAAAGACAGTGAGCTATAGGGTGTTGACATCGTGTCCCCGCATACGTAACAATGCAATCGGATATGTTGACATCCAGCTGTGCTCTTCCTGTCTACCTCGAGAGCAGAGGACACCGAGGTTGCAGGAAGGAGCGCAGAGGCTCCCAGAGTGCTTTCGTTCTTGAGCATCGATACCATCTGTACTCATGACAAACACAGCTGCAGCAGAGGGAGAGCAGCAAACACACCAAGCCAAGAAAATAGTCTTAATCTCACAGCATTGTTGCTTGTTCATCTGTCGTTATTTAGTAAATTACTCACTAATTACAACTTTGGGAAGAAAAAAAAAGTTCCGATAGTGCTGGAGTCCTGCTTCTTTCTGTCTCTTGTTTTTAATTCTTCCATGATTTTGAGAGATTAGCTGCAGTGTAATGCTTTTTTTGGCAAATATTGAATCTGGAAACAGATACTGAAAGAATTAAATAAGGACGTCTCGGGAGTTGTATTGAATAGATTGCACAGATTTAAGACTAACTGGACTATGACTACAGACTAGAACAAACCCATAATTGTGGCAACTAAATGCACAAACATGTATTTATACCAGAAACATTTATTAGCGTATAGAGCTCAAGCAAAAGCATCGAGATTTACAAAACACTTAAGATACATTTCTGCAAATAAAACTGAAAACGTCTCCTGACAGAACTTAATTTAAACACAGTGACAGTGTCGAGTACATATTGGCCAACAGAGGCAATTATACAGGACCCATTCAAGACTCGACCTGTTTGACTTTGTGGTTTGCAGGTCAGTATTTGTTATCGCGACCTCGCCCTGAAGTCACGTTACTGTCGCTGGTGTTGGAAAGAAATGCCTCATATAGTAAATTATGAAACAACAAAGGGAATATAAACGCAGTGAGTTTAGAGATAAAATCAGGGTAAATAAAACAAGGTGCTTTAAATGTTTGCACAATTCAGCTCATGTATAAGAGGATAATTATGCGTAATTATTATAATTTGCAGATATATCATCTTTGTGGGCTGTTTTGATAGCAAATATATTTCCGTGCGCATGAGAGGATACATTTAACACAAGGTTTATTTTCTAATTGACACTATAAACGCATTCATTTACAGTTGAGAGGAGTTTTATTGTGTCAACATGGAGAAATTTGGAAAATGGATAACACTACTGACAAGGTGTCGACTGAGCATTGATCACAGGCGACGCCAAGGCTGAAATTTAGCTCTCAAACCTTCAGGACAAATACTGAGCAGAGGAACAATAATGCAAAGACTTCACAACACAGATTCACCTTGAATGAACCACGTAGACATTAAACATAAGAGTAAATATTCGCTTAAGGTGCTTCGTTCTGAAGCACCTGATATTGGGATGAATTTAATGACGAGAGACACAGAAACATAGAAAATAAAAACCTAAAATTTGTTAAAGAGTTCTTTGTAATGTATGAAAAGCATCCAGATACTTTTCTGAAGCATAGCTGCCATTATTTCAAACATCCCTCTGATTAAGAGAGACTCCAGTGTTTCTTTCTAATAATGCAATTATTAGCTCCTCTTTCCTCCTCTTCATCTTCAGAGGTAGTTTTCAAGGCGATCGGAATAATGGGCCAAAAATACGCCCCTCTCTTGGTAAAAATCAATTGATGACATGAGAATGGTTGAGCACTCTGTGAAATAATGTAAGAGTGAGATTTGCTTTTTTTTTTTAAACACCGCAAACGCGAGAGAGAAAGGATTTAAATTGCCGCTATGAAATGATTGAAGTACTGGCTGAAATGTTTTTGTCGTTTAAAATGGAGAAAACTTCAAAATCAGGCTTTGAGGCAGATTCTCATTTGGATCTTATCAGTTTACTTGTGCAGTCATTTGATTTATTTAGTACATTCGTTTACTAGATTAGTTTTAGGTTGGCTGCTTTCATCCACTTCATGTCCTCAAACTGCATTTGAATCGTTTTGAACTATTATTTTTTCATCCCTAAAGTTTCCTGTGGTGATGTTGTTGGCAAAAACTCTTCTCACTAAACCACTTCCTATCATCTTATCTTGCCTCCAGGACAACAGCCGTCGGGTGGAGAACCTGCTGAAGTTGTGGATCATTGAGGCCAAGGACCTGCCGGCCAAGAAGAAATACTTCTGTGAGCTCTGTCTGGATGACTCACTCTACGCCCGCACCACCTGTAAACTCAAGACTGACAATGTCTTCTGGGGAGAGCACTTTGAGTTCAACAACCTGCCTCCTGTCAAGAGCATCACGGCCCACCTCTACAAAGACACAGACAAGAAGAAGAAGAAAGATAAAAACAATTACATCGGTCTTGTCAATATCCCCGTCGCAGCCGTTACCGGACGCCAGTTTGTGGAGAAGTGGTATCCAGTCAGCACGCCCAACCCGCCCAAGGGCAAGACATCTGGGCCTATGATTAGGATCAAAGCACGCTATCAGAGTATGAACATCCTTCCCATGGAGATGTACAAGGAGTTTGCAGAGTACACCACCAACAACTACATGCTGCTGTGCTCGGTGCTCGAGCCGGGGATTAGCGTCAAGAACAAGGAGGAGATGGCGTGTGCACTGGTCCACATTCTGCAGAGCACTGGCAAAGCCAAGGTTGGTACAGATGATGTGATTCATGTCCAATTTCCCCACATTTGTGCTCTCCGTGTAGAAATAATGGATAACAAAGCCGGAATATCAGACCCTTATCTTGAAGTACTGACAAGATGTTATGAGGCGCACAGAGGTTAACTGTTCCTCCGCTGCCTGCTCCGCTCATGAACTATTGACCCCCCGCAGCCGTAATACAGAGCAGACAAAGACCAGACAGACAGGTGATTTCCTCTCGCTGCACCAGCCTGTATTACATTTTTAACTCGAGTTAATCCCTTACATGTATCCCCTGCAGTGCTTCACGGCATACCGATGCAGGACAGAAGCACAATACATCCACCGCTGTCTGTAGCACTGCAAGCAAGGGGAGATTAGTCTACCACAGTAGGAGCTAAGTCTCCCATGACAGCAGGCCGTCGGACTCCGATAATCTCCCATCCGTCCAAAATACTTGTATTTCACTTTACTCTGACAGCACGGCGTTGTTCTTTTCGGCGCAGTGAAACAAACGTTGGCATTTTGACCCTGCTTGACATCAGATCACGAGAGGGAAAACCATCCTGTTGGCTGCTGATGAAAAGAGGATGTAAAGAATTTGTAATGAATTTATTTTAACATTTTCGTCAACATGTCAGGCCGTCATTTTTCAAGCATACATGGCAAGAATTCACAGCTTCCGGTCAAATGAAAAGATTTTGCCACTTTTGTCTGTTTTATGTCATTCAGTATCTTTGTGTTTTTGTCTGTTCTGGTCTGTCAGACGAAACAAGACAAGTTGTGTCCTGAGGAAGCATTTTTCGCCGTTTTCTATTTTATAGACGAACTGATTGATTGAGGAGAAATTATCTGCAGATGCATCAATAATATAAATAATCATCAGTGTAATTATACTGATGGGTTTAACTCAGTTCTTGTCATATAAAATAGGCGTCTTCTTGTCCTTTAATGTCTGAAATAACTTTCTGCTTTTAGTGGCATATCGCTTCAGGCTGCTTTCCTCACTGCAGCAGAAACTTCTTCATCTTTTCTCCCTCGTCAGTTCGGCGACAACTTCTGCCTGAGTTTTTTTTTTTTTGGCAGCATCTCATCAGCAGAGCTTTGAAACTTTCTTTGACTTTATCACGGCTCAGTGGAATGATGAATGATCAGCGCTTAAGAAGTGATGTCTATCCGCACTGTACCGCCAGTCTGCCGGTTTAGGGACTGATAGCTGCTGATTGATGGGGGGAGGAGGCCTCTACTGGTCCCCAGAGAGCCGGTCATATCCTTAATTACTTTAAATTAATCCCCACCTTCTGAGCAAAGCACTAAAACTTTTACTTCTCTCTCACCTCCCGCTCTTCCATCTCAGCTGGTTTTATGCTGGATGTGCTGCTTGTAAAACGGCACCAGAGATGCCATTTTCAAGGTTGCTCATCATTAGAGACCTTCGCATAACTTCCTCACCACATTTGTATTGAATAAAAAAATCAATATAAAATTCCTTTTAATTTTATCTTAGTGAAAAGCTGCTGTTACCTTTAGAAGAATAGTCAAACAGAAGCGTTTGGATTGATGTAGAATGGAAGAATTAATGAAAGCTGCTGCCAAAATGTCGAGTGTCCTTTTCTACTGCAGCTTCCTTTCTGAAAACGCTTTCATCATTCAAGGCATCATGATGCGGTCTGACATATTTAGGGACACACACACACACACACACACATACACACACATACACACTTGTGCATGTTTTTCCTTCAGCCGTGATGGATAGAGCAGTCATGTCATGCCAAACACAGCACACAGCGATACCGACAAACCACTTATCCTAAAATATTCCCCAGGCCTAATTAGGATATCCTCCGCTGCTGTGTAGATGCTTTATATACACACATCTTGGCCAAAGTTGCATGGTTTGTTCATTTACCATCCAGTGACGAACTTGTTTTTTCATCTACTGCCAACTTGGGTGCGGCCTTCGCTAACATTGGCGAGCTATATTTAGGAATGGAGCCGTTTAGTTGAGCAAAGATACACTGTGGAAAGTCCCGTAAGCCTGGTTTTATTGTTTTCCTGCAAATGTTTAATGGAGCCTTTGGCTATTTACCCCTCTCTTTGGTACTGTTGTGGAGTCTTCCCTCGATCCAGGCTCAAGTCAAAATGAGTCTAATTCTGTCAGTGGATTTCTATAGTTCAGAGACTTTGCATCGCTCTTGCATTAAACAGTCACAAAGGAGCTTCTCTCACACCCAGCAGAGGTGAACAGGAGGTTTCTTTTTGGAGATGCACCAGTGACTCTTTGTAGCTCTGAAGTTCTGCTGATGCGCGTCGCGTTTAATCAGCTGTGCGCAGGTGGGAAACGGCGTCTAATCGCAGCTGGCTGGAGATGCAGATTGCAGGTTGTAATAGCCATTAGTATGCAACACCTCTAGACTTCTGTTTCTTCCTGTGTCACTTTATCACCCATCACCGAATAATTACACCCCGAATCCTCTGCTCGGCTGCACACTCGCTCCGTCTTTCTTGTTCTCTCTCCCCGACTTTCCGTCTTTGTCTTCCTGCATCTCTTTCATGCTTCGATGCGTCTTGAGGCCAAGGCTCTCTGGAGAGATGTCATTACTGATGCTGTATTGATGTCTGGACGCGTTGGCGAGCACGACAGCCACGCCCCGCGCCACCGCACAGATGCTAACTTTATACACACACACCTACGGTTGCAGGTAATTTATTCAGCTTTATGCATGAGCGAGTAGGCCTGCAGTTGTATTAAGATATATGCTTCTTTAGATAGCACAGGACTGGGTCAGAGGTGCACACTGCGGCTGTGGGCTGAAGCATGAATGAATGAATCAGACGCTTTTTATGTCAACTAACTTTATTTTATTTTGAAGCTGTAAATCAAATTAAGAAAACCTGTTTCTGCCAAGCTCCTGCGCCAGAAGGTCACGACACGGGTCCGTCTCCTTCCCTGTGGGATGCGCCGTCATGTCCGAACACCCAAACACTACTAGAAGCTCCGCAGCAACAATAACAAGCCCTCTGCTGTGTTGGATATGCCCGGAGAAGTTCACCTTTCTTTCATCTGAAAATATCCACTCCTGGCATGAGTCCTCCGCGTTATTGATCTAGCCTTGTCGACGCCTCGGCCTTCGGGAAGATTATGTTCTAATTTTGCTGCCGCTCCTCTCAGACTGTTGGAAGTGACGATAAGGAGGATTTATCCTTATGATAACTGGCTAGAGGAGGGTGGTGCTCCGGTTATTATGCCATTGCATTTTTATGTTACTGCTCCTCGAGGTAAACTAACAGCCCCTGCTTAAGAGGGCGAAATATGTGAGTCTCTCCTCTCTGCACCGTCTGTGGTAAATTGCCAGTTATGTTAAGCACGAGCGTCTTATTAATGCATTCAGCGCTGTCATCGGTGGGCAGCGATGCTCTTCGCCGCAGCTGTGGCACGCAGGCACAGTTTGTCGTTCGTACGTAACACGGTGTGACACATGATTTGCTAACATGACATGAAGGGCTCTGGTAGCTCGGTGTTCCTCTGGGCTTGTTTTTAATGTGGCTTTGAATTAATCGGTCGTCCCCTGAGAAGGCCGGCGAGCGGTCACAACACGAGGGCCGCTCGTCAATAACCTCTTCATTAACAGGGAAGTTGTCAGTGTTATTTTAGATTTTGACAATGTATGGCTGCTATGTCTGGGTCATCAGACAGTTTAATAGCTGTAATCTTATCATTAACCGCATAAGAGGTATGATGAGTTAAGATGGATGTCGGAGGAGACAGCGTGTTTGAGGGAAAGAGGTCACATTGAGGACAGTAGATGTCAGCCGGCGATGGAGACACAGATCTGCTGTATTGGCTCACACCAGAACAGGAAATAAACACTCAAGCACATCAATGCACTTGCCCTCCTCATCGTCTCTCCTGTAAAAATTTGCACTACAAAGACATCATATCCTCAGACTGCTTAATAAATCCAGCCCGATTTTTATTGACCATCTCGCAGAGCGATGGAGCAGAGGTGAAAACATCTAAACAGAGAAAGATGAAGGCACAACGAGGAGAGAAAAAAGAGGAAGAAATAGCATTTTGAGAAATCTAGTTTCAGCTTGCAGCAACACAGTTTCTGGCCGTGGAGCCAAACATCAGCAGGCTGCAACGAGAAACACTCAGCTCTGCTCAGCACATCGATCTGGAAGCCTCTTGACGTCTCTGTTGGCGCTCGGATTACATAGACTGTCTCTCGCCCTCCACATCTGTCCTCTCGCTATCAGTCTCTGTTATCTTTGTATGCATTTAGTTTTGTATGCCTAACATGCATGTGCTCAGTGAGGCGTGCAAATGGGGGGAAAAAGCTATTAAATAGAATAGAATAAAGAATCAATTCGCTCTAAACATGAGTGAAATAGAATGTGAGTATATGAGCTGGTGGTAGAAAACAACATCCTCCGTTGTTCCATATCCTTTGCAACATGCTGAGCTTCACCTTGGTGAACTTTTCCATCACAGTTTTGTACCCGGTCACATTTTATTGTCCACGTTTCCTGTTTCCTGGAGGAGTGCATCTCAGTAAAACCTCTGCATCTATTCTTGACACATGCCTTGTGCAGCACCAGCAGTCACTAAAAGCTGGTGATCATAAAACTGAAAAACTTGATAGATGCACAGTTTTGCACTTTTGCCTTTTACTCTCAGAAATCAACCAAAATCTACCACCCTAGTTAAACACACCACCACTTTGGTCCAGACTGAAATATCTCAACTATTTGGCAGATTGCTATAAAATTGTGTCCAGGTGTTCATGGGCCCCAGAGGATGAATCCTGCCCACGTTGATGATTCCACTTTTCCTCTAGCTTCACCACGAAGTTCACATTTTTGGTTTTAGTAAAATGTCTCAACAGATGCTGAATAAATTGCCAGGAAATTTGGCGCCAACATTCACGCCATCACGAGGTCAAGATTGAGTTCCCATCATCCTCAGCTGTAGCTTGTGTTTTGTCCTGATTAGCATGTTAGCACGCTATGAAACATCAGCATTGTCAGTGTGAACACGTTTGCATACTGATGTTAGCATTTAGCTGAAACTATCGTTAGCCTAATTAGAGCCACACAGAAGTTCATCTTTAAAACATGTTGGGAGATAATGTCACTGTTATCTTTGTATTCTGTCTTGTTTCACAATGTTCACACTTGTCGAGAAAACCCTGGAAATAATTAAAATGGAATGGAATCGTGGAAACATCTGAAACAAGGTTTTTTTCAGATAAGATTTTACGACTCAAAATGAGAAGAAATGTCACGTTAAAGTGGGCACACACACACTCACACACACACACACAGGGATTATAAAGAGTAAGTCAGCAGAGATGATGTTTGGATGCTGATGACACTTGCTGTAAGATCCCCTCCAGTCAAACCCATCTTCATAATGATCCCGTGCACCAGCAGCTAAATCAGGAGGAGCTGCAGCCCTTCCTGTTGTTGTGTTGAGTGATAAGCCTCTGTGCCTACGGGAGGAACCGCTTCCATTTCCATCGGCCTCCGGTCCTCTCCGTCAACCCAATGTGACCCTCACAGGAAGAGCTGCAGGCTATCGCGCTGTAATACTAGCCACCCGTCTCCAGGGAGCGAGACCAGGGGAGGCAGAAAGAGATGGAAAGACGAGGAGAGCGAGGGATGGAGCGGTTCCTGTTTTCTCCCCCCCTGAGTCTTTCCTCAGCCTTCGCCTCAGGCAGGAAAACCAGGCTCATCGATCAGTCAAATGGTTATAGGGTCTCGATTTCCCCCTCTCGTTCAGCCCATCCTTCTTACCTATCTGTTACAATGCTCAACCCAAACTTGTGCATTTGCTGCCTGCACACATTCACTTGAATATCAGCATCAACAGGTAATTTCCATTTTATTTGTTTTCTAATGAATCCCATTAGTTCCACAGTCCGTGACTCTTCTCCCATAATGGTGTTTTGTAGCCATTCACAAGATAAAAAAAAAAAACAATCCACGAGCAAAGTATTTATGCCAAAATGAAAATCTTTATTCATGCTCTCCTGGACGTCGTTGGAATATAGTACATACACACAAAAAAACATTTTCACACATTAAAATATTAGTTCGACTGCAGGACACATTGAAAGAATGGTGTGAATATTTTTCAATATTTTGTTTTACATCACATAAGATCGTCATTATACCAGCTTCATCATTTTTTTTACATTCAGCGTAGCATAAAGTGCATTGATTCCCCTTCACATTACGCAGAACTCAGCTGGGTAAAGTGATCTGTCAGTGATATTTGAACCCGCGTGAGTCATCCACATATTCTCCAGGTGCAGACAGTTTTAAAGGAAATCTTCTGCTGCTTTACCTCTTTCTTTCTCCTGCTCCAGTATTTTCCTTTCAAGGCATTTTATTGCTCTCAGACTTGTATTTCTGCGCTTTAAATTAGCATAGAAAGACAAAAACACCTGAGCGGGTACAAAGCATAAACATGACACTTTTTTTCTCCCCAGACTAAATTTCATAACTTTGCATTCACATCAGTTGGAAAGCATGTAATTTAAAACATCACTCTCCTGTTCTCTGCTCGGGTTCGTCTGACAGCGTGTCGGAAACTTGCATGTGTCATGATCTCGATCTCAATTATGTCGTCTCCTCAGTGGGGGCCCGCGTCTTTATAACTTCAAAACTTGAGATGTAAGCAGAGCCTGGTGGTGATTAGATTGTTGTGTGTATAGCAGTGCAATGGACAAGACTTTATGAGTTTTTACTCAGGATAGGCAAGTAACCCCATCTGCAGGGAGCTTCAGTTCCCCACTATTTATTAGATCTGATCATCCGTGCTGCACCATCTACCCTCCGCTCAGACCTTGTCTTCATATCACCCTCCTCTCTCTCTCTGTGCACTGTGTGTTTTTTATATTTTGAGGCATGGCTTGGCTGATGAGATGTGGCAGCGATACAGAGAGCGTTCTACTTCTCCTTATTAGCACTGAAGCAGAGGGGAGGGAGGAGGGAGGAGGGAGGGGGCTGCAGGATTGAGGGCGTCAGAGAAAGAAAAAACTGAGGGATGACGGGTGAAAAGAAGAGCCGGTCGCTTTTTTAGGGCACGATCGCTCAGACTTTTATAATGCTCCTTCGTGATTTAACGCGTTGCAACAAATCACACATATACTCAGCTTTACTGCCGACCGTTTTCAAAAGCATACTAAAGATTTTTACATTGATTTCCTTCCTTCCAGGCAGACGTTGGCTTCCGCCGACTTCACTAGGGTATAAAGAACACTTGAAGAGAAAGTTATTTGAAAGAGGCAATCCATTACAGTGAATAAAGTTTTGGCTCGAGTTGTGGCGTGATGAGGCGACAGTTTGCCAGCTATCAAACTGGTAGTGACTGTGAACTGTGTCAAAATGGTCTCCTTGTCTTTTTAGTAGCATATTTGAATGAAGACCAGGGAAGTAGATGGCACCTGGTAAGAAATCAATCTTAAGATCATATATTTGCTATGCACTGAAAAATGGTCCACGTAATGTATGCAGATTGTCCTGGAAGAGATGAGATACGATCCAGCGTTATGGTCCCTGTAATTTCCTTTTATCCATGTGTTGTAATTAAGTTCCAATCTTACTTGCATAAATACTCAAACTGAAATACACCTGTGCACACAGGTTCAACAAATGTCGACTCATTTGTCGTCTAAGAGATGGTCAGAGGTGGTCGGATTTTACCAGCGGAAATTATTCTGTCTCTGTTTTGATGTCTCTCTCTCAGTTTCCACGTCCCTCTCTGTGTCTCTCTCCTCCTCCATTTCATCTGACCGTCCTCTCTAATCAGGCCTGGATTTGCTTCGCCCTCAGTGGCCACATAAGGAGTGCAGACCAGCAAGGAAGGAGGAGAGGAGGGAGGGAAGGAAAGAGCCACGGAGAAGTGGAGGAAAGATCATAATTGGGATGACATTTTCTTCCAAAAAATAGAAAATAAATAAAAAAAACAAGTCCCCTGGTCTAATGATGGGATGGTGTCCATACACCACAAAAGGTCAGGTGTCCTCAGGCATCTGTGTTGTTCTCTGCTGCATGTCTTATTTATAATAACTATGAACTCCTCGCTGTCCAGTGAGCTCTTGACAAAGTGTGACTTGGAGATAAGTACATTTATTAGGAATATTCTTCTACAAAAAATTTAATAGCTTTGCATCATTAAACAGCAAAGTGACAGATGGATTATAATGATGTCGGCTTTATTTAGATTCCTGGACTAGAAAAGTTATCAAAAACAAAAAGTGTTCAGGGATGATGCATTAAAGTTCATGATTTGTCTTAAACTAAATGTGATGTCTAAGTGAAACAGATCAACAAAGTGATCTAATTAATCGGAAATATAAAATACTTGTTTGGATAAACCCCTTCAAATCAGTATTTAGTAGATGCACTTTGCACTCCAGGACAAACATTGCTTTTAAATCAGTGTAGTTTTGGTTTTATGCTTCAGGTCATTGTCTTTCTGGAAAACAAATCTCCTCCGGAGTCACGGGTTTCTTGCAGACTTCATCAGCTCTCTCTCCAGGATCGCCCTTCATATTTCTGCATTCATTTCACCCTCCACCCTCTGAAGTGTTGTGGGGCATCAGCGTGATGCTGCTTCACGGTGGGGATGTTGTGTTTGTGATGGTGTGCAGCGCAGTGTAACACAGCGTTCAGTCTGATTGCCAAAAAGCTCCATTTTGGTCTCATCAGACCTTGGAAACTTCTTCCAGCTGACTTCAGAGTCTTCCCACTTGGCTTCTGGTGACTGTAGCCGAGATGTCATGTGAGGTGGCTTTCTCTTCGCCAGCTGTGACTGCTGAAGCACCCAGCCAAGTGTTGTTGTCTGCACAGTCGCTTGATCTCCTTCAGGGTTGACGTCGGTCTCTTGGTGGCCTCCTTCACTCGTCTCTTTCATGCACAGTCACAGTTTTAGATACTCTTCCCATTTCTTCATGACTGATTTAACTGTGAGAGAAGTTTAGTGACTTGTGCTTTTATGTCCTGACATTGACCTTTTTGTGGGATCTTTCATCTTTGTTGTGTAAGTTCTGCCACAAACCTTGGACATACAAACTATTGAAACCTCATGATTACATGAACTCAGGTGACTAATTATGTGACTTCTAAAGCAACGTAACTGCACCTGTGAGGATTTAGGTGTGCCACAGTGAATGCTTATGCAAACATAAGCACATTTTTACATCACGTGTGTCAAAAAAGTCACTTTAAATCCCCTTTGATTCAGCGTTGTGTCACAAACAAACAGCAAACCAGCTACAAACCCAAAGAGACAAACACACCTCTAATGCTACAGCCTGGGTTTAATTTCACTGTTTGATATGCGCATTTGTTAAACTTAAGTTCAGATTTCCTCCTCTGTAGGTTTGTGTGTGTGTGTGTGTGTGTACAGTATGTGTATGGTGCATGTGTGGAATTGTGCAAATGCGTTAACCAAAAAGGCTCCTTTCGCTGCACATCAGTGGGTGATTGGCTCCCTGTGGTGTATCTTTGATTAGCCGGATAACAGGCTTCTGCAGCAGCTATAGACACCGTCTGAGAGGCTCTGTCGCTTTCTTTCCGCCTCCCCCTCTGTTCTTTAAAGACCACCGCTCTGTCTCTTCTTCCTCTCCTTCTCTATTCCTCTCTGTACATCTGTCGCTCGCCTCTCTTCTCCCTCGCCGCTACGCTGGTTCCCCTAGTTTAACAAGCTGCCGGGGGACTTACATGAGAGTACACCCAGAAATTTGTTGAAGGGATCTAAACAAGGGATGATTCATCCCCAGATGGCTCCATTTCCATGTCTCCCTTTCAGACTTTTGAATTTTGGGAGCATTAATGCCCGTCTCCAACTGTTATTTTTCTTCACCTGATGAATACTATATCGTCCTTATGGAAATCACTTTTAAACAAGTTATCTTTCACCAAGATGAATAAATAAGAGCATTCGATTGAAATCATTCACTCTGGCAATTAAAAAGGAAGATGAAACATTTTAGATTTGATGTGCTGTTGCAATTTTTGTAGAAACTTGGCTATAACGCACATCCACATTTTGTCAGTCACCTTTATTATTTCCTACTTTCCATTTGCACGAGTGGGAAACAGAGATGAGCGTTTTTCTGTTCTCGTTCGCTCATTGCACAGCAAAGCAGGTGTCAAAATCTCTCTTTGAGCAAGAAAATGTTTGTTCCCATTATATGAAAATATGAGTCCTGTCAGTATTTTTTGTCTGTTCGGTGGTAAACATGTTGTTTCTCTCCGCAAGCCGAGTTTCAGCTCTGGGATATGTCAAATTCAGAGGGTGATATGAATAGAGCTATTTTGTTTCCCTCGATTTATTGGAATGACAGAATTATGCTTTGTTCACATTCAGTAGTCGTGAGAATGTGAAAACTCATCTCACCGTGGCCGTGAAGTAAATTGAGAGACAGTGTTGTGGAATTTTGCAAACAGTCCAACTGATGAAGGTGATCAGTGATACTTGGACGTATTGTCACCTGTGTCACAGTTAATGAAGGTGCTGGAGGTGGAGGAGTTTGTGAGACAAAGACATTCAAGAAAGGGAAAAAAGCAAAGATAATGTTACCTATAAAAGCTGCTATAATCATTGATTTTGTAACGATGGATCAAATGATGACATGCATGTGAAAGAAGTCGATCCTGGTGACCAACGGAGAATTATCACAAGTCTGATTTTCCTCTCGGCTCTGAGGATGGTTTAGTGTCTTTCAGCTGATTGGTTTTTTGGCCTGCAGCTTTTCAGGCTTTAAAAGTCCAATGGACACTACCTGCCCAGCCCCAAATGGGAAACAAAGACAAAATCAAGACAGATATTTCCCTCAGGATTTGGTGGAGAGCAAAACAGAGCCGGAAGGAGTGAATGTTGGATTCATCAGGTGGCCAGAAAATGTCTGAATGAGAGATCATGATGCTTGTTCCCACTGCCCTTAAATGCCAATGCATGTGTTCATCATGTTTTGTTTATAAGTTACATGCATTCCTGTAATCCCACTGTTATTTAACCATGATTTGCAGGTATTTACTTGCTCCCCTTTTACACCAAACCACAGTGAGACAGAGCTAAAGAATCAGGCTCAGGCATCTCAGAGAGAAGCAGCAAACTAAACTAAAGGGCTCATCAAAACTAAATCAAGCAGACAGACAGAAGAAAGACTTGCAGTTACAGCAAGTAAAGACAAACTGGCAAACAGGAAGCATACCGAGCACCGCTGGTGGACAGGTGGAGGAACAGAGTCTGAACTCTCTCCTGTGGATCGATCGTTCAAATGACATACATGTCATTTTCAATTACATGTTTCTCCTGTTCTATTTTTCAAATTGCAAAACTCTCACCTCAAATGCAACATTCATTATAAATGGACACATATTCCTGGATGATCACGTAGGATTGTATGACTTGTGATTTTTAACCTTGTCCTTGTTTTGTTTTTTCCTTCCTGCAGGACTTCCTCACAGACCTAATGATGTCCGAGGTGGATCGCTGCGGGGAGAACGAGCACCTCATCTTCAGAGAGAACACGCTAGCGACAAAGGCCATAGAGGAATACCTCAAACTGGTGGGACAGAAGTACCTGCAGGACGCCCTCGGTGAGTGGAGCGGTCATCTGGAAGCGAGGCTCGAATGTGCTGCTGTTCATCTGGGAAAAGGCTGAAATAGTTTCGAAAGCCAAAAAAAAGCTGCTTGAAGTCTTTTCATGTATTTCTGTTTTTATCTGTTTGTCGTCCTTCTGCTGCATGTCGAGCTTTCCTCTTCTTTTAGTTTCCCCCATCTGCTCTCTCGTCCTCACGTTCACCTCTAAACTTCTTCATTAACTCACTCGTGCAAAATGTTTGGTTCAATGCAGCATCAGTAAATTAAATGTTGTGGCTTAAGCACAATTAGGCAAAACACCATTGGCATTAGAGATTAAATGCATTAGTCCTCTCCTCCCAAGAATCATTTTGACAGCGAGACAACTCGTCCGTCAACTCGATTTCTGTTCTGGAGGCTCACCGTGGACAACGCAATTCAGACTGTGACAGGAAAATGTGTTATTGTCTGGCTTTGACGGCCGTTGTCGGAATTCCAAACCACTTACAGGATCAGCTTTGTAGAAGATTATTATGAGGTGATTGTTTGACCCCCTCTACTCCCACTTCTGCAATGTTAGTCCAAGGTTAAATCCGCCACCGAGGTGAGGTGTGTTTGCCAGTCTGCAGTCCTAACAATAAGCACTCAGTATGCACCGTGTGCTTTTCTCCCTCCCTGACTCACAAATGTACACAGTGGTGGTTTAATCTACAAACGGCGCACATCCTTCCTGCTACTCGTCACATCTTTCTCTGCAGTGCCCGTTCAAAAACGTGGATGGCTGCTTGCAACTTTCTCAATATCATGGACCACCACCAGTTTAAGATAATTTATTGGGGTGCTAACAAAACATGAGCCGCATCTAAATTACTGATAGGAGTTATTATTATTGTTATTTCTGCATCTTTGCTCAATGGCACTTAATTGACTGAATGTGGCCAAAGACACGTGAAAAGCATTTTTTGAATTTGATTATAGACTAATGTTATCAGCATGATAAGTCGATCAGATGAGCTGTTGTCGAGAAAATTGAAAGACAGACAGACTTCTTCCATTTCAGTGAGATTAATCTAATATTAAGGCTCAACGTGTGTGTTTATGTGGTTGATTTTGCAACTGGACATGTTGCCTGTTGCCTGCCTGCTTGCATGTTTCTCTCAGGCTTGTTTCAGAGAAATATTGGGGGCCAGTAAATAATTCACACAGTTTTTTTTAACCTCTGGCTAAACTGTCGAAATCATTGAAACTGGGACTGGGGCGACACAAGGACGGCCAGGAGCCTCCCTTTACGGCCTGTTGACTCGTAGAGCTCGTAGCTGTAATGCTGTGTCATTTAACAGAGGCAACAAAAAGGACTTTGTTGTTCTTTCCACCATTTTGTGAGTTTAACCTTGTTTGGCTTCCAAGAACCTTCTGGGTTTGTCAGTCTTTGTGTTTGTTGTCACAAGTCAAACTGCAGTGATGAAGGGCAATAACACTCTGTTCCCTGTAGCTTTGGCATCATATTCTTCCTCTGTCTTCGCTCAACTCAGCAAAACACAACATGAAAAAATACAACCACTGCTCCCTTTTCCCTGCTGTATTTGCCTCACAGACACAGAAGGAAACATATCTTGTCCCTCAACTTCTTCCACATTGTTTGTTTCCTTCAGGTGAGTTCATCAAGGCTCTGTACGAGTCAGATGAGAACTGCGAGGTGGATCCGTCCAAGTGTTCGTCAGGTGACCTGCCGGAGCACCAGAGCAACCTGAAGATGTGCTGCGAGCTCGCCTTCTGCAAAATCATCAACTCGTACTGGTGAATACTGTCACACAGCTTTGACCTTTTTTTAATTATCTGTAGAAAAGTGTATAACAAGGCTGGGGTTGTCTAATGGCACATCCTGTACCTCTTAACAAGAGCCAGACTTCACCGTGATTAATGTTCGTTCTGCTTTATTACAAGTTATACAATAAAAACGAAAAGGAAGAATTTATAGCACCAGAATCTTTTATTTCATGTACTGTCTCCTGGAAACAGATTTTCACTCTCAATGATCTGAATCACAATTAAAACAATGCTATTGAAGGGTTTTTAATTAGGTTGCATGCCAGTTAGCAGCAGTTGTCGTTTATAAAAGACATCTGTTGTTCAGAACTTGGATAAGTGAGTTTTTAAAGCAACTCAAGAATGCATTCGAAGATAAGCCAACTTTAGTAAAGTAAAAAAGTCGAGCAGAAGACACGTTTGTCAAACAACCCACTCCTACTGACAGCGAAGTGTAGGAGTAACCTTTAACACCAGCTCTCAGGGGATCACATGATTCATCACATGAACACTTCATTTGCATCTGAAATGAACACTGATCTAATATATGCATAATATATAAATAGGGATTAATAAATAGATGGAAAATAATGCTGAAATGAAAATGAAAGAATGGAACAAACAGAAGCTGGAGAATTTCTGGATAATGAGAATTTAGAAGCGCAGACAATAAAATGTATGGAAAGTGATTACAATCAAATCTGTTGCAGCTTTATTTTTGTTGTTTGCACCGCTCACAAGTGCAAACACAAAAGGAAAAGTGGTGTAATATCCTGCCAAATGTTCAAATCAAATGCAAATAATATGCCCGTTCTGTTCTGAATTACACACACGGCTTCAGTTAACCTGTTATTATTCATCACATCTTGTTCTCCACAGCGTCTTTCCACGAGAACTGAAAGAGGTGTTTGCATCGTGGCGGCAGGAATGCAGCAACCGGGGTCGACCGGACATCAGCGAGCGTTTGATCAGCGCATCCTTGTTCCTGCGGTTCCTCTGCCCGGCCATCATGTCCCCCTCACTTTTCAATTTGATGCAGGAGTATCCAGATGACCGCACAGCACGCACACTCACGCTCATCGCTAAAGTCACCCAAAACCTGGCAAACTTCACCAAGTGAGTGTGTTTTTTCTTTACTTGTGTGTTTGGATCAAGGGACCACATGGCTTTTTTAGCTTTTCCTCTCTCTAAAATGATGTCTTTGTCCCTGTTTGTCATCAGATTTGGCAACAAAGAAGAGTACATGTCCTTCATGAACCAGTTCCTGGAGCACGAGTGGACCAACATGCAGCGCTTCCTGCTCGAAATCTCGAACCCAGAGACAATCTCCAACACGGCAGGCTTCGAGGGCTACATCGACCTCGGCAGGGAGCTCTCCACCCTGCACTCCCTCCTCTCTGAGGTGGTGTCCCAGATGGACCAGGTACTGAAGATGAAGGCATTAGTTATCTCTCTCTCTCTCAGCTTGTACAATCATGTAAATCGTGTTTGTGGACAAGAAGCAAACATTTAGTATGAAGTATTTTTGCACATAATGTCTACAAACGTTTACTTGCAAAGCTTTTTATATGCACAGATGTAGACATGAGGAAATGAAGGTTTTCCAATATTTAGTGCAGCATTTAGTGCTTGATAAGGATACTGATATTATATTGAGCAAAGACACCAACTTGCTTTGCAGGATACAGAATTCTATAAATGATGCTGAAAATTGTAATGAAATAATTTATATCAACTTATACAGAGATATAGACACATAGATATTCTGTCGACTGTTTACAGAGGGTCCAAAGGTCTTCTCTGCATCAACACAAGTTTCAGGATTTGAATCATGCTCGACTACATTAGCATGTTTATCGTACATCAATCAATAATTTATTGCCGCTCTACCTAAACAGTGCATAAGTGGAGAACACTGTGAAGCCTCAGAGGCTGGGTGAGGCATATTAATGGATTTTACAAGGACATTTACATTAGCTCTGGCAGCATATGGGAAGCTGGTAATAATTAGATAAAGGGCAGGTTCTTTTTTTCTGGTAGAGCATCCAACTCTGAGATTTAGTCTTTTAATAATTCAGAAATCACAGTGAGTGCGGTTGATAGTCCAGTCCATCAGACTGGCCAGCCTATTTCATTATTTATTATGTTGTCTGAATAATAGAGTTGATTGCATGGCTCAGGGAAAATAACTTGGTCTAAAAAATATGCAAATATAAAACTCAACAAAACAGCATGTAAATGAAATCCGATTAATGCCCAAACTGAAGTGGTCCAGACTAATTTTTAATTTGGCTTTAAAAAATAATTGCGTCTGTTCCCCCTCGCAGAGTGCAGCCTCCAAGCTGGGTCCTCTGCCCAGGATCCTGCGGGAGGTGAACACAGCCCTGTCGAACCCGTCCAGTGTCCAGATGACGCCCGGACAGTCCTCGGAGCACATGAGCTCGCCCCCCGCTGAGGCAAGCTGCAGCATCTCCACGGGCCTGCAGAAGATGGTCATAGACAATGACCTTTCAGGGTAAGAAATATGTCAGATGTCATCCTGCACCGAGTTTACTTATTTATGCAGATGGCAATGTTTTCTTGTTGTTGAATGTAGAATTGGAAGAAACACAAGGGCTCTCAGCTTATTATTATTAATCTATATGGTAAAGTTTATTTGCTAGTGGAAGTGTTAAAGTGAGCAGCGCAGAAAAGGTAACTGACAGTGAACAGGCTGTTTATCTGCAGTATATTGGTTCTGCAGCTGCTGGCATGAACATCAGCGTTGGCAGTTATAGCTGTGCAAACCATAAATATAACATATAGCCTCCTCCTCTGCATATTTAAAAAGCCTCATTTAGGTCTTTGAAGTGCAATAAATATAAATGACTCCATGCACAAAATATAGATCCTTATTTATTAAATGATAAGAAAGGGATGTCTATTCTAAATTATATATACTTGGAACCATTACATCCCACTTTTTTGCCTCTGCAATCTGCACACATACAGTATTTGTGTTTACAGTATGTTTGTCCTTTATTTATTCCCGGGCCTCCTGCCTTTGTGCTCCAAGCTTTTGAATTTACTGCCGACGTCAGCAGCCAGCTCTTGGCACATTTGATTACATGTCAGATCTAGAAGTGATTCAGAGACGGGCTAACAGGTCAGTTGTAAAGCCAACACCGGTGTAGTTCAAACCAGCGGTTCTGCCAAGCGTTAATGTTTGTCAGCCAAGGCCGCGACACAGTTAGAGTGTCACCTCTCGCTTGTTCACATCAGCCGGATGAAACCTCGCTCACTCTCCTGTGGATGAATACGCACTCGGACAGCACCTTATCTCACTCATCTCCCCTCCTCTGCCAGAACAAAGGCAAGGTGACACTTAGAAAGATTAACATGAAAGCACAGGGACCGACAGGAGGAGAGATGTGTGATTAATAGCCGGACGGGCTGTGTCTCATAAACACCAGTAAACACAACACCAGAACGCAGATGAGATCATACTGTACAAAACAGGAAGATGAGACAACCGGAGAAACAGGAAGAGAGTCAGACAGCTGGTATCATCATGCTAATCAGAAGCCCAGGATCAATAAAACTAATTAAGAGATGTCCCTATATGACCCGATGTCAGAGCCTACTCTTTACTTCATCACAATAACTGTTTGTTCACATATTGATGGATGTGTGTCGGTGTGTGCGGCGCATCCTCATCAGCAAGCTGCGAGACTGAAACAGCATTCGAATGAGCCCAACAATTCTCACCTAATTGCTTCTCATCCACCAGCCAGTGACATGAAAAGCAGGGGGAAAGAAACGGAGACAGTGCCAAGATTGAGGAAGGGAAGAAATTGAGCAGAATGAGGAGGAGAAACAAGTTATAGGGGAAGGGTAATGGAAGCGAGGGAGAAGGACACAGAAAGAGGGAGGAGACGAGCGTGATGTGAATGATGGAGATTATTGGAAGATAAATCACGTCTGTCAAGGTAATCGTCTTCTGGCAATAAAGCCTCCATCTGCCGGCTGAAGGGAAGGAAGGAAGGAAGGGAAGGTGAGGGGACGAGGGACGAAGCAAATGAGGGCAACGCATCCTCACACTTTTTTGTACAGTATTTTTACCTGAACCCAATCAAAAATTAGTTTTAGATTAAATACTTTTTGACAGAAGAAAATAAAAATGAAAAGTCAAATCAAACAGTTTTGCTGCCACAGTGTGATCAGTACTTTTACTGTTTAGGTCTGATTACTGATTCAATTTCATGACTCTTGTCCACATGTGCATGTCTCAATGAGATTTCAATATTTATGCATTTATATATTTATTATGAGTTCATTTGTGACTGATCTTAATTGGCTGAGATTTTCGAATGCACGTCAGATTTACCGTTTTTCTGTCTGTGTCTTCCAGATTGGTTGACTTCACCAGGTTACCCTCCCCCACCCCGGAAAACAAGGACCTATTCTTTGTGACGAGGAGCTCAGGGATCCAGCCTTCCCCAGCACGCAGTTCAAGCTACTCTGAGACCAATGAGCCTGACCTGGGCATGTCCAATGGCAGCAAGAGTCTGTCCATGGTGGACCTCCAGGACCCCCGCAGTCTGGAAGCCGGCCCGGGTCCCAGCTCCTCGGACGCCCTGGGTGAAGGGCCGGCTTCTGGCGGAGGCTGGTCGGCCAGAGTCCCACAGGGCAACATCCCTGGAGGTCCCACTCTGAGGAGGCCAGGTCAGAACCCCACCACGATGGGCACAGAGAGCACCCCGGGCCGACCCGCCCAGCTTTTAGCCCCCCTGTCCTTCCAGAACCCGGTCTACCAGATGGCGGCCTGCCTGCCCGTGTCCCCTCGCGGGATGACCGACTCGGGCTCGGAGTGCCACAGTTCTGTCAGCTCCCACAGCAACAACGAGGACGGACCGGCGGGAGGGAAGCACACCTTCCTGAACCACGGCGGAGGAGGAGGAGGTGGAGGAAGCAGCGGGGACGAGTACACCAGGCGTTCAGGGGAGTTCAACCGCCGACAGCTGTCCCTCACAGAAACGCAGCACCAGCCCACCGTCCCCAGACAGAACAGCGCCGGCCCTCAGAGGAGGATAGACCAACCTCCGCCTCAGAGCATCACCCGGGGCCGCACACCCCCCAATCTGAACAGCGGGCCCTACCCCCGGCCCTCCTCTGGCAACATGATGACGTCTTCGCCCGACTGGCCCGGCAGCAGCGCCCGATTACGACAGCAGTCCTCTTCCTCCAAAGGCGACAGTCCTGAGACCAAACAGAGGGTTCAGCACAAACAGGTACGAAGCCTCGACTCATCTTTTAACTTAGAACAACCGAGGATGATATTCATTAGGGAATTATTCAAGAGCCACAGTATGTGTAATCACCTGAAATTACAGTGATAGATAAGGCTCCTATTACAAAACGCCCTTTTGTCTCATAGCATGTTGAAAAAGGCCGCGTGGGTGGACGCGGCGCCGACACTCTGCACATTGTGCCCTAATGAAGTACAGTCATTGTGCGTGTAATAACAGTAATCTGCATACAGGCGGCTCATCACTTCACCACTGTTTTACTGGTCAGGTTTAATGGGCTGAGAATGAGGGTGGTGGAGGCACAATTAGCATCTTATTAACCAGCGATATATGTGCACACAAGGCAGCAGACCTCGTGGACACAAACAGGATGTGGCTGTGTTCAGTGTGTTAATACGATATGTGTGTCAGTGTGTGCGGTCGCAGTGGGAGGTTCCCATTCAAAATCGGCACTTTCTTCAATGGTGAGTCTGTGTTCATTATTGGTAGGTCAGGACTCGAGGCTGAAACTGAAATAACTAGTCAATGGTTACCCCTGGTGACGGGCTGAAGGGGAGGGCATCTGCATATTAACCACAATGCTTTGCTCTAACCCAATAGATTGACTTATAGATAGCACCAAGCCCTAATTAAATTTGTATATCTGAGGAAGTCGGCACATGTTTACGCTCAGTGGTTGAAGCAGCTTACGTCCAGGATCTTATAGTGTATAGATTTTTTATTTTTAAAATTATTCTTTTTAGCTGCACTAAGTCATGGCTCTCGGGATGATAATTTTGTTCCCGACTGAAATATCTCAACAGAGATTGGACTGGTTGCCATGAAGTTTTACACATGAATGGTCCCCAGAGGATGAATCTGAAGGTCTGTGATCCTCTGAGCTTTTCTCTAGCACCACCTGCAGGTCAAAGTCTTCACTTATCCAGTGAAACATTTACCAGTTACCAGATGATGAATCGTGCTGACTGTGGTGATTTGAGTTTTTATCTAGCGCCACCATGAGGCTGAAATTTGTGGTTTCGACTAGAATGTCTTGACCACTGATCAATGAATTGGTATTTAAATTTTGTTTTGGCATTTGTGTTCCCTTCAGGATGAACTGTTTTAACTTTTGTCATCTAGCGTCATCGTCAGGTCAAAATTATAATTTCTATCAAAAAAATTGTTTTAATTGTTCTTGTTGAAGTCTGAAAAAATATTGGATTTGAATCCTGTTCTATCAAAACAGCTGGAACTAAATATATTTAAATGAATTCAGTCCATCTGCATTGAAATAAACTTTTCCAAACAGTTTGTCAGTTAATTGCCATCAGTCACTTATGAGGATACTAAAACCACAATGTAGTAAAGTTATGATAAATTTTCTCTGTCACGAACCTTCATTTCTTTTCTACTATTATTTGATTTTGTCCTTTCACAGATATTCAGGGTTTTCAAAAGCCCTCAATGCTAATAAGTGTGTTGGACTATAAAAACATCCTACGTTTCCTCTCATGTACAGCCCACGGACACTCGCTCTACTCACTGTCCATCAGATAGACGCACACACACACACACACACACCCACACACACCTTCACTGCTCGATCTGCCTCCAGGCCGATTTCAAATTTCACTCATTTAATCTTAAAGTATTTACGTCCCTTGCAGCTAGTACGACACCGTCGGTGTACACACTCACACATGTTTAAATCAGTGCTTCGGAGTGTGTGCTCCGGTGTGTGCGTGAGCTTGAAGACAGGAGTGTGTCTCCATTCCACCTGCTGCTTTCAATCCAGATGAGTTGGTGCATTTCAAGCTTATTTCTGTTGTTTCTGTGCTGTTATTGCAACCTGCCTCCCCTTCCCCTCCCTGTCACTTGCACTCAGCTCATGTGTGTTTGTGTGTGTGTGTTGTGTGTGTGTCTGTGTGTTGTGTTGGTTTTACTAGGCCCCCTCCCCAGTGAACCCCAGTGCGCTGGACCGCACAGCAGCCTGGCTATTGAATATGAATGTGCAGTATTTAGACCATGAGGGGATGGAGCCCGAGTCACTGAGAAACAGAGAGGATCTAACTCAGGTGGAGAAGGTAACCAGCCTCCTCATCCGACCTTTGACCTTTACCAACCCCCTCCTTTCACAAACCACCTCAACCTTCAGCCCTGATACTCCCACTTAACTGTCCTCCCTTTCTTTACCTCTCATTAGTTCCCACATTCACCTCCCTTCTTAAAACACCCCTTCTACACTTAATGATGTGCTATATTTATTCCCACTTTGCCCTTGCCTTTCCTGTAAGCCTGAGGTCTCCGAGACATCACTCAACGTCTTAATATGTGCATTAAAAACATAAAATTGAGGTATACTGTATCGTGCATCAGTGCGGCTCTGCATGTGACCCCATAATTCCTCTCCAATCCCCCATTTTTCTGAAATTGGCTGATGTTCAGGCTGTTTTTTTTTCTGGGTTTTTTTTTTGCCATTTTCACAGGCAGCATCGAGCTCGTTTGCAGCCATCAACCGCAGGAAAGTCACAGCAACAGCAGTAATGGCAGAATGTGGATTAAAGTCGAAATAATTGTGAGGCTAAATATAGCAGACGAGAATGTCAGCGTGTTTGTCAGCAGGTGCCAGTATTGGAAAAATCAGGAGGATTATTTTCATTGTCGATTAATCTGCAGCTTGTTTGGTTTATAAAATGTCAGAAAATAGTGGAAAATAATCGACATTATTTCTCACAGCTCAAGAAGATGTATTCAGTTTTATTCAACAGTCCAAAACCCAAAGACATATTTGCTATATCATGATATTTGAATAGCTGGAAAATTACACAATTAATCCATAATGATTAACGGATTTATCTTTACAGTTGGAGCTAACAATATGAAAATCATCATATACAAATTAAGAATAAGGAGATATTTAGTTTCCTATGAGACTTTAGCAATGTTGGATGATTTAACCTTCTTGTCCCTCCACCTCTAAAAACACCCTTCCCCCCCTCTTTCTAACCATCTTTGGAATGAACTTAATAGCCCAAAGCAGGTGTGTGTGCATGCGTGTGTGTGTATGCACATGCAGTACATCCACACAGACATTTCGGTGCTTGTGTGCGTTTGCATCTATGTGAGAGACAGAGACAGAAAGAGGCTTTATTCGCCGCTTCCTCTGCCTACGTTCCTGCTTCTCTTTCTCAGCAACCTTTACAACCGTTCACCCTCAGCTTCGCTTCCGTGCTTTGATTGGCTGCCACATTCTTCCCCCAATTTTTTTTTTTTTTTTTTTTTTTTTTTTTTTTTTTTTTTACATCCATAATGAATACAAACCTGTCATCCTAACATAGCTCATACTTTATGGAAGCCAGCAGCCCAGGCAGGGAGAGCGACCAAAGAAGGCAATAACTCGAGTCTTAACAAAGAAGCCGCAGCCACCTTAAAATAGCAGAGCAGCAACAAGAGAAGGAAGGAAAACAGTACATCTTCCACAGCGGCTTAGACACAGGCTGCAGCTAATGGCCCGTACGCTCCCGACAATACAAGACCCCACAGTGGCCATTTTATGCTTTCACACCCATTTGCATATACTGTATATGTCCAGATCTACTGTAGAACAAATTAGGAGGAGCAGACATCAGGATGTGAAACAGAAATTGCAATCATTTAGATGAACACAAATATGTGTAATAATAAGATACAATTAGCATTTTTTTAAATTCAAAAATATAAGCTATTTGAAATTCAATTTTCCAGTTGAATACCTCTGAGTGTTTGAGCATATGTGAAACAGGAAGGTTTAACTTTTGTACAGTGATTAGGAAAGATATGAGTTTCTAGATAGACATAGGCATAATTATATATATTTAGAAAAGAAATTTGACAAGCAGACAAAAAAATCATTAATTAAACACATTAGCTGTGTTACAGAAATTAATGGAATGACCAGCTTGTTGCTTTCATTTATCGTCCATGTAATCATTATATTGTATCATTCATCTATTTGTCCAAGTTTAATTTAATTGCGGGCCTCATAATCAAACAGTTTATTATCTCATCATCTGCTGTATTTGGATTCTTTGTCGTATTCTCTCCAAATTCCATTAAAGGAGAATCCTTTATAGATACTGTTCAATTTCTAGAGTTATTTTAGCTGCTGTTGATGCCACAGATGTTAAATGTTTTTTTGTAATTCCAGTAAGTTTTTGTTAATGGGCAAAAAAGAACTTCTCATTTTTACAGTGATTAATAATCTTGTATATAATTACCATGAAAACTCTCTCTTATATTTGGAGTTTGTTATTTATGCATTAGGTTTTCATACATTTCCCCAGTCGTTCTCTTTTAACAATCCTTCCGATTCCATTTTGGCTCAGTTGTGTCCTGTGGAAGATGTAAGTACAGATGGAAGCATTGTCTCCCTCGAACATCATCAGCTGTAACATGAGGACAGCAGGTGCAGAGATGCATCTGATCAAACCGCCTTTGTTTTCCAACTCTCTTTTGTCCTCTGTCTTCAGATGTGTTAATTACATTCCTGAGTTAATTGACCTTCAAATCCACATAATCATAGAACAGTTATGAGATGATAAGCTGTTATCAATCAATAGGTATGTGTGGTTAAAATATTTATTTTTTTTGTCAGCGACCAAAATGCACAAATATTTATAAGATAGGAAAATATTTATGAAAGGTCAGTGACGCAAAGGCTTTTATTACACTAAATATTCATACGATGTGTCGACATGTTGATGTGCAGACATGTTCAAGTTTGAAATGCAGCAGTTTAATGAAGGAGAGAACATCCGATTAATTCTGCATTTTTTTCCTTCGTTTCTTTCTGAGAGACAACATGTACAGCGGTTTGTTTTCCTCTGACTTGACCCTGTGTCCCGTGTTTCAGAAAGATGGAGAGGATGCAGGAAAGAGAAGAGAGCGCAGAGTAGCAGGGGTCAGCAATAAGGTTAAACCATGGGCCAGTTTTTTACCAGCTTTTCTTTGTTCATTTCTTGTATTTCAAATAAGAATAAATCACATACAAGTTAGATGATATTAGATGTATTTACACTGTTATCTGCAGCAGACTTTATAAAAATTGTGCAAAAGTTTTAACGCAAACTTTTAAAAGGAACTTTTTCAAAGGGCCGGATTTGGTCCACGTGCCGCTATTTGCCTTCCACTGACGTAGGCAAAGACATCAGGGTACAGAGCAGACGTATTGTGCAGGACAAAGGCGGTTACAGATACAGTAGATGTCGTTCACTCTCGGGGGATCTGATCGTGACAAGAGTCGACGGATAGCGGAGATAGAGAGAGGAGCGGAGAGAGGGGAGAGGAGCCGATAAGATAAATCTATATGAGGTCACCATTCCTCCTGGGAAAGAGGAGGGGATGATGGGAAAAATGTCCCAGCGGTGGGCAGGAGAGTGACGTGTGAAAATAAGTAGAAGGTGACAGGGAAAGATAAATGATCCCAGCAGCATCGTCACTGTGTGTAATCGAATCTGATCAGTCAAGGTGCTCTGACGGCTGCGCGCTGTTCTCCATCAGTTATTACTGAATAATGAGCTGCATCATGTTCAGCTGTAATAGAAACTGGTCATTTCAGGTATTTTTTTTCTAATGTTGTGGCCTAAAATTGTTATCTGAATACTATTGATTGAATGATTGATGCTTGTTTTACTTCCATTTGACGAGGTCAGATTGATGTTATCAACCAGAAAGAAACATCAGTTAGGATGAAGCTTTACAAGATGTTTCTTCAAACCTGAAAGCAAACTAAGCAAACTGATTATAGCAAAGTATAATATCTGAAAACACTTTTTAGCCATGTTAGCAGCTCTGGAGACATTTGGTCCAGACTGAAACGTCTCAATATGTATTTGATGTATGACTTGACATTTTGTGCAGACATTCACGTCCCCTTGAGGGTGAAACTTTTCCTTTAGCACCATCATCAGGTCAAAATGTTAATTTGTCCACTACTTTGATTATGGCTAAATACCTGCAAAGACCTTCCCATCAGCCTCGGCTGCAAATGTTTGGATGCAAACACTCTAAACTGAAACACTGAACATGCTCAATTATACGTGTTAAACATCAGCATGTTAACATTGTCATTCTGAGCATGCTGATGTTTGCCTTCAGCTCAAAGTGCAGCCGATTACAGTCGACTCTTTCCCTGTTTCCTTCGCTCTCACTGGTCTTCCAGTGACACGCTGACTGACCACAGCATCCCTCGCTCTTATAAGAAATGTGTTTTTTTATCCAGAAGAGATTTGATTCCTCCGTTCATCCCCCCCCTCGCCTGAAGAAAACTCTCTCGAAAGCCTCTCTGAGGTCCAGCGGGAGGTCAGGGAGAGATTTTCAGGGCTTATTTCACAGACTAGACTCCTGCTTCACTCCCCTGTCACCTCCTCTTTGTTTTTATCCATCCTAAACTTCCTTTCTTTTCTTTCTCTTTTTATTTGCCCGTTTAACCTCTCGACAGGTCGTCGGTTTCAGAGCCAAACGAGTTCTCACTGGGGAAAGAGCTGAATTTGTCCTTGTTTTTGATTCATTTTCTTCTTCAACTCCATAGTTTTGATAAAAGTTTCTCCTTGTTAGTAGAAGTGTTTGATTGGACTGATTAAAAGGCAAAAAGATTTTTGTGCAGGGCAGATACACAGGTGTAATGTAGGTTAATGGTGCAATGATAAAAACGGCTTGTAAATGAAGCGTGTGATTCCCTGAGAGAGGCCATCTCTCTTTTTCTAGACAGAAATCACACTCAGGAACAACAGGACATAATCTCAGGCTTGATTGAGAGAAATTTTCTTTGTTCTTGTCATTTATGGTAATGAAGAAGGGGACCCCGCTGATAGGGTTGATGATGATGATGATTATCGTGGCGATAATGACAACGGCAACGACGAGAAATCTCCTCATCTCTCCGCTTCTTTGTTCAGTACCAGCAGGAGATCGCCGTGCTGCAGGAGAAGCTGCGGGCGTCGGTGCAGAAGCTGGAGGAGTACGAGGCCCGTCTGAAGGGTCAGGACGAACAGGCCCAGAAGGTGCTGATGGAGTACCAGGCCCGACTGGAGGAGTCGGAGGAGCGTCTGCGCAGACAGCAGGACGACAAGGACCTGCAGATGAAGGGCATCATCAGCAGGTAGAGGAGGAGCAGGAGGAGATGTTGAAGTGCAGCTTTGTGTCCTGTTCTTCAGATCTTAGTCTAATTCATCCTTTTTCCAGGTTAATGTCGGTGGAAGAGGAGCTAAAGAAGGATCACTCAGACATGCAGGCAGTGGTCGACTCCAAACAGAAGATCATCGACGCACAGGTCAGTTTTCTATTCCACAATGTGTTGACTGACAGAAAATATCTCAACGCCCACTCTGCAGGATTCATACGCTTTTGTAGACGCTTTCTGTCTGTGTGTTTTCAAATTTGTATGTGCCGTCACTTGTGTCCTCTGCTTGAAGAAACAAAGGGTCACTGAAATACAAAGAGATGTTTAATTCATGGCTGTCTCAGCTCTGGCATTGACAAGCTTGAATGGCTGAGCAGAATTTCTCAGCTCCCTCCCACTCTCTCTCTCTCTCTCTCTCTCTCTCTCTCTAGAAAACCACAAACATTCACAAATGCCTTATCTAGTTTTCTGTCAACACGTAGCTCCTCTATAATCCATGTGGTTCTTTTTCATATAAAACTGTGTTTAATTCCTTCTTAGAAAACAAAAAAGTGTTGCTTTAGAGCAGTTGGCTGCAAGGAATTCTGAATGTTGATTGGAATATAATTATGAATTACGCAGAGAATGATTGTGTTGGCATAACAGAAAGGATTAAACACTGCTGAAGTGTTTCTTCAATATGCTGGAAGAAATGTACATTATCTGCATGCAGACACGCACTATACAAATGTGCATCTTTGGAGATGAATGTCAAAGTGATTTTACAACAGAATGTGGGGGAGGAAAAAAAAAACAGCCGCTGCAACATGACATTTACACAAACCCAGACACGGACATGCAAACGTGATTAATCTCCTTCACGCCAAAAAGTAATGAGACTTTGCATCTGCAAACAAACACGCCACAGTACAGCAATAAGTTGTCTCGCTCAGTAAACAGGCAGAGAGAATGAAAATGAAAAAAGCTCATTATGAAGACGGAGATGGAAGTTTGCTTCTGTGGCTCAGCCCAGCTCAACATAGACGACTGACACAGATCTGGAACAGGCTCAGAATTTGTCGCATCCATTTTCTCAGACTTTTTCTTTTGAGCACAAACTAAATTTTACGAGAAACAGATTCTTACAGATGTTTCCTGTAAATGTTTTAATGTATTACAGAAATTAACTAAGACAAAGTCAATGCAAAATTAATAATCTGTTGATGGTGTCATTTTGCCTGAAAATGTACAATTCCATGAAAAATTCTCACACATGAACAACAGTCTCAAGGTCTTTGTGTGAGTCACTGTCCATGGAAACATCCTCCATTATTACACCTTTCAATATAATATCGACTGCCAAACTCTTGTCTGCTCCTTTGACAGCTGGCTTTGCTTTAGAGGCTTCTTTGTCATCTAACTTCATTTCACATCATCCCCCTATGACACAGCTAAATTTCTTCCCTTTTCGTTCACTGATTTCCGACAGCAGAACTTGAAGCTCTGCGATGTGAAATTCTTCTTTTTACTCTTTGGTAACATTTTTGTGAATAAAAATTTGCCCACAAATGGAGCAGAACAAGTAGCAATACATGGCAACTTATGCACAAGAAAGAGGTTGAAACAAGATCTACAACAAGTTTCTTCAGTTAAGAGTGTTTTAGGAATTTGACTTAAAAAGTACAAGAGGTTTGCATGATCCTCACCTCCACCTGAGGAGGAACAGTTTACTGTGGCTTGTCTGTAAATATAGAAATAAGGTGATTTCGACAGCATGTTCCTCTAACTGTATTTATGTGTGTGTGCAGGAGAAGCGCATAGCGTCACTGGATGCAGCCAACGCCCGTCTGATGAGCGCCCTCACCCAGCTGAAGGAGCGCTACAGCATGCAGACCCGCAACGGCATCTCCCCCACCAACCCCACCAAACTGCAGATTACTGAAAACGGAGAGTTTAGGAACAGCAGCAACTGCTAGACGGACTGACCCAGAGCGAGTGTTGAGTGCCTGCGCGTGTACAGATATTCAGTGAGAGGACGTCTACATGCATGCACGGATGCATGCCTGTTTGAAAGACTGCGAGGGTGCGCGTGTGTGTTTTTTCAAACTTCAGACTTCTGGAAGACATTTTGTTTTGGACACCAGTGTAGGAGTGAGGTCATCACTCTGCCGGAAGAGGCGGGACTCCGGCGTGATGGAAAGATCACCAGACGGCCTTCGTTACGAGGGTGACGGCAGGAGGAAGCGGGGCAGAGCCTGTACATATGAGACTCAAAGCTGTCCATCAGTCAAACACTTTGCCAGTGGATGTTTGCAGTCGCTGGGACAATTCGAGACCCTGTCTAAGCCTGGGACGAACCACTATATAACCACACACAGTGACCACCGCCACACACGGTCACCCCTCCTCTCCTCCTCTCTCTCCTTTATCCTCCCCCCTCTCGACGACCGAGTGGACCCACTTAAAACCGAGCGTCGAGGATTATCACTTTAGCTGTTCTCGAGAGGATTCCTTTCTCGTGCTTTATTTTAAAGTCATTTATAAACAACCAAATAGGAGCTAAAAAAATGATATTTTTAGTCCAAAACAATCTTTACGTCCCTCGTCACTCCTCGGGTGTGTTCCTGAGCGGACCCCGCCTCCCCCCCCCTCCTCCATCCCTATGTAGTGCACTTTGTGAGAAGCTATTGGTACATGAAACGCCTTAAGCAAGGAACACACCTCGACTTTTATCCCACAGCTCCCCTATTTCTGCAAAAAAAGGCACAACTTATACTGTGGATTTGTAAAGGATACAAAAAGAAATTGTACACACTTAAATGTATTATGAACACTAAAGTAAATGAATTCTATGTGATACTATATTAATGAAATTTAATATAGATGTATGCATTTCTTTTTTGTTTCTTCTATAGAGTATACACACATATCTATATCTATATTTGATAATCTCAAATATAAAAGCAGCCCTTTATTTAGGAGTGAGATCTAGTTTTATTTTTCTTCTCTTGCGATGAAAGACTGTAGTGTGTAGCTTGCTTTAGAGCCCTGGAGGAGGAGACCGCACGGGGCAGCGATCAGCACCGCCGCCTCAGTCATCCGTCAGATCTCAATGACGCTCCACCCTTTACATACAGTATGCACCACGTTCTGAGAGAAATGTCTGTACAGCGCTCCGGCGTAGCTTGCACAACTTGCACAGTCAAGCCACAGTTCTTCTTCTTCTGGTGCTCGTCGTTGCTCTTAAAGACCCGGATCAGCCACAGTTTGGTTTGATCTGGAGTCACGTGCGTGGTCTCCTCGCTCCGGTAGCACAAGAGCTATTGAGAGACGTGTTTAGACACACTCGCTCATACTATACACTGGACTGGTGAGCCATTGAAATGATGGCCTCCTTACTTACAACATTTTCTCTCTAACTGCTTTGTTTGTCAGTGGTAATGAAGTATGCTGCATCCAAACTGTGACTCTATTAACCCTAGTGGCATCATCCCTCTCCTCTTTTCTCCCTCGCCTCCACCTCCTCCTCCATCCCTCGTTCTTCTGAATGTGAAACTGACAGTCGGTCTTAACGCGGGGTCCGGCCCTTCTAATCTCCCCTGGCATTGCTCTCATCGCTCCATACCACCTCAGCGTCTGTATTTTGTATATTTTTGTATTCATTTTTCTTACCTGTAACAGACTGTGTACATCCGAGCGTGAGGCTCTGCATGCTTCATCCTCGCTCTCGAGCCGACGGTAGCGTCAGTATCACAGTTTGTTTTTTCGTTTGTTGCCAATCGGAAGGTGATGATGATAACGATGAATGGCTTGCTGCAGACATATACAGTGAATATATGATAACTGAGTGTAATAGGAGGCTGGACTGCCTGGGAAAGTGTAAATAAAATGCTCACACTATTTTTACCTAATGTTAACAGAGCTTTTTGTAAATGTATCTTGTGCTCAAACTCTGCTGTATCATTATGGATATTGTAAATACAAAATAGCTCAGTCGGTCCATCTGTCCTCATTGGGTAGAACTACACATTTAAATTAACCCGTCAGTGTTCTCCCTGTTAAAGCTATTGTTTTTTGTATTTAGTGTAATATCACTAGCCAAAAAAAACTGATCAAGTAGGAGTTGGACTCTTGGGAAGTCGTGGAGGAAGCCTCGCTGGTTTCAGGCCAAGCCGAGTCCAGTGTCGATGAGATTCACAAGCACAATCCTGTATCTCTCATCAGTCTAGCTCTATGCACTTTTACGTTCAGTGGTTGGTGTTTATAATTAGCTTTTTTTTTTTTTTTTTTAGCACAACACCTGATTCAGGTGTTTAAAAATGTGGCAAAACTGAAGAAAGGGATTTTTTTTTTGGTAAAGCTCATTCGCTCAATCTGATAAACAGAACTATTTAGCTTTTTCCTGTTTGAACAGAAAGGAAAAGTCTCAGACTGAAAAATTCTCTGGTTGCAAAAAAAGAGATATAGGGCTTTCTTCATAATAACTAAACAGGCATTCAGTCCTAAATGATACTCATCACCTGCAGATATTAAAGCGAGACTATGCTGCTTTTACCAGGAGAATAATTTTTCTTACAAATAAATAGTTGAATGCATAAACAATAAAATGCACTATTGCTCAATTCAATACACTTGCAGCCTTAATTCTGCTTGGTCTGTGAATTCAATCATGGCTTATTCTGTTCAGTGAAGGTTGCACAGTCTCGCTTTAAACATCAGTGTACAATAATAAAAGATGTAAAGCCGTCACCTATGCCGCATCAGCAGATCTAAAAAAAAAAAAAAAGTCAAGCAAAAGATTCTAATGTTTGTTTTCTAATTTGACTTCTCAGCTTTCAGTTCATTTATCCTCATCCACGTTTCCACCTCAGTTCTAACTTCATGAGTCAGAAACCCACGAGCTCACTTTACACACAGTTCAGCCAGTCCGACGAAAGATCAATCAAAATATAAAGCTATAAATAAAGTAAAAGATGTTGTATGTTTTCTATTATCTTGTAGAAAATACTTTTGTAAGTATGTTGAAAGTATAAAGTATTTGCTGGATTCTGCTTCCTTTGACGACGGTGACAAAACAATAATGTACAGAGGAATTTGTGTTGACAAAATGTGGCTGTGCAATTTATGTACATTTGCAACTAGACCTATTAAAGTTTTATTTAGCTATTTTAAAATCTCACTCCTTCCGTGTCTGTCTCTCATGTCCTCGTCTGCATTGTTCTCGGCGTCGCTTTGTTATTATGAAATGTAAATGAAGCTTAATTTGAGTGCGTGCGAGATGAATCACATGTTCATTAAAAACTCAAGCAGGCCTAGATAGATGACAAGCAGCTCGGGAGAACATATGCTCAGTCTCGAGGTCCAAAGGCAGAGCGGAGGGGATGATGGAGGGATGTGACAGACTGGTTTGAGCGGCGCCTTCTCCTCAGTGAGCCTGACCTACATACTGCCTGATTGTTATTCCCCACAGTGGGTAGGAGAAACCTGAAATGGCCTTAACAACGAAAAATGGAGGGGATTTTTTTCCTGCTCTCTCTCAAATAGCTGTAAATTGAGCTGATTGTTATATAAAAATGGCTGCATTTTGTTTCACAGTATGGCTCGAAGGCAGGAGAGCTGCAAGTCTTCAATATTATCATTATCACTATACGCTGATCGAATGGGGAGAGTGGACCTCATTAACAGCAGATCCTCAGCGTGTGTGTTTTAAAGGAAAGTTCCTGTATTGTTAATTGCTCCCTGTGAGGCGCACTCGCTTCTTTAGCCAAGTGGAACGGGCTCCCCGGGGCAAAGACATGCATTTAGGACATCAGACTAATAAAAACAAGCCACCAGTCTGACTCTCCGATGCTCCCACCCGTGACTCAGAAGCATCAAAAGCTGGAGCCACATATTAAACCACTTGTTGTTGATAGCGAGATGGAGAGCAGGCTTTCATCCCACTCCAATTGGAAAAGCCAGAGAAATAAGTGTTGTGTGCTTTGGATATCTATTTCATACACAACTGAACATTTTACTGAAACCCTTCTCTTATAAACTCTCTCAGACCTGCCTGTCTCGAGAAAATGTATGAGGTTAAAAAAAATGGAAGGGAATTCATAAGAAAGAAGCTAAACTTATTACACATTTCTTAGCAGATCAACTGTGGTGGAAAGTAATCAAATATTAATATTCTGTCTTTAAGTTTTGAGCTACTTACTGTGTATTTTCATTTAATGCTACAAATATTGTGCTCTTCACTGTTTTTATTTCAGGTATAGTTACAAGTTACTTTGCAGAAAGATTTTATATACAAAGCACAATTAGAGACTGAAAACACTACAGGTCCCAGTATTTCCTCTGAGTTTAATAATCACAACTTTATTTAGGAATATGCTCAATAGAAAATCTTAAATTATTTCAGTCTGACTAGATTTAGATTAAAATTATTTACAACAAGTAAACCTAAAGTAAACTTCAGGGGTTTGAAGTTGTACAACTGTTTTCAGTTAAAATACAGTAAACATAAATTACCTAATAAAAAATAATTATGACTGTTATCTGTTCACTTATACAATGTGTCTGGCTAATGGTTTTTCAGCGTCCACATTCCACATTGGTTTTATTTTGTGTATGTGTGTGTGTAAATACAAAAGTTTCACGGCCAAATGAGTGTGTACGTATGATCTTCAACTTTTGGTTTGCATGTGACTTCATGCTGCTCTCTAATTGGTCACTTAAAGATTCTCCTCCGGGCGCAGCTCTCTGCGTCCCTGGCGAATCAGCATTTTTTTAAATGTCATTCTTCATCCAATCTGATTGATCCGCGACACCTGTCAATCAAAGTCACACCCTTAGCCGCCTAGATGCGCAGGCGCGACTGCAATGGTCACTCATGCAAACTCATGGAAGCGACAGAGTCGGACGTATTTTCAGGAGACAATGGCAGCTTCAGAGGAAACAATGGGAGCAAAAGAAAATTCGGAAATTTTCTTACAAAAAAATCATTTCACGAGACGTTCGCTGGAGGAAAAAAGCGGATAAAGGAGCTTGGACCGGACCAACCAGACTTAAAAATCCAGCAGCAGGCAAGTGACCATGGACGGAGTTACATCCGGGTCTTCTTCCGCTCCTGTTCCGCCAAACACAGTTAGCTCGCTGGATGAGATGTTAGCAAGGCTTTTTATTGTTCCCTGTTTGCTTTTTCAAAGTGTTGGCACTGGAGTTTTGTGGACAACAACGGGGGTCAGAGACCTGAAACATCTCTCTGAAAGTAGCCGTAGCCATCTTGACAGTAGCTTGAAGCTAAGATGTTTTGGCAGAGTTAGCATCGCTGAGCAGTTAGATGAGGGCTTTAGAATTGGCTTTAGAAGACACAACGAAGAGGTGACAAAATCGTCACATATTGTCCAGAATAATAGACTGTGTGAAATGTTGTGGGGCCTTTGAGTTGACTTTACGTGGCTATGATGAGAGTGAGAGCTCTGTTAACCCTGGGATATTTTATGGGTTGGTGGATTTTGTTGCCTCTCTGGATGGAGCTTTGAAAGAACACCTTGAGAATGCCACTGTTTTTAAGGCTACTTTTAAAAACTGTAGAAAATGAGCTCCTGGACTGTGTGTTGTCTGTGGCAAGGGAACAAATAATCAAAGATTATTGTATTTATCAATCCAGGCAGATGAGACAGCAGATGTTGCCACACAGTCCCAACTTGTGCTTGTACTAGGCTATATTGATGACAAACACAGCATACAGGGAATATTTTTTGAGTTCATTCCTCTGCAGTCAGCTATATCTGAGTCCATTGCTGCTGCATTAAGAGAGCGTCTTGCCATCGTTCTTGAGGATCAGAACAGTAAGCTAATCTGCCAGGCCTATGATGGAGCCAGTGTGATGAAGCTGCCACTGCAGGTGTTCAGAGGAAAATAAAAGATGTGTCCCCAAATGCTCACTATATCCACTGCTATACACATCAGCTCAACCTGATCATGCAACAGGCCACCTCTAACATTTCCAAGGTGAGAATTTTTTTTTCTGACCTTGGTGGATTTGCCAGCTTTTTTTCAAGATCACCCAAGCGCACGCGTGTTCTCGATAAAATGGCGGCCCGTAGACCGCCAACATCCAGCAACATCAGATGGAACTTTCACAGCCGAGCCATCGACACTGTGTTTGAGCACAGGGAGCATCTCATTCACTGTTTTGAGAACACACAGGACTCAGGTGACTCTGACCCCAATACCATCAGAGAGGCAGGAGCCTTGGCCATGCTACTGGAACATCAGGACTTTAAGTTATTTCTGGAACTTTTTCACCAATTATGCCACATGTGGACCTCCTCTATGCCAAGCTCCAGAAGAAGAACATCAGTCCACATCAAAGGGAGCATCCAGCAGTTCGAACAGGACATACAAAAGATCAGGTAATAAGTATTCCTGTTAGTAATGTGATCTTTTTTTTACTTTTTTCATCATTACCTCTCTTTCCCTTTTTTAATTATTATGAATTCTCCTTGTCCTTCACAGAAATTCACTCCATTCCATGGGTGACCAAAGCAGCGGCTCTCTGCCAGTAAAGAGGCGTCGGGTACTCAGTTCAGAGGATCATCAAGGGGTTGCAGAAGAGGTGAGTTTATGTTATAGAAATCTGTCATAGTCCATGTTTCATCAGAGGTTGTAATATTTGTTAAAGATGAAATGTGTTTTGAAATGCCAATTTAAATATATCATTGTCATGTTGCAGAGATGTTCCAGCCTATTCTAGACTTTGGTACAAATCACCCCCATTTTTTTTTTTTAATGAAAATGGACATTATGCAAAAAGTATTGTTCCCTCTAATGTTATAAATCATATCACATTTGCAGTATTAGTCAAAATAATAGCAATAAGATATTTTTCCCAAATCATGCAGCCCGAACAGAAGGTAACAGTGGCAATAAAATTACTTGAATTCCATATTAATTTTTTCTCTACATATTTTTGTATTCTTTTCTCTGTAGGTCTACAATACAATTCTTGGACACACCAGGGAGTGCTTCTCCTTCACAGACCACCTTATCTGTGTCACCTTGTTGCAGGAGGACAGGTTTGAGGAACATCACAGTTCATTTCCTGAAGATGCACTGCGCAGCACCTTGAAGGCATACCCAATGCTGAGTGGAAGCAAGCTGAAGACAGAACTTGGTCTCATCTATAGCAAGGAAGAGTTCAGAGCCTGTTTTGGTGCTGTGGACCTATTCCAGCTGTTTATGAAGAACAATCTAGAAGAAGTCTTTTCAGGAACTATCACTCTTTTAAAGATCATTATCACCACACCCATGACCACAGCGGAAGCTGAGAGGTGCTTCTCGACTTTGAAAAGAGTAAAAACTTTTCTCAGAAACACCATGACCCAGGAGAGGCTGAATGCATTGGCCATGCTGTCCATGGAAAAGAGACTTGTATGTGAGATGACAGACTTTAATCAGAGAGTCATTGAAAAATTTGCTGGCCAGAAGGTAAGGAGAGCAAAATTTATGTTCAAGTAGTGTTTATTGTTTTGTACCCCCTGCCGTCCAGTGCCCCCCCCAAATTTTTTTATCACCAGTCGCCACTGCACATGAATCATCTATAAAAATAATAATCCACCAAGATGTGTACAAATATATAATAATATAAAGTTTCCCTGTAATGCAGTACTTTTATATTGTAGTATTACTACTTATATTTTGGTGAAAGAATCTGAGTACTGTAGACTAATCAGTGTTTAGCTGCTAAAAATAACTTTTATATCTTGTATTTACAGGCTTTGCTTTCAGGAGCACCACCGACCAAAGTCAAGGAAAAGTCAAGTTGTATCTCTCATGTACAAACTAGCACAAAATATCAATGGAAGCTGAAAGGTGAAATATAATAATTTTAGACTGGTGACTGACGCCTCAGCTGTTGAAACACTGGGCAACAACACACAAAACTGAAGAGTAAAGACACTGAAGCTGCAGCATCAAGCGGCATCGCCAGCCTCCGCGACAGAAGGTCGAGGAAACATTGGCAGATGGTTGTGCTGTGAAACATATCTAAGGTCTTAAAACATACAAAAAACGGAGCTATTTCAGGCTCGTCGATCGGCCTTGTTCGAGACAGAGCACAAATAGCACAAACTGCCAACAGTGCTGCCATTATGTGACATATCATCCCTTAATGATGTGACAAATGGTGGCCTTTAATGAGGCCGTAGGGGAAATGACTCCGAGGGAGGACAATAATGAGGAGTTGTACAGTAAATCTGCAGTATCATACATGTAGTTTTTGCATTATTTGCTCAAACATATTTGCATATTTGGTTAATAAGATTAAAAATAATTTGTAATAAAAAAAGGAAGAGCGTGAATTAGTGTTTTTTTTTTTTTAAATATCTGGAGATATCAAAGCAGTTGTGGTCAAAACAACACACAGACACACATCTTCAGGTCAAAGAGCAAAGTTAACTTTATTTTTTGCAGTGCTATCAATTTCATTCATGATTGATCACTGTTAACATCCTCATAAATTTACTTTGTGTTATCAGATACATACTGCAGTAAATATGTTAGTCCTACAATATGCATAACAGAAATCTTTAACATGTGTAATTCACTGTGTTCAACAGCTGCCCACGTCGCAGTGTTTAAGAAATAAGCGTTCTTTTGTGTAACACATCACACTTGATGATGTTCACTGTGCCGCAGGAAGTACAGCAGAGGATGTACTTCCTGTGGCAGAAAAAGTTCCACCTATCTGTGAAGGTGCACTTCTACACTATCACAGAATCCACCCTCACCTGCTCCATCATCTAGTCTGCTGCTAGAGCCGACTGCAGCGAATCATTCACTCTAGTGAGAAGGTGATCGGCTGCAATCTGCCGTCCCTCCAGGACCTGTTCTCCTCCAGGACCCTGAGGCGTGCAGGTCCAACAACGGACGCAAACTTTTAGAGACACTCCAAACTAAAACCTCATGCCACAAAAAAAAAAAAAGCTGGCCTCATCAATAAGGCCTGGTCTGCATGTGCAAAATGAATTTAATCTTTAATCTTAGTGTAAATCTATACAGTGTGAGTAACTATAATGTAATTAATCTGAAATGACTGCGATGATTACGACCTTTCTGATTGGATTCCACCAGTGGCAGTTATTTCATTGGTTAAGGTTTTATTACAAAAGCCGTCTGAATCACATTAAAGACACAATGCAGCCGTCAAAATTGTGAAATTTTGTGCCATGCAATTACTGAAGTAATTAATTGCCAGTGGCAGTTTTGTGGCTACGAAATAATCATCCTAAAAACATGTTCGCTGGAGGTCTGAGGCTGCCTGACTGGAATAGCTGCTGAACTGAAAGAGGATAAGTGGCGGCGCGGCCTTTTCCCTTTGAATACTTATTCACTTAACTCATCACTAATGGCCTCATGGAGCCGGGACGCACAGCTGAGCCACGGGCTGTAAAATAGGCTTTCGCCATTGAGCTAAACACAAATAAATATAGTACAGTACACACACACACACACACATGCATACACAATATGCTCATACAAATGCTCAGTCGCCCTCACATCCATTTCTGTGCAAATGTAATAATTCAAAGAGTTGTGCAAATTCAAGAATAATATACACACACTAACGACGCTTTCCTTACACCCATTTATGTTTGCGTAATGTGTGTAAAATGCACTGAATGTAAAGCTGGAGCATTTAATGTTATCCCTGAAAAGAAAGCTTGTGTCGGTGTACGTGTTGCCAGACAAAGGTGAAGGGAAGCAAATAGCTGCCCTGTAGAATCAGTAAGTATATTAAAAGCAGCCTTATCCTCCTCCTGACTGGATCACACTGTTCAGACATAGCAGAAGGCCTCTCTCTCTCTCGTCAGTTGTCCACGTTGGCCCTGAGTGTGCGAGGCTTCAGTCTTTGATGCAGCCGGTAGTCCTGGCTGGAGGATCTTCGCAGGGGAGCCGGGGAGTTGAGCTGAGGGTTGCTGAGGCCGAGCGTCTGAGTCTTGTTGGCTCGCGGCAGCGCCCGGCTGCAGCTCACAGAGCGTCTGTCTTCGACGCCCGACTGGGACTCCAGCTGAGCCTCGCACAGCTCCAACAGAGATGCTACCTGCTCCCTCATCGCCAGGGATTTGAACCGGCGACCTGCCAGGTAGAAAAAGGCTTCCACAAATGCTTGTAGTCCCATACCTGAAAAACAGAAAGTGTGAGTTAGGTGAGACTGGAGAAATTTGTACGAGGTAATATAAAAATAAAACAAAAATGCAATTTTAAATGAAACAATTATGTTTGACAAAAACATGAGTTAAACAAAAATGTGTGATCTTTCTGTTCTGACACACAGGGATATTATGGTAATTGACCTTCTATACAGTAGTTTTTTCTTTGGGCTCAGATTCAAGTGAGACAAGTTATATATTAACTATAGTGAATATATTTTTTGACTTCAAGAAAATCTCCAAACCGAATTTTCTCTGTATAATCAAAATTCTGTCATGTAACTCCATCTGCCCTTGAAAGCATATTTGGAATTTGAAGCTCAGCATAATAATCTAGATAAAATTACTGCTGTATATTCATCTTGATATATACTGTATTAACTGTATGGTTTTGCCTGCGAGAGAAGAAGAGTTTCCTTCAGGATACCAGCTTGCGCCCTTCTCTCAGCTCATTAAACCACTGAACTGCTGCTGCTTTTAAAGGGTAAAGATGATGAGACGAGCCGATGTGATCATTTTACTTTTACAATTTTCAGGTCTTGCCTAAGGGGGGGCAAGGCCAGAGCAACCGAAGGTCAGAGAATGAATGACAAAACAAGAGCATGAGCTGAGCAATGAGCTGATTTTTTACACCCAAAGGTCTCCTTAATGTTTCCGACTGCAGCCTCTGTTATTCTCGACCTAGAGGAGGAAGACACACGTGCAGAAAACCCAGGAATCCATAGAGTGAAAAAAGGCAATGAGATGCCAGACCTGACCAACATGGTGGGAGTTGGGAGGTTATTTGCTGTGGAATTATTAACATTGTTACAGATCACAAGAAGAGTCTGGTGCAAGTCAGCATTAACATAAATTCCTTCATGTGTCCTTTGAAAACTTTGCTGCATATCCCAAACAAAACTTAAAAAAAAAAAAAATTGTAAATACAAGTTTTATGCCTTTTCTTGGTTGCCCACAAATTCTCCTATGCACATACACAGAAATAACAGACTCTGCCTTCAGTCTCCCTGAATACATATGAGCTCATTCTAAATTCAGCCCACAATCTCCTCTGTACAGGCCCTTCCATCCTGGTCCATGTGATCTCCATCCATCCGCTTCGCCTCGCAAACATTCCTTGCAAGGTGCAACGTCTGAATAATTCATGTCGGATACTCTCTTCGTTGTCACATTGTGATCTCAGCTCATTTCAATTATGGTAGCACAGTGTCAGAGAGAATCTGACAAAAAATGACACGCAATTATCTGCTAGCACATTATTTGCTCCGAGCCCGGAGGACGCACGGCTCTCTGTCCTCTACATGTTGTTTCTTTGTGGAGGTTGTTTTTTTTCGCGTGTATGTGTCTATGCGTGTGTGTGTGTGCGTATTACCTGCTTCTCTAGAGTCGGACAACGCTCCTGACCAACGACGTGTGATGTCTATGTAGAGGATGTCCACTGAAGCCATGGTGAAATTACTGTTGCTCAGTTTACAGGTCCTAAAAAAAAAGAAAGAAAAATCAGGAAATCTTGTGTTTTTTTAAAAAGTATTGTCGTAGTACATATGTCATTTTATTATTACTAAAAGAAAGAAAAAGTTGCCTGATAAGCAGAATTGCCTATTATTTCCATCATCACTCTGACATAGCTTTTACAATAACTGATTTCTTTTTAAGTTTAAGTTCTAATTTTAAGTTGCCAAGTCAACACACTGATTTTTGCTGGTGTTAAGTGTTTGGTGGCTCCTTCAAGAAGCTAAGGTGCAGGACAAGAGGCTTGTTCTTGTTTGGGAGTTCGATGAGGAGACTTTAGCAGGAAAGCTAATAGGGTTGTTGATCAAACTCTGTGGTTCTTGTGTTGTGCAGCAGGCTGCCGTAGGTGTCACTGTCCACTGATGTTACTGCTGCCCTCATTTTGTTTATATCATATGTGGTAATATGAACAATTTATTGAAATAATTTATAGTTTCTCATAGTTGATTTGGTTGTGTTGCGTTGAGATGAGCTGCTTTGATTTATCCACCTTTAATTTTTTTTTGTGTAAATGTGGACCCCAGGAAGCTAATAGGGATCCCATAAAATGAATAAATAAACTTTGTACCTGATGAAGGTTCGGAAGGCAGTGGGGCCCAGACGCATGTTGCCCTTGACCCCGAGGAAGCGTATGAACAGAGCTGCGATTCGCTCCACCAGCCGCAGGTAGTTGAACTGTTTGCTGTACTTGGGGTAGACCTGCTTCAGACACAGCGAGGGCAGAGCTTCGTCCGGGCTCCTCTCCTGCGTCTCCGCCTCTGTGGTAATCTCCTCCCCGTCTTCAAACCCACCGGCCCTCGGTTGGGAACTTTGGCTATGAAATGACAGGACAGAAACAACAGATTATCATAAATTTCGCTACACTGTATTTCAATGACATTTATTATTACTATTTTATCAACACGTTGACGAAGCCTTTAACCAGCAGCTCTGGAGATTTAAAGACTGCTTTTTGTGCTGTCTTGCATTAGGGCTGAGTAATGGCCTTCAAGCCCTGCAGGACTGAAGCACAGGACCATAAGGGCGACCCAGAGAGCTTTTGTCAGCTGAGTAACAGATAGCCAACCACCTGAGGTAGATAAATGCACCAGGCTTTTCACTTGAGTCTGCACTTACAGTCTGGCTTGGCAGGGGAAACAGGGAGAGTAACGTTGTATGAAGGATAAATAACTTTTCATTCGCTCATCTTGCAGCCTCCGTTCAGCCTTTTTAATGTCTCTGCTTACGTCAACAACATTTAACTGCATCACAAGCAAGATGCGTCTACATGCTGCAGGTTTTGTGCATTTAGACTTTCAAGATCAGCTTTGAATTCTTATGAAGAGAAAGTTTCTTCTTTCACCAAGTTTGGATACTAAAACAAAGCAGAGGAAGGATTTTTGATGGGAGCAGTGACTCATAACACACTGTTTACTCAGGTGATGCCTCTTGAAAAGCTCGAGTGGATCTTTGTTTTATTCTCTATAGAACATCAGTCAATGAAAGCCTGCCCTTGGACAAAGACCCATATTGGCAAATCATTAGCAACTACTGATGGTGGACAAATTATGCTTTTAGAGGTAAATAACGGACATCACCTTTGATGCTTTGAAAGCTAAGGTGGACATAAAAAAACAAAACACTTATGTCAGTTACTGAAGTTTGGTCAAAAGAAGTCCTCAGACTAAAGCCATCACTCTCCTGTGGGACAAAGGTGCTCACAAGGCACAAAGAGATGGAAGTACAAATTAGTTTCAAAATATTAAAAGAAAGGCTTTGCAAATGTTTTATGAGGTAGGAAATGTGTTCAACATGTCTGGTAGGCTACACACAATGAGTTTTAGTGAGAAAGTTAAAAGTAATAACCAGTCCTGGTTATTCACGGAGGGTTGAATCTGGTTGTAGATACTTGAAGACATTTTGCCTCTCATCCAAGATGTTTCAGTTCAACCTTCCTTGAATAAACAACTTTAAGACTTTTTTTTCACAATTAATATTCCTCATGGCCGAATACATTTTTCTGATCATCACAAAAACTCTAAAGGGACTTTTTGCAATATCAGAATTTGATCAATCAGATCCAATAAAAATTAAAGATACCCTGAGGAGTTGCCCTTTGAACAAAATCCTGCTTAGAGTCTCACCAAAAGGCATAGTGTGTATCATCAATGCTTTACAAATGTGTTGAATACTTTTCTTTCCTTATAAAATATTTGCAAAGCCGATGATTTTCAGATTGAAATTCTCTCGGTTTACATCCATGTTTGAAAGCTGTAGTTTTCTTCCCTGCATATTTCTGCCATATTGCCACTTTTCAGAGAAAATGACTGGGATCCAGACATAGAGCGTTTTTACCCTCATGAATGTGTGCACACTGTTCTTGATTGACGTCTCCCTCCCCCTCATGTTAGCTATGCTGCACCTGTTGTTGTGGGGCTGTACCAATTTCACCTTTCCACCTTAATAGTTCACGAAGTCCAGTGACCTCAAATAATTCCCATCATAGCAACCTGAGCAGGTTACATCAGCCAGAATGAGTGAAAACACCGTGTGGGTGTGCGGGGCCTTTAGAAACAACTCGTACATCCATGCAAACACACAAGCAAGAAAGAGAAATACACAAAGGCACATTCAAGTATAGGGGATACAGTACTGCTGACTTTTATGAGGCAGTTTCTTTCTCCATGAATTAGTAAGCAGTGTGAATGGCACTGAGAGAGCACTGCTGAATGTTTAATAGAATCAATCATCCCTAAGCAGCCAGAGGGACACCACCCACATCTATTTAGACAGGACAGGCTCGGCTAAAAACGGACACGTCTTCAACAGAAGCTGACAGCCAGACAGACAGTGAAGGGATGTCTCCAAACATTCCCAGCCGACGGAGAAAGGAAATGATGGAGGCGAGGCGAGAGGGTAAAAGGTGAAGAATGGCAGGTTATTAAAAAGACATACCGAGACCCGGTGGCTAATGTTAGTTCAGTGGATGCAAAGAGGACGAGGCCCAATTCAGCTGTCATTAACTGGCATAAATGCTTTTTCTGGCCTCCTGGTGAATAAATCTACAAAGCTTTTGCACACTGTCAAAAGTCTTAAAAGGTTCCCGGTGTGTAAATGAAAAGAAATCAAGTGTCCATTTCAGAAATCTGAATTTATTGCCTGAGCTTTTCACAGAGCACAAGTCACACCAAATCACAAAGTGAGGATAACGACTCCCACAGGTAACAATGAACCTTTTGTGTGTGTAAATGATTTAACGCCCCCTCCTTTTTTCACTTGTTTGTATCCACACAACCACAAGAAACAGAAAACACTGCTATAATCAATATCTTTTTATAATAACAATGTTCAAATGACAATATGAGAAGAGTTGCGAGTAAGCTTAAAAAGAATAATTATCCAAATCTGCATCTGTCATTTCTTTGAAGACAGTTTCAGCTCATTTGGCTTTGGTTCACTCTCACAGTGATATTTTCTGATGCAGCAGGCAGATATTTTCAAAATCTCTAAAAGGCCGACTGTACACTACCTGCTCAGCATCAAACGACAGACAGACACAGTGACGAGCTGGTAAACACAGCATACAGCTATGTTAGCAAGTGAAGAGACATCTTTTCCTCAGTTGCTGGTAGAGACCAAACGATATTGTTGCTCCATAACTGCTTGATGTTGTCATTCAACACCTTTAACTTCACCATATCAACTTAAAGGTGTTGATTTGTCAATGCTGAGCTCACAGCTTGTTTTTGCTGCCCTCAAGTGGCCAATAAAAAAAGCAGTTATTGCATGATTAAAATGGGGCTTATTCAAAGCTTCCACAGCAACACAACAAGAAAAGGTCTCAACTTTAAAAACGCTGCATTTTGGAAACATAGTTCAACCTTAGTTTGGTTGGACGGCACTCAAATCCACCTCTGCATGAATTATTTTTTTTTATGCAGATGATGCTTTCGCAGTCATGTCCCTTGCGCCCTATTTTAAGGTATGAGCGCCGATGAATTTCAGCTTTTTTGTTCTCACCCACACTCACACCTTTCATAATGGCTCATAAATCACCCTCAGAGACATTATACACAGGATTAATGAGCTGGGTTCCAAAAGTACATGTCTGAGAGTCACTGATACCATCACACCCTCCTCCTCATAATTCCTCATTTTTCTCTCCCCTCTTTTCTCCAAAATGCCATTTATCCCCCCCTTTTCTGCCATTTCATATTTATTTCTCTCTCTTACATAAGCTCTCACTCCGTCTCTTTTAAATAGCAGCACCATTTTTTTCACTCAGCTGTACCTTTGTATCGTGTGCCTGGTCAGTTCTCACCTCTCTTTCACTTCATCTCCACAAGTCAGATTCATATGGCAGTGACTTTAGTCTAAACTCTGCGCTCTGAATGACTGAATCCCATCCATCCCACTGCTGAACAGCTGTCAGCAACCACAACACAAGTATATTTACTTGCTGGTAGACCATCTGTGCAGTAAACAAATTACTTAACCTCCCGTAACGATGCTGGGAACATTTTGTCTGTGCTGCCAAAGACGGCTTGTTAATTATTTTGAAAGTTTGCAGAAGAAAGAGAAATCAGATCAATCCGTCCCCCTTATGTTATCTTGTGACAGTGTGGCGTCAAAACAGTTTGAATGCCAATCATGAGACTGTCTGGTTCTAATGGAAAATGGTTATCCAATTGTCTCCCTTGCTTATTTCCCATAATCAGCCAGTGGAGTTGATCATGAGAAATCCATTTTTTGGAAAAGCTTGCACTGTGTTTTCTTTTCTGGAATGTGGGTTGTATATCATTATTGTCATTCAGCAAAATTTGTTGTTACTATTGCTCACGATAAACATAACTACCCAGGAATTATATTTTTTCCCATCTCCATAAAGTTTATTAATGCTTTCACCCCGTTTAGTGTCAGGGTATCTTCCTGCAAATGTTAAGATACATAAGACTGTAAAAAAATATATTGCTCGACACTTTAACTTCCCTCACATCATAAACCCTGTCCTTGTCAGTGTCACTGGTCTCAACAGCTCACTTTCGTTTCCTTTGTGATGCACCTCGCTCTAGTCTGGACTCATAAACATATTCTCCCACTACTTAACTGGCTTTAGAGGGCTTACAATGTGTAAATTGTGTAGGGCTGCAACCAATTGTTACTTTCATTACAGCTCAAAGAGGTCAAAGATTTTTGTGGCTGATACTGATATCGATATTAGAGGGAGAGAATATCAGACATTTTTGCTTTAAAAATGACATAAATGGTTAACTGATCATAAAAGTAGGTGCAGCTTCATCTTCTGTCAGTTGACTAATTGAGTAATTGGTTAAATGTTCAAGCTCAAAAAATGTGTAAAGATACAGATAGAAAGATTATGAGTAACCCCCACTGACTCAGGGCCTGAGCTCTCAGTCAACATCAAGGATTAGGCTTCTCTTAAAGTATGTAGATAGGAATTACGATTAAAGGAACAGAATTCTGAATGCGTCTACTGCATTATACTGTAGTTTAATTCATACGCTGACAAGTATAAGATGTGGTTCTGCTGATTCCAGCTGGATGACAATACAGCAATGCAGGAGGAACGAGGATTAAACATATTACAGGCGCTTTATATCAATATGTTACTGGTCATGATTGTAATAGTTAAGTGGGTATTATCCCCGAGAAGACATCCCTCTCACTTGCAGAACAAAGCAAATCAAATATCTGATATAGAGGATAATCTGGAGAAAAAGCAAGAAAGATGTGAGTGAATGAGAGAAAAAGGGAGAGAGGCAAGAAATAGAGATGGTGGTAGAATAGAAACAGTAAATCTTCTTGTCATAGAAGAAAAACAGATTGAGAGAGGAAAAAAAACACAAACCCTAATGGCAGAGGAGATTTATTGCCAGGCACCACACAGGGCCAGTCAGCCAGAGAGACTGAGCCACCAGACTTATACAGTGATGTGTGAATATCTAGCACGGCTCAGCTGAATTTAATTTTTCCATTTAACAGGCTTATAGGGAGCCGTTGAGTGGTGCAGAGCAGGGCTCTGAGGAGGGATGGGCAGAGTAAGATATCATGCCCTATAAAAGTGGACTCTTAAGACCAGCAGACAAAGAGCAGAGGATGTAAGAACTCCAACTTCAAACTGTGTGCTCACTGTGCGTGTATGCGTGTAAAAGTGTGTGTATACGTGTAAAGTGTGTGTATTTACATTGCAGGTTTCCTGTGGCCGGGGTCCATAAGGCGCAGAGTGTCCCTGATCACACCCACTTTGACCTCTTTGTCAACTGGACTAGGAACATATTCAAAAACTCCTGGTGCCACCTGAAACAAACAGAAATATTTATTACAACAAAATGAACACTAACAATAACAAGAATGTGACAATAGTGATGTTGATATTGACCCTCACCTCCTGTTCATGTTCTATTCTCATACTGGGGTTGGAGTTGACCTCTAGTAATACTGGTTTCAAGTTCTTCATCAGCAGGATGTCAAAACCTAATATCTGAGACACAAACAGATCCTTAATTACATACTTTGTATATCTAATTTAGAATAAAGTAGATTGTATAAGAGGGGTGTAACAAAAGGCTACTATCTACATCCAGCCTGTTTACATTCTGGCACATCACCACATCAACAAAGTTGGCTGGTTACACGCTTCTCACCTGGAAGCAGGTGGGTCCCGGTTTGCCAGGCGGTATATCAGCCTGATAGTATACTTTAAGTTCAGGCACCACGGCGATGACAGTCTTGATGACAAGAGCGATGATGTCCGACCACACCTTCTTGATGTCTACACCTTTAGTTGCCAGTCTGTACAGCACGCTGGAGAGAGTGCGCTTGCTGCCTGTGTTCTGGCTGTCTGAGTGGACAAAGTTGCCGCTGTGGACGTTGAGGGAGTAGTTTGTAAGATGCATGAAGACATGGCTCAGATTCTTCTGGCTTGGTTCCTACACAATCAGAATAAGAGTCACCTTAATTATCATAAAGTATAAGAACATATTACATGGAATCAAAGCAAATTAACAGCTTCGCAGTAGCATCATGGCTACCTGGTAGGGCTCGGTGCAAAAACGCGTCAGGCCTTCCTTGGCAATGTAGATCTCTAATGGCTCCAGAGACTTTATCAGCACGTAGAGGCGGATATCAAACTTGAGCTTGTCAATGAGTAACGGCTTATGGATGTACTCCTGGACTACAGCGTGTTTGGCCTGTGAACCCGCCATGAGCTTTAGGTCACTCGGGTCACGGATGAGGTAGATGCCGTCCCCCTGAGAGCCCCCGTCTGGCTTGACGATGAAGGTGGAATTCACTGTGGCATCATTCTCCTTCACCACACGAAACTGCAGCAGAGGTGGGAATGACAAAGCGTTAAGATTCACAGAAAATCTCAAAGACTGTTATGGGTAACACTTGAATCACACAGGTTTCACATGCTGTGGCAATTCACAATTAGTCATAAACTAAACTGGACACAGTACAATTAAAAATGTATCGTCTGAACTAACAAATTAATGAGTTACTGAAGCCAGTTGCTTGGCTATAAGTGAACTTCTTGAAGAATTTCTTTTTCGGTTAGTCTTTAAATATAGAAAGCATTCTCATTATGTTGTTGTTTATAGACTTGGTGTCTTTTCTACATAGTTTACAGAAGAAACAGTCAGGCGGGGGAGAAGAACAACGTGACACAAGGCTCTAAAGGTAAACCCATCAAAACAATTGTGGTTACCCTTATTTCAGTTGCACCCTGGGTGAATAGCTTACTGTTCAATAGGGTTAAATAAATGCCTTTGCTTAACTTCTCGCTGTCCTGTATACGCATAAACCAGATAGAAGTCATTTTTACCTAATCTGCATTTTGCATCAAAATTATCAAGATTTTTTTTCAAACGTTTTCTAGTGGGAAGCAGTTTCGTCTGCTATAAACTACATTGGAATGACAACAGTGATATTCTGCTGCCCCCTGCTGCCCCCATAATGCATTGTTACTTTCTGCCGATGACAGGATGTGAGATTTAACAGGCATCTGCCATAAATCAGTGAAACTGTTTGTTCTGGTGGAGACACTGAATTTCTGTGATGATATATGTTTATAAATCTGAATGTTGCAAAATAAGTACATGCCATTGACTAATACTTGGCAAAATGGCACAGAGAAAAATATTTGATGGTGACAAATTCACAATTTTAAATGGTTCTTTCCTTGTCTCATCAACTTTCCTCCTAAATTGATGAAGATAAACACACAAATCTGGATGAAAGTTTTTAGTGTCACTTCATTCATGGCTGGCTGGTGGGTGGCATACTTGGTAACTGGTTGTGACCTGCTTGAATACTGTAGTCAACCAGGGAAAAGCAGCTGATGGATTGCTCATTCTACTCCTGTTCTCTTCACGGCTCTTCTTTCCCGGTCATATGTATCTACACTCACGCAACACTGTATTTCCTCTACAATATAATCCTAGATTCAACCATGCGTTAAAGAATGCCAGATGACCATGAAGGGTAATATTCATAAATGTGTTACAGTCTGTCTTTTCCCCTCAAGGAAAATGAGCAATGAAGCGAGCACATGACAAGAATTAAACAGGTCATATTATTAAGAGCACTACTGTTGCAATGTAGCATGGTGAGCAGACAGAGAGAAAAGAGGACTAGCAATGTAAAAACATTAGTAGACTCCACAACTTCAGCATTTGTGTTGGTTATTGCTGAAATATGAACCATTTCGAAAACTGAGAGGAAGCAAGATGGCTAAAGAAACACTGTGACTTTTGTTTATAGAGCTATCTGAGCACCTCTGTCCAGACGCTGACTGAGTCACTGGTATATTTTTATTCATAAAGTCATTCTGGGTATTCAAAGGAAATTTTATCTCCGACCACAAGACATAATCTGCTGTGTGTTCCAAATATAAAAGCAGACATGTGAAAGAAAGCCCTGTAAGTTACCAGCTCTGGCTCTTAGATTGATCGGCAAAAGGAAAACACCTGTTTTGGTTTGTGACAGCAGGAAAAGCACAGGTGTAATTAATCCTTATCAAGGATGGCTCAGTTCCATTTAGGTGTTTCCAGGTCCTGTCATGCATGCTGACTTACAGTCATGACGTATTGCAGGCGCTTAAATGGAAGGTAGCCATCGTTAATGTTATTAGTAACACCTGTGCTTCTGATGTGATGTCAAGTCAAAATGTCTGCTGTGAACAATCTATTTAAATTGAGGATTTTAATATTTCTGGCTGAATTTCTAACTTAGTTAAATGTCTCTTTGCTAATTGTGTTTGTTTGAGCTTATTTTAGCCCTGTTAGTGTTGATTTTCTTCTTTACTATTGTTTTGTTGCATGATTTCTTTGGTTTTTGAGAGATTTTCAAACTTAATTTACCAGGTTAAATAAAAACCATTTATTTAAGCTAATCCAAAGAGGATCTCTGTGCACAATGTGCAGTATCATGATGTTTTTGTTATGCAACTATACCTGCGTGGAAAACTGCTGGTACTCCTCAGGCAGGATCCAGGAACGGGGATAGAAGTCGTACTCTTCTGGGAACAACTCCTGCATAGTCCGCACCGCCCGACTCATGTTGATCTTCCTCAGCATTTCAACCATTCCTGCAATGTACAAAGCACCGTTTCAGAGATACAATCAATGCAAGAGACTGACCGAAAAAAGCACTTGGAAAGCACTATTTAAAGGGAATTATGTTGCTCTGGGAAAATCTGAGTCTGAAAATCCATTAGGATCATATCGTGTAAGATAAAGCAAGGAGACTCCAGAGATGTAGATTTGGATGTATATTTCCTACCAATACAATAATCTCTAGAGTCTCTTAAGTAATGATTATTGCCATGGCATGAAAAGGTTAGCGTTAGAGCAATGAGGATCAGTGAGGCTTTAACTAAATCCCTCCTCCTGTTGTGATTACAGAATACGGAGTATATGAAGTACTGTGAGCTGAAATAAAGCCATCACTTCACTTACAGGTAGTGTATTAGTATTAATGTAGGGTGCTTTACATCAAGAGCGGGTTATAGGAGATGAGAGAGGCAGAGGCGGGAAAATACCTGGGAACTTGTTCACCTGCCCTGAGACGATATTTTCATTGTCATGGAAGGAAACACCATGCCAGTAGATATCACAGGCTGCTCGTCTTCCCAGAGGAAACTGAAGAAATGCAGAGAGAGCAGTGAAAGGGGGAAATAAGAGATGATGAACAAAAATAAAGAATAATAAGAACATTAAATTAAAAAAATCATCTGTAAATGAGAAGGAAGGTTTAAGCTGTTAGTATGACTCAGGACATTAGTAAGGTGTTTGCCCTTCTGGTGATCCCAGAGAGGAGGGATAATCTTGCCTAAAGATGGTAGGTGGTGCGTGTGCTGTTGTGATGAGCTGGGAAAGAAGAGGGGGAGTGATACAATAAAAGGATTTGGAGAGTGAGGAAATCCTGCTGGCACAAAGCACAGCTTTTGTCCTCTACACCTCTACGCCTGCCCACACTCACACACTCCAAACCACATGTTATGCACCAAATGTGTTGTTACAATGAAGTGAATAGGAGCAGACAGAGGTATACCATCAATACCTGTAACAACAACAGAGTTCAAAAAGTACCTGACCAGTATATTAAATCTATTCAGTCAGTCAAATACTGGATGTTTTCTACCTGAGCCGTCATGATGGGTTTCATTTAAATACAATAAAGGGGACGATTTCACTTTGTCGATGTGTCACAAATACAGCTCCTACACAGGGGAAGATTAACCCTGTTACAATAGGAAAGCTTTCTTTCTCTGATGACATGTGGATGAGAAAATCAACCAGCAAACCTAAAATCATCTACGAGCACTGCAGTCTGTGGAGGCATTCTTCATCCTTATAACCTGCTGAAACTGATCTGAATAATTTATTTTAAAGATGCACTCCCTGATTTCCACCCAGCTCATGGTTAATATATTAGAACTTAACACAGCTCACAACTGAGTTTCGAAAGCTCAACATTAAGTAGGAAAGAATTATGGCAGGGAATATCTATCTTTAACTTTATTGCATCAGGACTCTATAAGGAGCTCTGTATCGTCACCAATCCTAAATTCCCCTCTCATATGACCCTAACCTACCCCACGGCCCAGATACAGGATGGATCTCTGACGGAGCTGCATCTCATTAATGAATTAGCATGTGAGCGTGTGAAACAGGGAAACCCTTCTGGAAAGCCAAGACCTGCTATAAATACTGCCACAGAAATGCCAGCGTATAATTGTCTAATCACATGAGAGAAGGATGTCTAATTAATTTGAGTAGTTTCAATTGTTGTGGACTTAATCATGTGTGGGCCAAGTTCATTTTCCGAGCCACTTTATGAATGAAGCCCAGCCAAAGGACAATGTATTTGATGTATTTAGCTACAAAATGCAGCCATGAATAGGATTTTTCAAGTTGCAGCTTATTTGTCATACATCCAGTATACAGGTTATGATTTTTCTAAACAAGCCACAAGGCTGCATCTAGGTGACAGGCCTTTAAAAATGAATGTGCTTTAATTCAAAATGTCAGCTTAGTCTGTAGGATCCTAATCAAAATACCAAGCCTGTGATTAAATGCACGGTTATTAGCCTAATTTTCTGAAGTTGTCACTCAGATCCTCAGGCCTGCCATTCTCCCTTTGCCTCAAAGAGGACTAACAGTCTATTGGATTAGAGGAGCTTAAGGCTAATCATTTCCCACTGTTTAGGAGAATGCCATATGCTGAAAGTCAGTTGACAGCTGTCTCTCAGGCAAGGAATTACTGCAGATGTAGAGACGTAGTAATTTAGATGTAAATGGACCTCAAAGCCAAATGTATCAGCCACTAAAATGTCCTCATAAACTTTCCAAAATTGTATCCAGGATCCTACTTAACTGCTCTGTGTGTTACAACTCGATAAAGGGATTTTCACAAATCATAGCTCCTTTCATAACTGACAAACAAATAGAGCAAGGTTACTGGAGTTTGAGCTCTGTCTAAGACGCTGACCGGGACTTTCAAACAGACACAGGATCTATAGCACCTTGACTTTGTTGGGGGTGGACCGTGAGGACAAAGCGCTGTAATGTATAGGCCTTCTGTCTACCGTTTCCGATACCAGACCTGGAAGGGTTTAAGTGTCACGGCGTGGTCACCGGTGATAAGTAGAGTCTTTACTTCACCGGTCTCATCGCGTTGGCCTTCTTTAGTCCTCATGCATAATGGACACAAGTTAATAATGGTTGATAGCAGGTATTAATTGCATCGCATTCAAACTGACCAGATGGTGTTTATGGCTCGGAATAAGAACGGCTGGGTCAATTAGCCTGCTCATAAATCTTTTACAGTTGTTGCTGTTCATTTAGAACAACTTTCATTCACAACCATCCTCTGTAATTTTATACATTAGAGGCATGAAAAAAGACATTATCAGGTTGTGGGTGGGTTAAAGGTGATCTACTTAAGAATGTGCCAAGCTTTTAATCAATGACTCTTCAAACTTTGATAGAGATACTGGAAATAAGTCATCAATAGGAATGGATAATAAGTCATCATATTTTAAATTAGAGCTGCAACTAATGATTATTTTCATTATCAATTAATATGTAAATTATCTTCTTGATTAATCAGTGTATGGCTTGGTCTATGAAACATCTAAAAACAGTGAATATGCCATTGATTTTTTTCTTTTGATCAAGAGGTGACATAAAATGTTTTGTCCACGAAACAGACAAGTAAATAAATCAATTTAAATGGTTGTCTAACTGCTGGAAATATATCAAATATATATATATATAATATGAAAAGCTTTTTGTTTTTGTGATTCATTTACATCAATTAGATAAATAAAAACATTAACTTAAAACTTCATCTTCAAGAGTGCAGATAATAGATAAATTAAGTTCAAGTATACAAAAAAAAGACTCCTACACAGACTCAAATTTTAGTTCCAACTTCTGAGAAAAAATAGCTTTGTGATTCACATTGTGTCAGAGATACTGCCTCTCATAAAATTTCAGTTTTTGGATAACTAAGAAAAGAAACACACAGGCCAGCTATTATATAATCTCAAAAAGCCTTTTGCAGATAGAAAAGCTTTCCATGGAAAAACAGGCTCATGTAAATTATTGATTTTAACCCTGCTTTTATTGTCCATCACAGTAATGTTTACAGGATGCAGTGGGTAAGTTTCTATTGTCTTTTACCAGCTGTTAAATGGCCAGTAAATGTTTTCTCAGATTGCATTGTTGGCATTTTCTTCTAGTTCTCTCTAAGCACAGACACTGCAGGCAGCCTGTGCTTATGTGTGACCTCTATAACCCAAATCCAGCTCATCACACCCTCTGGCCTGTCTCAACATCAAGAGGATATATGGTAAGGCAAAGATAGAAAATGTAAATCGCCTACATACATGAAGCTTATGGTCATATCATGAGGAGGACTGTGCCATCAAGAGCCATGCATATGAAGATTTTCATTCCAATTAGGCCAATGAACGACTAAGTCACAATTATTTCAATTATCGATTAATCTTCACAATTAATCATTTAGTTCATAAAATGTCAAAAAAAATGCTCATCACATTTCCCAGAGCCCAGGGCGACAAAGTCAAGCAGCAAATTCTTACATTTTAGAAGCTGGAACCAGCAATTTGTTTTTTGACATTTTTGCTTGAAAAGTGAAAAAGGTTTAATCAAGCCAACTAATTGATTAATCGTTGCAGCTCTAAGTCACCTTTCAAAACACCTTGAATCAAAGAGGATGACTGAAGGTTCCTGCTGTTGTGTGTAACTAGAAGACAAATTGCAAACATATGGTTTTTAATATCACATTTAGAACAGTAAGACAGAGGTTTTCATCAATGCACATTCAAGACCGACGCCTAAGCTTGTCATTTGAATGAAACACTGATGCATGAGCAGCTGATGTGAGGCATCCTCTCTGGTTTCATAAGAGAATCAATGAAATCTGCAAAGCGATGGGATGAACCAGCACAAGACAAAGAAACTCATGCAGCATACCTCTTTCCACTTCAGCTGCTTGATGCTCAACTTCAGTGCCTCCAAAGACGTTTTGGCTTTTGCACTATCCACTGTCACTGGTCTTCTCTTCTTTGCAAGCTTGAATCCGTCCTCACGTCGTGCTTCTTGAGTGTTTCTGGATGGATGGATGTTGACATAGTTCCCATTTGTCTCAGACTTGCCCTGCAGGATCTTCCCAGCCCCCTTTTTTAAGTGAAGTGTCCACTCATGTCCAAGTCTATTCAAGTTTTTGCCAGCATGTGCAGAAGACCCATGTAGTGACATATCTGAGCTGATGTCATCTTTCCCTACCTTACTATGACCTTTACCCTTTTTACAAGCGATGGAGGTGTTGGATGCATCTCCTCCAGGTGTGGTGATGCTGGACGGGTCTGATGAGACAGAGGACACCGGGACCTGCTCCTCGGTGTCCACACCCTCCTTCTCTGCATCCTCTCCTAACGACTTCATTAGCTCGAGTTCAACCTTAACTTTCACATAATGATCACTCATTATGTGAGATGCTGCTGATCGGGGCTGTAACACAGGGCGCAGTAATCCGGCAGACTAACGTTAAAATGAAGTAATGTAGTACGCATCGCTAGCTTAAATTGCTAATTAAAGTGTTACAGCCGTTAGCGCTATCTGGCTAATTGGCGGTTGGCAGCTCGGGCTAAAGAGACAACGTCTGACAGCTAACAGAAATAAAAGAAATAAGGGCTATTGGCTCTGACTTAACCTATGCTAGCCGCTAATGATGGCAGCACTTGTAGCCAGCTAGCTACTTGATGATAGCTAAACCTGACGCTAGCCTGTCAAACTTCATTTAGCTAACAAACGGTTCTCAAACTAGCCTTCAACTCATGACAGACTTTTACCTGACAGGCATCTTTATCTACTCCTCAGCTTTGTGTAAATGTCCACAGTCCTTTGTCCTCTTGTGTCTCACGGTGTCTGTGTTGTTAAGGAGCAGCTTGTCGTTCGGCGTCCAACTGCTATGAGTCCAGCTGATGTTGCCTTTTGAGCTCCTCGTAACCTCCGGCATCGAAAGGCATCACGGCTCTGCAGTGTGACTTATCGCTCATTAAGTATAAATAGAAACTGGTCTCCTGTGGTGTTTATTGAATATGAATGGAGATCAGTGTTGTCGTTGTTTTGTTTTTCGTGTGGATTGACATCATTTAAATCTTGTGAATCCGGATTATTTACCTTTTCAATTGATATCTGTTAAAAGTCAGATTTCCGACAGCACCTGAAGGCACTAAGGGGATTCCATGTTTGGGTGATTAATGAACATTTTTCTATTCTCTACAATTAGAAATACCAGTGTTTTCAATAGGCCAAAGTCTGAACTCATGAGCCTGGTACCTAAGTAAGAAACAGAACAGAGAGAGAAGATGGAGAAAAAAATAAACTGATATGTACATAAAAATAAGAAGAAAGATTTATTTATCTATTATTTCTAGATCAAATTTGTGCCATGGACCAACTGTATACAGATATTGTTGAGTTGTATCCCTTCCATTGAAATGTTTTCAGATGGCATTCAGGTGGATTTGATCTACTCATCAGATTGAAGAAGACATATTTAGGATTCTTCACTACACCACTTGATCACTTTTGGTCTTCCTGATCAACCAGTTTCTGCAAAGCATTTTCATTGTACATCACATTCTGTTTTACCTTAAATTTTGCACATTGTCCCTACTTTTTTTGAATCAGTGTTTTTGAGTTGTCTGATCTTTTGCTGTAGATTCAGGACTCCAAAGATAATAGCTTAATGATCAATACTTTTATTGTAGCTAAAGTGTTTATAATTTCTACTCTAGTCAAATTGTTAATACTTTTTTATACTTTTCTTGTTTATACTGTTTTTTTAACCTACTATTTATCTTGCTGCTGTAATGCTGTAAATTTCCCCGTTGTGGGACTAATAAAGGAATATCTTATGTTATCTTATCCATTTATAAATTAAAGTGCTAATGCTACAATAAAATGGAAAGTGCCAATATGTTAATAACAATATTATAAAACAGACCTAAATATATCTATTACTTAAAATAGAAGGACATGTAAAACAATCCTGTATCTTATTTCTTAGTTACCTATTTATTTGTTTGTTTGTTTATCTATTTATTGTGTTATTCTCTCAACATATTTGCCTTTTACATCTACAGGGGGTCAATATGTAGCAGGATGTATATGTGTGTGTTTTTTTTCCTCACATGGACAAAAAGCCAGGAAGCACATAGCAGATTTGCAGATTTCTGTCGGAGGTATAAAAACACATCTCACAGCTGAGCTCCCGCATCTTCCCCTTTAAAGAGGCGCAGTGATGAGGCGCAGGGAAACAGAGGTTTTGTGCTCATCGCCTGTTTCTGTGTGGTTTTTTTTTTGTCCAGTTTCATCCGAGGAGATAATGAAGAAACTGCATTAATCTGGTGCATTAATCGGATCTGCTGCTGGAGGAGGAGGAGGAGGTCTTTAATTTGCTCATGTGGATCAGAAATCTGCTCCATTTCAAGGACGCGCACTTGATCTTTTTCTTCTCTCTCTGGCGGATGATTTGTGTTGAAACATTGGATGAGGGAATCTCACAGCAAAGGTCCAGTGTTGTGTCAGATGCATTGAAAGAGAAGCTGCAGAAAATCTGATGCGCTTCATCATGAGACGCGCGTTGTGCAGGAGGTTTGCTGTGAGGATGTGATCAGACAGGAATCCCTGCTTTCTCTCTCTGCTGCCTCCCAACAACAGTCGCTCATGATGCCCAGGGCTCTGCGGAGACTGGTCCATTTGGTGCTGTTCTGCCCTCTGTCCAAAGGTCTGCAGGTATGCATGGACAGCATGATGCTACAACCTGCATGCATGACAGACGACCAGTGCAAAATGTGCATGGATGTTACTGAGTCCAGCATCACAAAATGTCACAAAGAAATTTGCAGGATGCATATCAGCAATGTTGGTTTAAGGTCAAGTGTCCGTTCAGTTATTGTTGTGTAGGCCTCTATCAGTTATTCATATTTAATTCTCAGATACTTTGACTTTATTTCCATATCATGTTGTTACTTAAATTTCACAAAGATGTTGTTGATCACTTCACTTATTTCTGTGGTTGCTAGTTACTTTTCAGATTAAGATTTTTCATTTAAAAAAACCCAACAAATTATAACCTTGTAAAATTTATTGCATTATTATAATTTAAAATTGTTAATTTTATTTATTTATTTTTTGCTTTTGATTCTTTACAAAAACTGTTTAGCTGGGGTTTGGGATGTAGAGACATTTCTTCTTCTTCTTCTGCTTATATGGTTTTGTTTATTTGTTTAAGGCCAAAGAGGTAAAATTATTGAATAATTTACAATTTACTGTTGTTGTTTTCCTCTTTCCACCTCCATTCATAATCATGACCCATCAGATTTATGTCCTGTATCTTGTGACCCTTAGGAGGGAGCTGACTCATGTTGGGAACCACCAGACTAACTGTGTGAAAGTGATTAAAAGTAACTCCAACATGAACAGCTGCAAAAGCTAAAATGCTGCATTAATGCATCAGTACTATCAATCTATTAAGGTTGTATGTAATAGCCTAATACATCAGACACAGGCGCCAGTTTTTGCTGCAGGACTTTAACTTTTGATACTTTCAAGTAAATTTTTGCCACTAATACTTTGATTTTGAACGTAGGGCTTTGACTTGTAATAGAGTATTTTTACATTAATGTAACTAATGTGAGCTCAAGTGACAGCCTCTTTAAATTATTGTTGTTTAGGTCTATATTAAATCAGTCGTCATGTGTCCTTGGCTCACTGTGTTTTCTCTTCTCCCACCCTCCTGAAGAGTCGTCTCCCAGCCATTAAGGTGAAGTACCTTCTCCTGGCATGGCTGGGCATCCTCGTCGCCAGCTGGGTCATCTACATGCAGTATGCCTCTTACTCTGAACTCTGCCGTGGGCATGTCTGCCATATGGTCATTGTAAGTATAGTCTCTGAATCGTATGACAGCCTGTTTGGTGTGATGGTGATCAGGATGCTACTTGCCTCCTCAGTGATTAAATATTATGTTACTGAGCTAAATGGTTAATTCGGGGGGACTAAATTTGAATTATGATCAGATGTGATTAAACCTGCAGTGCAGAACTTTTGTCTCCTCCTTCTGGCAGTAAGAGTAATTACACAAACACTGTTGATGCCCTATGCTCCCATGTACTCCTGATTGCTGTAGCTTACTCCATCTCTACAGTTGCTCAGCTCTATAGCTCTGGCAAACCAATCATTGCAGGTAGGTTAGCGCAGGAATATTTAATATTTGACCTCATCAGCTTCATTGATTTTTGTAAATATCTGCTCATTCTGAATTTCAAACAAGTTGGGACAGGAGCAACAAAAGACTGTGAAAGTTGTGGACTGATCCAAAAACACCTGTTTGGATCATTCCACAGGTAAACAGGTTCATTGGTAACAGGTGATAGTATCATGATTGGGTATGAAAGGTTCATCCTGGAAAGACTCAGTCGTTCACAAGCGAGGATGGAGAGAGGTTCAACACACGTGATTGTATAAAGGAGATTAATACATGGACTCAGGAACACTTTGTAAAACAGTTTGTTTGTAAATGATTGCATCCAGTTTTTATTTACAGTGTCCCAACTTTTTGGAATTGGGGTTGTAAGACCCATGTAACAAATTACAGGTCAGTATAGAAAAAAAAATCCCATGTGGTTGTAGTGCTGGTCTTAGCCAAAGATTAAAAATTTCATAAAAGCGCCAAAGGGTAAAAAGAAATGTTTTTGAGAGGGAATAGGGACAGTTGGGGGCTTCTTGGGTCGGCCTTCTCCTTCATGCATGACCTTTGACATTGGGTAAAGATACAGCCTAAAGCTGATCCACTCTCCTGCTGTTCCCAGCTGTGTTTCAGAGCTTTCGGCTGTTGACAACAGAACAGGCACTGACATTTAATGAGACACTGAGGAACACAACGGCGTTTAAAGAGATAACTACGCAGAGCAGTTGATGCATAATTAAAGATCAATGATGTAACCTCAATCATAAAATAATCAGATCTGCACAACAGTGAGTGCCTACATGCACATGGATGTACAGTTTGTGAAAGTCTGTGTGTGCCTCATTTTTATAGGTTCAAGGAGAGCAGGAGACGTGCATTTGGTTCACAGCTGGAATATTTATTTAAAATGTTTACAGCTGGATTTTAAGAAGAGATCTGTTCCCAGTGGTTAATGTAGTGAATTTCCTGTTTCCTTCTGTAGTGTGATCACTATAGAAGGGGCATAATATCAGGCTCGTCCTGCAAGGCACTGTGTGATCAGAGGAGTCTAACCCTGCAGCGCTGCATGTCCACCTCCTCCACACATCAGGTAACACACACGCTAACTTTTGGCTAAAGAAAACACATCCAAACCAAACGTTGCTCGTATGTCAATGATTTTTCTTTCTTCTCACAGTGAAAGATTCTAATGTACTAACCAGAAACACAAGCATTTTTTGCTCGTGGCACAGGTTTTATTTATGCTTTTAAAAAATAATTACATAACCAGAAGGCCTTCGAGTATTCAATGTGGCATCAACCCAACACACATATTTCAGAAAATGATAAATATGATGTCATTGACCTGATATTCCTTAATTAGGTAAAATCTGAAAAAATAATGGCTCACCAATTTACAATTATGACTAAAACACAGATTTTTCTGGAGGAAAAAAAACATAAGAGTTGGCTTTATCTGAGAAAAATATTAGAAAATCAAATGTTGGAACACAGGATAAAATGTTTGGACTAGATTCAGTATTAGACATGATTAATGTCATGTTTGTTTCAAAAATGTTTTCCTTCCATTTGAAAAGGGCAGTTTTTCGGCAGTGCTCATTTTTATAACAGCAAATGGTGAATGCAGTTCTGAACACCTCTTCAACTTGTATTAAATTCATGCCTGTGTTTGAAAACATCCCAAAAGCTTTCATACATAATCTCTAGCTGTTCTCACATGTCTGTATTTGCAGGTGTACAGTGGACTGTGGAAGGAGAGACCTGTTGTGATCAAGTGTGGTATTGAAGATCTAGTAAAGACTGATGGGGCTCCAGACTCCGTGCTGCGACAGGAGATGAGCCTCTTTGACAAACCCACTCGTGGAACCTCTATGGATGAATTTAAAGAGATGCTGCACAGTTTCCTCAAGGTCCTTTTCTCAGCAAATGCACCATATGAGATATGGAACAACTACCACTATAAAAAGAACCTAACGAAACAAATCTAGTCAAAAACTATTTTTTGACGATATTCCTTGTGCAACCTTTTTTATACCACATTCTCCACATAATAACCAAATTGTGTCCACCTCCTTCTTGCAGGCTAACCTTGGTGAGCAGTCGTCTTTGAGCACCTTGGTGGACAGGGTCATCACTTTGGCCGATGTCAACCAGGACGGCAAAGTGTCTCTAGCAGAAGCCAAGTCTATCTGGGCTCTTCTCCAGATCAACGAGTTCCTCCTGATGGTGGCGCTGCAGGAGAAGGAGCACACCCCCAAGCTGCTGGGCTTCTGCGGAGACTTGTATGTGACGGAACGTGTGGGCCACAGCTCCCTCTACAGGCTAGAGGTGCCTCATTACCTGCAGGCTGTCGTCCCCGAGGCCTTGAGCTCCAGCCTGAACCACTGGCTCGCACCAGCCTGGCCCCGCAGGGCTCGCATCACCATCGGCCTACTGGAGTTTGTGGAAGAGGTCTTCCACGGATCCTACGGGAGCTTCCTAATATGTGACGCCAGTCCTCGCCACGTGGGCTACAATGCAAAGTATGACTGCAAGATGGCCAACCTGCGCAGCGTGGCATCTGAGGCAGTTGTGCGTGGATTTTTGAGGGGGCGGCGATGTGAGACTAACGCAGACTGTACTTATGGCCGAGACTGCACGGCCACCTGCGATCGACTGGTGAAGCAGTGTAACACTGAGGTTGTGCAGCCCAATCTCGCAAAGGTGTGCGTTCTGCTGCAGGATTTTCTGCTTTTCGGAGCACCTTCTGACCTCAGAGGGGATCTGGAAAAGCAGTTACGCACTTGTGTGACACTCAGCGGTCTGGCAAGCCAGATGGAGGTGCATCACTCACTTGTCCTTAACAATCTGAAGACGTTACTGTGGAAGAAAATCTCTAACACTCAGTACTCTTGAAAACAGGTTGATGTAACCTGTAGCTCTAAATAATCAGTGAGTTCTTACATGAGTGGTTTCTGCTAATGAAGCTTTGCCAAATGTTTTAGAGGGTGGTAGTCAATATTGTATTTTCACTCTACATTGACTGTGACAATAACAGGAAGCTGTGGAATAATCAATATAGAATATGTAACAACAGATGACGCAGATTCTGTAGTAAAACCTCATACAAGCCCCATCATGTTTGTTTTCCAGTGCATTATTTTGAGAAGCACATTCATGTGTTGAAACATAATATTCTCAGGGCACTGCCTATGACTTAATCTGTAAAATAACTTGTACGTAAATTTTTAAAATAGTTTCATATATTACTCTTTTGTTTGTCCCTGGTTAGAGACAGGAAGCCAAACTGTGACATGGTGTGATGGTTTTTGTACAACTTGTTGTTTCCTGTGTATAAATGAAATATATATAAATCTCCATCTGAAGCAGAGATCGCATACAAATAACTAATGGAATAATGCATATATATATATACAGTAGCACTGAAATGTCCCTCCCAGTATTGATCTGATGTCAACCTGAACAGACTAGTTGTAAAGGACAATCAGACAATTAAACTTGAATGAACTTCTAATCTGTGAACAATTTGGTTCGGACAATTGATTTTCAACAGTGTGACTAAAATTGCATTCATCTGAACAGGGTCGCTGGTGTCAGAGCAGAAGAAGTGAAAAGTGATATATTTATGAATTTTATTTGTAAAGGGGCCATGTACAATATGAAACACATTAACATTTGATGTATTGTACCACAGTTAACTCTCTTTTGAGTGATGTGTCAGACTCTCAATATGAGCTGCTGGAGCCAGAGACCTCTTTGGAGATTCAATCAATTTATGAAATGGTTAATGAATGCTTTTGAAGAGGCAGAGGCTGAACCTCTAAAGTCAGAGGATCTGAGTCCAAAAAAAATTTCAACCTGGATTTGAAAAGAATCGGAAACAAGATCAAGACCTGCCTTGCAAACAGCTGTGCCAAAGCGTTGATACGTCGCATGGTGGCACAGCTGAAGGCTAAATTCCACCAGCCACAGTGAAAGGGTGACGCAGGATTTAATGGGCGATGAATCACCACAACCGACGCAGAAACCAGCAGCTTCAGGAACTGCCTCAAAATCTGAGGAGGCAGCTGCTGAACAGTTTGACTTTTCTTTGTTTTATTTCTTTTCCTTGGGTCAGATTTCTCTGACATTTTAAGATTAAAAGCACAAACGATGTAAAGATACACACTTTACAAAATTATACAACAGAGCTCATCAATGAATTAAAACACCCGGGATAAATTCACGAACTCAAACATGACAAACAATACCATATAAATCAAATGGTCCGATTCCAGTCCGGGTTTTAGGAAACAGTTCAGTCAACTCAAAAATAATTTTTCTCTGAACTGTACCACTAGACCAGTACAAATACTATATGCCAAGCCGAATATCAAAAAACATCAAGGGGTAATGTAAAAAATATTACATGTTGAGAAAATAAACTGTAAAAATAACAGTATTAGCAGCATTTTTATGACAATATCAATGTCTTAATGCATTGGTTTCAAGGCGTTTGGATATATACACTGTTTCCACCATGTCTTTAAGGTATACATATATGCAGATGCCTTCAAACATTTTGCCCTAAGAATGAGCAATATGAAGTGACTGGGTGCCGGGTCCCTGTATGTCTGAGTGACTTTGAACATTTGCATAATCACAAGTGGAAACTGCTTTAAATGACATTTCCTCTGACATTGTGTGTAATGTGCTCTTACAGTGAGCGAGCTCCTCCTGCAGGTGAACCATGGCATCAGATACTGGGGGTCAGAACAGCATGAATGTCCTTCAGCAGTTCAGTATGATGATGATTCATCCTCCAACCTAGTGAGGCATTAAATTGCATCCTCATATAGTCCATTTGTGAGTCCATGTGATTTACAAATTGTCTCTGTTATTCATGCACGTGGTTAGTAAGGCTGGTGGTTAATTGGGTTATATGAACTGTGATTGTTCTTGTCATTTGTTCCATGTTTCTCCGTAGCTTCTCCAGGTGGTGAGATTGAATGTCAACTATTTCCTGGATTTGTGGCAGTGCTCCAGAATCCGAGACATTTCCTTCCGTCCTAGGCTGAGGCATTAAGGGACATGCAGGCTCTGTACTGTCCAGAAACATGAGATCCACATCCAGGAGCAAGATTTTTATTGGAGGCGAGCTTGAGGCAGGTCCTGGTTTTGACTGTGAAGCCTCCACTGAGTTTTTCTCCATTTCCAGAGACTCTGAGTTGGCAGCCATTTTCCTTCCCTTTTATTGGCAATAAAAGGCCTTGAAATCCTCCAGAGTTGTTTTTACAGCTGTATTTAGCTGTGTTTTTTAAGGTCTGGGGTGCAACTTTTTATGTGAGGGTTTAACTTTTCTTTGTTTTATTTTTTGTCCTTGTGGTGCCAGCCAGGTCTCTCAGGTCCAATGAAGCCCTTCCTTTGTAGGAAAGAATCAAAGACAAAATGTTTAGAGCCAGTTCACTGTGTTCCCTATGTCTCTTAAAGTCTCTTGTTGGCTTCAAAAATAGATTTACTGCACATTTTCTGTGTCACAGTAACTAGAAGTATTTGCAAAAGAAGATTTTTTGTTGGGGTTAGTAGCAGTTAAGATTTATTGATGAAGTACGCTTGAAAAAGATTCTTACACAAAGCATATTATTACAGTTCTGAAGGTGTCAAAAGTATTGGCTCATTATAGAAACGCTCATTTTGCTCATTAGGGCCTGGGCTATTGAAAAGTTGATTGACAAGCGAAGTAGCCGACAATCAATTGCTTCATGTGCAAGCCTTAAAAAGTGGACAGGACAGTGGCGTTCTGACGCTGATGACAGGGTAAATGTTAAACACATAAACTGAGTCTACATATCTGGCTCGGTTCCATACCCAAAGCCCATTACACAGTGGAAGTTGAGCTATCGTGAGCCAGTGACTTACTGTTGCCCACATATTGCACAACAGAGACACTGCAGTCAGAGTTGTGTCTCAAGGGGCAATTTTATCCCTAATGTGTCCAGTTACAGAGAACATTTACAACAAGACCAGTTACCATGCTCTGAAATGCTGTCAACTCGATATCTGAGACCAGCTGTCCTCATGAGGGCAAAGCCATGCATGTTCTCACTGTGTGTATACAGTACCTGCATGAACAAGAGCAATGCATCAGACAACAGAGGACAAATAATGATCAAATATGATTTTTTCTGACTTTCTTACTCTTCTTTGATAATTGTTTGAATGTATCGATGATGATTGATTAATCAAAAAGGCCACAGCTAGATGAACCAAATTGTTTGCTGCAGCCCAATTTTCATTTAGTCTGACTCCCTATTATGTTATTGTTATTGCAATCCAGGCGTCTGCCATCAGGGGGCGACTGTGACTGCAGGTCATTTTATTTTTCCATTACTTTAACATTTTTATAATCATTTCTCTCCAACAAAAATTGACTGGAAGAATTTATACTAAAACTGGGGACATATTTAAGCTACTTTCTTAACCTTCCTGCCACTTTAAAAAAGAAGAATGATAAAACAACTGATGCCATCTTGAACATGAACTTGGGATAGTTAAAAATAACCTGTTGATTACCACTTGAAAAACAAGTTGTGTTAAAAGCAGGAAAATATTAATCAAACACGAGAAACAACACTTAGTTTGATTATTTATCTGAAATTAAACCTGTGAGAAACAATAACATAAATATCATTAACGTTATACATCTAAATGGAAATTTGCCAAAAAGTCGCGCTCAGTTTTTAACTTTTATGCAAATATTTAAATTATTAAACACGATCACTTTCATCAATAATAAAACATACTATATGGTCAAATACAGTGATTATGAACTTATTTACAGTCACACAGTCGCACTCACCATTTTGTCCTTCCAGCCCCACTGGTCAGAGAACTACGGAACCTCGGAGCGGACAAACTTCATCTACTTAGCGAACAACCCATATAAGGAGTAACAGGGTTTAATTATAGCTTAATATGATCTGCTTTTGCAATTCAGTGACTCCTGTAAAATATGATCTAACAGAGTGATGTTGCCACACAATCATATAAGTCAATGAATTTATTTAATATTTCCAGTTTTCTAACCACCAAGAGATGACCTTGGTGAAAATGAGCTAAAACGCTTAAGGACACACGAGCTATTTATATAGAAGCAAAAAACCCAGATCATGCTCAGAATTCAAACCATTCATGATCTGCTAAAACAATCAGAAACAGTGGCTTGAATTAAACATTTACCAGATGAACGGAGTTGCAGTCAAGATGCATTTCTTAAACATGTCTTTAAAAAACTAGAATGAGTTTCACAGGACAGAGCACATCTTATTTATTTTAAAGAACGTTCAGATAACCTTCAGCAAACAAGCTGTTGCATATGGGTAGAATCTCAACATTATGTTCACATATACTGCAATACACAAATTTTAGCTGTGACATTGTCTGGTTTGTTTTCTCAAATGTGCGGATTTCTTCTTTGCTGTTGGTTTATACTATTTATACTATTATAAATGTAATATCTTTGGGCTTTAGACTGTTTGTCCAATAAAAAAAGCTATTTGAAGATGTAATTTTTGGCTCTGAGAATCAGTAACCAGTCGTTTTAATAGTTTTGTCAGATTATTGAAAAGCATTTTAGTTTATACACTTTTTCATAACTGTCTCTCTACAAGATGCTTCATAACATTTTTTGAGATGCTGCAGCACATTTAGCGTTAAAACTATTGCCTGAATCTTCTCCCATGTACAGCTGTAAATTTAGAGTTTAAGCAGTGTTTCTGCAAAATCTGTACTAGCATGCCTTAAGAGTGCACCATTGATTAAATGGATCTAAAGTTGAAAACATGACACTGTGGCATGATTTGAAGGTGTTTAGTTATTATTCAAGTTATGTGCTACAACCTGTGAGGCAGAATGTAAATACAACAGTAACACAAGTGCTGTCTGATTTTACATATCAATAGTCAAGAATATGGAAGTCCATGTAAACATAAGTCATTGACTAAATGTCACAGAAACAAGATTCACTGATGAGTAATAGATACACACAACTTCAGTCTTAACAGCACTGCAGCACATTTCACTCAGTCCAGAACACTCGTATCAGATCAGTCCCAAATGCAGATGCATGATGAAGAGGAGCAGCAGACGGTATCAACTTTATATAAATGTATTTTTAATGTTTCTTATTTAAGAATATATTGTCATGTCATGAGCTTGGTGTGGATGGTGTAGACGGCGTTGACAGGCTGGACAGTATCTCCATCCGTCTCCTTTTGTCCTTGGCACGGTTGATAGTCATCTTGAATAAGCGACAGTACAGCTCCATGGCAGCTGGAGTGTCATCGTTCCCAGGCACAGGGTACGTCACCAGGCTGGGGTTGCAGTCTGAGTCCACCACACCCACGGTGGGAATGTTCATCTTTGCCGCATCTCTGATTCCCACGTGTTGCTGAAACACATTGTTGAGAGTGGAAAGGAAGATGATGAGGTCTGGTAAGCGGACTCCTGGGCCGTACTGGATGGGAGCGTTGGTAAGGAGGCCGCCCTGCCAGTAACGCGTATGGGCGTACTCCCCACAATCCTTAGCTGTGGTCTCCACCAGGTGGCCAAACTGACGGCGACGGCTGACAAACAGGATGACACCACTGCGATACGCTACATGGGCAGTGAAGTTCAGGGCTTGCTGAAGGTGCTCCACAGTCTGGTCGAGATCAATTATATCTTGCTCCAAACGGCAGCCATAGAGGTAAGGCTCCATCAGCCTGAGAAAAAGACAATTAGAGTTAGGTTATAAAAAAAATGAAATAGGAAATTGATGGTACATAGTTGTGGGTGGACTTTTTTTTGTATTCAGTCACAGCATCCTACTGCAATCCCTTGTGCCAGTTAATGCCTTATTGATTTGTCAGCAGTCAATCAAAAGAAATAAAAATCAGGTCACAACATTTTCTGTTCTGTGGTAAACAAATGTTAATGTATAAAGCTAGTGTTGCTACTATCTCAACATTTCCTACAGATGTTTTACTGTAAGGGCAGTGGTGGCCTTTATTACAGATCTAATTATGCATTTTGAACTGGAAACAATAATAAATTAGTTTAGAAAATACTTCTTGATGATGAAAATCATTAGTGGCAGTCATATCCATTACACTGAAAAAGTCCAGTCAATTAAATTGCATTGTTGCCCTCTGAATTACTGATTGAAGCTAATTGTTGAAATAGTTGGTCCATATAGAGTGTGTGACTGACTTAACAATTCCCACTCACATGTGCCTCTGACAAAGCATTTGAGCGACAATATTAATTGCCAGCTTCAGTCATGAACTTTTGTAATGAATACCAACCTGTGTCTGCAACCTTTTTTATGTCCAAGATGAACCCTGGCGTCGAACAGTTCTTTTAACGAGATGAGCTCTGACAAACGGAAAAAGTCCGGCTCCTGAAGTGCCTTGTTTAGAAGTTTATCTGCGCGAAGGAGAAATGATACTACTTAGAAGTCTGGAGAAACACAGCACTGACAAACGTTGTCTCATATACACTCGGTGTTTAGCTAACCTGAGACACTGTCAGCTTGAGGTTGAGGTGGTTTGATGGACGCTGCGGTGGTATATTGATGTCCATTACAGGACAATCCGGTTGTAACAGCCCGTGAGTGTCGTAGCCCCAAAAGGCCTGAACAGAAAACACAAACATCATTAAACACATTAACTTGTAACAAGCGAGCGCTGCTAGCTACCAAGCTAGCTACTGACGTTAGCTGGAGGCTAAGTTGCCAGTTGAGAATTTCTAGCATAAAACAAAACATTTCTACAGATCTAAAAAAAAAAAAAAAAAAAATGTGAAATACACTCAAAGTATTGCGACCATAATGTTACTCTGCCAAATAATTAAAAATATGTTTGTGCAGGTACCTCTCGTCAGTGTCCGGGCGGCCATGCTCGCTGCACACGGAAGGTCAGTTTCTTCTTCGTCTTCTTTTTTGGACGGAAAGTCGCCAACTGCGGCTGCGCGGCTGTAGTTCATAAATGCCGTAAAGCTCAGTCTTGTCGTGAGTTTTCTATAATAGACTACAATACCCATGGTGCCACATATTTTTCACAACTTTATTGAAAAACAAATACATCCATACTCACGCTCACAAGCTCCTGTTATTTAGCTCTGAAAGAACATAAACCAGCGTTAATGTTAGGAAATAACTCCTGAAATAGAACAAATGTTATTCTTTTACGTCAGTCTTTACAAGAAAAAAACAATATGAATTTTAAAGAATAGAAACTAACTGAAACCTTGACAACAATAAACTCCTATAATTCAGTAGCAACACGAAACAAAATGTAGAAAATGTAGTAAAGACTTATAGTGGAATAATCAGGGATTTCCTGAGGTTTAGGATTTTTGTTTTTGACTTTTAAACCCAAAACTACAAAAAAGAAAAAAAAATCCCTTTATTGGCTACATGAACAAAAAAAGTGAACTCTTCCATGTATTGTTAAATAATTTGGAGAATATCCTTAATATATAATTTACAACATTATAAAATAGGGCATTTTTTAATCCAACTCAAGAAATTATATAAAAATGAAAAAAATGCCACTAGCCTGCAACACTATAAACCCATAAACACTGAATACTAAGTGCAAAATAACCCAAATCTTGTAATATTAAACAATTGTTTCCAATGCACAATGAAGTCTTATTCTGTTATGCTGTGTTGTGGCTGGGTCCTTCATTTCTCCTGGAAAAAAGAGGAAAATCAATCAAGACATACTCTGTTTTATTTGTCTCATCACCTCAGTAGAGACAAAAGGATTCAGGTCCGATCACATACCTGCTGACCGGAATGAACTGAAGCTTTCTTTTGACATGTTGCACAGGAACGCTACTGAGAGAAGGTATCCCCTGCAAGTATCATGTAATACACAAGTATGTCACACTCTCTGGAGCTGGACAACTTTTAACAAGGAGCAAAAGTCAGAAAAAACTGAGGCAAACTGAAGCAAAATCAACTAAAAATGCTCATATTTCTTGTACCTTCTTGCATTTTTTAGCCAGGTACCTCCTGTTGAACATCCTGCTTCTCTCCTCAGTGTTAAGCGCTATGCAAGGTACGAAGGTGATGCCAGGATCGATGGCACTGGACAAAGACCTGGGCAAGGCAGAGCAGGACACACATCAGACCAATTCCCAGAAATCACTTAATACTCTAATGATTCATCCCGAAGTCCATCTTCAAGCCAGTAAACATATAAATTACGATGTTCCATCATCCAGGAGGAGTGTTACTCCAAATTATTATACATTAATGAAGAAGACCCACTGTTGCTCGGATTCCACTCTTTATTACACAGATGCACTTAAAAGACACAGCAAGTTTTTTTTTTCTTCTGAAAGAGTAAAAGAAAAAAGAATCACTTCTTACAAAATATTTACAAAACCTGGCAATGCACAGCATGTTCAGTAACTTTTTTTTTTTGGATAAACAAAAATAAATAGCCTTTTTTTACACATATGAAATTCAAGAAAACCTTAACATGACAAAGAAATGAACACTAAATATCAAGTTTAGCAAGACAGAGAGGAGTAACTATGTGGCTTCTGTGGAATCTGGAACAACACTTGCGTCATAGAGGTAATAAGTCCGAGACTGTTATAGTGGCTTTTATCAACAAATGAGCTTTGAATTCCCCATCTCTGAATTTAAAGCATAGAATGAACTGAGGGCACTGTGTCTGAAAAAAATGTTGTTGGGAAGAAGTGTACAATCTCTATGGCAGGAGAGAAAGGATACAAGATTATTCTAGTCCACACTGGTGTTCTAAGGTCGCTCTAAAAAAGGTGCCTATTAAGGATCAAGGGTATAATCTGTTTTAAAAGTGTACCCTGGCTTTTTCTCTTTATGTGCAAAAGTTAGAAAGCCTGTGCTCAATCAGCGGGTGAGGTGAGAAGGTAATTTTCTGGAATTATAATCATTACAAGCGTCCAGATTTAGAGCTTCGGCAGTGTGAGGTAATGACATAAAGAGGTGAGGCAGGGAGGGAAAGGGTGAGCGAGGAGATAAATGACATGTTTTTAAAGGTGGAGCTGACAATACAGATTTGCTAGATTCGAGTGGGTCAGGTACTACGTGGGGAGGAGAATGCAGCCACAGTGAAAGAGTGAAAAATAGTAAATGGTTGACATGGTATAAGTCTAACTGTAGCATGCTATTGTAAAACATCGGTAATGTAATCACATATTATTATACATTTTTTTCCCAATATTAGTGTTCAGGATTGCTACTAATGCTTATTTTCATTACTGATGAATCAGCTAATCTAATTCATCTTTTACACTATGAGGAGTTAACAAACATGAGTTTTCAGAGTTTGTCTTCACATGTCTTGTTTTGTTCAACCAAAAGTCCAAAACACAAAGAAGTTGAAATCATATATGACAAAGAAAAGCAGCCATTTGTGAAGCTGGAGCCAGCAAAACAATTGCCATGAAACAATGAATTAGTTGGTGATTAATTTTCTGTTGACCTCTCAATCATTTCAGGTCTAATAGTGTTTTCATGCACACTTTTGATTTAGTGTACACCAAAATTAAATTGATCTCATGATATATGTTTGTCTGATATTTGGATGGAAACATATTACAACATCAGCAATAATGACTTTTTAACTTTTGCACATAAAAGGTCTCTGACTTCTTCTTAAAGTAAACCTACATATCACAGGTAAATCATGTAAGATTATGTTATAACAGCAAGTATTTTTCTGATTAACTTTGCTAATTTGTGTTGCCCCCCTGGTACATTAAAAAGATACAACCACATTTTTAGCATTTGGACTTAACCTTAAATCTTTATTGTCATATTGACTGATTTTTCTTGGTCACTTCTTTTTACATAAAATGTGAAAAATATCTAGGACAATGTCATTTTCTGCGAGAAAGTTTTCTACTCATGCAGTCTGCCTCTTGTACCATTATGTCACTGTATTGCTTTTCAAAGGTTTGATGATACGAATTAACCTCGGAGCACAAAAAGTCGGTCTTCATGATGGTGCCGTTGTGTTACATAGCCGTATAAATGTACAAACACATTTAAAAAATGCCTGTTTTATTTTATTGTATTAACAAACATTCCCTTAGAGCCTAGAAATGAATGAGCTTGACCATAACCTACATTATATCTATTAGCAGGGAATAATCAAGAAATGAACTTACATAAAATCGGATTATGATGCTATGGAACATAGTGACCAAAGAAAATACTTACAATGTGGAAAAGCCCTGCTTCTTCTCTGGATCTCTCCTGTTGCCTGACTCACAATCTGCCTCGTCTATAAATTCTTCATCTGTCCTTACTTCTTTATCATCTATCTTCATGCTCTTGCCTTCTCTTTGTCTCTCACTTAGCAAGTCCACTCTCTCTTTTCCCTCGCTCCTTTCCCTGCTTCGAACCTGGACATGGTTGGTCCTATTAGATTCCAGCTCGATAAACACACTCTTGTCTTTAGGCATATGCACCATACTCTCTGTCTCTCCCTCTATGGGGCACTGTGACCTGTGTTCAGGCACAAAGCTCCGTGTAAATGACATCCTTGGATGCAGTCTGGCAGTAGATAAAAGATTTAAAACAGGGGATCTAAATGTGGTATTTACAGTTGTCTCTGCAGGGCAGGAGAAAGGTGCTCTGCTGCTCCTTGCAGGTGACCAAACAGTGAGTGGAGTCTGAGATTTGGGGGTGATGCCCCCGCTTTGAAATGCTGGAGTTGCTGATGCAGTCTCGCTGATTCTAGACGAGGTGATGTGGAATGGAGTTCGACTGAGAGTCCGAGTGTCAGTAGTGGGGAGTCCAAGGCTCTGGCGCCACTTGATTGACTCAGAGCGGGAATGAGCAATGTTAGCGCTCAAAACTGGCCGAACTCTCTCCATCTGCGGGGTGACATCCTGGACGTCGCCTCTCCCAGCGCTGGGCTTCCTTTGCTCGGTTCTTGCAGCACCTGCCCCATCAGCTGGCTCCAGAAGGCTGGGGCTGCAGGACTGGACTGAGAACAGGCGTGATTGTGCACCGCCAGCCGAGATGTCTGGCAGTGAACTCTGTGGCGCTGGAAGAAGCTGACTACTCAGAGGAGATTGTCCAGAGAGAGGACTGAGACTTTTCCTTGGAATTTCAGCCAGCTGATTTTCCTGTTTCATGTCTTTATCTTGAAGCGGGGTGAAAACCGCAGTCGTGCCGTTCCTCGAGACCTCTCCATCTTTACTTTTCTCTGCAGTGGAAACTTTGGCCTTTTCGGCCAGAAACCTTCTGATCTCTTGCTCAATGCTGTCATCACTGTCTACTGAGCTGCTGTCTTCCTTTATCTGAAGAGCAGTCTGAGCATTGTGCAGCAGCAGGGGGTCTTGACCCTCAGTTGCTTTCAATGTCTCTGTGTCACCTTCATGCACATCATGCTCTTCACTCTTGTTAGTTTGTTTATGTTGTGAAATGCCTATTTTACTCAACCCTGACTTGTCCTTCATGTCGTCCTTACTCTTGGTTACTTTTTTCAAAGCACTGCGTTTTTTAAAAGGATCAGTTTGAACTTTTTGGTCTGTAAAGCATTTCCCAGCAGTGGTTCTTCATTCTTGAGGCACTTCCTTGATTTCCGGTTTAAGTCTCTTGTTTTTTTCTTTGACTTCTTCTTTGTCTTGAGCAGGTCTTTTATAGCAGTGTCCAGGTCCTCATCACTGTCAAGCGAGCTACTTTTGTCTCCACTTTGCTCTGTCTTGTGTAATCCAGCCATTGGGTGCGTTTGACTACTCTGGGAAAAGTCCAATGGGCTTGATTCTTTTCCATGCTCAGGTGAATGTTCAGGGACTGTTTCTATATCATTGTTATCTGTCCCTGACATGTTGGAAATGCTACAGAGTTCCTCTCTATGTTTTCTTCTCTGCGTCAAAGACAATCTTGGAGGCTTCTTCTGGGCTACAACTTTTGCTTTCACTTCCTCCGCTTCATTCACACTATGAGGCTCTTGAGTCGCAGCTGAGTCGGGCAGCTGTTTGTGCATTTGGGCCTTCTGCTCAAGAAATTTCCTGATTTCTTGCTCGATCCCATCTTCACTATCAATGGAGCTGCCATCACTTTCTGCATCTGGGCAGTTGTCAGGATGTGAAGATTGCGAGGAAGATTCTGTGGGAGCACAACTGCTGAGGCCAACACTATGATGGAAGGCCCCGGGCATAACAGTTTTTGAAATGTCCAGTATTGCCTCAGCACACATGAGCTCTGCTGTAGTATTTACCTTTGGCGGGGCAGGAGTAGGGACAGGTTGCTCCTTAAAACCCTCTACTTTTAACAAAAGCAAACCATTTCCTTTACCCCTCGAGTTCTCTGACAGCGTGTCCTTGGGTAAGAAAACAGACGAAGGAGGATGTTGAACAGATTTCATTTCTTTCTCTCGTCTGGGTTTTTTCTTTCTCTGTTTGTGTTTCTTCATGTTTTCCGTGCTTGTGCGTCCAACAGCCTGCATTAATGACTGACTAAATGTTGTTTGCTTGTGCAAGAACGGCTTCAAGACGCTCTTTTCTTTGAGCTGCTCCAGCTGGTAGCAGCGAATAGCTTCTTCAATCCCGTCGTCACTCGTGGAGTCAGACTCGTCTTTGAATGCATGTGGGTCGAAAGCTTCCCCTTTGTTCTGCTGCTCCTTTTTCTCTAACTGGTATCTTTGAATGGCCTCCTCGATGCCGTCATCACTACTGGAATCATTTGAGTCTTCCTCCACCTTTACAGTGACCGGACACTTTACTTTGTTGAAGAGGCTGATTGTTTTAGAGGGGCCCTTTGTCTGCTCTTTAGGCAGGACTAAACTCTTGCTTGTTGTACTTTTATTTGAATCCAATTTCTTCACTGTGTTGTCATTTAGGGATGCCTTGTTTTTGATGTACTTTTTTATGGGGACAACAGCTGGTGCTGCAGGAGGCTCACCTTTGACACTTTGTGGAAACTGGTTACTGGCAATGAAAAATACACTGCTGTCAGAGTTCTGTTTGGAAACCTCGGGAATAGGTGGGGTTTTCCGGGGGATTTTGGATGATGGGAGAAAGGTGAGACACGGTTCTGCCTTGCGTTTGTGATCATCCTTTTCCTTCAGATATTCTAATATTGCCTCCTCAATTCCTCTATCCACAGAATCATCGCTGTCAGAGTCACTGCTCTTGTGGTTGATTGGGGAAGAAACGTCTGCCTGTTGGTTTTCAGTGGGACCTTTAATTTTGGACTTGGCTCCCACATAAGAACCCATCGCGACCTTGCAGACTTGGGGATGACCTTCCTGTCCTGATAGCACATTTCCCTCGATCTCGTCGCCCATCTCGAGTGAGGACTGGGTGCTCCTAAGGCTCTCTATGATCATCTGGACCTTGTCTGAGATAGGTGTGCCTCTGGTGGACAACTCGGTGTCAGAGTCATTGAAGCAGATTGGAAGGCTATAGCCTCCGGGTGGGCCACATGTTCTCCATTCTGTTTGCGTCGCTGCCACAGGAGGTACATTCATCAAGTACATTCTAGTGAAGTAAGGTGAGGTCCTCGACCATTGGAGCGCAGATGCCTCCGATCACAATCACATTGTTCAATCTGTAAACAGAAACAGAGAAACAGTGACCGGCAAGCCAAACTACACTGATAATTAAACCCCATAGGTGCAGAATGTTTTTATGTAATTCATCTATCAATTTATCCTGGTGACATTCATTAGAGCTGTGAAAGAACTTTATATGTCATGGGAATATTGCAAACTGATCATCAACATCCAAAAAAAATGTGTCTAAATATGTCAAAATTTACATTTTGTTCAACAGTGCACAGACGTCTTGAACTGACAATTTATTCCAGGGACGTTTGAGGGACCTTTAAAGGGCATTTGAGGGTCTGACTACTTTGTCTAATTGATTAATCAATCAAGCAACTAATCTATCAGTACTTCAGAAAATGCTTAAATATATTAATTGTGTGTCTGATATTACTGCCTCCTAGTCTTCATTTATTTTTTCTTTAAGTTAATACATATCTGTTGTTGATCTCTCACCTTGACAGAAACATGATGCTATGCAATAAATAATAGTGTATAAAGTTACCTCTGTACTAGCAGTTGTTACTAAACATTTCATTTTGTCAGATGGCTACAATTTGATTTAACACATATCTTTCAAACAGCTACACATCCTGAATATGCTGCAGAACAGGATCATCAGTGCTCTGCTACCATCCTGTGGAGGAACTCCATGTGACCGCTCTGCAGTGCTTAAAGCAGGCGGCATGCTATCATGTGAAATGAAATTGTGCTGCATGATTCCCAGAGATTCTCTTAGTGCCTTGGGGGTGGAGCAGTTATTGCTTATTTATGAGCAAATTTGTGAATTTCTGGGAGACTTGAGATGACTGTTTGTACAGTATGTCTGGTACCTGCAGCTTCTTCACAATAAAAGCCTTCTACTGGTTTTTGTCAGTCTCCCAACCGTGTTTTGGTCCCAAATAATTGCTATGTCAGGAAATGTGGCTTTTCAGTTAAACACCAAAACTGCACAAGACCACAACACTGCTGGGAATCTGACAGAAAGGAAGCAGTGATGCCGGCATGCTTTTATTGTGAAACCACGGAAGGAAGCGTTCAGGTACATTCTGTCACACTGAGGAGAAGAATGGACTTCATTACATCCCAAATTATGTCTGATATCCTCAGGTGTTTCAGCCAAACTTTTGAAGCATGGCAGTTATCAAAGGAAATATTGTTGGCTTATGTTTGTGTGCAAATTAGTAAATGACACCCTTGAATTACTTAACGTAGTCCTTAAAATTAATATATTGTAGGAGTAGAAACTGAAGTTACAGGTTGTTGTAGCAAGTCCATCTATTTATTACACAGCACCCAGGGGTGTCAATGGCAGCTGTGCTTTACTACAAACGTGCCCTCTAATTACTGTATTAATTGCCTCAAATTAACTGTTTAATTATCACGTTCCTTGTCCCCTCAACAGTCTCTGTGTAATTCAATTTTAACACTACATCGAATGTTGGTTAAACCCTCTTTGACACATCCCACTACACAGTATAAACGATAAAAGTCACGACATGAGCAAGAGATCAATCACTGATGTATTCACATCATGAACCGTTCATGCATCTGAGTTTTGGGCTGATAAGTGGCCAAGTTTTGCCTTTTAAACTCAAAGTTCTGCAGTTTTCTTCTTACATCAGTTAAACATATTCTGCAAGACTGCAGCTCTGGTGCAAACTCAATCCTTGCACACATTAATGCACCTGCCAGACTCTGCAGACTGGATGGTAAAGATGCACCTGGACCCTGCAGGACTATGAGACAGTCCTGGGAGATGGACCCGGCAGGACAATGAGAGACCTGTGAGCTGGATCCTGCAGGACTATGAGACAGTTCTGGGAGCTGGACTATGAGACAGTCCTGGGAGCTGGACCCTGCAGTACTGAGACAGTCCTGGGAGCTGGACCCTGCAGGACTATGAGACAGTCCTGGGAGCTGGACCCTGCAGGACTATGAGAGTCCTGTGAGCTGGACCCTGCAGGACTATGAGAGTCCTGGGAGCTGGACCCTGCAGCAGCCTGTGTTGAACCCGCATGAAGGAGCCTGTTCTGGGACATGAACTCAGCCGAGGAGTCGCTGTGCTGGAGGCTGTAAATCCTCCAGCTCGGTGTGCAGCCTGCAGGGGGATGAACCACACTCCAGCAGACAACATGCACAACTCTGAAGCAGCCTCCTGTTTGCTTACAGGCTGCAGAAGCTGCAGAAAAGTGCGATCAAACTACAGGAAACCATCGAGAATCGGTTTGATGAAAATCAGCCAGAAACGGGGCCAAAAAACGCCAACTTTGTTTGACGTATCGTGAAAGTTTCCCCACTCGTGCCAACATTAGCAGGTAGCATTTCACTGTATTACATAACCAAAACGTGTTATTGCGTGCATTTCCCTCCCTTCGCCTTCCTGGATGCGACAGAGCGACCCCGGCCGTCCCCGTGAGCCTCTAGCGGCGCGGACTACACCGCTGCCCGGCGTGCGGCGTCAGGAGACTCCGCAGAGCGACCATGTTTCTCGGTGCCGGCCATGGCTCTCAAAACCGGGTTTAACCACCCAACAACACGGCGGAATGTAGGTAATATGAATCAACGCTTCTCTAGGAGGCAGTATGGGTTGGATTTGATGGCGTAAATGGAGGAGATGTGGGGGAAACATCGCGGGGATAACCGGGGCTGGTCGGCGGGCCTCCCGGCTGCTGCAGCCCGGCAAAGAAAGCCTTTGTATTGAGCCGCGGCTCGCCTCCAAACCTCGGCTCTTTTCACCCACCTCCACTCCTCGAAACGCACAAATTCAAACTCACCCGTGTAGGAGGAAAACCCACGGACACAGCGAACCATCTGAGCGTGGATTCGAGGCGGATTGAAGCCGTCGCGGAGGTCTGCTCGGTGGCCGCCCGCCGCTCGCTCTCCGCCCGCAGCTGTCGAGTCCCCCTCCGCTCCGACTGCCGGCCACACAAGCTTCCTCCCAGCCGGAGTCCAGCCAAGCATGAGCCCCTTCAAACACGGCAGCCCGGAACTCACATGTTACAGCGCTTTCATCTGCATGTTTGCATTTAAAAATGTCTCTCTTTTTTTTATCTGTTAATGTTAATAAAAAACAGGCTTTTAAAGTTTATAATAAGACTTTTTTTCCCAGAAGACTTAGCGACTGTTTTTTATTCTCATATGGAAAAATAGTTTTAATTAGATGACCCACACAATACATAAAGTTTTTATTTGAATAAAATCCTGAACTTCATTGTACCAAAATGCAATTTACAGTTTTTCTTTAATATTTTATATATTATACTTCCAAAACATGAACTCATTATCATCTTGTTAGTTTTATCATTATACATGATATTGGTGGATTATTATTACCAATCAATGTGTAAAGTGTATTTTAATGTTGTAGCTGGTGAAACTAATCTACCATCATGCATCTATCATATACTCAGATTTTATTAAACTGGAAATACTTAAAGTACAAGTAACTTATGTGGTTACTTCACTAAAGTAATCTGTTACTTCCCATCACTGGGGTTCAAAGATCTGGGTTTTGGACTGATATGTGGCCAATTAGATAACTCAAAGAATACAAAGGTTTTTTTTATTGGAATAAAATACTACACTTTATTGTACCACCATGCAATTTCCAGTTTGTCTGTAATATCTGTATTATACTTCTAAAACACACCTATGAGTTACAGCCAAACAACTTATTATCATCTTTGAAGACTGTCTCCTGTCTGTCTTATTATTTTATGTGATATTGTTGAATTATTATTGCTAATGCATCAGTGTGTAAACTGTTTAATGTTGGAACTGGTGGGGGTGAAACTCATTTTCCATCATGCATCTATCATATACAAGTAAGTTAAGCTGTTAAAGTAATCTGTTACTTTCCACCACTAGGGTTCATGCATCTGGGTTTTGGACTGATAGGTGGCCAAGTTTTGCCTGATTCATTCTGCAGCAATAAATAAAAAGATTTCTGACAAGTTTACAATAAGACTTGAAAATACTTTTTAAATACAAATATAAGTTACAGCCAAACAACTTATTACCACCTTTATAGAGATAGTCCACTTTTCAGAGTGTTCTTAAAGATAATACAGTTGTTAAAATATCATTCACGATCCAGGAAAGTGGAATATTTTCACATTCAGTAATTACATTTTGTGACTTAATCTGAATGAATATCTAAATATAAGCCTGTGTCAAGGTTTATAAAAGCTGATATATTGAAAGTTAGAGAAAATCTCATCTAGTGTTGAACCTCTCTCCATCCTCACTTGTGAACGACTGAGTCTTTCCAGAATGAACCTTTCATACCCAATCATGATCCTATCACCTGTTACCAATGAACCTGTTTACCTGTGGAATGATCCAAGCAGGTGTTTTTGGATCAGTCCACAACTTTCACAGTCTTTTGCTGCTCCTGTCACAACTTGTTTCAAACGTGTTGCTGCCATCAAATTCAGAATGAGCAGATATTTATAAAAATCAATGAAGCTGATCACAAATGTAATTTGAAACGCTGTGGATATACAGTAAATCCAAATCTTATTGCTTCTCACAAACTGCCGCTAATTGAGGATTCTCGGTTCTTCTTGTGACACCAATTAACCCAAATTGACTCATCTTGCATCCAACTTATTGGATCATTGACTAAGAGGCCTCTCACTCTCTTTTCTGTCTCATTAACGCTGATTGTGGTTAATGGAAGCTTGTGTATGGTCGAGTCTACTGAGTCTTGCATTGTGTGCAATATTTTTACCTCTTGAAACATGTTACGTTGGGGTATGAGAAGATCATCTGGGATACATTTCTGAACAATTCTTTATATTGTACATATTCATTGTAATGCACATAATGTGAAACCTTCAATAAAGCTCTGACTTCACTTTACACTATTATCTGTAACATAGGATTTTTGTTTTTGCCTGTTGGCTCAGATTTTAGAATCAGCCTGCAAAGTTCACAGTTACAGCTCTGAGACAATGTTCTGTTGTTTCAGGTGGGATATGTTCACAGCGTGATGGGTTTCTTTGCACCGTTGTTCTCCTGATCCCAAAAAGCAACACTGCTCCTTGAAAAGCAGTGAATCCGTCAAAGTCTCTGTCCATTTGAATTCTGTAAAGAAGCATCCTGATCTGGTTGGACTTGAGTTCTCTGTTGGTCAGTCAGTGATGTTTAGTTGATATTCTGATCCAAAATATGGTTTACACCAGTATTTCCCTTATAATTTGTGGTACATATGACTGCTTGTAATTTTGCATTGAGGATTTTAAGGCTACAACTAACAACTGTTTTCATTATCATTTCATTTGCCAGTTATGTTTTTCAAATGATAGATTGGTCGTGCAGTCTATGAATACTGAAATAATAGGCATTAAAACTTCCCAGAAGCCAAGGTGAGGTCTTCAAATGTTTCTTTGTGTTGTTCAAACCAAAGATTTAAATCTACAGACATTCAGTTTACACTTAATTATGACAATGAAAACCAGCAAATCATCTCATCTGAGATGCTGAAACCACAGAATATTTGTCTTTTTTATCATTTTATCTTAAAAAATGTCTCACTTATTATCAAAGTAGTTACAAATTATTTTTTATCAAGCAATTAATCGATTAATCGAGTAATCCTTCCAGCTCTAGAGGCTTTCTGTAACGTTACCTGTGGTGGCTTGGCCATATTCTAGCCCTGCTCTGTGCACATGCTGGTTGACTTTGAGCTTCTCTTCATTCAACAAGGATGCAAAAATTTGCCGGAATCACTTCCCATAAGGTTTTGGTAGTATGCTATATCTAATATACTCTGCAATGCTGGTAGCTGAAGGCTTCTTCATGTAGCGAGGTTCATGTAATCTTCAGTGGCACCCCAAAAAAACTTAAGTAAAGAATATACCCTTAGTTATGCAGCTCATGGTTAATGTACTGATGAAGCAGGTATTAGATGGTGTCAGTATAAATCAGCTAAAGCAAGATGGTGAAAGAGTGACTCACCCACACTGTGACTTTTATGCTGTGCAACGATCCACAGGATGAGAAACCAGATTCTCAGGCCTGAAACTGTCTCAGTTCACCCTTGACATTTCACAAGTTTTCCAGGAAGGACTTTAGCTTTTTACTATCCATCATCTTCACATTCTCCACTTTATCGTCCTCATCCTCATCTTGACTTGTGACTCCTCCCATCTGTTTTTTTTTTTCCTCTGACACTCGCTTGAAATCTCTTTAACAAATATATGGATCCATTTTCCTAAAGACATGAGGTGTTTGGGTGGTTCAAGATGAGACATAGTCACTTAGACATTTAACAGTGAAGGAACTGGTAGGTCAATAATTGATTGTAATATATATATGATTGTGAAAACATCCCAGTTTTGTCAATATTGTATGAAGCTTTGTCGCCAGTATAAACATGATAATTATAATTAGCACACAGAGTAAACAGATGTGGGCTGTGCTCCACTGTTGGTGTGTGACTCTGTGATCATTTTGGATCTCACTTTATGTAAACGGAGTAATGACATTCAACTTAAACAAATACTGAGCGAGTAATTAAAGTCACTTTATTGTCCACTGAATTTCAGATTGTATTGGTCCTGAGGGGTGTGAGCAGCAACATCAACAGATGAAACACAGACTGGCTTCAATAACTTCATGAGTCAAAAACTGGAGCAAAAACAAGCGAGTACAAGACGTGTTCAGCACTTTTTTAGTGTTGAAACATTTCCATTGTCTTTTTTTGATTTTGCACTACTTTTATTATTTGATTGTGTTGTGCATGTTTGCAGCAAGTTTCCTAAATGCTGCTCATCAACTGTTAAATTGATGAGGATGGACGTTTTGTGTTTCCATGTGTTTTCTTAAGCTGCAGCACCTTGAGCTCTTTCAGCCACCATACATATTAATGACTGAGATGTCTCACAGGAAGATATATCATGTTAATTTAGTCAGGTTTTAATAAACAAAGTAATATGACTATGATCCTCTATAGAACATAAAAAGAAAAATATCGAAGGCTTTGAAGACACATCTTTATTTTGCTCACATTGTGTTTTCATTACAAAGTCAACATCAGTCTGTCTCCTCAGACACCTTTGCAGGACCATGAGACAATACTGGAGCACAATGAGCCAATATACTGTAACTACACCATCCTGAATATTTCCACATTAAAGGTGCAGCTAATATTCACTGCAAGAAATGAAGCAGTGAGTGCACTAATGATAATGTGGTTGAATTAAATGGCCCTATTTTCATGGCGGCACAAAAGACTGGCACAAGCAGCATTACAGCATCCTGGTATGTGCCTGACCTTGAAATACACTTTGGTCATTTGGTGTTTTCATTTGCATGTAAATGAGGAGGTGGTGGGCTAGTTCTTGGTACTTGGGGATAACTGAGTCTGACGATGCCCCGAGAAGAGACGTCAGAAGGACACGTAATTCATTTGATAATAAAGCAAAAGGCATGATGGAAATACAAAGCAGTCTCTCTCTCTCTCTCTGTCTCTCCTTGCTATAGAAGCTAAAACATGCTGGGAGGAAAAAACATTACCAAAGAGAAAAAAAAAAAGAGGATCAGGACCATGGACAGCAACTCAGCTCCAGCCTCGGAGGAGAGTATGGAAACATTTGAGCCTTATATTTCCTTTACATTAGCTTCCACTCCTTTTTCAATGCACTGCAGAGGATTACGGAAAAGTGTGTATGATGTTAATCCCTCTTCTCATGGCGTTCATATGCATCCCTGCAAACATGCCATCACTGTCCTGCTCTGGAAGATAAAGAGCTAACACTGATGTTGGCAATCAGTAAATTATTACTTCTGAATACATAAACAAGGCTCGATTATCTAGTAAACTGAAAGGACGATGATAAAGGAAGGAACTTCCTGATATGTTAAGAAGACTTGGATTTCTGTATGTAACCCAGAGCCGGTCCAAGGCATAAGCGAACTAAGCGCCTGCTTAGGGCTCCGCGGCCACTAGGGGGCCCCCAAGAGCAATTAAGAAAAAAAATTATTTTTTGCACGCATGAGTGACGATTTATATACGATCAAAATTATACTATTGTACTAAAACACAATTTTATGTGGTGCTGTTGATGTAGGCCTAGTGATTCTTTCTGCCTCTCTTTAAATGTGAAAACTCCGCTGCACCGTAATGTGCGCCTCCTGCCGTGCAGTGCGCACTACGCATCCAACTCGCGAGTACTTCCAATCAAAGCAACGTCAGAAAAAAGGACGTACCCTTCTGGGGCTGTTCCGGTTTAACTGGTGGCCGAATTAACTGGTGATATTCCTTGCATTAGGCAGATGTGCCGTAGGCGTAGCTTTGGAGGATCCCGTGTTGACTAACCAGGAAATGTACTTTCCGAGCACTTTGTTTGTCTGTCGCATTAAATTGTCGGTGTCTTTTGAGACATTACGATAGAATCAGCTTGCAGGGACACAGGTTTGCCCTGACAAACGTCGAACCGCTCCCTGTTTGCTTTGTGCGCATGTCCTGCCCGGTCTGCTACAGAGACAGAGAGGACTCCCATCGGTGAACTCTAACAACAACAACATCTGAAACTCCAATGATCACTTCTGTGGACGTTTGATCTGAAACACATTACAAGAAGTTACCCTCAGAATGTGATCAAGTACAGAACACTGGTTATAACCTGCACAATGAGAACATTTAAAGATGTGCATTCTTATAAAATGTATGAAACTAACGACACATGAAACTGTTTCCAGATTCAAAGCCCAGCAGGAGGAATCTCTGCAAAAC